>OU696533.1:12732593-15465186 GCA_916048285.2 Bellardia pandia
ATATCCAATCAAAATAAAGTGATAGATAACGTACGTGACAAAAACGGAAGTAGTTTTAAGGCATATTTACATACATGCGAAAGTCTGCGAATCACGGGAGTTTTTCTTTTCTTTAAAAATTCCTAAAATAAGCTAAATAATGTACCTTTACAATCCTTTAATATTTAAAGAGGAATCATCTCTGGTTAGTTTTATATAAAATAAAAACATAATAACGTACGTGACATAACGTACGGGACAAATTTACTCGTATATAAATAATGAAATATATTTTGGAGATAATTTTAGACATAAATTTTAGAAAATAAAAGTGTGTACTTATTCAAAAAACGGTGTGATAATAAAAATAATATCAAATTCATAAAATGTTTATTAATATTAATTCATTACATACTTATTAACTAAACTGTAACATTTTTTCCTAATGAGTAAGCCGTTCGAGCATTTATACGTTGATTGTCGATGAATGAAAAAAATGTTGCTTTTTTATTTGTGGAATATTAAGGCTGCACACTTTTCCATTTTTCATTTAAACTAGAAGTATTTTCAATTTCTTCTGCGCGTACATACAACAAATGAATGCCCTCAACATATTCACAAGCGCATTCATAAAATGAAAAAGCGTCTGGTAAAATTATATTATTTGCTTTTACTATTTGCCAAACCTTCCTCTTTAAAACATCATCTATTCCATCCACTGCACCCTTGCCATGCGAGGTTACAAAGAAATTCCATTCAAAATATATACAGCTGAACTTGCTTACAAAATAAGGAATTTCAGCCTCCTTTTTTGGTGCTCTTTTAGTTTTAATTCGTCTTTTTTTAACTCTTCCCGCCACCGTTTCATGGTTTTACGACTATTTAAAATAATCTAAATAGAAAATTTGCATTTAACATTGATCTTGATGCATTTAATTTTAATTATCGTACTTACAATAACGTATGCGACAAACTTTAGAAGGTAAAAACTTTTGGCTAGCGGGCATCGCAGTGGTGCAGAGGATTAGAACGCATAGAATTCTGATGAGAGAAAGTGGTGTTTCTTGAAATTCAACCAACAACCCAGGTTCGAATCCCAAGCCAAGAAAAATTATCAATAAATTTTAATAATAATTTTCATGTAACAACTCCTACCTTCAGTAAAAATAATTTAATGAAAATTAAATTTAATAAACTCGAGCCGAAATAAAAGAAATATCGAAAACTTTTTTTTTATTTCGGTTGAAAAGGAAATTTTAGTTAATATCTTTAATTGGAAGAATTCTTGTGTTAGAATTGCAATCTTCTTTACCTGCGACTGCCCATATACAAATGACATAGTTAAACAATGTGTTTGCATAACGTACGTGACATTAGAATACCATCCGAGCTCTAACTTCTCGTTTTTCTCATTATTATAGTTATTTGTTATTGCAAATTTAGTTTTAAGATGTAATTGTAATGTTTCAAATCTATTAATTTAGTTAATAGTAAAGAGAAAATAAATTATTTTATTTGCAAAAACTGAGTCGAAGAGACATTCAGTTTTGCTCTACCATTTTTGAGTTTTAAAATTCGAATAACCTGTAAATGCTTCCATATTATGAAAAATAGAATATTTTTCTTATATTAAATCGTATTAGAAATATTTTTCAAGTACTCTTTTTGGTCGTGGTTGACATTTTCATGGGACTACCCATATGCAACCATAAATAGCTAAATAGACACTTTAAGTAATGTAGGATTATAGAATTTGTATTTATTGACTTAATTTAATCATTATGTTCTCAAATAAGAGGATTGTGTTAAGTCGGCCCAAAAGAAATGTTTGTTATTGCTATGTCACGTTAAGCGCATTGTCAAATTGTGCTGTGTCATAAAGAAAACTTAGCAGTTGTTTCTTATTTTTAGTTCAGAACCATGTATTTAATTCTTGCTTACATATCAATTATATGATTTACTTTGAATTTGTGATCGGCATTATACCAAGTCGAGCATGTTTAAAGAGCATGGCATGACAATGTTTGGTGTGAGACTTGCTGCCGTATATGCAAACATAACTACCATCTCCTGCTTAAACTCCCTGTATATGCCACATTGTGGCAGTACTCAATATAAAGTACCTACTCATACAAAATCTTATTAAGCAATTCCGTAACTATGGGTTTTTAGCCGTCATCAATATGAATTTTTGCATTTTCATTCGACAATTTATTGGAACACTGTGCCATATGTTGCACTGCAGCAACCGAATGTCTTTCCTATGTATTGTTTGAAACATGATGGTTTTTTTTCTTAAACTGATATAATAAGCTGAATAAAACATAAAAAAAAACTAACAGAAACTATATAAATAAAGACAAAAATGGGCAAGACAATATTCGTAATATGGCATGTATTTTATGAAAAACTAAAAAAGTAAAAAATAAGAAAAACTTGTAAATTTTGTAAGCTCATACACATGCAATATTTATTTTCGTTCGTGTAATTTATATCTCTTTGACCATTAATAGTTCAGCACAGAGGCCAAACGTAATGAAAACGAATCGAAACAAAATATGAATGGTTTGGAAATTTAATACGAGTAGATTTTGTATTAGAATGGTGTTGTTGTTGTCGTATAGAGGGAGTGATTGTGTTGCAGCAGTCACTTACATATTTGTATATGTATGTATGTAAGTGAATGGCATTGGTGGTGGCATAATAATAGACAAATCAATATTTCTTAAAAAAAAAAAAAAAAATAAGAGACATGAACATTCTACATTTAAGATCAGTTTTGAAAGCGATATACGATTTACATACCTACATCGCAAAACAAAACATGCAATTCAGTTATTGCCTTTTGTCTATAAGTCAATTTAACTGAAAATAAGAAGAGAAAAAAAAAACTATAATGACTAGTGAAAAATGACGACATAGTTTTTAGTATTATGGTTATAGTTCATATGACTATATCGATTTCAGTTGTGTTTAGTTGAAAGAATGTTACAAGTCAAACAAAACTTCAATATTGCAAAATATTAAATGTCGAGTTTCCTAATATTAAGTCAATAAATACATTTTCAGGCTGGGCTTTTACAACTTAAAGTAATAAACTAAAACGAAATCATTTTAAAGTTTATGTTAAAGGTGATTTGAAATTGTATTGTTTAGCTTATTTAAAATCCAATTAATTAAGCTATTACCCAACAATCAAACTTAAGTTTGCCCTCAATTACTCAATAGTTTCCTTATTATAAAATTGCATTAAACTAAACCTTTAATTTTCTTTTCTGCAATTTCAGACGATCCCTACTATTGCGGTCTTCGTGCACGTGTACCAAACTTTGTGAAAACATCCTCAAAGTCGGCTAAAGAAGCACAGCCAACAGTGCAGAATGGCTCAGCGGCTCAACAGCAGCAGCAACACATGAATACACTAACAAACCAAAAGAAGACTTCGGTGATGATGCCCATGCATCCGACAATGCATGCACCACAACCTCCACACATGCATCCCCATCACATCCAGCAACAGCAAATGATGGCAGCCGTAGCTGCCCATGCAGCAGCCCAACAACAGCAGCAGCAGCAACAACATCCCATGCACCATCATCATGTACAGCATGCGGCAGCGGCAGCGGCCCAACAAATGTGGCAGACACGCAGCTATGAAAGCGGCATAGGTATTTATAACCATAATGCAACAACGACGACGACTGCTGCAAGTACAGCGACCGCTACGAACTTTAATACAGACTTGCAAATGCAACACCACCAACAACAACAACAACAACAATTACAACAACAGCAACAGTTACAACATTTACAAACAGCTTCAAACAGCTATTATCCTAGCACTAATGCTAGTAGTTCTCTCTATAACTATCTTGCACCCAATTACCAAGAGCACCTTCATCAACAGCCACAACAGCAAATTGGCCATAGTTCTTCCACTTCTGCTTCTACTTCTCTAACTACTACTCCTCTTTCTAACGCTAGCAAAATCAATATCATGCCATCAACGCCCTCCCTACCCATAGGACACTTGACCAATAATACCACAAATGCCATTGCACCGGCCACATCAATACAATTAAGCACTAATTTGACTTTTGCCTCCAGTCCCCCCATTGAACAAACAGCAACAAAAACTAATCATGAAAGTATATACGGACAGACCAGAAATCTTAATTTTAAACAGGTTAATACGCCCCCTGTGCCCCCACACAGCTCCCATCATAGTCAGGCTCATTATAAAAGTGGCCAAGCACAAAAACATCATCGTCATCATTCACATCACTCCCATCAGCATCAGCATCAACATCAGCATCGTCGATCTCATCGTCATGGTTCTTATGGTTGCCTGCATTCCTCTCACCCCTCGGCCCGCTCTACGCCCGGTGAATTTCGTTCTAAAAATCATGAACCGATCTATGATGATTTTCACCATAGACAATCCAAGCATTTTCGACCTTCACGCAGGTCCTCTTCCACCACTGCACAAATCGATAGTAATTGTAATTGTGTTAGTTGCTATACACTAGCTCCGCTCTTTGGTGCCCCCACACCCAAAAGACCGCCCAGAAGTTTGAGCCAACAACAGCTAAGGCAACATCAACGTTTGAGTGGAGCCAAGTATCTTCACAAGAACGAGTTGAAACGTGGCCTTGTCAAGTGGTGCAGTGACAGTGACGTTTCCCTGCTGGGCCGTGAAGATCACGAACAAAGCGAGGGCACCGATGACTATAGGGCATATACAAATAGCAAAGCATGCTATGACGATTCATACAGTTACGACGACTTTAATTTAGATCAAGATTTTGATATAGAAAATTTTAGCTTAACACAATTGGACTATAAAAAACAAATACAAAAACCGAAGACCCAAAAATTTAATGCTTATGCCGCCAGACATAATAAATATCCGTCGGCAAATGACAGCCCGCATCCTTTAAAGGATGGCCATATGGACAAGGCTAGATTGAGACAAATAAGATCCCCCACACCCAACCGCAAAGAATCGTTACAATCTAAAGAGGGCAAACCTAAAAACCCTTTGCATAAACCCTCCACAAATCTACTAGCAATGCGCAATAAGTCACAGAGTACAGAAAGTTTTTTCGAGCAACCTCACGAAGAGGGTACGATTTATTTGTATGGCGGACGTCAACGCCTAATAAAAGCTCCCTCTACAACCGATATTTATGATCGCATAAAAAATCATGGAAATTTAACCCATAAACAGGCTCAGAAATACAATTCACAAATGAATCTTCACCACGAACAGCGTAAGCAATTTTCAAAGCCCACGGATCGTAATGATCATGACACTTTAAAACCCCTAATACCGCCTCCTCTATGGGGAGGTGCTAAGAGAATGAATCTTAAGGGTTGGGTTTGTCCAAAACTGAATAATTTTCAAGCTTTAGATCACAATAACAATAATGTTAGCACAAATAGACAAGACCCCAAAATTAATAATCTTCAGAGATCTGAGGAAACAAACAAGACTGCTACAAACCCCAATAATGGTGGTTTGACTAATAACAGTAATAACGCCAACAAGACAATGAACACACAGTACGGTAACAAATTAATAGGCCACTTTAACGCTGACACAAAACACAAGCAAACTGACAATAAAACGGCACAGCAGCAAAAGCAAGAGCAACACCAACACCAGCAACAACACATGGAGCAACACATGGAGCAACAACAGGAACCACAATTTAGAATGGCTCGCTCCTCTAGTCGCGTTGACTTTAGTCACATGGAATCGATTTACGGTTATTTAAAACCTCGTAAACCCCGAAGTTTAAGCATGAAGAAAATACAAATACTTGATTATTGATAAAAATCCCCCCAAAAACGATCTGTACTCTTCATTTTTTACCATAGGAGGTTTGATTTTTTTATGTGACAAAAACAGTTTTTTTTTTCATAATTGTGGTTTTTTGTTAATTAAATATTTCATAGCTTGTTTTTCGAAACATTTGTCTTTTTTTAATACTTGCTGTAAATATTTTCCAAAAAGCTTTTATTTCCTTATATTTGCCCTGATTTTTACCCATTTACTTAAGACCCTTGGAACCGGTATAAACAAATTTCGTTATTCATTAAACATATACAATTATACATATATTTCTTCTTTTTTTTTTGGTACGGTTTTGCACTAAGTTTTTACATCACCTTTTTATAATAATTTTTATAAATATTTAAGAATATGACATTAAATAATAATGGTAAAAATGGAACAAATTATGATCTTTGGTTGATGGTAGGTTTAATTTTAATATGAGTAAGCTAGTAAAAGTAGTAAAACCTAGCCAGCATGGTGTAATTATACAAGGTAAGTGCAAATCGGCAACAAATACAACACAATACAGAAACAACAGTAATTTTATTTGTGTAAAATAATGTACTACTGTCATAAAAAACTTGACAAAGTATTTATTTTGACATAAGTAAATTGTAAACAAAGACAGTCAGCTATGTTACTGCGCTCACCTTGTATAGTTACACCATGCTAGCCAGTTTTTGTTTCTTTTCAGCAAATTATGGGGTGGGGAATATGTTCGCTTAACAGAGTCACAAAGTTTTAAGAAATCGTTATTATTAAAATTATTTTTTGGCATTGTATTTCCTGAAAATAAATTGGATTTACTGGGATTTGTTGCGTTTCAAAGCTGATTTTGTAAATACAATAATTTTAAAAAGTTTGCATTTATTTTTATAGTCTGAAACTGAATACTAGTAATATTTTCATTTAAAACGAATTGACATACATATTTTGGTGTTCTGTAAATCGAATCCATCATGTGATATTCGTTTTAATTATGATTATGAATAACTTTTCAATATTTTCATAGAAGAGATTTTATAGAAATATATTTGAAGAGTTTCACACAAATATCGCAAATTCTTGCACTATGGCGATGTAGGGTTAAAAACTTTGTATCTGTGGCTTAAAAAACTGTCAATAAAATATTGAACTAAAGGTCCAACCTGTCATTTTCGGATGTTGATTTGTAAAACAAGAAAGCATTCAAATGTCATAATTTTAAACCAAATACATTTACATACATTATTTCCATCATTCCCACGACAGCCGGTTCTACGCACCGGAATGACCCGAGATCACTCGGCCAAGGTCTGTCAACTCAGTAATTACTGCTGTTACAACAACACCAACAACATTATTTCCATCAGAATCGTCGATTTTATCATAACGGTTCTTATGGTTGCCTCACCCCTCCGCCCGCTATAAGCCCTGACATTTAAACTTTTCCTACCTTCGTAAATGCCCGGTCATTTTCGAATATCAGTAAATATTTTCAGATATATGTATGTAATAAAGAGCAACTGATCAGTACGCTTAACTAGCCCAAACATTAAAAGCATTTATAAATTTGTCAATAAAATAGTAAAGCAAAAACCTCAGCTATCCTTCCTACCTTTAATTTTTCGTAATGTCTTTTTTGAACATTATGGTATCAGGGAAGCTTTTCTAATATCTAATCCGGAATTTTATCAAAGCTTAATAAATTAATATGCCAAATCAATTTAAACCTTTCGAAATAGAAGGCTTTCTAAAGATTCAAACGACTTTGTAAGACGAGAAACTTACCGTATTTTTCGAATATTTACAAAATATATGTATATGTATACAAATATTTGTTATAAATTAAATGATTTTAAAGAAATTAAAAATCTTAGCGTCGCAATATCTAATAACGATTTTTAAATCAGAAGAGTGATCAAAAATCGGACTATTTTTCTCAATTAAGCGCTTATTTATAAAGTGTTTGAGGGTTTTAGATATTTTGGGTTTCTCATAGAAAATATCGATTTTTAATCACAAATATGAGCGACCAGAAATCGAACTTCTTTTCACAATTAAATACTTATTTACAAAGATATTAAGAGTTTTAGATCAGTTTTTTAATCAGAAATATAAGTGATCGCAAATTGATCTCCCTTTTTTTTCAAATAAATATTTATTTACAAAGGTATTAAGGGTTAAAGATATCTTGAGTTTCTCATAGAAAATATCGCTTTTTAATCAAGAATATAAGAATCGCAAATTAAGCTCTTTTTCACAACAATTAAACTCTTATTTACGAAGTTATTGAGATTTCTTTTTTATTTTGAGTTTTTATAAAAAATATTTGGTCAGCAATGGAAATAGATGTGATCGAACTCTTCTCTTATTGGCTTTATCACTTGATTTCAGTAAAAAGAATTTTTTCACATTGCGCTTAAGTTGCAGTTTTGTGATCTTTTGCGGGAAAAAGCAACAATGTGAAGAGGCAACATATTTATTTACGTAAATACTTTGACAAAAGATAAAATTGTTCGACCAGTTTTTATCACATAATAAAAATGTTTTTCTTTCAAACCTCTTCAACCAAAATTCGATGTATATATATTATAAATTTATTTTGTGTATTGGTAAAAAAAATTATTGGTTATAGCAAATAATAACAATGTCATATCCTTAACAATTTAATTATTGGACATTTTTGGACGTTAATATCGTGTTAATGAAAATATATAAAGAAATTTTTAATTTGAAAATTTTTCAAATACAAAATTTTAATAAAAAAAAACCCCCATTGTTTTTTTTTTATTCACTCTAGATGCCGATATTGTAGAGTCACCTTATAATCATATTTATGGACGTTTGCCTTTGCCAACACGAGGTTATATACCAACACCACGTAGCATGTATATTGGTGAATGGGATTGATGAAATTTATGAGAAAAATTCAGAAACAAACAACGTTTAAACACACAAAAGGAAGCATCAAGGAGATGGAATATTAATGTAGTTCTAAGTTAAATTAAATAAAAAACAATAATAATTATAATTAGAATTTTAATTATAATTATAATAAATATTCATTTAATATATATATTTTTGCTATTTGTAAAAGAAAATATGTATGTATTTGGAAGAGATTATTTTATCTACATTATAATTTTATATATATATATATACATATACATATAGAAATAAATCTTTAAAATATTTCTTCAATTAATATAAAACGCCATTAATTTTATAATCATCATTATTTCAATGTATAAAATTTCATAACTTTAAATAAATACTAAAAAACAACAACAACAATTAAGTTAATTCTAATTAAATATTAAGTAAAATAAATTACAATAGTTAAAAATGATGTATGTAAATGTTAAATTAACAAACAAACATTTAACAAACAAAAAAAGTCATTTTTAATTTACAAAATAACAAAAACAAAAAACATTAAAAATTCAGACATTTAGATTTGAAATTATTTCCCTTTTCCTTTCAATATGGGATTTTAGGTTTAGAATTAATTAGAATTCTATTCTAATGTAAAATTATACTCATATAATGTTTAATAATTTTAACCAGAAATAATTTTATTTTTTAAACTTTATACTGCCACAAGTTTTTATGTCACATTTTACTATTCTTACCTACTGTACTGTACTGTAACAATTTTTTAGTTAATTTTTTCTCCATAACTCTATAATAAATAGTAATAATATGTAAACTATTTTATAAACTCGTTTTATTTTAACTATTTTTATTTTTATTTGCTTTAAAAGTTATATAAACATTAATAACAAAAAAAATTTAAATGCAAAATTCAAAGAGTTAAAATAAATATCAATTTGTACATTTGAAGTTAATCTTTATCTAATCAAGTCTTCACAAACGTTTATACAAATTTTTTGTTTTTAAATAATAATTGTAAACACGTTTATTAACTTAAAATAAACGAATAAAATTTATTATAAACATTTTGTAAAACAAAAATATTCTTAAATAAACATTATTACATTTTTTTTATTGAAATAAGATTAAATTGTTATTTCGCAAAAAACAAGTTTATATAAGCAGGGTAAGATCAAGTTGTGGTCAGATTTGGTCATTATTATCAGCCATGTCACAGAGTTTCATTCCGTTCGGAAGTGGAATTAATTCTGTATTTTGCTTCTATAGAAAAAGTAAAATGAAACATTTTTTCGAAATGAAAAAAAAAACTTTTAATTTGCTAAATGGAATTGTAATTTTAAGCATTTCCAGGTTTCATTTTGAAAAACTTTTTCATTTTACCTTTTCTAAAGAAGCAAAATACGGAATTAATTCCACTTACGAACGGAATTAAACTCTGTGACATGGCTGTATAACTGATTACAAATCAAACTCCTTTTCTTTTTTAACGCTTTTTTTTGTTTTAGCTTTCGAATTCACAAGATCAAATGTGAAAACGAACGATTTCACATTTTCTTGATATTCTCGTTTTCACTTACGAACTAAAAAATTCATATTCTTTTCACTTAAAAATAGTTTGGTGAAAGCAAAACGAATCAGCTTTTTTTTGAAATAGTGCTTTTTGGTCAAAAGAAATGATGAAAATTTTAATTTTATACTTTAATTTATTTAAATATTACTTTATTATAAGAATTTAATTTATTTTGACATTTGTCAAACTTGTTTCGAACAGTACTTCGAATATGTAAAAGCAATGTGAAAACGGGAACATATAATTTTACTTTCATGTGAAATTTCAGTTTCATGTGATTTTAAAATCTGTCGGAAGCTAGAACATACACGATTGAGTTGTAATGTGACACCAAAAAAGTTTCATTTAATTTTTTATTTGTTAAAATTTAAATTTTTTGTCTGAACATGAATAGGTTTTAAGCTGCTGCATGACGATAATGGGATTGGTGATTGAAAGATGTACAAAAATCAAGATAAGAAATTTATGCAAAAACTGTCATTAAAAACTATGATTAAGATAAATTTAAAGTAAACGTTGTTAAATATTTGCAAAAAATTATTATCAATTAAACATATTGGAACACATTGAGGGACAACATATGGGAACTTTTTTGAAGCTAAGAAGAAATTTTTGCATCGTTGTTTTTCGTTACAGTTGGATACTCAAAAATGTGTCAAGGAAATAATAAATTACATTTATGAAATATTATCATGAAAAATTTTATAGAATTGTCAGCAAGTCCGTTCGATATGCTATTCGATATAAAATAAATAAAGAAAACCTAAAGGAAAACAAGTAAGAGTTTATATTTGGCTATGCCGAATCTTACCCAAACATACTCACCACCGATATACCAGTATACAAGGTGGCGCAAAAGTAATCATCCTATCAGAAAATGCTATAAATTTTGCGATTGGCCCCTAATGTCAGTTCTGTTTTGACATTTGTGTAGTAAACAAATTCGAAATACACGTTAATAAACAATGTTACGCTACACTGCTCCAGAACGCGGAATATTGCTGACTATTTATTTGACCAATAATCGGTAGGTGACTTTGGCACAACGTGAATTTCGTCGCAGATTTCCTGGCCGTCCAACGCCTACTGGTGAAACACTGCGACGTTTAGCCGCTCGCCTCGAAGAGACTGGCACAACACGAGATGCTGCCAGGCGTAGCAGACCCCGGAGTAGCCGTTCTGCAGAGAATATTGCTGCTGTAGCCGAGGATGTCATGGAAGCGCCGTCGACATCAACCAGACGACGTGCCACGCAAATGGGTATCAGTCGACGGACTTTACAGCGAATTTTAGTACAAGATTTGAAGATGTTTCCGTACAAAGTCCACACGGTGCATTAGCTGTTAGCTGCTGACCGCCAATCGCGTCTAACATACGCTCAAGCCATCCTTAATCACCATCAAGAGGAAAATGATTTTTCATCAAAAATAATCATGAGTGATGAAGCCCATTTCCATCGTAGCGGGTACGTAAATAAGCAACATGTAAGCTTCTGGGGCACTGAAAATCCGCGTGTAATCCACGAAGAGCCATTACACCCGCTCAAAGTCACTGTATGGTGTGCTGTTTTCGCTGGAGGAGTCATCGGACCTTTTTTCTTCGAAGACGTCGCGGGCCAAACGGTTACTGTGAATGGTGAGCGCTACAGAGCAATGATCAACGAGTTCTTTTTGGCGCAACTTGATGAATTGGGATTGGAAAACATGTGGTTCCAACAAGACGGTGCAACGGCACACACTGCACGTGCCACAACCGATATTCTGAAGGATGCATTTCCCGGAGCCAGCAAGATCTTCTGATTTGACCGCTCCAGACTTCTTTTTGTGGGGCTTTTTGAAGTCGCGGGTTTATGTCAACAAGCCTCAGACTCAGATGAGGACCTATCGCCGGAAGTTTTGGCCAAAGTGATGGAAAATGCCATAAAAATGGCTCAAATGACAATCAACTGTGGCGGCGGCCATTTACATGACATCATATTCTCGACTTGATGTAAAAAAATTAAAAGACCAAATAAAAATAATCCACAAGAAGAATCAGTTTTTAATTTTTTTTTAATTACAGCCAAAAAACATCGGAAGTTTACTTTTGCGCGATTTTGTACCTATAAGTTATTTTATTTTTCTAATCTCTTGCATGGGAGCTATCACCTATTATGGGGCAGTCGTCATAAAATATTGTGCCGTAATTTCTATGTATTTGAGGCTTATTTTGGTTTAATTTCATCTCATTAAAGATATTTACAAGAATTGTATGGGTATACCAGTTATTGTCGGAAGTGGATCTTATATGGGTGATATGGCCAATTATGGATTAGACTTCATAAAATCCAATAATTGTTACGTTTTTACCTTTTAAAAACGGTGGTTTATTTTTAAATAAACCGGATTCTTTTTAATTGCAATTTGAAGAAAATATAACGAGTTTATTTATTTAAATGCACACTAAACCAATTAAAAACAAGTAAGAATGTATAGTCGGTCTAGCCCGTTGTTTTTCAGAAATGGGCGTTATATGGGAAATATAACCTATTGTGGACCGATCATCCAAAAATTTAGAGTAATAATGTCTGTGAATATAAGTATAATATCTATGTGTTAAACTTTATTTCGATATAAATACTTTTAAAATATTTATGGAGGTTAAAGCGACTTATGGAGAGGGTCTTATATGGGAGTTTCGACTAATTAAAAAAAATAAAATTGTACCGTATTATTTGTATATATGTATATAAAATATATTTTCGTTAAATATTATTTGGATACCAAAATTTTTGAGAGAGTTATGCTCTTTAAAGTGATTTTCGGAAGTGCATCTTATTAGGACCGATCTGCACAAAATTTGCAGATGTAACTTGGCTTCATTTACCACTCATTTGTGATGACATTAGTTTGGATACTTGCATAATTCAAACATTTATGATCGGTAAACCCCAATTTTGGGAGGAAATTTGTATGGGGGCCAGGTGAAATAATGGACCGATTTACACCAGTTTCAATCTCATCCATCCTTGGGCCGAAAAAATATCACGTAACAAATTTTATCGAAATATTTTCAAAATTGCGACTTGTACGCTGCCCACAAGCTTTACATGGACAGCCAGCCAGCTAGACGGACGGACAGACATCGTTAAATCGACTCAGAAAGTGATTCTGAGTCGATCGGTATACTTTAAGGTGGGTGTTGGACCAATATTTCTGGGCGTCACAAACATCAGCACAAATCCAATATACCCTCCCCACTATGGTGGTGTAGGGTATAATGAACACTCTGTCTTTTTACACACTACACGGTTTAAGAACACACTTAAATTACTGTTTGAGAACACTTTGATGTTTACACAACGATGACTCAATAAACTGATTAACTTGGTTAGCCGTGTTAGTCTATTTATACAGCAATCATAATTTGTGGAAGGTTCGAAACTAAGATACTAGAATGTTCGTGACTGCACGTCTAGAATGTTTGTGTCTAGAATATTCAGTCTATTTATACACCAATCATAATTTGTGGAAGGTTCGAAACTAAGATACTAGAATGTTCGTGACTGCAAATATATAATGTTTGTGTCTAGAATATTTAGCCAAAGTCGTTAAAACTCAATATTGCCATATTTGTTAGCTATGTTTATAACAGTTTATAACAATAATGATTATAAATCCAAACTTCTACAAATGCTAAACAAGTTGTTTGTCGATAAACACGCCATCTGTTGATAAAGATGTTGTATATTACTAAACATGTTGTATGTTGATACCGACCATTAAATTTAAATTGAAATACAATTTCATAACACTGTCCCCCGCTTAAGCCTGTTCGTCTCGAATAGGCACAGATTCACCTTTTCCATAGACAGCTAATCGTTCTAGATGTACAACTTTCATATTAGACTTCGGCCTCTTATATTTCTGTACTCTATAGACCACGTCGTTTAATTTCTTATTTACAAAGTATGGTCCATCACAGTGAGTTTGTAGTTTGGGAGACAAACCTTACTTTCGTTGTGGGTATCTTTCTTCTCTTTTCTATTTTCTATTTTCTCTTCTCTCTCTATACTATAATATTACTCTCCTGTCTTCACTTTCTTTTCACTCTATATACTAAAATTTCTTCTTAAGGCATCGCAATGGACCGTATTGGTCTCTGGGTGAGTGTGTGAGGCGACTCACACCGGCCTTCCCACCTACCTACCTACCTACCTTCGTTGTGGGTTGTATAGCAGTACTAGTTGGCCTTCATTAAATCCTTTTTCTTGTCGGTTTAAAACCAATTCTGACAATATTTGTTTCTATGACACCCCTGAGTAGTAAACGTGTTGGTTATATTCCGAGAGAAGATTTTTTAGTCTATTGTATCAACATTTTACATTCACCATAATAAATAAATAATTAATCGCAAAGTTGTGCGTAAACATGTTGGTGTTATTCTAATAGTGGATATAGCCCAATAAGTCAACATTTTAATTTCACCATAATAAATAAATAATTATTCGCAAAATTTTATGGAAAGTTATAAGATTTATTAAAAAATTCGTTTGGTTATATATTCAACAAATTATATATATTTGTTTCGCTATTTATTATATACTACTCTTTACCGTTTGTTTTCTATTTACATGTAGTAGTCTCCACCAAAACCAGGTGGTTGCATATGATCTGGATTAGGATTTGGTCTAATGCCACGTTCTGGTGGACCAAAGGGATCGAAACGTGGACGAGCTCCTGGGCCAATACCGCTATTATCAGGACCTAGGCGGAAATCGGGATGTGAGGGAAATGGGAATAAATTACCAGGACCTCCACGACCCAAAGGATCTAAATCGCCACGACCAACGGGAAAACCAAATGGTGGCGGTTGTGTCGCAGGAGTATATATGCTAAGTAGAATACAATTAAATTAATTTAGATAATAAAAGCTAATTTTGATGTAGAGAAAAACTAACCCAAAGGGCGGAAGTCTAGGTCCACTAATACGTAAGCTATCAGGGCCTTCAGACGATGATGAGGCAGATGTGCCAGTCGTTTGTGTAGTAACAGTTTTGCTGGTGCTGGTGCCAGCAAATACCTGAAATATTTATGTTTAAATGTATGTACATACAAAGCAACACACGATAAACTTATGTATAAAGTTTATCTACATATTTAACTCAACAACAACTTACAGGCTCCAGCAATTCTTTGCGATACCTGTCCACAAGTTGTGTGGCTGTTGGTATCATCTTCGTTATGCTTCCTTTGGTCGCTTTAATCACGTCTTCCGGATCTAAACCAATATTTGAAACTTTACGTGTCTTCACATCCAAGAGAGTAATAATTAAAGAACCCTCTGTTCTTAGACCCAAAAGTATATACAATAGTTTATTGTTAGTATAACGTAAAGCATAATTATTCTCATCATCATTCCAGTTATCCGGTAACAACTCGGAACCACTTTCTTCCTCATCCTCTGGTAAAGTTTTCTAAAGATGTGTTAGGTATTTAGTATTTTTTTAATTAAAACACATTATACAATATCAGATTAGAAACTTATTAAAATTGTGTAAAAAAATTTTGCCTCTTAAATATGTATTATTTATTATATACACGATTCGACTTGACTTTAGTCAAAGGTAATCTGATGTTGCTCTTAATAAATGTATTTTAATTGCTAAATACTCACATCATCTCCAATACCAATGCATTTGAATTGGAAATGTTTGGTTAAAACAAAATGGGCCAGAACAATAAGCAAGTCATCCTTTTTGTTTACCACCTTCTCTATGGTCTTGTATAGCAAATCCCATCCATAAAAGAAATTATTTGATGCAGCAGACATATTTTGCTTTGTTGAAATTATATTTTATTTTATTGAAGGAAAGGACTTTACAACATTTGAAGTAATTTATGCGAAAAATAGCGATTTTTACTGAAAATTTTTGAAGTCGAACATTTTTGTTTGTTTTCAACAGCGAAAAGTGTTGCCATATTTATTATCTACTGTTGAAACACTTAAAATTAACCCTTATGTGGCGTTCAGAAAAGGTTATTTTTTCTAATGTTTATAATTGTTTTTACATTTAACTTTGATTGCAAATTAGGATAAGGGATAAATAAACAGATTAGGTTGACAAAGAAAAAGCGATTTGGGTAAATTATTCAAAAACCGGAATCCGGTTAGCCTGTTTTTTCTGTTTAAAAACCGCCCGGGTTTAAATGTTTTATATTATCTAATAATTTCACAAACAGGTTTTTTGTACCGGTTAACCGGTTGTTATAAATAAGATCCTTTTGTCCCCTTTTACAATTGAGAAATTGAAAGACAGACATTTTTCTCATTCCGCTTTGAACTTGCCTAAACCTTTTAAGGTGGATTCACCCCAAGGTGAATTTAAATACTAGGTGACAGCGTAGCGCCAGCTGATTGTTCATGGTGAATTTGAAAATGTCAAAAAGTTATATAAAAAAAAAACTTTTTGACAGTGACGGAAGTTTTTCATATAGAAAAATGCCTGTTGTTCTTGCCTTGTTGTAATTGTTGTAGCAATGCTGTCACCTGGTATTTAATTTCACCATGATTCACCCATTCGTTCTTAACAAAAATTTTGTTCGAACAATTTTTTTTTTATATGAAGTTTGACGTCTCTCTTTTTGAGAGAGAGAAAATATTTTTTCCGAACTTGAATTGGTTTAATTTTAAGCATTAAACACATTCGAGACAGCAGGCTACCGACTACAATATGTCAAAAATAAAATACACACGTTTAGATAAAAGGGACTATATTGACGACAGCAGGCAACACGACTGCAGGTTGTTGTCCATGCTGATTTTTTCGTCGCTGTCAAATTAAACTAATTTCTAATTTTGTTGGCGACAAAACAAAAACAGTGTTGACCATATAGCAAAATGTGTAAAGCAAATTAAATAAAATAAAAAGCAAAATACAAAATTAAAATGTTATGATCATTTATGCATCAAGAGTTGTTAAATGTATCAATAATATTATATTAATAATAATACAAATGAGTGAAGTTTATTAGCATGTCTGGTATCATGTACATGTTTTTCATATTTCATAAAAAAACGCTACTTTAAAAAAAATAAAAGCCTTAAGTGGCACCACTGAAATATAAATGGATTACTACAACAGCTGTTTACATTTTCATTGTTTTGTTTGGTTAAAGTTTCTAAGTGCTTTATTGTTTAAGATTTATTATTTTTAATGTTTTTATTTACTTTTTTGTTGTATTTTAGTAATAGCTTCTATAAAATCAATAAAATTCTCTTCAGCCAATATGTTTTTTAAAAAATGCAAAGAACAAATTTATTTTTTATTAAAACGTCAGATTTCGGGATCAGCTGATGAGTATGTAGCTGTCGTTTTCAAAATAATTAATTAGCTGGCTACAGGGCGGCATAAGTACCCAGCGGCATTTGCACTCGTGTAGTCGTGTAGCCTGCTGTCTCGAATGTGTTTAATGCTTTATACTTTTTCTGGACAAAAATGAATTGAGTTGCCAATAGGTTGCATTTTTTCATACAAATAACAATGCCTTATGTATATCCATGGCCATCAGCAAAAGCAACTTTATTTTTTCATTCATTTTGAATTTATATCTGTGATTTTGAATACACAATACTTTAAAACAATTTAATATTTGTATTTTAACACTTAAAACCCAAAGCAAAATAAATCAATGGCCGCACTTGTAAAACTAATGATTTTGTTTACATATGGCAGCTCTGATTTTTCAGAAAAATCGTTCGAAATGGGTGAATCGTGCTACAAAAAACTCTCAGTAAAAAAAATTTTCTCCGGAAAAAATTTTTGTTAAGAACAAATGGGTGAATCCACCTTTAGAGTTGCGAAATTAATAGACAGACAGAAATTTTTTGTTTATTTTTTCGTTCTTCTTTGTTGATTGTTGTGGAAATTTTTATTATAAAAACGCATTGAAAATAAAAGAAATTAAAAAACATATTCAAACAACCGTTAATTATAAAGTTTTTGTTATCAATAAATCTATTTGGTTAATAAATTTAATTATATTTGCAATACGCGCGTTAAAGTGAGAAAAATGATGTGAAGCAACAACATGAAAAATGCGAAGGGTGGAAACTGTAAACGAAAAATGTCTTAAAATGTCCAGTCCAATAGACAAGAGGTAGTGTTGAAGACACAGCTGATTTTTTTTTTTTGTAGTTTTCTTATGTCAAACGTCGTTTATGTTTACAAGTTTCTAATTGTCAAAATTTGTTTATTTATTGTGTTTGTTGTAATCTTAACACTACCATGTTATCAATATGCCTTGGATCTACCGCACACTCTTCCTCTTCAATACATCGGCAACCATGGCATATTGATTATAAGGTAGTGTTGAAGACACAGCTGATTTTTTTTTTGGTACTTTTGTTATGTCAAACGTTGTTTATATTTACACTCAAAAAATTCTCTATGTAAAATTAACTGAAATTGTAATATAAAATAAATTGATATTCAGTTAAAAACCGGTATACTTATTATTCATTTAATTTTAACGAAAAGTTCATTTAATTTTAAATGTCAAAAATTCAACTCCGAATTCCGTAAAATCAAAAGAATTTTCAGTTATTTTATGTATTTTAACTTCCAAACTGCAATTTTCTTCAATTATTGTTAAAACACAATTTTAGAAAAATCTCATTGTTATAATCTTACATATCTTATATTAAAATTCAAATTGACTGTTTAGAATTATAACATAGAATAGGGAATTATTATTATTATGTGAATTTTAATATAGGAACTCTTTGTTTTTGTAACTACACACAACAATTTTTTGGTAGTTAAATTACATATATAAAATAACTGAAAATTCTTTTGTTTTTACGGAATTCACTGTAGAATTTTTGATAGTGAAAATATCATAAACAAAGAAAAAATCTTTTATTTTCACGGAAGTCCTGGGGCCAAATTACCGCATTCGTGATCGAATGAGCTATCGTATCGAAAAATGATTTCGATATCGAAATTATGATAAAATGTACTAAATTTCTTGCTCGATATCGAATGCCATAATCTCAAATAAGAAAATTACGATCAATTTTACTCGATATCGAATGCGGTAATTTGGCCCCTGACTTGTTCTTTTGATAGTTAAGTCAGCTATTTTGACATTTAAAATTAAATGAACTTTTTGTTAAAATGAAATGAAAAATAAGTATATTGGTTTTAAGTAAATTTTCAGTTATTTTAAATTACAGTTTCATTTAAATTTACATACAAAATACTTTAACGTAAACAACTGTCAATATCAAATGCAACTGAAAATCCGTATTAATGTGCACTTAGTTTTTAGAATGAATGTTAGATTCAATTAAAAATAAATTTTCTTAGAATTTTAAATGTTTATTTAGTTAAAAACAACTGCACGGAATACTTCCTGAATAAACTACATTCCGTTACTGTAATAATATTGTGAGTGTACCAATTTATAATTGTCAAAATGTTTATAAGTGTCAAAATTTGTTTATTATTATTGTTTTCGTTTTTTATTTCCATCACATAACTGAATCAGTGATGGAAAATGGGTTTTTGTTTTTCGTACCAACTATATAAATAAAATGTACTTTTTAGACCTCCATGGTACCATTTTTAATATTTGTTAAATAGTCATAAAACTTTACCACAAATTTACTTTATCGAAAATTCGATATATCTTATTGCAGCATTATTGCGTTAATTGTCGCGATTATTTAAAAAGATTATTATTTATGAAGTATCGAGTCATTTGCGAAAAGTTAACCGTGGTAAATATATATATTTCCAAATAACTAGAATTATTATTGTAAGAATAAAAGAAATAGAAGAGTTAACTTCTAACGATTTTGAAATCCTGATTAACTACATTTTAAGCTTTAGTTTTTGAATTTAGCCTCAAAATCATTTAATGTAAATGAATATGTCAAAGACTCATATTGTTCGATAATTCAACCAAAAATTTATTGTAATAATCATCTTATAGATGCATATTTAAAGATCAAAGTGATATCAGTTCCAAAATGTTCATGAAATTTAATATAGGAAAAGCAAAACGAAAAATTTGTTCGGAATGAAACCAATTGTTCATTTTACTTTTTCTTTAGAAGCAAAATACGGAAATAATTGCACTTCAGAACGGAATTAAATTCTGTGACATGGCTGATATTTATCTGTTTCATCTGAAATACCATATTTTTATTCAACAGTATTTTGAAATTGTACCATATGACTCGTGGTAGTACCACGGTACCAACTGTATTTAAAATGTATCACAAAAGTACAATTGTACAATAATCAATATGCCTTGATCGCCAACAAACTTCGTCTGTCTGTCTTTTAATTTCTCAACTGTAAAAGGGGACTTTGGAATTCATATTTAATAAAATATAAAAACATTTGTTATACTACTACTTTGTGACAATATTTTCTTA
Source organism: Bellardia pandia (assembly GCA_916048285.2). Lineage (NCBI taxonomy): Eukaryota > Metazoa > Arthropoda > Insecta > Diptera > Calliphoridae > Bellardia > Bellardia pandia. Next base: position 12,753,287 of record OU696533.1, read on the forward strand.
TTTTTGTATTAAAAAATTCGCTCCATGAGATTGTAAATTTGCATTAATAATAGCAGTTAATTTCTTGACAAATAAAAATTTCATATTTCATAGTGAACTTTTAATATTCTAATGCGATTTTCAAGTGATATGCGAACAAGTAAACTTTCAAGTCATTTCAATATGCACATGTTTGAAAACAAAGACCCATTATTTCAATATTGTGCTATTCCTTCTTATTAACTTTGTAACGAAGTTGTAAATTTTAATTGTTTGAATTTTTTTTTTTAAGAAATTGAAGATTTTAATAAAATTTTAAGCAATTGAGTTGAGCTTTTTCGTAATGTTAATAGTTCTGACTAAATGTTATATTTATATGGAAAGCGTAATTTTTTATTAATAATTTTTTTAATATTACGAATAACTTTATTTGGCATCTTAAAAAATTTCAAAGAATCATTTATCATTGTTTTTTTTTTATTCTTTGTGTTTTAATCATCTGAGAAAAACATTCGCATCGAAAAATGTTATTTATTAATCAATAGAAAATAGGTTATTACATTTTGATAATTTTTAAAAGTTTTAATGATTTTGAAAATTGTAAAATTTTTGAAAATTACCTAAAACCATTATTTTACCGGTCATGGTGCAACTATACAAGGTGAGTGCAAATCGGCAACATATACAACACAAAACAGAAACAACAGGCATTTTGTTTGTGTAAAATAATGTACTATTGTCAAAAATACTTGAACAAGTATTACTTTTGACATAAGTAAATTGTAAACAAATTCAGTCGGCTGGGCTACTGCACTCACATTGTATCGTTGCACCCAAGGTGAATTTATACTAGGTGACAGCATAGCGCCAGCTGATTATTCTTGGTGAAATTGAAAATGCCAAAAAGTTGTTTACAAATAGTCAAAGTTTATATAAAAAAAAAGCTTTTTGACAGTGACGAAAGTTTTTACACAAACAAAAATGCCTGTTGTTCTTGCCTTGTTGTAATTGTTGTAGCAATGCTGTCACCTAGTATTTAATTTCACCATGGTTGCACACATTGTGAAATCACTCTACTACGTGGTGTTGAAACGCCAGCTGTTTTTTTTTAGTAATGTTCGTTATGTCAATTTTTGTTTTGTTTGTATATATGTATACAGTGGCGAGCACACATGGAAATGTTTTGTAATATGACAAAACCGAATAAACTCTTAAATTTTTAAAAATAATAATGGTTTTTATTTAAAATGTTAAATAAATAGAACAAAAATGAAAATAAATTGAAATTCAATAATTATTAAAGAGAGTGTGGAGAAATGAGAAAAATTTCAGACTTTTTAGAAAACATTTTAAATAAAAACCATTATTATTTTTAAAAATTCGAGAGTTTATTCGGTTTTTAAGTCATAGTTATAAAACATCTGCCATGTGTGCTCGCCACTGTATAAAAAAAAACACATGTGTCATCTTGAAACTAAAAATTGTAGGTATTCATTTTTTTCTATAGGAATGTTTGTAAACAATAGTCAGCTGTTTTTGACATTACAAACATGAAAACAAAAACAAAAATACCATGTTGTTTATGTTGCTTTTGTATTGTTGTAATATTGCTATCACCTTGTTATGTTTTCACCATGGTTGCACCATGTACCCGGTATTATATTTTAGTAACCAAATATAAAGCAAACACATCATTCCTACATATGACGCTATTTAGAGTGCTGCCTTATTATTTGTTTTTAATGTCTACATGTTAGTCTGTGGGGTACATTAGTCAATATTGAGTACCGATTATAGAATGGAAGGGAATGAATATAAAACTCCACAGGTTAAAAATATTCGCTTAATTGAAAAAATGTTAAATATTATAAACAAATTAAGTCCTGCCTTTAATGCTTCCACCTTATCGTTTTTCAATTGTTAAATAATTTACATATATTAGTGTTAAGTTAAGAGTAGTTGGTATCAAGTATTTGATTTTTTTATAAACTCTATAATAATAAAAAAAAACAATCTCATCAAGAGCACGGTTGAGAAACTACCCAACATACCATTCTAGGAGCGCTCCGAAAAAGGAGTTAGAAAAGAGTCCAACTAAAGAACATTTTCGGAGCGCTCCGAAAAAGGAGTCAGAAAAGAGTCCAACTAAAAAGCATTTTCGGAGCAAAAGAAAAATTTGCTTAAAAAATTATTTTTTTTTAATTTTTATATATTTTATTTAAATGAATTCCATTTTATTTTTTTTTACTGTAAATACAATTTATTTAATTTTTTCCATTTCTAATTCAGTTTATTTGTAAATGAATTCCCTTTTTGTTTAAGTAAAAACAATTTAAAAAAAATAATAAATGTAAACTTTGAATTTTTTGTATTTAAAATCTTTCAGAGTCAAAAAAAGAACCCTCATAAAAGACTCTTTTCTGACATTATCTAAGAGCTCTTTCTGACGGACCATTTTCGAATGTAATGACCCTCTTTTCTGAAGGTTTTCGGAGCAATAATGATTGTTTTTTGGGCTCATAAAGAGCATGAACGATCCGGAAATTGTGTCAGAAAATACTCTTTTCGGACTCATATGGCTTGGTGGTATTCTATTACATAATAAGAGGTATTCAAATAGAAAATAATAGGTTCCGAATTTCTTTATTTATGCAGCATATAAGGAATATCACGTTTTTTTTTTTATTTTCAAAAATATGTAGAAAAGTATTTTCAAAGTAAGGTGGAGTTTTTAGCTTAATAAGGGGGTAGGTATGCATATAGATAATAATCGGTTCCAAATTCCTCTATTTCTTATGCAGTATATATCGAATTACACGAACATGGGGCAAGGTTATATTAAACTCCCAGGCGATTATGCTGGGTGAATGAATAGCTTTTCAAATCTACAAATAAGAAATATATGCTCAATGGACAATGTTAAAATGAGAAAAAAAACATGTTTTTCTAATTGCTCCAACCTTTTTGCAATATATTAATTATATAGTAATAAATAAAACACTCCAACAAAAAAATGTATTTTAAACAATCAAATTAAGAACCTTGCATAGTTTATGTCAAGTACTACATAGTAAATTATTACAATAATATTCATATAACACATAACCAATATTCTGCAAATTCACAAATGGTAAGATAATTTTAATATTTATAACTCATCCCAAAGACATTATAATAAAGTATATTTAAACTGGATTTTTTGGCGTAAGCTGTACTTTTTATAAGCTTATAGTCTTAGTGTCTACAATGGGTATTTGTAAATAAAATATGGGAGTTATTTTCTTCGAAATCTGGCAATTTGAAAATAAAAATTTAAAAACACGAATGTTGTGAACTGTTTAAAAATAGACTAAACACCGGTAATAATATATTTACAATTAATTCATATAAACTGATATCTTGTATATCCAGAAAATGAAAATACTATATACAAACACCCCCACCCCCTTTCAAATGTTCGATGTATAAACGAATATAGGCATGTAACAATATCAAAATCTTACAATATATTAATTAGGTTGAGAAAGATCTAAATTATAAGATATTTCGAGGTACATATATGTAGGTATATTGTTTCTAAAGTCTTAGTTTTTGTTCTGAAAATGTTCAGCTATTTGAGTTCTACTATCATAACCGACCTTTGAAAATCATTTGACTTACCAATAACATTATCTTCCCGATATTAGAACGACTTTACAACATGTTTGAGTTTTGATATATAACGAGTGTTTTTTATTATTCTAAAAGTGGTTCCACTATGCAATACATATATTCCGAAATACTATATCCATGATTTTAAAGTCAAAATGGCGACCAAATGTTTGACAGCAAAATTGACATTTAAACACATGCCTGCTCTTTTCCACTATCGAAGGCACAAACTACTCTTTTCTTCTCATACGAATGAAAGCTAACCAAACAACACGAACAAATCCGAACAAAGCCGCCATATTGGCGATTGGCTGTAGAAAATACTTTTTTGCACAGAAGACACACACACAGTAATTTTTCACAGAGTTACAGGGACAGAAAAGAAATTTGTAGAAAAAAATTTAAATTTATTTAAGTTCATAATACATATAATTTTAATTGATAAATTCAACTGAAATTTTATGAAAAATATCAACAATGAAAGAAAACAGTGTTGTGTGTTGCTGAAGAAAGAAAAGTCAGAGAAATAAACAAAAAACGGCATTTTTTCTGCATAGTTGACAAGCAAAAGAAAAAATAAAATACAACAAAAAAAATAATATACAATTTTTTTTCTGATAAAAGTGTGTGTGTATATAGAGAAATTATAAAACATTTAATTTTTTTTTTTAATTAAAAAAAATTGATACGGTAGACATACGTATATAAAAAGAGGTGTTAGTACTTACCACAATGGAGTCAACAGGAGGCAGCTCCGGCTCTACAATGACGGCGGCGGGTGCCATGCCATCACCGTCAGTTATGGCCGATAGTAGCAAAGGTAAGTGTGTGAGCATGTTTGTTCGTTTATTATTGAAATCATGTGTGATTTTGTTTAAAGCCCGCCAATTTATTAGGAAGTTTATTTAATATATTTTTTGGTTTTAATTTTTATTAATTGGTTAAATATTTTCTATCTGCACGAATACCTTCTTGATGCCATTTTGTTAAACTGTGAGTTATTTCACGGCAAATTAAACATGTTTAGCATAGACACTAATTAGGCGAAGATTTGTAGTTGTATAACGTCATTTTTTCGTTATTAGCATTGGGTTGGTGAATTAACTTAAAGCTTTTTTTGTAATCACAGTTGTAATCACGCAACTTTGTAAAGCTCATAAGTTGGGAAAATATAAAGCTTTAAAGTTGCTTATTTTGTAAACTGTGGGAATGCATAGAGTAATATTGAGAACAAAATTAATTATTCCTATAAAGAATCGAAATCGTGAAAATGTACATACAGTGCAAGCTCGGTATTCGCGACTACCCATTATCGCGACGGCCCGGTTATTGCGACAGCTTGATTTTTTTAAATTGCTGGTTCTATAATCGCGACAATTTACGAAAAACGGGTTCTATTTTCGCAACTTTTATCTGTTTTTTTTTTTAATTTGATTAAAATGTCTATAACCAAAGAAGGTGAATCCCCGTCTTATGGTTTGTTAACCTTTTTGGATGATTTTATTCGTGTCATTTGTTGTGTAAATACGTTTCTTAATATGGGAAAAGTTCAACATATTTTAAAGCCAACGATTTCTCAAAAATTTGATCTTTAAACAAATTTAAAAGTGGAGGTTCCATAAATTCAATTTGCATGAATTGCAAGTTGCATAAATCTTTGGTTTACCGCATTATAAAGCAAGAAAATTCATTAAAAAAGTTCGTACATACAACAGAAAGTGGCCCTGGCAAACGTTGCACCTTAAAGAAAGCTGAGTACCCACGAATGGAAAAAATGAATTACAAGTGGTGTGTAAAACAAAGGGAGAAAAATGTTCCAATATCAGAAATACGATCAAATGCCAGTCATTTGTATTCCAAAATTTATCAAACCAATTCAGGTTTCAATGCCAGTGAAGGATGGTTGAAGAAATTTAAGCGTCGACATGGAATTAGATTTTTAAAAATAACGGGCGAGAAATTGTCTTCGAAACCTCATCTTATTGATTCATTTGTTTGGGTTGACTCTTAACCAAATCTTTAATGCCGACGAATCCGGTTTATATTATAGGATGCTTCCAAATCACACTCTTGTCACATGTAATGAGAAAACGATTCCCGGAAGAAAAATATGTAAAGAGTGAATAACTTTTTTGCCTTGTTCAAATGCGAATGGCACTGACAAACTGAAATTGGGTTGTTGGAAAATCGAAAAACCCACGCGCCTTTAAATGCTTTTTCAACAATCCTGTAATATACAACTCTAGTAATAACGCCTGGATGACATCATTTATATTCAAGAACTGGTTTCATCACGAATTTGTTCCCCACGTAAGTTAATTTTCAGCATTTAGTAAAAGTAAGTTCTTCATAATTAAAAATTTTAGGTTCGAGAGTTTTTGGCTTAAAAAGGTCTTCAGCAAAAAGCAGTTTTGCTTTTAGATAACGCGACGTGTCACCCAGTTGAGGAACTGCGCTTATTCAACCGTTAGATCAAAACGTTATCAACTTAGTCAAATTAAATTATAAAAAAACAACTGCTCATCCACTTGCTTGGCGAGAAGGGAACAAATTTGGAGCTCAAACTAAAAAACTTTAATCTCAAAAATGCAGTTCAGATTCTAGCTTCGTCCTGGGATAAAATATCAGTGTCCAACATCCGAAAATCGTGGAACGCCTTGCTTGAATTCGGTAGCGAATGGAGTGAAGAGGATAACATTACCTTAAATATCTTACAAAATATAATTCAGGAAGAAAACAAAGATCTTTCAACTATTGGTACACTTGTAGCACAAATTCGTAGTGAACATATTTTTACGAATGCTGACATAAACAAGAAGAATTTCAAGTGGAAAGTAATGAGCAAATGGAATTATCAGATACGGAATCGGAGGATTTATACGATAGTGGTCAAGTAGAATTCAAAATTAAAGTGGACGATTGTATAATATATATATCGATTATATAATATATGAACTACGTGATTCAGCTGTTATTTTAAAAAATAATTTGCCAAAAAAGCATCTCAAAATCTCCAATTTCTTTAACAATCTTTAAAATGTAAATATGTATATCAATTAAAACAGCTTTAATTTTAAAAATTACATACAATTTTTCAATAAAATGTTGGGTTCTGTTATCGCGAAAATTCAGTTTTGGCGACTGGCCTGGTTTTCAATAAGTCGCGAATACCGAGCTTGCACTGTATTAGTAAGAATACATATGTAATATGTTCGTGTAAGCCTTTGTTTCCACAAAAAGTGTTTGTCTATGAGGAAAAATAGTGTTGTGACATAATTGTCATAAATCTACTTGATGAGAATTTCTTTTATATATTTCGTTATTGTAACTGCCGTATGAGTAAAAAAAGCTTTTGAAGATATTTTTGTTTATTAAAAGTGTTTTATGGGTCTAATAAGAGCTTAAAGCTTTTAGAATACAAAATTTCAAAAAATAAAATTTAACACTACATATACATTTTTCTAAACTCTTAGTAGAAAACAGCGAAGATTACCACACTAGATTAGAAGATTGCACTCATTATTGAGTATTCCATAGAGATAAAACTTCAAAGCGCTTTTTTAGAATAAGCTGTTGTTGTTGTAACAGCAGTAATTGCTGAGTTGACAGCCCTTGACCGAGTGATATCGGGTCATTCCGGTGCGTAGAACCGGCTGTCGTGGGAAAGAATAAGCTGTATTGTGCTTTTCGCTTCAGATTTTCATTACATAGCTTTTATGAAATTAAATTTCGACTATAGGATGCACAGTACTATGTAGGTACATACTTGTTTTTCAAGTTATCTAACAAAAAAGTCGGTATTCCATTCTGTTACATAATCTTAACAAACAACAAGAGAATAAAAGTAAGACGAAATTCTAAAAAAAAAATCGTTTGCCATTATACATAGTACATAGAATAAATAAAGTACTTGTCGCAAATGGGTGTTATGCACTATATTTTATTTATTTAGTATTTTCCATGTTACCCATTTTTTTTTTTTTTTTTTTAAATTATAATTTCTAGAAAACACTGATTTTCCTTTATAGTCTTATTTCAATGGACATATAACAAGCATTGCATGTTAGTTTAAACTTTATAATCATTATAATTTATTTTACTTTTTGGCCATTAAATTTTATACATAAATTTATTTTCTTTTTCAAAATTCTAAAATTTATTAATTCATTTTCTTCCCCCCAAAAAAAACATGAAGTTTTTTGTTCTTCTTTATTTAAAGCTACGAACTATGAATTTGATCCCAGTATTACGGAAGAGGAGAGACGTTTTTATTTAAAAGCCTATCCAACGGTCGATGTTGTGCGAGAACGTAAGACCCACTGTACAGTGTGTAAAGTACACATTGGAACAGCACCGGTTCAGGAGCATGGCATAAAAATGCATCCAATATTACGTGTAACTCACTGCAATAAATGTCATGATTTCTACAATAGTGGCGAATTCAGCAAAGGTGAAGATGGTTCCGAATTGTATTGTCGTTGGTGTGGACAAGGTGGTGAAGTTTACTGTTGTTCCAGTTGCCCGTATGTCTTTTGTAAATCTTGTATTGTTAAGAATTTGTCAAGGGGTGTTGTGGCTGATATTGAGCAGAATGAAAATTGGAATTGTTTCAGTTGTGCCCCGAAAATATTATGGCCATTGAGGGCTCAACATTGGGCTCTCATGAATTATATAGAGCAACAGAAGAAGTAAGTAAAATATGTAGGTGTTAGTTATAATGCCGTTAGTAGCTGTGGTATTAATCACTTACGTTTTGAAAATGATAAAGTACTTTTTATATTTCTTGTAACTATGTATTTGTTTATAATTATTCTTGCAGAGAAATATATGCACTTAATCTAAGTGAAAACGAATTAAAAATCAATTTAAGTAAAGATCGTAGTAGGTGTTGTCGTTTAGCAAAATCAAAATGTGGCAACATGTCTGATTCTATGGAAAGTTTGGATTCAGTGGCTTCAAAACGTAGCCACGGCAGTGCTACCAAGAAACCCATTAAACATTCGGTAACACCGCCACAGCAAATGATTGCGGCCAAGCGTGCAAAAACCAACGATGAAGTGGTCTGCACACCAGATTTACTCAGCATGCTGGAACCAGATTGTCAAATTACCGTAACGCCGAAACCTAATAGGCCAATGACAACGCCCTCGGCTTCCACACCGAAAATCATGTCCATACAGCAGCCACAAGCCGGTTATGGCTCAATGTCTTCAACAACCAAATCTTCTGCACCACCGCCATTAGTTTTACGTAACACTGCTATTAAGTTAAGGCCAGCTGCCCCTCCACCAGTTGTCAGGCGTACCATAATAGGGCCACGTACTCCTAATCCCGGAGGCAATGGCACTCCAGTCTACCACACCATTAACGGTTATCGCATTGATTTGAATTCTGCTGCCCAGCAAGAGACCTTCCGTCTACCAAATGGTAAACTAATACAAGTTAAACGGCAAGGTCCAGCCCCACCCCAGAATGCTATGCCATCGGCGAATAATTGGCAGCGCATGAGTAGTCCACAACCACAAAGAGTTATACCACAAACTATAGCTTCTCGGCCCGTGCAAATTACACAGCATCCCTACAATATCAGTGTACAACAGCAGTCAGGCCAACATCCTCAAGTGGTTCGTTATCACAACAGTATGATTGGTGCTACCACGATTAATCCGGTCAATCATAATGGCACGACTGTACAAGTATTAAATGGTCAAATGGCATCGGCACCCCAACCACCACCACAACAGCAACAACAGGTTCAACAATCTGGTCCCATACGCCCCGTGATGGTACGTCATGTCTTTCCCGACAACCCCATTGGCCAGGCCCGTGCCGGACTGCAAGATCAAGTCTTTAATGCCATGGAAATTTGTACTCATCTAACGAACAAGGTTCAAACTCTTACCAATTCGAATGCTTACAAACAAGCCCGTAACTTTTTGGAAGTGAAAGAACTTTATATACATCTGTCATATCTCTTGACGTACGCCATTGGACGGTTCAAGAGTTTGCAAGATAAATGCCTGGGAGATATGCGCACGCTTGGCTTCGGCAACGATGCCGATTGTTTGGAAAATGGCCAATTGGCAGCTGGTAAGTAAAAATTTATATTATTTAGATGTATGTATATATGTATTTGTAAATTAAAATATTCATTAAAAATTTGTTGGCGATTAATAAAAACAAGTTAGATTTCTACTATACATATACAAAAGTGGAAGATAAATGTAGTAACAATCTTAGCCCGTTATTTATTTAAATTGATAAAAAAAAAAACATGAAATATGCTTTCGATTCATGCTACCGTCGAGTATTGCAACTGTTAGTTTTGAAAGGAGGTTTAAAAATGAAAACTTATGCTATTTTCAAAGTATTCATATATATCTGTTTCACTTGAAACGAGAAGAATATGCTATAAAATTAACAGGAAAAACGTGATAAAAGTTTTTTTTTTTTCAAATTAAATATGTTGTCCACTGGAGTATTCTTACAAAATCTTTCAATGGTATGGACCTTAAATTTAGTTTTGGAATACATTTTGATTTCATAACCTCCGGTACTCAAACGCGTCATGAAATTAGAGCAGTTCTTAAATTTTTTTTCTAAGTTTTTATAGAGAAGTTTTAATTCGTGGTTTAAAAAAAATTAAGCAAATTTATATTTCTTGCATTTTTTTATTAATTTGTGAATATATTAAGGACTCTTTTCATTATTTAAAAGTTTTTTTATTCTCTTCAGGTGGTTTCATCCATTCGTTCTGAACAAAATATTTGTTCGGACAAAGTTTTTTTCATATAAAGTTTGACGTCTCTCTTTTTAAGAAAGAGAACATATTTTTCACGAACAACTCTCAGCTTAAATTGATTTAATTTTATATTTTGTCTGGACAAAAATGAACTGAGTTACATTTCTATCTGTGGTGTTTGTGAAATTAAATTATTCATATCATTTATTCATTAAAAATTTTGTAAATTGTTTTTGAAAAATATATATATAAAATATAAAATTAATAATAAAAAAAACATTCTCATATATTGGAGTATTTTCTAGACGATTTTTTTTTTTTTGCTGACTCAAGCACACTACTTACATTGGAAATTGGAGTATTAAATAGAAAAAATCGAAATGTTTGTTATATATTATCTTAATTTTTAATGTTGTTAAAGTAGTTAGTGTTTTCTTTTAAATTAGTAAAGTAATTATAGTCAAAAATTTATTAAATCATTGTCTTAAGCCATTTTTTCCAACACATGGACTTAAAATAAGTGCTTTTCAAAAAATTAAAAATCAAAAATAGTGTTGTGCATAAAAACGAAAATATTTTATAAAACAGAGATAATACCGGAATGTAAGTACCCCCTAGAAATAAAAGAAACAAAAAAAACTATGAGTTTGTATTTCATTGACTTCCGGCTTAAGAAGACAACAACATGGACTTTTGAGTAAGAAACAAATTACATAAAACTAGAAAATAGATATGAAAAGTAAATCCACATGACATAATTTACATACAAACCCTTAATTTGGGTCCATGTGTTTTCTTTAATTTTGTAAAGAAATTGTAGTTAAAAAATGACTGAAGGCAATGAAATTAAACTCATAATTTTATTATTTTTTTTATAAATTTTTTTTTTCCTAAATACTCTTCTATTTAAAGCCGTCGATTACGTTTGCTATGGACAGTTGGATGATGTGGATTTGTTCAATACCGGTTCTAATAGCTTTCACAATCAAGTGTATGAATATCGTAAAAGTTTGCATGCAAATTTGAAGGAGGGCGAAGATGGAGCCAAATCACCTTTACCACCCATATTCAGTTTGGGTCAGGGTAAATCTGAAGATGTAGACGATGACATTGATGGAGAGGACAGTTTATTGGAGGAACCAAAAGATTTAAAGGGACATTGGTTAGAGGGTGGTGATGACTCCCCCGTACCGCCCACCTATAATCAAGAAAACGAAGAAAATGAAGAACCTGACGAAATTTATATGGACAATGATGACGATGATGGTTTTAACAGGAGTTCGGCCAGAGGAGCTTATGGTGACAATCTAATGCAAGGCACTGAGGAATCGATGAAGAAAAACGAAGAAACTTATGTTTATGATCGTAAGCTAACTCGTCTCGTATCGCAATATCCCTCGATTTGGTGTACCCGCCATCCTGACTATGGGAATTTCGAGGTGACACGCAAGCAATGGCGTACGATAGCCTCCCATTTCGATGGCAATGAGCATATCAAATTGCGTTGGAAAAACATACGTAAACGTTTTGTACGCATAGAGAAACGTATAGCCGAAGGCAAACGTTTCAACGGTCATTTTGATAAGGCCATGGCATTTTTGGCCAATCGAGATTTACCCGAAGACCAATGGGTACCGGTAGATTGTGGTGAAGATGACGGTGACACCTTCAGTCGTTACAATTTGGATGCCATTGAACAATCGCTACATCTGCAGGGTAAAGATGAGTTTGTAGATCGCACCAGGGAGCCGGAAAAGGAGAAGGGTGAACGCAATCTATTTAACTTTCAGCCGGCAATAAAGCCAATTGAAGTTGAACCATTAGATTTGAGAATTATAACATTTGTTAAAAGCAATCCAGTAATCTGGCGCAAATCTATGGATCCGGAAGCGGACAAAATAGACGAAGAAACTCGTAGGACCGTGTGGAAACAATTGCAAAGATGTGTGCCACGTAAGTTAAGACATTTAAATCGGGGAACCTAAAACGATATTTGTGAATAAAGCTAACAAACAAAAAATACATTTAAAAATTGGTACTTTAAAAAAAAAGCTAAACTGTACTCTTTTAAAACTTCACATTTTTAAAAAGTTCTTTTTTAAAAGAAAATGTTGATAAAAGAAGAAATATTTTTTTAACGGCCCCTTATTTAAATATGTATTTAAATATTTATTATATGTATGTACAATGTGTAATATTTAAAATTTTAGATATTCCTGGGGATTACATTAAAGATCGCTGGCAACATTTATATGAAATGTACAAAACATTCCGTTTGAAAACTATTAAATCTGTTGAAGATCGTTCGAATTTGGAATTAAAATATTCCAAATATCTGGCCAAACTTTATTTCCTTTATAAAATCGACGAAGAAGAATTAAGAAATGAGAATAATGAACTCTTTGAGGATTGCTTCGAGTTGGAAGATGACGAAGAAGAGGCAAACGAGACTGAAGAACAGGATTCCGATGAAGGGCCCCAAAAACAAAATCAAACAAAACTACAAGACATGCCAGATGATAAGGAGTTTTTATTGGAATTAGTGAAACTGGTACGAGAATTTCCCGCTATCTGGAATAGTCAACATAACGATTACAATGACATAATGATACGTGACAGTTATTGGCAGGAAATAAATGAAAAACTGCAAGACTTTAAACGTAAATAAAAATTTATTATTTTTTTTTTTTCTTTAGAAGGCTAAATCTTTTTTTTGTTTTTTTTTCCTTATGCAGGTGATGTTAAATCTATTAAATTACGTTGGCAACTGGCCAAGTACAGTTATTATCGTTTGAAACGCGAGAATGGTCACATTGGCGAAAATACCAAAATGGAACAGTATTGCAAAAATTTACCAGCAAATGAAATGAAATTTTTGGATTAAATTTAAATAACAATATTTATATAACAAACATTTACAAATATAGATTTTATATAATCTTACTACATAATTTTAAATTTAGTTTTAAATTATATATTTAGTTAACGCATCATCGTCATCATCATCGCAAACCATTTAAAACCATTTAAAGTGCATACATATGTATGTTCATGTATATCATAATATTTCAATTATATATGTATGCTGTTTACGTAATAATAAAGAATAAACTAATAATTTTAAACATTATGGAACTCAACATTGTTTTTACTGGAAGGATTCCTTTGAAATGCGTTAGAAAATGGAGATTTTATTAGAAAATTGTTGCAAAATATTTTTTATAAATCATTTTTTTACTTACAATTTTAGATAAACAAGCCAGTGATGATGAAGATAACGAAATCGAAATAGTTGAACCTAAAACGGATCTGATTACTCTGGATTCCGATGACGATGAACCACCTGCATCTATGCCCATTAAAACCCAACATCATATTGCACAAATTAAAACACAACAATCGGGCTACTCAAGTCCACAACACAGTGTTGATGTCAAAGTTAAACCCAGGCTATCGCCTGCTTCATGGGCACATGCAGCTAGACCGAACATTGCCAAGACATCGGCTCCATCGACTACTGCATACCCAGGGGAGGATAACATGGATCTAATGTCCATGGCTCAAAGTTTTTTGGCAAGTATGTTGGAAGTTGAGATACAAGAAGGTCCCATAAATTCTCCCGGATCAGATTCGTCGGTTCAGAAAAAACAGCCACGAAAAAAGCTGACCAACAAACCTAATCCCACATTACTAAAGCAAAAAGCTTTAATGGAACTTGAACGGCTGGAGGAAATGAAGCGCAATGATCAAAAGCTGAAAATGAAATGTGCTGTTGAATTAAAAAAAGCTGAAGAAGTGTTTCCCTATGCCAAAGAAATGCTAGAGGCTAAGGCTAAAGAGAAACAGGAATACGATGATGCCAAGAAAAATAAACTGGATCAGCAAGATAAAGAGCTAACAGGTGGAACGGAAAATGTAACTGCAGAAGTAATTATGAATAGTTCTACTACAGAAGAGTATAAAAGAACTGAAAATAATGACACAATCCAAACTAAAACCACTACAATTGAAAAGGAAAAAGTCACTGAGACTTCTGTAGAAATTACAGACAAGGGGAATAAAAATGCGAAAGAAGAAGACAAGGAAACCTCTATTGGATCTTCTGAAAAAGAAACATCTGTTGAAATTATACATGGGATTAAAGACAAGTCTACAGAGAATATTTCAGAAAAAGAAATAACTACGGAAACTAATGATAAGGAAACATCTGCAGAGATTATAGATAAGATTGAAGACAAGTCTACTGAAGCCAATCTACAAAAATATGGAGAAAAGCCTCAAGAAGTTGAAAATAAAGAAGCGGAAGTTAATTCGATTGAACATGCTGATGATGATAAAAAAGAAAATCAAACTACAACAAAAACTGAAAGCTCAAAGAACGATAATTCGGATAAAAATAAAACAAATGGATTTGCAAATGACGACAAATTACAAGAAAATATGGAAATTAAAGAAAAGCCACCTGTTACACCCACGAAAGATGAACATATGGACATTGATGAGAATACAGAAGAATCTCCAAAAGCAATCAATACAGAAGACATTGAAACAAATAACTCCAAACCAGATGAAAAATTGCACATAGATCATGAAATGGATAAAGTATCGTCACCACATAAAAACAATAATGACAAAAATTTAGACAAAGAAAATGAAAAAGACGTACCACAAATAGCAGATAATGACGATGATAAAACTATTAATGAGTCTGTGGAGATGGGAACTGAAAACGTACAGACTTCTCTAGAAAATGAAAGTCATAAAAATCGCAATGCAAAAGTCGAACAACCCTCAACTATCACAACAACAGCAACAGAAAAAGAAAATAATAAAGAGACAGTAAAAGATCTTACCAACATAGAAGACTCTATTAAAATATCTCCATCTGTATCGGAAGATATTTCAAGTAAAAAACAAACAATTGAAACAACACCTGCAAAAGAAATCGAAGCAACCACAACATCTAGCAATGACAATGTTCAGTAGTTTTAATATTTAATCAAACAGTATGATGAAACCAATTAGATTTATCTACTAAAACGTCGCCGTACATAGTTTTTAATATTAATATTTAATATAAACTTGAATTATATATCATCTATTTACTCAAACATACATTAAATGTATACATTATTTTATTTTTATTTTATAAATTATAAGATCAATAAAACCTACTAACATTACACGTTAAATGTTGTATGTTCTTCTATAAATATCAAATCATTTTCATGACTTTGTAGTCTAAGTGCTTTAAATTTTCGGAAAAAATCTTATAAGAATTATTATTATTATTTTTTTAATTTTAAACATGGCAAGTTTTTTTTGTCGATGCCTTTTTTATTATTAATTGCATTAATATTTTAACTACTCTTTGATTTTACATATTATGTTTATTGTAAATAATTTCTTCATTCATTGCGATTTTAAAATTGAAGCTATTTCTAGCTATTGAATACACATTTTAATTCATATTACTGAACAAATATAAATAAAGATTAGTTTTAATATTTGAAAAAATAAATTAAATTTGTTATTTTTTAATGTTTTACTCTTCTATTTTTCGCTAGTATTCAAGCGGATACGATAGATAATCTGTGCTGATTTAGTGAATTAACCCCACATCTACTGCGCAGCTAATTATAATGTTCTTACTTAGAGTATTGATCATTATGTTCATTCTAAAGGATCCTGATGAGCTGCGAGTTAAGTACATATGTAGCTTGGTTAGGTTAATTCGACAGCCGGTTAAAGCAGAGCTAACTTGAGGGTAGCATTAGATGTCGTTGTTAACCCGTAATCTAAATATAGGGCATACATTCAAGCTCAAGGGTCGCCATACATCTGGTGCAACCAACCTGTTGAGAATATGAATCGTTTCCAATTCACTAATGGACAGATTTGTCCGTGACCGAAGAGTATCTCTTGCCAAAGCCTGTGCAAGAAAGGTGTTTTATTGTCTCCTCCTCCTCCTCATTGTTACAGCTTACTCGAAATTGTTTGTAGTCTACGAGCTTGCGTACCAGATGTGTTTCAAAAAATCCCAGGCTTGGTTGTTGTACCAGCAGTGGTTGCTGAGTTGATAACCCTTTCTGAGTGAACTCTGGTCATTCCGTTAGCGATAACTCCGTACAAATACCTCATAATGGTATATGATCTTACAGTCGCTACGCTTTGGAACGAACCGAGTCTCACTCAGACAAATTTTTGCATTTCAGCGATAGTTGTATCAATCGAGAGTCTTTTCTCCCGGAAAGGACTTTCGACAACAGTGGAACTGTTACATCGTTTAGCAAAATTATCGGCATTGAAAATAAACTTCAATAGACATCGCTAAATCGATTTCAAAAGTTTAAACTCTTTGAATATTATTAAAAATTAAAAATCCTTCTATCTTATTAGTTCGGCTTGAGGTCCCTTTTATTAAAAATATAAAAACTCTTCTTCGTTTTTAATTTTTATTAATATTTTTAATAAAAGGGACCTCAAGCCGAACTAATAAGATAGAAGGATTTTTAACAATATAAAAGGTTTACATAGCACATAAAAAACAATCATATTATTAAAAATATTAAATCAGGGAAACTTTGCTTTGGACTGTACCGGTGTTTTTTCAACTTCAAAAAAGTATTTATTAAATCATTATAAAACACATTTCTATTTATTATACTTGAAGTTATTACAAAGACTTACAAGCTGAGATAAACAAATAAAAAAATGGCAGTTTCCTTAAAGGTGCAAATAAAATTCGCAAAAACGAAACATTTTCTTAAATTAAAATCCGAAAAATATTAAAAGTGGCTACAGTTTTATTTGCGCATACCCACGTATTTCGTCCAAATACCTTTTGAATCAAAATAAGGTTTATTGCGAGAACAGATAATGGAATCTTTGAAAATGCGGCAATACTCATCGGGTATGGCATTATTTTTATAAAGATTGTAAAGGAACTCATAGATCTGTAGGAAAAAATGTTGTTAATGAAAATAATCACAAGTATAAAGTAATTTACATTTGTCGGCGAAATGTTTATTTTAATTTCTATGCTTCTTACCTTCGAATCTTGATCTTTCCAAAAGACATGGTCACAGAGAAATTGTAAACTTTCAGGAAATATTTGATTTCTTTCGGAGCGCTGTGTTGCCACTGTATCCAGGTTTCCTAACAACACCGCACAACCAGATAACACATCCACTGACAATATGAATATATCCAACAGGTACAATGCTTTCTCTAATTTCTCCTTATTGGATGATTCAGCCAATAGAGCCTGTATTTGTATAAACATTTCCATAATCCAATTACACGAATGTTCATCATTATTAAACGCATACAAGGTGGAAGATAAGTGCCTAAAGAAGAATACATGTTCCTCTTTTCGCGTGCCATAGGCATCTATAATGGGATTGAACCATTTTAAAGGGTTCTTCAGTTGAGTGTTGTACAGTACCAAATACGATCTTATAATGGTGGCTTTTTTTAATTTGCCTATGGGCGTTTCCCACCAATTAGCCGGCGTTGTTAAGCCCTCTATAGCACTTTGTGGTAAAACTGCCACAACTTCTGTGTAACGCTCAAAAAGCCGCGAATCAACATCCATAGAATCCATATAACGTTCTACGATTAGAGTAAAAATGTCCAAAACTTCCGGTACTTCACATTTCCGAGTGAATATGTACTTGACACTGTCCATGAATTTCTCAAACAAGCAACCCTCATTGAAGCCAGCCAATTGAGATTCTTTGAAACAATATACCGCCACCTTTTCAGCAAACGTTTTCATTATGGTCAAGCTAACACCATTCGATATTTCGGGCAGTAAGGAGAAGAGTAATAGCAAATCTTCTTCAAAACAATTCGGTTCGAATTCCGCCAGAAAATTCTCCAACAAACGTCGAGCAGTTCCAGAATGCAACAATTGATTTTTGGCTATTAAAATACAGTATTTTCTGGTATCGAAAGATAAGTGGAAAAAGCTATGCAGGAAACTCCAATCTAAAGGTGGTATTGGTTTTGGGAACTTCTTCGATATGGCACGTAAGGCATTCGTAACGGCTATTGGTTCTGACACGTGATCTCCATAACGTGATTGATTCACTAGGTAACTTATCACAGCCCTTAGAGGACTTTGTGGATAAAGGCCCTGCAGTTTACGGGGCTCCGGTCTGCCCTCGGGTAAACGATAAAGACCACCGCGAAAACCATTTATTTCGGCATATATAAAATGTGATATTAAATCGGCTGCCGCTGAACCACATTCTGGTCGTATCTTTTGCAACAATTGCACCCATACCTCACCCGGTATCATTTCCTGTTGCAAGTCCACCACTTCACGGCCATCTGGTCCAGTGTATTCCCTGGCCACATGTAAATCTTGCCGGAATTGTGGTGGTATATGTTTTAAAGTCAATAAAGTTCCAATTTCATAGTGTTTGAGTGCGGATAAAGCTTCTCGCGTCATTTCTGGATCCATATCCGAACGACTTATGGTCATCCATAGTTGATCTAAAGCTTCATCTACCAACTGTTCAAATTCCAGGGTGGGAGTTTGCAGCAGCGGAACATGAGCAAAAAATCGATATAAGGATTTTAAAGCACGCGGACGTTTTTCATGGCGAAACTTATTGCTTAAAACTTGCCAAGTTGATGTTATATTCACTGTATGACTGTCGCAGAGAGCAACAATTGCGTCCAGAGCTAATGATGTTGCCAAGTCGCCAGATTCATCGGAACAAGTGTTGAGAGTATCAGAAAGATGTGACACTAAATCAGATCCATGTTGTGTAGGTCTGCAAAATATAATTGATTTCCAATAAATGTTCATTTCATAGAAATTGTTCCTTAGTTTACCTATTAAATCTTAAATTAATTTATGGTACTTACTTTTCATAGCATATTTCACGAATGGTATAAGTTTTAGCAATTTCAAATTCCCACTTTTTGGTGGTACCTTCTTTAAAGGGTAGTGATAAAAGTTTAATTAGAAATGGATATGTACGGGATTCAACCCGCCATAAACGCAAATATAAATCCATGCAAAAGGTTGTATTATCAGCACATAAATTACGTATAGTATTTAATATCATGGGTATGTTATCCTAATGCAAAATATATTTTTTTATAATTTTTGTTCAAATCTATAAATACACAACTTACTTTTGATACACCAAAATTTGGCAAACCTCTAAGTAACTCCATTTGCAGCTCAGGATTATGTTCGCCAGCCAATTTAAAGATGTATGTCATGAGAAAATCATAAGCAATAGTATTATTAACTTTAATTATATCCAATATGACCTCATAGATTTTAAACCAACAGTCGACCGAAGGTTCTCGTGAAAGAAACAGTGCTCTTAGAAATAAATTTAAACGTTGACAGAACATGGTGTTGGCCTTAACATTAAGTATGTCGACAAATGTAAAAACATCCTTTACTTCGGAATCATCAAATGATTCCACCAATTTAGCCAAATCAAATGCTAAAGCTATATCGGGATGTAAGTTACGTAAACCAACTGGTTCGAAATCTTTTGTATGAGTTGCATTGGTTTTTACCGTTCCCTTAACGACATCCAGTATTTTACGTACAATTTGATGGGCTACGGCTAGACCATCTGCAGGTATAAATGCAGTCTGAGACATCCACTGGATGATACCATCAAGACACATGTTCAGAATGTATTGATGCCCGCAGTTTTCCTGAATCACTATGAATGACAAAATACGCATGAGATCTAGTAAATAGCTGGGCGTTAATAAATGCAGACTCTCTGATAGTAGTATTAACATGACATTGTAATGACTTTGACTGTGTTCTTTAGTCGCGTAAAGAACTTTTAAAATACAATGTAAACTTGGTCGAGGATCTATGCCAAACTTCACCAAATGATTGATGACTAATATTTGAAAAATGGTCAACTCGATCGACTGTTTAAAATCCTTTTGATTCAGAAAGTGTTCTATAGCCTCTATAAGCAAAGTACTGGTAAAAAGACAATTTTGTGAGGTGGTAATTTTACTCCACGATAAAATCTCCTGCATCAACTCCTTGGCTTCTCTGTTTTGTTTACTTAATGTTAAAAGACCGGTCCATATGGTTTTGGAGTCTGGCAAGGTTTGCGGATTACAAAGTATATAAAGATAGACGGGTCTAAGGTATTCAATGCTGTGATCTTTTATTCTGTAAATTAGAAAGTTAATCAGCTGACGAGTTTTTGTATTGTGATCAATATCAAATAAATCACTTACTGTTTATCATGATGATTACAAATGCCATTCATTTTATTCGCTACATCGTTCATATTGACTACGGAGTTTTGCAGCAACGTTATCATGGGATGTTGTTGGGTCTTAAGACCAAAATGTGATTGAAATTTTTCATTGGCATTTAAAGAAGCCGCCTTTCTTTTTAAACTTAACAGCAACATGCTTACAATGCCTTCAGTTATGGTAGTATATTGAACAGGACTAAAAATACAAAAAACGTTAGAATATATAGTACACTTTAAAACTTTAGATTATACAACAGAACGTTTAATTACATTTTTGTATCATATTTTTAAAAATATATAAATTTATGTTAAACAGCGAATTATGATTTAAAAACATTATTTTAATTGCAAAATAAAAGTGTAAAGAAAATATAACGAATCTTTATTTATTCAAATTTACACAAAAAACAATTACATATAAATGAACACTCTGTCTTTTATTACACTTTTACGGTTTAAGAACACACTTAAATTACAGTTTGAGAGCACTAGATGTTTACTCAATGCTGACTAAAGGTACGACCACATTTAGCAAATATTTGCCGAAAAAGACGTAACCATTATAGAAAATATATTTGAACTGCTTTATTTGATCTTACAAAACTCTTGTAAGAGTAAACAACGTCAAACAAATTTGTGCGAAAATAAGTGGTTACGCTTTTTTGAGTAAATATTTGCCAAGTGTGATCGCACCTTAATAAACTAATTCAGTTGATTGGCCCTGTTAGTCTATTTATAAACCAATCATAATTTCTAGATGGTTCGAAGCTAAAATACTAGAATGTTAATGTCTAGAATGTTCAGCCAAAGCCGCTTAAACTTAATGTTGCCATATTGCTCAGCTATATTTATAACAGGGTGTTATCAACAATGTTTATAAATAGAAATGTCTACAAATTCAAATATTGCTAAACAAGTTGTATGTTGATAAACATGTTGTATGTTGATAAACATGTTGTATGTTGATATCGGTCGTTAAATTTAAATTGAATTACAATTTCGTAACAGTATTAAATACATATTAAACATTTTATATTTGATTAATTAGTTACTATTTATTATTTTTATTTCTTGACTCCTTATCATTTATTTAATTTGCTTCTTTTTATTTTCCTGCAGACGGAAGTATTGTTCAACTAATTTTCTGTTACGAAAATAAAAAAAATACATACTAGCAACTTTTGTCACATGTACACTGTTCGTTCTATTGTTCATTTCATGTATAAATTAATTAAATACTCATTTCTAAGACATGCAATGCTACTACAGAAAATAAAATTTGAGAAAAATGTTTACGATTTTGGGGTAACTACTCATACTGTTGTCGAATTAAAATTCCTTCAATTTTGTTGTGTGATTTTTTAGCTCCAATTAATTTATGGCCAGTAATAGTCATATCATTAAAATACGATTTTTCTCAAAAAAAATTCTTAAATATTGTTACGGAATTGTATTTCAATTTCAAAGCTGGTATAACACACCACATATTTATCAACATTTGCATTAGTGAAAGTTTCTATTTACAAACATTGTTGATAATACCCTGTTATAAACATAGCTGAGCAATATGGCAACATTAGTTTTAACGGTTTTGGCTGAACATTCTATACATGAATATTAGTGTATTATCTCCAAACCATCAAGAAACTATTTATTGTATAAATAGGTTAATAGGGCTCTAAAATTAGTTAGGTTATTGTCATCGTTGAGTAAACATCAAGTGTTCTCACACTGTAATTTAAGTGTTTTAAAGTAAACTGTAAAAGTACTACACTTTGCACATAATACTGAATTTTATAGCTGTAAATAAATAGTTTTTTTTACCTAATTTTGGTTTTGGCAAATGACCTCCAATTAACATACTCTTAACAGTAGCTATATACCTATATGCATACATACCTAAACAATACATTATTTAGCTATTGCCTTTAAACATTAATAAAATATCTAGTATGTATTTCACACAAGTCAATTATTTGCAATGTCCTTAAAATAAACCTATTTAAGGATTTAATTACATACTGTGGACGTCAGAAACGTGATTCATATGACCACCCACTCTGAATATTCATATAATATTAATTAAGTTTTACAGCTTTCTATTGTATATATTTTATAAATTGTTAGTAAATTATGTGAAATTTAATAGTCTACAATAAAAGCAACCAAACAGTTGTGCAATTCCTACAATCGCTAAAGATTAAAATCTTTAAGGAAAAAAATTAAACCATAAAATAAACCGAATGGGAGCAGAAAAACCCGCTTACAGAAAAACAAATAATTTATGGTTTGTTTAGTTCTCCCATTCCATAAATCATTAAAATTCAAATGCTTTTTTATTTTACAAAATTTTTATTTTTTGTTGTTTTTCTTTTTTGCGTTTTTTCTACGTTTTTCTTTAACATTGAACTTGATTTTTTGTGTCTTCAGAGTGAAAAGGACCTTCTAAGTTTTTATAAATTACAATAAAACAGTACTTCATTTACAATAGTCCTTGACAGCAAACTTCAGGAGTTAGTAAAGTGTGTTGAAAGAACAGGTAAATAATACAAATACATATAAAGAAAAAAATCTAAATCTAATTGCATAATAATGACTGTTTTAAGCAAAAGTCGTCAGTAGAATGAAACGCATATAGACATTTATTTTAATAAAGAACAAATGCTCTAGTTTTATGGTTCTTCTTTCAGAAAAATTATTATAAATATTTCAGTTTTTTTTTCTAGCTTTGAGGTGTAAAATATAATTAGCATATGCAAGTGTAACAAAACGTTACAATCAAATCGCAATTAATGCAATATGTATGTATGTACTTTCCCTATTTGAGACGAATTATGCGAAATAAAATTAAAAAATTACAATAATTTACTAAAGGTTTGGTCACATATGGCAAATAGATACCTACTCAAAAAAGCGTAACCACTTGTTTTAGCACAAATTTGTTTGACGTTGTTTATTCTTCCAAGAGTTTTGCAAGATCAAACAGTATCAAATAAACTAGAACTAAATATTTGTTGTGCCCTGTCCCAAATAAACGAAGTTTTTTGAATAAATAAACGAGTTCAAATATATTTAATTTAGTGGTTACGTCTTTTTCGGCAAATATTTGCCAAGTGTGCCCGTACCTTAAGGTATTAATTTGCCAGCACAATTTTAGTTAACTATATTTATATTATAGTTATGTTCGGCATAACCGAAATATGTTTTTTCTGAAGTAAAAATTTTAGAAAACTCGACAATAAGAGGTTTCTTCTTTTTTAAGGTGCACTCACATGGTAAATATTTGACGAAAACAAAGTAACCACAACGTAAGTACAAAATATTTAAATTCTTGTTTTATTTCAAAAGCTTATTTTTTAAGGGCAAGTCGCACAAAAAATTTTGTTTGATTGTGATGATCTATTTTCAAAAGAGAATACACCTTGTATATATTTCTAATTTAATGAAACTAAAAAGAAGAATTCACTTTTTTAAGAGAAATGTCATTCCTTATTACAAAAACAACAAAAAAATCATTACAACAAATCGCTCTTAAAATATAAAGCAAGGAAAAAAATTTAAACGAAAGGGATCTTACAGCTTATTTCGTATGTGGAAATTTAGCGCTATAAAAGTAGTTGAAAAATTCTTGTATACACATAAATTTGGCATGTAATGTTTTAATAAACATTTTAATGCGATATTTTAAAGCATTCTATGCGATATTTTACTATGGGTCGTAGAACTTTAATAGAAACGTGTGATCTGGTAATTAGGAATTTTAAAGATGGGAAAATACAAAAACAAATTGCCGAAATAGTAAAGTTGATTGCTTCTACAGCTCAGTATATTATACAAAGATATTGTTACGAAATTGTAGTTCAATTGTACATTTTTATCAACAGATGGCGTGTTTATCGACATACAGCTTGTTTTGCATTTGCAGAAATTTTAATTCATAGACATTATTGAGAACATTCTAGAGTCCTGAACATTCTAGTATCTTAGCTCCAAACTTTCCAGAAATTATGATTGCTGTATAAATAGACTAACAGGGCCAATCAAGTTAATCAGTTTATTGTTATATTTTCCTCAAACTACTTGACGCTTTTATTTTGCAATTAAAAAGAATCGGGTTTATTTAAAGGAAATAAACCACCATTTTTTTAAGGTAAAAACTTAACAATATGTTCGAGAAAATAGTGTGGCTAATAAAAGTCGGGAAGCACCAAATAGAATATTTACAGAAGCTTACGAACATTGGATATTGCGCAAAATTAAGCAAGATCCGAATGTATCTGCACGAGATTTGGCGACAGAAGCAGAACGACTGTTTGGAAAGGTATATAATTCCGAAACCATAAGACGAATACTGCGTCGCAATAATTTTCATAGAAGGACAGCACGTAATAAACCGTATATTAGCCAAAAAAATGTAAAATTAAATTGCAGAGACAATGTTGTCAAAGACCAATCATTCTGAAACACCGTTATATTTGCTAATAAAAGCAAATTTAATCTTTTTGGGTGTAATGGTAAGTCATATGTTTGGCGAAAGCCAAATGTGGAACTATAATCAAAAAATTTGCGCGGCACAGTAAAGCACGGTGGAGGGCATGTGATGGTATGAGGATGCGTGTCGTTAGCCGGTGTCGGAAACTTACTGCCGTATGCAAAAAAAATAAAGTAGGTTTGAAGTGTGTTTTTAGACAAAATTTTCAAATAAAATTTTCTTAAAGTACATTTGAAGTCTACTTTAATTTTTTTGCATAAGGCTGTTAATCTTTATTGATGACACTATGAACAAAAATAATAATTTAAACCTTTTGAAAGACACTTATTACGAAACTTAAGTGCCGAAAAATTAGGTAGTAGAGAAAATTTCCGGTTCTATCAAGACAATGACCCAAAGCATAAGTCACAGCTTGTGCAAATATTTCTAGTTTGGAATTGTACTCATATCGTTAATACACCAGCCCAATCACCAGATCTCAATGTTATTGTGAATTTATGGATAATTATTGAGTGAAACCGTACAAAACACAAAATAAGCCAAACAAAATCGCCAAGACTTAATAATGGCACGGCAAATGAAATGGCAAAATATAATGGTCGAATATACATATGTAGTCAAAATCTGGTTAATTCAATGCAATCAAGACTAAAAGCAGTTTTGAAATAAGCTGTGACGTTGCTTTACATTGGATTCTACTATTATGTTTAATGTACTTACATATATAAGTGAGCTCTTTCTGTGTTATCATTTTCTATTAAAAAATTCCGTTTTTTATTTTTTCCGAAAATGAAATTTTTCTTTTTACTAATTTTTAATTGCAGTTTTTTAATAATTCATTATCATGAAATCTAAACGTTAAAAAATATCACTTTGTTTGAAAATAAAATTAACTTTTAAAACATGGAAATAAAACTTCTTGTGTAGCCTGATGGTTTGGTCAACTGAATGGAAAAGTTAATAGGATCATACTTTTTACAAAACAACCGTAACACTTCCGCAACTCATTTCATACATTCAAACTATTTGCATTATTTTATTTAACAGAACACTACAAAATTATTTTAAAATTTCTTTAGACTCCGAATAAATTTATTCTGTAGCTAAAGTCTTTTCTATAGAAAATCCAGTACATAACAATATTTTCTATAGAAAATCTTCAATAAAACAAAATTTTTGTTGATAATTTGAACAAAATTTTAGTACTCTGGCGATGAAAAAAGTACTATTTGAATATTATGTTGACTTGAATATTATATTAACTTATTACTAATATTATTTTTATTTTTATTATTAACTATTATTAACTGTTTTATTATTAAATTAAAATTTCAGGTAGTTTTTTATTACTATGTAATATATATTTTTTCGGCCGAGAAGGCTTAATATTACAAATAAATGAAGAAAATAAAAAATAAAAATAAAATAATTATATTTTATATTTCCATTCCTGCATAACGGTGTTAAAAACACATAAAAGTGAAAAATTCCGATATCTTATTTAAAAACTGTCTTGGATAATATTTTCAACTACTTCATTATCCACTTTAAACTACTTCAACATTTTTGTCAGTTAATTTGTTTATTACTTCTTATAACTGGCGAATGATCTTAAGTTATTTTCAATTGTTTTAACACTTCATCATCTTTAAATAAATAGTTATTTTATTATTGTTTTAAAACAATTAAGAGAAAAATACAAATTAGTTCAAAACGTTTGAAACTAAATTTTGCTTCTATGTTTAATGGCCTACATTTGATTGCTTATGGTTTGCATACAAAACAAATAACTCAGAAAAGCCAACGACCATTGTTGGTCAAGGTATGAGAAGTAGTTAAGAACGGAAATTCAGGCTATAAAACATTATAGAAGTAGGAAGCACCTGGTGTTGTAGGCATATACAGCAACAACTTAAAAAAGGCAAACAAGGGAAAAACAGTTTTAAAATACAGAAAACTCCAACAATACAACATCGAAGAGAAAACAAATTGTTAAAGGAACTTTCAACTAGTATTCGACTATTAACAACGAAACCGTTAATCTTGTATAAATTTCATGGCGAGTATGGGGTGTAATAGGAAATGTGAACGTAATTTATGTTGATTTTTATCCTTGAATCTATGAATTTTTCCACAACAATTTATTTGATTTGTTTGAAAATTAAATTACATATAAAATGTATACACACACTATTTGCACTTACTTGGAATTTGGCAACATGGATATTAGCATTGTTAAAACGGTAGGTGGCTCCAGGGTGCCTTGTTCAACTAAACGCACAAATGTCTGACAACTCATAAGACCCAACTGTACATTTTCTGCCTTGCATTGGGATTTTAAAAATTCAATTTCTTTAATATTATGCTCTGCTACTTTTTTTTCACGGCTTTCAACGATTTTCTTAAATATTTTTTCCAAACATGATGATATCTTCACCACCGATGTGGTAGGTGTAATAGTTTTAAATTCCTCCATGGAAAACCTTTAAAATACTACAAAATAAACGAGAGATAGGGAAAACAAATTAAAAATGATTTTCGATTGTGAATCTTACAAAAGTTTTAGTTTATTTTCAACAATTTTTGTCAATTTATTACTTTTTTTAGTTGTGTTTTGGCCGAAAAAAAATGTTGTCAGGTCTTCTTAATACATATACCTTTTTTGGCAGACCACCACGTAGGCCACCGCTATTTGCTTGTTTTGTTGTGCTTCCTTAAACGTCTCTTTTAACAATGACTTGAATTTTTATAAAGTTTCTTCGTTTGTAAACTTCTTGCAATATACAGCGCAAGTCCTTATTTATTGGCCAATGTGTTTTTTCTTAATAGTATTGTTGATGTTTACAAATAAGAATTGTTTGGAATAGTTGGTAGTAGAGCCAGAGTAAAAACAAAAATATGCAACAGTTTGCAAGAAACAAAAAATAAATGGCAAAATTTAATTGCCAGCTGTTTTAAAAAACTAACACCGGTTGTTTACATACGAAGTTGGTTGTAATTTCTCAGAATGTACAGGGGGGTGGTCAAATCTTTAACAAAATATTTTCTGTTAACATCGCTTTTTAAAGGTGAATAAGGTTTGGGAAAACATTCGGTTTTTTATAAAAATCATTGCCCGTTCAGAAAAACGTATTTTGTTTAACGATAAACTCATTTTTAATAAAATACAAAGAGGCACTACATTTTCATATACATTATTATTGTGTTCAATTTAAAAAGGAACAATGTTTTTATTCTTAGAAAAATGTCGGTAAAAGTTATTGTCACGAACTTAATTTATGCCCAAAAAATTATGTTTTCAATAAAAATGTTTATAGATAATAAGTTGATCCAAAAATTTGATTTTCCACTGATAAAATTTAAATCAGTGTTGTAAAACGTAAAGCAAACATATTCGCAATAACACTAACCGGTTTTATTAAACCGCAACAATTGTCAAAGAGTAGCGCACTAACAACGTGAAATCAGTTAAAAAAAAATAAGAAAATATGGAAAATACGGAAAACAACAGTGAATTAATAGAGGATATTTTTACAACAAATGAAAAATCCTTAACTGATGATGAAAAGCAAAAACTTGCCGAACAAAATAAAAGGTTAATACCCGAATTTAAGGCACGTCAACTAGAGACTCAGGCACAAAAACATTGGGACCTTTTTTATAAGCGTAATGAGACACGATTCTTCAAAGACAGAAGATGGACAACTCGTGAATTTCAAGAGCTTATACAGCAAGGGGAAATTAACGACTGTATACAGGGCAGCAGAAAACTTTTGGAAGTTGGTTGCGGTGTTGGCAACTTCGTGTACCCACTAATGGAAGAACTGGAAATGTTGGGCCAGCTAAATAACTATTTCTTTGCCTGCGATTTTTCACCACGAGCTGTAGAGTTTGTACGTTCCAATCCCAAATATGATGAAAATAAAATTAAAGCTTTCCAGTGTGACATTACCACGCATACCATACATGAAAATATACCAGCAGACAGTTTGGACATAATATCCATGATTTTTGTGTTATCCGCTATAACACCGGAAAAATTCGATGCTGTGATAAAAAATTTGCACAAAGTTCTTAAATGTAATGGTATTGTTCTATTTCGAGATTATGGTCGTTATGATATGGCTCAGTTAAGATTTAAATCTGGACATAAAATAGCAGACAACTTCTATATGCGTCAGGATGGTACCAGAAGTTATTACTTTGCTGAACAAGAATTGGCTAAGTTGTTTGAGGAGAATGGCTTTGAAATTCTAAGTAATTGTTATGTACATCGTCGTACCTTAAATGTAAAAGAGGGCATAGATGTACCTAGAATATTTCTGCAGGGTAAATTTAGAAAATTGTAATTTTATGATAAAAGCTGAAATATTATACATAATTTAAATAAATGCATTTTTTAAGAACAACTGAATGTGTTTCGTTTAATGTTAAAGGATAATTAGTAATGAAACAAATTAATTTACCAAAAAAAAAACAATAGAAAGTTTCGAAATTATTTCTGCAAATTTTGTATTATTAAGTTGTCAAAAAATGACAATTAAACTCTACTTACTAGTTTAATAAAAACGTCTTTCTTCATCTCTCTATCTAAATAATTTGTTTTTAATATATTTATTATCTTTGCAATTATTATATGGTTTAAATTGAATATATGGCTGTTTTCATAAACGCAGTATGCAATGCAACATTTCATTTCATAGAGTTCATAATAGCATTTAGAAATATAATTTAAAAAATTTTGTTTTAAGATTCTCTTTAATAGTCCAATATCTTTATATTTTATGTGATAAAAGTTTTTAAATTATATTCTAAATGCTATTATGAACTCTATGCAATGAAATGTTGCATTGCATACTGCGTTTATGAAAACAGCCTATGTATGCATGTAGGTACATATACATACATATAGTGTTTCTATTTATTGTTAATAAGTTTTAGTTTATTTTCCATTTTTTTTTTCTTTGTAAGATAATAACATGAGTTTTCATTTTATTTTTTGTAATTTATTTTAATTAACGTTCAATAAATACATTTATTTATGATGTTCATAAGTTTGTTTTAAATTATATATATATGTATTTGGTTATTATAATATTTCAGACAAATATATACATATCTACATATGTATATAAATTTTGTTTTATTAATATGTACACATGTTGTACATGTATGTATTCTTAAATAAATTATAACTATAGATTAAACTGACTAAAGGGAGATGGTTAACAAACTTCATTCAATTCAATTGCAATTTTAGGCTTAAATTTTCATATTACAATTTGGACAAGATTTTATTTTAAAAGAGACTGTATATAACAAGTATATGTTTTATGTTCGCCTTAACTACAATAGTATTTCATTAAACAAATATTTTGTTGATAAAATTGTTCACGTTTTTTGTTTAACTTATATTATAATGCACAACATTTCCAACTGGGAATTTCATATTAAAAGTAAGGATATATGAGGAAACTCTTAGAAATTCGTTTGAAAGAAAAATTGTTATCAATCGTTATTATTTCAAATAAGTTCTGACTAGTACAGAAACTCATAACTTTAGAATTTTGAACTTAAATTTTAAAAATATAGCAACTACATATATATTTAAAGTTCTAGTAATAGTAAAAAATATGCAGTAAAAAATCTAAAATTGCAAAATTAATGATTAAATTGTATTGTATACAATTCGCATTAGTTTTTATTTGAATTTGAAATTTTAATCGCTCCTTAATTAAATAATACAATATAAATATAAGATATTGGTGTAAAATAGCACTTTCTTAAGGCTACAAAAAGAAGGTAGTGGCCACTTTTATATCTCAGGTATAAATAATCATTTACATACCTGTCGATTGTAGCCTAATTTTCTATTGCATATGATGTGTTTTTTTTTTTTTTTGTAATTCGAAACATGTACTTATAATTTAGTAATTATTTCAAAAGTTATAATTAATAACAAATTTTACAATAATTAGTTTCAAAATTATGTCTTAAATAATTTAAAATTAGAAAAACAATAATAAAATACTTAATTATGTCTCACAAATGTTCTATTTAAATAGAAGTTAAAAAACAAATTAATATTCTAATATATGACAATTTGTTATTAAAGTGAAGATACTATTAAATCGTAATAAAAGTTATTAATGTATTTTAATTTAATTTAATTTTTATTTACCCTTGTTAATCAAAAAAAAAAAAATAATAAATATTATACCTAAATAACAGTGATAGATAGATAGTTAGATAGATTTATTGAGAGTTATAAACCAAAAAATTTATAAACAAAAAAACAGAAGCTATTTAAGCTAATATTTAGAAAATTTATACATACATACATATACATATGTACATATGTGGTAGGTATGTATTTAAAATTAAAAAAAAAATTTGCTTGTTTAACATAACACAAATATTTCGTAAATATATTATTTAATTAGTTTGTTTCATTATACATTCAACAATTTCAGTATATCAACAAGTAATTTTTTCTTCTTTTTTATAATAAAATGTACATACAAATGTATGGAATACCTCGTAGCTCATTGGCACACTAGAACAAAAAGTGCTTTAATCTTAACGTACATACTATATCTATGAATATATGTATGCATATGAAAAATATAAACATATAAAAAACACCTCATTACCCTCAAAAGAACAAAAAATATATGTAGTCTTGTTTGTACCAATGATCATCATAAAATAAAAGATAATTTTGTATGTATACTGTTAACCAGGTGAAATTAGATTTAAACCATAATATAAGTAGCCTAGGCCACTGGAAGCCTTAGAAAACCACTAATCCACAAGTGTATCATTCGTTTTTACCCCCACAATACCGGTTGTTGCACTGAGTGGTGGTAGTTCGATACTGGAATCGAAACTTTTTGTAGTTAACAGGTCGCTGCTAGTTAAAGAGGTGGTAGTTGTTGTACTATTATTATTGCTATTATTGGTTAAACCACCGACGACACTTCCGCCACCGCCACCACCTAGACCTCCACTAAGGTTTGTACCTGCAACAAGAGCACCACCATTCAAATCACTATCAATGCTAAAACTACCACTACCGCTTTCGTTAGCCAATAACGATTGCATTGGTAACATTTCCATGGTGTCTAATGATTCATAAGTTTTGCCTTTCACCGGACCCGGACTCTTTTCGAACTCTGACGAAGTGCTCTCCATTTGCAGTTGCATAAGGGAATTACGTTGCATATGTTTATCTAATTTTCGTTGCGGTGGTTTAGTACTATTATCTATATTATTTGTGGCTGTATTGCCGTTTGTTTGATGAGCACCAGTTGCAGCTTCGCTAACATCCTTGTCCTTATCCTTCTCTTTGCCTTTGGATTTCTTGAAACCTGCTATTAATGCTTTATGAGCTTGAGCCTTAATGCCCTCCATGCTGGGTCGTATAATGGAATTGCGCGAACCCTGGCCTGTTTCCTTGCCCTCTTTAGCATTTTGTGTTTGTTCGGCAGTTTCTTCTGTAACACTGGCCAACTGTTGAGGTGCCTGTGGCATTGTTAGATCTTGCACTTGGATGGGTATATCATCGGGTAATTTTTTCGTACGGAATGATGCATTTGTTATCATTGATTTTGAGACAGCGGTGGTTACAGTATTGGTGGATGGTGTTAGAGCTACACTCAGGCCCATGGGACCATCGCTAGGCTGACCAGAGGGATTTGCGTGCAGAGAGTTGCGAACAGCACTCGTGATTAGAATTAATTCTGTGTACATTTCAAAGCACGCTCTATTATGAATGTCTTCCAGTGTCTGGATGGCCACAGTACCAAAACCATTGAACATGGCAAAGTAAATGGCATGTACTAATTCCACAAGGAATGCTGAGGATAATGGAATGCGCGGTATCATTGATTTGGGCATTAGTGAAGGATCCGAGCTAAAGACAAAAGGAATAAAGATTTTAAAGCTTTTCAGTAACACATATAAATTTATTTATTGTGCATCTTGATTTGAATATATTTAGTTGGGATTTAATTTTTAATTTAATTAAACTTTAAAAACACATAAACAAACAAGTGTTTTTTTGCCATCAATAAAAAATGCCAATAATTATCGATTGAATCGTTCTATTAACCTCATTATATATGTAAGTATATTTACTTACCCATATGAGATCCTATGAGCATGAGTTGATTTCGTGTTGAATCCTTCTGTCACCAATTGTGAAGACACTCGACACAAATGTATGAGTGCCGATTTTTGTGTTAAACTAACTTGTTGATTGTAACAAAACAATAATGCGGTCATTATCCTCAGACGATTTTGGGCAGTAATCGCTTCAATACGTGGATGTGGACCCCACTTCACCTCGCGATTACAATTCTCTTCCCAGCGCCGTAGGTCAGTCAGTGGTAAATTCTTTTCTTCGTGATACACTGAGGCTTGAGCTAAAATGGGCATACGAAATTGCACAACCCGTTCGCCCCCTTCTTCAGTAGACACTTCACCATTGTAAATGCAGATTAAAAGCGTTTCCAAACTACGTACACCCTTTTTATCACCACCAGCAACGGCATGCAGGTACGTATAGATTAGAACAGGTATAAATTGTAATGGGAACTTTTGTAATGATTTTTCCGTGCTGCGATAGAAGGCCAACAACTGTTGACAGATATCATGAACTAATGATTCATGCCTTTGGCGATCATGTAAAATGGTAAAAATTGCTTCAGCTATTTCGGAGTCACTGTCATGTTCATTGGCAAAATCTTTAACCTCTGAAGGTTGACCCTGTATACGTTGAAAATCCGTCAACCAATCTTGGACTATTGATTCTGCCATTACTTAGTACTCGAAAGCACTTTCAATTATTTTTTTACTCAATGTCTGCTGTTAAATAACAGTAAATAGAGGCAGTTTGGTTGACAACAAATTTTACTAAGTTTGTTCTTTTTTTAAGAATTAATTTTTTTCTACTTTTTCAATTAATCACAAAAACTTTAAAAATTTCTTTGGCTGCTTAAGAAAAAAATATAGTTGTTTTGACGTAATGTTGTGTTTTCTTCTCTCTCTTCACTTGTGTTTGGATGTGTCAAAGATTAAAGGGTAAATAAACTGTAGTAATATTTAGCGATTTCGCCATTAACATTGGTGATTTTGCCATGAATGATAAATTAATAAAAAATCTTAAAATATGTATGTATGAATGTGTATGTTTATCATGTAAAATTTTAATAAATATTCAGTTCATTAAAAATACACGAATATTGTAAAAGTCGAGATATTACATTCATAATTAAAATTCATATAATGTATAAAAGTGATGTAGAAGTGAGTAACTTAGTAGGAATATTTTATCCATTACTTAAGTACTTGTAATTTGGAGTAATTGTTTTTTTTTTTACAAAATCTAATAACATAAATTATGCCTAAGAAAAACCTTATTATAGTAATAATAATAAAAGAATCGTATTTCATGCCTACTTGAGATATATCGATAAATGACAGTAGCCCTAACTCTATTCGTTAGTCCCGGTTTACAATATGAAATTTTTGTCGCTGCGATTCTTGCTTTGTAGGCGAGAGCGGTGAGTCATATTAAAATATACATGTACGACTCACCGCTCTCGCCTACAAAGCAAGAATCGCAGCGACAAAAATTTCATAATGTAAACCGGGACTTATAGATAAAATAATGCGGCATTTTATCCTCAAAATTGTGATTTAAAATTGCTACTTTGCGCAAATCACACATTTAGCGACTTTCGACGAAATTAGTTACTAACACTAACCCCCTTATTCATAAAATATTATTAAATTTTACAAACGTTTATTAAGCAAATTTTTATATGCAAATCTGTTTTAATAAACGTTTGTTAAATTTAATAATCGTTTAGGAATAAGGGGGTAAATATAAAAGAACAAGGTGTGTTGAAGTTGAAATGTTTTTAGATCTGATTCACCCAGCTGCTGCACATTAACAACTCTGTACTTATATTTACTGTTGTTCAGACATGGAAAGTTTAAACTAACATCAGTATTTATCATGTAATGCTTTTTGCTTACTTGATTTTATTTATTTTACATGTTAACATGTTAAGCAAAAATATAATCAATTTACTTACAACTTTTTACAGCAGAAACTCTTCAACAAAAATATTTTTGGTATAAATACAAATACATACATATTTAATTTTTTTATATATCACCGAAGATGTAATATCGAAGAAAATTTTATACATACATATGTGGTAATAGGCGATTCAAGCCCAGTAATACTATGTTTCCACGGTACATGCTTCGCTCTCTATTCATGCGTCACACCCCAATCATTTGCGAAACAACTTGCTTCACCATACAAAATTTTAAGAGCGAATCAAGTAGATTTATATTGAATCTACTTGCGAAGCACGTAAAATTGCACTCTTCTCTAATTTTTATCGCAAGTTTATCTGCACCAGCTATAAAAATTTAATATTATTGTAAACAAAGCAAATTATTTTCTTGTTGCTGGAAGTAAAGAAAGTAACTACGTACGAATGTATGTTTTTTTTCAAATAAGCTAACTAATTTCCACTCACTTTTGTTTGTCCATTAAAAAAAATTATTTTCCACAAATTGTAAATTCTGTTTTTTTTTATTCTGTTTGTTTATTAAAGACAACTGTCAAATCGAATCAAGTTAATTAGTCATGTAAACAGCAAGATTCATAAACATGATTCAGAAGGCGAAGCAGGTGATTCAAGTCGTCGTGGAAACATAGTATAACATTTTATACTTTCATAATGTAAATCATATAAAATACATCTTTAAGTACTATTTAATTAAATTAATAATTCATTAATTACACGAGATATTTACTATTACAGAAATATATAACATTCATATACTGGTTCTTTTACAACAAAAAAGATCTTCTTCAGTTTTTACATTTCCAGTCCTGAATATGTTCATGGTGAATTAATTGTCATTTTGACATTTATGTTCTATATTCGTTTTGTGCGGTACACCACGCACACGTCGAAGTTTTTCATATTTTTCTGTGTTTTTTCACTTAGGGTGAAATTGCATTTAATTAATATATTTATTTTACTTTTTATTTCTATCTTATAAGTTGAATTAAAAAGACAGTGAACATGTTCACAAGAACGAATACCATTCAGCACAACGCCAGTGGCAGCGCCAAGTCTTTATCAATTAAGGAAATTTGCAATAGAGCTTTTACAGCAAAATCTGAATGGCCGGATAAGGTGAGAAGTAAATTTCGAAAATAACTATGTAGTAACAAAACATGCTCTTATAAAAAATAAATGTTAAATAAAGCAATATACAAGGTGGCGCAAAAGTAATCTTCCTATCAGAAAATGCTATAATTTTGGGATTGACCCCTAATGTCAGTTCTGTTTCGACAATTGTGTAGTAAAACATGCGAAATATACTAATAAACAATGTTACGACGCTACACTGCTCCACAACGCGGAATATTGATGACTATTTTTTGACCAATAATCGGTCGGTTTTTTCATCAAAAATCATCATGAGTGAATAAGCAAAATTTACGCTTCTGGGGCACTGAAAATCCGCGTGTAACCCACGAAGAGCCATTACACCCGCTCAAAGTCACTGTATGGTGTTCTGTTTTCGCTGGAGGAGTCATCGGACCTTTTTTTTCGAAGACGTCGCGGGCCAAACGGTTATTGTGAATGGTGAGCGCTACAGAGCAATGATCAACGAGTTCTTTTGGCCGCAACTTGATGAATTGGGATTGGAAAACATGTAGTTTCAACCGGACGGTGCAACGGCACAAACTGCACGTGCCACAACCGATATGCTGAAGGATGCCTTTCCCGGGAGCCTAATCTCCCGTTTTGGCGATTTGCACTGGCCAGCAAGATCACCTGATTTGACCGCTCCAGACTTCTTTTTGTGGGGCT
Organism: Bellardia pandia; assembly: GCA_916048285.2. Lineage (NCBI taxonomy): Eukaryota > Metazoa > Arthropoda > Insecta > Diptera > Calliphoridae > Bellardia > Bellardia pandia. The sequence continues at coordinate 12,790,331 of OU696533.1, forward strand.
TTTTGAAGTCGCGGGTTTATGTCAACAAGCCTCAGACTCTTGCAGCTCTTAAAGACAATATCCGTCAAGAATGTGAGGACCTATCGCCGGAAGTTTTGGCCAAAGTGATGGAAAATGCCATAAAAAGGGCTCAAATGACAATCAACTGTGGCGGCGGCCATTTACATGACATCATATTCTCGACTTGATGTAAAAAAATTAAAACACCAAATAAAAATAATCCACAAGAAGAATCAAAGTTTTTCATTTTTTTAATTACAACCAAAAAACATAGGAAGTTTACTTTTGCGCCACCTTGTATAATGAAAAAGTGTGCATTTTATTGAAGTAATTTTCTGCTTTTAAAAATTATATGATATACCTACATACATACATATGATATACCTATATAGTATAAAATTTATTTACCGTAAATTTGTTTTTATTCTAGGACGAATTTTTGGATGTTATCTATTGGTCCCGTCAAATTTTTGGCATTATCTTAGGTGTAATCTGGGGTATTGTACCACTTAAAGGCTTCTTAGGTTTAGTATTGTAAGTATAAATTTCATTTACAATTGCTTGAAACTTAATTATCTATAACATTTATTTTTTAGATTTGCCGGTATCAGTTGTGGTGTCGTTTACATATATGCCATTAATTTTCAAAATATTGACGAGGAAGCTTATGGAGGAGCATGGGAATTGATCAAAGAAGGTTTTATGACTTCGTTTGCTGGGTTTCTAGTAACGTGGATAATTTTCTATACCGGTCTTCATTACGATGTCATAATGGAAGCCAAAGGACGTTAGCCATATATTTCGAAGAAAACAACTAAAACAAGCAATTTACAAACATAGATGAATATAAAATATTAGATAATATAAATTGATCCTGATTATTTTGTCCATTTCAAGCAAACGAATGATTCCTTACGCAACAAAGAAATTTACTCCTAACAAACAAAAAACCATTTTTTTCATAAATTATGCTAAATTATTTTAGTTTTGTATCATACACTTAATTTGTTTTTTAGCTTGTTTTTTTGTTGTACTTGTTTCTTTGTTTAATAACTACAAATTCCTATCTTATATAGTAGCCAATAAACTTACTACTCCACTTGAGAAATTCTTTATTTTTCTATGAAAAATTTGGAAGAAATAAAATTGTTTATTTTAAAATAAAAAAAAAATCTATTTTAATTGTTTACATTTATATGTATTTTTATATTATTCACTTTAATTTCACAAAAAAAAAAACGAAATTTATTAATTAAAAACGCAAGACTAATAAATCACTAATGTTCCATGGCTATTTCCTGTGGTGCACTATTATTGGCATTACCATTTTGTGTGGAACCATTTTGACGTAAAACGAAATTATCAGGAATTTGTCCACTTTGCAAAATTTGCGATAGTCGTTCCACTTCTTGTAAAGAACTGGCACGTTTAATTGCTTCTCTTATGCGTTGTAAGTCTTCCGGATTTGCAAACCTGCCTCCCGCACTACCCGTCGCCTCAGCGAGAGCTGCAGCCGCTGCACTCAATTTTGACTTTTTAGCTATTTCTTTAAGCATTTCTTTACCTTGTTTTGAACGGAAGAATTCTTGAGCAATTTTGCGATCTTTTTGTTTAATTTTTCTAAAATCCAATAAACGCAAATGGGGAAATTTATATGACATATATTCTCTGTAGTAAGGTTTTGTAGACACAGGATTCATAAGCAAACATAACGTCTCTAAATGTTTTAGTTGTGCCAGAGGCTCCAAATCGCCCAATTCTTGCAAATTGTTACCACTTAAAATTACCGAATTTAGGTTAGGCACACACTCCTGCAAATCTTCGCCAATTCTGAGTATACGGTTGTTATTTAGTAATAAACATTTCAGACGGGGTAAATATGGTAGGCCATCTAATTTTCTGAGATCGTTGTCGGATAAATCTATTGTGTCAAATTGGTCAAGCGTGGCTCCCAAATTTTCAATTTGTGGAATTTTGTAGCCGCGTAAATCCAATTCACGTTCTCGACATGGATTTATAAACTGCATCGATTGATTTATGAGTTCGGGTGTTAGTTTTACCATTTTGGTAGATATTTATAGAATATTTAATACAAAATATCGCTTTATTGAAAAAAGTTTAGTCTTTGAGAAAAACAGCGTTCTTTTCCTTCTTCTTGCTAAAAACCACTCACTGGGAATGGGTAATCTGTCATGTGAGGTATGAAAACTGTGCTGATAACATATTTTTGAAACCCGGTAAAATTAGTTAAAATCGCTAAAAAAAATAGATTTAAATTCCATAAAAAATTTTAATCGAAGTTCACTTCAAGTTAAAATTTTTTATAAAATTTTTATTAATACTCGCAAGAGGAATAATTCTCATTTAAGTTTTAAATTTCATAGATATTTAATTAATAAGGGGTTCATTGTGTATTTCGATTCGAAAGAGAAAGCTTTCGAAATACAATGTTAAAAGTATACAAATTCGAACGATTTTCTTTTCGAATCGATACACAATAACCCCCCAGATAATATGATTAATGCCGAAAGTAGTAGCCTAAAGGTACGGTCACACTTGGCAAAGACGTAACCACTGAATAAAACATATTTAAACTATTTATTAAAAAACTTCGTTTATTTAGCACAAGACACAGCAAATAATAAGTCTTATTTTATTTGATGCTGTTTGATCTTGCAAAACTCAAGTAAAGCTAGATTTACACGATTGAAATTTTCTTTAAAATGCTTCAAACTCGTGTAAACAGCAATGCCACGAGTTTGAAGCTTTTTGAAGAGCAATTTTGAAGACAATTTCAATCGTGTAAATCTAGCTTAAGAGTAAACAATGTCAAACAAATTTGTGCTGTAACAAGTGGTTACGCTTTTTTGAGTAAATATTTGCAAAGTGTGACCATACCTTAAGTCGAATGTATGTCCTGGGGGTTTACTCCATATTTCGATTCGAAAAGAAAATCATTCGAATTTGTATACTTTTTACATTGTATTTCGAAAGCTTTTGCTTGCGAATCGAAATACGGAGTAACCCCCCTGATTTAATTTGCGAATGTTTCACCTTGTATAAATCGCTTTGACGGAGGGTGTGTGATGAGGAAATTGTTTGCGAATGCCAACAACATCCATATAAAAAATATGAATTCGCTTGAAGCAACACCACGCGAATAAAAGTTGGCTTGGCAAATAATTTTTTTAAAGCAAATGAATAAATAAAACAAACTTTACTTTTATTTTTTCTTTCTTTTTTTATTGTTTATTTCTAATTTTCTTTTTCGAAAAATTTCAAAAATGTTACATTTTATTGTGTATTTGTTATTTGGGAGTGTGCTGCTTTTATTATCTTAATTGTCGTTTAATTAAATTTATCGATTTTGTTAGTCTGAAAATTGTCAAGTCGTTGAAATTTGTTTATGCATTATTTTCACAACTGGTGGGGGCAGTTCTTTAATTATTTTAAATTACTTTCGTTCAAGTGTAAATGTTTTTCAAAATTCAATTTTCTTTATTTTTTGTTTTATTTTAATATTGTAATTTCGTGTATTTTAGATTTATTTGTATCGTTCTTATAACCGTTTTTTTAATGGTAACACAAGAAAATTTGTTTATTCTTTACTAAATACTTGCTCATTAATATTTTATTTTGTGCTACAGAAAAAAACTTTTATGTTAAATTTGGTGTCATTTTGTTTAAGATTTTTAATTTTGTTTGAACAATAGAAAAAAATTGATTTTTTTATTAATGATCTACTTCTACTGTTGTTAAATGTATTTAAATGAAAGTTTTATTAATTAACCAATATTTAATGAAATTTGTTTATGATCTTTAAATTTGTCAATTCTAAATTCTAAAATTTTTAAAATTTATAATTGAATTTTTCTTGCTTTCACACACTATTCTATGATTACAAACTTAGAAAATACCTAGAGTTTGATACTTTAGTGCATAGTCAGATTTACAGTTTAAGTTGGAAAAGTCATTTGAGTTTGAAAACACTTTTATTATGTAAACTATGATTAAATGCAAACAAAGCAAATCTTGATGAAACTATGAAAATTCATTCGCTTTTATATAAAAAAAACAAATTATTGAAAAACATTGGCACTTAATTGCAATTTGAAATTGAAATAAAAAAAATAAAAAATATTACATAATTGTATTTTAATATCAGTTATTTATGTTATGTATGGGCTGGTTTTTATATTTGTTTTTCTTATTTGTTTAATATTAAATTTAAAAAGTATAAAGACTTATAGACAATGTACATACATAAATATATATATTTTAATATAAAAAAATACGACGAGGGGTAGGGTAGGGGGTATAAATTATAGTATAAAAATATGTTCGTTTGTTTCTTTTAAACCTATATGTATGTAGGTATATTGTTTTGTTTAAATACATTTTATAAATAATATATTACAAAAATAATTATGGAATACTTTATTATATTTAAAAACCTCTTATTAAGGATAAATAAACAAATTAAAAAAAACATTGTAATAAATATTACACGCCAGTTAGAAATTAATAAAAATATATGTATAGAAAATTGCACTGTTTTGGAAAACACATTTTGTTAAAGCAAATGTAATGGAATTAAACCAAATTTTAAGGCGTTTATTTTATAAAAATATTTATTGTTTTTTTTTTTTTTTGTTTTGGTTTTAGGGAGATTGTTTTATAATTGTGGGGTTTTATAAATCAACGACATCCTCTTTGGTATATTGTGTATCTCTAAAAGTCCGTCGTAGAGAGGATCGTTGTAGGCCTTCAACTAATGTCTCCTATAAAATAGAAATTCATATAATACAAAGTGAAATTAAAGTGATGTTATTGTATAAAGTTAACGAAGTTTATTTTTATAAAACAAAAAAAATAATAATGAACATTAAACAATATGACATGCAGCTGTATTCTTGTTAATATGAATTATTATGTAAATTTAGTTTTAAACACAAAATTTTAAAATCACAAAATCAATTAAAAATACTTTATTTAATTAGACAACAAAACAAATACTTAAATAAACACAAAAGGTTACAATTCCAATATGATTAAATAAAATTGTAACTTTTTAGATAATGGCTTTATTCAATGTTTTGTTAAGAAATATATTTATGTACTTAATTTGTGCTGTAAATTAAACACAATTTAAGTTAAAAAAAAAGTAAAAAATTTAAACTATTTACTCTGAAATAAACAAGTTCATATGTTGAATATCATCAATAAGTTTTCTTATTATTTATCAAGAGTTTTTTATAAAAATTTTACACTATCAATATTGATTTAATTTCGATTACGAGTATGTTCGCTTATTGAGTAAAAAAAAACGTTATAGATTTAGTAAAGTTACAAAATTATTTTAAAGTCAATTTAACTAAAAGGCAGTTAAATAATTTTAAAACACATTAAAGCGTTTTTACTTATTAACATAAATTTGTAAATATTTAACACAAATAATAATTATAATAATGACGATTTCGATTAATTGCTAACTAAGAGGGGGAGAAGATGGGTAGACATAACATTTTCTTGTGCCAGGACAATATGTTAAACATAGTAGGAAGGCCAAAAATTATATGAGATTTTAAGGCGTTAAAAAGAAATTTTCCAAACAATGAAAATCTCTCTTAATTTTGGATTTTATTAAAAGCATTATGAAAAGCCCAGTTGAATGTATGTATGCATTTTATGAAATAGTAGTAGCAATAATGTTGTTCTGATAGAGAAGTGTGTTTATTGTTGTCAAACCTCAAACATTGTTGATATTTCTTTGCCTGCTATACGCTTTAAAACACCTGTTGTTGCTCCAGCTGACGAGGATGTGACTGTTTTATTGCTGGGAACATCATGACGATTTCCTTCATTGTTTAAGAAATCACTTAACGCTAACTTTTTACTATTGCGTATATTTAGCACTTCGTTTACACCATTCTCAGTTATAATTGTTTTACTAATGGTTTCATTGGTCTCGCCATTTACACAACTGGTGGTTACAATTTTCGAATGAGTTTCGTTGGAAGTCGATGACGACGACGACGATGATGATGATGCTATTATTGTCGTTGACGATGTCAGCGAAGAGGTTTTATTGTTATTGATAGTACTGTTGTTGTTGTTGTGGTTGCTTATTTTAGATATGGCCGATGATGAGGACGATGTTAGTAACGAACGTGGTAATACTTGAGGTTTTAAAGGTAAATCTAAGGTTGATGATTTGTTTTTGTAATTAATTACGAAAATTAAAAAAATAAAACAGAAAAATAAATAAAATAAAATTGTGTAAAAATTAAAATATTTATGTAAAAAAGTAAAAAAAAACAAAAGAAATATAATATACAAAAAAGAATTGTGCAGTGGGGGAAATCTTGTTTTGTATTAATATGTATAAGAAGATGATGGGGAAATTATTTTGAAATTTATATGAAAACTTGTTATAAACGAAACGATAATGATACTAACGATACTAATTAAAAACATTTCCCTTTCGACTATAGCCCATGTCAGGTCGTTCCCAAGACAATTGGAGTTTCGCTTCCGAACAACCCGAGTCTCACTCGCACAAACATTGCCAACTCAGCGTTAGCCTAGCTGTATTAACTGGAAGTTTTTTCACCAGGAAAGAACTTTTGACGTAAGCAGAGCTGTTACAACTACTAACTACAACTACATACATGTTTTTGATACTACGCGTAGTTTCGTTTTGCGATTTTCTATCGAAATTGCGTCGCTGCTTAATTAGTACTAATTTTCACTGTGCGTCGTTAGATTTTCGAGGTTGCGTTGTTTTGGGTTCGAGTTTTTAATTTTGTTTTGAAATTTTTGCAAAATCTGCAACATTATTAAATACTAAAATGATGACCTGTACATGAAGTGCTTTGATGATCGAAATGTAGTTATTGTTTTCTATTTGTATTGAAAATCAAGTTGCGCAGAGAATACCATTAAGTAAAATGGTATTTTAGACAAAAGCAAAAAGCTTATTATCCAACGATAATGCTAGTGGTAGGAATATAGACCATTGCTACAAGGAAATTTATTATACGTTAAAAAAAAAGCTGTTCAGCAAACATTGGACCAATTTTTTGTGAAAGAAAGCCGACAACTTAGTATTTTCGTAACCCTAGAACCTATCTTCGATCTTTACATGGATTGCTATAGAAAATCTTAATTCACTTTGCGTCGTGTTTTTTTGGAACATAACGACGCAAAGTGGTGCTGTTTGTTAGCTGATAGCAAAATTCTTGATAGAATAGCAAATATAATTCTAAATGTCGCGAAGAATTCAAATACTATATCGGTAAGATAGATTCTTCTTAAAGCCGCACAATGCAATTAGGTTGATAACAATGCAATTAAAAAAAACTATTTTTAAACAGTTACTTAAAAACTTAGCCACAAACTAAAATATTTAAAATGTAACAAAGAAACACCTAAAAGATTTTCTTTAAACTAATCCAAATCAAATATAAATCTAACAAAATCATAAATATCTATAAATTCTGGTTTACACTCATAAAATTCTAACTCAAATTATTTAATGTTAACAAGTTATAACATACCTAAACGGTTTAGACCTGCGGCAAGTTCTCTAACAGACTTCTTCTCCAAAGCAGCACCTAAAACAATAAAAAAAGAAGATATCGAAATTAAAAAATATATTCAAAGGTGCCACGAATATAATAATGTACAAATGTTAGTAAAGACCTACCGGGTGTTATGCCTACAATACTACCACCACCAGAACCACCTTGAGCTATAGCTATGCCCGGACTTATGCCCACAATTGAACCACCACTTTGACCAAAGGGTACAACTTCAACTTCTGGAAATTAGTTTGAAGTGATAATAATAAGAAACTTATACTATATTAATTGTTTTTTTTTTTTTTAATTTATAATGACAACTACCTTCGTCCAGTTTTTCTGGTGTAGTTTTAGTTGAATCTGTTGCCAGATTTCCAGAGTTTGTGTTTTGAGACTGCTTTGGTTCATTACCCACCACAGACCAGGGTCGTGGTTTTTGCAATACAATGGGAGTGCGTAAAATTCCATTACCAGTCTTAACAATAACACTGGTGGACTCTGTGTGACTTTTTATGGAATCGGTGCTAGGTGAACGAGTTTTATCTTCTCGTCCCGAAGAAGCTTTTAATAAACGTTCACCTGGATGGGGCAAACAGTCCATGCCATCGCCGCCAGCTCCACCGCTTTCAGTGCGCATTTTAACCAGAGGCGACTTGCGGCCCACCAAGGGCGAATACTTTTCTAAATTGTCTGTTGATCTGGAACGTGTAGCCCAGGCAGCACCTCTCAACAGCGGAGAATTACGTTCCAGTTTAATGGGTTTACGTTCCTCTAGAATAGGTGTGGTTTCTTCAGAGGTCATTTGATCGTTACCATTGCGACTCATCGTCGGACTATCGACAAATGACAGGGAGCTGCATTCCTCTGATGTGGGTGATACTAAGGGTGTAAGGGTGGTTGGAGTTACCGAACCAGGTCGAAAGAATTGATCTAGACCCTCACCGATTTCTTTAGTTCCGCCGCTCTCCATACCGACCAAAGGTCGTGTAGGTGCACGTGTCTTGGCCCGTTTCGGACGCCCTTTGACTAGATGCTGCAGTTGAAACGAAGCACTAGGCAGCTCAGTTATAGAATCACAACACTCATCACCGCCACCATCGTCCAAAGCCATTCTACTATCACCCGTTCCATTATCACCATTCACCGACGAATCACGTCTCGACATCTGCGATGTGGAGCGATGCGATGACGGCGACTCGAGCAAATCTGGTATATGACCCAAACTTAGATTTTCCACCACCGACTGTGGACGCACCTTGCGTTGCGCTATCGAACGTCTTTTGTTGGGCATATGTGGTGTTGCCTAAATTTATACACATTTTAAAAAGTATTAATATTTTACTTTGTACAAAAATTCAAAGTTATTGCAATAAAAGTAGATGAGAATTTACATATTTCAAATTTAATGAAAACGCATGCATTGACAAAAAAAAAAAAAACAAAAAACATAATGATTTATGAATTGATGGGGGAATGGAGGTAATAATGCAAGATATACATACGTACATATAGCAATGCAATTTGATAAATGTAAATAAATAAACAATTACTTATGTAGGTGTGTAATAAATTATAAATAAAATGTTTTAAAATTAAAGAGGAATTCTAGTGGATGCTTTAAAATAATTCAACCAAAACCTACAATTGCTGTAAACAAAAAAAAATATGAATATAGTATAATTAATGTTATAAAAATTAGTCTCAAGCATATTATACAAGGTATAGGAAATTTTTATTACATATTTTAAATCAATGACGAAGAATATACTTTTTAAATTAATTAAGTGAAATTTCATTTTTAATTCCACCACAACACGGACTAACCATATAGTAAGAAATAAGGCTTAAGTCGGTTTTAGTGATTTTTTTCAAATCACTACCAACATTTTATCACTAATAGAATTTTAAATTCTGATTAAAATAAAAAAAAATTGGGGCGGTCACGCCTATTTTCGAGTGGGCGGGGTTCCAAAGTTAGTAATATATTTAGCTATATCTTGAAATCTACATACACATGATCAAATGAGAGGTATTTTAAAGACCTTTCCAGCGATATGTAACACGACCTATTTATATGGACCATCTATTGATAAATTTCGGAAAATTATTTTTTGATCCGCTTTTTTTTTAAAAATCTAAAAAATCCGGGAAAAATGTCTATATGAGTAAGTAGATAAATTACAATATTTTAAAGTCAAGAAATTAAGCTTTAATTTAAGGTATAATATCCGAAGATATTAAAGAAATATTATGACATTTCAATATAAAAAATACAATCTGTACTATGCGAAGCTGGTATGTATTCCATAGATGAGAAAAACATTTCGCCCGGCCGTAGGCCGTCAATACAGAAAATTTGTACTATACAAAGCCGGTATACCGAATACCATAGAGAAAAAAATCCTTTCCTGTATACAAAATTTTGAAAAAATGTGTTTTTTTTTTAATTTTTCAGATCTTATAATTCTATGATTATAGTACCTACAGATACATGTAATACCTTAAATTAAAGCTTAATGTCTTGGCTATTTATATATATAAACTAAAATAACACTTATATAGACTTTTTTTTAATTTTTTTAGATATTAAAAAAAATTCCGGTCAAAAAATATTCTTTTCGGATTTAATCCATATTTTTAATCATGATATATATCGTTGTATTTGATGTATTACAAATTATCAGACACCCAGTAGTTCCCGAGATATAGGCCTATATATTTTCAACTTTAAAGGTCCGCTTCCTCGAAAATAGGCGTGACCGCCAACAATTTTTTTGCTGTTATCTCCTCTAAAAGCCCTATTTGATGATTTTTTTTTGATCAAAGTTACTAAAACCAACTTGTTCCAAAAATAATCGCCCATGTTCTGACAAACGAAAACGCTAGAAATTTGGCGATTTCAAACCGCTAGTGTATACTGAAGCGATCTGGCTTATTTTATTAAAGCTGCACTTTTAACACAAAATGAAATAATGCACAATTTAAATTTAATATGTTTTCTTTTTATTTAAGCTAAAGCTTGAAACATTTTCCCACGATTTTAATTAAAAATATGCAATTTAAAAATTTTCTTTGAGTTTGTCAATTGTCTGTTTCAATTGTTTGCTTTTGAACTAACGATTTGTGCAAACAGCTGATCAACTTGATCTTCAAAAAGTAATGTAATGCATTTTAATTTGAAATTTATTTATTTGTTTACTTATTTTCTGACAAAACATCTGTTTTTATTGTTCGAACATAGCTTCGAAAAATGGCAAATCGCTAGTAAATCGTAGCGATTTCAGAACAGGTTAAAATGCGTTTTGCGTTTTTAAAACTGTATGCGATTTAAAAACTCTGCGTTTGTCAGAACATGGATGGGCGAATAATAACTTTCTTAATAAATATCAAAATTGCAAAGATCCAAAAGAGATCTCCGATCAAATTCCTTTCATTACCTACAAATCTCTATTAAATGCTATTTATTGTAAAAATTTAACTGCCAATCCCGAGATTCAGGATTTGTCAAATCCCGAAAATTGGTTTAAAAAAAAAATCCCGTTCTTTAGCATTTTAAATAAGAGAACATTAAAGAGATCTGCTGGCAGATTCTACATTAAATCCCTAATTGAAAAGGTCAGAAACATTTCAAATTTAGGTAAAAAAAATAAAGGTGAAATAATTCAAATTAATTTTGGATTGTCAAATTCGAACGCACTTTTTTATGTGTCTACGATTTTTGGAATTGGAAATTCTTATAGATGAACAATTTGTTTTACTTAAACAGATAGTTGTCATTTTAAAATCAGTTAAAGCTCTTTGTCACTTTTATTTTACTCAAAGAGATATCGAAAAGTGGTTGCATATTAAGCGATTAACTTGAAAAACCTCTCCTTAAAAGAAATCAAGAAAGAAGAATGATTTACGCAAAACTTTAAAAATTTGTGGAAAAAAAAAATGAAGATTGAAATTGATGAATTAATGAAATAATAATGACACCTAATAAAGTCTGTAATTATATGGAATTAAAAATTAAATAAGAAATATAATTATTTGTATCGTAAGGTGAGAAAGGATTGTTTATGGCATCAGCATACAACAATTTGCTAAAAATTTTGTCCACAAACGTTGATCGTTCACATGTTTTTTATCAGCTTCATATAGATATTGGTAACAATATTAAATCTAAGTAGATTCTATTTACTTTATATGCCTTAATATTTTTAAGAAGTTTCTTTAAGATCGAACGATAATATTAAAAAATTAATTAGTTAAATTCTTTTAAATTAAAAAAAATTAAAAGCGAAATGGCATATTATTTTTGTAAATCTAATATTTCAATGTAATGTTGTTATGTTTTAAAATTAATGTTTATAAACTTTTTATCAATTAATTACAGAGTACAGAGAATGTTTTTAGCTAAATAAAGATATTTTTTAATATTTTTTTAATTAATAAACCAATTTATTTTAGTAAGAAAAAAAAATCCCAAAATTCCGAAAAATCCCGGGTTCCCGGCATTTACTTTTTTATAATCCCGAATCCCATGATTTGCAAAATCAGCATTGCATGCTGAATCAATCATTTAAAGGCGGTTTCACCCATTTGTTCCGAAAAAAAATTTTGTCCGGATAAACACTTTTTTTACAGCACGATTCACCCATTTCGAACGATTTTTTTGGAAAATCAAAGTTGCCATATGTAAACAAAATCTATAAGTTTTACAAGTGGTAATACTGCGGCCATTGATTTATTTTGCTTTGGTTTTTAAGTGTCAAAAAACAAATATTAAATTATTTTGAAATATGTATTGTGTATTCAAAATGAATGAAAAAAGAAAATTGCTTTTGCTGATGGCAATTGAAATGCATATGTAAGGTCATGAATCAAATAATAAAGATTATGCATTGCGCAGATCCGTTTTATTTTACAAAAACTGTGAGAGTAAAACTGAGAGCCAAATTTCTTCTTGTGACGTCACAAGTCAAAAATATTTTTATGTTTGCTTAACTCATGGTGTAACTATACAAGGTGAGTGCAGTAGCACAGCTGACTGACTTTGTTTACAATATACTTATGTCAAAAGTAATACTTTTTCAAGTGTTTTTGATAGTAGTACTTTTTTTTACACAAACAAAATGCCTGTTGTTTCTGTAGTGTGTTGTATTTGTTGTCGATTTGCACTCACCTTGTATTGTTACATCATGGCTTAACTTCTATATGAATTTTAATGTAAATAAAAGTTTTAAAATGGAGTGTGCCGTTTTTAATTGTGGAAATATTAAAAAAATAACATAAATATAAATTCTTTTTGATTTGTAGTATCATAATATTTTGTCTAGCACTGGCTGGACTTATTATTTTCTTTTAGTATTAAGATTCGAAAACTTATTGTCATTTCATTTCTGAAGATCCAATAAATAAATTAAATTACCTTATGTTAGGTTTTTAAAGTCTACTGAAGAATTTGTGTGCCAAATAAAAAATCTGGAAGCTCTATTTTAAATCTTTGAATGATGAAATAGTTTTTTTTTTCAGATAAGAAAGCTAAATCAACTCCTAGCAGATGAGACAAAAAAAAAACACAAACGAAAATAAACAAAAATAATAAATTGATAATACAAAAATATATACATATGTACGTAGCTGCATACATATGTATATTTTAGTTCACTTTTTTGATACATATTAATATGTATAAAATAGTAAATGATTAAATATTTTATTTTGAATCAAACAAATTTACGAAAAATTAATTTTTTTTTTAAATATTGTTAATAAAAGTTATTTTTTAACATGTTGATTATACGGAAAACATAACCTGTGACGTCATGTACAGAGAGAGAAAATTTTGTTTTCATTCTTTGAGCAATCTTTATTATTTGATTCATGATGTAAGTATGAACAAATGTAACCTATTGACAACTCAGTTCATTTTTGTCCAGACAAAAAATAAAATTAAACCAACTCAAGCTGAGAGTTGTTTGTAAAAAATATTTTCTTTCTCTTAAAAAGAAAGGCGTCAAACATCATATGAAAAATAAAAACAAATACATATTTTGATCGGAGCAAATGGGTGAATCCACCTTTAAGGTTGAATGAATTCGATTATAAATTAATTTATTAATGAATCAATTCAACAATGAATGAATGTCATTCAAATATAAGCCCTTGAATGAAGCTAAAGAATTTGTTTATTGAATGGTTTTATGTAATTAATTGCGAATTTGTTTCATGTTAAATTAAGATGTTAGGTGAACTAAGCTTAAATTTTAATAATGCTCCTGTAACTAATTATTTAATTTAAGTGTATGTGATATGTAAAATATATTCATTCCATCATTGACTTACAATATATTAAGATTGAAAATGTACTAAATTATATTATATTTTATACATAAATTGATAGTTACATGAATAATGATGCTTTTTTTTTTGTTTACCAAGACAAACTACTTACAAGGTTGAGATATTCCAATTTCTGTGGTTTTTTATTTAAATATTTTTGAAAACATTTTTTATAGTGTAAAATTTGTATTTTGTTTAAAAAAATTTTCAATTTTATGTAGCGGATGAATAATGATTTTGGTTTTAATTTAGTTTGTTTGTTTTTTTTTTTCGTTGTGAAAAGAGAAGGGGGAAAGACACATATTATAAATAAATGAATATGTATGTAATGTTTTTTCTTTTCAATAATAAATACATATAAAACAATAATAATATAAAAAAAAACTTAATAATATATAGTAAATGTATGTATGTATTTTTTAAACAACATTTAAATTCACTAAGTGCATTCAATATTGACTTCCTTTTTTGTGGAATAAGAAAATTTACACAGTCCAATTGAGTATTTTTTTTTCTAAGTGTGTTTATAAATGATGGCAATCTTTCTTCCATGACTAAATATGACAATAGCTCTCTAAGAATGTTTATGTATGTACTTAAATAATGTTGCATGATATTTTTATGTAGTATGTACGAGTACGAGTAATGTATGTGTTTTTTTATTATTATTTTTTGTATGAACTATTTAGTATTTGTATGTGTTTGTTTAAATTTATTTGGTATTAATGCAAATTACTGTAACCACATTGGTGGTTTCAAATCAACACTTACGGTGGGTGATTCTAGACCAAGTTTGGGTAGAATGGAACCACGACCTGGTCGTATGATCATGCCATCAGAGTCCTATAAATAGATTAAATAGAAAATATTGTTAATTAAAGGTACATACATATTTTTTTTTATCAAATATTAGATAAATTTGCATAATTATTGTGCTCTTTGTTTACATACATATGTATGTTAATAATATTTTGCTAAAAATAAATATGTAAATAAATATGTTATCGAACTAAATGAAATTCATTGTTGTTTTATGTGTTTTGTTTTTGCAGTTGTGACGTAAAAGACTACTTGTAATTATTTGTCAAACTGTGTAAGTAATTTTCAATTATTTTATTGTGGTTAACCATATTTAATCAACATTTTCTAAATTTTTTCATGAAAAATTCATTTTTTTATATTATGCTTATTTATTTTTCATTTCATGTAGGTTTTATAAATAATATACATATGTACCATAATATTGTCTCGGACACACCTAGGCACCCTCGCAAAACATATTTTTTAATAATTTTTTTAAGAAAACAAAGTTATTAAATTTTTTTTTATTTATTTACATCTTTATTATTGAAAAAAAAAAAACGCAAACTTAAGCAATTGAGAATTTAACGCAAAAAAGTTAAAATTCTAAAAATATTTTAATTCGCAAGGGGTGCTTTAGTTTAAAACTTTTTAATTACCCTAGAAATAATTGATCTGTTGATCGAATATTTTGCGCACAATTGATATCTTTATAAGCCGGCTAAGGAGTGGTTCCAGAACAATTTAATATAAGTTCTCCGTTGGCCTTCCCAATCGCCCGATCTTATGAAGATATATTTGAAAAGTGACAAAGTATTTCAATTTATGTATTCATATCTTGTGAAGCTGTGGTATGATTCTGTTGATTGAAAAACATATTATTATTCTTTATATAAATGTGATATTAAAAAAAAATACTGATACGTTTTTACATTTTAAGAACGGTGGTTTATTACCTTTTAATAAACCGGATTCTTTTTAATTGCAAAATAAAAACGTCAAGTAGTTAAAAGAAAATATAACGAGTTTTTATTTATTCAAATGTACAAAATAATTTAAGTAAACATCCTGTTTTTAAATACTCTTTTACAATTTATTTCAACACACACTTAAATAACAGTTTGAGAACGCGAACCAACTTTGGCCCTGTTTGTTATATTTATACTATAGCACCATCTTCTAGTAATTTCCGGCGGCATTTAGAGAATACAATCGAAAGTTTCTTTGTATGGCCGTTAAAACTTAATGTTGCAATACTGTGTGTCAATAAGAGCGTATTATCAACAATGTTTGTAACAGAGAACGGATTGATTGGTTAATTTTAGATTTTGAATACAATCACAAAAAACGAACCTCATGTTGCCAACATAAATCAATTCCGTAAAGCAATACATGTCATTATTCTTAAAACGGAGTGTAACGAAAAATGATGCTTGCATTGCATGTCTTGTACAAATGTAAACGTATACTCCCAAAAGCAACGAATACTTAACGATTGGTACGAATGGTTAACGATTGGTATGAATGGTTTCAATGCTGATTGTAAAGATATCAAACTTTACTAGTTTACTGTCAACAAATCGCAAATAAAGCAACAACCAAAAAATATTTATTTTGTCATTAGGTTTTGTAATGTTTTTGCTCTTTCTTTATGTTTTCATTCACTGAAAGCAACGAATACTGGACGAATGGTGTAAATGTTTTTAGTTTTTTCATGTGGCATTGAATTATTTCGTTGCTTGATGTATAACGGCATAACAAAAAGAGAATGTAAAATAGCAAACAGTAATAAGGAATGAGTAAACAACCACTAATGCACATTTTTATTATTGTCGAGTAAAAGAAATGCAAAAGCAATGAATTTGCGAATGGTTAGCAAATGTGAATGGTCTCTTTCTGTTCTCTGGTTTGTAAATAGGAACTTCAACGAATAGAAATGTTGATAAAATTAAATTCAAATGAAAATACAATTTCGTAACAATACGATATTGTCGGATTCAATGCTAATGCTTTCAAAAAGTATTTGTAAAATATGTCAAGAAATGATACAAGTTAACCTTACGCTAAAGTTACACTTTCAAGTTTTGCTGTACAATTTTTAACACATACTCGTAGTGCTTGTCAAAATTTTCAAAAATTAAAAGCTGTAAATATAAAACAATTTGTTTTCAAAACCCATGCCTCTCCGACAATGACCCGGTTTGCAAACATATCCTGCATTTAAATATCCAAATCATAGTGAAAAGCAGAATAGTGTTGCTTTAAATCAAGCAAGCATTCTTTACGACAAAGTTTAAAGAAAATTCAACAACTGCCTTATTATGGCAGATACAAGGCTGGAAAAAACATTTCTGTTCAAGTAATTTTTGTAGGTACTATAGGAAAAACATGACCAATAACTTCTTCAGCAAAAATTTTATTTTATTCATAAAAACATTTGCCTCAGAATTATTTATCGCCTATGTTCGTTTTCAATTCCACATATACCTTTTTACGGCGTTCTAAAAAAAACGATGATCCAAACTAAAAATGATATTTTACTTTTCAACTCATTTTCACAAAATTTAGAACAAACTTAATGAAAATTTCACTTCCACTTCATTTTACAAATGTAGAACCCAGGTGTATAACTTCCTTCGCACCAACGATTCATAGATACAAGTTGCAAACATATTTCGGTAGATATGTCCCAATTTACACGAAGCAATTCTTACAGCACAATTCTTATTGCTTAAATTGCTCGTATTTTTATGTGTGATACGTATTGCAAGTACAATCAAGTATTTACTCGTCTTATCTTCCCCTCACCACGATGTCTAAAAGGTAATAAGCTTTACTTAAATAATTGCTTCGTGTAAATTGGGACTATAGAATTCCTTGTTCATTTTTTGTTTTGAGGTTTAAATCCCGCTATTTTCTTTCTTAGAACTTCTTAAAAGGTATTCAATGGGGTTTAATCCAGCGGTTGTGACTGCCACTCCATACCATAAACTTTGTTCTGCTTTAACAAAGACTTAACACGTTTAGATGTGTACTTGGGATCAGTGTCCTGCATGAATTCCCATCGGTTTTGCAATATTTTTTGACGTAATCTCCAGCATTTTCATCTATTCAATAAATTACACCGACACCGGATGAAAAAAAAACAATTTCGATATCATTAGCGAACCTCCCACATGCTTCACGGGTTTTTTTGGTACGTTTGAAGTCTAATTTTTAATTTTTGTAGCCTTAAAAAAACCATGTGTTATAATATTTAAGTTTTTCTTTGTTTTTTTGTATGTATATGCGATCCTGATATATTTTTACATATGTATAATGAACAATTTAAAGAAAAATAAACAAAAAATACATAATAAGTCACATTAATTAAAATCATGTTTTAATTAACAATTGAACTTTTAACAGTATTAATGAAATGTGTCAAAAGTATTTCCAAAATGCAAACTCTTTGGACACCTTAAAGGATATGTAAATATTCTTAATAAAATTTCTTTAAAAAAGAAAATCATTATAATATGCGTCGCAAATATGACCTAACCAATGGGAATCGGCCTTAGAACCGAAAACTTTTTATTTTTTACAAACAGGCTTTGTTTATTTATATATTTATTAGTTTTTACAACGCATTTTAATCAGGAAGTACAAAAGTTGGACAAATTTGATTTTTTTTCGACAAAAATGTTCTAAGTATAAAAACTGGTTAACGGATCAAAAAAAAAAAAAAAAAAAAAAAAAAAAAAAAAAGGATTGTTGCATAATTCGAAAATATAAATTATTTAAAGAAAAAAAAACCCGGTTAGCCGGTATCCAGTTTCGGTTTTTAAATACTTAACATTAGAAGCAAAAAAAATGTGTATTTTTTCCATCTGACCAAAGCACATTTGTCCAATTTTCACGGTGTAGATGTTTTTTTAAGCTAACCAGAACCTATTTTAAACATTCTGTTTGCTCAATAAAGGTACCTTTTCTTAGACTACAGGCTGTTAATCCAGCTTCCTGAAACCTATTTTAAAGATTGGGTACACATGCTGCGATTTGTCACCGCGACTCTGCTGACGTTGTCTTTGGATGTCTCTTCTAAATTCATCGTCTGTTCACATGATGAAACATTTCTGACATTTTGACTTGTGACATTTTGACATTAAATTGTTAATTTCTACTATTTCGCTCATTCGATATAGGACCTATTTACATTACAGGTACATTATACAGGTACATATTCATATTCCTGATATTTCACCATTACATTTTTTTTTAATTTTACATAAACATAACACATATTACATAACATAGTATTTATTTATTTGAAATTAAAACAACAATTTGTTTTCTTTTTAATTTAGTTATTTATTCGCAGTGTTGCAAAAATTTTCTGTAATCCCATAAAATGAAATTTCATCGTGGCAACACTAATGGTAAATGAAATAAAAATAATACAAGAGAAAAGAAGAAATGTCAAATTTGTCGCTTCGTTTCCTAAAACCTGGGACACTAGCTACCCCGTACTCTCCACTACGTATTTCATCTATAAACTCGAGTCGCAGGAGAAAAGTCGCAGCGTTTGAACTTCCTCTAATTATGCACTGAATGGTTTTAGCTACTGATCGTTGAAATAAAATTCAATGATGTCTTAAATTTAAAACTAAAAATATCGTTCTTATTATTATACCCTTCACCTTCATGAGAAGGGTATATCGCTGGCTTAGCATGTAAATGTCCATATTTTACAATATTAGAGGAGAGACAAAAAACAATCAGACTTTTTTTGAATAAACATTTTTGAAATCTGTAAATGCAATTTGTTTTTGTATTTTTCTTTGTTTTTTATTTACGTAAAAGCAAAATAAAAAAATTAGTATTTGCCGAGATAAAAGCTTTTTTGGACTTAGAGCCTTTTCTGTTGCTTAGTTTGTATGTTTTCATGGATTTAGATCTTTTTCTTAAAACTTGTCTCTACTTATATTGCCTACTTACTACAATGAAAGTGTACTTCTGTTGCTTTTTTATTGTTGTTATTTAAAAAGCTAATAATATGTAAAAAGTTAAAGTTTGTTTTGATTATTGTAAAAAAAGAAACAGAATTTATTCAAAAATATGAATAACATTATTATTGTAATTTCAATTTCGATATTTGTTGTTGTTGTTGTTGTAACAGCAGTAATTGCTGAGTTGACAGCCCTTGGCCGAGTGATCTCGGGTCATTCCGGTGCGTAGAACCGGCTGTCGTGGGAATTGAATTTGTGTATACTTGTACATAATGAAAACAAAAATTGTTCAGTCTTATTTCATTACTGTTATAAAAAAGTAATATTAATTTAAATTTTTAATGGATTTAAAAGTAAGATAACTGGCGACGACTATTTTTATTCGTATGGCAAATCGTCATAAAATTTATGGTGTTTTGTAGGCAAAGTGGATTTTAGAAATTGTAAGTTTTGGAACTTTCTAGTCTTTATTTTTCTTCTTTCTTGTTGAAGTTGGTGTAAATCCGACCACTCTAGTGCGACTACAGTTTCATTTATTTTTTGGTGGAGATTTTTCCATTCATCAAGAAATCTAAGTTTGAAATTAATTTCACCATTTGGTGTGTATGTCCGTCACTTTGGAAACGCCTTTTCCACGACCAGGCGACTGTCAATGGTGTTGATACTCAAAACAACGAGAGTGTAGCCAATGATAAATAATATTATGTCAATTGGTTGGACTCTGCGCAAAACAGTTGATATGTCAACATTGGAAGAAGTGAGATATTACACAAAGATGTGATAAATTGGAATTAGCGCCTTTACTCATCACTACCAAACAACCACAACAAATGAGATAACTGTATTTTTTTTTTTGTAATCGATGTATTTTTACTTATTGAACACAACTGCATCAAAATCTCAATTTCTAAAAAAGTGGCCTTTACATGTTAAGCCAGCGATATATAAGTTTGTCATTCCGTTTTTAATTTCCACAATATAATTTTCTGATCCTTATAGATAGCGGGGTCTATCAAGATATGTCCGTCTGTCTGTTTGTCTGGATGTTGAAATCAATTTTCTGAAGTCCCCAGATATCTTCGGGATCCAAATCTTTAGTAATTCTGTCAGACATGCTTTCGAGAAGTTTGCTATTTAAAATCAGCAAAATCCGTCCATAAATAACGGAGATATGAGCAAAAATCCGAGACAACCTCCGAAAATTTCATCAAAAAAACTTAGTTTATTAATATTGTTCATCAACAGATGGCGTTCGAAAACTTTAAGTGTGTTCTTAAACCGTAATATCAGTGTGTTAACAGATGGCGTTGATCACACAAAGTGTTCGAAAACTTTAAGTGTGTTCTTAAACCGTAATATAAATTATGCATCCACAACAAAGGTGAAGGGTATATAAGATTCGGGATAGCCGAATATAGCACTCTTACTTGTTTTTTTTTTCGGGAAGATTAACATTTTCGATAAAATATTTGCAATTAAGTTATGATCATTAAAGCGATTCATAGAAAGTAAGTTGTCAGTATGAATAAGCAGACTTTCTGATTATTATTTTTAAGAGGTTCAAGTGCAAGTTCGAAAAAGTTAATACATACATTCACACTTTTTTACTAATACACTCACATTTTTTCACTTGCAGAGCTAGTCGAGTTTTTCGAATAAGTTTTCGTATATGTATAATACGTACACGGCACTTGCATGCAAGTACTTGCATGTGTAAAGTCAGGGTTAAACTTGATTAAAATCTGCTGTTATTAAGTAATATTTCTCTTTAAATAAGAGAATGAATAATGAAGAAATGAATACACCATTCTAAGCTAAATGTTGCCAGTTTTGAGGATTTATACCCAAACAGGGGATGATTTTTGGCATATGGAAATAAAATTTTAGGTTTTGGGACCTGGGGATTTGATGAGGATGAAAAAATATTATAGGAACATTTTTAAGGATAAAAATATTTTAATTTTTTTTAGCTATTAATATGTTTTAAATTATATTTTACAATATTTAATAATGTTCATATGTCATATGAGTTTTACATTGCTGCCAATTCTAAAATCTTATTTTTGATGTAATTTTTATTTCTAAAAATATACCGCGTTTTTGTAGCCAAGCAAGCTCAAACTGAATTAGTTTTAAATGTGATTTACATACTAACAAGTAATGTATTGAACGATTTTTTCAGTAATGAATATTACTGAAACACTAATTCGATATAGTTAGTATATATTAAAAATAATTCAGTTTACTGTGAAAATTTCACTACAAGAGCTGAAATGTTAACACTTTA
Organism: Bellardia pandia; assembly: GCA_916048285.2. Classification (NCBI taxonomy): domain Eukaryota; kingdom Metazoa; phylum Arthropoda; class Insecta; order Diptera; family Calliphoridae; genus Bellardia; species Bellardia pandia. The sequence continues at coordinate 12,812,317 of OU696533.1, forward strand.
TATAACAAATTGTTAATTGGGGATTTTTGCGTATATAAAATCGAAAATTGGGGATGAGTACAGAAAAAATACTGGCAACACTGATTCTAAGCTAAAGGTTATAAAAAGGTGTTAAAATTGTTGGCACCGCAAAAATAAAACACTACTTCTAAAGACAAATTTAATATTTAGCATAAAAACATAGAACCATTCGAAAAACAAAAACCAAAACCTGAAATTTCTGTTAGATTTTAATACCAATAAAAAAGTGTGTATACAAACATCTTCATTAAAAATTCTACTATAAATAAAAATGATTAGAAAATAAAACAAAAGTATATTATACCCACATGTGGTGAATGAGTGTATATATTAGTTTGTCATTCCATGTGTTATACTGAGAAATATTCATCTGAGTTTGTACATATATTCTTACCCCCTTATTCATAAAAACTTACAACAGGTTTATAAGAGGTTTATAAAGCAAATTTTGTATGGAAATTAATCTGGGCATTAATCTTTATGGAATTATAATTCGATTGAGCTGTGTCCGCCTGCCTGCCTGTCTGTGTGTGTAAAACACTCTCACTTATAAAATATGTCACCAAAATCAGCAAAGTTTACAAAAACCCTAGCAATTTAAAAGAGTTATGGACCAAAATGTGTAACAACCTCCATAAAATAATGATATTTTAGATGTAGATGATGAGCTGAAGGCCTTAGTAGCTATTGCTCTTATCCTTATATTATCTTATAATTTGTAATTATAAGCTAATAAAATAATAATAATAAAAAAATAGATGTAGATAATACCATGAAATTTTGCACACGATGGAAGGACAAACTGTGGTGAAATTAGTAAGAATCACTTCATGATTTCTCATAGCTCCCATACAAATTTCATACCGAAATATGGCTTAATGTTACAATATCAATACAAAATTCTGCAAAAATAAGTTTCATATGAAAATAAATAACAAAACAAAAATTTGATTAGTTCAATCCATGTTTGACTATTGCTCTAATACAAAGTCCACTTCCGTACATATAAATCTGTTAAAAATAACAATATCGATCCAACATTTTTCATATATCATGTATATATGTATATGCCAAAATCAAACTGTTTGATTTTGTAAATTTAGGTTTATATTTGGCCATATCCTCCATATAAGGTCCACTTCCGAAAAGCAAAGAGCAAATTATCAAGCAAATCAAGGATGATGATATTTCAATCATTGATTCAATCGCATTTGAATTACTTAGCAATTATATATGCTTACAATAAGAATAACATTTCACTGAAATCGCTTCAATGCATGCAAAACAAAGCATTAAAAATTGTTTACAAACTACCAATTCTAAATTCAACTGTCACATTGTTCAAAGATATAAGCAAAACAATTTTACCAATTTATGGATTGCATGAGTATCAGGTGTTAATGTTTGTTTTTAAATGTATTAACCATATTGGTCACCAAAGCATGACATTTTCTCAACAGCAATTTAGTTTTAACACACGAAACAGAACAAATTTAAGAATTCCTCGATGTAGACTAGAAACTACCAAGCAACGTATTGATTACGTGGGTGCTGTAAAATTCAATAATTTACATGCAGATTTGAAGTCAATTAATCGAATTTCACTATTTAAATCGTCTTGTAAACAACATTTATTTAACAACATCGAAACGCTTTTGTAATTTTTATTTTTTGTAAAACAGTTTTTATACATATTTTTTTGTAATTTAATAATCTTAATTTTAAGTTAAGTCTTTTATTTGTACTTTTGAAAATTAATTAATTTGCCAACTTGCCTCAATAATGCCTTACGGCGCTGTGGCCGAAATTGAAATGTATTTAGGCCCATTATTACAACTTGGCAATAGTTAAAGGTATGATGTTATCGGACAGATAAGAAGTATTTGGTTATTATAAGTTTACTAATCTAAACCGACCGATAAGCTAAAGGGAAGATCATCTTGCCTTTAATTTTATAGTGAGGTTTATGTATTTGAAGTTGCCATATATTCTGAAAAATTGACAACTTTATGAAAAATAAATTAATTTTAATTTTGTTTTGCGAATAAATAATTTGATAAACAAAAATGGAAAGCAGACGTTTGATTTATATTTTTTTCACAAACAAATATTTTCACAAACACAAAAAATTTACTGTTTCTTGTCAGTAATTTGTCAAAAGTAATCGGTTTTTAACTGGTATTGCCATATTTTAGAAAAAAATTATTTTATTTTACAAGGAAGTTGTAATAACGAAAAATTTTAAAGGTCACTTTATTCCTCACTTTAATTAAAGTTACCTTTTATTATTAAGAACATTAAAGGCAAGTTGTAATAATGGCCCTTAAAATATTTTGTACAAATAATTTTTTTGTGTAGAAAAGTTTTTTCTATATAAAACAAAAAAAAAAAAACAAAAAAAAAAAATTATCTTTTATCTTTTTCCTTTTCATTGAAAAATACTTGACTTGACAATCAGAACTGATGAGTGTGAAACAGGACATTTTTTCTGTAAACTGACGAGTAATTCTTTTACGTGACAGCGATTACTCGCCAAAAAAGTTACAGACGCAGTCTTGTGAGAACAGCTGTTTGTTTAAATTTATGGCCAGCGTTGTCAACTTTGAAATTTCAAAACGCACCAAAATGGAGAAAAAAACGCGACATTTAAAAGAAAACGCATCAAGTTTAGCATTTCTTTTTTGTTTAAAATGTTTATTGAATTCATTTTACTTTTTTTTATTTTCATAAATTTTATATAAAACTTTTTTAAAAGAGATCAACGATTAATAGTAAAAGTAATAATAAGTAAAAGCCTTTTTTTTAATAAACGAGCTAATAAAGATAAAATAAGCATTTAACCATTCAAAATTTAACTCACAATATTCTTTTCGGAACTGAAGTACTTATTGGTAAAAAAGGGCTAATTTCAGTACATATATGGTAGTTTTTTTATTTAATTTTGTTTTCTATTTAAAGTACATACATACTTCTATTTGAATTTTTTCAATAAAATTTGTTTGTCTACAGTTCAGTAGACCAAATCATCAGGCTATACAAGAATGTTTAAAATGTTAATTTCATTTTCAAACGAAGATTTTCACCCTATTCACCTTTAGCAATAGACTTCATGTGACGAATTTGATAGTACATATGTATTTATTTATCATACATTCGTATTTAAAATACATTTAATGGGGTCCTTTTTCATTGTATAGATTTCATGATAATAAATTATTAAAAAACTGCAAGTAAAAATTAGTAAAAATAAAGATTTCATCACATTTTCGGAAAAATTAAAAAAAAAAACGCACCGAAATAAACAAAAAAGCGCCCGCGCACCAACTGAGAAATTGTTTCCACAAAAAATTTAAAACAAGTTCATACCCTCCACCTAAACGTACTAAGAAATAGAAAAACTACACTGGTTATAGGACTAGAATATTCTTATTCTGTGTTTTCTATTCAGTCTTAGTGCAAATTTTATTAGTATTTGATATATTGTTTGAAAGACAATTTTACGACCAACATAATGTATCAGGTATGTGATAGAAATCGAAAACGAAAACGAGTGAGTTTTTGAAGTCCATTTTAAAGTATTTCTAATCAAATTTTTAAAATTTTTGTTTTAAGATTCTCTTTAATAGCAAATTATCTTTATATTTTGTGGGATAAAACTGTTTCAATACAAAAATATTACAAAAAAATTAACTTCTAAAACTCACACGTTTTCGTTTTCGATTTCCATCACATACCTGAAATTTTTTGAAATTTTATCTAATTTCGACCATTTATAATTGATGTAATTACCGATTCTTACTGTAATTTACAGAGTTTGTTTGATTTTCATAATAATCTATTACGAAAAAATTAACTTCTAAAACTCACTCGTTTTCGATTTCCATCACATACCTGAAATTTTTTGAAATTTTATCTAATTTCGACCATTTATAATTGATGTAATTACCGATTCTTACTGTAATTTACAGAGTTTGTTTGATTTTCATAATAATCTTGATTGTAATTTAACAATTTATAAAATTAAAAGAACATTTTTCCCTATTCACAACAAGTTAAGAAACAGAGTATAAAAAAGGATAAGATTAAGATGAGGCTTTTTTATTTGAATTATTTACTAAAGATTTATGGGTGGCATAGAAGAAGTGGACCAATTATGGACCGATGGCTTCTAAATCCAGTGTACACTACTGTGGTTTCTACGTATTTAAGGCTTATTTTGGTTGAATTTCATTTCAATAACGTTATATACAAGAGCTGTATGATTGGTTGTTCTGCTCAGAAGTGGACTTAATTCGGGAGCTATTGCCAATTATTGACTGACAGATACATAATTCAGAAGCATAATTGCCGTATAACCGATACTATATGATTTCTGGTTTAAAATTTCGGATCTATATAAAAGTTGGTTCGATATCAATATTTATTAGATATTTTTGTGGGTTTATTTGTTTTTCGGAAATGGTTCTTATATGGCAGCTATGACAAATTATGGGCCGATCTTCTTGAATTTTGGAACAGTGATTTTTAAGCATATTAGGATATTTAATGTCGAATTTCAACATAATAACGGTATATTTAAGATATATATTAGCATTAACGTGGATTTCGAGAGTGGACCTTATATTGTCAAATGTGGACCGATATTCTCAAAATCCAGAAGTTTGATTTAGGCATGTATGTAAATGATCCGTATAAAATTTTGGATTGGTAACTTTATTTATAAGAGATTTATGAGTATTAACGTGATTTTTGGACTTTTGTATATATGTAAATGATCTGTGCAACGTTTTCAGTCGGTATCGATATTTATACAATATATATATAGGGCTAAATGTCTTTTTCAGATGTGGACCTTGTATGAGAGCTATGACCAATTCTGGGCCGACCACCATAAAATTTAGTATTTATTTGCCTATAAAGATTATTTATGTCAAGTTTTAGCCGATTAGCATTATTTACATCTGTTTTATACGTATGTATTTAAGTGAATTTTGGAAGTGGACTTTATATGGGGTCTATGGTCAAACATGGACTGAACTAAAAAAATTTCGTTTTGCGATTTCTTTTTGCATAACACTTATTTTTGCTGAATTTTGTCTTGATATTCCAATTTATTCATATTTATAGGCATTTATGTATAATTGAGCAATATTTCGGAAAGATTTTTTTATTGGGCTATGAGAAATCATGGACCGATTCTTACTATTTTCCGCACACTTTCTTCTTTTATCATAAAAACAACGTATACAAAATTTCATGGTATTATCTGCAATATATTTCAAAATATTGCAATAAAATGGACAAAAAATATCAAATTTTAATGGAGGTTATTTCACATATTGGTCCATAACTCTGGTTGGTCTAAACCGATTTTGCTGATTTTCAATACCAATATTACCCGCAAAATAAAAAAATATTTTTCTGGAAACTTCGTTTAGTTAAGTTGTATAGATAGTTTGGACGTGAAAGTGTTTTACAGAGACGGACAGACAGACGGACATGGCTAAATCGACTTAGAATTTCATAAGGAGCAAGAAAATATATACTTTGTTGGGTCTCATATGAATATTAAAAAAGTTTCACAGGGAATGACAAACGTAATATACCCTCATTGACCACTCTTGGTGGTGGAGGGTATAAAAAGCACAAAAAATGGTGCGAAATGCATCGCACCAGTTGACATCGCTGTTTATGGCATTTCTGTTTCATTTCACACATTTTAATCGAAAAGTTTCTCGACACGGGAGTTACAGAACATGGGCACTGGATATGATTATGGAAAAATGTTAAACCTATTTTTAGGTTTTTAGTTTTATAAATGGTTACATTACATATCAGATTGTTATGAGGTAAATAATGGTTAAGAATTGGCAATTACATCAATTATATAAGCAAAAGGTTAAAATTAGATAAAATTTAAAAACATTTGAAAAAAATTATATTGTGCGTAAACTTGTCTATCAAACAATATATAAAATACTAATCAAATTTGCACTAAAACTGAATAATGATATTCTTGTCCTAACAACAGCAAAGTTTCTGTAATTCTCATTATATTTAAGTGGAGGGTATTTAAGATTCGGCACAACCGAATATAGCACTCTTACTTGTTTTTGTTTTGATATAGATAAAAAAAATTATATCATGTTCAATGATAAGAACAACAAAAAATAAAACTAATAATACGGGAAAAATATTTAGCTTACGTAAAATAAAAGACAGAGGAATTATAATGTGTATGTGTAAAAAATAAGACATCATGAATTGTGTGATAAACGAGTATGTAAGACTTATTTGAAAATATTAAAAAAAAACATGTAAATGGGATAAGAACGCTGACAAACCTATTTGTATAAATGTATTCATTAAATAAATATTAAACCTTGAAAAATTGTAAACATATGTATGTATCTATAGAATTTAGCTAAAATTTATTAAATGATTGCACTTACATGGCTCGATTGACTGCGTACAATGTCTGGTGTTTGAGGTTCATCCAGCATAACAGAGGGCGAATCGGCTATACCCAAGCCACGACGATAACGGGTTAAAGCCTCTAAAACTTCATCTGTAGCACGATCGGAAATGGCAGCTGCCAATGATTGTTCAATTTCACTAGAATTTAAGATTAAAAAAATACATTAAGTATGCATAAAATAAAGCACACAATTAGCTTAATGGAAAATGTTATTAATAAGAAATTACTTTTTAAGATTAAACTTTATTTTTAAGTCTTCATCATCATCATCACCAGCAACATCTTTTTCTTGAAGATTTAAAAACTTTTGAAAATTTTTATTTCTTTGCTGTGTATTACAATTATCTTGTTTATTTATTTTTACAAGTTCTGTATCTGTGGCCCTTAACTTATTTTGAATGTCATATTTTTGTTGCAGATTTAAAAACTCTTCAAAATGTTGATTTTGATGTTTTATAACAATATTTTCCTGCAGATTTTCTTGAAATTCTTGTTGACTTTTTGGTTTAATTTCTATTTGCACTTGTTGGTTTAGTAAGAGTTTTTCAGTTAAATCGTTTTCGTTTTTAGAGTTATTTTTTAATATCACAGTATTGAAGTCATCACTTTCGGGTGCTATTTCATAGATGGACGAACCAAAGCAGCAACAAAACGCTTTACTAAAACGACCCATTTTTGTAAGGAATCGCGACTTTATTAATATTATTTAAACACTTAATATTTTTACGATTTTTTCTTTATATTAAATGTTAATGTTTTTAACTAGCGTTTAATTAACGATGCCATTTAAGTTTGTTTTGTATTGAAAGACTGATTGTGCAAAAATATGCGTTGTTTAATTCTCGTATGCACAGCCATACTTCTGCTTAAAAAGACAGTTTTTTGTGCCTTTTCGTATAGTAAGTATATTGTTTGTTTTTATTAAATACTGAGAGTTAAAATTTGTTTGGAAATGTAGTTTTTTTTTTTTGGTTGATTAGCTCTCAGTAAAGCTTGTAAAGGAATGAATTGAATTTAAATTCGATGCATTATATTATGATGGAAACATGGACATTTTTGATCATTTACATATTTATGTACATTGTTTTTATTTATTTATTAAAAAAAAAATGATGCCGCAAGCCCCTACAACTTAAATATACATATGTATGCATATTTAATATCAAAACAGAGTTTTAGTAAGAACGGGACAAACAGAGTTTCAGCTTCTACAAATGGTTAAAAAGTATACAGTTATATAGTCTTGGAAAAAAGCTTAAAATTTACTTATGTGCATCTGTTAATGTTACTACACCTTTTCCAATTGTATTTCAGAATTTCCATTCCATTTTTATACCCACCACCAAAAAGATGGGAGTATATTGCCTTTGTCATTCCGTTTGTAACACATTGAAATTATGATCGTAGAACCCAAAAGTATATATATTCTTATAAGATTCTAAGACGATTTAGCCATGTCCGTCCGTCTATTCGTCTGTTGTTGGCACGATAGAGCTTCGCAAAAAAGACATAAAACAATGAAATTTTTACCAAACATTCTTCCGCAATGTTTGGTATTGCAAATGGGCAAGCTCGGTCCACGATATTTTTCAGATATTTTTTGCTGTTTTCTTCAAATATAATGCAGATAATATCATGAAATTTTGTACACTTTATTTTTATAGAAGGACAAGTCCTGTAGAAAATGGTAGGAATCGGTCTACAATTTCTTATATCCCCCATACAAATGTCTTAACGGAAAATGACTTTAAGATACATAAATGTCTATAGAAAAGCTGTATTTCATGAAACTTATAATTGTAGAAACTGAAAGCTCAAAACGTTCAAATCAATATTTTGACAGAGGCCCATACTAAGGCCACTTCCGAAAATCACTTAAATGGGCATAAATCTTTTGTAAAAATGACTATGAATTTGACAAGCATAATCAAAATATACAGTTAAATCGTCGTACCAAATTTCATGATGATCATGATCATATTTAACCGTCCAGTTCCGAAAATCACTTAATGTGCATAAATCCCTTACAAAACCCTCTATTAAGCTGAAATTCAACACATATAGTCCATACATATAATGATGATCCATCTGAATATAATGATGATCGGTCCATATTCGACCGTAGCACCAATATAAAGTCCACTTCCGAAAATTACTAAAATTCGCATAAATCTCTTATCAAAATGACTATCAAGTTGAAATTTTAAAATCATAATCAGAATATACATTTAAATTGTCGTATCAAATTTCATGATGATCGGTCCATATTTTACCATATCCCCCATATAAAGTCGAGTTCCGCAAATCACTTAAATGCGGATAAATCCCTTATAAAACCACTATTAAGTTGGAATTAAATAAATGGTCCATACATACATACATGTATAAAAATCGTCGATCTCAGATTTATGATGATCGGTTTATATTTGACCGTAGCCCCCATATAAAGTCTAATTCCGGAAATCACTTAAATGCGCATAAATCTCATAATAATCTCCATAGTAGGTGATTTGGTGGTTTGTATATAAGATATATAAACTCTTACTTGTTCAATTTTTTTATATTTATTTATATATTTATTTCAAAAAAATGTGCGTAATATTAGTTGTTTTGAATTACACCATTTACAATATTACGTAAGTTTGGTTTGGTATCGTGTCCAACGTATAAATTGCAATAAAAGTGCACTGCCAGAGGTATAAAACTTCACATTGAAGTACATGTACAATTATTGACGAGATTCTGAAAGGTGATAAAAATATCTTTCAAACAATCCCAGATTGAGAAATCTACTATAATTCTATCCGATTTTATGACGAATTTAATTAAATTATTCTATGTATACATATATAGAAAAATATCTATTTTGAAATTTTGGGGGGCTCCAAATCTGACTTAGAGCTATGGTAACTTGAGAAAAATTGCTCAGAATCACCTATTTGCTATACGTTTCATCAAAAAAATCGTTCGATACAATTTGACTCGCCCTAATATGTATATTGGTAACATAATTCGTATACAAAATTGTTAGTAAATTCTTGTATTCTTAATGTATAAACAATCCTTTCTCACCTTCCGAAACAAATAATTCTTATTAATTTTCTAATTTTTTTTAAACAAATCCCGGGATTCGTCATATCCCGAAAATCCGGGATTGGCATCTCTAGTATGTAGTAGTCATTGAAAAGCGAGTTATTGGGTATTGCTGGTTACACACTGGTTTTTTATAAAATATGTACAACATTCAATTTCAAATTATTATAACGATTCAATTGTTTCTCAACTCTGGCTCTATAAAATATTATATGCAGCACTTTTCTCGTATACAATAATCTTATCAATTAAAAAAAGAGTAAAATAGTCAGAGAAGCAAAAACAAACACACACCGTAGAATATGAAATTTTTTACATCAATATGGTGAGTTTATTACATTGAATTAAAAGTAGACAAATTAAATTACAAAAACTACCTAACAAAAATGAATAAAGCCTGACTAGATGTATGAATTTATTAAAATTGTTTACTTTCTCTCTCAAACCAATAACTTTATGAATCATTTCGTATGAAGTGTGATTGAAAAATTACGGGAAAAAACTTTAAATAAACTGAGTTTAATTGTTTGTATGGTTTGTTTACTTGTTGCTAGGAACACAACTGGGACGAACGACGAATTTTTGGCCGCGAATATTCGTCTCTAAAATAAAATACATTTCTGTGTATGAAAATCACACAATAACGGCATTGGCTGAATTTGTAATATCCGGCGAACTCTGAAATGGAGCATATTTCTATTTCTTACGCAGGCGAACGACGAACAAACAAAACGTGGTGACCATGTTTCGTTTTAGTTTTTAATGTTATAGTAAATAATGATAATTTTTACTCTGATTATTGTTTTATTTTCGGCTTAAATTTATGTTGGCTATATGGCACCGATCGTCTAAATTTTTTTTACCATTCATACGGCTTTTAAATCTATTATTCTTCTTATGAAGAATTTTAAATTTTAAAAACTTTTCCATTTTTCAACCTAAATATCTACTTCATTTATAAAGATTTATATGGGCAATTTTGTGTCAAGCGACCCAACTTTTAAAATCGATGTCTTCCGATTTGTATGAAATTTGCACCAAGGTTAGTACAATTGGATAGTAGGCCAGACACAAATTTTCAGCTCTATCAGTCAAGAACTGGTGGAGTTAAAGGGAGTCAACGTTGGACATTTTGGTCCATTTTGGTCATACAGGGTTTTTTTAAAATGAGTGTAACTTTTCATCTATTGGTCCTAGCAAAAATTGTTTAAAGGACTTTAGATAGCTATTTCTTCAATCATTCCAAAAATTATTTTTTTTATTTTTTTTTCAAAATGGGCCCTTTTTTCTTCAAAATAAAGCTTATACAATTTCCTTTAAAGCTTTTATAATCGTTTAATGGGATGCGAGTGGGATATCTATCAAAAAAATTATTTTTTAACTCAAGAATAAGATTTTTCAATAATTGGCACATGTATCATTTTTATTTTCCCCCATTTTTTTTGGTCTACTACCCAATAGTACTAACCTTGGTGCAAATTTCATCCAAATCGGAAGACATCGATTTTAAAAGATGGGTCACTTGACACGAAATTGCCCATATATATATAAAAGATACATCAAATGAAAGGTTAAAATGTTTTCTATAGGTCAATTGATAGTTTTTTGTACACTTATATCGATGAATTTTCGAAATAACGGGACTTTTGTAAAAAGTACGTTTTTTTAATTTTGACTTAATGGGTTTCAAGGTATTTCAAAACACTTTCAAATGATATATAATGATATCTGGATCGGTTTACAAATCGTAGAAATATAGTAATATAAATATCTGAGTTTTATAGCCCCATATCATCAAAAACGAAAGCTTCTTGGATATAAAAGCTTTTTAAAATAAACATATGTCCGTTAAAAAATAAAAAACCGGTTACTTTTAGCCAATGGTGTTTATTTTCGTAAATTTATCGGGTGGGAATAAATTGAAAAACTTTTACATACATACATATGTAGCTGTTAATTATAACAGCTGTATTTGTTTTGTCGTTATTGTGCTTCATACGATGAATTTACACAGCGAATTGTCACCCACTAATTCGTCGTTCGTTCCAGTTGTGTTTCTAGCATATAAATGCATAATTACTTAGTACAAATAAACAGAGTAGTAGTAGTAGTAGTAGGAAAAAGAGTACATAAAAAAGAGATTAGTGTACGACTACGATAAACAGACCGTAGAACGAATCTTAATCTCATTCTCAATAAGCGTTTTTTTTATGTTAGCAAATAATATATCAGTTGTATGTTATGTGAACGAACAAGTTTGTTTATTGAGATAGAACAAAAATATATCATGGTCATTCAGAATAGTTTAACAAGATAAAGTTTCATTCTTGCTTTTGTATTTTATAAATACATAGATAAAATTCATTCACAACTATTACTAAAAAATATAATAAGACTATTGTTTTGTTAAGGAATTAAATGATTAATGCCATCTTAGTTATTTCTGAAGCAAATTTGAATTTTATTGAAAACATAATCAAATATTGAAAACATGATGGTCAGATTATTTGATGTTATTAAAGAAATTAGTTTATTTAATTTTCCGCATTAAATTACGTTTATTACTTCTATAGGAAAAGCAAATGGAAATATTTTTCGGAATGAAACCACTTTTAATTTGCTATGGGGAATTGTAATTTTAAGCATTTCTAGGTTTCATTCCAAAAAATTTGTTCATTTTACTTTTTCTATAGAAGCAAAATACGGAATTAATTCCACTTCTGAACAGAATTAAATTCTGTGACATGGCAGATAATGATTATTTTTTAAATAATAAAAAAACTCATGAAATAGTCATTTGTTTTTGATAGAGAAATAAAACTAAATTTTTATTTTTTGAAGACAAAATAAAACTCAACAATAATTTTTATTTTCTAAAGAAAACAATTTTCGTTGAAAAATATATTTTAAAAAACAAATTTTATAATAAAACTTATAATCGCTACTGTCTCTGAATTAAAGTAGCCGCCATAAGACGTCTCGAAAAAAAATTTACGCAACATGGACGTTTAGAAAAATTTTTATTGTGTTTTTGTAGATACTGTTTCAAAATTAAACATTCGCTATTTTCATTAAACTCGTTCACACCACCATAAGTGGTGAATGAGGGTATAAGTTTGTCATGCCGTGTGTAAATATGAGAAATATTCATCTGAGACCCAACAAAGTATATATATTAATGATCTTTATGGAATTCTAAGTCGATTTGTTCGTCTGTGTAAAACACTCTCACGTCCAAAATACACAACCAAAATCAAAAGAGTTTAAAAAAAACCCTTTTATAAATCTAAGCGATTTGGTATTGAAAATCAGCAAAATCGGTATAGTAGAACCAGAATTATGGACCAAAATGGAGACAACCTCCATTAAAATTTGATATTTTTAAAAAATTTTCTGCAATTTTTTGAAATATATTGCCATGAAATTTTGTACACATTATTTTTATGATAAAATATTAAAGTTTGAGGGAAATCGTAAGAATCGGTCCATGATTTCTCATAGCCCCCACACAAAAATCTTCTCGAAATATGGATAATAATAAATAATGGAATGGAATATTATTACAAAATTCGGCGAAAATTAATGTCATCTAAAAAGAAATCGAAAAACGAAAGTTTGTTTTGTTCGGTCCATATTTGACCATAAACCCCACATGAAGTCCACATTTAAAATTCACTTAGAATACGTATAAATTTGGTAAAAATATTGTTACCAGGTTAAAATTCGACACAAATAATTCTTATAGATATATAATTTGTTCTATTAAATTTTATGATGGCTGATGCAGATAACAAAAAATAATCACTGCCTAACAATGCACAATGTTTGTACTTTTCAAAATTTGAAAAACGTATTTTCATTTAGGTTTTTTTGAGATAGCTTTTATAAAAGTTTTTTACACTTATACTTATATGATTTTAATTTATTAAATTATCATATTGTTTATAAAAACACACATAAATAGACACTTACCTCACTTTATTCATAATCTCACTACCGGCATTGTTGAGTAAACAATTTTGTAGAAAATCTTCTGGTATAATTAAACGTTCACCCAGAACTTTGCGCAAATCTTGTATGACATTTTGATTACCCAAAGTCTTGGGACATTGTTCAACGCCTGTGCGTATCATAGTCTCTAAAGTTTCTTCCAAATAACTTTGTATGGTATAGCTTAAATCACTGGCTATGCGGGTTAGTTTCACTTCCACCGGGTGTGTTTCACATCGAACAGATTCTTGTAGTTTTGGCATTAACTGTTTGCAATTCTCAGCATCTTCAATAAGACGCTGTACAGCAGACGAGGAAGTTGAATCATTGCTGCTTTTAGCAATGGATATAGTATCTTGTGTTTCGGCCACAAGCTTGTCAACTAACTGATGAGTAGAAGAGAGCAGAAACCCGTGTTGCAAACGGAAACCCTGACCAGTTGTACGTTTCAAACCATTGCCATTGCGCTGTAAAAGTTCTTGCATCTTACGCATTATAGTATCAGTTTTGTCCGGGTGATTTTTCAAGTGCGGTGCTATATCGAATACAGGAAACGGTATATTACGCATGGTGTAGTTATTTTCCAGAGCGTAAACAATATCAGCATAACCTTGTAGTGTTATATTATTCTTATCCATATAAATTGTACGCAATTTATTATTGATTTGTAATGCCTTGGCCAAGAGACGAGCACCAACATCACCCATATAATTGCCAGATATATCTAATTTTTGTAAACTTTGATTACTACCCAAAGCATTTATAAAATCGTGTATATCATTTTTGAGCTTATTCTCCGACAACACCAACTCGGCCAAAGGGAAATCATCCTTTTGTATTAGATTGACTAAAGCATCCATGACAGTGGGAACATGTTTCAATTTCATGCCAGTTAAACTACGGCACATGTTCAATGTCCGTATCGAGGGATTTTTAGAAATTGCAAGTAAAACGGGAGCTAATTCAACGTCTAAATCTGTTGAATGAAATCGAAAATTAGGAATATTGTTAGTTACAATTTACGAATATATTGCAACTTATAACTTACTATTGTCACTTATGTCTAAACTTTGTAAAACACGAACACCATGTATACATGATTCTAAAACATGTGCACCCTGGGCACCTAAGACATTGCTACTTAAATCTAAGTACAGCCCAGCTGTTGACTCGTTGCATGCCAAACCAAGTAGCAAATTTCTGAAAAGAGAAAGCAATTCAAATCATTATTACTAGAGTTCGAATAGTTTTTGAAGTTTGGAAATACTTTGAATAAGAACGAGAGATATTGTTATTACAATATTTTGCAATACGTTTGAGAATAATTACGATTGACTGTCGAAACTAAATTAATTTCAAATTGGCTCGTTCGTTCAGATGTCAATTTGTTAAAATTATTTCTGGCCTTTTAAATTGTTGAGAACTGAGTCACAAAATAATTTCAAAATTCTTAATTTGTTTTGTTGTAAAACACTCTTCAATTCTGACTCGTCAAGGCAATTATTTTTGGACGAGAAGGGAACAGACAATAAAATAGGTACAAACTCGACGGTACTAGTCAATTTTCTTATTTCCCCCTTTTTTTTAAAGAGAAGTAACACTTAGGCAATTAATATGCCTACATATAATTGCTTTACTTTCTTTGGAAAGGGGATAGATTTAAGAAGTAAAGGTGGTGAAAGTAGAAGAAAGCTTTATATCACAACTCTGTAATTGCGCATTATGTTTGTTTTTAGTGCAGAATTGCAGCGCCTCTGGTGGCTGCCTTTATTTAATTATTTTACTTCGGTGGCGTTTGAATGATATACCACCGAAGGAGGGCGCATTAGTTATGATGGATAGAAAAGAAAACGAATAATTATCAGAAATTGATTTTGTTTGAGTGGCAGGTGGCTGGGAATCGAACCCGGGCTACAAATACCAACTCATGCTTAATGATCAAATGCGCTAACCAATTAAGCTACAGCACCCACTTATTTCATATTTCCCTTTGTTTTTTTCTTTCATGCATGTTGATTTGCATTAAAAAATACGAAAATTAAATTGACGTGTATGAATGAAATGGCAAGTTCAAAAGAGAATTGAACAAAAACTGGTCAGCTAAAACTGAAGAGTGTGAAACAAGACTAAGTTTGCTAATGAAACAATGTTTGATTTATTTAAAATTTTTCGAGTCAGTTTCAATTTTAAAACATTTGAACTTTTTATTAAAATATGTATGTATAAATAAATAGGTACTTACTTTAATGCTTCCATTGGCAGTTTGCAACCAGCAATATTTAAATGCTTTAAACTTAAAGTACTGGTAAAGAATTGTTTAAATGATGGCGGTATTTCTTTGCCTTTCTTTGTGCTAAACGAATTATGTGAAACATTAAGATGAGCTAAATGCGTTGCACAACCACGTAAAAGGGCACCAAATAACTACAAATAAATATTGTTTACAATCAAAATTTAAATTAATTATTAATATATATATATAAAACAAAACTTACATTCTCTAAAGTTATATCAGTCGAAGATAGATCTAAATAATCTAAAACATTTGGTTGTGCTAAAAAATTATGTAAATTCTGCAACAAAAATAAAGATATATTATTGGTTACTACAAAGTCATGCATATATTCATCAATATTAACTTACTGTTATATCATCTTTAAGACTGTTACCACTTAAATCTAAATACGTTAAAGAATTTGAAATGCTTTGATTGAGCGACAATGAGTGTGACATCTGATTAACACCCTTAGAGGTAAGGCCACAATGAGCTAATGCTAATCTGCATAGACCTTTTGAGACTTTAGCTATGGGTCCTGCTAAATGTATTGCACCTGCAATAATTATTTTTTTTTTAAATAAATATTGTAATTAAGTAAGAAAAGTAAACTAAGAAATAAAAATGTATGTATGTATAAACCAGCTTAAGAAATACATATATTAATATTTGTTAAATGCAATATGCATATGTATGAATGAATGATTCAGTCATGCAAAACATTGAAAAATCATTAAAAAAACAGCAAGATGATAGTGAAAAATGAGATAGTACTATGCGTATTTTTGCATTGATGCACTGAGTACAAGTTTTGTGTCCTAAAATTGTTGATATTAAACATATTGTTGCATTTAATTTCTTTTAATAATCGCCTAGGTTATATGTTCCCAAAATATAAGTTATGTTTTAATTATATCTTAATTTCCAATAAGATATGATACATACTGTGAGCGCCAATATAAAGTAAACACCTAATATTTTTTAAAAAATGTTTTATTATATATGGGCATTTCCTGGGGTCATGAACGTATCTTCGTACGCTTTTGATGTAGAAAGGATATAGAAAACAAAACTTTTCTTAGCTTTTTTTTGCGATAGCTCTATGTTTAGCGCAAAAGATTTTATCGAGTTTAAGTTTTTGTAATGATAGTTATACGAGGGCGGTTCGGAAACTTCTTAGCCTAGCACAGAAAGAGAATACATAGTTAGTTTTTCAAAAACATTTTTATTTTTCAATATAATCTCCTGAAACTTTAATGCACTTAGTCCGACGCCTATTTTGCAATTCTATCCCTTGATTAAAATAGTTTTCCTCAAGGCCTTCAAAATAGTGGTTTACTTGCTAGCTAAGAATTTTTTAAATTTGGGAACAGGTAAAAGTCACTGACAGCTAAATCAAAAAAATAAGGTTAGTGGTCAAGCAACTCGCACTTTAATTCGTTGATTTTAGCCATTGTCAAACACTCTTGTGCGCTGGTGCGTTGTCTTGATGAAAATGTATTTTTTTGTGTTGGAAGTCAGGACATTTTCCCATATTTTTACATTTAATTATTCAAAATGTTGCAATAGTACTCTGAATTTATTGTTTTACCCTTTTTTACAGATAGTCAATCAAAAAAATAGCTTTGCAGTCCCAAAAAAATCGTTGCCATACCCTTCCTCCAGCTTCAGTCCATTGCTTGGATTGTTCTTTTGTCTCTGGAGTATAGTGGTGGATTCATGTTATGAAACGACGCTTAAAATCCATTTTATTTTTCTTAAAACAATCCAAACAAGCTTGAGAAATTTTCATCCTTATGCGTTTTTAACAAATGCGGCACCCATCTTGCAGAAAGCTTTTTCATCTGTAGTTCCTAATGCAAAATTAACACTTTTATTCGTCGATTATTTAATACCATATCATGCTGTTTTTGGACGTCCACTACGTGGTTCATCCTCAATGTTTGTACGACCATGTTTAAATTCGACAACCAACTTTTTTACTGTTGCGTATAAAGGAGCACTTTCACCTAACACATTCACCATATCATTATGAATTTCTTGTCCCGATAAATCTTTTTTGTTTCAATATTTAATGACACTACGAATTTCTAATTTTTCAATTGTAAAAAAATGGTTGATGCGTCTTTTTTGAACATCTGTTTCTATATGAAGGATTTGCCACATCGAAAAGAAATTTAACATGTGTTTATAGTAGAGATGCAAGTTTTCAAAACACTTAACTTTTTTCTGTTTATACCGCGCTTTCTGTTCTAGGATAAGAAGATGCCGAACCGCCCTCGTAAATATGTGGTCACGAACGAACGCAAAATAAAAGTCAACTTTGACTGACAGTAGGGCAGGATGGCGGTGAGAATGGGATCCGAAGTGTCGGATATGTGCAGATTATGCGAGGACCCGGATGAGCTGGAGACGGTTGAGCACATTCTATGCCACTGTCCCAGGCTGAGGTGGCTGGGTAATAGATTCTTGGGCGAATTAGGGGATGTCTCGAGCTGTGGGCTGGAGAGTCTAATGGGATTCGTAATAGGAATGGCTTGGCTACGCGGCAGTAGACTGGGTGCTGGTCGCACAAATGGAGGACATGTGTCCGAGTAGGATTTGGTCAGGTTATTTCTTTTCTCTCTTCTCCTTTATCTCTATGCACTCTACTATTCCTTTCTTGTCTTTTACTTTCGCTTTTATTTCACTTTCTTTCTCACTTCTCCTCCTATCTAAGACATCACAATGGACCATATTGGTCTCTGGGTGATGGTGTGAGGATGACTCACATCAGATTTCTTACCTACCTACCTACCTACCTTGACTGCCAGTAGTGAAATGTAAAAATCTGCGAAATGGAACAGAATATTCAAAAGTGATTAATTGATTTTAAAAGTGTATCAATGTAGGTCTCTATCTAGTATTTACACAATAAACTATCTCTATTGATTTTTGTTGAATTGGTTGCAGTATCGACCACGAACGTACGATTTTTTCCATTTGTTTTTTTTTTGCATTTTCATAAATATTTTAAAATTTCTTTAACATAAAAACTTAATACTCAATTTATAGTGTGTAGTAACACTTATAACAAGAAATGGACTATTTTATTTAATGTAAAATAATAAAATATTAACAGCATTTAGGATAATTTTGTTTTTATTGAATAGGCCGTTAGAGCTGTTTTTAATTTAAAGTCCTCATCACAGAAAAGCGAATGCATCATTCTGATACCCGTAATATTTGGTATGTATATCATTAATTTTTTTTAAATAAACTTGTAATTGTATCAGCTCCAATGTATATTATATTAATTCCAGTGATATGTTGCTTTCATTGCTTTTCCCAGAGTTTACTTACAAGCGTGTTAAGAAATTAAACGCATTGTTTATGAAAACATGTACGAAATTTTGCAAATAAAAAGACTTTATTTAATTGTTACCCAGAATTTGTTGTTTTGTTTACAAATAAGTGACACCGAACATAGACAAAGAAAAATTAAACGAATGTCACTCAGTGATGGAATTTGGGTTTTTGGATTTCGTACCAACTATATAAATAAAATGTACTTTTTAGACCTCCACGGTACCATTTTCAATATTTGGTTAATAGTAATAAAACTTAACCACAAACTTAATATATCAGAGGCTACAATTGTCCGATAATTCAACTAATAATTTCTTGTCGTAATAATCATCTTATAGATGCATATTTAAAGATCAAATTGATATTGTTCATGAAATTGATTAAAATCTCTTTGGCTTGTACTATTACACAAATAGTAATACAAATGATATATTTATCTATTTCATCTGAAATACCAAATTTTGAATCAACAGCATTTTGAATGTGTACTAAATGTATCAAAAAAAAAATACAATTGTACCATGTTTGACAACAATGATGTTACTGATTGCATGACATGATGCCACTGTCACTTTACACTTTATTTTGACGCGCAAAAATTGTGCTTTTTTAACAATATACCTATTATACTCTTGTTTTTTTCTGAATTCAATTCTACTTAAATAACTATATAAAAATGCAATATAATTTTTTAATATGTATAATATTATTTGTAATTATGCTTTTCTTTTAATAACATGTGGTGTTGATTTTATTTTGACGCTCACAGTAGTTTGTGTTTGGTTTATATTAATATATATTATCATTATTTTATAAAATATAACACAATTCGGTAAAATCTTTCACAATTCAAACTACAGTACATACATACATATATAGAAGCTGCTTCAACAAAAAAATGTGAATTGCATTAAAAACTACATTCAAATATCTCTACTCCATTTCTTCAAAATTTATTAAATTAAATACAGATTAATTAGCTTTCATACAAAGTTGTTAAAATACAAACCAATAAGAATTTTTGCTGGAATTCAAGTTGAAAACAAATGTAATTCCAGCCTTTTCGTAATTGAATATATGTATGTGTAACCCAGGTATATATATTTAAAACTACAATATGACACGAAAAATCATCTGGCTCAGTAGACCAATAAAACACAAACATTTCAAAACATCAAAAGCGATCAGTTTTATTTTTTATACCTCAACGCAGATTTTATATTTTAATATTGAAAATTGTTAATGGAAACGAATAAAAAGCGGTACAGTGAAATAACTCCCAAATGAAATAAGTCCCAATGAAAAAATGAAATAAATCCATACAGATTGGTATTTACTTCATTATGAAATAAGTCCCAATGCATTGGATTTTTTCCTCCATGGTATACAGAATACCGGCTTCGCATTGCAGAAATTTCTTGTATTGCAGTTAATTTATTTTTATTGGGATTTATTTTTATATTTTGAAATGAGTTCCAAAAAATTGGGACTTATTTCATTTTTGCTTTTGGAAGTTATTTCATTTTTTTTCAGTTGGGCGTTATTTAATTTTTCATGGGACTTATTCCATTTGGGAGTTATTGCACTGTACCATAAAAAACAGGGGGGTTATTGTGTAATTTGCTTCGAAAGCAAGCATTTTCGAAATACAATATATAAAGTATACAAATTTGAACGATTTTATTTTCGAAACGAATTACAAAATAACTTCCTAAATTTGAATACTTGTTAAACGTGGCTTCTAACATTTACACTTTGTATAATTTTATGTATTCTACATTTTATAACTACCCAGGCAGAAAAATAAAATCAGCACTAGGTCGTTACAATGTTGAATAATACAATAGACTGTTTGTTTTCCAAATATTGGATTCTTAGGTTTGCGGCATAGAAATGATCGACCTTCAGTGTACGTTGATATATTAATAAATATTTAGTTCAGTGTAAAAATTTAAATTTTTGAATCTACCCAGCAAAATTCTCATAATTCTTCTAACATAACTAGTTGTAGAAGGAGTGTAATCAGAATCACTTCAGATTATTTTATGACAGCCTTCAAGCTGTTGTTGTGCTTTTGGAACCAGTTCTGTGTGTTGAAAGGAAATCACTCTTATGGGGTATTCAAGAAACCATTACTTTGGTTCTAAACACTTTTTAGAAACGGTTTAAAAACGTTGATTTTTTTTTTTTTTTTTTTTGAAAAAAATATAATCATTAAAAAAGTAAAGATACGGTCACATTTGGCAAATATTTGACATAATTACTAAATAACATATATTTAGAATCGTTTATTTTTTTAAAAAACCTTTTCTTATTTAGGCCAAATGACAACAAGTATTTAGTTTTAATTTATTTGATGTTGTTTGTTCTTGTGAAACTCTTGTAAGAGTAAATAGTAAACAGTGGTTACGCTTTTTTGAGTAAATATTTGCCAACTGTGACCGTATCTTTAGTTTTTAACATCATCCGATTGCGTGATCTATTCACCGTAATTGGACAAATTTACTGAAAATATTGGAAATAATGCAACATTGTGTGTTCTGCGGCAATTTTTGGAACCTTTCTATAAAATCTGTTCAACGGTATTAACTTTTATGTATGTTTAGACTTAAAACGCATTATCGGTAAATATAAGGCTAAGTCAAATTCTATAAATTAAGCATTGAAACAATTTGACAACTGTTGCTTCAAGTTAGTTCCGAGCGTGACAATATTAAACAAACATTTATAATGTTCTAGTTCAAGAACAGTTTTTAAGGATGTATTTTTGCTTCGTAAAGCTTCCCTAGAACTAGTACAGAGGCTGACAATACATTGAAAAATCATTGAACTGGATACGTTGTAAATAACGTGTGTTGCTTCGGAAACGCTGAAATCTTAAGATGAGTTCTGTATCTAGTAAAATTTGACTACTATAGAATCAATAAAGTTATCGCATATACTTTATAATAAAAGAATTTGCAAAACTGTATTTTCTTATTTAAAACCAGAGCCCGAAAATCAAAAATCAGAATTGTGATTTATATTTTGTTTTTAAAAAGAAATTACTCATATAATAATTGTTATGAAGTTATTTTTGTTTACATGTTTTGGTGTGACCTGTTTTAGTTATTAGTTATTAATAATTATTAAACAAATACATTTTGAACAATTTTGAACAAAATTTCAATCGTGTAAATCTAGCTTAACCTTTGTTTACTTTGTGTTATAAATCATTCGTCTTGATTATTTGCGTTATTTTCTTTTTTGTTTCTCTCAACCACTAACCTAAAATGTTCTCTTATAAATCACTCTCTCAGTGATATAAAACAAAAAACTAATTTTAAATGGTAAATGGTGCCAATTAACCATTAAAATTAAAGTGCACCCGTTATTTTCGGTCTCTGTTTAAAACATAAAGCATCTCAATTTTAGTTATGTATTTTTAACTTATAGTTCATAAATAATTCTAACAGGGGACTTTGTAAAAGTTTATAATATTATAAAAAAAACTTGAAATTTTTTCTTATAAAAACTTTGGCTGTTTTGCTTTAAGACATTAGCAGCGTTTGTGAGAAACAATTAAAGAATAAATACGAGATTTGATGACATGGATATAAAGCATTAAATAAAGCGTTAAACAAAATACATAAAATTTGAATGAATTGTGAATTGAACATTGAGATTGTTGATTGATTTTTTTTTCTATTTTTGCTGATTTTTTTAATTTAGTTAATCAAACCTTGAACAATATTTCCAAGTAGGGCGCATAAAGAGCTTGCTCCTACATGTTGTTAAAGAAAATTAATGGAAAAAATAAAACATACGGAAGAAGAAAAAAAGCAAGGAGGGTATAATTGTTTTGCTTTGTATAATAATTGGATTAAATGAATTTGTTAGAACAGAAAGTAAATGAACATAAAAAGGGTCACTTAAAGTTATATACTGTTTTATAATGTTATACAAAAATAAGTATGATATTTGTTATAAAATAAATTAGTTAAAAAATTAGTTTTTAATACTTAAGTAAAATGTTGGTAAACAAAAATGAAAGAAATGAAATCTTACCTTTATCCTCAATTATATTATGACTTAAATCAATAGTACGTATTGCAGGATTATTATTTGTAATCACAGATACAGCCAATTTATGAAGAAAATCGGATCTAAAATAGAGTTTAACAATTATTAATTAAAAAGGTGACTCTAAAAAGAAATTATTGTATTATTACTCACCTTAAACCTAAGGCTTCCAAATGTAGCTCCTCGAGCCACATAGAACGCTTGAGCACGTGTAATATGCGTTCTAATGTTTCATTCGATAAACGCATATGTGAAGCTTTCAAGCCACGAAAAAATGTATTATATTCCAAAGCCGATACAATGGCCATTAAGTCTCTGCAATAGTTTAATGAACAAAAACTTAAAATTTATTAAAAATCTATTGTAACAAAGTTTTACATACTTTGGTTCTAAATGATCAAAATCACGTAAATTTAAAATTCTAGTATCATGTGACAAGTAAATTGTATCAATATCCCAAGCAACCTCTTCTCTATAGGGGACACCATGAAAATCACACATGCAGGCATATTGTGTACTAAAACCACCACACGGTCCAACATTGCGGGGATCTGAAGGGCGAAATTCTTCTGAAAATATTGTTTCTCTTTCCGGTGGCTGTATATCAATCTGTAATAAAAAAAAATGAATTATATAAAATATATATTTACATATAAAAGAAACTAATATTTTGTTTATGTACAAAAGTATGTTTTGTTAAATGTTTTTTTATTTTGCTTTTTGTGTTGGTTAAAGTGCATGAGAAAATCAAGAACAAAATATATAAACCACTATTTAACATTGTTAAAAAGTTTTTAATTACTTTTTGTGTGTGTGTGTTTTGTTTGTTTTGTTTTTCGTCTTTTCTAAGTATGGGTAAATGGCAACTTGAGAAGTTACTGACCTATGTTGCAGTGGTTTTGTTTTACTAAAGTAAATACATGTACATACACAAATGTTTATTACTTGTATATAAATATTTTAATATCAACTTTATGTTTTTTTTCTGTGACTAATAAGAAGTTGGTGATTTAAATAAAATTATTCCCACAATTTTAATGTGTTGACTCATTTTTTTGATTTATTATTGCAGCTAAAACGAATATTAAATATTTCTATTGAAAGTTTAAAGTCAAGTAATTTACCGTATAAATGATAAGCGGTGATTCGTTAAAGATAAGAATTAAAAGTAAAACCATTCATTGCTGCAATTTTTTGAAAAGTTACCGAAAACGCATTATATTAAAATATACAGACGTTGAAATGTAATATGGGATTTTTCAACAAGTATTTTCTTTATCAAACAGAAAAATTCTTTAAATGTTTATTTTATTGGAAAGAGTAAGATTTGACAATTATAAATGAAATACAAGAAAAAAGTATAGTCGGTCAAGTCCGTCGGTTAATGTGTAAAAATAGTTTTTCAGAAATGACCGTTATAAGGGATCTATGACCTATTATGGACCGAAAATCCAAAAATGTAGTAGCATGACTTCTGTGCAGTGTTGCCAGGAGATTTTTTGTAAAATCCCTAACAGTATATAAAAATCGCTTTTTTCCACTACAATCAAAAAAATATTTCCCCACATTTTTCTTTTAAATATTGCACAAACAAATTATTTTAATACGTTTTTTTACTTTTATTGTAAATTCAACCAGCTACAATTTTTTATTAATAAGTAAGAAGAAGAACGCTAAATTAACATAAAAAATTTAAAGAATTCATATGGTTAAAAATGTATATTGTATATATATTTCCAAAACTGACTTTTTCCATTAATTAATTAACTAAATTAGCGTGCAAATGAGATCTTATAATGCATATGAAATTTAAAACTTCATGGCTTAGTTTGTTTTTCTTTTTTGTACGTACATACGTCGGTAATTATAGAAAAAAACCTTTCGGCATTCGCATTTGCATGAACTAATTTTTACCGAAGGTGTTAACGTTTTCGATATTGTTCACGATATTGCATTTTTTTCTATAACATATTTTTGTCTCTATTTATTTTAAAATAAAGTATGTACGTTATTTTATACATAATCCCAATTTACACGAAAACAATTAATTGATGCAATTAATTCCTTAAAATTTCTTTTATTTTTACACAGCACAAATTTTTTCTTAAATCACTCGTATTTTTAATTGAGTGAGATTAGACACACATTTGTATACACATATGTAGGTGCTACTCTCTCATTCGTATGTAACAAGTAAAATAATTGCTAGTACAATCGAGCGTGTACTGGTCTTATCTTCCCCTCACTCCGATGTCTAAAAGGTAAGCAATATTGCTGCAATATTTTCGTCGTGTAGATGGGGACTAAGCTTATTTAAAAGAAGAATTTCGAATAGAGCCTTCAGCCTATGTTCACGTTTAGTCATTGTAAAAAAAATTATCATGATTTTGGGTAGTTCATGTTACTGGATGTTCACGTTTCTGTAAGTTAACTGTACTAAATGATTGCTAAAGTTTATATATATTTGACCAAAATACATCAATATCCAATTTAGACAGCGATTAAAATTATAAAGGGTGGTTAAACTGTAAGGGCCGATGTTGAATGTGAACCACACCTAAACGCCAAGCTTTTTTCCGAATTTTATTTGACATTTCTCTATTTCAGACTTACTCAATTTGAACCATGGAGAGATACACAATCCAACAACGTGTTAAAGTTATCCAGACTTATTATGAAAATGGGCGTTCAAATCAAAATGCATATCGTGCACTTCAACAAATTCAATGGCAGTGTTATCTCACGTAATGGCGATGTCAATTGGCCACCAAGATCATGTGATTTGACACCGTTGGACTTTTTTCTTTGGAGTTATTTGAAAGAAAAGGTGTACGTCGATAAGCCAGCAACAATTCAAGAGCTAAAGGATGAGATAATTCGGCACATTAACGGCATAGAACCTCCATTATGCCTCAGGGTCATCGAAAATTTGGACCATCGGATGGAGGTGTGTCGCCGTGGTCGCGGCGCCCATTTGGCCGATATTTTGTTCCATACATAATTGAGTAATACCAATATATCATAATAAAATAAAACTACAATAATTTCCTAAATAGTTTGTGTTTTATTCAAAATCAACATCGGCCCTTGAAATTTAACCACCCTTTACTCTAATGTTAACCATTCTTGGGTTAGAAAATAGAATTAACATCTATTTTGTATTTTTGGCATATTAATTGGAATTGAAACGCATTTTTATTATTATCACCAATTGCTAATTTGGGGTTGAGAAATTTAATTTCTTTAAAAATTGAGTTATCTTCCAAAAGCAGCCTACGTTGAGTTTCTTCAAGGGCAGTTACTTATATAAAATTGTAGACAGTCAGATTTTATCTGGTAGGCACTTGATTTTGGGAATGTTTTTAGTTCTATTGGTAATGAAATATGAGGACATCTTACAATTAAATCAGTCGTTAAGGATTCTATAGATAGATTATTATGTTACACTGAGGAAAATTGCTTTGTTCAGCCTAGATTTTTTTGTTTGACAGATGTTTGTTTTTTTTTTTTAATTGATAGTTATAGAAATTCCTACAAAATGTCCAAACATACAAAATCTGTCCTTTTTCCCTACATGTGAAAATAAAAAAGAAAATCTGTGCATATACATATTTTTGTATAAAATTCTATATCGATATAAACATTTTTCAAAGATTTATACATGTTAAAGTGATTTTCGAAGGGTGTATTCTATGGGAGATTTGATTAATTATGGACCGACCGTTATAAAATTATGTGTCATGACTTCTGTATATATGAACCATATTTGTGTTGAATATTTTTTGGATACCAACATTTTTAAGAGAGTTATGCTCTTGAAAATGATTTTCGGAAGTTGGCCTTATATGGGAGCTATGTTCAGTTATGGATCGATCTGCACAAAATTTGTAGATGTGATTAGGTTTTATGTACAACTTATTTTTGGCGAAAATTGTTTTGATATGTGCATTAATCTAACATATTTCCTCTCCCTATTGCGGGAGGACATTTGTATGGGGACTAGGTAGGACTAGTCGCGGGAAAATATCTCGCATCAAATTTCATCAAAATATCTTCAAAACTCTGAAATTTATTCTCAGACAATCGCTATACTTAAAGGTGGTGTTGAACTAATATTTATGGGCGTTACAAACATCAGCACACCATTATGGTGGTGCAGGGGATAGATATCGAACACCACGACCACGCATAAAGATGTCGATTCTTTTAGCAAAATTTTCACGGATTTTCAGTTTTAAGGCCGTAATCGATTCGATTGGCTCTGTAATAATCCCGTCGTTTTAAATAACATGAATATGCGCTCTGGAAACTTGGTCTGCAATAAATTCATTGTTTCGGTGAAATGGTGCACGGTACTGGTGAAACCACATGTCTGTGATATTATCTATTATCATCAATAATAGACCAAAACTAAGTTTTTAACATCATCCGATTGCGTGATCCATTCACCGTAACCGGCCAAATCCCGCATGCATACCACTCGCGCAACATACAATGATGCAATAGCATGCAAAGGCTTCTTAAGAATTTCAGAGGTCCAAATGCGGCAATTTAATCAACCAAATTCCTAATATCTGTCTCGTAAAGACGATTATGTTGATATCATGAATTTTACGAAATGCAGCTTTCATATATTCTGTTTCTTATTATTGGGTTAATTAGCGATAAACACAGTAAATTTCTATTTAGAAGTCAGTTCTAATTTTGCTGTTATTGTTGCATTTGCTACATAAATCATTTTGTAAGGTGTTGTGCATAAATTCTTCAGTTCATTCAAATTAATAACACTTACTAAATTCGTTTTAAAGTGCATGTTTGTTTGCGCTAACAATTAATTAGTAGACAATAGCATTTTACGGAGTTCATAGCATTTATATGAGATTTGTAAACTATTTAAGTTGAGAAAAAATGCATTGTCACGCGAAATATACAAAGCATATAAAAAAATTAAACAAAATGTTTGCGGTTTGTTTTATAGTCGTGAGTCTTACATGTATTATGTATGTTTATTTATTATTTTATGCAGTCATCTTATATCATTAAGATTTGTTGTTGAAAAAAGAGTACAGTATAAACTGTTTAAACGGGACAGCTATAGTTCGAATCATTCGGCCATGCTACAGAATTTAATTCCATTCGGAAGTGGAATTAATTCCGTATTTTGCTTCTATAGAAAAAGCCAAACGAACATTTTTTTCGGTCAACAGGACATTTCCAACGAATTTTTTAAAAAGCAGAGTGGAGCAAAAGAATAGCATAGAATTTCAAATTAATATCATTCCATTCACAACATTGGTGCGCTATTTCTCTGTACATAGCTATATTTTAAAGCATTATCAACAAAAGAAACTGAAATATATACATATATGCTTTCATATTTAATATTAATAAATAATTTTATTATGATAAAAACTATTGATATCTCAAACGAAATATGTAGTTACAATTTTTTTAATAAACAGTTAATTTAATAATCAAGAAAGCAAAAAATCTTAAATCTTTAATTATGCATATTAAATTAGCTTAAAGTGCAGGATAACAAAATTCTCCATCGTAAATCATAAATTCATATACATATGCAAGAAACACTAAATGTAGGTCTTTGTGTCAATAGACAAATACATAAACCTACAAATAAAAGACCAGTCTACTTTTTTTCATAAAGTGAGTAAGTAGAAGTAAGTAGTTACAGAAGGAAGAGGCTCAGGCTCACTCACTTGGCTTTTAGTATAATTTAAGAAAAAAAAAACAGGTAAAATATAAATACTCTGCAGTAGCACAAAGTAAAAAAAGTCTAAATCTTATTTGTTTGTCTGCTTGGTTTTTTTTTCTTTAACATAAAGCTAGCTTGTGCTTCTCAGGTTTCTTTGAACCAAATATTATTATACATACATATACAGAGCCGACAAAAATAATAGTACTTTTACACAAGAACATTAAATCTGGCCGGCTAAATATTTTGTGGACAGACGAGAGTAAAATTATTTTATTTGGTGGAAAAGGTTCTCGTTCATATGTTATACGTCCCCCAAATGCAGAGCAAAGCATGGGGGTTCTAGCATTATTGTTGGGGATGCTTTTGTTATTACGCAGTGGGGAAAATACAGTACATAAAATCAACAATGGATCAACATGTTTACATGTTGATATACTAAATAATGTTATCCTTCTCTATGCCATGGACGAAATGCCATTGATTTGAGTCTTCCAACAAGACAACGACCCAAAACAGAAAGCAAGCAGAAAATCACGTCAGTTGTTCATTTACAACAATATTTAGATTATGCAGTGGCCAGCGCAATTACCTGACTTTAACCCAATAGAGAATTTTTGGGCTCAGATGAAGAAAAGTGAATCTCCAATAAAACCAACTAACAATGAACATCTTTGGGCTGTAGTGAAGAAGTCGTGGAAGAAAATACCTAAAGAAAGATGTGAAAACTTAATTAACTAATTGCATGCCGAAGCTCTGCGCCGCCAACAAAGGACATGCAACAAAATATTAATAAGTTATTTGTTTCATTAGCATCATTTTATTTGTTTTTTTTTATTTTATTTATGTAAATCTTTTCAACAAAAAGTCAATAAAAGTTACACAAATCTTTTTTACGTTGACATATGTATTTCAATTATGTGACACTTAAATAACTGGGGAACTAAATTGAAGAAAAATTCATATGTACAGTTGAATCCTGCCTTCTATGATATGCCAGTGCTATTTTTTTTTTACCGCAGCTGTATATTTAAATACATACTTACAATAAAAGTAGCATGCAAGTATAATGAAATTATAGGATTTTAAGAAAATAATAGCGCAATTCCCAATCTTGTGCAAATGGTATTGCATCATTGCATTTGCAAAAAGATTTTTTGTTCTACACTAACAAAATACACAGCAGGAGCACAAATATACTAAACCTTTGGCAAATGCAATGATGCAATACCATTTGCACAAGATTGGGAATTGCGCTAATTTGTAACTAGATGTTAAGTGTAGATGGCTGGAAGCGTAGGCGTTTCAGATTACTTAATTGGATGTCCCATATAGTGTACACTTCCACTCGGAGACCTAAAAGGTCCATTGTGAATCCCTTTTAGATAAATAAAATAGTATACAGTCGCACAGTAAAGTATACATACCCCCTTGAAAAACGGGGTTTTGGGTTATCTATAAACAATTTAGCAATAAAGTTCATTTCAAACAAATTCAATCGAACAACAAACAATAAATGTTGACCAAAAATTTTTTTCCACACAATATTTATTAACAAAAATATATAAAATTAATTTTTCAAACACAGAAAAGTCTACATACATTATGCCAAAGTGTGATTTCAAATGTTGATAAAAGAATCGACATCAGAATCGCATGGTAGATAAATGTTTAATATTATTTTTCATTTAAGATTTTCAAATGCAAATACGAGTATGAGTGATATTCATATAAATTCTTTGTTTTATTTTGTTTTGATAAATAAAGCTTATTAACTTATTAACTAACTAGGAAACCTGGTTGCTGATAACTTAGCAAAGACTGGTTCCCTGCTACCTGATGATGACATTGATCATCTATTTGGTATTCCACTAACAGCATGCAAGCAACGTATTGAGAAATTTTACTATGGGCGTGCTCAGAACAGGTGGACAAACGAACAAACCTGCGTAATTACACGACTTATTTGGCCCAGGCTAAATAAGGAACGGACGTTATATATGCTGAAATTACAGCGGTCACAATTAAGCAATTTGGTGTCAATAATCACCGGACACTGCAATTTCGGCAATCATGCCAGAAGATTACTCCTCCCTTACAATGATTTCTATAGAAGTTGTAATGATGAAGAGAAGGAGACAATACCTCACCTTCTATGAATCGTATCAACGCTTTCATTAGAAATAGCAATTGGTTGTTATGAAGACATCCGATCCCTTCACTTGGAATGGTACTACTGGCTATTTAGATGGATCGGAGTTTTTGCTCCATCTTTTTCTTCTGAACCCGACATTTTCATCTTCTCCTCTCTTGATACGTTTCTCTATTACTACTACCTATCCACATGCAATATCTTTCTATGTACTCCTATACCATCTATCCCCTTTCCGTTTTTTTTTCCCCCCATTAATTTCTTTTCAGGCTACACAAAAGGACCAATGATTGGACCTAAGCTGCCTGCTGACCTAAGACCCTATTAACTACTTAATCCTTTGATACTTTTTATGACGTTTCAGATTTTTGTTTTTCTTGTAATTATTTGAAAAATTAATATAAAATAATTATATTATAATTTATAAATTAGTTTTTAGTGAATTTATTTATTAAAAACATTATCTCATTGTACTCACCTTCCTTATAATATACTTTAAAGGAACTGTTGGAAATATTTGTTTTATAGCCGATGCTAAATCGGTTAAAATCACATCTGCATTCTGTAAAGTACAAAAAAAGTATTGAAAATTAAGAAAACAAATTGGTATTAACTGAATAAAAAAAAAATCAACCTACCGAACTAAAATTGCCCGCATCACCTGTAGTCGCAAAATTATATGGACGATCGTTGGTCACAATGGAAAAATGTGTGGGTTTTTTGCTTTCTACCGCATGTATGTCCAAATAGTGGAAATGACATTCAATCTACATAAAAGATTATAACAACATGAAAAGAAATATACAACAATTTTAATTTATGCAACAATATGTATGTATGTAAACCGAATAATATTAAAAATATAACCAACCTTTGTGGGAACTTTTGCAATAAGCAAATATATACGTACTGGTGTAAAGACCTGCAAGTAAAGAAAAGAAAAAAATGTGAAATATACATTAGTAAGATATTTTTAAAATTATTTTTCAAATGAATTCTTAAGTGCTTTTAGCACTGTTAAAAAAAGTAACCTAATTTTTTTTTATTATTATTATGTACGTAATTTGTAGTAATTGCCTTTGAAGTAATACTTAGAAATGAAATGTTCCCCCCTCAATTGTCAGTTGGAATAAATAGCGTTAAATAGAATTGTATCAAATGTTGTTAAATTTAAATTTCCATTTGAAATAGGTCAGGAATTGTATATAATAAAGACGTTTTTACTGAATACAATGTATAATTGTTAGGGAATATACAGAAATATACTGTGAGTGTCAATATAAAGTAAACACTTAATATTGTTTAAACAAATGTTTAATTACGAGGGCGGTTCGGAAACTTATAAACCTAGAACACTAAGCGCTCGTTTTAAGAAAAATAAAATGGATTTTAAGTGTCGTGTTATAACTGTTGATGAGACATGAATGCACCACTATACTTCAGAGACAAAAGAACAATCCAAGCAATGCACTGAAGCTGGAGGAAGTGCCCCAAATAAGGCAAAAATAATTCAATCGGCTGGTAAGGTTATGGCAACGGTTTTTTTTTGGACTTCAAAGGTATTTTATTGATTGACTATCTGTAAAAAAGGGTAAAACAATAAATTCAGAGTACTATTGCAATATTTTGGATCAATTAAATGTAAAAATTCGAGAAAAACGTTCTGGCTTACAACACAAAAAAATACATTTTCATCAATACAACGCCCCAGCGAACAAGAGTGATTTAACAATGGCTAAAATCAACGAATTAAAGTGCGAGTTGCTTGACCACTCATCTTAATCTCCTGATTTACCATCCAGTGACTTTTACCTGTTCCCAAATCTACAAAATCCTAGCTGGCAAGCGTTTTACCTTAAATGAAGATGCAGTTACAGTTGCAAACCAGTATTTGGAAGGTCTTGAGGAAAACTATTTTAATCAAGGGATAGAATTGCTAGATAAGCGTTGGACTAAGTGTATTGAAGTTTCAGGAGATTATATTGAAAAATAAAAATGCTAAGGCTAAGAAGTTTCCGAACCGCCCTCGTACATACATATACAAGGTGGCGCAAAAGTAATCCTCCTATCAGAAAATGCTATAAATTTTGCGAGGCCCCTAATGTCAGTTCTGTTTTGACATTTATGTAGTAAACACGTGCGAAATACACTTTAATAAACAATGTTACACTACACTGCTCCAGAACGCGGAATATTGCTGACAGAACTGACATTATGGGCCTCGCAAAATTTATAGCATTTTCTGATAGGAGGATTACTTTTGCGCCACCTTGTATATACCACAAGTACAAATTTAAAACAGAACATATTGCATAATTCATAAGTAACTTAAGCCAAAATTAACAATTTAGCATTAACAAAAATTAGAAAAATAAAGAACATAAAATTATAATTCAATCTTTATAGCAAAGTACCAGATTTTTCGCATCAAAATAAATTAAACATGTACATATATTAAAATTATGTAAAATTAATATTATTTAATAATATTTTGTTTGTAGTCCTTCTGCCTTTATCATAGTTGAATATCGTCTAGACATAGAATCATAGAATAGTTTTTTAGTGAAATCATGCGAAATTTTATGCCATTCATCCTGTATTATTGCCTTTAAGTTATCTTTCAAGAAATATTTCTTTGTTTAATTTTTGTTTGTCCAGATATTCCCACAGGTGCTCAATTGGATTGAGATCTGGGGACTGTGAAGGATAATCTAAAGTTTTTATACAATTATGAAGCAACCACTCTTTCACAATTTTGCAAGTATGCTTAGGATCATTGTTCGTTTGGAAAATCCAACATTTCTCAACACTAGGGATTACATTGTTTTTTAAATGTCGAGATAATCTTTATTTTTCATTGTTGATTCTATGAATGTAACATTACCGACCCCAGACACTTACTGAGCCGCCGTCATGTTTTACCGTCTTGGTAACATATTTATTACTAAAGGCGTCGTTCCTTATTCGCCATATTTTTGTGGAGATTTTGACTTTAAATATCTCAGACTTACTTTCATCGCTAAAAGGAATATTAATCCAAAAATTTTTTTGTGAAATTCAAACATTTGGTTTGGTTTTTTTGATATAAAGGCCTTCTTACGTGGCACTCTACCATATAGGCTATTTTGAAGCAAAAATCTTCTAATCGTACTCCAGAAAACTTTCCAGAAGTTTTCGTAATATTTTCAGCTTTTTTTACAGCACTAGATGTTGGCTTTGCTTTTACTTCTCTTACTTACAGTTTTTATAAGATACATACTTTGGGCGTTTTGCACCAGACAAATTTTCTACGGTTTTTCCAATTTCACGCAGGGGTTTACCTTTCCTATGTAAAGGCCTAATCATAATGTGCACAAACTAGCTTAAGCCAGCTTAAGCAACTGTGCGAATACATGTAAAACGTATGTGACAAACCATAATGTACTTAGTCCTGTTTCACGCTATCAGTTCTAACTCGTCAAGTCAAGTATTTTTCAATGAGAAGGAAAGAGAAAATTATCTTTTATCTTTTTCCTTCTCATTCAAAAATACTTGACTTGACGATCAGAACTGATGAGTTTCGTCAAATGTCATTTGCTTAAGCAAAGTGCCAAACTGAACGCACTTTCCGTACGGAATCATCTGTTTTTTGATTTCATTAAAAAAAAAAATAAAAAAAATTAGTATGCAAAATCATATCATATCTTATCACTTTTTTTATTATTTACTAGCTAAACCCGGTGTGCTTCGCTACCCCCCTCCCTGGTTATAAAATAAAATAAAACGTATTTATATATTTACAAACATTTATTTATTTAATTTCAATGTATTTATTCCAATTACATAATTTTAAAAAAGTAGGCGTACAAGTGGTTTGGTCTCCAATTACAATATTTTAAAAAAGTGGGCGTAAAAGTGGGCGTGGTAAAAAAAGTACCCTATTATTCCTTCCAGAGTCACAGGAACATGCTGTGAAAATTTCATCAAAATCGGCTCAGCCGTTTTGGAGTCTATACGTTACATACATACATACATACATACATACATACATACATTGAATTTTATATATATAGATAGATAGATTCAACAATTTGGAGTTTTTTCTGTTTGCAAATTTTCAATAAAATAAAACATAAAATAAACAAATACAGGGCTGTAATTTTTGGTACTTTTCAATTTAATGTACTCGCAAAAACATAAAATACTGAACAAATATGCAACAAGGGTTACATGCATCATGTAAGTACATTATGCCCACCTAAAAGTCTTCTTAAGTTTACTTATGAATTTGACAGACTTTTCGTTAATTTTTGACAGTTGCTTAAGCTAGCTTATGCACATTACATTATGGTTGGGCCTTAAATCTATTATGATCTGCCGAGTCTGAATTGATGTTTGTCTTCATATTGTGAATTTTTCGCTACTTAACGCCACAACTTAATAAAATTATGAATGATAAATTATGAAACTTGCAATTATTTTTAACGGCACTCTAACGTTATACTTTCAAACAAAAAAAAAATATAAATTAAAAGAATACACCTAATTCTGTTTTTACACGGTCTTTTTTTTATACGGTTTAAAAATATACAAATTTTAAATTTTTACACGATTTTATGGCATTTAGCACGATTCAAAATCTTTTTAGTTAAATTAAATTTTTACAAAATATGTTCATATCACAAATTCAGGGGAATTCCCTTTTTGTCAAATTTACTGGTTAGAGCAGCTGTATCAGCATACAATCAAACGAACTTGTACTACATACATTTTTTACATTACTTTTAAGCTTATGCTTGTGTAAAAACACATTTTAGAGATAAGGAACCAATCACCTATTTTGCATACGATATGCGAATGTCTTTTTTTACACGAAGTTTTTCGGAACCAATTACCGTGTAACAACAGAATTAAGTGTAGTTACTATTTTTTTTTCATAAGAACGATGCCACTGTTTACTTTATTTTGACGCGTAAAAATTGGTATATTTTAACAATAAAGCTTTTGTTTTTGTGAATGCAATTATACTTAAATAACAATATAAAACTGCAATATAATTTCCTCATATAATATTATTTATATTATGTAATATAATTTAGCTTTTCTTTTAATAATATGTGGTGTTGACTTTATTTTAACGCTCACAGTATATACAGCTATGGACAGAGGAATAGCGCACCAATGTTCTATGAAGTGCCAAACGTATTATATTAAAAAATTTAATGATAATAACATGGACTTCTATGCTGCACTCTGCTTTTCCAAAAATGCGTTGGAAATGTCCTGTTAAATTTCGCACCTTCCTTATTTTGTCATATTTTAATTTAACAAAAATATTAGTTATTATTAATTTTGTCAACCAAAATAGGAACAGGACTGCACTGATATCTTGAGAATAAAAAGGTTATTTGGTAACTTTACCAAAAGGTTGCAAAACAAATAAAAATAGCTGAAATAATTGGATGTAAGATGGTTTATATGGTCATTAAATGTGTTAAATCAGAGGCAAATTTGCAAAATGTAAAGAAAGATCAGAAGAAGCCACCGCGAAAGACAACAGTTCGTAAGAATAAGGCAATAGTTGAAAGAAGTAAAAGTAGGTAAAGTCATAGAAGACAATAATGACTTGGGTTAAATGTTTCGAGTAAACTTGTACGACGACTCCTCAATGAAAATCAGCTTTATGGTCGTGTAAGTAGAAAACAACCACTTCTTTCAAAAAATAATATAAAGGCACGATTGTCCTTTGCAAAACTACACCGGAACAAGGATTTCAAATTCTGGGGAAGAGTGCTTTTCACAGATGAAACCAAAATTGGTCCTGGCAGAAATACGTTTGAAGTACATTGAGAAAAAAAGCCAAGAATTTCATCCCCGTTACGCTACTAAAACAGTAAAGTGTGCTATTTATATGCCCATAGCTGTATGTACATATATATTAATGTAGCTGTGTAAACATTTGTAATTAAATTAGTATTGTAGTAAATAATTTAACAAAGAGTATTCTAAGAAGCTGAGATATTTGTGTGATTTTAAAATTTCATTGAAAATTATGTTTGCATTATAATAAATATAATAAATTAAATAAATAAATAATGAAACATTTGTTTTTGCAATTAATAGAAACTGTAAAAAATCTTTATAGAAATATGGCCCCTATTATGAGCTGCATTCGACAATCGATATTCGCTGGCTATCGAATGTAAAATTTGTATTATGAGTTGGCACCACTGTCGAAAATTACGTTGTTTAACGAATTTTTTATCGAACACAAATTTGCTGTCGACGCTGTATAAAACTGTGCAAAATTTATTAAAAATGTAAGTATGTATTTGTAAAACTTGTAAATTGCTTTTGTTAATATCCTGCAGGTCTAAAGTCGTAACTGCAAAACAGCAATTGGAGAAGCTCGTTTCTCTCATGGAAGAATTTGCTCTAAAGTACTCACGTGATGGAATCCATTTCCAACATGTTGGAAGCATCCCTCAGCCTTTTTCTGCTTTTGACCAGTTCTAGCAAGGATTCATCTTCATCAGACGAATCATCAAACCATTATTCATAATTAATTTTAGCTGAAATTATCAAGGTTGGCTATCGTTACCTAAATGAGTGTCGTTGCCACTAAAATACCTTTGAATTAACAATTTTGTTTATTATTTAATTAATGCCTCGAACGACCAAGAAATCCCATTTCGTTTGAAAGTGTGCAAAAGCAAGATTTTTTTTCCTAAAAACTTGTAATTTTTCACTTGAAATTTCCATTTCACTAATGAATTAAACAGACAAGATAAATAGATATCTTAATTGAGATCGATATGCAATAAAATAAACAAACGAAAAAAAACCGCAATATATTTATTTCGAAATAAAACCAAATTCAACATGCATGTTACAGTTTCGCAGTTGCGTGGTGTTTAAATATCGAATGTTCATGTTCAATTGATCATCCAACTCGCATGTATTTTATTTCTATTTGATGCAAAACTCTAAAACAAATTGCAGACGAGTTAGCTGCACTTAACTTTAGTACAAACATTAGTTTGTAGATAGATTTTATAAGTATGTATGTATGTAGTGGTGCAATTAACACCACTAGTTATTTATTGTTGCATGCAGTTTTCAAATTTCAGCATATCTGTTGTACGTAATTTACAGTTTGATATATGATCATATTCATAAATATTAACACCCTCTGCTCTAAATGTCTGTCTAGCTCTGTGTGTGCCGGTGTAGACATGCAGACATACCGACATGGACAAATTGTGTACATGAATGAGTTTCGGTCATGGCTGAAATCATTTTAATCTTAAAATAATAAAGTTAAAACAAAACGGCAGGAGATTTTATAGCCCACGAACCAGGGAGAAATGTTTTATTAATTTGAAATAAGTCGAAGTGTTTAGCGTGTGTTGTATTTAATTAAATTCTATCAGCCTTATGCAAAAAAACTTAAAACAGGCTGATAAACCTCTGTTAAGAAAAATTCCTTAAAGTATTATGCAAAAACAACTTTTAGCTTAACATACGTCTGATAAAGCAATAATAACATTAAATAATTTAAAGCAGCTACATACCTACTTTAAAGTGTTGTTACAATATTTTATTGTTTTAATAAATAAAGTTTTGTTAATTTTTTGTGTAGATTTTTACATAAAAATTGGATACATGGATATATTTTTTAAATTAATATATTTTTTAATGTAAAAATAAAGTTTTTTGAAAGCATTCAATGAAAATAATTGAAATTGTATGAATTTTTGACATAAAAACGCTTAAGTCGGTTTTAGTGAGTTTTAAATTCTGACTAAAATAAAAAAAGAGTGGACGGGGCTACAAAGTGTGTAATATGTTTAGCTATATCATGAAAACTGTTTTTTAGACGATATATATATATCAAATGATAGGTATTTAAAAAAAACTAAAAAATCCGAAAAAATACATTTATCAGTATGTATATAAATTACAAAATGTAAAAGTCAAGAAACTAAGCTTTAATTCAAGGTACAATATAACCGTGTAGGTGGTATAGATCCAGAGATATTTAAGAAAAATCATGACATTTCACCACAAAAATTACAATAAATTTGTACTATGCGAATCCGGTGTTCTGTATACCATATAGGAGAACATCTTATTAAACATAGCTTATATATGACATTAATATTAAAAGTATGAAATTTGATTTCAAAGTATATATACTAAAGTTTGGAAATTATAATTTAAAGAAAAATAATTCTTGTTTTTTAATTTTTCAGAACTTATAAATCTGTGATTATAATACCTACAGACACATGTCATACCTAAAATTAAAGCTTGATGTCTTGGCTATTAATATTAATAATCTAAAAGAACACTTATATAGACTTTTTTTAAGATTTTTAGATATCAAAAAAAAAAATTTGGGTAAAAAAATATGTATCTCGAATTTAACCCATAGTGGGTCCATATTTTATAATCATGGCATATTTCTTTGGAAAGATATTTTCTATACCATTAATTTGACGTATCATAAATTATCAGACACTGAATAGCTTCCGAGATATAGGCTCATATATTTGCAACTTTGAAGACCCGCCCACTCGAAAATAAGCGTGACCGACATAGAATTTTTATACTACTTTTATCTTCTCTAAAAGCCCTATTTGATGGAATTTTTTATTTTGAGCAATGTCACTGAAACCAACTTGTTCCAATTTGTATTTATAATTTTATATAATGAAAACATACAAAACATTATAGTGATGTACATACAATCAACCAAAGTAAATAAAGTTCGTTTTTAAAATAATCGCTTTTATGTTAGGAACAAATAAGCGTATTTATTATTTTAAATTATTATTAATGTGGTTAGTTTATGTTTTTATGCAGTATAAATATTAGTTAACATATTAAAATAAGATTAAAATTTAATTTTATATTGAAAATATAGAAAACATTTTAAGATATCCGACTATCTGAATGAACTAATAATCGTTGTTTTACATCATTAACTATAAAGAGACAAAAGAGAGTGATAGTGTTGCCAGTATCAACATATAAAATTAATTGATGTATATAAAGCACGATGGCCACATATCAAACTGATTTGACAAATAATATGTATGTATTGGTAATATTTAGTTTGTCGTAGCGGTGGCAGTGAAATCTAAATTGTTTTGATTTTCGTCAAACTCACATCAACACATATACGTGAGAGATTTTTTTCACTAACACAATCAAAAAAAAGCTGAGTTTGTCAAATCAGTTTGATACGTGGCCATCGTGCTTAATAGTTAACGTACTGTTTTTGCATATGAATTTTTAACATAGGTGTGTTAGCCTTAAAGTGTCTGTTAACTAACGTGAACTACAATCCTCAAATAAAAATTTTTTTTTGCATAAGGCTGTATATCTTTATATTCTACTTTATTTCTAATTTGTAATAAAATAATACAATTTAATAAAGATTGCTGACATATACAGACACACGAGTACATATGTATATGTATATACTCGTACACTCCCGATCACTTCAATACGATATTTACAGATATTTATTTACTTTTGTTTGAGTGCCCAAAATCTTCATAATAGTTTTGGCTTCAAAATTTGTCTTGATATAGAGGTTCTTATTGAACTTTTACAAGTTCAATTAGGATAAATTTACACATTTTACACATTTGTGTAACTGTCATTTTCTGTTTTTTTTTTGCGACGCACTCCTTAAAATTCAACTTTTAAGGTTATAAGTGTAAAATGATTTATTTTTTAAACATAACTGCTCTACTCAATAGAACACCACTGTTAGTACCGCTTGAATGATGGTTTTCAAACATATCGTGCAACAAATACCTCTTTGTCTCCTCTTCAACTATGACTCAGGATATTAACTGTAAGCGTCAAAATAAAGTCAACACCACATATTATTAAAGGAAAATCTTAATTATATTAATATAATAATATTATTGAATAAATATAGAAATACAAATTTAAATATTTTATAAAAAAAGACCTAAAGCTTTATGCCCTTATTCATAATAAATTAAAGTAGACTTCAAATGTACTTTAAGAAAATTTTGTATGAAAATTTCGTCTAAAAGCACACTTCAAACCTACTATATTTTTTATGAATACGGCAATTAATAATTACCAAAATCTTAATAAGAAAAGGTCAAATAAACAATAATAAGAAATATAATAATATTATATTAGAAAATGTAATAATAAGTACAATTGAGTAGAATTGAATTCACAAAAGAAAGGAACAACAACAAAAACGTTTACAAATTTAAGTCATTGATTGTTTAAATAGACCAATTTTTATGCGTCAAAATAAAGTAAACAGTGGCATCATTCTTATGCAAAAAAACCCCTGTTATTCCAAAAGTTGTGGCAATTCTTCTAATTTTTATTTCTTTGAAAGTATAACGGTAATTGCAAGTTTCACAATTTATCATAAAAAGAGTTTAAGTTGCGACGTTAAAGAGCGAAAAATTTACAATGTGAAGACAAACATCAATTGACACCAGCGTTACCGTTGATGCGACTAAAGTGGCAATTTGACCCTTTTACAGATGCCTTGCCACTTTTTGTGTACCTTTTTTTGTTTTACTTGATACATATTAGTTTTTTTTATTAATTTTTTTATTATATGTATATGTAAACATACATCATATACAACATTTAAATGAAAAAAATACGATTTTTATTTTTGTTTTGTTTATTTTCCATCTTTTTAAAAGTGGTGCCCCTTTTTTTTAATAAATCCCCTTTTTGTGCGACTTTCTCAAATTTTCCAACGGTAACGCTGATTGACACTTATGGTGTTCTCTTTTCTCAAATAAAATGTTACACCTTTATTATGTACATTTTTATAATGTTTACCTCACATTTTAAAGATGTCGCATTTTTAATGGTCAGAATAGAACATAAAATCACAACAGTGTAACACTTTTTTTTTCATGTACAGCTCTTTTTGTTTTTTGTTTTTGTTAAAAAAGAAGAAGCAGATAGCTCCCTGGTAAGATCGCTTGAAATAAGACAATATACATAAATAATTACAGTGACCATAATATTGTATATACATATAGGTAATTGAACTATTTTTAAACTTTTGAATTCAGAATTCTACTTATTTTTTAGTTCTATAAATAAATAACTTTAAACACACAATTTTTGCAAAACTCTTTTTACAAATATGTACATACAACGTATTTTTAATTATGTTTTTTTTTTAACTTCTAAATACAATACAATATCTGTATTTTAACACTGATTGCGCTAAACTTGTTATTT
Source organism: Bellardia pandia (assembly GCA_916048285.2). Taxonomy (NCBI): domain Eukaryota; kingdom Metazoa; phylum Arthropoda; class Insecta; order Diptera; family Calliphoridae; genus Bellardia; species Bellardia pandia. The sequence continues at coordinate 12,854,702 of OU696533.1, forward strand.
TAAACAACAAAGTAAAAAAAGAAAAAAAAATCATTTAAAATTCTCCTACAAGACGATAAAGTACGCAAGCAAGAGTACTTAAATATGAAAAGTTTTGCCGATGTTTTGTGTTAAGCAAAACTTACAAATATTTAACAAAACAATAGACATTGAGAAAAACTTGTAATTTTGCAAAGAAACGTCAAAGACAGTTTGAATGGCACGATAACAATTGAAGAAAATATTTTCAAAAATAATTTTTTTCTTGGTTAAAGACAACTTCCACTGTCGTCATATGATAAGAGAAGAATTAAAACAATTGGGTTTTTGTATTTCATTGATGAAGTGGAAGTACATTTGCATACAAGTTGTATTAAAAGTAAGCATTTATGAGAATTTTCAAGTTTAATTAAGAATCTTTTCTCCACTTTAAGCAAACTTTAAATTGAAATTCAACCCACCCCCACAGGGAGTTAAATAAATTAATTGAAACAAAAACAAATACTCGTACATACAACAAACTGTATGTAAATCCGTTCAATGGCTCTTTTCCTTTTCCTTTTAAACTATAAAACTTAAAATTAATTAAGCCAATTGTTGAAATATGATATTTTGTTGTTTCATACTTTATTTGTCAGTTGTGTATTTAGCTGCTTGGTATCTTTGAATATTGCTGTTTGTAGTTGTGTCATGCATTTTATTTTTATTTTTTTTTTTTTTTTATTTAGAATCTTTTGTCATTTAACACCTGAATTCCTTTATTCTGCAGTATTTGCTGTTGTTTACAACCTTTTTCTTACATTTCCTTTTATTTTTTGTCGTAAACATGTCCGAGTTGTAGCAAGGAGTACAATAACGTAGGGTTATGTTGATATGTAGCAGGTATAGTGTCATGTTTTGTCATTGTGAAAGATTATGGCATTTAACACTTGATTTAGTAATTGTTTAACAAATTAGCAAAGTGTAGTTTAAATAAATTTAAACGTTTGTTTACAAGGCTACCAGTACAGTATTGAAATATTACTTGACAGATAAATAAGTACATAACGCTCATTTGAGCCATTAGGGGCATAACTCAGCATCACTTTCTGAGTCGATTTAACGATGTCCTTCCGTACGTCCGTCTGGCTGGCTTACCATATAAAGCTTGTGCGCATAGTACAATTTCGAAGATATTTCCAAAAAATTGTACATGATATTTTTCGGCCCAAGGACGGATGGTATTGAATTTAGTTAAAATCGTTCCATTATTTCACCTGACCCCCATACAAATGTCCACCCGAAATAGGGGTTTAACGGACATAAATGTTTGATTTATGCACATATTCAAACATATTTTCCACAAATAAGTTGTATATGAAACCTAATAAATTAAAGAGCATAACTCTCTTTAAAATGTTGGTATTCATATAATATTAAAAAAAAAAATATACACAAATCATTCAGCTCAAATTTATGATGATCGGTCCATTATTAGTCATAGCTCACATACAAGACCAACTTCCAAAAATCACTTGAAAATTTTAATACAAAAATAAAATTAAATACAAATAAGTTTCCCATATGCAGATATCATGTCACCTAGTTTTATAACGGTCGGTCCATAATTAGTCAAAGCTCTCATATAAGATCCCCTTGGAAAATATCTTTATCTATATCTTTTAAAAGTGTTTCTATTAAGATAAAATTTAACACAAACATATTTATATGCACAGAAGTCATACTACTAAATTTTTGGATGATCGATCTATAATAGGTCATAGCTCCTATATAGCGCCCATTTTTGAAAAACTTTTTTGAAAAAATTAGAAAATTTACATTAAATAAAAACTACAGATAAATTCGCTTCTAAATGTAAAGAGCTTTTCAACAGGGACGCTACAAAAGTAGACCGATATGGCGAACGACGCCATATTTTTTGCCGCTCTTTTGACATATCTCTTCAGTAAGGTTTGCCATTTCATGATGGAAAAATATACGAGCCAACAACGAGTCGAAATTATTAAAATTTACTACCGAAATTCGGAATAAGTGGCCTCAACGTCCAATTTATGGTCGTCATGATCGTCCTACCAGATCAACAATTGAGCGTCTAGAAGAAAAATTTGAATCCACAGGCACAGTACAAAATGTTCCCGTGCCAGTGAGACAAAGAAGTGCCCGTAGTGTCGAGAATATTGCTGCCGCTGAGGCTTCAGTTGAAGAAAGCCCAAATCTGTCCCTCACACGTCGTTCTCAAGCGTTGGGCATCTCTGTGACGTCGTTGTGGCGAATTTTAAGAAAAGATCTTGGCCTACATCCTTAAAAGATCAAATTGACGCAATAACTGAAGCCGCTTGACCACCAGAAGCGTCGTATGCTGAGCAACAACTTGAAAATGATTCGGATTTTCATCGATAAATCATCTTCAGCAATGAGACTCAATTCTGGCTGAATGGCTTCGGGAATAAGCAAACTTTGCGTTATTGGTCAGACAGCAATCCACACGTACTCCCTGAGTCATCACATTGCATCCCAAAAAATTACGGTTTGGTGCGGTTTATGGGCCGGCGGCGTCATTGGGCCGTACTTCTTACGTGATGATCAAGACCGGCACGTTACTACGAATGGGAATCGCTACCGTTCAATGATAACAGAATATTTTTAGCCCCAATTGGATGATATGGACTTGGAGGACATGTGGTTCCACAAGCCACACAGCGAATGTCACAATCAATTTATTCGAAACCAAGTTTGGAGAACGTGTTATCTCACGAAATGGTCCAGTCGATTGGCCGCCTCGGTCGTGCGATTTGACGCCGTTAGACTATTTCCTGTAAGGCTACGTCAAGTCTATGGTATATGCCAACAAGCCAGGGACGATTGATGAACTTCGTACGAATATCGAACGTGAAATTGCGTGGTGGCCATGCAAAAGAAATCGAGTTCCATACATAATGGCATCGAACGAACTTTCACAGGAATAATTTTACAATGACAACTAAAAGCGCACCGCTTCATAGTACATATGTATATGTATGTATGTATATAAAACAAAAATGATTGCCGCGAGAAATCTTCACATACGCGTTGACGCTAAAAAGCGAGTTGTGGTCCTCCAGCTTAAGACTAATATTTATGTGCATTTATAGCCATTCATAGAAATAGGCAAATAATGCATTTATTGAGAATATATAAATATGTATTTTTTGATTCCGGTAACATAAATTATAACATAAACTATAACACACATTTTTGATCCCGGTAACTGTTAGATGTCCATTTTTCCATATGTGTCATCGTTCATAATAAGTAAGTTGTTAAATTTGCTTTCCATGCTTTTAACCCACATCTGTGCTTAAGGATTGGCATGTATAATTTTATAACATCATTTACAGTACTTTTTGTAAGATTTAGCTTTTTTGCAACCATTGAACTCGAAAAATAACGGTTGCAAAAACAATAGGTTGCCACTAGGTTAAGAAAAGTTTAGGATGTGCGTCGGGGATTTTTTTTCTAAACAATGCTTTGGTAAAGGATTTTTATACATTTATATATCCAGCGGGAAAATATGCTGTATAGTGGCCTTCACAAGGACTTCCAGCCGCCTTGCAAAATCGTTTCAATTTTACATGACGTGTCATTGTTAGTCAATGCCTTGCCTACTCGCTACTCACATACCTCACTTTGCGTTGGGGTTACGTTCCAAAAAAACACGACGCAAATTGAAACGACGCAAAGTGAAGTAAGATTTTCTCTACCAAACCATGTAAAGATCGAAGTTAGTTTCTAGGGTTACGAAAATACTAAGTCGTCGGCATTTTTTCACAAAAAATTGTTTTTTTTCCAACGTAAAATAAATTTCTTTGTAGAAATTGTCTGTATTACTATCGTTGGATAATGCTTTACTTTTTATGTCATCAAATAAGCTTTTTGCTTTTTCATTTGGTTTTGAGGGTGATGTAGCTTAATTGGTTAGCGCATTTGATCATTAAGCATGAGTTGGTATTTGCAGCCCGGGTTCGATTCCCAGCCGCTGCCACTCAAACAACATCAGTTTCTGATAATTATTAGTTTTCTTTTCTATCCATCATAACTAATATTTATCACAGAGCCCTCCTTTGGTGGTATATCATTCAAACGCCACCGAAGTAAAATAATTAAATAAAGGCTATAAAATCAGGCTTTAAAAATAATGCGCCTACTCACCACCAGAGGCGCTGCAATGCTGCACTAAAACAAACATAATGCGCATTGTCGAGTCTTTTTTTGTTAACATTCTTTTTTTCTATAGTTTAACCTCTTATAAAAAATACAACAAAATCATTCCCATGACTTATATTGAGAGCAGCAACTTTACTTGGATTGCTAAAACACTGCACCTATTCAAGTGAAACGCAGTGTACTTGCAAAACCATTCGTGTCTGCTATTGAAATCATGATTTGTTGAAATTCTTTTGATATGCAATTTTGAATGTGTAGAAACGCTTTCTGAGAGAAGGCGTAGTGGCAAATCTACAAATGGAAGCACTTGTAATTTTTCTCGCTGAGCAGTTGCTAAATTGTTATTTCTATAAACAATTTAATTATAACTTATACATATATGTACATACATACATTTAGTAAAACTCACCAGTACTCTGTTTTCTGTTTTATCATTTTTTGTTTCCAATTTAACCATATATTTGACCAATATTTTTGTATGACGACCCAATATAGATTTAACGCTCTCTGTAAATAGAAAAAATAAACAAGTAGAAAATATATTAGAAATACAATGACAAAATTAATGACTGAAGACCTTGTTTAATAATAAAATAAATCATAAAAAAAAGAAATCTTAATGTAAAGCACTACATTTTAGTCAATATAATAATGGGTGATTCAAGTAGAGATACATTTTTCAATAGCCTTTTTTTGACATTTTTGTTTCGTATTGTTTGGCATTTTATAATGGAAAGACTTAAGGCCCAACTATAATATGCATATGCTAGCTTAAGCAAATTGCAAAAGTTAACGAAAAGACTGTCAAATGCATAACCAGTTCAGAGTTAACTTTCAGGTGGCTACAATGACTTTGAAACTTTTTGTCCACAGTTGCTCATTTATGTTTAAAAAAAATGTTTTTATTTTAACAAAAAGCCATTAAATGACTACATTTTATAAATATTATTATATTATTTTATAATTAAAAGAAAACTTCGTACCCGAAACGCATAATTTTCACTTTGTTTTTAAATTTATTGGTAAAAGTACTAAAATGTACAGCTGTGGCAGCACTAAATTTTAAATAATAATAAATGTTTACATACATATGTTTTGTTATTATTCGTATTGTGTTTGCAAAAATGGAGAAAAAACTTAAAAATTTAAATAATATAAAAATGTTAAAGTTAGCGCTTGAAGGCCTGTGCACATTAAAAGAAATAAGTGAACTACACTGTAAAAGAAGAAGACACTCTTGTTCTGTCAGAGAAATAAACCGCGACAGAAACACATTTTTGTTAAAATAGAAAGGGTCCCTTTTATTGTAAAGGCACTTATTTTTTTCCGCATTTTCTATTAAATTTAAAATAAATATATTTTCTTCTTTCTCCATTTTGTTCAAAACACAAACAAACAGCTGATTCCGTACGGAACATGCGATCAGTTTCGCTTTTTGCTTAAGCAAATGACAGTTGAAAAACTTAACGAAAAGTTTCGTTAAGTACATTATAGTTTGCCACATACAATTTATATGTATTCGCAGGGTTGCTTAAGCACATTATAGTTGGGCCTTTACGCCTGAACAACGTTTACAAATCGTTCTACTTTATTAGGAAAATTCACGATCTGTGAGGAATGTGTTTCGTGCACTTCGCTCAACTTATGGGCAACATAATCGGCCATAATGTTGCGTACTATTCGCAACACCATCACCCATTTTTAGACCCATCATTCATTATTGGATAATATTTGACCGAATTGACCACGTCCAGCACGCTGTGAAGACGTGGTATCATCGGTCCATATTTCTTTAAAAATGATGCCGGTGCGAACGTAACCGTCAATGGCGACCGTTATCGTGTCATGATAACTGACTATTTGATGCCAGAAATTGAAGCTCGGCAACATTTGGTTGCAACAAGGCGGCGCGGCGCCACTTTCCACACATCGCATCTATCAATGGATTTATTGAGAGAACACTTCGGTGAGCACATAATGTCACATTTTGGGCCGGTCGATTGGCCACCAAAATTGTGTGATATCACACCGTTAGACTTTTTCCTGTGGGGATATGTAAAGTTTAAAGTTTATGCGGACAAACCCGCTTCGATTCAGGCCTTGGAGGAAAACATCACGGTGTCACTCACCAGTTACCAGGCAAAATGTTCGAACGAGTCATCGAAAATTGGACTCAACGGATAGACGTAGCAACGGCCAAGATTTGATAGACATAATCAGCCTTATTATGAGTGTCGTATTCTTTTTACGACAACGACTCTTTCGTAATAGATTAAACCTTTTTTGAATAGCTTAAATCTTTTTTTAATCTATTACGAAACAGTCGTTATCGGAAAAAGAAAACGACACTCATAATAAGGCTGAATATTAAAGACATAAATGCCAAAGAATGTTCTTTCAAATGAGAATAAACATTCCCCATTAAATTTGAATTTTCTGTGTTGGTTTTTTTTTTAAATTAGGGAACCTTGAAATGGATCACGCTTTAGTATTAAATAAATTACATCCGACAATAAAATTATGATGATACGCTCTTACTCAATCACACACAATGTACGAGTAGTAATATAAATAATAATAGTAATAAAAAATGGCAAAAGAAATTCCTGAGACAATTTTATATTTCTTAATAAAATGCATAATCAAATATAATATTTATTTTAAAAGCCAGTAAATGTTTGTATGCAAGTTTTGACATATTTATATATTTGTTTATGCAAAAGGCATCATGTCATCGACAATGAAATAAAGTTCTCAATACGGAAACCCAAATGAAAAGCCAAATCAAATAAAACACGTTTTCAGGTAAATATGTATAAATGTATAAAAAAAATACATATTTGCACATTGAATTCAAATGTTTAATACCAATCCTTAATAAAAATATTTCTTTTTATTTGCCAAACGTGAGACGTTAATATAATGCTAAATTTAACATACAGACGAAGGAAAAAGCTTAATAAAATCCGTAAAATTTTAGATACAACAAATATTTTAATACAAGGTGGTAAATTTTGCGAGGCCCCTAATGTCAGTTCTGTCAGCAATATTCCGCGTTCTGGAGCAGTGTAGCGTAACATTGTTTATTAACGTGTATTTCGCATGTGTTTACTACACAAATGTCAAAACAGAACTGACATTAGGGGCCTCGCAAAATTTATAGCATTTTCTGATAGGAGGATTACTTTTGCGCCACCTTGTACAATCTATATATGTAAAAAAATCAAAAATTTTATATTTTTAATATATTGCCTCCTTTCCACTTCTCATTTTTCTTAATAAGAGACATCTTTGAGGAAAATTGAAGAACTGGCACCAAAGCCTCCATTGCACTTCTCATTTTTTAAGTATGAGACAATTTTATGAAAATTCAAACAACTAAATTTTACTGCCTCATTTTCATTTTTTTTAAAAAACTTGAATAACTGACACTAAAGCCTCCTTTTCATTCTATATGAAACACAAATCATTAGTAAATACCGAGCGAAGCCGGGGCGGTCAGCTAGTTTTTAATAAAAAAGGAACACATTTTATTTCTTATTTATTTTTTTTATTTCTGTGTTAATGAAGGTATCAAAGAAAGGCTTTTCTCATTAATTTTTTTTTTTTTTTTTGAAACAAAATTGAGTTAAGCCTTTTTTATGTTAAGCCATCGATATATACAATAGTATATTAAAAAGTTAGATACATACGCGTATTTGAGCAACATAAACAAATGTAAACAACGTAACAGGTAATCTCAATAAATTACACATTTGTTTTGATTTAATTTAAGTTTAAGTCTCAAAAGAAATTTAACGAATTGTTTTCTTAAAATAGATTGACCAAACACGAGGGCGGTTCGGATACTTCTTAGCCTAGAACAGAAAGGGCGGTATAAACAGAAAAGAGTTAAGTGCTTTGGAAATTTCCATCTGTGCTATGAACACATGTTAAATTTCTATTCGATCTGGCAACTCCTTCATATAGAAACAGGGGTTGAAATTTTTACTGTTGCATATGAAGGAGCACTTTCACCTACCACATTCACCATATAATTATGAATTTCTTGTCGCGATAAACCTTTTTTATTTAAATATTTAATGATACCATGAATTTCTAATTTTTCCATTATAAAAAAATCGCGGATGCGTCTTTTGTTTCTATATGCAGGAGTTGCCAGATCGAAAAGATATTTAACATGTGTTCATAGCACAGATGGAAGTTTCCAAAACACTTAACTTTTTTCTGTTCTAGGCTAAGCAGTTTTCGAACCGCCCTCATAGTTAAAAATATTAATAAAAATCGACCGAGATGCATCAAGTGTACGTGTCCTGAAAATCGTTAAAAATGATAAAACCTAATCAATGATTATATTTTCATACGCTGTAGAGATCACATATTCCAAAAATATTAAAAAAAGATGCTGGTAGTTTTGCGTCAGCTAGGAAAGGGTAAATGTTTTTATTTTTTAACTTCTTTTTATCTCATATTTGTAATAGATATTAGTGGTATTGTTATTTTTAATTGATTAAATTAATATTATCAATTTATTAAAAAAAAAAATAAATAAAAATGAAAACCCAAAACATACATTAATTAGTAACATCCATCTGTTTTTGTTTTCTCTACAGCAATAACTGTTTTTGACTTTATAATTTTATTGCTATTATTGTCTGTCTTTTAAATTATTGGCCATTGTTACCGGATATGTCTCTTGCAATTACAACAACAAATAAGCATACAATAATAATAATAATAGAAATTTAACAATATACAAAAATTAAAATCATATTAACCTATGAAGGTGTATGTATTATTAAATACACTACATTACTATTTAATATCACCGCCAGATACTTGTTTGTTAACGTGTATATTTTGAGGTACATATATGTGTAATACTTAATAATATACACGAGTCTGAAAAAATGTTTAGTAAACTGCGAAATGCATGCATTAGGCATGCTTGCTTTCGCTATAATACTGTCCCAACAGACCAAAAAATAAGTAAAGTATAATAGTACTTTAGAAGAAGCTTTTTAAAAAAAAAATACTAAACTTTTTTATGTTTTTAAACATAGTATATAATAAATAGTATACAATAAATATATATTAAACATGCTTGTCATATTTCGTCATTGTTATTTTGATTTAAAATAAAAAATTATATTTGTAAAAATGTTTTGTTTATCCGAAAAGTTTTGATTTTTTTTTTTTTTTTTTTTTTTGGAAAAAGTTACCCCTGACCCACGATGTCGCCTAGATAAGACTTAAGACACAAACTTGATTGTGGAATTAACAAACTTGATTGTGTAAAAAAAAATAGATACGATAAAAAGTTTGTGTCTTAAGTCTTTTCTAAGCGAACGTTATCGTTCGACATCGTGGGCCAGGGGGTAACTTTTTCCTTTTTTAACTATGAATGCCATTAAAGGTTTTTTTTATTTATTTTTTTAAGGAGAAATACTTGTCGTCAGTAGCCAAAGCTCCGAGTTTTCTTATTTGCAAGCATAACCAAATTCTACAATTGTTGAAATAAGCTTATGCTACAATTGTAGGTATAAGCTTATCTTTATTTAGTTTAATAAAATATTATTTGGAGAAGCTTTTTCTAAAATTGAGAATATAAGCTTAATAAATAATTATTTCAGGGTTCCTTTTTGATTATTCTACAATAATTTAAAAGTGTTTTTCTATAGTTGTATGTTGTTAACTGCGATTACGATTCACAACACTTATCGGCTTAATTAATCTTAATGCATTTTCTGTTGTAGTCGAGACAACACAACATTTTAGTGTTGTAAACGATAAAAGGGGCCTATATCTCCGATTTATTGTCAAAATGAAAGCTCTTTGAAGAAAATATTGAATGATATAAAATTACATACCGATCAAATTCTATCATACTTAAATTATTCTTATTATTTTATTGGCAACATTGGTGCCGAATAAATTGGTTTATCCTACTGTACTTACATTTCGCTATTATGTATGTATATAGTGCAGTAATATATAAATACTCGTATATACATACATATATAGATGTTTTTTTGTATGTGTGTAGCCATAACATGTGATATATAAAACGGAAATACAACTTTTTTGTATTTCTTTTTTATTTATATAATTAATTAATAATGACATAATGTTTAAATTAAAAGCACAGCAGCAAAACAAACTTAAATATAACAACAAAATAAAGCAATAGTTTGAAATATTTTCTTGAAACAGCAATATTTTCAACACTGAACACAAAAAGTGTTAGAATAGTTTGAGTTCGATTTCGGATTAGACCAAAAATCCGGTTAGAGCTTAGTTTTTTATTTTGCCGAATATAAAAAAACAATAAATTTTAATTTCATTTCATTGTTCATACTAACTTTGTTTCACAAATAACATCTTATTGTAGTATAAAATTCATATTAAAATAATAATATTTAATACAATTATACTGCTATATTTATTAGAGTCATTTCTCTTCTTTTCCTTAGTATTCACAAAAAAAAATACAGTTTTTGTTCGTAAAAAAGGGTGATTTTTTTAGCAACCTTCTTTTTGACAAGCCTGTTTTTGTCAGCTCAGTTGTTTTCGTGTAACATGTTTTCGAACAATTTTTTTCAACGAGAGTGAACGATTTTGAACGATTTGTCTGGAAAATCAAAGCTGACACATATGTAAACAAAATCTATTAGTTTTACAAGTGGTAATACTGCAGTCATTGATTTACGAGGGCGGTTCGGAAACTACGTAGTCTAGAACAGAAAGCGCGATATAAACAGAAAAGAGTTAAGTGCTTTGGAAATTTCCATCTGTGCTATGAACACATGTTAAATATCTTTACGATCTGGCAACTTCTTCATATTCTTCGATTTTTTTACAATGGAAAAATAAGAAATTCGTGGTGTCATAAAATATTTAAATAAAAAAGGTTTATCGAGACAAGAAATTCATAATGGTATGGTGAATGTGTTAGGTGAAAGTGCTCCTTCATATGCAACAGTAAAAAAAATGGGTCGTACAAGCATTGAGGATGAACCACGTAGTGGACGTCCAAAAACAGCAACAACAAAAGAAATTGTAGCCAAAGTACAATGTGTGTGAAGATAAATTTAAATTTAACTAGCACAGACAAAAACCGCAATTTTTAGCCGAGCCCATTTTGCACTTAACAGAGCCCATTTTGCACTTAACAGAGCACTGTTATTCACTTAACAGCAATCATACTTAGAGGATTTTTGGCCATTGTGGAAATTTGGAGATGGGCTGGTATATGACACTATATGGAAAAGTTGGTCCTATGGTCACTTTATACAACTGTAATAGTGGGATATCTGAGATAATTTTGGGATTCCAGATAATTTGAGTTTTATGCAAAAATAAATCTGGAGAGGATTTTTGGCCATTGTGGAAATTTGGAGATGGGCTGGTATATGACACTATATGGAAAAGTTGGTCCTATGGTCACTTTATACAACTGTAATAGTGGTTCAGGCGTTTAGCCGTCTATAGATCCCAAACTAATAATAATAAACATACATACATACATACAGACACACTTTTATATATGGTGAATTTCACGTCAAGTGACCCAATGTTAAAATCGATTTGGATGAAATTTGCACCAAGGTTAGTAATATTGGATAGTAGGAAGAAGTGCCGGAGTTAGAGGGCCTACTTGGTGCTAATTTCATCCAAATCGGAAGACATCGATTATCAAAATTGGCTCACTTGACGTGAAATTCACCATATATAAAAGTGTGTCTGTATGTATGTATGTATGTTTATTATTATTAGTTTGGGATCTATAGACGGCTAAACGCCTGAACCACTATTACAGTTGTATAAAGTGACCATAGGACCAACTTTTCCATATAGTGTCATATACCAGCCCATCTCCAAATTTCCACAATGGCCAAAAATCCTCTCCAGATTTATTTTTGCATAAAACTCAAATTATCTGGAATCCCAAAATTATCTCAGATATCCCACTATTACAGTTGTATAAAGTGACCATAGGACCAACTTTTCCATATAGTGTCATATACCAGCCCATCTCCAAATTTCCACAATGGCCAAAAATCCTCTCCAGATTTATTTTTGCATAAAACTCAAATTATCTGGAATCCCAAAATTATCTCAGATATCCCACTATTACAGTTGTATAAAGTGACCATAGGACCAACTTTTCCATATAGTGTCATATACCAGCCCATCTCCAAATTTCCACAATGGCCAAAAATCCTCTAAGTATGATTGCTGTTAAGTGAATAACAGTGCTCTGTTAAGTGCAAAATGGGCTCTGTTAAGTGCAAAATGGGCTCGGCTAAAAATTGCGGTTTTTGTCTGTGCTAGTTAAATTTAAATTTATCTTCACACACATCAAAGTACATTATATGGTATTACGTGATCGACGAATAAAAGTGCGTGAAATAGCTAATATCATGGACATCTCAAATGATCGAGTCCATTTAATTTTGCATGAAGAACTACAGATGAAAAAGCTTTCTGTAAGATGGGTGCCGCATTCAGTCGACCAAAAACGTATAAGAATGAAAATTTCTCAAGCTTGTTTGGATCGTTTTCAGAAAAACAAAATGGATTTTAACTGTTGATGAGAAATGGATCCACCACTATACTCCAGAGACAAAAGAAGAATCCAAGCAATAGACTGAAGCTGGAGGAAGTGCCCCAAAGAAGGCAAACAAAATTCAATCGGCTGGTAAGAGTATGGCAACGGTTTTTTTTTTTTGGGACTTGAAAGGTATTTTATTGATTTACTATCTGCAAAAGGTAAAACAATAGATGCAGAGTGCTATTGCAACATTTTGGATCAATTAAATGTAAAAATTCGACAAAAACGTCCTGGCTTACAACACAAACAAATAATTTTTCAGCAAGACAACGCACCAGCGCACAAGAGTGTTTTGCGTTGGACTAAGTGTATTGAAGTTTCAGGAGATTATATTGAAAATAAAAATGTTTTTGAACAACTAACTATTCTCTTTATGTGCTACACTAAGAAGTTTCCGAACCGCCTTCGTATTTTACATTAGTTTTTTACTGCCGTATTCATAAAAAATAAAGTAGGTTTGAAGTGTGCTTTTAGACAAAATTTTCATACAAAATATTCTTAAAGTACATTTGAAGTCTACTTTAATTTTTTATGAATTAGACCGTAAACAAATATTAAATTATTTTTAAATATTGTGTATTCAAAATTAATGAAAAAAGAAAGTCGCTTTTGGTGATGGCCATGGAAATACATAAAGCATTATTATTTTTATGAAAAATTTTAACCTATTGGAAAATTAAACCAATTCAAGCTGAGAGTTGTTTGTAAAAAAATATTTCCCCGCTTGCAGATTATTACATTTTATTATCAAAATTCATGCTCGTTTAAGAAAATGAGAAATGTGTTTAGCGATGAAACTCATTTCTGGTTTAATGGATACTTAAACAAGCAAAATTTGGTGTTTGGTATTTGGTGTGAAGAGCTGCAGCCAGAAGTATTGCACGAACTGCCAAACTGCATCCCCAAAAATGTACTGTTTGTGTGGTGTAGATTAAGGTGGCATCATTGGACCATACTTTTCAAAAACGACGAAGGTAAGAACGTTACTATTTTTTTCCCCCAAAATGAAAAAGCTTGGCTTCCCTGAAAAGTGGTTTCAACAAGATGGTGCCACATGCCGCACAGCACGCCAAACAATGACCCAATTGAGATGTAAGTTCGTTTATTCGTGAGATACCGGCCGATATGTTGAAGAGATTTTGCCAAAATTGGACACAGCGTATGAACCATTTGAGGAGTAGCCGCCGTCAACATTCACATGAATTTATTTTTAAACATTGAATTATATAGATCGTTATACAGATTTCATATATTTCTCTAAATTGTATGTTTTTAAATCATAACCGAAAGCTCTAAAAAATCACTCAATATAAGAAGTGAGAGAGTGAAATGATGATTGATGCGGTAAATAAAGCGTTTTTGCAATTTTGTTAAGTTTATTTAGTTTAATTAATTATACCCTTTTCAATTACAAAACATAAATTCGTTATATAAAAGAAATACTACAGATTTATAGTTCACTGATCACAGGTGTTGTGTAAGTGAATTATATATATATTTTTTTTTACTAATATATTATTGTTAAGTAATTAGCTTTTGTTGTTTTTTCTGTTTATGATACAAGTGGATAGAAATAATCTGTACTTTATTTATTTATGGTTCATTGTTTGCCTAGTTTTTATTAAAGAACCCCCGCCAACACCATAAACACATTCTTCAACGCAACCTTTACATGGTTACATTGTCATTCACAGTAAAGCCGGCTTTTTTAATGTGTGTGAAGATAAATATGCCGAGTTAAATATGTTTTGACGTAACGACTTACGTAAAACATATTTAAGTACAAAGTTAAATATGTTTTGACGTAACGACTAATGAAATATAAAATACAATTTTAAATACCAAAAAACAATTTAATAAAAAAATTAATTTTAAATTGGATATATAATTTTATATGATTATAAAAAAAATATTACTTAAAATTAGATATAATTACGAAGTTCTTCGAAGTATTTTTTACAAACTTTTGAAAATTCACTTAAACAATTTTGGACTTCTATGAGGGATTTTGGCCAAAGTGGCCAAATGGAGCAAAGGCATGCATAACCACTATATAGGATATGTGCTCAATGGGAACAGCTATCAGATGCTGTTTTTGGAATTTCAGAATTGAATTTGTGAAATTTTTTACAAATTTTTGAAAACTCACTTAAACAATTTTGGACTTCTATGAGGGATTTTGGCCAAAGTGGCCAAATGGAGCAAAGGCATGCATAACCACTATATAGGATATGTGCTCAATGGGAACAGCTATCAGATGCTGTTTTTGGAATTTCAGAATTGAATTTGTGAAATTTTTTAAAAACTTTTGAAAGTTCACTTAAACAATTTCTATGAGGGATTTTGGCCAAAGTGGCCAAATGGAGCAAAGGCATGCATAACCACTATATAGGATATGTGCTCAATGGGAACAGCTATCAGATGCTGTTTTTGGAATTTCAGAATTGAATTTGTGAAATTTTTTAAAAACTTTTGAAAGTTCACTTAAACAATTTCTATGAGGGATTTTGGCCAAAGTGGCCAAATGGAGCAAAGGCATGCATAACCACTATATAGGATATGTGCTCAATGGGAACAGCTATCAGATGCTGTTTTTGGAATTTCAGAATTGAATTTGTGAAATTTTTTAAAAACTTTTGAAAGTTCACTTAAACAATTTCTATGAGGGATTTTGGCCAAAGTGGCCAAATGGAGCAAAGGCATGCATAACCACTATATAGGATATGTGCTCAATGGGAACAGCTATCAGATGCTGTTTTTGGAATTTCAGAATTGAATTTGTGAAATTTTTTAAAAACTTTTGAAAGTTCACTTAAACAATTTCTATGAGGGATTTTGGCCAAAGTGGCCAAATGGAGCAAAGGCATGCATAACCACTATATAGGATATGTGCTCAATGGGAACAGCTATCAGATGCTGTTTTTGGAATTTCAGAATTGAATTTGTGAAATTTTTTACAAATTTTTGAAAACTCACTTAAACAATTTCTATGAGGGATTTTGGCCAAAGTGGCCAAATGGAGCAAAGGCATGCATAACCACTTATAGGATATGTGCTCAATGGGAACAGCTATCAGATGCTGTTTTTGGAATTTCAGAATTGAATTTGTGAAATTTTTTAAAAACTTTTGAAAGTTCACTTAAACAATTTCTATGAGGGATTTTGGCCAAAGTGGCCAAATGGAGCAAAGGCATGCATAACCACTTATAGGATATGTGCTCAATGGGAACAGCTATCAGATGCTGTTTTTGGAATTTCAGAATTGAATTTGTGAAATTTTTTACAAATTTTTGAAAACTCACTTAAACAATTTTGGACTTCTATGAGGGATTTTGGCCAAAGTGGCCAAATGGAGCAAAGGCATGCATAACCACTATATAGGATATGTGCTCAATGGGAACAGCTATCAGATGCTGTTTTTGGAATTTCAGAATTGAATTTGTGAAATTTTTTACAAATTTTTGAAAACTCACTTAAACAATTTTGGACTTCTATGAGGGATTTTGGCCAAAGTGGCCAAATGGAGCAAAGGCATGCATAACCACTATATAGGATATGTGCTCAATGGGAACAGCTATCAGATGCTGTTTTTGGAATTTCAGAATTGAATTTGTGAAATTTTTTACAAATTTTTGAAAACTCACTTAAACAATTTTGGACTTCTATGAGGGATTTTGGCCAAAGTGGCCAAATGGAGCAAAGGCATGCATAACCACTATATAGGATATGTGCTCAATGGGAACAGCTATCAGATGCTGTTTTTGGAATTTCAGAATTGAATTTGTGAAATTTTTTAAAAACTTTTGAAAGTTCACTTAAACAATTTCTATGAGGGATTTTGGCCAAAGTGGCCAAATGGAGCAAAGGCATGCATAACCACTTATAGGATATGTGCTCAATGGGAACAGCTATCAGATGCTGTTTTTGGAATTTCAGAATTGAATTTGTGAAATTTTTTACAAATTTTTGAAAACTCACTTAAACAATTTTGGACTTCTATGAGGGATTTTGGCCAAAGTGGCCAAATGGAGCAAAGGCATGCATAACCACTATATAGGATATGTGCTCAATGGGAACAGCTATCAGATGCTGTTTTTGGAATTTCAGAATTGAATTTGTGAAATTTTTTACAAATTTTTGAAAACTCACTTAAACAATTTTGGACTTCTATGAGGGATTTTGGCCAAAGTGGCCAAATGGAGCAAAGGCATGCATAACCACTATATAGGATATGTGCTCAATGGGAACAGCTATCAGATGCTGTTTTTGGAATTTCAGAATTGAATTTGTGAAATTTTTTACAAATTTTTGAAAACTCACTTAAACAATTTTGGACTTCTATGAGGGATTTTGGCCAAAGTGGCCAAATGGAGCAAAGGCATGCATAACCACTATATAGGATATGTGCTCAATGGGAACAGCTATCAGATGCTGTTTTTGGAATTTCAGAATTGAATTTGTGAAATTTTTTACAAATTTTTGAAAACTCACTTAAACAATTTTGGACTTCTATGAGGGATTTTGGCCAAAGTGGCCAAATGGAGCAAAGGCATGCATAACCACTATATAGGATATGTGCTCAATGGGAACAGCTATCAGATGCTGTTTTTGGAATTTCAGAATTGAATTTGTGAAATTTTTTAAAAACTTTTGAAAGTTCACTTAAACAATTTCTATGAGGGATTTTGGCCAAAGTGGCCAAATGGAGCAAAGGCATGCATAACCACTATATAGGATATGTGCTCAATGGGAACAGCTATCAGATGCTGTTTTTGGAATTTCAGAATTGAATTTGTGAAATTTTTTAAAAACTTTTGAAAGTTCACTTAAACAATTTCTATGAGGGATTTTGGCCAAAGTGGCCAAATGGAGCAAAGGCATGCATAACCACTATATAGGATATGTGCTCAATGGGAACAGCTATCAGATGCTGTTTTTGGAATTTCAGAATTGAATTTGTGAAATTTTTTACAAATTTTTGAAAACTCACTTAAACAATTTTGGACTTCTATGAGGGATTTTGGCCAAAGTGGCCAAATGGAGCAAAGGCATGCATAACCACTATATAGGATATGTGCTCAATGGGAACAGCTATCAGATGCTGTTTTTGGAATTTCAGAATTGAATTTGTGAAATTTTTTACAAATTTTTGAAAACTCACTTAAACAATTTTGGACTTCTATGAGGGATTTTGGCCAAAGTGGCCAAATGGAGCAAAGGCATGCATAACCACTATATAGGATATGTGCTCAATGGGAACAGCTATCAGATGCTGTTTTTGGATTTTCAGAATTGAATTTGTGAAATTTTTTAAAAACTTTTGAAAGTTCACTTAAACAATTTCTATGAGGGATTTTGGCCAAAGTGGCCAAATGGAGCAAAGGCATGCATAACCACTATATAGGATATGTGCTCAATGGGAACAGCTATCAGATGCTGTTTTTGGAATTTCAGAATTGAATTTGTGAAATTTTTTAAAAACTTTTGAAAGTTCACTTAAACAATTTCTATGAGGGATTTTGGCCAAAGTGGCCAAATGGAGCAAAGGCATGCATAACCACTATATAGGATATGTGCTCAATGGGAACAGCTATCAGATGCTGTTTTTGGAATTTCAGAATTGAATTTGTGAAATTTTTTACAAATTTTTGAAAACTCACTTAAACAATTTTGGACTTCTATGAGGGATTTTGGCCAAAGTGGCCAAATGGAGCAAAGGCATGCATAACCACTATATAGGATATGTGCTCAATGGGAACAGCTATCAGATGCTGTTTTTGGAATTTCAGAATTGAATTTGTGAAATTTTTTACAAACTAAATGCTATACGAGTTTGATATTATATTTTTGTTAGCTACTGTATTTTTGAGTAGTGCAAAATGCAGAAAAAAATAGTTTTTGGTTGCAACTTGAATAAGATCGTGTCAAACATTTGGGAAAATTTTATTTACTTTCCATAATTGGTTGCTCAAAAAGTCGTTACAAAATATAGATTTGTAAGTATTAGTATTAGTTGAACATATTTTGGTGTATAAATGGTTTAAAACAAGTGATTGCTATCACATGCGGTAGCATGGTGGATGTGTTTTTGACTGGTACACGGTGAGTTCGAGTTCAAATCTCGGTGTTTTTCTTTCGATACAATCTTTTTTTTTAATAATATTTTTCATTAATATTTATATTTTTTTTAATTAATAACACATTCTATCATATTTTATTACTTTAAGTTTACAAAAATTCCAAATAAATAGATTTAAATAAGTGGTTTTTCAAAATTTTAAATTTAGACTTCTCTGAGGGAGGAGCCCAGTTTTCCGGGAATAGAGGCAACGTGGGCGAACAAATGCATATAGGATTTGTAAAGAAGATGAGTGGCTATAATGTATATAATGATATAATTCCATACAGTAGATGATATAAGTCTGAAATAGAATATCTCTAAAAGTTGTAAGAAAAGTTCTTCTAACTAATTGTTGAGATAAGTAAATCCGAGCTTAGTGAAAAAAATTTAAGATATTTTTTCTTTTAATTTTTTCAAAAACTATATCATTTTATTATTTATTAATTAAAAAGATAACAAAAATTATTACAATATATATATGTATGTAGGTAAAGAAATTTATTTGGCTAGTATATATGTATAGTGTATATTATATGCCAATATTTGCTCGCTATTAAACTAATAGTAATAAATATTAGTTATAGCAAACATTTTGAGATCAAGTTTTCAAAATTTAATAAAAATTCAGTCTGGTTTTATTTAAAATTAAAAATATAATTCAATGAAATATATACTAATTCATTACTTTGTGCATTTTAAATAGTTGAGTTTAAAAAAAAAAAATAACAAGTAATTATAATTCATTTCTAAGAAAAAATGGCAATAATAATAAATAAGTTAAAAAATTAAATTTAAAATTTTTAAAAGTAATTATTAATAATTACAACTTTTTGGAGATATTTTTTTTAATTTTATAAAAATTTATACATTGGTTGTTATTTCAGATATACTTATAGGTTTATATATTTATGACGTTTAAAAAAGGCATATACAAAATAATTAAAAATTAATTCATATCATTTAAATATTTTTTGTACTTATGTATATACATATACTCATTAGTTTTTAATAACAATCAAAAATAGCACATAAATGCTAGAGTGGTTCGATTGACCTAAAATAAATGCTATCTATCAGATTACATTTTTCTCACAACACTTAAGCAGCTATGATCATGATAAAAAATATTAAATGGATTTTTCTTAGATATTACCGCTAATAAATTATGAAATTAGACTGAGTCACAAAAAAAATAAATGATGTTTCCAAATTAATTGTCATAACTGTTTTTGTTTTATCGTATTATTTTAATGTACAGATTCCTTTTAAAATAATATTTAACCGGTATATATTATTTATTTACTCGACTAAAGGTACGGTCTCACTTGGCAAATATTTGCCGAAAAAGGCGTAACCAATAAATAAAATATATTGGAACTCGTTTATTTATTTAAAAAATTTCGTTTATTTAGGACAGGACACAACAAAAAATTAGTTTTATTTTATTTGACGCTATTTGATTTGCACTACTCAAAAATACAGTAGCTAACAAAAATATAATATCAAACTCGTATAGCATTTAGTTTGTAAAAAATTTCACAAATTCAATTCTGAAATTCCAAAAACAGCATCTGATAGCTGTTCCCATTGAGCACATATCCTATATAGTGGTTATGCATGCCTTTGCTCCATTTGGCCACTTTGGCCAAAATCCCTCATAGAAGTCCAAAATTGTTTAAGTGAGTTTTCAAAAATTTGTAAAAAATTTCACAAATTCAATTCTGAAATTCCAAAAACAGCATCTGATAGCTGTTCCCATTGAGCACATATCCTATATAGTGGTTATGCATGCCTTTGCTCCATTTGGCCACTTTGGCCAAAATCCCTCATAGAAATTGTTTAAGTGAACTTTCAAAAGTTTTTAAAAAATTTCACAAATTCAATTCTGAAATTCCAAAAACAGCATCTGATAGCTGTTCCCATTGAGCACATATCCTATATAGTGGTTAAGCATGCCTTTGCTCCATTTGGCCACTTTGGCCAAAATCCCTCATAGAAGTCCAAAATTGTTTAAGTGAGTTTTCAAAAATTTGTAAAAAATTTCACAAATTCAATTCTGAAATTCCAAAAACAGCATCTGATAGCTGTTCCCATTGAGCACATATCCTATATAGTGGTTATGCATGCCTTTGCTCCATTTGGCCACTTTGGCCAAAATCCCTCATAGAAGTCCAAAATTGTTTAAGTGAGTTTTCAAAAATTTGTAAAAAATTTCACAAATTCAATTCTGAAATTCCAAAAACAGCATCTGATAGCTGTTCCCATTGAGCACATATCCTATATAGTGGTTATGCATGCCTTTGCTCCATTTGGCCACTTTGGCCAAAATCCCTCATAGAAATTGTTTAAGTGAACTTTCAAAAGTTTTTAAAAAATTTCACAAATTCAATTCTGAAATTCCAAAAACAGCATCTGATAGCTGTTCCCATTGAGCACATATCCTATATAGTGGTTATGCATGCCTTTGCTCCATTTGGCCACTTTGGCCAAAATCCCTCATAGAAGTCCAAAATTGTTTAAGTGAGTTTTCAAAAATTTGTAAAAAATTTCACAAATTCAATTCTGAAATTCCAAAAACAGCATCTGATAGCTGTTCCCATTGAGCACATATCCTATATAGTGGTTATGCATGCCTTTGCTCCATTTGGCCACTTTGGCCAAAATCCCTCATAGAAATTGTTTAAGTGAACTTTCAAAAGTTTTTAAAAAATTTCACAAATTCAATTCTGAAATTCCAAAAACAGCATCTGATAGCTGTTCCCATTGAGCACATATCCTATATAGTGGTTATGCATGCCTTTGCTCCATTTGGCCACTTTGGCCAAAATCCCTCATAGAAGTCCAAAATTGTTTAAGTGAGTTTTCAAAAATTTGTAAAAAATTTCACAAATTCAATTCTGAAATTCCAAAAACAGCATCTGATAGCTGTTCCCATTGAGCACATATCCTATATAGTGGTTATGCATGCCTTTGCTCCATTTGGCCACTTTGGCCAAAATCCCTCATAGAAGTCCAAAATTGTTTAAGTGAGTTTTCAAAAATTTGTAAAAAATTTCACAAATTCAATTCTGAAATTCCAAAAACAGCATCTGATAGCTGTTCCCATTGAGCACATATCCTATATAGTGGTTATGCATGCCTTTGCTCCATTTGGCCACTTTGGCCAAAATCCCTCATAGAAGTCCAAAATTGTTTAAGTGAGTTTTCAAAAATTTGTAAAAAATTTCACAAATTCAATTCTGAAATTCCAAAAACAGCATCTGATAGCTGTTCCCATTGAGCACATATCCTATATAGTGGTTATGCATGCCTTTGCTCCATTTGGCCACTTTGGCCAAAATCCCTCATAGAAGTCCAAAATTGTTTAAGTGAGTTTTCAAAAATTTGTAAAAAATTTCACAAATTCAATTCTGAAATTCCAAAAACAGCATCTGATAGCTGTTCCCATTGAGCACATATCCTATATAGTGGTTATGCATGCCTTTGCTCCATTTGGCCACTTTGGCCAAAATCCCTCATAGAAATTGTTTAAGTGAACTTTCAAAAGTTTTTAAAAAATTTCACAAATTCAATTCTGAAATTCCAAAAACAGCATCTGATAGCTGTTCCCATTGAGCACATATCCTATATAGTGGTTATGCATGCCTTTGCTCCATTTGGCCACTTTGGCCAAAATCCCTCATAGAAGTCCAAAATTGTTTAAGTGAGTTTTCAAAAATTTGTAAAAAATTTCACAAATTCAATTCTGAAATTCCAAAAACAGCATCTGATAGCTGTTCCCATTGAGCACATATCCTATATAGTGGTTATGCATGCCGTTGCTCCATTTGGCCACTTTGGCCAAAATCCCTCATAGAAGTCCAAAATTGTTTAAGTGAGTTTTCAAAAATTTGTAAAAAATTTCACAAATTCAATTCTGAAATTCCAAAAACAGCATCTGATAGCTGTTCCCATTGAGCACATATCCTATATAGTGGTTATGCATGCCTTTGCTCCATTTGGCCACTTTGGCCAAAATCCCTCATAGAAATTGTTTAAGTGAACTTTCAAAAGTTTTTAAAAAATTTCACAAATTCAATTCTGAAATTCCAAAAACAGCATCTGATAGCTGTTCCCATTGAGCACATATCCTATATAGTGGTTATGCATGCCTTTGCTCCATTTGGCCACTTTGGCCAAAATCCCTCATAGAAATTGTTTAAGTGAACTTTCAAAAGTTTTTAAAAAATTTCACAAATTCAATTCTGAAATTCCAAAAACAGCATCTGATAGCTGTTCCCATTGAGCACATATCCTATATAGTGGTTATGCATGCCTTTGCTCCATTTGGCCACTTTGGCCAAAATCCCTCATAGAAGTCCAAAATTGTTTAAGTGAGTTTTCAAAAATTTGTAAAAAATTTCACAAATTCAATTCTGAAATTCCAAAAACAGCATCTGATAGCTGTTCCCATTGAGCACATATCCTATATAGTGGTTATGCATGCCTTTGCTCCATTTGGCCACTTTGGCCAAAATCCCTCATAGAAATTGTTTAAGTGAACTTTCAAAAGTTTTTAAAAAATTTCACAAATTCAATTCTGAAATTCCAAAAACAGCATCTGATAGCTGTTCCCATTGAGCACATATCCTATATAGTGGTTATGCATGCCTTTGCTCCATTTGGCCACTTTGGCCAAAATCCCTCATAGAAGTCCAAAATTGTTTAAGTGAGTTTTCAAAAATTTGTAAAAAATTTCACAAATTCAATTCTGAAATTCCAAAAACAGCATCTGATAGCTGTTCCCATTGAGCACATATCCTATATAGTGGTTATGCATGCCTTTGCTCCATTTGGCCACTTTGGCCAAAATCCCTCATAGAAGTCCAAAATTGTTTAAGTGAGTTTTCAAAAATTTGTAAAAAATTTCACAAATTCAATTCTGAAATTCCAAAAACAGCATCTGATAGCTGTTCCCATTGAGCACATATCCTATATAGTGGTTATGCATGCCTTTGCTCCATTTGGTCACTTTGGCCAAAATCCCTCATAGAAGTCCAAAATTGTTTAAGTGAGTTTTCAAAAATTTGTAAAAAATTTCACAAATTCAATTCTGAAATTCCAAAAACAGCATCTGATAGCTGTTCCCATTGAGCACATATCCTATATAGTGGTTATGCATGCCTTTGCTCCATTTGGCCACTTTGGCCAAAATCCCTCATAGAAGTCCAAAATTGTTTAAGTGAGTTTTCAAAAATTTGTAAAAAATTTCACAAATTCAATTCTGAAATTCCAAAAACAGCATCTGATAGCTGTTCCCATTGAGCACATATCCTATATAGTGGTTATGCATGCCTTTGCTCCATTTGGCCACTTTGGCCAAAATCCCTCATAGAAGTCCAAAATTGTTTAAGTGAGTTTTCAAAAATTTTTAAAAAATTTCACAAATTCAATTCTGAAATTCCAAAAACAGCATCTGATAGCTGTTCCCATTGAGCACATATCCTATATAGTGGTTATGCATGCCTTTGCTCCATTTGGCCACTTTGGCCAAAATCCCTCATAGAAATTGTTTAAGTGAACTTTCAAAAGTTTTTAAAAAATTTCACAAATTCAATTCTGAAATTCCAAAAACAGCATCTGATAGCTGTTCCCATTGAGCACATATCCTATATAGTGGTTATGCATGCCTTTGCTCCATTTGGCCACTTTGACCAAAATCCCTCATAGAAGTCCAAAATTGTTTAAGTGAGTTTTCAAAAATTTGTAAAAAATTTCACAAATTCAATTCTGAAATTCCAAAAACAGCATCTGATAGCTGTTCCCATTGAGCACATATCCTATATAGTGGTTATGCATGCCTTTGCTCCATTTGGCCACTTTGGCCAAAATCCCTCATAGAAATTGTTTAAGTGAACTTTCAAAAGTTTTTAAAAAATTTCACAAATTCAATTCTGAAATTCCAAAAACAGCATCTGATAGCTGTTCCCATTGAGCACATATCCTATATAGTGGTTATGCATGCCTTTGCTCCATTTGGCCACTTTGGCCAAAATCCCTCATAGAAGTCCAAAATTGTTTAAGTGAGTTTTAAAAAATTTGTAAAAAATTTCACAAATTCAATTATGAAATTCCAAAAACAGCATCTGATAGCTGTTCCCATTGAGCACATATCCTATATAGTGGTTATGCATGCCTTTGCTCCATTTGGCCACTTTGGCCAAAATCCCTCATAGAAATTGTTTAAGTGAACTTTCAAAAGTTTTTAAAAAATTTCACAAATTCAATTCTGAAATTCCAAAAACAGCATCTGATAGCTGTTCCCATTGAGCACATATCCTATATAGTGGTTATGCATGCCTTTGCTCCATTTGGCCACTTTGGCCAAAATCCCTCATAGAAATTGTTTAAGTGAACTTTCAAAAGTTTTTAAAAAATTTCACAAATTCAATTCTGAAATTCCAAAAACAGCATCTGATAGCTGTTCCCATTGAGCACATATCC
This sequence comes from Bellardia pandia, assembly GCA_916048285.2. NCBI lineage: Eukaryota > Metazoa > Arthropoda > Insecta > Diptera > Calliphoridae > Bellardia > Bellardia pandia. The sequence continues at coordinate 12,880,102 of OU696533.1, forward strand.
TATATAGTGGTTATGCATGCCTTTGCTCCATTTGGCCACTTTGGCCAAAATCCCTCATAGAAATTGTTTAAGTGAACTTTCAAAAGTTTTTAAAAAATTTCACAAATTCAATTCTGAAATTCCAAAAACAGCATCTGATAGCTGTTCCCATTGAGCACATATCCTATATAGTGGTTATGCATGCCTTTGCTCCATTTGGCCACTTTGGCCAAAATCCCTCATAGAAGTCCAAAATTGTTTAAGTGAGTTTTCAAAAATTTGTAAAAAATTTCACAAATTCAATTCTGAAATTCCAAAAACAGCATCTGATAGCTGTTCCCATTGAGCACATATCCTATATAGTGGTTATGCATGCCTTTGCTCCATTTGGCCACTTTGGCCAAAATCCCTCATAGAAGTCCAAAATTGTTTAAGTGAGTTTTCAAAAATTTGTAAAAAATTTCACAAATTCAATTCTGAAATTCCAAAAACAGCATCTGATAGCTGTTCCCATTGAGCACATATCCTATATAGTGGTTATGCATGCCTTTGCTCCATTTGGCCACTTTGGCCAAAATCCCTCATAGAAGTCCAAAATTGTTTAAGTGAATTTTCAAAAGTTTGTAAAAAATACTTCGAAGAACTTCGTAATTATATCTAATTTTAAGTAATATTTTTTTTATAATCATATAAAATTATATATCCAATTTAAAATTAATTTTTTTATTAAATTGTTTTTTGGTATTTAAAATTGTATTTTATATTTCATTAGTCGTTACGTCAAAACATATTTAACTTTGTACTTAAATATGTTTTACGTAAGTCGTTACGTCAAAACATATTTAACTCGGCATATTTATCTTCACACACATGCTTTTTTATGTATTCTGCTTGGGAGTACATAAACACAAAAAAAGTATATATGACACATCCGTTCGTTTTTTTTTTTTTCATTTTTATAAATCCCGTGCTCTATTTCTTAGTCTATTTTGCGTTTAATATTTTTTGTGTTGAACTGACAATTTTGACATGATGTTTTGTATATTTGAGAATTACACTCCATTGTCATGTTGTCATAAATTCCAACAACATAAATGGAACTCTAAAGGTTCCATCATCTAAAACTTTAGATAAAAAGTTTATATTTATGTATATGTATGTATTTATGTATGTACGAGTATGTAGCAGAAGCTACACATATCCAGTATTGAGTTCCATAAAATGAAAAAAAGGAAAAAGAACATAAGTTATATACAGTAGCACGAGTTGAAACTTATTATCAGTTTAGACATTCATTGACATTAGATGAATCTATCTGAACGTACGTCCGTCCGTCTGTCTTTCTGTCTGTTTGTCTATATGTAAGTAACATTGTTATGGCAGGGCTTATACCAACTATTTATTTGATACAATGAATTCTTATTGTTCATTGCTCTGTATTGTATTGTATTGTCTTGTATGACTATGATTTCTTTTTTTTTTTTTGTTTTTTTACTTTTTTGTACTAAAAACTTTATACAACTACTATACTAGTTTATTGATGACAATGGTGGTGGCGTGTTGGTCGGTACTGGCGTTGGAATGTGTAAGTACAGGATGCCACGATGATTATGTTTGCTAACCAAATGTCTGCAAAAATATGGGTCACACTTGTAATCATCTGTATGTGCAAAAAAAAACGACATAAAAACGAAATCTTAATCTTTTACAAATTGTTATATTTAGTTTTCATTTTTTTTTCCAGCAGCAGATTATACGTTTCTATTGTATTCGTAGTTTTGTGACAATTCAATTATAGATTTGGAATGGAAGTTTTTCTATTTGCACCAACACACACACATATTTTCAAAACCAAACGTTTCTAACATTTGTAGGCTATATGTACAATGTGATATAAGAGTTCATTGTCCTGGAACTTTATTAATAAAAAATAAGGTGGGATGAAATATAATTGCATTAAAGGTCTTTATAAACTAAATATAAGCTCTCTATTTATATTCAAAACATTTTAAATTAAAAAAGTATACTTTTCAAAAGAACACAAAAACTGTTTGAATTGCAAATTAACAAAGATTTCAATCCTTGAAAATGTCTAAAGAAAAAGAAGATCATAACAAACAAACAAAAGTCATCTTTTTATGATTGATTATAGTGTTACCGTTTGATTGTTGTTTTTTTAACTAACTAATTTTTTTGATGTTCATAAAAAATTGTTCACATAAAATCTGGTTTTTTCAATATTTTAAATTTTGTTGAGACAAAAATAGCCTTTAAATATACATTCTACAATTCTTAGTTTTTACTTTGTTTTAATATGTTTATGCAGTTTTCATAATTATTTGCTATGATTTATAATGCATAGCACAAAATTTAAATAGGAATTTTGTATAACAAGGAGAAAAACTAAATTATTGTAAGCATTTCTTTAAACAAACAGTGTCTTTTTACAAATGGTTTGTATTTAAATATAAATTTTAATGAAATGGACTTAGCTCGTTTGTTCACTAAACTACTAATATGCTAAAATATTTTAGGAATTTCCCAAAAAAAATTATATAGAAATTGCCAACAATATTTGTAAAACTAGTAGTCCCTAATTTTGTAAATCACTTGTGTTCAACGCATTACCTACGCTTCTGCGAACGCATCACCAAAAATATGAAATTTTGTAAATCACTGCGTCATTGCGTTTAGCGAACGCAGAAATATTACGTTGTTACAATACTTTCAAATCATTACGTGGTTAATGTTGGCATTGTAAATGTTGATACTGAAATTTAAATTAAAAATTTACATAAAGCTACACTTATTTTGAACTGGCAATGCTACAAACCACCTATCAGCTGTTTTTTTAATTTTGTTTAGTTATTTATTAAGAAAATATTTCGAATTGTGAAGAAAAAAGCTTTTAAAGCAAATAACTATAAATAAAAAGATACTAAGGGGCATAAAATAACGTTCATACTTATGGATATGTCTTCTTCTTCCGATGATCAAGATTCTTCAAGCGTCCTAGACATATCTATTAAAAAAATCCAATTGCGCTCTACTATGAACATCATGAATTTAACGAATATAGAGTAAGTAAAATAACACTGTGGAGATTTACAATATTTTTATATTTTGAGCTGCCAAAATTAGGCATTCCCCGAGCCACATCTGGATGCTTTTCCCTTTCAGCTCTCAACAATTCAAATTGAGCTGCCGTTGTGGCTTCTTTTTTAGTAGTATTAATAAAGTTCCTATAAAATATTAAATTAATTGAATAATTTTGTTTTTTTAATAATATTTTAATTCAACTTTTAAAACTAACGTCAAGTGATAAAAAATTCAGCGTTTCGTTTTACAAAATACACAATTTCAAGCAGTTGTATTAACAACAACGTAAGAATCAGCTGTTACAACGCAAACAATCACTTGCTTGGACGCTGTGATTTGCGAGATGTAATTTAACGCAACGCTTTGAAAATTGTGGCGTTGCGTTTTACAAAATTAGGGCCTTAATAATGCAGACGACTTACAACTTATAGGAGTGTACAAGCTCAGTTGTAAATACTTTGCGTGTTTTCTAGTATGAATTTTGTTCAAGTTGGAAAATTATGTTAAGTAGAAACTCTAAAACTAAAGCCTTGGATACATATTTAAAAAATTGTGCATGGAATATCCCATTCACTTGTAACAAATTCGTATTTAGCAGCATGACAGTTAGCACATGTTTTTTTTTTTTTTTTTTTTGGCAAATATTTGCCGAAAAAGACGTAATCACTAAATGACATATATTTAAACACGTTTATTTATTACAAAAAACTTTTCTTATTTAGACCAAAGCACAACAAATATTTATTTTTAATTTATTTGATGCAGTTTGATATTAACAAGCTCTTGTAAGAATAAAAACCTTCAAACAAATTTCTGCTAAATATTATAATAAATATTTGCCAAATATGACCGTACCTTAACTGTTCTGCTTTCAAATTAATATCAGATGTGCAGAATGCGTCAGTAAAAACTGTTGGTTATTAAGAATATTGGCAGGTTCTTGATATAAAAATTTTATATTATATGCATTTTTAGGAATTATAAAATTTCCTTTATGTTATTTTTATAGTTACTAAAATAGGTTTACATAAAAGAATTTTAGACTTGAAAATAAATAAATGAATAAAATCTGTTTTTTATAAATATAAATCATTATCCACAAAAACTACCACAAATAATAATGTGTTACAAATTCTTATATGACCCAATTATTTACTAGTTATACACTTTTATTCGACTACCAGTAAACAAACAAACAAAAAAGGAAACAAAACAACATTAAGTGAACTAACTAGGTGATGTTTAAATATTTTTTTAGAAATTATTTTCGCAGTATACATACATATGTATGTACATAGGCACATGAATATAAGACCGGCTCACCAATTTGTTTACTGTTTAATTTTTATCACTGTTGCAAAATTTTTTCCATTTTTTGACAAATCAAAATGCACAACCGGCTAAAATTCACTAATGGTCTTTTCTTTTATGAAATAAAACCTTTATTATGTACATTTTTATAATGTTTACCCCACATTTTAAAGATGTGGTATTTTTAATGGTCAGAATAGAACATAAAATCACAACAGTGTAACACTTTTTTTTCAAGTACAGCTGTTTTTGTTTTTTTTTTTTTTTTGTTTTTGTTAAAAAAGATAGCTCCCTGGTAAGATCGCTTGAAATAAGACTAATACGCAAATTCTTCTTAAACTATAAAAATTATATATATAAAAATACATTACATATAAAAGAAGTAGGAGATAATGTCCTATGAAAGTTGACATACATACATATGTATGTACATCAACTTCAGAGTATTCATTAATTACGTTCTCTACAAAGCCTTTCACTCGCGGTTGTGAAAAAGTAGTAATATTTTCCATTTTGTATATTTTTTTTTTGTTTCTTAACACAAATACACATTCATAAATAAAACATCGTGCGATTCTCCCCCTCTAAAAATACAGAGTGTGAAAGGTGCACCATTTTTTAAACTTATAATGTGACATTTATATAAAAGAACACACTAAACTTTAGCAGTGTTGACATTTTTTCAGAAAAGAACACAAAAAAATTAAAAAAAGTGCGAAATGGGAAAAACGTGTAACATTTTTGCCAGAAAAGAAAACGCCATAAATTACTTATTCCCAGGGATGCCAGATGAATGACAAAATCCCGATAAAAAGAAAAAATCGTAATTTCGAATATTAAAAATCGTCAAAAAAATCGGAAAAATAAAAAGTAAATATTTGAAATAGAATTTAGAAATTTTTATTTATATGATAACATAAAGATTTAAGTTTATATAGTCTCTTGTACAGTACATATCAAAATATATAAATTTTATCTTTTTAAATAAGAAATTATATAGTGTTAAACATAACTTGTGTAATATTTTGATAATATTTTCACACTTTTCAATTCTGACTCGTCAAGGCAATTGTTTTTGGATGAGAAGGGAAAAAGAGAACAAAAGTGGTACAAACTTGACGGTACTAGTCAATTTTCTTATTTCCTTTTTTTTTCATACATGTTGATTTGCATTAAAAAGTACGAAAACTGAATTGACGTCTGTCAATGACATGGTAAGTTTAAAAGAGAATTGAACAAAAACTGGTCAGCTAAAACTGAAGAGTGTGAAACAAGACTTCCAGTATTTTGTAAATTAATATCTGCATTTAGCATATTTTATTAATTCAGGTTAAATAACAATGTCAAAAGAATTTAGTTTAATAAGTTTTAAATAACATTTTGAGTAAAAAATCCAATTCATCCATCATATAGAGGTACTTATTTTCAATGAATTTCGTATTTTGTTATTTAAATTAATTTTTCTGAATATTCTTTCGACGTTTTGTTACATAGCAGAAGTTTTTGTAGAATTACCCCGTTGAAATTCAGAAATTGTTTCCTCTAAAAATTTTAGTTCATGGAATTCAGCATTTAAAATTGCTTTTTATGTTTACAGCTAAATAAATAATTTCTACTATCCTGACTTAATATTATTTGAATTATTATACATACTTAAACTTAACAATTGTCAATAATTAAGAAAACACTACTATTCCATAGTTTGTTTTTTGAAATATGTCATGTTCTTCTTAATATTTATGAAGGTAAGTTTAGACGATATGTTGAATCAGCATATATATGCTGACAGCCATATGATTAAAATTAGCAACAAATTCATATGTCATATGTTAGACGTTTACACGATATGTTGAAAGTAACAAATTTTTTGATGTCAGCATATGTCAGCAAATAAAATGTCAACATAAGAGTTAGCATACGATTATTGTGTTTATACGATATGTTGAATTTTATGTGTTGCTACATATGCTGAGTCGTATAAACATTTGTTTGTGAAATTAGTCAGTTTGACAACATTTTTTAATTATTATTCAACTTCTGTAATTTCTGTGTAATTTTTTAAATAAAATTTAATAATAAAAATATCAATAAAAAAAAACATAAATGATGCGTGGGAGGAAATTGGTCTAGCTATTGCTTGTACAGTGCTGATATTGGATGACGATGAAGTGGAAATAAAAGGAATAAGACGCAGAGTTTGGGAAAAGAAATGGGTAGAACGACGAGAGGAAGAAGGTTATTGTGTAAAATTATACAAGGAATTGGTATAAAGAAATAGAGCATATTTTATTGTAAAAAACAGCAATAATATAAATAATAAAAAATTGCAGAACTTACCAACAAAATCGAGGTAAATTCTATACTAAATATGCAAATAATGCGCGGAAACATGTAAAACATATATATTTATTTCCAGAGACCTGTCTCGATTAATTTGAACAATGCCGCCAATGGCTGGGCTTAAAGGTCGTGATACACTATCCTACACAATCGTACGATTCATTTACTGGAAAATTTGACCGATTTTTATCACACTCAAAAAAAAAAATCGCAACAAAGTATGTCATAGGTGCCACACTATTACACAAAAAAGATGAAAAAAAATATGTTTTTGCTAATGTAAACAAACGCAGTTTTCTGCCATTTCAATTAATATTTGTGTTTAATTATTTTGTTGTTATATGTGAATATAATAAATTGTATAAACTATACAAACAATTAAAAAATATTAAACGTCTGTCCTTTAGAATCTAAAGTTTAGATTATAATTTGTGATTTAAATCAATGAAGCCGACATTGTTGTTTTTTTATCAGCTTTATTAGAAAATACAACTCTGATCGCATATGAATTTGCCATATGCTGAAAAGCTTGCATACGCTTTTCAACAAATAACATATCTGTCAACATACGCAGGAAATTTGTCAAACACTAATAATATGCTGTTTACACGATATGCTAAAATTACCAACATACGTTTGTTGGCATTGTTAACAAACTGTTAGCAAATGTTGTTAAACATACGTATGCTGAAAAAATTTTGCGTTTACACGATATGTAAGCACTTGTCACAAATTTTTCAGCATAAATATGCTGATTCAACATATTGTCTATACTTAGCTTGATATTAAATGAGAAAAATAGTTGTTGTCTCAAAAAAAAAGAGAGAATTAGATAACAAAAACAAACAAATGATAGAACATTTTAATAATTCAGAAAATCGTCACTTTCAATGAAAAAGTCGTCACTTTGCTATTTTTGAAACAATTTTCACTCTCTATTGCATATTTTTCTTACATTTCAACATCTTTTTATGAATGACAAGGAACAAGAAGATAAAATAATTAAGAAATACAAGAATGAAAAAATTATCATTACATAAAAAAATACACATAAATTTTCATAATTTTCGTTTGTATGAAGTTGACAACAATTTCCCTTTAATTTAACTGCCACTTTAGGTTTCCTAAGTGCACTAGAGTATAGTCAGTTTAAATTTGTTTCAGAAGTAGTCTTTGCCATAGTTCATTTTAATATGTACATATGTATATGGTCTGTTTGTAAACTGCTATGTAGCCTGTTTTAAAATTAAGTTTTTATTTCTCTTTCAAACACAATTATTATTTTTGTGAGCCTGTCTAATACTTTTATAATACAAGTTTGTACATGCAAAAATCTAAACAAGAATTTCTTAGTTTAATGTTGTGTGTATAAAATGGTTAAAACATTTTTAAGAAACATTAAAAAAAAACGCACAAACAAATAACTCAAGTGTATATAAAAACGTACTCCAACTAAACCAGTAATGCCAAGAGAATATTTTAAATAGGTATATACACTCCCGTTCACTTATTTAAAGACACTAAAAATTCCATATTCAGCAGCCTGTACCTTCTGCAATTTTTAACCAATTGCAGAATTTTAAAATAGAAATGAGATATAAAAAAAAAATCATGACAGTAGTGGTTTCTTAACTAAAGAACTTTTTTTGAACAATTTATAAAAAAAAGTCAAAAAATTTGCAATTTGTTCACTTGAATAAAGACACTTTATTATTTATTTATTATTTTTAAAGTAAGCGATGATTTTTTGTAGCGAGTGTTTGTTTATTACAATTTATTACATCTTAATCATCTTACGAGTCAAAATGGCAAAACAAAAATTTTTAAATCTATCGGAAAAATCTAAAATCGATGTTTACCGTTGTGAAGGATATTCCAACCGCGCAATGCCTAAAAAAAATTGGACGAAGCAGTTGTCGACAATTACATCAAGGATCCCGAGGGGTATTGAAAAAATTTTAAAGGAAGGGTTTCATTGTCTTTATCTACCTACGTATGAGAAAAGAAAAATCGTGAGAATTGCTTCTAATTCTGCTTTATCTTTGTCAAAAATAAGAGCTCAAGCTGGAGTGCAAGCGAGCAAGTCATTAATACACAGAGTAATTAAGAGCTGTGAGTATCTTAAATACCTGAAATTACAAAAAAAGCCGCCACTTAATGCTCCTCGTAAGGAAAAGCGGCTTCAATTCGCAAGAGATTACATGGTATGGGATGTGCAGCAGAGGTCATGTAAATGACTGGAGAACCGTTGTATTTACGGATGAGAAGAAGTTTAATTTGGATGGGCCTGATGGTTAAAACTATTATTTCCATGATTTGCGCAAATAAAAGCGATTTTTGAATCGTCATCACAGCCGAGAGGGTGGCGTTATGGTGTGGGGTGCTATTACGTACTATGGCACCATCGATCTTGAATTTCAAAGTGCAAAAATGACTGGTGCAAGCTATAAAACGTTATTGGAATCAGCTTTACCGAAGTTCAGTGAATTATTTCGTCCCATATCTTGGACATTGCAACAGGATAATGCCCCTATACACACCGCCAGAGTAGTAAAGGAGTTAATTGCAAGCCAAAATGTTAATATTCTTGACTGGCCAGCCTATTCGCCAGATCTAAACATTATCGAAAATGTCTGGGGTTGGTTATCTCGTAAGGTCTATGAAGGAGGTAGACAATTTGATGACAAGCAATCACTAATTCAGACCATTAGAATGCTTGGAATCAAATATCGTTGGATTACATACATTCTCTTTATCTGTCAATGACAACCCGTATATATGAAGTTATTAAAATCAAAGGGGGTTGTACCCATTACTAATTTCTTAAATAAAGTAAAATAAATTAATAAAAACTGCTTTTTATTAAAATTAGTTAAAGTGTCTTTATTCAACTGAACCAAAAAAATAGCAAATTTTTTGACTTCTTTTTTTATAATTTGCTCAAAAAAAGTTCTTTAGTTAAGAAACCACTACTGTCATGATTTTTTTATATCTCGAGATGTCTAGCTTTCATTTCTATTTTAAAATTATGCAATTGGTTAAAAATTGCAGAAGATACAGGCTGCTGAATATGGAATTTTTAGTGCCTTTAAATAAGTGAACCGGAGTGTATGTATATTAAATATTAAATCATTTAGAAATCACGCAAAATTGACAACACTGTAAGGTACATTAGATATATTTATTACACTAACTATGTACATCAGCAACAACAACAAACAGCAACAATATCTTTAGAATAATCATCACGCGTTGGCAGTTGGGTTTTGTGTGTTTGTGATTCTAGTTAACAGTGTGTAGTAATTGTTGTTTGGTTTACTTTGTTGGCTTTGGTTCTGTACTCACTCATATGTATTAATTTTTTATTTTTTTTATTCAGATTGTTTGGTGAATATGAAAAACTAGTTTTACACAAAAAAAAATTTCCTTTTTGGCGACAAAAACTGGTGAAATTGTGTCACAAATCTATACCAGTGTAATACTTAAACAACAACAAGAACAGCATTAAAAATAACACGAACCATGATTGCCAATAATAACCACAATAAAAATTATTCACCTAAAGGGTCCGCCAAATAACATTTTTTTTTTTAATGCTATAAAAAAAAATACTGAATATTTTCTCAAATTTCTTTTTTTATTTGAAAGGACAATCCTTCCGGTTAATAATGGAAAATAATTTCATTCAAATGGCTGCCTCGGCTGGCCATGCAGTAGCCTACACGATCGGTCCAATTTTTAAGCACATTATCGATTGTGTGCAGCTGTATTTTACCAATGGCTTCATGAATATTGTCCTTTAAAGCGTCAATTGTCTCTGGCTTGTCGGCGTAACACTTATCTTTGACCGCGCCCCACAAATAATAGTCCAACGGTGTCAAATCGCAGCTCCGAGGTGGCCAAACGACATCAGCTATGCGGCCGATAATGCGATCTTCAAAAACAGGGCGCAAAACATCGAGTGTAGCTTCGGCTGTGTGGCACGTAGCACCGTCCTGTTGAAACCAAATGTTGCCAATATCCTCCTTGCCAATTTCAACGTGGCCCGATCGCCATTGACTGTGACGGCCACTTCTAGCTCATTTTCGAAGAAAAATGGCCCAATTATGCCTCTCGACCAAAATCCGCACCAAACAGTGACTCGTTTTGGGTGCATCGGCTTTTAAATGTATGCGTGCGGGTTTTCTGTGCCGGCATCTTCTGTAAGTCGGTCGCAGGCCCACTTAGCGAAGCGAAAACGCATTGGATGGTCAGTTGGCTTCAACTCCTGAACCAATTGGACTTTGTATGGCGTCATAACAAGGTCTTTATGCAAAATTCGTCTCAATCATGTCTCCGAAATGTTCAATTGTTGAGAACGACGGTGAATTGATGTTGATGGCGCTTCACGCACACTTTCTGTCACAGCAGCAATATTCTCGGGTGTACGCACTGTTTTTGGTTTTTCACGCTTTGGTTTACCGATGAGGTTGCCAGTTTCTTTCACTTTTTTTTACAAGATAACGAACATACGGAGCTGACGGTGCTTCTCTTCTTCCAAAATCCGTACGCAATTTTCGCACACATTCTGCAACATTACCATGATTTTCAAAGTAATGTCGCAATATTTCCCAGCGTTGTTCAAGCGTATACACACCATATTCGTTCAGCGGAAGGATAAAACTAATTATCTGTCAAATCAGACATGAGCTAAGTGTTACCATTCACGAAATAACCACTAGTTGAAAAAAACGTTAGACGGCGGACCTGTTATAACAGCAACAGCCGCATTAAGTTTGCTCGTTATCAGCGTTGTCAACTTTGAAATTTCAAAACGCACTAAAATGGAGAAAAAAGCGCACCATGTACAAAAAAACGCACCTAGTTAAGAATTTCGTTTTTGTTTCAAATATTTATTGAATTAATTTGAAATTTTTTAATATCATAAATTCTATAAAAAACTTTTTATCAACGTTTATTAGTAAAAGTAATAATATTAAAGCCCTTTTTTATAAATGAAGATAAAATAAGCATTTAAGCACTCAAAATTTAACTCACAATATGAACTAATTGGTAAAAAGCTAATTTCGGTACATATTTGTTACTTTTTTTTATATATTTTTGTTTTCTAGTTAAAGTACTTCTATTTGACTTTTTCCAATAAAAAAAACCCTGGTTGTTCGTACACAGTTCAGTAGACCAAACCATCAAGTTATACAAGAATTTTTATTTACATGTTTAAAATGTTAATTTGATTTTCAAACAAAGATTTTTGAAGAATTTGATTTCATTTATCATACATTCGTATTTAAAATACATTTTTTCATCGTATAGATTTCATGAGTTATGAATTATTAAAAAACTGCAATTAAAAATTAGTAAAAATAAAGATTTCATCACATTTTCGAAAAAAACAAAAAAACAAAATACACAAAAAAATTTTGCAGTGTTGAATGAAATGGTACTGAAACAGGTGTATTTTATTGTGTTGAATTTGCTTTGGTGCCACCAAAAATTACTAAAATTAACTAAAGAATTTTTCGCACCAAAAATTTAAAAAAGCACCAAAAATTTAAAAAAGCACCAAAAATTTAAAAAAGCACCAAAAATGGTGCGAAACACACCAAGTTGACAACGCAGCTCGTTATATGTCATTACTACTCTACACATATGCTGTTTATATTTGAGTACTTGTACTTACCTTTATTTTCTTCTTCTCATTGCGCTTTTATTAACGTGAAATTATACCGAAATATTGTTTTGAGTGTTAAATGCTCTTTTTACTTTTTCCTTTTTTTTCAAATGAAAAGATACATGTAATATAACCGAATAAAAGAAATTGTGAATTGAAAATTTTGTAATTTATTTTTGCAATTTTTGTACAGATTTATTTTATGTATGTATTTTTAAAATTTTTTTAAACTTAGTTAAAAACCCACCTCCATGATAAAATTTTAAAAGCTTTTCAGTAGGTTCCAATTTACATAGCAAAGTGGCGATTTGACGTTTTTTTCATTAAAAGTGACGATTTTCTGAATTATTAAAATTTTCTATAATTTGTTTGTTTTATTAATGTTTTTGTTATCAAATTCTCTCTTTTTTGAAGACAGCAACAATTTTGCTCATTTAATAACATGACATATTTCAAGAACAAAACTAAATGATAGTGACGTTTTCTTAATTAAAGCCAATTAATTGTAAAGTTTAAGTATAATAATTCTATATAATATTATGAATCAGGATGAAATTACTTATTTTCTTGGTAAATATAAAAAGCAATTTTAAATGCTGAATTCCATGAACTAAAATTTTTAGAGGAAACAATTTCTGAACTTTAACGGGAAAATTATACAGAAACCTCCTATTCCTCCTATTTTAGCAAAACGTCGAAAGACGTTTAACAAAAATACTTTGATAATAAGTATGTACTGTATATGTTGAATGAATTAGATTCTTTACTCAAAATGTTATTTGAAATTTAATAAACTAAATTCTTTTGACATTGTAATTTAACCTGAATAAATAACATATGCTAAATTAAGATATTTACTCGTATTTATAAAATTCTGTAAGATATTATTAAAATATAACACAATTTGTGTTTAACATTATATTTTTTGTGATTTAATATTTAAAAAGTTTAAATTTATGTATTTTGATATATATTGCATAAGAGACTATACAAACTTGAATTTTTATGATTTCGTTTAAATAAAAATTTCAAAATACTATTAAAATTAATAGTGACTTTTTATTTTTCCGATTTGTTTACGATTTTTAAAATTCAAAATGACGATTTTTTCTATTTTATCGGGATTTTGACGATTTTTTCCGAAAATAATCTGGCAGCCCTGCTCGTATTACGTATGGCTATACACTCAAATAAAAATACGAGCGATGTAAGCAAGAAGAATTGTGCTGTGTGAACACCGAAGAAATTTGAAGGAAAAAATTGTATCAATAATTTACAAATGAATTTATTTTATATTTACCGTCTAATTCATAAAACTTACAAAAGGTTTATAAGAGGTTTATAAAACAAATTTTGTATGGAAATTTGCGAAAATAAATAAAAAAAAAAAATACAAATCAAAGTTTTTTATTGTACAATATGTCATTACTTTCGACTAAAGTAATAAGTTTTTCGTCATCCATCGTTTATTTTTTATATTTTTATAACTTTTATACAAAAACTTAATTAAATTCAAAGAAATTGAACATTTTTGTGATAAACCAAAAAATGTTTTGTTGTGCAGATGTCAGCTGTTTTGCTTCTACACATTTTCTATTTAACAGAATCAAGTCAGCTGATTCGGAACGGAACAGAAAGTAGAGACTAATTCTGTCTTTAGACTAATACTTTTTAGCGTTACAAACATTAGCAAAAAGCCAATTTACTCTTCCTACTATGGTGATATTAAGTATAATAAAATAAGAAACATAATGATTTTAAATATAATGAATTCTATCTATCTTCTATTTACATAAAAATGAAAACATTACAGAAGAGTTAATTAAGGCCTGATACAGTAAACAAATTATGGAACTTTTTATGAAAATTCCTCAAAAAATATTTAACAACTGTGTAAGTTGTATTTAAGGTTAGACTCCTGAAGAGAACCTTAATTAGTTTCGTTCTTGAGTTTAAAGTTGTATTATTTATATAGTAAAAACTTTATTTTTTAATTATGCGTACCACAAATTTTTAAAAATAATTTCAAGAAAGTATTTAAAAATTGTTTGGCATTTTAAAACAAGTTTTAGCATATTTTAGCTTATTTGTAAACTGATTTATCCGTTTAACTTTTTAAGATCTGGCCACACTGTTGATTCGTCTTTCTTGTGCGATTAAAGTTGACAAAACATCATATAAAAAACGGGAGTATAGAAACTCAAGCTTGCGGTTAATTATTTTATATGAAGTTTTAACAATCTAAATCTTACCAGAAAGCCCCAACACATTAAAATATTCATATCTTTTATATTATTTTCGAACACAATCAGTATAAACATGTAAGGACAATATTAACAATACAAAAATGACTAAAACTGAACCGTTTCACTTAATTTGCATTTTATCCAAGAAGTGGAACCGTTGTCAAAAGCCTTCTTTATCACTTATCACCTTTATTTAAATCCACCTGTCATTATTTGACTACTTCTAAGTAATGCAGACGGTAAATCATTATCATGTTCTTCATGAGGAGCTAAATAATTTCTCATTTATATTAATTTAAAATTATTTTATTTTTCATTGTTGTTTTTAAAATCTCATTATATTTTAAGAAATCATAATAAACTGAATTACTATGTAATAAAATTCTATGGTACTCAAATATCACTTAATTTAAACTTTCGTTTGAGACAATTAAAGAAAATTAGCAGTATGAAATAGTTACGGTTTTAATTTTGTACATAATTTAATTGACTTTTACTTAACCTATAGACAATTAAGTTTTTAAATGGTTACAAAAAAACTACGAACACCACTTCATTTAAAAAATTCAAGCGTATTTATTTTTCTTTTTAAATTTATATCTATGCATACATATACATATATGTATGTATGTATTTGCAATTCTTGATAATCTTTGTTTTGTTATTCCTATTAAAAATAATGTACCTATGAGCAATCAATAGTTAAATGTAAAAATCAAATGTTAAATATTTTTATTTACATACAAGCATAGTTGCCAGATAAATAAGGGTTCAAATCGTCAAATCTTGAATAAAAAATCGTCAAATCGTCAAAATGCATTTTTCAAAATCGTCAAAAAATTGTTTAATGCATAAACAAAAAGTAGAAAAAAAACAACAAAAATAAATATGTTTAAGAGATCGATAAAAGTTTAAAAAATAGTTATAAATATCAATAATAAAATTAAAAAAAGAGTAAAAAAACAAAACAAAACACAAAAATTAATGTAAAAGGAACACAAAAATAAGTAATAAATTACTTTTCAAAATATAGTTTTTAAATTCAATTTTTTAAAAAAAAATTTATCAATGTTTCTTAAAAAATTTATATAATTTTTAATATAAAATACACAAAACAATTTCTTCATAGTAACAATGTAAAACATAAAAAATCTACTTTTAAATACAAAATATCACCTTTTTACAACACTATGCGTTTTAGAATTTTTCAATTATATTTCTGTTTGGTGTGGATTATGGACCGGTGGCAATATCGACAGCTCAATTCCAAAACATGCTAAGTCGAAAAAGTGAGGAGAACTTTGTTGTTTATAACTTTTGATTGGACTAGCCAATCATAACCAAAATTTGACAGAATTTAAGTTGAAAAAATATAAATTCAAAAACGCAAAAAATTAAAAACATGCTAAGTCGACATAGCATGGTTTGGAATTGAACTAACCGTACGTTTTTAAAAACAACAAAGACAGGAACGTTACTGTAAATGGTGAAGGCTACCGTCAGATGATTACAAAATTTTTTCTGCTGAAAATGGAAGAGCTAGACTTGCCTCATATGTATAGTAGTTTTAACAAGACGATGGAAAATTCCACACAGCACGGAAACAATGCTCAATTGAGAGACAAGTTTATTTTACGTTTGGGGTCGATCAATTACACTCCTACATAGTGCGATTTAACGCCTCATATCTAATATTAGCTAATATTGAAGAATTTATACGTGAGATATCGTCCGATATGTTTAAGAACCCTTTAACAACATTTACATGAAATCATTTTTAAAAATTTAATTTTATCGATCGGTCCATCAACTCAAATAAAGATTTCATACATTTGTCTAAATAACTCTTTACGTTGTTTATGTTTAGCCTTTTCAATTCCGATTCACTAACGTTTCATGCGTTCCTGCATACAAGCTTTAGTTTTATTGGGAATTATATTTTTATAATTTATGCCGTACATTGAGGTTTAGTATTGTACTTCAATAAACATCTGTTAAAAATGATATCCAGAAAACGTATCGTAACAGCACAATGCAAAACAACAAAGAAAATGTGTAAAAATAAAACTTTGAAACGTTTAAATTAACAATAATAAAATAATAAAAAAAAACATTTAAATGAGTCATAAGCTTTAAAAATGCTGATATTTAAACACATCAATAAAAAACAACGAAATGTGAGATGAAGCTTAATAGTTATTATCAAGGAAAATTTCAATACAAAACTAAAACAAAAACAACAATTAAATATTCTCATGTAGTAGTAAATAACTGAATATTTAGCTTTATATTTATTTTAAATAAAGGATTTTTGTAAAAAATAAAATACATGTTGAAAAGATTGCAATAAAACTGAATTTATTGAAACATTTTAAAGGCTTTAGATAATTTGACTCAATTCTGTTTAACTAACATATGTAGCTAACCCACTTAATTTAACCTATTGAGCTAATTTCTCTAGTTAAATTAATAAGAAATTAGAGAGAAAAACGGACTTAAAATATTGTAAAATTATGTCAAACACTAATAAAGCTCAAATAGAAAACAATTTTATTCCAAAGTAACTGAATTGCCCACTTATAGGTCTAGTTAATTGTCACTTGTAACACAAAAGTAAGTTTTTCTCCAACATCTCACACACAGCATTTCCCCAATTGCTTAATATGAGATGGTTAAAGAAAATCAAGGAAAACTTATGTATATATGTACATATACAGAAAACATCCAGAAACCAGTTGCCCCTAGAGAATATTTATCTTCTCGAGTGTTTTTTTTTTTCGTACATCTTCCAACAAAATGGCAAGAAGCGAAAACGAAACACTATGAAAAAAGAATCTCCAATAAGAAAAAGCGTACAATAAAATGTGTAAAATACTTGTGTATCCATACATGTTTTATGTAGAACTGGGTTAATATTTAAATTAAATCAATTCAATTTGAAATAAAAGAAATTCTACAAGCAAAAATAAACGGCCAGCCAGTATTTAGCCGGTGAAAGAGAAAAGAAACAAAGAGATTTTCTGTTTATAAATTCGTTTATTTGTATTTTTTTATATTTTATAGGTATTTGTTGGCTACAATCAAAGAGTTATTGGAATATATTTAATAAAAGGTATTTGTGTTTGCTTTATTTAAACAAAATATTATTTGTTTTGTTTGTTGTTTTTTTTTTTTTTTTTAAATTAAGTGTTGTAGTAGGTATTTTTTTTATTTCGAAATTTATGGTTATTTAAGAGATAAATTTACATATTTTAAAGTATTTGGGGCGTTCTAAAAAAAAATTTAATATTGATTTAGCATTCAAATTTCAGTCAAATTTGTTTGAACTTCAAATCGTAGAATTCTATTTTAATAGAGCTGTATTGTCAATAAAAAGCAACCGAACAGCAACTACAAAACAATTACAAAAACAATAAATTTTGTTAGGAATGTGTCACAGTAGAGAACGCGACATTCCTAAGTCTTTTAAGTAAGGAAAAGTAAAGAAATCTTCAAGATTTTTTGTTTATGGATAGCATTTTATTAGCACCGTGTTTAGAATAAATGGTAGGTTTATTTTTATAGAGTACCACGGTACCGAACGCGACTTTCGTACATTTTTGAAGCAAGCAAATGTAACCTTAAAAATTGTTTCTACTAGTTCTCATTTTTTGATAGCATTTTAGTATGTTTTATCATTTTGTTGTTTTAATATATTGGCAATAAATAACTATACGATTTAGAACGCTACATACAAAAGAAATCGTTTCCATTTGCATCTATAAAACTGCAAAAATATATGTATTAGGAACATAATATTTTAAATTGTTTTTTAAACTAAAGTAGAATAATGTGACTTTCTTCTGATAGCTGTCATGTTGAAATATATGCATACGATTATTATTATTATTATAGTATTTTTTAGAATTCTATAGAGTTATGTTGTCTATCAACGAAATATTCTACAATATAGTACCAGCTGCACAGCAACTAACAAAGTAATAACAAAATCAGCAGACATTTGTTTTAAAGTTTACCACGGTCCAGAACGCGACATTTATATGTCTTTAAAGTGATAAAAATAAAGAAATATTTAACAAAAAAAAAAAAAAAAGAATTTGTTGTTTTTTCCAGAACGCTACACAGAAATATAAATCGTTAGCGACTGCATAAAAAAACGACTGCAAATTGGAAGTAGAATAATGTAGATTTCTGTTAAAGTTGTCATGTTGAAATGAAATGCCTTTGTTTTTATTTTACAGCCTATTTTGCAGGTATGATTAAAAACGTGACATTTATAAAGCGTCATATTTTTTGTTACAATTGTGATAAAGATTGCTTAAATTTATTTCAACAAAAGCTTCAATTATTTTAACATTGAAAATCTCCAAGTACTCAAATCAAGCAAGTTTTGCCTTCATTGCTGTTGTTTTTTCTGTGTTTGCTTGCCGGTTTTAAGGCTCAAACTTAGCATCATTTTTCTTTCTATCGCCCATACTTATAAAGAGTGATTTTTTAAAAGATTTCGGATTTGATTTAAAAAACACATCAAATTTAGAGAAATGCATGAAATCTTTATTTGAACGATATATGTATGTATAATTTAATGTTTAAAGATAATTTCATGTAAATGTAGACAGCGGTAATAGTACGCATTAAATGATTCATATCTTGTGTCCAATGTTGGTAAACTCCCAGGAACTTATCGGACGTTATCTCACGAATAATGATTTCAGTACGTCAACTTTTGCGGGCTTGTACTTATATATATGAGCCTTAACATAGCCCCACAACAAATAAATAGTCTAAAGGCGTTAAATCGCACGATCTACGCAGCCAAATGACCGGCCACAAACGTGAAATAAACTGTTCACCTAACTCGTCTGCCAAGCTCTTCCATTTTTGGCAAAACAAAATTGTAATCATCGCACAGTAGCGCTTGCAATTCACAGTAACGTTCCTGCCTTGGTCATCTTTGAAAAAGTGCAGTTAAATGATGCCACCAGCTCATAAGCCAAACCAAACTGTGAATTTTTCGGGATACATTGGCAGTACTTGCAATGCTTCTGACTGCTTTTCACACCAAATACGACAATTTTGCTTGTCTACGTGTTCATTCAACCGGAAATGGTTCTCGTCCTGAACACAATTTTCCGATAAAAAAAAGTGCATGATGCATGAATTTTGATAATAAAATTCAATAATCTGCAAGCGTTGTTGGTTTACAAGTCGATTCATGCTTAAATTATAGACCAAACTGGACATGTTTAACAGTAAACATGTTACACGAAAACAGCTGATCTACCAAAAAGAAAGTTTCGAAAAAAATCACCTGTTGCTGCATTATTGAAATATTCTTTATACTTGAGAGAATCCCTTTACATTTTTGCCAAGTACAGCATTAATGCTATCTTACGAGGGCGGTTCGGAAACTTATTAGCCTGGCAGAGAAAGCGCGGTATAAACAGAAAAAAGTTAAGTGTTTTCCGTCTGTACATGTGTTCATACATGTTAAATTTCTTTTCGATCTGGCAACTCCTTCATATAGAAACAGGTGTTCAAAAAAGACGCATCCGCGATTTTTTTATAATGGAAAAATGAGAAATTCTGGTGTCCTTAAATATTTAAATAAAAAAAGGTTTATCGGGACAAGATATTCAAAATGATATGGTAATATGTTAGGTTCATATACAACAGTAAAAATTGGGTTGCTGAGTTTAAACGTGTTCGTACACGCCTTGAGGATGAACCACGTAGTGAACGTCCAAAAACAACAACAACAAAAGAAATTGTAGCCAAAGTACATTATATGGCATTACATGATCTACGAATAAAAGTGCGTGAAATAGCTAATATCATGGACATCTCAAATGATCGAGTCCATTTAATTTTGCATGAAGAACTACAGATAAAAACAGCTTTCTGCAAGATGTTAACAGTCGACCAAAAACTCATAAGAATAACAATTTCTCAAGCTTGTTTGGATCGTTTTAAGAAAAATAAAATGGATTTTAACCGTCGTTTGATAACTGTTGATAAGACATGGATCCACCACTATACTCCAGAGACAAAAGCTGGAGGAAATGCCCCAAAGAAGGCAAAAACAATTCAATCGGCTGGTAAAATTATGGCAACGGTTTTTTGCGACTTAAAGGTAAGGCTAAGAAGTTTCCGAACCACCCTCGTACATATATATACAACAAGTACAAATTTAAAACAAAATATATTCCATAATTCATAAGTAACTTAAGCCAAATTTAACAATTTAACATTAACAAAAATTAGAAAAATAAAGTACCAGATTTTTCGCATCAAAAGAAAGTAAACATGTGCATATGTATATTAAAATTATGTAAAATTAATATTATTTAATAATATTTTGTTTGTAGTCCTTCTGCCTTTATCATAGTTGAATATCGTCTAGACATAGAATCATAGAATAGTTTTTTAGTGAAATCAAGCGAAATTTTATGCCATTCATCTTGTATTACTGCCTTTAGGTTATCCTTCAAGAAATATTTCTTTGTTAAATTTTTTTTTGTCCAGATATTCCCACAGGTGCTCAATTGGACAATGATCCTAAGCATACTTTCAAAATTGTGAAAGAGTGGTTGCTTAATCATTGTTGTTCAATCTACTATTGAACAATATGAAATATAAAATTTATTGAATTGTATGTATTAATTATTAAAATATTTAAATTTATTAAATTGAATTTATTAAATAAGTTAATTGAAGTTATTGAATTGTTGTATTAATTATTAAATTAAGTAAAATATTAAATTAGAAAAAATTTGGAAACAATTGTATTAATTGAAATTATTATTAATATTGAAATTAATGAATTTGTGTTACCCTAACTTAATTAAAAATGAAAATAACAGATTGTAACTATTTAAAGTAACAACATGTTGATAACGGTTGCAACATGTTAAGGATAAATTAAAAAAGAAAAAGTGTCAAAGTAATAACAAAAGAATTTAAAATTCACTTTATCCTTAGCACTCAACCTAGCAAGTTCAATCCTCGCACAATTTATAAACCACAAAAAATCATTCAGGTAACGCATACACATATACACACACTATTATTTACTCTTGTACATAAACTAAATTTATAAATAAAACATTAACTTGTATTATTGAAAATAACTCTACCAATTTACCTCTTTCTTTTCCACACAAACACCCATTGCAATTATTCCATTGAGTAATTGCAATCATAATCTTTAGTTTGGTACCTACACCAAGCTAAAGATTATTTAAAAAAGGAACCGAATTTCTTATATAAACAGAAATTCCAACTTTTTTCAATTGTCAAAAAACTTTTCAATTGAGAAATTTTGGGAATATATTGGTCAAAGAAATATTTCTTGCAAGAATAACAAGTAATGCAGGATGAATGGAACCAAATTTCGCCTGATTTTAATCCGATAAAAGCAAAAGGATTAAAAACAAAATTGCAATTTAAAAAAATAAGTAAACAGGTGTAATTTTATTTTGACGCAAAAAATTTGGTATTTTTCCGTTAAAATTTAATTCTTTTAATGTATGTTTCTTATTTTTTTAGGTTTTGTTAATGAGTTATAATTTGCTGAAGTTACTTATGAATTATGCAATAAATTTTGTTTTAAATTTGTAGTATGTACTTGTAGTATATGTGACCCGGCCTATGAAAAGGTGGCTTATGACTCAAAAAAATATTTTCCACTTTTTTTTTTTTGTTTCGATAGTTTTTGAGACGCTCTTTCACGTGGTGAAAACTAGAAAGACCTAACTTGCTTAGAAGTGTACTAAAAATGTAGAGAAAGAAGAGCACAAATGAAAGAAAAACAGAATTTAATTGAAAATCCAGAATGTTTGCATTGAAAAAACATCGCTCTTTATATAAACAAACGAACTTATCTCATTTATGCTCTTTTGCCTTTTTTGGTTGCCTTTTGGGCATGACTGTTCATAATGCAAAATAAAAACTACTAAGAAACTGACGAAATGCATTATTTATCTTTAACAGCTGTGTCTCGCAATTTCTTGTTTGAGTCATAAGCCACCTTTTCATAGGCCGGGTCACATATATGTATAAAAAAAAAACATTTTTTAAACAATATTGAGGCTCACTGTAAATTTGTAAGCAATAATTACAAAAGAGAAATTGTCATTAAATCAATTAATATTGTTAGAATAACATTATACATATTATTAAAATATAAACATTTTAATAGAATGTTAGAAAATTCTTTTTGTAAGAATGCTCATATTAGATTAAAATTCATCGATTACTAAATTACTTCTAAGTAATAAATATAATATGTAAAAGCCAAGTCGGAAATTGATGGAACAAAGGTTTTGTTTTTAACTAATATTTATGTATGTATAATAATACCGTATCTTTAATCTAGCAAAAGTTGTTTTAATATTTATAATTTCCCCATAAAACTTTAACAAATTATCTATACACATAAATAAATAAAGAAATACATATTAACATTCATAATCTAATAATATTATTAAAAAAAAAGTTCAGATAAAATGTTGTTAAGTGCAAAATACATAATATGAAGTTGATTTATTATTCGAATTGATTCGATGGCGACCACATATTGGGGCCAATTATGTATATAACGAATGGTAATAAATAGAAATACTGTTCTGTTCGAAAACATGATAAAATAAAATCTTGGCTTTTAAAAAATTTGAACTGCCTGAAAAATAAAATATTAGTTTTTTGCTCAAGAGAAGTCTGAGCCTTATACTTGCATTTAAACTTTGGGAAAATCATTAATGAAAAAAAAGGAATCGTATTACTAGCGGCCTTAGTTAAAGTTGATGTTAGTATGTCGAAGCAATAAATAAATTCGATGATTTTATTTAAATTATTGATCTATACTAAAAACGTGGCGGTAAAATATGTCGCATGCTAAATCATATTAAAGGTTTTAACAAGAATTATATTTTAATTCACAGATTTTATAATTTTTCTATTTTTGGCACCGTGCTGGATCTCATGTTTATTACTTATGTATTTGAACCCTTAAATGAATACTGTACCATATATGGTACACTTTGTATATTGCTTGCAAATTTAAGCAATTAAACTAAAATTTTATTTAAGAGGATTTAAACTAAATAATATAAAATAACTTTTCATTTAAATACCGCTTCGACTCACTTGCTATTGATTTTAGTTTTCAATAAAGCGCATCCGTCTAGCGCTTTTTGCTCATAATTTCAAAAGTGATTTATTTCAATGAAAAATTAATGCCGAATTTATATGTAGAGAGTGATTCTACATAAGGGTAGTGTAGTCACGATTCAGGGTTCTGACCTCATGCATTTAAAGGGTTAAACAACAAAGCGATAAAACCTAACTATTGCACTAAACTTAGTGCCTTAGTAAAATGCTATTGAAAAATGAAAACAAGAAACTAATTCTTAAACTTTTCAAATTTTTTCTCCTAAAATTTGCACAAATGTCGCATTCGTTACTATGCTACTAGTCAATGCAAATACATATGATGAAATAAACAAAGAAAGCAGTTTGGTAATACAGGGTGGGCCAAGTTTGACTGAATGATTTGAACTCTATTGGCATATTGTAGCCGTTGTGGTGCATCCCTCGGCAATAATTCTTGGGCCAATTGAATTTTATATGGAAACATCTTCAGATCAACTTTAAGAATACGTCGTAGCGATGTTCTGGAGATGTTCAATTGAGTATTAAATTAAAAATGCAAAAGTTATAAGCATTTCAAATGAGTCAGTCCAAGTTGGAAAATAACACAAGCTTAAGCCTATGTGAGCTAACACAAGCAAATACATATTTATTAAAATTTGATGTCAGTAAATAATTTTCTCTAGTAAAATTCATATATTATTTAAAAACATTTACAAAATAATAGTATTAAAAATATATTACGCATTTTGTTTTAATTTTATATATAATTCTAGGAATTTACAAATACTATGTATGTTACTATTTTCATTACTGACTGATAACAGCAAAAATGCTAATATTTATTTATTTCGTATGTAGCGCAATTGATTTGGCCAAACAGTATAGGGTGCGGTTATTGTATCTTTTGAAGACAAAGAATGTAAATTTGTTTTATATTTTCACACGGCCAAGGAAAAATAGTAAAAATTACAAACACTTGAATATAAAATTTCGCATGCAAAGAAAATACAATTTCATTATCATTCTTAAACCAAACCCAATGTTTTTTTTTTTTTAATTTAAGATGTGCCCAGCAAGCAAACACCCTCCACAAAAACTCATTGAAATTAGTCATAAAGGAATAAAATGTTTTTAAAAAGATTACAGTCAATTATTTGTAAAATATATATAATATATTAATAAAAATAATTTAAATAAAGTCATCTTCATTTGATTATATGTTGTTTATAATGAAATTTACATACACACATATGTATATTTATATAATAAAAAAAATAATAACAATTACATTCAGCACGCATACAGAGACGGGCATGTACTCTCACACTCAGCATGACAGGCATGGAAAATGCAATACTATTGTACTTTTGGTATACCCAATTTAGTAGTACTGTCGGGACCAGAAGTATTACGGATAATCGATTATCACGGTTAATCGAATAACAATTTTTAATTATACAGTTTTTTAATATGGTGTACATATATGTACATTTGAAGGTTTGTTAATTATATTAACTTTATCTTCAATATTTAAAACGTTTCTTTGTCTTTTTACCAATGGTAACGAGTCATACTAAATATCGGCCCAATAATGAATAAAAAAAATCCCCGGGAGTTTTTCCCCTTTCTATTTTTTAACATTGAATTTGAATAGGAAAATGGGAAAAGGGGAAAAAACTCCCGAGGAATTCATTCATGATTGGGCTGTATATGTATTTAGATCTAAACCCGTCCTTTCCAAATTTCAAAATTAAACTAATTACTTGTAAATGCTTCTGACACATCGTTTGCAAGAAAAGGATTCCCCGTTTCCATGTTTATTATATTGTACCTATGTATGAATTTGAATAGATACCGTGATGGATGGATAATACGTGATGGATATTAGAGGTAATCACGGTTAATCGAAGCAAAAAATTTGAAAACATTGCAAACAAAAAACTATAGACTGATAATTGCTCATTACTAATCGAGGTTACCGGTTAACCGGATCAAGGATAATCGAGCCCCGACTTTAAATTGAAATACAAATTGTCAGAATTTGTTTAATTTATTACGTAATTATTAAATTTTAAGATTGAATTAATTAATTAAATTAATATAAGAAATAAAATTTTACAACTGAAATATCTTTCACAACTTTAGATTTTGAATTGTAAACAATTGAAAATTGTCCATATTTCCAACTCTGCTTACTACACTCACGAAAATAAAATATGTATATTTGTGAAATGTAATTTACCTCTATCTTTGGTTTTAGTTACATCCAACACTTGTAACTCTATTATGCGGCGTAAATAATCACTAATGTGATTCATCAATTCTTTTGTATACATTTTGTTTTTATTATTATTAGTATTATTGTAATTATTTTTATATATTTTATTAATGTATTTAATAATTTTTCACACTCAAACACGTAGTGATAATTTCAATTGCAATTTTTTTTTTTTTTTTTTTAATTTTTTGCTGAAAAGAAAAGTTTTCTCCAACAATTCTTATAATAAAAACTTTATTTCATTAATTTGAAGATTATTCAAAAAAATATTTATTTCTTTTATTTTTTAATAAAGAAATATTATATGAAAAACAACAATAACAAATTGTGTACGTCAACGATAAGTTGCAATGAATGACTAAGAAGTTGCTCTTTGAAAAAATAGCTTTTTTATGTTTGATGTACTACTACTTTTAGAGCATTTCATTTCATTTAATTTATTTATTTTTACTGTTATCAGTTAAACGATATAAATTTTAAAGAATATTGTTTTTTTTCTAGATTTGAAAAAGCTAAAAAGCTATATACATACATACTTATACATATATGTATGTGTATGTATGTATGTATGTATGTATGTACACTGTCGGACAAAATAAACCTTCTTCATTCATTTTTAATATTTATACGCTACAACACATATAGTGAGGATGTTTGTAACTCCCAGAAATATTGGTCCAACACCCACCTTAAAGTATACCGATCGACAAGTTTTTAAATTATATTTCTAAATGCTATTATGAACTCTATGAAATGAAATGTTGCATTGCATTCTGCGTTTATGAAAACTGCCATAGCTAGATATTCGAAATGAGGACTTTCACCAAAAAAGAAAAAATATTTTTTGGTACTAGATCGTAAATATATATAAAACAGAAAGCTTTGTGTTCTAAGTATGTATAAGATATCGAAATCTGCGGTCCTTTGTATGATTTGCTTATGTATGATGATCGTATTGCAATTTTAGTAAAAAGAAATTCTTTTACGACAACCAGAGATATAAAGGAGGAACTAGAATTAAATATTTCGACTCGAAATGTCCAAAGAACACTTAACGAAAAAGAATACGTTCACTAAGAAAAAGCCTCTTCTACAAGCTGCAAATATAAAAAAGCGGTTAGACTTTGCAAAGAAGTACATAAATATTAGATAATATACACTGGTACATATTCCTATAACTGCAGACATTTTTTAAATTTCTTTACGTTATATATTCGTAATTATAAACCAACAACTAAACTCAATAATTAAATTGAGTAGCCACCAAACGGTAATTCCTAAAAGTGAAAAATTTTTTTTTTGCTGCATTTATTGTTTTTGTTTATTTTGCGATCGTATGATATTTCTTCTTAGTTTGGAGGAAGATTCCTATAACCGCAGACAGGAAAAAGTGTTTCTGGACGTAAAAAAATTTACATTTTTGCCATTTAAGTATTTTTTTTTGAATAAGGTAAGTTATTGAAAATATAATTCGGTTACAAATTTTTTGGTTTTGTTTTTTATTGAAAATTTTAATGATTTTTTAAGATGCCAAAGGCTAAATTTCTTACCGACCAAAAAAAATTCAAATTAAGTTTTTTCATGAGGAAGGTTATTCTAAAAGAGAAATTGTGCGAAAAATTAATCGTTCCGAACGCGTCATTCACAATTTTCTAAAGAAAGGGCAAAATTATGGAGTAAAAACCCCAACGAAGGTAAACGAAAAACTAACAAAACGGCAAATAAACATGATAAAACAAGAAGCTACCTGCAATAAACTAAATACAACGCAAATTAAGACTAAACTTGAACTCCCCGTTACCTCAAAACACACATAAAACTTTAATTTATAATTATTAGAAAATAATAAATACATGTTTTAATAAAAAAAAAAAAACGAAATATTTGCAGCCGCACATTATTTTGTCCGACAGTGTATATAAGAACCTTCATTCATAATTGATAAAACAGATGGAGCAAGAGATAGACTGAGTATATAAAGTACCTTAAAAGTAAACAGTTAAATATGTAAACAATTTATTTTATATGTTCTCAATTAGTATAAGAGAGTTTATATTGATAAAAACAGTAAGAAAAATAAATTAATTCAACATAGATAGATATACAAGGTGGCGCAAAAGTAATCCTCCTATCAGAAAATGGTATACATTTGTAATGTTAGTTCTGTTTTGACATTTGTGTAGTAAACACATGCGAAATACACGTTAATAAACAATGTTACACTACACTGCTCCAGAACGCGGAATATTGCTGACTATTTATTTGACCAATAATCGGTCTGTGACAGCCAAAAAACATCGGAAGTTTACTTTTGCGCCACCTTGTACATACATACACTGGAAAAATTCTTAATATGAAATTAAATCAAATATAACAGACAAAAAAAAATACTATAAAAAGAAATAAAATTAAATGAGATGCCATTTCAAAATATTTTATTATTTTTATCGAGCAACAAAAAGGTTTCTCGGAACGAAATTTAAAAGTAAAACGAATTTTGCCTTAATTTATTAACAATTGTTAATGTTAAATGTTAAGATTAATATTAACGTAAATTTCGGAAGTGGACCTTATATGGGGGATATAGTCAATAATGGACCAATATTCTCAAAATCCAGCAGTTTGATTTTGGCATGTATGTCAATGATTTGTGTAAAGTTTTGGATCGGTATCGTTATTTATAAGAGATTTATGAATATTAAAGTGATTTTCGGAAAAGGGAGATACGGTCAAATATGGACCGAAATTCACAAAATTTTAATGATATGTATATATAAAGTTTTGAATCGGTACTGATATTTATAAGATATATATAAAGATTAATAACTTTTCCGGATTGGCCCTATATGGAAGCTATAACCAATTATGGACCAACCATAATAAAATTTAGTATAACAATTTATTTTCCTATAAGGATTATTTATGTCAAACTTTAACCTGGTAACAATATTTATACCAGTTTTATACATATTTAAGTGAATTTTGGAAGTGGACTTTATATGGGGTCTATGGTCAAACAGGGACCGAACTAAACAAAATTTCCTTTTGCGATTTCTTTTTACATGACACTTATTTTGGCCGAATTTTGTTTTAATATTCCAATTTTACTGGCATTTAATTATCATTAAGCCATATTTCGGTAAAATATTTGACGGGGGCTATGAGAAATATTGGACCGATTTTTAATATTTTCCTGACACTTTCTTCTTTTATCATAAAAATAACGTATATAAAATTTCAGTGGCAAGATTGGAAGAAAAATGTTTAAAAATATAAAATTTGTATGTAGGTTGTCTTACATTTTGGTCCATAACTTTTACTGATTTTCAATACCAAACTTTCCAAAACTTTGTTGAATTTGGCTGTGTCTTTTTGACGTGAGAGTGTTTTACACAGACAGAGATGCACAGCTCAATCGACTTAGAATTCCATAAGGATCAAGAATATATATACTTTGTTGGGTCTCAGATGAATATTTAGCAATGTTACACACGGAATGACAAACTTATATATTCCCTCATTTACCACTTATGGTGGTGGATGCTATAAAAAAGGAAAATCATATGAACATTTAAGAGAATAAATAACAAATTTATTAACAGATGAAATTACAACTCTTGAACTAAAGTGGCAAAAATTAACTTCATATGGGTATAGGTACCTAAATCACCATCTATTATAAGTAATACCGGTTATTTGTAATCAAGTGACTGATATTTTCAATTCAAATAAAAATTCAGTAGTTTTAACTAAAAAAAATTACTGTGTATAATAATTACAATAAACATTTTATTTTGTCTTTCAAAGTGCGTCTCGTTCGCTATTTTATCAAAAACAATTATTTTTATTTTAACCTTTATATTTAGATGGTAAAACATGAGAAAACGAATTTGAAAAAAATGTATTTTTTAAAAAGTTAATTTTTAGGATGAAATTCTCTCTTGTAGCGCTCTTATTGAAAATCCCGATATATAGTGGGATACGTGTGTAACTCGATATTTGTACAAATTCTTCTAGAGAATTTCATCCTAAAAGCTACATTTTTCAAAATTCAAGTAAATTTGACTGTTAAGTGCTTTAAGTGGTATGTTGACTTTAACATTATCAATGTTAAGAAATATGGTTTTTGTTTCTGCTAGTTAAATTCGAATTTATCTTCACAAACATGTTGGACTAAGTGTATTGAAGTTTCAAGAGATTATATTGAAAAATAAAAATGTTTTTGAAAAACTAACTATTCTCTTTCTGTGCTAGGCTAAGACCTTTTTGAACCGCTCTCGTATTATGATGATTTGTTTTCAATTTCTGTGATTTCTCGATTGACATAAATAAAACAAAATAAATCAATAAAATATCAAAAATACTCTAAAATAAATATAACAAATTGTAATTTTAGTGTTTTTTTAAGATCTTTTGTATTTTGTTGTTTCCTTTAAATTTTTTTGGATTTTGTATTTTGAAGATTTTTTTTTTGATAATTAGCCGTTTTTTAAATTATGACGATTTTGGTGATATTTACATTTTAGGTATTTTTTGTCATTTTTCTTTTATTTTTGCTATTTTTATAAAGGTGTTCCATTGAAAAATAAAACCTTTTTCGGTAATTTGGCGTTTTTAAATTATGGCGATTTCGTAGACGTTTAAAATTTGTTTTGTTAAAATGTGTTTCTTTTTGCAACACAAATTTGTTATTTTATTTTGGCGAAATTTTGTAGAATTTTTTGTATTTTGACAATTTATTTTCAATCGGAAATTTTCAAAAATTAGGATTTTTTTAATTGTGGCAATTTTGAAGATGTTTTAAATTTTGCAATTTTTTTGTGTTTTTACATAGAATTCAAACTGGTTTTGCAATTATTTATTGTAAAACAGTATTTTAAATAAACATTTTTATATCTTTTCTGAACGCAACACATTTTTTTTAAATAATTAACAAACACAAACTGCGAAGCTTTTGGCTTATCTGCAGAAAACACCTTGGCGGGAATCGAACCCGCAACCCTTTGACTGATAGTCCGGCACTCTATCACCTGGTCTATCGGGGCACTCTTTATTCTTTATTAAATAAAATAAATTAAATAAACATTACTTGAAATCTTAATTTTAAAACTTAAGACTAAAAGCTCCTACCATTTGAAAAAATTGTTGTCAAATTTACAGGGCTTAAGAAGATATCTCCAACAAAGACGTCAGTAATATAAGTGTAACAAGTGGGAAAGATAAATAAAATCACTACTAAATTGAATATATAATTAAATAAACAAAAAACCATTTGATAAGTCACATCGCCAAATTGGCTTTAAAGAATTAATTATGAAAAATAAATAACTAAAATCAGAAAACTTAAAAATGGTCGATAATTTGGTTATCAACTAAATTTTTAAATGAAATACATTTATATAAATAGTATATAAAATAACTTATTTAAAAATATTGTTGTAAACTGTAGAACAATGACAAAAACATTCATTAATTTATTAAAATAGTTAAAAAAAACACACACACACTACACACTCTTTAAAACTTCAATCAAAATGTTTAACAATGAATCAAACTTAAAGAAAAAGTAAATAAATATGTATGAACAATAAAAAATTCATCATGAATAAGTAATAAGAACAAGGTTATTGCACTTTTTTCCCAACAAGCAACAACAAAAAACCTTAAATATTGTAATTGTTACAAAATACACACATGTTTGTTGTTGTTATATGTTTACATGCTGCTACCGCTATGAGTTGCTGTTATCATAAAGTAAGAGCAGAGATATATACTCATATTCATCTCTTACTTTTACAATTATTATCATCTGATGTTCTTGACAACTATTATATACCATACATACATTAGGGTGGTCCCAAAAAAAATGTTGTACATGTTTTTAACTAAAATAAAACACTAATGGCTAAATTCACAGTCTTTAGTTAGCTAATGGCAAAGGCTTATAGCGTGACAGACGACACAGTTAATTTGCATTAGCAGTCTTATGGCGTATAACTCGTGAATTATCCCATCTTAATGCGCAACAAGTTAGACGTAAATGCACAAAATCAGAGTGAATTTATACTGCATTTAGCTATTTCAATATGGCAACATCGTCGAAAATCAATCATATGTTATCAAATTGTTTACTATTCTAAAAGAAGAAGAAGAAGACAATTGTAAAATTTAAATAATAAAAATAGATTTCTACAATTGCCTTTCTCTTATTTCAGAGTGTCCCACTGCGGTCCCCATATGTAGCAATACGTTCAGGTTGATGGTTGCTAGTGCATGAACAATTTTTGCATTATGAAACAGTTTGAGCAAAAGTAATTTCAGCTTTTTTTTCAAATAAATACTGATTTTTCACCAAATGCCAAACAAATTTTTTCATAATTAAACAGTTTTTTACAAACAAACAGCTGTTTAAATGCTTTTTTAAATGCAGAAACTGTCGTCTGTCACGGTAAAATCTTAATTCACATTAGTGAGATTTTAATGCAAATTAACGCTGTCGTCTGTCTACGCTATTAACTAATGATTCTTTATTCGCAATGCTTAGTTTGGCATAAGAATACCAAGTAATAGTTAAACTATAGTTAGTAATTTTGGTTACCAATGGTTAACTAATGACCGAGAATTCGGCCACAAGTCATTTTAAGTTAAGGTATGGTCACACTTGGCAAATATTTACTCAAAAAAGCGTAAACACTTGTTTTAGCACAAATTTGTTTGACGTTGTTTACTCTTGCAAGATCAAACATCATTTTTTATGAGAAGTAATACTCAGGCAATTATTATGCCTACATATAATTGTGTTACTTTCTTTGGAAAGGGGATAGGTTAAAGAAGTAAAGGCGGTGAAAGAAGAAAGCTCTTTTGTATCACAACTCTGCAATTACGCATTATGTTTGTTTTTAGTGCAGAATTGCAGCGCCTCTGGTGGTGAGTAGGCGCATTAATGTTAAAGCTTGATTTATTTAATTATTTTACTTCGGTGGCGTTTCAATGCTATACCACCGAAGGAGGGCGCTGTGATAAATATTAGTCATGATAGATAGAAAACTAATAATTATCAGAAACTGATGTTGTTTGAGTGGCAGCGGGTGGGAATCGAACCCGGGCTGCGAATACCAACGCATGGTTAATGATCAAATGCGCTAACCAATTAAGCTACAGCACCATCGAAGGAAGCTTTTTTTTAATAAATAAACGAATTCAAATATATTTTATTCAGTGGTTACGTCTTTTTCAGCATATATTTGCCAAGTGTGACCACACCTTTACCGCTTTGTCATGATTTTGTCCTGGCGTTAATATTAAAAAGTTGATTTTTTTTTTTTTTTTTTAAGTTTACCCCCTGACCCACGATGTCGAACGATAACGTTCGCTTAGATAAGACTTAAGACACAAACTTGATTGTGGAATATACAAACTTTATTGAGTAAAAAAAAATAGATACGATAAAAAGTTTGTGTCTTAAGTCTTTTCTAAGCGAACGTTATCGTTCGACATCGTGGGCCAGGAGGTAAAACTTAAGAAAAAAAAAATCAACTTTTTAATATTAACGCCATGTGAAAGGTCTTTGAAATACGCTTTCGATATCACATGAGTAATTTTCATGTAAGTGTAAAAATATCCGAAATTTTTGCAAAAATTTTAAGTTTTTATGTGTGTGAAGATAAATATGCCGAGTTAAATATGTTTTGACGTAACGACTTACGTAAAACATATTTAAGTACAAAGTTAAATATGTTTTGACGTAACGACTAATGAAATATAAAATACAATTTTAAATACCAAAAAACAATTTAATAAAAAAATTAATTTTAAATTGGATATATAATTTTATATGATTATAAAAAAAATATTACTTAAAATTAGATATAATTACGAAGTTCTTCGAAGTATTTTTTACAAACTTTTGAAAATTCACTTAAACAATTTTGGACTTCTATGAGGGATTTTGGCCAAAGTGGCCAAATGGAGCAAAGGCATGCATAACCACTATATAGGATATGTGCTCAATGGGAACAGCTATCAGATGCTGTTTTTGGAATTTCAGAATTGAATTTGTGAAATTTTTTAAAAACTTTTGAAAGTTCACTTAAACAATTTCTATGAGGGATTTTGGCCAAAGTGGCCAAATGGAGCAAAGGCATGCATAACCACTATATAGGATATGTGCTCAATGGGAACAGCTATCAGATGCTGTTTTTGGAATTTCAGAATTGAATTTGTGAAATTCCAAAAACAGCATCTGATAGCTGTTCCCATTGAGCACATATCCTATATAGTGGTTATGCATGCCTTTGCTCCATTTGGCCACTTTGGCCAAAATCCCTCATAGAAATTGTTTAAGTGAACTTTCAAAAGTTTTTAAAAAATTTCACAAATTAAATTCTGAAATTCCAAAAACAGCATCTGATAGCTGTTCCCATTGAGCACATATCCTATATAGTGGTTATGCATGCCGTTGCTCCATTTGGCCACTTTGGCCAAAATCCCTCATAGAAATTGTTTAAGTGAACTTTCAAAAGTTTTTAAAAAATTTCACAAATTCAATTCTGAAATTCCAAAAACAGCATCTGATAGCTGTTCCCATTGAGCACATATCCTATATAGTGGTTATGCATGCCTTTGCTCCATTTGGCCACTTTGGCCAAAATCCCTCATAGAAATTGTTTAAGTGAACTTTCAAAAGTTTTTAAAAAATTTCACAAATTCAATTCTGAAATTCCAAAAACAGCATCTGATAGCTGTTCCCATTGAGCACATATCCTATATAGTGGTTATGCATGCCTTTGCTCCATTTGGCCACTTTGGCCAAAATCCCTCATAGAAGTCCAAAATTGTTTAAGTGAATTTTCAAAAGTTTGTAAAAAATACTTCGAAGAACTTCGTAATTATATCTAATTTTAAGTAATATTTTTTTTATAATCATATAAAATTATATATCCAATTTAAAATTAATTTTTTTATTAAATTGTTTTTTGGTATTTAAAATTGTATTTTATATTTCATTAGTCGTTACGTCAAAACATATTTAACTTTGTACTTAAATATGTTTTACGTAAGTCGTTACGTCAAAACATATTTAACTCGGCATATTTATCTTCACACACATTAAGTTTTTTATAGAATTATTCAAAATAATCAAAATATATAAAATATATAACGTAATATTTACGTAGGATTATACAACATAATTAAAATTAATTAACGCATTATAAACCATATACATATGTATACTTATAAATTAACGAAACGGATTTCTCGTTTTTTTGAAATTCAATCTACTAGTTCGAATCTACTAATTTCTCTTCGATTTTCTTCAAATTTTCAACACCGATTTGTTGTTAGCCATTAACAAACTTTTCGAGAAACTTTTATTATACTGACTGCCTACAAACGGTGCCGCCCTAATGTATATAAATACATATATGTACGAGTATGTACATATGTATACATAGTATGTACATTAGTACAATTTTGTTCGTTAGTTCTCTAACATTATTATCAAGCTGAATGGATGGATGAATGTTAGTAATATTTTTCATACACACAAATATAAAAAACTAGGCGTTCAATTACAAAAACAAATATAAACATTTACAGAAGCAACTTTGTAGAATCTAACAAACAATAGAAAACGATGACAATATTTGAAAAGTTTATCACCACTAGCATCCGACCAGAACAACTTACATATCAGATGCTTAAAAGTATAAAATGCTAAATAAAAAATTAATAAATTAATGTTTTTGGCATTTCAGAATTGAATTTGTGAAATTGTTTACAAACTTTTAAAAATTCTCTTAAACAATTTTGGACTTCTATGAGAAGTCCTGTTTCTATGAGAAGTCCAAAATTGTTTAAGTGAATTTTAAAAGTTTGTAAAAAATTTCACAAATTCAATTCTGAAATTCCAAAAACAGCATCTGATAGCTGTTCCTATTGAGCACATATCCTATATAGTGGTTATGCATGCCTTTGCTCCATTTGGCCACTTTGGCCAAAATCCCTCATAGAAGTCCAAAATTCTTTAAGTGAATTTTCAAAAGTTTGTAAAAAATACTTCGAAGAACTTCGTAATTATATCTAATTTTAAGTAATATTTTTTTTATAACCATATAAAATTATATATAAAATTTAAAATTAATTTTTTTATTAAATTGATTTTTGGTTTTTAAAATTGTATTTTATATTTAAATACGTTCTTCATTAGTCGTTACGTCAAAACATATTTAACTCGGCATATTTATCTTTTATACACACATTATACTTGTCGATATATCAGTACTAGAAGCTTTGGAAAATTGTTCCAATGAATTCAATTGAAAATTGTAGATTTGTAAAAGCTACATTTCGTACAATTCGTGATATTTTCGGTCAACATAATTGTCCCTTAATTAATTAATTAATTTGTCTTGGTGTAATTCCATTACCTTGGCGCTATTACAATATTTGGTAGAAATATGGCAAAGCCGGTGTCATGAGCTTGCACAAACTTCAAACTGGATAGAGTCTCATTGTTTACACCCAATGAAACTTGAAGCTGAATAAAGGCTCTATCTAGTACCACGGGTATCGTTTAAAAGCCCGGATACTTGTCCCTAATTTAACCATTAAGGTGCAGTTCCCCTAATTGATAATTGGTGAGGCCTCTTTAAGGGCATGTGGTGGCTGTGGTTGATACCAAAAGTGGGGAAAATGGCAGTTGGTTAAATGGCTGATGTAAGTTTGAGCAACAAATTTCGGGCAACCTATTTGTCTCTAGGTGCTGTTGCTGAAACAGCAAAGGCATTGAAAGCAGTAGTGACACTTAGCTCAGTGCTCAGGTAATGTACGGAAATTGTGGCTTTCGTGGCAGGTATCCGACGATTCGCCCTGTGCCCATGTTCTGTAACTTTAGTGAAAACTTCTCGCGTTGAAAAGATGTGAAACAAAATATTCCATCGTTTCTCGAAAAGTGATAAAAAAATGTGTCTGTAACTTATGTCGAAAACTAACAAAAGCGATCACGTCGTTACATTATAAGTGCCAAAAAATACAACTCTAAGCCGCTGTGAAAATACAGTGTTTGAAACCGCTTATCACAAATATAGTTGACGGCGAACAAAACTTACTAAACTTTTAAAAATTTCAACGACGGCGGCAAAAATACAACCGTCGGCTATACAAAATAATTTATAGTACGACTTTAATGTGTGTTGTTTACAAACAACTTGCAGTTAAATAAAAATAGTTAAAGTTGTACATATAAATTTTTAACGTGGAGTTTTTCAGCATTTCCCATTGCTCCTTAGAGTTTGCATTAGAATTAATGCCATCAAATTGCCTTCTGGCGAATTCTAAGTTTTTACACATATAATCAACCAATTTTTCTTTTTGTTGCTTAGAAATTCGCATATTTTTCTAAAATTATAAACAAAATAATTTATAAATAAAAAAAAAGAATTAATTGCGATTTTAATATTTTTTTCTTTTTAAAATTATATCCCGCCGCGTTTTTATTTGTGAGTATATTTAACAGTTCAAAGCGGGAACCTCTCTCACAAAAATTTTACAAAAACACTTTTTCGGTAAGCTGGCGAGTAATTTTCTTACGTGACAGCGATTGCTCGCCAAAAAAAGTTACAGACATAGTTTTGCTGTTTGTTTCAATTTATGGCATTTCTGTTTTATTCCACACATTTTAATCGAAAAGTTTCTCGACGCGGAAGTTACAGAACATGGGCACTGGACTGGGTTATATAGCGGCCTATGGCAACCGCAGTAACCTCTCGCCCTTGGCAGTAGTGGTCGTCAGTACTATGTTGCAATTGCTGCTTTTCTAATAATAATCTTGGGTCATGCTAATTGACTAAACCATAGATGGCAGGGCTTAAGATCTGGGGCTATCTAGCTATTAAGCAAGTTTCTTGTACATTGTATGTTCCTGGAAAGTTCATACAAATATGCTCTTTGCAGGACATACATTGTGGTGATTAGTCGAGTTCAACAGCGGTTTAGTGCGCCATGATGTTAGGACGAAAGGCAGGCAGGCAGATACTTTACTTAAACATTACTAGAGCTGTGCGCTTATTTAATGACAATTGTAACCAAATAGACATTAGTGTTCCAAGTATGGAATTTTTATAATTTATTTTATGTTAATAAATTTTAGAAATAAGATACTAGTTGTAAGGGTAATGCTGTATCCATAGACTTAAATAATTTAAATACAAATTTAACAATTAATTTTATTTTGTTCTGAAAAACAAAGTTTTTTTCTCCTTCAATTTTGTGTGATATTCGTTTCTGTCGTCACACTCTTGAAATTATTATTTTTTCAAGTTTTCATACTTTAAAAACTCTGTGCTCACTCAGTTGTTCATATGTTTGACAGAAAAGACCATTGAGTAAATGTGAGAGAGAGCGTAAGTATATCCGACGAGGACAATCATAAAAAGTAAAATCAAAAAAACTGCAGTAATGTAATTGTAAGAGTTTGTGTGGGGACAGAAAACAGCAGTAGGTGTTATTAAAAAGCCTAGGTGACTGGAATAATTTCACATTGTACTCATAATGTTTGATGATGTTAAACGATGTTGCTGGCGATGATAATGGCGCTGTGACGAAGTGACTATGATGATGATGGCATGACTGCGTTGAACTCAATTTAAATAATAATCATTTCCGTTTTACAGGATAATTAAATGGGAGAATGTTTTAAAGATTGCAAAATAATACAGAAAAGAAAACAGCAGTCATTAATAATTTTAGCAAATGTGACAAAGACTAGTAAAATTTAAAAGTAATATTTAAATTCATATTTTTGGAAATTTTATGCATTTCTATATTTTCTATATGTATGTATTAAGGGTAGCAATTATGAATGTGTATATAAATATTTTTCTAATTTAAGACAATTATAAAATATCAATTTCAATCGACGTAATAAATGCATAAGAAGGGGAGTAGATAGTATAATTACACCAAAAACAACCAATCAATATCTGCTGGTAAGTACTGGATTTCCAGCCAATGTACAGTGGGAGAAATGGCCAATCTAGTGGCGCTTTAAGGAAATTTTAAATTTTAGAATTCTGCTAATTTTTTTATTATTATTTATTATATTTTTTGGTAACTAAGAACCAACGGATTTTTGGTTTTTTTTTTTTTTGGTTTGCTATTCACCATTTTTTTGAATTAGTGTTTAAATTGAAATTATTAGGTATGTATTAAATAAAGAAACATGTTTGTTATTTGTGCTTATATGTTTTTGTTCTAAAATGTGGTAAACAAATGTCCTGTGTAAAATAGTGTTTATACTATATAACTTAAACTTCTGTGGAATAAAAGTTGGGAGTATTCGACGAATTCCGCTTCAATGTTTGGTTTATTTGTTTCTAT
Source organism: Bellardia pandia (assembly GCA_916048285.2). Lineage (NCBI taxonomy): Eukaryota > Metazoa > Arthropoda > Insecta > Diptera > Calliphoridae > Bellardia > Bellardia pandia. Next base: position 12,919,559 of record OU696533.1, read on the forward strand.
GTTCTGTTTTCTATGTCCATTTCAAAAATTAGCTGCAACTTTTTGCAACTTTATAACTTTTTACGTTTTTTAGATTCAATGTCAGAGTCTAAACGCAATTTTTTTAATTTGGCATCCTGAACCAGTACTAGCAAAAATGTTTTTGGCGGTGAAAAATCATGTTTTTTCTAATGTTATTGATCCATCAAAACATAACGAAGAGCAATGTCAACAAATTCGTCAACAATTGAGAAATTTTGTTAATAATCTGCGGTACATGTGGACAACTAGTCACAGAATCATGAAAAAATTCGCAGATCGAAATAAAGAATGGTTAGATGCAAAAGCACCTATTCCATATACACCTGAGCAAGCTTTGGCCCAATATATAAATGGAGACTACTCAAAAAATACATATAAATTAATGCAATATGGTGACAAAGAGCGAAATTGCAATACATATTTATCCAAGCTACGATGTTTTAGCTAAAACTAAAAAAGAGTGTTACTCCAACAACATACGCGTAACTGAACGCTCAGCAGAAGTAAATTTACAATCTCTTATTAACCATACTGTTGGACGTATATTACAGGGGTTTCCAGCAGCATTTGTGGACCTTTGTTATTGAATGCAATAACAAAGATTGCATAAAAGCCATTTATAAATGGGATTGTGATGGAAGCAGTGGTCACTCTACTTACAGGCAATGCTTTAATGTTCCCGAAACTGGAACTATTGATCAGCATTTATTTGCTGTATGTATTGTACCTTTGCTAATTAAAATGGATCGTCAATACTATAAGAAAATAATCGACCTTCTTCAACTAGGTTCTACAGACCTATTAAACTAATTTTTGAAAAAGAGTCAGCAGACTTAGATAAAGATGAGGTTGAAAATATTAAGAGGCAAATTGCTCAAATTTTACCTACAACATTAAATCATTTGAAAATACAACATGAATTCCATTTGACAATGATTGACGGAAAAGTTTTCAACACCATAGCGGAGTCATCATCACAGGCTTGCTTGTTTAACAATCTGAATATGGATCAGTTAAGACAACCACAAGAACATTTGTACGTGTATGGATTATCAACACTCCATGCATGGATTCGCTGCTTTTAGTATATAATTCATATCGCGTAAAGACTACCAATAAAAACCTGGCAAGTTCCTGGAAAAAAAAATAAAGAAATTGTTCAAGAAACAAAAACAAAAATTCAACTAGAATTAAGAAAAGAAATGGACATTCTGGTGGACATTCCAATGACCGGCTCAGGGAACACAAACACAGGAAATATTGCCAGAATATTTTTTAAGCAACCGATTTTGGCCTCTACAGAAACTGGCGTACAAATGGAATTAATTAAAATATTTGGAATAATTTTGCGCACAATGGCGTTTGGGTATAAAGTAAACACAGAGAAGCTTTTCGCATATATGCTTGGGAAACTGGAAATATGTGAATACCCCTGGTTCTACATGCGTCCATCCGTCCATAAAATGTTATTGCATGGCGCAGATATTATTGAAAATGTTTCGTAACCAATAGGAATAATGTCAGAAGAGGCACTTAAAATTAGCTATTTTTTAAGTTATTAACAAATCAACGCGAAATTAGCAATTTCTTGCACAGACCAGAATTTTTTTTTTTTTTTTTTTTTTTTTTTTTTTTTTTTTTTTTATACATTTAATTTATTTATTGAATCTTCAGAAATGAAATGACAATAAGTTTTCGAATCTTAATACTAAAAGAAAATAATAAGTCCAGCCAGTGCTAGACAAAATATTATGATACTACAAAAAATTTATATCCACTGATCCCTCCTTCTCAACCGAACATGGCCAGTAAAGTTAAGGATGTCTCGTGCAAGTGGGTTTGGATGGTGTTCAAGTTTGCTGACATATTTTGAGGCGTGTTTTGTAAATTCGACTTTCACCAAAGGAATGCCTAGATCTGCACAGACCAGAATTAATCAATAAAAAAATTAAAAAATACCTATACACATTTTAAATAAAAAAAAGAAGAAATAATAATTACAAAAAAAATCATCATAGTAGAATTTAGCATTGTCACATTATTCTTATCTTACTTCTCATAAATTTGCATAAATTTCTGATTTTAAGTACTATTATTGGTGCATGCTGAGTGTAGGGTAAAATTTCAAAAAATTAATAAATATAATATGTGTATAAGGCCTAAAATATAATTTTGTTTAAAAAAAGTGTTAAAATCGAATGTAATACAAAATTATAAACATACATACTACTATTAATATATTAATTAATTAAGCATTATTGGCGCACACTGTACTGAAGCGGCATGTCCCAAAAAAAATTTTTTTAAAAGAGCACATCCTTGGCTATAATTCACTGAACATTTCTAATAGATCAGATCAGTAATTATAAAAATATAATTAAAGGGCCACCAGATTGGCCATTTCTCCCACTGTGCGATGCCGGGTGTCATCAAAATTACTTACTAAATACCACCAGCATAATACGTCGAGAATAACAAATCTTAATAAACACACAAAAGATCATACAAATTTTGCCACTATAAATTTCTATTGTCTGTTTCAACATTCAGCTAAGATTGCATATGAGCTGCATGTAGTTGAAGTTTTTGCAACAAACAAGTGGTTCCATAAATAACTAAATAAAAAAAAACCAACATTCGAAAAAAAATCTGTCACTGGTGTTTGAGTTTAATGTAAAAAATATATGTACATACATACATATGTAAATGGAAATTTGTATTCTGCCCTGTATGACAGTGTAAGAGACATTGACAGTAAACGCTGCATAAGCATACATATAAGAATAAATTCATTTATTATTAGTGCTGCTGGCATGTTACTTTTACAGTAGATTTTTATTTTATTTTTCATCTTGTTTTTTTTGGATTTTATAAATATATTTCGTTGCGCTCTATTGACCTCAATTTGCCCGTGTTAAACATATAGAAAGATATAAAATCGTGCTTGTGCATGTTTAAAAATTTATAAAAATACATATGTACATATGTACATATGTACATAAGTATGTATGTATAAACGATTTATTTATTAATTCATTAGCAATGATGTGGAAAAATTAATGTTTTGTTTTTTCTTTCGAGTCTTTAAGAAATTTTAAAATTCTATAAATTAAAAGATTTTAAATTAGGCAGAGAAAATAATGATTATTATTGAAACTTAAAACAAAAAATCATACACATACAGCTATGGACATATAAATGGCACATTTTCCCAAGAAGTTTTTCTTCTGCTATAATATCGTACAAAATTATAAAAAAAAAGTTAGGTTTTTTCCTAAGGTTTATTATGCATTCTTAAAATTGATATAAACTTAAATTGAAATTCATTTATAAAGGAAACAAAAAATCATCATTAAGAAAAATACCTGGACACATAAATGGCACAATCTATATTTTAGTATTGAATTTGTTGTTTTTTGTTTGTAAAAATAATTTACCGTTAATATTTAGTACTGTAGCCTTTATTTCTGATGACAGCTTCTCACCTGCAACTCATACTTTCCACAAGTTTTTGGCTATGGCTATGGATATGGCATACCAAGCTTCCTGAGCAACCAACCATCCAAATTTTTATATTTTTTTTTTTTTTTGGGATTTCAACCTTGACTTCGTTCCAAAGGTTCTCTATTGGATTTAAGTCAGGGCTTTGGGCTGGCCAATCCAATATAATATATGCTATATATATAAGTTTGTGCCATTTATATGTCCATAGCTGTACATATGTACATACAAGGAACAATTCCCAAATACTCGTAGATTTTAGTATACCAATATTCTTCTTAGCAGATACACTATCAGAAAACGAAATGATTTTTATTCGAGTTTAACTAGCACAGACAAAATCCAAAATTTTTAACTTTGATAATGTTACAGTCAACAGAGCACTGTTTAGCACTTAACAGTCAAACTAATTGAACTATAATACAAAAATCTGTCTGAATTATATATTTGCAATAACTTTAGAAATAAAAAAGATACAGAAAAATAATTGTTGGCATCAAATTAATAGTAAGACATCTGAAATAATCTTAGAAACTGAGAAATTTGGATTTGAAAAATATTATATAGGTGGCGCAAAAGTAATCCTCCTATCAGAAAATGCTATAAATTTTGCGAGGCCCCTAATGTCAGTTCTGTTTTGACATTTGTGTAGTAAACACATGCGAAATACACGTTAATAAACAATGTTACACTACACTGATCCAGAACGCGGAATATTGCTGACAGAACTGACATTAGGGGCCTCGCAAAATTTATAGCATTTTCTGATAGGAGAATTACTTTTGCGCCACCGTGTATTTCTGAAAAGGATTTGTGACCATTTTGGAAACTGGGTGTATGGTTCGCATATTACACTATATATAAATGGTGGTCCAAGTAGTACTTGTTCGAAGTGTTATAGTGGGATATCTAAAATAATCCTGGAATCTGAGAAATTTGGATTTGAAAATTTTAAATTTTGGAAACATTTTTGTTTTTGTGTACATTTAAATAAATAAAGACCCGTTAAATTTTCTTCAAACTACTTGACGCTTTTAATTTGCAATTAAAATAAATCCGGTTTATTTAAAGGAAATAAACCACCGTTTTTTAAATAGTAAAAACGTTACAATATTATAACTTTTAAGTGGTTAACAGTGCTCTGCTGACAATAACAGTGCGGTTTTTGTCTGTGCTATTTAAATTCGAATTTATCTTCACACACATAATTAAGTTGATACTTCAAAAAACTATTGTTTGAATTTGCAAAACACTTGTAAGAATAAACAAGGTCAAACAAATGTGTGCTAAAACAAGTGTTTACGCTTTTTTAAGTAAACATTTGCCAACCTTTACCTTTATTCGAATTTAAGGTAACAATTTTAATTGCCAATAAAGCTGAATAGGTATACCTACATACAATTTTAGCGATGTGGGGGTTAGTCATGCAGCAATCCGCTTTTTATGTACATACATATGTACATATGTATGTATGTACTGGTATGTACATACATAAATACAATATATACCAAGATAAATATTTGAAATACATACATATAATATTACAAGTAATATTATACCTACCTACTATGGAATCCATTAGAATTAAAATTTTTTGGCTAGATCTTGCTACATACGTTTCTTAATTCCAATAAAATTAAATAACAAATCGAGATAAACGAAATACCCAAACCATCTATTTTTATGTTTTTCCTATTAAACAACAATATGTTGTGAATTTACAATTTATCATTTTATAAACAGAAAAATACCAAACGTCAAAAGAGTTAAATTCAAAAAGTGCAACGATGAAAACAGAAATAAAAAATAAGGGGTCACACCAAGAGCAACATCATGGGTGACACACACATTTTATATATAGATATGTAAAAGAGGAAAACAACAAACAAACATTACTCACTACTTGTATAGAGAAAGACACAAGTAAATATGTAGATGGATACACAAGGATTAAAGCTCAATAATCACACAACAGCAGCAACAAAATATATAAGAAAACAAAACAAAGGTGGAGAAGGTAGAACCAAAATAAAAGTTAAACAAGTAAACAGGAAAAAAATAAAACAAAAGCAAAAACGCAGCATACACACTAAAAGTGTACAAGAATTGACAATTGATAAGATGAAAGTTAATGAAAATTAGAAGAAATTTATTATAGCACTAATAAACAAAAACTACTCTCAGCTAACTTGAAAGGAAAAACAACAAACAAGATCAGTTTCCCCATTTTTTGTAAAGAAGCAAATTAAAAAAAAAAACTTACCATTTAAATCCTTTGTTAACTGGGAACGTGTCGACATTTTGTAGCCGTTTTATTTTTCGTCTTTCTTCGTTTCAATTCAAGAGGGAAAGTCTTGATGCCGATAATAATGATGATGATGAAGATGATGTTAACTACAGTTTAATTATTAAGATTCAATAATGAACAGTCGTTTAAATAAATACAAGTAGTGAAAATGAAGTTTTGCTCTTGTTGTTTAGTGATGGTGTTGGTCTGTTTGGTTTCTTCTTTTATTTTATTTCTTATTTTTTGTTTAATATTTTTTTAAGGTTAAAAAACAGGATTTTCGTATTTTTTGTTTGTTTGATTGTTATGAAGAAGTAAAAGAAACTCTTGGTTAACTCTTTCAGTTAACAAGGCAGTATCAGACAGCTTTATTTTGTATATATTTTCTTATTTGAGCTCTTGTAACGAATTAAAATCGTTTTTCAATGCAGCCGCCGCCCGCCTGAATAATACACACAGCACAAGAACCAGCCAGGAGACACTTTTTCAATTCATACAAACAAGATTTCTTAATATCAAGGGTTTTGTTGTTAATTTCGTTACTGTTTTAAGTACACATTTTCACTTTGTTTCCTTTAATTTTTTTAGATTTTTTGTTTAAATTTTAATTAATTTTAAATTGAGCACAAAAAAATTTGAAAATAATTTTCTACAATTTTTTTTTTTAAAAATCAACATTTTTGTTGAATTTTCCTGCAATTATTTCCACCCTCTTTCTTTACTCTCTCATTCTCTTCTTTTTTGTTGATTTGCAAAATAGAACAAACGAAAAAAGAGACTTAATAAGACCAAAAAAGTTGAAAATTAAAAAACACAAATTTTTTTACACTTGACTGAATTTCAAATTAAGAATTTTAAACAGCATTTTATTACAGAAACTGAAAATATGGGTGTTTGAAAACACCCATTTATGTTATTAAATTTTAAATCTTTTTTAAATACTAAAAGAAATTTCACTTCTTTTTGCAGAATTGGCACAATTTGTTGTAATGTAAATAAATTTTCATCCGCCTACTTCGAAAAAAAATTCGCACCGCGACGCCAGTTGAGAAACGACTGAATGTGAACAAGAGAGTCAAATGTCATTTATGTGTAGCAACAATGTTGTTAATTAGGCGATTTTTCAAATTGTATTTTCAAACAGAATTATGTATATTATAATACTTTTCAAAATTAATATACATACTATTAACTGGTATAATATTTGTATATATCAATGAAATGTATGAGAGTATAAGTTAGCATACAAAATACCCAAAAACAAAGAGACAAAATTGATTCGGAATTTTAATAAAATGTAAACTAATTTTTTGTTAATTATTTAAATAAAATTTAGTAACTTTTTAACAGAAAAATGTATTTCACTATTTTCTAGCGATATTAAGCGATTTGATGTAAATTCAACCAACACCAACAAATTCATTGAGATATTGCCAGATGAATTTAAATACAAGGTGACAGCCATGGTGAAATTAAATACTAGGTGACAGCATTGCTACAACAATTACAACAAGGCAAGAACAACAGGCATTTTTCTTTGTGTAAAAACTTTCGTCACTGTCAAAAAGATTTTTTTTTTAAATAAACTTTGACTATTTGTAAACAACTTTTTGACATTTTCAATTTCACCATGAATAATCAGCTGGCGCTATGCTGTCACCTAGTATAAATTCACCTTGGTGACAGCATTGCTACAACAATTACAACAAGGCAAGAACAATAGGCATTTTTGTGCATTTTTGTTTGTGTAAAAACTTTCGTTACTGTCAAAAACATCTTTTTTTATATAAACTTTGACTATTTGTGAACAACTTTTTGACATTTTCAATTTCACCATGAATAATCAGCTGGCGCTATGCTGTCACCTTGTATTTAAATTCACCTTGGTTTATAGCAGTGGTCCTCACTAGCAGCGTTGCCGTTTTGGTTACTTTTAACCAAAATTGGTTACTTTTTTTTCCAATGTGTACTTGTGTACTTTTTTTCCGTTTTGGTTACTTTTTTTTAACACAAAAGTAACCATTTTTTACATTGTTTTTACTTTGACTTAATTTTTACCACTAATTTTGGTGATAAACTAAACTACCACAATTTAAAAGTTTTTTAAAAATAAAACACAAGATTACAAAAAAATACATGCCTGTCTCCAAACATAACAAACACAAGCATTGTATTGTTGAACGAGTAAAAGGTTCTTCACAAAAACCATCTAAAAACATGCTACTAAATGCATTTTCATATTGATGTTTGACATCGGAACAAGTTAATTTTACTTTTGTTTTAGATATGAGAGGACCTTAATAAACATTCATAAATTATGTTTTTACCAGAAAACCAAAAAAAGCTTTTTACAAATTAGCGTGCTATTTAATTTTTTAATAATAAAGTGTTTTTTAAATAGTTAAGATTGGGTTTCTTTCGTAAAAAATGGATAAGTTTGTACTTCGAATTAAAAAATAATAATATTGGTTTAAGCACAATTTTTATTTTTGTTAGATTTTTATTTAAAAAGGCTGCTCAAAGTAAAACTAATAATGTCGAGTTATCTTCTGGAAGTGATGATGAGAATAGGTAAATTTTCATTCAATTTCAATAACTTTTTGTTAAATAATATTTTGTTGTTTAGTGATATTAAAAACAGCCCGAAAATAAAGTTCCGTGTATTGTGGTTGGATGAGTTTCCGTGGCTAAGAAACAAATATGGATGTTGTTTCTGCGCTGCCTGTGAAAAAAATTACAAATCACATAAGTTATTTACGAAAGCATACTAAAAAAGTGTTCATAAGCAAAATGTGGAAAATAAAAATAACATTTGCAAGTTCTCAAAAAGACACTCTTAATAAGCAAGTGCACCAAACAGAGCTAACATTAGTAATGTTTCTTATTTCCCACAATTTTCCTCTTTTATTAATGGACTATCTACCAGGCTTATTAGAGGAGAGCTGTCCCGACTCTCAAATTGCGAAACACATTAAATGTGGCAGGTAAAGCAACTCAATTAACAGAAATGTTAGGAAGTAAATCTAAAGCAAATTTAATTTCCAAACTAAAAACGACAAAGTTTTCGTTAATAGTAGACGAAACAACAGACGTATCCACAAAGAAATCACTAGTTCTAGAACATTCAAGACAGATTTTTAGCCTCATCTACTTAAACTTTACTAGTGTTTTGTAACAAATGTAATGAAATTAATTACATTTGGTTTTTATTAATATTGTTATTGCTGAATTATTTTTTTCTTTCAACTGTACCTAATTATAAGACTGAACTACAAACTGAAATGCAATGGTTAATTTATATTTTACATATGTATATATTTTTTAGCTGAATTATAAATAAAATAAAATTTTAAATATATACAAATTTTGGTTACTTTTTTTTGCTTTTGGTTACTTTTTTTTTACATTTTGGTTACAAAATTTTTTTGGTCGTGGCAACGCTGCTCACTAGTATTGTTCAGAATACGAAGATGTTCGGCTATTTACATGTACACAACACGATCGCAAACAAAACTCACAACAAGAGCGTAAAAATACAAATATTTCATTCATGTTTTCTCTTTTTCAGTTAATTTTTGTTGTTGTTTTCAGTACACTGAGAAGCAGCGATCACATAAATGTATACATTACATACAAATGGATACAAAATAACAAACGAATGTTTAATTAAGGTTTATTTAAACCAGTGATGCCCAATGTAGTAGTATTGGTGAGAGTGACAAAATAACACTGGAAGAAAACAATTTGCTAATCATTTTATTTAGTCGTCAGCGAGATTGCGACGAAAGCGCATGTGTGGCGGGTGTTGTCATTTTTTTTCTGTTTATTTGTTTAACATAAGGGAAATAGTAAAATTAATGAATGTACATATACATATTTTAGTAATACTCTTGATGAATGTATTGTTTTTAGTAATAATCTTGATCAATGTATTGATAGAGATATATATTATATATCTCTATAATATATACATATATAATTTATATATGCGGACATCTGGATAGTATGATATATTTCGAAATAAAAAGATTCTTCGAAGTGTTTATAAATTTTCCCTCAATTAATTATTGTTCAATTTGCAATTAAAAAGTAATGAAATCTTCTATGTTGATACTTTTTTGCAGTTACGCAATAAAAGTATATTTCTCAAACTAGAAGAATTCAGCTTATTGCGTTTTTTTTTTGAGCAAATATAATTCAAATCTGAAAATATATGTTCGCAAAGATAAGTTGATGGAAATAAAGATAAACACTTCAATTAAATCTTTTTTATTTCAGGATATATTGTGCCATCCAGATTTTTCCAGAGTTCTATATTGTTAAAATTATCCGGGAATTCTAATTCATTTCGAAGTATAATAAGTTCTGTTTGGATTGGAAATTCGTACTTTAATATATCGCATTTAAAAGGGTTTTGAAAAATATCCAGTAAATGCTGAATATTTTCAAAATCCTTAAACCTGTCATCAAAGTTATTAAAAAGCGTGTCTAATATTTCCAAAAGTTCAAACTTTTATTTTAGTAATAGGTATTCGTTTTCTTTTATCTTGAATCATGGATAAGACACAGCAGTTCTGCAAGTGTATTTTGTCTCTCCCACTCAACATGCTGATTTCCTATTGGTTGATTGACGATTAAACAAAAGAGCGTAAGTATACGTGTGAGCTCAATTTGCTGATATCAGCCACTACTGGGCATCAATGATTTAAACATTACATGTTATTTCTTTCTGTGTAGTGCCACCCATACATATGTAATTACCAAATCCTCTCTTTTTGAGGACCACTGGTTTATAGTGTGCAATAAATCGCCATTCGAAAAATATATTTTTTCTTAATACTATGTTTTCACGATACAAGCTTCGCTCTCTATTCATGCTTCACACCCCAATCATGTGCGAAACAACTTGCTTCCCCATAAAAAATTTTAAGAGCGAATCAAGTAGATTCATATTGAATCTACTTGCGAAGCACGAAATATTGCACTCTTCTCTAACTTTTTTAACGCAAGTTTATCTGCACTAGCTGTAAAAATTTAATATTATTGTAAACAAAGCAAATTATTTTCTTGTTGCTGGAAGTAAAGAATGTAAATACGTACGAATGTATGTTTTTTTTTCAAATAAGCTAACTAATTTCCACTCACTTTTGTTTGTCCATTAAAAAAAAATATTTTCCACAAATTGTAAATTCTGTTTTTTTTTATTCTGTTTGTTTATTAAAGAGAACTGTCAAATCGAATAAAGTTTTTTAGTCATGTAAACAGCAAGATTCATAAACATGATTCAGAAGTTGAAGCAGGTGATTCAAGTCGTCGTGGAAACATAGTATAAAAAAAGTAAAAATTCACTGTATGACTATAAAATCGAAAACAAAATTATTAGTGATTTATTTAAAGCTTCGTACAGTACACCAAAAATACCAAAATAACTGCAATATAAATTATCATATACATATGTATTATGAAAATAATTTTATTAAGTTTTCCTTAATAGAGGTTTTTTAAATATGAATATCAACTTATTTAAATATTTTAATGATTAAAGACAGACTGAATTTTCCGGTTTCAAAATATCTTTACCGAAATAGTGCTAAATACATATGTTTTTTTTTAAACAAAACCTTGTTAAAGAAACAAAGATTTTTAGGAAAATCATTAAAATTTTTATTGTGTGACTTTTGGCAATTATAAATGTAAAATAATAGCGGACTAATTTTAATTTAACGTTATTTTAGCATTTTATCAATACATAGTTGTATGTTTTTGTCGTATGGGAGCCTATTCCCTGTACGTAGTACTTAAAAAGACAACACTGTGTATTCAAACAACAACACTGCATTTCCGCTCTCTTTGTTCGGTTATGATTTTTTTCATATAAAAAAGCTCTCTGCTGTCAAACTCTTATTTAGTTTATATTTACTCTACTTGTAGAAAAGTCTTATAAAAACATTATTAATAAGTAAGCAAAATAATGGCAAATTTTAGCGGTTTAAATAGATTTATTACACTGCGAAAATTTTTAAATAATAAAAGTAAGTGCAATGTTTTTGGTACACAGTTTAAATAGTAACGATGATAAAATAAGTTATGAAATTATTTCACCATGAATAATTATTATGATTTGACAATTCTATTACGAAAGTGTTTTGGTGGCAAATTTTTTTCTTAAGAGAGTGAAATGTGTTTTTATTGCAGTGCAGTGACATTACGAAGTCGATATAGATATTAATTTCTGATTAACTAGCTCTCTAAAATTGAAGTTATTTTTTATTTGCGCTAAAACTTATTACTTAAAATTTATATAAATTAAATAAATAAAACAAGAGACATTAATTGAAATAGTTTTTAAAGCCTTTTAATTGGGAGAAACTCAAATTAAAAACCTAAATTATGAGTAATTTAATAATGCCGGTAGCTGATGGAAGTGCTGATCTCTTGAAGGCTTTAGTCAAGCAGCTGATTAAGGAGCAACAATATGAAGGAGTAGCCTTGTTATTTACCAGCAACAAGGGAGCAGAGCGTAATCTACAACATTTGCCAAAAATAGCTATGGATTTGTATCATGAGGTGTGTTTAGAAAATCTCAATGACAAAATAAACAAAGACAATGCGTCATTGTATGGTTGTGTTGAAGAATTGCTGAAAATTGTAGCATCCCATGCACCAGCAGAGGAGTTCCTAATTGATCTCTTAGAATTAATAGAGGACAATAAAAGTGAATTTGTTTTTACTTCGGCTTTGAGAGCTCTACAAATTGTGTTGTTAAGACAAGGAGATGAAAAACCACGTGCCTTGGAATGGAGTCTTGATTCTATATATACACGTTTGGAAGAGTTACCAGTGCCGGATTATTTAAAGGAGGGCTATGATGCTAAGCAACAAGGCCTTTTGGAACAAGATGATCAAATACAAAGCCTTTTAATGCACTATATAACCGTAGGGTTGTTTTATGATCCACTTATAAGTGATATATGTTGTAAACCTAGAGAAGAAAAAGAAGTGTTTCGCCCGGTAGGCATAACGAGACGCAATGTTATGTGTTGCTTTCTAATACAACTTTTGGGAAAACATATCGCACTGCTGGATCTAACTAACGATGGTGAAAGAAAAACCAACACCTATTCTTTGCAAGTTGCTAAGTCTCTTACCCAGGGGGCCACCAATTGCATTAGTGATCCCCTTTTCCTCTTGTCATTTGTAGAAAATAGAGCACGTTTCATAAGACGTACAGATGAGGCCAAAGGAGTACATGAAATGAGCTCATGCAATATTTTTCTTATCGATGATAAACTATCCTTAGATTGTTTGTCCATATACTACTACATGGTATTTGTGGAGCAAATAGATATGAATCACATACCACTTGTTTACCATCCTTTATATATTTTTGAATCATGTTTATATTTGAGCTATGAACTGCTATTGCTGCATGAGGAACCAGCGTTACATGAAAAAGCCTTATTGCTGACACAAAAACTACTAGGGAATCTCAAGCATCATTTAATTACTGCTTCTTCATTGGATTTGAAAATACATAAATCGTTTTGTTTAACACTCTGCAACCTTGTGGGCTATTCAGGCCATATCCAGGTGCGCCAGCTAGGTCTTAAGGTTTTGCGTCAGTATATACTCAGCTTCGAGGATGAAGGAAAATACTTGATTTTGAAAAATTTAATGAAATCGGTAAATCATCATGGCATCATTGGCTATTTAGCTACTTTGTATAAAGATTTAGTAGCTGAAGCTCTTAAAAATTGCAATGAACTGCCTAATACTTTCTGTGGCAATGATTTTCGTTATTTGTTTCTGCACAACATTTGCAAGTTGCCTCACGGTATTGAAACAGATCTTTTGGAAAATTCCGATAAAATCATTGCGTCCCTTAATGTTTTACGTTATTTTGCTCTTAAAGATGTTGAAAATCGTACGGGCTTTTGGAATTTTGCCGCTGATATAGAAGCTGGGTATTTAACTAGTTTAAGAAAAGCCTTAGACCTTGCCGTGGCTCATTTTAAGACTGAATTACATGATGCTGAATCTGGCGTGCAACGGTCTCAATTGAATCAATTAAATCTTAATATTAATGTGGCGAATGACACACAATCAAAACTGGGTCTACTATTGAATAATGTGAAGAAGATTACCATTTTCAAGCAAAATCTTTGTACATTCGATTTGATGCGCAGTCTTCTGTCCAGGGCTTGCGAGTGTTTGGAAAATTCTCCTCAGTTAAATAAAACATTGTTGTAAATGATGAATAAAAAACTTTTTAAAAATGAATTAAATAAAAAAATGTATTAGAAACTGAAAAGAAATGTGTATTTTGTTTTATTTTTACAATAATGGCTTCTTTATTTTCAATGTTGTGCAGTTCTTACTATCAAACTCTTGATGATTTTTTGGTGATAAGCTTACTATGATCTTTTTAATAGTCTTAAGTTAATTGAGCTTTGCTCAGAAGAAACAAAGTTTATTTTCTTTGGTTCCGAAGGCAAAAATTAAAAAATTAGAGCCACCCTTAAGCAAACACCAAAATTTGTTCACATAAGCGATGTATGCAGGGTTCAGAAGAATTCATGTATGAACACTTAAATTTATGCATTCATGATAAATTGTCATGAATGAAATTTGCAAATGTTTTGTTTTACGCGCACATTCGAAAATGATTAGCTAAGAATTTTTTGACATTACAGCATACATAAATAAATACACTAGTTTTTTTCTTTAGAGTACATATACGTATGTGAATAGTGAGAAGTAAAAAATGTCCAATGCTACTATACAAAAATGAAACAAAAAAATTGTTCACAATGCATGTGTTTATGTTATAACGGTTTACTTTATGATCTTCTATTTTGTGTTGTTTAACTTTAGTTGTTATGGGAAGTTAATTGTAATGTTATATTTCGTTTTGTTGCTACATATGTATGTATGTATATTTATTAAATTATGTGTAGGTACCTAAATAATATTTAGTAAATATAAAAAAACTTCAAAATGAATTGAGTAGGTTTCATACCAATTTTTATTAAAAGTTTTAATTTAAAACATAAGAAATTTTGTACATACATACATATGTATGTATGTATATTCTTTATTCATTTACAGAAGTAAAAACATTTTCAATATCAAAATTTAAGAGTTCATAATTAAGCTTTGTTATTAGAATATTAGAAAGTTTTTTCTATTCATTGCTACGCAAACGTTTGTTTATTCAATTGTAAATTCAAATCTGCACTGACCTCAATAAATCATACCACAACAATGCAAAACAAAATTACACGCATTCTTATTTTCTTCATATATGCAGCTTCAAATAAAAACATTTTTTGCTTTTGATTTTTGAATGCTAGTGCAAAGTAAAACCTGATGTTCTTCTTATGTGAACAAATTACAAAAATGTCCAAATGTATGAAATAAAAAGTGTTTCTCTTATTTTCTCAATTTAGTAAGAAAAAAAAACATTACAAATCCTACATGAATGAATAAAACAAAATATTTCGTGTCTCTTCATACACGAATAGAACATAGCACAAAAAAAATCAAAATTTTTTTTTCATGAACATGAGCGACAAATGAATGACTATTTGGTACTCGGATGTATGGATTTAAATTAAAAATCATCAATTTCATTATCAACTTCTAACTCGTTCCCAATATTAGAAGCATCGTCTTCATTTCCATCAACCTCATTCTTAATTTCGTTTTATATATCATTGGCAATTGCATCTGCCAATCTATCATAATAGTTAGTGTCAGATTTTGAAACTGTTTCAAAGATTTTGTCTAGTTCAGTACTCTTTGTAACACTATACATACACTTGTTAATTGCCAACACAACAATAAAAAACTAATTTCTGAAACGTACAAGCACATTGATTCTGCTTTTAATACAAAACACTTGCCCCCTTATCCATAAAAACTTACAACAGGTTTATAAAGTAAATTTCCATACAAAATTTGCTTTATAAACATCTTATAATCCTGTTGTAAGTTTTATGAATAAGGCCAAAAATATATACATAGTTATAAATATATACATAGGGCCCTGGTGTTACAAACATGATAAAAGTAATTACCAAGCCTAAGGATAAAAAAATTAATGTTTTTTTTTAAATCTTTTTACTTTATTAATTCTTTCACTGACTTAACTTAAGACATTAACATCGGACAACACTGTGTTAATCATTAAATTATATTTCTTTCCTCAAGATGATCAACAAAGTTGGTCGAAATATTGGAAACAAATAAAATATAATAAAAATTAAAAACGAACAAGAGTTTTTATATTTTTAATAAAAGAGACCTCAAGCCGATTTAATAAAGTAAAAAGATTTTAACAATCTAAAAGGTCTACATAGTACATAAAAAACAAAAAAAAAAAATTTTCGTACAAAACAGCTTCATTGAGGAATATATAAAAAGCTAAGGGGCTCCGCCTAAGATATCTAAGTAAAAAACTATGAAAATGTTTAAAAATGCCTGACCAGGCCATGGTGTTTGCTTAAGGGTTAAAGAATTTGATCTCAACTATACCCAAAACAAATCAAATAAACAATGGTCACACAATTTTCGTCCGGCATTGGCTGAACTAATAATTAAAATTTTTTTAAATATGTATGTATATGATTTGATATACTTATTGTTAGTTCATTTTTTTTAATGAAGATACAATAAAAAAAATATACCCAAACAACCGTAAAGCATGGATAATAATAATATGGGATTGTTTTCCTTCCTCTGGTTGGACCGACACCATTTATTACATCGATTAGAAAATGTGCGTTGTGCCAAAGAAGAAATATCGCTCCCATGGGAATTCATGCAAGACAATGATTCCGAGCACACTTTGAGAGAGATAAGTCTTGGTTTAATCAAACCAATGTCTATGTTATGGAGTGACCGTCATTAGCTTAAACCCTATTGAACACCTTTGGGAAGGTCATGTTCTAAGCAGATTAATTATTATGATTTGACAATTCTATTACGAAAGTGGTTTGGCGCCAGTTTTTTTTTGTTCTTAAGAGAGTGAAATGTTTGTTTTGCAGCCACATTAGTCGTCTAAAACCTAATTTGTCTTTTAGTTGTGCTAGAACTAATTATTTAAAATTTATGTAAATTAAATAAATAAAACAAGAGATATTAATTGGAATAGTTTTTAAATATAAATAAAATAATTGTCTTAAAACCTCTTTGGGGAGTCCTAAAAAATTAAATAACGGAATATAATCCTAAAAACGAAAATGAAAAATATTCAAGAAGAAATGGGATTCCATATCTTCTTAAATAAGTTCAGAACTTGATATGTATATGAATCGTAGTTGCGAATAAGTGTTAAAAATTGATGGAGGTTCAACAAATACTAATATTATATGAGACATAAATTGGTAGGAAGTTATAATAAATAATTCTAAAGAAGATTCTTTAAATTTGATAAAAGCAAATCTACCCAAAATTGATTTTTCTTCTTTTAACTGCACAACACAACCTTTAAATCACTTTTTAGTCACAAATAATTTTAAATAATTAATAACTAACCATGAATCTCAAAACAATCAGTCTTCTTGTGCGAATAACTAGAGAAAAGCTCCACAACAGATTTGTTAATTATTTAATGAAAACAACTGCATTGCAAACTATGCGAAAGTGACCAATAGAAATTAACAATTAACAGACTTGTGTGAAATCAAACCAAATCATTATTCAAACTACACAAGTCGTGTTATATTTCTTATAAAAATAGTTTAAGAAAACAAAGCACAAACTAATATATTCAATTCTATTTATGTCTAGCTGTAAATCTAAGCCGGAGTTTAACAACGTTAACTGCAAATAGTCAACAAAATTGGAATAAAGAAACTAAAGATACACAAAATGTGATCTTCAAATTACAAATGCCCCTAGACCACCGAACATTTTGCACAAAATCTACAAAAAATAACGAAAAAGTTAGCCTAGACGAATTCAGAGCTAAGGAAGAGAAACGGGAAAAAGAATTCGAACAGCAGCAGAAAGCCAAAGCGCAACATGAGGAAGATGAGAAAAAAGCTAAACTAGAGGCTGTACGTACAAAAATTTTGGAGGCTGCCCTACAACATGTTCCAACGCTGGGCTGGACCCGTAATGCCATAGTGCAAGGTGCTGAAGACACTGGTTTGCCCAGTGTGGTGCATGGCATGTTTCCAGAGGGAGGATTCGATTTGGTGTCCTATTTCAATGGCAAGTGCAATGAAGAACTATTGAAAATACTGCAACAGGAGACTGACAATGGCACCAAAGATATTGGTAATCCTTTAGAGTTTCTAGTACGTTTCGTTAGAAAACGTTTGGAAATGATAGCACCCTATAAGAGTCAATGGCCGCAGGCTTTGGCTCTGATTGCTCTGCCACAGAATGCCAAAACAGCGTTAGCACAAGTACTGACACTAGTCGATGATATTTGCTATTATTCTGGAGATCGTTCGGTTGATGTAAGTTGATTTCTTGCTTATATCCTCATTTACACATTTTTCAATTGAAATTGAGAATATTATTCATAATGTTTAAAGTTGTAAATTGTTGACCTTTAGTGTTGTTGTTTGTAAATTTTGTTCGGCATAAGGTCATAAGGTAACAAATTTTTAAATGAAAAATATAAAAATATTTTGTTTTCAAAATTTCTATTTTATTTTATTCCCAATATTTCGGTCAACTTTGTTGACCATCTTCAGGGGTTATTTAAAATAAATAAATGAAAAACAAATTTCACTCTGTTGAGTCTGTTGCCTAGTCGTAAGCTTTTGTCAACATTATTCATAATGTTGAGAAAATTTCAAATAAAATCCCTAATTTCTACTTTACGATGACTCTTAATAAACTTGATGGCCCTGTTTGCTCTATTTATACAATAGCGCAATCTTGCAGTAATTTCCGGCGGCATCTAGAGAATACAATCGAAAGTTTCTTTCTATGTCCGTTAAAACTTAATTTTGCCATACTGCGTGTTATCAACAATGTTTGTAAATAGAAATGTTGATAAACATGCTCTATGCTGATACCAGCCGTTAAATTTAAAATGAAAAACAATTCAATTGTCAATTCTGACAATGGGTCGAATTATTCATTCCGTTGCGTGATTGCGAAAAGAAATTTTTTGTGCTGAAGCATAATTTGAAATTATTCATTCCGTTGCTGCGGTATTTTTCCTTTTTGCGGCATGCCGCAGGAATGAATAATTACATTTTACATATCGATCGGTATTTCTTTCTGCTTAGTTTTCCTTTCCGTGCGTACCACCCAATATGAAGTTGCAATTGAGAAAATACTAAATGAAATTAAGAATTTTTATTTAAAACTAGCGGACCCGGCGAACTTTGCCTCGCCCCAATTTTAGGCCTTCAGACAAACTTTAGAGTAATAATATAATACAACAGGAATAATTTCACACAAAATTTCGTACAAAAAATTCAATTTTCCAATTTTTCCCATTTTCCGACTTTTGCGTAGAGATTTTCCAATTTTCCGCGTTTCGCATTTCGCATTTTTCATGATTTACACTAAGAAATTTCTATTTTTTTAGTTGGAAAGTCATTAAGTCAAAAACTCGATTTTCCAATTTTCCGACTTTTCCGGAGGGATTTTCCAAAATTTTCTTCCGTAAGAACCTTCTCCTCGAAAATACGAACAACTGACAAAAAGTTTTATAGAAATCGGCCCAGCCGTTCTCATTTGATGAATTACTATACATTTTTTACACCATTTTTATATATATAGATTTACAATATGAAATTAAAATAGAGAAATACCAATTCAAGTTATGATTTTTTATTAAAAATAAAAAAAATGTCAATTCAAAATCAGAATCGTGGTGTAACTATACAAAGAGAGTGTAGCAGCCAGCATAGCTGACTAACTTCGTTTACAATTGACTTGTGTCAAAAGTAATACTTTTTTAAGTGTTTTTGACAACAAAATACCTCTTGTTTCTGTATTGTGTTTTATTTGTTGTCGATTAGCACTCACCTTGTATAATTAGATAAAAATAGAAATAAACAATTTTTATTTAAAATTCTTAAAAGTCCAAAAACTTTAATAACTTAATTATAAAACCACATTCTTTATAGATCGGTTGGTATACCAGACGCATTGGCTTGGCGGCAATAATGAAAATGACCGAATTATATATGATGCAGGACAATTCAACGCAGCACACTAAAACTTGGGAGTTCTTACAAAATCGCATGGATGAAGCAGTACAACTGCAAATGGTGCTACAGCAAACGGAAGATGTTAAACATAAATTCCAACGTTCTTTTAACTCTGCCTTTATTACCGTAAGTTGAACTCTCTCTTCCTCTTAAAGCAATATTTTATCTTTATCAATATTTTATTTTTATTAATTTTAATGTAATTTCTACTTACAGGCTCGTAATGTTTTGGGGTTAAATTATAATAGACCTTAGATTTTAAGTTATTATTAATAAATATTAACGCTGAACTTGATTTTATTAAAGTTCCCAAGCTTATCTTGTCAACAAAATTAAACATAACTCAGTCCAAAGGGGCATTACTACTTCAAATTGTTCATATTATGTGTCCTTATTATTTTGTTTAACAATTATTAAATAGTTTTTGAAACTAAAATATTTTAATATGTATATATTTATATATATATATGTATGTATATTGTTTTTTTTTTTTTTTTACTTTAAAGTACCATTTATGGAGTGATGATTTTATTAATTTTATCTTTTTTTCTGAAATGTAAATAAAAGAACAAATGTTAATTAAAACATTAAATTGTGTTTAAATCACAGGTTTTAAAGAATTAAGGGCCTATCTATAGACCTTTTTTACTTTTAAATAAAACACTTAACATCTTTATTATTGTCCGAAATTACAATCTTTGACATTTACTTTTTAAAAATAATAACATTTAAGTACCTAGTATCTTACGAATTACAACTCTTTTCAGCATTGTTGTACATAACCAAAAAAAAAAAAAAATAAATTAATAGTTATGTCATATCACACGATCTGGGCGCCCAGATTAGAGGAAAAAACGTTATTAAGGATTCAAGAAATTTAGATTTTTTATATAAAACAAGTAAGAATTTATATTCGGCTATTGCGAATCGTATATATACCCACCACCAATGCATTTATTAGGGAGGCCAATCTCGAAATCCCGATATTCGGGATTTGACAAATTTGATTAAGATTTGTTTTAAAAAATCCCGGGAATTTCAAGATTAACATATTAAGTATTTGTTTACCAAGTCATAAACAAAAATTTAAATTTTAAAACGTTTGTCGAAGAAATAAAGGTGTACGAATTAAAATTAATTTTGGATTGCCAAACTCGAACACACTATTCGATGTGTCTACGATTTTTGTAATTTGGGAATTCCCATATAAAAAGCTTTAATTGATTTAACCCTTCTTTCCATGATTTTTTTTTCTTTATTGCTGAAATAAATCTTCAAAATTAAAGGAAAAATGGTTACAAAATCTTAGTATATATTTATAGTATAAATTTAACAAAAAAAAAAAAAAACAATATGATAGAAATTTCCTACATCATGCAATGTTAGATCATTAGCTTAATACTAAATAGAAATAAAAGAGGGCATCCAATGTTATGATGGAAATTTCCACCATTATGCAAAGAAAGGTTAAAACCTCAAGAGATGAAAAATTTGTTTTACTTAAACAAATAGTTGTCATTTTAAATCCGGTTAAAGTAACAGACAAAGCTCTTTGTAGCAGTGTAATGAATCTCTGTTGATATTTATGCTCAAAGAGATATCAAAAAATGATCTGGTGAAATCTCTCCTTAAAAGAAACCAAAAAAAAGTAATTTACCCAAATTTAAATTGTTGAAAAAACCCAAAATTGAAAAAAGAATTTGATAATGAGATAGAAATATTTGTTATTAGAAATGAATTAAATGTTATATAACGTTATTATGTTTTTTTATTTATTAATGGTTTATAAACTTTTAATCAATTTAAAATTATTGTTTTCAAACATATTTATATTTAACATAAGTAACTTTTTGAAATAACTTATTAAAACAATTTGTTTTAATATGAAACAAAAATCCCGAAAACCCCAATTTCACGAGATTTGAAAAACCAGTCCCGTTTGGCATCCCTAGTATATATGTATGTACGTTTGTATTAGTATGTAGTATGATCAATGCACTTGCAACGAATTTCTGTTACATTTTGTATCGATAACTATGTGTCTACTGGTTATTTTATTTATTTATTTTTATTTATCCCTTATATGGGATCTATTATATGTTATAGGATGATTGTTATAAAATATTTTACTGTATTTGAGTCTTTTGGATATAGTACATATTTTAGAGTTTCCAGTATTCCAGTTATGCCCGGAAGTGATCTGGCCGAATATGACACACCAATTTACTTACATATCTGTGTAAAAATTTCAGTTCGATATCGATATTTATAAGATATATGTATGTATATGTGTTTTTCGGAAGTGGATCTTAGATGGGAGTTCGTTACGACGATTTATATATAAATTCAGCTATGCACAGAGAAATTTCGCACTTTACTGTTTTAGTAGTTTAACGGCGATTGAATACTTGGTTTTTTTTTCTCGATGTACAAACGTTTTTTGCCATTAGGACCAATCAGACTAATTTTGGTTTCATTTGTGAAAAGTACTCTTCCCCAGAATGTGAAATCCTTTTTTTTGACAGAATTGTTTTTTTTCTACTTACATGACCATAAAGCTGATTTTCATTGAGGCGTCTTCGTACAAGTCTACTGGAAACATTTAACCCAAATTCCTTATTTTTTCAGTCATTATTGTTTTCGTTGACTTGAAAGGATCTAGCATACTTTTGTTAACTATTGCCTTACTCTCACGAACTGTTGTCTTTCGCAGTGGCTTCTTCCGACTTTTCTTTACATTAAGCAAATTTGCATCTGATTCAACACATTTAATAACATAAACCATCTTTCGAGAACATCCAATTACTTCAGCTATTTTTGTTTATTTTGTTTAATGATAAACAATATTTTTGTTAAATTACAGAAGAATTTACCATCGAGCATCAACTAATTTTGTTTAAAATCGAAATAACTGTGCGCTATATCATTGTCCAACCAAAAAACTTAACTATAATAAAATCTGCGACTGTAATGTTTCACCCTCAAGTTCCATTGAGCACATACTTCTAACGTGCCCAAAATTTAGGAGGCAACGCGATCTGATCTTTAAGAATTTATCAAACCCCATATCATTACTTGGCATCCCTAACAAAAACAACCTCCTCCATATCATATCATTTTTAAAAGAAATTCATATATACCAATTAATATAAAAAAAAAAAAAAAATAATAAAAGAAATGTAATCTTGCAAAATTGTTAATTATAATTATAAAAATATTGAGCCTAAGACCAAGTTGTCATGGCCTTTTGTATTCCATTAGTTTGTAATTTATAATTATCTCTTAATGTTTAAAATAAATAAATAAATAAAAGAACGTGCAAAAGTTAACAGGACATTTCCAACGAATTTTTGAAAAAGCAGAGTGGAGCAAAAGAATAGCATAGAATTGCATGTTATTATCATTGCATTTTTCAATATATGTAATAAGTTTGGCACTTTATATTTTGTGCGCTATTTTTCTGTCTATAGCTGTATGAGGATTATTTGTGTCGAATTTCAATTTGATAATGATGTTTATAAGAGATTTAGTTGACTTTCGAAGTCGACTTTATATTGGGGGCTATGATTAATTATGATTATGGACTGATCGTCATAAATTTCAGTACGCTGATTTATATATACAAGTTTGAAATTTGTGTCTAATTACAATTTAAAGGTGGTTTTTATAAGAGATTTATAAGCATTTAAGTCAATTTCGGAAGTGTAGTTTACACGCGAGGTCAGATATGGACTGATGTAAACAAAATGTCGCTTAATAGTTTCCTTTACATAAAATTTATTTCTATTGAATTTTGTATGAATACTGATTTTCTATAGGCATTTACAGTGATATTAAGAATTTAAGAAATATAAATTTTTTATATAAAAAAATCGATTTTGGGTGAGAAATATGAATGATCACAAATCGGGCCCATTTCTCATGTAAACGTATATTTAAAAACGTATTAAGGGCTAGAGATATTTGGATTTTTGTATGAAAAAGCGGAAATATGAGCGATCACAAATTGATGGCCTTTTTTCATAATTACCTTGACCAAGATTTTTTAAAATGCTTTCATTTAAAGCAGAACAGTCACAGATTCCTACTCTTCCTCATGTTAACAATGGCTTGATGATTCGTTTTTTTTTTATTATTTACCAGGAATGTAGTAAGAAGTACAGTAAATTAAGAACTTTCATGTACTCGTATAGTATTAAACATTACATACATCACATTTTTAATAAATAAATACATAAATAACAAATAATATTACTATTTGGTTAGTTTAGTTTTTTATATTCAGGGGTGTCATAGAAACCAATATTGTCAGAATTGGTTTTAAAACTGACAAGAAAAAATGCTTTGGTGTCATAGGGCACTGCTACACGTTTAATAAATATCGTGATACTAGAAATATCTCGCATTTTTTCTTGCCGGTTTTAAAACCAATTCTGACAATATTGTTTTCTATGACGCCCCTGATTATTTTATTATTAAAAATGATTTCAAATCAATTCTTTAGTCTTATTTTGCTAAACATTTCCAGTAAACAAATATTATTATGTATATGTATAAAAAGAGATTTACACCGAAGGTTGTTTTAATTAGTGTTCTTAAATATAATAAAACAAGCAAAAGTTTTTATACGGCTGTGCCGAATTTTATATACCCACCACCAAATCACCTATTATGGACATTTATAAGAGATTTATGCGCATTTAAGTGATTTCCGGAAGTAGACTTTATATGGGGGCTACGGTCAAATATGGACCGATCTTCATCGTATTAAGAGTGACGATTTTTGAATATGTATGAACTATTTGTCTTGAATTTCATTTTTATGTTCATTTAAGTGATTTTCGGAAGTGCTCTTTGTATGGGGCTATGTCAAAATTATAGACCGATGCAAACAAAATATTGTTTTAAGATTTCATTTTGCATGAAACTTATTACATATTGCAGAAATTTGTTTAGATACAGATTTTCTATAGAGATTTATGTCCCATAAAGCCATATTATGCAAAATTTCATGATATTATCTGCATTATATTTGAAGAAAACTGCAAAAAATATCTGAAAAATATCGAGGTAGTCTGAAACGTTGATCCATAACTCAGATCCTACTGGACCGATTTTGCCCATTTGCAATACCAAACATTTTGATGGATCAATGAATGTTTGGTAAAAATTTCATTGTTCTATGGCTTTTTTTTCGAAGCTCTATCGTGCTTTCAACAGACGGGCTAAATCGTCTTAGAATCTTATAAGGACCCGGTATATATATAGACTTTTTGGTTCTACGACCATTATTTCGATGTGTTACAAACGGAATGAAAAATGCACGCAATATACATACCCCCCCCCCCATCTTTTTGCTGGTGGGTATAATAATTACATTAAAGACTTTTTGACCAAATTTATATGGCATTAAATAGTTAACAAATAGGAGCAGACTTAATGTAAAATATAATATAATATAAAATAAATATAACAATATACATAAATTATTGCAGAAATGCCGGCATATGAAAGAGGTCTATTTTCTTTAAATATGGAGTTTGATGGCAAATCCATAAACATACATACACACATACATACACATTATTAATCCAGTCACCAGAAATAAATTGCTTTTGGCTTTGCTTTGCAACGTCGGTATTTAATACCCACCTACATTTCTAATTAAAATAAAATTAAAACATATTTTATCTTTTAATTGTTACATGACATGTGCACAATGCGTATTAAAAAAAAAAAGACTTTCAAGAATGAAAAAACCAGACTTTTGTTGCTTAACTTTTACACTAAATAAGTATGTATGTATATAGGAATATCTAAAGGTACAGTAGATATGTATGTATGTATATAACATTTAAAAATAGGCACATTAAAAAAAATCTTAAATCTAAAACATTTATCAAATATAAAAATACACACAAACAATTTAAATATGTAAATTAGAGTGGTTCGCCTTCCATACAAAAAAAGTTGTGTCAGTCACCCCCTAGGATTAAAGATAATGTAAAAACAATTCCAGAAATAATTTTTTTATTTTTTTGCCACGCCTATAAATACCGCCCTTTTAGTATTTTGTGCACTGTGTCCGAACATAACATTTTGTATACCGGTGTTCGTGGCTCTGTCCTTAAACTATTTAATGTTATGATCGGACTAAAAATAGTGGCACAGTGAACAAAATACTAAAAGGGTGGTATTTATAGGCTTGGCAAAAAAATAAAAAAATTATTTCTGGAATTATTTTTACATTATCTTTAATCCTAGGGAGTGACTGACACAACTCTTTTTTTCGAACCACTTTAATGTACAGACATACTATTTCAATAATTATAAAAATTTGTTCTGTTTGTTTTTTAAACTCGTTTAAAATTACTAAAATATCATCCACACATATTATTTTTAAATTAAGTTAAATATTCACTTAAAATCTAATTTAAACATAAATATTTGATTTTTAAATTTAAATAGAGTTTATTTACAGGGGGTTTAAATAGGATTCATCGTTGCAAACATTTTTTATGCTGGAATAAAAAAGAAAATGTAATTCATTATTAGAACATAAATTTTATTATTAATTAAATAATTTGCTTTTATAAAATTTAAAAAAAAATGTCTCTTACCTACCTCTCTTGTTTGCTACTTAAATCTTTATCCACTTCGGAATAAATTGTTGGAGCATCTTTTGAGTTTTCTAGATGGTGCAGCATATCATCCAGTGTTTGTATGATGCCATTAAATGTGGGCCTTTCAACTGGTTCGGCATTCCAACAGGAATACATTAAATCATAACTATTTAAATAAATATATAAAGAAAAGATAACTTTAGTTTGGTAAAATATAACCATAAATAAAAATGTAATTTATTACAGGATTGATTTCATTACAAATATATACCATGCACTTATAAGAGTCATCCCAGCGGGAAAAATTGCAAGTGCTTCTATTTTTAGGCCTTATAAAATACCTGTTTACACATTCTAAACGATTTGATACTCATTCCATTATGCCTTCTTTCAGAAGATGTTCATACGAGTACATGTTCACAATTGCATTTCAAAAGAATGTCAACAAATCATGATTTCAATAGCCAACACGAAAGGGTTTGCAATAATTTCTGTATATCGGCACTACAACTACAAACATTATTTTGCTCACTTTGTTCCAATTTAAAAGATTGATACAATTATTGCCTTGAAATTTCTTCAGTGTTCATGCATCACAATTCTTATTGCCTAAATCGCTCGTATTTTTATTCAAGTGTATATACACATTTGTATACATATGTACGAGTATATGTAATACGAATAAGAGAGTAAAGTGAATTGCAACTTGCAAGTACAATCGAGTGTGTACTCATCACATCTTTCCCTCGCCCCAATATCTAAAAATTAATCATCTTAGCTCTAAGAATTGCTTCGTATAAATTAGGAATTTGTTATACGAGTAATAAGAATGAATAGAGAGAGCTTCTATAAATTTAGTCTTTTAAATCCATTCTTCTGTTTCTTCTTTTATTTAAAACCATTTCTTTTACTTTCCTTAATAAAATTATTAATTTAGCAGACCTTTAATTACGACTTCTATGAGACATTACTTATTAGAACTTCCTATTTCCTTTCTCAAGTAGGCCTTCTATTAGACATATACTCGTAAATACTCCGTAGCGAGTGCAATGCAGCGATGCCAACTTAGCTAGATTTAGCCTGAGTTTAGTCACTCAAAACGCGAAAAAAGAAAATTGGCCCTAAACTAAAAAACGCGTAAATATAACACGTTTTACAATTATCTTTTAGCCCGTTATTACCTTTTGCTCGATATGGCTACATTTTAGTTTTTTCGTACTTTTTCTTCCTTTAATGATTTAATGATTAAAGTTTAATCTAATAATATAGAAATAATGTTGTTGGTAATAACCCATTCCTTAAACTGTCCAGTTTTGTCATACACATATTGACATATTCGTACTCAAACGCAGAAGTTGAGAGGAGTTTTAGTGTTATGAATTTATTCAAAAATAAAATTAGAAACAAAATATCATAAAATACGTGTAACAGTTTAATACACATTAAATATAGCCTAAAAAAGAGATAATGTATGTTGTTCAAACTACAAAATACCTGACAAAGTGTGCTCAAAAATTAATTCGAATGAAACATATAAAAAATCTAAATATTTTACTGTGTCTTATGTAATGAAAATGATGATGAACAATATATCGACATTTTGTTCAGTAACGACCAATTTTAAATGTATAATATTTAATACTATGTATTTAATCTACGTATGTACCTTATTTATTAAAATGTAATATGAAATGTAATTTAAATATGTATCTCATGGTTGTGATATTTTTCTAATAAATTATTTTACAAAAATGTGTTCCCCCCTTATCGCACTTTATCAAAAATTTTGACAGGATGTGGCTTTAAAAGGAATTTTTTCAATTTAGCCATTTTTTTCAAAAATATTTACGCGTTTTGAGTCTCAAAAGTTGGCATCACTGGTGCAATGCGGCTGGAAGTCCTTGTGACTGCAAAATATGACCTCTCTTTTTGAAAGGTCTCTTTGCAGCTCTTTTTCCCGCTAGGATGTTTTATGTAAATGCAATAAGTATATTTCTATTTTATAAGAGACAGCAGTAGAATTTATTGTGCAGTGCAGCATGTATACGTTGAAAAACGAAAAATGACCCAAATTGTGGGGTCACATTTTATTAAGAATTTAAGTCCTAATTTTTTTTTACGAAAAATCATCCTTGCCTCAAGTTTGAAATTAAAAGGAGGCCCCAAATGTTGGGCTCATTTTTCATAGCGAAAAATTGCCCCAAATGTTTAAATATAATTTCACCCAATTTTTTTTTTATTTTATACCCTGGATTTGTGCTGATATATTGGATTTGTAACGCCCAGAAATATTGGTCCAAAACCCACCTTAAAGTATACCGATCGATTCAGAATCACTTTCTGAATCGATTTAACGATGTCCGTCCTTCCGCCTGGCTGGCTGGCTGTTCATGTAAAGCTTGTGCGCAGAGTACAGGTCGCAATTTTGAAGATACATATTTCGATAAAATTTGGTAAGTGATATTTTTTCGGCCCAAGGACGGATGAGATTGAAACTGGTGGAAATCGATCCATTATTTCACCTGGCCCCCATACAAATGTCCTTCTGAAATTAAGGTTTACCGATCATAAATGTTTGAATTATGCAAGTATCCAAACAAATTTCATCAGAAATGAGTGGTAAATGAAGCCAAATCACATCTACAAATTTTATGCAGATCGGCCCATAATTACTTGTAGCTTCCATATAAGCTCCACTTCCGTAAATCACTTTAAAAAATGTTGGTATTCAAATAATATTGAACGCAAATATATTTCATATGTATATAAACAACACGATGCAATTTTATAATTAGTCGAAACTCCCATATAAGACCCTCTCTGTAATTCACTTTAACCTTCATAAATCTTTTAAAAGTATTTATATCGATATAAAGTTTAACACATATAATATTTATATTCACAGAAATCATGACACTAAAATTTTGGATGATCGGTGGATGAAAAACTGGGCTTGACCGACTATACTTTCTTACTTGTTTTTTTATATTTTCAGTTAGAAATAAAGAAAATAGTAATTTACAGTTCAAAGATTTTTATATTCAGATTATAAATTAAAAAAAATATT
Source organism: Bellardia pandia (assembly GCA_916048285.2). Lineage (NCBI taxonomy): Eukaryota > Metazoa > Arthropoda > Insecta > Diptera > Calliphoridae > Bellardia > Bellardia pandia. Next base: position 12,949,244 of record OU696533.1, read on the forward strand.
GTACTTTTAATTCTATCAAATATGAACAATGAAACACATTGAATCTGCCGAATATTTAATTTTGCATACGAGTAAACTGCTAAATATGTTTGCAACATACATATAGCAATGTGATGTTTGAAAACAATCGTGGATATTGAAAAAATTATTTTTAGTATTTAATTGTTTGTAAATATTAGACGTCCTTTCCGGGTGCTATCGTGTACATTTGCAATCTAAACTGATTTTATTATTAAAGTAACGATTTCGATTACGACGTGCTAATGACATCAAAGAACAAGTTAGAAAGTAAGAAAGAATAGCCGGTCAATACCGACCATATAATACCCTACACCCAGTATATGTGTAAAAATAGTTTTTCAGAAATGACCGCTATATGGGAGCTATGGGCCTATTATGGAAAATTTAGTGGCATGCCTTCCGTGCATATAAATATTTTTTGTGTTAAATTTTATCTTGATTTAAACACTTTTGCATGTTAATGATTTTTCCGGAATGGGTCTTATACATATGTGAGAATTTGACTAATTATGGACCGAGCGTTATAAAACATATTTGTGTGCTCTTTAAAGTGATTTTTGAAAGTGAGCCCTATATGGGAGCTAAGTTCAATTATGGAGAGATCTGCACAAAATGTGTAGATGTGATTAGGCTTGATATACAATGTACTCGTACATGTATTTGTGGCGAAATATATTTAGTTACGTGCATATGTAAATCAAACATTTCTGAGGACATTTGTATTTGGAGCTAGGTGAAATAATGGCCCGATTTCACCCAATTTCAATCCCGTCCTTGGGCCGAAAAAAATATCGACCTGTACTTTGTGCACAAGATTTACATGGACAGCCGCCAGTCAGACGGGACATCATTAAATCGACTCATGAAGTGATTCTGAGTTGATCGGTATACTTTAAGGTAGGTGTTGAACTGAAACCAATATACCCCACTATTATGGTGTAGGGTATAAAAACACATGTGTAATTTAATAATGTTTTATTTGACTATCATCCTATTGTACTTAGGTACTAACTATTTGCGTACATATTACATAGACATGAAAATAATACTTACAATTCTTGACTACAACCTTTAGGTTTCTCCATGCGATAGCCACTTTTCAATAAATGTAATAAACGATTTGTGGATATTGAAGGGTACGGTGTGGCGCCCAGTGTAACAATTTCATATGACAGAATGCCATAAGACCACCTAAACAAAAGGAAAACATAAATTTATTAAGGTTTTAGCTCACAAAGGCCCTATGTTGCATTGAAACAATTTACAAGATATGACAAAAAAAAACTCTCTAATATAAACAATTAACCAACATTTTAAATTGTAAAAATAATATATGTATTTTAATCGTATTATTGTAATCATTAGCAGTTTAAAATTTAGTAGGACAATGCATTTTGTTACGGTGCACCACAATTAACAATAAAAAAGTCGATTCTGTCGATCGAAACTGCTTTTTCTGCATAATCGTTTTAAATTCTGACAGTCTTGGTTTGGTGGCTGTGAAAACAAGCGTGAATTCTTTTACATGAACAGTACAACCAAAATTTAAGTCTACGAGTATTTATTACACACATGGCTATTAACGAACAATTTTAATCACGTTTCAGTGAATTAGTTTAATGCTCCTAAGCCATGAACTGTGTAAAATTTCGTCCTTTAACGAAATTTACTACCAAAGCAGTTTACAAGAAATATTGGAAAGCTAAAGTGGGTCAGAAAATAGATTTCCTACGTATGCGTAAATTACTTTAGGTAATGTTGCGAATGAACAGTGTAGATTTTGTGAACTTGAAGCCCAATGCTGGCAATACGCAGAACAAGATGGCTCGGAAGGGCCTTTATGGCCCCAGGGGATGTATTTGATCTCTCATCTAACAAAATAATTGGCTTTATACATAGCTTAAATCTAACATGATGAAACTTCAAGGCTGCACAAAAGATCTTATAGGTCGTAGTGCTTGAGGCCTCACTTAATAATAATAATAATAGTAATAATACTTTGTCAATGTATCAGTTTCGAACTCAGCTGTGATGCTTTCTTCAATACAGGGGCCAAATTACCGCATTCGTGATCGAATGACTTCGATAGCGAAATTATGATAAAATCTACTAAATTTCTCGCTTGATATCGAATGCCATAATCTCAAATATGAAAATTACGATACATTTTACTCGATATCGAATGCGGTAATTTGGCCCCATGTCCACATTATAACAAGTTCTCCAATACTTACACATCACTTTGAGTGGTGTACACTTGATGTGTCAGTGATTCTAAGGCCAACCATTTTATGGGTAATTTTCCACTGCCAGTTTTCTTATACATATTTTCCTGATACACGTCACGACTTAAACTGTGAAATAAAAATAAAACAAATCTTTATAAAAATTGTTGAAAGAACTATAATAATGAGTGATTTTTTAGAGCTTTCGGATTTGATTTAAATAAAAACACTTAAAATTTAGAGAAATTTCTGAAATGTTTATTTGAGTCGATAGAACGATCTGCATACGAGTATATAATTCAATGTTTAAAAATGAAGTGGAGACGTGGTTAAAAAAACTGGAGAATACGTGTAAATGAATCGAAAAGTAGACGCTAAGGAGAAGAAACTGTTCACCTGTTTCCCTAAACAGTGTAATCATGTCACATACCTTGGCATACATCCGGTTAGACGTCTTACCTAGCGTCGCCGCATAGAAGCCAAGAGGGTCCATATGAAACTGAAATCTTCTAATCTTCATTGGCTAATTAACGACCAATCTAAATTAAGCCTTGATTGTAGTCATCCCGTACAATATTGTTTTAAAATCAATTTGGGCACATGAAGTTCAATTGTGGAAAACTGCAATTAATACCAGTATTGATCATATACAGAGGACCCAATCGAAAATTCTTAGGACCATGACGGGGCCACCCTGTTATGTAAGAAATAAAAACATCCTTAGAAGTGCCATTGGTTAAGGATGAATTTAGAAAAATTCGTGAGAGATATACATACATACATATATTGAAGTTACAATATCATCGGAACCCGCTTATATGTAGTTTATAATATTAAAATAATGTTTGACAATTTCGAAGCAACAAAATTAATCGTTCCATTTAACTGGTTAAAAGGGTGATAATATCAGGCAAAAATCATTGATGCCAGAACCGTTCTAAGGAAATGGTACTAGCTGCGTAAAGATTTTAGTACTCAAGTACTGGCTATATACGTTATGGAACTAATACAGTTTTCCCTGGAAAAGAATTTACTCCGCAGTCTTCAGACCTTAACCCCATAGAGACAGGAACATCAGAAAAAGAAGCAATTTATGCAAAAACGAACTTCAAACAGCCTTAATGGAAGAGTGGGGCAATATTACTAGAGATGTGACTGAACCTGTTGTAAATTCCATGAAAAGGTGACTAGAGGCTGTAATTAGGCTGAACGACCAACAAAATATTAACTTTTAATTTTTGGATTTTGGTAATATGAAATAGTACTCAAGTACTGGTTATATCCGTTACTAAACTAACGCAGTTTTTCCTGGAAAAGAATTTAAGAAAAACGTCTTTAAATGAAAAACAAACTCACCCAAAATCAGCTATTTTAACAGTTCTATCGGGAGCCACTAAGACATTACGAGCGGCTAAATCGCGATGCACCACCTTATTCTTTGCCAAGAATTCCTTTAATTAAAATAAAAATGCATTAGATTTTAGCCCAAAATATTATAAGGAAATATATTAGGAAGGTTTTTCTGTACTTCTATACTTATAATATATGATAATTTGGGGAATTTCAAGGAATAAAAAGTAAAACTTTGAAAACTTGTGTCAAATCCGACAAATTTAAACCGTGCCGTATTGGCTTTAAAGAAAGGGTAAAATTCAAAATGTTAAAAATTGCTTTCTAAGTCCTGTTTCACACTCATCAGTTCTGACTGTCAAGTCAAGTATTTTTCAATGAGAAGGAAAGAGAAAATTATCTTTTATCTTGACTTGACAGTCAGAACTGATGAGTGTGAAACGGGTCTAATTATTAACTTTGTATAGGGTGTTTTTTTAGATGTATAGAACTTTTAGTTGACAACACTTTTTTAATTGGCGGCCATTTTGTTAGCTGTCAAGTGATTTATGTTTGGTTTGGCATTTCAACATGGATAGACTGACGTCAGAACAGCGCTTCCAAATTGTACAAATTTAATTTGAAAATCACGGTTGTATTCGAAATACTAATCGAGGGTGTTTTTTTTAGATGCATAGAACTTTTAAATTTAATAAAACAAAGATGATTTTTTTAAATTGACATGAAATTTACTTTATTCAAAAGATATTCTTCAGGCGTTATAATTTAAATGTGTCTTCTAGCATATTACTGGTTCGGACGTAGTCTAATCTGGAAGTCCAATTTTCCACAAAAAGTTATCCGAACCAACCATGGTGGTCATATGCCAGACGTCATATTTTAATTATAATGCCAGATTCGAATAAAGTAAATAACATAACAATTTCAAAAATTCATCTTTGTTTTATTCAATTTCAAAGTTCTATACATCTAAAAAAAAAAACACCCTATATATTGTTAAACACATTTTGTACTCTTTAAACTTCATAACCCATGCGGCACTGGTTCACATTGTCGAATTTGACTCAAATTTTCCAGAATTTTAACACACACAAAAAACCACACTACTGTACTAATCTGAATGATGGATTTTACTTACCATTCCAATAGCCACTTGCCGAGCAATATTAAGTAAATCTCCGCATGATAGAGGCACACGATTACAATGATTTCCATCTACAAATTCCTTATTGTCATCTCTTCCATTTGGATGTGTTTTAGGCGGTTTTGGTGATTTACCAGCAGAGCAAATTGTAAAATATGACTTATTCTCAACAGCACCATTTAATTTCTCATTTGTTTTGCAGTCGCAGTTCTTTATGTCAATAGTTGTATCGCTGCTTTTAGTATTATTTGAACTTTGTATGCGTTGCTGCTGCTGCTGCCGTTGAGCTAAAAATCGATCTAGTTCTTCATTTTGTTTATACGTATCTGTCGAATTTATATTTGTTATAATCACATCGACATTACATTTGCATGAATTTGTACACAAACCATGGTAACCATAAGATTTATTATCTGTTGCCGCAGATAAAACACTTGGTGTGGACGTGTTTGTGTATACTTCCATATCTATATCTCCTTGTAATGTTTTTGTTGTAGCATTTAAATCTTCAACACGTTGGAACTGTGATTTGTGTACATTGATATCGTTATTATACGTAATACTATTAGTGGTCGATGTGAACGCAGTTATGTCATTGTATTTGGTTTTAAAACGTTCTATAACATCATCATTATCTCCACTAACACTTTTCAGGTCGTTTTCGTTGTCTTTATCATTATGTTGTTGTTTAAAATTGGTATTGTTATCATTCACAGACTCTGTGAAACTATCGCTGCTGTATCGTGGGGATAATTGTGGTGAGGATTCCAGACTGTTGGTGTCTCCTTGATTTAATTCAATGTATGCTATATTTTTATTTAAATTTTGTCGTTTTATTTGCAATTCGTGTAAAAAATGCCATTCGTCTCTAAAAGAATAATTAAAGGACATTTTTAAGTGTATGTATGTATGTTTATTTCTATTAAGAATAATATTGTTACGAAATTGTATTTCAATTTAAATTTAACGGCCGCTATCAACATACGAGTACAACATGTTTAACAACATACAACGTGTTTAGCAACATTTGCATTTGTAGAAGTTTCAATTTATAAACATTATTGAGAACACCCTGTTATAAACATAACTGAGCAATATGGCAACATTAAGTTTTAACGGTTTTGTCTGAATATTCGAGACACGAACATTCCAGATTTGCAGTCATGAACATTCTCGTATCTTAGCTCCGAACCATCTAGAAATTATGATTGGTGTATAAATAGACTAACAGGGCCACTCAAATGAGTTAGTTTATTGTGAGTCATCGTTAAGTGAAGACCAAGCGTTCTCAAATTCTAATTTAACAGCCTGTTTACAGAACGCGACTCGCCCAACTAGCGACTAGACGACCGGTGGACGAGTGAGAAATAAAAAGCGTTTATAGAACGCGAGACGATTTTGTCGTGCCACTTACGTTCATTCGCGCATATGTCAAAGTTGTTTGAAACCCTACTATTGCCAACGTGTTAAAAAATATTTTTTGTTTATATTTCTTCATACAAAATTTAATATTAAATGTTAAATATTAAGATGGTTACCCTACTATTATGAAAAATATCAAATAAACATAAACAAACAAAAAAGTAAAACAAAATTTAAAGAATTTTTAAAATTTTTTGATAAAAAAGTAATTTAAAACGTTTTCTATTAGAAAACAAGGAGTTTTCCGTAACTTTTTAAACAAGTAAGTGTAAATTGATTGAAGTATGAATATATTCATGAATGTATGTATGAATGTATTAAAATTTTGTCTTTATTTTTAGATATATTTTTTTTAAATAAACAAGAATTTATTTTAATTGCCCCAGCTCCCAAGTACATTCCATAGTAGATTTGCTGCTACCAAACTGAGGAGCTCCTGTGGCCAAATGTGGAAACTCCTGCATGCAATCCACCAATTGCCTGAACTGCATTGCTGTAGTTATTTTAATGCTGAAAATTTAAAAAGTCGAAATAAACTAAAGAAAACATTTGTGATATCAACGTGTACTTACTTTTTTTGTTGAAATATCCATTTTGTGTTTGCCTTTTTCAATGAAATTGTAATTAAATTTTACGCGCGAGCACAATTCTATATTCGTTCAATTTTGACACTTCGGCGACTCTAACCGTCTTGTATATACCAAATAAATTGACAGCAGTTACGTTTTTTTAGCAAACTTGTCAACAGTCGTGTTCTATGACCCAAAATAACAAAACTGCTAACATTTCAGCGGTTTTTATCAGCGAGTCGCGTTCTATAAACAGGCTGTAAGTGTGTTCTTAAACCGTAATATAAGTATCTAATGGCCAGTTTTTGACTTGATATTTATATACGAAATTAGTTAATTTTACCTTAAATTTAAGTTTTATTTATATATGGTTTCATTGTTTCAGTCTCAAATTGCGTTTAGTATTTAATTATGATAAAAGTATAGTAACACTATTAAATAAAGAGGTGTTAGCGCAATTGATCATTAAGCATGAGTTGGTATTTGTAGCCCGGGTGCGATTCCCAGCCGCTGCCACTCAAACAACATCAGTTTCTGATAATTGTTAGTTTTCTTCTATCTATCATAACTAATATTTATCACAGCGCCCTCCTTCGGTGGTATAGCATTCAAACGCCACCGAAGTAAAATAATTAAATAAAGGCTATAAAATTAAGATTTAACATTAATGCGCCTACTCACCACCAGAGGCGCTGCAACTCTGTACTAAAAACAAACATAATGCGCAATTGCAGAGTTGTGATATAAAAAGCTTTCTTCTTTCACCACCTTTATTTCTTCAACTATCCCTTTCCAAAGAAAGTACCGCAAGTATATATAGGCATATTAGTTGCCTGAGTGTTAAGGCCCAACTATAATATGCATAAGCAAGCTTAAGCAAATTGCGAAAGTTAACGAAAAGGCTGTCAAATGCATAACCAGTTCAGAGTTAACTTTTAGGTGGCTACAATGACTTTGAAACTTTTTGTCCACAGTTGCTCATTTATGTTTAAAAAAATGTTTTTATTTTAACAAAAACCCATTAAATGACTATATTTTATAAATATTATTATATTATTTTATAATTAAAAGAAAACTTCGTACCAGAAACGCATAATTTTTCCTTTTTTTTAATTTATCGGCAAAAGTACTAAAATGTACAGCTGTGGCAGCACTACATTGTAAATAATAATAAACGTTTACATATGTTTTGTTAATTTTCGTATTGTGGTTGCAAAAATGGAGAAAAAACTTAAAAATTTAAATAATATAAAAATATTAAAGTTAGCGCTTGAAGGCCTGCACACTTAAAAGAAATATGTGAACTACACTGTAAAAGAAGAAGATGCTCTTGTTCTGTCAGAGAAATAAACCGCGACAGAAAGGCATTTTTGTTAAAATAAAAAGGGCCTCTTTTTTTGTAAAGGCACTTATTTGTTTCCGCATTTTCTATTAAATTTAAAATAAATATATTTTCTTCCATTTTGTTCAAAACACAAACAAACAGCTGATTCCGTACAGAATGTGCGATCAGTTTCGCTTTTTGCTTAAGCAAATGACAGTTGAAAAACTTAACGAAAAGTTTCGTTAAGTACATTATAGTTTGCCACATACAATTTATATGTATTCGCAGGGTTGCTTAAGCTAGCATATGCACATTATAGTTGGGCCTTTACTTAAAAATATTAAAAAAAAACTTCAATGCGCAATTTTCATAATTTGCAGAACTGTCAAAATCATATGATAGTATGAACAACTTAAGCTGTATTTAAATGGACATAGTCAGTTATAATTAAATATGATATATAAAAATGAATTTAGTATTTACAGCCATCCCTAAATACCGACGGAAAACGGAACGTAAACAAAAGCGGCAACGTTATGTCAAAACAATAAAAACAGGGTTATCAAACAAATAAATAAAACGACCCTGTTTATTGTAACTACTGGATATTGTTGTTTTATTTCTCTATTTTTTTTGTTTTATTTTCTTTTGCAACTAACTTCACTGTGAAACGCCTTGTCAAAATTGGATTTTCCAATAGCAAAGTGTTGCCGCCGCGTTGTTTCGGTATGCTCCATTCAAAATGTATGAGCCTGAGAAATTTTGACATTTAAAAAACGCTTTGCGTCGGTATTTAGGGATGACTGTTAAACAGAACTTAAGTTTAAAAACCGTTTGATTTTTAAGTTAAAAATTGGCCATAAAAGACAGAGTGTTAATTTTTAATTAGTTTTGTGTACATTTAAATAAATAAAGACTCGTTATATTTTCTTAAAACTACTTGACGCTTTTATTTTGCAATTGAAAGGAATCCGGTTTATTTAAAGGAAATAAATAAACCATCGTTTTTAAAAGGCAAAAACATAGCAATATCTTTAAAATAAGTCTATATTTTTAAAATTTATTTATATAATGTTTACAATGTTTTTGATAAGCTAAAGGTACGGTCACACTTGGCAAATATTTGCCGAAAAAGACGTAACCACTAAATAAAATATATTTAAATTCGTTTATTTATTTAAAAAAAAAACTTCGTTTATTTAGAACAAGACTACAACAAATATTAGTGCTATTTTATTTGATGATGTTTGATCTTGCAAAACTCTTGTATGAGTAAACAACGTCAAACAAATTTGTGCTAAAACAAGTGGTTACGTTTTTTTGAGTACATATTTGCCAAGGTTTATTAACCCTCCGATGAGTGAGTCATCCGTTGCCCTTACACGAAGTACAAGGTCCACAGGTTTATTTTTATTTGCATGGAATTTTATATGAAAACACTATTTTTTTTGTTTCGTTTTATTATTATTTACTAATTATAAATATGTAATGAAAGTAAAGTAAATTTTTATTTAATGTTTAACTATTTATTTAATTTAATTTAATTTAAAAAAAAAAAAACAAAATTCTAGGAACAAGTTTGTGATGTGTTCAAACAATAAAACAAGCCAAAAGAAAGTACATTTATTAATGATTTATTGAAATTTCAGTACATGGTCCCAGCGGACCTTTTTACACGTTCCCGTACTTAACACCTTTAAATCTCAATAGAATCTAAAGTATTGGTTGGATCGCCTTGAATTCTTTTAGACGATTCTAGATAAAATTTCCTTGGAATACAGATGGAAAATGAAAAGGTCCTCGGGGTCCTTCTCACCCAACGGAGGGTTAAACAGTTATCTTTTCCTTCTACTAAAAGATATGTTATAAGTTTTATCTAACAAAGCAAAAAATGCCCTTAAAAATGCAGTCAATATTTAGTATGAGTGGATCATACATTCAGCACTTTTTTACAAATGCAATTATAAATAAAATTGGTAACAACTTAGTTCGAAAAGTTATTGAAAGAAGTAAAGCTCGAGGAAACAGCAAAACTGCAAAACATACTGGTAGACCATGCTCTCTAATTGATAATGTAGTGCGCAAAATAGTGAGAGAGGTCAGGAAAATTCCAAAGTCTAGCGCAGTAGAAATAGCTAAAAACATTTCTAAGACATGCGGTGACGCAGTAAGCGCATCGATAATTAGAAGACGGCTGAATAACCGTGGAATTCTGCAGTAAACCGTACTAAACGTAAAATCATTCTTCCCGCTTGGGATAACAACCACAGCCACAACGTATACCCCGGCGGGACCTCAACCAATTTTAGTTAGGGGACCCGATGCACTCTGATAACCAAGGTCAGGGAGCAAATCCCCAGGCTTCTAACTGACCCACAGTTCTAGATAAGTCAGCTGCGATTTAAAAAGGGATAAACAATCAAGCTCTAACCAGTTTTAAGGCCGTGCAAGCTCATGGCACCGGAGTCACCGGTATAAAGGTGTAAAAAGAATTACCGTGGATTCAAGACAAATAAAGAAAGAACTAATGAATAATTATTTAAGCCAATACATAACACCTGAGACAGTACGCTTTGGATTATCATTGGACTTTATAGTTACCGATCCAGAAATCAAGGAAGAACGCAAAGATTACATGCAAGAAATATTGCGTAAATTACATGTTGTCAATGACGTTCGGCAGCGTCAGCAGAGGAGTAAAATTAATAGAACAATAAAACAACATATTGTGCCGTAACGAGAAAGAAAAATGTTTTTGCTTCAAATTGTCGCTGAAAATAGGAACAACTATCCTTCGCATAAAAAAACGATTTAATTTAATTATCATTATAATACTCGTAAACACTATTCCATTACAAAAATATATAATTTTTTTTTTAATTAAAATTTTTGTATGGCGGCCACCCTAATGTATGAAGTTGGAAGATAGGTATGTTCTGAAAAAATGTTGAGGTAACAAAAATATTGACATCGGTCATACATTTTACTTCTCTAGAAGCAATTTGTGGTAATTTTATAAAAAATTATATTTTGTATGGGAACACCCTTAAGGAGGGCAGATAGGAGGTAAGTGTATCCATAAAAAATGTAGGAGGGGAAATATTAGTGAGGGTCGGTCTCACAGTGTAAGTAAGACTCAGGGACAGTTATGAAGCTTTAAGTGGATTTTGTTTCGTTTTCCCCAACTTTTGACCCCGATGAGGGGCCATATACCCCCATTCCACCCCTCTAATTCTTTGGCTCATGCATTTTTTTGCTAGCATATCGAAATCGAAAAGTCGTTCACTATCCCACCCCTAATGTACAATCATACATATGTATGTACTTATTAAAGAGTCGCAATTAAATTTTTTAGTAACAACAAACAAAAAAAAAATAAATATGTAAATGCACATTTTAAAATGTGATAGTGTTTGCTTTTATTTTTTTCCAGTAAAAACTTTTATTATAATTGTTTAAGCACGTATGTGCATACATAAAAAAATAAAATGTAAAAATATAAATTTTATTTACGCAGTATTTTTTACGTTACTGGGTGTGTCGAAAGGTGCTACTCCTTTATTTAAGGAAGTTTAGTATTATAATATTAATATAGCAAATTTAATTTAAAACTAAGCTTAGACTTGAGCTTCAAATGTTTTTATCAAATGTTGTTTTAAAATAATTTTCAAACTTAAATATACAATTGAGAAATTGTGTTTTCTTAATCCGAAATTAACTATTACTCTCAAACCTTCAAGACAAGTTTTATTGATTTATTATCGAATTTAAAACCTAGTTAGAGCTAACCACAGATAAGAAATTATTAATTACATAGGTATTAAAATTAAAGATTAGATTAAAAAAACACTATATTTTTAAATGCAATATTAAACAAATTATGATTAAATACCCATTCATTTTATACATTGTAGAAAGAAACAAAAAACACTCACCTTAAAAAATTCAACAGGTTGCCGAAACTACAGTATTCTGTCACCAACATCATTTCATTGCTGAAACGTGTACAGTGGCCAATTATGCCAACAATGTTTGGATGCTTTTCCACAGATTTCATAACTTCAATCTCACGACGAAATGCATAGATGTCATCAGCGGATGGATGATCTGAAATATATAGGTAAATTTTATTTACTTATTTATGAATTTGCTTCTCCTACACAACAAGATATAAATCTTATAATTATAGTGAAGGAATTATATTTGTTTAAAACATAAATGGATTATCAAAATTTAATACTAAAAAAAAGATAAAAATTATTTATAAATAAATATAAAACAAACATCAAATTTATTTTTTTATATTGTTTCTTTACTTTTTAACATTTTAACCGCCACTTCTTGTGTGGTGCCCAGTTTGTTGTCTTTATATACACCAAGTTTAACCAAGCCAAAGGCACCTTCACCCAATACTTGATAAAGTATTAAATCATTGCGATCAATTTCCATTTCATCATCGTACAGTATATTTTCATGAGCTTCTGCTTGACTTATTAAGCCGTCGGGATTTGTTTTGAGATTTGTGGTAAAATCAAATGTATTTTTTGGATCAATTGGGGCTTTCTTCTCAAGTTCCTAAAGAGAGAGAGAGAGAGTGAGGAAATTAAATAAGAAAATGCAATGAAATCTAAAAATTAATTAAAATTTCATCAATTCAAATGCTTTTATTTGCATAGAATTATTTCATTAAATTTTTGATTTAATCCATAAGAAAATTAAGTTTTAATAAAATTATTATTAAAATCATGGTGTAACTATACAGGTTTACAATTTATTTGTTTACAAAAGTAATATTTTCAAGTGTTTTTTGACAGTAGTGCATTATTTTACATAAACAAAATGCCTGTTGTTTCTGTATTGTGTTGTATTTGTTGCCGATTTACACTCACCTTGCATAATTACACCATGATTAAAATCTTATAAAGGGTAATTTTTAAAAGTTTTCAGATTTGATTTAAAAATCATAAAATTTAGCAATGTTCACAATTTCAGCAATATCTGCAAGAGATTTTTCAAAGTTTCGATGTAACATTATTAAAACTCTAACCTCCACTGGTAAATATTTGCTATGTGCCATTCGCTTTCTTAAATAATTTCCTAACTCTGTAGTTACAAAATTTTTATAATTGCATTAAAATGTGCTTAATGTACGCATAGCTGCCAGATTTGACGATTTTTTGTTTCTTGAAAGTGACGATTTTCTGAAATATTAAAATTTTCTATAATTTGTTTGTTTTATTAATGTTTTTGTTACCAAATTCTCTCTTTTTTGAAGACAAAAACTATTTATCTCATTTAATATCATAAGAAGAACATAACATATTTCAAGAACAAAACTAATGGTGTTTTCTTTTCTGAAATAAAATGTTACACCTTTATTATGTACATTTTTATAATGTTTACCCCACATTTTAAAGATGTCGCATTTTTAATGGTCAGAATAGAACATAAAATTACAACAGTGTAACACTTTTTTTTCATGTACAGCTGTTTTTGTTTTTTTTTGTTAAAAAGAAGAAGCAGATAGCTCCCTGCTAAGATCGCGTGAAATAAACAATGAATATCTCTCAAAAAGACCAATGGCACCTTCCCGACTAATACGCAAATTCTTCTTAAACTATACAAATTATATATATAAACATACATTACATATTACATAAGAAGTAGGAGATATTGTCCTATGAAATTTGACATACATCAACTTCAGAGTATTCATTAATTACGTTCTTTAAAAAAGCCTTTCACTCGCGGTTGTGGATTTCTTTCCATAATCATTTTATCATCATCAGATGATAAGGATGAATCCAACAAGTCATCCACAATTTTTCCAGCACATAAAAAAGTAGTAATATTTTCCATTTTGTATTTTTTTTTTCTTAACACAAATACACATTCATAAACAAAATAAATGTCAGTTGCAGCGATGCCAATTTAGCCCTTTTCGGGCTAGATTTAGCCGGATTTTAGTCACTCAAAACGCAAGAAAATTGGATGTAGTTTTATATGGATTTTTTTCCATTTAGCCCTTTTTCAAAAATGTTTACGCGTTTTGAGTCCCAAAAGTTGGCATCACTGGTCAGCTGTTTTATCGTGCGATTCTCCCTCTCTAAAAATACAAAGTGTGAAAGGTGCACCATTTTTTAAATTTATAGTGTGACATTTATAGAAAAGAACACAATACACTTTAGCAGTGTTTTTCATTTTTTCGGAAAAGAACACAAAAAAATTCAAAAAGATGCGAAATGGGAAAAACGTGTAACATTTTTGCCAGAAAAGAAAACGCCATAAGTAATAGTTGTGTTTTCTTAATTATTGACAATTGTTAAGTTTAAGTATAATAATTCCAAATAATATTAATTAATATTAGTAGAAATTATTTATTTATCTGTAAAAATAAAAAGCAATTTTAAATGCTGAATTCCATGAACTAAAATTTTTAGAGGAAACAATTTCTGAATTTCAACGGGGAAATTCTACAAAAAATTCTGCTATTTAACAAAACGTCGAAAGAATATTCAGAAAAATAAATTTAAATAACAAAAATATGAAATTCTTTGAAAATAAGTACATACCTCTATATGATGGATGACTTGGATTCTATACTCAAAATGTTATTTAAAACTTATTAAACTAAATTGTTTTGACACTGTAATTTAACCTGAATTAATAAAATATGCTAAATGCAGATATTCATTTATAAAATACTGTAAGTCTTTTTTCACACTCTTCAGTTTTAGCTGATCAGTTTTTCTTCAATTCTCTTTTGAACTTGCCATTTCATTGACACACGCCAATTCAGTTTTCGTACTTTTTAATGCCAATCACCATGCATAAAAAAGGAAATAAGAAAGTTGACTAGTGCCGTCAAGTTTGTACCCCTTTTGTTCTTTTTTCCTTTCTCATCCAAAAATACTTGCCTTGACGAGTCAGAATTGAAAAGTGTGAAAGCGGACTTAGATAGTATAAAAATATTACACAAGTTGTGTTTAACATTATATGTTTTGTGATTTCTTATTTAAAAAGTTAAAATTTAAGTATTTTGATATGTATTCTTTTTTAGTATTATTTTTTCTTTGTTTAAATAATTATAATTCAGATTATTTTTGTGCTTCGGCGTCTAAAAGGCATTGATTTAAAATTAATAAATAATAATAATAATAATTGATTTAAAATTAATAAGTAATAATAAAGTTAATTCATAAATAATGAATACCTACACAAATATGACTTTATGTAATGAATTCTTCAACATGTTGTAATAAAAATTGTTTGAGGTTTTTCTTAAAAGTTGAAATTCTAGTTTCAGGAAAAGTAATGGTGTGATGACCAATATTATTGATACATTTAAAAAACGAACATCATCAGATTCATTTTGTAGATGGAACGTATTGGCAAAACTGTTTTCAGTACTTCTTTGAAAAGTGATGAGGTTGGATGTGTACTCGTATTAGGAAGGTTTTAAAGCAATTTCAATGCTTTATTTTGCGTACGTTGTTAGGATTTCAATTCAGAGCTGTTTTTGTATCCATAAATGATAGCCAAGTTAATAAAATGACTTTGAACCAATGAGTTATAGATTAATAACTTACCCCCTTATTCATAAAAACTTACAACAGTTTTATAAAGCAAATTTCCATACAGAATCACTTTCTGAGTCGATTTAACGATGTTCGTCCGTTCGTCCGTCTGGCTGGCTGTCCATGTAAAGCTTGTGCGCAGAGTACATGTCGCAATTTTGAAGATATTTCAATAAAATTTGGTACGTGAAATTTTTTCGGCCCAAGGACGGATGGGATTGAAACTGGTGGAAATCGGTCCATTATTTCCCCTGACCCTCATACAAATGTCCTCCTAAAATTGGGATTTACTGATCATAAATGCTTGAATTATGCAAGTATCCAAACAAATTTCATCACGAATGAGTGCTAAATGAAGCCAAATTACATCTACAAATTGTGTGCAGATCGGTCCGTAATTACTCGTATCTCCCATATAAGGCCCACTTCCGAAAATCACTTTAAAGAGCATAACTCTCTCAAAAATGTTAGTATCCAAATAAAATTTGACACAAATAAGTTTCTTATATACAGAAATAATGACACCTAATTTTATAATATTCGGTCTAGAATTAGTCGAAACTCCCATATAAGATCCTCTCCGTAATTCAACTTAAGCTCCATATATCTTATAAAAGCATTTATATCGACATAAACTTTAACACATATAATACTTATATTCACAGACATTATGACACTAAATTTGTGGATGATCGGTCCACAATAGGTTATATCTCCCATATAACGCCTATTTCTGAAAAACTGGTTTATACATATACTGGGTGTAGAGTTTTTTTTTGGTCGGGCTTGACCGAATATACGTTCTTACTTGTTAAAATTCGAAATGACGATTTTTTTTCTTTTTATCGGGACTTTTTTGATGATTTTTTCCGAAATTCATCTGGCAGAGGAGGAAAAGATAACTACTGTTTAATAAAAGTCTATCCGAAACATTTTTATATAAATAATTTTCTTTTAAAGATATTATTCTTCGCTGAATAACAAATGAAAATAGCAGCATCTTAGTATAAAATGATTTACCATATTTTCAATAATTATTTAATCAAGACAACAAATTTAATTCACTTGCATATGGATTAATATGGCATAATGAATACAAGAAAATCGAAATTACTTTAGTTTAAAGATTACATAAAACTCACCTCAAAATATTTACATCTTTTCTGGTAACGTTTCAGTTTTGCTCGGCGATGATAAATAATGAAGATAGTTAGAGACAAAATTGCAACACAAAAGATGGGCGCTAATATGACTGCAATTAATTTTACAAAAGGATTTTTTTCTGGAAAAACAAAAATATTAAAAATAAATACCTATGTATATACATCTATAATACTCGTATATTTAACATATTGGTATTGAGTGGTGTTCAAACAGTATTGATGAATAAACACAATCAGTTCGCAGTTAGTATGTTCGTTCGTTCCATCAAGTATAATTTTCCAATAAAGAAATGTCTCTCAACACAGATAATATAACAACAATGCTTTATAACTAGAATTGTTTTAACAAGTTTATAATCGTATACATATGTATGTACATTAGGGTGTCCTTAAAATAAAATTGCGGATGTTCCCGACTAATATGAAAATTTTATTCATTTTAAGACTACGTTTCTCAATTTTTTTGTCTTGGGGTCAATATTTGGTGAGCTGGATCAAAGAATAAATAGGTCCTTTTTAGAGGTTTTTTGATTTTTTTCACATCTCTTTCAAAGGAACTATATGTAAATTTGGTATTATATGAAAGGTCTTTGAGAGGCGCATTCAATGGGTTATCAAAAATTAAAAAACAATTTTTTTTAATTCAAAAATTTTGAAAATTTTAGTGTTTTTTTTATTTTTTCATAGAATTTACTTAAATAAATAGTTGAAATTTCTTGATTATAAACATTATGCAATTTAACCCAAATGGGTTTTCCCGCTTTTTATCTTATAAAATACATGTACGTTTTTTAATGCCCATTACATTAATGAATTGAGTTAACAGAGATTGTCAGATAGGGAAGAATTAAGGTTTAAAAAAAATTAATAAAAATTTAAATAGGTAGAATTTAAAAAAACGGGAAAACCCATTTGGGTTAAATTGCATGATGTTTATAATCAAGAAATTTCAACTATTTATTTAAGTAAATTCTATGAAAAAATAAAAAAACACTAAAATTTTGTCTGAAATTTTAAAAATTTTTGAATTAAAACAAATTGTTTTTTAATTTTTGATAACCCATTGAATGCGCCTCTTAAACACCTTTCAAATGATACCAAATTTACATATAGTTCCTTTGGAAGAAATGTGAAAAAAATCAAAAAGCCTTTAAAAAGGACATTTTTATCCTTTGATCCAGCTCACCAAATATTGACCCCAGGACAAAAAAATTGAGAAACGTAGTCTTAAAAAGAATTAAATTTTCATATTAGTCGGGAACATCGATACCTTATATTTTCGCCATACAAACGGGGCCACCCTAATGTACATAAATAAATATGTACATATGTATATAAATATAAATTTGGCTTGTTCTTTTAAACTGGGCTTTTCGAAGCCATTATAGAACTACTTCTAAGTAATATGCGTGAATGTAATATTTATTGTTATTTATTTATGTTTAGCTGGTTATAGAGTATTTATTTACTAATTCATTTACTTATTTATTTAGAGACAAAGAAATCATGAAGTAATCAAATACTGACTTATAACATTATTCTGTTAAAATATTCAATTAAAATGATTTAGTGAAAGTACGAGTAGTTACTTTGAAGTAGATGCGGGAAAACCTTTATATATGTACAGCTTCGTGCAACTAATTAAGGACACGATACTAACATGTTAGCTTGAAGCAAATAATACGAACGTTTTTATGATATTCTCAAAATTTGTCGTAGTTTAAACAATTTAACTCTTACTCCCAGAAAATAACTTTAAATTGACAATACTATTTTAATTGGCGGCCGTTTTGTTAGCTGTCAAATAATCTGGAGGTCCAATTTTCGATAAATTTTTCCAACATTTGTGATCGTATACCGGCAATAACGCGGCGAATGTTGTGGTCTTAGAGGTTAATCGTTTCAGGCTTATCGGCGTAGACTAGCGACTTTAAACATAAATCACTTGACTGCTGCCAAAATGACCGCCAGTTAAAAAAGTGTTGCCAACTTAAAAAAACCCATTAATTTATAACTAACTCATTTGTTTCCTATCGTTATTTGTTTAAATTATTTAAGTATTTTTTCATAATTGTTTGCCTACTTTTAACATTTCATTTATACAGGTTTTACTGTACTAATAATATACGTATTTATATGTACTTAATTCAAATTACCTGGTATATGTACAACAGTCTTTGTTACATCTGTTAGAGAAGTCGTGGCATGTCCTCCCCTTGTGAATGCTGTAAGGCTGACTTCATAAAATACACCATAGAAAGATATTTGCGGTATGAAATAGTTGTGAATGTCCTGTAACAAAGAAATAAATAAATATAAGAATAAAAGTATAGATAAAAGTCAAGTAATAATACAAGCATAAAGTTGAAGTGTCAATAGAAGAAATGATTTTACTAGATTTTTAAATAGAAGTTATCAAAAAAAAAAAAAAAAAAAAAAAAAAACAAGACAACTTCCAATCAAAATGTTTTAATGCCTTGCAATTACTCAATAACATACTTCATTACTTAGGTGTAGTCGTGTGTTGTGACTAATTTATTTGTGTTATATAACTGATATTTGATATAAGTACACCAATACTTCGCTTTGTGTTGTTTATTTTTGCGTTTTTTTTTCGAAGTTGTGCCGCTGCTTAATTAGTAGTAATTTTTACTGTGCGTCGTTAGATTTTCGAGGTTGCGTTGCTTTTGTTCGAGTCTTTATATTTTTTTTTAATTTTTGCAAAATCTGCAACATCATTAGATGCTAACAGATTTTAAAACGAAGACCCGTACAAGAAGTGCTTTGATGATCGAAATGGATTGAAAATCAAGATGCCCAGAGAATACCATTAAGTAAAATGGTATTTCAAACAAAAGCAAAACGCTTATTTGATGACATAAAAAGTAAAACATTTTCCAACGATAATGCTAGTGGTAGTAATACATACAATTCTACAAAGAAATTTATTTTATGTTAAAAAAAGCTGTTCAGCGAACATTGGATCATTTTTTATTTGTGAAAAAATGCCGACGACTTAGTATTTTCGTAACCCTAGAACCTATCTTCGAAATTTACATGGTTTGCTATAGAAAATCATAATTCACTTTTAGGAACGTAACGCCGACGCACAGTGCTTTGAATCGGCAAAATTAGAGAAGTTATCGTAGACGAATGAAATTTGGTGTGCTGGTAAAAAATATGTCAATTAAGAAAAATTCGAAGTTTCGGAAAAATCGTGCAATGACATGACTACCTCTCATACATCCTTAAATTTAAAACTTTAATTTTAGCTATAATTGTAAATAGAATAAATCGAAATTTGGTAACTGTCTGTTAAAATATGTCTTTTAGCTTAGTGGTTAATTTTGTTACATTCGGTGCAAGGACATGACTACCTCCCATATATAATTTTTCTCAAAAACTAAATTGTAACTACATTAGTGATCAGAATGCACTAAAAACTTATAACAAACATGACCATCTCCCATATATCCTTTTTCTCAAAAACTAAATTTTAGCTACATTTGTGATCAAAATGCAAATAATTTAAAAGGAAGACGGTAAGAAATGTGCAATATGCATTCAAAAAAGCGTATCCAGCAGAGGAGTGTAGAAAGTCCATATTTATAATTACACGGTGCTACAAAATTTCCTTTTTTGCAAGCACTTTCAAAGTGACCTAGTGTATGTTAAAAAGTGTATTACAAAACCGGTTTTAAAAGTTTCAATATACAGTATAATCTCGATAATCCGGACAATTAAAAACCGAAATATCGGAATGTCCGAATTATCGAGACAAGAGAAATAATTTAAGAAATATAATATTTATTTATTAATATAAATTTATTTCAAAATGAAATCTTTACAAAATGATATCTTTCATACTCGTATGTATATTGCAAAAAATAGGAGATTTTCATCTGGTAAAGTTTGGATTCATTTTTCTTTTTATATGCAATATTTCTGAGGCTTATAAGTTTTAAAATATCCCCAGCTGGAAGCTCCTGCTCTTCGCAATATTTTATGCAAATATTAAGGGCAGATATAGCTTGCGAATGCTGTGTTTTTGGAACATTATTGTTATATTCTTCATTAAATTATTCAACCATCATTAAGCCAATCGTTAACCTCATTGGAATTGTAGATATCAGGTGCTAAACCAACAAGTAAATCAATTACTTCGGCGTTATCGCTGCGTCTTAGTCTTGTCAGAGGAACTTCATCCTCTGAGTCCCATTCTTCATCATAAAGAATTTTATTGAAACATTTTTTAAGAATATTTTCATAAATTTTATCCCAAACATTGCAAATCAAAAAGACGACGTCTTTAAATGAAAAGGTCTTAAGAGCGTCCATTAATTTTCCGAATTTGATATAATTGCGGACAAAAATCTTTTAAGATAGTTTATTTTTAAAATTCGAATAGCATTTTAATCTAGTAGCTGCATCAGTGCTGTGCAGTTAGGTGGAAAAAACATAATTGTTCAAATCTGCTAGTTACTTACACAAATGAGATTAAAAGCATTGCAACTTAATTGGCTAATCGGCAGAAACTCTACATTGAAATTGGATTGCAAACTTTTGTTGTACAATGCAATACTAAAGCCAATCTGGTGCTATGGAATTCAATTATGGGGTACTGCCTCAGCATCCAACATTGAAAAAATTCAAAGGGATCAAAATAAAATTCTACGTATAATTACTGCAGCACCATGGTATGTTAAAAATTCTCGAATCCACAAAGATCTAGGCGTGCCATTAGTAAAAGTCGAATTTACAAAATATGCGTCAAAGTATGTCAGCAAACTTGAACACCATCCAAACCCACTTGCAAGAGACATCCTTAACTTTAGTGGCCACAATCGGTTGAGAAGGAGGGATACCCTTGCTTTAACTCAAGCGCAAAACAGATGACTGGATCAGTTGATGTGATATTTTTTAGTATCATAAAAATTTTTGTCTAGCACTGGCTGGGCTTATTATTTTCTTTTTAGTATTAAGATTTGAATACTTATTGTCATTTCATATATGAAGATTCAATAAATAATTAAAAGCAAAAAAAAAAAAATCTGCTAGTGACTTTGGATGGCATGTTGTGTTGTCTACCAGCAAAAGTGCTCTTTAGATAAATTATTGTCTTTGAGATACCTTTTTAAATTAATGGTAAAAATTCTTCAGAAACAAAACTAATGTTACGCAGTTGAATATATGCTGTCCGAATTATTGAGGGAGAGAAAAAATGAGTTATGGACCAAAGAAATTTTTTTGAGGCTGCTACTTTTAAACATTTATAACTTTTTTATTTATTAACCGATTTTTGAAATTCAAACAGTTTTGGAAAGCAAAATAATTGTTATTTTCTATATACTTCTCATACAATATTAGCACAAATATGAATAGATTTTTTCAATTATATGGAAAATTTTTAATTTTTTTTTAAACTTTTAAAATTTCTACGATACTTTTTTTTAGTTTAAAGATAACAAATATATTAAAGACAGTATTTTTCTGAGTAAAATATTGAAATAGGTTAAGAAATGAGGAAGTTATAGTACTTTTTACGAACAAAAGAGTGGAAACCTGTTTCGATTAGATTAGCATGATTTAATAAAATAACTTTAATCTAACAAAACTTAACGAATTTTATATTTGTATCACCAATTTTTACATGAATTTTTTTTAATGTTTTATAATCATATTTTTGGTCTTTGTAAAACTAAAAAATATAGATGTTTAAAAAAAATACAAAAATTAAAATCTCCGGTTAAAAATCTTAAATTTTTTTACTAGTGGTTAGATTTGTTAACAAAGTCTATAAATGAAAAATGAAAAATCGCGTACTTTTTATTTATATATTCTTTAAATTTTTTTAAAGTTTGCAAATCTTTAGGGTTTCCACCAAAAAAAGAAAAAAATTCTTTAAATTTTTGGTAAGTGTTTGTCACTATTTAATAAAAATTATACAGTACATCAAAATTTGATTTATTTTTTCTAGTAATCAAAAAAAAAAATTGTATAAACAATTGTATAAACAATTTTTTTTTTATATTTTGGCATTACCATAAACTTAGGTCTTTGTAACGTTTTCTGAAACTTAGGAAACATGTGTTAAAAAATTCATTTCACTTTTACATTTCCGGGTAAAAAACCTAAAACTTCTTTACATATTCTATTTGAGCCCTTTAAAATGTACTAAAATCACAAATAAAAAATTACCTATTCTTAAAAAAAAAAATTATTTTACTCTATCAAACTTTTGCATTTTGGTAATTCCAAATAAAAAATCGCAAAAGTTTTCGATGGCGCAAACAACTTTTCCATAAAAAATATTTACCAAAACTTATTTTTGTTTTTTTGCACCTATAGTAATAAACAAAACTGTTAAGTTTTAAAGCAATACAATAAAAAATGAAATTTTGGCAATTTTTTTTGTAACACAGTAAAAATCGTTTTTCCGTTCAACAGTTTCACCTCAAACGTTTTCTGACTTTAGCGCCCTCTACTGTTAACAAAAAGAAGGGATCATAAATTCTACTTACGAATCTATTTAAGGTACTTTGTTAGCTTTACAAAAATGTATATTACTTAAATATTCTAAGCACTTTATTTTAATTTAATTTTGCCTATGGGACAAAGCACTGTGCGACGCAAAGTGAGGTATTGGTGTATGTGTAAATAATTTTTGACAATTCATTTACGAGGGCGTTAAATGCACAATTTGCGAGACTTTTAAACGATATCATGAGGGTCTTCATGTTTAAAGACATTTTGTAATACTATAGATTTAATAAATGAGAAACACCTCACCTCCGATTGTGTTTAATTTTATTAAGATATCTCAAATTTTTCAAGAATTTTAGAATAAGTAAAATTATACAAAAACCTTTACAATGTCGTTTTTTAAGTCCTCACTTTGTAATAGTTTGTTGCAAGTGTTTGTCATCCATGATGTCATCGTTTTAAAATAGTGAGTTAAAATTTTAATTTTGTAGGGCAGAGGCAACCAAATATGAAGAGGTCAAGCACTATAAAAATTAACTCAAAAACACCACATCTCCCATTGTGTTAAATTGTGTTAAATATTAGCTTAGGAAGCAAACCAGCTAACTACACTTTTTATGAGAATTAAGATTTGAATACAAAACGTTAGAGTAAGTTAGAATAAATCATACAAAAACGTTTACAACTTCGTTTTATTTTGTTGCTTATTTTACTGCGGTATGCAAAAGTTGTAAATAAGTTCATTTTGTACAGTGCAAAAGTGTCTAAGTCCATTTGTTTTTAATTTCTAACTTATTATCTCAATTAAAAGGATTTAAGTTATTAATTATTATGTATAGTAGCTACAAAATTGTATTAATTATTGGTTTATTGATTAAATTTCAACCAGAAAATCTAAATAATTTTGTTAAGGAATTGAATAAATTTTAAATTTCTTATCATTTCAACTACTAAAGGGTGATTTTTTTTAGCAACTTTCATTTTGCTTTTCATTCAGCTATTTTCGTGTAACATGTTACTGTAAAACATGTTCAGTATGTTCTATAATTTATGATGAAACGACTTACAAACGTATAACGCTTGCAGATTATTGCATTTTGTTATCAAAATTCATGCTAGGTTAACAAAGTGCGTCGTGCACTCATTTCTAGTTGAATAAAAACGTAAACATTGAAACATTGCAAAAACTGCAAATGCATCCCGAAAAATTTACTGTTTGGTGTGGATTATGAGACGGTGGCATCTTTCGATCGTGCTTTTGCAAAGACGATGTAGACAGGAACGTTGCCGATGATAATAACTATTTTTTATCCAGAATGGAGGAGGTGGACTTGGCTGACATGTGGTTTCACATGCCACACAGTACGCGAATTAATAGCCTAATTGAGAAAGGAGTTCGTTGACAAGTTTATTTCACATTTGGGCCCATCAAGGCTCACATCTATAGGGACATTGAACTTTCAGAATATGTATATGTATCGAATATTAGCTTTCATAAGAATTTATTCGTGAGATATCGGCCGTAATGCTGTATTGCCTAGCCGTGGTCAATATTTACATGAAATCATCTTTAAATATTGAATTATATACTAGTACATATGTAGATCGTTCTATCTGCTCAAACAAAAATTTCACACATTTCTCTAAATTTATGTGTTTTAAAAAAAATCCCAAAGTTCTTAAAAAATCACACTTTAATATCCAAAAACGTTGCTAAATTACCTTTTAGTAACAATATAGACTTGAAATCAAGTAACAGGCTTGAAAGTTGAGTTTCGTGTTCAGTTTAACGGAAATGAACAGGTTTTCATGGTTTAAAACTAATTTCTGCAGAAAACTTTTTGTTAAAAAATAAAATTGTATGGTAAAAGACATAGAAGTAGATATTAGGATTTTAGATCAAACAAATATTAGTATATTAGACAAAGATAGGAGCAGAAGTGAATATACTCATAATTTAATGCCAATAATAATTTCTCCAAAGTCAAATCGATATAATTAAATAAAAAACACAAACAAAACGAAATAAACACAAATGAACATTAATGGAAAACTTTTAATAAAGAATTTTACCAATTTATTAACGAGTTATCAGCACATGAGGAGCGTCTTGATAACAAGTTTGTTTAATATTTAATAAACTATCACAACACCGCAAAAAAACAAAATCTCGGTTTTTAAATTGTTCGATATTTTGGAAACTCTAGTTAAAATATTAAAAATAATAAAATAAGTTATAAAAAAATACAAAATACTAAATAAGTACTAAATGAAAATGTGCTAAGTCCAATAAAAAGGACTTTTATTTATCATAATAAGTCTAAACTAAAGGAGTAAAAATACTGATTTAACGAAATTTAAAAATATTGATAACTATGTATGTACGAGTATATGTAATAATGTATATGTATTATGTATTAATACATGTATGAAAATAACCTATTAAATTTAAGTAGTGTTTAATCAATAATAACTTACATAACATTTGCTACTGTTGAACAAGAAAACACTTGAAATGTTAATATTAACAGGAATTACATACATACGAGGCCTGATCAAAAATAGCCGTTTAATTTTTTTTTCAAAAAGTATTTATTTATTCATCAATAACTATCTTGTCCCATTCAAAGTAATCCCCCTCAGATTTAATACACTTATGCCAGCGTTTTTTCCAATCCTCGAAACACTTCTGCAACACGCTTTTTGGTATGGCAAATAGCTCTTGTTTCCATTTTTTTTATCTTCTCAATCGTAGCAAAACGCTTTCCTTGCATCGGTGTCTTCAGTTTTGGGAAGAGAAAAAAGTCAGCGGGGGACAAGTCCGGTGAATACAGTGGTTGAGGCATGATAACGGTTTTGTTTTTGGCCAAAAACTCACGCACAAGCATCGATGTGTGAGCTGGTGCGTTATCATGGTGCAAAATCAATGATTGGTTTTTCCACAATTCTGTGCGTTTCTGACGAATTGCTTCGCGCAAACGACACATAACTTCAAGGTAGTATTTCTTATTGACCGTACGACCTTGTGGCAAGAATTCATGATGCACCACGCCATTGCAGTCGAAGAAAACAGTGAGCAAAACCTTCACATTTGAACGAACTTGACGTGCTTTGGTTTCACTGTCATATCCATACACCCATGATTTGTCACCAGTTTTTAATGAAATCTGGATCGTCGTTGACGATGTTAAACAGCCCTGAGCGATGTCCATGCAACGTTGTTTTTGCTCAAAATTTAGCAATTTTGGAACAGTTTTCGCTGCCGCACGTTTCATGCCTAAAACATCCGTAAAAATTGTTTGGCATGAGCCGAACGATATGCCAACATCATCAGCAACCTCTCTGATAGTGATTATCCAAAATAATTTTCTTCACTGCTTCAAGGTTTTCATCGGTGGTTGACGTGCTCGGGCGACTAGGACGAGCATCGTCATTCCTTAAACCGGTTATACCACAATTGAACTTGTGTTCTGCTCATAGTAACGCCACAGACAACATTTCAAATGTCCCTGCGCATTTAATTTCATTTTTTACACAAAACTTAATACAGTGTCTTTGATCCAGTTTTTCGAATAGTAAAAAATCGAAGACCACACTAAAACACGACTAACCTTTTTATCTGTCAAAAACAAACTGACAATCCAAAATGGCTGATATTACCAACATATATAACAGACATGTGTACCAACATAACAGAAAAAATGCGAAAATCGAATATACGTAACTCACGAAATTTTAAACTAACAGTTATTTTTTGATCAGACCTCGTACATACATTTTTATGCTTCATCTGCAGCAGCAATAACTAATTAAAGGACTTACCTTTGATAATTCGAAAACCGTTGATTTCCCTTCAATTGATAAATCCTGTATGCGAAGAGTGTAATTATCTGGCAAATGAGCAGGCAATAGCCAACTGATGTTCAACGAATACATGTGTTGATCCAATACAACCTGGTCTACATTTAAATTTTGTGGAAATTCAGGAGCTTTAGAAAGAAAACAAAAATGTGTAAATGAATATGAATTGTACTGTGCATAAATATGTACATATGTATGTACGAGTAAGTTAAAATTAGCTTTAAAATTTAATGCCCGGTAATATCAAGGTTTTTAAGCAATTATTATAAATATGCTATATGTAAATAAATATACATAGATTTACGTATGTATGTATGTACATCCAAATGGTTTTTATCGTTTTTTAGCTTATAAAATTTACGTTATTTTAATATCTGCCCCTATTGCCGTTCTCAACTCAACTAAGTTTGGTCGTCTGTCAGTCAACCCGACTTTAACTCAACGAAATTATTTTTTGGTATTGTGTAACACAACGATTTTTAGTTGTAATTGTTATGGCGTTGCCGACATGAAATATCGATTTCATGTTGGCAACACCATGCATTTCATTTGTAAAGTGAAGAAAAAACGCAAAAAAATCAGTTTTTTATAAAATAAAAAGAATGGATTTAAGTGTGGATTTATTTTTGAAGACGAAAATCATGACGCTAATACAAATGTTCTACGTATACGTAGAAAAATACGCGATGATTCCAATACCCAGTGCGAAGTAAGAAATTTCCAAAATAAGTAACAAATATGTATAATAAGTATAATAAGTATTATTTTTCATAGAGGCAATTTTATTTTGCTTAATTTGTAAAAGCTGCTTATTTATTTCATAATTTTTATAACTGTTTTTCTCCAAATCCTGAATACTTTTTTAAAGTTTAGCTTGTGTCTCGCATTGTTTTCTCAGAAGTTCCAAACGCTCTTGTTCTGGTGATTTTTTTTTCTTTTCTTGGCTGGTGTATTTATTATCTCAGGTTAATTTGTAACGATTTGTTCCATGTCGAGATTTTGAAGAGTTTCTAAAGCCTGACTTGTTGACGGACCAACGTTTTCAACGCCGAAAGTGTGTCCAGATGGTGCTACTTGGTCATTTAGTGATAACAGCTGGGACACGCAATGCTCAAGTACATTAAGCGGAATTTCTTGTGAAGGACCACCACCTGCTGCTTGTTGGTTTTGTTTATTATTAGCAAGTTTTTTTTAATCTTGCTTTGTAATGAATCCAAACCTATATGAAGTAAAAATTCTAATAAAATGTCTGTTTACAATAATTAAGATGTCATATACTTACACGTTGCCATTCGAAGGATGTTCTTGTAGGTGGGCCCAAGCTATTCAATTCTATTGTAAATCCTTCCCACGCTTCCTTACACTGAGTTTTAGTCATCTCACATTTTTGCTTTCCTTTAGCAACATCTGGATTTTTTTCCATCAGCTGCACAAGTCGCTCAAATTGGGCTTTGGTTGTTATTTTGACTGTCCTGCGTATGTGTATTAATCATTTAATTAATTATATTAAGATCAAAAAACACCTATACTTACGATTTTTCCATTTTTATCTTTTTTGTATTATTTTTTAAAAGGAAATGTATTAAAAATTTTATTTAAATCTATAACCGACAAAGATTCAACTGCTAATAAGCAGTTGTGTATATTCATCGTTTTTGTCAACCAAACTCATCCAAAATGGTGAACCGCAATACTATTAAACACAACCAAAAAATCAGCCGCACAACCAAAAAGTCAACTACATTTAAGTTGTGAATGGCAATACCGATTTATGAAAGACGACCAAATTATTAAAAAAGTTGTGAACCGCAATGGAGGCAATCTATTAGATTAACGAATTGAGTTAACAGAGATTGTCAGATAAGGAAGAATTAAGGTTTAAAAAAAATCAATAAAAATTGAAATAGGTTAAATTTAAAGAAACGCGAAAAACCATTTGGGTTAAATTGCATGATGTTTATAATCAAGAAATTTCAACTATTTATTTAAGTAAATTCTATGAAGAAATAAAAAAACACTAAAATTTTGTCTGAAATTTTCAAAATTTTTGAATTAAAAAAAATAGTTTTTTAATTTTTGATAAACCATTGAATGCGCCTCTTAAAGACCTTTCATATGATGCCAAATTTACATATAGTAGTTCCTTTGGAAGAAATGTGAAAAAAATCAAAAAGCCTTTAAAAAGGACATTTTTATCATTTGATCCAGCTCACCAAATATTGACCCCAGGACAAAAAAATTGAGAAACGTAGTCTTAAAAAGAATCAAATTTTCATATTAGTCGGGAACATCGATACCTTATTTTTCCTCCATACAAACGGGCCCCCCTAATGTACATATATCATTTATTAAATATTTAAAACACATACATACATACATAAATAAGTTTTTGCCAAATAGCTTACGCTTATTTAATATGTAATATTTGCGGTCAAACAAATTGTTTATTGTTATCTTATATTGTAATTAAATTTAATATGCTACATGTAACTAATTAAGGACACAATACTAACATGTGAGCTTGAAACAAATAATACGGAAGGTTTTCTGACATTCTCAAAATTTGACCTAGTTTAGTTAATTTAACTCTTCTTATTCCTAGAAAAAACTGCATATTGTTGTCAACTTGGTGCGTTTCGCACCATTTTTGGTGGTTTTTTAAATTTTTGGTGCGAAAAATTTCTTAGTTGGTGCGCGGTGCGCTTTTTTTAAATTTCGGTGCGTTTTTTAATTTTTCCGAAAATGTGAAATCTTTATTTTTACTAATTTTTAATTGCTGTTTTTAAATAATTCATTATCATAAAATCTATACGATGAAAGAGGACCCCATTGAATGCATTTTATATACGAATGTATGATAATCAAACATTCGTCACATTAAGGTGATTGCTAAAGCTGAATAGGATGAACATTTTTGTTTCAAAATAAAAGTAACATTTTAAACATGAAAATAAAAATTCTTGTTTAGCCTGATTGGTCTAATGAACTGTAGACGAACACCAGGGTTATAGTCCCAGTGAAGTCTTAACAAATTTTATTGAATAGGGTCAACAAAGTACTAGAAGTACTTAAAATAGAAAACAACAAAACATTTAAAATATATGTACTGAAATTAGCCCTTTTTTACCAATTAATTCCGAATAGCATATTATGAGTATTTTTACTAATATTACTTTTACTATCTCTTTTTAAAAAGTACAAAAGTAGTACAAAGGAATACAAACAAATTTGTTTTGTTTATTTTTTATTTTTATTAAGTTTTATTTTTTTATAAAATAAAAATGATACATGTGCCAAATATTGAAAAATCCTATTCTTGAGTTAAAAAATAATTTTTTTGATAGATATCCCACTCGCATCCCATTAAGCGATTATAAAGGCCTTAAAGTAAATTGTATAAGCTTTCTTTTGAGAAAAAAAGACCCAAATTGAAAAAAAATTAAAAAAAAATAATTAAAAAAAAATAATTAAAAAAAAATAATTAAAAAAAAATATTTTTGAAATGATTGAAGAAATAGCTATCTAAAGTCCTTTGGACAATTTTTGCTAGGACCAATAGGTGAAAAGCTACACTCATTTAAAAAAAATCCTGTATGACCAAAATGTCCAATGGCAGTTCTTGACTGGCCTACTATCCAATAGTACTAACCTTGGTGCAAATTTCATCCAAATCGGAAGACATCGATTTTTAAAATTGGGTCACTTGACGTGAAATTCACCATATGTATATGTATGTACTTTCGGAGGTGATGTCGTAAACTCAGCTGATTTTTTTTTTATATGAAGCTTTTTATCGGTTTGTTTGTTAATTTCATACAAAAAAAATCTTTTTTTCAGCTCTCAGTTTTTTTTAGTGACATCACCTTTAAAATAAATTGACTTTGTATTTGTTTTGATCAGCTGTTCGACGTTTGCGAAACTTTCAAAAGTAGAAAATAAACGAACTTTTCCCTTAATAATATAATTTTTTTTATTTTCAATATTTCGCTACTTCCTTTTCCATCCGTTCAATGCAGGTACTTCTTTGCGAATGCGAGTCTCTCTTTTAAGTCAGTATTTCAGGTTTGGCCGGCGAACATATTTCTTTTCTTCTGGAGAGACCCTCTTAATTTTTGTTTCGTCCCAAAATAATACTCTTTTCTATACGTTCAATGCAGGTACTTATTTGCGAATTCGAGTCTCTCTTTTGGTTATGTTCAGACAATAATGGCTTCCTTCGTGAAATTCTTTCAAACAGTCTCAATCTTTTTTTTTCGACTCGTGCACAATTAGTGCATCTTTACTAACTGTCGTAATACGGCTTTTTTTTTGACGGGCTGTGGCATGAGTTTTTGGAAGAATTTTGGTATCCATATTAATTCTTAAATTACGGTAAGTGAGATTGTTTCCGAAGCAGATTCCGACAAGATAATTATGACGTCTCTTTAAAAACAAAAGTTACAACGAATAATTGACTATTTTCCGAACTCGGAACTTGATGGGATGGGTTGCACCTCGCTAATTGAACATAGGATAGATACTGGTGAGGCTAATCCAATCAAACAATGATACTACTTAATATCTCCTGTTAGGGAAAAGCTTTTGTGTGTTAAAATCGATCGGATGTTGAAATTAGGTGTAATTGAAGAGTGTCCGGCATAAACGTGGTCATTTCCTGAGGTTATAATCATGAAGCCTGAAAGAGTGCGATTCTGTTTGGACACCCGAAAATTGAACTCAGTGACAACAAAAGACGATTCTATGCAAGTTTTGTTGATTTTGAGCTTGTCTTTTTGACGTAAGAGTGTTTTACACAAACAATCCAACGTCAAGCTGTTTACCAGTTTACTGAGGCCAGTTATGACTAATGGAGTTTTTAACTTGATATTTTAATAGGAAATTAGTTAATTTTTCCTTAAAATTGTTGTAAACTAAATGGACAAAAGCTGCATAATTCATATCCTCTTCATCTAATCTCATTGTTTTAGTTGATATTATTAATACATAGCACAATGTTTTTATTCGCGGCGAGTTTATTTAGTGAATATTTTTATCAAATAATAAAAAAAACTTCAATGCGCAATTTTCATAATTTGCAGAACTGTCAAAATCATATGTTAGTATGAAGAACTTAAGTTGTATTTAAATGGACGTAGTCAGTGATTTATGTAAGTTATATGTATTTAAATATGATCTATACAAATTAATTTGGTATTTAAACAGAACTTAAGTTTAAACACACTTTAATTTTTAAGTTAAAAACTGGCCATAAGATTTTCCGTCTATTGTTGCATTTACCAATTCTTATGTATTAAATCAAACAACTTTCGTATAAAACAACATTCTAAAAGCTTAAGGTTTCAAATGTTCAATACTAATATTACCATTAATTCAACAACCGACCCACCGCCATGCCTATTTTTTAAGAATATGTTTCAAATACTAGATTCACAGAAATGATTTTCGCGGAATTTTATTTTTGAATGCAAGTTTCAATTAACAATAACAACATAGCGGAAATTAAACTTTTGTAAAGCATTTTGTAAATACAATTTTAATAAGTAAATAAAAGTAACTTACCACAAATATTGAAATTATAATTATGCCATTCGACACATGATGGTACCGAAAATGTTTTCCAAAATAATTCACTTTCTCTCATGTTCTTCGTATTGCTGGCCCTAATGCCCACCTTGTACTCCGATGAAAATGTTAAATTTTCTAATTGATGTTTGTAGAGTTGGCGTGGCTGTAAAATAATAAAAAGAACAACTTTATAATATGTCTATACATTATCAAGTGTAGTGTATAGAACTTTAAAATGGAATAAAATAAACATGAATTTTTTAATTGTCATGAAATATACATTATTCGAAAGATAAACTTCTGACATTATAATTTAAATATGACCGTCACGGTTGATTCGGACGTAGATGATTTTGGAATACCAGCGGAATGGCATTTTTTTGCGACGCCTCATGGCAAACGGCACTGCCATGGTCTGGGAGGAACAGACAAAAGATTAGCAGCACGTGCAAGCTTGTCCAGCCTCATAAATCCCATTAATAGTGCCGTCAAATTTTATGATTGGGTGAATAAAAACGTCAAGAATATTCATACGGAGTTCTTTAATAACTATTAATATGAAGATAGGGCGAAACACCTAAAGGAGCGCTTTGACAAAGCGAAAATAATTTCTGAAACTCTTGGCTACCACACATTCATTCCACAACCCGATAAAAAAATTAAAGTTCAGACAACATCATCTTCTGAGCAGTACTGTATTAAGACGATACAACGCATAACATTTATTTCTTTACTCTATTTTTTTGTTTTCTTTTCTTTTTTACTTGAATTATTACACATTACTGAACCACGTTTTCTTTGTTTTTTGTTGTTGTTTGTATCTTGTGTTAATAAACTATCGAAAAATATATTTTTTTCTATATTCACAGAAATTTTTGTTGCTCGTGCAAAAGGTATAAGGTAAAAAAAAAAATCATTAAAAACAGAACGCAATATTTCACCACTTCAAAACTCACACAGTCTGTAAAAAAGACCTATAAGAACACACCCTCAAAATTAAAAAAAAAGATGTAATCAGTTTGAAAATCGAAATAAAAGGATGAAAATGATACAAACTTAAAAAAATGCTATGGGGATATGTCATACCGCTTTGGTATTTTAGAAGAAGTTGAAATTACCTTCAAAACAAGGTACAGCGCATTAAAATTGGTCCAGTATTTCAGGAGTTACATGCGATTGAATGAACATACCTCTTTGAAAAAAATCGCCATTTCACCAAAGTTCAATTGGTCATAACTTTTGAAAAACAATTTTCATATTTTTTTTTCTCATCGGGGATGAAGTAGAATTTGTAGAGGAATAAATCTGCAAATTTCCATAAAAATCGGAATCATTGCGTTAAATTTTTTCCCAAATTCGTACCGTTTGACATGGAATGACTCTCCGTAATTCACTTTAAACTCTCATAAATCGTTTAAAAGCATTTATATCGAGATAAAGTTTAACACATATAATACTTATATTCACAGACATCATGACACTAAATTTTTGGATGATCGGTCCATAATAGGTTGTAGTTCCCATATAACGCTCATTTCTGAAAAAATGTTTTATACATATACTGGATGTAGGGTAGTATATGGACGGGCTTGACCGAGTTTACTTTCTTGCTTGTTTAAATAAAATTTGTTAGGTCTCCATTGGGACTCTAAGCCTGGTTGTTCTACAGTTCAAGCCATCGAGCTATATAAGAATTTTTATTTCCATATTTAAAAAGTTAATAAGATTTTCACCCTATACACCTTTAGCAATAACCTTCATGTGACGAATTTGATAGTATGTATCACTTATCATATATTCGTATTTAAAATATAGTACATTTAATGGGGTCCTTTTTCATATAGATTTCATAATAATGAATTATTGAAAAACTGCAATTAAAAATTAGTAAAAAGAAAGATTTAATCACATTTTCGGAAAAATAAAAAAACGCACCGCGCACCAACTAAGGAATTTTGCGCACAAAAAAAGTTCCAAAAATGGTGCAAAACAACGCTGGAGATAAGCTTTAAGTTTTAAAGCTAATTTTTGTCCATGCAAATTCCATATTCTTAATCCGCTTGATGTAACAGAGAAATAAATATTTTCGTTGGAATTGTGGTGTATTTATTAAACAGTTATTCAATATTTAATAAAAACAGTTACTATGTATTAATTATTTAATCATTATGGCTAAGCTAAGTCGTCTATTTGTATGACGCTGTTAACTGGTGATTTTTTTTTTTAACAAAAAAACGTCATCATATTCAAGCACAAACAATTAAAAACATTATTAAACAAAGTTAAACACTGTAAGCCGGAACAAGAACGAAAATACAGAACTATAAATAACTTTATTAAAATTGAAAATTATTGTGAACTTAAAATCTAGAATTTCCAAAACTACTCGTACGTGATGAATTTATTATCTCAAGTTATATGAACTTACGAGTACAATACATACTCATTATTATTGAAATTAATACAAAACAATACAAATGTAATAAATATACTTGTACTAATTTATTGACTGTTTTGGTCGGCCGCGTGTCTTATTTAATAGATTTCATTGGAAATAAATGTTTATTACAATATAATGGAAATCTATTTGTTTATTAAATACTACATAATGAAGTACAAATGTGTATTTAATCTTTAATTAAATTGTTATATAAATTCTAAACAAAACTAAATTTAGATTATTAAAATATGGAGTGGGTAATCAATAACAAAAACAAATACACCTAATTCTGTTTTTACGCGAATTTGATTTAACGCATTTCCAAATACATAAATATTTCACTCTGCTTTTATGCGACTAGATTTTATTTAACGCGATCTAAAAATGTATGTATGTATGTATGTATTTTTACCAGAAAAACGTTGCTTGCACTAGATTTGAAGGATTTGAAATTAAACACATAGTTCGCAGTACTAGAAATCATATGGTACGAAAAACAACACAATCGAAACAGGGGATTTCCCTTGTTTATTTCAAATGCGATTATCAGAAAGTGATACTGATTAAAAAATATATGTACATTAGGGTGGCCCCGTTTGTATGGAGAAAAAATAAGGTATCGATGTTCCCGACTAATATGAACATTTGATTCATTTTAAGACTACGTTTCTCAATTTTTTTGTCCTGGGGTCAATATTTGGTCAGCTGTATCAAAGGATAAAAATGTCCTTTTTAAAGATTTTTAGATTTTTTTCACATTTCTTCCAAAGGAACTATATGTAAATTTGGTATCATATGAAAGGTCTTTAAGAGGCGCATTCAATGCGTTATCAAAAATTAAAAAAACATTATTTTAAATTCAAAAATTTTGAAAATTTCAGACCAAATTTTAGTGTTTTTTATTTTTCCATAGAATTTAATTAAATAAATAGTTGAAATTTCTTGATTATAAACATCATGCAATTTAACCCAAATGGTTTTTCCCGTTTTTTTTAAATTTTACCTATTTCAATTTTTATTAATTTTTTTTTAAACCTTAATTCTTCCCTATCTGACAATCTCTGTTAAATCAATTCGTTAATGTAATGGGTATTAAAAAAATGTAAATTTCATAAGCTAAAAAACGAGAAAATAAGCTAACAAAGCAGAATTTTGTGAATTTCGGTCCATATTTGACTATATTCCCCATATAAGGTCCACTTAAGAAATTCACGTTAATACTAATATGTATCTCAAATATACTGTTATTATGTTGAAATTCGACGTAAAATATCCTCATATGCATGAAATTCACTATTCCAAAATTTAAGAATATCTGTCCATAATTTGTCATAGGTGCCATAAAAGCAATTCAACCCACACAAATATCTAATAAATATCGATATCGTACCAACGTTTATACAGATCAGAAATTACACTCAAGATTATTTTGAATGTCAGACAAACTCTGTAAATTATGGTGAAATTTGGTAAACATCAATTATAAATGATTAAAATTAGATAACATTTTAAAACATTTACTGCCATATTCATAAAAAATAAAGTAGGTTTGAAGTGTGCTTTTAGACAAAATTTTCATACAAAATTTTCTTAAAGTACATTTGAAGTCTACTTTAATTTTTTTTTGCATAAGGCTGTTAAACATTAAAATAATTGTTGGTAGTAAAATTGTCTTTCAAACAATACATATATAAAATAATAATAAAATTTGTACTAAGACTGAATAGAAAACACAGAATAAGGATATTCTAGTCCTATAACCAGTATAGTTTTGGTATTTCTTATTACGTTTAGGTGGAGGGTATTAAAGATTCGGCACAGCCGAATGGTGTACTCCAACTTGTTTCTATTGCTTTTTGTTTAAATAAAATATGTGTGTGTATAATGCAACATGAATTTGAATTATTTATCTTGTTTGACCTGATATTTCATACGTGGAATCAATTCCCTCATTTAATATGGATAATCTATCCTTTTTTACGCGAGTTTTCGAGGAACGTATATATCGAGTAAAAACAGAATTAGGTGTATTCGGTTGTGATAAATCTTATATACCCACCACCAATACAATAGGAACATTTATTTTAACAAGTAAGCAAAAAAGCACAGTCGGTCAAGCCAGACCATGTAATACCCTATACCGACAGTATATGTGTAGAAACAGTATTTTAGAAATGGGCGCTATATGGGAGCGATCATTCATGACTTCTGTGCATATTATTATATTTGTGTTTTAAAAGATTCTGTATTGGGTTTTATATGGGAGCTGTGACTAATTATGGACCGACGGTTAGAAAAATAGGTGCCATGATTTAAGATTGTTTAAGTGATTTTCAGAAGTGGGCCTTAAATGGGAGCTATGGCTAATTATAGACCAATCATCATAAAATGGGACAGAATGATATGTATACATATATACAACATATTTGTGTTGAATAGTGAATTAGTTTAATTTTATATTTTGTCTGGAAAAAAATTAACCGAGTTGCCAATAGGTTACATTTTTACTTTGCTAATAATAATGTCTTACATACATATGTATTTCGATGGCCATCAGCAAAAACAACTTTCTTTTTTCCCTTGGTATATTTATACAAAGTGAGTGTTCGACAACAAATACAACACAATACAGAAACAACAGGCATTTTGTTTGTGTAAAATAATGTACTACTGTCAAAAACACTTGAAAAAGTATTACTTTTGACTTAATAAAATTGTAAACAAAGTCAGTAAGCAGTAGCACTCACCTTTTTTAGTTACACCATGCTTTTTTCATTAATTTTGAATGCACAATATTGTAAAGTGATTTAATATTTGTTTTTAAAAACCAAAGCAAAAACATATAATGTACCAAATTTCATGAAAATAGCATCAGTCGGTCGCACAGACATAAAATCGATTAAGAAAGTGATTCTGATTCGATTGTTATAATTTAAGGTGAATGTTGGATTAATATTTATGGGCCGAAAAATCCACAGTATGGTGGTGTAGAAATTAGAACTAGCACAGAACTGGATTTTCCAACAGGACAATGATCCTAAGCGAACCTCTCAAATTGTGAAAGAGTAGTTGCTCAATCTTTTAGATCATCGTCCGCATCCCCAGACCCCAATCTAATTTAGCAACTGTGGAAATATTTTAACAAAAAAATTAGGCAAATAAATATTTCTTGCAAGGACAACCTAAAGGCAGAAATACAGCATGAGTGGAACAAAATTTCGCCTGATTTCACAAAAAAAAAACTCGTTGAGTCAGCTGTGATAAAGAGAAATGAACTACAAGCAAACTATTAAATACAATATTTTACATAACTTTCATATATACCTGTTTACTTTATTTTGACGCGAAAAATCTGTTACTTTTCCGTTAAAATTTAATTAGTTTTTATGTTTCTTATGTTCCTTATTTTTCTAATTTTTGTTAATGAGTTTTAAAATTTGCTTAAGTTACTTATGAATAAAAATATATTTTGTTGTAAATTTGTACTTGTAGTGTATACTTTACTTTATATTGACGCTCACAGTATAAGAGCTTTTATAAGTCTTAAGAAGCTGAAAAAAAGTTTTCAACAATATCCAGAAAGCAAAAGTCGCCTCCTATTGCTAAACCAATTATTTTACAAATCGGTTGAATAGTTTGATGTTAAAAAGAAATTTATGTTTTATGTATAGTTAGTATGAGCCGTTTACACCAATGACAAAGATAATAGATTTTGTCTACTAAACTGTCTTCAATTTTTGCACACACACACATTAAAAACATCATTCAACTATGTAGTTCTTGATGAAAACTAACTAAAAATTTGTGAAAATTAAATGTTTATACATAGTAAAAAAAGAGCAAATTTTATAAATGATTGATAAGTGAAACTCAAAAAAAAAAAAAAAAATCCAAAGATTTACGTGCAAACAAATTGATTTTTTAAATTGGGTTTTCTCCATAAGCAATTCATATTTGTTTAGTTTCAGATTTACAATATTAATTTCGTAAATAGAAATATTTTTTTCCTTTTACATTTTGCCTTTTAAATACAAGTGTTTACAAATTCATTACAAATAATCTGTATTTTGTTTATAATTAAAATATCAATACATAAACATATTTAGTAATATCACAACGGAGATTAAATATATATGTATGTATATAATTATATATATGTACTGATATATATATATATATTGCAAATATTTATATTACCTTCTACTTATATGTACATACATAAGTACATATGTTTGTTGCAATATTCCGTTTAATTGCAAAATAAAAGCGTCAAGTAGTTTGAAGAAAATGTACACAAAAATAATTAAAAATTAACATTCTGTATTTTTACACACTTATATTACAGTTTAAGAACACACTTAGAACACTTTAATGTTTACACAATAGTGCTGGCAAATTCTACAAGATGGCGCAAAAGTAAACTTCCGATGTGTTTTGGCTGTAATTAAAAAAAAAAATGAAAAACTTTGATTCTTCTTGTGGATTATTTTTTTTTGGTCTTTTAATTTTTTTTACATCAAGTCGAGAATATGATGTCATGTAAATGGCCGCCGGCACAGTTGATTGTCATTTGAGCCCTTTTTATGGCATTTGCCATACACATTCTTGACGGATATTGTCTTTAAGAGCTGCAAGAGTCTGAGGCTTGTTGACATAAACCCGCGACTTCAAAAAGCCCCACAAAAAGAAGTCTGGAGCGGTCAAATCAGGCGATCTTGCTGGCCAGTGCAAATCGCCAAAACGGGAGATTAGGCGCCCGGGAAATGTATCCTTTAGCATATCGGTTGTGGCACGTGCAGTGTGTTCCGTTGCACCGTACTGTTGGAACCACATGTTTTCCAATCCCAATTCATCAAGTTGCGGCAAAAAGACCTCGTTGATCATTGCTCTGTAGCGCTCACCATTCACAGTAACCGTTTGGCCCGCGACGTCTTTGAAGAAAAAAGGTCCGATGACTCCTCCAGCGAAAACAGCACACATACAGTGAGCGGGGTTACACGCGGATTTTCAGTGCCCTAGAAGCGTAAATTTTGCTTATTTACGTACCCGCTAAGATGGAAATGGGCCTCATCACTCATGATTATTTTTGATGAAAAATCATCTTCCTCTTGATGGTGATTAAGGATGTTAGACGCGATTGGCGGTCAGCAACTAACAGCTGATGCACCGTCTGGACTTTGTACGGAAACATCTTCAAATCGTGTACCAAAATTCGCTGTAAAGACCGTCGACTGATACCCATTTGCGTGGCACGTCGTCTGGTCGATGTCGACGGCGCTTCCATGACATCCTCGGCTACAGCAGCAATATTCTCTGCAGAACGGCTACTCCGGGGTCTGCCACGCCTGGCAGCATCTCGTGTTGTGCCAGTCTCTTCGAGGCGAGCGGCTAAACGTCGCAGTGTTTCACCAGTAGGTGTTGGACGGCCAGGAAATCTGCGACAAAATTCACGTTGTGCCATAGTCACCGACCTATTATTATCTGGAGCAGTGTAGCGTAACATTGTTTATTAACGTGTATTTCGCATGTGTTTACTACACAAATGTCAAAACAGAACTGACATTAGGAGCCAATCGCAAAATTTTTAGCATTTTCTGATAGGAGGATTACTTTTGCGCCACCTTGTAGTTATTTCAAATATATTATATACTAGCTAAACCCGGTGTGCTTCGCTACCCCCTCGCAAAACGCGCAAAGATATACACATTAAATTTCTTATGTGCACCCTCCACACAGACCCCAATCACCCCTGAAAATTTCATTGAAATCGGGCAAACCGTCTAGGAGGAGTATGCGAACAGGAAGTTTTGCCACTTAATTTTATATATATAGATTTAATGAATTAAATTTTAAATTTTTTTTTCTCATATCTTGAGTACCTGAATTTGTTTTTTTTACTATTTTTTATGAATTAAATTGTTATGTTTATGTTTCTTTTTTATATAGTATCTAGAGCATAATAATAAGAAATTTACATTTAAAAGCGTAATGTAATAATTCAAGTTCATGTTTCAATTAAAACTAATGTTTGTAGTATTTCAGTATTTTTTACCTTGTTTTCCCCCTCACGTTTTTTACTAAAAGATTTGTCATAAATAAAGACAAATTTACGTTTTATTTTTTCTATGGAGCGGGATCCCGGGAAATTAAAAAAAAATTCCCGCTTTCCCGGGAAGCGAAAAACTGCGAGAAAACAAACTCTAATTACTACACAAATGGTAACTTTACATATTTCTACATATTTCATTTGGAATATCAAATTTTGGTGCAACAGTATTTTGAAATTGTACCAAATGACTCGTGGTAGTACCACGATACCAACTGGGTCTAAAATGTATCAAAAAAAGTACAATTGTACCATGTTTGCCAACACTGATCTGATGGTAGTAACTTTTTTCTAATAAATTATTTTATAAAAATGTGTTTGTTGTTTTGATTTTTAAAAGAAACATTATATAATTTAGCCCCTTTTCGAACTTTATCGAAAATTGTGACAGGATGTGGCTTTAAACGGATTTTTTTCAATTTAGCCCTTTTTTCAAAAATGTTTACGCGTTTTGAGTCTCAAAAGTTGGCATCACTGCTTAGTAGTGAGTTTCGTTAACAGTCGTGTTGTGTATGTGACAATGACGAAAAACACTCGGCTCCCGGGGCATAGCGTGAGCACCATTGCTCTGGAACAATCAATTTACCTACGTATGGCTATAAGGTTTTCGGCAGTTTATAAATATAGGGTGTTTTTTTAGACGTATAGAATTTTAAGTTAACTTAAAGCTGACAAAATAGCCAATAAAAAAAAACGTTGCCAACTTAAAGTTTTATACATCTAATAAAATACCCTATATTATAATTTGTTGCTAAATTTGACAATTTAACATGTCTCTGTTAAAATATTTTAAATCTTATAGAATAATTGTAGTATTTAGTTGAACTGTTACTATTTAATTTTTGATATTTTTCTTAGTTAGGCTTAAGTTCATTTTAAATTTAATTTTCATTAAATCATTTTTACTGAAGAAGGGTTGTTTAACAACTTGAAAAAAATTTTTATTTTTGATAATTTTTCTGACTAGGATTCGAACCTGGGTTGTTTGGTTGAATTGACATATGTTTCGAGAAACACCACTTTCTCTCATCAGAATTCTTTACGTTCTGACCTATGCACCACTACGGTGCCTGCTAGTCAACAGACAACATCAATCCTTTAACCAGTGACTGGTGGTTCGAAGTTTTCTGTAAATTATCATTTTTATTAATTTCTATTTTAGTTGTTGTTTTTCCTTTTCTTCAGTTTTTACCTTTCGTATTCATGCCAAGACTTCGTCTCGAAAACCTGAATACATTTGTTTTTATTGTGTTTATTGTCCACTTTCGTACACATGTAAACATTAACGGCTTGTGCCTTAGCTATTTTATAGAATAATTGTAGTATTTAGTTGAACTGTTACTATTTAATTTTTGATATTTTTCTTAGTTAGGCTTAAGTTCATTTTAAATTTAATTTTCATTAAATCATTTTTACTGAAGAAGGGTTGTTTAACAACTT
Source organism: Bellardia pandia (assembly GCA_916048285.2). Classification (NCBI taxonomy): domain Eukaryota; kingdom Metazoa; phylum Arthropoda; class Insecta; order Diptera; family Calliphoridae; genus Bellardia; species Bellardia pandia. Next base: position 12,991,934 of record OU696533.1, read on the forward strand.
GAAAAAAATTTTTATTTTTGATAATTTTTCTGACTAGGATTCGAACCTGGGTTGTTTGGTTGAATTGACATATGTTTCGAGAAACACCACTTTCTCTCATCAGAATTCTTTACGTTCTGACCTATGCACCACTACGGTGCCTGCTAGTCAACAGACAACATCAATCCTTTAACCAGTGACTGGTGGTTCGAAGTTTTCTGTAAATTATCATTTTTATTAATTTCTATTTTAGTTGTTGTTTTTCCTTTTCTTCAGTTTTTACCTTTCGTATTCATGCCAAGACTTCGTCTCGAAAACCTGAATACATTTGTTTTTATTGTGTTTATTGTCCACTTTCGTACACATGTAAACATTAACGGCTTGTGCCTTAGCTATTTTATAGAATAATTGTAGTATTTAGTTGAACTGTTACTATTTAATTTTTGATATTTTTCTTAGTTAGGCTTAAGTTCATTTTAAATTTAATTTTCATTAAATCATTTTTACTGAAGAAGGGTTGTTTAACAACTTGAAAAAAATTTTTATTTTTGATAATTTTTCTGACTAGGATTCGAACCTGGGTTGTTTGGTTGAATTGACATATGTTTCGAGAAACACCACTTTCTCTCATCAGAATTCTTTACGTTCTGACCTATGCACCACTACGGTGCCTGCTAGTCAACAGACAACATCAATCCTTTAACCAGTGACTGGTGGTTCGAAGTTTTCTGTAAATTATCATTTTTATTAATTTCTATTTTAGTTGTTGTTTTTCCTTTTCTTCAGTTTTTACCTTTCGTATTCATGCCAAGACTTCGTCTCGAAAACCTGAATACATTTGTTTTTATTGTGTTTATTGTCCACTTTCGTACACATGTAAACATTAACGGCTTGTGCCTTAGCTATTTTATAGAATAATTGTAGTATTTAGTTGAACTGTTACTATTTAATTTTTGATATTTTTCTTAGTTAGGCTTCGAGACGAAGTCTTGGCATGAATACGAAAGGTAAAAACTGAAGAAAAGGAAAAACAACAACTAAAATAGAAATTAATAAAAATGATAATTTACAGAAAACTTCGAACCACCAGTCACTGGTTAAAGGATTGATGTTGTCTGTTGACTAGCAGGCACCGTAGTGGTGCATAGGTCAGAACGTAAAGAATTCTGATGAGAGAAAGTGGTGTTTCTCGAAACATATGTCAATTCAACCAAACAACCCAGGTTCGAATCCTAGTCAGAAAAATTATCAAAAATAAAAATTTTTTTCAAGTTGTTAAACAACCCTTCTTCAGTAAAAATGATTTAATGAAAATTAAATTTAAAATGAACTTAAGCCTAACTAAGAAAAATATCAAAAATTAAATAGTAACAGTTCAACTAAATACTACAATTATTCTATAAAATAGCTAAGGCACAAGCCGTTAATGTTTACATGTGTACGAAAGTGGACAATAAACACAATAAAAACAAATGTATTCAGGTTTTCGAGACGAAGTCTTGGCATGAATACGAAAGGTAAAAACTGAAGAAAAGGAAAAACAACAACTAAAATAGAAATTAATAAAAATGATAATTTACAGAAAACTTCGAACCACCAGTCACTGGTTAAAGGATTGATGTTGTCTGTTGACTAGCAGGCACCGTAGTGGTGCATAGGTCAGAACGTAAAGAATTCTGATGAGAGAAAGTGGTGTTTCTCGAAACATATGTCAATTCAACCAAACAACCCAGGTTCGAATCCTAGTCAGAAAAATTATCAAAAATAAAAATTTTTTTCAAGTTGTTAAACAACCCTTCTTCAGTAAAAATGATTTAATGAAAATTAAATTTAAAATGAACTTAAGCCTAACTAAGAAAAATATCAAAAATTAAATAGTAACAGTTCAACTAAATACTACAATTATTCTATAAAATAGCTAAGGCACAAGCCGTTAATGTTTACATGTGTACGAAAGTGGACAATAAACACAATAAAAACAAATGTATTCAGGTTTTCGAGACGAAGTCTTGGCATGAATACGAAAGGTAAAAACTGAAGAAAAGGAAAAACAACAACTAAAATAGAAATTAATAAAAATGATAATTTACAGAAAACTTCGAACCACCAGTCACTGGTTAAAGGATTGATGTTGTCTGTTGACTAGCAGGCACCGTAGTGGTGCATAGGTCAGAACGTAAAGAATTCTGATGAGAGAAAGTGGTGTTTCTCGAAACATATGTCAATTCAACCAAACAACCCAGGTTCGAATCCTAGTCAGAAAAATTATCAAAAATAAAAATTTTTTTTCAAGTTGTTAAACAACCCTTCTTCAGTAAAAATGATTTAATGAAAATTAAATTTAAAATGAACTTAAGCCTAACTAAGAAAAATATCAAAAATTAAATAGTAACAGTTCAACTAAATACTACAATTATTCTATAAAATAGCTAAGGCACAAGCCGTTAATGTTTACATGTGTACGAAAGTGGACAATAAACACAATAAAAACAAATGTATTCAGGTTTTCGAGACGAAGTCTTGGCATGAATACGAAAGGTAAAAACTGAAGAAAAGGAAAAACAACAACTAAAATAGAAATTAATAAAAATGATAATTTACAGAAAACTTCGAACCACCAGTCACTGGTTAAAGGATTGATGTTGTCTGTTGACTAGCAGGCACCGTAGTGGTGCATAGGTCAGAACGTAAAGAATTCTGATGAGAGAAAGTGGTGTTTCTCGAAACATATGTCAATTCAACCAAACAACCCAGGTTCGAATCCTAGTCAGAAAAATTATCAAAAATAAAAATTTTTTTCAAGTTGTTAAACAACCCTTCTTCAGTAAAAATGATTTAATGAAAATTAAATTTAAAATGAACTTAAGCCTAACTAAGAAAAATATCAAAAATTAAATATTTTAAATCGCTAAACATTACTGTGTGATATTAATGAATAATTACGGTTGCGTATACCTACGAGTACATATACTTGTACATATATTCAAAACCTACGTAATGAAAGAAGCTTTCGTTAGTTAGTGTTAAATCATTTAAAAATTGAAAGGTCAAACGTCAAAAGAAATCATAAAGCAATGTGTGTTTCTAGTCAAATGTTGGCCATTAGTCTCGGTATTATGACCCGTATTATGTAGATTGTGTTGAGATGAAACTGGATTTAACCTTCTTCGACAAGGCACTAAGTATGAATACTCAACAAGAGAAGTTCTGTCAAGTCCACTAGCAAGTCACTTGCCGAAGAACTTCTGCAGAAGTCTGCTCAAGTAGTTTTTAGTTTTACGATGAACTTGCTGCAAGCAATAGCAGACGTGTTTCCACACAATGTGAGTGTGCGTGGACATGGCAGATGTCATTCTTATTTTGGCACAAAACAGTTTTATGCTAGGAACACAACTGGGACGATCGACAAATTTCGCCTAACACCACACGAAATGTAGCCTTTACAAAGCCATAAACACCGGTATACATAATGTTATGTTCGGATATAGCGACACAGTAAACAAAATACTAAAAGGGCGGTATTTGTAGATGTAGCAAAAAAAAAATCTGGAATTGTTTTTACATTAACTTTAATCTTAGGGGGTGACTGACACAACTTTTTTTATGGAAGACGAACCACTCTACAACACACACGTGTTTCCATATAATTGCTTTTAGAAGTCGACTTCTAATACGTGTTTACACGACAAAAACTTCTGGAAGCAACTTTCGCTTGAAAACTTGGTTGTGGGCACACGGTTTTAAAGCAACAACAAAATACTGATTTAGCGCATTAGCGCTAATGTTTGAAAGTCTCGAAAGCCACATTATACACTTTTTTGTTGTAATTGTTACATCAACCAAACAACCTACACATAGTTGTCATTTTCTAAACTTTTGCATTAAACGACCGAAAATGTCCCATACGCTTGATCTCATAGAGCCCTTGCCACAATTACTTTCCTCATCCTCTTCGATGGATCCTTTCTTCTCCGAACTTTGAAACTTATATTCCACAACAGTATAGACAAATTTCCATATTAGGATTAAATTTAAATACCTACTTATTTTCATAAAAACAAATTCTTAGTGTTAGACGAGAAGACATGTCTGTACTCGATCCTGCTTGCCACTAAAACACCACCAAGGTATTACCAAAATGTCCAATTCGGTGCAGAATGAATATCCACTGCTTATGTTTATTGATCTACATATGCACATACAGAAGTTTAGTATATTATTTATGCTGCTTAAAATCAATTTAGATGAAATTCTAACCCTTCTTATCTCTACAGTTGGATTCAATAGAATGTAATTTATTTTGTAAACCTTCACCTTCTAGTAATTAAATTTTTTTTGTATTCCAAGAAAATAACGAAGCGTAATTAAAAACAACACAGAAAAAAATATTGAAAAAAAAACTGCACAATTGATACAAAATTGTAAAGATTAAAATTAAAATGTAAGTTATAGTATATGTACTTATTTATAATAACGGGTTTTTCAACAAGAACTATGTTTACCAACAGTGACATATTGCAATTGGGGAATTAAAATATTTATTAGAAGAATGTGGAAAAGTAAAAGCTACATTTAGGTCCTAATTTTATAAAACGCAACGCCACAATTTTCTAAGCGTTGCGTTAAATTACATTTTGCAAATTACGGCGTTCAAGCAAGTGATTGTTTGCGTTGTAACAGCTGATTCTTACGTTGTTGTTAATACAACTGTTTGAAATTGTTATTTTGTAAAACGCAGCGCTGAATTTCTTAACACTTGCGTTGTCAAATTTAACGCCTCCATTTTCTTGACGTTAGTTTTAAAAGTTGAATTAAAATATTATTACAAAACAAAATTATTCAATTAATTTAATATTTTATAGGAACTTTATTCATACGATGTAAGTAAATATACATACATATATATTAGGGCGGGGCAAATTTTTTGTCGATTAGAGCCGCCCCCTAGGATGATTCTATGGACAATTCTAAGCAACTTTGGTGAAGGAACCATGGGTCTATCTCGATTTTCGAGTCTCCCACTTTTCAAAAAATGAATGACTTGAAAGCAAGAAAGACTTTCAAAAATAACTTATTCCGCTTTTCTTCCACTAAATTAATTTTTTTTTCACATGTTCTTATTTTTTAGGTTGAATTTCTGTTGAAAAAAATAAAATAAATATCAATTTTACCGAACATTTTTTCTCGGAAAATAGACAAAAAATATTACAAATATGCATGAAACGCCCTCTGGTGGTGTTCATAGGTAAAAATAAAGATCAAAAATGAATTTCTCGACCCCAAAAACCCCCCATATACACATAAAAAAGATAATATAACGATGAATAAAAAATCGAATTTCGAATCAAAATGATGTTATAGGGAAAAAAATCATTTTTTGAAAAGTGGGAGACTCGAAAATCGAGATAGACCGATGGTTCCTTCACCAAAGTTGCTTAGAATTGTCCATAGAATCATCCTAGGGGGCGGCTCTAATCGATTTTTTCGGCTCCATACAAATTGGCCCGGCCTAATATATATATATACAAACATATTCAGGCATGTGATGGAAAACGAACACGAATGAGATTTGGAAGTAATTTTTAAAATTTTTATTTTAAGATTCTCTTTAGTAGCACAATATCTTTATATTTTATGTGATAAAAGTTTTCCAATACAGAAATATTACGAAAAAATTGAATTCTAAAACTCATTCGTTTTCGTTTTCGATTTCCATCACATGCCTGATTCATTTAGTATCAAATACTACTAAAAGTTTTTTTAGGCCGAAAAAAGAAGCCACAATGGCAGCTCAATTTGAATTGTTGACAGCTGAAAGGGAAAAACAATCGGTTAAAAATTGAAAAAGATACAGGCTGCTGAATATGGAATTTTAAGTGCCTTTGAATAAGTGAACCGGAGTGTATATTAATTTTCTGTTTCAAAGTGGCAAATGCTTTTAAAAAATGAAAACATAAATATTTTAATTTAATATTAAACTCTTTCAGACATTGTACAATGAATTTATTTTTATATTTTGATCTATACAAATTACTAATTAAAATACGAATGAACAAACAAATATAATAAAGAAATAAATCAGCCTTGAAATAAAAGATGTTTTTAAAAGCAAAATAATAAAAATTCATCAACTGAATTGGGTCTTACTCTTAAACATTTGAATAATTTTCATATAAATTCATTGTTTTATTCTATTTTGTTAGAGAAAACAAAGTTCTCGTTGGGAAAGCCATTTTATGATTGAATAAACATATGCACATGCATACATACACCTGTGTATGTAGAATTAAAGGGTATTTATTATAAAATCAAAATTTATTATTTATTTTTAGAAAATTTAAATATTTCGAAACTTTAAACCCTGTACAGAGTGTTCAAAACTTTATTGAAATTTGAAAATGCCCAACAATACCAAACAGCTATTAAGGCTTTGAATAATTGTTGTTCTTATGCGACTAAGCAAAAGGCAAGGGCAAAACTTTCAAAAAGTTTATTTATTTTAAACTTCTTTTTTTTATTTACATTCATTTTGCATTGATAGTTCTCTTTATTTTAAGCAGATATGCAATGAAGAGAACAAACAATTCACGGGACATTCACGATAGCATTTTGCACATCACGGGGAATAAAAATTTCATGGGAAGAAAAATTCCACTTGTTATTCACGATAGGGGTGAAAAGCATAATGTTGAACAAATAACATTTTCTTTGAAACACCCTTTACCTTGGGTAATAAATATCATCATCATCAATATTGCTTGTCAGTCAATCTCAATGCATTTACATATACATACATACATATGTATGTAAATACATACGAGTTTCATATGTACTTAAAAATATTAATATGTACGAGTAACTAAATACACCTACAGTGGGAAGCAAAACTTTACGTATGTTTTGCATTAAGGAAGTCTATATATTTTTTTTATTTAATTGAACCTTATTCTAAATTATAAAGCACAAAAACTCAGATAAATTGCTTCAAAAAAAAATTAAAAAAACAAAAACTTCACTATTCGGACACTTTTGCACAGTACTAGAAATAAACATTATAACGATATTGCTCTTAAATAATGTAACGGTATTTGACCCGTAAGTTTTTTTGTTTAATGCGATCTCGTTATCAAGCTTTTATTGTTCTATTTGTGCATTATTGTTTCACATGTGAAGTGATTAACTTGATTTTAAAAAAAAAATTAAAGGATCTTTAAAAATGAAAAAAAAACGCCAACTGATAATTTTTAAAGATCCTTTAATTTTTTATTTAAAAATCAAGTTAATCACTTCACAGGTGAAACAATAATTAATGATTAATAATTATTAATGTCGTAAAATTGCTAAAAACTTAAATTTAAGTAAATCCACGGTAAATGATATAAAAAACGGCATAATGTAGCTTGCAATAATAACCAAGGGGTTCGACCAAGACTGCTTTCTGATGGTGATGCCCGACGGATTGAATGTTTGCTACATAATAATGACATCATCAAGACCCCGAAAAATCCTGCAAAAGGTATTGGTAAGGATGTCAGTTCCTGGATGGTTAGACGCTCATGAAATATAATTGGTTTAGTAGCCAGTGTGAAAAAGAAAAATCCAGCACTTTCCGATATAAATGTGAAAAAACGCCGTCATTTCTGTAAAACCCACAAAAATTTAACAGTAGATGACTGGAAACGGGTTATTTGGAGCGGTGAAACGAAAGTCAACCGATACCAGTCTCATGAAAAAGAATACTATTGGCATAGGTCGCATGAGCGCATCCAAAAGCACATCCGGACAGTTTTGCTTCCCACTGTACATACATATGTATATTGTAACATGTCTATTGATTTGTTGATAGAATCTGCCGGAGATTGTTTTTATTTAACGCGTGTGGCATCTACAACCTGTGACATAAGGAAAACCACTATAAACTCAAACAAACAAACAAACAAAATATTGAAAAATACTTTTACTCTGTATGTATAAACAAATGCTTCGATGCTATAAAAGCAGAATGTTTGTTTACAATTATTAACAGTAATTATAGAACATTAGACAAGTCAACTAACCAGCTATTGTGGAGTTACACATAAATACCTACAGCAGGAATAGTTGCAGTACAATGAATAAATATTTGGTAAGTAAAGCATCGATTGCAAAATAATTTGTTAAGTGTTATTATGGGTATGATTTTGCATTTTCGTTTGTAGGCGACTTTAGTTGCCCTTGCAGTTATAAGCTGCACAGTGAATGGTGTGCCTTATGGCAGTAAAGTAGCCACTTATGGTGGTGGCGGAGGAGGAGGAGGTGGCGGCGGCGGTGGTGGGGATGGTGGTTTTGGCCCAGGTGGAGGAAGTGGTGCCGGCAGTCCCTCTGGCCATAGTAGTGCTGGATTTGGCCCCGGTGGTGGTCATGGCGGTGGACCTGGAGGTGGATTTGGCGGCGGTGGAGACTTTGGATCTGGTTCTGGTCTAGGAGGCGGTGGTGGAAGGTTTCGTCCAAGTGGCGGCGGTGGAGCTTTTGGCCCAGGTAGTGGTCATGGCGGTAGTTCTCTTTCTCAAGGAATTGGTGGTGGACAAGGAATTGGTGGTGGACAAGGAGGTGGTGGTGGACATGGAGGCGGTGGCGGCAATGGTCTTGGCAGTGGTGGTGGTGGTGGCGGATTCGGACCAGGAGGCGGTTCCGGTGGTGGATTAGGCGGTGGTAAAGGTAGTGGTGGAGGTGGTGGTGGAGGTCTTGGATCTGGTTCTGGCCTAGGAGGTGGTGGTGGCGGTTTTGGTCCTGGTGGTGGTTCTGGAGGACATGGTGGTTCCGGAGGCGGTCCAGGAGGTGGCTTAGGAGGACATGGTAGTTCCAGTGGCTTTGGACCTGGCGGTGGCTCCGGATTAGGAGGCGGTAGCGGAGGTGGTAGTGGATTTGGTGGAGGTGGTGGCAGTGGATTTGGTGGTGGCGGCGGTCATGGTTTAAGTGGGGGCGGCGGTTATGGAAGTGGTGGTGGCGGCGGCTACGGTGGAGGTGGCGGCGGTGGTTATGGCGGTTATAAAAAACATGGCTACTAATCAAAAATTTGTATTTAAAACACTGTGATGATATTTCTTGTGTTCTTTTATGTATGAATATATTTAGCAATGAAATTTTGTAACTATACTTTAATATAATTTTGCTATCAATTCAATTTAAGCTTAATTCGCTAAAATCTTTATTTAAAATTAAAAGTTGTCAAGAATCAGTCCATAAAACCATTGACAAGAAAAAAATAATTTAGCTTTTATTCCTTTGAATTTAATTCATTCATTGTTGAACTAATTCCCAACAAACCTTTTAAGTATTTGTTTATTCAAATGGAATGATTTTTTTTTATCACGAATTGAATGAATATATTTTCTTCATTCAATTGGGTTTTGTTCTATTTTAAATAATTAACAAAATGAATTAAAAACAACTTAACTAGAATTTCATTTGAAGGAAAATTTAAACATTCCTTTAATTTAATTAACTCAAGTTTTGTATTACATTTCAATTAAAGTAATTCAAGTTTTATAGAGAACTAGCTAAACCCGGTGTGCATCGCTACCCCCCCCCCACGTTATAAAATAAAACGTATTTATATATTTACAAACATTTATTTATTTAATTTTAATGTATTTATTGCAATGCTTTAGTTTAGTGGGTGAGGCCATTCCCCTTTGTCCACTTACGTAGTCAAGAATTTATTATTTCTTAAGAATATCCTATTGTGAAAATTTAATGACGATCGGTCCAGTAGTTAAAACTATTATATATTACGATTTTTAATTTTCCTCAAAAGGGGCATGGCCCCACCCACTTTTCTCCTGGTACGTATTCCTAATTATGCCAATACCATATGTACCACATATCATGGACGTAGGTAAAAAAATGCCCAAAATATGGCGATTTAAATTTTTGGGTTATATGGGCGGTACCACCCCGCTTGTACAATCAAAACTTTATATAGCCTATTATTCCTTCCAGAGTCACAGTAACATGCGGTGAAAATTTCATCAAAATCGGCTCAGCCGTTTTGGAGTCCATACGTTACATACATACATACATACATACATTCAATTTTATATATATAGATATATAGATTTATTTAAATAAAAAATTTATTCTATAATAAATGCACAAATTAATACGTGTGCAAGATAGCGTCGACAACTTAGCGTCGATTTTAGGAATTTAAAAATCGGGAAAGTCAAATATTGGGAAAGTAAAATACACAAATATTGGGTGTTTCCAAGTAAACTTCTAAAAATGACGTCGATTTTGGAAATTTACAAGGAATTTTGCAAATTGGAAAGAAAAAAAATGCTAATTTAAAACAGGGCACTCTGAGGTGTACCAGTCAAAAACAATAAAGATTATTAAAGTAGACACCTTAAGGGACGAAATAAGTGAAACGTGCTAAAAAATCATTAGAGCCGTTTCTCCACAAAATGAGTGCGTTCATATTGGTTTTTGTAATTCTTTTAGGTTTTTAGCTGAAAAGAAACTTTTACCCTTTAAACTAATAAAATATATAACTTTATAAATATCAACTGCCACAACTATCTAAAAATTCAAGTGTTGAGAAAAGTTCTTTTTTAGCTGTATTACTGTATAGCAAAATTTGTTTTTTATTTATAAAACAGACATGTGCAAACTGACACAAACGCATTTCAAATCAGTTTTACGAATTTTGCGACTGTGTTAAGTTGAACGGAGCAAGCAGAACAAAAGCAGAGAAAACAAAAGTAGTACACTGAGTAAAAAATTAAAATTAAAAAAATTAAAGCTAAATCTTAAAAAAAAAATCAAATATCAAAAGATATTTGATTATTTCCCCCTCGCATTGGGCATTATTTTTGCCATTTACAAACATAAAAATTTCTTTATATTCGTCCATGGCAATTAAAATTTTTTTTTTAGTGTAGTGTTTTTTATTACAAATAATTTTGCTTGCAGAGCGATACGGTGTTTCTTTGTCAAATGCAGAATAGCAACTGACTTTGAATCGGTAAACAAGCAGCAAGCAGCGTTGCCGTTTTGGTTACTTTTAACCAAAATTGGTTACTTTTTTTTCCAATGTGTACTTGTGTACTTTTTTTCCGTTTTGGTTACTTTTTTTTAACACAAAAGTAACCATTTTTTACATTGTTTTTACTTTGACTTAATTTTTACCACTAATATTGGTGATAAACTAAACTACCACATTTTAAGTGTTTTAAAAATAAAACACTAAACACAAGATTACAAAAAAATACATGCCTGTCTCCAAACATAACAAACACAATCATTGTATTGTTGAACAAGTAAAAGGTTCTTCACAAAAACCATCTAAAAACATGCTACTAAATGCATTTTCATATTGATGTTTGACATCGGAGCAAGTTAATTATTCTTTTGTTTTAGATATGAACGGACCTTAATAAACATTCATAAATTATGTTTTTTATCAGAAAACCAAAAAAAGCTTTTTACAAATTAGCGTGCTATTTAATTTTTAATTAATAAAGTGTTTTTTAAATAGTTAAGATTGGGTTTCTTTCGTAAAAAATGGATAAGTTTGTATGTACTTCGAATTAAAAAATAATAATATTGGTTTTAAGCACAATTTTTATTTTTGTTAGATTTTTATTTAAAAAGGCTGCTCAAAGTAAAACTAATAATGTCGAGTTATCTTCTGGAAGTGATGATGAGAATAGGCATATTTGCATTCAATTTCAATAACTTTTTTTAAATAATATTTTGTTGTTTAGTGATATTAAAAACAGCACGAAAAGAAAATTCCGTGTATTGTGGTTGGATGAGTTTCCGTGGCTAAGAAACAAAGATCGATGTTGTTTCTGCGCTGCCTGTGAAAAAAAATTCCAAATCACGTAAGTTATTTACGAAAGCACACAAAAAAAGTGTCATAAGCAAAATGTGGAAAATAAAAACAACATTTGCAAGTTCTCAAAAAGAAACTCTTAATAAGCAAGTGCACCAAACAGAGCTAACATTAGTAATGTTTCTTATTACCCACAATATGCCTTTTTTTATTAATGGACTATCTACCAGGCTTATTAGAGGAGCGCTGTCCCGACTCTCAAAATTGCGAAACACATTAAATGTGGCAGGTAAAGCAACTCAATTAACAGAAATGTTAGGAAAGTTTTCGTTAATAGTAGACGAAACAACATACGTATCCACAAAGAAATCACTAGTTCTAGTCGTTCGCTATATGGATAAATCATCTAAGAACATTCAAGACAGATTTTTAGCCTCATCTACTTAAACTTTATCTACTAGTGTTTTGTAACAAATCTAATAAAATTAATTACATTTGGTTTTTATTAATATTGTTATTGCTGAATTATTTTTTTTTTTTCAATTGTACCTAATTATAAGACTAAACTAGAAACTGAAATGCAATGGTTAATTTATATTTTACATATATATTTTTTAGCTGAAGTATAAATAAAATAAAATTTTAAATATATAAAAATTTTGGTTACTTTTTTTTGCTTTTGGTTACTTTTTTTTTACATTTTGGTTACAAAATTTTTTTGGTCGTGGCAACGCTGGCAGCAAGCTTTCGGACATGTTGGTGTGAAAAAACGATCAAGCTACTATCGGTGTGAAAACACGATGACTCAAAAGAGTACTAGCTGCCAGTGTTGCCACGAAAAAAAATTTTTTGTAACCAACATTTATGAAAAAAATAACCAAATTTAAAAAAAAATAACCAAATTTAAATGCATGTACTATTTATTTATTTTTTGTAATTTTAACTATAATTTGTACTTTAAGGTAACAAAAAAAAAAACATAAAACAACGTATTTTACAACACAACTCCTAATACTAAAAAATAATTTTTTTAAAAAACTAAGCGTCATATTTTGCAAAAAGTAATGCAAAGAAACATAAGCTAATGCTACAATTTGTAAAATTTAAAATTCCAATACTTTACATTAAGTTTTGCAAGTTTAATTTTTAATGTCTTAAACAAAAATAAAAAGTATATAATAAAAACAAAAAATTGTTCATTGGCAATAAAATAAGGAACTAGAAAGTTACTCTCTTAAATACTAAAAAAACATGTAATTATATTACAATAATTATGGAGATCACTTTTACTTAAAATGTCACAGCTTGAGTTTTAAAATTTGTCTTTGGCAGACCAAACAAAATGGGCATTTTGTTGATTTTTGCACAATTCTTTTGCTTGCAATATATTACTAATTGACTTAAAATCTAAATATTTTCAGTAAAAAAAATAACCAAAACAGAAAAAATCTACACATGTACACATTGAGAAAAAAAATAACCAATTTTGGTTAGAAATAACCAAAAACGGCAACGCTGCTAGCTGCACATCTATGTTATAAAATAAGTAAAAAAAAGTTGCCTGACATTTAATTTTATAAAGTTATAAAGAAATCATAAAAAATAAAGTAGGTTTGAAGTGTGTTTTTAGACAAATTTTCATACAAAATTTTTTTAAAGTACATTAGAAGTCTACTTTAATTTTTTGTGAATAAGGGCAATAATATTTTAGCGGTAATGAGTAGCCGCAGTCAACTACCAGCGCCAGGTATCGACTGATATGCTTGCCAGACAAGAAGATGTAAAGACATTTTTAAGTCGTCTCAAACCAGTACAAGTATTTGAGAAAATATTAAAAGGAATCTTCATCTTGTGAACAATGACGAAGCAATTGTAAAGAAAAACTATGTTCAGGGGGGAGTACTTCATAAGCACAATTCCATTGATAAGTCAATGGTTAAATATTTTGGCCATCACCCAGCGAGTGTAGATGAACGCGACTAGTCTATTTCACTTAATAGAATTGCTATTCGTGATAAGAAAAGGTGGTGAGCATTGTTTACCTTTATAATAGATATGCCTATTTCAAACGCTTGTGGTTGTATGTGCCATTGCAAGGTACTCTTTACGCCAAAGTGTGCAAAATAAAACTCGACTTTCATCGTTATTGAGCCACTATTACATTCATTTTATGTATTTTTTTTTTTAATTATCACTTCTGGTTTTATTTTGGCGGTTAATGAGTTTTAAAGAGAACTTAATTGGCCTCATTACACATCACAGGTAATCTAGCGTACTGCCAATTATGACTTTGGTGATCTGAAGTTAGAACAAGTGCTAATTTAATGATGTATTAAAAAACAATACAAAAATATGTAAGTGGAATTACATTTTAATTTATTCTTTTAGCTTTGTATTTCAATAGTATTCAATTGCTAACGAATTTTATATGACCAATGCTCTATTTATAAACAAATAATCGTCTATGATAATTTCCATAACTTTTTTGGAAAAGCCCTTGAAAAACTCTTAACCATACCCATTGCATGTGCATAAATTTGTTTTGGTAATTTGTACTGCTTTAGTATATACGTACATATGTATGTTATTAAAGATGTGACAAATTGTATTGCACTAACTAAATGTATGAATGGGTTAAAAAAAAATCCAAATTGTAACTTACATTGCGAATTTCCAAAGGTTGCAAATCATAATCCTCACTTTCCGGAGAAAAACATATAATATCGTAATGACACGTCATATCTGTAATCAAAGAAATTTTTCATACGTAAAACACAAATACATACAAAAAACTAAAGTTCAAAATACAGTTAGTAAATGCGTACATACATATGTATACGTATGTATGTATGTGCATATATATGTATGTACACATGTACGTAATGCTAAATAGGTAAATATTTGTTTTTTTTTTAAGAAGGAAGCCAAGTAAACAAGAGTTTTGTTTATAACTAAAAATATGCATGCAATGCTGAATTTACCTGCAGCCGGTTTCCATGTCATAGTTGCTGTTAAATGCTTCTTGTTCATTTTATCCTCGGTGAAATGTGTTATTTTTATTTCCGTTACATTGCCGGGTGTGTAACTGCGACGCAAGGTCTTAAATTGTTGCTGTTGTGCAATTACGGAATATTTGTTATTCGAATATACAGCCACCACAGAGATATTGTAGGTGGTATTGGCCATAAGTTTGTCAAGGGTAAAAAAATTCTCATCGGACTGTAATGAAATTATAAGAAATACTCGTATCTCAGTAAAAAAGTATTGTTACCAAATAATGTTTATGTAATATCATATTATGATTAAATATACATAAACAATAAACTTACCAAATAGCCGAAAATTTTATCCGCATCATTTGCCAAGTGCATTTTAATTACAAACAATGTTGCAATTCCTTTACCCTGTGGCTTATTCAAATTGCCAGACGCCTCTAAATAGGAAGATGTGACATTTGTTAATGTGGTTGTTTGACTGCCATCTAATTTGGAACTTTTATTCGGTGTATACAGGTCAATGTTTAAATTTAAACTACTGTCATCACGGCAAATCAAATTTAAACTATAATTTTCATGAACTTGTTTAGCAGGCAGAAGTTGGTTTTTTCCCGTCTGGTTATTGGTGGCATTTGTTGAGGTACAATTTTCCAGACAAATTTGTAGAGACTATAAAATAGGAATATAAAATTAAATGTTATTAGTTATTGCAATTAAATATCAAATTGTATGTAAATATGTACAAGCAAAGAAAGATAACATCACGGGTGATTCAAGTAGAGATACTTCTTTCAATAGCTTTTTTTGACAGATCACGTGTGAGTCCTGTCATGCTGTCATGTTATTTTTGTTTAGTGTGGTTGGACATTTCATAATGGAAAGACTTACGCCTGAACAACGTTTACAAATCGTTCAACTTTATTACGAAAATTCACGTTCTGTCAGCATAATGTTTCATTGCATTTCGCTCAACTTATGGTCAACATAATCCGCCTACTGAGCGTACTTTTCGCAACACCATCACCTATTTTAAGACCCAGCATTCATTATTGGATAATATTCGACCGAATAGACCACGTCCAGCACGCTGTGAAGTTTGGTGTGGGCCGGTGGAATCATCGGTCCATATTTCTTTAAAAATGATGCCAGTGCGAAAGTAACCGTCAATGGTGACAGTTATCGTGCCATGATAACTGACTATTTGATGCCTGAAATTGAAGCTCGTGATCTCGGCGACATTTGAATTTAGCATGACGGCACCACTTCCCACACATCGCATCAATCAATGTATTTATTGAGAGAACACTTTGATGGGCACATAATTTCATATTTTTGGCCGGTCGATTGGAAACCAAGATCGTGTGATATCACACCGTTAGACTTTATCCTGTGGGGATATGTAAAGTCTGAAGTTTATTCGGCCTTCATTTCAGGCCTTGGAGGAAAACATCACGCGTGTCATTCCCCAGTTACCAGTCGAAATGGTCGAACTAGTCATCGAAAATTGGACTCAACGACGTAGCAACGGCCAACATTTGATAGACATAATCTTCAAATAATAAATGCCAAAGAATGTTCTTTCAAATTATAATAAAAATTCGCCATTAAATTTGAATTTTCTGTGTTTTTTTTTTTTGCTTTAAAAAAATAGGGAACCTCGAAATGGATCACGCTTTATATACTTAAAGACCACAATTTACAATAACAGCGCAAAATTCAAATAAATATTGATTTTGATGAAGATAAACTTTAGGAAGAGGTAAATCTTTTAAAGCCTTACATATGTAAATAGGAAATAACGAAAATAACAGTCAAACTGTTGTAAGTGGAATGTAATTTTTACGGAATTTAATCACACTAATTTAATAAATACTATCCCCCTTATTTATAAAACTTGTCAAAGGTTTATAACAGGCTAACAAAGCAAATTTTGTATTTATATTTGCTTTATAAGCCTGTTATAAACCCTTGATAAATTTTTATGAATTAAAATGTTTATATATAAAATTGTAAGTTTTCTTTTAAGCATGCCGCCTTCAAATTGTTACACTGAGAGAGTATTTTCGCAAATGTCTCTAAAATGGTCAGAAGATCGCAATAAATGCATACTTAATTAAGTCAGAGCTGCAAACATTATTTAATTTTAAATTTTACTGCTTAGAGTTTTATAAATAGGTTAAAAACAACGATAAATTATTTAAGTAGATTTATAAACTCTTCCAAGTACAAATAAAAACATTTGCAATAAATACAAAATGTATGTACATATATTATTTAATTGAAATAGATATAAAAGTTCCTTATTAAAATGTTAAATTTTATGCATTTTATTGCATTAAATAATACTACTTATAGCGTTTTGCATTAGCAGTCTTAATTCAAATTAACTCGTGAATTATCCCCATCTTAATGCGCATTAAGTTAAACGTAAATGCACAAAATTAGACTGAATTTATACTGCATTTAGCTATTTCAATATGGCAACATCGTCGAAAATCAATCACATCTTATCAAATTGTTTACTATTCTAAAAGAAGAAGAAGACAATTGTAAAATTAAAATAATAAAAATAGATTTCTACAATTGCCTTTCTCTTATTTCAGTGTGTCCTACTGCGGTCCCCACTTGTTTGTTGACAAACAAACAGCTGTTTACTAAATGCAGAAACTGTCGTCTGTTAGGGTAAAATCTTAATTCACATTAGTGGGATTTTAATGCAAATTAACGCTGTCGCCTGTCTACGCTATAAAACTTTTTAAAAAGAGATCAACGATTAGAAGTAAAAGTAATAAATATTAAAAGCCTTTTTTTAAATAAACGAGCTAATAAATATAAAATAACCGTTTAATTCATAAAAATTTCAAATTTTAACTTATAAGCTGATAATAGTTATAAGTTTCATTTTGTTTTATAAGCTACTGATAAAAATTTGTATTCATAACTACACAATAAGAGTAAATTAACAATTTGTCGGTTTTAATAGTTTTGTAGTTTTATGTTGGCAATAACATGTTATTTTCACTCTCATTTTATACTTAGTGATGATTATAATTACAATTGATTATTTAAGTACCCTAATAGAATACTGAAAATAATATGAATTATTGCACATAATTTAATCGGAATCGTTATAAAACATATTTAAAAAATTCACCACTGCCACAGAGTTTAAAGAGTCAACAACAGGTAATCGACTACTCACTTTAATGTAATTGTTTATGCATCTCTATAATTATGTTAATTTTTATTTAAGTAATATGTATATACATACATAAATAACAAGAATGGACACAATTTATGATGCTTCTCCTTTCGTAGCGAATAGGAAACGTGCTAGCAATTATTTTTGATCTCCTTGTAGTAGCTGTCGACATTTTTGCTATGTAATAGTTGCTATGAAGATACCATTTATATATACATATGTACATAGTATGTACCATGGTGAAATTAAATACTAGGTGATAGCGTATCGCCAGCTGATTATTCATGGTGAATTTGAAAATGCCAAAAAGTTATATAAAAAAAAAACTTTTTGACAGTGACGAAAGTTTTTCATATAGAAAAATGCCTGTTGTTCTTGGCTTGTTGTAATTGTTGTAGCAATGCGGTCACCTGGTATTTAATTTCACCATGGTATGTACTACATACATACATATGTACAATACTTACGAATTCGGTTAATTAAATTTATGGAACAAGTTGGTTTTACTGACTGCTCAAAAAAAAATTCATCATATAGGGTTTTTAGAGGAGATAAAAGCAATAAATTTTTTTTTTGGCGGCCACGCCTATTTTCGAGGGGGCGGGCCCTCAAAGTTGAAAATATATTAGCCTATATCTGGAACTTTGAGTCTATGATAATTCGTACAGTGTTGCCAGAAAATGAATTTCAAAATATGCTAAAACAGAAGAAAAAATAAGTGCTAAATTTCTTCAATGTAACAATACAATTTTTATTTCAAATGTTACAAATATAAATTATAGTTTTTTCTAATTTTGTTTATAACAAGTGTTGACTTGTTTTAATAGATTACAATTTCATATACTAATTAAAAAATTTTCGTGTTCATTAACTTACCACACCGAAAGAAATTTAATTGAAATATTAATAAAAGTTATTTTTTATTTCTCTAAAAGTATTTTTTGGAGTAAATTTTTTTTTATCAAGCAAATTATGCTAAAAAGCGTTTAGCATAAAATTTCACAAGACTGAATTCGTAATACATCAAATTAAAGGTATTAACAATACCTTTCCAACGATATATACCACGGTTACAAAATATGGACCAACTATGGGTTAAATTTGAAAATAATATTTTTTGACCTGAATTTTTTTTAATACATATCTAAAAAAGTCTATATAAGTGTTATTTAACTTTATTTATATAAATAGCCAAGACATAACGCTTTAATTAAAGGTATGATATGTGTCTATAGGCAGTGCTGATATTCAGCCGGTTCGGACCGGTTCGCTCGAACCGGTTGTTAAAATTTTAAAAATTTTGCGAACCGGTTGTTGCATATTCACCCTTCTCGTGAATAAAAATTCCATATGAAATTTGTTAAGGTGATTATGTTTTTTGTTTTAACGGTTTTATATAATGTGTATTTATCAAGATGATTAGTCTCGGCAACCAACACAATATTGTTCAGTTGTTCATTGTCCAAACGTACAAACAAATGATTTGATTTTGGTCATACATTGAATTCTTGGATGATGATGTTTTCGATAGCGTTTTCTTCAATCTTTTGAGAAAAAAATAAAGCAATTTTTTTGACTTTTATTTTGCAAAATCAAAACTATTTTTTTATTAAACAAAAGTTTATATCATTTCCTTCAAGATGCTTGTGGTCTGGAATGTGACTTTAAAATTTTCGCTATTTTTATCAAAATTTGGCAAAAATATAATTTTTTTAAGCGAACCGGTTGTTAATTGTTTCGAATATCACCACTGTCTATAGGTACTACAATGACAGAATTATAAGATCTGCAAAATTAAAAATAAACATATTTCTTCAAAATTTTGTATACAGGAAAGGATTTTCTTCTCTATGGTAGTTTACCGGCTTTAGATTTTCTATATTGTCGGTCTACGGCCGGACGGAAGGATTTTCTCCTCTATGGTATACAGAACACCGGCTTAGCATAGTACAGATTGTATTTTTTATGGTGAAATGTCATAATCTTTCTGTAATATCTTCGGATCTACTATATATTACCTACATGGTCATGTTATACCTTAAATAGAAGCTTAATTTCTTGACTTTAAAATTTTGTAATTTATATATCTACTCAAATAGACCTTCTTCCAGGATTATTGAGATTTTTTAAAAAAATATAGGATCAAAAAATCATTTTCCGAAATTGACCTATAGGTGGTCCATACAAATAGGTCATGTTATATATCGTTGGAAATATCTATATGCCTATCATTTGATATATATATCCTAATAAAGAAATGTAGTTTTCAAGATATATCTAAATCTCGAAAATATGCTTGGCCGCCAAAAATTTTTTTTATTTTAATCAGAATTTAAAACTCTATCACTTTTTTAACTTTTTTACAAAAAAAAACACAAATTTTCTCGTATCTGTGAAAATATTTTGCAAACAAGCATTCAAGTGTCCCTTTATTAAATGTTTAAAGTTGGGTAGAGAACACAATAAAAATATCAAAACAAACTAGAGACTTATAACCAGCTAACAAGCTATTATGCTTTTATGAATACAATTTTTTCGTATTTTGCCTCTCCTTGCCTTATAACCCTGTTATAATTTATTTATGAATTAGACGGTAAGCATGCATTTAACCACACAAAATTTAACTCACAATATGCTATTAGGAACTGAAGTACTAATTGGTAACAAAAGTGCTAATTTCAGTACATATTTGGTACTTTTTTAATTATTTTTGTTTTATAATTTTATTCTATTTTCTTCGACCTTTTTAAAGATTTTTATTAAATAATTTTTAAGCTTGAGGTCACTTTTTTGTTTTTTATAAAAGATTTTTTTATTTTTATATATAATTAACTCAATATGTATTTCGATTTCCTTTGGAAATCTTCTTCAGGACTTATTTTAAAATTATAACAAACTTTCTGTAAAAAAAAAAAAATATATAAAATAAATTTTTTTACACATAGAAAATTTGTTATAATATTAAAATAACTCCTGAAGAAGATTTCCAAAGGAATCGAAATATTGAATTAATTATATATAAAAATAAAAAAATCTTTTATAAAAAACAAAAAAAGTGACCTCAAGCTTAAAATTTTTTTTTGTTTTCTATTTTAAGTTCGTGTATTTGAGTTTTTTCAATAAAACTTGTTAGGGTTCCACTGAGACTCTAACCCTGGTTGTTCGTCTACAGTTCAGTATACCAAACCATCAGGCTATACAAAAATTCTTATTTCCATGTTTTAAATGTTAATTTTAATTTCATACAAAGATTTTCACCCTATTCACCTTTAGCAATAACATTCATGTGACTAATTTGATAGTTCATTTATCATACATTCGTATCTAAAATACATTTAATGGGGTCCTTTTTCATCGTATAGATTTGATGATAATGAATTATTGAAAAAATGCAATTAAAAATTAGTAAAAATACGCACCGCACACCAATAAGGAATGTTTCGCACAAAAAAAGTAAAAAAGCACCAAAAAAGGTGCGAAACGCACCAAATTGACAACGCTGGTTACAATTTCAATTATTTCTAGCTGACTGCTTTGTTCAGGATTAATGGTAGAACCAACTTTAACTTTAACATTTGCAATTTGTAAATTACACAATATTAGATTTGATTAATGATGCTATTTAGTTTGTAAATATGATAATGATGGTGAAATGTTATTATCATATCATGAAAATAGAATTTCTTAGAATTTCTTTTTATACCCTACACCACCATAGTGGGGAGGGAATATTGGATTTGTGCTTATGTTTGTAACGCCCAGAAATATTGGTCCAACACCTTAAAGTATACCGATCGACTCAGAATCACTTTCTGAATCGATTTAACGATGTCCGTCCGTCCGTCTGGCTGGCTGGCTGTCCATGTAAAGCTTTTGCGCAGAGTACAGGTCGCAATTTTGAAGATATTTCGATAAAATTTGGTACGTGATATTTTTTCGGCCCAAGGATGGATGGGATTGAAACTGGAGGAAATCGGTCCATTATTTTACCTGGTCCCCATACAAATGTCCTACCGAAATTGGGGTTTACTGATCATAAATCATTGAATTATGCAAGTATCCAAAAAAAATTCATCACAAATGAGTGGTAAATGAAGCCAAATCACATCTACAAATTTTGTGCAGATCGGTCCATAATTACTCGTAGCTCCCATATAAGGTCCACTTCCGAAAATTACTTTAAAGAGCATAACTCTCTCAAAAATATTGGTATCCAAATAATATTGAACGAATATATATTTCATATGTCTAAAAATAATACGGTAAAAATTTATTATGATCGGTACATAATTAGTCGAAACTCACGTATAAGACCCTCTCCGTAATTCACTTTAAGTTTAAAAGTATTTATTTCGATATAAAGTTCAACACATATAATACTTATATTGACAGACATCATGACACTAAATTTGTGGATGATCGGTCAAAAATAGGTTACATCTCCCATATAACGCCCATTTCTGGAAAACTGTTTTATACATATACTGGGTGTAGGGTAATATATGGTCGGGCTCGACCGACTTTACTTTCTTACTTGTTTGTATTGTATACTCGTAGGTATGAATGTTACAATAGAGTGTGCTGTTTGATTATACAAAGAAATCTACATCAAGCTACAGGCAATAACTAACACACTCGCTTTAGAATTACATATATTAGGAAGTGTAACAAACATTCGGACTGAAATTGTGATAAAATATCTATAAAATATCTATAAAATATCGTAATCCAGATAATATACTACAGGCAACATATTGATCATCTCTTATTAACAGCCACATTAACAGTTACTATGGCCTATCAGACTATGTAAACTATAGTTAACATTCTGTTCTTTACATCAAATGCAAAAAGCATAAGCTGGGGGTCTGTTCTTGCTTGAAATTTTGCAATCTTATTACTACATATTTCGGAAAATTTTAAAGTTGCACATTTTATAAAAGTAAATAATGCATAAAAAATATTATTTTGTCTTAGAATGACTCGCCGACATAAGCTAAATGACGAAGGTATCGCACGAATACTTTAAGCAGGTGAAGAAAGTGAAGATGGTATTGATTTCGAGATGACAGCTTTCTTGAAGTGTGCTTGGAAAATGAAAGCGATCTTGACATTATTTTTTATCCTGAAAAAGAACCAACACCTTACAGTTCCTATGTTCCAAATTCCAACCGAAAAACGACTAAAGCCTGAAAAAATAACATTGCAGTGAAAAAAGATGAACCTTAACCTGAATGCACAGCAGCTCATTTTCACTGGCAACGAATTGTTGAGTTCTAAATTAGATCTCGAAACTACTATATAGCTCTTTTTGTACTTATTTCTAAAGGAACTTATAAAGAAAATTTCTGAAGAGACTAATCTGTATTTGACACAAAAAGATCCCAACAATAATTTTAATGTATTTGGATTGGAAATCCAAAAATTTATAGGTATGGCTTACATAATGTTACTGATTCAACTGCCGAGAGTAATTAACCATTAGAGTTTCGTTCTTGGTACTCCGCTTATTCAACAGGCTATGCCGGCTAATAAATTTGAAAAGATAAGACAATATCTGCACTTCAATGACAACAGCAAATGTCTTCCAAGAAACAATCCCGACTCTGATAGCATCTTGAAAATTCGTCCCGTAGTTGATGCTTTATATGCTGAATATTCAAAAGTTCCTCTAGAACCACGACTTTGTGTAGGTGAGCAAATGTGTTCCACGAAAGCGCAAATTAAGTTGAAAAACATATAAAAATGTTTTTATATCTTTATGAAGTTTTTTTTTTTTTGACATTGTAACCTCTTGTTGCCTATAAGCACACTCCCTTTTTATGAAACTGTTTCTTAACAAATTTTGAATTTTTAAAAAGTACATATTTTATTATTAAAAGGTTAAAAGAAGTTCAGCCAAACTTTTAACAATAAATAGAACATTTGCATTGAGTTTAACGTTAAAATTTAATACATTCATATTTTTGCAGCAGCCTAATGTTTCCATCAAATGTGACCATAGTTGCAATATGATTTGAAATATGTAAACAACCGCAAAATAAAAATAACCATTTGTAATATGTGATGCTGATAACATTGTAAAAGAACGTTTTACAATTTATTTTTTTTTTATACAAATTTTATAAATAGATAAGGTAACATAGCAAATAAATACAAGCTATAATAAATAGGTATTACAACATATTTAGTTAGACCACAAGATTTAAGAGTCTGTTCAAGTGTTTGATTTAAATTTATATGTGTGGCAAGAATAAAATAAGTAAAAGTGGCGGGTGTATTTGAATACAAAAATATTTGTTTTTAGGCTTCATTTAAGCAAACCCCTAAAGCTATGTGTCCACGATGATCAGATATTGTGAGTTAAATTTTGAGTGGTTAAATGCTTATATTCTTATTATTAGCACGTTTATTAAACAAATGCTGTTTAAATTATTACTTCTCTTATCATTTAAATTGAATTTCCCAACCCTGTTTATACCATTGTAATTGAATTTAACCTGTTTATATTATTGTAACTGAATTTAATCTATTCACATTATTGTGACTGAATTTATAATCCAGAAATTGAAATTGTAGCTTGATGCATATTTGTAGCTTTAAATAACGAGCCTTTAAGGTCCCCACCGATTTCAAATACCATAAACCGTTCAGTTCATTAGTAACCAGCAAACCATAAGGCCGGACCTCAATTGCTCTTATCCCACAATATATATATTTGAAATTACTAAATGTAAGTCACATAAATAGAAATAGAAACTCTTTCATTTATTATTATATGATGCCCTTATAATACCAGAAGATATCCACATAATCTTCCCATATAACCATCCCGGTTATAAAACGTTAACCCCATTGTGTACCTCACACAATACCCTCTTACCAACCTCTAATTTAATTCCTCCAAATACAATAGAATTAGCTAGTTCCCATACTAATTCTATTTGAATAAGAATAAAAGCGGCTAACTTACAGTTACCTTTTATTCTTTTCAATTTATTAATGTTTCAATAGATTAGTTATTTCCCCAACTAATCCTATTGAAGAGTAATAAAAGCAGCTAACTTCCAGTTACACTTTTATTAATACCATTTTCCCTTAATTTATCTCCATAATCTCTCAGCTCTAATCTCTCTCATTCTTACCCTTTAAACGCCATTATATATGCACCAAATTTATTCAAAGGATTTTACTATTATTACTTTTACTATTAATCGTTGATCCCTTTTTAAAAAGTTTTATATAGAATTTATGAAATTAAAAAAAATGTAAAATTAATTCCACAAACATTTTAAACAAAACAGAAATTCTAAACTTGGTGCTTTTTTTCTAATGATGTTTTCTTTTCTGAAATAAAATGTTACACCTTTATTATGTACATTTTTATAATGTTTAGCTCACATTTTAAAGATGTCGCATTTCTAATGGTCAGAATAGAACATAAAATTACAACAGTGTAACACTTTTTTTTCATGTACAGCTGTAAAATCCTGGTAAGATCGCTTGAAATAAGATAATGAATATTTATCAAAAATACCAATGCCACCTTCCCGACTAATACGCAAATTCTTCTTAAACTATAAAAATTATATATATAAACATACATTACATATTACATAAGAAGTAGGAGATATTGTGCTATGAAATTTGACATACATCAACTTCAGAGTGTTCATTAATTACGTTCTCTACAAAACCTTTCACTCGCGGTTGTGGATTTCTTTCCATAATCATATAAAATATTTTATCATCATCAGATGATGAAGATGAATCCAACAAGTCATCCAAAATTTTTTCAGCTTATAAAAAAGTAGTAATATTTTCCATTTTGTATATATCTTTTTTGTTTCTTAACACAAATACACAATCATAAACAAAACAAATGTCAGCTGCAGCGATGCCAACTTAGCCCTTTTCGGGTTAGATTTAGCCGGATTTTAGTCACTCAAAACGCGAAAAAAAAAGAAAATTGGATGTGGTTTTATATGGATTTTTTCCATTTAGCCCTTTCTTCAAAAATGTTTACGCGTTTTCAGTCTCAAAAGTTGGCATCACTGGTCAGCTGTTTTATCGTGCGATTCTCCCCCTCTAAAAATACAGAGTGTGAAAGGTGCACCATTTTTTAAATTTATAGTGTGACATTTATAGAAAAGAACACACTACACTTTAGCAGTGTTGAAATTTTTTCAGAAAAGAACACAAAAAAATTAAAAAAGATGCGAAATGGGAAAACGTGTAACATTTTTGCCAGAAAAGAAAACGCCATAAATTTTGGTGCGTTTTGAAATGCCAAAGTTGACTACGCTGATTTTTGTTAGGGTTATAATGCGCTATTTCTTTGGGGTAATTTTCAAATCGTAAAATGAAAAAGCCACCAGGAAATTTTGTTTTTATACTTTGGGTTTAAATTTTATTCCTTAATATTATAAAATATACTATAAAATTGTTAATTACTATTTTCTTTATTTCTAGCTGCAATTATATACAAAATTTTCATTGAAAATATATTTGCATATTTGGGGCAATTTTTCGTTATGAAAAATGCGTCAACATTTGGGGCCACTATTCATTTTAACCTTTGGGTAATTTTTCATAACCTTTGGAGTTAATTTCATAAGCTAAAATTTTTTAATTTAAATTTTTCTTTTGGTGATTTTTCACAACGCCAAAATCTTCAGCGCCCTAAAAAATTTGCTAAAACTGTCACGTTTTGCCCCTTAAAATTTATCATTTATTTCCTTACGCTTAATACTTTTAAGCAATCAATACACATCCAAACGTTTTTACTGGTAACATATATATGCATGCAAATACAAAAATATAAAACTTAGCTTTAATTAAAAAACTCACCCAATTTGATTCCACATCCCTGGAGCTGCGATGGACTTGCTTGTCGTTGTGGGTTGTAATCTGCGCCTTTCTGCGCTCCAAACACTGAGCCACACACACTTCTTGGGGCAGATATTCATAGTCAAAACTGTGTAACATTATTTTACTTAGATCTGTATTTGATTGTAAGGTCGGCAGACTCAAGTAAAATAATAATGAGTGGGTGTAATAGTGCAGCAACATTGTGACTGTCTGACTAAACAAAACTTTCACTTACAAATGCCGTTGAATAATAATGATGATGGTGTAAAAAATGATGATAAACAGTAAATTTGTTTCAAATATAAACAATATGATGGTTTTTTAATTTTAAATGGTTTGGTAGTTAGATAGACCAACATTTAATGTCTGCTAGATCTTTTCATAGCTAGTATATGGCTGCACTTTAACACTAAATAATTGGACATTGATTTAAAACTATAGGTAATATTTTCAATTGCATTCATATATTTTAAGGTTATTTTAGTCTACACTTGTATAAATATTTGCTTTATTTATTATATTGTAATTTACAAAAACACAAAGAGTTCATTTACTATATAAATGATATGTAATGTAATGAAATTATTATATGTATATAACAACAACAAGGAGGCCTGTCAGTTGGCCTTTGTTTTGACAATTGAACTTTTAATTTTATGTTTCCAGGCTGTTAATTTTCTTTTTTATTTGCTTGTTTAATTATTTGAATTATTTTATCCTTTTAGTTTAGCTTTACAACTCACACTTGACTGCAGAACTTTATCAAAAGTTGTTAACACTTTGACGTTTCTTTTACTTTTGATTGGATTTCTTATCGCCTCAAAAAAAAAAACTACATTTGTATGCAGTATGTAATTGTAGCACTCATTCTTGGTTTGGTTCTTTTCAAAAGCATGTATGTTTCGTTGTTGTTTTTTTTTAATTTATTCTTTATTTTTATTGCGAGAGCCTTATTTAAATCGACTTCTTGTCGAACATCGTCATAAATAGCATGTATTTACATATGTATTTCTTTTTAGTTTTTTTTTTTTTTTTGTTTTATTTTATTTTCTTCGTTTTTTTTTATTGTTGAGCAACAAATTGTTAGTACAGAAAATTTTAAAATGCAGAAATGTGTTCAACGAATTTTAAATACCCTGCCCTAAATTTAGTTAAATATACCCAGCAAAGACTTAACTTTATTAAATAACAAACTGATTTCCATATAAATACTACAATAATAATGGTAAAATGTCATACAAAGATTCAATATAATTATCACTTCGCTATAATAATAGGCACAGTCAGTAGTGATATTCGAAACAATTAACAACCGGTTCGCTTAAAAAAATTATATTTTTGCCAAATTTTGATAAAAATTGCGAAAATTTTAAAGTCGCATCCCAGTAACAGATCACAAGCCTCTTGAAGGAAATGATATAAACTTTCGTTTAATAAAAAAAGTTACGTTTTTAACAAAAAAAAAAAAAATAGTTTTGATTTTGCTAAATAAAAGTCAAAAAAAAAAATTGTTTTATTTTTTTTTCTCCAAAGATTGAAGAAAACGCTATCGAAAACATCATCATCCAAAAATCCAATATATGACCAAAATAAAATTATTTGTTTGTACGTTTGGACAATGAACAACTGAACAATATTGTGTTTGTTGACAAATACACATTATATAAAACCGTTAAAGCAAAAAACATAATCACCCCTATCGTGAATAAAAATTTCACATCAAATATGTTCCCTTTTCACATTTTCCTATTAAAATTCAATGTTAAAAAATAAAAGGGAACAAATTTCATATGGAATTTTTTTTTCACAATAAGGGTGAATATGCAACAACCGGTACGGAAAATTTTTAAAATTTTAACAACCGCTTCGAGGGAACCGGTCCGAACCGGCTGAATATCAGCACTGACTACAGTGGCTCACAGCTTATTTTATGCAGTGTTTTTTTCAAAGCTCCATAAGAAAAATCAAAAGAAAACTAACAGGAACTTAAAAAAGAAATTGTATAATTTAAAAGAACACATGTTAAAGTTTAACAAACAAAACTAATTTAGTGCAAAAATGTACATTTTAATAATTTTGAATTGAAATAAAACACAAGAAAATCGTTTTAATGACCATCAATTTGGCTTTATTGGAAGGATAATTTTATGCCATTAATGTTTAAATATGATTTCAGGCATGTGGCCGCCGCGGCTGGCTCGAATAAAGCCAATTCTACAGGTCCAATTTTCAACCACTTTTTCAAGCATATGGGGCCGTATGTCGGCAATAACGCCACGAATGTTGGCTTCCAATTCCCCTAATGTTTCTGGTTTGTTGGCGTAGACGAGCGACTTCACATATCCCCAAAGAAAATAATCCAATGGTGTCAAATCACACGATCTTGGTGGCCAATTGACTGGTCCATTCCGCGAAATTATGCGCTCATCGAATGTTTTCTTCAATAAATCGATTGTGGCGTGCGCTGTGTGGCATGTAGCGCCGTCTTGTTGGAACCACAACTCATCCACATTCATGCCATCCAATTCGGGAACAAAATAGTCGGTTATCATGGCTCTATACCGGTCTGCATTAATTCGGGTCCTCTTCAACACTTTGCTCTACAGCGGCAATTGTTTCTTCGGTGCGCACTGTTCGACGTCTCTGCGGATGCGTATTATCACATAGAGTAAACGTAGTGCGAAAACGATCCATGGTTAACCGAATTAATTGCTCTGATGGACGATTATGTCGACCATAAAATGGACGGAGCTTGCGGTAAACTTCGCGAACTGAACCGTTATTTTCGAAATAAATTTGCACGATTTGCAAGCGTTGTTCTTTTGTCAACCTGTTCATGATGAAATGGCAAACCAAACTGAACATAAATGATATTAGAGTTGCCAGATTTGACCACAAAATGCCAGTTTTATCTCTTTTCGAAAAACAAACCTGTAAAAAAAACACCCTATATATGTATTAAAACAAAAAAAAAAACAAAAATATTTAGCATTATTGTTGGTACGAACCGAGTTTTTAAAAGTCATGACTAGAATTTGACGTGGTAGTAAAAATTGATTAAGGACAGAAATGTAACCCTTACAGAGCCACGAACACCGGTACACAAAATGTTATGATCGGACTAAAAATGGACGACACAGTGAACAAAATACTAAAAGGCCGGTAGGCGTGGCAAAAAAAAAAATATTTCTGGAATTGTTTTTACATTATCTTTAATCTTAGGGAGTGACTGACACAACTTTCTTTTTGTATGGAAGGCGAACCACTCTGCTTTATTATCTACAACAGATTTAAGGCGATTTGGCATAGATGCAATCAGTTTTTGGGTAATACTCGGCGAAATATACGACCATAAATTCTCGATAACATTAAGGTCTGGCCACTGTAGTGGCGGTGTCATCAAATGTAGGCAATTATATATTAGCCATGTTTGCACATAACCCGATTTGTGCTTTGGTTCGTTGAGTTGGCAATATACGGCCGAGTGATAGTCGAGTCGTTCCGAAGCAAAGATCGAGTTGTTGTAAGAACGAGAATATGTTTTTTGTTTTTTTTTTTTGTTCTCAAACTAGAGTGCTTCCAGCAACAAACTAGAGTCGATTGAACTTCGTTAGATATTTAATTTTAAGATGAAGACCAGGCACTCGTGGAAGAGCTGCAATTATTTATCTGTATCTATTAAAGTCTTTAATTCAAATATGTAGTTGCAAATCGTGAAACTTTGTTAGTCTGTTAATGTTGAATTTGTTATTTTCTTCGGAATTTTACGTTTTTGCAAGAGTAACTTGAAGGTGGGGTGTCACAAAGCCATGGGACATAAAACATAAGGGCATATGCCATTAAGTCTCAATGGAATGGGACTTAACGTCATAAATTTTTTTCCAAAAATGAGACATAAAGCCATATTTTTGATAATGTTGCATGTCACCCTATTTCATGTAAAAAAAGGATTTTCTACTCTATGGTATACAAAATATCGGCTTCGCATTGCACATCAAATGGGACATAAAACCATTATGTCATACCATTAAAATTGGTATGAGACTTAAGGTCATATCAAAATTATGGCTTTATGTCTGTTTGTATTGAGACATAAAGACAGTATGGTTTTATCATTACATTTGCAATAAGGTTTAGCATATTTATTCTCTACACTAACAAAATAAACAGCAAGAGCAGAAATATGCTAAACCTTTTTGCAAATGCAATGATGCCATAGCTTTTGCACAAGATTGTGAATTGCGCTATTGTGTTTTATATATTTTATAAATACTCGTGTGTCTTATGCTTTAAAGATTAAACAAATGCAAATATAGTACTTAAATATATGTTTGCATGAAAATAGAACTTTTCAAGACAACAGTGGTAAAAAACAATTTACATATTAAATGGCTTTTCAAACAAAAATTTGAATAAAATCAATGAAATATTTGGTAAAAAAAATGTACCAATACTAAATACTAAAAAAACATACAACATTCATGAAACAGTTATGCATTTCACTGTTTTAGCAAATATTAAAGATTTTCCATTGACAGCAGTATTTGAACAAAAAATTTCATTATGTTTATGGGTACATCGAAAGCTAACATTTTCGGAGAAATTCCAATCCTTTTTCTAAAAAAACAGTGTGTGTGATTGTAATTGTTCTTTGTTTATTTCCTGCAACTATTTATCATGTTCATAGTAGTATACGTTTATGTATATTTCAATACTTTACAGTAAAAGCAGATGGTAAATATTTATCTAAATAATCAATGAAAATAAAAAATCACTAAGAACAATATTTACAACTCTACACCATTTCCAATTGTATTTCATTTAGAAAGTGCTGAAATACAATTTAAAAAATCTGAATTTCTGAAACTGAATTATACCGTAGACAGACGACAGAGTTAATGCGCATTAAAAACTCACTAATGTGAATTAAGATTTTACCGTGACAGACGACAGTTTCTGCATTTAAACTGCATTTAGGTAACAGCTGTTTGTTTGTCAACAACTATTTAATTATGAAAAAATTTGTTTGGCATTTGCTGAAAAAACAGTATTTCTTTGAAAAAAAGCTGAAATTACTTTTGCTGAAACTGTTTCATAATGCAAAACTTGTTCATGCACTAGCAACCATCAACCTGAACGTGTTGCTACATGTGGGGACCGCAGTGGGACACTCTGAAATAAGAGAAAGGCAATTGTGGAAATCTATTTTTATTATTTTAATTTTACAATTGTCTTCTTCTTATTTTAGAATAGTAAACAATTTGATAACATATTATTGATTTTCGACGATGTTGCCATATTGAAATAGCTAAATGCAGTATAAATTCAGTTTGATTTTGTGTATTTACGTCTAACTTAATGCGCATTAAAAATGGATAATTCACAAGTTAATTTGAATTAAGACTGTTAATGCAAATTAACTGTGTCGTCTGTCTACGCTATTAGAAATTTCTAAAATATGCATATGTGTGTATATTGAAAATGGTGTAGTGGATTTTTTTAGAAATAATAAATAGTACAAAATCTTGTGTCTATATTGATGTTGGGATAGTAATAATCTAATCCCTGATACTCAGAAATACCGTTGGGTCAATAGAATCAATTTTTTGTGCTACATGTATTTTTGAACTAAATTGATCTTTATTAAAAAATAGATATTTTATTTCAGCTGTGTAAAACATAAAGAAATTCATTTGTACATTTTATAGATAATTTAATAAATAAAAAAATTAATTTATACCATGGTACTCAGTAAAACAAATTTTTTTTTAACTTTGCAACACAAAAAAAAACTCCGCAATGGCTGCATTTGGAATATGGCCCTGAATGGATTTGTTAATCCTACAGAACTCGCATCTTCCTCTAATTTCTACAAAGTCTTACCGTGCTAACAGATTCAGTTTTTCCGCAACGTCTTTTATTACTAGAGGTTGCATGATCCGTAAGTGAATTTTGTTTATTGACAGAAAGCTTCTTGTATATCATTAATCCTTGAAAAACAGATCGTCTATACTGAGGCAATAACATTTTATCATTGAGCTGATAGTAGACAATATAGGAATTTACAAACGCAGTCTCTATGAGAGCCCTGCAAATTCTATGCCACAATTTCTTTGATTTACGATCATTGACATAAAATCATCTTAATTGATCAGCGTGGTCTACTCCTCCCATGTTATAACTGTTATAATCCTTAATTATCACAGGGCAAATTATTTCACTTTTCTCTCTTCTTTATTATTCTCCTCTATAAACAGTTGCAGATTCATTAAAAGCGACTTTAGGGAATCGAAAAAAACAAGGAACAGGTCCTTCTGTCAAACAAAATTCTGGTATTGTTGCTTCATGTACCTTTGCTTTTTATTGTCGATTAGGCTCAAAATTATTCTTATGACTAGTACTTGGCAAATCATCATCAGAGACAGTTTCTTCTTCAGTAATAATACGGCTTCAACTATTTCATCATCACTGTTTACCAGTTTTTCTAAAAGCCTACTAAGCTCATTGTCATTGTTCTCAAAATAGTCTACATTAATATCGTCATCAGTTTCAATATCAGAGACTTTGCTATTTTCATTTGGGTTTTCTTCCAATATTGCTAAAATATAAATATTTATTATCAAGAACTTTACGACGAATTTCAGACATTTTATTCTAAAAAACAAACCCGTTACGAATAAGTTGCACAAAATACGTGTGCATTGACCAACGTTACTTCCTATATATAGAACAATTAAACAACTTGAAATGCACACTTTTAAACTTTTTAGTACAATGTTATTAACTACAATAAATTTAATTTCCAAGCACATGTCAGGAGAAAGAGTGGTATTCCTGATATTTCACTATTAAATTTTTTATTAAATTTTTTGACCACATAGTATTTACTGATTTAAAATTAAAACAAGAATTTGTTTTCTTTTTAATTTACAGTTACTTATTTATTCGCAGTGTTGCCGAAAATTTTCTGTAATCCCATAAAATGAAATTTCATCGTGTCAACACTGCTGGTAAATGAAATAAAAATAATACAAGAGAAAAGAAGAAATTTCCAATTTGTTTCACAAAACCTGCGACACTAGCTACCCCATACGTGGAGAGTAGAGAGTATGTATTTCATCTATAAACTCGAGTCGCAGGTAAAAGTCGCAGCGTGTGAACTCCCTCATAGTTATCATCTTATTAAAAATAAAGATCAAATGAGCATGAATTTCTTATTCTCATTAGTAGATAATATGATACTTTAGGGTACCGATGGTCATACAATACAAAAATACATATGCTTTATATGTAGTACATGAAAATAATTAATGGTACTTATACGAGTAAGTACCGTCCAGCGGAAAAGGGATAACTATGTGCATATTTATACTGAATGTGAAACGAAAAATGTTCACAACAATTTAGAATTATATATATCTACATATAACAATATTAATTAAAATGTATAACAATATTCTTAAAGTGGAACCAAACCAAAAAGACCTCAAACATATTTTGGTTCAATAAGTTAAAATAACAGTTATCCGTTAATTTTAACTCTGAACCTCCAGATGAAATAAATTGAATTTTTGTAAAATAAGCAAATCTATAAACTATATTACTTTTATAATATAGCAATTAAAATTGTATCAGAGCCTACAAACCGATTAATGGAATATACTTGCTACAACTACCATTGGTAGGAGAGGAAATGTGACAATTGACGGCGAGACGCAGCACAGGAATTAATTCGAAATTTTCGTACAGGTAACGACACTAATTTGCAATTCATTTTATTGTACTTCCTTCGTTGTGTAAATAAAATCCTAAACCAAAAAAAAAAAAAATTATACAAATAAAAAACGGAGAAAAACAATTAATTTAAATAAACACACATTGAGTGCAAATACAAAATTACAAAAAAAAAAAAACTATAAAAATACAAAAACAATTAAATACTTTTGTCAATTTTTTGTCATATCCATAAATACAGGGTGTTTTAATTAATGTATAGAAGCATGGTGTAACTATAAACGGTGAGTGCAGTAGCACAGCTGACTGGCTTTGTTTACAATTTACTTATGTCAAAAGTAATACTTTTTTAAGTGTTTTTGACAGTAGTACATAATTCTACACAAACAAAATGCTTGTTGTTTCTGTATTGTGTTGTATTTGTTGCCGATTTTCACTCACCTTGTATAATTACACTTTAAGTAGGCAACACTTTTTTAACTGGCGGCCATTTTGTCAACTGTCAAGTGACTTATGTTTGAAGATGCTAGTCTGCGCCGAAACGATTGGCCACTTGGAGGACAACATTCGCCGCGTTCTTGCCGATGTACGGCCACAAAAAAAAAAACGTGTGGTAAAAAAACTAAATTCACAAAATGTATTTTAGTTTTTCGAGGAATTATTTCATAAATTTTTATTTGAAAGTTATGTACATAACAATATACTCGTACATTGGCTCATAATTTATTTAATGTCGTGGCACGTATGGGTTTCGAAAACTTGAAATAAAAACAGACTATTACTCGTTTAAATATTTGGTGTGATGGTCTTTATTATCTACAACAGATTTATAGCGACTTGGCATACAAGAATATTTGACCACTCCCTGAATAGAGCGTTTTTTAAATCGTTTTTATTGGAAATTTTTCCGGCAAAATTTCAGTTTATGGGGGACACCCCTGGGAAAAAAAAAAAAAAATGCCACGCCCCCTTAAATGACCCCAGGAGTGCGAAAATCATAATGAATAAGGGGGCTCACGCCCCCTATGGGCGTGGCAGTCGAAAAACGACCCGGCGCACCTACGTAGACAATATGGGTATCAAATGAAAGCTAATGTCTTCACGATTCCAAAAATAGCCGTATCGTCCAATTCACGACCCCAGTCGTGAATGTCAAAGGCAGTAACGCAATCCATATTTAGTGATGTTCTCGTGTCAAGAGTCAAATCATAAATGAGGATAAGTACAAAATTAAGAAACGAGGAAAACTCTTGAAAGCTTCTGATTGATTAATGAAAATTTGTTATACTGGCTTCGCTTAGTAAAGTTTTTCTGCGTGACCGGCCTACGGCCGGGCTTAGGGGTTTTTAACTCCAGTATGTCTTAATTCTAGACGGCGGGGATCTCGAGTGCTCGGCCTCTGGCCGAGCTAAAAAGAAATAAACAAAAAAAGTCCTTCCCCCATTTTATAAAAATTAACATATCTTCCTCAAATTCTGGACGATCTGGCAACTACGGGTATTTTTGGAATCGTGAAGACATTTCCTTTCATTTGATACCAATATTGCCTAAGTAGGTGGCATGGGTCGTTTTTCACCCCCGCCCCTATTTAACAAAAATGGCCGTATCGGCTGCAAAAACCGCCCGATCTGGCAACTATGGCTATTTTTGGAATCGTGAAGACATTAGCTTTCATTTGATACCCATATTGTCTACGTAGGTGCGCCGGGTCGTTCTTCGACTGCCACGCCCATAGGGGGCGTGAGCCCCCTTATTCATTATGATTTTCGCACTCCTGGGGTCATTTAAGGGGGCGTGGCATTTTTTTTTTTTTCCCAGGGGTGTCCCCCATAAACTGAAATTTTGCCATTCTGTATTTGGTTTCCGCAAACATGCGACATGCAATCTGACCAATTTGAACTATTTAAAATTGTCAAGTGTTAATTTTACAAAATAGGACTCACAATTCAGCAGAAAATATTGATAGAAGTAACGAAAAAGAAAACGAAAAACTAACAACGCTCCATTGAGCTATCGGTACAGTAGAAATTGACTGCATAAAATAAGCTATGACGTGAAAAATAAATGTACTAAAATGTACATTTTTGCAATATTTTTTTTTTGTTTGTTTTCTAGTCTAAAATTTTTTATTTTAAATAACACCAATTTTCTTTTTAAGTTCCTGTTAGTGTTCTTTTCATGGAGCTTTGAAAACAAAAAAATGCAATGCATAAAATAAGCTGTGAGCCACTGTATGTATATTAAAATTAACAAAAAAAACTTTAAAACAATTATTAAATATTTGAGTTATGGATATTAAAAATTCGTGTTTGCTATAAAAATCATGATTTGTTGACATTCTTTTGAAATGCCTTAGAAAAGGCCTTCTGAGTGCAGGCATAGTGGAATGAGTATCGAATCTTTTAGAAGTGTAAACAGGTCTTCTATAAGGCCTGCAAATGGAAGCACTTGCAATTTTTCCCGCTGGGTACACGTACATACAAGTATATACATACACTAATGACCAATTTGCAACTAAAAGCGAATTTTTCTTTTGACATTGAACATAATCTGAATATATAATTATTTTTTTTAATAACCCATTTGGAATACTCTATTACCATCAACGTTTGTACTGGCACATAATTACTATACAATTTATGCAAATTACTATTTTTCGTCTGACACCTAATCAAAGTTGTACGTATTTGTAATTGTAACTTAATCCTAAGATGCTACAAATGTTGTTTAATAAATAACTAAAAAATTTTAAATAAACACAATGGAATCCTTGCTATACATAAAACTAATAACAATTGGGTGGTTGGTTAATAAAAATGCTAGTTTTACTTAAAAGGCTGGCCTTGAATAATATGTGTTACACTTTAAATAACGACCATAACTTGAGTGTTATTGTTACCGCAATAACTTGAAATATTTATCATTAATAATTATGACGTTTTAGCTTTTTTATATTTTTACGCTACACCAGCATAGTGGGGAGGGGGAGGGGGGTATATTGGATTTGTGCTGTTGTTTGATGCTTGTAACTCCCATAAATATACAGATCGACACAGAATCACTTTCTGAGTCCATTAATAAAATTCGATGCATGATATTTTTTGAACCAAGATTTGGATTGAAATAGGTTGCATTGCTCCATTATTTGACCTACCGCCCATAGAAATGTCCTCCCGAAATATGGGTTTATCGGTCATAAATATTTGATTTACGATCACCTATCCAACCAAATTTCGCACAAATAAGTTGTACATGAAGCCTAAAAACATCTACAAAGCCTACTTCCGAAAGTCAATTTTAAGAGCATAAGGCTTTTAAAAATGTTGGTATCCAAATAATATTAAAAACAAATATGTTTCATATACGAGGGCGGTTCGGAAACTTCTTAGCTAAGAACAGAAAGCGCGGTATAAACAGAAAAAAATTAAGTGTTTTGGAAACTTCCATCTGTGCTATGAACACATGTTAAATTTCTTTTTGATTTGCCAACTCCTTCATATAGAAACAGGTGTTCAAAGAAGACGCATCCGCTATTTTTTTAGAATGGAAACATTTGAAATTCGTGGTGTCATTAAATATTTAAATAAAAAAGGTTTATCGGAACAAGAAATTCATAATGATATGGTAAATGTGTTAGGTGAATGTGGTCCTTTATATGCAAGAGTAAAAATTGGGTTGCTGAATTTAAACGTGGTCGTACAAACATTGAATTGAGGAACTACGTAGTGAAAGTCCAAAAACAGCAACAACAACAGAAATTGTAGCCAAAGTGCATGTTACGGCATTAAAAGATCGAGGAATAAAAGTGCGTGAAATAGTTAATATCATGGGCATCTCAAATAATCGAGTCCATTTAATTTTGCACGAAGAACTACACAAGAAAAATCTTTCTGCAAGATGGCTGCCGCATTTTTTAACAGTCGACCAAAAACGCATACGAATGAAAATTTTTCAAGCTTGTTTGGATCGTTATACGAAAAAATGTATTTTAACCGACGTTTTATAACTGTTGATAAGACATGGATCCACCACTATACTCCAGAAGCAAAAGAAGAATCCAAGCAATGGACTGATGCTGGAGGAAGTGTCCCAAAGAAGGCAAAAACAATTCAATCGGCTGGTAAGGTTATGGCAATGGTTTTTTGGGACTTTAAATGTATTTTATTGATTGACTATCTGCAAAGGGGTAAAACAATAAATTCAGAGTACTATTGCAACATTTTCGATCAATTAAATATAAAAATTCGAGAAAAACGTCCTGGCTTACAACACAAAAAAATAATTTTTCATCAAGACAACACACCAGCGCACAAGTGTTTTAACAATGGCTAAAAACAACGAATTAAAGTACGAGTTGCTTGACCACGCACCTTATTCTCCTGATTTAGCTCCCAGTGACTTTTACCTGTTCCCAAATCTAAAAAAATCCTAGCAAGCGTTTCACCTCAAATCAGGATGCAATTACAGTTGTAGACCACTATTTTGAAGGCATTGAGGAAAACTATTTTATTCAAGGAATATAATTGCTAGCTAAGCGTTGGACTAAGTGTATTGAAGTTTCAGGAGATTATATTGAAAAATAAAAATGTTTTAGAAAAACTAACTATTCTCTTTCTGTGCTAGGCTAAGAAGTTTCCAAACCGCCCTCGTATTTATATACAAATCATTCGATACAATTTTATGATGATATAAGGTCAACTTCCGGAAATCACTTTAAAAACCATAAATCTCTTTAAAATGTTGGCATCCAAAAACATAAAATTTAACAGAAATAAGTTTCATAAATACAGAAATGATGACACATTTTTTTGTAACGATCGAAATCTTCCGTATCTGAAATACTTTTAAAAGTGTTAATATGGAAATAAAATTAACAGAAGGCATGTACCACTATATTTTTGGATGATCGATTGATCCATAGAGGGTCATATCTCCAATGTAGCGCTCATTTCTAAATATCTGTTTTATACATATGTATACTGAGTGTAAGATATTATACGGTCTGACTTGACTGACTATACATACATTCTTACTTATTTTTATATAAATTTAATGTACTACATTCAAATACATATTTCAATAATTTTTTATTTAATGTAAATAAAGGTTTTATTTGCTGAGTATGTGTGTGATTAGGTCTAAAATCATGTTGAAGAAAAGAAAAAAAAAAACGAAATTAAAAAATAACATTTCCTAAAATTCTTCAGTAAATTTAGTGATTTCAATGAAATTTGTTGAAAAGAAGTATGTAGCATGCAAATACGATGATTGTATCACAATGTGTTTATGTATCATTAAAAATATTTACCCAAATGAGATGACTGTATCATCATCATCATCATATCATATCACTTAAGTGTAAATACATTTATAAAATAACCCTCAGCTGTAAACATGCATACATAAATTGTTTTTTAATTAAAATCAAATGGAAATTCACTTTAAGAACTTTATTAATAAAACAAGACAACGTTGATTCCGCGGCACAAGTTTTATTGACCAATTTAAATATCTTTTCTTTGCCCTTATATTCTAATTCTTAGACGATCAGCTGTGTAAGTCCAACTGTCTGTCTGTTGAAGGCTCGATAGGGCCTAGAGTGAAGAAACAAATTTCTCCAAATTTTCTGCTAATCAAATAAAATAAAACAACAATTTATTAAAGGATAAGTATTATTACCAAATAGTTAATGCTAATAGCTAACTTATGTGTCCAAACATTAATTAAATACTATCATCGTCAAAATAAAGGCAACACCACACATAATTAAAAGAAAAGCTTAATTATATTAATGGAAATATTATTGTTTTAAAAAATTATATTGCATTTTTATATGTATAAAAATGTAATTAATTTATTGTTAAAATAGACCAATTTTTGCGTGTCAATATCGTCGTCGAAAATCCAAAAGTACGTCGAAAATCCAAAAGTACGTAACATCACTTTTTCCATTTTTACAGGAGAAACAAAAAATGTTATGAAATAAAAAATACTTCAGGTATAGAAAAAAGCAATTGATAGAATATGAAATTAAAAAAAAAAAACTTAAAATTGGTCTAGAAACACGTAAGATAACCTAACGAATAATAATCAATCAAAAACTCGATTTTGATTTGTTTGATAATTTTTTGGTTCTACGACAAATATTTCCATATGTTACAAACGGAATGACAAACTTAAAGAGTTTTGCCAATTTAAAGTTCTATACATTTAAAAAACAGCCATTAAAAGGAAAAATATAGATTGTGTCGAAATTTAGAAAAATAAATATATAGCCTCTAATGTAGAGAAATTAGAACTAGCTTTGAAATGGATTTTTCAACAGGACCATGATCCTAAGCATACCTTCAAAATTGTGAAAGAGTGGTTGATCAATCATTGTATAAAGCTTTAAACAGTCCCAGACCTCAACCCAATTGAGTAATATGTGATAAAATCTAGACAAAACAAGTTAGAGTGCAATATTCGGCTGTGCCGAATCTTAAATACCCTCCACATAAACATAATAAGAAATACAAAAACTGCACTGGCTATAGGACTAGAATATCCTTATTAAGTTTTATATATTGTTTGAAAGACAATTTTACTACAGAGTTTGTCTTATTTTCATAACAATCTAACAATATAAAAAACCTTTTTCCATATTCAGCACAAGTTAAAAAAAGAGTATTAAAAAAAAGTTAAGATTATAAGGTGAGGCTTCTTTTGCTTGAATTTGATCTCAAAAACATTATTTACAAAAGATTTATGGGAGGCATAGTAGATGTGGACCAATTATGCACTGTTAGCTTCTAAATTCATTATCCACTAATGTTATTTCTATGTATTTTAAGCTTATGTTGCTTGAATTTAATCTCAATAACATTATTTAAAACAGTTGTATGGTTGGTTGTTATACTCGGAAGTGGTCTTAATCCGGCAGCTATTGCCAATTATTGACTGAAAGCTACAAAATCCAATAGCATTTTTGCCGTATAACCGATATTTGTATGATTTCTGGATTAAAATTTCTGATCTGTATAAAAGTTGGTTCGATATCAATATTTATTAGACATTTTTGTGGGTTAAATTGTTTTTCGGAAATGGTTCTTATGTGACGAAATCATGGGCCGATCTTCTTAAATTTTAGAACAGTGAATTTTATGCATATGAGGATATCTAACGTCGAATTTCAACATAATAACGGTATATTTAAGATACATATTAGTATTAACGTGAAATTCGGAAGTGGACCTTATATGGGGGACATGGTCAAATATGGCCCAATATTCTTAAAATCTAGCAGTTTGATTTTGACATGTATGTAAATGATCCGTGTAAAATTTTGAATCGGTACCGTTATTTATAAGAGACCTATGAGTATTGAAGTGCATTTCGAAAGTGGACCTTATATGAGGGATTCAAATATTGTAAAAACCAAATATAATTATATTAAGAATACTAGAGCGCTCGAATTAGAGACATTCTATATACATATAAAAAAAATGTTATTGTTAAATAGTGTTTATTCTAATATAATTATCTCTTTTTCTAAACAATAAACAAATTAAAAAAAAATTTTTAGGTCAGTACCGATATTTATAAGATATATATAAAAATTAATGACTTTTTCGGATGTGGTCCTTATATGGGAGTCATGACCAATTATGGGCCGACCACTAAAAACTTTAGTACAACAATTTATTTACCTAAAAGGATTACTTATGTCAAATTTTAACATTTTAACATTATTTATACCAGTTTTATACGTATTTAAGTGAATTTTGGAAGTGGACTTTAAATGGGGTATATGGTCAAACATGGACCGAACTAAAAAAATATTAGTTTTGCGAAACTTATTTTTGCTGAATTTTGTATCAATATTCCAATTTTATAGGCATTTATAATCATATTTGGAGAAGATTTTTGTATGGGGGCTATGATAAATCATGGCCCGAATCTTATTTTTTTCGCACACTTTCTTCTTTTATCATAAAAAGAACGTATACAAAATATTATGGCATTATCTGTAATCTACAAATAAAGAGAATGAAAACAAGAGCAAGATGACCTTAACAAACTCCATGAATTCGTGCGGAGCAATGACTGTAGAGCAATGACTTCTTCTATACGCACTGTACGACGTCTCTCTGGATGCGTGTTATTATTTAGAGTATACGTTTTGCGAAAACGTAATCAAATTAATTGCTCTGATGGCCAATTATGTTGACCGTAAAATGGACGTA
Source organism: Bellardia pandia (assembly GCA_916048285.2). Classification (NCBI taxonomy): domain Eukaryota; kingdom Metazoa; phylum Arthropoda; class Insecta; order Diptera; family Calliphoridae; genus Bellardia; species Bellardia pandia. The sequence continues at coordinate 13,034,759 of OU696533.1, forward strand.
GTCGTGATACGTATTTCGAACAGAACCATGATTTATATAATAAACTTGCACATTTTGGAAGCATTGCCAGTCTAATCATGATGAAATGCCAAACCAAATTAAGCATAAATCACTTGATAGCTGACAAAATGGCCGCCAGTTCTATACATTTAAAAAAATACCCTTTATTTGGCTACTTTAATAAATAAACACGTAATTTCATTGTACTTATTCAAGATTTTTTTTTACCTTTTTTTTCAAATACATATACCTTCATATTTATACAATTAGCTAATTTTCGACCTACACCTACACTTATGTATGTTAATTAAGCTAGCCATGTGGACAATTTAAAAATCTGTGCATTATTAATTTTATCCTTACAGTTTTTAAACACATTTAAAGTTAAATAATAATTCTTAAAAATAGCTAAATCTATTTGGTATTTGTAAAGATGTGAAAACAAATTTTTTAAGAAAATTGACATCAGCCTATCTAAAAATAAATAGCAAAACAAGTTTTCATTACAAAACACAGTTTTTTTAAATTACCTTATTATCACACTCATATGTTCTGAAAAATATTAGGATTATAGGTTAACGTTAACTGGCGCCCTATCGGCTCTGCAGTGGAGGAGGTGCATTTGCAAGGGGAAAATAAGCATTTATTTTTGAAAAGATTTTGCAGTTAAATAATTATTTTTCCATTTTCATATAAAAGAATTGAAATGTGTACGAAATTAGCATTCTAATAAGATATAAAAGATACAAATCGGTTAAAAACTTTAAAAATTTGTTTTTAGACCACTTGAATAAGAAATGTAAGAAAAAAATTTTAATTTTAAATTTTTTTAATTTTAATTTTTTCAGAAAAAAATAAACTGTTTCACATATTTTTGTGAATAAGCTTAATAATGTTTTTGAGATATGAATATGTTAAGATAAAGGAGCGATATGTATTCTTAAAAGTATTGAAAATACATACATATGTAGATAACTACATAAATAGATATGTAAGTTACTTTTTTAAAATTAATGAATGAATTTGTTATATTTTTGTTTTGTTAATCGTTATTTACATACACATGTTTATAAATAGAAACACCCAGTAAAAAATATATTTATTAATCCATAATCGAGCAATAAAGGAGTAATGACTTGTTCATCCATTTGGAGTAATAAGCGAGCTATCAAAACTTTTTTTGTTTTGTTGTCTATGTCTCGCTTAATACTCCAAATGGATCAATGAGGGATGTATCAGTTCGTTTTGGTTTTTTTTTTTCTTTGGGATAACTGTAAAATATTTTCGTTTTGTTTTTCTATTTAGAGCTAGTTTCTGGGATAAAGATAAAAATCAGACAATTTTTTGCACGGAAAACTTTCTATATTCAGTGGGATTCGTTGCTATTTTTCGTTGCTGTTAAAAAATCTCCTCAATTCCCTCAATTCATTTCCGGTGATGCCACTCAAATTCAAGAAAACGGGATTGCAAATTTCATTTCCGCCGTTGCTATTTTTCGAGGCTTTCTTGTTTTTGTAAAAAATAACCAAATTTGTATTTATGCTCTTTTAGGAGACAAAAATGATTACTCCCTTTATGTTCTTTTAGGAGACAAAAACGATTACTCCCGCTATGCTCTTCAAGTAGACAAAAACGATTACTCCCTCTGTCATCATTTTCAAGATCAAATGGAGTGCTCCATAAGGAGCTTAAAAGGAGTACTCGTGTCTGCGGACATGCTGTGTTAAAAATCCTATGAGGTTCGGAGTTTTAGGGAGTAATCCGTTACTCGCAAAGGAGCGCTCCAGGATTACTCTTTTGATGATCCTTTTTTTTACTGGGCATAATGTATAGTACAAAAAATTATCTCTTTTTCCATTTTAAATGTTATGTTTAAAAAATAATAAAATAAAAAATGTTTATCCTTAAATTTTTTTGCACTATTTCATTTGATTTGGAACTATTTTTGGCATGAGTCTGTGTAATTGTTGGTTCAGCCGGTGGTAACGCTGCTTGGAGTATTCTTTCTCCATCTCTTTCTCTCTCTTTAGCTTTCAATTCTCAAACTCTACCTTTCCTTTTACCTATCGCCCTACTCTATCCTTCATCTCTATCACTCCTTTCTTAATTGTCATTTCAGGTAACACAAAGCCACCAAGTGAGCTGTACTACTAAACAGCGGCCTGCTAAAGTAAACTACCTTATAATAACAATATTTTCGATATTTGAATATAGAAAAAGAAACTAAAATCACGTGTAGTTAAACGTAATAAATGTATTGGAGAAACACATTGCGAAACAAATTGTTACTTTACATATATAAACCGCATTCATAATGAGATTAGTATGTGGGGCACACAATCTCTGCATTTTCTGTCATAATATAAAGCATTGCCAAGATAAAATGTTCTAATGTTTATGTAACAAATAAAGCAATAGAATGGGGCATACATACACTTGCATTTTCTGTCAGTCATAATTAGGGTTTGGAAAATAATGGTCAGGAATTACCGGGAAAAAAATATTTTTTTTTATTCTGGTTTCAGCTGAATAGTACTGTAATAATTAAAAGAACACAATTATAAAGTTTTTAGTCTGCTAAGGTCCTCATCAACAACCTTCACTGTCCAAGATCTTTTGTAAATATCATCTATTTATGTAACTCTATTGAAAAATATTAATCGGGAAACATACCCCGCGGTAAAAATTGTAATAAGAAACAAAAAACCCGAAACTCCGGGATTTACGTTTCGAAAATATAATTTGCAAAAAATAGAATTTGCAAAACCAGTCCCATTTGGCATCTCTAAAAGATAGCTTCTTATCTAGAGGATAGAAGGCAATATGTTTCAAGCAATGGTTATAACTTTGGAATGCTTTTTGTACGAATATGTATGTACATTAGGGTGGCCCCGTTTGTATGGAGAAAAAATAAGGTATCGATGTTCCCTACTAATATGAAAATTTGATTAATTTTAAGACTATGTCTTAAAATGAAAGACTATGTCTTAAAATGAATCAAATTTTCATATTAGTCGGGAACATCCGCAATTTTATTTTGGGCCACCCTAATGTACATATGTATGTATGTATATATATAGTGGTGTACCTCAGGATTCAGTGCTTAAGCTTTACTTTTTATTATGTTTGTAAATGCTATTTTTAAAGCATTTGCATGCTGATATTTTGCAGAACATGATTAACTGGATTGTTAGGTAGCTGGATGTCTGTTAATGCTAATAAAACTAAGGCAATGCTTTTTGTTCATATGTAGTGGTGGTAATAAATTTTCTGTTACCTTAAATGGTGATTTAATTGCATTTGTTGATAAACTTAATTGTCTTGGTATTTTTATTGATACTAAACAGAGTTTTAAAAGCCATGTTAACTCAATAGTTTCAAAGGTTAGTTATACAAGGTGGCCCAAAAGTAATCCTCCTATCAGAAAATGCTATAAATTTTGCGTGGCCCCTAATGTCAGTTCTGTTTTGACATTTGTGTAGTAAACACATGCGAAATACACGTTAATAAACAATGTTACGCTACACTGCTCCAGAACGCTGAATATTGCTGAGTATTTATTTGACCAATAATCGGTCGATGACAGCCAAAAAACATCGGAAGTTTACTTTTGCGCCACCTTGTACTAGTTATGCGTAAGTTATATAATTGAGACTTAGTTTTACCTTTTCATATTAAGAAACATATTAGCGCAATTCACAATCTTGTGCAAATGGTATTGGATCATTGCATTTGCAAAAAGGTTTAGCATATTTTTGCTCTTGATTGAGCACAAGATTGTGAATTGCGCTATTGTTCATTGTACATTGTCTATATTATATATATAAAATACAATGTTTGTATGTTTGTCCTCTATAGACTCTAAAACTATCCAACCGATTTGGCCCAAACTGGTTTCATTTGAAAGGTTATAGTCCAGATTAGGTTTACGGCTATATATATTTCAAGTGGGCGTGTCCCCTCCCACATAAATTGAATAACATCATATATCTTGACTATTGTGATAGCAAGAGTTTTGAAACATTGCTGTATCCCATATGTTGCTGATTTGAATAATCAGGACAAAAATAGGTGGGATCGGACCGGTGGGAGTAAGTATTTAATATCATATATCTACAGTTCTATAATAGCCAGAGTCTTCGAAATTTGTGCACGTTGATTATTTGTTAATGTGAATAGTCATAGGAAAAATGGGCGTGATAGGACTAGAGTGGGCGTGTCAGCTCCCATACAAAGTAAATATTGAATATCAATAAAAGAGGTAAAATTTAGATTACAGGTTGCTCTAAGAAGAGCTGCAGATCTTCTTGAAAAATCCAAATTAGTTAGAAAGACACAATCAGAAATAAAATCAGATATTTCAAATATTAAAATTAATGATTTTGTTTTAGTCCGAAATGATGCAGGACAAAAATTGGATAAAATTTATAATGGTACATGTATAAAATCCCTGGAATTTTACTCTTGTAAGAGTAAACAACCTCAAAGAAATTTGTGCTAAAACAAATGGTTACGCTTTTTTGTGTAAATATTTTCCATGATCCAGTAGAAATAGACAGTTAATAATTTCGATGTTAGTGCCTGTATTGAAAAGTTAATTTTTTGTTAGGGTATCAAGGGTATTTATTTATCTGTTGACACTAACAGGAAGAATCTATTTCAGACCTTCTGTCAGTACAGCTCGTATTTATAAAGGGTGTTTCATTTAGATGTATGGAACTTTGAAATGGAATAAAATAAAGCTGATTTTTTGTAATTGACATGAAATTTACTTTCATCGAAAGATAATCTTCTGGCATTATAATGTAAATATGACTTCTGGCATATGACCGCCACGGTTGGTTCGGACGTAGTCTAATCTGGAGGTCCAATTTTCGATAATTTTTTTCAACATTTGTGGCCGTATACCGGCAATAGCACGGCGAATGTTGTCCTCCACATTTAGTTTGCCCCCTATTGGCAAATTTAGGTCGTAGTGTAGGTTAATGGAAGATACTCGACCAAATAGAACACATCCAGTCTCCAACGACTTCCAAGACTTGGATGTCAATATTACTCGCGTAATTCTCGAGATACTGGTAGCAATGCTGCCAAGAGTGATACAGCGGTATTTACAAATTAAATTAAATTATTTTAAAAATGTACATAAATGTCAAAGATTTTTTTTTTGGACAATAATAAAGATTTCGACATCCAATTATTTAAGTAATGATTATAATTAACACAATGGGAAAATTGGATCCTTTAATATGTACATACATACATGTAATAAATGATAGAATAGATTCAAAAATTGTTTTTAACCTTAAAAAATTAAATTAAATAATATTAAGCTACTCTAAACTCGTTCTATATTTCTCTTTCCATCAGAATCTAATATATCGAATTTATACTAAACCTCTTTCCCAAAAGATAGATTATTCTTTTTTAGTGTATTGGATTCTGATGAAAAGAAAAGAAAAACAATCGTTGCGAAAAGCTAATGAAGAGCTCATATCAAACAATCTAAGATCTACAGTAAAGCATGCCAAGGGTTCGCAATGGGTTGGGGTCTATTTCGGCAGCTGGATATGATTAGATTACATTTTATTGAAAGAATAATGTTGCAAATTGTTCAGTTGGTTAATTTGGTTAAGTTATTAATAATATGTCACTCTATTTTGAATACAATATCGCTACAGAAAATACTGATGCAATTCATCAGAATTTCTTGTAATCCTGTTGTTGATATCAGTAGAATTGTATGCATTTATACGAGATGTAGGTACACGCAGAGAAAAAACATGATTGGACATGGTTACAACAACCACACTGTGTTTTTGGTAACAATATATTGTTGTGGTACACAAATAATTGTTATTTTAATTTGATTTTAACGATAATTTCGTTACTATAAACATTTTTATAGTTATTGCAATTATAAAATTATATATGATTCACTGAAACATAATTAGTTTTAAAAAATGTTTACCACAATTATTGAATGATAACTATTCAAACATATTATATTATTTGTCGAAGAAAATAGAATAAATTATTGATAAAGAACAACATAATATGGTATAATATTTCATCATAAAACTGATTACCATAAGCGTTACACAATTGTTATAATCATATATATGATTGCTATATTTATATAAATCGTAACTTAACCATATTATGGTTGCAAAAATCATATAAAAAATTACAGTGACCATAATTTTTCAAAAAAATGTTTAAAAATATTTAAATAGTTGTGGTAAACATGCACAACTATATTTTTTTCTCTGCGTGTATTTATTCGAATTAAAAACATAAAAATTACTGCATTTTTTTCAGATAAAAAAAAACTCCGTTCTACACTTCTGTAACATATTGTAAAAATGAAAATTAACTCTTTATTTATTTATATAATATTCGCAAATATTTAGGTCATTTGCATATATTTGCGAATACATATTTGCTTTTTTTTATTTCACTTGTTTTGTAACATTTCCTAAAAAAAGTAACTTCCACTTTGCTATTGTTGAAAGAAAATTTATTTTCAAAACTTTTTAATGAATGAAACAATTGCATTTGAAAATGTTTTGTTTTTTTTTTTTTACTATACCACATTCAATTTAAGCACAAAAAACTAAATATTTCCCGCTCTTATATTATTTGTGGTTATTTGTACAAACATTTTTGCATATTTATTAATTTATTCACCATTTATCCGTTCAAATGTATCTTATACTTCCGTAACATTTATGAAACTAATTAGTTCGTTCTTTCGTGTTGTGGTCAACACCTGTTGAAAATATGATTTTCTGTTTGAGAGATGAAAGTGATTCTGCGCATTCTTTCTTTAAACTCGCATAAAATACAAATCTAAAATATTTTTATTAACTAATAAAAAAAAGCAAAAATGCAAATCTACCAGCAGGAAATTTTGGTACATTTACATTAAAGTACTCGTATCCCATAGGACAAACTCTTGTAGGAATACTACTTAAACTATTTTCAATGAGGCTTTCAGTTTTCTGAAAGTGAGCTGGTGCGTTATCATGGTCCAAAATCCATGATTGGTTTTTCCACAATACTGTGCGTTTCTGACAAATTGCTTCGCGCAAACGGCGCATAACTTCAAGGTAGTATTCATTTTTGACCGTACGACCTTGTGGTAAGAATTCATGATGCACCACGCCATTGCAGTCGAAGAAAACAGTGAGCAAAACCTTCACATTTGACCGAACTTGACGTGCTTTTTTAGGTATTGGCTCTTCTGGACGTTTCCATTGAGATGATTGGGCTTTGGTGTCAATGTCATAGCCATACACCCATGATTCGTCACCAGTTATAACATTTTTGAGGAAATCCTGAGCGATGTCCATGCGACGTTGTTTTTGTTCAAAATTTAGCAATTTTGAAACAATCTACACTGCTGCACGTTTCATGCCTAAAACATCCGTAAAAATTGCTTGGCATGAGCCGAACGATATGCCAACATCGTCAGCAACCTCTCTGATAGTGATTCGACGATTATCCAAAATAATTTTCTTCACTGCTTCAAGGTTTTCATCGGTGGTTGACGTGCTCGGGCGACTAGGACGAGCATCGTCATTCCTTAAACCGGTTATACCACAATTGAACTTGTGTTCTGCTCATAATAACGCCACAGACAACATTTCAAATGTCCCTGCGCATTTAATTTCATTTTTTACACAAAACTTAATACAGTGTCTTTGATCCATTTTTTCGAATAGTAAAAAATCGAAAAGCACACCAAAGCCCTTTTTATCTGTCAAAAACAAACTGACAATCCAAAATGGCTGATATTACCAACATATATAACAGACATGTGTACCAACATAACAGAAAGAAAATCCGAAAATCGAACATATGTAACTCACGAAATTTTAAAATAACGGTTATTTTTGATCAGACCTCGTATATCGGATATGCAATCTATTCTATTCTGGTTCCATTTTTTTTGTAGAAATTTGTACCAAAACTTAAATCTCGGTAAATATTACGTTTTTAAAGAAATTAAGCTCAATCTGTGATCACTTCTATTCCGAATGTAAAATTTAATTTTTATAGCAATTTGCACCAAAACTTAAATTGTTAATATCTCGGTAAATATTGCGTATTTTGTGACCCTAAGCTCAATCTTTGATCACTTTTTTCGGAAACCAAAATTAATGTTTTTAATGACAATTTGTACTAAACCTTAAATCGTTAAAATCTGGGTAAATATAGATTATTTTGAGAAATTAAGCTCAATCTGTGATCACTCCTTTAAAATCTGGGTAAATATAGATTATTTTGAGAAATTAAGCTCAATCTGTGATCACACCCCACATACTATATCTTTATAACAATAGAAGTTAATATTTTTTTTTTGATTACCTTGTATTGTTACTCTTTAAATATAGAGTTGAATTGAAATATTTTTTTAATGAATTGTTTCAAGCATAAAAGAATCTTTAAGGATTAGTAACTACTGAGAATTATGGTCACATTAGTATTACGGGTTAATTCAAATACTAACATATGATTAATTAATAGAGAGAGAGAGAGAGAGATAAAGGAAATAGCAACAATTCTTTGAATAATTAACAATATTTAAAAAACGGAATTATAACACTGTGAGGCAAATGGTAGGGGTCAGTGATCGGAAGGGTTCAAACTATCGGGGAAAGTTATATCGGTAAAAACGAAGTTATACGCGTCGCGGCGTTTCACTGGTTCACGTCTAGGAATCGAGATATACCGATTTGAAGTTAGTAAGTATTTATAGGGAATTTGTCACATTTTAGGCTCTTTTGTTTGTCATAACTCGAGAACCACTAGTCCGAATAAGCTGAAAGAAATTTAAGAATTACAATTCCTTTAATCGGTTCATAACGGGTTTTCTAATAGCTACTTGACAACTCTGAATTTAAATTGTGAACGCACTATTTCACTGATCATCTAATTGTTGCTTTCTTTTTTTTCAGTAAACTTAACATTTTCGTTATGGTAAAGTACACGAAGGAACAACGTTTGGAAATTATAAAAATGTACTACCGAAATTCGGAGTCGGTGACCGAAAATATCGCTGCCGTTCAGGCGTCCGTAGCAAACGATTCAAATCAGTCGATTCCGCGGCGTTCTCAAGAACTGGGCATCCCCAAGACCACTTTATGGCGAATTTTGCGTAAGGATCTGGGTTTACACCCATACAAGATTAAGCTGACTCAAGAATTGAAGCCGATGGACCATTTGAGTCGACGTACGTTCTCCGATTGGGCTCTGGAGAAGATGCACCAAGATGATGAATTTCATCGCAAAATCATCTTCAGTGACGAAGCTCATTTTTGGCTCAATGGGTTCGTCAATAAGCAAAATATGCGTTATTGGTCTGCTGAAAATCCACATGTGCTTCACGAATCACCACTTCATCCACAAAAAATTACTGTTTGGTGCGCTTTGCATGCCGGCGGCGTCATTGGGCCATATTTTTTCGTCGACAATAACGATCGTCACGTTACTGTGAATGGCGATCGTTATCGCGCAATGATTAGCGATTATTTTTGGCCCGAATTGGAACACATGGACTTGGATGACATGTGGTTTCAACAAGACGGTGCCACAAGCCACACAGCACATCTCAAACGGTTTGCGTTTTATTTAAAAAAAAAGTTGTCAAGTCCTTATTGGAAAACCCTGTACAACGTTTCGCTACATAAGCAACAATTCATAAATAAATGTATGAAGAAAAAAACTATTTTTTGCCTAAAAAATTTAATTTTTTTATTTTTAATTCATAAAAAATCCAAAACGGTAAAAAAAAGTTTCAAGTCCTATTACTTTCACGTAAAGTCGCATAACCTATGAACAAAATGAGACATAAATCATGGAAATCGATGAACGCATTTCGCTTTTATTTACAATTAAGTAAAGGTATGAATTTCAAAAATTTCCTCAAGATATGCACTAAATTTTTTTAAAAACCGGAGAAGAAATTAACTTGTACATTTTGTGCATATCTCAAGCAAATTTTTGAAATTTATAGGACTTGACACTTTTTTTACGGTTTTAGATTTTTTATGAATTAAAAATAAAAAAAATTCAATTTTTTAGCCAAAAAATAGTTTTTTTCTTCATACATTTATTTATAACTGCGAAAATGTTGCTTATGTAGCGAAACGTTGTATGAACCGAACCAACGAAACGCCGGGACACGTATAACTTCTTTTTTACCGTTGGTTTCATCCCATCCCGCTTTTGACTGTCGCATAGTGTAAATTATTAGTTCATTTGTTTACATGAAATATTCAAAAACTTTTAAAATGTACGATTTGTACAAGGTGGCGCAAAAGTAATCCTCCTATCAGAAAATGCTATAAATTTAATAAACAATGTTACACTACACAGCTCCAGAACGCGGAATATTGCTGACAGAACTGACATTAGGGGCCTCGCAAAATTTATAGCATTTTCTGATAGGAGGATTACTTTTGCGCCACCTTGTATTATTACTTCCGATAAGTTGTTAACACACTAAGGCTTCTTGCTGTATTAACGGCAATATTTGCATTTTAAAATTGTTTCAATACTCCATTAAAGAGTTATTTTTATGCTAAAAATATATGTCGGATATTTAATCATAATATTTCTTTTTCAAATTTATTCAATCTTCCGTTTAACCATGTTTGTTGATACTTCCGCATTAGAAGCAATACTAAATAAGTGCTTTCAGAACTGTTTTATAATTCTATTAAATATTATTTTAAGTTCCTAAGAGATTTAAATAGTTATTGCGCAATCTCTTTTTTGTATGTTTATATTATTTCTTTACAGCTAGAACTGCTAACAAATAAATAAATCAAGGAAGTTCAACTAATTTATGAATGAAAATTAAACATTGAAATATTTAAACTCTTTAGTTGAGCCATTCGTAATAGGATGGATAAGCTACTCCAAATGAAATGAAATCGCGTTCAATAAATAATGGATAGATATTTCACTTATTGAAGGAACTAATTTATAAAACTTAAGCAATTTGTAGGACGAATACTTTAATATATAGAATTTTGTTTAACGTTTGACGATAAGAGTTTCAAAACGATTCGTTTTATAAAATGAGCCATTAAAACGTTTTCAAACGTATGATATTTGTATCAAGAATACTGCCAATAATCACTTCTGCTGGAATTTAAGTTGAAAACAACTGTAATGCCAACTTTGACTGCAGTTTTTATTTATACTTTATTTTAAGAACAGTGTCGAGTAAATAATAAAAATTATGTTCAAACACATGTTTTTAGTTTGATCATAATTTTTATATCCTCCACCACGAAAAGTGGTGAATGAGCGTATATGTTTATAAGTTTACCATTACGTGTGTAACATTGAGAACTATTAATCTGAGATCCAACAAAACAAAGTTGATCCTTATAAAATTCTAAGTCCGTCCACCTGTACGTCTGTGTAAAACAGTAGCACGTCTAAAATACGTAGCCATGATAAAAATAATAAGAATCAGTCGATGATTTCTCATAGGCCCCATACATATATAATTCCCAAATATAGCTTAATGATACATAAATTCCTATAAAAAAGGAATACAGAAATAAGTTTCAGTTAAATATGTACAAATCTGGTACAAATTATACAATCAGCATTGAAACCATTCATACCAATCGTTAACCATTCGTACCAATCGTTAAGTATTCATTGCTTTTGGGAGTATACGTTTACATTAGTGCTGGCAAAGTATTGAGTAATGGGTACCGAGTATCGAGTATTTGCCCTTTTTTTTGAATACTCAATACTCAAAAGTAGTTACTCGATACTTTCTGAGTTGTATTTTTAAGGAAGTTGAGTGGGTAAAATAGTGCATAAAAATACATCACTGTATAAAAAGATAACAATCTGTAAGATACAAAATTAAACCAACCGCCGAAATAAAGCTGTCTATTATTTCTTAAGTTGCTGTTAATGTTAAATTAAAAGTTGGCTTTATATTTATTTTTGATTTAATAATAAAAGACATACAAAACCAATAATAGTTGAAGATCTATTTTTATTAATTGAAGAAACTACTTCAATTTGCAGATAAAAACTGTGCGTTACAATTTCAAAAAATCCGTTAAAAGTATCGAGTAGTATTGAGTACCCAAAATGAAAAGTATTGAATATTATTGAGTAATGGAAAGTAGTAGAAGTTGCCAGCACTAGTTTACATTTGTACAAGACATGCAATGCAAGCATCATTTTTCGTTACACTCCTTTTTGTGATGTATGTATTGATGACATGTATTGCTTTACGGAATTGATTTATGTTGTCAACATGAGGTTCGTTTTTTGTGATTGTATTCAAAATCTAAAATTAACCAATCAATCCGTTCTCTGATACATATGTATACATAGAAATACATAAAACAATTTTGGACAAAAGCGACCATTAATTCATGTAACATTTTAATTTAATAAATAATAATTGTGAAAGTGAATATACAGTACCAAACTTGACAATAAATGTATAAAATCTTTTGTGAAAAATTTAATGTAAATGCCCTTGCTCCCAAGGCTAACAGTGTCGTGAGAGTATACCTCATAGTCGAAGTAACATTTTATGTATTTTATATGTTCTAAAATGTCATAAAACAAAAGAAAAAAAAAAAAAATATTTGCTATTTAATAGCATTTGTATTTATTTCACAAATAAATTAGTTTAAACAAAAATAACAACTTTTGGCCACATATTAAATACTTCATCAAAAGTTTATTCTTCACTTTCTGAGGTGTCTGTTATAATATTATATGTATTTGTATCACATTTTTTGATTAATTCTTGGCAGCATTTATTCAATCTTTTCAATCCACATCTTATATGGAGGAGTGACTTCATTATATTTAATATCATTCTATTTCTTATTTTATTTTTTAAAAGATTCATTTCGCTAAATACACGTTCAACTTCTGCATTACTAAATGACAAAACTAAATATTTCATAACAAAATCGGACAATTCCTTGAAGGGATTTTCATTCACAGCATTCCTGTATTCATAAACTTGTATCCAAAACTCAATAGTTGAGTTCTGATTTTGCCAGTCGTATCAAGTTAATTTTTGCCATTGTAATTCTAAAGTTGTAATTTCATCATTTGAAAAATTCATCATTTCCTCTCTGAAATTTTCATATAATTTTAAAATTTTTATCCTGAAGAAGCTACTCATTTACTTTTATTTATTTTTAAACTATTGTCAACAGCAAAAAAGTTAATATATTGTAAACTTAACAAATTTTTGGGTAATCTTTGCCTTAGTTCACATATTAACTCTGCTATGAAATTTCTACATATTATTCTTATTTCTTTTTCACAATCATAATTAAAATATGGTGTAGGTATATTTTAATTTTAATTGTAACAGGGGTAAAAATGAAAAATAAATTGAAGCTAGAAAATGCTAAACAAATTATTAAAAAATGCTAATACTTGTCACTAACGTGGACATCAAATGTTGGAATTTAAAACAATCGTACTCTCTATTTTAATTTTAACAAAAGTAAAAGTCTTTATTTAATTCATCTAAGTCGATTGAATATTAATATGAACAAAAAAAGTATATATCTATGACGCTTCTAGAATATTCGTATCGAGCGTGTCTTTTCTTCTACGAATAATAATAATATATAAAAAAGTAATAATAATATACAGTTGTATTTCCACACAGGGTGACAGCTCGGCCTATTCTGACCCTGAATCGTCCTCGATTCCGGAAGATGACTCGTCCAGTGTAGGACAACTACTGCACCAAGGCTTGATCTTCTCGGCGGTGTAGACTGAAGAAAACTTTCGGTTCTTAATCTGAATTCCAGGAATATCTTCAATGAGATATCGGTCATTCCCCAGAGCTTTAGAAATCATATAAGGACCTCGGAATTTTGGCTCAAGTTTTCTCGAGTCACCTGTAGCGGGAGCTTCATTTTCGATTACCACCAGATCGTTCTCTTCATATTTCCTGGGCGTTGCGTGTTTGGAGTTAAAACGTTTCTCCCATTTCTCTCGTTCCTTTTTAACATTGTCCACGGCAAGATTACGTTTATCGGACATTGGTAGTTCGTTCTCAACAAGATCATCATGGATGGCTGCGACTAAATGGTTATTCGTTATATCACGCAACTTGAAATCGAATATTAGTTCGTTGGGAGTAAATCCAGTTGTTGAATTCCTCTGAGAATTTACAGTCCATTGAAGTTCACGTAATGTAAGGTCCCAGTCCTTTGGATCTTCCACTGTAGTGCGAATGTATGACAGGATGGTTTGATTCGCGCGTTCAACTTGTCCGTTGGCTCTTGGGGTGCGAACTGCAGTTTTAATATGTCTTATTGAATTGTGATTACAAAAGTCTTCAAAAGATTTTGAAGTAAAAGCAGTTCCCCGATCGCTGATAATACATTTAAAAAGACCAAAATATGTTGTCATTTCTTTCAGAGCGTTGATCACAGGAGTTGTTTTTGTAGTGCGTACTGGTTTTACAACTAAATATTTACTAAACGAATCGGAAATGGCCAAAATATAGCAATGTCCCCTTTTGCTTCTCGTAAAAGGGCCCAGATGATCGATATGGACAGTTTGGAACGGTATAGGCTGTACATCACTGTAATGCAATTGAGCTTCGGATTTACCACTACGACTTTTGTTATAGCAACAGGCGATACAGCTGGCGATGTAGTCCCTCGTATATTTTCGCATTTTCGGAAACCAAAATTTTTGTTGAATTCGCTGAATTGTCTTGTCCAAACCAAAATGACCCATGTCGTCATGAGAGTATTTTACGATTCTCCATCGGATGTCCTTTGGAATAACTAACTTCAGACCATCCTTGCCGTTGTGATAAAGACGATGATCACGTAAAGAGTACTCTGATTTTATTTGTTTTTCTTGGTCTGACCTCAATTCACCTTTCAATACAGCCATTATATTTGTAAGTTTTTCGTCCTTCAGTTGAATAGTGACAACCCAATCGTCCACCTCCGCGGTTACCTTCATAATAAAGCCGGCTGGCTCAATTTCAGTTGGCGGCTCATCTGGAGCACGGCTTAAGGCATCCACGTGTGCCATACGACTACCTTCACGATGAACAAGAGTGAAATCATATTCCAGGAGCCGCATCCACCATCTAGCAATTTTCGGTTTCAGTTCCTTGTGAGCTTTAACATGAGCAATGGCTGAACAATCAGTTACTACGCGGAAAGGTTTGCCCAACAGATAAATCCTGAAACGATCAAGCGCTTCCACCACGGCAAGGGCTTCAAGCTCGTAGCTGTGATATCGACTTTCGGAGTCAGAACAGTGGCGACTATAATAAAAAACTGGCTTCCACTGATTACCATCACCAGATTGCAACAAAATACCAGCAAGACCCATACTACTCGCATCCGTGTGGACTTCATGATGAGCACTACTGTCGTAAAGTGCGAGAATTGGTTGATTCGTAAGAACTTCAATAAGTTTCTCAAATGCTTTCTGTTGGTCTTCATTCCAAACAAAAACATCACTCTTTCGTAACATCATCGTAATGGGCCGTGATATCATAGAGTAATCCTGTACAAATTTTCTAAAAAATCCTGTTAAGCCTAGGAATCTTCTCACCTCGGTTATGTTCGTTGGAGGACTGAAATTTTTAATTGCACTTATCTTCCCATTACCCGGACGGATACCATCTTCATCAATTATATGTCCCAAATGGGAAATCCTTTTTGAAAGAAAATCGCATTTATCAAATCGTAGGGTAAGTCCACTTTCGGCCAAGATATCCAAGAATCTATCTAGGCATGATAAACCTTCTTCAATCGATTTACTCGGGATCACAATATCATCCAAATATGCCAGAATTTCACCAGGTCTCATTTCGGATACCAGCTTATTCATAACGGACTGGAAAACGGCCGGAGCATTCACCAGACCAAATGGCATCCGGTTATACTCAAAGTGTCCATCGTGAGTAACAAAAGCGGTGTATTTCCTGGACTCTTCGCCAACTTCTATCTGGTGATATCCCATGCGAAGATCCAACGTTGTAAAATATCGGTTTCCAGCGAGTTGAGCAAATTGTTCTTCCATAATCGGCATCGGATAGGGTGTCTTCTCTGTAATAGCGTTTAGCTGACGGTAGTCAACGCACATACGGTGTTCACCATTGCTCTTATTGACCAGAACTACAGGCGATGCGTAAGTTGAATCGGACGGTCGGATGATTTCGTGTTCGAGCAAATCATTAGTGATATCTGTCAAAATCGAGCGCTTTGCAAATGGAACACGATACGCCTTTGCTTGAATGGGTTTATCAGAGGTAAGACGAATTTGCATTCTAGCGACATTACACTTTCCGAGATCAGAAGTATTTTCAGCAAAGCACATACGATGTCGCAGAAGTACTTCTTTCAAATTGTCCCTCTGGGATGGTGTTAGTTCTTCTGAGGCTTGAATACCATCGAGTTTCTCCAGACGACAATCATCTGCTTCGATAATTAATCGTTTACCTTCCCCACATAAAACGTCTCTACCCAATAGAACATTCTCCCTCAAAAACGCATCCTCGACGACAAGTAAATCAACCTCGCATGAATTTTCGTCAATCACCAAGACAGCATGTACTTTACCTGTACATTTGTATTGCCCGCCACCAAAACCTTCTAATGAAACATTCGTATCGTCAACATTACCGACTGTATGGGCATACGATTTACGGATCAGCGATCGGTTACTACCAGGATCTACAAACGAATTTGATCTGTGTCCGTTGACATTAATCATTTTCACGATATCATTTTCAACAGCTGATGGTACTGGTGTTGCGTCAATTTTGTTTACGGATGTTTTCGGGGCTGATTTCTCCGGGCATCTTTCCACCGTGTGTGTAGTACGTTTACAGTTTGTACATCTAGGTTTCTTTGACGGCTCAGGACAATTTACGGAAAAGTGTCCCAGCTGTGAACAATTGTAACATTTTACCTTACTCGAGGAAGAAGTAGTATTATCATTCCTCTTAATACTTTTCGTACTGTTTACAGTGTTCACATTAGATGGCGTTGGTTTGACTTGGCTACGTACCGTTGAGTTTATGACGTCATTGTAGTTGCAATAACTAATAATGTCCTTAAGCAGCTGATTGCAGGAATCGTATTCATTTGATATCTTCCTCTTTAAGTCAGGTTCGTTAATACCATTTATAATGTGTCTAGCTATGGCTGATTCTGGTAAACCACCTCTAGTACCTAAGGCATACATCTTGAAATAATATTCATTCGGTGGTTCGTCAAAACGTCGCTTCGTGTAGCACATTATTATATGAATATCCGCTGAATTGTCCACATACGGAAAATCTCTCAGAAATTTTTCCACAAACTGTTGCCATGACCTGAAAACGATTTGCAACGAATCAACCCAATACTTTGCGGGGCCCTGCATCTTCTGCTGTACCGCGAATATTAGGTTGTGGTCATTCCACCCATAAGCTGCCTTTAATACGTTAACACGCTTAACGAATTGAGACGAACTCACAGATTCTTCTAGCGAAGGATTGAATTCCGGTAAAATTGCTATCATCTCTCTTACGTCATTATACGGGCTTGCAAAACATTCGTTCATTGGTAAATATTGTTGTTGTTGTTGTTCACGGACGTTGAATGCTGATGTTGGGTACTGTCGTTGACTGCCATAGTGCATTGGGGCGCAGTTAAACGATAACTGTGGCATATGAGCACTTGTTACGTAGCACGGAGCTTGTTGTGTAATTGGAGGATAGTTTCTATTACCACCTCCTATAACGTGTGACGACGTTGGCTGGCTCGCTGAACTAGAAATTACGTGCTGTGATAATGGAGGCAATATTTCCGTCTGATGACATGCGGGGCCTGAAGAAAAAACGTGTTGCGTTGAAGGTTGCAACATTTCCAATTCGTCTACATTACATTCATTCGCTACTGTGGCTATTGCATTTCCACCACCAAATGATGTACATGACGTAACAACAGGCGAGCTATTTCCGTATGAAATAGCCACGTTTGTACTTCGTACCGGAGAAACTTCCATTGAAGCAAATGTCTGCGTCGGCGACGACGCTTGCGACGGTTGGAACCGTATCGACGCTGCACGCATTTCCGCTAATGTCTTCTCCAAGTTTACAATTCGTTCCGCCATAGTGGGCTTTTCATGCATTTCTCCAATATCGTTTAGCCGTTCGATTAATTGTTTCTTATTTCCCGTACACGACACACCGATTTCTCTACATTTCGCCTGTAGACTTTTGACCGTCATACCATGTAGGTTTTCCATGTTCCTCCGTTTCGTACAAGTCTAACTGGACTTTCTCTAGTACCGTAAGTACTTAGACTTTCTGGATTTAGTATCCCACTTCTGAAATAATGTCACTAACGTGGACATCAAATGTTGGAATTTAAAACAATCGTACTCTCTATTTTAATTTTAACAAAAGTAAAAGTCTTTATTTAATTCATCTAAGTCGATTGAATATTAATATGAACAAAAAAAGTATATATCTATGACGCTTCTAGAATATTCGTATCGAGCGTGTCTTTTCTTCTACGAATAATAATAATATATAAAAAAGTAATAATAATATACAGTTGTATTTCCACACAGGGTGACATACTTTTAAGAATATATATCGCTTCTTTATCTCAACATAGTCATATCTCAAAAACCAAAATTATACTTGTTGAAATTTAAAACTTTAAACGCATTTTGCCAAGTTAATTTTTTTTTTTTTTTTTTTTTTTTGAGATATGACTATGTTGCAATAAAGGAGCGGTAAGCATGTACAGAAAATTAACTTTTCCAATTCCTTTTTATCAAAATTTTCACAACCATTTTTTTCAACGCCTTCTTTTGTAAAAAGAATCGATGCAACCGTGTTGGTTGACAAGTTATTTCTGGTATGAGTTTTTATTAAGTTTAATTTACTAAAAATCCTTTCAACAGAAGCATTTAAGAATGGTAAAATCAATAGAAATTTTGTTATAATTTTTAAATTTGGGAAAAGAATATCGCCAGCGCAGTTTTTAGTTTAAATATTTTAGACCAGTATTTTTCAACACCTAATTCATCGTAAAGATTAAGTTCCTTGTGATCTAAAAGTGCATGTTCACGCCATTCATTGTCTAATTTTTGATAATCCAGCTTAACAAATGGAAATCGAGTTTTAAAAATTACCCAGGATTTTAATTTTAATGAATGTGCAAATTACTTCAATATAGAAGTTTCTAAAATCGTTATAAATTACAGTTTGTTGTAAAAACGAACAGTGTGAAATAGTATTTTGTGCAGCTACACCAATATAAATTTAATTTTGCTGTGTAAACAGCTGCTTGTTTGTATGATCAATAAAAAACAAATCATTGTTATTTAAATAATCTGCTTTTATATAACTAATATATTTTCACAGCAGCACTGTAAAATGAAAAAATAAAAAACAGAACTGCCAATTCAAAAAAATTATTCAGTGTTGTTAAATAGTGCAAAATTACACAAAAAATTTATAGTGCAAGCACAGTGCAAGAAATTTTAAATAGTGCAGATTTTGCACTATAGTGCAGAAAGTGGCAACGCTGTAACCAGCAACTGATTTAAGTTTAATCTCTGAGATCACAAAAAAGCAAGAAACAAATGCTCATTTTAGTAAAACACACAAGTAAGCTTATGGTGTACGGAATTATGTAGCCAAGGACAAGTGATAGGAAATTTCAATTTCGCTTATGAAATCTTATAAATATCGGTACTGACCCAAAACTTTATACAAATCATTTATACACACTGTCGGACAAAATAAAGTGTGGTTTCAAATATTTCCTGTTTTTTTTCATTCAAACAGACATACATTTCTAATAATTATAAATTATATTTTTAATTTAGTTACTATCTAATATTTATGTACTTCTTTGCAAAGTCTAACTAACGGCTGTTTTATATTTGCAGCTCGTAGAAGAGACTTTTTCTTGGCGAACGTACTTTTTAGATCGCTTTCGTTAAGTCTTCTTTGGACAGTTCGAGTCGAAATAATTAATTCTAGTTCCTCCTTTATATCTCTGGCTGTCGTAAAATAATTTCTTTTTGATAGAATTGCAATATGATCACCGTCTAGCTTCGTGGTCTTACGTTTTCTGCCACATACATAAATTCTTTAGACACTTTCTTATTTTATACAAAGCAATTATTTTTCTGACCCCAGATTCCTATATCTTATACTTAGAACTCTAAGCTTTCATCCCATTATCACGATCTAGTACCAACAAATCTTTTTCCTTTTCGGTTAAAGTCCTCATTTCGAATAGCCTTATTTTGTGTATATTTAAGTAATATTAAATTAAATAAATAAGTACTTCACTATAAATTATTATGTATTTTTTTAAAAAAATTGCACAAATTAAAAAAAATCAGTAATACAACTCTTATTTTAATGTTAACAGAAAACCGCAATTTATTATGTCGCGGAGATTTCTTGTGCACTTCAATATATTTACATCAGAAATATAAATGAGCGATTTAATAAATTGCAATGTTTATGTAAATAATTCAGATACTCTAACAAATAAAGGAACTGTGAATAAATAGTAAATAATAATAGAATAAATATTAAAATCCAGGAGGTGTATAAACAAAAATCATACTACAGGATTTTGTGAATTTCTATCCATATTTGATCATATCCTCCATATCAGGTCCACTACCAAAAATCACTTAAATACCCTTAAATCTCTTATGGATATCGGTAACGATCCAAAATTTTACACCAATCATGTGTATATATAATATCGGTCCATAGTTGACCATATTCCCCGTCCACTTAAAAAAATCTCTTAAATACTCATATGTATATCTCTTAATTATAAAGTGTAATGTTGAAATTCGACATGATACATATATCCTTATGCGTATAAAACTCTCTGTACCGAATTTTAAGAAGATATTTGCGCTAAGACTGAATAAGATATACTAAATAAAGATTTTCTAGCCCTAACACCAGTGTAGTTTTTGTAATTCTCATTATATTTGAGTGAAGGGTATTTAAGATTCGGCACAACCGAATATGTATTACACTTTAACTTGTTGTCAAGTATATTTTATTCAAGTAAAATTTCCAAAAATGTTTGGATGATTGAAATTTTTAATCTTTAATGCTTATTGGGCTGAGAAAATAGATTGAAATTTTAAAATTCATTTTGATAAAATGACCCCATTATTTCTGTCTAGACTAAGTTCATCCATCTTTAAAAAAGATTAGCATAGTCAACAACCCATTTTGTGAAATTAAACAATACTACAGAGCGCAGCAAAAACAACAAAGTATTGTATGAATGTTTCAGCGAAGACATAAACAGTAACAATAATATAGAAGCTTTATTCGGGGGGTCGGTTTTGTAATAATGTAATAAAACTTATATGTAAAAGGTTCCCATTTAAAAAACATTTTGCGGTTTTTAACGCATAGAAAACAAATATGTATAGGGAAATGTTGTATACCCTACAGCACTATAGTGCTTTTGTAATGATGTTTGTAAAGCCCAAAACTAATGGTCAACGCCTACCTTATTATTCCAATCAGTTCAACTCAACCCCATAAACTGTTTTTCAATTAAATATAAATCAAATCACAAAAATCTGAGGATCGGCCTATAATTAACAGCAGATTCCATATACGAGCCAATTCAAAATTAATGTGCATAAATCTCTTATGAATACAGTTGAGATGAAATCGGCACTCAAGCTAATATTGTGATAATTAGTCCTTAATTTGTCATAGCTCCCATATAAGGCTCGCTTTTGAAAATAATTTATAAGTAATTTTGTCTAGCCTTTACAAACTTGTTTTGGAACTCATACGAGTTTTTAAAACACACACATAAAATTCTGCAAGCTGCCAGTAAAAATTATGAAAAGATATCGAGTAAATTAATTTAGTGAACTTCCTAACAGAAATCTATGACAGAATTCAATCTGTATACTAATAAAGTTTTAAAGACAATTAAAACTAACAAAAATGAAATCTTTTTTAAAAATGTTAAATAAACGCAAGTACATTAATTGTTATTGCACTTCTATTTTATTTAATTTTATCATTTTATTTATTAAAACTTTTATATTATTTATTTTGCACCAAATTAATGGTTGTACGAACTTCGAGCTCAAAAATATATAATATTAAACTACAAAATTATTAATTAAACAATGAAAAGTACAATATAATAAAAGAAATGACTTAATAATACTGAAAATTGTTAAGTAAATACTTATATGTATACATATTAATACAAAGAAATAAAAATAAAGATTCATATACAAATAAAGTATGCACAACTTGAAATAAAATGTAGCATAGTTAGCATCTAGTTAGTTATTGTTTTCCATAAATCTGTTACTAAATGATTGATTTAAAAAAATATATTATAAGCAATATTCTTTAGATTATTTTAAATCAACCTTTTTAAAAACAATAACACAATTTATAATATCCAGGAAAATCTGCTTTATGTTTCAAGTAGTGAAATGTTTGAATATAAAAATCAATACAACCATTCAAATTAGATGAGTATTGAAATAATTTATAAAATAATAAATGCATAAATTATACATATACATACAATATGTAAATACATACATAACTCCTATGTAAGAATATAATACATTATTATTGTTATTATTATTTCCCATTTGTGTCTATATTATTGGCATTTAATCTTTAACTTTTCAATAATTTTTTAATGTGTAACCAGTATGTCTCTTGAAGATTTTATATTTCGTTGGTTTTTGCAGCCACCGTTGCTGTGGCGAAAACACGCATACGTGCTTCGTGTTCCTGCATGCAAAAACGCATTCGTTGTTCATGGATTTCGGTCATGTAACGCAATTTGAGTTCCTGCTCTTGCTGTTCAAAGCGTAACTTTTGCTCATGTTCTTTGCGTGCAAAGTCTATCTCTGCCAAACGTGCCCTTTTAACCAGATCAAACAATTGTTTTTTATACTTTTCATCTAAACATAAGGGAGGAGAAAGAGGCGGAGTATTTAGATTTGAAGTAGCCAGGGAAATGGTATTGTTGGCGGTTTTCGAATCGGTGGTATGATAACTTGTATTGGCATTGGACATTGAAGTCAACATAATGCCAGTGGTGGAAACATCCGTTAAGGAGGAAGATGATGTTGAGGTTTCACACTTTTGCCTTTTGATTTTCAAACCTATACCCACCGCCGAACTGGATTTCTCTTGTAATTTCGATGATAGCAATGGACTATTTGTTTTGGTGAGCTTCTGTTTTATTTTCGGAAGAGACTTTTTCTTTTTCATTCTGATATTGTTTACTTCCATTAGCTGCTGCTGCTGTTGCTGCTGGTATTCCAAGTGATGTGAGTCAGCTGAGGTGGGAGGTGATGGTAGTGCCAAAGTAGATGTTGGTTGGGTGTCTTCACTATTGCTGTGATTCAACAGGGCATTGGGTAAAGCGGCCAAAGGAGTATCCTCCTCTTCTTCATCGTCCATGTCATCGTGCAATTCCTTTTTCACTGAATTTTGTATTGTTGAATTTCTTGTTTGGCTGCGTGTGCCGCCCATTATAGGCTCCTTTTGCATTTCCTCCATAAACTCCAACATTTGTAAACCCTCCAGCAGAGTTGTACTCTTCGGATGTTTCTGTAGATATTCCTTTTTGGCTGAGTTTTTCATACTACGCCACTGCACTTGTATTTGTTCCAAAGAACGATGACGAAAATTTAAAGAATTAAATCTTTTTGAAATAATTAGCTTTTTAGTAACATGTTGCATATTGTATATATTGATTAACACTTACTGTTTGGTTACATGCAACCAAGCCATACGTTTGGATTTGATACTTTTTGCATCAACAGCTTTATTTTCCACAAAATCAACTTTGGGTTTAATAACCTCGACTAGAAGGCTCTAATGAAAAAGAATTCACAACACCAATGTAAAACATTGTAAATATTTTTAAAGTTTATATAATAAAACACAACAAAAACGTTTAATCGCAAGCGTAATAAGAAGAAAAACATTTAAATAAAAATAAGTATACAGCTGAGTGATGCAAATCTATTGACTGAAAAGATCTGATAAATATCGATAAATTTCAGGAATAATTTTTAAATAAAACTACATATTATTATTATTCATATTTTAAAAATATTAAAATAATATGTACTACATATAAAACATATTTTTCCGTATTCAAATCAATTTCCACCACATACCTGCTTATTAGTAAAAGAAAAGTGTTAAGAATCAACAAAAAATACAAGAACCAAATTCAACTTTCAGCAAACTTAAAGACTATTAATAATAGCAGCATACCAACTTCATTAGAAAATAATAACAACATACCGACATCATTAGAAAATAATAACAATAAAAAGAGAAAGGAAAATGTGTGTACGTTTAAGGGTTAACTATAAAAATAATTGCAAAAAGTGGCTAACAAACAGCTCAACCCAATGTGATTTTTAAATAAATAAAATTAACGTTATAATTATTATATTTAACAATATTTGTAAATAAAATCATGAATTATACATAAAATAATGAATGCGTACATATATTCATACATATATACACACATACATATGTATGTATGTATGTAGATATAAAAAAGAAAAAGCCTCAGACAAACAATTTAAACCAAAAAAAAAAACGCAAGAAAAACTTATAAATGCAAAGCAAAGAAAGTTTTTTAATTAAAATTTAATTGCACTTACCCTTTCCGCTTCCTCCCAATTAATGGAGCGTTTTTTACGTACTCCCTTTTTCTTAACACCAACATTTGACTCCTCTTCTGTTTCGGCTGTATCATTATCAACACCTCCTCCGACCAGGCCATCTGCAACAACGCCACCTCCACTACCCTCCCCAACTTCCACATCCACTAATTTCGCATCCATCTTATTGTTTTCTTTAGAAAACCCAGTCAGTGCAACGTCTTCATCTTTTGTAGAATCTTCATCATCATCTGGAAAATTATCGAAATCTTCATCGTTTGCAGCAGCAGTAGCACCATTCTCTAATAACTCATTTTTTTGCGTTGGCTCCACCTTTGCTAATTTCTGACCCAATACGGATGATATTTTGAGTGATGTTACAACAGGACTCCCACTAACTGGCTCATTTAACTTCATTGCACAACTTTTAATCTTAAATTGCAACAATATAACACTTATTAAACTTTAATTTAATTGAAAAATTTATTTTTCTTAAATTCTTATTCGGCCAATAAGTAAAAACCGCAAAAATTTTCTACACCTAAAGGTTTTTTTTTGTTTATATACGCTAAAAAATCGCGAAGACATTTGTTGTTTATCTTTTATCTACTCCTTCTTCTTTGTATCCCCTTTTCAGTGATGCTAACTTTTTTCTTTTATATATAACTGACAGATAATCGAATTTAAATGAGATCAACAATGAATAACTGATGTCCTTACTGTCATAAACCCAGGCTTAAGAATGTATTAGTAAGGAGAAAGCTTCAAATCGAACTTTAATCCTTATGGCATATTCCAAGCATAACACAACCCATCACTATGGGTGCATTGTCTAACACCAAGATTAACTTCATGGTGTAAGTATACAAGGTGAGTGCAGTAGCCCAGCTGACTGACTTTGTTTACAATTTACTTATGTCAAAAGTAATACATTTTCAAGTATTTTTGACAGTAGTACATTATTTTACACAAACAAAATGCCTGTTGTTTCTGTTCTGTGCTGTATTTGTTGCCGATTTGCACTCACCTTCGACAGTTGCACCATGATTAACTTATTAAAAAAAACGTATACAACATTCATAATAACTCGTTTTACTCCATTTACCCCAAATGACGTAAAAAATAAACTTAAAATCTGGTTTCTAAACCACCATAATTGATATGAAACTCGCTAAATTAGCATAAGCTTTGATTGCAATGGCACGATATATATATATAAAAGCTACATGTTGCAAAAAAAAAAATGGGATGCCGGACAAAGTATTGTTATTCACACGTTAATTTTAATAAATTCTTTAAAATACTACTAAGCTACCTACAGATATCTTCGGGCACCTACCCACATAAAGAAATTAAGATAAATACAAATCAATTAGAGCTAGCGGCTACTCACATGGAAAACGAAATAAGAAAACATATATAAAATAATTTCACAGTCACGAAAATGCCAATTCCGCCCTTTGCGCGTTATTTCGAAAAATAATGAATTTTATTAAATAGCTTAGAATAAATATTAAACTTATATAATAAAATCTATTAATTCTGTTGTGGGAGCTTCGTCATATTAATTAACAACAAATTGCCTAAAAATTTATTCAATTTCTTTGTTGTCATAAGCTGTAATAAAAGTCAATTTTTTCGTCTTTTACATGTTTAAAATTTGTTTGAGTAATCTATATTTAACAACAAAATAATTGCTTGACTTTTGAACTTTTTTTGGCTCAATGTAATCTTTTTTGGATCAAAAGTCGATTTTAACAAACATTTCATTATTTGAATAATAGTCTTATAGAACCCTAATTGTTGGCAATGGTAACACAGAAGAAATCGCTGTAATTTGCTTTACTATTTATTAACAAAATCGTTAAATATGACGAAAAAAAAGTAAATTGTAATCACTGTGTATTTCTGTGCTGGAATTATTTAACAAAATAGTTTAAATAAGTTTTCGAGTAAATAGCTATTCTCAATAAATAATATAACAGCTATAGCTAAGTGGATAGTGAAAAAAATTCTAATGAAATATATTGAAAAATCTATTATAGAAGAATTAAAATAAATTAAGGGTGTTGTCGCCAAATCGAAAAATACCATCCATTTACTATACAATTCACCACAGTTATTTTTTATTTGGGGTAAAATCAATTCAACTGTCAGAATTTTTTTTACAGTTTATCGATTTTGTGATAATAAAATACATTTTTTTTTCCTTGTAAAAGGCAGTGTAATCATAATTGAATGTAAAACTTTGAACAACTTTTGTATATTTTTGGGTTAAATAACAAGAAAATAATAAAGGGAGGAACCAAGTGGAACAAAATGAATATAGATTTTGCTAAACTGTGCGGCAAACATGGAGCAATTTATGAAGCCTACTATAAACAGGTGAGGAAATGAAATATCAATGAAAAAATATTTTGTAATAACTCGTTATCTATGATGGAAGAGACAATTGATTTTTAGCCAATTAAAGATAACGCTTATTTTTTTATTATATGCTTTTTTAATGTATGCAGATGGATCCTAAGGGTGCGGGTACCATAGAAGCGATGGCCGCTGCAAAGTTTTTAAAAAAATCTGGCCTAAGCGATGTGGTATTAAGTCGTGTATGGGATTTATCTGATCCCAATGGCAAAGGATATTTGGATAGGCCAGGATTCTATGTAGCCCTAAAATTGGTGTCTCTGGCTCAACATGGTCATGTCTATAACATGAACAACATTTACATGGACACAGAAAGGCCACCCAAAGTGGTAGGTTTTATGATATACAAAGTTTAACATTTAAATGTTTATATTTGTTGTATTATTTTTATTTATTTAGGGTGATATACCAAAGATAGTGCCACCTCGAGTACCGCCAGCACCCTTAGCTGCTAGTGGTATGCCTGCGGGAGATTGGTCTATTGGTGTTATTGATCGCTTAAAATATGAACAGCTATTTGAGTCACTGAAACCAGTGAGTGGTATGCTGCCGGGCAATAAAGTTAAAGGTGTTTTACTGGAATCTAAATTACCCATGGAAACTTTAGGTAAAATTTGGGATCTAGCTGATCAGGATAAAGATGGAAATTTGGATAAACATGAATTCTTAGTTGCCATGCATTTGGTATATAAAACACTGGAAAAACGTACTGTACCCGATGTTTTACCAGTGGAATTACGTAAGCCCGGTTTAGGAGGACCAACAGCCAAACCTGGTCCTCCGGCTATGCCACCACCACCAGTTGGTGCTGCCGTTCCCAGGGCACCCTCCAATGAAGGTTTTGGCGATGGTGGTTTTGTAGCCAACTTCCCCAAGGATATTGCTCCTCCACCGGCTATACCCTTACCCGTCAATGTACCACCACCGATGCAACGTGTTCCTCCAGTTGGTGGTCCTGCCACTGTGGCTCCCCTTATTTCCACAGATCCACTTATACCCATTGGTGCTCCGCCCTCGGTTACTGCCAATGCCGATTGGGTTGTTACACCCGATGATATGAAACGTTTTGAGGTGATGTTTAGAGATGCCGATCGCGATAAAGACGGCTTGGTATCAGGTCTGGAGGTGAAAAATGTATTCTTGCAATCAGGGGTGCCCCAAAAGATGTTGGCTCACATTTGGTAAGTTGAAATGTAACATATTTTATTGAAAGTTAAAAATATACAAAAATATTTCTTATTTTGTTTATTATTTATAAAGCAATTTATTAATTCCCCATTTCCAGGGCCCTTTGTGACACTAACCAATCAGGTAAATTAACTTTAGAACAATTCGCTTTAGCCATGTGGATGGTAGAACGCAAACAGAAAGGCATTGATCCCCCACAAGTATTGACGGCCAACATGGTGCCTCCTTCAATGCGCGGCATTGTATCCGGTGTAGATGTACAAGTAAGATTTATATACATATATTTTTCTTTTATAAATAAAGACTTCAAGAATTTATTTAATTTTATATGAAATAAAAGGAATCTAAACCAACTTACACTAATCCAGAACTGGAAATGATATCAAAGGAAATAGAAGAACTGGCTAAAGAACGACGAGCTTTAGAAACAGAAATAGCTCAAAAAGAAGCCGATATACGCATTAAAAATGGCGAAGTTAGAAGTTTGCAGGCAAATACCATAAAAATTTAATTATTTGAAAGCATACAAAATTAATTGTATTATTATCATTATTACAGAGCGAATTGGATACTTTATCAGCCACTTTAAAGCAATTAGAAAATCAGCGCGGCGAGGCTCAGAAACGTTTAGACGATCTTAAAGCTCAGGTTAGTTTATATAGTTTTATAACAGAAATACTGACTTATAAAAGTAGTTTAATTTAATTTGACATGTTTGTTTAAATTTTATTTTAATTTTAATTATTATTTTTTACTTTTTTATGTTGAAAAAAATATAAATAAAACGGGTGCGTTATTTTGTGTTATGCTAATATATGTAATAAAAATGTTATCAACACAATTTGATTTGATTTATACTTGTTGTAAAAATTACACATAAATTCCAAATCAAACAATTTCACAAATATCCTGTTAAAAACTTCCTCCAACTACAATAACATTAAATTTAAAACAATTCAAAACACTCCCAAAAAAAGAGCAATGCAAATGAGATGTCCTTAGCAAGTATAAATCTAGATATTTCCCAAAAGAGAATTCAGGTTGGTTGCGTTGTTTTCTCTTATACCCTTTTTGTTTTTGTTTGTTTGTTTTATTTATTATACATAATTTATTTTGTGCGATTTTGTGTTAATATTTTCTACATACATACAATAATATGTACTAGTCGTATGATACTATTAGTCAGATTTTTGTTTAACTAGTACGTTTTTCGTCTTTACTTCTGCCAATATGACAAGTAAAACTTGCATGTGTTCCCATTAAGTCATCTTTGTGTGTATTTCATTTAAACGTGTTTTTTTTTCTTTTCAAGAATGTTTTTAAAAAGGAAAAAAAAAATAAGCTGTTTACATTTTTATTTTACGTTTTTCTTGTAGGTTAATAAAATCCGTGAACAATGCCAGAAACAAGAAGACACCATTAATGAACAGGAGGGTGAATTGAATGCAAAACGTTCCGAATTGCAGAAACTCAAAGATGAGGAAAACTCTTTGCAAAAGGAATATGATGAAAATAATCGAGAATTACAAAAACTAACGAATCATTTACAAAATACACAACTGCAAATAAGTTCGGTAAGGTGATACAGATTTTTTGCATTTTTTAAAGACTTTTGACGGTAAAAAACTTTGTGTAGTGAAAAATTATTTTGGTGAACAAATTTTGTGAAAGTAATTATTTTGATAAATCATTATTTGAGAGAAAATTCCAATTGATATTAAAAAAATTGCATATGCAATAAAAAAACCGCTTACAATTTTATCCGATTTATTTTTCGCCCAATTTCTCGATAACATAAACCATTTTCAAAATTTAAGTTTAACTTTATTATTTAAATTTCTATCAATGCGTCTATAGCAATGGTGCTCACACTATGCCCCGGGTGACCGAATGCTTCTCGCCATTTTCACTTACACAACACGGCTGTTAATGAAACTCTTTACAAAGAGCTTAACAAACCACAATTTCATTCAATTACATGCTAGCCAGTGTGACCAGATCTCAAAAAGTTAAGCGGCTAAATCAGTTTAAAAATAAGCTAAAATATGTTAAAACTTGTTTTAAAATGCCAAAAAAAATCTGCTAAATTTTTTTAAATACTTTCTTGAAATAATTTTTTGTAATTTTTTAACAACTTTGAACTCCAGAACAAAACTATTTAAGGTTCTCTTCAGGAGTCTAATCTTAAAGATAACTAAGTTGTTAACAATTTTTGAGTAAATTTCATACAAATTTTTATAATTGTTTTTACTGTATCAGGCCTTAATTAAATCTTCTGTAATTTGAAAACATTTTATTCCACATCTTATATAAAGGATAGAATTCATGGTATTTAAAATTATTGTTTCTTATTTTATTATAACATACATCAACATAGTTGGGAGGGTATATTGGCTTTGTCCTGATGTTTGTAACGCCCAAAAATATTAGTCTAATATCCACCTTAAAGTATACCCATCGACTCATTCCCACGACAGCCGGTTCTACGCACCGGAATGACCCGAGATCACTCGGCCAAGCAATTACTGCTGTTACAACAACAACAACAACATACCCATCGACTTAGAATCACTTTCTGATGCCCACGCAGATTACAGGGGGGTTACTGCGTATTTCGATTCGAAAAGAAAATCATTCGAATTTGTATACTTTTTACATAGTATTTCGAAAGCAACTGCTTTCGAATCGAAATACGCAGTAATCCCCCAGGTCGCAATTTTGAAGATATTTCGATTGTTGAAATTGGTCCATTATTTCACTTAGCCTCCATAAAAATGTCCTCTCGAAATAGGGCTTTATCTATCATAAATTTGTGATTTATAAATGTATCCAAATAGATTTTACAACAAGTAAGTTGTATATGAAACCTAATCACACAATATGTGCAAATTTTGTGCAGATCGGTCAATATAAGGTCCACTTCCGAAAATCACTTTAACGGGCATAACTCTCTTAAAATTAATAATATTCAACACAAATAAGTTTCATATACATATTTATATAGAAATCATGATACCTAATTTAATAAAGATTGGTCCATAATTAGTCATTGCTCTCATACAAAGCTCAATACCGAAAATCACTTCAACGACCATAAATCTCCTAAAACTGTTGGTGTCCAAATGTAATTAAGAATTAGAAATCATTCCCACGACAGCCGGTTCTACGCACCGGAATGACCCGAGAACACTCGGGCTGTCAATTCAGCAGCCACTGCTGTTACAAACAACAACAACAAGAATTACTTTAATATGCATACATTTTTTAAATGTATACAATTTATCGCAAACTATATGATTATTCTCAGAAGTCATGTCAATAAATTTTTTAATGATTCGTCCATAATAGATCTCATATAGAGTCCATTTCTAAAAAAACTGTTATTGCACATATACTGGGTGTAGGGTATTATATACTCGGACTTGACCGACAACACTTTTTTGCTTAGTTTTTATAGAATTCATTCCACTAAATATACGTCTAACTTCTGAATTACTAAATGGCAAACACATTCATAACAAAAGATCAATGGATGTTTTCATACAAAGCGTTCTTGTGTTCATAAACTTGCATCCAAAATTTTATAGTTGAGTTTTGATTTTTCACTCATATGAAGTTAATTTCTACTTGAGATAGAGCTGTAAAACTGTCGATAGTCGCCCCACTCGATAGTTTCGATAGTTTCGATATATATATATGACAAACTATCGATACTATCGATAGTATCGAATTTTAAAAACTATATGCAAAAACAATTCTTAACTTAAAGTACGTATGTTTTGGACTTGTCTTTTTCTACAAAAATTTGCTTAAGCATATATTAAATTAAATTATTAAGCAATCGTTTTTGCATACAGCTGTTAAACTTCGTTCAAAATTAAAGAATATAAACTCACATGTAATTGAACAATTTTCAATCTTCATTTAATACAAGAAATAGAATGGCTAATTTAATATGAAGGTCAATGAGTGAAAAAAGTTTTAAACTTTTTCTTAACAATTTACTTATAAAAAGTTTCTATTATGGGAAAATCAGGGAATGGGTTCTAGGCGAGACAAATAGGGCCTGGGGAAACCGAAGGGACTGCCGAGTGTCAAGGACGATATGACCGGTGCTCAGGAAGTCCGACTCGGAATCGTTACTGGGCGAGAGCAAGGTCTGCGTAAGAACCATGATAGGCGTTATCACGGGCCATTGTATGATAGGTAGAATGACAAGGATAATGGGATCTGACTTGTCAGACATATGCGGGTTATGCGATGATCCAGAGGAGCTGGAGACGATCGAGCACATTCTGTGCCATTGTCCCAGGTTACAAGTTAGCAGGTTGAGGTGGCTCGGTAATAGATTCATAAGCGAATTAGGGGATGTCTCGGGTTGTAGTCTCGGGGATCTCAAAGGATTCGTAATGAATATGGCCTGGCTGCGCAACAGGGGAAGGGGCTTTGTGAGGGCGTAGGCGTTTGCCTCTTGGAACGTACTAAGTGTCTCAAATCATTTCCGAAAGGCATCACAATGGATCGTATTGGTCTCTGGGTGATGGTGTGGGGACAACCTCACACCGGCCTTCTAACCTAACCTAACCTACTTACAAAAAACCAAAGCGTCACCAGCAAATTGCAAAAAAATTATTTCTAAAAAATAAATGTTTTAGAAATAATTTCTATAAAAACCAAGATATAATTAGTATAAAAAAGGTCGATTAACTTATAAAATCATAAAGCAAAGTCGGTTGGATGACATTGTGTGTTATCCGCCGTTCCAATATTTTTATCCGCCCATATTTTTCTTGAATATATCACTTACACTAGTTAACACTTGTTGAACTAATTTATTCTATTAACGCCTTATATTAAAAAAAAAGTTAAAATTTCAATCTTATTGACTAATTTCATATTTAAGTTTTAAAAATATGCCGCCGACCAATTCTTGTCAGCTACACTGTTATTTTAATAATGACAATTTTTGTCGATAGTATCGCTATCGGAAAAAAACAATCGATAGCACACCAAAAATAAAACTATCGATACTATCGATAGTACCATCGATAGTTTTGCAGCTCTAACTTGAGATGGAAAAAAGAATAAATTTTCAGCATTTTTAATATTTTCAATAAGTACAGTTTGAATATTTTTGAATTATTGCATTCTATTAAAATGTGAAAAGTAGAGTGGGAAATTTTTTTTTATTTTCATTCATGTAATTATGCATTCATATTTCTATGTACGTACAGGAATTAATATTTTTTAATACAAAAATATTGTTTAAGATTGTTAGCACGAAATTTCTTTCAGTACACTCACCACACTACACATACATTTTAAACTCGCTCTTTGTGAACACCACTGGTCTATAATATTTAAACATTAAGAAAAAATATTAAAGAAAGCAGATCTCTATAAAATTAAAAACAAAAAATTACTGTTACGTTGTATCAATTTACTATAGTCAATTACATAATATACATAACGTGACCATGCATCCCGATTTTATAACCCGCTTTTCAAACCAAAATCCCGCTTTTTACTGTTTCAGTTTTTTTTTGCTAATTTTAAGAAAATATAACTATGACATTTGAACTTCTTTTAACATTTGAATTTAATTTGATTTCCTGTCAATGACATATTATTGCCCCTATTGCCGTTCTCAACTCAACTAAGTTTGGTCGTCTGTCAGTCAACCCTACTTTAACTCAACCAAATTATTTTTTGGTATTGTGTAACACAACGATTTTTAGTTGTAATTGTTATGGCGTTGCCGACATGAAATATCGATTTCATGTTGGCAACACCATGCATTTTATTTGTAAAGTGAAGAAAAAAAACGCAAAAAAATCAAGTTTTTATAAAATAAAAAGAATGGATTTAAGTGTGGATTATTTTTTGAAGACGAAAATCATGACGCTAATACAAATGTTCTACGTATACGTAGAAAAATACGCGATGATTCCAATCCTCTGGAACTACCCAGTGCGAAGTAAGAAATTTCCAAAATAGGTAACAAATATGTTAGTATAATAAGTATTATTTTTCATAGAGGCAATTTTCTTTTGCTTAATTTGTTTATTTCATAATTTTTATAACTGTTTTTCTCCAAATCCTTAATACTTTTTTAAAGTTTAGCTTGTGTCTCGCATTGTTTTCTCAGAAGTTCCAGACGCTCTTGTTCTGGTGATTTTTTTCTTTTCTTGGCTGGTGTGTTTATTATCTCAGGTTCATTTGTAACGATTTGTTCCATGTCGAGATTTTGAGGAGTTTCTAAAGCCGAAAGTGTGTCCAGATGGTGCTACTTGGTAATTTAGTGATAACAGCTGGGACACGCAATCCTCAAGTACATTAAGCGGAATTTCTTGTGAAGGACCACCACCTGCTGCTTGTTGGTTTTATTTATTATTAGCAAGTTTTTTTTAATAATTGCTTTGTAATGAATCCAAACCTATATGAAGTAAAAATTCTAATAAAATGTCTGTTTACAATAATTAAGATGGCATATACTTACACGTTGCCATTCGAAGGATGTTCTTGTAGGTGGGCCCAAGCTATTCAATTCTATTGTAAATCCTTCCCACGCTTCCTTACACTGAGTTTTAGTCATCTCAAATTTTTGTTTTCCTTTAGCAAGTTCTGGATTTTTTTTCCATCAGCTGCACAAGTCGCTCAAATTGGGCTTTGGTTGTTATTTTGACTGTCCTGCGTATGTGTATTAATCATTTAATTAATTATATTAAAATCAAAAAACACCTATACTTACGATTTTTCCATTTTTTTATCTTTTTGTATTATTTTTTTAAAGGAAATGTATTAAATATTTTATTTAAATCTATAACCGACAAAGACTCAACTGCTAATAAGCAGTTGTGTATATTTATCGTTTTTGTCAACCAAACTCATCCAAAATGGTGAACCGCAATACTATTAAACACAACCAAAAAAACAGCCGCACAACCAAAAAGTCAACTACATTTAAATTGTGAATGGCAATACCGATTTATGAAAGACGACCAAATTATTAAAAAAGTTGTGAACCGCAATAGGGGCATATATTACTGTTAAAGTACAAAGAAAATCCAATAATTCTCAAAATATGAAATGAAATTCACAAACATGTTTTTTACAAATGGTATTTTTATAAGGTCCACATTTCTTTCGGGGCATAGATTAAGGTTTTCATAACAGCTTTTCGTTTTGTAAACCCAATTTTGGAATTTTAGAACATATGGCCTAAACTATATTATTTGAACGCGCAAAGATATTCAAGTATGTGATGGAAATCGAAAACGAAAACGAGTGAGTTTTTTCAGTATTTCTAATCAAATTTTTAAAATTTTTGTTTTAAGATTCTCTTTAATAGAAAATTATCTTTATATTTTGTGGGATAAAACTGTTTTAATACAGAAATATTACGAACAAATTAACTTCTAAAACTCACTCGTTTTCGTTTTCGATTTCCATCACATACCTGATTGATTCCAAAATGTGTCTGTCTGTGTATCATTGTAAATTTTGCTGTTTAAGTAATAAAGTAAATCTGAGGATATTTTAAACCATAACAATATATTGATATTTTAATTTTCAAATGCGTTTAATTTGAAAATTATAAAAGCACACGCTTGTATGTTTTTTAAAGATCTAGCTGGAGACTTTTAGAAAACTGAAATATCTTTGAAATCGGATGAAAAACAAAAAATACCGATTGATTGTAAATATTCATGTATGCATGTCAAAAGGGACTATTTCAAGCTCAAAAGCGTGACCCCATTTAAAACATAAACTCTAATGCTTGCCCATGTAAAATTTTGTCCCGATCGGACCAGAGGTTTACAAATAGTAGATTTATTTCTTTTGAAGAAAGTTCAGTTCCATATACTTTTTAAAATCGTGCTGTTCTTATTGGAATAAAAACTTCGTATGTTTTTTTCGAAAGATTAAGATTTTTCCCCAATTCAATTTTGCAAGCAATTGGTAGCTTTGATGAATTTTTAACCGCTAAAATATAAAAAAACATATTCAACAATAATTTTGAAAAATTCTTTTATTTTTAATTCCATTTTAATTTCTTGCTCAAACCTTTAATAAGGTTTTAATTTTTAAAAGAATTCCAGACGAAAACCAAATTTTAGTTTAATCTGAAACCAAGTATTTGTTTGAACTTTATTATCTATCTACTGCTTATGTAGTGTACAATTCGTTTTTAATCACTTGTACACTATATCCCCGATTCATTGGCATAGTCTTTTGTTAAAACGCTGTCATTAAATATTCTGCAGTGATTCTGATTTAGCTAGTTCTATAATTAATGAATTTAAAATAAACAAACGTTTAAAAGTTAATTATAAATATGCGATTAATTTAAAACGCCCGCTTTTTCATATCATAATTTCAAAATCCCGCTTTTTGATAAAAACCACGTTAAATATACACTCAGTTTCGAGTAACAGAAAATATGCAATGCGTCTATAGTTATGATACGTAGTGTTTTTCTAAGTTGATTAAACGTCTAAAATGTGATCCATGCTCATAAATCTTTTCAGCGAATTTATTTTCACTTTTTTACTCAAAATATGATTTATGTACATATACATATCTGTATTGATCTTTTTTTGGATTAATTTTTCACATAAAAAATATGATTTGAATCTATATTAAACTCTTTTAGATTCGTTCAATGGTCACGCAACTAATGGAGACCCAACGTCAAATGACTGATGCTTTACTAATGTGTCGAGCTGCCATTGATGCCGAAAACGCTGAACTAGTCTCAGAGTATCAATTGAAAATTGAACCAGATTTTAATGAAGCACGCAAAACCTTAGAAAAAGAAATTGGTAAAACAACGGATGATCCATTCAATGATAACAAAACAGCTTTAAATAAAAATATTGGCTTTACAACAAATGGCTTTGAAAGTGATCCGTTTGTGGGTAACACGACAAAGACCTCAACAGAAAAAGGAGGTTTCGATGACAGTTTTAATACTGGTTTCGATGCAGGTTTTGATGCTTTTGCAAGCACCGGTACAACTAGTGGTTATGGGGATACACAAAAAGATCCATTTGGCGGTGATTCCTTTGCAAATAAACCAGAGGTAATGATTTTATTTTTGTTATTAAATTTTACTTGAAACTAATTATTTTAATAATTGCAGCCTGTTAAAGATACCTTTGACAGTGATCCCTTCGCCTCTTTACATGCGCCCACGGGCCAGGGCCAAGTGTTAAGCCCCAATACACAGACTGCTTCCACATTGGGTAGCAGTAATAAATCAGGACCTCCACCTAGACCAGAATCGCCTAGTCCAGCTTTACCGCCTAAAAAATCAAAGGTACCACCGCCAAGACCAGCTCCACCCAGGCCTTTACAGGTGTGCTTTCTTTTAATCTAAAACTTTAAGCAATTAATAATAAATATTTTTTAATTTAAGGCTCCTAATCGTCCGGCACAACCAGATGCCTTTGGTTCATCCTCAAATCCGGGAGGTTTTGCTGATTTCGCTGATTTTGACAATAAGGTGGGTAATTTTTCTGTACGTTGGGATCGGTGGTAATGCATGCGCACCGCTTTTTCATTAAACAAATTAAAATTTGTAACCGCTAACAATAATTTAATTTACTAACCGAAAAATATTCCATATTTTTCACTATAGTTTTGCAATTTATTATTGTTATTTAATTTTAGTTATTTTTTATGATTTACAACTTTCCCTGTTTTGTGGCTTTATATTATTTGTTATATTTTTAATAAATATTTAACAAAATTCCAGTTTTCTTTATTTTTACTAAACAAAATTCATTGAAATATGTAACTAACTATACATTCAATCATTTTATTTGTCGAATTTCTTTTCGATCTAATTGTTTTCTTTTTTTATTGTTGTTGGTTTTTAGTTGCTTTTCTATCCTGAGACCAAACCATACTAACTGTATGCTTTTACATTTTTTTCTACAAACAATTCTATTTTCAGTGAACATCATAATATCGTATTACATACATTTACTCGTATATATTATCTGTTTCTCCAGCTCTCTATCCAACCAAACTCCTCCTACCCCCTCTCTCTTTATATATATATACATAAAACATATAAAAACAGAACATGAGAAAGAAACAAATAACCAACCAATTAATCGTTTATTAATAAACTAACTAACTAAAATACATTATGCAAACCAAAAATTAAAATGTTAAAATGTTGTTTTCTTAATTTTCTTCATAACAAGAAACGCAAAAAACAACCAAATGAAAATTAAACGTTATATGTATAATAATTTAGAGTGTAACTTAATTAATACTAATACTTAACAACAAACACTTACTGGATTAGTTTATCATCATTAACAAACTGAAGGCTTTATTAAATTGTTAGGTTTTTTATGCATTAAGCTAGTCATACCCGCTACACCCAGCAGATTTATTTGATTTTTTTTATTTATTTGTAATACATATACAAATGCTACAAATTGGCTATAATTACCAGTTTATGTCGTTGATCATGAACGTAGAGGAATAACTTATTCAATTTATTTTCTATTTATAAAAGGATAACAAATATTTTTTTCACTACTTAATTCTAAGCCTGGCTGCGCCCCTCAAAAAGGGATCATAAATCTATGAAAATAAAAAAAAATCATTAATGGGGTTGGACAAATAATTAAAACACTAACCACTGTGTTATTTTTTCTAATAATTTTCTAATTTCCTCTTAACTAATTAGATATTTAGCTTTAATATTTTGTCGCATAGCCTTTATTTGTTATTACATGAATACATCTATTTCGACCAAAGTGAAATGGGCAGATCTTTCCAGGTCGCCTCAATGTTTTCCAACAATTCATCTAAATTTTTGCTATTTTTCTCTTCCAAACTTTTCTCAATTTCGTTTCACAAGTTCTCAATTGAATTGAGTTGAGGAAACTGTGCCGGCCATTTTAAAACATTTATGTTTGTCGTGCATAAAATTCCACAGTAGAGGCAAATTTTCTACAGCGAATGGCATCATCGCATTTTCTAATATATTTACTTATAGGTATTTTCAAATTTTCTTTTGCAAACTCTAGCCTTGATTTTATATTCTTTTTTGGAACAAAATGATTGCGTTGTGCGATGCAGCCACGAAGAGAAATTTCGTCTTATTGTTCTTGATGAAACTTCAATCCCATACGATGACTGCACTTCAACCTGTATTTGCCTTGGAGTTTTAAATGGATGAGCTTAAAAGATTACTTTTATAATTTGATCTTCTCTATTGTTTGTTTTACGCTGTTGCAAAATTTGTAGTTATCCCACATGTATTTAAATGATTTATGGCGTTGTATACTCTTCCTCTGGAGCAACCAAGCAAATTAAAAAAGGTTTTTAGGTTATTAATAGGTTTTATTTCTGATTCGGAACAAGTTGGTGCTTTACTCACACCTAACAATGCATTTGCAAATACAATCTGTTTGAAGAACAGTTTGAAAATATGTTATTTTAAAACAAAGTTGAAGATATTTTAATTATTTGTCCACCACGCAAAACGTATTATCGCAAAATAACGCATTATTTTACAAAATAAATTGATGATAGCGAAAAATAACTGGGGATTAAACATTATAAGACATAAAACAGAAAATTATTGTGGAAGAGTACCGTTAAGGTTGCAAAAGTAATATTAAACATTTTAAATTGGGTGAGATTGGAATTATGTTTTAATTATATGGCCACTGCTGTATATGATTAGACTACAATACGAATCATACTAAATGGGTATCTTAAGTAATTAATCGCAAAGTAAGACTGACTGCTATTATTGTAAAGGACGATCATATTTCCGTTCAATATACACTAAATTACATTCTGCTGACCCAGCCTTATTAGGTTTTCCATTGTCAAAAGTTTTTTTTGTCGCAGGAAAACATTTCCTGTCATTGAATTTTCAATATTTGTTGAAGAGATTGTTGGATTGTTCCGGATCGAAGGTCCAATTGTTCCTAGAACTCAATATTTTGTACAACTTCAGCAGGATGCGCCCATAAATCCTATGAATGTAGTGCAGTATAATTGACTGCATAGTTAGATATGTGAAGTGTATTGTAATGACCCTGAATACATGCTGGTCATAAGTTGGGGTCGTCGCAATCGTCTGTGTAGGATCACAAGGCATTAAACCCGTTACTGCCTCAGTTATGTCAGAATGACTCTTGCTTTAAGCAACCAAATATTTTTGTTATACCTGTTTCACACTCATCAGTTCTGACTTGTCAAGTCAAGTATTTTTCCATGAGAAGGAAAGAGAAAATTATCTTTTTGCTTCTCATTGAAAAATACTTGACTTGACAGTAAGAACTGATGAGTGTGAAACAGGACTTAGTAAACTGCAACAGTAGTACTATGTATCAAGAATGATAAAATAAAGATTACGCCATGCGCATGATTTCCCGTTATGTGACGTAGAAGGGCTATTCTAAGGGTTACCAATAATGTTTCATGTGATAGAATTAAAATTTCTTGCGAAAAATTTATGTTTTATGTGATAGTTGGCAACCTTGCAATTGAAATCTCAGAGTTCTAAAATAAAATCTGTTTAAAAAAGAAAAACAAACAAAAAAAAAAAAACAATTAAAAAATAAAAACATGAGTAAAAAAAACAAGTGAGAAAAAATTAGCCAATAGAAACACAGAATGTGTGACGTCACAGGGCCTAAATGCGCAGAACATTTTAAAGTTTTACGCGCGTTGGCGTAATCTTTATTTTATCATTCTTGCTATGTATTACGTTAAAAGCTGTCAAGTACGAGTTGCGATTAAATGTATACTGCCCTTTTGTTAGATTCGTTCAATTGTCACTACGGGAATTCCCGGAAAATTTAAAATTAACTTAGTTTTTAAATGTTTGCCCGGAAAATCCAGGTAATTACCGGCAAATAATGGTCGTTAATTCCGGGGAAATTTAAAGTTAACGTACATTTTTGCTAAAAAATAACAATGAATGTTATAAAAAACAAGAAATTTTAAATTCTTGAAAATAAGTTTTAAATATTTTTTTATTTGATACCGTGTTGCTAAATTTCTAATTGTTGGTTTCTGTATAAATAATTGAACTTCATTAAACACAACTAAACTTTAAAAACAATAACATTGAAACTGAACGTAATAAATGGCATTAAAAATTATCTGTCTTGAAAAACACATAAAGCAAGAATTCAACAAAGTGCGTCATCGAATCGTAGATGTCTATACTAGGTGGAACTGCACAATTAGGATGATCTAGTAATTTCTTAAAATAAATAACGCAGTAAAAAGGAGCTAATTTTATTTTTTTAACATTGAATTTTAATATGAAAAATGTGAAAAGGGAACAAATTTCATGTGGAATTTTTATTCACGATAGGGGTGAATATGTATTACACATACATATGTAATACGAATAAGAGAGTAACACGAATTGCTAGTACAATAGAATGGTTCGCCTTCCATACAAAAAAAGTTGTGTCACTCACAATTTCAACAATTCCAGAAATAATTTTTTTAATTTTTTGCCACGCCTACAAGTACCGCCCTTTTAGTATTTCGTTCACTGTGTCGCTATTTTTAGTCCGATCATAACATTTTGTATACAGGTATTTATGGCTCTGTAAGGGCTACATTTCTGTCCTTAATAATTTTTTACTACCACGTCAAATTCTAGTCATGACTTTTAAAAACTCGGTTCATATCCACAATAATGCAAAATATTTTTGTTCGAATTTTTAAGTCATGACTAGAATTTGACGTGGTAGTAAAAAATGATTAAGGACAGAAATGTAGTCCTGACACAACTTTTTTCTTCGAACCACTCTATAGAACAATCAAGTATGTACTCGTCTTATCTTCCCCTCACCTCGATGTCTAAAAGGTAATCAACTTAGCTTAAAGAATTGCTTTGTGTAAATTGGGACTAA
Source organism: Bellardia pandia (assembly GCA_916048285.2). Lineage (NCBI taxonomy): Eukaryota > Metazoa > Arthropoda > Insecta > Diptera > Calliphoridae > Bellardia > Bellardia pandia. The sequence continues at coordinate 13,077,025 of OU696533.1, forward strand.
GTTACATAACATGATGATGATGGTGTTTCTGATTCACAAATGGAGATTAATCTTAAAACCAAGTTACAAAACGCAATTTATATTGCAAAATAAAAATCAGGAACTGAATATCAGAGGGCAATTAACTTTATATGAAGAAAGTACAATCGGACAAAAAAAAATTCAGATTACCTTTAAGCGTTGTTTTTCTTTAAAAATATACTTTAAAAATATACTTAACTTTTTTGAGAATTAATTAATTGTAGTTTTTCATTCATTTTCATTTTGAATGTAGTAAAGATTCAGAGAAATAAAACCCACATTCAAATTTCTTGAAAAAAATCACTTAAAAATCATTGAAGCGCAATGAAGTAAACTGATGTTCTTTATGTTTCATCATTTCACAAAATTTTTTTTAATACTATTTTTACAATTATCTTACAACTCTTTAATCTAATTAGGTAGTTGTTAAAAGGGCATCATTTTGAGTTATTTATAAAATTTATTTCAAAAAATTTATTTTATCTGCTGGGTTATGTTTACGCTTTCGAAAAATTCCATTTTAACATTCCTACAATCAATGAATTTCTCTAGTTAATTGTTTATTATTATTATTATTATTATTATTATTATTACTATTAAGTTATGTGTATGTTTAAAACAATTTCCAAGTGACTTAACAATATTTAGCTAATAACTAATAACATATATACTTACACTATACACATGATTTAACAAAAAAAAAAAAAAAAAAAAAAAAATACTGTATTCATAAATGCAATAATATTGACTCACTGCCAGGATCATGGTAGGCACTGATTTAAAAAATTGCAGTTACATGCAGGTGTGAGGCCCAAATTTATTACATCTATGGACTCAGCTTAATATACTATAAAATAACTAAGAAACATCTTAAACTAAAATAAAGAAAGTATTTAAACATTTGTTCGCTTATAAATATTTCTTCGTGTACCTTAACATCTTGAATAACAAAAAAAGTGTTCGTTAAATTTAAACAACTACAATTAATATTAATTTTCTTAATAACTAATCATTCTCGGCACTATAATTAACATTTTCAATATTGCTAAGAAGATCATTTCATAAATGAAAACTAACTTCAAATCATAATTTAAAAGATAAAACGATTTATATTGTAAATAATTTTGTTTTATAAAATAAATCATAGTACATATGTTCTTTAAAATGCCTGTTCGTACTAGTAATCACAGTATTCATAAAACCCACAGTATCAAAGTTACATATATTTGTTAAAATAATGGCTACTTTTATGATATCTAATAAATTTTAGATTTTTTTTATTCAGTATAAATTTAAACGCCTCTTAAGACTTAAGGTACGGTCACACATGTCAAAAATTCCAATTGATGAAATTTGTTCACTTTTATTTTTTTAACATTGAATTTAAATAGGAAAATGTGAAAAGTGAACAAATTTCACGTGGAATTTTTATTCACGATAGGGGTGATTTACTCAAAAAAGTGTAACCAAATAAAATCAAACTAAATATTTGTTGTGTCTTGTCCTAAAAACATTAAGTTTTTTTTAAGTAAATAAACGAGTTCAAATATATTTTATTTAGTGGTTACTTTTTTTTTTTATTAAATAATTTTTAAGCTTGAGGTCACTTTTTGTTTTTTATAAAAGATTTTTTATTTTTATATATAAATTACTCGATATTTCGATTTCCTTTGGAAATCTTCGTCAGGAGTTTAGAATTTGTTATTTTTTTAATATTAAAATAAACTAACTCCTGACGAAGATTTCCAAAGGAAATCGAAATATCGAGTAATTTATATATAAAAATAAAAAATCTTTTATAAAAAGCAAAAAGTGACCTCAAGCTTAAAAATTATTTACTAAAAAATCATACAAAAATGTCCAAGAAAATAGAATAAAATTATTTAGTGGTTACGTGTTTTTCGTCAAATATTTTCCAAACAAATTTGTGTTAAAAAAAGCGTAACCACTTGTTTTAGCACAAATATGTTTGACGTTGTTAGCTCTTACAAGAGTTTTGCAAAATCAAGCAGCATCAAATAAAATAAGACTCAATATTTTTTGTGTCTTGTCCTAAATAAAAGTTTTTTTTTTTTTAATAAATCACCCTTATTCTGTTTAGCGTCGCACAGTGGCGCCCGTAGAGCAAACGAGGTTGCAAAAATCAAAATTTTCATGAGCGCCGACGAAGTTTTAAATAAACCAATGTTATAGGAAACTTTTCAACGATTTCAAATATGCCACTCTTAATAATATCACATTTTTAGTTTAGAAGATATAACCGTTCAAAGTTGACCGACTTTCGGTTTTCAAAAAAACACACAATTTTTAGTCAATTTGTTGCGATTTCAGGTGTAATATCACGAAAAATAGGTAACGAATCGCCATATTTTTTTTTTGTATTGATTGATGTATTTATTAAAAGTATAATGATAAAAAAAATTACCTGTTTGCTTTGTGTTTCTCCTGGTAAATCACTATTTAAAAACTATCCGTTTTTTCATTATTTTTCAACTTTGACGGAAAATAAAAAAAAAATGTATATTTTTGTAATTTTGCCATATTTGCAAAGCCTGTTCTTTGATTATTTCTTTACATAATTCAAAAGGTTTTATCTGCCCGTACGTGCCCGTTTGGCTTCTAGAGGTAAAAAATGTTAAAAAGACATGGTTGCAGAAATTGTATGGCGCACAGTGGCGCCATTTGAGTTTTTTCGTTGCAAAAATCATATCTTTTGAACCGAATAAGATAATTGAACAGTTTAAACAGCATATGAAATGAGCGTTTGGAAAGGGTGCTACGCTTTGTAGGGGCATACTTATGGGTTATCAAAGTTAAAATTAGTAGAAAAATCAATTTTATGGTAATGGATGAATATTTTACAGAAAATTGAAAAAATAAATTTAAAACAAAAAATTATTTTTTTTTAATTTGTTGGGTAATAATTTAAAACATAAACCCCTAAAGAAAAAAAAAATAAAAACAATCTAAAAATGTAAAAATAATTTTTTTTTAGTTACTATAAAATTGATTTTTCTACTAATCAATCAAAATCAAAAAATTATTTTGCGAAATTGACCTATAAATGGTCCACATAAATAGGTCATGTTTACATCGTTGGCCTTTAAAATACCTATCATTTGATATACATATATATCGTCTAATAAATAAATGTAGTTTTCAAGATATAGCTAAATATATTCCAAACTTTGGGGCACCGCCCACTCGAAATAGGCGTGGTCGACAAAAAAATTTTATTTGTATTTAGATTTAAAACTCTATTAGTGATACAATTTTGAAAATGATTAGAAAAATGTCAGATTTTTTTCAGTTCTTCTTCCACCAGCTTTTCAAATTGATTTGTGTTTGGAATTTGAATTTTTTTCCATATTTTTTTTAATTATAAATTTTTTATTTTTATTATTTAATTTTTTTCCAATTCTTCTTTGTAAAAGAATACAACACTACACAACACAACACGATACTAAAAAGACCGTCGACAAAATGAAAGGCAACATCGACGTCAATTCAAGTTACAGAATACAAAACAATGTCGACAGTCATCGATAAATGACAATATTGACAACGAGAATACGGATTTACAACAAACGATGTCGTCTTGTATCGACGACGCCAAACAGAATAAGGGTGAATGAGTTCAAAAATATTTTAATTAGTGACCGTACCTTTACAGTTATTACAGTTTTTGAAAAAGATAAGCAACAAAACTCTACAGAGTTTTTTATGCTTCTTGTTCTGTTGTTGTGTATTTTTTTGTCTGAACTTCTTATGACAAATTCAATTTCATCTCTATGTTTTCTTTGAGGCGTTTTATTTTCTAGAAAAAATATATATTTTGCTATGAAATTTAATTTTATGTTCGCCATCGTCTACGTTTGGCTTGTTTTTTTTAGCCAATGTCCCTTTATTGGCTTCTCAAAATTTAGTTGAGGAAGATTCAGATTTGTTGTGAATCAAAGATCTAATTGTTCTTGGAACTTTTCCCTAAGGGATAATATGTTCTGGTGTAATTCCATCACTTTGACGCTGTTACCATCCTTGGAAGAGTTGTCGACATCGGTGCCATGAGCTTGCACGGGCTTCAAACTGGATAGAATCTCATTGATTACACCCAATGAAACTTGAAGTTGACTAGACTTGTTTGTGTTGACTTGATAATTGGTTGAGGTCCCTTCGAGGTATACGTGATAGTTGTGGTTGATACTTAAAGCGGGAATAGTAGCACTTGGTTAAAAGATTGAGGGTGCTGTAACATAATTGATTAGCGAGTTTGATCATTAAGCATGAGTTGGTATTTGTGGCCTGGGTTCGATTCCCAGCCGCTGCCACTCAAGACAATGAGTTTCTGATAATAATTAGTGTTCCTATCTTATTATAATTAATATTTATCACAGCGCCCTCCTTCAGTGGTATAGCATTTAAACGCCACCGAAGTAAAATAATTAAATAAGGGCTATAAATCAAGCTTTGATTAATGCGCCTACTCCCCACCAGAGGCACTGCAATACTGTACTACTAATAAACATAACGCGCAATTACAGTGTTGTCATATGAAAAGCATTTCTCTACTTTAACCACCTATTCTTCTCCTACCTATCCCTTTCCAAAGAAAGTAACAATTAATTAACTAATATATAGGCATATTAACTGCCTGAGTGTTACTTCTCTTCAAAAAAAAAGTAGGGATGGCAATTGGCTACGTGCTCAGGAAATGTATTGGAGAGGTGGCAGTCTTGACAGTTGTGTTAGAAACCCGCCCTGGATGGTGTCGCAGAAAGCTGGGTGATACAAAAGCCCGTATTGATTTCTGTCTTTGAAATTAGTGGTACTTGCTACAGCGATTGGATACTTATCTAATAATTTGCCTGGGCTTTGTTGATTTACTAAGCAAAGACTCTTAAGCAAGGTGGTCGTTGTAGTCATGTACGAGAAATTGCAAATTGTACAAGTATGCTCTTTGCAAGACATACATTAGTATGTTCTTGCTGGACATACAATGCGGTGGTGAGCCGAGTTCACACTACGTTTGAGTTCGCCTTAAGGTTGGGCCACAAGTCAGGTATATACGATAATCTTGAACACATGTATTCACGATTTTCTTGATAGAATGTATTCTCGGCACTCAAGCTTTTATCTGGAATTTCTGTATGAAGTTCAATTCCAATGTATTGTACAACTTCAACAGGACGAGTCCATAACTACACTGAACGTAGTGTAAATAAATTGACTGACAGTGAATATGTGAGTTTTTTTTATCTGTGATGTGTAATAAAAACTCTGAGTACATGCTGATTGGTTGGGGTATATTGGACCAGAATGCATTAAAACTGTTACAAATCTCTTAGTTGTGACTCTTTTTTTTAAGCGGCAGAATTTTTCTAACAGTACTCTGCGACAGCTTAACTGATGGCGTAAAGCCATCAATTGCGACCTGCGATCAAATAAATTCTGTACTTTTGTTAGATTCGAGCAATTATGCTTTTAGCAATGTGTTCAACAGCCATTGATGCAAAAACAAACGCAGAATTAGTTTTAGTATATCCATGATTCTTATACGTTAGGGTATGTTTGACCAGAAGGCATTAAATGTGCCAGAATGACACTTGTTTTACGGGGCAGAATCTTATTGTCAGTGTTCAGTGTACGAGTATATCTATGAGAGTCTTTCAAAGCTGTAATGTACAGTCTGCTAGCAAATGAATTTTGTCTTTTGTCAGATTCGTGATGAAGAAAATGCTGAATTAACCCTCCGTTGGCCATCCGTTGCCCTTATACGAAATACAGGGTCCACAGCGACCTATTTCTATTTGTATGGAATTTTATATGAAAACGCCATTTTTTTTTTGCTTTATAATTATTTACGAATTATACATGTATAATGAATGTAAATGAAATTTTTAATTATTTTATATTTATAAAAAGTAACTAAAATTCAAAGAACACGTTTGTGGTGTGTTCAAATAATGAAACAAGTTAAAAAAAGTGGATTTATTAATGATTTCTTGAAATTTCTACACAAGGTCCCAGCGGACCTTTTCGCACGTTCCCGTACTAATCACCTTTAACTCTCAATACAAACTGAACTATCGGTTGGATCGCGTTGAACTTTTTTTTTTTTTTTTAACGATACTAGATAAAATTTCCTTGGTATATATTTGGGGGTCGAGTATACTTCCTATATACCATCAAGGCGTAATTTCTGTTTGAAAACGAAAAGGTCAACCATTGACCTTCTCCCCCAGCGAAGGCAGCATTTTAAAAATATTGCCCTAATACCTAATTATCACCATGAAATCCCCAAAATAGTAGAAATATTGCTCATTTCAAAACTGCAAATTTAAACAGAGGCAACAATTTGAAAATGTTGTCCTGATACCTGCAATACTATGAATTACTTTAGTTTTTTTTCCCATATAAAGTATTATTTATTAACTTAACAACATCATCATCATACTAATCGCCATGAAATCCCCAAAATAATAGAAATATAACTCATTTATAAACACACAAAATGATGTTGTTTAAGTTGAAAAATATAATAATGTATCACTCCAATTTAATACAAAATCAATCACACCATTTAAACCCAAACTATTTACGAGTTTTGAACATAAATGATTAAAATCAAAGTATATATTAATGTTTAGCTAAATATTACTAGTTTGAATTTAATTGTAATTGTCTTTTTTTCTATTATTATTATTATTTAAAATATCAGTATTTATAAAACTACATACAATAAAATATACATACATATACTTGTGACCAATTAAGAAAATATCAAAAATACTCCATTAATATTAATAGCTAGTAAATGTGTTAGAAATTGTGAAATTATAGGCGAATTCTTTGTTTATATATCTCCATTTAAAATAATATTATCCAATTGTATTTTAAAAAAGCAACATTTTTGACAAAACTGAACAATGTTGTTAATAAGTAGCAACAACAATACTATTAAACAATGTGTTTAGAACGTAATAACCTAAGCATACAAATTGAAATAATTAAAATTGAAAATTCAAATATTAATAATAGTGGGGTTTGTATAGTGAGTCACATTATTTCATTATAACAACTAGTGCTGCCATTGAGTAGTGGATATCGAGTTTTCTCAGAAATCGCACTATACGAGTTGTTATAGATATGATCTCATAAGACAAGTTCAAGGTTAATTTAGTGGTACCGCAAGGCTCCGTTCTTTCTACTACTTTATTTCTTATCTTTCAAAAAAAAAAAAAAACTTCTACGTCAAACTTTCAAGCCTTTCTATTATTTTGCAGATGATGGCAACATTTGCAATTCATACTCATGCAACCATAGAGCAAATATTTAATTGGAGAATGGGCAAATGAGACAAAACATGAATGATACACTTGTGCAAAAAGAGTCAATTTTAACGTACGTAAAACTTCATTGTATGTTAACACTCAAACGCACAACAGATAATGTTGCTTCATCACTTTTTACGAGCGGTGCAAATATTAAGCAATCAGACGCTCTTGATGTGCTAGACATGAGAATCCAGTGTGATGTCAAAAGAAGTCTCGGTTTTTTTTTAACGGTGTAGAAAATATTTCACTCGTCTGATCTTCATACTATTTATTCGTACCCCACTTATATTCAATCGAAAATGTTTTAGAACTCTCAGGCACGGGCCGGTGCTTCGAAGTCTATTTTAGAGATACAGTGGGTGGCCAAATTATTAGTTACACTATATTAATTAAGATTCAACCGCTTTTAATGCGTATATAAATTTATTTCTTGTACCAGATGCTTTCGTATTTTAATTCTGGTAATACTGTTAAATATTTTGTGCAGTGCCAACAATGATTGGTGACATTAGAGTGCAGTTGTAGATCATTATCTGTCATTCTGTTCTGAAGTGTGAAATATGCAATTTTGATTAAATTGATTGAAGTCTGGCATTACGATGAAGAACTAAAAGAAAATGTTCAAAAATGAATTCAGAACATGCCAAAAAGGCTGCAAGCTGTAATTGATGCCAAAGAAGGTTCTACGAAATATTGAGATTTTTTTTCAAAAAATTTTGTAATATTTCTTTTCCTCAAATATATATTTTTAAAACAAAAGAATTTATTTTTAATTGAATTGAAACACTTAATTTACCTAAAAGAACAAATAAAAGGATAAATTTCCACTATTTTAAAATGTTATACGGCTTCAAACTAAACAATTTTGCGTGTGTAACTAATAATTCGGCCACCCACTGTACTCGACCGCGTGCAGTGGCGTTTTGGTGGCAGTGGGTTATCCAACTCTATTGATTAACTGGAGCATCGCCGCAATATGAGTGGTGTTTCACTGTTCTGTTGCAACTATAATGTAATATATTCTGTTGAAATTAAGGGAACTTGTTCCCGAAGTCCGTAGTTTTTTGCGTAATACACGTTCTTCAGTCAGGGCACATACATTTATGGTCGACTGGACTGGTCATACTGGCCATATATGAAATTAACAAATATTCCCTGTCACTTTCAATATAGGAAAATTCAAATCAAATGTTCACAAACACTACTCCCTCTATCATCCCTCCCATAACTTATTTTCCTAGTTCCAAGACAATGCAGGTTCAGCAAAAAAAAATATAGATTTTCTCTCTGTAAAAATCTATTAAATCAATTGACTTGTATTGAGTACCCAAAATTAAAAGAATCGATTAAGTATGGAGTAAACAACATTAGTAGAATTTCCGAGCAACTAGTTTCACATAGAAAAATTATTATAAATCAAGTGGTTTCGGTTTACAGCAACCTTAAAAATGTAAATTCGTTTCTAAAACGAAAATTTTACTCGAATTCGTTTTATAAAACAAGAAAATGTTGTATGCTTAGGTTATTTCATTTATCATACATATTGCAAAGACCTATTTTTCTTTAAAATTACAATATTTTTTTCGAACTCACTATTTGATCTTCAAACCCAACAATAGGCAAGACTTTTAGCTACAGTACGAGTACAGTAAAACAATAATAATTTGGGTACGGTCAAACTTGACAAATATTTGCCGAAAAAGACGTAACCACTAAATAATATTTTTGAGCTCGTTTATTTATTAAAAAAAAGTCTGTTTATTTAGGACAAGACACAAAAAATATTTAGTCTTATTTTATTTGATACTGTTTAATATTACAAAACTCTTGTAAGAGCTAACAACGTCAAACATATTTGTGCTAAAACAAGTGGTTACGCTTATTTTGAGTAAATATTTGCCATGTGTGACCGACCCATACCTTTAGACGACAATTCAATTAATACTACGTAATTACTCGTACATGCACATTTGTAACCATTTTTTTTTTCAATACGCAACACATGCACATACAAATTTAAATGTCATTTAATGAAAATAAACAACTTGAAAAAAAACTTAAACTTATTAACAAATACACAAAAAAAAAAACGAATATAATAAATACAAAATCTCGTTATCATTATATTTATGAAATCATGCTATAGTTAAATTAAAAAACAAATTATTAAAAATTACATACAAAATGGCATAACAAAATAATTTAATAAAATCTCAATTAATGTAAAGAAAAATAATATACACATTAAAAAAATACAAATAAATAAATAAAAGAGCATTTGCAAAAACAATAAAAAACAGACAGTGTAATTAAAACATATTTATAAAAAAGAATATTTAAATTAAATATTTTAATGAGTCGAACTTCTATAAATTGAATCACCATTATCCAGAAAAAAACTTCAACTTATAGTAACTTTAACTTTGGGAATAAAATTTTAAATTGTTCCAAATTAAATAAATATGTAGCAATAATGACACTAACTGTACATACTTTTAATACCAATTCATTTTTATTTATCACCAAATTACTTTTATTTTTAATTGTGTACTTTACTTATTTATTGTATTTACTAATATACTGATTAAAATTTGACTGAATTTGTTCAGATTTGATTTGTGCGAAAAGTGATTCTAATTTGTGTAATGCTTTGTAGTGGTAGAGAACATCGGTTTGCTATTTCTGGCAGGCTTCCTCGGAAACATCATTGCTTTCACCACAAGCTTTTTTGTAACATGTCTAAAAAACAAAAAAATAGCATATGTACATACATACATGTATGTAAATGTACTTAATATTTATTTTTTCCCCTCACATTACCTAATATTCCATTTATCCAGCCAACTATTGCTTACCTTAAAGTCATTCACTTTGAGTTCCTTTAATATTTCTCCAAATATCGGCATTTCCGGTCTTTTGTTGTCCTAAACCACTTAAAAACAGTCTTGTTGATGTAATCGTATATTGGTTTTTTTTATTCTCTTATTTTTCTGCCTCGTCTTATTTCTTTGATCTACTGTCCATTTCTTTTATTATATTAAACTTTTCTACAATTGGTAAATTACGTTTCGGTGGCATTCTACTTTATTGCAATAATTCTTTGTTTGTTCTTTAAAACAAACGAAACAAAAATTAAAAAAAAAAATTAAATTCAAAAATTTTTAAAATTTCAACAAAATTTAATTTTTTTTTATTTTTTAATAGAATTTACTTAAATAAATAGTTGAAATTTCTTGATTATAAACATCATGCAATTTATTCCAAATGGTTTTTTATCGTTTTTTAGCTTATAAAATGTACGTTATTTTAATATCTATTACATTAACGAATTGAGTTAACAGAGATCGTCAGATAGGGAAGAATTTAGGTTTTAAAAAAATTAATAAAAATTCAAATAGAAAGAATTTTAAAAAACGGGAAAACCCATTTGGGTTAAATTGCATGATGTTTATAATCAAGAAATTTCAACTATTTATTTAAGTAAATTCTATTAAAAAATAAAAAAAATTAAATTTTGTATGAAATTTTCAACATTTTTGAAATTTTTGGTAACCCATTGAATGCGCCTCTTAAAGGTCTTTCATATGATACCAAATTTACATATAGTTCCTTTGGAAGAAATGTGAAAAAAATCAAAAAACCTCTAAAAAGTATCCAGCTCACCAAATATTGACCCCAGGACAAAAACAAATTGAGAAACGTAGTTTAAAAATGAATCAAATTTTCATATTAGTCGGGAACATCGACACCTTATTTTTTCTCCATTCAAACGGGGCCACCCTAATGTACATACATACATATGTAGATATGTATATCATTGGACATCTTGTGTGGACAGCTTGGTTTATTGTGAATATTTAAATAATTTATATTTATTTGTGCTTGATTTTGTGTCCATTATATTATTAACATATTTGCATAGTTTTTAATTTGTTTTTATTTTGCATATTTATTTATTGTTGTTTTTTATGTATTTCTATTAATTTTTTTTTTTTATTAAGAAATATTTAATTCGTTTGGTAATTAATATCTTTGGTAATAGAGCCTTTTAATTATTTTGCCATTTCCATTTTTTCAAAAGTGGAATCAAGTGCTGCTGACTTTCAAGAAATCCAATTTAAATCTATTTCCAACTAAAAGATTCAAATTTTTTTTATAATTAACAAACACAAACTGCAAAGCTTTTTGGCTTATCTGCAGAAAACACCTTTATCGGGAATCGTAACCGCAACCCTCTGACTGATAGTCAGGCACGCACAGTATCGCCTAGTCTATCGGGGCAACAAAATATATTTCAAAATTACCTAAGCCACATTTCAATCTTTTAGTTGGAAATAGATTTAAATTGGATTTTCGAGTACGACTAACCACTTCAGATTTTTTGACAAGATCCATAGATCGTGTAGAATCCTTTCTGAACGCTAAGAAATTCGATAGAGTGATTTTTTAAGAGCTTTCGGATTTGATTTAATAAAAACATCATATTTAGGGAAATATATACAATCTTTATTTGAGTCGATAGATATTAGCTGCCAGTGCGTCAACCGTTCGGGCTAGCCTCTATAGATATGAGCCTTTACACAATCCCACAAAAATTTGCCTAAAGGCGTTAAATCGCACGATTTAAGCGGCCAATTGAACAATCCCAAACTTGAAAGAAAACTGTTCTCCTTTTAATTGGGCCACTGTTTCGCAAGCTGTGTGGCATGTGGAACCGTTCTGTTAAAACCACATGCCAGCCAAGTCTAGCTCTTCTATGTAGGGCAAAAAAAAAAAAACGGTAGCGTTCGCCATTCACAGTCTTTGAAAAAGTACGGTCCAAAGTAGTCTTGGGCGTTAGTTCATTTCAGTGATCGTTTATTTTTGTTCAGTTCAAAAAAATGAACTAGGTCGTTCTTTTCGTTCAGTTTTTCACTGAACTACTGATTGTATTATGATGAGGTCAAAAGCAATGTGTACATATGGGCAATTTCACGTCAAGTGACCAATTTTTAAATTGATGAAATTTGCACCAATCCAAGTACTATTGGATAGTATGCCAGACCCAAATTTTCAGCTCTATCATTCAAGAACTGCCGGAGTTAGAGGGGGTCAAAGTTGGACATTTTGGTCATACAGGGTTTTTTTTAAATGAGTGTAACTTTTCACCTATTGGTCCTAGCAAAAACTGTCCAAAGGACTTTAGATAGCTATTTCATCAATCATTCCAAAAATATTTTTTTTAATTTTAAAAAACATTTTTATATAATTTTTTTTTTTAAATAATTTTTTTTTTAATTTTTCCCCCCTCAAAAGAAAGCTTATACAATTTTCTTTAATGCCTTTATAATCGCTTAATGGGATGCGAGTGGGATATCTATCAAAAAAATTATTTTTTAACTCAAGAATAGGATTTTTCAATATTTGCCACATGCATCATTTTCATTTTCCCCCATTTTTTTATTGTTTTTTTTTTCAAAATGGAGTTTTTATTTTTCCTCAAAAGAAACTTTAGACCATTGCTTTTAAGAGCTTTGTATAAAGCTTTGTATAAAGAAAATACAAACGAGTAGTTAAAAAAATATTATTTCGACAGATATTACCGTGGTCAGGTGATAAACCAGGTTTGGTACACTTTGCACATGCAAATTAGGAGGGAACAACGATCAAATTCAATAGATCTTGTTCCGAAGGTGACAATTTCATACAAAAATCATTAGTTGCAACGCCAAACTAGAATGAATACTGGCTAAATGCTTTAGTCCCTAAACTAATACAGATTTGTGCAAAAAAAAAAAAAAAAAACTGCATTTTTGTTTAAAAACTAGGTTGTTTGTGAAAGAACCGATCTATGGACTGATTTGTTACATAACCCTAAAATATTTGGCGATTTAGAAAGTTATTTACTAATTACTGGGTTATATTGAAATTCCTTAAAAATCAGAATTTGTTTACAGTATGGCATTATTTGTTGTTGTCCTTAATTTTTCGCTTTATTTTATTTTTATAATTTCGTTTTTTTTTTACTTTAATTTTTTTTAACCAACATGTAGGCTCCCACTTTACCACCACCATTTGCACCCACAATACCAACAAAAACACACACTCAGAACAATTTTATTAAGCTAAAGAACACAACATCAGCCACAACTGTCACCCCACCATCGTCATCAACAACGTCGTCAATAGCATCTTTGTCAACAACAAATCTATCATTATTTGATAATTTCACTTTGACACCACCCACCCCTGCTAACACTATTGCAACCAATCAAACATCCACTTCCTTATTTGGCTCGAATACGGCTTTAAATAAAGATGCTTTAACGGAGTTGTATAGTAAGACAAATGCAAGCATTTCCAACATGACCAATGTCGACCACATCACCGCCATCACAACCAACACTACTACATCAACTTCAACAACAAACATAAATAATCATTTAACACGTTCCACTACACCACTGCAGCTGCCTGCAACTACAACAACAACACCAAGTACATCAAGTCTAGTTGATGCGTTTGGAACAATAACAACAACGACATCGTCAGCTATGTCAGAGGCAATGGCAACGGCAAAATCGAATAAGACGGATAAATTTAGTACAATAAAATCAACGTCTTCGATTATAAGTGGACCGACAGATTTTAAGGATGATCCATTTAAAGACTATCGTTATGAGGATCCTTTTAACATTAAAGACCCGTTCGATGACGATGATGATGAATATCCAACTGATCCGGAACAAGTTTTTAAGGATGATGTAATTGTTGGTGAAGATGGTAAGTAAAAAACAATTGAATAAATATTGAGGTTACAATTTTTGGAATAAGTAATAAACGAGTTTTGCATAATGACAATTGCTTTGATAGATCAATTGTCCCTTGAATTATTGAAATTTAACGGATTTCGTGCAGCTGATATTTGACCATTTTTCATATTACGGCAAGATATATTGTCAACAGGGATGTGCAGTAAAATGAATAGATTTATATTTTACTCTATTTAACTCAGGCATTACTGGACTAGTTCTAAGTAATGCATGTTTGTTATCAGCTCTCTCTCTGTGTCTACATTCAAAATCAATACAAGGTCTTTCAACAAGAACTTTGCTTTCCAAAATAAAAAATTTATATGAAAATTATTCAAAGGTTAATGTCTTTGGAAAGAGTAGAGTTTGACAATTATAAATGAAAAATGTCATTAGAGAGATGTACACCACGACCACGCCAAATGGCGTGTTTATTTCTTTACTCACATCACAGATTTTGAGTTTTAAGATTGTAATCGATTGGCCCACAAAAAATTATCCAGTGGAGTTAAATCACAAGATTGCAATAAATTCATTGTTTCGATGGCTCTGTGTCACTGTCCTGTTGAATTCACATGTCAGAGATATCCATATCATGAGTAATGGCCAAATTTATGTTGTTAACATCTCTCGATAACGTGATTCATTTGCCATAACCGCATTTCCAGCAGAATTTTCTAATCGGCTGTTCTAATTAACGGAAAATTTAGCAGAGGAGTAATCAAATGACGGCCTTTTAAACATGACAAATGTTAAATTAGTTTAATTTAAATGATTTTAATACATTTTAAAACCTTCTTAAAGTCGTCGGTACGGACCGACATACACTTAAGGTTTAGGTTAGGTCAGCAGGCGGCCATAATTATACAGCTCTCTTAGGTCCATATAAATGGTCCCTTTGTGTTGCCTGAAAACAAAAGAGAGAGAGAAGAAAGGAAAAGGATGTGGATAGAGACAGATAGTAAGTACATATAGACAAGGGAAAAAGTGTCGGGTCCAAAAGGTTTGTAGAGAAAAGGATGGAGTAAAACAAAAAAATGGAATTGAGTGTCAAATCACGGTAGCCAATTACTTTGCCTAATGAATATGCTCTAATTTCAAAACTAATATCTCAGATAGACTATTAAAGGATGGTCGTCCCAGAAAGCTGTTACTCATTTCTATTACACAGAAGATGAGAGATGGTTTCCTTCTCTTCTTCATTTTTGCAACTTCTGCAAAAATCATTGTAGGGTAGAACTAGTTTTTGCAGTGTCCTGTGATCACTGACACCAAGTTACTTGAGGATTATCATCACTCAAAATACGGCAGTTTTGTTTATTGACGTATCCCTGCAAGTGAGCTTTATCGCTGAACAAAATTCGCTTATGAAGATCGAAATCAACGGCAATCTTGTTTTGGGCCCATTTACCGAAGTTTCAAAATAAATTTGAACAATTCGGAAGCGTCGTTTAGGCGGCTATTCATGATGAAATGCCAAACGAAACTAAACATAAATCACTTTACAGCTGATTAAAAAAGTGTTGCCAACTTCAAATTCTGTACATCTAAAAAAACAACATATAATTTAACGTCATCTCAACTGGAATTATGATTTCACCTAAAACGCAGTTGAATTTTAGATTTACATAATTTAATGGTTGCTAAATAAAAACACACTAAAAATCGCTATTTTTTCTTATATTCCAGATGAAAAACTTAAAGCCTATCTTTACAACGCCAACAAAAACTTCGCTCTCGATTCTTCTCAAGCAAATACAACAAGTTCTTCGAGTGCTTCGAATGCTTTCGCTACAGCCAAATCACATTCTACTGTAAGCAGTGAATTTCTAAATCAATTTGATAGCTTTACGCTACAATCCAATCCAAGTCCAGTGCCTTCACAAAATTCGTCTACGTCATCAGCATTTATAGGTGCGACTGGAAGCGATATAAAAGATGTCGCCGCTAGCAAGTCTAAAAGCAATACACCCATACCAATTATCAATACGAAAACAGCAGCCACAATATCCTCAAGTCTATTTGATAATTTTGCTGATTTTGATACCTTCTCCACGAACTCTGCTACCTTGGCAATGGAATCGAATAAGAAATCAAATGCAACAAATGCAGATACTTTCTTTGATGCATTTAATGACAATTTCGAGACAACATCCAATAAAAGTTTAGACTCCAATTCAAATAAATTGAAAACGAATACAAAATCTCTGACATCACTTGATGGGTTTGATGCTTTTGGTAATGTTACTGATAAAAATACCACAACAGCATTTGATGCTTTTGGTAATGTTTCCGGTACAAATGTCACAGCATTTGATGCTTTTGGTGATAACCTGAAGACTACGACGGCGCCACAACAAGTTTCGGCCATGTTTGATGCTTTCAACGATAACAACTTTGAGGATGATTTCTTTAAATCGTCTAATCTAGCAAAAGGCACTACCAATACCACAGCGAAAGAAACTAATTTAACTAACAACAACTCGAAATTGAATAAATTCTCATTACCCTTTAATGATAATGATTTTGATAAATTTGATGGTTTTGCCGCGCTAAATGAGAATGATTTTAATAATACAACTACATCATCATCCAATCTAAATAATTCCATTACGAAACCAAAATACTCTTTAACAAAAACTGATAATTTAACAAAAGTACAAAATAAATTAACAGTCGATAATAACTCAGATAAAACTGAGGCTTCTAAACCAGAAAACGGTGCTAAATTGCCAGACAAGTTTGTGGCAGACTTTTCGAAGCCGGAAACATTTGATGATGATCTGCAAGAAGTCATTAAACGCAGCATGGTGGATCAATAAATATTAAAAATTAAGCAAATACTATTGCAGGCAAACTTTTATAATTATTATTACTCGCTATACTTATTTAATTTAACTACTATATTTAATCGTGTCTTCTATTATCGTTTTTTTTTTTTCAAATTTATACTTTAATTTTATGTGAAATTTTATTTTGATATTATTGATCTTGATCATTCTGTTTACAGAAACAAAAGAAGAAAATCTCTTTTCTCTCTCTCTCTCTCGCTCTCCTCAAAGTCTAACTTTGAATGTTTTTGTATTGTTGATTTAATTCCAAAATTTATAGTGTATATTTATTATTATTACATGAAACAATTACATTAAGTTAATTTAACGTAATACATACATACATATATTCCATTATATTTTAAAAATATGAACAAAAGATAATCCCAATTTCAACTTGAATTTAATTTAGTTTTTACCTTTATACAAATACAATTCGCTCATTCTTATTTTTTTTTTTTAAATTTAATTGTTATCGAACTCAATGTATTATTTACGATATTATTCATTATATTATTCATTAAAAAACTTATTAAATGGAAATAAATAAACTTTCATTAAATACTTGTATGTCTAGTTAGATTATGAATATAAGCAAAGTATTACAGTATACATACAATACATAAATATTTAAATTAATTTTGAAATTTCTTGAAATGAATTAATATTTTTGTTTTTGTTTAATTTAGGTTTGTAAAATTCTATGTGAAACGAAAAGTTATAATTATAGGATATCCAGGATGGAGTATCAAGAGAAAGTTTAACAAATTTGTAGATAGAATTAGTTTTCTATCAGAAATCGAAATCTAAATAAATGGTTCCAGATTCACTCAGAATTGTTTTAAAAGCATTTCATTTATGTACATATATCCTTATACATAATTATAAAATATCATTTTGTTAAGTATTTATTTAAAACTGTAAGTTCTTTCCATTGCTTTTAGAATATGATTTTAGTCAAGTGGATGCCAACATTTGTTCTCTTTTTTTACAGTATTTTTATTTGTCATTGAGATTTTCTAGAGTTTGTGTCATAGTTACAGGTGACTAACTTCATTAAACTCTAGTTGATCATGGAATCGTTCTACTTGCCAGCCACGATAACCGTGTTCACTCCTCGCCATTGTAAACACGCACAAATTTCGAAATAGGAATAATGTTTTCAAAGTGCTAGCAGCTGTTCTGGATATTTACCTACAAGATCGGCCAGTGATTGTTTCAATCAGGGATTCTGCAGTGGGTTTGGTCCATAAACCATTGAACGAAGTAAAGTAGGATTGGCTGGGCAATTGAAGAGGACCCTGGCCTCATGCTGTGCATACATTTGGAACGTTACGGTCTATACGTGACCAATAGGCATTCAGTCATTTGCGCCAAAACTATTTTTGTTTTCCGCGCCAGTTTTTTTTTTCGGCTTCTGCAATGGGCGGTAGGCACACTCCAAGTGCGACATTCAAAGCTGCTACATACGAGTTTTGATCTAACGGATCGTATGTTTTCCTTGTATATTTGAAGGTCATTCCTGACATGCTGATCCGGTGCGCTTCTTTAGTAGAGAAATATTCAAAGTTGTCAGCCGAACACCAGCTTCAGCAGGACACTAAGAACGCAACAGTTCTTTCTGGGATGTCATCCAAACTTTGACATCATACAATTAGAGGCTCTCCTGACCATCGCATATACGAGCAGAGTATACAGAGATATTTGTTAGATGCATTTGATCGCATTTCGTTTACAACACCAATTCTACTGTAGATGAGTACGGTTTGAATGTCGTACAGGTAGGTCTGCCCTCCTTTGACAGACACAACTAAGATCAGGTTGTAATACCCCCACATATATGTATGTATGTATATAACTCACCAGTCAGCTCTACTTTACAATTTATGGACTCATCCTTTAGAAGTAGCTCAGCCCCTTGAAGAACCTTTTATTCTTTAACAAAACTTCAGGTAAGTTTATATTTTAAATCGTAATATTATAAATGCTGTCATGAGCTTCGATTGATTTAAAGTATAAAATGATATCTATTTTTTGCCCAATGGCAACTAGCCAATATTTTTTTAAGAAATGCAATATAAATCTATGGAAAAGTATCATTATCATATTTTCAACAAAATAAAAACACTTCGGTTTAACTGGTCATTGCTGCTAGGTTAAATCTGAATTACAAACCAGAGCCCTATCCACAAAACAACTTACCAATTTTTCACTTTGCTCTTATGCAAATTTTCGTCAATTTGCAAAACTTTATGTTCCTCAGAACTATAAAATATAATAAGTAATAAATAAGTTGAAATTAATAAGTGTACATAATTTGAACATTTTTTGAAATTTTTTATTTTTTTTTGCAATTTTTGTTCCACGTACGTTCTCTTATACAAAATGCTAAAGTTAATATTAGAAGAGTATTTTTTAAAGATTTTGCAAATAATTATGCCGTTTCGTTCCACAAAAACTGTAAATTCTATTATTGCAAAGCAAATTTTGATAAGTTTGTCAAAAATTTGCAAGGTAAACGATTGCTTTACAAATTTTATTGATTTCGCAGGAAAAGGAAAACTAAGCGGAAAGAAATATCAATCGATATGTAAAATGAAAGAAATAAAGAAATTTTTTGTGCGGAAGCTTAATTTAAAATTATGCCTTCCTGCGGCATGCCGCAATACTGCATGTGTTTGCAAGCGTGTTACGGAATTCAGATGTAAGTCAAAGATTTGACAATGTTGTTTTGGGTGATAGTGGTTACGGACAGAAAAACTAGTTGACCACCATTACTCCAAAATCCCGAATACTCTGCTGAAGATGCTGATCGTTGTCACAAAAAAACAATTCGCATATTTAAAAATAGTTTTAGCATTCATAAAAAAAGATTCCCGTATCTAAATAAAATGAAATGTAAACTTTAATATGTTCTAAACATTTACAATAATTAAAAAAAAATTACTTTATTGTTTTGGAAACCAGCAAATAAAATATTCATTTTATTAAAATATCCATTTTATTTGCTATTTTTATTTTGCAGCTCATATTAACAAGTTGTATTTAGCAATGCAAAGAGATATGACAGAAATAAAAAGATGATTAAATGCTTTGTGGAACACTTTGCACACTCACTTTGCAGAAGAGCGCAAAGGATATACAAAGAGCGCTTAGTTTTAACAAAGAGGACAAAATCTCTGCAAACATGTTATTGGTGCAAAATGAGATTTGCAAAGAATATTGTAGAGCGTTGTCAATTTTGTAATTTCAAAACGCACTCAAATGGAGAAAAAAAAGACGCACCAATTAAACTTGTTAGGGCTTAATTGGGACTCTAACATTGGTTGTTCGTCTACAGTTCAGTAGACCCATCCATCAGGCTACACAAGAATTTTTATTTCCATGTTTAAAATGTTCATTTTATTTTTAAACAAAGATTTTCATCCTATTTCACCCTATTCACCTTTAGCAATAACTTTTATGTGACGAATTTAATAGTATGTATTCATTTATCATACATTCGTATTTAAAATACATTTTTCATCGTATAGATTTCATGATAATGAATTATTTAAAAACTATGTAGTAAAAATAAAGATTTCATCACATTTTCAGAAAAATTAAAAAAACGCACCGAAATTAACAAAAAAGCGCATCCGCGCACCAACTTAGGTATCGCGCCAAGTTGACAAATCTGATTGTGGAACAGAAAAACTTATATCTTAGCAAAAAAAAATTAATTTAATAAGTGCGAAGTGAAAAGTTGATAAATTGATTTTGGAATAGCACAAGGATCATTTATGACTGAAAACTAAATTTTAAATTGCAGCTATTCGAGAGATTTCAGAAAAGAGAGAAAACAAATACATAGTCAAGATATTAATCGCACGATTTCCACATTGATACAGGGGGTTATTTTGTATTTCGGTACGAAAGCACACATAGTATACAAATTCGAACGCTTTTCTTTTCAAAACAAGTTTCAAAATAAGCCCCTAGGTCTGTTTACTCGAAAGTAAAACAAACCATTAAAACTTATGTATTCGATTTACAGAACATACAAATAAGTGAATTCGTTTAAAAAGGAAAACGTTACTCGGATTCGATTTACACAAAAGGCAGAAATATAAACGAATAACTTTTTATTCGTTCAAAAAAATAATACACAACTCTAAAGTAATTTGCTTGAAGAGAGTGTATGTACATTTTGTAGATGATCTAAATTATTTCATTATCAACAAAGTACGCAAAAAAAGAAATAAAGAAAGAATCTTTTATATTCTTGAGTGCGCAGTGTTATAACTAAATAAAAGCTTATTTAAAAAGGCAAACTTTAGATAACCCATAGAGAGCTTAACATTTGAATGCAATATTTATTTTATACTCAGCAGAAAATTAGACCTCTGTCACTGACTAACAAATAAAACAAAAACAAAAAAAACCAAAAACAAATAAGTTAAAGAACAGTGTGACCAGATCTCAAAAAGCTAAGTGGCTAAATCAGTTTAAAAATTAGCTAAAATATGCTAAAACTTGGTTTAAAATGACAAAAAAATGTGCTACATTTGTTAAAATACATTCTTGAAATAATTTTTTAAATCTGAGTTACGCATGATTAAAAAATAAACTTTTTATATAAATAATACAACGTTGAACTCGAGAACAAAACTAATTAAGGTTCTCTTCAGGAGTGTAACCTTAAAGATAACTCAGTTGTTGAATATTTTTTGAGTAATTTTCATACAAATTTTCATAATTTTTTTTTGTACTGTATCAGGCCTTAATTAAGTCTTCTGTAATTTTAAAACATTTTAATCCACATCTTATATATTATAACATAGGGAGAGTATATTGGCTTTGTCCTGATGTTTGTAACGCCCAAAAATATCAGTCTAATAACCACCTTAAAGTATACCAATCGACACAGAATCAGGTTGTAATTTTGAAGATATTTCCATTGTTGAAATTGGTCCATTATTTCACTAAGTCTCTATACAAATGTCTTCTCGAAATACTGCTTTATCGATCATAAATGTTTGATTTATAAACGTATCCAAATAAATTTTGCCATAAATAAGTTATATATGAAGTTATATATGATATCCAAATGCAATTAAGAATTAGAAATAATGGCACCTAATTTTATTACGATTGGTCGATAATTATGGGTCGATTATGTAAAGCAACCAAACTGGAGT
Source organism: Bellardia pandia (assembly GCA_916048285.2). Lineage (NCBI taxonomy): Eukaryota > Metazoa > Arthropoda > Insecta > Diptera > Calliphoridae > Bellardia > Bellardia pandia. The sequence goes on from OU696533.1 coordinate 13,099,182, forward strand.
TGGGTTGCCAATAGGCAAATATAAATAGTTTAACAACAAAATAACTAACATTTAAAATTTACCACTTCAAATAAAAATCAAAGCAACCACTAATTCTCGGTTGCCATGTTCGGCAACTGAAGTTAACAGCCATCTGTAATATGTTTTTGGCAACTGTCAACTCCACTGAGGTTCGGTTGCCATCCGTAATCGACTCTCATATAAAAACCACTTCTGAAAATCACTTCGACATGCATTATAATCGGGATTGACTGACTATACATTCTAACTTGGTTTTTATAAAATTCATTCTACTAAATATACGTTTAACTTCTGAATTACTAAATGGCAAATGATTTTAGTCATCATAACAAAAGATGAATAAAGTTTTCATAAAACGCATTCTTGTATTTACAAATTTGTTTCCAAAATTCTACGGTTCCCACTCATATTAAGTTAATTTTCGCCATTTTAGTTCAAGATTTCATCTGTCAATAAGTTGTCATTTATGCTTTAAAATGTTCATATAATTTCCTTTTTTCTGTTTTCAAGATATTTTGAACAGAAAATAAGTTAGTATTCTTAAATTTAAAAATGCTAAACATATAATTATGAAATGCTAAATAAAATGCTAAATGTAAAATTTTGCAGCTAAATCAAAATAAAATAAGCTAAATTTAGCCGCAAAAATGCTAAAATGGTCACACTGTAGAAGAACCTGCTATTCTCAACTAAACCGAACTACATTTCTATATTGGGGGAACAAGTAACAACAAATACAAAAAATTTAGTTCTCTAACAGCGATTGTATTAAAAAGGTGTTCTTACTCTGAATACGCTTAATCGGACAAACGTTCTTCGGTCATACAGTTAATTTATTATTATTATTTTTATTACATAAACTTAAAGGTATGTATGTATGTGTAGTAAAACAGTAGATAAAAACAAAAATCGAAAAAAAAAATTGTGAAAAAAAACAAACAAAACGTATTAACTAATATTATTTCTGTTGTTTTTTTATAAGACCATAAATAATATATTTATAATTACCACCATACGAGTATGTGTGTATATCATTATGTATATCATTATTTGATTGGATACAAGTGAAAGTTAAGTACAAAGTTAATACACTCGTCAACTGTGCCGGCATTAAAAATTCATTATTTTTCGACCATAATATACGATACAATGTATGTAGATTATTGTCATTATTTTGTGACTCTTTTGCATTGGGTTTGTTTTGTTAGAAAATAAATGCGGGAACAAACTAGTAATAGGTACCTACCATACATATGTATATGGAAAAGTTTACTAAATTAAATTATGTATACAGCTGTGATAATTTACAGTGGATGATGTTTGAAATGGTTGAAACAGATATAATACAAAATCCGACAAAAAAAATCTTTAAATAATGTCGGTTATGGTATATAGCTTCATCGTACAACACGTCCCAGCATACCATTTTAGGAGCGCTTCGAAAAAGGAGTCAGAAAAGAGTCCAACAAAAGAGCATTTTCGGAGCGCTCCGAAAAAAGGAGTCAGGAAAGAGTCCAACTAAAGAGCATTTTCGGAGCGAAAGAAAAATTTGCTTGTTACTGTCCTGAGTCGGCACGCAGTATGACTCAGAAATTCCACTTAATTATGTGTGTACCAAAGCGATGTTCTCCTGCTATTTGTGCTTTGAACAAAAAAAACATAGCTGTACCACACAATAATGATAAAAACAAGATTACACAGAGCCCAAGAAAACCCTCATAAAAGACTCTTTTCTGACATTATCTAAGAGCTCTTTAAGAGCCGAAAAAACCCTCATAAAAGACTCTTTTCTGACATTATCTAAGAGTTCTTTCTGACGGACCATTTTCGAATGTAATGACCCTCTTTTCTGAAGGTTTTCGGAGCAATTATGATTGTTTTTGGTGTAGTGACCGTTACTTCGTTATTTACCCTGCCTTTACACATGCAAGTACTTGCATGCGAGTGCCGTGTACGTATTATATAGGAAAACTTCTTCGAAAAACTCGACTAGCTCTGCAAGTGAAAAAAATGTGAGTGTATTGAGTTTTTCGAACTGTTACTTGCATGTGTAAACCCCGGGTTACTTGGTATTCTGTGACAGCCTTATTGCGACGTTGACAGTTTATCGTTTTCTTAACAAATCAAAAGCACATCTCTAGTATGTTAACTAGCTGGTTTATTTTGTTTTTAAATTTTGTGAGAAAATGTTTTTTTCATATAAATTAATTGAGGACTTCCGTAAAACATTAAAATTTCTTAGGAAAATTGGAAACAGAAAGTATTTCTCCTTAAAAAAAATGGATAAACTTACATATTTCATTTTCCTTGGTTGTTGCTAATGATTTGAAGCTCTTTTTCTTTATTATGATTTTTATTTTTTTAGTTTTCATTTCACTTTCGTGCATTTCCTGCTCCCGTTTACTTCGTTTTTGGTCTCTTACATTTTTCTCTTAATTAATATAATTTTAAATACTTGTTTTTAATATCAAGCAATTGTCTTTGATATTGTTCTTACTCTCTACTGCTTCGTTTTAGTGACAACAAGGAAAGAGAAGGATTTTTCCAACTCCACAAGTTTCTAGAACGTTTATATTATAGTTGCTTTATTTTTTTAACTTTTAATATTTTTCTCTATAACCATTTTAAATCAATTTCTTTCTAGTCATTAATAAAACTGATGATGACAAAATCAGAGTCGTTTCAATTCAATATCGCTGTTGCAATTTCTAATAGAATGTCAAACGTTACCAAACACTTATCGATATTCGAGTATGTTTAACGATCAAGACAACTAGAATAAGAATTGAAAGGCTTTGACGAAAATCCGCGTCATCGTGCAACGATTACGACAATTAAAATAAGGGTGAATGTTATATGTATCTTTAACAAACTTGAAGTACACTTCCAACAATTTGGAAGAGTTGAACTAAAATGTATTCTTTTTGTTCAGAAAGTCACAACTCTACAATTTATGACTAATGTATGAAAAATTTGGCGTTTTACTATGAGAATGCAAGGTGTCGTTTTACGCCACCGTCTTACAAAATAAGGGTGATTATTTCTTAAGGACAATCAGGCTCGTTTTTGTCTTCGACAATTTTGCGTGTTGCTCTGGCGCGTGTGTGATGTTCTACGCCGTTTACACCACCCCGATAGACTAGGCGATAGTTTGCTGGACTATCAGTCAGAGGATTGCGGATTCGATTCCTGCCAAAGACTCTGGGTGTTTTCTGCAGATAAGCCAAAAAGCTTCGCAGTTTGAGTTTGTTAATTATAAAAAAAAAAAATTTGTATAAACCCTGGTGGAGACCATAACAAACTCGACATTTATACTGATAGAGCGCCATCTAAAACTCGAATTGAATTGGTGGATTACCATTTATAATTCAACACTGGAACTGGTGGAGTACTATTATCACTCTAAATATTAATTTGAAGAATTAAGCTTCATATATGATGATATATTGACGAGGAACCTACTTGAATCGGTGAGGCATACCCTGGTCATGTATGTACTTCCGCCACCCATCTCATTTAATGACAACACAGTTCCTGTTTTACACGCTTCAGTTTAAGCTGCCCAGTTTTTGTTCAATGCCCTTTTTATTCTCTTTTCTCTTCTCACCCAAAAATACTTGCCTTGAACAGCCAGCATTAAAACGTGTGAAAGCGGACACAGAATTAAAAAAAATGCCTAAGGTACGAAGTCGTATTAAAATAAATAAAAAAATATGTATTTGGGGTGTTTAATGTTTTTACTCTACACTGTAGAAATACAATTAGAAACAAATAAAAGCGTTAAATGCATATACATACACAATTTTGTAAATATATTTGTAGATTTGTAGGTATGTATATAAGTACATATTTACATACAAATATAGAGTGATATACATATCCCAGCTAGCATTTTTTTAAATTTTTAATCAAATATGAGTTTTTTGACTACCCCGCTCATTTTCTGATCATAAATGAGTGTTTTCTCGGGAGAAAATGGTTACTCACCCGCGACTCTTCCTGAGGAGTCTTTTATTACCCGATTGTCTGATTAGTTTCGACACATTTGCTGTATGTTTTGTTATTGTATTTTCAATAAATTACTTTTTAAGCGTAAGCACGAATCATTTTCGAGTCTTTTTTCAAGCGCGCAAGTGTTTAATCAGTTTTTGATCGTCAAAAGTACTCGAGGAAGACTTAGTTAGGTGATTTTTGATAAAACAATCTTCCAAATGCTAGTAGGGATCATGGTGAAATTAAATACCAGGTGACCGCATTGCTACAACAATTACAACAAGGCAAGAACAACAGGCATTTTTCTATATGAAAAACTTTCGTCACTGTCAAAAAGTTTTTTTTTTTATATAACTTTTTGGCATTTTCAAATTCACCATGAATAATCAGCTGGCGCTACGCTATCACCTAGTATTTAAATTCACCTTGGTAGGGATACTATATGTATATGAGAAATATACCTACTTTATGACAAATTATATATTAAATTGCTCCAATCCCTACTTACACATTTAAACATATTTGTATAATGTTTGGGGTTGGTACATATGTACGTGTATGTATATTTTTCGTGATCACATCTATTGAAAATAAATTGCAATTGTTTGCCAAATGTTTTTATTTTCTGTAATACTATACATACATATGTATATGCATTTCTATTGATTTTATATTTGTAAAATAAAGTTACAGAATTATTAAATGAATATCAATTAATATGATTTAATTAAAGTCGCTTGATTAATTTACTTCTGTACATATACATACATACATATTAAAATGTGTGTAATTTTAAGTGCAGAGACCTGCTGTATGTAATAGGAAAAATTAAATTAAGTCAATGAAAATGTAAAAAATTATTTGAATCTGTTACAAGACATTTATTATACATGTACATAAGAACAAATTTCTACAGTTACTGATTTTAAATAATTTTCTGTTTCCAGTTAAAACATAACCAACATGACTAAACCCATTTTATATATGGCCACTTTGAGCCCACCCTCCAGAGCTGTTATGCTTACAGCCAAAGAGATTGGTTTGGAACTTGAATATAAGTAAGTCCATATAAAAACTCAATTTAATTTAATATTACATTTTATTTAATTACATATTTTTAGACCCATTAATCTGCTTAAAGGCGAACATTTGACACCAGAGTTCATTAAAATGAATCCCCAACATACCATACCCACTTTGGTAGATGGCGATGCTACCATTTATGACTCTCATGCCATTTGTGCTTATTTGGTAGCGAAGTACGGCAAAGATGATACATTATATCCCAAGGATTTATTAAAACGTGCTCAGATCGATGCTCGTCTTCATTTCGATTCCGGCCATTTATTTGCCCGTCTACGTTTCTTATACGAACCTATTTTATATTACGGTTCCACCGATTGTTCCATCGATAAGATTGCCTACATACAAAAATGTTGGGAAATTATGGAACAATTCCTTAAAGAGCATCCTTATGTATGTGGTGATGTTTTAACTATTGCCGACTTTTGTTGTGTTGCTACTATAACGTCGGTAAATGAAGTGGCTCCAATCGATGAATTTAAATTTCCCAATTTATTGGCTTGGTTGAAGCGTATGTCTGAACTGCCCTATTATAAGGATACCAATGAAGAGGGTGCCACAGAGTTAAAGAGAATTTTCAAAGAAAAATTAGCGGAGAATCGTGGAGCCAAGTAAAAAATTTAACTAAAAACATAATAAATATACAAATTTATACCTACATATATATATATATATATATATAAACATTTTATATTTAAACAATTCTACTATATGATAATAATAGTTTTTAAACCCTATCTAATGAAATAAATAAGCAAGTATAAAATATAAATGAAATAAAATATAAATGAAACGGCTGTGCCGAATCTTAAATACCCTCCACCTAAACGTAATAAGAAATACAAAAACTACACTGGTTATAGGACTAGATATCCTTATTCTATGTTTTCTATTCAGTCTTAGTGCAAATTTTATTAGTATTGTTTGAAAGACAATTTTACGACCAATATAATTTATGTTAATAAATATTTTGAAATTTTATCTAATTTCGACCATTTATAATTTATGTAATTACCAATTTTCAACATAACAGAGTTTGTCTGATTGTCATAATAATAATCTTGAGTGTAATTTAACAATTTATAAAATTAAAAGAACATTTTCCATATTCACAACATGTTAAGAAACAGAGTATAAAACAAGTAAGAGTGCTATATTCGGCTGTGCCGAATCTTAAATACCCTCCACCTAAACGTAATAAGAAATACAAAAACTACACTGGTTATAGGACTAGCATATCCTTATTCTGTGTTTTCTATTCAGTCTTATGGGTCGATTATGTATAGCAACCAAACTGGAGTTGGGTTGCCAATAGGCAACGCAACTGACGTGCAAGTTGTTATTATGTAAGGCAACTTTCGTTTTTAACACTTTTGTCGAATTTTCGGGTAGAAAAATATATAGCATGTACATATACATACATATATACAAATATAAATAATTTAGCAACAAAATTAATAACATTTAACCAAATTAAATAAAATCAAAGCAACCACAAATTCTTGGTTGCCATGTTCGGCAACTCAAGTTGCCAGTTGCCATCTGTAATATGTTTTTGGCAACTGTCAACCCAACTGAGGTTCGGTTGCCATTCGTAATCGACCCATTAGTGTAAATTTTATTAGTATTTAATATATTGTTTAAAACACAATTTTACGACCAACATAATTTATGTTAAATATTTTGAAATTATGTCTAATTTTCACCATTTTTAATTGATTTAATTACCAATTCTTACCATAATTTACAGAGTCTGTCTGATGTTCATAATAATCTTCAGTGTAATTTAACAAACAGAGTATAAAAAAGGGGTACAATTCGGTTTTAATGATTTTTCTCAAAAAAAAAAACAAAATGAAATAGGGCTTTTATTTTCGAGGGGGCGGGCCCGTAAAGTTGAAAATATATAGGCCTATATCTCGGGAACTACTGGGTCTTGATAATTTGTAATACACTAAATAAAAGGTATTTAAAATACCTTTCCAACGATATATATCATGATTATAAAATATGGACCGAATATGGGTTAAATCCGAAAAGAATATTTTTTGACCCGAATTTATTTGTTTTTTGGAAATGGTTCTTATATGGCAGCTATGACAAATTATGGGCCGATCTTCTTAAATTTTGGAACAGTTATTTTCATGCATATGAGGATATTTCACGTCGAATTTCAACATAATACCGCTATATATACGATATATATTAGTATGAACGTGGATTTCGAGAGTGGACCTTATGTGGGGGATATAATCAAATATGGACCGATATTCTCAAAATCCAGCAGTTAGATTTAGGCGTGTATGTAAATGATCCGTGTAAAATTTTGGATTGGTACCCTTATTTATAAGCGATTTATGAGTATTAAAGTGATTTTCGGAAGAGGGCTTTATATGGGGCATACGGTTAAAAATATACCAAAATTCACAAAATTTTGTGGGATGATTTTTGTATATATTAAAATGATCTGTGCAAAGTTTTGAGTCGGTACCGATATTTATACAATATATATAGGGAAAAATGTCTTTTTCAGATGTGGTATTTTTATGGACCAGTTCTGGGCCGACCACCATATAATTTAGTACAACAATTTATTTGCCTATAAAGATTATTTATGTCAATTTTTAGCCGTTTAACATTATTTATATCTGTTTTATGCGTATTTAAATGAATTTTGGAAGTGGACTTTATATGGGGTCTATGGTCAAACATGGACCAAACTAAAAAAAATCGTTTTGCGATTTCTTTTTGTATAAAACTTATTTTTGCTGAATTTTGTCTTGATATTCCAAGTTTATAGGCATTTATGTATAATTGAGCAATATTTCGGGAAGATTTTTGTATGGGAGCTATGACCAGTTCTGGGCCGACTACCATAAAATTTAGTACAACAATTTATTTGCCTATAAAGAGTATTTATGTCAAATTTTAGCCGTTTACCGTTATTTATATCTGTTTTATACGTATTTATGTAAATTTTGGAAGTGGATAAGGTCAAACATGGACCGAAGTAAAAAAATTTCGTTTTGCGATTTCTTTTCGTATACAACTTATTTTTGCTGAAATTTGTCTGATATTGATATTCCAATTTTATAGGCATTTATTTTACTAGCTAAAACCCGGTGTGCTTCGCTACCCGTATCGTAATGAAATAAAAAGTTTAGAGTTAAATAAATATAATTTTAAGTTATTAAAACCTACAGTTTTCCTTTTAAATTAATTCTTATTATATTATCTTTTATTATGATTTACAATATACAAACAAACAAACAGACATTCACTTTTATATAGATATTTTTTTTATTTTTATTTTTTATTTTTTTTATAGATATTCACAAATTTTAACATTTACTGAATATTGTTGCTAGTCAGCCCATTGGTGTCCTAAATATTAATAATGATAGCTGATATAGCTTTCCCTATATATAATTTGTCATCATATCTATGGGAAGTGTCACGCCCACTATTGATAGTCCGCCCATTCTTGTCCTAAATATAAATATTGATGGTAGAATAACCGTACCATATATCTTATTGTATACCATATATATGCCACGCCCCCTGTCACTACTACTCCCATTTTTTCCGCAAATATTTAAACAAACAATGGAATTGCTCATGCAAAATTTGAGTACATATAACCTAATAGTTTACTAAGTATTTGATTTTTAAAATTAACTTTGTATGTAACTTTGTAAAAGTAGCCTATAGCTTCTTCCAGACATACAGATTTCAAGCAAATCGGTTCATCCATTTAGCCGTCTAGATCCCAAACTAATAATAATAAACATACATACATACATAAAGATACACAATCACTTTTATATATATAGATTAAGCCATATTTCGGGAATATATACAAAATTTCATCTGGAATTATTGCAGATTTGGATCTCGAAGATATCTGGGGACTTCAGAAAATTGATTTCAAGAGACAGACGGACATGGGTTAATTAGACTCTGTTATCTATAAGGATCCAGAATATATATACTTTATAGGGTCGGAAAATTATATGTGGATTGATTACAAACGAATGACAAACTTTTATCCTTCTCATGATGGTGAAGGGTAAAAAAAGTGTGTGTGTGTAAAATGTTTATTTTTTTTGTGGTTGGCAACATTGTTGTGAAAGTAATCAGAAAACTTTCCAACACTAATTACACCGGCATTATTTATGTTATACATTTGTCACGATAGTACCATAAGCCTCTTTAGCTCAGTGGCAGAGCACTGGTCTTGTAAACCAGGGGTCGTGAGTTCAATCCTCACAGGAGGCAGATATATTTTTTCTTTTTTTTTTTCATTAGAAAATTTTAATCTTAAAAAATGAGAGGTGGTTTTTTTTTGTTTGTGTTTACACGTATGTGTAGGAGTTATTGAGCGGATCAACATGGTAATACTATAAAAAAACGCGGGTGCGTGCGGCTTGAATCATACCAGCTTTTTTTGGGTGTATTGCAATTTTGGAAACACATTTCGGAAATTCAAAGGAAAAATTCAAATATCTCTTGTTTCCCATCCTAACCAAATTTATACAAAAAATTTTAGTTTTACCTCATTCTTCGGCAAATGTCGAACGAGTATAACGTTATTTGGTACGTGATATTTTTTCGGCTCAAGGAAATTGGTGTTTACCGATTATAAATGTTTGAATTATGCAAGGAACCAAACAAATTTCATCACAAATGAGTGGTAAATGAAGCCAAATCACATCTACAAATTTTGTGCAGATCGGTTTATAAGGCATATAAGGCCCACTTCCGAAAATCACTTTAAAGAGCATAACTCTCTCAAAAATGTTGGTATCCAAATGATATTGAACGCAAATATATTTCATATGTATACAAACAACACCGTACAATTTCTCGGCCCACTTTAACCACTTCCGAAAATCACTTTAACGATCATAAATTTCTTAAGAATGTTGGTAATCAAATAAAATTCGACACAAATAATATACAGAAATGATGACACCTAATTTTATAATGGTCGGTCCGTAATTAGTCGAAACTCCCATATAAGACCCTCCCCGTAATCAACTTTAGAGATTACGAGATAAATGCCCCTATTGCGGTTCACAACTTTTTTTAATAATTTGGTCGTCTTTCATAAATCGGTATTGCCATTCACAACTTAAATGTAGTAGAGTTAATGTAGAGTTAAAGTCGGGTTGACTGACAGACGACCAAACTTAGTTGAGTTGAGAACGGCAATAGGGGCAAAAGTTTAACATACACAATATTTATATTCATAGAAATCATGACACTAAATTTTTGAATGATCGGTCCATATAGGTCATATCTCCCATATAGCGCTCATTTATGAAAAACTGTTTTATACATATACTGGGTGTAGGGTATTATATGGTCGGGCTTGACCGACTATACTTTCTTACTTTTTTTATATTAAAAATTATATAAATTTTTTAAGAAACATTGATACAAATTTCTTAAAAAATTTATTTAAAAACTATCAGCCCAATCATGAATAAAAATTCCGCGGGAGTTTTTTTTCCTTTTTATTTTTTTTAACATTGAATTTGAATAGGAAAAATGGGAAAAGGAAAAAACTCCCGCGGAATTTTTATACATGATTGGGATGTATATGTATTTTGAAAATCAATTTATTACTTATTTTTGTGCTCCTTTTACATTAATTTTTATGTTTTGTTTTGTTATTTGTTACTCTTTTTTATTTTATTATTGATATTTATACCAATTTTTTAAACTTTTATCAATCTCTGAAACATATTTAATTTTTTTTGTTTTTCTTTCTACTTTTTGTTTATGTATTAAAAAACTTAATTTGAAAAAATAAATAAAATATTGACGATTTTTTATTCAAGATTTGACGATTTAAACCCTTATTTATCTGGCAACTATGGTCGCAACAACAATATCTCTATTACTTGTTGTGCTGCTGCACAAGCGGCCAGTAATATTTGTTTATTCATTTTTATTTAAGGATTTCGATTCAACACATTTTTTAAATATTTTAACTTTATTTATTTTCGATTTAAATTCACAAAAAAGCAAAACATTTTTCCCAAATTTGAACAGAGTCTTAAGGCTCAGTTAGCCGACTGTAATGGAATGTAACTGCAACAGTAATAAACAGCTGATGGATATTGTTATGTGTAAAGTAATGCAAATGCCGACTGTAACGGAATGTAGTGTAATGACGTAAAAATGTAAGGAAATTCTATTTCTTACAGATTCATACATTACGGTGTTGCGTTACTTTACATCTCCTTAACCATTTGCATTACTTTACACATAACAATATCCATCAGCTGTTTCTTACTGGTGCAGTTACATTCCATTACAGTCGGCTAACTGAGCCTTAAAGGCTTTAATCGTTGATCTCTTTTTAAAAAGTTAAAAAAAAGAAGAAATTAATTACATCTGATACAAAAAACAAATTTGTTTAGTTTATTTTTTATTTGTTATAAAAACACAACTGTTGAAGACTGTTTAATTTATTTTTTATGTTTAATTCAATAAATAAAAAGAAAATCTAAATTTGGTGAGATTTTTTTCAAATGGCGCGTTTTGAAATTTCAATGTTGACAACGCTATTAAATATATTTAGTAAAAAAAAAATAAAAGTATAAAATAAAACAATATAAAAAATTTATAAAATATAAAAATTAATGCTTAAAGAAATTAAAACTGGTAGCATAAACTAAAATAGTTAAACATAAAATAATTGATTTTTTTTTAATAATAATAAGCTTTTCACACATTTTTTTGATTTCAATTTATAATTTATTTTTATTTTGTTATAACATTCTTATATTTTTATTTGATGTTGTTTTCTTTTCATTTTTTTTTTGTAACCCGCAGTCCATATAGCTTATTGTTTATAACTTTTGCTTTTTAGGCAAATTTAATTTAATTTTTATAATGTTGTTGTTATTGTGGTGTGTTCTTATGTATTTATTAATAACATTTTTATTTTTTATAAAAATTCAATGTCTCTTTTTGCTAACAAAACCAATATTAGTGTATTTAAAGTATTTACATTGAAGTTTTTTTGGTTGTTTTTTTTATAATAATATATTTTTGAGATACATATTTTTAAATTTAAAGATTTGATTCCTTCTTTTAACAAAAAATAATAATAAAAGTATGTATGTACGTATATTAGAAGTTAGCTTGAATATACATTAATTATTTATTTAATAAATCACAAATAAAGGAATTGTTTACTTTTAACCTTATAAATAAATATATAATAATAGAAATAATATTGTGCGATTTATTATAAAGTTGGAGAAAAAATTATTTATTCACCTCTATCGTGAAATTCAAAAAAAAAATAAAAGGGAACAAATTTCATGTGGAATTTTTATTCACGATAGGGGTGATTATTGTTATTTTTGTAAATAATAGGGAAATTTTAAATTTCTTTTTATACCAGTTTCCGGTTTATCATTACTCTTTTAACTTTTAATAGTTTGATTTTATAAATATATTAAATGTGTTTTGTGTGTTTTACTAATATTTAATAGAATTTTATACTTAACAATTGTTCCATTCAATTTTCAACAAATTCCTTTCAATCCTGACCTCTTAGGAAATTCTTTAAACGTTCTGGCAATGGTAGTTTATCGATATTTTGGGGTTTTATATTTAGTAATATAGCATCACGGCAAGCATTTTGTAGGGAAACAACTGCAATATTGTTAGTAATATGTTTTATTAGTTTAAAAGTTTCCAAAATTTAATCTTTTTTTTATTATATACTTACTGCCATATAACTGAATTATCCTTATTTGCTTTGTTGTACCATAGACATCTATGACTACATGTAAGGGTGCTTTATCGAGCGGTATGTCTTTAGTGCAAGGTCCTTGGTCCACGCCATTAATTATAAAATGCATTTCAGCTTTTGTTTCATCATATTCGGTGGGCACAAATACAACTCCAATGCGTGAACCTTTGTCTGTGAGTAATATACCAGGATTGCAATCTCCGCTGCCACTAATATCGGCCACAGAGGGTTGTAATAAACGTTTCGGTATCATGCCTCTAGGTGTACGTACATACATCGAGTCACCTAAAATTATGTCTTTAAAATATATATATTTTTTTAATTATATTTGTATGACATATAAAAAAATAATCAAGATGTGCAGCACCAAGGCATAATCAATATGCCGTGTGCAGCACAATATAAATTCAACTAATTTTCTGTATGGCCGGGTGCTGATACTTTCTATTTTGGCATATGCAAATTATAGGCACCGCTAAATAAATGTTTGTGGTTATAAATAACTATGGAATTATCGTTATACATATATGTAAAAACATAACATATATGTAAAAACATTACTCTTAAACTAAGTATGAGCGAAAATATTTCACTATTTAAAAATTGTATGTAATATGTCACAGATGTGCCGATATAATCTTCATTTAAGCTAAAACTTTAACCAACCTTTATTGGTTACAGCCGAACTTGAACTTGGTTGATCATCACTTGTTAAAGCATTGGCAGCATGATTGCCGCTACTACTACTAATTCCTCCTCCACCGCCAACAAAGTCAATAGGATACACACGTGATGTCAAAGATTGTGAATCAAATTTTGATATGGGATAAATCCAACAAGTACCCAGATTAGCCAAATCGGGCAGAGCAAACTGTGGCAAACCATCTTCCATTGTGCCCAAAACATCTGGGACCAACTGCGTCAAACCCAAACGCATGTGACCCGACCAACCACGTTCATTTTTCTCAATTTCCACCAGAAAAATTTCACCCATTCGCAAAGGTTTCTCCGAAAATGTAACTGCATCGGCAAAGCTAGCCTTACGAAAGGCCACTGTATTGTCATCACACAGCATTATGTTAGCACCATGATATGGATGAAATCTGGACAACTGGCGCCTTGAGGTGGCCGGTGTATAATTTGTACTTGCAACTGTATTATTGCTATCACCATCACTTGCTCCTGCTGCAGCAGTTGGTGTCACTGCTGTCGACGACGGAGTTTCGTTGGCACTAGCCATAGTATTTGAGCTATTACTGTCTGGTACACTCATTTTGTTTTTTAATAGCAACAGTTTCAAAGCCTTTTTAAATTTGATTAAAAATCAATGTTCAACAACAAATATTAACTACTTTAAAATTCAGTATTTCTCCTTCTAACTTTTGATTAAAGTGTATCTTCTTTATTTTTTATTAATATTTAGAACAAAACAAAATGAAAACAAAATTTTTTTTGTATACATTTTAACAACACTAAAAATATGACAGGGAGGTATTCTTAATTACATTTTGTTTTTAGCTATGCAACACTTAATCAAAAACTTTTACAAGTTAAATATTGACCGGAAAATCGCTAAATATACTATACTAGTCAGTTGAAAACAGCTGTTTGGTTAAACTTTCATAACGATTTTGGGAAAACGCTGCAAAAAAATATTACAAAATTTTGTTAAAATATTTTTACAAAAATAAGGTAATTTTTGACAGAAATTCTAAAAATTATAACAAATATTTTCAAAACAACTTCTTTATTCTCGTTGTTCACTAGCATGCGTGTTCCCTCTTGTGTTTTTGCTGCCAAACATCGCGCCCGTTCGCCCCAAAATGAGGCTGCTGTTCCTTTTCAGGAAATCTTACCTTTGCGTTTAAAAAATGCTGTTAGTGGCAAAGCCGATTCTGGTTCTGATGTGGCTTGTCTTCAAGAAATGACAGTTTTGTTTGCCTGTCTAAAGGATAATGACTTTGTTGAGAAATTCTGCTCCAAAGAAATATCACAATTCCAGAAGTGTTACAAAGTGCATATGGACCGCAAGGCGGCTGCTAAAGAAACTGTTAATCAAGGTATAGTAACACCCGGTAATAAATTAAATTATAAACAATTAAACAAATACATGAGACGGTTTCCCAATCCCGAATAAAATGAGTACAGCGCAGCGTACAATGATATCCAAAAAGTCATTTAATGTTCATTGACAAAGAAAATTGTTATTTTGTCACTATAAGATCTAATAAAATAAATTTGTAAATTAAAAAAGGAAGGATAAAAAAGTCGAAGGATTCTGGCTCAAACAAAAAATAATCCATATTTGTTCTTAATAATATGACCCCGAAAATCTGTTGTTCATACTCTGGCCAATTCATCACAGGAAGTATATATCAGCTATACCTTAATGCTACCAACAAATTGTCCAATAAATTAATTTTACAAATCAAAGGTATATTTTTATATTATATGTAAATTTATAAGTGAACAAAAGCTCAAAATCTCTTGAGATCTGTGTTTGTAAGTATGCACATACATATGTTTTTATTATTTTTCCGTAGCTATCATTTTCCATACTTGTTTAAAAATATAAAAGATCTTGAACAAATTATTTTATTAGGCTATCAATTTTCTATAACAATTTTTAATCGAAGTTCACTTCAAGCTATCAATTTTCCTAAAAATACTCCTTCATATCGACTATAATTGAAATTGAAAACATAATGCATGATATTGAAATTTAGAATTATGTATTATTATATACCTATGTACATATTTTACTTAAGTTGAAATTGAGAATATTTCAAATTAAATTTTTTATATAAAGTTGAAATTTAGTAAATTCCAACTGAAATTTATAATTTCAATATTAAATTGATAAAAATCTTATTGAAATTAAGAATTTCTATTTAAAATTGAAACTAAATTCAGAATTTAATTGTGCAATTGAAAAAAAAATCAAATTAAATTGAGAAAAATTTAAATGATTCTTTGCCAAATTTAGTTTATTTAGAATTCTAAAACACTAATATACTGCCCTTTATATTCAATAAACTACATCAGCATCACCCAGGCCACCGGAAGAAGAACTACAGCCGGGTGATGATTGACTCAAAACATTTAAATAACTATTGGTATGCCTTGCTAGGCCCGAGCGTTGTTTCAGTTCAAACAGTTCCGCCAAAAGTGTTTGTTTTTCTCTTTCCAACATTGCAATACGTTCGCTCTTTAGATGCCCCTCACTGGCTAATAAACGATTTTGTTGACGCAGACGGTCGGATATTGTTGTGGTGGCGTTAACATTTGTACGATTAATACTAGTTTTAGTGGGAGTTCTTATGGCCAAATTAAAATGAAAAGGAAAGCCACCTCTTTCCCAACATTCAGCTAAGGCCGATAGGCTTCGGTTAACTTCCAAAACACGAGCTCTTTGGAAATTCAAACGTTCTTGTTGCACTTCAGACCATTGTTCCTGGAATTTTAAGTAATATAATTATTAGTTTAGTTATTTACCAGAAATTATTATTTCAATTATTTCTTACCAAATTTGATGATCCCATACGTCCTAAATATTTGATTTTCTCCTGTACATTAACTATTTGCTGCATATACCATTCTCTTGTTTTATCTACCGAATTTAAACCCAGTAACAAAACCTCCCTCTCTTCTTCGTATTGTTTTAGACGTTTTAGCATATTGTAATCGATACCGTTTTGTAAGGTATGTCTTCGGGGTTCTCTTCTTTTTGTAGTGCTTTTCTTTAAGGGCATATTGGTGATATTACCACTGTCTGTGGCCGAGGAAGAACCACCATCCGCACTACCTCTATAGCCACATTGTTGCAAGAAGTTGTTGGGATTTGGTTTTTCCTTTAGATCCAATTCATTGCGCATGACACCCATTTGCCAATTTTGTAAAGCATTTCGTATTTCCGCTTTATTAGAAGCACTTAAAACACCAGTATTTGCCGCATTAGCATTTAAAGCAGATGCCCTGGGTGGCTTGGGAGGTGGCGGCGGGGAATTATATGTTGATCTAAGAGCATTGGAAATTGTAGCCAATTCTCCTTCTGAATCGGGACTTAATTGTGGCAGACTTAAAGCTCTGTGGGATGTAGACATATTATGTGGTCTTACATTTGTGGACCAACGGTTTGCAGGCAAGGGATTTTGTATGTCTAAAACTGGTGCAGATGGTGATCTTGCTGCCTTAATAGCAGACTTATTTTTCCACAACCCACTATTTGCATTAGCATTATTATTTGTATTACAATTATTTACCATTGTTTTCATTTGAATATTTTCATTTTGCACATGAGTTTGACTTTGATTGCGTAGCAAACACAATTTCAAACCTGCACAAAACCGTTCAAATGTCAATAGTCCACTGGATGGTGTTACTTTGCGCAAGGATTCCATTACACCTCTGGGCAAACCTTTACTACCATCATCTTGCCATCCCTTTTCTATATCTATGAATTTCACATAACCCGTCTGTTGATCATCTAATATATCGAACAAGGTTTTCATTGATAGTACAAAAGCTTTGGGCAATGCATCGAATGCATTTGTTCCTTGCTGAGCTGCACAACCCAGTGGCGCAGCATCGTTATTAAGATTATTCATGTTATTTTGTATATTAATCGTTTGATTGTTGTTTAAAACTCCCATTGCTACATTTGTTTCGTTGGGACGAATCATTATGAGGAAAGAATTTAAAAACTGCAAAAGAAAACAGATTTTTTTTGTATAAACAATTTTATATATAAGTTGTATTCAAAATATTAAAAAACACTTATCTTTCTTTAAAAATTAGAATGAACCTGATTTAAATATTTAATATTAGCAATACAGATATAAAAAATTGCACCATAATTGTAATTGTTTAACTTTCTTCCTCTTAAACATCTTATTGCGTAAACAAATAACTTGCGCAGCAAGCAATTTGTCAGTTCTAATTATAATAAAAAAGATATCGGTATTCAAAAATTGTCAAGAATCATTAAAATCATGTTTGAAAAAAGAAGTTTGAATCCATGATGTAATTATACAAGGTGAGTACAAATCGGCAACAAATACAACACAATACGAAAATAACAGGCATTTTGTTTGTATAAAATTATGTACTACTGTCGAAAATACTTTAAGAAGTATTACCATGGTGAAATTAAATACCAGGTGACCGCATTGCTACAACAATTACAACAAGGCAAGAACAACAGGCATTTTTCTATATGAAAAACTTTCGTCACTGTCAAAAAGTTTTTTTTTTATATAACTTTTTGGCATTTTCAAATTCACCATGAATAATCAGCTGGCGCTACGCTATCACCTAGTATTTAAATTCACCTTGAGTATTACTTTTGACATAACCCACTTGACCACAGCTGTCGATAATGAAATCACCATCGAAGTTTTCTCAATAATTTCTCGAGTAAAACATTCGAAAACGGCTATCGAAAGCGACAAGAGAATGTGCTCCTAGAGCTCACCTGTCGCTCAGTTTGTGGCAGCAAATCTTTCGATCTCGAAGTTTCGCTTACGATATCAATAGCTAGTATTTAGAATTATTAATTATGAATTAAAAAAAAACATCTTTGAAGTTTCTATCTCGATATTGAGAAAAGTTTATAAAATGTTTTTTATTGATATTGCAATCGTATTCGTAAATGATACATTTAACGATATCGAGATACATTCGCCAAAGATATTGTTAACAGTTTACATTCGATATTGCTAAATATTCTTTGGTAATGCGATAGCAATACTTCGAGAATGAAAATTTTGTTTCAATTCCATTTTATTCACATAAAAAGGCTATTTCTAGTATTACTTTAAAAAACTTAGCAATTTATTTCATATTTATTCATTACATTTTATGTAAAAATATCTAATAATAAAAAATAAATTAATAAATGCATACATAAACTTATTAGTAAATAGTGTTAGTTTAATAATAACACTGTGCTAGAATTTGACACTTTTTTTTTTGTGACAAACGGGGCACCTGGCGGGTTAACCTAATTCGGGTACGCTGAATCCAGTGGTGCTAACCGTTTTTTTAGGTTAGCTCGTTTTTTCGAAATATACCGTTATTTCGAAAATGGAGGAGGTTGCACAACATATATTCGCGTAACTCAAAAACGGGTCAGTTTATTGAATAAACTAAAAAAAACGAAATTCCGCAATCAAATTTTCTTTAAGTAAGGTTAAACTTTTTTCCAATATGCGCAGTCGTTGTAGAAACATATTTTTTTTTTTTACCAAAAAAAAATAGTTTTTTTTAGCAAAATTTCAAAAATTTTGTTTTTTAAAACGGCATAAAAAATTGGAAAACGCAGCTGTGCTTCTAATTTTTTCTGCAGGTATAGAAGTTTATTCAATAAACTGAACCGTTTTTGAGATACGCGAATATATGTTGTGCAACCTCCTCCATTTTCGAAATAACGGTATATTTCGAAAAAACGAGCTAACCTAAAAAAACGGTTAGCACCACTGGATTCAGCGTACCCGAATTAGGTTAACCCGCCAGGTGCCCCGTTTGTCACATTTTCCAACTAGCACAGTGTAATTATTTATAAATAGTAAACGATTAAGGTGGTAGCTGCTCGTTGTCATGTTTTGTTTTTTTGAAAGCGTATTTGAACATTTTGTCAGCCTGTCATGGGCGTACTGGAAATGCTTTTGAGTTATTTTATCAAAATTCTTGTCTTCCAGGGCAAATTTGTTCTTAAAAGCATCTAATTAAATTATTCGAAAAATATTTATATATTAATCAATTTAAAAATAGACTTACGTCGAATAGCCAAAGTTATACTGCATCCACGAATGCATTGCTGCATTGTGTTAGTTCCTCTCCACGAAAACTGCTCCACAAGGTTGTCGGAAAATATCTTTTTCCAGTAGCTACGGATAAATTTATCAAAAGATTTTTCTAACGACAAGGAAAGTTCTTTAACCTTAATAAAAGAAAAATAGTTATTGATAATAAAATTATACATAGTACATAAATTAAATTTGTAAGTGTTACCTTTTTTTCACTTTATATTTGTTCGATTTTAATTCAATCCGTTTACAATGAATTCCGATTTAAAACTAATATTGTTTTCTGTTTTGTACCGTTATTTTATTGTTTTTTTCATAAAAAATGCATTTATTTTCTTTCATTAAACATACAGTCGCAATATCACTTTCGAGCCTTTGCAAAGACAAAATATATTTTTTTTTGGTTTCTAAGCATCAGAAAAAAAATACTTTGCTTGTAGTTAATTAAACAACATTTATTTAGAAAAGTTAAAAAAAAAACTAAATTATTTATTAAAAATTATAAAAACTTAAAAACTCAAAATTCAAAGCAAAGATGGTTAAAATATTATTATACAAAATTTGAAAGTAAAAGTTTTAACAAGTAAATTTTAGATATTAAATATGTGTTCCCACATGCTAAAGACAAGATAACAGTATCATTAATAAATCATTGGCGTCAATTTAGCGAAGTTTTTTTGTAAAACGAATCTTCGAGAAATTTTGAAGTATAGATAATTTCTCGAACATTTTTGTTTCGAAATTTTAACGAAACAAAACGTATTATCGACAAATTATCGAGGATTAAATTTTTTTTGAAATTTTCGATGTTTTATCGAACATTTTTATTTCGAAATTTCTTCATTTTAGTGAATAATCTTTATTTTCGAAACTCAGGTCGGGTGGGAAGTAATTGTAAACAAAGTCAGTCAGCTGTGCTACTGCACTCAACTTGTATATTTACACCATGGTTGAATTGTTGTCTCTCAAAATAAAATTATATGACGTACTCATATATGTTTTCTGTAAACAAATTAAAAAAATCGTTGCAACTCAAGGAAAAGGGAAAATAATGTTTTGGGGAATTTTTATTAAATGTACTTAATATGTATTAATAAAACAAAATTATAATAAAGGGTGTCCCAACTAGAACGCAATTTTTAAATGACTGATGCAGCAATTGAATTGTTTCTCTGGCTGTATGACATGTGGCGCCGTCTTGTTGAAACCACATTTCATTTCTTCAATTCTAGGCAAGAAAAAACTGGTTATCATTTCATGATACCGAACACCATTGACTGTTTGCGCTTGACCTGCCTCATTTTCATAAAAAAGAGGTCCAATGATTCCTCCAGCCCCAAAAACCACACCACACAGTGACACGTTGAGGATGCATTTGTATGGATTTTCCTCACCCCAAATGCGACAATTCTGCCTATTGACGAAGCCATCAAGATGGATATGGGCCTCGTCATTGAAGTTGATTTTATTGGCAAAATCAGCATTTTCATGTTGTCTCTCCAATACCCAATTAAAGAACTCCCTTCGCTGTACATGGTCAGCTGGCTTCAGTTCCTGAGTCAATTGAACTTTGTATGCATGAAGATGCAAATCTTTCGTCAAAATTCGCTGCATAGTGGATTTGGAGACACCAATTTGCTGAGCTCGGTGTCGAATTGAGGTGGATGGAGTTTGAGCGACATCATCACGTACAGCTGCGACATTTTCGGTCGATCGACCTGGTCGAAGGCGCGTTGTTGTTTTTACATCACTAGCAGACTCAGTTTCGGCAAATTGATCCATTAATCTCTTTACAGTTGACTCTTTTGGAGCATTATTATGACTCCAAATTGATCGCAATTTGCGAATTGTAGCCGCAAAACTTTCACCATTTTGGTAAAACAATTTCACAATGAGAATGCGTTGTTCATTCGTGTAGCGCTCCATTTTTACTAACCTCGTACCTTCTACTAGCAAACAATAAAAATTTTTCAAATGTCAAACAATGACACTTCGAATGGCGACAAATTTAAAAATTGCGTTTTAGTTGGGACACCCTTTTTTTGATAATTTTGCCTGTAAGCTTACATTATTTAGTTATCGTGTTAATAATCTTAAGGAAATATAAACATTTTTTAGTTGTGGGCTATTTACGGGGATGGATATTAATATTTTGAGAGGACTGCTGTTATTTAAATGGCCAGATAAGAATGTAAATGCTTTTATGACTTCAAAAAATCTGATCAAAATTTAAAAATATCGTAAAACTGCTTGCTATTTTCAACATCTTGGAAAATCCCGCTGATAGTCTGACCTTTCAATACAAATTTTTTAAATTAACATTAAAAAAATAAAAGCAATCAAAAAATTCAAATTTTAAAAGTAAATATGGAACGCGATTTTAGGCAATTAAATAATAGATCGCTTAAATGTCAGTGTTAATCTTCTTTCTTCTTTATTCTCTCTGTATCATGGTTGAAATTGTATATATCTGAATATTTTTATAGGCATATTTGCAAAATTTAAGGGTCCAAACTTTTCTGCTCTTAATTTATAATCATTGTTTTTTTTTCTTGTACCAGCACTCAGGGGATGACCCCTACTTATGCAATGTATTGTGTTGGAACTAGGAAAATAGGTTATGGGAGGGAGGATAGAGGGAGTAGTGTTTGTGAACATTTGACTTGAATTTTCCTATGTTGAAAGTGGCAGGGAATACTTCTGCTGGTAGTTTGTTCCACATACGGGCAGTACGGCTAAAGAACGAATTTTCCCTGTAGTGTGCGATCCACTGTCCAGTCGACCACAAATGCATGAGCCCTGACTGAAGAACGTGTATTACGTAAAAAAACTGAGTGTTTCAGGAACAAGTTTCCTGATTTCAGCAGAACACATTTCATTATAGTATCGATAGAACAGTGAAACACAACCCACATTGAATCAATAGAGTTGGATACCCTACTGTCACCGATAAGTATCTACGCCCTCTCCTGTACGCGGTCGAGTAACTCCAAAATAGACTTCGAAGCACCGGCCCATACATGAGAGTTGTATTCCATTTTCGGTCGAATATAGGTGGTGTAAATAGTAAGAAGATCAGATGGAGTGAAGTATTTTCTACACCGTTTTAAAAAACCGAGGCACTTGAGCGCTTCTTTCGACACTTGAAAGATGTGTTTGGTCCAGCGGACATCACACTGGATTCTCATGCTTAGAACGTCAAGAGCGTCTGATTCCTTAATATTGATTCAAACTGCGTAATCTGCAATTTTGAAGAAGATTAGAATTTGTTAAATTTCTGACGTTCTCAACAACTGAGGCTATTCACAACGAACACATCACGAAGTATGCGTAAGAGTTTGGCTTTAAAGCAGGGGCTTCCAAAAATTTTTTGTTTATGTATTAGTGAGTACGAGAGAGTAATAAAATTGAGAGAATGTATTTATTTAAAGCCGCAAAAAATGTTAGTAATATACATATTTTATAATTTGCTATGTATGTTACCAAAAGCATTTTTGATCAAACAATATTTTTTGAGTGTCATCATCTGTTAACCTGAAAAAAATAACATAGCATCCGCTAGACATGTGCACTTGTCGAAGCATAGATTATGAATAGATGCGACACGGCCACCAAGCGGCCAGTGAAAGAACTAAAATGTGTCAAAGTGGCATCACACATTTAACCCCATCGTAGGAAAGGGATAGCAAATATTTTGTTATTTGTATGGCTATCCTTATTCTTCGATGGGGTTAATTGAAATTCTTTTGTTTACATTTTTATTTGTGAAAATTTTCTTTAAGTTGGCGGAACAAAATTGGAAAAATTTTAATTTTGCGCCAAAATTTATTAAAATTTTGGCGCATTTTCTTCATTTTTGTTATGCCAATTGGTGCCAGTGAGTAGTCAGTTTGATTTTAACAAAAATTGTATAAAAAAGTATTCGAAGGAAGCAAAAAATTAAGGAAAAGTAAAATGTAAGTATGACTTTTTTGGTATTTTATTTTGATTTAATAATAGTTTTTATCAAATTTCAGAAGCCGTAAGTGTGTTATGGGTAGCTCAAATGTGGAGAATCTTCATCGTTTTCCGAAGGATCGACAAGGTAAGTGCTTTTGATTTACTAAAGTTTTAAACAAAGGCGGAAATTGCATAAAGAATTTACAATTTGTATGGAATAATTTTCCGTTTAAAATGTAAAATCTCTTGTGTATTTCCTGCATAAGTTCCAATTGGTGAAAGTATTACCAATTGGAATTTATATAAGTTTTTTTTCCAAATTGTGTGTGTTTTTTTTATGTGTGTTGTGTATTTGTGTTTTATTTTACGGCCGGCCGTAGTTTTTTTTTGTGTTTTGAATACGTGGAGCTCTAAAAGTTACTAAATTGTGAAAAGGAAGCCGCCTGAACATATTTGATATAAAGACAATATTTGGGCAAGTAATTGGCAGTTGTGGTCTAAAGAGCACCACTTTTGTCACCTCTACAACTATGGCATTATTAATTTATATAAAATAATGCCTGCAAAAACGTTTGCTTGGACGTCACCATTGCGCATTAAAGGTTCGGTTGGCAAAAGAGATTGTACTCAGACCACAACTGCAAATTGCCAAACTATTGCCTTTATACCAATTCTTCCATATTCCTTATTATCCATATTCTTCATCATCCAATTTGTATTTTTTTTTCGCTAAGAACGCGGGCCATTTGTACTTCACAATCATATTACATTACCTCACTTTGTACCAAGAGTAAAGACAACAATATAAACTATAAATTAATTTTTATTTTATAAATCCATATGTATAATCTTAAACGAACTAATGTTGTTTAAAAACATTGACTAATTACTTAAAATTTTATATTTTCAGGTACTTAGGACTATTTACTGCTGATCCTGCGAACAATTGGTCCAATTAACTCCATTGGTTCAGGTTAGTACTTCTGTCCATAAATGGTTCTAGTATTGTGAATAACATTGCATAAACAATACATTTTTTGTTAAAAACTTATTAATTGTTATAATTCCTCTATTTTCAGATAAATTGTGTTACTTACCGTTAATCCTGGGAAGAATTGATCCATAAAAATATAAAACCAGCTTGCTGAAATTTCTGTTCTGGTATTTGACGCACATTTTTTACAAACAGATTTTTGCTTAAAATCAATCAAGCAGCGAAAAAAGTAGTACACAAAAAATATGACAATTAATAACAAAAAAAGTTAAAAATTAGAATGTTTAATTAAACAAAGTTTTTTATTGAATTTTTAAGTATTATTAATTTTAAATAAGTTGTTTTAATATAAATTAATTAAAATAAATTATAAAAATCACTTTAAAAATAAAAATTTACAATAATTTTCCAATTCCAATGTTTATTATTCATTTTGCACTTTTCTTACCCTACAACCTATTTACGTAATTTCAAGAAACCTTTTTATAGTTTTTGTCCATTTTCAGTAGTAACTGTATCCTGCGTTTTATTTTCTACTGCAATTTCCTTTTTTCGATTTAACTTTTGGTTCTACAATTGGTGACTCCAATTCCATTGTTACTGGACCATTATTTTGTATATGCACTTGCGCTTAAGCACCAAATTTGCCATCTGCAATTAATTATAGATTGAAATATCTAATCAGCTTTAACATAATCACCCTTAAAAAAGCCTACCTTTAATTTTTGTATCGTCATACATTTGTCCCAAACGCTTAAGGAACTTTTGATACAATTATTGTGCCTGTTCGGCTTGTATGGCAAAATGAAATTCTGGTTAATTGCCTTTTAAATGATGATACAGCGTAAATTGTGATACACATAAAATTTCCAATTTCTCATCTTGTACACTTTTTTGATAGTGTCTACCGGCCACATCTGCCAATAAACGCAGTGATAAAAGTTTGCGGGTTCCGGCCATCAGCCACATCAACGGCCATCAGCCACTAAAACGAAACATTTATTTTTATATTTTCTTATTATGTACGTACATATTTTATATTTCAATTGAACTTACCACTAATACACAACAAAATAAATGTTTAAATATTCACTTTTCTATCTTTTATTTTGTATTTCCACAGAAAAAAACTAAAAATTAAAATTTCTTACAATTTTTCTCAAAAAAATGTTTGTTTACTTTAATTTTTATTTTTCATCATATGGTAAAAGAGGTAATGTATAGCTGTTTTCTTCAACTCATTGCTATACGCATATATCGTTTTTTTTCTCTCTATCACATTATGGGGTTAAGCACAACTGATAATCCACTTTTGTAAAAGTCACTTTTGACGATTCTGGTTAGTCTGTGTGTCGAAGTCACATCGACGACTGAATTGAAGAGCATAAAAATATGTCTTGGTAGTGGTAGGCTCAATTGAGCTATGAAATGGAAACCCCTGCTTTAAAGCCTTATAAGATGCAAGTGTTGCATGAATTGAAGAATTCATTCAAGAAGTCCATTTTTATTTGTCTGTATATGTCAAGAAACAATATTTGAAGCATTTGTGCTTCTGAAACCCCAAGATCAATTATTGTAAAGCCTTTGCTTTTCTTTCTACTACTCATTGTTTTCTTTTGTTTTGAAAAATAATTAAAATCCCTGTAGGAAGTCAAACACATTTTTAAGTAACTTCAAACTGGTTTTTTAATAAACACAACTAGTTGCTTAAGTGACTTTTTTTCTTGTCGTCGACTCATTATTTTAACATAGGCATGTCATAGGCTGTAGTCAATTGGTCACCTCTGCATGACTTTTAAATTGACTACTAATTACTTATTTCCCAACCAATTTATAGTTAATTAAAAAATTGGTTATTAATAATCGCTTTATACTAAATTATTTAAAAACCACTTTCTTTTAAATTAAATTTTAAACAATTTAATTTTAATTCTTTTTTGTCAAAATATATACATACATATATATACGTATATACAATATATATTTATAAATAGAAATAATTATTAAACTAAAAAAAAATAAAAAAATAAATGACTTAAAATAAAAGTTGTAATGAAAACAAGTAAAATGCAAAGTTTGTACTGCTCATAGAAAGGCTGTTTTCATAAACGCAGTATGCAATGCAACATTTCATTGCATAGAGTTCATAATAGCATTTAGAAATATAATTTAAAAACTTTTATCACATAAAATATAAAGATATTAAAATTGAGCACCGTTTACCTCAAAGACCTTGTTTGCTTTGATTGACATGTGACATTTGACTTCAGCTTCTTTTGTTTTCTTTTTTTACATTTTGCTTTTATTTATTTCTTACATGTTGTGCTTCCCCCCTTTCAAACTCACTTTTCAAAGAAAACAACAGCGCAAGAGACTTGCGCAATATGTTTGGTTGATATCTGCATGAGATTTAAACCAATTTGTAGTCATTTGCAAAATAATTAGTTTATAATTAATGTTTTTTATCAACTGACTATTTTATTTACTACAGGGATCATACAAGTTGAGTGCAAATCGGCAACAAATACAACACAATACTGAAACAACAGGCATTTTGTTTGTGTAAAATAATGCACTTCTGTCAAAAACACTTTAAAAAGTATTACTTTTGACATAAGTAAATTGTAAACAAAGTAAGTCAGCTGATGAAAATATTATTAAAATATTTTGACAGAATGACGGTAGTTATTTTATAAAAAACAAATCACTAAAAAACCAAAAGTTTTGCGACTACACCTTTTCCAGTTGAAATGAGAAAATACAAATTCAGAAATCCAAATTGATATTGAAAAAATAACAAATTGAAATTCAGAAATCCAAGTTTATATTGAGAAAAAACAAATAGAAATTCAGAAAAGCAAATTTTTATGGAGAAACAATAAATTGATAATGAGAAATACAAATAATGAGAGAAAACGTATTAAAATTAAGAAATATTGAGAATATGCAAATTCAAATTAAGAAATCGAAATTTATGTTGAGAAAACACAAATTGAAATTGAGAAATACACTTAGGTACTATATTCCACTACGAAATGAAACTGAAATCGTTTTCAATTCCACATAGACATTTTAACGGCGTTCTAGAAAACGAATGAAACTTTTATTCAACGATGAACCAAAATGGAAATGATCGCCTATGTTCTATATTCCACTACGAAGTAAAACTAAATCGTTTTCAATTCCACATGGACAATTTCACGGCGTTCTAGAAAACGAAGTGAAACTTTTCACTACGACGAACGAAACTAAAAGTGATATTTTACTTTTCAAATCATTTTCACAAAATTTATAACACAAAATTAATGAAAATTTCACTTCCACTTCATTTTACAAATGTAGAACCCTGGTGGATAATTACCTTTTTAAAATACAACATTTAGAGCACAAACTTAATGAACATTTCACTTCCTCTTCATTATACAAATGTAGAACACACTAAATTCAGAACACAAACTGAGTCCGCTTTCACAGTCTTCAATTCTGACTCGTCAAGGCAAGTATTTTTGGGTGGGAAGGGAAAAGAGAATAAGAGAATTTTCTTATTTCCTTTTGTTTTTTTCTTTCATGCATGTATGAAAATTTCATTTAACGTGTGTAAATGAAATGGCAAGTTCAAAAGAGATTTGAACAAAAAATGGTCAGCTAAAAAACCAGACGAGTGTGAAACAAGACTAATTTATATTTCTTAATTTCAATTTGTTTTTTCTCAATACCAATTTGGATTCTCATTTTCAATTTGTTATTTCTCATTATCAATTGGCTTTTCTAAAGTTCAATTTGTTATCTCTCAATATCAATTTGGAGTTCTGAATTTAAATTTGTTATTGCCCAATATAAATTTGGATTTTCTCAATTTTAACTTGAGAAGGTGTAGATTTTTCGGATTTTGTGAACAATGATTTATTTTTGAAATTGTTTTTATTATGAATTTATATATTGAAATAAGATGGTATCTTAATTAATTTCATTACAAAATAATTAATACATACGAATAAAAAACTATGGGAAAAATGTACAATCAATTAAATTTTCTTGGCGTTATGTAAAAAAATAAATTTATTTAACTAAAGTTTCATTGTTTTACTGGTATTTTCGCGTTTTCAACAAGTGAATTTAATTTTATGTCTGAGTAAAAAATCCACAACTGACAGACACAACAATGTTTAATTTATTTGTTTCTGTGTGTTATACTATATAAAATGTATGTCAAATTCCCACGCAAAGAAATGTCAGGCATAAAAAATACAAATTAACGAGATGTGGATTAACATAAAATTAACATTAATAAAACGCAAAATGATAACTTTAAGCACGACATTCTTTGTTTTTTGGTTAGTTTTCAAAGATAAACAGAAATCATTATGAAATTTTAGATTTTAAAGAAAGTTTTGAAAATTAAACATAATTTTCAGGTCGTCTATGAAATAGTTTATTTATTAAAATAAAGTGTTAGTTTCTAATTTTTTTGTGCAAAAATCAGCTACAAATATTGCAATTGTGCTTGTTAATTATTTACTTATACAGCTGCACTTGTAAATTGATAAATTCCTTTAAACGAAGAGTGATACAATATCAAGTATTAAATTAAAAAACAAACACAAACACACATACGAGTACAAAGGCACAAGCTACTCAATTTTCAAAAAAAAACCAAACATGTTTGTTTGAAAAAGAAAAAAAAACAGCTTCAGTTTTCAAAACAAAACAAAACAAAAGACTTAAAACGCAAACCTGATTTGTTTATCAGACACAAACAACAACACAGGCAGACATACTTGTATCTGGATGTATTTTTGTTGTTTTTGTTTTTTTTTTAGATGCTGTTGATGCTGCTGCAGAGTTTGAGAATGTTGTAGTTGATTTTTTTTTATTTCTTATTATTTTGTTATTTATTACACATTAATGTTTGTTAAACACATAATACTTACATTGATTTTTTTTGCTATTAGACAATCGTATGTGTAATCAAGCATTAAACAATTATCTCTAGCAATTTTTTATATTTGTAATTGTATATTTAGCGCGTGCATTAATTAAAATTGTTAATTTTTGTTTAAAAAAAATATATTTTTCTTTATTTAAACTCCTTTAGAATCTTGACCTGCCTATTGGCAGTTTTGCAAACAACTACATATTCTGTAATCATGTATGCTTCCACACAACTCCAGAATTAACATACTTACAGCTTACATACTCTACTCTAGTAAATCAACTGTATTTGTTTAAACATAAACTATACGAAAACCTCAAAATAAACTTTAGAAGGTTTTATGGGTTTTCCTTCTTTACCTTTTAGCACTGCTCTACACACTACAGCCAGAGTAGCATTAGTAGAATTTTAGGTTGTTACCGCCACTATGAAACGTTCAACTTTATTCATAATTTTTAATTTTTTTTGTATATGTACGTTAAGTTTTTCTTTTTTTGAAACGGCATTCTCGTTATACAATTTTTTTAACGTTCTTGACTATTTTTTTCTTTGTTTGTATGTATATATGCAGTTTTTTTTATTTATTGACTAGTTATCTAGTTTTATAGGTTCCTTCCTAGTTTATTTTTGTTGGTCTGCTGGTTTGCCGCTTAATTGTACACAGTATGTACATATATACATACATAAATACTCGTAGTAATCGTTTAATTCACTGGTTATTTAAACATTGTTTACGTGTGTTCTGCTTATTTGCTTTTTATGCACTAAACCGTTTTTGTTTGTATCTATTTATATTTTTGTGTATATGTTTTGTTATCATGGGTTAGAGCTCGCTTCAAATGCTTATTGGACTTTTAAAGAAGGTTGTGTTGTGATTTGTGTGGTTTTATGTTTGCAATGTTAAATTATACAAACAAGTTGTATCATTTCTCAGTCAAACATGTTGGGTTTCGAGTATTGAACTGGTTGCGATAGAGTTGTTTATTAAATTTTGGACATATCGAACAATTATAGGGTGAGTCTGCTTAGAGGCATAACAAATTGTGTAGGGTTATCGAAATTAAGTTAAATTCAAAAAACAACTATAAAATTAATTAAATAAACCTTTAAGAAAATATTAATGAAATTCAAATAAAACTAGGCCCAATAATAATAAAGCATCATTCCCACGACAGCCAGTTCTACGCACCGGAATGACCCGATATCACTCGGCCAAGGGCTGTCAACTCAGCAATTACTGCTGTTACAACAACAACAACAATAAAGCATTGTTGACATAAAATCCATCCACATTACAAAAGCTTCTTGGTGGCAAGACTTTCGTTTTTTGTAATTTTTTTTTTTATACAATCATCGTTATTCTGTCAACGTTAATCAGTGGTAGTACATATGGTGATGCATTTAGCCCTTTTTAAATTTTAAAATAAATAACAATCTTTGTAAAAAAAGTAAATGTTACTTTTTAAAAATTATTTCATTCAAGGTTTGGCCGCCACTACGCTGTAGGTGGTCCATTCGAAAGGTTTAATTTTCGATAACTCTTTCCCGCCTCCGGTATTTAAAATTCTAGGCGGTCAATCGATATGTGCGGACTGTGATTAGTTGCTAACCAAAACTATTTCCCAATACAGCCAGTTTTTAATTTGTACAATAATTTGGAGACATTGTTGCGGTGTGATCCTTTTCATGATGAATTATCAAACAATACTGAATATAAATAAGATGACAGTATGACACCACTTACGTGTGCTAAGTAAAAAAAAGACAATTAAAAAAGTACGACTGCCGAGCTCCTACATTGTTGGATTTAATAATTCTAAAAAATCTAAAGTAAATTATGTTACAAAACCATACAAGCAAACCTTAAGCACAGATCATACGAGTACAAGCAAACAAAAATAAAAGAAACAGGAAACCTACAAAAAAATAAAAAAAAAACTGTAAGTACATACTGCCAAAAGAATATGTATGCTTTTATACCTAGTAGCAGAATGGTGTTACTATAAAACGGGTACGCAATCTTGAGGCAACTGCCGTATTATGGATGATGAAACATATGTAAAAATGGAATGAAAAAAAGTTAGATACAGCTTCTAACATTTGAACAATATTGAGCTATTTTCATAGGAGAGTTAAAGTGGTTATTTGAAAAAAAAAATAATACCGATTTGGTATAAGTATGCAGCTCAGGTGGATCGAATGTTGTGCAGTAATTAAAATACCTAATTGCTATCTAAAGTTTATTGATATACTGTAAATCAATTAGGTTTAGGCACACCATGATTTCCAAAAGAAATCTCTGAATAACTTTGCTCCTCCCTAACTAAAAACAAGAATTCTGACACCGTTTTAAAGATTAATGCCCTTATTCATAAAACTTACAACCAGTGGTGATATTGGAAACAATTAACAACCGGTTCGCTTAAAAAAATTATATTTTTGCCAAATTTTGATAAAAATATCGAAAATTTTAAAGTCGCATCCCAGTAACAGACAACAAGCCTCTTGAAGGAAATGATATAAAGTTTCGTTTAATAAAAAAAGTTACGTTTTTAACAAAAAATAGTTTTGATTTTGCAAAATAAAAGTAAAAAAAAAATTGTTTTATTTTTTTTTTTTCAAAAGATTGAAGAAAACGCTATCGAAAACATCATCATCCAAGAATCCAATGTATGACCAAAATAAAATCATTTGTTTGTACGTTTGGACAATGAACAACTGAACAATATTGTGTTTGTTGCCGAGACTATATCACCTTGATAAATACACATTATATAAACCCGTTAAAGCAAAAAACATGCAATTTGTTCCCTTTTCTCATTTTTCCTATTAAAATTCAATGTTAAAATACAGGGTGGGCCAAGTTTGACTGAAAAGTTCTCGCAGAAGTGCCATTGTGGCTCTTGCGGTATGAGCTGTAGCTCCATCTTGCTGGAACTATATGTTACGATTATTGAGAACTATCGGACGTAAAAAATTTTCCAACATGGTCCGGTATACCACCCCAGAGACGGTTTGTGGTTCATTAAGCTCATTTTCGAAGAAATATGGACCAATAACTTTATCAGCCATGATTCCACACCAAACAGTGCATCTGACAGGGTGTAATTGTCGCTGATGCAATGCTCTTGGATTCTCTGTACCCCAAATTCGGCAGTTCTGTTTATTCACATATCCATTTAAATGAAAATGTGCTTCATCGCTCATAATCAGATTATCCAAAAAATTGTCATTTTCTGTAGCTAGCAAAATCAATCTATTGGCATATTGTAGCCGTTGTGGTGCATCCCTCGGCACCACTGAGTATGATGACATTATGAAATTTTATAAAATTCTGTATTATCTGCAAAAAAAAAAATTAAAAAAAATTAAAAATGCAAAAGTTATAAGCATTTCAAATCAGTCAGTCCAAGTTGGCCCACCCTGTATAAAAGGGAACAAATTGCATGTGGAATTTTTTTTCACGATAAGGGTGAATATGCAACAACCGGTACGGAAAATTTTTAAAATTTTAACAACCGGTTCGAGGGAACCGGTCCGAACCGGCTGAATATCAGCACTGCTTACAACAGGTTTTATAAAATTTTGTATGGAAATTTGCTTTATAAGCCTGTTATAAAGCTGTTATAAGTTTTTATGAATAAGGGGGTTAAAGTTTTATTGACCATTCAACACAAAAATATTTCATATTTTGTTCTTCCCAAGTCACAATTTACACGAAGCAAGTTTTATTGAAAAGATCGATACAATTTTTTTCTTGAAATTTCTTTGGTATTTACACAGCACGATATAATTGCTAAAATCACTCGAAATTTTGTTTGAGAGTATACACACATTTGCATACACATGTGTATGTGTTATTCTCTTATTCGTATTACATA
Organism: Bellardia pandia; assembly: GCA_916048285.2. NCBI lineage: Eukaryota > Metazoa > Arthropoda > Insecta > Diptera > Calliphoridae > Bellardia > Bellardia pandia. The sequence continues at coordinate 13,132,609 of OU696533.1, forward strand.
CAAATGTGTGTTACCCTGCCAGCAATTGGAAGTTTCTTTCATCGTCCATCGTCAAAGGCGTTACGTATTACTCACTTCCAGACGTTACTTAGAAGATAACAATAACAATTTACATTGCAGTCGTCTTTTAATCATCCATAAAAGAAATGAAAAGAATTAGTTTTATTTTGTCATTTGCTGTGGGCGGTCAGTGGTAAAGTGTGGTTTTGTTTTGTTATTGTTATTGTTGTAGTTTTTACATATTTGTTATCCCATAGTCAATATGAGTGTATTATCTGTAAAGGCAAAAAAATCGAAAGCAAAAAAGGCGAATAACACAGAAAAAAATAAAAATGAATTTCAATTAAAATATTTGTGGAATCAATTAAAAATTTAATTGAAATCGGACCTGTAAACAAAATGATAGTATCAATTAAAAAAAAATTTAAGATTTAATTGAAAATATCAGAAAAATCAGAAAAAGTAATTTAATCAATAAAAATTTTAATTGAAAATTATTTTAAAATCAATTTTAAAAAGATGATTTTTTTTCTGTGTAAAGCAGAAGTGACTTCTTGAAGTTACGCTGAAGTGACTTCTTGAAGTTACTTCCGGAAGACTTCTCTACTTCTCAATATGGAAGACGCTCCTACGATGAGAAAATGGTATCGCAGAAGATCTTGGCCTAATCTAGTCTAGTCTCAAACTAAAAAGCAATGTGAATTTATGTAAAAAAAGCTAAGGCACACATGGGAAAAGTTTCAATATATGATTGGTATTTGTAAACCTAATATTTGGTTTCATCTCCTTTGGCCTTTATTATTGCTTCAAAGCGGTGGAGCATACTTTTAACTAGGCAAGCTGTTTCATTGGGTGTTATGTTTTTTACATTCAACGCGAAGTGCTTCTTTAAGAGTAAATACAAAACGTGCTCTATAGGATTCGTATCTGGCGACTGCGAGGGTCATTAACTTGTTGCAACAAGATCTTCCCATTTAAGAGCAGCTTCGCAACACTTAAAGCTAAATTTTCTTTCAGAATATACACCCCCACACCATAAAATTTGCACCACCATGTTTTACAGTCTTAACATTATTTTCTTGGAGCTCTCTGTTCCCTTTTATTTTTTAACATTGAATTTTAATAGAAAAAATGTGAAAAGGGAACAAATTTCATGTGGAATTTTTATTCGCGTTAGGGGTGAATATGCAGTTTTTCGAATTCTAATATCTTTTTTTTTTGTTTACGTCAGAGAGTAACGGCTTGCGACGGGGAACTCTTGCATGATAATCTGTTTTGTGCAGAGTATTTCGTATGGTTTGTAGATTGAAGTTTTCGTGAAAACTTTGCTTCATTTCTTCGCACAATTTCCCAACCGAAATCTTTGGATTTAAAAGATTTGTCATAATCTAAGGAAATTTCTGAATGATTACTCATTTTGCTGTTTTGACACGAAAAAAATACACAGAACAATTTTAGACATTTGATACTTGGCTAATATTCCATTAACTGTTAAAATAGTAAATAAAGTGACACATATACAGTGCCAGAAAAATGATAGCACTTCGATCATTTATTTCATAAACTGGTCCGCTAGTAAATGGCGAAATATTTTATGGACGGACGAGAGTAAAATCATTTTATTTGGTGGAAAAGGTTCTCGTTCATATGTTAGACGTCCCCCAAATGCAAATGAATACAATCTACAATTCACATCTAAAGGTGTGTTCACATTATGTGTATTTGTCATGTGGACTGTCACTTTTTCGCATATCAAATTTGTACATATAGTCTGAACACCTTCAAACAATATCATGTGTTATTTCTATGTGTGCAATACACATGACATTTTTTATTTAGAACGAGTTCTATTTTCAAGTGACAAACCATCTGACATCAGCTGTTTTTTATAACAAAAATTTTGTGGCGGCAAAAATTAATTGAAATTTTAATAAATATAATTTATAGTAAAACAAAAATATCTCATTCCATGTTAAAATACAGTTTTAATTAATTATAAATTTAATTTTTATTATACACATACAGCAATCAGCTGTTTTAAGATTTTTTTTTTTTTTTTTTGATAGGTTATGTCAAATGTACTTAACATACCAACATTTGAACATGTAAATTATAAACCGTATGTGAAACTCAAATTTTGACATACACATGAAAACACATGTGGATAGAAAAGTGACATTCCATATGACAAATACACACAATGTGAACACACCTTAAGACGGTAAAGCATGGATTTTTCTAGCATTATGGTATGGTGGGATGCTTTTCATATTACGGAGTGGGGCCAATACATTACATAAAATCAACAATGCATCAACATGTTTACTAAATAATGTTATGCTTCCCTAAATGCGAAATGTCATTGATTTGGTTCTTCCAACAAGACAACGACTCAAAACATACAAGCAGAAAAGCACGTCAGTTGTTCATTGACAACAATATTGAGGCCAGCGCCAACACCTGACTTGAATCCAATAGAGAATCTTTGGGCTGATGTAAAGAAAAGTGTATCTTAAATAAAACCCACTAACAATAAGAATCTTTGGACTGTAGTGAATGAGTCGTGGCTTCACTGCAAGAAAGATGTGAAAACTTAATTAACGTATGTTTAGCTTAATCCATGCCAAAGCGCTGCGCCGCCATTATTGCCAACAAAGGCCATGCAATGCAACAAAATCAAATCTTTGAATCAATAAAAGTTACACAAATCTTTTTTACGTTGAACAAATGATTTATATTCACATATTTCAATTATGTGTCACGGGAATAACTAGGGAACTAAAACGAATTAAAATTTATATGCACAGTCAAATCCTGCCTTCAATGCTATTTTTTCTACCGCAGCTGTACATATGTGCCGAAGTTTTTTTTTACATAGATTTACGTTGCTTTTTAGTTTTTAATGCATTGTATCTTAGGAATAATAAAATATGAAATATTTTCTGTGTTGAATGGTTAATAAAATGGTGTACCTAAACTTAATTGATTCACTGTATCTATATATATAAAATTCAATGTATGTATGTATGTAACGTATAGACTCCAAAACGGCTGAGCCGATTTTGATGAAATTTTCACAGCATGTTACTGTGACTCTGGAAGGAATAATAGGGTACTTTTTTTTACCACGCCCACTTTTACGCCCACTTTTTTAAAATATTGTAATTGGAGACCAAACCTCTGGACCGCTATTTTTGAAATTTTCACAGCATTTAACTGGGACTCTGGTATGATTAATAGGGTACTTTTTTTTTGACCACGCCCATTTTTACGCCCACTTTTTAAAAATTATGTAATTGCTCCCATATAGTTTTTAACAGATTTACTTCAAATTGTATACACATTATATACTCCAGGCGAGGTAAAAATAAAGATTTCTTAAGCCACGCCCCTTTCACGCCCCTTTTCACACCAAATTTTTGAAAGTTTTATTCTCTATACAAATTTGTTCATTCCAACGTATTTTTTTTATTTGGTAGTATATTGCTCTTAATACTGTTAACGTCGCCATATAACTATGAACCACGCCTACTTCATCGCCCCCTTTTTTAATTCAGATACTTACGTATACCACTAACAATGTTTGCTATACAAAATACTTTTTTTGTAATATGTATTTACCTAAAGTTGTATATACTTTTTAACTACATACATTTTTTTATTACCAAATCCCCATTTTTCGCCCCATTTCACCTAAAATTATATCGCTTTTAATATAAATGAATGTGTGTCTGTATGTTTGTGCTTAATAGGAGGCCAAACCCTTGGACCAATCTGCCTGAAATTTGTACAGCATGTTACTGTGACTCTGGAAGGAATAATAGGCTATATGAAGTTTTGATTGTACAAACGGGGGTGGCACCGCCCATATAACCCACAAATTTAACCCGCCATATTTTGGGAATTTTTTGACGTACGTCGGTGATATTTGGTACATATGGTATTGGCATAATTAGGAATACGTACCAGGAGAAAAGTGAGTGGGACCACGCCCCTTTTTAGGAAAATTAAACATCGTAATATAGTCTTAACTACTGGACCGATCGTCATTAAATTTTCACAACAGGATATTCTTACGAAATATTAAATTCTTGACTATGTAAGTGGACAAAGGGGCATGGTCTCGCCTGAAGCATTGCAATAAATACATTAAAATTAAATAAATAAATGTTTGTAAATATATAAATACGTTTTATTTTATTTTATGACGAGGGGGGGTAGCAAAGCACACCGGGTTTAGCTAGTGTTTTATATTTTATTTAAACTAAAATATAAGTACATTTTGTTAAATTATTTTTGAATTTCTCATTTAAATGCATATTTAAAAAGTTATTAAAGATCTACGAAATGTTGGCTTTGGATTTTGAGTCAGAAATATTTGTGATAACAGATTGAAAGGCATATTTACAAATCTTTTTAAGATTTGAGAAACTCTGACTTCTTATACTTATGAAAAATCGATTTTGAGTAAGATATTGCATTTTTTTTATAAAATAATCTCAATCTGTAGAATCCGACCGAAACCAGTTTTTATAAGTTTTAGTTTCGGTTTATGTTTCATATTTAATAAAAGTTTCGGTTTCGGTTTTCATCAAAAACTTGGTATGCAAGCAGTTAGTTGAACACTTGTAAAGTACATATTGTAAATGGGAAGTGCGTATAATTGACAATAAACCACATGGGTCGAACAATAAAGATTGATTCTACATATGTATGTCTTTTAAATATAACATTTAAATCATATGATACATTCTAGAGCTGACCTTAATGGCCTTTTTCACGATGTCGAAAGATAACGTTCGCTTAGATAAGACTTAAGACACAAACTTTTTATCGTATCTATTTTTTACTCAATCAAGTTTGTTTATTCCACAATCAAGTTTGTGTCTTAAGTCTTATCTAAGCGAACGTTATCTTTCGACATCGTGAAACAGGGGGTAAATGTTTACTAAATTAAAAAATTTAATTAAATTTTATAATATTTATTTCAGGTTAATTTATATTCTATGTATGTATATATGTATAGGTTATATTAATGGGTATATTTGTTATAAACCATTTCCTTAAAATCATACAAAATTATAAAACTATAGAAAGTAAAAATCAGTCATTTAAGAAGTTAGTTAATTAAAATGGACGTTTTATAAAATTGTGTATAAAAAATAAAAAATAATACATAGTTAATAGTAAATAAATAGCAGCTTGGAATATTTTTTTCATACAATATTGTACAAATATGTTTAAGAATAAGATTATGTTGTAGTTAATATGAATTATATTTTTCCGTTTAAATTTGTTGTTGAAATATTATTGAAAAATAACGAAATTCAGACTCTTGAGAATCCCAGTTTTACAAACAAATTTAAATGTATTTTTTTTGTGTGTGTGTTACTTAAACAAGGATTCTAAGAATGGAAATTTCATTAAAGAAAACTTAAAACTAATTGTGTACTCTAAAAACTAATAGAAATATTTATGATGAAAAAATTAAGCAAGGAATTGGCAGATTGATAAAATGAACTCAAAATCCTGTGATTGATAAACAACTCCTTACAAATCAGCTACCGACTTTCTGCGTACATATTTGGCAAAGTAATCGGGGCGCCAACATTTACAGGAGCCGGGAATTAGGAACCAATCATAATACAGACGCACTTGGAAGCAGCCAATCTCATCATGGCCATCGCAATGTTGACTGAAATCAGCCGAACCATTGGGTCCACCATGATTAGTGGCATCCGAGGCGGTGGCTACACCAGCACGTTTCTGTAAATATTGTTGATAAGCCTGGAAGTCTTGTACTGAAGGAGCTGGTGTTGTAGAAGACGATTGCGGTACCGTGTCCTCGGCATTGGGATAGAAGATTTCCGCTACCAAAAGACTAACCCAACGGGGTGAGGATAAACAGCCACCATCCAAATAATGACAGCGTGCTTGTATACAGCGTGTCACTTCCACAGTCTGAGTGAAATAGCCTTCGTAGGGTATTTGAACGACATAACGCCAGGAACCTTGGTAGTTTTTAGCAAATACTGGTGTGGCATATTCAACTTTGGCGGGACAAGGAGTGGGTGGGCCTTCATAACGTATGGAACCAATTTCTTCACGTCGTTCGGCCATTAGTGGTGCAGCCTGTGGGGCAGGTGATGTATCACCTTGGATGGCCTTGTAGATGGTACAGAAACTAAGAAAAAAGAAATTTTTAAAGTTTTAAAATTTAAATGTAAAAAAAAACAAGTTTTCACATTAACGGTAACTTAGCGATAACGCTAGTTAACTGTTTTTTATGATAATACTTACAGTCCACCACCATCACAAAATTTACGTGGTTTACGTTCCTCAGCTTCTTTTTGTTGCTTTTGAGAACGTTCCTCCTCATCAATAGCTGGATCGAAATAACCATAATTATGAGATTCCACCTTAGCTTCAACTTTGGGAGCAACAGCTTCTCTCTTTGTTCTAACCGCATAACGACGATCAATATTATTATTGTCCAAGGACTCAACTGGATCATCCCGTACAATTTGGGTAACTTTAGGCAAAGTATCATCAGCTTTTAAAACCGGCAATGTTTTCGACAGAAATTTCAAAGTATGATTACGTATCAATTCACTGTAATTATATGATTCACAATTAATATATTGTAAAGATGCAGAAAAGTTAAGAGTAAATTTGACTTACAAAGGATAGGGTTCACCTAAAACATTTTGTCTCAATGGATTCTTGGGTATTTGTCCCTTGTTCAAATCACCACATATATTATTCACGGACACCGCAGACTTTTTGCCATTTGCTACATTTTTACAGTCGACATTTACGTGGGTATAAGGTGGTGGTCTTACTTTGGGTGGTATGGCATTGGGTGATTCGACAAAGGCGTAATAACCCTCCGGTGGCTCTTCTCCATAGTCATTTTGAGCTTGTGTGGACACCAGTACAGACAGCAGTAGGAATGAAAGTATTTTCTGTAAACAAAGAATATTTTATTTAAATTTTTACAAATTCTAAAACTGAAATACATAATAATCCTTTAAATATTTAATTATTTATTTGTGTTTATATTTCTATATTCATTTAATTCAAACACTACAAGCCTAAACGTCTACTTAATCTAGAAATCATTATATTGTTAGAAAAGGTTCCATTGCCTAATAATTTAAAGGGTACTTTTCAATTAATAATAACTCACATTCATTAATCATATTTATAGCTAAATATGCACTTATATCTTCTTATCAGCGTTGTCAACTTGGTGCGTTTCGCACCATTTTTGGGGCTTTTTTAAATTTTTGGTGCGAAAAATTCTTTAATTGGTGCGCGGTGCGCTTTTTTTAAATTTTAGTGCGCTTTTTAATTTTTGGTGGCACCAAAGCAAATTCAACAAAATTTTTTGGTTTCGTGTGAGGAAAAATTTTTCTACAATAAAATACACCTGTTTGAGTATAATTTCATTCAACACTGCAACATTTTTTTTTGGTATTTCGGTGCGTTTTTTAATTTTTTGGAAAATGTGATGAAATCTTTATTTTTACTAATTTTTAATTGCAGTTTTTTAATCACCCCTATCGTGAATAAAAATTCCACGTGAAATTTGTTCACTTTTTACATTTTTCCTATTTAAATTCAATGTTAAAAAAATAAAAGTGAACAAATTTCACGTGAAATTTTTATTCACGATAGAGGTGAATAATTCATAACTCATGAAATCTATACGGTGAAAAAATGTATTTTAAATACGAATGTATGATGAATGAAATCAAATTCTTTAAAAATATTTGTTTGAAAATCAAATTAACATTTTAAACATGTAAATAAAAATTCTTGTATAACCTGATGATTTGATACTGTATACGAACAACCAGGGTTAGAGTACCAGTGGAATCCTAAAAATTTTTTTGGAAAAAATCAACTAGAAAACAAAAATATATAAAAAAAGTACCAAAAAAAAAAATTTTGAGTGGTTAAATGGTTATTTTATCTTTGTTAGCTCATTTATTAAAAAAAAGGCTTTTACTATTATTACTTTTACTAATAATCGTTGAATAAACGTTTTTTTTATAGAATTTATGATATTAAACAATTTCAAATTAATTCAATAAATATTTGAAACAAAAACGAAATTCTTAACTTGGTGCGTTTTTTTGTAAATAATGCGCTTTTTTCTCCATTTTGGTGCGTTTTGAAATTTCAAAGTTGACAACGCTGCTTCTTATATACTTTTATATATACTATACATACTATAGATATATATTTGTATAACAAGCGAAAGTCTCTTAAGTAAATATTAAAATGAAATTGTTAACAATAAACCATTTTAGGAGATTGTTAATTTTTTTTATCATTATCAAGTAATTATAGTAGACGTTTTTAATAAACATTCAGAGTTTCAATAAGATCTAATGAAAATGAAAAGATTTTTTTGTTTACAAATTTCACTTTACTTTCTTTTTTGACATTCAAATGTATTATTAATAAATCATTTAAATTAAATTTTTAAATTTCTTCATTATTTCAATATTATAACAATACTTAGATATTGTCTTATAAAAAAATCTACTTAAATGCCCCTATTGCGGTTCACAACTTTTTTAATAATTTGGTCGTCTTTCATAAATCGGTATTGCCATTCACAACTTAAATGTAGTAGAGTTAATGTAGAGTTAAAGTCGGGTTGACTGACAGACGACCAAACTTAGTTGAGTTGAGAACGGCAATAGGGGCAAAAATTTTAACTAACACATCATATAAGGAAATATGAATATAAATAGTTTTAAAAATGTTCTTAATAAAGGAAGTGATAAAGAAAATAATGCGGCTGAAAGCCTTTGCTTTTTCTACAATGATGCTAATTTCAATATTATTTTATCAATAAAAATTCTAAATTAAGTGTTCAATATTCTTATCAATATCATGAAGTTGGTTTTAAAACGCATTAAAAATGTAAAACCGTTTTCGCATTTACCCCCTGGCCCACGATGTCGAACGATAACGTTCGTTTAGATAAGACTTAACACACACACTTGATTATGGAATAAACAAACTTGATTGAGTAAAAAATAGATACGATAAAAAGTTTTTGTCTTAAGTCTTATCTAAGCGAACGTTATCGTTCGACATCGTGGGCCAGGGGGTTAATTTAAAATATACATATCAAACCTGTAACAAATGTTAACAGTCTCTCAAATTATAAATAATTCGAGAGATTTCCGTATTTTGCTTCTATAGAAAATGTAAAACGAACAGTTTTTTCGGGAAAAAACCTAGAAATGCTTAAAATTACACTTCCCCATAGCAAATTAAAAGTGGTTTCATTCCGAAAAAAAATTTTTCGAAAAAAGAAAAAAAAACATTAGTCCACAAACTCTAAAAAAATCACGTCCTTGTCTGCTTTCGGAACGAAACTTTCATACAACATTCGAAAAACATATGCAAATGTGTCTTAAGTGTTGTACAAACTATCAATAATTTAGTAATTGTTTAAACTTTAATTCTTTTTTTTTTTTTAAATTTAAAATTTTTATTTTTAATATTTCGCTACGTCTTTATTTAGCTTCTGCAGGAAAAATTTTTTAATTTAATTTTTAATAATAAAAAAGGTTAAATAAACTATAATAAGAAATAAGTTGTACCAAATATTTATATAGAATTTACCAACAACATTTGTACAACTATTGTAAATTCAAACGACGTACAAGTCCTACAACACTACAGCATCACTTGTAAATTGAACAATTAAATTTTATATTTTTAAAACAAGTAAACAAAACAAGGTAAATTTTAAAATATCATGTTATCACTTAATGTATTATTTGATGGCTAATTTGATGAAAATAATAACACATTTTAGGAACATCATTTAATTTTTTTTAAGGTATAAAAATATTAATTTTGTGTAGATTTCCACACAAGGTTACAAGGAGGGTAAATCAGTTTAGTTTTATGTTAATACCAACACACGGGTATTTAAGAAATTTTAGTAGTTTCAATTTAATTTACTCAATTATTTGTGTCGATATCTCAGAATACTTTTTTGTATGTTTTGATTGAATGTGTTATACTGGGATTAAGTTTGTGTAGGGGCTGTTTAAAATCATACATATATAATCAAAAATCATGGAAGTGCGAAAACGATATGCGAAAAACGAAATTGAAAGTTGAAAAAGGAAAATTAATAATGAAAGTTGAACAATTAAAGATGAATCAAAAATCAAAATTTGGGGTTAATATTTTGTTTTTAAAAATAAATCACTCAAAATAAGTTTTATCAAATGATATTTGTTTACATGGTTTGGTATCATGAATCAAATAATAAAGATTACGCATTGCGCAGGTTCGTTATATTTTACAAAAACTGTGAAAGTAAAATTGTGAGCAAAATTTCTTCTTTCTTATTTCGTCACAAGTCAAAAATATTTTTATGTTTGCTTAACTTCTATATAAATTTTAAAGCAAATAAAAGTTTTCAAATGAAGTGTGCCGTTTTTAATTGTGAAAATATTAAAAAATAACATAAATTTTTTTCAATTTCCTAAAGAAAATAAATTAAAAACAAACAATGGGCACAATTTTGACACCTTGAAAAAAATTAAAAGTGTCTCATAGAGTTTGTATTGAACACTTTAAGGCAGATGATATAAAAGGAGATATGAAATAAAAAAAGGCTAACTGAAAAGTTTTGCGTTTAAGATACTTTATGTTAGGTATGCCTACTGACGAATTTGTGTGTCAAATTAAAAATCTGGAAACTGTATTCAAATCTTTCAATGGTGAAAATATTTTGATTTGCAACGAGTATTTAAAAAAGCATATAAATAATACCGTAGACAGACGACAGAGTTAATGCGCATTAAAATCTCACTAATTTGAATTAAGATTTTACCGTGACAGACGACAGTTTCTGCATTTAAACTGCATTTAGGTAACAGCTGTTTGTTTGTAAACAACTATTTAATTATGAAAAAATTTGTTTGGCATTTGCTGAAAAAACAGTATTTCTTTGAAAAAAAGCTGAAATTACTTTTGCTGAAACTGTTTCATAATGCAAAACATGTTCATGCACTAGCAACCATCAACCTGAACGTGTTGCTACATGTGGGGACCGCAGTGGGACACTCTGAAATAAGAGAAAGGCAATTGTGGAAATCTATTTTTATTATTTTAATTTTACAATTGTCTTCTTCTTTTAGAATAGTAAACAATTTGATAACATATTATTGATTTTCGACGATGTTGCCATATTGAAATATCTAAATGCAGTATAAATTCAGTTTGATTTTGTGTATTTACGTCTAACTTAATGCGCATTAAGATAGGATAATTCACGAGTTAATTTGAATTAAGACTGTTAATGCAAATTAACTGTGTCGTCTGTCTACGCTATAAGTCAAGTACTATTAATGCGGATATTAAAGCTAAAACACTTTTTTCGAGAATGTTTTTTAAATAAGAAAACTAAATCAACTCCTAGCGGATGAGACAAAAAAACACAAACGAAAACAAATAAAAAATAATAAATTGATAATACAAAAATATAATATATAAAATACTAAGATATAGTTAGTTCAATTTTTTGATACATTTTAATATGTATAAAATAATAAATAATTAAATGTTTTATTTTTTTACATGTTGATTATACGAAAAAAAATAACCTGTGACGTCATGCGCACACCTTTATTAAGGTACGGTCACATTTGGCAAATATTTGCCGAAAAAGACGTAACCACTAATTGACATATATGTATTTGAATTCGTTAATTTATTTAAAAAAAACTGTCCTTATATAGGCCAAAGCACAACAAATATTTAGTTTTAATTTATTTGATGCTGTTTGATCTTGCAAAACTTGTGTAAAGGCCCAACTATAATATGCATATGCTAGCTTAAGCAAACGTGCGAACACATATAAATTGTATGTGGCAAACTATAATGTACTTAACGAAACTTTTCGTTAAGTTTTTCAACTGTCATTTGCTTAAGCAAAAAGCGAAACTGATCGCACATTCTGTACGGAATCAGCTGTTTGTTGTTGTCTGTTTGTGTTTTTAACAAAATGGAGAAAGAAGAAAATACATTTATTTTAAATTTAATAGAAAATGTGGAAAAATATGTGCCTTTATTTTAACAAAAATGTCTTTCTGTCGTGGTTAATTTCACTGACAGAACAAGAGCGTCTTCTTCTTTTACAGTGTAGTTCACTTATTTCTTTTAATGTGCACATGCCTTCAAGCGCTAATTTTAATATTTTTATATTATTTAAATTTTTAAGTTTTTTCATAATTTTTGCAAACACCATACGAAAATTAACAAAACATATGTAAACGTTTATTATTTTTTACAATTTAGTGCCGCCACAGCTGTACATTTTAGTACTTTTGCCGATAAATTTAAAAACAAAGGAAAAATTATGCGTTTCGGGTACGAAGCTTTCTTTTAATTATATAATAATATAATAATATTTATAAAATATAGTAATTTAAAGGCTTTTTGTTAAATTAAAAACATTTTTTTAAACATAAATGAGCAACTGTGGACAAAAAGTTTCAAAGTCACGTAAGTACATTGTAGCCACCTGAAAATTAACTCTGAATTGCTTATGCATTTGACAGCCTTTTCGTTAATTTTTGCAATTTGCTTAAGCTTGCTTATGCATATTATAGTTGGACCTTAAACAATGTCAAACAAATTTGTGCTGAAACAAGTGGTTACGCTTTTTTGAGTAAATATTTGCCAAATGTTACCGTACCTTTAGTTTTTGTTGTTTTTTAAGGCTTTGGTGAGAGACAAACTATTTCAATTGCGGTTGATCTTAATAACTGTTAACATCATTTATCTTTTATTTACATACTATCAGCCTTTCGGAAGTGGATTTAGTTCCGTTTTTTGATTCTAATTTGCTATGTGGAATTGTAATTTTAAGCATTTGTAGGTTTCATTCCGAAAAAAATTGTTCGCTTTACTTTTTCTATGGAAGCTAAATACGGAATTTATTTTACTTTCGAACGAAATTAAATTCTGTGACATGACTGTATCAGGCATAGATATAGATATTACAACGATTTAAATTACTAATCACAGATCTTGAGTACAAAATATTTATTTATTCATTCCGGAAAAAAAATCGATTTTCGTTTTCTAAAGACTCAATTTACGGAATCAAAACCACTTTCGATCGGAATTGAGTTCTGTGACATGAATATGTTGAATATGAACTAAAGTAATGCCGATCGATATTGGTTAAAAGGTATCAAAGCAGCGAATTTAAAATTCAAGCTTCGTTGAAAGTAAAAGTTATAACCTAACCTTTACGAAAAAAATTAAATTATTAATAACTCGTCTTGATTATTTCTGTTTCTCTCAACCACTATACATACCTAAAATGTTCTCATATAAGTCACTCTCTCATTGATATGAAAGAAAAAACGATTTTTAAATGTTAAATGGTGACAATTAACCATTAAAATTAAAGTGGAACTGTTATTTTCGGTCCCTGGTTTGTAGCTTGCAAGGTTTATATGAACGAACAAGTAATTTTTGTTTGTGTTTTGTAAAACCAGTAGCTTTGATCAAATATTTAAATTATCCGAATGTAGCAGCAGCACTCTTACAATACTTATTTGCTTTCTTTACAACAGATCACAACCAAAAGAGAAATTTTGTAACCAAGATTGAATTTCTTTTTCTTACTTTTTCCTTTGCTTCTTCATTGAAAAAGTTTTGTTTTTGTTGATCTGTAAACGAAATTAAAAGTGACCCCTAAAATCGTTGTATCGCCGTAGTATTTTTTAAGTGGCCTTAAACAAAACTACAAACCAATTAGTGATCATTTTTTGTTTGTTTCTTAACTTTGTTTTACGTGACTGATGGTGGGAGTTTCAACAAAGAAATTTCTCTTTCTTTTTAATGTATTCTTTATGTTTGTTGTTGTTGTTTTGTGTTAAATTTCTAACTAAAAGAATTCTGAATTTAAATGTTACAGAAATTGTTTCGCTGTTAGCTGGGTACATACATACCCTGCAAATAACGCGACTAGTCCATACATGCATGTAAAGACTAGTCCAAAGAGTAGTAGGAGTACTCCAAAACTACTCCAAATATATGAAAAAAAGGTGGTCCATTTAACATTGCGATGTCCTAGGACTGGACCATATAACCCATCGGAGTAGTCCCAAAACTACTCCATGGAGTACTCACGAGGGTTAGTTTTAAACAACAACAACAACTCAATATGCAATCATTGGACCATGTTGTGAGTAGTCCATATCATCTAAAATGGATCACGTAGTCCAATATTATTTGCAGGGTATGTATTTATGAATGTATGTATATGTGTTCGAAAGCATCTGTATTACCGCCAACAGCATGTTTGTGTTGAATTCTTTTTGGCCTGGTCTTTTTGTCTAAGTTTGCCGGATGACTAATTTCGTTTTAAAGCTTTGCATACTTAAATAAGAATAATTTCTATCTTTTCATTATGAAAAAGAAGAGAAAAACAAAAACAAGTTGTTGTTATTCATAAAACCAGACCAGACCATACAATGTCCATGACTGACGACCAACTGTATGCCAAGAAATTGGGTCAAGAAGTCCACATTCTTTTAGGTGATTGTCAATTAAATTTATTTACAATTCTACCGTTTAGAGTCGTAAGAAATTAAACACAAATAAAAGATTGTATGCATACGTTTTGTTTTTTTTTTAGCAGTCACAATTTAAACCAGAAATTCAAAATTTCTCAACTAATAATTAAATTAAGTCACGAAATAAGTAAAAGAAATTTCGTAAAAGAATATAGAAATATTTTTTGGTTCAGTTGCAGTATTTTATTGTAGATTATATAGAAACTAAAATAAAATATTTAAACTTAAACATTATCTAACGTTTTTAATTAAGTTATTAAATTTAATATTTGTGTAATTTATCTACCACACCAAAGCAACGCTTTTGACCTATTTGAACATTCCCACAACGTCCGGTTCTACGCACCGGAATGACCTGAGTTCACTCGGCCAATTGCTGTCTGTCAACTAACAACCTGTACTGTTACAAAAACAACAGATTTGTATCGGCTTTATTTCTTTATTGTCGCAATACAAAACTTTCTATTAAAATATGAGTACATAAAGTGTTTATATTCTGCCGCCTAATAAATGCTCGAGATATTAGCCAAAACTAAAATTGTTTTATTACAAGCCGGGTTTTCACCAATCAATGACCTAGAAACTAGTTTTATAGAAAAAGCTTTACTTATTTATAACAGTTCTAGAACTAAACAATTTTCCAAGGAAATTAAGAATACTTTAAATGAATTTTAGATTTAAAAATAGAAACTGAAAAAAATTCTAAATAAAATATTTAGAATTTATATTTAAATAATTTCTTTTTTCAAGCAATTAGGTCACATTTTGTTAATTCAATATTCACTTATAAATTTGACAAGAAAATGAGTTTGAAATTTGACAAACTGTGTGAAAATCTGCGATCCGCATACGGAATCATTGAATTCCATAATCTCGATATAGTCACGCAATACGATCGACTCATCCATATTTAACTGTTTTATAAAAAAATTAGATTTTCCTCATATTTATATATTGGTCAAATTTACACCCTAAAATTAGTTTATGGTATTCGGAAACATGTTCCCGAACACTTAGACCGTAAATACATCGAATTACCCTATTGAAACATCGTCGTAGTTTCAAAATATTTATGGCAGATGTGCCCGAGTAAATCTCCAAACAATACAGGAAAAGTGGAAGACAAGTCGAAACAGCAACAGGATATCTCACAGCCAAGGGCAAGTAACAAGCCACTTTATAAAGGCCGCGTAATGTCAAACAAACTCTTGTAATAACATAATTTACATGTTTATTAAATTTCCAAAATAACACCCAATGTTTTATATTTTGAAACAATCTCCAAAGGAACACTATCGATTAAAATTCTCAAGTTAACATCCAAATTATTTGAAAAAATCATGACTTTACATTTAGAAGGGTTTAATTCCAAAGAATTTACCCTAGACCATTCCCTTACATAATCAAGATCCTTTTTATTACAGTTCTGAAACCGTCTTAATGCGGTCCTGATCTCAACCCAATTGAGAAGTAATGGCAAGTTGTAAAAACCAATATAAGCTCTGTAAAAATAAGCAATTTTAATAATCTCTTAGCCGAAACAAAGATAACTTGGGAAGCCATTCCAAGTAGTGTATGTAAAAAATTTGGCGACCTCAATGTCTCGCAGATGTCAAACTGTTACTGATAACAATGGATTTTCAACAAAATATTGATTTATTTTTAAATAATACTTTATTTTTGTAAAAAATCTGGTATGTCCTTAATTATTTGCACGACTGATATTAATTTTATTTGAAAATATGTCTCACAAGATTCATAAATAATTATTAATTTGATACAACAGGAGTTACAGCTTAATTGACTAAACTACGACAAATTTTGAGAATATCTCAAAACATTTCGTATTATTTGCTTCAAGCTCACATGTTAGTATCGTGTCCTTAATTAGTTGCACGTAGCTGTAATCTTAATTGTCTTTCTTTATGAAATCTTTATACATATTTTATTTTTGATATTTCGCTACTTCGTTGTGTAGCGTCTTCAGGGAACATTTTTTTCTCAATACCTATTACACTGTCAATTGAAATTAAATTTGTATTTTCTCCATATAAATTTCTATTTTCTGAATTTGAATTTATTTTTTCTCAACATTAATTTCAATTTCTTGATTTGAATTTGTATTTTCTCAATTTAAACTTACATTTCAAGTGTAGTTTGGAACCAGTGTGTAACTAGTACAAAATAAAAAATCTCAAGTTTATATTCCTTTTAGTAGAACAAGTTCCCAGGTTTTATCAATTTATTTGTAGATACTTTATTTTGTTTTAAACTGTTCGCTATTTAAAAAAAAGCACCTAAGTGTGAACCACCCTAAGGTATTTTCACATAAATATATATACATAGTATGTATGTCAATATGTATTATAATTGTTAAAACAAATACAAAATCATCACACTAAGAACCATTATGCTAAATTCCTAATGCTTGGTTTTCACTATGTCAGTTTTGTTGTCAAATTGTCCAAATTGTTGGTAATTTCATAACAATTTAGACAATTTGACAACAAAACTGACATAGTGAAAACCAAGCATAAAAACGAAAATGACAAAATAATTTTAAATATTTCAACATCAAAAAATTGTGCTAAATTCATAAAAAACGTTCTAAATTTTTGTTGTTCATATTTATTATATAGTATAACTTAACGGGAAATTTGTTTGGATTTTTATGTCATACTTTTTGTTTTTATTTTTATTTTTTGTATGAATAAAAAAATTAAAAAAAATATGTTCCCCATAGCACCACAAAATAACAATTCACATCAAACAGTATTTTTTTGTATAACATTTTGTTGTTGTAGCTGTTTTTGTTTTTATTTTCTCTTTAATAAAAATAAGAATTCATTAACATATTTAAATTGTTATTTTTATTAACGTTCATATACATACATACAGTGGGAAGCAAAACTGTCCGGATGTTTTGCATTAAGGATTTTTTTTTTATTTAATTGAACCTTATTCTAAATTATAAAGCACAAACACTCACATAAATTGCTTCAAAAAAAAATAAAAAAAAAAAATTAAAACAAGTAAGAAAGTACCCTACACCTAGTATATGTATAAAACAGTTTTTCAGAAATGGGCGTTATATGGGAGATATGTATAACCTATTATGGACCGATCATCCAAAAATTTAGTGTCATGATGTCTGTGAATATAAGTATTATATGTGTTGAACTTTATAAATACTTTTAAAATATTTATGGAGGTTAAAGTGAATTACGGAGAGGGTCATCATTTGTCATCATTTCTGTATATAAGAAACTTATTTGTGTAGAATTTTATTTGGTACCAATATTTTTGAGAGAGTTATGCTCTTTAAAGTGATTTTCGGAAGTGGACCTTGTATGGGAACTACGGCTAATTATGGAGCGATTATAATAAAATTGTACCGTATTATTTTTAGACATATGAAATATATATTCGTTCAATATTATTTGGATACCAACTTTTTTGAGAAATTATGCTCTTTAAAGCGATTTTCGGAAGCTATGATAAATTATGGACCGATATGCACAATGTATGTAGATGTGATTTGTCTTTATTTAATACTAATTTGTGATATGTTTGGATACTTGCATAATTCAAACATTTATGATCGGTAAACCCCAATTTCGGAAGGACATTTGTATAAGGGCCATGTGAAATAATCGACCGATTTCCACCAGTTTCAATCCCGTCCGTCCTTGGGCCGATAAAATATCATGTAACAAATTTTATCGAAATATCTGTAAAATTGTGACCTGTACTCTGCGCACAAGCTTTACATGGACAGCCAGCCAAAATCAATTCAGAAAGCGATTCTGAGTCGATCGGTATACTTTAAGGTTGGGGTTGGACCAATATTTCTGGACGTTACAAACATTAGCACAAATCCAATATACCCTCCCCAGGTATATTGTAAGGTATACAAAAAAAACAAAAATTAATTCGGACACTTTTGCAGAGTACAACAAATTAACATTATCACGATTTTGCTCTGTTATTCTATCATCATCAATTAAAATTTTTTGTTTAATAATTACATTATTTGAAATTTTTCTTAAAAGTATTATAACAAATTTAAACTTATGTTTTTTAAAAAAATAAATATACTAATTAAAAAATATATATTTATAGTGTTAGGAAAAAAACGATAGGAAAAACCTACTTCAAATTTTAAGAAATTTTTTCATTAACGCTTCTATCAACTTCATTGCTGAAGGTAAGGAAGATGTTAATATTACAAATTTCTTATTATATCTTAATTTGAACATCTATTTCGATCTTCAAATCGTTGCGTTAAATTACGAACTTCTCTTGTTCATAGTTTCTATGAAGTCTATTGGTTGAGTACCTTCTAGGTAAGTTGAATATAATTTTTAGATTTTTATTTCGAATCACTTGGAGCTTTTCGGCATACGTTTTTGCACAACATTTTGACCAGACTTGGCATCTGTATGTCATAATTGGTCGTATACACATTTTGTAGATTAAAATCTAAATTTTACAATTTAGCGTGGATTTTCGATTTAATAATGGAAATAAAGCTCGCCCACATCTTACTGCTTTTTCACATGTTTACATGACGTGTTGTCTAAAAGTAAGTTTTTTGTCTAATTCTATTCCCAAATATTTGGTAGTGTCAACGTGTAACGTTATTTGACCCGTTAGTTTTTTTGTTTTTTTTTTTTTGCGATTTTGCGGTATCAAGCTTTTATAGCTCTTTTTGTGCATTATTGTTTAACCTGTGAAGTGATCAACTTGATTTTTAAATAAAAAATTAAAAGATCTTTAAAAATGAGAAATGAAACAATGTGAAAAATTTTTTTCCAAAATAATTACTTATGCCGTAAAATTAAATTTAAGAAAATCCACGGTAAAAGATATAAAAAAACGGCGTAATGTAGCTTGCAATAATAACCGAAGGGGGTCGACCAAGACTGTTTTCTGATGGTGATTCAATCCGTCGGGTATTGAACGTTTGCTATATAATAATGACATCAAGACCCCGAAAAATGTAACAAAAAGTATTGGTAAGGATGTCAGTTCCTGAACGGTTAGACGCTCAATAAATAGAATTGGTTTAGTAGCCAGTGGGAAAAAGAAAAGGCCAGCACTTTCCGATAGAAATGTGAAAAAAACGCCTTAATTTCTGTAAAACCCACAAAAATTGGACAGTAGATGACTGGAAGCGGGTTATTTGGAGCGACGAAACGAAAGTTAACCGATACTAGTCTGATGGCATAGGCCGCATGAGCGCATCCAAAAGCACCTTCCTTAATGCAAAACATCCGGACAGTTTTGTTTCCCACTGTACATACATATACATATACATATGTATGTATAGTTATAATAAAAACTTAAAAGCTTAATAAACAGCTACTGATTTTTTTTAAATACAGGGTGGGCCAACTTGGACTGACTGATTTGAAATGCTTATAACTTTTGCATTTTTAATTTAATACTCAATTGAACATCTCCAGAACATCGCTACGACGTATTCTAAAAGTTGATCTGAAGATGTTTCCATATAAAATTCAATTGGCCCAAGAATTATTGCCGAGGGATGCACCACAACGGCTACAATATGCCAATAGAGTTCAAATCATTCAGTCAAACTTGGCCCACCCTGTATTTATTCTAGTGTGTCTTCTATGTTTTCTGCAAAGAAAACTGGTAAAATAGCTGTAAATATTATTAAAATAAAAATATACAAAGAAAGCAAAAAAAAAAAAACACTTTAAACTTTGAAAAACAGTTTTCATAACTTGCTGCAGAAGTTGTAGTTTTTATTGTTGTTTTTGTTAAAAGTATTTAAACATTAAAACAAGAACAAAAGCAAGTGTGTGTGTGTGTGTGTAAGTCCATATGTGTTACAATTATTCGAATAATGCTGCGGCACTGCAGCAAAAAGTTGTTCATAAAAAATGCAGAATTTCCAGTAGAAAAGAAAATAAAAAAAAGAAAATGATTGTGAAACAACTTTATATGAATAAAACTCAAAAAACATGACAACATTTACAAGATTTATGAAATCGCAATTTATCACGACTACATACGATACATAGGAAATTTTTATTGCACAATTATATTTGAGAAGACATACGAGTAAGTATGTAAGTATTTACTAAGTGTTAAACATTTCTCTTAGGTGAAGTTATACTAACAAATTTATGCACTTGTTGTTCATTGACCTATTTTTTGTGGTAACTGATAGGAAAATGTAACAAAGCCAGCATAATTTTTAAGAATTCTTTATTAATCTATTAAGTATAAATCTAAATTATTATTTGTTTAGCGTTTAGATCCATTATGAAATAAATTATTAGATGTATTTATATCCAAATTAATGAAAAATATACATATCTTTACTTACTGTAAACAAACCTCACAATACGAGTGTGTCAAGAATAAAATTAAAGTTTAAATTAAAGGTTTCTGGATCCTTATAGATAGCGAATATAACTATTTCTCTTTGATCGTTTGTTTAGATATACGTTCGAGTATATTTGTATTGTAAATCTTCAAGAATAGCTAAGATAAGACAAAAATCATGACAATTTCAATTTCATATAAAAATTCTAAATTTCCTATTAAAGCTCTCACTTTCAATTGGAATTTTTCTCAATTTTTAATAGAAATTCAAAATTTACATTCACCAAATACAATTTGTAATTTACAAAAGCAAATTGATATTGAGAACAATCAAATTGAAATTAATATTGTGAAAAACAAATTGAAATTGAGAAATGAGTATATATGTATGAAAAATTTGAAATTGGGAAATCGTAATAGATATTGATATTGAGAAATACTAAATTTCTATTTGTTTTTTTTTTGTATTTTAAGTTGCCTTAATAGGAGGATTTATTTGGCCTGTTATAATCATAACATTATCACCAATTTACGGCTTACGCCTAAAGAAGTCTCATGCAGAAAGAGTCACAGACTTATACCTTCGTATTAGAAACCGGACTTCTTAAACTCAACTCCTGAGCCAACCACCAAGATCCAAAATAAGTTTTGTTTGGTACTCCACCACGACAAACTTATAGGTTATATAACCAAAAAACGATAGCATGCGGTTAATGCAAACTTCGAGAAATAGTAACGCGGTACAGTTAGACGACGCTAAAGTGAGTCGCAAGACTCTCGAAGGTAGCGAAAAAATTTCGGCCTGATTACCCTTAAGTGATAATGACAATGACGCGCGAGTTCTTTCTCCACCCAGAGCTGAATTACAACTGAAAATTTCTATTAGATTTTTAACACATACTCGCATGTATTTTTTAAAACAAACATAATTAAAAAATCTTATGCAAATTTTTAATTTCTCAATTACAATTTTTATTTCTCAATTTAAAATTGTGTTTTCTTAAAATTAATTTCGATTCTAAATTTCATTACATTTCCTAATATTAATTTCGATTTCTGAATTTAAAATTGTTATATACATTCATGTACATACATATGGATTTTTGAATTTGTTATTTCTCAATATAAATTTGGATTTTCTCAATTTCCGCTTGAAAATATGTGTTTGAAAATAGTAATACATTTGTTCTAGATTAGTTTATAGAACACAAACTAGTTCCGAAAGAACTAAACAATTTTAAATTAAAATTGAGAAAATACAATTTGTAATTATGAAAAGTATTGTAAAAAAAAATTTAACTTAAATTAACCCTCCGCTGGGAAGAAGGTTCTTGGGGACCTTTTTAATTTTAAAACTCAAATTACTCCATGATCATATACTCGATCCCCACATGTTTTTTTTTTTTATTACCTTTAATTATTTATTGAATCTTCATATATGAAATGACAATAAGTATTCAAATCTTAATACTAAAAAGAAAATAATAAGCCCCACATGTATCGTCTAAAAAGTTCAAGATGACCCGACCAATAGTTTAGTTTCTATTTAAAGGTGCTTAGTACGGCAACGTGTAAAAAGGTCCGCTGGGGTCTGAAATTTCAAGAAATCATTAATAAATGCTCTTTCTTTTGGCTTGTTTTATTTTTTGAACACACCACAAACATTTTGGTAGAATTTTAGTTACTTTTTTGATTACTTTATTGTGCTTTTCCTAGAAAACATAATAAACTTTCCGTCCCTTATTGAATTTGTATTACCTGCTTTATGTTTGAACACATCACAAACATGATCTTTGAATATTAGTTAATTTTTGTTTTAACTAAAAATTAATTAATTAAAAATTAAATAAGAATTTATTTACATTCATTATACGAGTAAATGTATACTTAAGGTGGATTCACCCATTCGTTAGACAAAGTTTTTTTCATACGAATATATCGAGCCATAACCGCCGAAAAAATGTATCCCAAAAACTCAAAATTTTACAGGGGAAGGTTTTTTTTAAATAAAATCAGTTTGAATAAAGCCATTATTTTAAAATTTATAATGTAAATATTGTTTTGTGTAATACATTTAATTTTAATAATTTTAAATGATATTGAACTAGCGATTTCGATAAAAAAACAACAATAGATTATGGTGTGGGATACATTATTTTGGCGGTAATGGCTCGATATTCTCTCTCATATGAAAAAAACTTTGCCGGAACAAACATTTATTTGGAACGAATGGATGAATCCACCTTTATTAAATAATAATAAAGCAAAACTAAAAATGTCGTTTTCTTATAAAATTCCATACAAATAGAAATAGGTCCCTGTGGACCTTGTACTTGTATAAGGGCAGCGGATGACTCACTCAGCGAAAGGTTAAGAAATATAAATTATTGTTGAAAAAATACAAATTGAAATTGGAATATTTATGAAAGAACTAGTTCTAGAAGCGTTCTTAAAGGTACGGTCACATTTGACAAATATTTCCTCAAAAAAGCGTAACCACTTGTTTTAGCACAAATTTGTTTGACGTTGTTTGCTCTTACAAGACTTTTGCAAGATCAAACAGCATCAAATAAATTAAAACTAAATATTTGTTGTGCTTTGGCCTAAATAAGAAAAGTTTTTTTAAGTAAACAAATGAGTTCAAATAAATGTTATTTAGTGGTTACGTCATTTTCGGCAAATATTTGCCAAATGTGACCGTACCTTAAGAAAGGTGTTAGTTACATACATATCTATCTATCGCTTCCGTAGAAGTAGTTTCGAGAGTAATAATTTCAAGCAAAAGCCATTAATTAAAGAACTGATAGCAGAAACGTTTAAAGAAAGCGGTACAGCCTTCGTAACGATTCCGTATTTATTTATTTATTTATTTATTTATTTATTTTATCTGTGTTTCCAATTCATCCTGAATAAATCCTAGATATATATAATTGTCAAACATGTCTTGTAATTCAATAAATTATAAGTTTTGTTTTTAAACGATAAACTCAAGAAATAACGCACCAAATTGTGTAACAAATTAAAAATAAATTGTGTGGACTTGAGGTGTGTTTTTTAAGCAGACCTGGGGGATCTCAATTACATTTCAATTACAATTACATGTAATTTGTAATTGAGGTAGTCTAAATTACAATTACAAGTAATTGTAATTGAAAGTAAGGACTTAACTCAATTACAATAAAATGTAATTGTAATTGAAAAATGTCAATTACAATTACTTGTAATTGTTAATTGAAAAAAAAATCAAATACACATTACATGTAATTGTAATTGAAAATGTTCAATTACTAATTACAAGTAATTGTAATTGTAATTAATCAACAAATAATTACTTGTAATTGAACAAAATTCAATTACATTTTTAAAACCATAAAATAAAACTTAAAATTCTTAAAACGATTTTCTAAATTATATGAAAAAAAATTGTTGGATGTATAAAAAAAATTATAGAATAATTATGAATTTATTAAAATGTATTGTACAAAGTTCGGTAGAATGAAATTTTTTTATAATATGTAATTGATAATTTTTGTAATTAAATACTTTTTTGACAATAAATACTTAAAAAAGTAATGATTACATGTTTTTTTTTAAATTACTTAATGAAAATTTTTTTTCCAATTAAATGTAATTGTAATTGAATTTTTTCCAATTACAATTACATGTAATTGTAATTGAAGATTGATTTTTACTTCTTTTTCAATTACAAAAAAAATGTAATTGTAATTGAAAAAATTCAATTACAATTACATGTAATTGTGTAATTATAGGTGTAATTAAATACAAAATGTAATTGAGACCCCCCAGGTCTGTTTTTAAGAACTTATTCAATTTTACCGATTTCAATTGAAATTTTAATTACATTTCGATTCTTACTGGAAGATATGTATGTTACAAATCACACTGATGATTATATGATGATATATTGTACCAAATCACCAGTAACATTTATATGAATCAATAGTACAAATTTATAGACAAAACTTCTGGAATTATCCACGGAATTTCAATACATTAGAGCCCAATGTACATATAACTCATTCTCTTTTTTGCATAAATTTGACTTGAGCAGTGTGTTTTGTTCTTTTATATTTATTAAATATTTTAAGCCTTTCGTAACTATGTACTAAAAACTGAACTCGGAATACGAAAAAAATTGATTTTTATAAATGTTCAAATTTCTTTTAAACGACAAAAGGTTTTTACTATATCGAGAATACTCTAAACTATAAAATTGTTATAAAAAATATTAAAAGGAAAAAACGAGTCAATGTGGTACCATATATTTTATAAATATGAATATCATTGTTAAGTGATCATAAACTAGAGTTGGTGAACTCAATTATGGATCTTGGGATTTTGTTAGATGCAAAGTTAAATTTTGTACAACATATAACGATGACTGTTAATAAAGCTCGTGTTATTTTAGCCTATATAAAACGATGGGCAAAAGAATTTAATGATCCCCACATCACTAAATGTCTATATATACTTCTCTAGTAAGACCGATTTTAGAGTATGGTTTCGTTGTATGGGACCCACATTATATTGTCCATACTGATCATATTGAAACTGTTAAAAAACAATTCCTTCTTTTTTGTCTGAAGGATATATGGCGAGGATATTCATCACTGCTATCATACACATCAAGATTACGTATGATAAAATTGCCAACTTTGAAAAGCCGTAGAATAATGCTTAACATCTCTTTTAAAAAAATTATTCTTTAGTGTTACCCAACGTTCACTGCGCCTCCGTAACAATCCACGTTAGATCGAGGTGAAGTTGCACTTTTATTCGTTATAACGAGGCAATAAAAATGTTTGTATATTAATCTTCATCTGCTTACCATGTTATAGCGAACGATTTCCGCTAATAAATCAAAACACATTTGAAGGAAAATACTGTATTTTGTAGTTTTAAAATTCAAAAATAAATTTTTCTTCGAATATATCAGCCGTTAGTCTAATGCATGCTGTTGTCGACTACGAATTTAGCTTTGCTGGAGACGTTGTCGTTGCAAACACAATAATTTTGTGTGTATCTGTTTCATATAATTTGGATTAATTGATGGAAATCGTTATGCAAAGATTGTAAGTTGACAAAATGCGTTATATAGAGGTAAATAATTCTTTATATTTCATTAGTCTGCAGTGAATGAAAATTCGTTTTAACGAGGCTATTGATAAATGTATTCGTAATAGAGAGGTTTATTTTGTATATTAAATCTTATGTAGCGTTGTAGGGGATTTCAAAAAATTCGTTAAATCAAGGAATTCGTTATAGTGAGGGTCGTTATATCGAGGTTTGATTGTATTTCTATTTTTATTCTCAAAAGTTGTAACCCTCGTATTCTGTTTAATTTTTGAGTGTAAAGTATAAAAGCCTTTAATTAATTACTACCCTTATTCATATTAAAATTTTATTTTAAATTTTTATTAGCTAATATCTTTTGTTTTGAAATATTATTTTATATCCTTTATATTTATATATATTATCTTATTATCGGTTATAAGTATGATACGACTCGAGTTTCCTTATATTAAAAGACAAATAGCATCAAGTGTTTCAAATGCTATCATATAAAATGTTATACATAATTTTCCATTTCCTAATTTAAGTATTATTTACATAATTTACAGTAATAATATTTATATTTTTAAAATATTTCTAGTCATAGAAATATACTACTAGAATAACATATTAATTAGTGTCGTCTTGAAAGAGCAAAGCTGCCAGCTCCATTTGTTGAAAAAACATGGAAATAACAAAAGACTTAAGACACGCACATGCCATTAACAAATCACTTGAAAATCAATTCCTCTGCATTTCTCTTTTAAATTGTTGATAATTTTATTTGCAAATGTTTCTTTATTTTCTATTAAGTTTCCAACACCTACCAGTAGTAAGCGGTAATCCATATTATTTAATTATCTTGTTTAATTAATTCACAAATGTTTCACTAAGTTTTATTTGAATTGTTTTATAACTTTTTCTCTGACTTCAATAAAAAAAATTTCTCCGTTTTTTTTTTTTTTGTTACTTTCTTTCTCTTGTTTTTTTTATTTATTTTTTTTTATTATTTATTTTTTTAACACTTTTTAAAGACTTTTTATTACTATACTGTTGAAAAGTTGCAAAAGAACTGATTATGAAAAGCCATTGCTCTTAACTTGTTACCTTTATAGGCGTGTGCAACAGCAGCACATCAGCACAACAAACACTCAAGACAGTGAGCAGTGAAGATCAAAAGAAATTTATGTTAAAATTACTACAAATAACACAACAACAATGACGTCAAAGAAGAACAAAAAAATAAAAACACGATATTAACAGCATAAATACAAGTCTAAACAAAACAGGCATATAAATTTAACATCAGCAACACATTTAAT
Source organism: Bellardia pandia (assembly GCA_916048285.2). Classification (NCBI taxonomy): domain Eukaryota; kingdom Metazoa; phylum Arthropoda; class Insecta; order Diptera; family Calliphoridae; genus Bellardia; species Bellardia pandia. The sequence goes on from OU696533.1 coordinate 13,160,003, forward strand.
TTCTTTTTCATTCTGTGTAGGTATTTATTTATGTATTTCCAATGCCATGGCCATGTAAAATGCTTAGAAAGACAACAAACAGCAATTTTATGCTCTTCTTAGTTTTGACGGGGTTTGTGTTGTGTGCTTTTTTCTAGCTAGCTGGTATAACATTATTTAGTTTTTAATTTTGTTTGTTGTGATTTTCTTTGGTAGAGTATGTTGTGTTGTGTTAATTATTCAGAGAGCAGACCCATTTCCTATTGAGTATTATGAATTTTATTTACTCAAATTCTTTGGAATACTTTCTTTTTTTTTTAAACAATCTGAGTGAAATTCTGTTAAGGCTCAACTACATACAATACAATATGTTTGCTTTAACCACAACTAACAGCTATACAATGATGAAAAATTGTATTCCGTCAGTGCTATACCAACACGTGTGTATCATACAACCTAGCTTTTGCACCCATACTAAGCTTTTAAGTTCACTGTACTAAATGGGCATCTGTCAGTCGCAGTTGAAGCGAAAGTATTGTTTGTGTTTAAGGTCTTGCTTGTGCTATTATTTTTATTAGAAATATAGTTAGTTATTTTTGTTGAGACCAGAGATTATCCTCCTCTTGTAATTTAGACCTTTATTAAGGACAATTCCATATAAAAACCCGATATTTGAAATCTGCGTTTATTTCATAGGCCTTTCAATAAGTATTTAAATCTTACACCTAAACCTTAAAAACTATTTGCTCTCAGTTGAGAGAGCCGTAATGGACAAATGGGCCCCAAATTAGTAGGGTGGTAAATCAGCTCTACGAAGCCTTGTTTCTGCTTGAGTTCTAGTAAGCACTCTCGCAAGCGGGTTCGGATAGTTTTGCAACTTCAAGTTATGTATATCTCCCACGAATTTTTGTGAATTTATCTTTAACCAATAGTACTTTTAAATCTAAATGGATGTTCTCATTTCTTATGTACCATGGTGCTCCCGTCATGGTTTGAAGAATTTGCGATTGGGCCCTCGGTATTACTTGCAGTTCCCTGCAATTGAATTTTATATGCCAAAATTGGTTTTAAAACAGTCTTATACACGATGACTTTACAATCAAGGCTTTATTTAGATTGGTCGTTAATTAGGTAGTGAAGATTATAAGATTTCAGTCTCATATGGACCCCCTTGGCTCCAGTTGTATGTCAAGGATCAGACTGTGTGATATTCACATTGTTTATTGAAACAGGTGGACAATTACCTCTCCTAAACGTAAACGTAACATGTCTACATTTGGATTCGATTACACGTATTCTTCAGTTTTTTAACCACGTCTCCACACGATAATTATCGAGTTCTCTGGATGCCACACTTGAATCCACATGTGAGCTAAGAATGGCAGTGTCGTTTGCAAATGTAGAAATGGTTAAATTTTCACTCGTAGGCAAATCAAAGGTATATATCAAATAAAGTGTTGGTCCGAAAACACTCCCCTGTGGAACCCCAGTTCTTATTTCGTAGTCACTTGTCACATAATCACTGTAATCAACCCTAAATAAGCGATCCGATAGGTAAGACTCTAGTAATCTGTGAGTACTAGGAGGCAGTAATCTTATGTATTAGACCTTTATCAAATGCCTGTGCTCAAAAGATTTTCTTATTTCTCCAGTTAAACGGTTAACTTGCTATATAGCTCCATGTTGTTCTCGGAAACCAAATTGGTGAACAGGGCGCAAAACATAGAGCGTAGCTTCGGCTGTGTGGCACGTAGCGCCGTTCTGTTGAAACCAAATGTTGCTAATCTCCTCCTCTTTAATTTTTGTGAACAAAAATTCGTTCAACATGGCCCGATAATGATCGCTATTGACTGTAACGGCCACTCCTTGCTCATTTTCGAAGAAAAATGGCTCAATTATGCCTCTGGACCAAAATCCGCACCAAACAGTGACTCGTTTTGGGTGCATCGGCTTTTCAATGTATGCGTGTGGGGTTTCTGTGCCCCAAATGCGACAATTTTGCTTGTTCACATACCCGCCAAGATCAAAATGAGCTTCATCTGAAAAGTTGATTTTTTTTTTTTGGCAAAATCGGCATCCAATCGGCATTGGATGGTCAGTTGGCTTCAACTCCTGAACCAATTGGACTTTGTATGGCGTCATACCAAGGTCTTTATGCAAAATTCGTCTGAATGATGTCTCCGAAATATTCAATTGTTGAGAACGACGGTGAATTGATGTTGATGGCGCTTCACGCACACTTTCTGCCACAGCAGCAATATTCTCGGGTGTACGCACTGTTTTTGGATTTTCACGCTTTGGTTTATCGACGAGGATGCCAGTTTTGTTAGTGTAAAGCAAACATTTTTGCAAATGCAATGATGCAATACCATTTGCACAAGATTGTGAATTGCGATACTACATATTTTTTAATGCTATTGACATAGCAGCACTAGTATCCTATTTTATATATGTATGTATATGCAATTTAATGCGCAACATCAGTCATTGCATTGGTTTGTGTCAGGAAAATATTGAGCATCGGGCTAAAAGTACAAAAATAAATTCACAGTCGATGACAATACAAATTTTTTATATATTTCCAAACAAAAGAGACAAGCGGACGCATTCCAGTAGTAGGAAGTTGTTACGAGTACTCGCAGCTACGTATGAAGCAGAGAAAGACTCGTGTAGCTTGTACTGGCTGCTCCAAGCCAATCTGCAATTAACACTCGATTAGTCGACCAATATGTGCAAACCGCTCGATAAATTTGCGCTAAAATTTTATTTCTCTTGTTTTCATTACTTATTGAATTATGTGGTTTTTATGTTTCTGTTTCCAAATAAGATGTAATAAATTGTTTTTGTTTCTAATTTATACAGACTTTTATTTATTCATGCAAAGCTACTAACAACTTCAAATAATTTACTTGCAATGGCCGCTTTCACATATACAACACTAGATACCTTGATGCTCATTAAAGGGAGTTAAACGTAAATTGGTCTCTCAGGCTGCAAAAAAACTAAATTATTTGAAAGTTAGTAGTCTCAAAAAGATTCAGATATAGTATCAATTTCAATTAATGTTAAAATTTATCAATTTCAATAAAAAAAAAACTTTGACTGAAAACGTTAAAGGTACCCCCCAGCTACCTTGGTGCAAACATAAGGGCTAAAGGTTATTTGTATTTGATGAAATCATTTGTTCCCGGGATTCCAGAGGATTTAATTACTGCTTAAAAAAAACTATAAAATTTAAGTACAGTGAACTCGCAGAAACGTGAACTAATTTTTACCGAGGGTGTTCACGTTTTCGATATTGTTCACGTTTTAGATTGCAATTTTTCTATAACATTTATTTAGTTTCTTATCTTTTATTTAATTTCAAATAAAGTATGAACGTTTTTTTTTACCTATGAAACATATTTTGATGCTACATTTTGTAAGTTCCTGCCATATTTTAATACATATACATACTACTCGTACATATCTACTATGGTTTCTATTGTGATTTGCAAAAGCATGTATTTTTCTTTATTTAAAATTTTAATGTTCAGCAATGAAAAATTACTAATCGAATAAAAATAAAATAAACTTCAAAAAATAATACAAAAATTCATAAGTTACTACTAATGTTTTAGAATAACGTTTAAACAAGTAGAATTAAACATAACATTTATCTCTTCCTTTAGGAGTTCTCAGGTGAAAATAAAACTCTTGGTTTTCGAATTCTTTGTGAGCGTCGTAGAAGCTGATCACTTGGTAATTGTGAATTCTCTACATTTAACTGTTCCCTGGTTTCTTCCCGTCGTGCTTGCGCTGTTTTGTAATGTTGACTTTGTGGATGAGTTTGAAATTTACCAGCTTGTGGTGTTTCAAACTCATCATCTGTGTCGTTTTCCCGAACTGGGGAGTGGATAACATTCTCATCATTTCCTGGGTCTATTGCATTGTTAGGGGAACTTGAATTTATTTCGGGATGCTGAAGATAAGGATCAGGATGTCTGAGGTCTAAAACATTATCATTCATATTCTCTGGATATGTAATACTTGTATAGGGCCTGTTTTCCACAGCTCTTCTATTGATATAATTGAGATTTCTTTTTTTTACATCATTTTGTACACCTTGACTAGCACCACGAATTTGATCAATATGTCTCCTTACGTACTTGTTTTGATAAAGAATTTCATAATGAATATCGCCTAAACGCCTATTTATTTTTCCAGACAGCCATTCGCTTCCCTTTTGATTACCGGATAAAAAATATATGTTGTCACCCACTTGAAATTCTCTAAATTGTTTATGTTGTTTCATAAATTGTTTATTTGTTATTTTTGAAGAAATACTTTCTGGATGTACTAAATCAAGACGCGTGCGAATTTGACGCCCAAGAAACAATTGTGCTGGAGAAACTCCAGTTGTGGAATGAGGTGCATTCTTATACTGCCTTAAAAACTCGTTGATATTTTGTTGTAATGTTTGCTTTGATGTACACATAGCTTTTAATGCGTTTTTCACTGTTTGAACACTCCGTTCAGCTTGGCCGTTTGTAGATGGATGATACGGTGCAGTGTATTTATGATATCTTACTCCTACAGCCGTCAAGTAATTGTTAAACTGTTCTGATGAGAAATTTGTACCATTATCGGATACTACCATCACTGGAACACCGAAATTTGCAAAAACTTCATCGACTAACGCAATTGTTGCCTCAGCTGTTATAGATTTAGTTATTTTCACATCTAGCCATTTGCTGTAGGCATCTGTAATAATTAGTAACATCATACCCTCGAAAGGGCCAGCATAATCTATATGCACTCGTTCCCAAGGCCCTTTAGGATATTCCCAGTGATGATCTGTATACCTCTTTGGTTTATTTGCTACTCTTGCACAATCGTTACAGTCTTTTGCCAGTGCTTCAATATCTGCGTCGATTTTTGGCCAATATACAAAGGAACGAGCGATACCTTTCATTTTTACCACCCCAAGATGGGCTGCGTGCAAATTTTGGAGAATATCTTTTCGAAACTTATGTGGTATTACAACTCTGTGTTCGAATATTAAGCAATTACCTGAGAGTCTATAATTTGATTCTGGTGCAGTGAAACCATTTTTTGATAAAGAATATCCTTTCTCTAATATTGCAACTATTTTTCCAAGTTCTGAATCTTTACGAGTTTCATTAGCAATTTTTTCAGCTGTAACGGGCAACTGGTTAATTTGTCGGACAATAAAAGTATCAAACTCGTCGTATTCAGCAATTACATAATTTTCGTTGCATTGTGATTTTTTAATACTATTTGGTACAATACGTGACATGTAATCGGCATTACTATTCTCTTTGGATGGTTTATATATAATTTCGAAATCAAAATTACTTAAAAAATCAGCGTAGTTTGCCATACGAGAAATGCAAAGTACTGGAAGCGATTTACTAGGGTGCAAAATCTGAGTCAATGGCTTGTGATCGGTTATTAATGTCCAATGCCGTGCATATAAATATTTAAAGAATTTTTGTACTGCCCATACTATTGCCAAAGCCTCTTTATCTATTTGAGAGTAACGTTGTTCTGTCGCACTCATTGTTCTACTTGCATATGCGATAGGTCGTTCTTCGCCATTCGATAAACGGTGAGACAATACCGCTCCCAAGCCGGTTTTACTAGCATCCGTTGCCAACAATAATGGAAGTTCAGGATCATACGATATTAAAACTTGTGACGACACTAAAATTTTTTTAATATCATTATAAGCAGCATCCGCCATTATATTCCATGAAAATACTTTTGATTTAAGTATATCTCGTAATGGCCTCTCACGAGTTGCTAAATCCGGAATAAAAGCACTATAGTATGAGGCTTTACCTAGAAACAGCTGCAAGTCTTCTAAGGAGTTTGGTTTCGGTGCGTTCAATACAGCTTCAATATGCTTATTTGACTTATGTATACCCTTAGAATCAATGATATGCCCTAAAAATTCTACTGAGGTTGCTGCAAAAACACACTTTGATTTGTTTAATTTAAGATCACACTGTCTCATTCGTGCCAAAGTCACATCTAAAATTTGTTGTAATTCATTAAAATCTTTTGCAAATAATAGTATATCATCAAAAAAATTAAGACAATTAGGTACTCCTTTTAAAACTTCTTCCATTTTTCGCTGCCATATTGCTGGAATATTTGCAGCACCATAGACTGCACGAGTGGGTTGTATAAGGCCATGAGTAATGGTATTTAAGGTAAGAACATGTCCAAACTCTTCATCTATTGGCAAATGCGTATAAGCGTCCGTAACATCCAAATGAGCAAACATTGTAGCACCTTTAATTCTGTTGAATAAATCTTCTGGTTTTGGAATAGGATACTCATCGATAATCATTTGAGGGTTGACCGTGGGTTTATAGTTTCCTGTAATACGTAAAGCTCCATTTTTTTTTGTTACTACATGTGTCGTGGAAGCCCATTCTGAGAATTCAACTTTTTTATAATAACCGGCAGCAATTTTGGCATCAATTTCCTTGGCATATGCTTCTCTTAATGCTAAAGGAACTTCTCTTGGTCTAACGAATATGGGTCTAGCATTCGGTTTCATATGAATCTTTATAGGTGGACATTTAAGCTTTCCAGCTGAACTACCAAATACATCTTCAAATCTATTTACAATCTGTTGTAATTGATTTTTTTGAATAGAATTTAGTATCGGTACATCTGAAGTAATAGTATTTAGACTAAAACCATCGTTTTGTGAGTTATTTATTCGTGATGGAGATGAAAATAAATCTGAAAAATTAATATCATGAGCAAAATGACTTATCCATTCACGACCACACAAAGTGTCTAAATCATCTTCTACAACATATAGATTCAAAATACGAGAAGTTTTTCCCACTGTCACATTTACTACTACTCTACCAATACAATTTATTGAGTGACCTGTGTAGCTAGCAAATTTTCTATCAGATTTACGTAAGGTATACGTTGGTTTAATAGCACGTAAACTTTTCTTGCTAATGATACTACAAGGAGCACCAGTATCCAACTCCATTTCCAATTTTCTACCATCAATATTCACAGAAATCATTTTCTTTTCATACGGTTTTGAAAATTTAATTTTATTTATAGAACGCAATTGCTCAACAGAATCGTTTTCTTCGTAATGTTCCATCGATACTTGACCAGTTTTCGTTTTACATACCTTTGAAATATGGCCGATCTTACCACAAGCGAAGCATTTCGCATTCTTAAATTTACAGTTGTTTCTCGAGTGGTTCCCATTACATCCGTAACATTTACCTTTATTGGAAAATATAGCATCAGCTTTGTTATTTTTGATTTTAACTGGAGTAAAACCTAACTTGAATGTTTGTTCCGGTTGCGAAGGTTCATTGCTGGAGTTAACTTCATTTGTTGCATGATGAGTTAATTCTCTAGCATAAGCTATCTCGTATGCTTCACTAAAACTCTGTGGTTGTTTTGCAATTAGTTCGTCACAAATAGTTGGGGATTCTAGCCCCATTAAGAGCTGCTCAATTAGCATCCTGTCTAAAAATTGGCCATACTCGCAGAATACTGCTCCATTTTTCAATCGAAGACTAAATTTTGCTACTGATTCACCAGATTCTTGTTTCATTCGTCTAAATTTCACGCTCTCTGCATATTTGTTTTTCTTTCCATCAAAATGACGAATGAGGATATCTTTGATTTCATCGTAATTTAAATCTCCTGGCAATCTCGGACTTGTTAATATTTTTAATGCTGAATTAAGTTGTGTGCCCATACGCACACGTGCATAATTTGCATACTCATTTTCTGCAACTCTTGATAACTGCAACGCCCAGTCAAATCTAGTGAAATAATCAGAAACTGATCCTCCATCTTCTTGTTTATATTCAACCATTGAAAATTGTGGTGGTTTTGAATTCAATTCTGCAGAGGTTGTTGGCGAAGAAAAACCCATGGCTGCAGACTGCGCCACATCTGCAACTGCAGATCGGATTGCTCCTGCTAGTAATTCCATAACATTTGATAGTTGCTCTTGGGACATACTCATTCTATCCCACTTCTGACACCAATATTGTGTTTTGCAAAAGAATGTATTTTTCTTTATTTAAAATTTTAATGTTCAGCAATGAAAAATTACTAATCGAATAAAAATAAAATAAACTTCAAAAAATAATACAAAAATTCATAAGTTACTACTAATGTTTTAGAATAACGTTTAAACAAGTAGAATTAAACATAACAGTTTCCAAAGGGGTTCTAAGATACTAATTTCTAAATTATGTTATTGAATTCATCAAAAATAGAGTTTAGCTGAATTTAAACTACTATAATTATAAATTTGTTTATTTAGTTTTTATTGAAAGCGGGGAGCAACGATAACTACAAAAGAAGCTACTTATCATGCAACAAAAGTTCTTCACAACAAACAAAGAAACAACAAACTCGATAAAAAGTTCACGTTTTAGAGCCTTCAGCCTATGTTCACGTTTTAGAGTAGTCTATGTAAAAAAAAATATATTCATGTTTTAGAGTAGTTCATGTTACTGGATGTTTACGTTTCTGCGAGTTCACTGTATTTTAAAGGCGGCTTATATTTAATAATACGTAATATTTATTCCAATACATATGTATTTCTTTAATATAAATGCTTTTTAATAAGCAGCAATTATATTTTACTAAATGCAAATAAACGAATGTATTTTCTTACAAATAATGCTCTATCATCTAATTGATTACAAAACAATTGTAGTTTACCACTTTTCTAAATAATTTTTTTAACAAGCAGAACTTATAATAATCTCCCTTTTTATTATATTAAAATGCCTTGATTTTCAAATTCACCTTTCTAGTATTTCTTAAAATATCAACAACAAAAGTCATTTTACAATAGTTCATTATGTTCGAAGACATACAATTGATTTATATGAATGTTAAGATTTTGAAATTTTGGTCACTTTTATACGATAAAAACTGGAGACGTTATATGTGCCTGATACCAACCACATTCTTGGTATTTACGCAATTCTATTATATGTTTATGACCCATGAAGGTATCGATGCTATAATACGTAACTCTTATATGTTGGTTTTATGGTTTAATACCATATTGAGAGCTTATATCCTGATCTATGATAGTGAAAAATATCAAAATTTAATTAAGGATTTGGAAAAGCATTTTTATGGTTTAATGGTGAGTAGTATAGGGTGTTTCTTTTAGATGTATAGAACTTTAAAATGGAAACATGAAACATGATTTTTTTTAATTGTCATTAAATATACATTATTCGAAAGATAATCTTCTGGCATTTGTGTCCGTATATAGGCAATAACTAGGCTAATGTTGTCCTCCAAGTGGTCAATCACAGGTCCGAAACGTGAAACTATGCGGTTACCAAACTTTTCCTTCAATAAATGAATTGCGGTATGAGCTGTGTGACAATTTGCGCCATCTTGTTAAAACCAAAACTCCTGCGAAAAATTCAGTAATCGTGGCTCTACAGAGGCCACCATTGACTGTAACGTTCTGGCCAGCTTCGTTTTTAAAGAAGCTGTACAGCAGCAATAACTTCTTCTGTACGCACTGTACGATGCGACGTCTCTCTGGATGCGTATTATCATTTAGAGTATATGTGGTGAGAAAACGTTCCATAGTTAATCAAATTAAATGCTCTGATGACCGTAAAATGGACGTAGTGCGCGATACGTATTTCGAACAGAACCATGATTTTCAAAATAAATTTTTCATATTTTGGAAGCATTGTTCAGGCGTCAGTCTATTCATGTTGAAATGCCAAACGAAAATAAACATAAATTACTTAACAGCTGACAAAATGGCCGCCAGTTAAAAAAAGTGTTGTCAACTTAAAGTTCTATACAGCCTTTATTATTGCAAGTACAATATGTATTACACAAATTGAGTTTGTGAAAATGTTATCCATTGAATAGTATTTCTAACCTTTAAAATTCATTAAATTTTAGAATTCGAATGATTTTTATATACAATCTTTATTGGAAGAAGTAAATTCTATGGGCAAAGTCATGTCTAAAGGTAATTTATTTTTGGGTCTTCTCACTTGCATTGGTTTTGCACTCTATCCTTTATTTGCCGAGGAAAAAGGTAATTCACAACAGTCGTTTTTCTTTATCATCTTGAATTCGTATTAAATTTATTATTTTAATTAAAGTACTACCTTTTGGCAGCATGATTCCGGGTGTCAATGAATATAAATCACCATTCTACGAAGTCTGGTACGCATTTCAAATGATCATAACGCCCATGGGTTGTTGCATGTATATACCCTACACCACATTAATAGTATCCTTTATAATGTTTGGCATTGTAATGTGTAAAACCCTGCAGCATCGTCTGAGGACCTTAAAACTATTTAATCAAAATCCCCTGCTAATTCATCAGCAGGTTATTAATTGCATTAAATTTCAAAAGGAAATTATTAGGTGCTACATAAATATGTGATTGATATTGAATTTTATTAACAAATATTGAATGATTATTTAAATCTTTATATTTTAGTTACATAGAAATTGTTAACCGTTTAACTACTTTCATATTTATGTTGGAATTTATAGCCTTTGGTACCTTGTTATGCGCTTTATTGTTTCTCCTAATAATTGTAAGTTAAAATTTGTATTTAAAAATTGGTTTCTTTAAAATTTAAATGTTATTCAATAGGTGGATTCTTCGGCTCAGTCTCTTATTTTATGTGCCTATATAACAATGATATTTGCTCAGATATTGGCTTTGTATTGGTATGCCAATGAATTGATGGAACAGGTAGGACTTTTGTTTTGTTTTTTTTCAATACTTAAGATTCAAAAAATATTGTAGATGATCGTGTGTGTGTATTTTGTTTTCAAACGTTGTAGTTTTTAATTCATCTGTTAAAAAAAATATGCCGATTTAAAATTTTTCACAAATTCAGTTTTATCGATACTACTGCAAAGTAAAGGGTGATTTTTTAGCAACTTTCTTTTTGACAAGACTGCTTTTGACAGTTTTGGTGGTTTTGTGTAACATGTTACTGTTAAACATGTTCACTTTGGTGTATAATTTAACCATGAATCGATTTACAAACGAACAACGCTTGCAGATTATAAAATTTTATTATAACAACTCATGCTCGGTTAAGAAAATGATGCTCGGTTTGATCGCAAAATTGTGTTCAGCCACAAAGCTTGAATGAATACGTAAACAAGTAAAATTGTCGTATTTGGTGTGAAGACCAGCCTTTTCGTAAAGAAAATCGTTTGAATTAGTATACGTTTTACATTGTATTTCGAAAACCGAAATACACAATAACTATCCCGCCAATGCATTCCGAAAAATGAACTGTTTGGTGTGAATTATGGTCCGGTGGCATCATTAGACCGTAGTTTTACATAGACGATGAAGGCAGGAACATTGCGAGCGCTACCGAGCGATGATTACAACTTTTTTTTGCCCAAAATGGAAAAGTTGATTTTGGTTGATGTTGTCAACAAGACAGTGTCACATGTTACACAGCACGCGAAACAATGGCCCAATTGAGAGGCGAGTTTGGTATAAAGTTTATTTTACGTTTGGGACGAGTCAATTGGCCGCCTAGATCGTGCGATTTAACGAATTTTTTGTGGTGCATGTTAGGGCTTATATCTAGAGACAAGTCCATAACGGTTGACGCACTGGAAATTATGTAATGAAATCCGAAAGCTCTTAAAAAGTCACTCTTTATGTTATTTAATAATTTGAATATAATGTTGCGCCAATTTCCACTTTTAACACTTCGTCAGACGTCCTCTCTTTGCAAAATTTTGAACCACAAAACTGTTAGCTTACCGCTTTCAAGCAGCACTGAATTTCGTTGCTTGTGATTTGTCTATAAAATGAAAATAGTCTGGCTGCATAACAATACGTTTGGTTTATCCTACATTAATGAATGCTTCCAATTGACATCACCTTAGACAACCTTACCTAAGGTGGTGGTGAATGAGGTGTTGAATATCTGTACGAAACTGATATTTAAGATGGGATTGATGATGATAACGTTGAAATAGACAAAGAACATTTTTATTAAAATGTATATAAGTTTTATTACTAAAGGTGACTACTTTCTGTTTATTTAAGCATTTTTAAGTTATTCGAAAAATTTGATTAACCTTAAATTTGTGATCGAATTATTCGCACAAGTTAAAATGTATTTTTCGAAATATTCGAACAAAACAAAAATCGAATATTTTGGTTAACCTAGGTAAAGTTTCCTAAGTTTGTGCTAAATAAATGTCAAGGGATGACATCTCAATTCTTGACGTTTTATCAATTGACAGCTAATTGACTTCCTAACCTCAAATTTACCGTACGTATGGGGAATAACCATTCTTTGTTTGTGCATAAAATATAAATTTCATTGTCAGATCAAGAACGATGCATTCAACTCTTCTGGTAACTAAAAATCCAAATTGTTAATATGCAAGAATTTGTAGTAACAGAATATGTATAAATTTTTGATTACAAAAATAATAAAGCAGCCATATATATGTACATATATGTAATTTTTACATTTTAACTTATTAATATTTATTCATACAGAAAAACGCTGGTTTTTGTAAATACCGTATTTTCCGGACGATAAGACGCACCTTTTTACTCTGAAAATTTGACCTAAAATCAGGGTGCGTCTTATGGTCCGATTCGTCTTATCGTCCGGCAAATACGGTATTTACAAAAACCAGCGTTTTTTTAATACGGTACATATTTACTAATTTTAGTCGTTGTTTTTAGAATTTACAAATTGCCGCTGCTGCCTATGATACTGAATGGTTTACCTTTGAAATTCCAGTACAAAAAAATATTCAGTTACTGATACTTAGAGCTCAAAAGCCATGTTCGGTGAGAAACTTAATGTAACTTGTGTGTGTAAATTTATTCTGATTTAATTCAGGTTGTGTTTATTTATGTTAAACAAAAATAAAGTATTCGGTTAGTAAATTTTAAATATGTATATTTGCGTGATTTGCATGCAAATATCGTAGACTAATTTATTTTTTGTTTAAAAAAACAGCAACATTTCAAAATTTTAGTTTTAAAAATCGTCATACTTTTCAATCAATCAAGAAACATAAGAAAGTCGAAACTATTTTAAAATATTCAGTACGCCAATTTACTTTTTATGTCATCAGCATCTAATGATGTTGCAGATTTTGCTAAAATCTAAAAAAAAAAAAAAAAAAAAAAAATAAAGACTCGAATCCAAAACAACGCAACCTCGAAAATCTAACGACGCACAGTCGAAATTAGTACTAATTAAGCAATCTCACTTTGCGTTGGGGTTACGTTCCAAAAAAACACGACGCATTAATTAAGATTTTCATAGCAAACCATGTAAAGATCGAAGATATGTTCCATAGTTACGAAAATATTGTGGGCTTTCTTTCACAAAAATTGGTACAATATTTGCTGAACAGCTTTTTTCAACATAAAATAAATTTCTTTATAGAATTGTATGCATTACTACCACTAGCATTATCGTTCAATAACGCTTTACTTTTTATGTCATCAGCATCTAATGATGTTGCAGATTTTGCTAAAATTTAAAAAAAAAATAAAAGACTCGAATCCAAAACAACGCAACCTCGAAAATCTAACGACGCACAGTGGAAATTAGTACTAATTAAGCAACGACGCAATTTCGAAAAAATGCACAACGATACAACGCAAAGCGAGGTATTAGTGTACTTAACTCCCTCGCATAGGTTTCTTAAAATGTTCGAGGAATTGGCTGTAAATTTTTATTAACTTAGTGCTGTTTCACAAGCTTCAGTTTACCAGTTTTGTTCAATTCTCTTTTGAACCTACCATTTCGTTCACACGCGTATCTTCAATTTTCGTGCTCTTTACCATCAAATTTCTACTTTTTCATGCAAATCAACCTGCAAACAACTTTGCGTAGACTAAGAAAAAAACAGAAAAAAGAAAATTGACTAGTATTGTCAAGTATGTACCCTTGTAGCCATTAATTCTCTTTTCCCTTCTCACCCAAAAATACTTGCTTTGAAGAGTCAGAATTGAAAAGCGTAAAAGCAGTCTTAGAATAGAATTACACACCTCACTAATAAGCCATATGCGAGGTAGTCATAACTTATTACACAACGCGAAAATTCTAAAAATATCCTGGGGAGTTATGTTACCCGTTTTGAAAAGAAAATCGTTTGAGTTTTTATGATTTATACGTTGTATTTTGAAAATCTTTGGAATTAAATTATGTAAACAATATCCCCAATAAATTTTGTTATTATTTAAAGGCTTAAAATTTGTTAAACCTATTCCAAAATCACTAGTTCTAAAACGACTGTAAACAGAACCACTCAAGTTCACTTAATATCATCCATAAAACTAGTTACATTGCAACCAGTTCTATAACCCGTTCTGTTTATAGGACCGAATATTTAGAACAACTTATACATTGGTTTCTAACTAGGATCAAGCTTTACATTTTATAATGATTTTTAACAGCAAACCTTAAGTATTTTATGGAAAATTTTAAAATCTTGCGGTTAAAATAATTATGACTATCTCTACTTCGGGGTTGAAAAACATTAAATAAATTTCTTCTTTCTAGATTAAAGTGGGTAATATGTACCTAATGACCTTGGAATTATTTCAGGCCTTATTAAATGCATCATATTCATATTTTACTCTCTTGAAAAGGGTTTATGGTTAATACAAAAGTATGTCGGAAGTTTTTCCATCCTATTCATTTTCACATTTCAAACGTTGTTTATAAGAATATACACATGTTTTAATAAACTTTTTTTTTATTTATTATTAATTATGTATTTCTTTTTTTTTCAAATGTACAACACATTTATCAAACATTTCAATTTATAAACTTTTTTCTTAACTTTCATTCTCTTACAATATATATTATTATTAATAAAGACAAATTAATTGTTAGAAAAATTTTAAAACGTATACAAAAGTATTATTTAATTTTAACTCATACTTATAATATCAATATGTAAAACATACTTAAGTTAATATACATACATATCGATGGTCTCATGTAGAAAGACCCTAACTCGCATATTTGAAACTTTACAGGAGAAGGTAAAAACATAATAAAAACTGTAATATTCAACATGTAACTTTTTTTGTACAACTGCTTATAAAAGCGTTATTTTTTATACCGTGTTCAGATATAAAACTTAATTGAGTCAATATTCAGTTAATTGACAATATTATTTTAAGTGTTCAGGCATACGCAATTTTCAGCTTACTCAATAATCATTTGACAGTTGGAAAACAATACAAGAAATACTCTAAATGGTTGTTGTGTTTCTATGTAAACAAACTTACCTTCACATTGACTTTTCAATGATTTCTCTTGTTGACATTTGCCATTTTATACAATTTTCTTTACACTATTGCAATAAATTTTTGTGAGAAGGTGTATTTGCGTTAAATGCATTGGAATCGCAAAAAAAAAACAAATTTCGAAAAAATAGCGAGTTAGGGCCTTTCTACATGAGACCAACGATATGTATGTATGTATATAATTTTTAGTTTAAGTAGGATTTAAATTGTTATTTTTTGGTTCTATTCAGATTACACAATAAATAATTGAAAAACTTTTAGTCCAAATATCATTGTTTAGTTTGGTTTTTGAAAAATTTATAAAATTTTGTATTTAATATAAGATAATTTATAAATTGGGCCGCTTTTATTGTGACAAATATATAATATAGTGAATAATTTTTTTGTTTAAAAAGATCATTTAAATAAGATATATTAATTTTGCAATTTAATAATATCAGTTTAAAAGTAACATGCATAGTTACAATGAAAAATGAATGCAAACAATCAGGCATACTAATAATTTTTAATAGAACAGCCTTGAGATATGCTAAACTATTGTTAAAAATATCTAATGCACAGGATGACTCAAATAAACTAAAAATAAACGAACATTTCAACAGGGACAGAAAGAAAATTTTGTAAATTTAAATTTGTTACATTTCATATTAAGAAAGTATTACGAATAAATTTATACAAAAAAAAATTTAAAAGACAGCCAAATATCTCTACCATAAAAATGTAATTTTGAGCTATAGCTTCAAGTGTTTTTTAAATTGCGTTAATAACATTAAACGCTTTATTTAATTTAATTGTAATACATTTAGTTATTGCTGAATCCCACAAACTACAATATGTAATTTATGTAATCTTTTAATCACTGATTTGTTTGTGCAATAAACGTCTTTCGAAATTTTTAAAACTCTTGAAATATTACTTATAAAACAAAACTCACAACATGGTAGTTTTATATAGAGACCAAACATTTCTAAAAAAAATTATATTGATCTGTTCAAAATTCGACTTAGCTGGTATATTCTCATTTCAATATTAAATGTTTTATACATTTTAATTATTGTTGTGGACTTGGCCTTTCAAGATTAATAATCTAATATTTAGCCAGTATTTTAGGGATACATTAGTATTATCATATAAAAATCGTGAATATTTTTATTTATAAACTCAAATATAATGAATATTTTTTAAATAATAAATAAAACTCGTGAAATAATCATTAATTTTTATTTATAATTTTTTTTTGTTTTAACACAAAATCTCATATAAACTCAACAATAGTTTTTATTTCCTAAAGGAAACAATTTCCTTGATAAGCAATTAGTAAATATTAAGTTTTATAATAAAACTTATAATCGTTACTGTCTCTGCATTTTAATATAAGCATCCTACTGCTGAAATCTGTTTGCCTGGTGTTCTTCAAAAAAAAAATTGATTATTTTTGAGTTTTATTTTTTAAATTCCAAATAAAACATGTCTTAAGTTTTACTTTTTTGCTTAAAAAATAAAAATGATTTCTGAGTTTTATAAATTTTGTTTAATTATAAAACATACATGTCACAGAATTTAATTCCGTTCGGAAATGGAATTAATTGCGTATTTTGCTTTTGTAGAAAAAGTAAAAGTAACAACTTTTTCGCAATGAAACCTAGAAATGCTTAAAATTACAATTCAACATTCAAATAGAAAAAATTACATGACGGCCGCCGTACGTTCTCAATTGAAGGAAATTTTAACATTAAAATAAATAAATAAATAAATAAATTTTTTTGATACTTTCAGAATTTGGCCCAATTTATTTATGTATTAATAATAAGAATTTCATAATTTATAAGATTTTACCACTCAAAATCTGCAAATCTAATTGAAATATAAAATTAATGCCTAATAAATACATAAAAAATAGTAGTACATACAAACGAAACTGTGTTTCATTTTTTACGCTGTGTTTTATTACTTTATTTATTAAGTTTTTTTTTTTTTTTTTTTCAAATAATTTAATTCAATTAAATACACTATTGTACTTATTTTGTTTTTATTTCTCTCCAATTTCTTTTAATTACATATTTATAATATTTAAATTTAAATACATACTATAAAATATGTTTCTTTGCTACATTTTTAATTGAACAATCAAAAAACACACACATTATATGCGATCAATCCTGTAATTTGTTTTTTTTTATCATCTCATCTGCTTTATCTTAATTTCCAAAATATGCTACAAAACAACTTAAATATCTTTATGTTTTCTTTTAGGCTTTTTTTAATATAATTTAATAATACTTTATAAATAATTATAGATTTTATAAATTTGATTTTAGGAAATAACATGAAAAGATTGTTTTGAATCATAATTATACGTATGTAATTGGATGCTACAATTTTTACTTAGGCCTAAATAATTTTTGTTTTTTTATTTGATTTAAATATTGTTTAATTATTATTTTTATTATCTTTAAATTCTTGTATAAATCGTATAAACTTTGTTTAATTTTTAGTTCAACACATTAAACATTTGATATTAATAATGGCTTGTAATAGATCATTTATCCTCATATTTTTATTTATTATTTTTAAATTAATTTTAATACATAGTATTTATGTAAAAAAAACATTATTTTGTAACATTTTGATATTTTTAAGTGTATAAGTGTATGTTTTTGTATATATGTAAATGTTTGCTTCTTAAAAATTAATAATTGTAAAGTAATTCTCATAATGAGTCTGTCTTATTATTAAAAAAAAAAACGTTTAGTTTCGTTATTTATATATGGATGTTTTTTTCGGATATTTTAATATAAAGTTTCCATTTGTGGTTAAATGTATACCTATGTATGTATATGTAAATCTACATATTTTCTAACACATTAAATTGTATCTCAATTTTTCGGTGATACTGTTATTAGTTTATGCGGCGTTACGGGAGATATCTAAAATATATATAAAAAATATATATGTAAGCCTATTTGTGAAATGTAACACAAGTCTTACAACTTACCCATAATGATCGACTACCCATAAATGACGAATCATCATCGTCTTCCATTAGACTATGGTGGTGATGATGACGATGGGCAGTATGATGATGATGGTGCTGTTGCTGATCCAGAAATATTAGTGTATCTTTACTACAGGTATTAACAGAATTTCTTAATACCGAAGATAATGTGTCACCGCATTCCCGCAAACGGTAATTGGAAGCCGTTGAAAAGGAATGCCTGAGATGTAGTGAAGGATGTTGTGTGGCCACTGCCGTTGAAGGTTGCATGGCATTTTCAACTCCAGACACACTTGAGCGACTGCCATGCCAGGGTTGGCGATACGTGGAAAAGTGTCCTGCCAAAGCAGAGCCTATAATACTGCTACTGTTACTTTTGAGGCTAGATGATAGCAAATGTTCCTTTTCATTTGCAGTCGTGCTAGCTTGTGATTGTGGGAATCCATTGAATTTATTTTGCAAATTATTGGCGGCATCTTTAGAGACTTCAAGAGAACTGGGTGCAGGCGATTGCGAGGATAACGATGATGATGGTGATGAAGTAGCTGTAGAAGAAGGTGTCTTTTCTTTGTTTATTTTGTTGGCATCATGTCCGTTTGTTATTAAAGGTGATTTGGATTTTTGATTGTTATCATAGCCATTAGTTAAGTTTGTCAGAGTTGACGCTTCGGTTTGGTTCGCTAGTAACGTGTTATTGATTTCTTGAGCTTCTGCTTCTTCTTCATCGACTTTACAATCTTCATCCATAGTAAAGATTTCAGTTCTATGATCCTCGCTTTCATCAATTTCTAATTTCTCTAACTTTTCTTCTAACTCATTCGTTTCTTCATTTATGATATCTGCATCAGCATAATCTAAGAGTTTCTCTAAAGCATCTAAATTAGTTTCAATGTTTGTACTTTGAGCACAAATTGTAGCAATAGGTATTTCATCTTCCTTTTTAGGTTGAGCTAAAATAAAAGTGTAAAACAAAGTTATTTTTAATTTATTGAGGTTAACAAAAAGTTTTGTTTCGTATATACCATTATTTTCTTCTGCTTGGATTTCCTTAGAGGGCTTTACAATCTCAATTTCTTTAGTATCTGACGTCTTAACTTCTATTTCAATTTCTACACTAGTTTTGGGTTTAACGGTGATAGCCTCATTTTTCACCTCTTCCACAGAATTGTGTGCCACAGCCGTAGAAGCGGCTGCCACTGGCACTGGTGGTGGTGCTATACGTGATACCCAATGATCACTGGAATTCGAACTGGATCCAGAACATTCTGTGTTCTCTACAGTTCTACGTTGATAGAACAACATATAAGCCTCATTGTTGACTATTTCGTCAGGCAAAGACTCACTGGAGACTTTAGACACACGCTGATCGTCAAATTTATACCACTGGCGATCGTAAGGGTTCTTACAGGCGGCAGTGTAATGACCCGTTTCCAACGTATCACCCTGATGGTAGCAGACCGCATACAGATCATAGCGCGTTTCGCGATTTTCGCGAGTACTTAGTGTGGAAGAACGTGAATCGCCAGCCTTTGATTTTCTCCAGGGACTTGGACGGTTGAAAACTGAGCTATTGCTGGCATCAACTGTTAGCGAATTGCTGGTAGGATTTGTTTCATTTACTCCTCTAGCCAAATGCGGAGACATGTCAAATGAATGTAGAGGAAAGTTGACCATAGTCGTCAATTTGGCGGCATTAGCACCTTTGCCATGATGTTGGCGGAAACGTTTAAAATGTACTACCAATATATCGGGTAGAGACCATAAGCCTAAAGTTTTCACAACCGGTAAGTATTCTTGGCAGTGTGGACAACGCCAGGCATCTTCAGCACTCAATGTTTCAGCTTTGGTATAATGTTCCAGACACTGTTCCAAAGTCAGTGCAGCTGTATCATTTGTTTTGTTGGCCAGTAGACACGGTACACTTTCGTGTTCGAGCACTTGATCAGTGAGATCACAGAAATATGTCTCCGGCTCCCGCCACTCCAACAGTAACTTTACGTGTGAAGGTCCAGCTTCAGCAGACAATACAGACAATGCCAAGTCTATCATTTCGGTTAGCAATGGATGTTCTACTTGCTCTATAAAAGTATCCGGATCCGCTGAGGGGTCCTGTAAACGTATTTGAAACATTTCATTCAAAGGTGTGGCATAAGAAAACACTTCTGGCTTCAATAACGCAGACATTTCTCTTAGTAATTTCTTTTGTAGTTCCGAATATGAGCAATCTCTGGGCACTTGTAAACAAAATGGAGCACCAAAACGTTCTAAGGAAAAATTCTCTTTTTTCTCCGCATTCTCTGTATTTTCCAATTTCTTTTTCTTAACATTTGCTACCAACACCAACAAATCGGCAGATTGTGGATTATTTATATTTGGTTGGGATGTTGTGCCCTCGGTTTTAGCATCCTTATCTGTTGGTACTTCGATGCAATATATTGTTTCAATACCTTGCAAAGTATTCACTGGCTGTGTATCGTAAAAAACACGCATAAATCCTTCTTTTTGTAAATCAACCAATACCATACGTTCGTTCGGTATACCCGTGTCCTTGTGCAATTGCTCTCTAAGGGCCATTATGGGTGAACCGGCAGTGACTGTCAGACCCATGCGTACTTGTCGTGGTTGCTGTGTCATGTATACAACCGTGACAAAGATTGTCTGTTGCGTTAGTTGGGGTAATTGCACCGATATACAATGGAATGGATCGAATGTGTTCGATTGCTTTTTACAACGTGGGCAGGTCAACGATGAACGAAATTGTGCTTGAAATACAGCTTGTACAAAGGAATTATTACAACGTATATGATTGGCCAGTGTTTCAGCAGCAATTATCTCATCTGGACGGCCGTAGTTGTTCTGGAAATAGTTGTGAAATGATTTAAAGAAATGTTATAAATATGTAACTAATTCAATAGTACAAATGATAGAGGTAAACTAATTTTCTTCCTAAGATGGATTTACCCATTTGTTGCGAACAAAAATTTCCGGAGAAAAACTCTTTTACTGAGAATTTTTTGCAGCTTTCACTCATTTCGAACGATTTTTGTAGAAAATAAAAAAAATAATACTGCGGCCATTGATTTATTTATTTGCTTTTAAGTGTAAAAAATATTAAATTATTTTAAAATATTGTGTATATCATGGTGTATGCTTCTAGTATAGGTGATTGCAAATCGGCAACAAATGTAACCTATTGGCAACTCAGTTCTTTTTTTTTTCAGAAAAAATATAAAATTAAACCAATTCAAGCTGAGAGTTGTTTTGTAAAAAACATTTTCTCTCTCTCAAAAAGAGAGACGAACAAGTATTTTGTCTAGAACGAATGGGTGAATCTACCTTTAGTTCTGTGGTTATGAATAGGTTTAAATTAAACTTTTCAAAACGGAAAACTGTTAGATGAGTATTTTTTTAGATAAATATAGTTAAAAAAGAGCAACACAACCCCCGATGCTTCCAAATGTATTACAACATTTTATCTAACAACAAAAATATTATATTGAATATAGTAAAATATAAAATATTGTAATTAAAACTTTAAGTAACATATTTTATTCAAACACTATTCCGGCTGATCTCAATCATTATATTCTTACATACAAAAACCCTACATAAAGACCTCTATTTTTATCTTATCATTAATGTAAATATTTAAACAATATTATCGTAAACAAAAAAAAAAATAGTTCACTTTTTGCGAAAATATAAATTCAAGTGCAAATTTATTTTACGTAAAACGAGACTTGTGTTAAATACTTTTTACAACAGCACTCACTTGTAAATTCCAGTTAAAGTTACATTTTACAATAGAGTGATATTCTCAAACACTCGAATCGTGTGTTTGTTTATTTGTTGTAAAGGCGCAAGTGTCAGTATTTATTTTAAACGCTTAATTGTGTAATAAACAATTCATTTCAACTTTTATCAGTTTATATTATTAAGGTAAGATCACATTATTACGTGTGTTAAATAATATTTTTTTGTTGTTAAAATTCTTTGTTTAAAACTAGGCGTTTTTAATTTTCTCAGTAATAAAAGATTTCTATTAGATATTGCCACAAAATTGCATAAGAAATTTAATTGTAACAGTTTTATTGCTACTCGTTTTGTTTTGAGTAGGACAATCTTTCGCTCTTTCGATTCACTTCAAGTTTTTATCTTGATAAAATCATATATAATTTTATTGCTTTAATAAGTAGCAATATAAAATTATTAAATGCAAAACATTAAGATATTTACACAAGCATGTTTACACTATCATATTTAGCTACTAATTAATTCCTGAATAATTTAGAACTTGTTTTAAAATAACTATGCAATCAGAAGCATTTCTGATTCTTTAATGACAGTCCTGGAAATAGTAATGTCGAAATTATTTAAGCACTTCTATAAAGTTGTCTAGGAACCAGGTTTTTGTACATGGTTATACACAATGGAGGCCGCATATACCTAGTCAAGTCACATAAAAACTGGTACACAACTGAACACACTCCTTACGAATGCCACACTGGGCGCATCCATTTCGTATTGATTGCGATTTGATAGTTGACATCTATTGTTCATTGCGACTTAAAAAGTTTATGACAATAATTGTTTATAATCATGGGGCGACATTGAAAAGCGCATTGTTGTAGTTGGCCGGCTAGAATCCAACATAGAAAAAGGCGACATCTTTAAGACGTTGCGACCGCTTGAAATCACTCGCAATTTTGTGTATCGTGCTGTAAAGTTGTTTGAGGTTACTGATGGAGTCGAGACCGCCAAAAATCCGGCCGTCCGCCTACTGTGAATACTCCGAAAACTATCAAAACCGTGAAGAGACGAGTAGACCGAAAACCACAGCGAAAACAGAAAATCTTGTTGCGGGAAATGCAAAATCTACAAAAAACCATGTCTCGCATTATCAAAGAAGATTTGGAACTTAGCACGTTCAAGCGACATACTGGAAATAGAAGGCAAAACGAAAGCGAAAATATAAAAATTTACTCAGCCAGTAAGCGAAGAACACTCACAGACATATTCTGTTTACTGATGCGAAAATTCTCACCGTGAAAAAATCGTTCAATAAACAAAACGATCGTGTGTATTTTTGGTCATCCAGAAAGCATCCCAACTCATCCCGAGGGTTTAAAGAGGCCACCGTACCGCATCTGTATTGGGATGGTGGGGTATGAGCTACGATGGCGTTACCAAGCTCCATTTTTGCAAGAAAAGAGTGAAAACGTCGACCATAGTCTATCAATCAACAGTCTTGGAACCCATTGTGAAGTCTCTCAACCAGTTAATATTTGCCAACAAGCCTTAGACTTTCTAGCAAGACTCTGCTCCAGCTCACAAAACAAAAACGAATCAACTGTGGCTCAAAAACAAGGTTCCGGACTTCCGGATGATTTTGATATTTGTCAAGGTGTTTTTTATGTGGCCACAAGGCTTTTTATGTATTGAAAATAAAGAATTGAATTGAAATTAATATTCTCCTTATGAAATTGTTCGTCACTTATTTTTATCACTCTGGTGATGAAATTCCTTGCTGCATTATTTGACTTTTAGGTTGTGTCGAGTTGAAATTTATCATTCTTCCAGATGCGATGTCTTTCTTGTACCAATTGAAGATTATTTTGTTATTTTCTCTACAAGGTGGCGCAAAAGTAATCCTCTTATCAGAAAATGCTATAAATTTTGCGAGGCCCCTAATGTCAGTTCTGTTTTGACATTTGTGTAGTAAACACATGCTAAATACACGTTAATAAACAATGTTACGCTGCACTGCTCCAGAACGCGGAATATTGCTGACAGAACTGGCATTAGGGTCCTCGCAAAATTTATAGCATTTTCTGATAGGAGGATTACTTTTGCACCACCTTGTATATAGTCTAGTGTCCAAGTATGCTATAGAGTTATTAATTTCAATTTCCAATTTATTGTAGTTGTTGAAATTTCTCAAAATTTTTTTATATTGTCATTTTTTAACTAGTAAGTGTTTCTCCTCCAGCAAGTCGTCTAGTATTTTGCTACGTTTTTTTTTTTTGCTAAGTTTATACACAAAACAATGTATTTAATTTAATAATAATAATATGTATTTTTTACAAGGAAAGATGTTAAATCGCTTTTTTTAACTAATTTAACCGCTTTTGTTTTTTTTTTTTAATCTTGGATCTAAAAAACAAATATTTTTACGTAGAAGTTGTTACCACATTTTATTTATTTGAACAACTACTTTTTACTTCGCAGTAAAATAAGTTTTTCAATAATAAATAAGTTTACTCTTATGAACATCATCAAAAGTTAAACAAAATGTTGATAAAATATTTTGGTTTCGTTTTTTAGTAAATATTTACCATTTGTGACTGTTGTTTAGGCACTTGTGTTTTTATGGTGTCTAACACAGTGATCGGCAAAAAGACAACATAGAGAATATTATAATATAACAACATGTTATACACTCAAATTATTTGTTATAAATCATTGTAATATTGATTGTATCACGTTTGACCCCTGATATATTATTATTATTATTTTTTTTTTTATTATTATTTATTAGTAGTTATTTAAATACTTTTATAATGCGTTTTACATTTTTTTACAAACTACATCTTTTAACTTTGGTTTATACTATGTTCAGATATGAAACTTAATTGAGTCAATATTCGGTTAATTGACAATATTATTTTAAGTGTTCAGGCACACGCAATTTTCAGCTTACTCAACAATCATTTGACAGTTGGAAAACAATACAAAAAATATTCTATATGGTTGTTCTGTTTCTATGTAAAAAAACTTAGTTTCACATTGACTTTTCAATGATTTCTTTTGTTTTCTTTTGTTGACATTTGCCATTTTATACAATTTCGTTCACTAAACACAGTTGTGAAATCTTGCATTCGAAATCTTACTCAATATTATAACAATTTCGTACTTATTGCGCAATAATTAATTGAGATTTTTTTTTTATCGCAATTAAGGTTCATATCTGAACACGCTATTACATTGTTATTTTTTACAAATGATACAATTTTTCTTCTAAATATGTTTGAATTTAATTAATTTTTAATATTATTTGGCATTGTATTAAAAAGATTCAGTCCTTTATAAAATAGAGATCGTTGCATGGTGTTGTTATCCGCTCGTTGAATTCTAAAGTCTAAGGCGTTTCTTAGGCTATATGGTTGTACTTCACCCACGAATCTTAGTTGTGCAACCAAATATTCAAGTGCATTTCCTACTTTCATCTTTTGAATATAGTTGATTGTATTTAATTCCAGTCTTTGTTTTATGTTTAACCATTTAAGCGTAGATAACATATGTTGTATTGATGTATATCGATTACATTTAAGTATTGAACTAATAGCTTTATTTTGTAATTTCTGTAGTCTTGATAATTGCTGATCTGAACAGCATGTGTATAGCACAGTTGACCCATATTCAAAGTGCGGCTTTATCATTGCATTATATATATTTACTGCTGTTATAATAGATATTTTGTTTCTTAAACGTTTGAAAAATCCAATTTTTTACGGCTATGAGTGCCGTGCTCTGACCTTATCAAGTAACCACAAACAAATTCAAATGCAATTACAAACTCATATAAAAGAAACTCAATGTATGTATGTATATAATAAATAAGGTATCTAGATTTACATCTGTTATAAAGAGACCTACTTTGAGATATTCAGCCTTATTATGAGTGGCGTTTTCTTTTTACGACAACGACTCTTTCGTAATAGATTAAAGATAAAATTAAATTTGTTTTTTTAATCTATTACGAAACAGTCGTTGTCGTAAAAAGAAAACGACACTCATAATAATGCTGATTAAACCAATAGTAATATACAATTTTGTGTACAATATGATTGATAATGCAGATAACATAAAATAAATTGAAATAAAAAGAATTGGTAATGGGACAACAAAGTTTGCGAAGCACTTCTTTTAAGCTACATTATCGACAAACAAAGTAAATTATCTCCTAATGATTACATAAAAACTAAATCAATGTAACCCTTAATATAGGTATTAAATTTCAATTAGTATAAAAAAAGAAATATACTAGTCGTATAGTGTAAACAAATGAAAACTATTACAAAATTTAACGGATATTATTCAATAAATAAAACAAATAAAAAACAAATGCACTTCTGATTATTGAAGTCATTAATAATTAAAAATTTGACCTCATAGAGCTCATATAACAGAAACTATTTACTGGCCGATATACACACATACATATGTATGTAAATACTTATTGAAAAACAAAAGCAATCCAGTCATAATGACCATTTATTAGTGTATTTGGTTTTTTTGTTGTTGTTGCATGTTTACATTCTTTCTTTTCAATTATGTACATGAATAGATGCTAGTTTGTCAATATAACGCTAATGAAGGTACATTGTTGAAGATTAATACCGGTATGAGTATAAACAAGTGAATTTTGTTTATCATCATTAGTACATTGATGAGAATTTTTGTAAATTAACTTACCTTGACACTTTTGTAACGCCTTTTTGTGGCGGTATTTAAATCTTCATGGACTTTATCTAAAAGCCAAAATAAAAATTCTTGAGCATCGTGTTGGGTTGAACTACGAAACTGTGAGCCGTAACGGTCTACAACAGCCTGGCAAAAAAAAAAAAAAGTTTTAAATTTGTTTAAAATATAAAGAAAATATATTTCAGTAATATTTACCTTAAAACTGGTGCTATGATCACTTTCATTTTTACAAGTCCACAAGGCTTTCAAGACATTAGCCAATTGTTCAGTTAATTCACCTTTTGTACCAAATTTTCGTGAATTAATTTTATTGCGGCGCTTTAAATCTGCCTGGAAATATAAAAAATAGATAAATAGATAAAAATACCGGAAAAACCAAACATAAGCATATTATTAGAGTATGTATTGTTAAAAAAAAACACACACAAAATACAAAATAATTGTATACGTATGTTATTTTAAAGCATATTCGTACAGTAGGCAATGTATAGGAAATATTTAAAACAATTTAATCTTGTTAAATGGTGTTTAATTTCATATAAACTAAAAACAGATTTAAACAAATTGTTTTAAATATCAAAGTCAGGCTTTTTCACCTACTTACGTACATACATACATACCTTGTATTGATCCAAAACAAAATATTCTGCCAAAATATCCGTATGGCTGAGACACTGTAAGACGGCATTCATGAAACAAGTGTTACCATGATTTTTCAGACCCATTACACCAGGCGTTTGATCATTAGGCCACTGATAGCCACTAATGGGCGGCACACGATCTGCGGTCGATGATATTATATGACCATTAGCTGTGGTTGCGGCATAAGGTTTATTAGACTGTAAAATAAACCACAAGCAAATTATTAACATGAATTAAATATTATGCAAATAATGTTTTTTTTTTATAATATAACAAACATATTTAAGGATTATTACAGCAGTGGTAATTTATAAATAATATTAATTTAATTTTTTTTTTAGACTTGTTAATCAATCTCAGTTTGAATTATGTTTGAATATTCCCTAAATTAGCTTTAGCTTTTGTTTAACGAATATGAGAAAGGAATGTTTAAATAAAAGACAAATAACGAACAAAACGGAAACAAAAATAACAAAACGATAATTAATTGAAGTGTTAATAATTGTGCTTAGTTAAAAACAAATAAACAAAAAAAAAAAAAAAAACTACAAAAGTAAGAATGTATTTGCAAAACAAAATCAATAGTCATTTCGATGCAGCTCTTATCGAAACTAAAAAGTTTGCAAATGTATACAAATAGTGCTATAACAATTTATTTCAAATGAATAATAAATAAAAGTCATTGAAACAAGTGTATTATGTATTTTGAGGAAGTGAAATTTTTAAATAAAATCTAAAAACTAAATGATAATTTTCTGGAAGATTTCTTATAATTATTTTATCAAACGAATCCTTTCATAATCTTTTAAAAGAAGATTCAATTTCCTTTCCTCTGATATACAAATTTGTACAAATTTTAAATAAAAGAAAGAACACTTAACATTAAACTGTAAATTTAAATTCGAATCCTTTCATAATCTTTTAAAAGTAGATTCAATTTCCTTTCCTCTGATAAAATCTTGTACAAATTTTAAATAAAAGGAAGCAAACTAAACATAACACTGTAAAGTTAAATTGTGTTATGACCAGGGACCGACAATAAGGGGTCCACTTATTTTACAGAGTAATTTGTAAATGTGAAAGTGATAACATTTTCACATTTGTATTTGAACTTTGTCTGTTTAACACGACCAAAAAATAGTAAATCTAAACTTTATTCTCATCTTTTAGCCAACGACCTACAATATAGGGTACAGAGAATTATTAATATTATACAACTAGAGTCAAAGTTTAGTATACGGCACGCTATTTTATCAATGAAACAAAATATTTTTATTAATTTAATTTAAGGTTTAATTATTTACTTAAAAAAAAATTTAACTAAAATTGATTTCATGGACATTTTGTTTGCCCTTTACGGTAAAAAAAATTGTGCTTTTTTTATTTTTATTAAAAAAAAATAAAAAAAAAAATAAAGAGTATTAAACATTTTTATATTACATATAACAGGTGTTATTAAATTAAAGTTTAAAACTAAATAAACAAAAAAAATTAAAGCATATTTCAGATGCTTATCATCACATTGTCAATTAAAAATATAAATTCAGTCATTTAATTAACATTAAAAAATACAGTAAAACACTTAAACTAATTTGTATTAATAATAAAAGTAATAAAAAATATAATGAATGAAAATAGTTAGTTTCAGTCGAAGATTAGTTTCCTATTTTGTTTACAAAATATATTAAAAATATCTTCTGCCAAAATTTGCAATAAAAGAATAAAAGGCTGAATTTCAGTTTATGGGGGACACCCCTAGAGAAAAAATCTAAATATGCCATCCCCTTCAGAATGTTCCCAGGAGTACGAAAATCATAATGAAAAAGGGGGATCACGCCCCCTATGGGCGTGGCAGTCGAAAAACGACCCGGCCCACCTACGTAGACAATATGGGTATCAAATGAAGGCTGAATTTCAGTTTATGGGGGACACCCCTAGAGAAAAAATCTAAATATGCCATCCCCTTCAGAATGTTCCCAGGAGTACGAAAATCATAATGAAAAAGGGGGCTCACGCCCCCTATGGGCGTGGCAGTCGAAAAACGACCCGGCCCACCTACGTAGACAATATGGGTATCAAATGAAAGCTAATGTCTTCACGATTCCAAAAATAGCCATAGTTGCCAGATCGGGCGGTTTTTGCAGCCGATACGGCCATTTTTGTTAAATAGGGGCGGGGGTGAAAAACGACCCATGCCACCTACTTAGGCAATATTGGTATCAAATGAAAGGAAATGTCTTCACGATTCCAAAAATACCCGTAGTTGCCAGATCGTCCAGAATTTGAGGAAGATATGTTAATTTTTATAAAATGGGGGAAGGACTTTTTTTGTTTATTTCTTTTTAGCTCGGCCAGAGGCCGAGCACTCGAGATCCCCGCCGTCTAGAATTAAGACATACTGGAGTTAAAAACCCCTAAGCCCGGCCGTAGGCCGGTCACACAGAAAAACTTTACTAAGCGAAGCCAGTATAACAAATTTTCATTAATCAATCAGAAGCTTTCAAGAGTTTTCCTCGTTTCTTAATTTTGTACTTATCCTCATTTATGATTTGACTCTTGACACGAGAACATCACTAAATATGGATTGCGTTACTGCCTTTGACATTCACGACTGGGGTCGTGAATTGGACGATACGGCTATTTTTGGAATCGTGAAGACATTAGCTTTCATTTGATACCCATATTGTCTACGTAGGTGCGCCGGGTCGTTTTTCGACTGTCACGCCCATAGGGGGCGTGAGCCCCCTTATTCATTATGATTTTCGCACTCCTGGGGTCATTTAAGGGGGCGTGGCATTTTTTTTTCCCCAGGGGTGTCCCCCATAAACTGAAATTTTGCCGAATAAAAATTCTGGGGGTGGCTAAATTTTTTCTGGGGGGGGAGCTTAGCCTCCCCCAGACCGGGCTATCTACGCCGATGAATACAATATTACTTGGTCCTGCAGTAGCATTAAGGTTCTGTGGTTGCAGCTCACTATTTCTTGTGCTTCAGGACTTTCCTCTAGATTTTGATCCAAGAATCTCAAATTTACTCTCATCGCTAAATAACACATTATTTCGGAAAGATTGCAGAAAGATTTAGTATGGTTTACTGCAGAAATATATACTTTTCTTCCAGACACTTTCCCATGAAATCCATGGTAATTTAGCCGTCTGCTAATTGTCGATGCGCTTACTGGGTCACCGCGTGTTTTAGAAATGTCTTGAGATATTTAAACTGCGCTAGGCTTTAGACTTTTCTTGACCTCTCTGAGAATTTGCGCATCTCATTATCAGTTAGAGAGTGTTGTCGACCAGTATGTTTTGCAGTTTTGTTGTTTCCTCGAGCTTTATTTCAATAACTTTTTGAGCAGTTGACCGGCTTTCTTTTGTATACTAAATGTTGACTGTATTTTTAAAAGCATTTTCTCTTTTGTTAGATAAAACTTATACAATCTTTCAGTAAGAGATAAATACAGCTTGTTAATAAAAGTTAGCCAATTCGAAAGATTTTTATATAAATAAATTTTAAAATTATAGACTTCTTTTTAAGACATTATTATTCATAGAAATTATTGTTCGCTGTATACTAAATTTTGACTGTAGATTTCTTGGCGAAAAATTTTCTTTGTGCCGCAAAGAGTTAAGGCTCATTATAAAGCGTTAAATCATTATTTTGGCCCAAAACAATAAACGTAGGTGTTTAGAAACAAAATAAAGCAAATAAAAAACTAACTAAAATAATTGTGGGTTGGTGCAAACACACACAATGCGATTTAGAGATATAATAACAAAACAAATCAAGTTTAGACTTGACTAAACAAAGCAAACCAAAAATAATGCTATCAATGTAGTATATGTACAGTCAAAGACTAAAGTTTAAATACACCTCAAAAATTGATTGTTTAAAGAAAAGTAAAAGTTTCAGGAAAACTTAAAGTATACAGTTTTATTTAATTTTATAAATAACAAAATAAAATAACAAAAAATATAGACCTCATTACGAACATAACGGTAATTCTTAAAAATACTATAAAATTCACTCGACAAAAGTTTAAATACATCTTGGAATGTTAATAAATTTTTTTTAGATAAATTTAAAAAGAAAACATTTCAATACTTTTTGGACCGCCATGGCTATCAATAACTGTCTGCAAGCGGCATGGCATAGAAAGTACCAAGTTTTCTGTTTCAGAAGGCGATATTTCTGACCAGATTCTTTTAAGAGCTTTTTTAAGCGACTTTTTGCTCGTTATTGAAGTTGCCAATAATTTGCGCTTCATTATATCCCAAACGTGCTCAATTGGGTTTAAGTCTGGCGATTGACGTTGGCTATGGAGCTGTCTGGGATCAGAAAAAGCAACCACTCTTTCACAGAAAGTGCGGTGTGCTTGGGATCGTTATCCTGTTGAAAGATCAAACGGGATCCAAGGCCAAAGATGTCGACGGATGCTTGCAAATTGCTTTCCAATATACTCTTTTAAGTATGTTGATTCATGATCCCATCAATAAACTCCAAATTTTCAACCCACGCTGCTCCAATCGCTCGCCAAACTATTACATTGGCACCACCGTGTTTTACCGTAGGAACCAAATTTTGGGTTTGAAGGGCAGTGTTTGGCTTGCGCCAGACCTTTGCACGGCCATCGCTTCCAAATAAATTAAATTTGCTCTCGTCTGTAAAAAGAACTCTTTTCCAAAACTCAGCGTCTTTGTTTCTGTACTTATGTCCAAACTCCAGTCTAAGTTTTCTGTTTTTTCACTTATTAGTGGCCTTTTTCGGGGAACTCGGCTTTTATATCCATTTTCTCGCAATGCTCTTCGAACAGTTCTTGGATGAACATTTTTGTTATAGTTATTAGCGATATCATCTGGAAGTTTTGGTGCACTTATTCTTGGATTCTTTTTTACTTCTTTTACGGTGTGGTGAATATCACGATTGGTAAGTTTTTTTGAACGACCGCTTCTTGGAATATTTGCTACGGAGCCATTTTCCTTATATTTTCTAATTATATTTTGGATACTTTTAAATGATACATTTAATAATTTTCCTATTTCCTGATAGGATTTTCCTTCGTTGAAACGTTTTATTATTAAATGTTTAATGCTGGACTCAATTTATTTACCTTTGCCCATAATTTTCGACAAAACTTGCAATGCTGTCAATAAAAAGAGTACTAATAACAAGTTCTGGCTTGTAAGAACATAATTTCACCGAAACATAAAATATAATTGTACTTTGTTTTTGAGAAATGAAAGAGAGTTCTTTGTTTTGCAAGATGTATTTAAACTTTTGTCTAGTGAATTTTATCGTATTTTTAAGAATTACGGTTATGTTAGTAATGAAGTCTTTATTTTTTGTTATTGTATTTTTTTATTTATAAAACTAAATAAAACTGTATACTTTAAGTTTTCCGGAAACGTTTACTTTTCTTTAAACAATCAATTTTTGAGGTGTATTTAAACTTTAGTCTCTGACTGTATGTATGTCTCTAGCATTGACTTTCAACAAATTGCATATGATTCAAAAAAAAAAATCGAATGAACCAGGAAAACCTAAAATATGAAAAACATATTAGAGCGTGAATTACAAAAAGTACCTTTTTTCTACGCCAGCATCCGGAATAAAAAGGCACAATATCAATTAAATTCGTTTTCTCAGATATTGTAGACTTCGTTTAAAAGAAGAAACAAAATATTTATAGTAATTAATTGTTGACTTTATAACAGCATTTTTTAAACAATTAACGAAAGAATGTTTTCAAAAATAAATTAAAAATATATGTCATCATATGATGCTAATACACCTAATTCTGTTTTTACACGGCCATTTAATTTTTGCGAAATATGTTCATATCACAAATTAAGGGGAATCCCCTTTTTGTGGATACAAGCAATTGTAAATAGCACACGTGTGGGGGAATCCCCTTTTGGGCATATAATCAAATGAACTTGATATACATTTTATTACATTACTTTTAAGAGTGCATATTTTTTTTTGTTTAATAATTATGCTGTGTAAGAAGATATTGTATATGTATGTATGTATGTATGTATGTATGTATGTATGTATGTGATTTAATATTATAAACCTGAATAGTTGTTCTAAAAAAAATTCTTGTTTTTCATTAATTTCAATAGGTTTTAGAGATAAAGAACCGATCACATATTTTGCATACGATCAATGTCTTTTTTTATACGGGTTTTCCTAGAACCAATTACCGTGTAAAAACAGAATTAGGTGTACATAATAAAAGTACGTTAAAGTATCATATTAATGTGTACTTTTATAAAAGTACTCGTATATTATACTACACTATACCAATTTTTTTAAATTATTGTACATAAAAAACTAAATTGTTCAATTAATAATTGATATAAATAAGTGAATGAATGTATGAATGAATAAACGTATGTTTTTCTGTATGCATTGTTTGCTGTTCAAGTGTTATACATATGTATACTCGTATTATTGTTTTTTTTTTATCGAGCTTAACAAAATATTTTATAATATTGTGCCAATAAGTTCAAAACACTTTGACACCCCACACCCCAGTTAATTAAGTGGTTGTTAAAGAAAAATTAAAATCACAATATAATTGTCCCCCGTTTTATATGAGTTTGTAAATATACATGTAATTATTATTACTATTTAATGAGGCGTTCAGAAACACTTTTGCGTATTTTATATACATACATACATATGTAAGTGTGTTTTTAAATGGTATAATAGCTCAAATTACTTTAAAGACCTTAACCGGGTAAGTCATTAAACTGATTATAATGATAAAGCTGTTTTTGTGAGAACCATTTTAATGTACCAGGACTATACCAGTTTTGCGTCGCAAGTTCTTTACTTCACCATTACATTACCATTGCATCATATAATATAAATTTCACTGCCAGCTGTTCTACTCCAGCTCTACCCTATCAAATGGAAAACAAGTAAATTGTTGAATCTTTTTTTAAAAATGTCCAATGCATTTGGAACATATTTATAATTGAAGATGCGATAGGTGAGAACAACAATTCAACACTTCGTAGTGAACCAGGGGGCTAATTCTCGCATTCGTATGCTTTTTTTTCATTTGTCTTTTATTTGCCATCTGTTTTCAGAGAAACATTAAGCAAATCTTTTAAATTTAACAAATAACTTAGCATATTAAGCTCCACTGAACCCAATATAAAAAGTACAAATTATATTAAGTTAAAATAAAAATTTGATATTATATATTTTCTAAAAGGGAGATCAAGTTAGAACTTAACAAAAACTTATCTAGAACTTAACTAATTCTGGGGGCTAATTCTCGCATTCGTATGCGAATAAATTTTCATTCGAACGTTGGATTTTTTTAATTTAGTATTCCCTCATACGATAGCGCATAAAATGTATCGAAAATTCTAACGATGACATTCAATAACGAATGATCATTCGAACGCAACCTTTCGAGTTTTTACTCGTAAGCAAAGAAGCATTCGAAATAACGTTTTTTTTTAGCAAACAGAAGAAAGCAAAGAAAATGTAAGTAAAAAATGTGTTACTTACTTTAAAAGATATCATAATATTAATAATTTTATTACATTTAGGTCAAAAATATCAAAAATAAATTTTACCCAAAAGGAGATTCTGGCCGACTTTATGTCAGAACATACGGTCTTGGCAAAAGGTATTAAATTATTGGAAAGGCAATAAATAACCAATTTCTTTCTCTTTAAGTTTTTAATTTTGAACAAATGTGATTTTTTATTCTCCATTGTGATCCTCATATATCTAGATTTTTGTCTCGTCATAATCAATCAGCAGCGTTGTCAACTAGTTGCGTTTCGCACCATTTTTGGTGCTTTTTTAAATTTTTGGTACGAAAAATTCTTTAGTTGGTGTGCGGTGCGCTTTTTTTTAAATTTTGGTGCGCTTTTTATTTTTTGGTGGCACCAAAGCAAATTCAACACAACTTTTTGTTTCAGTGTGAGAAAAAATAAAATAAAATACACGTGTTTGAGTACCATTTCATACAAC
The DNA here is from genome assembly GCA_916048285.2 of Bellardia pandia. Classification (NCBI taxonomy): domain Eukaryota; kingdom Metazoa; phylum Arthropoda; class Insecta; order Diptera; family Calliphoridae; genus Bellardia; species Bellardia pandia. The sequence continues at coordinate 13,195,448 of OU696533.1, forward strand.
ACTGCAAATTGTTTTTTTGTGTATTTCGGTGCGTTTTTTAATTTTTTTCGAAAATGTTATGAAATCTTTATTTTTACTAATTTTTAATTGCAGTTTTTTAATAATTCATAACTAATGAAATCTATACGATGAAAAAATGTATTTTAAATACGAATGTATGATAAATGAAATCAAATTCTTCAAAAATCTTTGTTTGAAAATCAAATTAACATTTTAAACATGTAAATAAAAATTCTTGTATACCGAACTGTAGACGAACAACCAGGGTTAAAGTACCAGTGGAATCCTAACGAATTTTATTGGAAAAAATCAAATAGAAATATGTACTTTGAGTGGTTAAATGCTTATTTTATCGTTATTAGCTCATTTATTAAAAAAAGGTTTTTACTATTATTACTTTCAATAATAATCGTTGATAAAAAGTTTTTTATAGAATTTATGATATTAAAAAATTTCAAATTAATTCAATAAATATTTGAAACAAAAACGAAATTCTTAACTTGGTGCGCTTTTTTCCGTTTTGGTGCGTTTTGAAATTTCAAAGTTGACAACGCTGGCAATCAGCTGTCTCATTTTCCCTATCTCGCTCTTCAAGTCATTTAAATTATAATTTGTATCCTTTCGTCGTGTTTTCCAAATGTTTTGGTATAAGACTCCTCTTTCTGCGGGTTAAAAGATATTTAAGTCTCTCAGTCTGCTTCCGCATCTTTTTTATAGTCCTACAGTATCTCTTTAGTAGTGTACATGTGTCCACGTTGTATTTTCGGTTGATATGTGTAAAAAAAACTCATCTTGTTCTATTGACCATACAATTATTTTATAATTATAAGTGTTGATCGACATTTTTTGGTTACTGTTAATAGTTTATATAAAGGGTGTCCCAACTAGAACGCAATTTTTAAATTTGGCGCCATTCGAAGTGTCATTGTTTGACATTTGAACAATTGTTATTGTTTGCTAGTAGATGGTACGAGGTTAGTAAAAATGGAGCGCTACTCGAATGAACAACGCATTCTCATTGTGAAATTGTTTTACCAAAATGGTGAAAGTTTTACGGCTACAGTTCGCAAATTGCGATCAATTTGGGGTCACAATAATGCTCCAAAAGAGTCAACTGTAAAGAGATTAATGGATCAATTTGCCGATGTTAGTGATGTAAAGACAACAACGTGCCTTCGACCAGGTCGATCGACCGAAAATGTCGCAGCTGTACGTGACGATGTCGCTCAAACTCCATCCACCTTAATTCGACACCGAGCTCAGCAAATTGGTGTCTCCAAATCCACTATGCAGCGAATTTTGACGAAAGATTTGCATCTTTAGGAACTGAAGCCAGCTGACCATGGACAGCGAAGGGAGTTCGTTAATTGGGTATTGGAGAGACAACATGAAAATGCTGATTTTGCCGATAAAATCATCTTTAGTGACGAGGCCCATTTCCATATTGATGGCTTCGTCAATAGGCAGAATTGTCGCATTTGGGGTGAGGAAAATCCTCGAGTGATTCACGAGAAGCAAATTCATCCTCAACGTGTCACTGTGTGGTGTGGTTTTTGGGCTGGAGTTATCATTGGACATTTTTTTTTATGAAAATGAGGCAGGTCAAGCGCAAACAGTCAATGATAACAAGTTTTTTCTTGCCTAGTCATTTCCCGGTCGTGTTATTTCGCGTTTTGGAGACCAGAATTGGCCGCTAGATCGTGCGATTTAACACCTTTAGATTTTTTTCTTTGGGGTTTTTTGAAGTCGATGGTTTACGCGAATAAGCCGACGACGACTGAAACCTTAAAAGAGGAAATTGGACGTTGCATTAATGAAATATCGCAGCATTTATGCAAAAAGGTCATTGAAAATTTCATTAAAAGATCGCGTGTGTGCCAGCAAAGCCGCGGCAGCCATCTGCACGATATCTTGTTCCATACATAAACTCATTCTGTCTACTTTACGATATAATAAAGTTTCACGATTTTTTTTTTAAATATCTGTGTTTTATTTAAAATTTAAAAATTGCGTTATAGTTGGGACACCCTTTATTTTAGCAAAAAAAAATTTCATGCATTAATTTGTATGTATTTTGTTGTTGTTAATTTTCTTCATATAGATACAGAATACAGAGTACAGGATGTAAAATCTTAAACTCCATTTAATATTTTACAGAGTACAAAAATTGCTGGTTATTTACATCATTTATTAAAATACTTAATTAGTGCTCATTAATACATTAATCAAGAGCAACACAAAAAAAATTATATTGTATAACAAATATTGAACTGTAAAATATTTTATATTAGACATTTCTATGGATAGAAGCTTAAAATAGTTTTATAATCATTAAATTATCAATATATTGAATGCATAGAACCCATTTACACGACGAAAATTGCTTACCTTTTAGACAACGGAGTGAGGGGAAGATAAGACGAGTGCATACTCGATTGTACTCGTAGCAATTCTTGTACTTGTTACATACAAATGAGAGAGTAACACATGTGTATACTAATGTGTGTCTATTGAATAGACTCTATTCTCAGTCAAACAAAAATATGAGTGATTTAAGAAAACATTTGTGCTGTGTAAAAATAAAATAAATTTTAAGGTAATAATTGCATCAATTATGTTTTTCGTGTAAATTGGGACATAGAAAGTTTAGGGGAATTGGTTATCAAAGAATCAGAGTATTAGTATTTATTTAAGTTTTTGATAGATTAACCAATTTTTAATATATTCGGAAACCGAATTTGACGAACTCTTAATGTTTTATAAAATAATTTTTATGAAATAATTTTTAATCAATGAATGGAAAACATTGCTTTATGATCTTAAAAATAGAGCCGTACAGTGCAAGAAAAGATAAAAAAAGAGGAGACGAAAAAAGAAAAGGTGGATAGAGATAGACAGTAAGTTAGATGGACACAAGAGAGAAGATGTCAGGTCCGTAAGATTAGCAAAAAAAAATATGGAGTAAATACTCCTATTCAAATTAAGGACCAAATAGTTCTACCATAAGAACTTATGCATCCGATCGCGGTAGCCAATTACTTCTGCTGTGATTCAAGCATATTCAACAAAACATTTGAAAAGATTTGAAAGCCACCCAAATCCGCTGGCTTGAAACATGAAAGAAGAAGAGATACTTATTCGAATAGAAGAGCGCACGCCTCCAGTTTGAGACAAACCGTGATATTAAAATTTTATGCTCGGCAATGGTCGGACATACATACATGTTTTTTAGATTAAGATTTGATTACTATTGTTAGTTCATATTAATATACATATGAAGATTCAATGTATTGAAAACGATAAAAATAATTATTTTGTATTAAATGTATAAAATAATTAAGGCAAACGCCATTTATTACTAAATGATTTTGTAAATATAGAGACACTATATTTGTTTATTAGTGAATAACTTTATTTATATGTGTTATTAACTTATTTATCGCCTAAAGGTATGGTCACACTTGGCAAATATTTGCCGAAAAAGACGTAACCACTAAATAACATATATTTGAACTCGTTTATTTATTTAAAAAAGCTTTTCTTATTTAGGCCAAAGCACAACAAATATTTAGTTTTATTTTATTTGATGCTGTTTAATATTGCATAACTCAAAACTCTTGTAAGAGTAAACAACGAACGTCAAATAAATTTGTGCTAAAACAAGTGGTTACGCTTTTTTGAGTAAAAGTATGCCAAATGTTACCGTACCTTAATAGTTACTAAGGAAAGTTTTGTTTTTATTATTAATTAATTTATTTAATTTGTATATACTCGTATTTAAATTTACTATATGTAAGATGATCATTTGCATGATGTATTATAATATATTATATAGTTCTCTTATCAATCAGTAATTTTAGAAATGTGTGAAATACAAATCCTTTATGGACACATTTTGAGCAGATATATATATATACTAGCTAAACCCGGTGTGCTTCGCTACCCCCCCCCCCCTCGTTATAAAATAAAACGTATTTATATATTTACAAACATTTATTTATTTAGCTTTAATGTTTTTTTGCAATGCTTTAGATATACAATATATTTAGTTTGTCCATCAGGAGCAAACACATATACACGGGAAAAAAATTTTTAAAATCGAATTGTAAATCTGTTGGTAGCATTGGAATGCGTAGCAAAAGTACATCTGTACCTTTATATTTTCCTGTTATAATGGTCGCTTCTATTAAATTATTTCTCAGTTTTTTTTTTACTGCAAGTCGAGAGCCATTGAAAGCCGTGATGATCGATATTACGCAGTAAAATAATTGGCACTCCAATTTAAAGTTGTAGCACGTGTGGTTGAAAGCCTGGCACATCGAGTGAATTTAAGAACTCAACAGGATAATTAACGGCCTTACGGGTTGCTTGATTGATTTGATGCATTTTAAAGTGATATCCATCTTCTCCATATGGAAAAATAATAGGATACTGAAGCGCGTCATATAAGCGATGCATTTCAGTAGGCGAGGCCATGCCCCTTTGTCCACTTACATAGTCAAGAATTTATTATTTCGTAAGAATATCCTATTGTGAAAATTTAATGACGATCGGTACAGTAGTTAAGACTATATTACGATTTTTCATTTTCCTAAAAAGGGGCGTGGTTCCACCCACTGTTCTCCTGGTACATATTCCTAATTATGCTAATACCATATGTACCACATATCATTGACGTATGCAGGTCAAAAAATGCCCAAAATATGGCGATTTAAATTGTTGGGTTATATGGGCGGTGCCACCCCCGTTGTACAATCAAAACTTCATATAGCCTCTTATTCCTTCCAGAGTCACAGTAACATGCTGTGAAAATTTCAGGCAGATCGGTACAAGGGTTTGGCCTCCAATTACAATATTTTAAAAAAGCAGGCGTAAATGTGGGCGTGGTCAAACAAAAAGTACCTTGTTAATCACACCAGAGTCCCAGTTAAATGCTGTGAAAATTTCAAAAATATCGGTCCAGAGGTTTGGTCTCCAATTACAATATTTTAAAAAAGTGGGCGTGGTCAAAAAAAAAAGTATCCTATTAAATGCTGTGAAAATTTCAAAAATATCGGTCCATATATATTTTTTTATTGATTTCTTTACAAAAAAAATTTAAATTAAAACTCGTTCATGAAATAACACTCTCATCCAAAATTTTAAAGATCACTTGATTTTTCCCGAGAACGCGACTAGCCTGATTCCTCGTAGAACATCGAGGAATCAGTCCGTTTCAAAAGGGACGCTACAAAAGTAGACCGATATGGCGAACGACGCCATATTTTTTGCTGCTCTTTTTGACATTTCTCTTCAGTAAGGTTTGCCATATCATGATGGAAAGATATACGAGCCAACAACGAGTCGAAATTATTACAATTTACTACCGAAATTCGGAGTCAGTGGCATCAACGTTAAGAGCGCTACGTCCAATTTATGGTCGTCATAATCGTCTTAAAAAATTAACATTTGAGCGTCTAGTGGAAAAATTTGAATCCACAGGCACAGTACAAAATGTTCCCGTGCCAGTGGGACAAAGAAGTGCCCGTAGTGTCGAGAATATTGTTGCCGCTGAGGCTTCAGTTGAAGAAAGTCGTTCTCAAGCGTTGGGCATCTCTGTGACGTCGTTGTGGCGATCTTGGCCTACATCCTTACAAGATCAAATTAACGCAAGAACTGAAGCCGCAAGAACTGAAGCCAATTTATTGGAAACCAGTTTGGAGAACGTGTTATCTCAGGAAATGGTACAGTCGATTGGTCGCCTCGGTTGTGCGATTTGACACCGTTACACTATTTCCTGTGGGGCTACGTCAAGTCCATGGTCTATGCCAACAAGCCAGCGACGATTGATGAACTTCGTACGAATATCGAACGTGAAATTGCAGCAGTATCGGCCGATTTATGCTTGAAAACCGTCGAAAATTGGGTTCAGGGTCTGGACTTCGAGTTGCATACATAATGGCATCGAACGTACTTTCACAGGAATAAAGAATTTCATTGATATCCAAAACCGTTTTTGTTTTATTAAAAAAAAAACTTTTGTAGCGCTCTTATTGAAACCCCCGATATATAAGCAGTACATATTAAAGTAGTTATGCATGGTGTAGTTATTTCAAAAATTAAACAACAATTATCGATATTTGTTCGCAATCTGAAGTTTTTTTTTATACATAAGTATATTAGTTGATATTTCGATCGACACTTTATGTTTATTTTTCACACTAATATGATATTTGTATAAATCAATAAATAAGTAAATAAACTGTCGCATCAAATTATGTTTCATTTATAAATAAAATTTCACAAAATAAGCGGAAATTTTTTTTGATAACTGCAAGCTATTGCATATACCGCTATGGACAGAGAAATAGCGCACTTTACTATTTTTCTGGTGTAACGGGCATTGAATTCTTGGTTTTTTTTCTCGATGTACAAACGTTTTTCCGTCAGGACCAATCAGATTAATTTTGCTTTCATATGTGAAATGCACTCTTTTCCAGAATTTGTATTCTTGTTCCGGTGTAGTGTTTTTGCTGATTTTCGTACAACTCTACTGGAAACATTTTACCCAAATTCCTCATTTATTACAGTCTCCGATCTTTTTTTATTAATCATTAAACAAATTTGCATCTAATTTAACACTTTGAATGCTATTATAAACCATCTTTCGAGAACATCCAATTATTTCAGCTATTTTTGTTTGTTTTGTACCTTTGTGGTGAAGTTCTCAAATAACCTTTTCTTTAAGTAAGCAGTACTAGGACTACATTCCCATTTCCAAATTAATGATAAACAACATTTTTGTTAAATTACACAAAAATTTACCACCAAAATTAGCATCAACTATTTTTGTTTAAAATCGAAATAACTGTTCGCTATTTCATTGTTCAACAAAAAAAAAATAAAAAAAAAAAAAAAAAAAAACACTTAATTTTTAACAAAATATGACGAAATAAAGAATCTTCAAAAGTTAACATTGCATTTCCAACTCATATTTGGTAAAAGCTGAGTGGAGCAAAAGAATATAATAGAATTTCATGTTAATATGATTAAATTTTTCAATATAATACCTTTGACACTTCATAGAACATTGGTGCGCTATTTCTCTGTACATAGCTGTATGTATAGTATATTAAGGACAACACAAAATATTTAAGTAGTATTTAAATAAAGTAAGTTTACATTATTTGATATTTTAGCAAAGTTGGATTAAAATAAATTATTTAAAAATATAACAATAGTTATTTTTATGCATCGGTTATGATAGGTTGTTGAACTTTACAAACAACATAAATTAAAAGACTTTAGGGCGTTATTTCAGATTAAGTATTTAGAAAATGTTCATTTATTCCAACATAATCAGGGGGGTTACTCTCTATTGCGATGCGAAACCGTACAATTTGTATGCTTATCGCATCGCATTTGCTTTCGAATCGCGATAGAGAGTAACCCCCCAGTATTAATAAAATATTGTTTATTCAATCTCTTTTACATTTGTCAAAAGAGTAAAACTGAAAGGAGTTAAATTTATAAAAAATTTGTACGAAATACATTTTGTAAAATTTATTTCACATATTATTAGCGTAATGCTAATAATATGAAAATTGAGATTTTAAATGCGAAACGTTAGAATAAATAAAAATAAACTATTCACTTAAAAAACCGTTATTTTATATTATATATTCTCGTTGTAATACTTTAGTAAGCAAACGAGCTAAGTTGATTTTGCGGAATGTAAATGTTCTAAGTATATTTTTTACAAAATTATTATTAGGATTGACTACAACTATGTTTTAAAATATTTCTGCAAGTAAGAAACAAACAATAGATTAGTAAATATATTATGGTTAAGGTACAATATAATTACTAAATAGAATATAGTGCTAAACTTGTTTAACTTGTTGGTTTATTAATTTTATTTTAAACAAAATTTAAAGAAATATTTAACAATTTTGATTTTTATTTTTATCGTTACTACTGATATTAAAAACGTAGGAGCACATTTAGTGAGAATAGAGACTTTAATTCAACAATAAAAATAAAGATAAAAATGTTTAAGGAAATGTGCCAAGTCCACTAAAAAATAATTTGCTAAATCCCCAAAAAAGATCTTTGAAATTGCCAACGTACTTCCTCTGAACTGAGAATATTATTTGAGGCCGACCGGATTAGGTTAAAAGTCTTCCTAATGCCTGTATTAGGTATTTATTTGAAATTTGAACTAATACAGAAGTGGAAACTTTTACAAAATCGGGTCTTCCATAAATTTGTAAATATGTATGCGTTTAAATGAGAAAACGACCGCTATTTGTGATCAGTCATATTTCTGACTTAAAATCGATTTTTCATATAAAAAATCCTTAATTACTCGTTTAAGCAAGAAAAGAGCCTTAATCGGTGATCACATATATTTCTGACTCAAATTAGATTTTTTTAAAATATGCGTGTAAATGAAAAGAGGCCTTAACCTGTGATTACACAAACTTCTAAACGTCAAAATCTTTTTTTTTTTTTCATATAAAAAGTCAACATATCTAAAAAAAAAATTCGGAAAAAACTGGTTTCAGAGACTGACTCTAAAGGTAGATTCACCCATTCGTTCTTAACAAAAATTTTGCTCGAACAATTTTTTTTATATGAAGTTTGACGACTCTCTTTTTGAGAGAGAGAAAATATTTTTTACGAACTTAAATTGGTTTAATTTTATATTTTTTTCTGAACAAAAATGAATTGAGTTGCCAATAGGTTGCATTTTTCCATACAAATAACAATGCCCTTTGTATTTCCATGGTCATCAGCAAAAGCAACTTTATTTTTTCATTCATTTTGAATTTATATCTGTGATTTTGTATACACAATACTTTAAAATAATTTAATATTTATATTTTGACACTTAAACCCCAAAGCAAAATAAATCAATGGCCGCACTTGTAAAACTAATAGATTTTGTTTACATATGACAGCTTTTATTTTTCAGAAAAATGGGTGAATCGTGCTGCAAAACTCTCAGAAAAAAATTTTTCTCCGGAAAAAATTTTTGTTAAGAACAAATGCGTGAATCCACTTTACTATTTATCATTAACCCCTATCGTGAATAAAAATTCCACATGAAATTTGTTCTCTTTTCACATTTTTCCTATTTAAATTCAATGTTAAAAAAATAAAAGGGAACAAATTTCATGTGGAATTTTTATTCACGATAGGGGTGATTATAAATCATACCAAATAAATAATAAAACTACTAAAAGTATTTTAGGGATTTTTAGACTCCTGTAAAGTTTGCGAAAACCGACTTATCACGTTTGCACGACACTAAAGGTACGATCACACTTGGCAAATATTTACTCATAAAAGCGTAAACACTTGTTTTAGCACAAATTTGTTTGACGCTGTTTACTCTTACAAGAGTTTTGCAAGATCAAACAGCATCAAATAAAATAAAACTAAATATTTGTTGTGTCCTGTCTTAATAAAGAAACGAGTTCAAATATATTTTATTTAGTGGTTACGTCTTTTTCGGCAATTATTTGCCAAGTGTGACCATACCCTAAGTCAACGATATTATCATTCACATAAAGAAATTTGTGATGAAGATTATTGAACTTTAACTGAAATTAAATTAGAAAAATTTGGCCAACATTGTTTAGCACTCAAAAAACTAAGTATTTTTGTAGGTTGAATTAAATTTTATTAAATGCGTTTACCTAAATCTTATTTAAATATCATTCATTAAATATGGGATATGTTGTATTTTTAAAAACTATGTATATTTTAAAACTCATCGAATAAATTGGTTTCAAAATATTTATGCAAGTAAATAACAAACAAAAAATTTTGTAAATTATTGCATTAATGTTTTCTGTTTAATTATTAAATAAAAGTTAATGCAATGTAATAAAAAGAAATAAATAAAATAAATTATGTAGGTATTAACAATTTATGTATGAATAATTTCAAAAATATCGAGCCATTACCGCCAAAATAATGTATCCCACACCATAATCGATTGTTGTTTTTTTTATCGAAATCGATAGTTCAACATCATTTAAAATTATTAAAATTAAATGTATTACACAAAACAATATTTACATTATAAATTTTAAAATAATGGCTTTATTCAAACTGATTTTATTTAGAAAAAAACTTCCCCTGTAAAATTTTGAGTTTGTGGGATACATTTTTTCGGCGGTTATGGCTCGATATATTAAAAAGAAAAATACAAAAAATATGTAAATTCTGTAATGGGGTTTGAGGGGAGGGAGGCTTTAAACGAATTAAGCCAAATAATAAAAAAAAATTTGAATATTGAAATACTATGATTAGTGTAAATCTGCACTTAAACAAACTCTACTTAAATAAATATAAATATTTGTGTGACAGTGTTTGTTGTTGTTTTAAACCATAGTTAATCTAGATAATATTATATTATAAGTGCGGTTTTTTTATTGTACATATATTCGTAAATTGCATGTCAAATGTGCGGATGTTCTCTGCCTATGTGTGTATGTATGATTGAATAATTTATTGTTCCACTGTATGATGTAAGTACATAACATACATATAAGTAAATATATACAATACATACTTTTACATATCTACCTATACATACATACATACATTTGTATTTACCAATATTGGCATGTGTACTTATGAATGTTTGTTTGAAAACTTAAAAAACGGAGTTACATTATATGCTTTTTGTTTTTGGTTTGTGGTGGCAGTAGTTTTTATGTAAAATAAAAACATTCTTGTAATTTATGTAGAAATATACAGTGATGGTCATATAATTAAAACTTAATTCCAATTTCATCCAATTGCAAATGTTTAATGTTTCGTTTGCAATTTTAACTTTACTTTTCCTCAATAATTTTCTATTTTATGTCTTACGCATATAATTCCGCAAAATTATATAGTTTTACATTGTTCCGAAGAAGAAATAAAACATATTAATAATCTAAAATCCACTGGTAAAACCGTATTACAAATTTTGAATTTGCTTATTTACTCCAGCGAAAAGTATACAACGCCATCAATCATTTAATTACATACATATGGGATAACTACAAACGTTGCAATAGCTCCCAAACAACGAAAAACAAGCAAAAGAGAATTTCAAATTATCAGGTGATGGAAATCGATCGGTTTTTAAATAAATTCAAAAATACAAAAAAGAACGTTTTATTGTAATGTATGATCAAAATCGAACGGTTTTAAATTCCATTTTTGTTTCTTTTCAAATTGTTTCAAGTGAAAATAACAACCTTTGTTAAAAAATTAAAGTTGTTTTTAATAGAAAAAAATTTATCAAGGTAATTTTTAATAATAAATAATTCGAATCACAACGAAAAAGATTGAGGTATGCTTCAGGCCCATTGAATATGCCGGAAACTAGGTTCAAAGAATATTTTCGTGTACACAAGGTCGGATTTATTTGGATTCTCCAAATCGTTCAAAGGTAAACCAAGCTTATTTAACTCCTGAACTCAAGGCTAAAGTTTGCAAATGTAATTTAAAAAAAGCCAATAAGTTTTTGGAAAAACATACTTTGGAGTGATAAATCAAATTTGGCGGTGAGGATCTGATGAAAGACGGTACGTATTTTGTCCGATTAATCAGCATTAATCATTCAAAATATACCATAAACCAATTAAAAACGGCGGTGGTAATGTAATGGTTTGGGGTGCGTTTTTTTGCCGCGGGATGGATCAACATTTATATCAAAATATATTAGAAAATAAGATAATACTATTCTCTCGACAATGACGAGAATGATGCCAAACACAATTCGAGAGCTATGAAACGTTGTTTAGAGGAACAAAACATAAATCTTTTAGAATAAACACAGTCCCCTAATGCCAATCTAATTGAGAATTTGTGCAAAGAAGATGACAAAAGTTTGGAAGCAAACATTTAGATGAATTGTAGGAAAATATTCAGGCGGACTGGAAAGCTCTACCCATTTCACTTTGCAGGCATTTGGTTGACAGCAAGCAAATAGATGTTTTCAAGTGATAACAAATAAGAGCTATCCAACAAAATATTAAAGGTAAATTTATAATTATTTGACGGAAATTGTAAAATTATTAGGAATAATAATTATTTTTAATTATTTGTCCAACCCCATTAATGAATTTTCTTTATTTTTTTATTTTCATAGATTTATGATCCCGTTTTGAGGGGTACAAATAAAATAAATTAGATAAGTTACTGTACTTATGAATGTTTTAATTATATGACCACCACTGTATATACATACATACATACATACGTACTATACTATTGTCATTGAAACAATTTTTTCCTTGGAGTTTTTTCAGTGTTGACAAAGCACAATTCTTATTGCTAAATCGCTTATATTTTTATTTGAAAGTATACACAAATTTTTCTACACATATGGATTACGAATAAGAGAGTAACACGAATTGCTAGTACAATACAAGTGTGTACTCGTCTTATCTTCCCCTCACCCCAATGTCTAAAAGGTAAGCTGATTATATTTTAAAGCTTAAAGAATTGCTTCGTGTAAATTGGAACAAATTACTTTTAGTTGGTAAAAGTAACCCTTCTCTAACATAAAGGATTTTTTCCACAAAACATTGTTTTAATAACGCTGTTATTGTAACAGAAATTGCTTCGTGTAAATTGGAACTAATTACTTTTAGTTGGTAAAAGTAACCCTTCTCTAACATAAAGGATTTTTTCCACAAAACATTGTTTTCCTAACGCTGTTATTGTAACACAAATATTAAAACCTTTACATGCTTTAAATTCTTAAAAAATTTAAAAAATATTTTAAAGTGATGGGGCACTTTTAGTTAATTGTTAGTTTACAAAGCAAACAATGTGTATATAAAATTACACAAAAATTAAAAAAAAACAACTAAATTAATAGTCTCATAGAAACAAAATGTAATTAAATATTAAAATAAATAAGGTCAAAAAATGTTACAATAATAATTATAATAAACAAAACTTATATACATACAACATGTATATCAAAAAACAATATGTATATCACCTGAGAATGAGAATGAGAGCATTATCCAAATACTTACTACTCGTTATAAACAAATTAAACAAAATCAACCTAAAGTTTATTTTTTTATTTTTCCTATGTCTGCGTTGATAATTTAGTAAAATACGAAATTCAAAACGTTACCAAATTAAAACGAGAAAATTAGTTCATTGACTCAGGGGTAACATTCCTAGAACAGAAGCTTTGATATTTTTATTAATAAATAACAACAACAACAACAGTGAAAATAAATTGAGATAATAATTATAACACTGCAGAGAAATGAACACACCTTTTGGTAGTAATGTTTAAATACATAGATAAAATATGTTAAACTGGAATTTAAGCATTAAATAAATAGTGGACTTTAGCTAACAAATTTGTTAAATAAATAATAAATTAAAAAAAAAAATTAATTCGTATGTAAATAATTTCGCGTTCTTCTATATGGTGAAGAACTGACATACACTTGTTATTCTAATACATACAGTGGCTCACAGCTGATTTTATGCAGTAAATTTTTTGTTTTTCTGGCAATTACACGATTTAATATTTGGTGTGATAGTCATATACAACAGGTTTAAGACGATTTGGCATAGATGCGATCAGTTTTAGGGTAATACTTGGCGAAATATTCGACCACTCTGTCAGTAGTGCTTTTTCAAATCGTTGTCAAATTTTGTGTTTCCTTATGATGATTTCTAAAGTTGACCATCAATTTTCGATAACATTAAGGTCTGGCGATTGTGGAGGCGGTGTCATCAAATGTGGGCAGTTATATATTAGCCACGTTTGCACAATACCCGATTTAAGCTTTGTATCGTTATCCTGGTAAAATCAAAAATCTATTCTTATAATTATTTTTAAGTATCTCCAGAATCTGAAGGAACTCAAACTTGTCCATGGTTATTGCAACAAATTATACAGTAATGCCTCGATTTACGTCGTCTCGATTTACGTTGTTTCGATTTGCGTCGTAAAATATTTTGTTCCTTTCAAATTCGATTTGCGTCGCCATTCGATTTACGTCGTCTCAGTTTGTATGTATGACTTATGTACATTAACAGGGGAATCCCAGTTTTTAATTTAAACGTTTATGTATTATTGCTTATTATATGTATTTGCTTATTAAACTACGAAAAATTTTGTGTGTGCAACAACAACTAAAGTATTGCCTCTCATGGACAGGTCGTGTGTGTTTGGCAGCGCGTCGTGTGTGTTACTTTTTCAATCTGTTTTTGATCGTCGGGCGCAACGTAGCAAATACATATGAGCTCAAAAAATAAAACTAATAAAGTAACATCTCAAATAAAAAAGAAAAGAAATGTAATTTCGTTAAAAACTAAAATAGATATTATTCGCCGTTATAACAATGGGGAAAAGGCTTTTATTATTGCCAGTACGATGGATCTTCCACCAACCACAGTTCGAACAATAATAAAAAATTCAGCTGAAATCCGTGAAAGTGCAACATTGGCTGGAGCTGGAGCTGGTTCTGTTGAAACCACCACAAAAAAAAGGCCAGTACTGATGAAAAAAATAGAAAATGCACTAATACTGTGGATAAAAGACTTAAGTGAAAAAAATATTCCAGTAACTACGTTAATTATCCAAGGAAAAGCGATAAGTTTGTTTAACGATCTAAAATCTGACTCTGTGAATTGAAATTAAGTGAACGTTAACGTATGACCAATATCAAATTCGATTTACGTCGTTTCGATTAACGTTGTCAATTTCCGGAATCAATCACGACGTAAATCGAGGCATTACTGTAATTCACAGTACCAGCAGCTGACGGCCGAAACCATGACACTGCCACCACCATGCTTTACTGTTGCCTTTGTTTCAAACATACAAAATGACATCTGAACTGAATATGTTAAACTCAGATTCGTCGGTGAAGAAGACAGAAGAACAGTTTCAACGCAACATTGTTTGCCCAGGTCAGCTTCAACTTCGGAGGCCAGTTGTGCTGATAGTGTTTGATTCGGACTTATTTTTCTTAAAATGTTTCCCTCATCATGCTCATGGAAAATGTTATTTGATGCCTTTGTTATGGACCCGATTTTCATGGATGAAGCGTTCAATGATTTTTTGGACTGTGGAAGCTTTAATGTTAACCATTTCTGCTATTTTTCGCTATGAGTGTCCATTCAACAGAAAGTATTGATAGAAGTAGAAAAAAAGAAAAACGACAAACCAACAACTGCACAAAAAATCTGTGACGTGAAAAAACGAGCATTTTTTGTTTCTTTTTTAGTTTTAATATATTAAAATGTACATTTTTGCAATAAATGTTTTTCTTTGTTAGACTATAACATTTTCTCTTTTAAAAGACACAGATTTCATTTTTTTAATTCTTCTGCATAAAATAAGCTGTGAGCCACTGTACATTAAAGTACTTTTTCTGAAGTTAAAAGTAGCAGTAGGAATTCAATACTTTTGAAAAAAAAACATGATAAAGCGTTAAAAATCTTGAATAATGTATAATAAACAAAAACATTGTGAAATTTTACTATAAATAGCAACTTTGTCAAGATTGTATAACATAAACAGAAAATTCTTGCAGATTTTATTGCATTTGTAGAAAATACTTAAAGGTTTTATAATATAAATAGCAGATTTATATTGCAATTTACCATAAATAGCAAATATGTATTGGAATTTACAAATAAATAGCAAATCATTTTCAGAAATTTCTAATAAATATCAAATTCGTGTGAGAAATTTACAATAAATAGCAGTTTGTGAAAAAAAATTACTGGAAATAGCTAATTCTTGTAAAATATACGAGGCCAACTCTCCAAGAATAGAAAATTCGTTACAAATTCTGAGTTCAAAAAATGCTAAAAAGATATTATGTTGATATACATAAATACTTTTAAAATATTTATGGAGGTTAAAGTGAATTACGGAGAGGGTCTTATAAGGGAGTTTTGACTAATTATGGACCGACCATTATAAAATTAGGTGTCATCATTTGTTACGCGCGCTTTGTCAAATCGATTATTACTTTAAAATAGTAGGTCTAAAAAAAAACAAATGAAGTCAATGGCATGTAAAAGAATGTTTTGGCTAGCTCTGCCATCAGTGGCGTGGTTCTTGACCCGAATGTTTTGACGCGTAAGCATAGCAAAATTCATGCCATTATTAAATTGCCACACAAACAAATATATTTAGAAGAGAAATGCTTAAATTGCTGTTAATTCAAAAGAAACGTAAAATTTGTAAAATTGTAAAAGACAAGAGGGTTCAAACGAGGACAATACCATTAAAGTGACATGGTGTTGGTCACTTGGAGTGCACTTTTCCCACCCAACTAGTCAATTATGACTACGCCTGTGGTAACTTAAACACTCATATTTTTTCTGTTACCCCTTTTTTTCCTATCACTGTTCATCCATACCTACCAACCTGTATAACCTTCGTTCTTTTTTTAAATAAAAATTTAGTTAATTTCAAAATTCATTTTTAAATTCAAATGTATAATTTTATTAAAAAAATAATAGCTAAAAGTATATTTTATAATAATGATAATACCTAATAATAATAATTCCTAATACTAATAATAATACAAGTAATAATAAAATATTAATAATACTAAGCTTAGATCAATAAAAAAATTTCAATACTTAAATGCTAAATGGTGTACTTAAAGTTTCACAAGAGGTTGGCATCTTTGTTGTTGTTGTTGAGTAGTTGTTGTTGTTGAGTAGTTGTGGTTGTTGAGTAGTTGTTGTTGTTGAGTAGTTGTTGTTGTTGATTAATTATAATTTGTTTCACATTTTGTAGTTAATTGTTCATCTTTGTTTTAAGTAAACAATTGGAACTGGTTGTTTGTATTTTAAAGTTTATGTATGTTTTTACTTTTAGTTTTATAAAATTTTCTTTTTTATGTTTTCATAAAGTTTTCATTTTTTTTATATTTCTCTTTGTTTCAAATTTGTTGTTTTCTTGTTTTGTTTTTTTTTTTTTATATGTTTGTTTTGTCTTTTTTTTTAATTTTTTTCACAATTCCTTAATGTTTATTTATTTATGTTCATTTTAAGTTTTTCTTTTAACTTTTTTTTTTTTCAACTCATTAAGCTTTGAAGTATATTTTATGTTTAAATTATTTATGTACCTTATAAGTTTAACTTTAACTTTTTTTCAATTCATGTTTCTTAATTTTAGTTTATGTTTAATTTATTTATGTACATTTTAAGTTTAATGTTGGTTTTTTCTTTTTTTAAATTTTCCTTACAAAATCACTATTTTCACAATAAAGAAACACCCTCTATTTTCACCCTTAAAATTAGGTATTATTTCTGATATTTAAAGCGACTACAACACTTCTTTTAACATTGTTTAAGTAAATTACTTTATTTAAAAATGTTTATTTAGTTACATGAAAAGCGACCACAATTTACATTTGTTCTCGTTATTAACTTATATTTTGGAGTTACCAAAATCCTGTTGGCACCATTAGCAGTTAAAAGAAAAGTGAAAACGAGCAGTAGGCACAAAGTAATTTTATTTATATAAATGAACATTATAATGTTTCCTTCAACGTGGAATTAATGACTTTTTTTTTTGTTTCTTTTACACTTGTTTTGGTGTGGTGTTTCACCTTTTGTTTTTTTTTTTAATTTCAATAATAATATTATTTAATTTTACGTTTTTATTAAATATTTATGGTTCTTAATAGTTTAGTTATAACTTCACATGTTCAAAAATTTTTTTTTTTTTTTTTTACACATAGCGGGAATACATTCATATGTATGTTTAATAACTTAAATAATTATTTTAGTACACATTTTCTTTTATTTTAAGTGTTAAAGACCGATCTCACTGATTGTTTGTGCCCAACTGACTTCTTTCTGTTTTTCGCCACTTGTTATATTAAAAGAATGTGTATTCCATTTAACATAACAAAAAAATGTAACGGTTTACACATTCTTGGCATACTTGTTATTCCATTTATGTTGTTGTTGTTGTGAGAGATACATACTACATACATATAATAAACAAAACTCTACACTGCTGATGCTAGTTATTTCCTACATGTTAAATGTTCTACGCAGCTTGTAAGTATATATGTATTTTGAGAGAAGAGAACATTAACGGAAAATATATGTATGCTCACAACAACAACGCTACATTGATTTGTTTTCTAGAATGTTCTTTTGTTTTTCTGTTGTGAAATAAAATTCCTGACAACAAAAAAAACAGAATGGAATTTCAAATATGCCATGCAAGAAAAAAAATTTACATACATACATACATGTTATGTATATAACGATGCGCAATTTAATAAAACCGTTAAAATGGTTCAATTTGTTAAATGAGGGTGGAAATATTTTCTAAATCCCTAACAAAACTGCTTCGTTATGAAATTGTAAATTGAATATAGAACAGGAAAAGGATTTAGAGCGCGCAGAAATACAGAAACGTGTGGCACGACCCACGATAAGCCGGGCTAAAACAACAAATACATTCTAAGGTCTTAGATCCGAAGCATGATATCTCCCAATCAGATTTCCCTGAAGATCTTCCACGTCATATAATACATTACCAATTTTGTCTCGAATACGGCATTTAATGTATTTAGGTAAAAACTTGGCATTAATACCATTCTGAAAATTACTAAGACTATGATTTTTCCGAAAAACTTCCTGGCCAACACGATAACTAACATGTTTGGTGCGTGTGTTATAAATTTTTGTGGCTTTTTCATGTGCCCTCTCAATGTTTTGGGAAATTTTCTGTCTAATTTGATTTTGCTTATCTATATGTTTTATAATTGTGTCATCTTCCATCATATTTAATTTTTCCAATAAAACGTATGAGGAACCATGCGTGCACATATTTTGGCCAAACAGTGCATAATATGGAGAACAATTTATTGAGGAGTGGTAATCGCTCCGTAATATCGTCAAAATGTTAGGTATACAAGCGTCCCAGTTTAGATGTTTAGTTTCCTTTAAAAGATAATATCTAATCTTAGAGATGATTTCTCTGTTTGCTCTTTCAGAGGCATTCGCCTGGGGAGAGTATAATCCCGTTTTAATATGTGTTATTTCGAAAAGAGAGAAAAAATCCTGAATTTCTTTGGAAACAAACTGTTTCGCATTATCACTGTGAATGTACTGAGGAACGCCGAAGGTATTAAACAAGTAGTTTTGAAGAAAATCAATTACATTTATAGATGTAGCAGACCTTAGAGGGTGAAGGAAAAGAAATTTCGTAAAGTGATCAATGATAATGAATAAATATGTGTTTTTAGATTTGGAGGATGGATATGGTCCCAAAAAATCGCAATACAATCGCTGAAATGGACGTTTAGTTTCAAATGCATCTCCCATGGGAGGTCGAAGGGTTTGGTTTGGCGCTTTTATGACTTTACAGTCATCGCAGTTACTTACAAATAATTTTATGTCTGAACTCATTGAAGGCCAGTAATATTTCTGTCGAACCCTCGAAAGTGTTTTGAAGTAGCCACCATGACAGCTAGATTCGTGTCCTAATTTAACAGCTTTATGCGTCAATAACTCAGGGAGCCATAATCTCCACAAATTCTCTTCTTCATTATCTATACCCTGTCGAAAATTCACTCTCTTGTACACACGCTCATCGATTACGCATAAGTCAGGTAACTCATCTTTGTTATCGGAAATGGTTTTAATTAATTGTTTATATTCAGGGGAATCAAAGTCCCTTGAACTCAAATCTATTTCAGGAAAACTTCGGTTAATTTCTAAAGAATCTACATCAAAACGAGATAATGTGTCCGGAACCACATTTAACGAACCCTTCCTATGCTCGATCTTAAAGTCAAAGCCTTGTAACATTAAACTCCACCTTGCGAGTCTCCCACTTAGGTCTTTCTGACCCATGAGCCATTTTAGGCTCGAATGATCGGTGATAATTCGAAAAGGTGATCCTTCGACATAGGGCCTAAAACGTTTTACGCATATTACTGCAGCTAAACACTCCAGTTCTGTGACTGTGTAATTCCGCTGAGCACCGTTTAGTTTCTGCGATACAAAAGAAATGGGTCTTTCCCTATTTTCGTCGTCTACTTGGTATAAAACACCACCTACTCCGACACGCGAAGCATCGCATTGAATAATAAATTCCTTGTTAAAGTCGGGCTGAGCAAGAACGGGAGCACTGGATAAAGCGAGTTTAAGTTTTTCGAAACTATCAATAGCTTCAGGGGTCAATGAAAATTTTCCTTCACGTTTACGTAAACAATCAGTAAGGGGACCTGACAGACTAGCAAAATTATTTATGAATGCTCTATACCAGTTCGCCATACCAATGAATCGGCGGACTTGGCGAGGCGTTTTTGGGATCGGAAAGTCTACGATTGCCGAAACCTTCTCTGGATCGACTTTCAAGCATCCACTACCAATACGATAACCCAAATATTTGATTTCATTTTGGCAAAATTTGCTTTTTGAGACATTGATGGTAAGTTTAGCATCGTTAAGACATTTTGCGACCTGAGAGAGTAATTCTACGTGTTCCTCAAAAGTAGCTGTGCAGATCAAAAGATCGTCCAGGTACACGAATACATTTTCCCTAAGACGAGATGGGATAGTTTTGTCCATTAGGCGGGACATCGCTTGCGGACCATTACAAAGCCCAAAAGGCATTACCCGATATTGGTAGAGGGGTCTACCAGGAACCGCAAATGCTGTCTTCTCCTTGGAGGAGTCTGTGAGCCGTATTTGAAAAAATGCATCTTTCAGATCAATTCCGCTTATATAGTGAGTATCTTTGAGTCTGCTGAGCAAACCGTTAATGTGGGGGAGTGGGTATGAGTCCTTTTTTGTAATAGTGTTCAACTTCCTTGAGTCAAGGCACAAACGTACTTTCCCCGGTTTTCTTACGTTTACTATGGGAAAGCACCACGGTGAGTTTGACTCTTCTATTACACCCATTTGCAATAAACGGTCTAGTTCTTGGTACACTTCAGCCTGTCTAGGAGGAGAAAGCGGGTAATGTTTGCACTTAATTGGCGCTGCATCACCGGTGTCAATGTGGTGTTCTAAAAGATTTGTGCAACCAAGACCTAACTTTTCAAAAGAGGGGAACTCTGACACTACACGATCAAGTTGAAATTTTTGTTCTGAATTTAAATCATGAAAACATGGGTTAATTTTGTCTACTGGCTCAAGATCACAGGACTCAACAATTGGAATGATATCAGGTGCGATGGCAAAACTACGCCAAAAGTCTAAACCGAGGTAGGCTTCTTGGGTTAAAGTGGGTACAACGTAAAAATCAATAACTCGTGTAACGCCTTTATAAACAACAGGTATTTTGCAGTGACCCAAAACTGAATTTTTAGATCCATCTGCCGTTGATATGCAAGATCGAAAAGGTCTTAAGGTGAGATTATTTCTTTCAATGAAATTTAAGCTATTCTTGCCCAATACTGAAACACTAGCGCCGGAATCTAGTAGTCCGTAAATGTGATCATTAAAAACTTGAATTTTTGCAAAAGGTCTCTCGTCTTTCTCATGACATAATATCGAAGATTCTATTAGTTTACGAAACGATTTTCTTTTCTTAAAACGAAGTCTACTCTTTAAGGTTTTAGCTGTGGGTTTGAAAAATGTTGGTTTGTCATTATAAAATTTATTTTGATTGTCCGAAAATTTTGGAGAAATCTCTCCCGAGACTGTAGATCTCGATTTATCTTCCTGTGGAAGATTCTTAATCGATGGACCTAATTGTGACTCGGGGAGAAAGCTTTGGAACGAGAGTCCCCGGTGGCCATCTCGCTCCGCTTCCTGTTTCCCAGGTGCGTATTTTTGCAGTTTGGAGTAGCTACTCCACGCTCACCACATTTAAAACAAAAAAGGCTCCTAGTTTCTTCTGGACAATAAATGTAGGAATGACCGAGAGCTAAACAATTCCAACACTTTATTTTTGAATAATCCGGTTTTGAGGTACGTCGAGAGAAATGAAGTGCTTCTATTTGGGGATCAAAATCATCATCAATTTCTTTCTCTTCCACTGCATCAGCTTCAATTTCGCTAATGTGACGATGAGGTTTGTTATCAAGAAAAGATGTTTTGTTTTCATATATTACCTTTTCGGCATTGCGAGCTAGGTCTCGAAGACTAAACAGACTAGTTGGACTGGTGTTAAATAGCATTATTCTCAAATTAGACTGGACATTTTTCATTATGATTTTAATTAATTTTGAGTCCGGTAAAGGGTCTTCCATACGAGAATTCATACTAACTATGACTGCGTGAAAGCTGTCATAGGATTCTTTTGTTTGCTGTTTACGTTTGTGAATATTTATCAAAATTTCGTCATCTGTTTCCAGAGTACTGAATTCACGAGAAATTGCGTATTTTAAATTTGCGTAGGAAGGATCTTCATTCCGTTTCATGAAATCCCAATACCATTCATCTGCACGACCGCGTAAAAATATATGAAAGTTTGAGAGTAAATTTTCTTCCGAGCAACGAGTTCTTTTAACAAGGGTTTCAATTTTAAAAAGGAAATTTGATACATTACCTGTGCCATCAAAAGAAATGTTCCATTTCTCCAGTTTGACTTTATCAAATAATCCGGGACTAAAGCTAGCCTCTTGAAATACGGTTGGATTATTGGTAGCAGAACTAGGGTCACGAGTCAAGTTAGTCATGTTGGTTATAGTGGCTTTTAAAGAATTGACTTCTCTTCTAAATTCTTCATGAGATAAACTAATGGCCTGTTGTACAGCTGATAACAAATCATTATTGTTATTAACTGCAGACTGCGGAACATTGAACTCACTAGTATTGTCTATTTCTTTGGAAGCCATATTTAAGTCAATTGTATTCTGAAATTCTATATGACGTGAAATATCCTCTAGGGAATCTTGACCGGACTTACAAGTGTCTAAAGAAATCTTTGGGTCTATCAGATTAAGATTACTCTGAACGTTTTTTCCAAGTGGTGGAGAATGAACAACACGGGGTCTTGACGTAGATGTACTTGGTAAGTCTTCTAATGATTGGGTAGTATCTAAAAAGTTTTTTCCTCTACCTCTACTTAAATTCAAGTTACTTTTTGAAACCTTGCCAGAACTACGAGTGTTCATAGCAATAAAAACAAAACGGACAAAAATCAAAAAAAATCAGTTGAGCTTACAAAAAAAAAAGTCAGTTATTATGTGCCAATTGAGAAAACAATTGCTTTTCAAAATTAATATTGTTTACAAAAAAATATTATTGATTACAAAGAAACTCCAGTTAACAAATTGGTGGATGAATGAACAGTGATATTTTTCATTTGTGTCAAAAACATGTCTTGTAATATTCGATTCTTTATATCAGAATTTTACCGCTAATGATTTTATTCAACACAACATTGATCATATGTTTCATAAAATATAAAACAAAGTCTAATGTTTTAAAAAAAAATATATAAAAGAATTAAAAAAAATAGTTAAGTTTGAGTATATGTATATGTAGAAACTTCTACATCCATAGTATTTATCAATTATTTTTTTAATCGTAATAAAGTTTATTTCATATTGAAATTTGTTTATCAAACTGATATAAAAAAAGTTGAAAAAAAAAATCATGAATGCATCAGCATACATATATTCAAGGTTTTCTTTAAATTTAATGCAATTAATAAATTTCAATTTAAAAAATGAAATTTAAAGTCTCTTAAATTTTCAGAAAGCCTCCACTCCATGAAAAAAATTCCAAAAAACATAACGCAAAAAATGTAAGAGAGTTCAGTTCCATCCCTTAACATTTGACTTTTATGCTCTTGAAACCTTTTAAAAGAGATTGCTGGAAAAAATTGACGTTAACTATTTAATTTTTTAATGGTATATATTTCCTCATTGAACAAGCAACTTCATATAATTTTTTCCTAACTTACTTCAAATATATTTGGATTTTTCATACAGTTGGGTTTTCAAAAATAGCATTTAAGCTCAACCACATTTACTTTTATATCCAAATATATTTAAAATTCGTTGTCTAATAAAAATAATGACAAAATTCATTATATGAAGTTACTTACATTGTCTTTTAAAATTTTACGTTTTACGTTGGACTATTACGTCTGCCTTTTCTTTAAGCTTTCGTTGGGCGCCATCTATGTTACGCGCGCTTTGTCAAATCGATTATTACTTTAAAATAGTAGGTCTAAAAAAAAACAAATGAAGTCAATGGCATGTAAAAGAATGTTTTGGCTAGCTCTGCCATCAGTGGCGTGGTTCTTGACCCGAATGTTTTGACGCGTAAGCATAGCAAAATTCATGCCATTATTAAATTGCCACACAAACAAATATATTTAGAAGAGAAATGCTTAAATTGCTGTTAATTCAAAAGAAACGTAAAATTTGTAAAATTGTAAAAGACAAGAGGGTTCAAACGAGGACAATACCATTAAAGTGACATGGTGTTGGTCACTTGGAGTGCACTTTTCCCACCCAACTAGTCAATTATGACTACGCCTGTGGTAACTTAAACACTCATATTTTTTCTGTTACCCCTTTTTTTTCCTATCACTGTTCATCCATACCTACCAACCTGTATAACCTTCGTTCTTTTTTTAAATAAAAATTTAGTTAATTTCAAAATTCATTTTTAAATTCAAATGTATAATTTTATTAAAAAAATAATAGCTAAAAGTATATTTTATAATAATGATAATACCTAATAATAATAATTCCTAATACTAATAATAATACAAGTAATAATAAAATATTAATAATACTAAGCTTAGATCAATAAAAAAATTTCAATACTTAAATGCTAAATGGTGTACTTAAAGTTTCACAAGAGGTTGGCATCTTTGTTGTTGTTGTTGAGTAGTTGTTGTTGTTGAGTAGTTGTGGTTGTTGAGTAGTTGTTGTTGTTGAGTAGTTGTTGTTGTTGATTAATTATAATTTGTTTCACATTTTGTAGTTAATTGTTCATCTTTGTTTTAAGTAAACAATTGGAACTGGTTGTTTGTATTTTAAAGTTTATGTATGTTTTTACTTTTAGTTTTATAAAATTTTCTTTTTTATGTTTTCATAAAGTTTTCATTTTTTTTATATTTCTCTTTGTTTCAAATTTGTTGTTTTCTTGTTTTGTTTTTTTTTTTTTATATGTTTGTTTTGTCTTTTTTTTTAATTTTTTTCACAATTCCTTAATGTTTATTTATTTATGTTCATTTTAAGTTTTTCTTTTAACTTTTTTTTTTTTCAACTCATTAAGCTTTGAAGTATATTTTATGTTTAAATTATTTATGTACCTTATAAGTTTAACTTTAACTTTTTTTCAATTCATGTTTCTTAATTTTAGTTTATGTTTAATTTATTTATGTACATTTTAAGTTTAATGTTGGTTTTTTCTTTTTTTAAATTTTCCTTACAAAATCACTATTTTCACAATAAAGAAACACCCTCTATTTTCACCCTTAAAATTAGGTATTATTTCTGATATTTAAAGCGACTACAACACTTCTTTTAACATTGTTTAAGTAAATTACTTTATTTAAAAATGTTTATTTAGTTACATGAAAAGCGACCACAATTTACATTTGTTCTCGTTATTAACTTATATTTTGGAGTTACCAAAATCCTGTTGGCACCATTAGCAGTTAAAAGAAAAGTGAAAACGAGCAGTAGGCACAAAGTAATTTTATTTATATAAATGAACATTATAATGTTTCCTTCAACGTGGAATTAATGACTTTTTTTTTTGTTTCTTTTACACTTGTTTTGGTGTGGTGTTTCACCTTTTGTTTTTTTTTTTAATTTCAATAATAATATTATTTAATTTTACGTTTTTATTAAATATTTATGGTTCTTAATAGTTTAGTTATAACTTCACATGTTCAAAAATTTTTTTTTTTTTTTTTTACACATAGCGGGAATACATTCATATGTATGTTTAATAACTTAAATAATTATTTTAGTACACATTTTCTTTTATTTTAAGTGTTAAAGACCGATCTCACTGATTGTTTGTGCCCAACTGACTTCTTTCTGTTTTTCGCCACTTGTTATATTAAAAGAATGTGTATTCCATTTAACATAACAAAAAAATGTAACGGTTTACACATTCTTGGCATACTTGTTATTCCATTTATGTTGTTGTTGTTGTGAGAGATACATACTACATACATATAATAAACAAAACTCTACACTGCTGATGCTAGTTATTTCCTACATGTTAAATGTTCTACGCAGCTTGTAAGTATATATGTATTTTGAGAGAAGAGAACATTAACGGAAAATATATGTATGCTCACAACAACAACGCTACATTGATTTGTTTTCTAGAATGTTCTTTTGTTTTTCTGTTGTGAAATAAAATTCCTGACAACAAAAAAAACAGAATGGAATTTCAAATATGCCATGCAAGAAAAAAAATTTACATACATACATACATGTTATGTATATAACGATGCGCAATTTAATAAAACCGTTAAAATGGTTCAATTTGTTAAATGAGGGTGGAAATATTTTCTAAATCCCTAACACATTTCTGTATATATGAAACTTATTTTTGTTGAATTTTATTTGGATACCAACATTTTTAAAAGAGTTATGCTCTTAAAAATGATATTCGGAAGTGGGAGCTACGACTAATTATGGACCGATCAAATTCTACCATATTATTTGTATGCTCCTTACTCATTACTACTCATTTGTGGTGAAATTTTTTTGGATACATGCATAATTCAAACATTTATTATCGTTAAACTTCTATTTTGGGAGGACATTTGTATGGGGGCCAGGTGAAATAATGGACCGATTTCCAGCAGTTTCAATCCCATCCGTCCTTAAGCCGAAAAATATCACGTACAGAATTTTATTGAAATATCTTCAAAATTGCGACCTGTACTATGCGCCCAAGCTTTACATGGACAGCCAGCCAGCCAGACGGACGGGCATAGTTAAATCGACTCAGGAAGTGATTCTGAGTCGATCGGTATACTTTAAGGGTGTTGGACCAATATTTATGGGCATTACAAACATCACACAAATACCCTCCCCACTATTGTGATGTAGGTTATAATAACAAACGCGTTTGTTAAGAACATAAGTACTCGAAAGCGGATGGATGGATGATGACATACTCTCATACATTATAACGAGTGCAAAATACATATATAACATTATAATTTCATTTTAAACATTTTTAAAATGTATTTATGACAATTTTTCATTGTTGTAGTTATCGTTATTGTTGTTGCCATTCGTTCAATTCTATTCAATTAGTTTCATCTCAATTGATTTTACCTTGAAAAAGAATTTGAATAGAAACTATAAAAAAGTAGCCGCAAAAATTTGAAATAATAATAAACTTTAACAAACACTGCAAAAAAAAACAACAGCAAAAATACTAAAATAATCAAACAAAAAAAGCGCTAAAGTCAGACAGACAGACATAACCCGACACAAACACACTTCACTGGTTGGAAACGATCATAAAACACATGAATTAAGATAAAAGTTAAATACTAATTTATTCTTTGTTTTGTTTTTTACAAACCATTATTTAAAATGAAAAATTTTGCAAAAAATAAAAAATAAAAATATACACACATTGGAAATTTTGTTGTTTTTTATTATATCATATTTTAGGTATTTTTGCTGTGTATTGAATTTTTTTTAATTCGGTTTTAAGCAATTTAAAAACACTTTCATAAACATGTTAAATTTTTGTTAAATCAAATTGCGTATCGTATGAAACACAAATTTTTCGGTAATTTTTTCCTTCCTTCGAAATTTAAAAGTTTAGGGTAACACATGGTAAATATTTGATGAAAATGACATAACCATTTATTGAGAAAACCCAAAATTTTGTTTTCAAACATACATATTTATATTTAACTAGCTGACCGCCCTTGCTTCGCTCGGTATTTCAGATTTGATTTGTATTTCAGAAAATTTCGCTTATTAAGAAAAATGAGAAGTGAAAAGGAGGCAGTAAAATTTAGTTCATTGAGTTCTGCTAAAATTTTATCATACTTAAAAAATGAGAAGTGAAAAGGACGCTTTGGTGTCAGTTCTTCAAGTTTCTTCAAAAAATGTCTTAAGAAAAATGAGAAGTGAAAAGGAGGCAATATATTAAAAACTTGAAATTTCCGAGTTTTACCAGGAATTATTATAAACCATCTCCTGAAAATTTTGAATAGAATAAAAAAAAAACCAAAATTTGTACAGCATACTTTAGGGGGCTTTTTTTTAAATTAAAGTTGACTGGACTCACAAAAAAAATTCCGATTTGTAACCGGAATTTTTTTTCTTTACAACCATCTCCTGAGAATTTCGAATCGAATAAAAAAAAATCAGCCAAAATCGCTTCAGCCGTTCTCACGTGATACCATTACATACATGGACCATTTCATTTTTATATACATATATAGATATAATTTACTTTTTTGAAATAAATAGTTTTTATTTTAAACCAAATTGATTTCATATGAAACAAAAATTCCAAATCCCGGGATTTTTAAAACCAGTTCCGTTTGGCATCCCTACTAGAGACATACAATAAATAAAAAAAATATTGCGGATTCATTTCTCAAAAAAGCTTAAAGTTCAAAGGAAGATAAAGATTAAAATATATAAAAATCGCGTAGAAAAATTGTTTTAGTATTTTGTATGGGATCCCTTGTTCTTAATTATGCCTTCTAGACTTCTGGGAATAGAATCCAATAAGTTTTGTGTCACCAAAGGCGGAATTTTATTCCTCACTTCCTGTAAAGCTATTGTTAGAACTATATTCTCTCTTTCTCTCTCTAAGTTTTCTGTCTATCACACAAGTTTTTAATAGGATTAATATCGGCTAATTGGGGGGAGTTTCCGTCCATTTTGTAGCGTTATACAATAGTCATAACTTAGTATTATGAGCCGTGTGATTGGGATCGTTATCTTGTGAAAATATAAAGTTTCCTGAAAAACCCACTTTTTGTACGCTGGGATGGATGAGTTTTTAAAATATCAATATACTTCCTGTGATCCATTATGCCATCGATTATATGTAAATTTCCAACTTCAGAAGTGCTCATACATACCCACACTAGAACTGAGCCACCCCATGTTTTAAAGTTGGACACAAATTTGATTCTCTAAACTCCTCATTTCTTTTTCTGCAGTTTCCAAATTTCTCTTCCATCGTTTCAAAATATATTAAATTTGCACTTGTTCGTAAAAAGCATTTTGTCCAAAAGTCGTTCTATTTATTTCGATGTTCTGTGGCGTATTTAAGTCGTTTGATTTTGTTTACTTTGCTGATATAGGTTTTCTTACGAGAAACACGACTGTTGTACCCAGACTAATGAAGCAAAAGAAATGAGAGACTACATTTGCTTTTTGTGTTAAATTTATGCAACTTAAATGGTAAACAAATTTTAATTTAGTGGTTTCAATAAGGATAGCACAGTCATTGAGAATATATGCATTTTGAATTAAAATTACAAAGGATTTTAATTACCAGAAAGAGCATGTTCAAAAATGTAAGGTGAGAATCAACTGAATTAACTCTACGTAGTTGGTATGGTCTTTGAAATGCATTTAATTTAACATTCATACCGATATAATCGTGTTTCTTGCTTATATCTTAGCCATTTATAAACACACCATTCTGAGGTAACTAAAACTCCCCTGCTTAAAGTTCACTCCGGCGGACTTAAAAATTTACAAATAGAATTATAAAACAAATTTAACCATATGTAAAAAATGTGATTTATAAAGGTTTGTAATAATATTTTATAATGTGACATTTACATACACATGTAAATTTAGCATGTAAAGTACATAAATACATATGTTTTTGTTTGCATATATACATATAAGTATAAATATCTACCTAAAAATACACTTTTTTAAATAAATCAGAAAAGGTATGTATAATATTATAGTGATAGTCAGTCAGCCCCATACAACCATATGTAAATTGTATGTTTTTTCCTTTAAGCTGCGGAAGTCACTACCATAATAAATACTAACAAACAACAAATACAATATCTATCTAAATATCAACAACAACAAATTTAAAAAAAAACACAACAACAATAACAACATTAATATTCAACAAAATCATCATTACTAAAATCAAAAGAGCAAGCACACACTACCAATAGTAAAATGTTAAGAGAAAACTATTTAAATAATAATGACAACATACAAACATACAATAACAAAAAAAAAGTACAAACACACAAAAGAGAAACTAGGTTTCCTGTCTAACAAGTATTTCAAGAGTCCAACCAAAGTGTTTGTAATTGGCAGTGACACTACAGATCTGTATACAACAAAGCTAAACATACGAATTGTAACGCAAAAAACCGACAACTACTACAAATGATGACGGCAGCAGTGCACTGTGGGGTGATAAAAGTAATAAAATGTCATGTCAAAATTTAGTTGGCAACAACATGTCAAAAAAATTTTGAGAACTAAATATCCCGTGAGATAAAGCTACACACAGTAAGTAAACAACTGGACTAAAGACTAAATAAAATGCATCTAAAGCCAAATTAAATTTTAATTGTTGCACAGGTTCTGCAAAGTTCGAAGGTCGATTAAAAAAATTCAAACTAACATAAACAAACACCCCTCACTCTCCGAAACGACCTAACTTTTGTTAACCTGAATTTGTTCCATAGTGTAATAGGACAAAATTTTGTTGTTAGCATTTCTCGATAGAGTGATTCATTTATCATAACAGTCCAATCACAGCTATAGACAACATACCACTCCATAGAGCGACAAATTAAGCATTATTCCCATGACAGCCACTTCTACGCACCCGAATGACGCGAGATCACTCGGCCAAGGGCTGTCAACTCAGCAACCACTGATGTTACAACAACAATAAATTAAGCATGCAAACGCTTTTCAATACTTGCTATTGGATTTTCAGAAACCTAAATGCGAAAATTTTGCCAACCAACTTATTAATAGCGGCTTCAGAAGGACGATTATGTAGTAAATTTTCGAACGAAATTTAATTCATTGTTAATGCATCTACTACTGATATTTTAGTAAAGGTACAGTCACACTTAACAAATATTTGCCAAAAAAGACGTAACCACTAAATAAAATATTTTTGACCTTTTTTTTAAAAAAATTTCGCTTATTTAGGACAGGACACAGCACATATTTAGTTTCAAAAACTTTCATGTTATTCCAATATGTCCCAGTTGGAAAACAAAATCCTTGGAACCGTTAATGTAAGCGATTTTTTTACTTCAATCCCTAGTGCAATAAGAATAATATGTGTAAAATGTATTATTAAAAAAATTTGTAAAATGTAAACAAACTGTCACACGATATTAAGTACATGAGTGCTTGAAAATTAGGGAGTTAACTTTTTTGAATGTCAAATCGGCCCTACATATATTTCAATATGTAATTCCTCATTAAAAAAGGTAACATGTAGGCGAAAATTATTAGAAAATTATTAAAATTATCGGCCCTACATTTATGTCTCAATGAAAAAGTTAACATTTAGGTAGAAATTAAAAGAAAATGTTTTAACTAAGAAATAGTTTAAAAAGTTGTTTATTTCCATTTCATTTAAAATACTTAGTTAGGCAAAGTTTATTGCGATATTATTAGTAAACATTTTTTGTATAGTTTTAGTTTTTATTTTGATATCTCCCAAATATCCTGTTATCTGTATAGATCTGATTACCATATAATGATTTTTGTTATACCCCTAATGTACATACATATAAATACGACTGAGTATATCGTGAATGACACAATGTGGCAGACTGCAGCAGCGGCAGAAGCAGCAAGCAGCAGTCACTAAACCGTCAGTCATACTACTACTAATGCCGGTATGACGTTTTCAGGAAGGTTGTCTGGCCGACATACATAAATGCAATGAAATGGCAAAAACAAACATACACTAACTCGTAGCATTTGGCAATGACAGTGGATATACAAGCAAAATAATGAAGAAACAATTATTAACATTTTTTAAATATACTAGCGGTATTCACACCGAGCTTGTTAGTTTGTTAGTCGTTAATCGTTACTTTTTTACACGCATTTTGTTTTTGTATATTTAACGTGCTAACGGATAAACATTTAACAAATTAACGACACGGCACCCCTGATAAAATAGTTGTTAGTTGGTAACTCACAATCAGATGTTGCAGTTTCTAAATAAATATATTTAAAAAATCATTTGTGATACATTTCTAAAAAAAATATTTGTGTACATTGAGAGTAAGTATGTTAAATAAATGATTTTTTATTTTATTTTAATAAATCATAAACTGTTCTCGTAGTGGATAACCAAAAGAAAAAATGAGTAATTAAATGGTTTACAATTGTTTTTTTTACACTTTCTCGTGGCATGTTTTAGTTTTTCCAGAATAATAAATTGTGTCAAAACAATAAATCAGCTGTTTTACTACGAAAGTTACCAGACTAACAAAGTTTTAAAAAGGGGGTCGTTCACAGTTGGTAACTTTAACAAATTAACAAACTACCGACTAACAAACTAACAAGCTCGGTGTGAATACCGCTACTATGTAGTATTTTATGTTGCTGTTACTGGTAATTATAAATTAAAAAGTTTACACTTTTGAAATGAAATATGAAATAAAATATAACACAACAGCTTAAAGAAAACTTAAAAAAAAAAATACAAATAAAAATAACAGTACGTTAATTTACAATCTAATTGTTAATGTAAAACCAAATTGTCACGCTTCCAACAAAATATTTAACCTTAATTATTGCAAGTATGTATTATTTCATTTTTATATCCTTCACCTTCATGAGAAGGGTATATCGATGGTCTCATGTAGAAAGGCCCTAACTCGCATATTTGAAACTTTACAGGAGAAGGTAAAAACATAATAGAAACTGTAATATCCAACATGTAACTTTTTTTGTACAACTGCTTATAAAAGCGTTATTTTTTACACTATTGCAATAAATTTTTGTGAGGAGGTGTATTTGCGTTAAATGCATTGGAATCGCAAAAAAAACAAATTTCAAAAAATAGCGAGTTAGGGCTTTTCTACATGAGAGCAAGGTTAGGTTAGGTTAGGTTAGCAGGCGGCCATGTGAAACGGCCCACTTAGGTCCATATCATTGGTCCCATTGTGATACCTGTTTGGATAGAGGCTTATAGAGAAAAGAGAAAGAGTGAAAGAGTGAGCAGGGTAGTAGTAGGAGAGTGAAAGATATGAAAGAGAGCAATGATATATAAGTTTGTCATTCCGTTTGTAATTTTCACAATATAATTTTCTGACCCTATAAAGTATGTACATATATATATTCTGGATCCTTATAGATAGCGGAGTCTATTAAGCCATGTCCGTATGTCTGTCTGTCTGTCTGTTGAAATCAATTTTCTGAAGTCCCCAGATATCTTCGGGATCCAAATCTTCAATAATTCTGTCAGACATGCTTTCGAGAAGTTTACTATTAATCCGGCCATAAATAACGGAGATATGAGCAAAAATCCTAGACAACAACCTCTGAAAATGTCATCAAAAAAACTATCAAACAAAGTGTATTAATATATGTATGTATATATGTATATAATATAATTATGCATCCACAACAAAGGTGAAGGGTATATAAGCCGAATATAGCACTCTTACTTGCTTTTTTTTTATTTTTTTGCATGATAATATGTATATGTATTTCGAGTGAAAAGCAATACGTTTAATAATTTATTTAAAAATTTATATTTGGTGTTTGTGTGTTTAAACACCCTATTGCCTCCCCCAAAGCTGTAAGGTTGAACAAAAAAAATAATAACAGCAAAGAGAAAAATGCAAAATATTTAAATGAGCAGACATTAGCATACGATGGTTAAAAATATTTGAAATATTAAGTCAGTATATTTTTGCTTACTAATTTTAAAACTATTAAGTGACATTGATATTTGTATGCAGTATTTTATTTTATTATCAAATGCCTATGGAGAAAACTGTATTAGTTTTATTTATAGAAATGCAATACATAATATATGTTTATAAAGAAAAATATTTGAAAATAAAATTAAACTTGAGGAAATTGTGTAGGTATCTACATATTTGTAAAAAGCAATTGAATTAGATATCTCTGATTTGAATGGTATTTACCTGGCGGACATGTGGTTTCAACAAGACAAATTGAGAGGCGAGTTCAGTTAACAGTTTATTTGACATTTGGGACTGGTCAACTGGCCGCCTATATATTAAAGCCTTAAGACTATTGTTTGTGGGGCTATATTAATACTCACATCTATACTGGCCGATATGTTAGAGATAATAGTGTATTAACTATTTGACGCATGGCAGAGTTCAACATTTACATGAAATCATCTTTAAACATTGAAATATATAGATCGTTCTATAGACTCAAATATATAGTAGGTAGATTTCATTTTCAGATTTCTTTAAATCAAATCACTCTTTATAATACAAAATATTAAATACATATTAATAGAATTAAAACAACACTGATCTAATTATTATGTTTTTAAATAAACATTCCCCATCTATATCATCTCTAAATAATTAACTAAAAAACATCAAAAGCTGTTATCTCATTTTTAATGGAATGAAACGACGAAATGTTCACATAAGACATCACGTGTTAATTAAGAAATGTTAAACAAAAATAGCAACATTTAACAAATAACTACAAGTTGCTGACTTAAATAAACTAATAATGAATACTAATATTAATTGACAACTTTATCTAACCATGTACGAATTAATATTAAATATATTTATTTATGTATATACATAAATACATGCATAAATCGTAAACGTACTCGTACTTGAATACATTTAGTATTACTGTATAAATTTCTTGTTAGCTTTTACCCTAACAAAGAGTGTATAATACATAAATAACTCAAATCGAATGAATATACAATAGCAATAATAATTATAATAAAGTTTCAATACACATACACACTGGTAAATTTTATATAGTGGTGGTGATCATGATGGTGTTGATGATTCATCAGTAAAACACTTGATTTGTGACATAATAACAATAATAATTACAAGCAAAATATATGTAATCCCAGTAAAGATATTGATTTTAAAAGAAATTTAATGTTTAAAATTTTTTATTTAGATATACAGCATTGTCTTATTCTATTAAATTGACAGGTTCAATTGCAAGAAAACTAAAGCTTCCAAAAAGTACTGTAAATTAGGTTACAAGAAAACCTTAAGTACAGATCGTAAGCAAAAAGAAAGCAAACATGTTTTTAAAAATACACCTTTACAACCTTATTATGGTTGAAACATACATATGTAAAAATATACCACAAATAGCTAAAGAGAGCGACTAAATAGTTATTTTCTACTTTCAAAATGTCAACCAAAGAGCCTTTTCGCACAGAAGTCTATACAAAAAAATAATTTTTTCTACACTATAAACTTTTTAAATTATTATTATTATTGTTAAGTTGAGCTCTTTTTTATTATTTTTTGTTGCTGTCACGGTTTGTGTTATTATTGTTTATGCTATTTTCAGATGTCACACGTTGTTGTTTTTCTGTTGTATGTATTTTCTTATTGTTTTTTTTATTATTTATTATTATTGTAAATTCTTGACAAAGAAATTTACAAATGCACGGACACATGCAAATACATATCATAAATATATAAGACACACATTTGTCGCGTGATGTGTGTCATACTTTGCTCACGGCTTTAACTTCTTTTGACTGGAACAAACATACAATATAACAGCAACTGAAGTAAAAGCAGCAGTAACACATTATAGGAAAGTACATTTATAATGCAGACACTTAGATAATGTACACATATTTAAGCCCAGCAAACATTGAGGAATTAAAAATAAATTTTATAAAATACTTTTCATTATTTTTTTAATTTTTATCGAATAAAATTTTATTTCAGTAATTTGAAAAGTACAAACATATAATCGAAAAATCAATCGAGTGGAAAATTATTTTTAGAAAATTCTTTCAAATGTTAATAATAAACAACCATTATTTCGAAAAAAATTAAAGCGAATACATTTTTATTCGAATAATTTTAAATTTTATTCGTGGGAATATAGGTATTAGTTAAACTTGCTAAAATTTTATTTAAACCCAACATTAAACTATATTATATATGGGCATTTCCATGAAATGGTCTACCGTGACTTAAAAAATCAAAACGCTCGCATAATTTTTTTACGCACAGAAAATTTAAAAAAGCTATTGAGAGTTTACAAATTTTCAGCTTATCACAATTTTGAATTAAAAAAAAAAAACTGGTATGTAAAACGAATGACTCTTTAATTCAAATTAAAAGCTGTAGAATGCATTACTTGCTACTTTTTTTTATTTTTTACTTTACTTAAAGTAAATTGTATAAGCTTTAATTTGAGAAAAAAAGGTCCCAAATTAAAAAAAAATAAATTTTTTTTAAAAATTAAAAAAAATATATTTTTGAAATGATTGAAGAAATAGCTATCTAAAGTCCTTTGGACAATTTTTGCTAGGACTGATAGGTGAAAAGTTCACTCATTTTAAAAAAAACCCTGTATGACCAAAATGTCCAACTTTGCCCCCCTCTAACTCCGGCACTTCTGGTCTGATAGAGCTGAAAATTTGTGTCTGGCCTACTATCCAATAGTACTAGCCTTGGTGCAAATTTCATTCAAATCCGAAGACATCGATTTTTAAAATTGGGTCACTTGACGTGACGAGTGTCACGTGCGTAATGTAACGTGCGTAAGCAACAAATTATTTTTTTTTCTTAGCAAACTCATGCATAGTTGTTTTTAAACAAAACATGATTATAAAGGTCCATTATTAACCTTTATAAAAACATTTTTTCCGAAATAAAAATCTCCTACAATTCGCTTACTTTCGCACTTTTTCTTACGGCTCTAAAAGGCACTTCCATTTTTTGTCACGTGCGTAATCGATTTCCATCACATGCCTGAATAATTTTTTGACTCTTACAGTGTTCGCTGGGTAAGTTCACATATTTAAGTGCATGTGTGTAGTTTAATTATGTTGTACTTCTTTAACATGTTATAATTGTACAGACTAAATACATTTTTTAGTTTTAATGTAATAAAGAATTGCAACATGACATATTTCGCTTTAATATTATTTGAGATTATGCAGTTTTTATAATCTACTCGTATATGTATTGCCTGCTGTTTCAAGACTTTGGCTAAAGTAAATATTTATTTCATAAAAGTGGATTCATTTGTATTTTTAAATATATAAACGGGTACATGTAAATTTTTAATATTAAAACATTTTATTTTTTTAAGTTAATATTTAAACAGTTTGTCAGAAGATGTAGTTGAACAATAATAATTTAATATTTTACTGGTTTAATAGCAAATTAAAAAAAAAACAAATGTAATACAAGGGGAATTACGTCATACATATGTACATAGGTATGTATTTATTTAAGCAGAATAAATAAATAAATAAAAAATAAATAAATAAATACATACCTATTAACGCTTTTTACAGAGCCACTTTGAAATGAATGATGCAATCAAGTATATCTTTTTTGTTATTTCCGATTTGGAGATAAATGGGTTGTATATTTGTTTTTTTATCCATTTCCTTTGGGGGTTGCATTATAAATTTTGTTACATATACATATATAAAATTGAAGTCTACAATAAATGTTGAGTGACAAAAATATGTTATTGTTTAATGAATTTCTTATAGGCAACCTTAACCCTGCCTTTACACATGCAAGTACTTCCATGCAAGTGCTGGGTACGTTGTTTAATCTTAATAGTTTTTAAGATGATTAACGAAGTTTTTTAGAATTTATTTATTATTTATTATTTTGGGTACTTAAAATTCCTCACAAGATAAACACAAGTTTTTTCTTCCGAATTCACTTTGCAAGTGTTTATTTATCGTTTATGTACAAGAAAAGCCTACTTTTTCTTAAAGCTATTTTTCAGCAAACCCGTTACACTTAACATTGTAAGCTGTAAGGGTTTACAAATTGTGTCTCTTATTAATACTATTAGGGTAGATATTATAAAATTCATTTATTATTATTATTATTATTATTATTGTTATTATTATTATACACAAGTATATAAACGATCAATACGATCCAACATTCCGGCCCCATTGAAGGACTGAAAGTCTTCAAAGAAGTGGTAGTGGAGCCAATTTATGGATTGGGCGTCTATATACGCCGTTTCTTGTCTTGACCTCCGCCACCCTGACCTTGCCGTCTTCGCCTTCGATGACCTTGACGACTCTCCCGGTCAACCATTGCTGTGGCGGGTAATTGTCTTCGTGGATTATAACCACTTGACCGACTTCGAGGTTGGGCATCTCGTGGCTCCATTTCGCCTTGCCTTGAAGCCCCAGAATATAATCGCGAGACCAAGCCTGCCAGAATGTCTGCTTGAGAGCGCATAGCTGACGCCATCGCTTGCATAATTTCCCCGCGCTGCCTCTCACGTCTTCTGCGGATTCTAGCGGCTGCGAACGCAGACCCTCGCCGATTAGTAAGTGTGCTGGTGTCAGCGCTTCTCCGTCGCTCGGGTCTGGAGACAGCGGTGTTATTGGGCGACTGTTGAGCACCGCCTCTACTTCTGCGAGCATTGTTGCCATTTCTTCTTGAGTTAGCGATGCATTGCCCACGGCTCGTAGAAGCAGGAACTTCGCTTGCTTGACGGCGGCTTCCCACAGCCCGCCGAAGTGGGGTGCCCGGGGTGGTATGAAGCTGAACCTCACCCCGGATGACGCTGCGAACGATTCGACGGCTTGTCGACTCCTGTCGAACCCCTGCTGAAGTTCTCTGAGAACTCGGCTCGCCCCGACGAAGTTCGTCGCGTTGTCGCAATACACCGTTTGCGGTAGTCCTCTCCTGGCAGCAAACCTTTTAAAAGAAAGAAGAAAAGCATCAGTCGATAGATCAGACACTAATTCTAAATGTACCGCCTTAGAAGTGAAACACACGAAAACCGCTATATACATTTTTAAAGGGGTTCTACCACGAATTCTCAATGAAACGTTGATAGGACCACAAAAGTCTACTCCCACCGTTAAAAATGGTCGAGTAGCTCTCACTCTATTAGTGGGTAAGTTTCCCATTACTTGGGACATGAGTTTTGGTTTATAGCGGAAGCAATGTACACATTTTCGAACTATTCTACTACACTCTTCTTTGGCGTTTATGAGCCAAATGTTTTCTCTTGAAAGAGATATAAGAGCTTTTGTTCCAGCATGACAATTGTCGAAATGAAGATTTCGTAAGTAGAGTGTGACAAAGCTGTTTCTTTTCGGTAATAATAGTGGGAATTTGGTATTATATTCCAAATTTGCATTTAGCAATCTCCCACCTACCCTTATTAGTGAAAACTTTCTCTTTTCATCTTCGAATGTATGTATAAATGGGGTCAATTTTTGAATATTTGAAGGCAAGACAAGAGATTTTTGCATCTTAATAATCTCCTCGGAAAAATTGCATTTCTGGATTGTCTCTACAAGTCGTAAAACTGACCATTTTAACTCTTTTGCAGTAGGTACAGAATCTTTACATATTTTGCGTTTTTTCAGAATATCAACAAATCTGAATACAAAGGACGTTACTCGGAGCAACTTTTTGTATGAAGAATATTTTTCCGTTAGATCCAACAAATAGTTTTGTGAATCCTCTACTGCTAGAAGTACATTCATTTTCTTCTTTTCTAACATTTTTTGGTTCTCTGTTAAAGTAAAATGTTTGTTAACAGGCCATTTCGAACTATCGCTTAGCAAAAACGAAGGTCCTTCAAACCAAATGGAATTTTTTAATTCATTAACATCACATCCTCTTGATACAATGTCAGCCGGATTTTGTTTAGTTGGCACATGGCGCCATGAAACTTCGTCTGAACATTCCTGGATCTCAGCAACTCGATTCGATACAAATGTTGTGAGTGAGGACGGATGTGTCTTTATCCAGTGTAGTGTAATTTCTGAATCAGTCCAGAAATTAACACTCTCGATTTCAAAGCTCATCATTAACTTAATTCGAGTCCACAACTTAGCTAATAAGTGTGCAGCACACAACTCAAGTCTCGGAAGAGATTTGGTCTTGAGTGGAGCAACTTTAGATTTAGCTGTTAGCAGCCTTGATATGGTTTTGTTAGCATCAGAACTTCTAATGTATAAGCAACACCCATATGCTCGAATTGAAGCATCAGCAAATCCATGAATTTGTATTTTTGCTGTTGAAGTTGTATGTACGAATCTTGGGATTGTAATTGAATCAATTTCCATTAAATTAGATTTGAAATTTTCCCATGAAGTATTTAGTCTCATGGGAATAGATTCATCCCAGTCAAGTTTTTGAATCCAAAGTTCTTGTAATAACATTTTGGATTTAGTTATAATTGGGCATAAAAGTCCGAGAGGATCGAATAATCTAGAAGAAACCGATAAAATGTTTCTTTTTGTTGCTTTCAGATTTTGAAAATTATCTTCCAAATGAAACTTAAATGAATCATTCTTCGGAACCCAATGAATGCCGAGAGCCTTAGCTGAATCGGAATCACTATGCAATAATTTTTCATTTTTTAACGAACATATGAATTCGGGATGATTTGAAAACCATTTCGTAAGTTTAAAACCAGCTGAACTTAAAATGTCAGTAACCTGGCTACGAATAGTATTAAGCTCTTGGTAGCTTTCACCACCAGTTAACAAATCATCAACATAGAAATCACTGCGAATAACTTTGAACCGACAGGCAAAGTCTCTTTGTTTAAGTCGCTTAAATGAATCAAACATCTGATAGCTAGAAATGGTGCAGACGCTGTGCCATATGTCACAGTGTTTAGTCGAAATACATTTAAATTATCAGATGGATTCTGCCTCCAAAGGATCAATTGATAATTTCTATCATTTTCGCCAACTACTACTTGACGATACATTTTCTCAATATCTGCAGTGATTGCGTATTTATGGAATCGAAAACGGATCAATGTCGAATATAATTCTTCTTGAACTGTGGGACCAACCATTAACAAATCGTTAAGTGATACATGTGAAGAAGTTCGACATGAAGCATCAAAAACTACTCGAAGTTTAGTAGTTGTACTCTGAGGTCGCAAAACACATTGATGTGGAATGAAGTAATGAGGAAAATCTGGTATATTATCTACAATTGACATGTGGCCTAAGTCGAAATACTCTTTCATGAATTCATGATACATTTGTCTCATACTGGTATCTTTTGAAAGTTTTCGTTCCAGCGAAAGAAATCGCTTTTTAGCGGTTTCGAAAGAGGATCCTAACAATTTAGTATCAGATTTGAAAGGCAAAGAGACTTCAAATCGTCCTGACGATAAACGCCGAATTGAACTTTTAAATATTTCCTCACATTCTTGCTGTTCCTCAGAATATATTTTCGTTGATTCTTTCGGAATTTCTTCCAATTCCCAAAATTGTTTAACAATTGAATCAACATTGCTCTCATTTTCTATCGATGTACTTAAATGAAATACTTTATTATTGACGGTAGAGCCCTTTGATTGATTATACTTTCCAGTAACAATCCAACCAAGCGATGTTTTTTGAAGAATTGGTAGGCTCGGGCCACATTTTATTTGACCAACACTCATTAAGTCAAAGAAAACTTCTGCGCCAATTAATAAATCAATCTTTTGCGGTTTTTGAAAGCAAGGATCAGCTAATTCGATATTCCTAGGAATATTTAAGCTAGTTGTATTTAATTTGTGATCAGGTTGCATATTCGTTATTGAACTCAATACCCAGAACTTTGAAGTAAATTGAGTAGAGTTAACCCTCGACGCGACAGTTAAATTTAAACAAGATTTTGAAAATGAATTTGTTTCGCTAATACCACTTAGATTCAATCTGCCTCCTTCTCGTTTTATTCGAAGTAGCTGTGCAAGTTCCTCAGTTATCAAGTTAGGTTGAGAACCGGAGTCTAAAAGAGCTCTTGCTGGTATAAATTGACCAGAACTATTTCTCACTCTTACCACAGCTGTTGCTAGAACAATTCTATCATCTGATGATGAATAATTTACAGAAGCATTAGAAGTTGAAGGCTGTTCGGAGTAGTTATTTATCGTACTATTATTTGAACTTGAATTCGTACTGTATCTGTGTAGTAGTGAGTTATGAGAACCACTGCAAATTCTACACTTCGATGAAGTACATTTTGCTACTGTATGTCCTTTTTTCAGACAATTTATACATGCTGGTACAGATTTGATAAAATCAAATCTTTGAAGTACAGGTTCAGCAGTAAAGGAAGGGCAATTATTTATTAAATGCTGATTAGATTTGCAAAATAAACATTTGTCAGCAGATTGCTTTGATTTTGTACAATTTAGTGATGTTTTATTATTTTTCTTAATAGAATTTTCTGTTTTCGTTTTATTCAACCTCGGCCTTGAACTTGAAGATTCATCAGCTGCAATATGCTGATACCGTTTGTTCAAAGCGGATTCACAGTCTGACCATAGTGGCAGCCTTTCGAAGTCAAGCTGTTCTTCCCACTTAGATTTGGTCACTGGATCTACTTTAGACATCACTAAATGTATTAAAATAGCATTGGTTATTTTCTTATCATCACCTATAGACAACAAAGAATCATAGATAGCAGAAACTGTATCGATCATGCTTCGCAAAGCAGAAGCCGAAGGTTTTGCGATCTCTGGTAGATCGAAAAGTTTAGAGATATTATCAAAAAATATCAAACATTCATTATCATAAACCTTCTTCAAACTGGCCAATGCTTTGGGGTAATTTTGTTCTGAAATCTGAAATGCTTTCACTGTTCCTAAAGCTTCTTCGGACAAGCATGATATCAAATGGTTAAATTTTTCAATGTCTGTCAACGTCGGATCATTGTGGACCAAGTTCTCAAATAAGCTCATAAAGTTTTTGTAATCGGAATATTTTCCGCTGAATTTAGGGAGCTTCATATTTGGTAGTCTTGATTGATGTGACTGAAAACTGAAAGAAGTTTCAGGCACGCTTGTCCTTCTATTTTTAGATAAAAGACTCAAAAACATTGATTTGGTGGTCACACAAATGTCCTCAAGCTCAGCTCTATCGTCATTATCGGGATCTAAATTATCCACTTCTGACTGAAACTTCATTGCTTGGTCTATATATGTCTTTAAAATGTCAAGTCTACATTCTAATTCAATTGGATTAAAAGAAAT
The DNA here is from genome assembly GCA_916048285.2 of Bellardia pandia. Classification (NCBI taxonomy): domain Eukaryota; kingdom Metazoa; phylum Arthropoda; class Insecta; order Diptera; family Calliphoridae; genus Bellardia; species Bellardia pandia. The sequence goes on from OU696533.1 coordinate 13,238,566, forward strand.
AGTCTTTTCCGTAATAGACTGACGAATTCTTATAATATTTTGTACAACCTTTGCTTTCTTTGTTATTATTTTTCCTAAATTTTCCGTTCTGGAAGGAGAATCTTGACGTTTTTTGCTAGTCATAATGAATATAATTCTCAACTAATTTCTCGAAGCAGAAAACTAAGTAAATTTACCAAATTAATTTATTGGCAAATAAAATATATGAAAAATAATTTAAATTTTTGCTTTGGATAATAAAATTTTATTTCCTTTAAGAAATATTTAATTTAATAAATATCTCACCGGTTACACAATATTCGGACTATTTTTCTTATAATTTTTCTAATATTTCTTTATTATTCACAATTTAAGCTAGATCAATTCCAAATTTCCAAATTAAAATTATTTTATTTAATTTCCCTTAATATCCACTTAGTTCAGCCTTTGGTAAAAATAAAATATTTTAATTTATTTATTTTACCAAGAAAAATCGTTTATTTTTTAATAAAAGTTATAATACAATGTTTAAATTTATCGTTAGCACACTAGTCAGTAATTATTTTATAATAATATACAATTAAATTTTTCGATGCTAGTGTGAACATACAAATCAATCGATTTTCTAAACTTGTACGAAATATAACTTTTCGATGCTAGTGTGAATGCACTACACTGTTAACAGCTGTTGTATATAAATTAATACAAGTGGTATAAGAACGTATGGAATGGAACACTGATCTAAGTAATTGAAAAACAACGAATGAAAAAACAAAGAAAAATTTAAGAAAATATTAATTAATGTATTTACAATAAATGAAATTAACACTCGCGAATATTTTTTGTGTAATTTTAATAAAATTAAAATTATTACAACGATAATAATACCGGCGGCACTACGAATTATAAATAAATTATTTATTTGTCTCTGAATAACAAAAGAGACTAAATTATATGTACGTGTGTGTGTATATATGTTTATTAACACAATTAACACTTTCACTTTTAAGGGTGGTTTATTTTTTATAAAAATATTAAATAAATAAATTGTTTCACAAACTTTAAAAGTGTAAAAAATATTTATTGTGTTCGACTTGCAAAGCGAATTAATAATTTTTGATTAAATTACAAAAATCTCTTAAATTTTATTAAATTAAAAATTTAAGGTTATAGGTATATAACACAAATATTTTTTACACTTGTTACCTCTGGTTCAGTTTCGGAATTACTCCCCTGGTTTCTCTCAGCTCTACAAATGATACAGCGGCAACGACGAGGCATCAGGAATACTTTTGAGAATTGATGAATATGTCCAGTGGTGGTAGATGTTGTTGTTGTTATTGTTTGTTTGTTTATTTATTACTTTAGTGTTTTTGTGTGTTTTGTTTTATTTATTAGTTTGTACTAAACTTATTTTAAACGACACTTCACTTGTTTTTATTGTTTGTTTAGTGTGTTTTGTTATATGTAAAACAACACTTCACCCTTTTAATTGTTGTTTGATTTAAATTAACTTATTAAATCACTATTTTTATTAATTTCACTAGTCCCTGCTCGGGCGCCAAAATGTTTAATCTTAATAGTTTTTAAGATGATTAACGAAGTTTTTTAGAATTTATTTATTATTTATTATTTTGGGTACTTAAAATTCCTCACAAGATAAACACAAGTTTTTTCTTCCGAATTCACTTTGCAAGTGTTTATTTATCGTTTATGTACAAGAAAAGCCTACTTTTTCTTAAAGCTATTTTTCAGCAAACCCGTTACACTTAACATTGTAAGCTGTAAGGGTTTACAAATTGTGTCTCTTATTAATACTATTAGGGTAGATATTATAAAATTCATTTATTATTATTATTATTATTATTATTGTTATTATTATTATACACAAGTATATAAACGATCAATACGATCCAACATACGTATTATATATGAAAACTTATTCGAAAAACTCGAATCATTTGCAAGTAGCATTACTGTTTACACAGGACCAAGGCATATTGATTAATCAATATGCCTTGTACAGGACAGTGAAAGTTCATTTTCAAAATGTTGTCAAAGCGTAAACTTCAAAAAATTAGTTTTTTGTTAAAATTAAAAGAGTTATTAAATGAAAATGAAAAAGAAAAATGTATGAAAAAGGTTCAATTGTATTTTGCAAATTTAATGGATCCATTTTGAACGTTGTAGTTCCAGTAAAACTATAAAAAAAAGAAAAAATTCATAAATTCCATAACCCATTTTTTTACCATTTCTACTCACATTTTTTCCAGCAAAAACTATAAATTGTATGTAAAAATATTTTCTATAAATTTTTTTACTACTTTTTTTCTAAAAAGTCAGATTTCTTATAAAATTATTTTTTAAATTAACAAATGGCGCACAAAGTTTGTATTTGTTTACCAAGAGTTTCCATGGCCTTCACATGAGTATAATTGTAGGGAAATAATTATTACAATTTATTATTATTATTTTAATTATTATTTAATGCACTAAAATGACATCTTTTTTCATATTTGAAAAAAAAAATATATTTTTTTTACAAATATACATAAAATAAGTTAAATATTTATTAATTATTTTACCACAATCCATTAAATTTATTCTGAATTTTTTTTTTTATTTGGCAACTCTGTTTACCCGGCATTTACACATGCAAGTGCAAGTTCGAAAAAGTCAATACATTCACACTTTTTTACTAATACACTCACATTTTTTCACTTGCAGAGCTAGTCGAGTTTTTCGAATAAGTTTTCGTATATAATACGTACACGGCACTTGCATGTGTAAAGGCAGGATAACCTTTCTGTCACTTTATTGCTGAGTTCGAAAAATCACTGTCCAGCTAAATTCACTTGCAAGTGAGCTGCAATGGAGAAAGAAGCGCGCCATTTGAAAAAAATCGCACCAAGTTAAGATTTTCTTTTTTATTTAAAGAATAAAGCTTAACAAAAATAAAAATTAAACTAAACACATTTGTTTGTATTCTTTTGTACTGGATATGTAATTCATTTCTTCTTTTTTAACGATTAATAGTAAAAGTAAAAATAGTAAAAGCCTTTTTTTAAATAAACGAACTAAATACTCACAATATGCTATTCGGAACTGAAGTACTAATTGGTAAAAATTTCAGTACATATTTTTTAAATGTTTTTATATTCTATTGTATGTACTTCTACTACTGAGACTCTAACCCTGGTTGTTCGTCTACAGTTCAGTAGACTAAACCATCAGGCTACACAAGAACTTTTATATCCATGTTTAAAATGTTAATTTCATTTTCAAACAAAGATTTTCGCCCTATTTACAATTAGCAATAATTTTCATGTGACGAATTTGATAGTATGTATTTATTTATCATACATTTGTATTTAACATACATTTAATGGGGTCCTTTTTCGTCGTATAGATTTCATGATAATGAATTATTAAAAAACTGCAATTAAAAATTAGTAAAAATAAAGATTTCATCACATTTTTGGAAAATTTAAAAAACGCTCCGAAATTAAAAAAAAACGCACCAACTAAGAAATTTTTCGCACCGAAAATTTAAAAAAGCACCAAAAATGGTGCTAACCGCATCAAGTTGATAACACTGATACTAATGACTTATGATAAAGTACGAGTAAACCCGTAAACCTCGTTTTTTCTTAACACAGAAAATTAACAGGGAATTTCTGAAAGATTTAACTAACTATTTTTAGCTTTAAATAGGTATAGCATTATTCACCTAAATGTTTTAATATTTTCGTAATAATATAAGCTATAGCATACTTTTGAATCGCAAATAGATAGGGGAGAGGGAGCATCTTAGAACACTTTTTGCTTTCAAGCCACATAAAAATTTTTATTTTTGAATTATTGACTTTTTACATAATTTTCAAATACAAATTCACATTGAAAACGCCAATTTTAAGCGTTTCGCGTTTTTCAGAACATGGGCGTATATTTTTTTTTTTATTTTTTGAATGGATGAAGTCATTGTGTTCAAATGTGCCCCCCATACGGGGCAGCTTTGAAATAGGCTGGGGCAGTTTTGAACGGCAATTTTTTCTTGTAGCGCTTATATCCAAAAATAACATAAACAGTTATATTTTTTATATGTACAATAAATTCGATTTATTTATTAAGAAAAACATAAACATTAACAATTAAAAAAAAATTCAGATCAAAAATAAGTTTTATATTATTAAGACGGAAAAGGCCTTGCGATTTCAGGTGACATTACATTTTCCTTTAAAACATCATGATCAGCATTGGATTCGTCATTTTAAAAAATAAGAGAGAATCAACAATGTTTGGTACTTCGGTTGATAAATTAACATGTTCAAAAGTGCCCCCTTTTTCTTTGTTCAAACCTGAACTGGCATGCCATTTCACGGAAATTTATAATAAATATTTTGTTAACTTTCCTTTGAAAATATCCCAGTATGCCGAAGCGGATGACATTTAGGGAAGTTTATACATTTTTCTATTGCGTCAACTTGATTCAACACCAATCCATTGCAGGAAGGTAACTAAAGTTCAATAAAGACTACTGACGTCTAATAAGAATCAACAAACTCATGGACGGTTATATGTATGTAGCTTAATCAACTCCCTTATGTACTGAACAAAACACTTTGGGTTTTGCTAAAAAACTAACGTGGCTTGGACTACGTCAGTAGTCATCAGGGAAGTCTACCCTTCCAATTATGGCACTCCTGTTTTAGTCTACAGAAGACAAAGTTATGTATGTGCATAAAAGTAAACATACCACTTAGGGTGAAAGGTATTGGAAGTTCTAAAAGCACAAACTTATTTCCAAAAAGATTTACCTATATATGTATGTAGGTATATATCGTTGGTCTCATGTAGGAAGGCCCTAACTCGCTATTTTCTCGAAATTTGTTTTTTTGCGATTCCAATGCATTTAACGCAAATATCCTCACAAAAAATTATTGCAATAGTGTAAAAAATAACGCTTTTATAAGCAGTTGTACAAAAAAAGTTACATGTTGAATATTAGTTTCTATTATGTTTTTACCTTCTCCTGTAAAGTTTCAAATATGCGAGTTAGGGCCTTTCTACATGAGACCATCGATATGGATGTATGTACTACGAAATATGTGTAAAATAAAAATTACTTCTTAAACAATTTAATGTAACATTAACCGATTCTTTCCGTCTAATGAATATGAATTCAATTAATAACATAAATAATGTTAAACACTATTTCTGAAATAATGTACATATGTAGGTGCCTACCTACATCATAAAAAAGTGAAACTCTTTAAAAATTGTTTTGTTTCTTTATGAAATATTATTTTGTGTCAAATGATACAACACAAAATTATAAAATGTAGTATTATTCATGTCTTTACAACAAAGTCAACCAAAACCGCAATAAAGAAAGACAAACTACTTGAAAATTACCACAAAAACTTATATAGAAATACAGGCATAATAAATAAAAACAAACACACATGCAAGGCATATTGATTACACATACATTACATAGTAAAAAAGGAGGCGAAGATAATTAAACAAAGAAAAACTCATAGAGAAAAAGAAAGAAACTCAACTTATAAGAAAGACACAACGGCGACAGTAAACAAAAACAAGAAAAAAACAACAATATATAAAGTAGAACTTGTTAAAGTGAAATAAAAACAACACAGTTTAATAGGAATTTAATTGGAGGCTGTTAAAATGATAATAATCTTCTTATTTTGCCTAAATGCAAAGAAAACGGAATAATATAGGTAACTATAAATACATGTAAAGTTTGAAATTAAAAATTAAAGAAATAAAATGAAATTTAAGTCTTAAAACAGCTTGTATGCTGCAGCTACTGTTCCATAAAAGTCATTAGAATATTAAGTTTTGAAGTATTAAGCTAGATTTGCACGATTGAAATTTTCTTCAAAATTGATCTTCAAAATGCTTCAAACTCGTGTAAACAGTTATTAATAGTTATTAAATATATAAATAAATTTTGAAGAAAGCTAAAATTAAAAGTTATTTTTTGACTTTTATCAAAAAAGGCACAAATTCAAAAGTCATCCAAAAATTTGCATGTACATCACCTATGTATCATAATGATAAGATCCAAAATTTTCTACGATCATTTTTTATGTGATTTTTTGATGTAAATTTTTAAAAATAACAGTTATTTTCTGTCCCTGATAATAACATCTAAATAGTTTACCAACTGTATAAAAAGAGTTTTCTTATTACGCAAATAATTTTAATTTTAATAAAAATTCCTATTTTCTATTGGCAAATTCATGTTGCAATTAATTATATATTAATTTTTTCACATAAAAACTGAAGTATGCAAAAATGTATGTATGTATATAACTGAATAACAATAAATCTTAGATTGTAGTAATTATATTATATGAAGTAATTATGTAGGTATCTTTAATAAAACTCACCGAAGCCGTCATATGATGTGCAATACGATTTAAAAATTTCCGAAATGACGACCGTCTAAAGACTCGATTATTGCTATTGGGATTGTTGCTATTGCTAGTGCCAGCCGGCAAAGTTGAGAATAATGAGGCACCGGTCGGCAGGGTTGAGGAATTTGAAAGGCTTGAAACTCCATTAATTGTATTCGATTTTGTATTAAACTTTTTGTTAGAGCTTTTGCTAATGCTGCTACTAGATTTTTCTTTTTCGTCTTGTTTCGATTGGATGCCTGATTGAGTTTGTTGTGTATCCTTGTTGTTGTTGTTTGTGGTAGTAGTGCTGTTAATAATATTGGTGGTAGTAGGGACATAATTGTCATCATTACTATTAAGAGACACAAAACTGTCAGCTCTTTCTCTTTTACCACCTACACACGAAGATAATGTGTAGGATTTGGTAATGGAAGAAAAGCCTGTGATACCACTACCTCCACCGCCCGAATCTGGGGCTCTTCCGCTTTTCTGATCAGCGGCTGAATTAACAGCAGTTGTGGGTTTTAGCTTATGCGACCAACGAAAAGGATTGCGTGGCATAGAAAATGCTCGTCGTATTTTCTTGGCTGCATTTGTGGCCACTGTGGAAGCTTCATTTGCTGGTATAATAATAACTTGTGGAGGTAGAGATGCTTTGGGTAATAATTGGATGTTTTGTTCCAACACATCATTAGATGTACACTCAGTTTCAGCATTAGTAATGTGGGTGGTGTTTTTTGCTTTTATTAACGTAGTTGTTGTTGCACTAGTCACAGATGTAGCCGTTGTTGTTGTTCCATTAGTGTAAGGTTTAGTGTCTGGATTTGAGGTTTCCGAAACAGGGTCATTCAAATTATTACCACTCACATTTGAAGTATCTTCAGCATTATTAACAATAGGTTGTGTCGTTGTACCCATTTTTGTTGTGTGTTAATTAAATTTTTGCATAAAAACTTTACTTTTTTCTGATATCTCTTACTTTTTTTCTTATTTGCTTTTTTTCTTTTCGTTTTTAAAAAGATTCACACAAACATACAACTACTCTCATTACATTTTCCACTCAGGCGAGACACACTTCTTGTTTTTTTTTCTTTCTTTTCCGCTATTTTTTCACTCTTCTTAAAAAAAGAAAAAATTACACAGAAATTGTATTTTTCACTTTCTTTTTCATACAAAAATTATATACATACTAAAAAACCAATAATATATTGTGTAATTAATTATTGTATGTGTAAAATAATAATTAGTTTTGCACTTCTTAATTTGCTAAAAAATATTTTTGGGAATTCGTTTATATTTTCTTATTAATCGTATTTTTTCTACCCGCAACAATAATTCGCAAACACCCCGTTCAATAAGAAAATCACGAATGAGGAATAAAAAAGAAAACAAATTGAACAAACACGTCAGAATTTGACAATACCGCAAAGATATATACAAAAGCTGGTGATATTTGAAATGAGTGAGAAAATAGAGTATATATATAAAAGCTAGTGGATATGAAATTAGAATTACTAACTTTTTATCTTCCTTGTCATCCTAAAAGTAGGCACTTTAAATTGTTTCAATATTTAATATTAACACAATAATGGTATTCATTTCAGCAAGTAATTTTGTAAGAAGGGTTTTAGAAAATCAAATTAAATATGTATGTATTATGAAAAATAATCTTTGAAAAAAATGATTAAATAACATTTATTCTTGACTATTTAAGGATTTTTTTCTTCAATATATTTTTAACTAGCTTTTTGTATGTACCCGGCGCTGCACAGTGGGTTCTATTATACCTAAAATGGAGATTAATTCAAGGAAGGGTGCAATTAACGAGATAATATTTTTTCTAAATGGATTTTTATTTTTTTTTTTATTTAATTAAATGAGAATTATTCCTTTTACGAGTATTAATTGTAAAATTTTTTATAAAAATTTTGAAATGAACTTCGATTCAAACATTTTTATAAAAATTTTTTTTTATTTAATTAAAGTAATTTATTTGAATATTATCTATTTCCTATTCATCACTTCAACTATCATAAAGACATCATTACAATTAATGTCATCTGTATCATCTTCATCATTATTATCATCATCATCATCACTATCATCTTCATCACCATCATCATTATTATCACTCTCATTGTTGTCATCATCACGATTTTCTTGAGAAATTTTTGGTAATATTAATAGATCTAATTCTGACTTCGATAAATCTTCTTTTTATTTTTGTTCATATTGCCTGCTAATTCCCGATATAAATGGGTCTGAACTTAATAGAAATATATTAAAAATATTTTCATTCGACTTTTCCCGGCTGCATTTTGGAGCAAAGTGCTCTCTGTAGTTTTAAAAGTCTTTATTCCTTGCTTCTTGAGCTTCTTCTGATAATTCTCCTATTGGTAAAAGCGCGTGTTGTACTATCTCCGGGCCGTGAATTAAAAATTTATGTAATGTGGGAGGCATGCAAAACCAGGGATATGTTTCAACAAAGTACTTTGCTGTGTTGTGAGCGAAATTACGAAAACTTTCCAAATTAATCTCGTGACCACATGAAACAACAATTATGTAGTATTATGTGCATTTTTTTAATTAGTGTTAGGTCCACTTTTGTTATTTCAGCTGATATTTCAGCATTTTTAAAATAAAATAACGGCAATAGAAATGGGCGCGTGAAACAGTTTATTCGCAAACATTATTATTTATAAATTACGATAGTCAATTTAATTTCACAAAATATTAAACGTCAAACGCGTTGGTAAAAAAAAGTTGATTGCCTAAAGTACGTGATTGAAAACAGTTATTATATGAGCGTGATTATCTCGGCACGGGCAAATTAAAATAAGATGTAAAGCCATCACGTGAATTTGGTAAATTATTAGAAAGCCCTATTTTTTCGCTGGAATTGAGTGTTAATTTTTATTGTTTTCTGGTAAATTGGTCACCCTCGTGAAAATAGGTGATCAAACGCTACTCACGCAATCATCTCTATTAAATATCAAAATATATTGACAATAATATCAACAACAACAAAAGTAGCTAACACTGAGAGTAAGACAATAGTAACAACAAAAACACCGTGGGTATGGTAAATAAAGGAATTTTAAAAACAAGACTTTTTACATAAAATTATTAATATCTTAAAACGGGGCAACAAAAAGGCAAATTTTTTGTTTGTAATTTCAAGTAGAAATCCCATACTTTTCAAAAAAACAACTTCAAAGCCGGCACTTTACTGCTTTGTTACTTCTGGCCCATCATATATGGAAAATACCCCGATTTTAGAGCTTTTTTTAATATTAAAAATATTTCTACACATATTTTTATAAGCACAAAATCATTTTTTGTACACTTATGTTGAAGGTACTTGTGTACATTAGAGTGTCTCGAAAAAAAGTTCGCGGTACACCACCGAATATGAAGTATTGTTGCAAGACAATTTCAAAATTTTTTTTTTTTTTGCCGAAAGTAGGGGTCGCCAAAATACATTTTTTGTTATATCTTCGGCATTTATAGTCCGATCTCAAAGTGTGATATATCGATGTTTTTGTCTTTCATTTACCTCCAATATCCCGTTTTAGTATTTACTCACCAGATCTCAGTTTCTACCACCCTAATATCAGAAAATAAAAGCTCACAAAAAATCATTAAACTTTTGTAAAGGAAGTTTTTCGATAATTCCAACAGAACTATTGAAAAAATTATTTTTTGTGTTTTTGCCGAACGTAGGGATTACCTTTTTAATTTTTTTTGTCATATCGTCAGTATTTACAAACAGAAAAGGCATGCTTTAAAGTAAACCATTCTTCAAACAAGGCCATTGTCATCAAAGCACTTTTATTAACTTTGTAAACAACAGGCATATCCGTAAAATTTTTCAATTAATGAGGATTTGATGATTTTCCAATAACCATTAATTTCACTCTATATGATCAGTAGCATTCGTACAAGCAAGAAAAGTTATTTTTTCTTTACTGATTTTATGTCCTGGCGCCGAGGTTTCTTTAGAGCTCACAAGGTCTATCGGGCAAAAGCTTCCAAAATAGACCAGACTCATCAGCATTGTATATCTGCTCCTTTTCCAAATTTAGATCGGCAATTTTTTAATTTAGTTTTTGCAAACCAACCATTTACTCAAAAAAGTGTAACCACTTGTTTTAGCACAAATTTGTTTAACGTTGTTTACTGTTACAAGAGTTTTGCAAGATCAAAGAGCATCAAATAAATTAAAACTAAGTATTTGTTGTGATTTAGCCTAAATAAGAAAAAGTTTTTTAAAAAATAAACGAGTTCAAATATATGTTATTTAGTGGTTACGTGTTTTTCGGTAAATGTTTGCCAATTGTGACCATACCTTAAGAAAACGTAAACAGAGCAGCACGCAAGAGTAATACAAAAATGTTGCAAGTATAGAGTTCAAAATTTTCGGATGTCGTAAGTACTGAGTTCTATGTTGCAAGAATCGAGTTATGTACTTACTACTGTAGTGTTTGTGAATATTTGATTTGAAAGTGATACATACTTCTGTAGGTAGTATATTACATATGTATATGGACAGCACTGCTAAAGAACGAATTTTTCCCTGTAATGTGTTGTGCGATCCACTGTCCAGTCGACCATGAATGGATGAGTCATGACTGTAGAACATGTATACGCAAAAAACTATGGGTTTCGGGAACAAGTACGCTAATTTCAACAGAACACATTCCATTATAGTATGGATAAAACAGTGAAACATAACCCACATTGCGGTGATGCTCCAGTGAATCAATAGAGTTGGATACCATACTGTCACTCCAAAATAGACTTCGAAGCACTGGCGCATACATGAGAGTTGTATTCTATTTTCGTTCGACAATAGGTGGTGTAAATAATGTGCAGATCTGATGGAGTTAAATATTTCTACACCGTTTTAAACTATCAAAGCACTTAAACATGATCTGTCGTGCGTTTATGTATTAACATACAACAGTCTTTCGTGCGTTAAAATCGACTCTATTCGCACAACCCTATTCTGAAATTGTCATAATAAGATGCTTTTTAAGTGTATCAATCTCCAAAGGATTTGGTCTATGGTTGAATGAGTATGAATCACAAATGTTGCTATCATTATCTGAAAAATAATAGATAGGGTTGGAAGTTTGACGTAGAAGGTCATTAAGAATAATAAGAAATAAAGTAGGAAAAATAACGGAGCCTTGGGGTAGTCCTGAATTAGCCTTGAACTCGTCTGATGAGATCACATCTATAACAACTAATATAGTGTGATTTCTGAGGAAACTCGATATAAATAGAGAGAAGTTATCACCGACACCAAAAGCAATGAGTTTCGATAAAAGAGCACCATGCAAGACTCTGTCGAACGTCTTGGAAATATCATAAGGTCGCCAATAGTAGCCAATCTTGATTAGAGGTTTTAAGTTAAATAACCATTTTCAGTCGTATAATCATTGTGATTTCCAAATTTAGTCTTCTTTGAGATACTTATAGTTTTTTTGCTCAAATTTCAACTCTCCCTAATATGTCATACTTATTGCAGTATCGCGAGCTTTTTACTTTGCATTGACTACCTTTTAATGTGTGTGTTTCAAAATTATCTCAAAATATACCTACTAACCCATCCAAACAAAATACTGAGATTTTTTTTTCATAATTAAGATTACTTTTTTTCACTCTATAAATTCGTAAGCACATGTGTAGTACGACTTTAAAATAATTTTGATTGTCTAGCGTTTAGCACATGAAATTATATTTCAACATTTGCGGAATAAATACAAATTAAAGACTTTTATTATTCCGAAGTGATAGTGTTATTTAAACAAAAAAGTGAATAAAACAATTAAATAAACAACATAAAATCATAATATAAAACAAATATTTTTAAGTTACTTTAAAAGTGTTTAAAAATGTGAGTATGAACTTTTTTTAGCTTGAATTAAATAGTGAATTATTTATTTGTTTTGTTTTGTTTTGCGTAAATGTTATTATTGATTTGCTTTGTTTGTGCTTTGTTATTTTTAAATTTAGTTTTCGAAATAAAATTGTTAAAATTTAACAATTTATTAAAATTAACTTTTTTATTTATTTAAATGGCGCTGAAGCACAAAAATATTATGAATTGTAATTATTTAAACAAAGAAAAAATAATAATATAAAAAAAATGTGAATTGTAAAGCAATTGCAAATTTTATTACAACTTAATTTACCCTTACATCATATCTCTAGTATAGGTATGTATATAGTGAACAAGAAACCCCCCGAAATTAACTTTATTTATTAGTTGTTTATGAGCCCCTCCTTTCCTTAATTATTTACTAGTTTTAAATCTGGCACCTATGGATAGTTTCTGAAATCTCTGGAAATAAGCGAAAGTGTTTTAAAATTATATTATATACATACAGTAACTCACAACTTATTTTATGCAGTGTATTTTTTGTTTTCAAAGCTCCATAAAAAGAGAACTAACAGAAACTAACACTAAAAATTGATTTCATTTAAAAGAAAAAATGTTATAGTCTAACAAACAAAAATAACTTATTGCAAAAATGTACATTTTAATGTAATATTTGGTGTGATAGATATCCTTTACTATCTGTCAGTGATTTTTGGCGATTTGGCATACATAGACGCTACCAGTTTTTAGGTAATACTCGGCGAAATAATTGGCCACTCCGTCAGTAGTGTTTTTTTAATCGTTTATTTATTAGTCACGTTTGCACAATACCCAATTTGAGCTTTGGATCGTTATCCTGGTAAAATCGGAAATCTGATCTTATAATTATTTTAAACTTGTCCATATTTTTTTCAACAAATTGTAAATTCCCAGTACCAGCAGCTGAACCGAATATGTTAAATTTAGATTCATCGGTGAAGATGACCGAATTAAAAAATTCGGTCAGATTCCTTGCAAAAGAGTTTTTTGGCGAAATTTAGCTTGCACAATCTGTTTTTCGGGTTTAAAAATGGTTTCATGCGTGAAACCGGCCATTAAAATCATGTTGGCTCAAGACACAACGAAAAGTTTCAACGCAACATTGTTTGCCTAGGTCAGCTTCAACTTTGGAGACCAGTTGTGCTGATAGTCTCTGATTTGACCTTATTTTTCTTAAAATGTTTTCCTCATCATGCTCATGGAAAATTTTATTTGGTGCTTTTGTTATGGACCCGATTTTCACAGATGAAGCGCTCAATGATTTTTTGGACTGTGGAAGCTTTAATGTTAACCATTTCTGCTATTTTTCGCTGTTGGCGGTAATTTTGGAAATGGTTTAAAACCAATTTTCGTTGTTCTATCGTTGTACGCGGACGCATTTGAACTTTTTTAAATTGACACTTGGCGTTACAAAATAGGACTCAAAATTCAACAGTAAATATTGTTAGAAGTAGAAAAAAGAACAACAAAAAAACCAACAACACTGCATTGAACTATTGGTACAGTAGAAATTGACTGCATAAAATAAGTTGTGAAATGAAAAACAAGCATTTTTCTGTATTTTTTAGTTTTAATATATGGCCGTTTCTATTCTGACGGGTGGAACATTTAGATGCTTTAAACGTCTTTTACTAATAGAAAGAAACACATTTTCAATTAAGTTATTTCTAGAAGGGGTAATATTTTGCTATATTACTATTGTTATCTATTTACAAGAATTTATATGAATCGACCAAATAGCCACGACAGATAAGATCATACCACAAAAACACAAAACTCTGTTAATTTTTAAACTTTTATTGTATTATTCTTTTTTATTTTGAAAGATGAGATATCAGACGATGATTATCAAATCAAACATCGTAGATAAATATAATCCAATAATAAGAAATATGCTCTTTAAGCCATGAAGGGTGCAACATGAATGAATTTTCTGTTCCCGCCAAATCTATGAATCTTAATGCTTCGAAGTGCAGAACAAATTTATATTTAAGCTTACGTCTAAAAAATTATATTATTGTAAAATACATATATATAGATATTTTACTTTAAATTTGCATCAAAAAAAGTATCAAATAGTGTGATTTGAAAATTGATGTTAAAAGTTGTCTAGAATAGAATCGTCCATATGTACCTATTAAAATATATGTACATTTTCGTATAATAAATATTTCAATGTTAAATGTAAAAATAAATGTTTATTGCTTGTTGGACTATAACATTTTTTCTTTTAAATAACACCAAATTTTTTCTTTAAGTTCTTGTTAGTTTTCTTTTATAAAGATTTGAAATACGTATATATAATACATTGTTCTTTAAATCATAAACATTAAGCTGTTTTAATTTTTTAAAAAATATGTATTTTGTTACTCCCATATAGTTTAATTATAATCACCTTTGTTGTCTTGGGCCTAAAATATCATATAAAATAAACAAAAAATCCCCTCGTCGGTAATTTTATTAGATTTTGATAGGTGAAATCCCTCAATTAAGTAAACAAAACCAGATGTCAAGCAAAGGTTTGAAATACAATCAAAAGAACTGTTTTGCCAAATATAAAAAATGTGATAATAAATTACTTCAATGTGTTCTTCTTCTAAAAAACAAATGTCCAAAGAAAGTATTCAACCTTTCAGTGAACTGCCATAAAAATAAACATCATTTTATTCATTTGAAAATATTCCAGAAACAAACAAAATTTTAAAATCAACTAAAGCAGATTATACCGGATTTCCTTTCAACATCGCCTGCTTAGTTCATTGGGCGGGGTGATATTTTGAATTACATATTTTGAAAACATAATTTCGACAGTCATGACCTCAGTCTTGATTCGTATAAAGAAGCTGCTTTTATTAAACACATCAACATTTATTGTATAAGTAAAGAATTAAAAATAATAAACTATTAAATCATGTCGAACCGAAAAATATAAATTAATTTTAGTGATAAGGCATCCCCCTCGCCTATAATGAAAGAAAGAAAGAAACAATTTCAGAAACCGCTTTAAGCTGGTTTTATTTTTTTTGTTTCTTAAGAAAATAAAACAAATTGAGCCTTCGACTTCGTCTAAAGATGATTGTGATTTAATTGTTTTTCTTTGCGAATATTTATAACCAATCAAAACCATTACATATTTCAATATGCTTATAAAAATTACAAACAAAAAATTGTTTTTGCCATAGATAACGGTCATTTGAATTCAGATTCAAATATATATATATATACATATAAATATATACAATATACATTTATGTATACATATGTATGTATATAAGTCTAAGTATAGACATTTTATATATGGTTGTATGTTTATATGTAATTGCTGTAATATGATCTGGAATCTCTCTCAGCCCAGCATTATAGTTGTCAGATGTGTTTTTATTTTTAATCAATTTAATAGCAATTTACAAAGTAGCTCAAACTGGTTCTGAAACTGGTTTATTGAATTTTGAACTTTATAGATTTATGGTTTGAATACAAAGCAAATAATATGAAAACCAGAATGTTTTTATATTGAGAAAAATATAATAAAATGTAGGCTAAGGAGGTTTTTGCATATTTTATTGATTATATTATATTTTGAGAGAATAATTTCTGATTGATTGTTACTAATTTAGATATTTTTGTTATTAACGCATTCGGCAATATTTTTTTATTGTTTTGTTCGAGTACTACAAAAAATCCCACTTCTTAAAACATTTCAGTTACATTAATTGGATATTTGAATATTGTTCTGTCTAATTTACAATTTCTTCTTCGTGATATTATCTAATAATTACTAAAGAACTAAAAACAAATACAAAACTTTAACAGTTTTGATTATTTTAAATAATTTTCACACAAAAAACATGTGAATTGAATTTTTATTTCGTTTTTACTGGAGAATGTTATTGATATAAAAAACAAAAAATGTTTTCCAAAATAGCCATATTGATATACGAAGCTATGCCAATTATAACAATGAAAAAAGTTCCGTCTAACAATCGCTCTAAATGTTTTGTTTTTCGTCAACATAATCATGAAACTGCTATTAAGAATTTGTTTTGTTGCAAGTTCTAAATTCGTTCCTTAATATAATTAGATAAACTTGAAGCATTTGATAAATATTTTTTTGAAATTTATACAGAATGTAGGTGAATTATTTCAATTACTCAGCTTTCCAACACTAAATATTTAGTTTATTAATTATTAATCATCTCGAACAACGGTATATTTCACACTTTCTGTATCACTATATACAATTCACCATACACAGCAGCTGTTTTAAAAAGATGGTGGTGGTGACAAAAATGAAATCTGCCACTTTAATTTATTCGCATTGAAATTGCAGACAAAATATATTTTAGTAAACAATTATCAGGCCATCTATTAAAAACACGTCTGCCAATATTTAATAATTAAAGAATAGCAACTACAATATTTAAACAAAAATGTTTACAAATATAGTGTAAGCAAATTCTTTGTTCATTCATTGTGTTCCAAAATAAAGTAAAAAGAAAATTATGCCATTGTAATAAAAATATATGTATGTCTGTAGATAGTTGCCAGTACGAATTTTAACATAAAATTATTTAAATTGATATTACATGTAAGTATGGTTTATATATTTTTCTTTAATATTATTTAATAATACAATGTTTCACAAAATTAGTTCGTTAAATTGAAAATAGTTTAAGACTTATTTGTTTTTTAATTTAACAACGCAGAAATATACATTTGTGCATATATGTATGTATGATACAAATAGAAAATGTGATTTCAGGCCAATTTTTCCACTTACTAAATACCTACGTACACAAAGTTTATTTATTCGCATTTTTATTTAAATATTTGCTGCGTTTGTAATTTTTGTTAGTTAATTTAACACATAATATTTATATGTATATATGTATGTATATTTATAGTTTCGCGGGAAATTTTAAAATATAACACATTTAAAATAATTGCACTTCAATTTTTTAAAGATGCCATAATAAAATTAAATATTTTAATTACTACAAATACCTACATATGTAAATAGTTTATATAAGCATGGACTACGAGCTCGTATTTTTAAAGCAAACCATTTTTATAAAAGAAAAAATTTAAAACAACGGTTGTATAATATATTCTAATATTTTTGCCAATTTCGATTAACGATTTCATTCTAGAACCGGATTCAGAAATTTTGGCCTTCTGTAAATCAAATACACATCGAGCCATAACCGCCAAAATAATGTATCCCACACCATAATCGATTGTTGTTTTTTAATCGAAATCGATAGTTCAACATCATTTAAAATTATTAAAATTAAATGTATTACACAAAACAATATTTACATTATAAATTTTAAAATAATGGCTTTATTCAAACTGATTTTATTTAAAAAAAACCTTCCCCTGTAAAATTTTGAGTTTGTGGGATACATTTTTTCGGCGGTTATGGCTCGACATGATTTCAGTTTTAATTAAATAAAGTTTTTGCAATGTACAAAGTTGTAAGATTTTACTATTATTAGTTTCTGAAAGTCGCTTGTTTTATTTAAATCACTCGATTTACAGAACAGAAGCAAAAAACTACTGTAACAATTTTTAGCAACATAAAAATAACTAAACAACTCTATTATTTGTCTTTTACAGATTAGAAATCTAAGAAAAACCAAACATGCATACAAATACAGCAGTGCCTGATGGCGGTTGGGGCTGGGTTATAGTAGCAGCTGTAGCTCTAATAAATGTAAGTTGCTACAAACATACCTTGTAATAAAATTCTTAATTAATTAAATATATATTATTTTGTACAGATGACAAATCAATCTATATTATCGGTATTCGGTTTACTGTTCGGTTCCCAATTAAGAGAAATGCAACAAGAAACATTTACCGCAGCTTTAATAACCAATCTCAATAGTTTGGCATTAAATTTTTCCGGTCTTTTCATAGGACCGGCTATAAAAAGTTTTAAACCTCGCAATGTAGCAGCTACGGGCTGTGTAATGGTCTCATTTGGCTTAATGTTATGTGCCTTTGCTACCCAGGGATGGCATTTCTTTATAGGCTATGGATTTTTCGTAAGTTAAAGTAGCAAATTAAAAAATTTAACTCAAATTCTAATAGTTTTATTTTCTTTTTCTATTTTATAGGTGGGCATAGGTTTAGGTTTAATATCGCCCTCTACATTTATGGCCATTAATTCATATTTTACTACAAAACGTGGCAGAGCTGTAGGAGTTTCATTGGCCGGTGCTGGTTTGGGCCAAGTTTTTATACCTCATATTGTAAGAATCTTTTTGGAAAACCATGGTTATCGTTTTGCTGTCTTAGCCATGTCGTTGTTGTCTTTAACTGGGGTAAGTGTAATATATTTTTTAACAATAGTTTGTCCATTTAAATACTAATTCAAAATGTTTTCTTTTTACTTTAGCTTATAGGTGCTTTATTATTGAAACCCTTAGATCCTGTTAAATACAATAATCGTCAACATATACAATTTATTTTGGAAAACAATGACAAACAAGCTAAAGATGGTTCTGTAATGGAAATAAACATCGGTAATGCCGATTGCCCTGATAATGATGATCACAATAAAGACAAACAAAAAGGGCAGGAATCTGCTTTATTGCCCCACAATAATAAAGTTTATCAAGAGTGTTCAGAGAAACTTGAACAAAATCGTTTGCCTAATTCGGAAAAATTATGCAGTAAAATTTGCCAGCGCTTGGTGCAGGCCATGGATTTGGAATTGTTAAAAGATCCTGCTTTCTGGAGTATAATCATTGGCATGGCTTTGGTTTATACATCTACCATAAACTTCACCATGATATTTCCCAGTTTCTTGCAGGTAATTTCAATTGTTTTTTTAAAGCTAGGACTTAAATTTTAAACTGGTTATACCTACATATATTTTATTTGCAGTACTCTGTAGGCTTTACAAAATCAACAACAGCAAATTGTATGTCCATAATGGCTGGTGCTGATATCATCTGTCGTTTATTACTACCCTGCATAACAGATAAATTGAAAATACCTTATCGTGTTATATTTTTATTGGGCACCGTAGGTCTATTAATATCCAGAGCTGGTAAGTTAAGCATATAAAATAAACTAATGTAATTTTAAAGTTTACGATTTCAATTTTTAGCTCTGGCTGAATCTGTTGATCTCACCAGCATTATTGTAATGTCCATATTTACCGGTATGACTAAATCAGCCACAGTTTTAAACAACAATCTAACCATATCGGGTCATGTTAAGCCAGAAAAGTTGCCTGGTGGCTTGGGCTTAAATATGATTTCCAAAGGTATTTTGGTTATAACAATTGGTCAATTATTGGGCTGGATAAGAGATTTCACCGACTCGTACATTTTATGTTTACACGCTCAAAATGGTCTTTTACTTTTGGTCATTGCGTTCTGGACGCCAGAAATATGCTTCAGATACCGTAAATATTTAACGGAAAAGAGATTGGCTAAACAACCAGAAATATTAGATGTAGAGCAACAGCCACTGGAAGCTGGCAAAAGTTTGACAACAAACGCAAACAAAATTGACTACTAATTTTTCTTAGAGAAAAATTTTTTATATACATTTTATTTAATTAATGCCTGATATTTTAAGCGATTATATTTTTATATATTCAAAGTATTATTAGTTTCTAAACTGTCTATATGTTATAAGCTAAGCGAACATATTTATAAGGTGATATTGTCAATAATTGATTCGAGTTCTAAGATTTATATTTAATACTACTAATAATTTTATAAGACTTATTTAAAACATAAAATAAAACACCTTTTATATACCATTAGAGAATTTTATTTTTTAACTTGTAGCTTCTTTGAAGCCCTTTGCCATTTTTTATTATTTCAATTTGGAGCTTTTACAAAAGTAGATTACAATTAAAATTTTATTGGCCAGAAACCAAGGGTTCTCCTGTTTCGGTATTGAAGAAAACTTTACGCTCAATACCTTCTTCAGTAATGATGCCAATACGTACTACGCCTCCGGAGCTACCATCATGGTATATAGCATGTCTTACAGCTGTAAAGATTTAAACAACTATAAATATAAAATAATAAACGTGTATTTGTATTTAATACAATTATAGCTCCAAATTTTCAATCTTTTAACTGAGTGACAAACAAAATCACTCTAAACATTTTCAGATAATACATTTATCTGTAAAAATTCTTGCTATTTTCTATATAAAGCAAGATTACAACAACAAACGTTTAAAAATATTTTACTCCATCCAGTTTTTTTGGATTATAATTTTTTGGTAATTCTAAATCACCAAAAAGAATATGATTTGACTCACCCTTTTTAACAAATTCAATACAATCGTCTTTCTTCATGTTTGGCTTGAAAAACTCACGCACAAACCCATAAATATAACTAGAACCGGATCCTCCAATTGTCACGGGTTCGCGTTTTAACATGCCACCCAAAGGAATAGAATAAACTTGACCACCATTCCTTTTGTCCCAACCAGCTACAATAATGCCAGCCACCAACGAATCACGATAATTATAACAATAATTACGGAACTCAGAAGCAGCTTCAGCCACCAAAGGTTCATCACCGGTCTGGTTTTCGTGGTAGTTCAAAGAGTAAGCAACAATATCGGCAATGGCTTGAGTATCAGCGGCAGAACCACTGCGACAGCAATAGATTTTATCAGTGATGCGGGTAAGTTTGTCGGTAACTCTGTTGGCAACAGAATCACGATAATTATAACAATAATTACGGAACTCAGAAGCAGCTTCAGCCACCAAAGGTTCATCACCGGTCTGGTTTTCGTGGTAGTTCAAAGAGTAAGCAACAATATCGGCAATGGCTTGAGTATCAGCGGCAGAACCACTGCGACAGCAATAGATTTTATCAGTGATGCGGGTAAGTTTGTCGGTAACTCTGTTGGCAACATAAACACCAGTACTAGTGCGGGAATCGGCACCAATGACCACACCGCCATCAAATTCAACAGCCATAATGGTGGTCTACAACGAAAAATTAGCAAACATTAATATTTCTGTCAATTATTATTATACAATTAAACTTACGCCAGTGCTGTGGGCAGCATCCATCCAATTGTTACCGAAAACCATATTATATTTTTCTGTTTTTTTTCAAGATTTCTAAAAAATATCAAAAATTTGCGGCTGTTTCTAAAATTTTTTGCAAAATGACTTGAATGTTTTTTGCTTCTTCTTTTTGATTTGGGAAATGTATCGTAAAGTGATAATTTGCAAGTCATTTTATCAGGGTTACACATGTCATCGATAAGGTAACTTTAGCAACCAATAAGAAAGAATTTCGGAAAATAATGATTATCACATATTTTTTGTTTAATCGTCTTATTTTATTTATCACATAAAACGAGATTATTATTATATTATGAAATAAAAAAGTTTTAAAATTTTAATATTCAATTAATAATCTGGCATTATCTACTATGAATTTCTGACAGTAATCTGGCAAATTGTTTGGTAAACTGACATGTTTTGTTTATTGTCATAGTAAACATAACCCTAAAATTTTAAAATAATTATAATCTTTAATAAAACAAATTTGTTGAAAAAAATGGCTAACATAGCCCTTAGTGAAGCTGAAAAAACATTTATCTTACATGGCGTTGAGGTACTTTTATTCATTTAATTTGTTTATATGTTAAATAATTTGTTTTCTTTTATGAACACAGGAAGACTTTCGTTGTGATGGTCGATCACGTCGAGACTACCGACCCATGGAGCTAGAATGTGAGGTGGTAAATAATGCCAGTGGTTCGGCTAGATTACGACTTGCAAATACAGATATATTAGTGGGAGTAAAATGTGAAATAGACAAACCTTCACCGCTTTTTCCAAATCAGGGAAAAATTGAATTCTTTGTAGATTGGTAAGAAAAAGTAATTTTAGTGTTCCAAAGTACAAATTTAAGGAATATGAATTTTAGTTCGGCAAATGCTACACCCGAATTTGAAGGCAGAGGTGGTGAAGATTTGGCTTTAGAATTATCAGATACGTTGGCAAATGCATATGAGTCTCCTCTGGCTTTTGATTTAAAGCCCTTGTGCATATTGCCGGGTCAACAATGTTGGAAGTTATATGTTGATATTTTGGTAAATTATAAAATATATTAAATATACACAACAAATATTCATGGAAAAGAAAAAATTAGATTTTAGAATGTGGAGGCAATTTATTCGATGCAGTTTCCTTAGCTGCAAAAGCAGCCATATTTAATTGTAAAATTCCGCGAGTAACTGCTGCCTTGATGGATGCTGGCGAAGCTGAGCTTATAATTAGTGATGATCCTTACGACTGTACCCGCATAGATATAGAAAATATACCCATATTGGTGACGGTATGTAAAATTGGTGATTGTTGTTTGGTGGATCCCTCGGCAGAGGAGGAAGAATGTAGTACTGCTAGTGTGGTGGTAGCAGTGTCGAAACGAAACAATAAAAGTGGGTAATGGTATAATTAAGCGTAAATGTTAATATAAACATTTCTTTTTCATATTTAGATTACGTATCTCATACGCACACTGTTGGTGGCGGATCGCTACACAAAGACACCATGTACAATTGCTTAAAATTGGGTATGACAGCTGCCGAATATCTGAATGAAGCTTTAGTTAAAGCTGTAAGGTTGGAGGAAGGTCGTGTGGGTCCCAAAAGAAAGGAAACAGTTGGTTTTTTGAAATGAAACATTTATAAAAATTATTTTAATTTGGTTAGTAAAACGAACAGGTTTTTAAGTTTTATTAAAAAGACCCCATTAAATTGTTGTTCAAATAAATGATTTTTGATATCGTAAATTTTAACTAACCCTCGATCTATTATTACTTTCTATGTTACTAATGACTAGTTTCTCTTTTTGGTTTGTTTATTAGAGGAAGAAGATTTCTTTTCCTTTTCAGGTTGTTTGGGTGCACCTCCGCTAAACAACGATGTGAACATTTCACTTATTTCTGGAATTTCATTATTCATTTTAGGGAATTGAATATTTTCCAATTCTTTCTTAGTTTCGGGATCGTTGATCATCTTAGGTAATACCAACATTAAAACCAAAGGTAATACCATCATCAAGACCATCGGACTGAACAGGAAGTCAGTGATCTATAAATTATTTTAAACTGTTATCTAAAAATTATTTAGAGTTTGTATTAATACATACCTTCCATTGTTCACGAGTTTGGAAATATTTAAATCTGGTTAAAGCCTTCAGTTTTAGAGGATAAGGTACTTGAACAATTTGAGAGGGTTGCACATAGTTGACCTTACGGGCACGGAATTTACCCTTTGGATTAATTTCTACCCTTATGGGCTCATAGAAGTAGTCAGCATTGTAAATTTCTACTACATAACTACCCGATGGTACTGAGCTAATAATAAAGGAGCCATCTTCTCTAATGAAACCCTTGTATTCGCCGCCATTAATTGTCAATACGGTTTCGGTCTGCCATTTGTCCTTGCTGTTTGCTACACCCGCATTTGGATTGTAACTCATGCCCATTTGTATCTCTGGCGGATAGACTTTGCCCTCTATTGTATACAAACCAGATACTTCATCCTTGGAAGTTTAAAATGTTATTAACAAAGAAAAAAAAAAGTAAATTAAAATATATTTTCTTACCACTAATTCATCTTGTATTATCATTTCAGCTTGCGTCAAACATAATATAGAACATAAGGCGAATAGCCCTAATAAGAATGTATTAAACATATTGTGGTATTTACAATTTTAGTTAATAATTTATAATACTTTTTCCTTTTTATTTTGGCTATACGTAAAAAGTTATAATTTTTCACGAGTCAGATGTTTTTACACTAAATTGATAAATGTCATGAAATATCTGACATTTTAGTTTTAAAAGTGCAACCAAGTTTTTTGATGTGTCATAAATGGGTGTATGTTGATATTTATAGTAATAGATTATGAGATATAAAAATTAAGATGGCCGGAAACGGTTAATTAACGTACTTTTATTATAAATTCAAAACATTTACTAGCAGTTAACTCCTGTTACACGTTTATAGCTTTCAAATTCAATTTGCATCATATATGAAACCTGTAAAAATCTTACAATTTTCCAATCAACCATGCTAAAAATCAAAGAGGTTTTCAATAAGAAATTTGTTTTTCAAAACGAAACAAATTTACTTTATGAAACGCAATATGGTCTAGAGGCGTGTTTGGTCCTCGATGGCTACGATGAATTATTAAATATTTTAATTAGGAAAGAGCAGGTTTGGCAATTATAACTGAAATATTATATCTGGCAGATGTTGACCACGACCTCGCATACAGATGTCTTTTATTAACATTTTCAATCAACTCTGTGTTTAACACAAAAAATATTATTAACACTAAATTTGCCTTTGCAAAGAATTCTTTGTTTCTGTGTCTATGTGATGTATGTACATATATCACCGTCCTGCTGAAATAATATGCCAGTGATATATTATTAATTATCAGCCATGTCACAGAATTTAATTCCGTTCGGAAGTGGAATTAAATCCATTTTGTGCTTCTATAGAAAAAAAAAAACGAACAATTTTTCCGGAATGAAACCTAGAAATGCTTAACATTACAATTCCACATAGCAAATTGAAAGTGGTTTCATTCCGAAAAAAATTAATTAAATTCTTTGACATGGCTGTATATGCCAAAATAGCGCGATCTGGCCATCTTAACTGCATTTTCGACCACAGCGCTCAGCAGTGAAACGTTCAGCATTGAAAGAAGCCCAAAATATCACGAATTTAACGAAATGTAGCTTTTATAGATCCATCATTTTCCACTACAAGCAAAATGTCAAAACTTTCTTGTTATTGAAAAATAAAGTGCTTGTTGAAAAAACATTTAGTAATAAACAACTGATCGATTATATTTTATTTGACTAGACTCAAAAACTAGAGCTTTTAAGTGATAGATCTATTTTTAGTGGAATAGTGGGTGATTCCTATCAATTTTTGTATGATTCAGAAATTTTTAAATTAAGTAATTTTCAGCAGCTTATCGAGATTATAAAATTTATTATTGCAAAGTATTTTTACAAAAAAATTAAAAAAAAATGGTTTTAATTTTTTTATTCTCTTCTAATTTAATTTGTTTAATATTAGGCATCTAAATAATTGTATTAATATTATTTATTAATATAATGTACTATACTGCAAATTTGGGTCCCACGAGCTTGTGGCATTTTTTTTAATAAAATAAATGTTAATTTGCTTTGTCCTGTAATATGGCACTCAAATGTTTTCGGGTTTGCTTAAAGGTAAGTGAAAAAATTAAACAAATGTGTTCCAATTGTTTTGTCCGTAACTGTTGTCGTAGTCCTTTTAAAAATTTCAATTCATTTTTATTTTTTTAACCCAAATAACAACGCTAAATTGTTGACACCACCTGTTGTAAATGCTCAAATGTGTGACTCAGACGGAGAAGGAAATTATGAATGCAAATCGAAATGCGAAAATATGTATATAAATAAATAGAAAACAAAACAAACATGTGATTGAACACAAAAAAATAATAATTCGAAATGAAATTGAAATTCACAGGTAAAAACTCGCCAAACAACTTTATGAAACAAATTAGACCTGTTTCACTCTCATCAGTTCTGACTGTCAAGTCAAGTATTTTTCAATGAGAAGGAAAGAGAAAATTATCTTTTATCTTTTTCCTGTCAAGTATTTTTTAATGAGAAGGAAAGAGAAAATTATCTTTTATCTTTTTCCTTCTCATTGAAAAATACTTGACTTGACAGTCAGAACTGATCACTGTGAAACAGGACTTACAGGTATGAAATGATAGGTACAATTAAAAACTAAAAAGAGAAATTTACATTCACAAACAGCGAGCGATTTGGTTATTTCAAGCTTGTGAGAGAAGATTATTTTTGTAAGAATAAACCTGTGCTTTTTTAAACATTTCGAATGAGAATAACAAATAAATATTTGAGGTTCCTAAACTTGTTTTAAAATTTTATGTAAATAAACTGTGCGTAGTACAATTAAGATTGTGTATTGCCCTGCAAAATAATCATTCACATACGAGTATAAACGTGTGTCTTTTATTTTACTCTCCACCACTATAAGTGGTGAATGAGGGTAACACTGAGAAATACTCATCTGAGACCCAACAAAGTATGTATATATATTCTTGGACATTACGAAACTCTAAGTCGATAGAGCCATGTCCGTCTGTCCGTCTGTCTGTGTAAAACACTCTCACGTCCAAAGCACACAACCGAAATCAACAAAGTTTACAAAAACCTGCTTATAGTTCTCCTAAGCAGTTTGGTATTGAAAATCAGAAAAATCGGTATAGTGGAACAAGAGTTATGGATGAAAATGCAAGACAACCTCCATAAAAATTGATATTTTTAAAAATTTTTCTTGCTATATTTTTAAATATATTGCAGATAATATCACGAAATTTTGTATATATTGTGTGAGGAAAATAGTAAGAATGATTTCTCATAGCCCCCATACAAAAATCTTCCCGAAATATTGCTCAATTATACATAAATGCCTTATATACATAAATGCAGGAATAAGCTTATTGCAAAAAGTAATTTTTTTTAGTTCGGTCCATGTTTGACTATAGACCACATATAAAGTCTAATTTCGACGTGAAATATCCTCATATGCATGAAAATCACTGTTCCAAAATTTAAGAGGATCGGCCCATAATTTGTCATAGCTGCCATATAAGAACCATTTCCGAAAGCAAATAAACCCACAAAAATGTCTAATAAATATCGATATCGAACCAACTTTTATACAGATCAGTAATTTTAATTCAGAAATCATACCAGTATCGGTTATACGGCAATTATGCTACTAGATTTTGTAGATGTCTGTCAATAATTGGTAATAGCTCCCGAATTAAGTCCACTTCCGAGCATACTAAACAACCATACAACTCTTGTAAATAAAGTTATTGAGATAAAATTCAACCAAAATAAGCCTCAAATATGTAGAAACCACATTAGTAGATACTGGATTTAGAAGCTATCAGTCCATAACTGGTCTACTTCTACTATTCCACCCATAAATATTTTGTAAATAATATTATTGAGATCAAATTCAAACAAAAAAGCCTCTTATATCTTAACCTTTTTTATACTCTGTTTCTTAACTTGTTGTGAATATGGAAAAATGTTCTTTTAACTTTATAAATTGTTAAACTACTCTCTATAAATTACAGTAAGAATCGGTATAAATGGTCAAAATTAGATAAAATTTCAAAACATTTAAAATAAAATCACATTAGTGAATTATGACCAACAATAAATATATAAAATACTAATAAAATTTGCACTAAGACTGAATAGAAAACACAGAATTAGGATATACTAGTCCTAAAACCAGTGTAGTTTCTGTATTTCTTATTACGTTTAGGTGGAGGGTATTAAAGATTCGGCACAGCCGTATACAGCACTCTAAATTGTTTTTAGCCTGCTGTGGTGAATGTATTTAATGCTTTAAACTAACTTTACGTCAACAAAAAACAAAAGAGTTTATATTTGTAGTTTCAATTTAAAAATTGGTTTTTACCGTTGGTATGAACTAACTAAAGTGTCCAACACAAACATTAGGTTTAAACATTTCAGTTTAAACAACTTCGTTCAGTTGAGTACGGTCTGGTGTTAACAACGGTTGTAAGTTACGGAAGAACGATACAAAGCGGGCGCTTTAAATTGTGTGAATAATTGTAAGAAAAAAAAATATATACAAACAACAATTATTTAATTTTACTAAAAAAAATAAAAGGACAAAAAAGAGGTGATACGCAAAACAAAATATTTAAAAAGTGAGTGTCAAGGTGTTGTATAAAATAAAAAAATTAATTGATGTAAAAAAAACTTTTAAAAGTTATTTAAAAAATTATTATAATGATGACTTTATTTTAAGTGAAATGTAGTTGGTTAACACACCTCTTAAAGAAAGTGTTTTTTGTTTTCTTTTTTGAAACCATTTTGTCTGCCTCATTTAGTAATGACAACATTTTAGCTTTTGCGTTTTGTTTTCAACAATTACACATGTTTTGATTTCAAAACATTGTGCCACATACGAGTATGAATATCAGATAAAGTGAAAACTTGCCACAGAAAACGAAAAAAATAAATACATACCTACATACATCAAGTTTAAATTCAAAACAAGTCAAGTTATTTTTTTTCAGACAGCAAACGACCGACGACCATACATTCCAACCAACAAACAAACCATAATCAATGACAACAAAGTGAAAAACTCATACTAAATTCATTTACAAAAAAGTGCTAATAATAAAAAATAATAATATAAACAATCATCACGGTCTAAGTATGGTGAGATAATTTAAAATCATTAAAAAAATTCCACAAAACTGGTTTTTTTTTCATTGATGCTGTATAACAACAAACAGTGCTGAAAACTTAGCGCTTTAGAAATTAAAAAAAAAAAAAAAACAAACAAGAAAGTATAGTCGGTCAATATAAAGTATATGTATAAAACAGTTTTTCAGAAATGGGCGTTATATGGGAGATATAACCTATTGTGGACCGATCATCCAAAATTTTAGTGTCATGAATTCTGTGAATATAAATATTGTGTATGTTAAACTTTATCTCTTATATGGGAGTTTCGACTAATTAGGGACCGACCATTATAAAATTAGGTGTCATCATTTATGTATATTATTTTTGTCGAATTTTATTTGATTACCAACATTCTTAAGAAATTTATGATCGTTAAAGTGATTTTCGGAAGTGGGCCTTATATGGGAGCTACGACTAATTATGGACCGATTACAATGAAATTGTACGGTGTTGTTTGTATACATATGAAATATATTTGCGTTCAATATCATTTGGATACCAACATTTTTGAGAGTTATGCTCTTTAAAGTGATTTTCGGAAGTGGGCCTTATAGGGGAGCTATGACTAATTATAAACCGATCTGCACAAAATTTGTAGATGTGATTTGGCTTCATTTACCACTCATTTGTGATGAAATTTGTTTGGTTCCTTGCATAATTCAAACATTTATGATCGGTAAACACCAATTTCCTTGGGCCGAAAAAATATCACGTACCAAATTTTATCGAAATATCTTCAAAATTGTGACCTGTACTCTGCGCACAAGCTTTACATGGACAAGCAGCCATACAGCCAGACGGACGGACATCGTTAAATCGACTCAGAAAGTGATTCTGAGTCGATCGGTATACTTTAAGGTGGGTGTGGGAGCAATATTTCTGGGCGTTACAAACATATGCACAAATCCAAAATACCCTCCCCACTATGGTGGTGTAGGGTATAAAAACAAATTACAAAATATGTATTGTTAAGTTTTAAATATTCTACCGGTTTTGGCTAATATGTATCGAAGTGAGATGTTTTGTTGTCTATTATTTACAAGTAAACCAAAATTCTTTTAGTGTTTTTGTTACTAAATATGGATATAGGGAATGTATTTATATGAGGAATTATAAACAATTTTTAGAGAAATATCACTGACTGATTTCGGTAGTTTTTTCTTTCTAAATATAGTGGGTTTATAGAATTGGTATTAAAAACTAAGAAAAATTTTAACACAAACAGTAACCTTTGAATTTGCAAATATCCCAGTTATTTTAGGGATTAAATATTTATATAAATTGATCAGATGTACATGAGTTTTGAACAAGAACTTTGATTTCCAACAGGGGCATAATAAAATAACACGAACGTTTTCAACAGGATGGTGTAAATTTTTTGCAAATTAAATTTTCCTATCATATAAAGGGTGATTTTTTAGCAACTGTCTTTTTGGCAGCACAGATGTTTTCGTGTAACAAGTTACTCTTTGAAGAAGAAAGAAACGTCGCAAAGTAGGTCTTGGTTGACTAACAACTCGCACGTCATTGTCATTATTTCTTAAGGGCAATCAGGCTCGTTGTCGGCTATTTGCCTCCGACAATTTTGCTTCCCACAATGGCCCTATTGAGAGAAGAGTTCGGTGAACAGTTTATTTCACGTTTGAGGTCGTTCAATTGGCCGCCTAGATCGTGCGTTTTCTATAGGGACAAGTCCGCAACGGTTGACGCACTGGAAGCTAATTTTGAAGAATTTATTCGTGAGATACCGGCCTATATGTTGGAGTGAGTATGCACGCTAGCCAGATCGTTTTATCGATTAAAATAAAGATTTCACACATTTCTCTAAATTGTACATTTTTAATCGATTTCGAAAGCTCACTATTTTGCGATATTTCCCTAATCATGAGAGTTAACTTCACTGGATTGTATTAGTTCAGTATCAGTATAGAGCCAATCAAAGCGAGTGCAGATATAAAACTCAAATTCCATGACGTGATTACAAAAAGACCCACTATTTACCACTATTTAATATTAATATTACCTTCCTTTTGAACGATTGTTGTAAGAGAGGGAGAAGTACGAGTATATCAAGTTTAACATACAATTAACTGTAGTTTAACCGTCAGGTGTTTTGTTTGCTATTTAAGTAATTGTTGAATCAAAATTTAAAATTTTAGCACAAAAAACAACTTCAAATTTAACATAATACGAATTTATAATATAGTATACTATAAATCAAATGACAAGTCTATTCATCTTTCATACCATTGAGTATTTTCTAAACAATATGTTAATGTTTTTTTTTTAATATAAAATTGTAATTCTTTCATAATATACAATATTTTATGTCATTTTACTCTTGTGTATGCGTGACATAGCAAATATAATTTGTTAAAAACATTCTTAAATATAAAGGTAAGTTTAGACGATATGTTGAATCAGCATATATATGCTGACAGCCATATGATTACAATTAGCAGCAAATTCCTATGTCATATGTTAGACGTTTACACGATATGTTGAAAGTAGCAAATTTTTTGATGTCAGCATATGTCAGCAAATGAAATGTCAACATAAGAGTTAGCATACGATTTTTGTGTTTATACGATATGTTGAATTTTATGTGGTGCTACATATGCTGAGTCGTATAAACATTTGTTTGTAAAATTAATCAGTTTGACAACATTTTTCAATTATTATACAACTTCTGTATTTTATGTGAAATTTTTGAAATAAAATTAAATAATAAAAATATCAATAAAAAAAAAAACATAAATGATGACGTGGGAGGAAATTGGTCTAGCTATTACGTTTTTAAGCAAATTTTTATATGCAAATCTGTCTTAATAAACGTTTGTTAAATTTAATAATCGTTTTTGAATAAGGGGGTTATTGTTTATTTCTAGAGACCTGGGGCCAAATTATCGCATTCGATATCGAGTAAAATTGATCGAAATTTTCTTATTTGAGATTATGGCATACGATATCGAGCAAGAAATTTAGAATATTTTATCATAATTTCGATATCGAAATCATTTTTCGATACGTTAGCTCATTCGATCACCAATGCAGTAATTTGTCGATTAATTTGAACAATGCCTCCGACCATTATATTGCGTTTTGTGTTCTTGTGTGTGTATGTGTGTAGGTACATATGCAACAAGAATTGTATTTACATAAAAAAAACTATCGGCAGGTGGGCTTAAAGGTCGTGATACACTATCGTACACAATCGTACGATTCATTCAGTGGAAAATCTGACCGATATCTATCACACTCAAAAAAAATCGCAACAAAGTATATCATAGGTGCCACACTATTACACAAAAAAGATGCAAAAACATATGTTTTTGCTAATGTCAACAAACGCAGTTCTCCGCAATTTAAATTAATATTTGTGTTCAATTATTTTGTTGTTATATGTGAATATAATAAATTGTATAAACTATACAAACAATTAAAAAATGTTAAACGTCGTCTGTCCTTTAGATTATAATTTGTGATTTAAATCAATAAAGCCGACATTGTTGTTTTCTTATCAGCTTTATTAGAAAATACAACTCTGATCGCATATGAATTTGCCATATGCTGAAAAGCTTGCATACGCTTTTCAACAAATAACATATCTGTCAACATACGCAGGAAATTTGTCAAACACTAATAATATGCTGTTTACACGATATGCTAAAATTACCAACATACGTTTGTTGGCATTGTTAACAAAGTGTTAGCAAATGTTGTTAAACATACGTATGCTGAAAAAATTTTGCGTTTACACGATATGTAAGCACTTGTCACAAATTTTTCAGCATAAATATGCTGATTCAACATATCGTCTATACTTAGCTTAATACATATTAACAATAAAAATTCATTTAATACAAAATATTTCAGTGTCATTTTTTCAAACTTGTTTTACTTAATGGTAGTATGCATTGTTATTTCGTATCTATTAACTTTTAATGTATATTATTGCGTTTGCGCATATGTTTTATTTGTTGTTTAGTAAACATCGACAAGTATCAACAAACTACAGCCATTGCCAGACCAGCAAAACCAAACCTTCGAACCGTCAGCTTCAGTTTGCTATATGGTGATGTTGGTTGCTGGTGGTGGTGCAATAAGCTGGTAATCGTACAAATATATGGACTTGATGTTTGTTTTAAAAAAGTTGTTGTTTTGATTTTAGAGTATGCAATTGTGATGCCGGTTTTATTTTACTAGTATTAGACAACCAAACACAATAACAACAAAAACACAATTTTATTTGTAATTTATAGATC
Organism: Bellardia pandia; assembly: GCA_916048285.2. NCBI lineage: Eukaryota > Metazoa > Arthropoda > Insecta > Diptera > Calliphoridae > Bellardia > Bellardia pandia. The sequence goes on from OU696533.1 coordinate 13,271,514, forward strand.
AAGTATTCTGTACAAGTACTTGAGAGAGAACTGAATATGGAAACGAATCTAATCTTATTTGAAAAACGTTTAGGAATTAGTTTTAGAGTGGGCGTCTAGGTAAAAAGGCTGGTGTGAGTCATCATCACACGCTCACCTAGAGACCAATACGGTCCATTGTGACGCCTTAGTTAGGGATACAAATAAGAGTATAGAAAGTAGGTGAAATGAAAAGCGAAAGCACAAGATAAGAAAGGAATAATAGAGTATAAAGAGAAGAAAGAGATCGGACCAAACCCTACTCAGACATATATCTACCACGTGTGCGACCAGCACCCAGTCTACTACCGCGTAGCTAGGCAATTCCCATTACGAATCCCATCAGACTCTCTAGCCCACAGCCCGAGACATCCCCTAATTCGCCCAAGAATCTATTACCCAGCCACCTCAGCCTGCTGCCCTACAACCTGGGACAATGACACAGAATGTGCTCAACCGTCTCCAGTTCATCCGGGTCCTCGGCGTTTAACTAAAAGCAAGTTTTACTCTTATACTAAAATGTTTGTTATAAAATATTTTTTCTGGGTTAGTCACAGAAACAATTTTTTCTGGACATTTGCTATATTTTAGTAATTGTTAAAATATTAATTACTAAAATATTAATTAAAAAAGGTAAAATAAACTATAAAAAGAGGACATTTGTTATTTTAAAATAAAATTTTGCATTTTATGACAATTTTGATATTATTGCTAAAATATAGAAAAAGAGCGGCCAATTACCCACTGAATTTCGATAAATTATGCGAAACAAATTCATTGTTTCGTACCAGTGTTAAAACCTCTCTATACCGTATTTAAAAAAATGGCCCATTCATACCACCAGAGTACGTAGCGCACCATAAAGTGACACGATCAGCATGCAAGAGCATCTAAAAAATTGAAAACAGGATTTTTAAGAGCATATCGGCCGGTATCTCACGAATATATTCTTTAATATTTGCTTGCAGTGCGTCAACCGTTGCGGGCTTGTCTTTATAGATATGAGCCATAACATAACATCACAAAAAATTGTCTAAAGACTTTAAATCGCAGCATCTATGCGGCCATTTGACCAGCCTTAAAAGTTAAATAAAATATTCACCGAACTCGTTTCCCAATTGGGCTATTGTTTCGCGTGCTGTGTGGCATATGACATCGTCTTATTTTAACCACATGTCAGCTAAGTCCAGCCCTTCCATTTTGGACAAAAAATGATTTGTAATCATCGCACGGTAGCACTCGCCATTCACAGTAACGTTCCTGTCTTTGTCGTCTTTGAAAAGTACGGTTGTCGTCTTTGAAAAAGTAAGGTTTTGTTATGCAATGGCAATTCCTGCAATGCTACTGGCCGATCTTCACAAAAAATTCGACAATTTTGCTTGTTTACGTAGTGTTACTTTCTATCGTTTCTTTCAAGGTACGAAGAACCATTTTTTAGAAATTCAAGACGAATTAAACAAACTATATCAACGAGTTTTTAACTATGGTAAACTGTTTGAAGATTTTAAATCATTAGATGCTATACAATCGCCAGTTCATTCTTTTCCTAAGAGAAAATCTTCAAGAAAAATCAATAAGGAAAAACAAGTTGACCCTTCTGTGAATCCTAACGGACCATCGATACAATGTAATCTTGATGTTGTTACTACGTTTTAGTTCGTGAATATGAATGTAATGAAATATCGACCCAAAAAAAAGCTAATTATTACCTACGATAATCAGTTTCATATTACGTACCAAAATGTTCGAGGAATGAAAACTAAATGCTCCAAATTATATCAATAAAGTTATGATTTTATTCATCATGTTATTAGTCTCATTGAGACCTGGCTTAATAATACTTTTTTAAAAACTAAGATTTTTAATATTTCATTAAATAATGGCTACTTTTCCAATATTTGGAAAAAATCATATATTATCCTTCTATTTAAATCTGGTAATAAATCACACATAACGAATTATAGAGGCATAGCTAAACTTAGAGCAATCCCAAGTTTCTTCGTTACAAACACCTTTTCAACATGGTTTTCGGCTAATATTTTGCAGTTAACATCTTTAGTCAATAATGGCTTTGTCAACGGTCAACTTACTGCTGCCATTTACACAGATTTTAGTAAAGCTTTTGACAAAGTTAAGCACAATCTTCTGTTAAAAATATTGGATGTTATGGGTTTCAACAACATTTGTTTAAACTGATTTAAAACATATCTTTTAAATAGAACACAGTCCGTAAAATTTAATGGTGCAATTTTCAAAAAGATATTGGTAAAGGCCAGCGTCCCGCACGGAAGTCATCTCGGCCTTATTTTGTTTTTGCTGTTTGTAAACGACATGCCTGAAGCAATCAAATACTCAAATATATTGATGTTAGCGGATGATGTGAAAATATTTTATCGTTTTAAAAATTCAGCAGATCACATTTATCTGCAGTATGATTTGGATAATTTTAATAACTGGTGTGACTTTAATTTAATGTCATCAAGATGTTTAAAGTAAAAAGCTTAAAACTTATTACCACATTATGTTAACATGAATCACGAAGTTAATGAAATGAATTGGTATTTCTAAATTTTTTTGCATATAAATTCATTATATCTATAAAACACACACTATTCTATCAAACACAGACTATTCTATTGAATTACTGCGATAATGTTTTTATATATAGCATTATGTATTTAGATTTTATTATAAGTACTTTAGCTTAAACATTCTATACTATACAAACCTATTTTACAACCATTATATTATTATCTGTCTTTTATAATAAATTATCAGCAAGAAATATTAAGTATACTTTGAAAGTCAATAGTTGGGAAATAAACGTGGTCGTAAATATTTATAATTACTGGAAAACTATTAATTTGAGATACAAACATATTAGAGCCCGATTATCGTTTACAACACTAAAATGTTGTGTTGTCTCGACTACAAAACAACATACATTTGTGATACGATTAAGCTGATAAGTGTTGTGAATCGTAAGCACAGTTTACGACATACAACATCAAAATACTAAGTAAAATATTTTTGAACTCGTTTATTTAATAAAAAAAAATTTGTTTATTTAGGACAAGACACAACAAATATTGAGTCTTATTATATTTGATGCTGTTTAATATTGCAAAACTCTTGTAAGAGTAAACAACGTCAAACAAATTTGTTCTAAAACAGTTGGTTACGCTTTTTAGAGTAAATATATGCCATGTGTGATCATACCTTTAGTGTCGGGAACGTTTGTTTTTTACAAATTCAGTTTTTTTTTTTTTTGCTATATTGTTCATTGACAAATTTATTTACACACTTTCTTTATGAAAAAGAAAACAAACATAAAAATGAATGTGTTAATTTTAGTTTAAAGTTCAGTGACCTAAAACAGATTAAATAAAGGTTTGCAAAATATTTTTCTTTTTCTCATAAATTGCAAAAAATATAAAAGCGGCAAATGATATTCGTGTTTTATTTTATTTGAAAATAACAGTATAAGCCCTTATAATTGGTTATTATAAGTCGCAAATCACTTCAATTAATGTGGAATTTCTAACCACAAATATTTTATAATATTAATATAAGCCTTTATAAAAAAAATGTATTTAAATTAATATATGCAGTAATTGCCAGGTGTTTTTGTTTTTTAGTTTAATCAAACATCCGTCCAACTACTACATACAGTATTTACAGATTGTATGCTAAAAAATTCCGTTTGCCTAAACAAGCTCTTGCCTGTATAGTTTATAATCTAGGTCAAATGTTTGACTTTACTGCCAGAATGACAAGTTTTTATAAGTTTTCGACAAAAAAGTATTTGTCTAATGCTATAGCCAACTAAGTACGAGCACGCATATGTATTTATTATCGTATAAATGGTTCCCTTCACACTACTACTTAATACTGTCTGACATTAAATAATTCATACAAAAGGTATTTACATACTCACCCCTATCGTGAATAAAAATTCTACATGAAATTTGTTCCCTTTTCACACTTTTCCTATTAAAATTCAATGTTAAAAAAATAACAGGGAACGAATTTCATGTGGAATTTTTATTCACGATAGGGGTGACTATTGTTCCCAAATAAAAAGTTCTAAGTTTATAAGTCTTTTGATTTCGTGTTCGGGATAAAGTGAAAATGTAATATGAATTTTCATAACATTTTATAAACCTAATTTCTCTGTTGTAATCTGACCCCAATTGATTGGGATTTTTGTTTCTTATTTGATATGTTCGTTGAAATTCATGTTTTTTACTGGTAGTAGAACTCGCGCTCTATTTTCAAATATATTTAGTGTTGTAATATTAACATAGATTATATAATTTATTATGTTCTTAAATTCTTTAATATTAATATTGTAAAACTAAGTTTATGGATGCCAAATTTTACACACTTGTGTGCATTGTGTAGATAAAAAAAACCCTTGTATTTCACACATGTCCGTGTCGTAAAGTTTGTAAAATTTGTGTTGTCGCATGCATAGTATTTTTACAAGCATTGCAGATAAGAACGAATGCACCGCGTCACGTATGCATGCCTACTATACCAGGTTAATATTCGAATAATTAGAACTTAAGACTGACTTAAATTAAAATAAAATTAATTTTTTAATTCACAAGTGACGTTGTATGTTGTACATTGCATGATACAACTATCTGATTGTGAACACAAAGTCGTGTGTTTATGTTGTCATACCTTTAAAATGGCAAAAGAAAAATATTTTTAAAAAACAAATATACGAAACATAATATGTACATATATGAATATTTTCCAAAAATAAAACATACCGTGCATGGTGTAACCATACAAGGTGAGTGCAGTACAACAGCTGACTGACTTTATTTAAAATTTACTTATGTCAAAAGTAATACTTTTTCAAGTGTTTTTGACAGTAGTACATTATTTTACACAAACAAAATGCCTGTTGTTTCTGTATTGTGTTGTATTTGCTGCCGATTTTTGGCTTCACAAAATATCCATTTCAACGAGTTTTTGGAAAAGCAGAGTGGATCAGAAAAATAGCATAGAATTCCATGTTATTATCATTCCATTTTTCAATATATGTAATACGTTTGGTACTTTATATAACATTGGTGCGTTATTTCTCTGTCCATATATATATATATATATCCACATTTGAATATTTTTTTCAGGCATGTGATGGAAATCGAAAACGAATGAGTTTTAGAAGTAAATTTTTTCGTAATACAGTATATATAACAACGATATAACAACCCTCATTGTAACGAATTATTCAATATAACGTGTTTTTTCTAATCCCCTTAAGATTCGTTATACCAAGGTTGAACTGTATTTCTGTATTGAAAAACTTTTATCACATAAAATATAAAGATATTGGCCTACTAAAGATAATCTTAAAACAAAAATTTTAAAAATTAGATTATAAATGCATTAAAATGTATTTCCAAAACTGATTCGATTTCGATTACCATCACATGATGATGGTATTATCTGATTATTTGTTATTGGTATTTTATTGCCAATATTGAAAACAACGTAATTTTAATTGTCCATAAAATCGCCTGTTTCCAAAGGAATTTTTCTGTTACTAAATCTGTCCAGCCAGTGCTTACGTGCAAACGTTAGAATAATTAAATTAGTAAAAAATCATCGTTAACTCGTATATATAACAATGTAAAATCTTGTTAAAATTGTTGCATAATAACGATTTTCAAATAATCATAACAATTAATTGTAGCAATATGATTTTAAATATTAATCTCTTTACAAAACAAATGTTTTATTTTGTTTGATATTCTCTGAAAATCTCTTCCGTTTTTTACGCATTAAACAAATGCGTCACATGACTTTATTAATAAAATGTTTTTATGAATTCTTGCTAAAAACTTGTTTCACAACAATCTGGGAAAAACCTTACTAAGAGATTATTAAAGATTTGTGTATTTTATGAGTGTAAATTCCATTTAATGAAAGTATTAATAAAATTTAATCAATAACAAAATAAAATTTTATGTTTTTTTTTTAATTGTTTGTCATACATTCATTGATATTTCTGTCACTAGTAACTGAAAGGGACAATTCATCAATTTAAATAGCCATACCCCACCACAAAATAAGTTATTTATTTGATGGGCTCACTTTGACCTCTTTGCTAGATATTTGATATTGGTATGGACAATCGACCTTTAAATGATTTTTTTATATTCCTAAAGACACGCAACAATAGAAAATATTTAAATAAGTGTTGCTTGAGAAATGAATATTGTATACCTACATACATAAGTATGTACATATATTTTTTTGGTGGATTGTTTTTTTTTACTGAATGTTGCGTTTCTTTTTGTATACGATTTCTTAATTTTGGTAATTATTAAAAGGAAAGGGAATAACATTTTTCAAAATGTATTAAGATTTTTAGTTATTTTTGCTATATTCGGTTGTTTAGAATCTTAAGTCTATGTATGTATGTATGTAAAAAACAGCGGGAAGCAGTTTAATGTATGTAATAATATATAGTGGCTCACAGCTTATTTTATGTACAATTTAACAGAAAATATTGATAGAAGTAGAAAACAGAGAAACCAACAACGTTGCTTTCAGCTATCGGTACGATACAAATTGACTGCATACAATTAGCTGTGATGTAAAAAACGAGCATTTTTTTTAGTTTTAATATATTAAAATGTCCATTTTTGCAATAAATGTTGTTTGTTTGTTAGACTATAACATTTTTTCTTTTAAATGACACCATTATTTTATTTAAATTCCTGTAAGTTTGCTTTTTATGAAGCTGTGAAAACAAACAAAAAATGCACTGCATAAAATAAGCTGTGAGCCGCTATACATATGTGGGGTCTGATATGACTCCACTGAATAAATTGGGACACAGAAGTTCTAATTCTTATAAAATATATTTATTAAACAAAAACGATCATATTCAGTTTCTTAAAACACTTATTAAATTAAAAATAAAATACCGAAGACAACCACACTCGTTGCGTGCCACTGAACAACTCCCCTTTATTCTTTTAACATTCAGTCAAATTCCCTTAGGTCGTGTCTACACTCTATCCTACATACATACATAAACCCAGTGTTGCCATCCTACATTCGGCCGTCCTGATGCTGGCTTCGTCCCGAAGCTGGAGTCCACGGTTTCATGTATTCGGTGACGGTGTTGCATTTTCTCGAACCTTCGCCTTCACCCAGTTTTACTACCTCGTATCTGTCGTGGTTTAATTTGGACACTATCTTATATGGGCCTAAGAATTTCGGACGTAACTTCATACCTACTCCATATTGAGTGCGTTTGATTGCGACAAGGTCGCCCACCTTATAATCTGTACCTGGTATCCTCTTTCTGTCAAACGTCTTCTTGTTTTCCGCTTGTATTTTAGTAATATTCCTTCGTGCCTCATCTCTAATTTCATCTCTTTCCTGTTGGAGTTCGGCAATCGATAATTCCTGCAACATTTGATTTAATTGTGGGTCTTCTTTCGTTCGCATCTTAATGCCCGTCATTAACTGGAAAGGTGTGTTCTGTGTACTTCTCGAAGGAGAATTATTTATTACTCGCTGCACTCTTTCAACATACCTATACCAATGGTTGGGCTTCTCGGCACACATTTTGGCTAACATGGGCACGATTACTCGGTTGATTCGCTCTACCTGTCCATTACCTCTAGGGACTCCTGTGGCAATTAGCAAATGCTGAATTCCTTCGCTCTTACAATACTCTTCAAATTCATTGGCGGTAAAAGCAGTACCCCTATCCGTTATTACTCTTTGTGGGTTACCAAATATGGCGGATTGCCTTCTCATCTTTTCGACCACTTCTTTGCTGCTAGTACTCTTGGTTGGGTATAACCAGACAAATTTCGTGAATGCATCGATCACAACGAGGATGTGATTATACATTTTATGTGTAGCCTCCATCGGTCCAACATGATCTAGATGGTAGGTCACGAACGGTCTGTCCGACTTATCGATCGGGTTGAGCATTCCCTCTTTCTTTCCGGATTTTGCCTCGACTATAATGCACTCTACACAGCTCTTTACCACTGCCTCAGTTTTCTCTTCTAATTTGGGAATATAGAATTCTCTTTCAACTAACTCTCTAGTTTTACGCACTGCGAAGTGTCCTTGGCGGTGAGCCATTTCGATGATCTCTTTTTCCATACTGGTGGGTATGACAATTAGCTCTCTAGCTTGGTCTTTGTATAAAATTCCATACTTCATGTAATAATCGTCATAAGGGCTTTTCTCGAGCACCTTACAAACAGCTTTTATCCACTCTTCCTTTTGCTGCGCCTCTTTTATGCGATGTTGGAGTGAATCCTGAATCACCAAACACGAAACTCGACTCAGCGCATCAACATGCTTCATTCTGGCTCCAGACCGATGTTCAATAGTATAGTCAAATTCTTGAAGGAATAAGGCCCATCTCGATACTCTAACCGGAACATCGTCTTTCCGCATGGTCATGGCAAACGCGTTACAATCGGTAACTATTTTGAACTTTAACCCCAACACGTACACCCTCCACTTCTTTAACGCTTCCACTATTGCCAAAACTTCAAGCTCGTACGAATGGTATTTCTCTTCAGAAGAAGTTGTTTTTCTGCTCATATACTCGATTGGGTGGAGTGTTGAATCCTCAGAGTCTTTCTGCAGGAGTACAGCTCCGTATCCATGCTTACTCGCATCGGCATGAATCTCTGTTTCGGCTTTCGGGTTGTACAGCCTCAAAACCGAATCACTCGACAATGCTGTCCTCAAATGTTGTACGGCTAGTAATTCCACATCACCCATCTTGAAGTTCGCACCCTTTTTGAGCAAGTCCGACAACGGTTTGGCTATCATTGCATACTCTGGTATGAAGCGACGGAAAAATGAGGTCAGCCCCAAAAATCGTTGTACAGCCTTCACGTCGTTAGGTATCGGGAATTTCTTGATAGCCGAGATCTTCTCCTCTGAGGGTGATATAGACGAGTTTTCAATTACATATCCCAAAAACTTAATTTTTCGACGCAGAAATTGACACTTACTCCATTTAAATCTAAGTCCGTTTGACGACGCAACTTCTAAAACTCTGTGCAAGTTATGCATACCTTCCTTCTCATCACGGGACAATATAACTATGTCGTCCATATAAACGACTATCGTACCGTCTCTGACCAAATCATGGAAAACTGCTGAAATGTATCGGCAAAACACGGCTGGGGAGTTACTAATGCCAAAAGGCACAAATTGGAATTCGTACTGTCCATCGGGCGTAACGAAAGCTGTGTATTTTCTCGACTCTTTCTCTATTGGTACGTGCAGGAACCCATTCCTCAAGTCCAGCGTAGTAAATATTTTAGCCTCTTGCAATCTTTGAATGACGTCATCAATCAGAGCCATAGGGAAGTTATCTCGAATTATTTTCTCGTTTAAGCGCCTGTAGTCGCAACAAAGTCTCTTAGATCCATCTTTCTTTGATACTAAGACTACTGGTGAAGAATACTCGGAAAAACTAGGCTTAATAACACCCTCTTTCAACCATTCACTCACTTGGTTGTCTATGACCTTCCGATCTGCATACGACGTCCGTCTAGGCCTACTTGCTACAGGAACATCATCTGTCAATATAATTTTCATTTCCACTCTATATGTCTCTGGCTTTTGCTGTCGGTAATTCTCTACCGCTTCTCGAATTTCAGCTCGGTAACTCTTACTCAAATGTCCTAAATCTAACTCTTCTTCTCTCTTGGTATCTGAAATCGAATGGATTATCTTCTCAAACTCACTTTTCAGCTCAGTGATTGGATTAATGTCCAAGGACGGCTTACTGTGTTCACCAAACTCTTCCGGTATTAGAACGGATTCTCCCTCCGGTCGTTTCTCTAAATTGCTATCCGTCTCAAATAAATTAATAGAAGGAACTTTGTTCCTGAATCGCGCTCCTCTAGCGTCTATTACCAAATCGACCTGATTCAGTATATCGTTGCCGATCACGGCAGAGTATAATACATCTCCCTCTTTCACTACGTAGAAAACTATATCGAGTTCCACTGCATCTAGCTTGGCGCAAACTTTCAGGCAACCTATTGTCGAAATGCTCTTTCCTCCTATACCAACCAATGTTTTCCTTATAGGTTCCAATGGTGTGTCAGTCAAATTTAAAAGTGTATCGTACCTCAATATACTAATGTCGCTACCCGTGTCGACTATTGCGGTAATGTCCTTTTTTAAAACGGTGATATCTTTAAATATCCTTCTCGAAGGGGACGGTTCGTCTTCTGCCAAAGTGTGAACGCTTGGATTTTTGCCAACGGCTTCGTTCTCTTTCTTAACGCTGGAACATTCAAAAGATTTATGACCGGATCTCTTACACTTAAAACATTTAATGTCCGCCTTTTTGCAATCCTTAGCAATGTGTCCCTCTTCTCCACATTTAAAACATTTTCTGCTCTCATCTTTTAATTCATGGGAGGACTTCTCGAATTTCGTTTTTCCACTTCTAAAGTTTGATGACTTTTCCGCTACTACCATCTTCTCATAGATTGTTATCTTCTCTTTCAGATCACTTAAAGTCTTGGCTTGATACAATATTGCTTTACTTGACATACTACCTGGTACTCCCTCTATAAAATACTCGATTACACTGGTATCATCTAATTTAATGGATTCACCTATCTCCATTATAGAGTACAAGTATTGTCTAAATGTCTCGTCGGTTCTCTTCTTCCTATTCTTGAGTATCCTGTGCACCGATATTGATGACGGCTTAACTCCGAACTCACTGCGCAAAATTGTCTTAACGGCACTCCAATCTCTTACCCCCGATTGACTTCTGAGGAAGGTTTTAGCGGCACCCGTTAACAATTGCTTGGCATAAATATAGCATTGTAACTGATCCCATTTCAGCACCTGAGCACAGTCCTCGAATTCCTCTATCCACATATTTACATCTGTAGCACCTTCGCCCGAAAACTTAGATACGGAATCTTCTACATCTCTTAAGGTAAAACGAGAAAATTCGGCAATTGTCTGTCTCACCCCTGAAGCCGCATCATCAAACTCCGAGCTTTCACCCGCCTCATTAAGAAGACCGAAATGTCGAATTAGCCTTTCTTGTAAGTCAGTCTTTGTCCCGTTTGTATTAATCCCAAATGCCTCTGCCTTTGTCTTTAATTCCTCTACGGTCAAAATCAGTATATCTTTAAGCTCCATTTTATATATTCGTGTGTGATTGTCTTTTACAAATATTTTCTCAAATAATATTTATATATATGAAATATGGTAGGTATAATATAAAGGTACAAATATACTTAAAAATATATGGTATGTACTAATATTCATATAGTAACTCTAATACAAAATAACAAAATTAATCTTTCTAATATACTGTAATTCTAACGGACAAAACTTTACAAACATTCCTCAGTAACGACTTTAACTCAACGAAACCTTTCACAAAACACTTCTGTCCTGTTGTTTTTTCTACAACAACTCACTCTATGCTGTTGTTTTTCCTCTAACAACTTTGCCCTGTTCTGTTGCCTACTGTACAACAGTCCTACTCTATTCGTATTGTTGTTGTCTTTACAACAACTCAACTCTACGTAGTTAAATTCTTTAAAACCACTATCTCTCTATGTGCTGTTATTTTCCTCTATAACAGTTCTACTCTGTTCTGTTGCCTTCTCTACAACAATTCAACTCTATGTTGTTAATTCCTCTAAAACAACTGTCTCTCTATTTACTGTTATTTTTCTCTATAACAGTTCTACTCTGTTTTGTTGCTTTCTCTACAACAATTCAACTTTACGTTGTTAATTCCTCTAAAACAACTGTCTCCCTATTTACTGTTATTTTTCTCTATAACAGTTCTACTCTACATATAACAAAACCTTTTCTAAATACAACAATACAAACATATTTTTTCTTTTCACTTATCTCTATTTATTACAGCTTCTCGACTGCAGCCACTCCTCCAATTGTATGTTGATTTTTTCTCTGCTGACGTTGACACTCGGTTTCACTGCACTTCACTAACGACCTACGGCTTTGATCGTTTTCTTCTTCAAAATCTTAATTAAATGCAATATCGAGCATTATCCACCCTTAACGACCTACGGCTTTGATCGTTTTTCTTCTTCAAACTATTATTTTTTCTTTAACCACTGACTCTGTGGTTTTTTAATTTGCAATTGCACCTGCAATTGTTTTTGTTTCACTGTCTCTGTGGTATTTGTAACGTACCACATGCAATTGTTTTTGTTTTTCTCACTCAGTGGTATTTGTAACGGACCACACACAATTGTTTTTGTTTTTCTCACTCTGTGGTTTTTTGTAACATACCACACACAATTGTTTTTGTTTTTCTTACTTTGTGGTTTTTTGTAACATACCACACACAATTGTTTTTGTTTTTCTTACTTTGTGGTATTTGTAACATACCACATGCAGTTGTCTCCGTTTCACTCTCTCTAATTTGTTGTTTTAACGAACAAACAAATTTCAACATTCTTTCCTTTTACACAATTTTTAGTTTTTATTTTTCAAAAATTTTTCATCTCTAGGCACAGTCACTTTTATATGTGGATTTCGAACTTTTCCACTAACTCACTTTATCTGTGATCCCGGTTGAGCCCCCAAATGTGGGGTCTGATATGACTCCACTGAATAAATTGGGACACAGAAGTTCTAATTCTTATAAAATATATTTATTAAACAAAAACGATCATATTCAGTTTCTTAAAACACTTATTAAATTAAAAATAAAATACCGAAGACAACCACACTCGTTGCGTGCCACTGAACAACTCCCCTTTATTCTTTTAACATTCAGTCAAATTCCCTTAGGTCGTGTCTACACTCTATCCTACATACATACATAAACCCAGTGTTGCCATCCTACACATATGATTGATTGAAACCCCTTCTTTTAGGTCTTATGCTGAATTCATAAAAAATATTTTTCGTAATAAAATTTAATTACGCTTTCAATAAGGTTTTAATGGAGGGATCTCCTTACAGGCCTTTCAATTACCATTTTCAACACACAGAGAAAAAATATAGTTGTACATGTTTACCACAGCAATGTTAACATTTTTAAATTTTTTTTTAACAATGTTATGGTCACTGTAACTATGCGCATGATTGTGGCAATAATAATAATATGGTGACATTGCGATTCAGATGATTACTACAATTATATATACGATTGTCGGAACTATGTTTGCATTTGTGGCAATCATGTTTATGATGCATTCATTTATCATAATATGTTGCACTTTGATTAGGATTGAGAACAACATAATATGGTATAATTTTTCATCATAAAACTGATCATCACAAACATTACATAATTACTATAATCATATATATGATTGCTATAGTCATGTGAATCATAACTTAAGCATATTATGATTGCCGCAATCATGTAAATAATTACAGTGACCATAATATTAAAAACATTTTGTAAAAATGTTGTTAAACATGCACAACCTTATTTTTTCTCTGCGTGCAGTATGTCTTCTATTAGGCATCTAACAATTAGTGAGTAGGCAAGGCCTTGACACGTCGTTTAAAATTAAAATAATTTTGCAATGCGGCTGGGTGTTTCTTTGCCTACAAAACAAAGATATTAAGAAGGCCTTTTTGCAGCATCTTTTTCCGGCTGAATATTATGGGACGGATGTCCACCATGATCACGCTTTCAGATGTCGATTCTTTTATCAACATTTTCAATAAATTTTTGGCAAAAAGGCGGATGTATTGCGTTAATCACGGATTTTGAGCTGTATCTATCTATTTTATAGCCCCATAAACAGTAATCCAGTGTTAAATATCATGATCAGGGCGACCAAAAATTAATAAAGGGTCGATTCTGTATACTAGCATTAAACACATTCGACACATCAGGATCTCGACTACAATATGTCAAAAATAAAATATTTTTCCCTGCTGCCATTAAAATAATCATTCACATATAAAATTGTGTATATTATTTTTGACGACAGCAGGCAAAATAAGGCAACTTTCGTTTTTAATATTTTCTTTTCGAATTTTCGAGTAGAAAACAAACATTTTTAAAAGTTAAAAATATAAATAATTTAACAACAAAATTACTAACATTTAAAATTTAGCAATTAACATGAAATCAAAGCAACTTCAAATTCTCGGTTGCCATGTTCGGCAACTTAAGTTACCAGCTGACACCAGTCATCTGTAATATGTTTTTGGCAACTGTCAACGCTACTGCGGTTAGACCTATTAGTGAAATTATGCGTTCGGGAAATTTAGTATGCAAAAAATTCATTGTTTCGGTTACATGTGGCACGGTCAGAAATGTATCACCAATAATAAGTCGAAATTTAGCTTTAAGACCTCTCAATAGCGTGGTCCATTCACCTTAAACACATTTTCAGCATCATTTTTGATATAGTTAAATTAAACCTTCAGATCACATAAAGCATCATATTGCTCTTGGATTTTCACAAGCCCAACCAAATAGCGGCCTCAGAAGGACAATAATATTGACCAAAAATATACATATATTGTTAAAAAAAAAAAAACTTAAAATTGTTATATTGAAATCCGAGGACTTGTATGTTGATTTGTTTTGACATTTTAAAGATCGAATTACAAAATAACACCTCAGAATTTTAAAGTGCAATTTTCAAAAAGTTAATAAAAAACAGTTCGTTCTTATTTTGATGTCAATTTCTTATTTTCAAAAGCTTCGTACAACTCATTGCTTTTAAACTACTGAAGCGAGTTAAAATTTTTACAAAAATTTCATTGACAATTTGTTAATTAAAAAAATAATAGAGACCTTAAACTAATTAGCTTTAAAACAATAGCATTGTAATTAATTGTCTTGACAAACTTACCTTTAATTAAAGAAACCCAGCAACAATAGTAATTTTATAAATTAACCATTGTTTCATTGTTGGCATTAAAGTTCAGTAAAATTCTTGAAACTTTTAGTTGCATGTACTTGAGTTTGTGTGTGTGGTTATTTTTGGCTATTTTGAACAAATTACACAAATAAGTTGGCAGGTCTAATGGCTCCTAATGAAATGTGTGTTCAATACTAAAAAAAAAAAAATAATAAAAATAAAAATTCAAACCATAATTTATTATATGTTGGGTGATTTATTTGCATTTTAATAATTAAAATTTTAACGAGGGACCTCAATTAAAGCTTAAATATGTAATTTATAAAATATACCATTACCAAATACATACGGAAAATAATTTAAATATTCACAAAAGACGAAAAACTATAAAAACCCAATTAATTAAATTTCTTTTTAAAAATTCACTTTCTATGCAAAACAATGCAAATTTGCATAATTGTTTGTTGCGTTCAAAAATTCTTAAAAAGGCAAACGAAATTTAAGGCCTGTTTGTGGCACAGAATTTTAATAATAATTTAAATAACAATAATACATTTAAACAATTTCGCATTAAAATTTTCAAATAACAATAATTCAAATAAAATTTTCTTGGACAAACAACCGGAAGTTAAAATTAAAAAAATCAGCTAAAATAAATCTTAAACTCATTCAATTAATTTATAAATAAAAACTACAATTATCTGCAATGCTACATTGGACAAGTGAATGTTGCATATAAAATTTTAAATTATAAAGATTTTATAAAAGTGAAAAAGCAACGTCAAGGTTTTCATGAATTAAACAAACAAAAAATAAATATTTTTTATAGGCCAACACCTCATTAGTATTTAAAAAAAAATCAAGTCGGCTAATCTATCGACGTCTCACATAAATATGTTTGTAGTTTTTAATAATTGTGTATTTTAAAACAATATTAAACATTTAACAATAACAGTATGTACTCGCATAGGTATAAATATGTTTGTTTGCAGGTATAACAATTTACTATAGAATGTTTTTTTTTACGTTAAAATATTTAATAATTATTATGTATATTTTAAAAGTCAATTTTATTGTATTTTGTTTAAGCAACAACAACTAATTAGCATTTATCAGTTAACGTGTCAATTTTTCAAATTATAAGTAGAAAAAACAGCATTTGTGTTTTGAACTTATATGAAATAAAATAATAATAAAACTAACTTCAAGGTAAACATTCTAAAACGTTTTTGTTGAATATGTACAATTTTTGTCTTTAAAACTCTAAAATCTTGAAGATTATATGATTCTGACCTAAGCTATTACAATTTCAAACAATGTATTTACTAAGCATTTGATGGGAATTTGTAATTTAAACAGAAAACAATTAAATAGCTGTTATACTCTACATTCAGCATTAATGACCCTTAAGTAAGCTAGAATGCGTAGGGGAGCACCTTAGAACACTTTTTGCTTTCAAGCCACATACAAATTTATATTTTTGAATTATTGACTTTTAACATAATTTAACTAATATATATATGGAAATAAACTTTAGCTTAAGTCTACAAGTAACTTATTTTTAGTTCGATTTATATTTTTTTTATTTTTTTAATGGATGAAGTCATTGTGTTTAAATGTACCCCCCATACGGAGCAGCTTTGAACTAGGCTGGGGCAGTTTTGAACGACAATTTTTTCTTGTAGCGCTTATGTCCAAAAATAACATAAACATTTATATTTTTTATATATACAATAAATTCGATTTATTTATTAAGAAAAACATAAACATTAACAATTAAAAAAAAAAAAAAATTCAGATCAAAAATAAGTTTTATATTATTAAGACGGAAAAGGCCTTGCGATTTCAGGTGACATTACGTTTCCCTTTAAAGCATCATGATCAGCATTGGATTCGTCATTTTCAGAAAATAAGAGAGAATCAACAATGTTTGGTACTTCGGTTGATAAATTAACATGTTCAAAGGTGCCCCATTTTTCTTTGTTCAAACCTGAACTGGCATGCCATTTCACGGAAATTTATAAAAAATATTTTTTTTTACATAAATATCAAATAACTTCAACTTAATTTTGTTTGAAATGAATTTTGGACTGCAATAAATTTCTTTAATATATAATTTTCTTTAAGAAAACGATCACTGAATACTTCTTACACTCTGACAAAAAAGAAATAAAAAAATTTACAATGGCACTGCGAAAACTAGTTCACCCAACTACATTCGGTCGACGATTGAAAAAACTAGCAAAAGTTGTTAACGTTGCTAGAAAACAAGGTTAAGGGTCGGAAAATATGTTAAACTGAGATTTTATCAACATAGTTCAAAGGTGGCCCGGGTATAAACGTGCCCACCTCTCCCCTACTACGTTTCGTCAGGTTTGAGCTAACAATTTTAAAATGTTAAGTACTTTAAAGCCAACTTGAGGCAATTATATTTTTATAAATATAAATACAAATAAACTTATTTATTAATGTACTATATATTAAAAACATTTAAACGTCATATCATTGTAGCAAGTTTTTAAAATAATTCATTTTACTACACAACAAACACAAAATAAAATGTTTGAAAAATTAAAACTAAACCTTTTTTGAAAAGCTTTCCATACTTATTTTTGAAACACAGTTAACTATTTATACGAAACATATATACATATGTGTATACATATATCTCAAAGTGAGGTCAAGTGATTTACAAAATAAACACCTAATTATTACAGGTTTCTCAAATCTAGGATTTTGAATTTAATGTGTAATCGGGATTGGCATCTCTAGTTTTAACCGTAAAAATGTAAATACAACTCTGTTTATCTTACGAACGTATTACACAATACGATTTAGTTTTCGTATCTTAAATTCCTTTCGAAAGTCTTTTCGATTTGAATCGAAATATACAATCACTTGAACGTAATAGAAACATGTATGAACGCCCCTAATACGGCCAAGTTGGATCAAAATATTGTGCAACATGAAAACAAAAATACGGATTTTTAAATGAGGGAATTGATTTAAATTTCTTAATTTAGCTTTTCTTTAATATTAATAAATGAGTAATAATTTGTGCTTCAAAAGTATTACCTACCTTAATTCGTTACATAAATATTAAAATTTGTATTTAATCCAATGTTTATTTGTGTCAGATCTTCCAGATCTTCTCGCTTAGGTCCTATCATGGTTCAAATTTTTCCCATTTTCTGTTCAACAGAAAATATTTGGGGAATATTCTATTTTCCTAATTCCTTCTTTCTAGGTCGAATCGTGTCATAAAAACGAGCGATTGAATCTTAGAATTTTATAAGGTCTTAAAGTATATATTCTTTTGTGAGTCTAAAATCAATATTTCGGTGTGTTACAGACGGAATAACGCCATATATTTTTGATTGTTGGTATACAAATTCATTCATTTAATATTAAAATATAAGCTAGGCAGAAGTAAATATCTACTTATACGACTTTCCTTACAAAACCTAAATGTTTGCTGGGTATAAAGTCAACTATTTGTGTTTGTGTGCGAACTAGAATATTTAGAGCTACGTAATATACGTTAGTAGCATTGTTTTGATCTTGAAAAATATATTTACTCTGTTGTTATGAAGTCATTCATTTTGAAAAAAATGTATTTTCAAAAGAAATATGTTTTTTTTGTTGTTTTCAGAAACAAAAACATTACATTTCTAAGTAGGTGTTGAATAATTGTTTTAGTTTTTTTTATAAATGTTAACAAATATACGTTATATTACTGCTGCTTTTGATTTCCTACAAATTGTGGGGGGTGTGTTTTAAATATTTCACCATGACTGGAATATTTTTTCATTGTGTCATTACGTTGGTAACACCTAATGTTAATTGTCAGAGAGTTCTTAAAATACGTTCTTGGTTAGCATGAAATTTTAATATTAATTAATATCCGTTTAATTTTTAAAATAATTTTGTTTAAGTCAATTTATATTGAAATTGTAATTATAAAATACGTTCAAAACAAATTTAACATTATTTAATTAGTTTTGAATATTTTTAAAGTTACTTACATAATGTTTAAAAATAAAATTAGCATTTAAATTGTTTTGGAATTAAATCAATTTAAATTATTTATAATTATGATAAGAAACTCTTAAACTCGAGTTTATAGATGAAATACGTAGTGGAGAGTACGGTTTTGTGAAACAAAGCAACAAATTTAACATTTCTTATTTTCTCTTGTATTATTATACCCTTCACCTTCATAAAGAAGGCAACACATCTGCAAACAAGCGAAATAGTTTAAAGCAAAATGTCGAAAGAATGGTGCAACAAATGTTTCGTCGTGTGAACAGACGATGAATTCAGAAGGGGCACCAAAAGAGAATGTCAGCAGGATTCGCGGCGACAAATCGCAACATTTGAACCCACTCAAAGAAATTTGTGTAAAATTTTGTATCGATAACGATGTGGGATCTTTTACATGTTATGTGACGATCGTTATAAAATATTTTACTGTATTTGGGTATCCAAGTTGATCTCCGAAATTTATTGGAAAGTGGCCAATTATAAATTGACCTTCACAAAACACAATAGTAAAATTGTTACTAACATTTAACTGATCGGTGAAAATTTCAGTAAATATCGAATATTTACGCGGTCTGATAAAAAATAACCGTTATTTTTAATTTTTTTTTAAAATATTTATTTATTCATCAATAGCTATCTTCTCCCATTCAAAGTAATCCCCCTCAGATATAATACACTTATGCCAGCGTTTTTTTCCAATTCTCGAAACACTTCTGAAACGCGCTTTTTGGTATCGCCAACAGCTAATGTTTCGATTTTTCTTTTATCTCCTCAATCGTAGCAAAACGCTTTCCTTTCATCTTCAGTCTTCAATTTTGGGAAGAGGAAAAAGAAAGATTTTTCAAAAAAAAAAAAACCGCCTAAAACGGTAGATAATCTTTGGGATCGTTGTATTGAAGCCTGGGAAAGCATCGATTCAGAAATTATTAATAACCTTGTGAAAAGTATGCCAAAAAGGATACAAAAGACACACGGAGGATATACAAAGCATTCGTGGTCGTAAAATAGAGAATTTTCTTTAGTGGACATAATTGTTCACAGTGTTAGTGTTCGTAAAAAAGAGAATTTTTCCTTAGTGGACATAATTCTACACACTTGGATTTTTATATAAAAATATTTTAAATCACAACGTTTTTTGATTTACATACTTGAATTTTTTTTTCGATTTTATATTAAAAACAAATAATGTATTTAATTTAGTTCTAAAGTTTTTTTAAATATGTATAAAACAAAAAAATTTTGAATTAGTTGTCAATAAATTTAATTTCGTGAACAGTTTTGTCCCTTACTGTATGTAAAAGCATAAAAAAGAAATCGGACTATAATAAAGTAAATATTCATATAATACTGGATAATTGGAGTTTATATGGAGATATTAAGCTCAAAACAGTAAACACTTCGATGGAAACTGAAGTTTTTCTCGAAAACTGGAAAACCTCAATGATAACACCAATTGCAAAGGTTTTTCGTGTTATAAATAGATGGACAAATATTAACAAAAATAACAAAATCTTTGCAATTTTTCTCGATATTAAAAAAGCTTTTGAAACTATTGATAGAAACATTTTACTACAAAAACTATACAAATACGGAATACAAGATTAAGAATTAAATTGGTTTCAATCATACTTAATTAATAGAAAACATATAACGAAAGTAAATAACATAAACTCGAACGAGATCAATAACGAATATGGGGTTCCACAAGGATCAATCCTTGGAGCTCTACTATTTATTATTTACATAAATGATATGGCTAATGTACTTCGAAAATGTGATATAGTGCTATAACTACGCGAACGATACTCTAATTTTTAATGAATCAGAAACAGATGAACAGTGCCAAAAAAAATCTAATATGATAAATATAAATAAATGATTAAAAATGAATAAATTAAAACTCAACGAAAATAAAACAACAATAATGCAAATAACATGAACAATAATTTGATTTTTAAAATAAATGACAATATAATCGAAAAAGTGGGCAATATAAAATACTTAGGTTTCATAATTAGTGTGACCACCTCAATTTTGAGCGAAACCGGGACATTTTTCGAAAAAAGTACTAAAATCCGGAACATTCAAACTTAAAACCGGGCCATTTTTTTATGAGAAAAAAACTTTATTATTCAAGTTAAATTTAGACAATTATAATGTTATAAGTAATTTGAATCTAATTTTCTGTCGCTTTTTGTTTAAAATCATATTTATCCTGTTATGAAATTTGCTTCAGCAATGTTCTTTAAAAAAATTGTAAAATTCAACGCATTCGTACTTTAAATTATATTTGAGTAATAGCATATGTTTCAAAGTATCTAGCTTGAGTTAAGATTTTTCTTTTGTCCATAATTTTGCGATCAACGAAAATATACGCTCTACACTTGCAGATGTTGCTGGAAAACAAAATATAAATTCAATGATTCGCGCGAAGCGAGTGTGCGGTACATTGTTACTTTGAAAATGTTTGAAACATTCCACCCAACGTTGATGTGGTTTAGTAGAACGTGATTTAGTAGGAGGATTATCTTTATTCCATTCGCTAATTTTCTCTGGGGTAATAATTTTCAATATGTAACCAAACTCTTCACACAATTCTACATTGTTGTCTTCAGGTTTTAACCATTTCTTTTCAACCATAAATTTGATCGTTGTTTCTACATCTTTCCAATTCGGTGCTGCAGCGAGTCCCTTTTTGTGTAAGTAAAAACAATTAAAAAAAAATAATAAATGCGACCTTTAAATTTTTTGTATTTAAAATTAAAATGACTCTTTTTTGATGTAAGAACTCTTTCTGAGCCCAAAAAACCCTCATAAAAGACTTTTCTGACATTATCTACAAGCTCTTTCTAACGGACCATTTTCGAATGTAATGACCCTCTTTTCTGAAGGTTTTCGGAGCAATAATGATTGTTTTTTTTGGCTCATAAAGAGCATGAACGCTCCGGAAAAGGTGTCAGAAAAGATTATTTTCGGACTTATATGGCTTGCTGGGGATATGCATAGATACATGATTTTAAAATGAATCATTCAAAAGAATTAATTTCCATTAAAATATGATGCGATTGTACCAAATTTCAATGAAATAGACTGTTTTGTTGTTCAAGTCCACATATTTTTTATTTAATTAAATTCAAAATAAAAATTCGGGCCATCCGGGGGACGTCACCGGGACATTGCTTCCAAAACCGGGCCATGTCCTGGATTTTCCGGGCCAGTTGGTTACACTATTCATAATAGATAAAAATATGAATCTAAAAGACCATTTAGAGTATATTTCCAAAAAAATATTGGTTTCTTTAGAAGATTAAGAAGTAAAGCTTCGACGATAACTGCTATAAATATATTTAATACAATGATAAAACCACAATCTTATGCACATGTTGCACAAATCCACAAATAGAAAGACTACAGAAGCTAGCAAACAATGAGGATAATATTAAATTGCAATAGGTTTACACAAATTCAGTTTATGTTAGATATACACTAAAATGATCAAGTGTCCGACAAAGACTTCAACTTAATACATTGACATTTATATACAAAATGAATATAGGGAGCGCACCAGAATACCTAACGCAACAACTAAGTGTATTTCAATGAAACACAACCATACAATCTACGAAATGCCAATGATTTTAGGATACATAAAGCTGTAAATAATGTCATGAAGAAATGCCTAATCTACAAAGGACTACAATTGTATATTTTTTGTAAAAAAAACAACGTACATTAGTCATTAGTCAATTTTAAGTAAAATGAATTAAATTGTTATATAGTTATAAGATAAAGTATTCAAAATACTACTAAATAAATAAATAATAATAATGTATCTTAGATAAATAAATTTGCCATAATAAATCTCAATTACTATTGTTAAAAGTTTTGATATAGTTAATTCTTAATTCAATTTTCAAATTTAATTTTAATCGTTTCGCATTTATACTTTAACAAATTCTTAAAAAATTCCCTTCTATTCTATGAAATATTTGTAGTAATAATTTAAACTTTAAAAGTATGTAAAGGTTAAGGCACTGAAAAGTGAGTGTAGTTAAGTACAATGTACTCGTACAGTTAATGAATTTCAACTTGATCGTAACCTTGATTTATGCGGAATAATTATATTATTTATTTAATCTTAATACATACTAATGTTGTGATTTACCCATGATATTGTTATATTTCTTTTAAATACAACACGTTTCATATAAAATAAAATGATTCATTATAAAGCCGGAATCTTTGAAATGGGGTAGAACAAAGGCTCTCGCACACGCAAAAATGATTCAGAAAAAAAAACCAAAACCTAGTAAAATGTACATACGAGGGCGGTTCGGAAACTTTTTAGCCTAGCACAGAAAGAGAGTAGTTAGGTTTTTCAAAAACATTTTTATCAGGTATGTGATAGAAATCGAAAACAAAAACGAATGAGTTTTAGAAGTCAATTTTTTCGTAATATTTCTGTATTGAAAAACTTTTATCACATAAAACATAAAGATATTGGGCTACTAAAGAGAATCTTAAAACAAAAATTTAAAAAATTAGATTATAAATGCATTAAAATGTATTTCCAAAACTGATTCGTTTTCGTTTTCGATTTCCATCACATGCCTGTATTTTTCAATATAATCTTCTGAAACTTCAATAGACTTAGTCCAACGCTTATCTAGCAATTCTATCCATTGATTAAAATAGTTTTCCTCAGGGCCTTCGAAATAGTTTACAACTGTAATTGAATCTTCATTTGAGGTAAAACGCTTCCTAGCTAGGATTTTTTAGTTTTGGGAACAGGTAAAAGTGACTAGGAGCTAAATCAAGAGAATAGGGTGGGTGGTCAAGCAACTCGTACTTAAATTCGTTGATTTTAGCCATTGTTAAAACACTCTAGGGCGCTGGTGTGCTATCTTGATAAAATTATTTTTTTTTTGTCTTGTAAGCCAGGACGTTTTTGCCTCATTTTTACTTTTAGTTGATCTAAAATGTTGCAATAGTACTCTGAATTTTAGTTTTACCCTTTTGCAGATAGTCAATCAATAAAATACATTTCAAGTCCCAAAAAAACCGTTGCCATAACCTCACCAGCCGATTGAATTGTTTTTGCCTTTTTTGGGGCACTTCCTCCAGTCCATTGCTTGAATTGTTATTTTGTCTCTGGAGTATAGTGGTAGATCCATGTCTCATCAACAGTTATGAAACGACTCTTAAAATCCATTTAATTTTTCTTTTAACGATCCAAACAAGCTTGAGAAATTTTTATTCTTATGCGTTTTTGGTCGACTGTTAATAAATGCGGCACCTATCTGGCAGAAAGCTTTTTCATCTGCAGTTCTTCATGCAAAATTAAATGGACTCGATCATTTTAGATGCCCATGATATTGGTTATTTCATGCACTTTTATTCCTCGATCATTTAATACCATATCATGCACTTTGGCTACAATTTCTGTTGTTGTTGTTGTTTTTGGACGTCCACTACTTGGACGTCATCCTCAATGCTTGCACCCAATTTTTTACTGTTTCATATGAAGGAGCACTTTCATCTAACACAATCACCATATCATTATGAATTTCTTATCCCGATAAACCTTTTTTATTTAAATATTTAATGATACCACGAATTTCTAATTTTTCCATTGTAAAAAAAAATCGCGGATGCGTCTTTTTTGAACACCTGTTTCTCTATAAAGGAGTTGCCAGATCGAAAAGAAATTTAACATGTGTTTATAGAACAGATGTAAGTTTTCAAAACACTTCACTTTTTTCTGTTTGTACCGCGCTTTCTGTTCTAGGCTAAGAAGTTTCTGAACCGCCCTCGTATGTACATATACATATGTTTATGTTTTAGCTATCCAACAACTACAACTTAAATGAATGAGGAACTGCTTTAAGTAAAGCAATTTCGAGACATGATTCATGCTACAAAAAGAGAGCAGTAAATTACTGAAATTTCCCTTTTTAACAGAAATTTTTCATCACTTAAAAAGCTAAATGATGTAAAGCACAAGTTTTTTTTATAACTTATGAACAAACAAGCTACAACCAGCAACGTTTTGTGTTGTCTTTTCTTGTATTTTATTAACCAACTATGTATTTGTTATCTTATATTTTTGGTAGTAACGTACTGCCAACATTTTTGCAAATATATTCATTATATAGTAGTACTAGTAGTACAAACTACATTGTAAATAAACAAATATTTAGTAACTTATTATAAATGTTTTTTTATGTCATATTCTTCTCCTTCAAGTGGAACCATCATTCGTCAAGCCAGCCTTGTATTGTTGATATCAAATAAAAATTAAAAAAAGTATTTGTACACAAGAAATGTTAATTTTCTATGAATTATGGACTGTAGACAAACAGAAAAAGTTTATAGTTAGTTAGAGTATGAAAATCTTTTATCTTATTGTTTTTCCTTATTAATTTACAAAATAAATATGTAGTTGTTATTTAAGGTGTTTAACAAAAACATTAAACAATTATGAGAAAATTTTTTATTATTTTCAGTAAGTAGCTACAAGTGAGAGAAAGCAAATCAAAGGTTTCGCTAACATGTTACCAAAGCAGGTGAAACAACAAAAGGGCAAATGGATTAGCTTAAATTAGATTTTGAGAACTTAATCCACTGGAATTATAGCTCTTTTTAATTTTAATTCCCTTTAATTGCTTCATTTCTTTGGAAATTCATTCTTTAAAAAAGGAATTCCTTAACGAATCACACACTTGTTCTCACAAAATAGTTTAATAAAATTTATTGAACAATTCAATTTTTTATCAATATTAATTAGTCTTGACTAGGCAATGCTATTGATATAATTTGGTACTGTACTCAAGGCTGGACCTGGACTTGTCATACCCACTACCAAAAATAAGTTTTTTTTTCGTTTGCAACACATCGAAACACTGGTCGTAGCACCAAAAAGTATATATATTCTGGATCCCTATACGATTCTAAGATGATCTATTCATTTCCGTCTGTCTGTCGAAAAAAAAACTTAAAACAAAAACAATGAAATTTTTCCGAAACTTTTGTTTTACCGAAATATTTGGTATTAAAAATGGGCAAAATCGGTCCAGTAGGATTCTAGTTATAGAGTAAAGTTTCACACAACTTCGATATTATTTAGAAATTTTTTGCTACTTTTTTTAAATATAATGCAGATCATATAATGAAATTTGCACACTTAATTGGAAATGGTTAAAATCGGTCCACGATTTTTCTTAGCACCCATACAAATGTCTTCCCGGAATTTGGCTCTATGGTACATTAATGTCTATTGAAAAGCAATACTCATACAAAATTCAGCAAAAATAAGTTTCATGCTAGAAAAATCATCAAACGATATTTTGTTGGCATAAGGAAATAACATATGTAAATGCTCATATATTAAAAAATCATTTTGCGCTTCTTCCATGAAAATCGGGTCCATAACAAATTCAGAAAGGCGCCAAATAAAATTTTCAATGAGTATGGCTCATCATGCACATTTAAAAAAAACTGGCTTCCGAAGTTGAAGCTGACCTAGCCAAACAATGTTGCATTGAAACTAACGTGTCGTGTCTTGCACCAACATGATTTTAATGGCCGAGTTGCACGCAAGAAACTTTTAATAAATCCGAAAAACAGACAGTGCCGGCTAAAAAATCTGCATTTTGGAATTCTGTCATTTTCGCCGATGAATCTAAGTTTAACATATTCGGTTCAGCTGGCATGTCGTATGTTTGGCAGAAACCAAATACAGAACTCAACAAAGAAATCCTAATGACAACAGTGAAGCATTGTGGTAGAAGCAGTGCTGATATTCAGCCGGTTCGCTCGAACCGGTTGTTAAAATTTTAAAAATTTTGCGAACCGGTTGTTGCATATTCACCCTTCTCGTGAATAAAAATTCCATATGAAATTTGTTGGGGTGATTATGTTTTTTGTTTTAACGGTTTTATATAATGTGTATTTATCAAGGTGATTAGTCTCGGCAACAAACACAATATTGTTCAGTTGTTCATTGTCCAAACGTACAAACAAATGAATTTTATTTTGGTCATACATTGGATTCTTGGATGATGATGTTTTCGATAGCGTTTTCTTTAATCTTTTGAGAAAAAAATAAAGCAATTTTTTTTTTACTTTTATTTTGCAAAATCAAAACTATTTTTTTATTAAACAAAAGTTTATATCATTTCCTTCAAGAGGTCTGTTACTGGGATGCGACTTTAAAATTTTCGCTATTTTTATCAAAATTTGGCAAAAATATATTTTTTTTAAGCGAACCGGTTGTTAATTGTTTCGAATATCACCACTGGGTATAAGTATCATGGTTTGGGAATGTGTGTCAGCTGCTGGTACAAATAAGCATAAGATAAGATTTTTGATTTTAGCAGGATAACGATCCAGAGCACAAATCGGATATTGTGCAAACGTGGCTAATATATAACAGACCATATTTGATGACACTGCCACCACAGTCGCCAGACCTGTTATCGAAAATTTATGGTGAATTTAGGAATCTGCTTAAGGAAACAAAAACACCCCTATCGTGAATAAAAATTCCACATGAAATTTGTTACCTTTTATTTTTTTTTAACATTGAATTTTAATAGGAAAATGTGAAAAGGGAACAAATTTCATGTGGAATTTTTATTCACGATAGGGGTGAAAATTTCTAACAAAAACGATTTAAAAAAGCGCTATCGACGGATGGGTGGCATCCATGCCAAATCGCTATAAATCATTTGTAGATAATAAAGGATATCACATCAAATATTAAATTGTCAGTTTTAATTTCAAGTTTTCTAAACTCATACGTGGCTGCATAAAATAAACTATGATGTGAAAAATGTGAACAATTTTTTTTTTTTTGGTTTTTAATTATAGTATTTATTATAAAATGTAAATTTTTGCAATAAATTAATTTTGTTTGTTAGATTATAACATTTTTTTAATTTTTTATTTTGAATTGACACCAATTTCTTTTTTAAGTTCCTGTTAATTTTCTTTTTATGGAGCTTTAAAAACAAAAAAAAATACACTGCATAAAATAAGCTGTGAACCACTGTGTAAATTTGGTTTATAAATCATTTAAAGGTTGATTGAATATTATTATGAATTAATTCAACTATGGATAAATTCAATTGAAGTGAAAGCCTTTGAATTAAACTAAAGCATTACATTTGTTGGGAATAGTTTTTTTGAACAAATTGCTGAAATTTTTAAAATTCTAAATTAAAATTTTAAGTGAATTAAGCTTAAATTTTATTAATTCATTCAAAGAAAGCTCTGATACAGTTCTCATTTTTAAATAATTTACATGCAGTTTTCAACACGAACTCCTTAATACAAGAACGAATTTCTTTTTAACCAACATTTACTTTATGGGTGTAATAATACCCATTTAGGGTTTATTTTGCCAACTTCTTTGCAGTTTTTGATTACATTTCAACTGTATGAACAATGTTTATTTAACAAAAGAAAAACTAAATTATATCTTTCATAGTCAGTCAGTGAGTTAGACAGACAGACAGACAGACATATGTATATACAAGTCCCAATCTAATACAATTATTTATGCCATGTAATTATTACTTTTGAGCACGAACAAACTCCATACGAGAAGTAACTACACACATAAGTATTTACTATAGTGGTATGAAGGAACTATAAAAAATAGAAGGAAAAACTTTTGCGCATGCGTTGTTATTTTTTGTCATGCCATAATTAAATATTTATTGCGTTCTTGACTTCCATTTGAAGAGTTTATATAGAAATTATAACTGAATTAAACGCATGCTGGTACAACATTACAGAGAAACACTTATTTATTAAGACAAAAACCGTAACCGTGGGTGTTCATGGAAATACGAGTAATAAACATATACATACTCGTACATATGTATGTATGTATGTAATCTATACAAGTATATAATGGCAGAATAACGACCTTAATATAAGATTTAGATTAAAATATATGTACATATCGTCACCTGAAATGTCCACAGATGTTTTTTGATTGAATCTGGAACATAAGGCTAAAATACAATGCTCCTAAAAATTTTAAGCTTCTACGTTCCAAACTAACGATTTTATTCAAGAAATGGAAAAAGACGTATTTGAACGTTTTCATAAAACACAAAAGACGTATCCCACATTTTTTTAACACTTTTCATTTTTAAAAGTTTTTTGCTTCTCCTGTAAAATTGTGATAATGAGGGTTACGTCTTTGGGCATTTTAGGTGACGATATGTACATATGTATTCCAAAAATTAAAATAATAACTTTAATTTCTTTCTTCCAGTTTTAGTGTATGGCATTTAAATAACATCAGAACATACTCGTACATACATTTGTAACAATGGCTCAACTTAAATATAATAAAAATCATTTTATTTCCACAATATTTATTGTAATATTGCATTTAACAATATGGCTGCCACAAAGCACAACATTACCACAAGGTGCACCGGAAACCGTATGTGACACAATGTTGCCATTTCATGGTGGCGGCATATTGCCATCGAATGCTGTGCCACCGTTTCGAATAGAAACCTCAACGGCCACAATAGGTCAGGGACAAACACTGCGTGTTGATATAACCGGTGTACCAAGTGGTTTAGCATTTGGAGGCTTTATGATACAAGCACGCAACAATAACCCACCGAATCAAATTGTAAGTATGAAAATATTACAAAAATTTCTTATTTTTATAGAAATTCTTATGGTTTATATATATGTTTTTATTTAAAGATTGGTCAATTTAATCCCACCGAAGATGGCCTTTCCAAGCTAATGAATTGTGAAAATTCTGTAAGAAATTCTGTGACACACACCAATACAGTGCCTAAAACCGAAATAAGTTTAGAATGGCAATCGCCAATAGATTTTGAAGGAGAAATTGTATTTAAGTACGATTTTTTTATAATAATTAAATTGGCAAATCGTTAAATGTTTTTGTTCCATTATTTTAGCACAACAGTGGCCCAGGCTTATGACACATTCTGGGTGGGCTTACCTTCATCTCCTGTACGTGTAGTTAAACGTGAAATAGCTCCACAAGGTCCTACAACTCCTAGACCCTCATTTTCACCCAGTACACGTACTCCCTATGTACCAGAGTATGTACCCGCCCCACCAGCCCCTGTAGCCGATGATCCCTTTTATACTGAATGTGGCATTAGTAAAAATTGTTTTGGCAATAAAGATGGCTGTGTGGAAACCAAGTCATGTGACTTTGTATCAGCCGTTAAAGTAAGAGGTGGCATATATGAATTCGAATTAAAATCGTCAGCGGGTAAGTAAAAAACTTTTAATATTATTAAAAAATAAATGTTCACTTACTTAAATGTAACATGTAGCCAATGCTGCTTATGTTGCCTTGGGTCTTTCCGAAGACAATCAGATGGGAGACGATTTGGTTATAGAATGTATTCCCCAAAATGGCCAGGTGTTGATGTATAGTTCTCTCACATCAGGCAAAACTACTGGTTATGGTGTCAGTCGTTTGGGAGTGGTAGGTTTTAATAATTTTGTAAGATAAGCCTTGGTTTTTTATTGCCTTTCTTCCTTTTTTCACATTGTAGCCCCAAAATACTGCCCGTTTGATAGAGAGTTCTGTGGTGAATGGTGTTATCTACTGCAGGGTAGAACGTGATCCTGTTACTAAAGTGGGTAATCGTATTTTTGATTTGGAAAATAATAAGTATTATTTACTTTTGGCGACTGGTTCCGGCTTAAAAGGTGAGTTGTTTAACAATAAAATAGAAAAAAATTTTTAAAATTTTAAATTTCAATAATCAGGGGTGTAATAGGAACCAATATTGTCAGAATTGGTTTAATATTTAATATTAAGATATTTCTAGTATCAGGATATTTATTGAACGTGTAGCAGTGCCCTATGACAACAAAGCATTTTTTTTGTCGGTTTTAAAACCAATTCTGACAATATTGGTTTCTATGACACCCCTGAATATATTAACATTGCATTCCAAAAACTTACTTTTACTAGAAAACGGTGTTGGTTACCACAACATTGGTCGCTTGCCTTCCGATAAGGCCATCAATTTGGCTGAATTACAAGATCTGGGAGCTGCTTCTACGTTAATGTTGCGTTTACATGGCAGTTTCATGATAGCTGCCTGGATTGGTACCACATCGTTGGGTATTATTTTCGCCCGCTATTTCAAACAAACTTGGGTGGGCAGTCAAATGTGCGGCAAGGATCAATGGTTTGCTGTAAGATTGATATAAAAACCTGCTTACAATTGGTAATATTATTATGTTAATCACACGTACTTGTCTTTATTTTAGTGGCATCGTATTTGCATGGTGACTACCTGGTCCTTGACTATGGCCGCCTTTATCATAATTTTTGTGGAAATTGATGGCTGGTCCGGTGAACGTAATCCTCACGCCATTTTAGGTACTATTACCACGGTATTATGTTTTATACAACCTATTGGTGCTTTATTTAGACCAGCTCCAAATAGCAAAAATCGTCCCTTCTTCAATTGGGCCCATTGGTTGGGTGGTAATTTGGCCCATTTATTGGCTAGTAAGTTTAGAAATATAAAATTTTTATTAACATAAACTAAAATAAATAAATTAAAAAAACAATTTCAGTTGTTACCATATTCTTCTCGGTGAAATTGGCTAAAGCTCAGTTGCCTGAATGGATGGATTGGATATTGGTGTCCTATGTAGCCTTCCATGTTATTGTACATTTAATATACTCAGTAAGTACCTATATTAAAAATCCAACAATTTGGTTATTTCAACTTTCCGGGAAAACAATTTTTGCAGGGGTGAATAAAAAAGAAAGTTAAATAAGTCACAAATTTCTATTACGTTTGAATATTAAAAAATATTTTATATTTTTCGCCCATGTTCTGAAAAACGCAAAACGCTTAAAATTGGCGTTTTCGATTTGTTGTTATTGTTCGATATTTTGTCATAATATAACGTAAACAAATAAATAAATTTAAAATTTAAATGCATTACATTACTTTTCGAAGATCAAGTTGATCAGATGTTTGCACAAATCGCTAGTTGAAAAGTAAACAATTCAATTGAAATCGTGGAAAAATGTTATAAATTTTAGCTTAAATAAAAAGGAAACATATTAAATTTAAATTGTGCATCATTTAATTTTGTGTTTAAAGTGCATTTTCAACAAAATAAGCCAGTTCGCTTCAGTATACACTAGCGGTTTGAAAACGCCAAATTTCTAGCGTTTTCGTTTGTCAGAACACCTCTTTTGAAAACGCCAATTTTAAGCGCTTTGCGTTTTTCAGAACATGGGCGTATGTTTCATTAAGATATAAAATATTTTTTTTTACATTTCACAAATTAGAAATGTGTGACTTACATTTCATAATAAAAAGTTACCCTTGTAAAATCTTTTTTCCATTCGTCTTTTATTTTCTTTATTTCTTTAAATTTTGCAGTTTTTGTAAAATATATTACTGAATTTGTTTCATAAACGTGTCAATACGTTTTTATTTAAGTTTGCATGAGTTTTCTTTATTTAATTTTGTTGTTTAACAAACAAATTCTGTATATATTCCCTTACTTTAGCGCTAACTCATGTTCCTTAATGATTTTATTCCTTGTACATATGTATATTAAATTAACTAAAGTTCCGGAATTCACTTTTAAACAAATTTAAAAAAAAAAATAATTGAAGATAATTGTAAATATTTTTTTTTTTGGAATGGAGCAAGAACAGAAGTAAATAAATTTTACATAAAATCATTAGTTACTAATTTCCCCTTCACTGTTCTGTCTTCAAGAGCTTTTGTATACCAACCATTAATATAGATTTTCTTGTGCATACAGATATCTGGCTGTTCCTCGGATAAACAACATTCGAAACGTGTCAATGACTTCCAAATGGGCAATATGGGACATCATCATGGCATGCGTAATAATATGAAAATGGAACGTAAAATGGATGCACCAGTAAGTATACAATTAAATTTTGTTCAAATCTTTATGTTTGCATTGTAAGTTTGTCATTTGAAAATGTTAGATTTCTTATATTAAACTCAAAAAAAAAAAAAAAAACTTCCAAAAACAATCATGAAAATGTATTCATGTTATTCTTAAATACAATATTAGCCATGAATACCAATAAACTTTTACACACCGAAATTAATTAATTAACAGGCCAAGTAGAAAAACATATGTATGAACAAAGAAATTTAAAAGTGTGTCTTTAACAGACGAACATTGGTAGATTTAATTAGATGTAACTCCTCCATAAATTTGTAACTCAACAACAGCTGTATAAACCGTAGCTTTCATACTTAGGGAATACGTCAGAAGATATATTAAAACAACAACTAACAAAATGGCCGCCAGCTAACAAAGTATTGCCAACTTAAAGTTCTATACATCTAAAAAAAACACCCTATACATACTTAAATAATAATTACTTACCAGCTATTATCTAAATCAGAATTTTGTTGATATATTTTTCCTTTTATTTCATTTTTCTTATATTTTAACATTCAATTTCTTTTTGTCTCTTTCGCAGTTTGCCGGTTTCCGAAAAGGTTTATTGGCTGTTTACACCGTGGTCTTGATATTATTCGTGGTCGCTTTAATAGTTATTGTAGCTTTAGCGCCAATTGAGGACACCTTTAATAAATTGAAATCAAAATTGAATTAACTTGTTAATATTGCATATCATACAGCTACTGCTACTACTAATAATAATTAATTAACGTACAAAAGTGAGAGAAAAACAAAATCTCTACTAAAAAAATCAAATGTTCATACAATTTCGTTCTTATTTGGCTCAAAATATTTATACATTAACTCAATTAATAAATGTTTAGTTTAGAGGACTCCTTTAAAAGGAGTTACTCTGTATGTATTTTGTAAATTGCATCTATCATACCGTGTCTGTATGTATGTTCGTACAATGTTTTTCATTTTTTTAAATTTCTTTGTTTTTATTATTGTAAATGTGTATTTCTTTTCTTTTTTAACCTAAGTGCTACTCAATACTGTATTATTTTTTAATTATTATTATTTTAATTAATTAATTATATATTTTGTATGTATGTATATTGTTTTTATTGTTATACTATTGTAAACAAAGAAAAAACCAATCAATATACACTAAACCTATGTATGTTTTTGAGTATTTTTTATTAAGAAGTGTTTATTTACACTTTAAAATATATAATTTTTTTTTTGTTTTTTAAAAACCATTTTGTAAAGTATTAATAAAAAGAAAGAAAAAGTGAAGCAAAATTATGTTGTTTGTCGAATTGTTGAGTTGTTTTTAGCCATTTTTATCTTGAGGTTTTATTTAATTTCATTCAGTATTGGGCCTTTTCTTACGCTTATTTTTTACATAAAACTTAAACTTTTAAATTTATATAGACGACCATCCATACTTATATTTAAATTTAATTATTTTCACTATTTTATTTTATTTAGTTTTTTTTTGTTTAATTTACCAAAAAGTTGTTGTAGTTTTATTTTTATATGTTTTATTTGCTGAGGAATCTTTCTTGTTGTCTTGCTATTTTGAGTTTGGTGTGTTTGTTAGTTTTTATAAATGACTTTCGCTGATAACAATGACAATAAATACTAAATTCATAGGTTTTAAAATGTTACTTGTTGTGGTTTACTTCTGATCTGTGACCATAATTTATAATCTATGTTCCTCTTAATGCATTCAGGGGTGTCATAGAAATCAATATTGTCAGAATTGGTTTTAAAACCGACAAGAAAAAATGCTTTGTTGTCATAGGGCACTGCTACACGTTCAATAAATATGGTGATACTAGAAATATCTTGATATTTATTGAACGTGTAGCAGTGCCCTATGACACCAAAGCATTTTTTCTTGTCGGTTTTAAAACCAATTCTGATAATATTGGTTTCTATGACACCCCTGATTAATTACGTTTACACTTCGTCTGTTCAAATAATAAAGATTTAAGCAATTGTTATGAATATTTCAGATGTATAATTTAAAAATGAATGTTTCTATGTAGTATTTTTTCTTTTATGGGGAGATTAGGAGGAGTTTTATTTTATAATTAATTTATATATATTTTTTGTTTGTTTGCAAAAAGATTAGTTTATAATCATCGTTCTTCCAATATGACTGTCTCCTGAGGATACAATTTTAATGCTTGCAAAGTCTGCTGTCTATCAATTGAGGTTAAATCTCTACGTGGCCAACTGGAAATCAATTTAAATTCATCGATTAAGAAACCATTTGAAGCTACATAATTTAATAGATCCTAAATGATAAAAAGGAATTTTATTAAATACTTTCTTTACATAAATAAGGAGGTGTATTTGAATTAACTTGCCTGTAAAGTATTATTTGCATAAAATCTACGTTCTAAAAAGTCTCCCGTTGGTTTACGTACTCGAATTTTCGAAATATTCGTTTCCGTTTCAGCCGGTTCTTTGGGTAATGATTGTTCAGCCTAAGATACAAAAACAAAATACAATTATATAACATTTTGGGAATATTTCTACAGAAAATTTGTTGTATAACAGTATTTTCTATAAAAACACTTACCACTAATCTAATGGATTCACGTCTAGCTTCTTCTTCGGCTTGTTCCGATTCCACACGTTGACGTTCAGCAGCTATAGCTGCTTCTTTCTTACGTTTAGCAGCTTCTTTGGCAATATCAGCCTGTAAAGTTTCCTGATAGGCCATATCTTGTTCGGCTTTAACTTGATCGCGAGCGGCACGAGCATCTTCTTCGCCTATCTCAACTTGTAAATGTTCATTGTACATTTCTACAGACTCCAATAAACGAGACAGCAAATCATCCAAGCCAACATTGCCTAGTAAAAATTTGCAAAACAATTAATACTAATACGAAAATAAAATTCGTAAAATGCAACTCACCATGAATCACAGATAAAATTTCGCAAGAAGTACGACCCGATAAACGACTTTTACCAATTACCAATATCGATGGTAATTTATCTATCGAAATATTACGTATAGTCATGGAGGCGGTATTGCTAATGCAGCCAGTAACTGAGGATAAAAATCTAGAATATACAATTAAAACAACATTACATTACATTGATATAAACCGAAATAATGTGGTAAAAAACTAAACTTACAAATGTTTATTGCTTTCGTGTGTTAAATCCCAGCCATAAACAATAAAATGTTCAGCAAATGTTTGGAGAATGCTTTCGTGTTTCATTAAATGATCACAGAAAACATTTGTTAAAATACTTTCACCATGATGTAAATAAATAGCCAATAATTTGCGCTAAGATTTTGTACAATTAAAACATTATTAAATAATATGTATAAAAATTATAGAAAACTTACCCCTCTGGCTGGTTTGTGACAGGCCTCTTTAAGAGCATGTTCCAAACTGCCTGTATAGAACATGGGACAGGGTTCACCAAATCGTTGTTTATAATTTTCCACAAACTGCAGCGAACCCGTTGTTTCACTCTCTGTATTATTGGGAACTGTTTAAAGAGAAAACGTGTGAAGTTTTAATAGAAAATAAATATTCAAAGAGCGCAAGAGCGCTATAAAACTAACTTAAGTGTCTTGTTGTGGATTGTACTGGTGGAGGATCTGTGAAAAATTCTTCACAGGCATTAAAGTCTGAGGCATCTTCAAATTCATCAGTCGAACTATCAGTATCAAGACCAACAGCACTGAAAATAGTTATGAAAGATGTATTGTTTACTAATAATATATAATATTTAGGTTTTTTACGATTTTCTATTAAAAAGCCTTTGAAAAGCAACATCTTTTATATAACGTTTGGCAGTTGTTTTCACTTTTGACAAGGAATAGTTACCTAACATATGTTATATATAGTTATTGTAAGTTTTAAAATCGACAAATTTAGAGGCAAAATGTTTTATATAAGATTTTGCATTTATTTTTATTTTTAACAAAAAAATCGCTATTAAACATTAAGTAATGTAGTTAATGTTTAAAATGTAAAAATGTTGATTTAATAACTCAAGCAAAATCAACTTTGTTAGAGGTTTTGACATGAATTCTATTTATTTTTTTTATATATGAATATTAAACTCACTTGGAACTTCTTGTCGTTGACGATGAATTATTAGCATTATAGCGCAATTTATCGGCTGCGTTGTGTAGTATAAAATTATGATTTAATTGTATGCCAGATTGCTTAAGTAATATGGAATGGAAATAAAATTATAAAAATATACGAATTTCAAAAAAACATTAATACACACCGCTAATGTTGTTTCATTATCACAACCGTGAGGCCAACCAGTCCATTCCTGATGTCTGACTGCAATTTCTGTAACATAGTAAACTTTTGTTTTAACATCCTGCACTGTGGTGCGGCCAGAGAATTTCAATTCATGTCTTACACCGCTGGGCT
Source organism: Bellardia pandia (assembly GCA_916048285.2). NCBI lineage: Eukaryota > Metazoa > Arthropoda > Insecta > Diptera > Calliphoridae > Bellardia > Bellardia pandia. Next base: position 13,308,814 of record OU696533.1, read on the forward strand.
GTTGGACAATTGTAAGTACAAAGTTTTTATCTAAACGGCTAGACACTTCGTCGCTAATATTTAAAATAATACACAATAATATACATTATTAAAGGTTTTCTTCAGTGAAATTTAACTAAAACTTACTTTTCAAAATCCATATAGCCTTCTTCTGTCAAATCAATCAATATTAATTCATTTTCTCCCGACAATCCTAAGCTAGATAATTGAGTTGTTGGTATTTGAGCTGGAATTAATTTAGCAGGCGGCCAGCCGCGTAGTGCTTGACGACATATCGGCACTCCCGTAAGATCATGTATCTTCTTTTTCAGATGTTCTGTATGAAAAATTAACATTTCATTAAATACATATAATAATTTATATGTTAGGGCTTTAGTTCTCACCAATCGTGGCTGTGGAGGGCAGTCGTATATCATAAATTTGTTGATCGAAATGTATATTAAATATAATTTGTCTTATCAGCAACGGTGCTGATAATGATGATGTCAACATTGTATTTGCTGTTCTATGTTCAGCTATATCCATATCCGAGGTGAGATCAATTATATCGGCATCTGATGATGTTGAAGCAACTAAAATTGCAACAATTAAGCATACAAATTCAATTTGTGTTGTAAAAAGATTTATAAATTTTCCCACAATAACTAATAGTGGTAATGAGTAAACAAAATAAACGTCAGTTAAATTAATTATTATACCTGGTACGAATGCGCTTTCTGCGGCATTGCTGCCAAGATTATTTGTTGATGCATTTTTTAGCCAACGAGGACAATTTCTGGTTGATGGACCTGGTGCAGTAGAAAAATTATTTAAAGCTGAACTACTGCTGGCATTGCGACTCAGTAGACTTGACGATTCGGATCTTAGTGAGGGAACAAATGGTATGTTTGGTACAGGATCATCTTGGGGTATGACCCGTTGCACAGCAGTCTAAAAAATTAACAAATAATTTCGCTTACACAAAACTAAACCACATATGTATTACCCACCATTAAATCCCAATTACAATCCTCTAAATAGGAAAAAGCTTCACCCACATCATCTATCCCCGTTATGCTCTATACAAAACAAAACAATTTCACAATTATCCTAATACAACAATAAACAACTAATATTGCTAAATATACCTGAAAATTGGCCAATATTTCATCTTTGTTTTCAGACATGTTTGTAAAAAACTATGAAGGGGGCCAGATAGTTAAAAAAAAAATAAAAGATTCCACTGCTGCAACTCAACACTTTGTTTGGTGTTTCTTTGTTACAATGTTTAATTGTTTTTATATATGTATCAAGTTTACGTAAAATTACTAGCTAACTTCTTTTGACAATTATTTAATTTAGTTTTTTTTTTTAATTCTGAAAGATACAAAATTTCACACACAACTTGCCCAATCACTCACTGCTCACTAGACGTTTTTCCGTTCTTCGCTTTTAGCAAACACTTAAGATGGAAACAATCAGTTCTCTCAAACACTTGTCTGCACTTTTTGTATGTTTTTCAAATAATTTAAATAACCATAAATGAATTCAATTGATTTTTATTTAACAAATATTTATAAAACTTTTGTAATCACTATCGAAAATGTCGATAATTTTTGTGAGGATTTGAGAAACAGTATGAAGAAGAAAAAAACAAATTTCTTTGTTAAGTCACGCAGAGTGCTGCCAGACGATATATCGCACTATTGTGACATTTGTGACAAAAGCGCAGTGTTGTATTAATATAGTCAAAATAAACATGTACAATAATAGTTTTGAATCACAATAGTGACGAACAGTCACAATAGCCATAGTTTGATTTGAAGGTATTTGTGGTGAATTTCTTATTTGTTAGCTAATTCAGCAACCACCAGTAAAACTGTAAACCGCTAATCCATTGCCTGCTTTTAGGATGACAAATTTTCAATGACCTTGAAAAATTTGGAATAACGGAATTTGTGGTGAATTTCTAAAAACTCACCACGATTTTTTACTCACCACGATTTTTTTACTCACCACGATTTTTTACTCACCACACACACACACACATGACAGAAAAAAAATTTTCCGTCACCTCTCCACAACCTCTCTGTCGTCACTCACCGTCGTCTCTACTTTATGTGTCGGTCGGTCATCCATCGCCGGTCCGCTCCGCACACGTCCTCAGTGCGGCGTCGTCCTTTTTGCATGTGTGCGTGTGTGGTGTTGTCGTGTTTTGTAAAAACAACACCGGATGTTGTATTTATGCGAACTTTTTTAGAAAAAAGAATATTTCTATTTTTCGTAAAAAACCAAATATGCCAAAAAAAATATTTGAGTCAACCTATAGCCAAAAAAATCAAACAAGGTGATCCAAGTAATATTATGCTTGTTACCAGTGTTGTCAATTCCAATTAGCATAATTTTACTATTAAGAATCTATTAAAAATTTCAGAATGCTGTCCAAAATACATGTTAAAAAAATCACATGATATTTTCATGAAAAGATGTTGCTTGCAGAAGTTCATTTTGTGAAAAACATATGAAATGTATCTGGCAATATTATTTTTTCACAGCGAAATAATTAAAATGGCAATTGTTCACGTGGAATTTTCAATAACATGACTGTCTGTCATCTAAAAAAGCTCTTCTGTCGCCAATATACTTGTTGTGCTGCTGCACATGCGGCCAAATTCATTTTTATTTAACGATTTCGATTCAACACAGATTTTTAAATATTTTTACTTTTTTTTATTTTCGATTCAAATTCACAAAAAAGCAAATTTTGTGCTACACTACTTGTAATACATCGTGGACACATAGCTTTAGCCCCGGTTTACATGATGATTTTTACGACGTCGTTTTTTAGACGTTGCTTTTGGTTTGAAGGCGAGCGGTGTAGTGAAGCAAGCGGCGCATGAAAAATTTAGCCGACGCCATTATTGTGAGTATTTTCAAATATAAAATTTAGGTGACGAATATTCGCGACCAAAAATTCGTCATTCGTTCCAGTTGTGTTTCTATGTATGTATATGTTCTGATCATAGAGAAATGAACATAAAACGGAAAAATGAAAAAAACTAAAACATTAACGTTACACATACGAGTGTTGTTGAGTTTCTGTGCTTTACGTACATTTCTTTATGATTCAGATTTTTAAACAAATCTGATTTCGATTCGAAAAGAAAAAAGTTCGAATTTGTATACTTTTTAAATTGTATTTCGAACGTAATACACAATAACCCCCCAGTTTTTGCTTCAAAATTGTAGAAACAAAATGTAATAATCATTTAATTGAGAAAAGGTGCTCAATCAAAATTCCTTGAAATAAGTTTTATATATAAACATACAACTAGGATTATTTTATTTGTTCACAATTTGTTTTCCTTGTGCATAGTAAATTTGATAAATGTATTTGTGTATTATATATTAAAATCGTATTTAAAGACTTTGTTTAAATGACAAATTATCACAATTTATCATGATTTAGCAGAAAGTAAATCAAGTTGATTTACATACATCACGAAAACATCACAATCGAACAGCATCAAAGTCGTCATCACAGCAACAGCAACAAACATTGAAATTGAAATACAAAACAGAAGTTTCTACTATAGAGTTTTATGGCCAACGAAATAGTCCATAGACAGACCCAAAAGCGAGATGTTGGTTTTAAAACAAACACTTTATTGCATCATACTGTTGGCCATTGTTAGGCCGCAAATGTGTACAGCGGTAAGGATAACACAAAAGACTATATCGAAAGGATTTCTAGTGCAAAGTGTAATGAAATTGCTGACCAAATTGGAAAAGAGCAACGATTTAAATGTCAACATTAAATTTACCGCCATTTTAAGTGAATTTTTAATAAAACGTAAGTGCATTCAATTTTACAATTTGTAGGGGATTAAATTGTTAAGGTTTTTTGTTTGCTTGAATTCAAAGAGAGACAACGTTACTACGAAGCCAATCGCTATGAGCAACAGGTCTATTATAAAATCTTGCAGAAACTTAATCACATCATACGCCAGACGGAAGACGCAGATTTTGAGAGTGTCCATAAAATAAGTAATTGAAGAGTTGGAATTGAAATTTTTGGAAATGTTTAGTAGCAAATTGTATTTTCTTGTATTCATTCAGTTTTAGATAACGTGTTCCAGAGAAATGTTATGCTTATTCCACCTGTCCTGAAACAGCGCCATATTGATACACATTTTGAATATAAATCGCTTATTAAGGACTACGCAAAATTGGTGGGCATTGGTAATCCCAATATCACTCAGTCCGATGAATGTCTAGCCACATTTGCTTCGTTAAATTCGACCTGTATAGTGCCCACAATCTGCATTGATATGATGATCAGTGATTTGCCCACATTTGGTTATCAGCGAATGCATCAGTAAGTTATAAATGTTATTTTTAACAAAATTTCATATTTACACCATTTCCAATTTTATTTCAGAAGTTTGTAATTATATTTTAGAAATTTCCAATTATATTTCAGAATTTTCTACTTGTATGTATTTCAGAATATTCCAATTATATTTCAGAAACGTCTGATTGAATTTCAGAAATTATTTATAGAGATGCAGATTAACTTTTCTGAAATACAATTAGAAAATTCTGAAATGAAATTAAAAATTTAATAACAAAATTCTGAAATTCAATTGGAAATTTATGCAACAAAATTGAAAATTTCTGAAATTTAAATGACAATTTTTAAAACTGAATTGAAAGTTTCTGAATATAATTGCAAGTTTTTGAAATATAATTATAAAATTCTGAAATTCAACTAGAAACTTATGAAATATAATTGGAAATTTGTGAATTACAAGTATAAACTTTTGATATACATATGTATAATTAAAAAAGGTGTATTGCACCTGTTGCAACACTGTGTTTTAAAATTAATTGTACATAATTTATTTATTTAAAAATTATTTTCGGCTTTAAAACTATTACAAGTAGGAGGGGTCTTTCATTTCCCAATCCCTCGTGTTGACATTTAGCGAACATTTTCTTGTTCGTACATGAATTTGTTTCCTGTGGACAATTCTTGTCGATGTTATATTCTTGTTGACAGAATATTTGTTCGCACAAATATGTATTTCTCCCAAATTTTCTAACAAGAACATAACATCGACACAAGACAAATTAATATGTGGACAAGAAATTGTTCGCTAACGTCAAGACGGGTTGAAAAAGAAAACGTTTTATTTTTAGATTAAGTATTTTTTACAAAATTTGGGCGAGCAGGGATACTTTTTAATGACTAATCGTTTAAAATATATCTAAATATTTGTTCAAGGGTCGAGTATGAGGAGCATATATTCATGTTTCTATGTGGTGAAAACGTGACGATGTTCATGTTCATAGTTTTCTTTGTAGCAATTTATAATGAAAGTTTAACAACACATTAAAACCATTAACTATAATTTATAATTCAAATTTCTTTCGCAATTTTTACTACATACTACCAATCTTAATATACATATAATGTATATAAAGTTAAATGTAATATTTCTTTTTTTAATTTTTTCAGAATTTTACTTTTATATGTTTTTATGCATCACATATGTGCTCCAACATTGGGCTCACAAACAGCTTATGAAATTTTGGCAAGTCAGAAATGTACACAAGTTTATCGTGAGCAAAATGTTCTACGTCATCTTAATATACCAGATGTTTACAGAGATTTATATTTGGAACAAAGTAAGTACACAAAAAACCAAAACAAAAAAATCACAAAAAATAACAATAACAGGTTGTCCCTTAATGACAGGATTAAAAAAAATACAAAATAGTTCGTAGAATATTAACAAATATAAGTATTTCTTTACTACGGAATTGTATTTCAATTTAAATTTAACAGTTTGTAAAAGCTGGTTAATAGCTGTTTAGTGGCAACATTAAGTTCTAACGGCTTTGGTTGAACATTGTGAAAAAGAACTTTCGATTGTCTTCTCTAGAGGCCGCCAGAAGTTACTAGAGTGAATTTATTGTACCTAAGTCATCGTTCTTAAACCGTAATTTAAGTGTGTGTTAAAATAAATAGTAAAAAAGTGTTAAAAGAGAGAGTGATTTTATTTTACAATTAAAAGGAAATAAACCACCGTTTTTATACCCTACACCACCATGTAGGGTATATTGGATTTGCGCTGATGTTTGTTATATTAATAAATATTAGTCCAACACTCACCTTAAAGACAGAATAATTTCCTGAGTCAATTTAACTATGTTCGTCCGTCCGTCTGGATGCGCAAAGTACAGGTCGCAATTTTAAAGATATTTCAATAAATTTTGAAACATGACGTTTTTTAGCCCCAATGACGGTATAATTTTCATTTTTATTTATTTTCTTTTGAACGTCAAAAAGAAATAAATATCCAAAGACAAGAATGACAGCAGCCACAGAATTGCCAAGTACAAACAAGCCTGTACTCAGCAATTCGGCATACTTTCCCCTTCCAACCGACCTTTCCTCTCACACCCACAAACACAAGACTTGCGCAAATAAAGTTGCCTAATCTGAAAGGGGCCTAAGCGTATTTTGTTATTGTCAAGACGTAGGTTTAACATTATTATTTAAACCAGAAATGCCAGAAAATTAAATTCTCAATTTTAAAGATTTGCCAATCATGAGTTGAAACATTATGCAAAACAATTTAAAATCTCAACTTAATTTTTAGTCCTGTTTTAAGTGGACAACCTGTTCCATTAAAAAATAAGAGAAAAATATAATATTTAAGGTATCTAAGCTAATTGTAAATTCTTTATGCATTTTCAGATGTTATTTGTGGTCTATTTGGTTATGTTGAATTTATGAATTGGCACAATTTAGTTACAGTTTCTAATTGGCCACAAGAAAACGAATGTTTGTGTTTATTTTTTAATGCTGAAAGTAAAATTGACTGCAATTGCAATAATCATGTTAATAGTTTGATTTTAGTCTACTATATCAATGGCCTTTTAATGCTGGACTAAAACAAAATGGCTGACATAGATTAAAATGGATATTCGAATGGAAAAATTTTATGTAAAATATACATATACGAGTACAATATGTGCTCAAATAAAATTTAGTAAAAATGCTTGATGTTATAACATACATATACTTACATACAAATAAATTAATATGCATAAAGTTTAAATGAAATAAATAAACATAATAATGAAACTAAAAGTCTTAATTCATTTCGACAATTGATGAATGTATTGTCCAGCAGAAGAAGTTTAAGTAATTTTATTAAGCTAAAATTATTATAGTGTTAGTCTACTTTCAATTCTGACTCTTCAAGGCAAGTATTTTTGGGTGTGAAGGGAAACGAGAATAAAAGGCGTACATACTTGAGGGTACTAGTCAATTTTCTTGTTTGCCTCTGTTTTCTTCTTTATTTTCTCCGTTTTCTTATTCTACGCGAAGTTGTTCGCATGTTGCATTAAAAAATAGAAACTTGATGGTAAATACGCGTGTGAACGAAATGACAGGTTCAAAAGAGAATTGGTCAGCTAAAACTGAAACATGTGAAACAGCACTTACAATCAGCTGTTCTACAATAATAAAATCCACAAATATATATGTATATTTTGTATTTACCAAAAAGTTTATCTGGTTCATCTGATTTGGTTAATTTAATATTTTAATTCATTTTTATTTTCTACTAATAGAAAATGTTGCTTTGCTAGATTCAAGCATTTATATATTATCGTTAACAACACCACCTCTTGACAACTAACTCATTGTTTAGTGCGCACAAGAAGAAAACGTCGACAGAATTGCGAACACAAATTTGCTAATGTTCTTCTGTGTAGGAAACACGTGGGTTAGGGTTATGTTTATATTCATAAACATGTTTTCTTTGTCAATAACAAACAAATAAAAGTTTATATTCGACTATGCCGAATCTTTTATACCCACCACCAATATACCAGTAGTATGAATTATTCATACTTAAAACTAATTTACGTTACACTTCGTATCGATAACGACATTTATTCAAGATATTTTTTTTCTCACCTATTATAGTGCGATCGTCATACGATTTTGAGCCGTACATGGGAGCTATGGTCAATTATGGATTAATCTTCACAAAATAAAATAGTATAATTTTTGTATACATGTATATAACTGATCTGTTTAAAATTTCTTTTCAATATCAATATTTATAAGATATTTACGTAGGTTATTCAGTTTATCGGAAGATGTCTCCATATGTGAACTATGTCCTATTATGGGCCCATCACAATGAAATTCGGTATGACAATTCGTACATATACATATATGGGTATTCGTACATATATATACATACATATATGTGGGATATTTGTGGCGAATGTCAACTTGATAGTAATGTTTATAAGAGATTTATTCGCTTTTAAATGATTTTCGGAAGTGCACTTTATATGAGGGCTAAGGTCAAATATGAACCGATTATCATGAAAATCGGTACGAGATTATTTGCATACACATGTATGTATGTATATGTGAATTATTTTTTGTGAATTTCAACTTGATAGTGATGCCTATAAAAGATTTTTGCACATTTAAGTGATTTTCGGAATTGGACTTTAGATGGGTGCTATGTTCAAATATGGACCAATGCAAACAAAATAGTTTTGAGATTTTTCTTAGCATGAAACTTATTTTTGCAACAGCATCACCCATTTTAAGACGTAACATTCATTATTGGATAATATTTGACCGAATAGACCACGTCCAGCACGCTGTGAATAAAATATAGCGGTCGTAGTTAAGAGTGTACACGAAGACCGTGTAGAGTCGATTCGGTGCCGTTCAACTCGGACTGACGTATGGAACGACTTGGCGCATTTTACCTCCAGATCTTAAATTGAACGCATAGCAAAACATTTCTGAAAAATATCAAGGTTGTGTGAAACTATGGTCTATAACTCCGATCCTACTGGACCGATTTTACCCATTTTCAATACTAAAGGTTATTAACGGGTTTCTGGGGTTTCCTGTTTAATCGCTCTTTTAATTGGTTTTAAATGGGCGGCGATTTTGAACAGGTTTTTCCAAAAAATCTTCGTTTTCAAAATGTTGCCGCAGAACACAGTGTTGTATTATTACCAACATTTCCAGAAAAATTTGTGCAATTCCTTAATTTTTAATTTATTAACTCCATATCTTTTTTAGTTCGAAAAAAATTTAAAAACAAAAGTTTTTTCGGAACTAATAAGTTATCAATAGAACTATTATAGAATCAATATATTACTCGTACCAAAGAATTTCCAATACAGTCATAAAGTAATCCCAAGTAATTATGTTTATACACGTTCTAAAATTAATTTGTATAAATTATCAATAATATACCCTCCCCACTATGGTGGTGTAGGGTATAAATACAAAAACTACACTGCTTACAGAACTCCATTTTCTGTGTTTTCTATTCAGTCTCAGTGCAAATTTTATTTGTATTTTATATATTGTTTGAAAGCCAATTTTGCGACCAACAAAACTTATGTTAAATGTTTTGAAATTTTATCTAATTTTGACCATTTATAATTGATGTAATTACCGATTCTTACTGTAATTTATAGAGTTTGTCTGATTTTCAGAATAATCTTGAGTGTAATTTAACAGTTTATAAAATTAAAAGAACATTTTTCCATATTCACAAAAAGTTAAGAAACAGAGTATAAAAAATATAAGATATAAGGTGAGGCTTCTTTGTTTGAATTTGATCTCAATAACATTATTTACAAGAGATTTATGGGTGGCTTATAAGAAGTGGACCAATTTCAGACTTATAGCTTCTAAATCCAGTAAACACTAATGTTATTTCTACGTTTCTGGTTTAAGATTATTTTAATTGAATTTCGTTAACGTTATTTACAAGAGTTATATGGTTGGTTGTTATGGTCAGAAGTGGACTTAATTCGAGAGCTATTTCCAATTATTGACTGACAGCTATAAAATTCACTAGCATAATTGCTATATAACCGATATTAGTATGATTTCTGGATTAAAATTTCTAATCCATATGAATGTTGGTTCGATATCGATATTTATTAGAAATTTTTGTGAGGTAAATTGTTTCTCGGCAATGGTTTTTATATGGCAGCTATGATAAATTATAGGCCGATCTTCTTCTTAAATTTTGGAACAGTGAATTTTATGCATATCAAGATATCTCACGTCGAATTTCAACATAATAACGGTATATTTAAGATACATATTAGTATTAAAGTGAATTTCGGAAGTGGACCTTATATGAGAGATATAGTCAAATATAGACCGATATTTTCAAAATCCAACAGTTTAATTTTAAATGACCTGTATAAAATTTTGGATTGGTATCGTTATTTATAAGAGATTTATGAGTATTGAAGTGATTTTCGGAAGAGGGCTTTATATGTATTAGGGATACGGTCAAATATGGACCGAAACTTACAAAATTCTATAAAATTATTTTTGTGTATATCTAAATGATATGCATAAAGTTTTGAGTCGGTACCGATATTTATAAAATATATATGTATAAACATTAATGACTTTTTCGGATGTGGTCCTTATATGGGAGCTATGATCAGTTCTTTACGTATTTAAGTAAATTTTGAAAGTGGATTTTATATCGGGTCTATAGTCAAACATGGACCGAACTAAAGAAAATTTCGTTTTACGATTTCTTTTTGCATTAAACTTACTTTTGCCGAATTTTGTGTTAATATTCCAATTTTATAGGCATTTATGTATAATTATGTTTTATTAAGCCATATTTCGGGAAGATGTTTGTATGGGAGCTTTGAGAAATCATGAACCGATTCTTACGATTTTTCTCACACCGTTTTCTTTTATCATAAAAATAACGTGTACAAAATTTCGTGGCAATATCTGCAATATACTTAAAAAAATTCGAAGAAAAATGTTTTAAAATATCAAGTTTTTATGGAGGTTGTCTCACATTTTGGTCCATAACTCTGGTTCTACCTTACCGATTTGGCTGATTTTCAGTACCAAACTGCTTAGGAGAATTATAAATGGATTTTTGTAAATTCTGTTGATTTTGGTTGTGCCTTTTGGATGTGAGAGTGTTTTACAGAGATAGACATACGGACGGACAATCGACTTAGAATTCCATAAATATCAATAAATATCATAAATATATATACTTTGTTGGCTCCCAGATGAATATTTCTCAGTGTTACACACGGAATGACAAACTTATATATACCCTTATTCACCACTTATGGTGTTGGAGGGTATAAAAACGACTGGATTTCTTTTAATTGCAAAATAAATAAAAGGGTCAAGTGGCTTAAAAATACTAACGAGTCTTTATGCTTTGAAGCCCGTACAACGATGACTCACAATAAACTTAAGTCTAAGTGGCCCTGTTTGTTATATTTATACTATAGCGCCATCTTGTAGTAGCGGCATCTAGAGAAGATAATCGAAAGTTCCCTACTATGGCCGTTAAAACTTAATGTTGTCATACTGCGTGTTATCAACAATGTTTGTATATAAAAACTTCTACTAATGCAAATGTTGATAATCATGTTGTAGCCGTTTCAAACCGTTAAAATAAATTGACATATAATTTCGTAATAATATTATTTTTATTTTATTTTAATAATGCCTCTAAACATTTTAATCATTAACATTAAATACGCTTTTGAAAAACTGATATTTCATTACCATTATTACCTGTTACAAAACGTTATTTTAAAACGTCTTTTTACGCTTCTCATCAACGTCATCATCGGCATCATTACTCCCTCAAGGACTATAAAAAGAACAAATAATCAAACTAAATAAATATATAAATGATATAAAACCAAAAGGATTAAATATTCGAATTTGTTTTTTAAATTGTCGTTTCGAAGAAAAATTAAAACAAAAAAAAAAAAAAAACGCTTCAGTTACAAACGTTTTGTGTCGAACAAAATAAAAATCGGCCATTATAATAAAAAGGAATAAGGACTCGTATGTTAACAAACAAGTGGTAAACAAATATTTATTTTTCAAGTACTTGTGTGTAGAGTATATGGATACAATTGTACTTGTGTAAATGTATTTAGGTATCTGTGTATGTACAACAGGTAAGTGGCGCAGTAAATTAATGCCTCATTTGTTTTTATTTGCTACAAAACGTACATAAAACGAACATAGAAACTTACTCCTGCAACATCATCGTTTTGTAACTAAATACAAATACACTTATCTAAACATATACATACATATAACCCAGCAAGCCATATGAGTCCGAAAAGAGTCTTTTCTGACACCTTATTCGGAGCGTTTACGCTCTTTATGAGCCCAAAAAACAATCATAATTGCTCAGAAAACCTTCAGAAAAGAGGGTCATTACATTCGAAAATGGTCCGTCAGAAAGAGCTCTTAGATAATGTCAGAAAAGAGTCTTTTATGAAGGTTTTTTGGGCTCTGAAAGAGCTCTTAGATAATGTCAGAAAAGAGTCTTTTATGAGGTTTTTCTTGGGCTCTGTGTAATCTTGTTTTTATCATTCTGTGTGGCACAGCTGTTTTTTTTTGTTTGTTCAAAGCACAAATAACAGGACAACAATGCTTTGGTACACACATAATTAAGTGGAATTTCTGAGTCATACTTCGTGCCGACTCAGGACAGTAACAAGCAAATTTTTCTCCGCTCCGAAAATGCTCTTTAGTTGGACTCTTTTCTGACTCCTTTTTTCGAAGCGCTCCGAAAATGCTTTTGTTGGACTCTTTTCTGACACCTTTTTCGGAGCGCTCCTAAAATGGTATGCTGGGAAATATAAAATTGACAGTGGGTTTCAATGCATATTAAGAAAAATATATCTACAAATTTTTAATAAGTTTCTACGACACGTTTTTCCCATACAGAATAAAATTAACAAATTTGTGTTTTGCAATTATTCCATGTCTTGGCGAGCCATCGTTTAAAGGGCACGAAAACATAACGTCGACAGAATTTTGCTACGAACACAACTGGGACGAACGACGAATTTCAACGAATTATTCAGTGACAAATCGCTGTGTAAATTCGCTGTATATAAAAAAATAATATTTTTGTTTTCGAATAACAGCTGATAGATAGTGTTATCGTATTTAACATACATACATATATCGTTGGTTTTATGTAGAAAGGCCCTAACTCGCCATTTTTTCGAAATTAGTTTTTTTGCGATTCCAATGTATTTAACGCAAATACACCTCCTCACAAAAATTTATTGCAATAGTGTAAAAATAACGCTTATAAGCAGTTGTACAAAAAAAGTTACATGTTGAATATTACAGTTTCTATTATGTTTTTACCTTCTCCTGTAAATTTTCAAATATGCGAGTTAGGGCCTTTCTACATGAGACCATCGATATACACATATACTTGATAGACGTGGGATTATCAAGTAGCCACTGTGCGACTTACACACAGGCATATGCAGACAGACAAATGTACATATAAATGTCTTAACCAGACATTGAGTGGCTTCAAAAAAAAAAAAAAGAAAAAAAACACAAAACATAAAACAAAAAACGAAAGGAAAAAACAAAAAATAAAATCTCCCCAAAGTAAAAAGAATGACCCCCAAATGTATGAATGAATGAACTGTATGACACAAAAGCAATACTACAGTCAGACGGACATACAAACAAACTCAAGCGTATTTTACTACCAGAGACTTGTTTTTGCAAAAATTACAACAATAACAACAAACGTTTATAATTACAAATTGGTCTTTATACAAAGGACACTCATGCTCCTGCACACGCATCCATATAGACACATTTACGTGTAAAATGTAAAACAGGCGAAAATATCTTTATTAAAGTTATCCCCTTAAATGGTAGCTTTTGGTTGTTCTTGTTGTTTTGTATTTTGTGCAAGTATGTTTTCTTTTTTGTTTGTTTGTTTGTCAGGTGTGGACAGACAACCTCAGGCCAGAATAGACGGAATTTGTAAGGGTTTGTACACCCCCCAACATTAGAACTTCAAAATATATACATATAGACGGGGGTGTTAAAATGGAATACAGTGTTTTGCGTATTATTAGGAAGACTAATTTAAAGTTGAATAAAAAAGTTAAAAATTAAGTAATTGTTTTACATATGTATGTACATATGTTAAAAATTCTGAATACGAAAGATCGATTACAAATAGAACTACAGATTGTCATACTTGAGTACCTCCGGACCAATTTCTTAATTTCTGTTTGAAATTGTCACCCTCACATTATCATAGAAACTAGTTTGAAAGATTAATAGTTACTGGAAAATGACTTCTTCTAATCAACAATCCATTAAAAATACAACCAATCTCGTTCATCTCATCATCAATCACTGTTATTTATTATTAATTTTTGTAATTAATGAAAAAATTTTATACTGCACTTTTTAATTTGAATTGTTTGATAAATAGACTTTATATTTTTTAAATTTAAATTGGCTTATGGCGCCTTTCCTACGAAATTAGTATGTGAACTAGTCTATAAACAACTATAACTAATTCTAAATATCTAGTCCTTATAAAACTCTATAGAATTATTTATCTAGATCACAATAATTTTTTCAGAAGAGATTCTAGAAGTGGTTGGAGTTGAATCGGAAGTGCTACTGGCTTTAACTGTACTAGAACTGATGTTTTTTGGAACACGTTCTAAAACTTTTCCTTAAGACATACATAAATGCTGAATATACATTTTGTTAAATTACAAATCCTACGAATTATGACATAAAAAATGTTATATTTTAAAATTATACATTTAATAAGCAGGACAACCAAAATACGATTTAAAAAATTTTTGTTTGAAATTCCAAGTTACATATATTCAAAATGAAATAATAAATTCATAAATTAAAGTTGGTTATTATGGGTTTACATTTAGATTTAAGTCACTTTAATGCCAAAGTGAAACTTTGTGTGGGAAAGATAAGTAAGTGGTCACAGCTTATCCTTCTCTTTCTATTTATACTACAGTTTATCTTTTTTTTTAATTTCACTAGTCAAAAAGGAAAAATCCTTATAAAAATCGATTTTTGGAAGGATATGAAGTGATCACTGAGTGCCTCTGTTTTTCAATTTAAACCTGGATTTAAGGCTATTTTAAGGTTCGGAAGGAAATATAAGTGATCACAGACTATCTATCTTTATCAATTTAGACCAGTATTAAAGTGTTTAGAGCTAATATAAAAAATCAAAAATCGGAAGGGTCATTCATATATTGATCACAGATAATTTAAGAATTTGTAGTTGTTGCATAGTATTATTCAAAACTATATTATAAGCAAATTGTTTAGAAATGTATCATAATTAACAGATACTGGCCTGTTAATGTGCGTCCGAACACATAAACCCACACACGTTCGAAACCCCCGTAAGTATGCTTCATTGATTTGTCACATGAAATGTTAATTTAACTGCAATTTCTACTGTTATTTCGAACAAAATAGAAAACAGAAAAAACAAAATGAAGTACACATATAGAGACACAAATAACAAAGGGCAAACAGAACAAAAAAAAAAAAAAAAAAAAAAGACGGAAGAAAAAACAAAATATACGATTAATAAAGACAGGTGAATAAAAAGGGATTTTTGAAACTATTGTATTGGCTGAATATAAATAAGTATTTGTATGGGTTTCATATGTGTGTGAGGAGTTCTTTTTGTACTTTATTTCTAAATGTCTTTTGTGCGACCTTTGCTTGTAATTTAAGCAAACAACTGACATACTAGAATCTTTTGTTGTTGTTGCTACTGTATTCCTCTATTGTTGACGAAGCACTGTGGTTTAGAAACAAATTATTTTGAAAATAATTTTATGTAATTTTTTTAAATAAGCAGCAGAATGCGTGATTCGGACTTGGGAAAAAATGGTTAAAAATATGGTATTTTCTAAACCACAGTGCAAGTGAGTTCAGTCAGTGAGTGCTTCTCTACACTTTTTTTACAAACCCACTATTATCATTCGTATTGTATTTCATTTGCCGGTGTAAAACGTTGGCTAGTGCTTCTTCTTTGCACACTATACTTTGGTTTTATAATTGTATGTGTAATTTTATTATTTTGTCTAGAAAAAGCTACAGAAAAAATAACTCATACGTATCGTATGACCAGCTATACAAGATCAGTTCTCAGTTGTTTTTTATTATGGTTTATTTTTTGCTTTTTGTATTTGATTTAATATTGTAGTTCGCTTTTCTTTTGTTTTCGCTTAAACCGTTATCTAGAAACTACAAATGAATAAAAAAAAATGTAAACATAAATGTACATATGTGTGCAGTATAAGTTTGTGTGTTTAAGAGAGTGTTTTTTGTGTTTTAGTTATTTTGCCACTCTATGGCTTAATTGAAATTTAGTGTTATTTTTGTTGTTATTGTGTTTGCAATTGTGTGTTTATTTGCACTGTGTGTATGTGGCTCAGCGAATGAATGAATGAGTGAGTGAAGAGCACTATTGTGTGTTCTTGTTGTAAAACTGTATGCCATCATTAGTGTTAAAGTTGATGTAGTTGGTTTGTTGTTTTTATTGCTTCCAAATTGTGGTTAGCCATTTTACAAAAACCAAATAACATTCTTGTAGCCCTGTAACATTTGTTTATTTTGTGTCCTTTTTCTGGTCGTAAATTTCTTTAGCTGTTTATAGCTTGGCCACTCTAGTAGTTTATATAAACTAAATGCTTTTACGTTGAAATTAAATTTTATTACATTACATGGCCTTTACTAACTATTACACTTGAAATCATTTGAAAATGTGTAAACATGCGCATTTTGTTTTTATTTATTTTAATGATTTTAGTGTTTGTTTATTAAAAAACAAGAAGAAAGAAGAAGGCTGACTCTAAAAACTGAACTATTTTGTTTTTTTCCAATATTTATTTATTTGTTTATTTGTATGTTTGTGGGAGTGCAAGGTGTTGCCATGGTAATCTTAATTTTACTAAAGTTCATAATTCAATATTTATACATGTTTACATACAATGTATAAATATGCGTATGTAGTATATATTTTAATATGTGTGTAACCGTGTGTCTACATATTATGTCATTAGAAGAGTTAGTAAAAAATGTGTATGTTTTACATATGTATGTATGTATGTAAATGTGTATGCAATTAACTTGCACAACCATTTTTTAATTAAAATATTATTGATTTGATGATGTCAGCCAAATGTTGCAACCGTAAATTAACATTTTCAATATGGTTTTGTGTTAAATGTTATTGAAGTTTGACTTTAATTAAGAAAAGTGTTTTACTAAGTTAATTGTTAATGTAAAATTAAAAGCATTATATTGCGCCTTGACTTTATTTTGTTTTTCGAAAATATCTTAAGAGTTAGTGAATGCAAAATTTTCACATTCAAAAAACATGCACAAATGACATATTATCTTAATCCAATATAATTGTAAAAACTTTTTAAATCCAACACGTTAAATTGAGAATTAGCATAAATTGAGCATAAACATAAAATAAAGTTCTTTTTTGAAATTAAAAAAAAAAAAAATTTAAATTGTAAAAAAATTTTAAACTTTTTAAAAAATAGGGAAAATATTATGTATAACAGCATTTTCCAAACAAAATATTATGTATAACAGTACTTTCTAAAGAAGAACTCAATTGTTTGGTCAGCTGTGTGACTTGTGGCGCCATCTTGCTGGAACATTGTGGCCATAAAAAGTTAGCATAGTGTCTGAAGGATTATTACTGCGAATAAAAACTGCTCGAATTGACAGCCAATTTCCTCCACCTGTAGTTATAATATACATATGTATATTATAATATAATTTATTTATAATTTATATATATGTATATTAATATATATATATATTATATAATATAATAACCTATATTAATAAAAGGCATATTTGGTAAAATATGGAAATTTTTTGTAACATTTCCTAAATTCCTTATAAACAGAGAGCTAGTATATATAAAACTTCTAAATATTAAGTAAAATTCATAACAAATTTAACTAAGGTTTAACCAGAGTTAAATAAACTAAACAACTGTAATCCTTGTTTTAGCTATTTATATATTTTTAAACATGTTTAAGCTAGTTTACATTAACTGGTTGTTAAACTGTATCATCAGTTCAATTTTACACAAACAACAAACAGTTTTGAATGGTTATTTTTAATAGTTCACAAAGCTAGTTCCGTTGCGTAGAAATTTAATGAAAAGTTTAACAAATTGTATATAAACAGTGTCAACAACAACAATAACCATATTAACATACAACTGAAAGTGCCTTTACCCTTCAATTATCAAAGGTCTTATTATTCTAACAAATAATTGATTGTTTTTGTTTGTTTGTTACAAAACCCAGTACGAAATATTATTGATAATAATTAAGTCTGACATTTGAAAGAGATACACTGGGTGTTTGTTTGTGAACGGGTGTGCGTGGTATTGTTTTCATTATTCTTACCTTAATGCCAGCCTGCCACCTCTCTTGCTGTATGTACTTTAGTGCTTTGGAAATAAAAAGGGCACTTTAATATTAGCTGTTGCCTTTAATGGCAACCCTGCGAAATGTTAAGCTGAGTCATAAATATTAACAAACAAACAAAAGGAAATTCGAAATCGAACGTGAGGGTGGAAATGGAAGAGAAGGGTTCAAAGGAAACTTCAAGAACATTTTAAATGTTTAAAAACGAAATTTAGAAAAAAAAACTTTTAGTAAAACTAAAATGTTTTTAATTTTATTTATGTATGTATGTAGGTTTTATATACATCATATGTATTATTACATAATTAATCATACGTTTTAATAATTTATTACACATACAATAATATATTTTTATACTTAAAACAACGACAATACAAATATTTTAGTAACTATGACAACTTTAAATTATAAACGGCAAAAGCTAAACAATCAAAATGTAACGGCAATCAAATTAAACTTACTCTCTTAAGGGCTGTTACTCTTCTTCTTTATGAATCGGGTAAGTAAAATGAGAATTTGTATTGTATTGACGAAATTTGTACCTATAGAAATGAACTTATTTTTAGTAAAAAGTTAGCAACATTTGCAAATTTAAAAGAGTGTTTTAATTAATTTCCAGTCAATATTAAATCAAAACATAGTTTTTGGCCCAACTAACCCCTGCGTGCTTTGATACTATGTAAAATCTACTCATCATTTCGATTTCTTTAAAAGCAACAAGAAATTTATTCATGTTTTTGCTACAAAATATGTAACCAGAGACCGAAAATAACTCGTCCATATACATGTATGTTCTGAAATCACGGTGATTTTAAATCACAAACGATTTTGAAATCACTGGAGGAATATTTTTGTGTTCTGAAAATCACGAGATTTTGAATTTTTAGTAGTGATTTTGATTGTTCTAAATCACGAGCTTACAGCTGATACTTCGACAGCCGTATTAGGTAAAAGTAAATATCAGTTGTTTTTAATTTGTTCACGTAAATCCGATATTTTAAACGGCGCCAGAAAAAATAGTCCAGCGGCAAGAACTAGATGCCCATTTGACATCAACTAATCGAGAAATTACACGAACGGGAAATTTCTCATTTAGCAACTTAATTGTTTGCTGAAACCAAAGGCCCCTGATGTAAGCATTATAATGTTTTATTTAAATATGCCTTGTTTTTCAAAAAATGCCAATTCAAAAAAGTGACAAGCGTTCAAAGCGTTGATTGGTTAACATTTCAAAGTGTGAATATTTCCTTTATCTTTTAATTGGTTGTAGTTCCGAGAAGTTTTGATCGTTGGAATATTATTTTAGTGAAAATAATTAATTTTCTTTTTCCATATCACTGTACTGTGTGTAAATCTTTGTTGTACAAATTTAAAATAAGCAATTAAAGCAACACAAATTTACTTCGATTAGAATTATAACTTAACTATACAAATAATAGATTTTTTAATGAAAATTATTGCTTCTGAATTACATATCTCTGTTTAATCCAAATTGTACCGAAAAGAACTGATAAAGGTGTTCAGCTAAAAAGTTAAGATTTAAGGAATTAACATGAGTTGTTAAATAAATTTTTCAATATAATCTACAAAATAAGTTGACGTACTTTTTCGTTTTAAATTGTACCAAAACTATGTGTATCAACTATTTCATCCCTGATTTGAATCCTTTCAAAAACTCTTTAGCTGTTAAAAAAATGTATGAAAATGACAGTTATTTGGAAATGACGGTAAAGGCACTAGAAGCTGAGCACACCAAAGCGAAAATACACATAAAGAAAGTACAGACAGTGAGAGAATGAGAGACACAAAGCAAGAGCATAGACGGTGAGAGTGTACTGTGTTGTTTTTACCAGAAATTTATGCTTTTAGCAAGTTGTTATAGTAAAACAACTGTTATTCGTTTTTCTCCTGTCAATTAGTGAAAACCATTACGCTGTTTTAACGTTATCACAAAAAACAAAAGCAAATATATAGCAATAACAACAACAAGAAAAAAATATATAAGCAAGAAAAAAATGCCAGAAAAAAAGAAATGAATATAATGTATAGTGAAATATTTTAAGATATAATCCTTTTATATATTTAAAGGAAAACCCCAAGTGAAAAACCTCTAAAATTATATAAAACAAAAACATGTTTAGGATAATCTAATAATTAAGAAAAAGTCTATCTAGAAAAGTTAAACAAAACCTAATATAAAATTAAGAAAAAAATAGATTTGTTAATGTTTAAAATAGTACCTATATATATTGCAATTTTTTTACCTTTAGACAACGAAAATGTAAAAAAGGATATAAAAGAAAACTTACCATGAAAATTGTGTAAAATATATTAAAAATAAAGTGAGTAAATCAATTTAAAAAATTTAACACAAATATGATAAAATAAATAATTTAAACTTTAATAAGAAAAAATATATTTAATACACAAATATGATAAAATAAATAATTTAAACTTTAATAAGAAAAAATATATTTAATACGTTTTGTAAGAAGTGCCAAGAATCGCTTGCTTCTTCTAGTTTTTTACATTGGATATGTGTGTGGGTTTCTTATTTTATGTTTTGTTGTATTGGTATAAAAAAAGTATCATAACGGTACCTATTAATGGCCGAATATAAAACACAAAAGAGAATAAGAGAGTAAATATAACTTTTTTTTGCCCAAAAAGGAATACGTAAAAAATACAACTTTTAACGGTAGCCCATAGATTTGTGTGTCAGTGTGTGCGTGTGTATAGTCAAATTGACAATTAGAGAGATGCCAACTGTTTAAAAGTTAAAAAGCGCTTTGATTTGTAATAATAATATTAATAAATTGTTTCAATAAGTTTTACTTAAAAGTTAATATTTTTAGTGACATTTTGTATAAAAATATTTAACGCTTCAGCCGATTTGATTAATTTTATAGTTCATTATATTTTATTTACTAGATAAAATCAATGGTAAATTTCACCTTCCAATATTTATGCAATTAAATGTTAAAGAGAACCAAATATGTATAGTGGTAAGTTCGAACAAAGTTTTTCATGCAAAACATTTTAATAGGCTGACGCGGATTGGAATTTTTTAATGAGTTAGCAATAATTATTCGTGCCCAATTCTAGGTCTCCTCGTTTAAACCTTATAGCGTTTTAATTATTATTAAATATCGGGCGGGCAGACATTAATATTTGTTAAATTTTGTTTTGATTTGATCGATTTTGTAATTTTTAATGCTAAACTTTTAACAAAGAATATTGGGAAAATTTAGCCTTTCTTAAAATTTTTATAAGGAACCAGAATAAATAGGTACGAATATGGTTCTACGACCAATATTGCAAATTTTTAAGAACGGAATAATAAAATCAATATACTCCCCATAAGTTAAATAAACTGAACACATAGTTTTGCCCCAATATCAAGGAATTACTTTAAAACTTTAAAGGAATTTTTTGAAAAATTGGTATCTAAATAATTTGTTAAATTTGTTTTTAATAAATGTTTCATAATATAAAAACATAAATTTATAATTATATATAATCCTATTAAAATTTTATGACTAAATCATTCTGTTATTACATTTATGAAGAACTAATTCATAGGCTTAATTCTTTAACACTTTAAATGTATTTAATTTATTCCTTTAGGAATTCATTCTTAATATAATACATTGCTTACTGAATCAATATGTGTTGAGTCATTCTATTCGAGATTCATTCTATTCTGGTTCAAGAACAAATGTTTTCATTTTGATTTAAAGTAACAAAAAAAAAACGCAGTAATCAAAAAACTATATTTGAATTATGTTCACGGACTAATTCACATTTAATATTTTCTTTTAGATTTGACTAACCAAAATTTAATCATTTAAAAGTTGAATATGATGAATTAATTCAACTAAGAATTCTATTTGAATTCTGTTCAAATAAAAGACTTTGAATGAAGCTAAAATTATTTTCTTACTGTAGATATTAATCTCTCCATCATATTAAAATTGTAGCAAATTATGCTCGAATTGTATAAATGAATTAAAAGTTTTGATATGTTTTGCATCTAGAGGAAGAAAATGCTGGCAAAAACTTGACAAATACCGTCAATTTTATTTCGTAGTAAACTTTAGGTACTTAAGTATTTTTTCTTCACAAAATATTTTCTAAAAAAACTTTAATTCGAGCAAAAAAATTTTAGTATAAAAAAAAATTCAACACGAATAAGTTTCATATACAAGTATATAAAGAAATCATGATACCTAATTTTATAACGGTCGGTCAAAATAAAATTTAACACAAAAATTTTTTTATATGCACAGAAGTCATGCTAAAAACTTTTTGGATTATCGGTCCATAATGGCTCCCATATAGTGCCCATTTGTGAAAAACTTTTTTTACATATATATGTACTATATGGTCGGACTTGACCGAATATACTTTCGAAAATTAATTTCAACGGACCTTTAAATTGGTACCTCAAAAGCAGGAATGTAAAAACTGTTATTTATTATAGTAAACTAGTACTTATATATAAGATTATATGGAAGTCATTACTATACTACTTCTAAGTAATGCAGAAGGCATGAAGTAGTCATTGAATAGTAAGTTACTTAACAATTGCAAGTCATTAACAAGTTTTTGCTGAGTACTTTATTTTTGGTACCTATTGACGCTTTAGTTTAAAAAAGGTTTAAATTAAAAACAAAATATATTTATTATTGATACATATTTAGTTTAGTAAAATATCAAATACAAAAAACTGTGCAAAATTTATTTATATAGGAAATTTTGTTTTATACGCAACCATTAAGTAAAAGTGGATTCACCCATTTGTTCCGAACAATAATTTTGTCCGGAGAAAAATATTTTTACTGAAAGTTTTTTGCAGCACGCATCGTGCATGGGTGCATCATCCATTTAGAATGAACGATTTTTCTGGAAAATCAAAGCTGTCACATGCAAACAAAATCTATTAATTATACAAGTGGTAATACTGATTTTTAAGTGTCAACAAATAATAAGTTATTTTAAAATATTGTGTACTAGCTAAACCCGGTGTGCTTCGCTGCCCCCCCCTCGTTATATATTTACAAAAATTTATTTATTTGATTTTATTTTATTTTATTTATTGCAATGCTTTATTTTATTTATTTATTTATTTATTTAGGTCCACAGATTTTACATCCTTACTGACTACATATAAATGACAAAACAGTAATATATACATATAAATAATTAGTTCAACAATTTAGATATAAAGTAATTTTTTCTTCAGTACGTGATTACTCTCAGATATGTCCATATTGAAGTTAACACATGCACGACGAAAAGAATCATTATTAGCATATCCAGAACGGTAGTATTTTAATGCTAAGAGTTCAAAATTGCGGGTTGTTTTAACAGGAACATTAAAGTTTAGTTGACTAAGCAGGAACTCCGAATCAACATCACCACGAATTATGCCCAGAACAAATAAAGCGCTCAGCATCAATCGTCGACTATATAGAGTTGGCAATTTTATCAAAGCAAGTCTACTTTCATACGGTGGCAAGACATAAGAATTCCAACCAAGACCACGGAGACAGAAAATTAAAAATTGTTTTTGTACCGATTCAATACTATTGATATGAATTGAATAACAAGGATCCCAAACAATTGATCCATACTCAAGAATTGGCCGAACAAGAGAAGTATATACAAATTTCTAAAAATTCCTTAGACTAGCGCTTAATGAATCCAAGTACCCCATAGGCTTTATTTACCATTATAGAGATGTGATCGCGAAAATCAAGTCTATGATCCAACAGTATGCCAAGATCCCATATGGTTTGAACTTTATTTAAAATAACAGTATCAATATAATAAGAAGTCTCAATCGAATTGTGTCTAAAAAATGACATGTGTTTGCATTTCTTAATATTTAACTCCAATAAATTAAATCTGCACCATTGAGGAAAATTGTAAAAATCGGCACTTAGTAAACTATGTACATTTGTATCATTAAAAGAGTTAAAAAGTTTAACATCATCGGCATACATCAGTACATTAGAATGCAAAATAACAGTAGGAAGATCATTGATGAATAGGGTGAACAAAATTGGACCCAGGTGGCTACCTTGAGGAACACCAGAATGTACTTGAATGATTTTTGATATAACATTCCCAAATTTGACTTGTTGAGTTCTTTGTGATAGATAAGAGTTTAACCATTTTATAGCTGAGAAACTAAAGTGATAATTTGTGTAATAGAAGATTGTGGTTAACTATATCAAACGCCTTACTAAAATCCGTGTATATCACATCAGTTTGCATTTTATTTGTAAAACCTTCATTGACGATAGTGGTGAATTCCAAAACATTAGTTGTAGTTGAACGGGACTTTCGAAACCCATGTTGTCATGGTGATAGAAGGGAAGCAATTTGATGATATAGGCAATATGTAAGAATTTTTTCAAGGAGTTTTGGAATTGCATTAATTTTAGCGATACCTCTGTAGTTAGATACATTATTTTTACTGTCATTCTTGAATAAAGGAATTATATATATGATGTTTTCCACACTGATGACAAATAACACACTTCAACAGATTTGTTAAATAATGCAGGACCTGGACTAAACGAGTTCTTCAGCGACTTTAAGTTCGAAAGCACAGTATCAATATTTATAAATGTAAAGTAAATCCCACATGAATGAGTTGTAGTATAAGGATATTTTGTTGTGTTAGAATAGGACTTGGTAGTATAAGTTGTTGAAAAGAAGTCAGCAAATATATTGCTCAGCAGTCAAGGAGCCATACTTCAAATGCTTTGAATAACCTGAAGAGCAACGCTTGGAGTTTACGAATTTATAGAAAGATTTGGGGTTTACTCTTATATTGTTTTTAATACGATAAATATAGTCATTGTATGCAAGTTTATTAGTAGTGTTGTATTCAGATCTTGCTATAGCATATATCAAGCAGTGCACCAGTTCTCAAATATTTAGCAAAACATTTATTTTTATTATTTTTAGCATTTCGTAAGTGTTGATTATTCCATGGCGGCCCATTTACTTTCCTAAGAATTACGAACTTACTCTCATAGTAAAACAGTGTTTTTTTTTAGTTTTCCAGAAGGAGCATGAGATATTTAATTAATATTTGCTCATGTTTTTGTTTTAATATAGGATTTACTTTTTGGAACTGTGATACTAATGAAATTATGCAAAATATTATAAAAGCTTGATACATTATTATCTAAGTTATCATCAGCAAGTACATAATCCCAATTGACATTAGATAACAAACTGTTTAGTACAGTATAGTTAGTGTGAGTAAAACAATAAGATTGCAATGGTATAAAATTTTGTTTTCTAGTCATAAAATGATCATTATCCGGCAATGATAAACCAATTTCAAAAGGAGGATGGTGAAAGTCCACAATAAAAATCTTATGTAAATTAAAATTAGCTTTTATTAAATAGTCCACAAATTTTTCCTTAAAAGTTGGATTTCAAATAAATATTTTTTAATTAATTTATATTAGATAGGTTGCCAAGATAAAGGGCCACTGTGTTGAATATTTTTTCTAAGCGATCGCAGCATCACATAGATTTACGGAAAGTCGGTGTTTTTTATATTTAATTGAGATTTTAATTTTTTTAAGCAAACTTTTAGATGTTGAATTTTAAATCTTAAAGAGCAGCAAAGGCTAAGATATTTATTTAAATGGTCTCTTTTTTGTTATTATTAGGCATTACAAAAAATTGGGGATATAATTGATTTTGGACAAGAAAAGTTGAAATAATCTACAAATTTTTTAATTTTAAATAAAAGTGGATATCAGAATCCTTATTCTTACCAGAAAGAACAGTTTAACATTTCTTTTAAAAAATAATTTCATTCAAATGTTGATTACGGTTTTGTTTATCTATTCGGAAGATGTAATTTTTTATAATTTTTTTCCAGCACTGCCGGTATTTCCAAATTTCAGGAATTAAGACTTTGAACCAGGGATGCAAAATAAGATTTTACAAATTGTACTAAATTTCAGGAAAAAGTGTACTTTTTTCAGCCCAATTGTACTAAATTCTTTTCTTATTGTTTTTTTTTGAATATTTTTTATTAAAAATTAACTAAAAACGTACATAACAATTCATTTGTACATATCGACGGCTTAATACAAAAAAGGCCTACCTCAATTTTGTTTCAAAAAAAATCAACGAAAAAAGCCTTTCTTCGATACCTTCATTAAAACAAAAATAAAAAAAAAATTAAATAAGAAATGAAATGTGTTGCTTTTTTTTAAAAATTGTATTAAAATATTTCTTGTGTTTAAAATTTTACGTATTTTATTAAGTTTTTTCCTTTGTGTGTAAAGTAACAAAAAATCGAGTTAGGATTTTTTTATATTAAGCCATCGATATACGAGTATGTGTGTAAAAAACTTCACAATTAATAAAAAAGCACATTAAAATTCGTACTAAGTACTTACATATATATAGATAAACTTAAAAATTAATAAAAACATAATTTATGACATGCTTCTTGCTAACAAATTCATGTCTTAATTGTAGCAGCACGAATTAGATGACTTCAGCAGTTACTTTATTTGGATTAGATTGGAGACAGTCGAAACAAACAGTCTGTTCCTCTTTTTGGTTTTTATTATATTTTGATACGAAAATATACTTTCCAAAGTTGCAGATGAATGCGGAATGGATAATTTTCCTTTAGCAATTCTTCAAATATCAGTAAATATTAGTTAATTTTTTATTTCTGATTTCTTCGACCAAAAAGTACATAAGTATATTGTAATAATATAGGAAACAATTTTAAATAGTGCT
Organism: Bellardia pandia; assembly: GCA_916048285.2. Taxonomy (NCBI): domain Eukaryota; kingdom Metazoa; phylum Arthropoda; class Insecta; order Diptera; family Calliphoridae; genus Bellardia; species Bellardia pandia. The sequence continues at coordinate 13,335,970 of OU696533.1, forward strand.
AAATTAGTCATTACCATTTTAACATGGCTTTGGTCTAGAATCCAGTAAATTGATTCTCTTTCAGACACTCTGTAAAATTGCATTTAAAACAATAATTTACCCGATCAATATTTTCTTTCTCAATGATGTAATCGAGATAGAAATAAAATAACAATTAAGTAAATTGTGAAAACAAGTTTAATACAGGGACCAAATTACCGCATTCGTGATCGAATGAGCTATCGTATTGAAAAGTGATTTCGATATCGAAATTATGATAAAATGTACTAAATTTCTTGCTCGATATCGAATGCCATAATCTCAAATAAGAAAAATTACGATAAATTTTACTCGATATCGAATGCGGTAATTTGGTCCCAGGCTAGTATGCCACTTGATAATTTGATAATGTAATGCTAGGAGCACAACTGGAACGAATGACGAAATTTTGTTCTCGAATATTCGTTACCGTTATTGTGTTAAAAGACACACAATAATGACGTCGGCTGAATTTGTCATATGCGGCGAACTCTGAAAAAGGATCTATTTCTATTTTTTACGCCGGCGAACGACGAATAAACAATACGGGGTGACCATGTTTCGTTTTAGCTTTCAATATTTTAGTAAATATGTATATAATGCTAATTATACCCTTCACCTTCATGAGAAGAGTATATGATGAATTTCATTTAAAAATCGAGATAAAACTGAAATTTTGAACCCGACCTCTCAGATATTGATGAAATTTTGTTCATAGCTAAATTTGATCAATACAATTAAACTCTCATTTTTAGAAATTATTGTTTTTGGGCGTGACACAGTGGGAACGTTTTTGAAAAAACGCGAAAATGGTCGAAAAGAGTTACATTTAAACTACAATAACTCAGAATCGGCTAAACCGATTTCCATGATCTTGATATCATTAAAAAGATATTTTAACAGGCTTTATGACACGTAAAAATAAAAAAAAATACACTGTAAAAAAAATTATAACAAAAAAAATTTTAACTGACGAAAAAACCAAAAATATCAAGGGTTTTTTTACAGTGTATTATTTTTTTTGAAAGGTTTATCCTTCATATATACCATATCAAAAAATAAAAATGGGTTCTTTTTTAGTTTTTTTATATAATTTTTTAAGTAGTGTCACTTTTAGTAATTGCCCTTATATTTTATAACAAAAAAAAATTTGAGGTAACGAAAAACCAAAAAAGATCAAGGATTTTTTACAGTGTATTACTTTTTTAGAAAGGCATTTCCTTCACCTATAACATATCCAAAAAGTAAAATGGGTTCTTTTTTATTTTTTTTTAAGTAGTGTCACTTCTAGTAATACGTAATTTGTGTTTTATTTTATTTAAATTTTTTTTAAGTTAATTATTTGTAAGAAATTTTGCGCTGCTCAAATTTGGCACAGTCAGAATATCTGCACACATTTTTCTTATATTTTTTTAAACATGTCAATTATGAAATGTACATTAAGTAATGAATATGGATAATTTCGTTTGTAGATGGATTAAAAAATTATTATTGTATAATAAATATGAATTATATTCAATAGTAAGTTATTATTTTGAAATAAATGCACAATATAACCACACCGCTTCATTTAATTTGCATTTTCTAATTTAATATACACACATACATACATATATACATATACATACATACATATGTACATATGTAAGAAAGTAAAACTAATTTTATATGTGACATAAAACTATATGCGGCATATTTTTTTGGCAACTATCAAAAATAAATAATACCTTATAAAAAAAAAAAAAAAGAAAATCACCAGAATCACAGCCAAAAGCACAAAGTTGGCATTATTGCTAATGACACGACCCACCCGCTTTGCCAATTTTGTATCTACGAAAATATTTTGTCTTTTCTTCTTCTTTCTCTTCTTGTGCTCGTTCTATGGGCTTAATACGGTTTAAGAAATACGAGTATATGTTAGTGTTTGTGTGTATTGCATTTTACTATAAATTGCTGTTATTAGAACGTTAGATTAGTTATTTGTTTGTGTGTTTGTTGCTTCTGACTTGACTTTATTTTAAAGCATTTTTGTTTTGTTGTTTTTTCATCAGTGTACATATGCTGCTGCTGCTGCTGCTTCTACTACCACTACCACTAGCGCATATAATAAATACATTTTGTACTACCCTGCAAATAATATTGGACTACGTCCCTGCAAATAACGCGACTAGTCCATACATGCATGTAAAGACTAGTCCAGAGAGGAGTAGGAGTACTCCAAAACTACTCCAAATATATCATTTTGATAAGTCTGGACCATATAACCCATCGGAGTAGTCCCAAAACTACTCCATGGAGTACTCACGAGGGTTAGTTTTAAACAACAACAACAACTCAATATGCAATCGTGTTAACACGAAACTACAAACTCTTGTTTAACTATGACATGGTCCATGACTGCATAACATTGGACCATGTTGTGAGTAGTCCATATCATCTAAAATGGATCACGTAGTCCAATATTATTTGCAGGGGTGATCCATTTTAGATGAAATGGACTACTTACAACATGGTCCAATGTAATGCAGTCATGGACCACGTCGTAGTTAAACAAGAGTTTGTAGTTTCGTGTTAACACGATTGCATATTGAGTTGTTGTTTAAAACTAACCCTCGTGAGTACTCCATGGAGTAGTTTTGGGACTACTCCGATGGGTTATATGGTCCAGTCCTAGGACATCGCAATGTTAAATGGACCACCATTTTTCATATATTTGGAGTAGTTTTGGAGTACTCCTACTCCTCTTTGGACTAGTCTTTACATGCATGTATGGACTAGTCGCGTTATTTGCAGGGTACTTCAGTATTAGCGACTTCCCTACTACCACTACTATAAAATACGAATTTCCTCTACCTTATTGTCTGTGTGAGTTTTTAATTTCAATTGAATTCTCTTTTTTTACAAGTTGTATTTTCGTTGTTGGATTGCTGCTACTACTGTTGTTGTTGTTGTTGTTATTATTATTATTACTTTTACGTTTATATTTTGAGACATTTGTTTGGCAATATACGCACCTGAGCATTTCGCAATAAATAAAGAAACACACTAAATAAAATCTCTAAAAATATATGTAGGTATATGCAGTACATACATATATATATAAAATAAAACAAAAGAGTAAAGAAAAAAGGGGGGTTCTTAAAAGTATAACATCAAAAATAAAGCAACAACCAACAACAATAAAAACAAAGTTATAAGTAAATCATATAAAAAATAGGATAAATCTTAGCTTAACAAGAGGGCAAGCTGAAAAGGTTTTTATTTTCAAAAAACACTTTTATTTTTCACTGTAAAGGATTTTTCAGCAAGAACTTTGCCTTTCAAAAGAAAATAACATAGTTTCGGTGTTTGTCAGTGACATCCATATTATTAGTAATAGTGGTTAACTTCTCGCGATAGCGTGATATATTTACCGTAACTGTATGTCCAGCCGAATTTTCGAAAAAAAAATTGTATGACTCGTTCAGCAGGAATTTTAGAAAAATAAATTGGCAATTCATATTTTTAATTCTTCTTAAAAAAGAGCGATTTCTAATACGACTTATGAAAAATTTGTTTCATTTCACATAAGTCTGAATAACTTCTAGTGACTACCACGGGAATTTTGATTAAAACACAAGTTTCATAAAAACTTAATTTATTCCACAAATGTGTTTATATTAAAATTCCTAAATAAATTCAAATAATTAGGAATTGCAAATGATATAGGTACATAAAAATAAGTATGCATACTCTTTAGTATGAAAACCACAAGGAATCTTTTTTGCAGATCACAGTCAACTTAAAAGTGATATAACTTGTAATTAAGTAAAATGGTGTAGGCTCAGAAACACAACTTAACATTATATACATACATACATATGTACATACATATCTATTTTTCGTTGTATTTTATATTAATTAACAATCAGAAAAATAGTTAGTATTTGTAATAGAATAAGAGATGCCAGACGGCATACAAAATCATGGGGATTTTTGCAGTGGCGGTAACAATAATATTCCATAAAACAAACCTAAAATATAATAGAGGAATGTTTGGGTTCTAACATTTACATTCATCTATGAACCTCAAATGAAAGCAGCTGTTGCAAAGGGATTTAAAGGATCTAATACTTTTACCTTATAGTTGTCTGGAGGGTATTTTATCTCCACTCGGTTTTTGATCTACTCGCATTAAGATCCCTATGCGAATTGAGTACCGTTGTTATATGAGATTTTATAACTGCATCGTTTAATAGAACTATTTAAACCAATTCTAGGGCTGACCGTAGTCTAATAATCCACTGTATTTGTGTTATTTAAGATTCAACATGGTGGGCCCACTCTAGACAACGAATGGATTCCATGTTACCTGTGTATCGTTGTTTTAGCATTTTTACCTGTATGAGTGAACAGTGGAGTTACCTGAATGCTAGCAAGAGATTTAGTGGAACAGTCCTAAAATACATCCTTGGGGCAATGGATATTTTTCGACTTCAGGATATCACATCTTTAGATCTTATTTGAAAACATCAATATAATAACCATATAATTTTTTTGAGTTTGTCCTTTATATCAGACATTATCAAATAGTTGAGATATATCTAAAAATAAAGCCGCGAAATAAAATTTACTCTCATAAGGGCTGTTAATCATGAACTTGTTCGACAGTGCTATGTAATGAAGCTTCAAATTTAAGCTCTAATTCAAGCAGTGTCAAACAGTTCATCGAAGTTATAAAGATCATTCGTTGGACAAGAAATGTTTAATGCTCTCCGCCTGGTTCTTAACTTCGAAGTTCTGACAAATGTTATTATTATCAAAACTCAGTTAATAATTGCAATAGTTTACAGTTATCACAGACACCTTCTAATCATCCAACAAAAATGTGATAGTACGAGCTACGTTCAGATGTAGGTGATCCAACTCTTAAGTCCTATGGTAAAAGTAAGTAGGGGTACTCCCACAAATTGCAGTTGTATTAGAACCCATAATGTTTAATGGATACTCCCTGTTTGTTCAAGTGCTCCGAAAACCAAGTGATCGTTATATTAAATAGCGTTTTAAGATGAGGTTTCCAAGTCTGCAGTTCGACTATCGAAAAAGACCTCCTCGAAAGGATATTAGAACCCAGATAGTCAGCAACTTTTTTAATTATCTTACCAGAATCTGTGCAGTGATCACTTTTGATATATAGATTAAAGTTGGTGGAACTTGGATCCTGTTGTGTAAAAGTTAACGATCCAAGTAATCGTTATATTAAATAGAACAGCCGTCTTATGATCAGGATTCTAAAACCACAGACCGACTCTCGAAACAGGACTTTTAAAGAGGATACAAGATCCCACACAATCAGTAACTTAAACAGTGATAATTCCTGACATATCCAGATAAGATCAAAGAACTTGTTGCCTAAAAGTTAACCCCCTTCTTCTATGGAAAATAATACTTCGCCACGCTAATCGAAAATTATAATGTTTGTAGATCACAACTCCCTCGTTGTGATTCATAATAATTGAGAATAATAGCCTCGGAAATTCCAATCTATTACAGATAGGGTTTGGGATTTTTCGGACTATTTTTTCCGGGAAACGGGAATAAAAAATTGATTTCCCGATATTTCCGGGAATTTAATTAATACTTATCAAATAAGTGTAAAGGTTAAGTATTACAAATTGTATTACGTTATTAAAGAAAAACAACATTTTAAGATGGATACACATTTTAAGATCATTTGTAAAAAAAAAATATATAATATATTTTATAGAAATACATAAAATATTATTTAAAGTTCGTCTAGGCAAATTGTTTTAATGGGCTTTTAAAATAACTAATTTCTTAGATCCGATTTGTTATTTTAATGGCAAAATTTTCAGTCATTTGTATTATACAGATTTTTGTTCTTGATCCGCACTTGTTTGCAATAATAATATCGTTCTTTAACTTTATATTTGTTTGAAATTGTAAGAATTTTTAGATATATAATATACATATGTATAAGAAAATATTCAAAAATTCACAAAGAATGTGCTTAACCTGAAATAATAATTTTTAAGATTTTCTATAGCAAACCATGTAAAGATCGAAGATAGGTTCTAGGATTGCGAATATACTAAGACGTCGGCTTTCTTTCACAAAAAATTGATTCTATGTTTGCTGAATAGCTTCTTTTTGAACGTAAAATAAATTTTCTTGTAGCAATTGTCTGTATTACTACTACTAGCATCATCGTTGGATAATGCATTACTTTTTATGTCTCCAAATAAGCTTTTTGATGATTTTTAATCCAAATGGAAAGCAAGGACTCTATTTCGACCATCAAAGCACTTCTTGTACGGGTTATCGTTTTAGCATGTTGATGTTGACCCGAACCCAAAACAACGCAACATCGAAATCTAACGAAGCACAGTGAAAATTGGTATCAATTAAGCAGCGACGCAACTTCGAAAAAAAAAATGCAAAACGAAACGACGCAAAACGAGGTATTGGGTTTCATAACCGATTGCGTATCTTTTGATCACGGCTTTTGTAATTAGTAACTTATGTATATGTCATTTTGAAGGGTACATAGCTGTCATTTATGCTACCTGAGTTATTGAACATTTTAGTGGAAAAAGGATTATGTTTGCTTCGAAAATGTAAAATTAAAGTTACATGCCAACAAAGCGTCATATGTCAAAAGTTTTGCTTTACATATTTTATTAAAATATAAGTAATACTGTAACACACCGATTGCTCACCGAAGCTTCTTCAAAGCCAAATTCAACAAGAGCTTGCAAAAAAAATATTTTAAAACCTTTTGCTAGCAGCAGGACTCATTCAAAATATCCAGACTATGCAGTTAGACATTAAAGCGTAATGTTTCATCACGACAACGCTCGGCGAGATCTAGCAATATATTTTAAAAACTTATTTCGAAAGAGGTGATTGGGAAATTTTATCTCATCCAAGCCATTAGACCTAAAAATATAACAATCGCTAATTTTTCATAAAATAAATTTTAAGTTGTTTTAGTTAAACGTTTTTTCTTCAAAAACTTAATAATTTTCTTTATATAATTAACGGCAATAATAACTTATTATTAAAACGTTAAAAATTTCAAAAATGCTAGTATTAAATTTTTTAATTCTTTTCCCGGGAAATTTTAAATTATTTTTCAGGCGGAATTTCCCGACCATTATTTTCCGGCAATTCCCGCCGTAAAACCTATTTGCAAAGGATCCATGAAATTTCTTTATACACTAATGGTGTTTTCTTTTCTAAAATAAAATGTTACACCTTTATTATGTACATTTTTATAATGTTTACCCCACATTTTAAAGATGTCGCATTTTTAATGTTCAGAATGGAACATAAAATCACAACAGTGTAACACTTTTTTTTTCATGTACAGCTGTTTTTGTTTTTTTCTGAAAAACACTAATGGCACCTTCCCGACTAATACGCAAATCCTTCTTAAACTATAAAAATTATATATATAAACATACATTACATATATAAGAAGTAGGAGATATTGTCCTATGAAATTTGGCATGCATCAACTTCAGAGTATTCATTAATTACGTTCTCTACAAAGCCTTTCACTCGCGGTTGTGGATTTCTTTCTATAATCATATCAAATATTTCATCATCATCAGATGATGAAGATGAATCCAACAAGTCATCCAAAAATTGTTCAGCACATAAAAAAGTAGTAATATTTTCTATTTTGTATAGATATTTTTTTTCGTTTCTTAACACAAATACACATTCATAAACAAAACAAATGTCAGCTGTTTTATCGTGCGATTCTCCCCCTCTAAAAATATAGAGTGTGAAAGGTGCACCATTTTATTTATTTTATAGAGTTACATTTATTGAAAAGAACACACTACACTTTAGCAGTGTTGACATTTTTTCAGAAAAGAACACAAAAAAATTAAAAAAGGTGCGAAATGGGGAAAAAGTGTAACATTTTTGCCAGAAAAGAAAACGCTATAAATGAAAGTGTTGTTTTTTGCAATCTACAGTCAAGATGGAAACAAGTTAAGAAAACACGACTAAAGATTGAACAGACATTATTATATAATAGTGGCTATATACAACTAAAAAGAAGAGATACATCGGATCTGAGCCAAAGACAAGAAGGAAGAACGCCAACTTAATACATACAATTAACAATTGTCAAATAATTTTTAACCGGCAATGGCTGGACTAATAATTACAATTCATTAGATATAAGATTTCAAATACTTATTGTTAGTTTGTTTCTTTAATTAAAATAAAAACAAAAATCATTACACCATCTCAATGTTTGTTTAAAGAACTTTCAAGTTAAAACTCATACCAGCAGAGACACAGGCATTTGATGTAAGAACGTATACGAATCTCAATGGCTCTGTGAATGTGTAAATAGTTATATATGTATACGATTGTAGTTGTTATTTACAAACATTTAAACACACTCACTTCTAAATAAATATGTACATATGTACAAAAATATAAGTTTCACATACTTCTTTACATTTAGAAAGTTGGCAAAAACAAAAATATGTAGGTTAATAGAAAATTGGCGTTATATTTTAAAACGTTTTTCATTTTTTTTACATATTTTTCTTTTTAACAGTGTTGTTTTCTTTTTAAAGCTCAAAGAGTTGAAAGTGTTTTTATATATTTACAATTCTTTTTGTTTTTTCTTTTTTTGCATTCATCTAACCCTAAAGTATGCTTTTTAGGCTGTTTTTTTAGAAAGCCTTTAAATATGCTTTTATTTTGCACTTAAACTCTTTGTTTTGAGTAGCAAATGTGTAATGCTTATACTCTATTTACCCAATAAATCTATTGCATGGAACCCATTTCACATTTGTTGTTTTCTAGCATTAATTTAATTTGTAACATTTTCTTCTTCCAACCAGTTGACTTTGTTGTTGTTTGAAATTGTCATTGTCACTCATAAATGTTAGACCAAAGGCTAGCAGCAACATACGTACTTGGCATCGTAGTATGTATGTATGTACATTAGGGCGGGCCAAATTTTTTGTCGATTAGAGCCGCCCCCTAGGATGATTCTATGGACAATTCCAAGCAACTTTGGTGAAGGAACCATGGGTCTATCTCGATTTTCGAGTCTCCCACTTTTCAAAAAATGCAACATCGTGCGAAGACAAATGCTTCAAATGACTTTCGGTACTCGTTGATGTTGTTGCGGTTTGCGATGTAGACGGCAATGCATTTGGATCCATTGTACACTTTTACTAAAAGAATTAAAAAATAACTGAAATTACCGAAAAAATTTTCTCGGAAAATAGACAAACAATATTACAAATATGCATGAAACGCCCTCTGGTGGTGTTCATAGGTAAAAATAAAGATCAAAAATGAATTTCTCGACCCCAAAAACCCCCCATATACACATAAAAAAGATAATATAACGATGAATAAAAAATCGAATTTCGAATCAAAATGATGTTATAGGGAAAAAAAATCCTTTTTTGAAATGTGGGAGACTCGAAAATCGAGATAGACCCATGGTTCCTTCACCAAAGTTGCTTAGAATTGTTCATAGAATCATTCTAGGGGGCGGCTCTAATCGATTTTTTCGGCTCCATACAAATTGGCCCGGCCTAATGTACATATGTATGTACATATGTATATTGTTTGGGGAATTTGGAAAAAATCTCTGTGTAAAAATTAAATTTTGTTCAAAAATCTGAAAAGCTAATTTTGAATTTTACTTTGTACTTACTTCTTTGTCCCTGAAGTCTATAAAGTCAATATTATTTCAATGTCATTTGTTGACTTATTTTAGGAGGAAAAGTGTTGCTGCTGGCATGTAGTGTTTATAAACAATTTCTAATGTTTTTGAAACATATCGGATTATTTATTGGTAGAAACAAAACAAAAACTAGCTTAATATTATTTCAGTAATATTTTTTATAAATCTGTCAATCTCTGCCTATATTTTGGTGCATTATAACTATATACATAATAAAACGTTTATTTATCAGTTGAGAATTGATGTTAATTCGCTGTGTTTGATTTATGTTATGGTAACGTGCAAATCTAATGTACAAATTATTATGTGAGAAACTTCGTTAAAGTTATTTCAGTTTTTGGTACCTTGTCATAGTGTTCATAGTTTTCGCTTTGCCTTATACAGTTTAAATACTGTAAACAAGTTCTGTGTAAACTTAATGGAGTTTGACATACGTTATGCATCATCTGATAACTATGGATACATCTGAACATAGGACGTACTACCTTATTTCATTTGGGGACTAGAAGGAATATATGAGGAGGTGAGAGAAGCAAAACTCATTCGTTTCATGTTTACAAAATTTTGGTAAAAAGCTAAAAACTTGCTACAGCTTAGTAAATGAACCAAAAACATTGAAAGCTACTAACTTTTTATTAAAACCTTAAAATTTACAAAATCAATACTCCTTAATTAATAAAAAATTAAGTTTTGAAGTTTGGAATGAACAAGTTTTACTACGAATTTTCGAAACAAACGAGTTTTGCTACATTATTCAAATCTAATACAAATTGATTTATAATAAACTAGCGGACCCGGCGAACTTTGCCTCGCCCCAATTTGAAGCCTTCAGACAATCTTTAGAGTAATAATATAGTACAACAGGAATAATTTCACACAAAATTTCGTACAAAAAAATCAATTTTCTAATTTACCCAATTTTCCGACTTTTGCGGAGAGATTTTCAAATTTTCCGCAATTTCCCATGATTTCCACCAAGAACTTTCTATTTTTTTATTAAGGAATAATTTCACACAAAATTTCGTACAAAAAATCAATTTTCGATTTTTCCAATTTTCCGCATTTCGCATTTTCTGCAATTTTCCATGCTTTACGCCAAGAACTTTCTATTTTTTGATTTGGAAAGCAATTAAGGAATAATTTCAATCAAAATTTTGTACAAACAAATCAATTTTCCAATTTTCCGACTTTTGCGGAGAGATTTTCCAATTGTCCGCATTTTGCATTTTTCATGATTTACACTAAGAAATTTCTATTTTTTGATTTGGAAAGCCATTAAGGAATAATTTCATGCAAAAACTCGATTTTCGATTTTTCCAATTTTTGAACTTTTCCGGAGGGATTTTCCAAAATTTTCTTACAAAAACCTTTTCCTCAAAAATACGAACAACTGACAAAAAATTTTACAGAATTCGGCCCAGCCGTTCTTTATTTAATTTTTTTTTTAATTTGTTTTTTTTTTGTTATCTTTTAGAGAATTAATGAATAATGATTTTTGAAAGACAATTTGTATTAGATTTAATAGTAATAACTTTTTAAAGTCTTATTTGTAATGCATTTTGCTTCTTTGAAGGATTTTATTTAGATGACTGCCATCTTTTGGAAAACTTGACTGAAGTTTCGACTAGAATGTCAAAAGTTTATCACAAGCAGGCTGTTTACAACATAAATGAAAAATTTCGAGTATTTATGAAATTTATCGAATGTTACACTAATGAGACATGTTTATTGTTGCCTAAAATGTCAGCGAACTTTTTTTGACACTTCAAAATTTGTTTTCTCTGCATACAATTCAACACACTCAGCTGTAAAAATCTTTTAAAAACAAGTAAGAAAGTATAGTCGGTCAAGCCCGACTATACAATACCCTACACCTAGTATATGTATAAAACTGTTCTCAGAAATGGACGTTATATGGACCGATCATCCAAAAATTTAGTGTCATGATGTCTGTGAATATAAATATTATATGTGTTAAACTCTATCTAGATATAAATGCTTTTAAACGATTTATGAGAGTTTAAATTGAATTACGGAGAGGGTCTTATATGGGAGTTTCGACTAATTATGGACCGACCATCATAAAATTAGATTACATTATTTTTGTAAGAAACTTATTTGTGTCAAATTTTATTTGGATACCAACATTTTTATGATCGTTAAAGTAAATTTCGAAAGTGGGCCTTATATGGGAGCTACGACTAATTATGGACCGATCGTAATAAAATTGCACAGTATTATTTTTAGACATATGAAATATATTTGCGTTCAATATTATTTGGATACCAAAATTTTTGAGAGAGTTATGCTCTTTAAAGTGATTTACGAAAGTAGGGCTTATATGGGAGCTACGAGTAGTTAATAATTATATAATCACTAATTATAAACCGATCTGCATAAAATTTGTAGGTGTGATTTGGTTTCATTTACCATTCATCTGTGATGAAATTTGTTTGGATACTTGCATAATTCCAACATTTATGATCGGTAAACCCCAATTTCGGGAGAACATTTGTATGGGGGCCAGGTGAAATAATGGACCGATTTCCATTGGGCCGATGAAATATCATATACCAAATTTTATCAAAATATCTTTAAAATTTCGACCTGTACTCTGCGCACAAGCTTTACATGGTCAGCCAGCCACCCAGATGGACGGACGGACATCTTTAAATGGACTCAGAAAGTGATTCGGATCGATCGGTATACTTTAAGGTGGGTTTTAGACCAATATTTCTGGACGTTACAAACATCAGCATAAATCAAATATACCCTACCCATTATGGTGGTGTACGGTATAAATATCGGAATACCATGGTTAAATTGAGTTTTCTTTTACACTGCTCTATAGTAGTAAGAAAGGGTTTATTTCCTAATTTTGTTGACTCTTCAAGACATCACGCACACACATGCATACATATGTTCGTTTTTGATGATATCAAAGCAACTTTTTTTAATATTATGCCACAACAACATAAAAGTTAAAAAAATAATATAACAATACAATAAATGTTTTTTACTTTGCTACGCGCCTTAAGTAGACTTTACTTTTAGGCTTTTGTTGGAAGCCTTTAAATATGCCTTTAAAATTTTTATTTGCTATAGAAGCAAAAACACTACTTAGTTTAAGTAGTAAATATGTATGTGGGTAGGTATGTATGAATATTTGCTTGTGTGAATGAAGTAATGTGGAATTTGTGCTCTATTTACCTTAAAAATACAAAATTTTTATTTGCTTTTCGTTTTTGCTAGTGTGCTTATTAGGGTGGTAACCAAATTTTGCTTCGAACATCATGCTTAATTAAGCATCGGGTCATGTTCTCTTCTGTTATTTCTGAACACACTTGTTTTCAGTCATTTTGGTACACAATTTTTTTATTATTAGATTTGCTCTCAAATTTCACATTGAATGTCTTTTTTAATTTGTCCTTTCGATGTGATGTGAGATAGCATTAGGCACATCTTTTTCCTCGTTATTACAGCTACCTTAGAAGTCATTATAACGCATGTAGATTTTATAGGTCTCATTGAAAGTGAGTTTATTTGCCATTGCCAATTGAGTGAAATTTTTATGAATTCATGTCTGAATTTAAATTTATTTCGCAATTGCCTCAGCTCTGTTATTACTTTCTATGTCCCCGTGTTCAGGGACAATAATATAGGGAATATTTGTGATATGTATATTGACCGATGCATACCCATACCCAGAGAGACGTTTTTGTGGCGTGAATGGAGGCTTTTATAATCTCAGATTTTGGTAAAAGGTCTGCTGCAGCCTTTAGAATTATTAAAGTGTTATCCAGGCTGAGATTTTGATTACATAAGGGGGTTTGAACAAAAGTACTCTTTAAAATTAAAGTCTTCTAGCCCCAAAAAATTAATCCGGCCTGTATAATTTCTTCTTATAACCAAGTTTTTACTATCGTCGAACAAAAACTTACGTGTTAACATTTGAAAAGCTTTAGTAGTTATAACAATATGAATTTGTAAAGCGATCGTTTACCATCGTTTGATACACTTATCAAAATTAGTATTTAAAGTTTTTGTGAAAGCATAATTATTTGCAAAATCTTTGCAAATTACTCTTTTTAATATTAACTTTGCACTTTGCTTAAGAGAACGTATATGTAACAGAAGTTGCAAAGGGAATATAAGAATTTCAAAAGCTTTGCAAATAACTCTTATCGATTTAAACATATCAAATAGTATAGTTCTGCACAACATAGTTTTGCAAATTAACGAAAAATTTAAGTGTAAAGTGAAAAGTGGATAAGTTGTTTTGTGGAATAGAGACCAGATTATGCAATTTTTCCATATACATACTTGAATGCGATAGGTTGGATATAAAGGGTAACTTATTTAGATACTTGGAATTGTATTTAACATTTACTTAAAAAAAACTGTATTCCAAATGTTGTCAGCGATTATGCTGTATGTGGTTCATTTGAAAGGTCAATATTTCGATTACTCTTTCCAGCATTGCTACCGGTAAATCGTGAAAAACGACTCTTTGTAGGTGGCCAGTCGACATGTGTGAAACACGAAATTAGCTGTTGAAAAAAATTATTTTCCATAAAGGCATTGCTTTTTCATACATTGATACATTTGGTTTACTTTAACTATATAACATCAAGCCTACATAGACCTTGGTTGGGTGACTTCAATCATGCAGAGCTATTATGATAAAGACAAAAAAGAAATGGCGGAGGAATTGGAAAGTAATTTTCTGCATGACCTAACTGATCTAAGCGTGGTAAATGTAGGGCGGATGGATTCGTTCATTCATACAAGTGCCGGTACACGGCATCAAAAATTCATAAACCCAAAAAAGCCGGTGTAAATGGCTGCCTCTGTACTCTTAACTTTATCAACAGATCAACAAAGACAAAAGCTAGAACAAAACTGTTAATGAATTGTGTCTTCAAATGAAGTAAACTTTAATTTTGAAGGGCAACATTGAAAACTTTGGTTTTAAGTCACACAACAGGACCTCCCTAATGCAGACACTTACTTATACATATACATATGTATGTGTACTTCATCATGCCGTATCGTCCGACGCCGTCGTTTTTTTTTATAGACGATGTCATCGGCATCATCATCGTAGTTGCCAGCCATATCATTTCCTCGTGTTTGTTTATGTTTGTGTGTAAGTGACTGTGATTTTTTGCTGCTCTCTAAAGTGGTTCTTTTTTTCTTTTACTTTATTATTATTTACTATTATTTTTTATATTTTTTTTATTATTGCTGCTGCTGTTGTTGTTGTGTTTCTTGTGGTGTTGCTCATGTGTAACTTTCAAGTATCAAAAGTTGGTTTTTGAGGTTACTTTTTAATGTTCTTTAATGTGTGTAGGTTTATGTAAAAGGCAGGGGGAGTTGAGATTTTTATGTATATTTTTTTATATTTAGTTATACCCTGCAAATAACGCGACTAGTCCATACATGCATGTAAAGACTAGTCCAAAGAGGAGTAGGAGTACTCCAAAACTACTCCAAATATATGAAAAAAGGTGGTCCATTTAACATTGCGATGTCCTAGGACTGGACCATATAACCCATCGGATTAGTCCCAAAACTACTCCATGGAGTACTCACGAGGGTTAGTTTTAAACAACAACAACAACTCAATATGCAATCGTGTTAACACGAAACCATGTCGTTTAACTACAAACTCTTGTTTAAATATGACATGGTCCATGACTGCATTACATTGGACCATGTTGTGAGTAGTCTATATCATCTAAAATGGATCACGTAGTCCAATATTATTTGCAGGGTAGGGAGAAATAAATATAAATCTAATAATTGTACATCAGGCAGTTTTTGCTGACAGCGATGTGATAAATATTATTAGAAACAATTTCATCATATATTGGTACCGGTAATAATAATTCAATAATACAATACATACTTTTCGCTTATAGCCAACTTGAAGGGACTGGGCAAAATGGTTCGTTTTAAACGAAGTTCGCTTTAAATGAAGATTTGAAAAAAACCATTTATATAAGTCTATTTCTTAAAACATTAGGATATTTTAATACAAAAAATTAGTTTTAAAAAAAATCAGTAATTTTAGTTTGCTTATTACCAATCATTGACCACGTCCACATTGACTTTAGCCGCCTCTCCAACTATTTTTCCGCTACTGATGTTGTGGCGTCTTTTCAATCGAACAATCCAACTTTCGCTGCACTTAAATTCGGAGTAGTTAAGCTTTTCTCCAAATTCTTGTGCTTTCGACTGTAAAACGGCATTGGTTATAGTCAAATTACTGTCTCTTTTCTGAGTAAACCATTTTAATAGGCAATGGTCGAGTTCTATGAAACAAAATGTTTGAGGAGTTTTGTTCAAAATTAGTTAGAAGTCCTTATTTTTCCTAATTGTAACAATTGTTGACTTGCTGAGGCCCAATTCTCGGCATATTTGCTTCTATTTTACACCTTGTTGTAAGCGTTTTATTATTTCATATTTCTCTTTTAAAGAAAAACATTTTCTTTGTGTTTCATTTGGTACTACGTCCATCTTGTAACTTTGCAATTTTCAACTGCAGTTTGAACATCGTCTTCACACAAACAAACATTAAACTTAGGGAAATTCCCTGAATCGAGAACATAGAAAAAAAGCACAGCGTGTTAGTGGTGCCAGTTCAAAAATATAATTTTTTATGTATAAGTGTTGATCGACCTTTTTTGTTTGCTATTAATAGTTTATATAGTTTCCTATATGCAGGCTTTCAAGGTCATTAATTTAATGTAAATAAAAGATTATTTATTTCATTTTCAATTAAATCCGACGTTTCGTTGGTATTCTTTCCAACTTCTTCAGGGATTTGAGTTTTTTATTAAAATCTGGTAACATTGTAAAAATACAAAAGAAACATTTAGTCAATAATAACAATAATTACAATATTAATTTTTGACAAATTAACTTACAATAATCTTTTTTGTCAGTCTACATCAATTTATGATTTATATCACAGTAGTTTTTTGTATATGTGGACAACACAACACAAAACTTAAAATATTTAAAAAATGAATGTAAATTAAAATATATATATATATCACAGAAAATTTGTCGTTTCTTCTTGGTCACAGTTGTTATTAGTACTAAAGTATTGCAATGGTGTAGTTTGCATTTGTATTGTCTTTGTCTTCTTTTGTGTTTATTGCAATTGTCGATTTTTGTTGTAATCTCAAGCTCTCCAACGTGTATCTCTTATTTTCCCTTTTCTCTTTATCTAAAATTTTCACTTTTTCAAAGTTTGGTTTGTGTCCGTTTTCAATGCAGTGTTGTGCAAGTGCAGTCGATTGTTTTCCTCTTTTTATGTCAGCTTTATGTTCGTCTAATCTCACGCCTAAATTTCTCTTCGTTGTACCAATGTAGATTTTTCCACACTCCTCATTATCATCGCCAGGGCTGTCAGATATGGCGATTTCTCGCCAAACGTGGCGATTTTGAAACGTGTTTGGCGTCGAGATTTTCCGTTTGGCGACATGGCGACTTTTTGGCGATTTTTGATATCACTGGCGATTTTCTTGGCGATTTTCACCAAAACATCTATAATAAATTATGTGATGAAAAAAATCGTATTTTTTGGTTTTTATAAATCCCCAATTGTCAACGAAATGAATCATCTGAATTTGGAATTTCAATCTTACAGCATGGATGTAGGAAGCATGCATGAAAAAATGTATTGTACACTTCTTATGTTTTCAACAAAAGTTTTCAAACCTTCTGTTTTATATAATACTGAAAACAATGAAAAATTTTTCAATGATTTACATGCAGCTATTGATTTTTCAAATTCATTTTTGCCTCTAAATGCAATTGATTTTGGAGCAGAGTTTGAAACAGAATTAAGAAATGCGAAATTGATCGAAGTATAAATAATCGTACTTAAAGAAAACTGTTTTTTGTATTTTAAAAAAATGATAAGCAGGTTACCAGAAAATATGAACTTTTTTAAAGCTTTTGGACAATTTTCTATTTCAAAGTGTGCGAATACATTATCTCAAACTAAATTTGGCGTTGTTCAAGAAACATTAAGACCATTTATGGATCCAAATGTAGCAATAGGCGTGCGTGAAACTCAATAGGAAAAACTTCCGTTTATAAATTGAAATAATTATTTTAAAATAACGAAATTCCCACAAATTTACTTGAATTTTGGCCAAAAGTGTTTGATTATCACGATACAGCAGGTACGTACCATTTTAAGGAAATATCTTTGGCCGTTCTTACTATATTGATAGTTCCAACCAGTAATGTCTGCGTTTAAAGGGTCTTTTCAATAATGAATTGTACAAAAACTCGACTAAGTAATAAAATTCAATATGAGCTTTTAGACGCTCTATTGAGAATAATTAATCATATGAACGTAAACAAATTATGCTGCAATTCGTTTACACCGACTAATGAAATGATAAAAAAATTCAACTCAACTATGTATGAAAGTCAAGACTCTAGTAATGAAATCGCTGAGGATGAAGCTTACGAACTTTAGACTTATCTACTTAATTTTACTTTTTTTTTAAATATGATCTCCATTTTTATGTAATTTAAAACTCTCTTTTAACAAAGTTTTAAAATTTTTTAAATAGTAAAAAATACAAAAACGGATATAAGTGTGTATATGTTTTACTAAAATATTGTTTAATAAGTAACAATTAATGAATTAAATAAAAAAAATGTAACAAAAACTAAAAAAAAAATATTTTTGGCGATTTTTTTGTTTTTTTCTCAATTTTTGGCGATTTTTTACCTTAAAATTGAACTAGGTTTTTTTGTGTAAACAAAATTTATTTCTTTTAAATAATAAAAAAATTAAAAACTGAACAAAAACGGATTTTGGCGAATTTTGGCGATTTTTTACATCCGTTTTGGCGACGAAGCTCAAAAAAATCTGACAACCCTGATCATCGCCATCACATTCAATTTGGTAAACAACATCACTTTGATCCCTACACTCAATCTTTGTTTTTGTAAAAAAATTATGTAGGTATTGTATTGTTTGATTTATGTGCGAATATTATTAGTTCGTCGTTTATTATCTCTCTTAGTTTTTTGTTTTATTTACATTAAATTAATGACCTTGAAAGCCTGCATATAGGAAACTATATAAACTATTAATATAATTTTTTGTTCATAGCACCACATTTTGGTTCATTTTAACCGAAAAATAAACAAGTTTTACGTGCAAATAAAGTTCACTGTAACCGAAAGTTCGCTTTAAACGGGTTCGTAATAAGCGAAAAAAATTGCATGGTTTATTAGAAATAAAACGCGTACTTTTGAAATTGGTTTATTTTAGTCGAAAGTTCGTATTAAACGGGTTCGTTATAAACGAAAATTACTGTAGTTAAGATATTGCTTATTATTGTTTATTTGACCTTTTTTATTAAGATTTTGGTAATTATTTAAGCTTTAGGTCTTTTTTATAAAAATTTAAATTTTAAGAACAATTATTATTTTTATTTGAACTGTTAATTTAAAATCTTTGATATTTCTTTTATTTCGGCTCGAGTTGATTAAATTTAATTTTCATTAAATTATTTTTACTGAAGGTAAAAAAAAAATTTAATAATAATTTTCATGTAACAATTCCTACCTTCAGTAAAAATAATTTAATGAAAATTAAATTTAATGAACTCGAGCCGAAATAAAAGAAATATTAAAAATTGAAATTTTATTTCAATATTTCGCTACTCTTTGAGTAGCTTCTTCAGGATAAAAATTTTATAATAAAAGTTAAGATATCTATTCAGCTATTTTAAACATTAAATCAGTTGTCTACTAGTTGAAGCGACCAATATGTATTTATACATATTTATGCATGTATGTACTCGTATACTGTATAAATCTGTAAAATTACTTATAAGTTTTTGAGTTTTAAGCATAATGCAAAAATAATAAGAATATTTTCTATAATATCTAATAACCTGGCCGACTCCAATTCAATAATGATATAAATAAGGATTACGCCATTTTCAAACACAAAATTTTAAACTTCTACTTAGGTCGCACAAATCACGTCATGCAAATAGCAATCCTATTGGCTAATAATTCAAGCAGTCAAAGTTTAAGAAAAAGTTGTTGTAAAATAACAGTGGAACAATTTAAATTTTTGGATAATAATTTTTAGTTTTATAAATTAATTTATTAAATTTGCTTTTTCTGGTATTAATATTCAAATAACTTTCGGCTTTAAGTGGCCTTATTCTAAAGTACATTTTTTTTATTTTTCTGCTCATTCGATTTCTTTTGCTTCCGTCATATAGTGGGAAGCAAAACTGTCCGGATGTTTTGCATTAAGGATAGTGTTTTTGGATGCTGTCTATGCCAATAGACATCAGACTGGTATCGGTTCACTTTCGTTTCGTCGCTCCAAATAACAAATTTCCAGTCATCTACTGTCCAATTTTTGTGGGTTTTACAGAAATCAAAGCGTTTTCACATTTCTATCGAAAAGTGCTGACTTTTTCTTTTTCACACTGGCTACTAAACCAAATCTATTTAATGCGCATCTAACCGTTCACGAACTGACATCCTTACCAATACTTTTTGCAGCATTTTTCGGGGTCATCACCATCAGAAAGCATTCTCGGTCGACTCCCTTGGTTATTATTGCAAGCTACATTACGACGTTTGTTTTTATATCATTTACCGTGGATTTACTTAAATTTAATTTTTCAACAATTTTACGGCATGAATAAATATTTTGCAACAAATTTATCACATTGTTTTCAATATCAGTTGGCATTTTTCTCATTTTTAAAGATCTTTTGATTTTTTATTTTGAAGCAATTTATTGTGAGTTTTTGTGCTTTATATTTTAGAATAAGGTTCCATTAAGTAAAAAAATACGTATATATGTATATGATATTTGTATTACTTTCATTACCTTACCACTATATATTCCCACTATACGTATGTGCTTGCAAATATCCAGTTGTCATTACCAACTTATATCCATTTAACTTTATAAAAATATCATCACATAATGGAAACGCTTAAACCATTAACGATTTTGAGGACTTATTTAGACCACCTTCGCTTAGGTGATAACTCATGAGTAGGTCATATCCTCTAGATGATTAACAGCAATGCCAGGATTTGTATTTTTTTTTAATTTCCGTCATACTGCAGGTTTAATTTTGTCATTTTCTTTCAGTAGTACGTCTGCTTTGCTGACATTTTTGATATTCTTAAGCTTCAAAAATAAACAAGTTACCCAAAGCTTCTTTTGTGCTTCATCTTTGGGTAAACTGTAATAGGTTACAGATTTTCCAACAGCTAAAAAAAAATATTAACACTTTTTTAAAAACTTTAAAAATTTTCTCTTTTAGCAATTTCTTACTTGATTTTTTAATGTTATTTTGCTTGCATTTGCCCACTATACACTTCATAAAAATAAACAAAAAATTATTGCCAACTCTCACAAAATGCATATTTTTTTTATAAGAAAATCGAAAATCTTAGAGATTTCTACACATCACAATCTACGTCACTCGTGCGCATGGCGTAATCTTTATTTCTATCATTCTTTTTCCAATTTATATATTTTTGAGTAATTTTACTTTTATGTGCTCTTTGTAATACAGAGAAAAGTCAACTACTTACTTTATACATCCCACTTAAACTAGCATGAAATTAATTGTCCCTTTAGTGTCTCTAAGTAATCTAAGGTGTAGTCACTCTCAATTTGAAAGTTGTAATTTCAGCCATCATGTCACTAAGTATCCTTTTGTACAAAATGGTTTTCCGTCTAGGACACTCACAGTTTAGAATAACTAGCCGCATACATTTTCCTTTAATAATGGGTAAAACAATTTGTTCGAGACACTTAGATAGAACTGCTGGGGTGTGTGTGGTTATTTTTCTCTTCTCTTTTTTATTTTTATTTATTGCCTTGGAGTGTATATGTGCGTAAGTAGCCTTTTAACAACACTTCGCGTATAAAATTTAATTGTAGTTTTTTTTTTTGTTTTTCCACTAAACAATTATTTCCGGGACAGAAGTTGTTTGCTGTTGTTTGTAGTGCTCTGTGTCTGTATGTTACTATGGCAAAATTTAATTTGCTGAGTGTAGACAGCATCAGCAGCAACAACAGCAGCAGCAAAAAAAACCACCACATTCACTTATAAATAGTTTGCAAAATTTAATGAATATTTTCACAAGACGTTTTTTTGCCTTTGTACATAATGTTGTATTGCTACGGTTTTGTTTTCTAATAGAATGCAATTAGTTGCATTTATTGTTTAATTGAAAATAAATTAAGGCATTTTTAGATGCTAAAATAAAAATATAGAATTTTTGTTCGTTTTTGTATTTTGGAAACTAGATTGAGGCCAAAGGAAAATAATACTGGTCCGATGGAAAAATTTAAAAAAGCGTAGTTTACAGAAAATTCGGTCACACTACAGAAGCTTTTGTTAAAATGTTTTTTAAACTAATACTTTTAAGCTACCATTATTCTGATCAAAAGACTAGTCAGTCTGTGAGTAATGGCAAATCAAACTGAAAAGAAAATCGTGTATAAATTTCTTGAAAATCCGACTTTGTTTGCTTCAATGATGAGGACTTTAAATTATTATATATAAAACTATATGTGATTTTTCGGTGCTTACGGATCGAAAAAATACAAAACCAGTGGAATTAAATATCCAAATCTTAGGACCCGATTATCGTTTACAACACTAAAATGTTGTGTTGTCTCGATTATAACACAACATGCATTTTTTACGCTTAAGCCGATAAGTGCTGGGAATCGTAATCGCAGTTTACAACATACAACATCAAAATACTTAGTGTTGTAAACGGCAATCGGGGCCTTAATGAACAACAGAATGGTGTTTTTATAAAATGGTCACATACTCTTTCTTTAATCTCAAAAAGCTGCCGGGTCCAAATTTTTATGTTGCAGTGAAACAAGTGGTTTTTAAACCAAAATATAAATATTTAAAAATTAATACATTTTTTTTTAAATGGTTTGGTAAGCAATTTGTTCTTGAGAGCACTCCTTTGGTCTGCACTTCAAATCTAACTTTAAAAATTTATATAAAAGAAGGGATATAGAAACATTTGCTGCCTCTTATTAGACGTCACAACTCTCCAGTAAAGTTTTGTTGTGATTTAACTCCCTGATATTATTCAAAAGTTACAATTAATTGGTATCAATCGGGAGGCAAGTCTTCTTATTGTCCCCAAATTTCGCCAATTGCACAATACTGGCCTATTGTCAAAGCAAAATTAAAGTGGAGTGGTGCTGCAGTTACTGATAGTAAAATAATTTTAGTGATTTGGAAGAAGTCTAACATTTAATGATTTTTAGTAGAGACAATTAGTTTTAGCTTTTCTTAAATATTAATAAATTCCTATAAATTTGTGGTTCAAAAGTATACAATTGTTTATTATCTTACATAAATATTATGCGACCGGATTTTATGGGAACAATATACATAGATGGCATTGTGTTGTTTGAACTCATAAGTGTTGTTACCATGCTACCATGTCACACCATTTAATTTTTAACAAAATTTTCAAAATACCTAAAACGACCATTTTGTCCTTTTGATATGATACAATGGCAACACTTGTACAAGGAAGTGCCCCAAAGAAGGCACAAACAATGCAATCGGCTGCTAAGGTTATGGCAACGGTTTTTTTTTGGGACTGCAAAGGTTTATGGATTGACTATCTGCAAAAGGGTGAAACAATAAATTCAGAGTACAAGTGCAACATTTTGGATCAATTAAATTTAAAAATTCGAGAAAACCGTCCTGGCTTACAACACAAACAAATAATTTTTCATCACGATAACGCACCAGCGCACAAGAGTGTTTTAACAATGGCTTAAATCAACGAATTTAATTACGAGTTGCTTGACCACCCACCCACCCACCTTATTCTCCTGATTTAGCTCCCAGTGACTTTTATCAGTTTTCAAATTTAAAAAAAAAAATCCTAGCTAGCAAGTGTTTTACCTCAAATGAAGATTCAATTACAGTTGAAAACCACTATTTTGAAGGCCTTGAGGAAAACAATTTTAATCAAGGGATAGACTTGCTAGATAAGCGTTGTACTAAGTGTATTAAAGTTTCAGGAGATTATATTGGAAAATAAAAATGTTTTTAAAAAACTTACTATTCCCTTTCTCTGCTAGGCTAAGAAGTTTCCGAACCGCCCTCGTAGGTTGATAAAACTTCAAAACATAACTGCCATGAAATTAAAATCCATTTTATTTTGCTGTTTTAGAACAATTTAGTTTAAACATTGTGAT
Organism: Bellardia pandia; assembly: GCA_916048285.2. Taxonomy (NCBI): domain Eukaryota; kingdom Metazoa; phylum Arthropoda; class Insecta; order Diptera; family Calliphoridae; genus Bellardia; species Bellardia pandia. Next base: position 13,359,999 of record OU696533.1, read on the forward strand.
ATACGTACATATGTATGTATGTATGTATCTATAAAAAAATATAACAGCATTTAATATGTTCGTTTGCCATAATGCGATTATGAATTATAACCATCCGCTCAATTATTTTATCAGTTCAATCTCTGAGCAATCAAAAAATAAAAAAAAAACTTTTTATTGTTCATTTTGTTTTAGGGATCACATGGAAGGCCATTAAATTGTGGGTGCACATATATGTATACATACATAGTTATAAAAATATTATAAAATTCATACCTACTATGAGAGAATTATATGTATATTCATACAAAACTCCATAAAAAAATCTGTGAAATATTTTTTTTGGTAAACATTTACTGTTCGGCGTATGAATTTTAGCCTACTGTAAATTAGGAGTATTGCTGGGGATGAATTTATTCCAGTTTAGATAGTGACAATATAAATATGAATTTTATACAGTACTTGACTGGCTTTAATTTCAATTGTTCAATTCACATCAGATGTTGTATGTTGTATATTGTATGATGTATATTGTATGATTTGTTGTATGATACAACTATTATATGTTGTATATTATATGATACAACTACAATTGATTGTGAGCAAAGTGTGGCATGTTTATGTTGTCCAGCCTAAATAAATATATAAAATTAATAATACAATAAAAAAACTAGACAATTTCAGTTTTGTATAAAAAATCTCTTTTCTTCATCGCCTGTCTGATGAAGTAAGATGAAATTCAGAAAAACTTTAGAATAAATATGCTGAATAAACTTGGATGCATATATAATGTTGTTTAAAGGGTAAGAATCAGTAGAATTAGTTGAGAGAGATTAGAGCTGAGAGATTATGGGGATGAATTAAGGGAATAAATGGGTAATAAGTTAAGTAACTAGGGGTTAGCTGCTTTTATTGTTCTTCAATAGGATTAGTTGGGGAAATAACTAATCTATTGGAACATTAATAAATTAGAAAGAATAAAACGTAACTGAAAGTTAGCCGCTTTTATTCTTATTCAAATATAATTAGTATGGAAACTAGCTAATTCTGTTGTATTTTATTTGGAGGTTGGTAAGAGGGTATTGTGTGTTTTATAACCGGGATGGTTATATGGGAAGATTATATGGATATCTTCTGGTATTATAAGGGAATCATATAATAATAAATGAAAGAGTTTCTATTTCTATTTATGTAACTTACATTTATTAATTTCAAATATATATATTGTGGAATGGAAGCAATTGAGGTCCGGCCTTATGGTTTGCGGGTTACTAATGAACTGAACGTTTTATGGTATTTAAAATCGCTCGGAACCTTGAAGGCTCGTTATATAAAGCTTTAAATATCCATTAAACTACAATTTCAATTTGTGGTTTATAAATTCAATTACAATAATGTAAACAGTTTAAATTCAATTGCAATAATATAAATAGGGTTGGGAAATTCAATTTAAATGATAAAAGAAGTTATAATTTAAACATATGGGTTTCTTGTTATTAAACAGCTGTACTATTGATTTAATATTGTCGAAAACTGCGAAATGAAATAAAACAGTTTTAAAAAATTTAGTTGAACACCGCTCAAATAGTACGATTTCATCTAATTTACTGCAGTCATATCGTGTACATTATTAAAGGCGACGAAGTTTTAAATACTCCCTGCTTTAAAACACAACTGCCAACTGTGTTGCAGTTGAAAATAGTCCAAAGTCCTTATGTTTATCAGGCGATTGGAGCATAAGTTAATTTTGGTTTAATATACAGATATGAACTTTTGACAAAACTTAAATTTGCATACAACTATTGGAAAACATTAGTAAAAATGTCGTTATTGTTGTACAAAAACATTTATCTAGAAATTACCTACAACTATTGTAAACTCAGACGACATACAACATCTGCACCATTACAACAACAGTTGTGAATCGCACAAATATATTTAGAGGTCCAATGACTAATATCTTGATTGTAATTTAAAGAGAAGTCTATCGCTGAACAGCTTTTTTTCAACGTAAAATAAATTTTCTTGTAGCAATTGTCTGTATTACTACCACTAGCATCATCGTTGGATAATGCTTTACTTTATATGTCACCAAATAAGCTTTTTGCTATTGTCTGAAATACCATTTTACTTAATGGTATTCTCTGGGCATATTGATTTTCAATCCACATGGAAAGCTTGGAATCCATTTCGATCACCAAAGCACTTCTTGTACGGGTCTTTGTTTTAGCATCTAATGATGTTGCAGATTGTGCAAAAATTGCAAAAAAAAATTAAGGACTCGAAACCAAAACAACGCAACCTCGAAAATTTAACGACGCACAGTAAAAATTAGTATCAATTAAGCAGCAACGCAACGAAACGACGCAAAGCGCGGTATTGACGTTAAGTCTTTTCAGAACTAGACTGGGTCACCTAATCAATGCAAACGTTTGCTTGTAATAATCATTTCCATAATATCTCGTGTTGATATAGTGTAGTAAAAGATATTTAAACAACACCTCTTATAGAAATTAAAAAATCGAGCAATTAAGAAACAAAAATTTAAATAAGACTTTAAAAAAGACGTGTCAGCAATATCATACATTAAAGACATAACAGAATAACAGATCACTATTATCTGAAGAGTTGCGAGGGGTTAAAGGCATTTATGGAAGATTTTTGTTGATAAATAAATAGTTGATAGAAAAATATCAATAATAGTTTCTCTTGTTAACCACAATCTTCCAGTTAAAATAAATAATAGGAAACAATGATCATACCATGGTGCAACTATACAAGGTGAGTGCAAATCGACAACAAATACAACACAAAACAGAAACAACAGGCATTTTGTTTGTGTAAAATAATGTACTACTCTCAAAAATACTTTTGACATAAGTAAATTGTAAACAAAGTCAGTCAGCTGGGCTACTGCACTCATCTTGTATACTTGCACCATGGATCATACCATGCCATATAACATGAATGCTTCTCTTATGACTTTAACTGAAAATAATCTAAAATTCTCTGTTAATTGGTTGAACCTAAATTTTTGATCCCATACAAATTGGGTCCTCCTGCTGTATATGAGAATTATGTCTGTTATACATAGATACATACCTATACCATTTCGTTTCATCAAAAAACTATGCAGAAAATATGTAAATTTTATAGAAAATTTAAGTAAATATGTACACCGTGCTACACCGTTTACAATTGTAATTGCAATTAAGAAATTTCTAATTACATTTCAGAAATTTCTATTTTAATTTTAGATATTAGAATTTTAAAATTTTACTTCAGAATATTTTAATTGTATATATGAAATTTCCAGTTGTATAGGATATTTCACATTATCTATGTCTTCTAACAGGGGCATATTGGAAAAATATGAAAGTTTGACATATCAGCAGTAGAAGCTTCGACAATTGTTACATTGCATTTAATTTCCCTTGAAAATTGCACTACAATATTGAAAAATTTATTGAGAGGGAGTTCACACGCTGCGACTTTTATCTGCAACTTTTCTCCTGCGACTCGAGTTTATACATGAAATACGTAGCTACCCCGTACTCTGCACTTCCTCTAAGAAAATAGCGGATATGTAAAAGCTACATTTCGTAAAATACGTGATATTTTCTATCTATATAATCGTACTTCTGAGACCGATATTAAAAATTCGGTCAATAAATTTATGTTGGGTGGCTATATATAGTGTGTCCACATCAACGCGTGCTTGACCAGGTTGTTTAAGCTTATGGCTGCGATATTTTCGTTATGAAAAAATTCGAAATTTTACAATTTCAACTGCCCACAACGATTACATGACGAATTTTGCGTAAGCATTGGGCTTTGAAGCCTTACAAGGAGCAAATGGTGCAAGAATTAAGCCGGCCGACCTTTCATTTCGCCGTATATTCGCTAAATACATTCAAGAACAATTTGATGGTTTTTCTGGAAACGTCAAAAGCAATATTGCCGCATCAAGGATTTTGAAAATCTAAAAGCAATTGTTGGAAAGCCTTTGCGTGCTGAATGTGTCACTGTACGATGCGCTATGTGTACTGGATGCGTGTTTGGAAAATTTGGCTGGAAATGCGGTAGCGATCAAGATAGGTTAATATCTAAATTTTAGCCTATTTGATATAAATGTCGAAATTATTGCAAGCTTCATATGCGGGAAGTTTTGATTTACCTCCTTAATTTAAATAAAAGTTGCCGCTAAACCGATTGCTCTCCGAAGCTTATGGTGAATGTGTTACATCGGTTTCAACGTGCGAAAGCTGGTTTGTGCTGTTCAGAAATGTTGGCAAGCCAGAAAAGTTTGAAGACCAAGAATATTACTGTCGAACTCAACAAGAGCTTGCAAAATCATTTCAAAACGTTTGCGAGCAGCAGGAATCAAAGCGGGGATTCAAAAGCAGGGAAATTGGGTATCATATTAAGTGAAGCCAAGAGACCTTGAAACACGATTCTGCATGTTCGAAATACTGTTTAAACGCTGTAAAAGGAAGAATGAATCCATTACGATCCATATTTCCATGAATTCATAAGTGAAAGAGATCGTATCTGAGGCCCGGCCAACCAACAGAATCGACGCCCAAGCTAAATATACATGGCGCTAAGGTAAAGCTGAGACTCGTATTTATTATGAGCTGTTGGAATCTGGTCAGACCGTCACAGGGAACCTGTACTGTTAAGTGAACATAAAAACTTAATATTCCATAATAACAACGTTCAGCCATATGTGCCAATACCTGTTTAAAACTTGTATTTAGAAAGAAGTGGTTGGGAAGTTTGGCCTCAACCGGCTTATAGTCCACAACTTGTCCAGACCGACTACTATTGGTTTCGAACGATGCAGAACGCTTTTGTAGGGATGACGGAAATATGAGCAGTTCATTTTGAGTAGAGTCTATATCCTTATACCAGAAAGAGGGGAAAATGTAATAGCCAACAATGACCAAAACTTTGAAGAAAAGAATATTGTACAAATGTTTCAAAATAAAAGCTAAACATTTGCAAAACCCGCATTTTTAAGTTATACAACCAATATTGAAATACAAATGGAAATGATGTAGTATTCGTATTTGAATTAATGCACATTCTCATACATCCTGTAGTTTAGTTTTTTTTTTTTTTGGTTTTAATATAACAAAAAAAGTTGATAAAAACTTACGGACTTAAATCGCGTGCTTAGAATTTTTAATGTTATTGATTTTTTTTGTTTTTTTTTGTTTTTTTCTTTTTTTGTTTTTACTTTATAACGGCAATTACCAGTTTATGGGGATGCACGGTAGTGTGTATTTATGAATGTATTCATATGTGTACGTGTTGGTATATAAGTTATAAATACATAAACATTAGGGGGTTGACAATTGCATGGACTTCGTGAAATTAGTTCAATATCTATTATGCCCAGAGATTCTTATTTGAAGTTTCATATTATAAAAATAAAAGTTAAACAGAATCATTAGTTCTTTGTTCAAAGTCTCAAACGTCTACCTTTTTTAGAAATTCAGTCCTAAAATAATGTTTACTGTCAATGTAAAAAACCTACCACTTTCAAAACTAGTCCAATTGCTTTGTAAAACAGGGGCTTTATTAATGCACGCAAAGAAAAAATATAGTTGCGAATGTTTTTCACAACTATTTCAAAAATGTTAAACATATTTTTTTGAATATTATGGTCACTGTAACTATTTATATGATTTCTGCAACCATGATATGGTTAAGTTATCATTCACATGATTATAGCAATCATATATATGATTATAGCAATTATGTAATGTGATCAGTTTTATGATGAAACATTATACCATATTATGTTGTTCTCTGTCATAATCAAAGAGCAACACATTATGATAAATAGTTAGATTCATCACAAACATGATTTCAACTAATATATACATCATTACTACAATCATATATATGATTGCAGTAATCATCTTCACCATAATATGGTCACCGCAATCATTTAAAATGTTACAGTGACCATAACATTGCTGAAAACTTGTAAAAATGTTGACATTGTTGTGGTAAACAAGTACAGCTATATTTTTTCTCTCTGTGTATATTGTTTACTAAAGAGACCGACAAAACAAACTATTTTTGTTTTTGTGAGCTGGCCGATTTTCATGAGCATCGTTTTTTAGTTTTTAAAAAAAAAATTGTATTTTCTACCAAGACGATACATACAATATAAGGCTTTTTTTATGAGTCGCTCTAATGTATATAAATAGTATACGAGTATGTGTTTATATTTTTTACAAAAACAAACTGAAAAATCCTTTTAAACAATAGAAAATTACATTAACCAAACTACATATGGTCCAAAATCTTCCTAGTACGAGTATACCTAGTCTGTAATAAAACATTTCTTGATTTGTTAATGATTTAAGTTGATATTTTGTCTGAATTATTTTACTTTTAAAATTTTGTAGATTCTGCAAACACTTTTTAGATTAACCTCGTAGCTTTAACAACTGTTTGCTTGTGTAAGAACACAATCAACTATGTACACATTTAATCATAGTTTTACTACATATTTATTCCTTTTGTTGTTACGATTCCTTGCTTTCTCTTTATTAAAACTTTTTGTTTTTTTTGTGTGCTTTCAGTATAAATACTGCATGGATTTCTTCGAAATTTCAAATAATGGCTGTAGAAATATCCAACTATTTTGAACAGTAATTTTTGTTAAGTTCACTTCGGTTTTAAGGTATTTCGCCACATTTCATTAAATATAAAAAGAAAAATTAAATAATCATAGTGTTTTTATTTGCAAAGTTTGTCTTTTTGTTCTTGTTTTATTAGTAACGGGTTTTGCGTGCTACCAAAAAGTTTTTTTGTTATTTCTGTTGTTTTAATTTATGACGTTGTGGTTTGCATTGAATTTATGTAAGTGTATGTAGGTTGTTGGTATTAAAAGTGTAGATTAGGTATAACTTAGTGGTAAGTCGAAGAGTATGGAAATTAAAATAACGACATGTTTAATTTCTAGAAAACTTTTGTAGTAATCTTAAGATAAATGCATGTTTTAGGTAGGAAAAACAAATAGGATTTGCTATTAGTTAATTGTAAATATAGCTGCTATTCTGGCGTGTATTTTGTATATGTATTTATTATTTGTCTTTCTAATACAACAAGATACAATATCTTATAAATAATATCTTATAATTTTTAGGTTACAATTTTCACATATACATAAATAAATAAATCATTGATATTACTTTCGGCTCGAGTTCATTAAATTTAATTTTTCATTAAATTATTTTTACTGAAGGTAGGAATTGTTACATGAAAATTATTATTAAAAATTTTTATTGATAATTTTTCTTGGCTTAGGATTCGAACCTGGGTTGTTGGTTGAATTTACATATGTTTTGAGAAACACCACTTTCTCTCATCAGAATTCTTTACGTTCTCACCCTCTGCACCACTGCGGTACCTGCCAACCAACAGACAAACATCAATCTTTTAACCAGTGTTACCGGTGGTTCGAAATTTGCTGTAATTATCATTTTTCATTTATTTTACATGTTGCCTCCTTTTTCTTCAGTTTTTAATGAAAAATTAAATTTAATGAAGTCGAGCCGAAATAAAAGTAATATCAATGATTTAAAAGTAACAGTTCAAATAAAAATAATAATTATTCTTAATAAATAAATAAATACAATAATAAAATCAAAATAAACATTAGTAACTTAATAATTTTACCATTAATAAATTCATAACCAAATCCCAATTAAAACGAAGCAATTTTTATTGAAAATATTGATAAATTTTTTTTTCTTGAAATTTCTTCGGTGTTCACACAGCACAATTTAATTGCTTAAATCGCTTGTATTTTTATTTAAGAGTATACACACATTTGTATACACATACATATGTAATACACAGTGTGACCATTTTAGCATTTTTGCGGCTAAATTTAACTTATTATACCCTCCACCCCCATGAGTGGTGAATGAGGGTATAGTAGAACCTCCATAAAAATTTGATATTTTTCATACAATTTTTTTTAGATACATATATTGAAGATATTGCCATGAAATTTTGTGTACGTTAATTTTAGGAAGAAAGTGTGAGGAAAATAGTAAAAATCGGTCCATGATTTATCATAACCCCCATACAAATATCTTTCCGAAATATGGCTTAATGATTAATAAATGCCTGTAAAATTGGAGTATTAATAGAAAATTCGGGAAAAATAAGTGTCATATAAAAAAAAAATCACTAAGCGAAACTTTGCTCGGTCCATGTTTGATCATAGACCCCATGTAAAGTCCATATCTAAAATTCACTTCATTACGTGTAAATCTGGTACAAATATAGTAATCAGGTTAAAATTCGACACAAATAATTCCTCTAGATATATAAATTATTGTACTAAGTTTTATGATGCTGGGTCCATAATTGGTCATAGCTCCCATATAAGGACCACATCCGAAAAAGTTATTAATCTTTATATATATCTTATAAATATCGGTACGGACTGAAAACTATATACGTGTATATATATATATATATTATTTAAATATACACAAAAATCATTCCACAAAATTTTGTGAATTAAATAATGTTATCGATCTTAAATTTTACACGGATCATTTGCATACATGCCAAAATCAAACTGCGGGATTTTAAGAATATCGGTATATATTTGACTATATCTCTCATATAAGGTCCACTTCCTAAATTCACTTTAGTACTAATATGTATCTTAAATATACCGTTATTATGTTGAAATTCGATGTGAGATATCTTCATATGCATAAAATTCACTGTTCCAAAATTTAAGAAGATCGGCCCATAATTTATCACATATAAAAAACATTTCCGAAAAACAAATTAAAACACAAAAATGTCTAACAAATATCGATATCGAACCAACTTTTATATGGATCAGAAATTTTAATCCAGAAGTCATATTAATATCGGTTATACGGCAATCATGCTACTGAATTAAGTCCACTTTCGGGCATAACAACCAACTTTACAACTCTTGTAAATACGTTATTGAGATGAAATTCAACCAAAAGAAGCATCACCTTATAATCCTCCCATATTTTGTCCTCTGTTTCTTAACTTGTTGTCAATATGGAAAAATTTTCATTTTCTTTTAAATTGTTAAATTAAATTCAGGATTGTTATGAAAATCAGACAAACTCTTTAAATTATGGTAAAAATCGGTAATTACATCAATTATAAATGGTCAGAATTAGATAAAATTTTAAAACATTTAAAATAAATTATGCATATAAAATAATAATAAAATTTGCATTAAGACTGAATAGAAAACACAGACAATTTTTATTCTAATCCTACAGCCAGTGTAGTTTTTGTAGTTCTCGTTATATTTAGGTGGAGGGTATTTAAGATTCGTCACAGCCGAATATTGCACTCTAACTTGTTTTATTTTGATTTAGCTTATATTGACCGATCTGCACAAAATTTGCAATGTGTGATTAGGTTTTATATACAATTTATTTGTGTCAAAATTTATTTGGATACGTTTATAAATTAGACATTTTTGTTCGTTAAAGCCCTATTTCTAGAGGACATTTGTATGGAGGCTAAGTGAAATAATGGACCTATTTCAACAATTGAAATATCTTCAAAATTGCGACCTGTATTTTGCGTGGCCATCTGAGTCGATTGGTATACTTTAAGGTGGCTGTTAGACTAATATTTTTGGGCGTTACAAACATCAGCACTAAGCCAATATACAATCCCTACTATGGTGATGTATGTTATAATAAAATAAGAAACATAATGATTTTAAATATCCTGAATTTTATCATTTATATAAGATGTGAATTAAAATGTTTTCAAATTACAGAAGACTTAATTAAGGCCTGATACAGTAAAGAAAAAATTATGAAAAATGGTATGAAAATTCGGTGTTGTTGTGGAATCTGATTGTTATCAGAATCTGAATTGAAATCGGCAAAAAACAATTTTGGTGTCATAGAAATCATGATTATCGGTTTAATTTTCGAATCAGAAATGTTGTCAGAATTTGGAGTCATAGAATCCAATGTTATCGTTTATAATTTCTTTCCACAATAATTTATACACCATCAAATTGTTAATACACTTACTAAAAAATGTAAACAAATTAAATCAGCTGATTCGAATATGGGTTTTACCTAAACTCGAAACAAGACAAAACCAAAACAGATAAATGACACCAATTCAAATCAGAATCGATTTTCAATTCTGATAAATGACAATTCTGACTTGGATTATATAAAAACCGTGATTATTCAAAAAATATTTAACAACTGAGTTATCTTTAAGAGTAGACTCCTGAAGAGAACCCTAATTATTTTTGTTCTTGATTTCAAAGTTGTATTATTTATAAAAAAAAAGTATATTTTTTAATCATGCGTACCTTAAATTGCAAAAAATTATTTCAAAAAAGTATTTTAAAAAACTTGGCACACATAGTCAACCTCAGCCTGCCTTTACACATGCAACTTGCACTTGCATGTGTAAACCCCGGGTCAGTATTTATTAACTAATATTATCGATGGGGAAGAGTAAGGTATTTTTGGGATTTTCGGCATGTCACTGTAAATATTTCAAAGATTTATACTTTATTATCCCGAAATGAATTCTTTTAAAAAAGTCAAAGTTCAACAAAACCACAAATTATTTGTTTTAAATTTAAATATTTATAAATGTCTATATAAATTATTGAAATTATGTTTACACAACTATCGAATTATTTATTTTATAAAGAATGTGTAAACAATTTTACATTTGGTAATTTAACCCTAAATTCGGTAAACATTTTTGTGTTGTTTCCACTTTCAATTACTCATTCTTGTTTTTTTCTTTTGAACAAAAAAAAAATGTCAAACTTTGCAAATATCTCTATGGTATTTGTGTAATACACATTTTTATAAAATATTTAGAATAAATTCAAACAGTGAAACATTAAAATGATACATGGTCATAGATACTTATGAAATTTTCATAATTGGTTGTGTATCTAATTGTCTGTCGAATTATCTTGTCTTTTAACGTAATCAAATTAGGGGGTCTATGTTTGTTTAGAGCAACCAAAAAATTGAGGTAATATTATTGTCATAACAAAACAAGTAAGAAAGTATAGTTGGTCAAGCCCGGCCATAAATACCCTACACCCAGTGTAAAAACAGTTTTTCAGTAGTGGGACTTATATGGGAGCTATGACTAATTATGGACCGACCATTATAAAATTAGATGTCATGATTTCTGTATATACATATATAAATATATTTGTGTTGAATTCTACATATTTGTATACCAACTTTTTTAAGAGATTTATGGCCGTTAAATAGATTTTCAGAGCTGGACCTTATATAGGAGCTTTGACTAATTACGGACCGATCATAATAAAATTGCACCGTATAATTTATATATACATATATGAAACATTTATGTAGAATATTATTTGGATAACAACATTTTGAAGAAAGTTATAATCTTTAAAGTGGTTTTCGGAAGTGGTCCTTATACGTGTATGATAGCTATGATCAATTATGGACCGATCTACACAAAATTTGTAAATGCTTTTGTAAAACTTATTTGTGGCGAAATTTTTTTGGATACCTGCATAAATCAAACATTTATGATCGATAAACCCCTATTTCGGTAGAGGTTAGGTAAAATAATGTACCGATATCAGTCAATTTCAATTATAACCGTCCCTGGGCTGAAAAATATCATATACCAAATTTTATAGAAATATTTTCAAAATTGCATTCTCTACTTTGCGCACAAGCTTTACTTGGATAGCCAGTAAGGTGGACGGACGAAGGGACATCGTTAAATCGACACAGGATGTGACTCTGAGTAGAGAGGTTGAGCTAATTTTTATGGGCGTTACAAACATCAGCACAAATCCAATATACCCTCTCCACTATGGTGGTTTAGGATATATATATCACTTTATTACTTGCTGCAGATGAGTTTATTGTTTTAAAATTTGTTATCAAATTAATAAAGGTTTGATATCAAAATTACATATTATGTAGATTTATTGCAACGTATTGGTGGCACAATCAAAAAATACACAAATATTTTTCTGTAAATATTATTTAACATTTCTTAAGTGTTCTAATTTGACCTCGTTATAAAAAGTCTGGTTCATAATAAAAATGTTACCTCCCTAAGCCATTTATAGTGGCAAACATAATCGTGTGATAGCTAGAGAGTGAGAGAGATGGTGAAAATAAAAGAGTCATTAACAACTTGTTTGTTGCTGTTCTAGATTCTTTTACAGTGTGTTGTTGTTGCCGCTGCTGCTGCTACTGATACTTGCTGTTGCTGATAATGTTTTTTGGTGCGTTTTACTACGACGTTCTTCAAATTTTAATTGCAATTAAAGGTATTAAAAACATATTAGAAAGCTATTACACAATGTTGGCTTTAATTAAACGTAATTAAATTTATACTCAAACTTTTTCATAATTAATGTATCAAATATGTATTTTTTACCGTTAAAAAAACTGCTCAACATTTCAAAGGAACAAAATAGCTGTCAGAGTGTTTGGCTGACTTTGAAACTATTGCACAATGGTGAAAATTGAGAGATGAGTATGTGTACATATGTGCGTGATAAACTATTTTTGGAATTTGTTAATTATTTGGTGGAAAAGTGCAAAGCTTTGACAAACATTTAACATTTTTAGGGAAAATATGTACGTAGCATTTGTTCGAGGTTGTCTTTTATTATGGTTTATAGCTTTCTTTATACTCAACCAATTTCGTTGATTTTCAATACCAAACTGTTTAGAAAAAATATAAATATTTTTGTTTGAATTTCATTAATTTCGTTAGGTTATGTTAAATGTGAAAATACAATTATTGTTTTTTAGTTGAACTCTTAATTTTTAAATTTTTGATAATTTTTAGTTAGGCTTGAGTAAAAATAATAATTTAATGAAAATTAAATTTAATGAACTCCAGCCTAACTAAAAATTATCAAAAATTGAAAAATTAACAGTTCAACTAAAAAACAATAATTGTACTTAAAATAGCTAGTGCACAAGCTTATAATGTTTGCATTTGTACTTTAAGTGGTACACATGAAAAATGTCGACGAAAGTGGGCAAAAAACATAATAAAAACAAATGTATTCAGGTTTTCAAGACAAAGTCTTGACAGAAAGAATACGAAAAAACTGAAGAAAAAAGGAAAGCAACATGTAAATAAATTGAAAAATGATAATTACAGATAATTTCGAACCACCGGTAACACTGGTTAAAAGATTGATGTTTGTCTGTTGGCTGGCAGGCACCGCAGTGGTGCAGATGTTAGAACGCAAAGAATTCTGATGAGAGAATGTGGTGATTCTTGAAACATGTAAATTCAACCCAGGTTCAATCCCCAACTTAGCCAAGAAAAATTATCAATAAATTTTTAATAAGATTTCATGTACCTTCAGTAAAAGTAATAATTTAATGAAAATTAAATTTAATGAACTCAAGCCTAACTAAAAACTATCAAATGTGAAAATGTTTACACAGGCATGGTTGAAAATCAATCAATGTGAAAAGGTGGACGATCGTTACAATTAACGGTACCACTGAAATACCGTTGCCTAAATAATTGAAAATACCGTTATCTTTAAAATACTGCTATGGTTATTCAAGAACATTGTCTACAACAAGAAAATATTAGTGGTAAATTTCAAAGTTGTTGATATATTTTTTATTCACTTTTTTATACCCTCCACCACCATAAGTGGTGAATGAGGGTATATGTAAATGTATATTCTTGATTCTTATGAAATTCTAAGTCGATTGAGCTATGTCCGTCTGTCTGTCTGTCTCTGTAAAACACTCTCACATCCAAAAGGCACAACCAAAATCAACGAAGTTTATTTTTCGCCTAGGCATTTTGGTATTCAAAATCAGCAAAATCGGTTTAGTAGAACCAGAGTTATGGATTAAAAGTGAGACAACCTCCATAAAAATTTGATAGTTTTAAAAATTTTTCTTGCAATTTTTTTAATATATCGCACATATTGCCATGCAATTCTGTAGACGTTATTTTTATAATAAAAGATAAAAGTATGAGGAAACTAGTAAGAATCGGTCTATAATTTCTCACAGCCCGAAAACAAATATATTCCCGAAATATGGCTTAATGATAAATAAATGCCTATAAAATTTAAATATTAATACAAAATTCAGCAAAACTAAGTGTCATATAAAAACAAATCGCAAAACGAAATTTTGTTTTGTTCGGTCCATGTTTTAACATAGACCCCATATAAAGTCCAGTTCCGAAAATCACTTAAATGGGCACAAATCCCTTGTAAAAACCGCTGCCCAGTTTAAATTCAAAACAAATTGTATATACATATATGAAAATCGTCCGTCTCAGTATTTGACCGTAGGCCCCGAAAATCAATAAAATTCGCATAAATCTCTTATAAAAATCACTAAGAAGTCGAAATTCTAAACAAGTAATCCGTATATGCAATTAAAATATCTTCCTAGATTTCATAATAATCGGTCCATATTTCACCGTAGCCCTCATAAAAAGTTTACTTCCGGAAATAACTTAAATGAGCATAGATATCTTATAAATCTCCATAATAGGTGATTTGGTGGTGGGTATATAAGATTCGACACAGCCGAATTATTCGAAGACTTTCAAAATTAAAATTTTCAAATAACGAATAATTTGATTAATTTTATGTAGAATAATCCAATAAAACGAATAAATATTTTGTGGTAATTTATAGTTTCTTTTAATAATTTTTCATTATTTTATAATTAAAAATAGTAATAATTTAACACCATTCCGTTTAAATTTTATTTATACAGCAATGTCACAGAGCTCAATTCCGTTCTGAAGTGCAGTTAATTAAGTATTTTGCTTCTATAGAGAAAGTAAAACGAAAACTTTTTTCGGAATGAAAGTGGTTTCATAATTTGCTATGTAGAATTGTAATTTTAAGCAATTCAAGGATTATAAACAATTCATAATATCTTTTTATTAATAGATAATGTTGTTTTCGTTTGCGTATTTTTAAGAATTTCCAATTTTTTAAATACATACCAATACATACAAAATAAAAAAGTATACGGAATTTGTTCATTTAGTATTGTCGTACTTTTATTCTTGCAAGTTTTCTCAAAAATTACCCATGTGGCAACACGCAAAATTCTCTCTAAATAAAAGATAACTAGGCAATAATGTAAGTATTTTAACATTTTTTTCATTTGTATTTTTAATGGATTTTAAAAAAATTTTTCATCGATTTCATGGAACGTCATCAATTTTCCAATCACCTGTTTTTTTTGCGGTGCAATGAAACCGAACGGAATCTTAAACCTAAAAAAGTTAAAATCATTCCGTTTAGAATGACAACTATGGAATTGTTTCAATTCTGAACGGAATTTGTGACATGGCTGATAAATTAAATTATTAATAATTATTGATTAAACTTTATTTTTGATGATGCAGTTTTTGAGTTTCAAAAATCTGAAAATTCTTCCAGTGAAATTATGTTAAGAATTTTTAATACATATAAACAAAAGTTAAGTAATGTCTTTCAGCCACTATTAATGCTGTAAACGTTCCTTAGTTCCTTAAAAGTACTGCAATAAGTTATAATTCAGAAAAGAAATGTTTGATAGTTAGTAAAAAAAATAGTGAACAAGTTTGGAAATTGTAGAGTAGGGCTATAATTTTTTAACACTTTTTGAGAATATCAAAAACGGCAGTCGAATAGAACATTAAAAGTTATTAATAAAAAATATGATAATTTTTCCGGATCGTTAAAAAAGTTTGAAGTTGAAGTTTGAAAACCAACCATTTTTATTTCACGGAAATTTAAAAAAAATGGTATATTGGATTTGTGCTGATGTTTGTAGCGCCCAGAAATATTGGTCCAACACCCGCCTTAAATTATACCGATCACTTTCTGAGTCGATTTAACTATGTCCGTCCGTCTGGCTGTCCATGTAAAGCTTGTGCGCAGAGTACAGGTCGGAATTTTGAAGATATTTCGATAAAATTTGGTACGTGATATTTTTTCGGCCCAAGAGCGGATGGTATTGAAACTGGTGGAAGTCGGGGCATTATTTCACCTGGCCCCCATACAAATTTCCTCCCGAAATTGGGGCTTATTGATGAGAATGTTTGAATTATGCAAGTATCTAAACAAATTTCACCACAAATGAGTAGTAAATAAAGTAATTAGTCATAGCTGCCATATAAGGTCCACTTCCGAAAATCTCTGTAACGATCATAAATTTCTTAAAAATGTTGGTATCCAAATAAAACTGAACAGAAATAAGTTTCATGTACATATATAGAAATAATGACACCTAATTTTATAATGGTCGGTCCATAATTAGTCGAAACTTCCATCCGAGTATAAGACTTTCTCCGTAATTCACTTTAACCTCCATAAATCTTTTAAAAGTATTTATGTACGAGTATATCGAGATAAAGTTTGACACATATAATATTTATAATAACAAAAATCATGATACTAATTTTTTGGATAATCGGTCCATAATAAGTTATATCTCCCATATAGCGCCCATTTCTGAAAAACTGTTTTATACATATACTGGGTGTAGGGTATTATATGGTCGGGCTTGACATATTTAAACTTTTGGCAATACTTAAACTTTCATACAACATTCGACAAACGTATGCAAAATTGTCTTAGGTGTTCTACAAAATATTTATATGGAAATTACCCACAACATTTGTACAACTATTGTAAATTCAGACAACGTACAACTCCTACGACACTACAAGATCTGTTGTGAATTGCACATACATATATTATTACAGATGGCCTTACTTTATGTACGACTCGATGAAGGAAAAATATTTTCATTTTACTTTATTTGGATTAATTTTAAATATACATATGAACAAATTATTCGAACAAGTTACAATCTCTTATTCGAATTATTCGTTTCATTCGAACAAAAGTAAAATCGAATAATTTGGCTACGCTATTAGTTACCTAGTAGCAATAACTATACTCGTATTTGCAGGTATGTAAAATTTCTAGATTTCCTCCTTTATTTGAATTGGATTATTATTTGCCGAACGTATATTGGCTGGTATATTGATACAAAATTTAATGGTAAGCTGCCCTTCATAAAGTTAATTTCAAGCAACATACAGATATAAATTTCTTTATCTTTAAGTACGTATACTTTATACGGAAACAAATGGATATTGCAGAAATTACAAATGCAATGACAAACATTTATATGTGTGAATATATCTATATGTCAAAGGACATAACCAGACCTACAACCATAAAACCCCCTCTATATTTGTCCTAAGTTTTATATGTAATTAATATTGTTATTATTATTATTGTCCTTAACATTTCTATTGTTTCCACAATGTGCCGGCCTGCTGGTTTGTTTGGTTTGTTTAGTATGTTGTATATTTTTTTTTATATCTTTCATTGTGGATAAATTGTAATGACTCAAAGTTCATTGATTTGTAGTGGCACCACTTGATTGTAGTTCATTATTAAGTAGAGACTTTGTTGGTATATAGTTGCTCGTTCATACGTTTATGAGTGTGTATTCTTTTATATATTATTTATTGTATTGTACTACATAAAATATAAGCGACCTTATCTATCAATGTCATCTTTGATGTCATATAATCACTACATGTATGTATGTTACATATACATACATACATACATATATATTTATTTATATTCCCAGCGGTACAAATTGCTTCCATTTGCAGGCCTTCCAAAAAACTATGCCTTCTCTCAGAAGGCCTTCTAGAAGGCCTTTCACACTTTCAAAATTGCATTTGAAAAAAATGTCAACAATTCGTCATTTCAATAGCCAACACGAATGTTTTTGCAATTATTCCTGTATATCGTCACTACATCATACATTATTTTCAGCGTTGACAACTTTGAAATTTCAAAACGCACCAAAATGTAGAAAAAAACGCAACAATTTTAGAATTTCTTTTTTATTGAAATAATTTTACATATTTTTAATTCCATAAATTCTATATGAAACTTTTTAAAAGAGATCAAGAGTAAAAGTAATAATATTAAAAACTTTTTTTTTAATTAACAAACTATTAAATATAAAATAAGCATTTAACCACTTAAAATTTAACTCAAAATATGTTGTTCAGAACTAAAGTACTAATTGGTAAAAAAGGTTTCTATTTTTGGTACTTCTATTTGAATTTTTTCAATGAAATTTGTTAGAGCTGCACTGGGACTTTAACCGTGATTGTTCGTCAACGGTTCAAACCATCGGGCTATACAAGAATTTTTATCTCCATGCTTAAAATTTTAATTTTATTTAATTTTCAATATCACCCTATTAACCTTTAGTAATAACCTTAATGGGACGAATTTGATAGTATGTATTTAGTTATCACACATTCGTATTTAAAATACATTTAATAGGGTCCCTTTTCATCGTATAGATTTCATGATAATGTTTTATTAAAAAACTGCAATTAAAAATGAGAAAAAAAAAGATTTCATCACATTTTCGGAAAAATTAAAAAACGCACTGAAATTAAAAAAAAGCGCACCGCGCACCAACTAAGGAATTATTCGCACAAAAAGAAAAAGTACCAAAAAAGCTGCGAAACGCACCAAGTTGACAACGCTGATTATTTTGTTCACTTTGTTATACGTGTAATAAAAATGAATAAAGAGAGCGCCTATAAATTTAGTCTTTTATGAAAGTTGGTGGTGTAAACTTTACACTGTAAAGTACGCGTGAAGCAGTACTTTATATACATGTGATTTTTAAATTAATTCAAGATTAATTTAAAACCCTCCTTTTATTTAAACCACTTTCTTTTACTTTCCTCAATGAAATTATTAATTTAGCAGGCCATTAATTACGACTTGTATGAGGCAGTACTTGGTAGACCTTCTCAAGTAGTCCTTCTAGCAGACATGTAACCAATAGCGAGTAGGCAAGACCTGACTAACAATGTCACGCCATGTAAAATTGCAACGATTTGGAATTATGGCTGAAAGTCCTTGTGATTGTCAAAGAAGGCCTTCTAGAAGGCCTCTTTACAGCATCTTTTTCCCGCTAGGTGATGTACATGCACATACATACATGTTTATTACAAGGGTGGCTCTAATAGAAGTTAAGAAACTACATTTTGATTTAATTTTATATGAATAATAAGGTCTTTGAAATATTGTACCACTGGAATATTAGTTATTACTAAACTTACAGATTAGTTGGATTTGTCCACTAAAGACTGTGCTGCCCTAATACGTAGTTATGTATGTATGTATGTTGCTGTGCCTTTGATAGTCTCATTAATGTTTTGTTGAATTTTCTTCCTTTTTGTGTAATACAAAAAACAAAATAAAATATTTGACAATAAATAAATACTATGTGAGCAATAACTTTTATTTCTTTTGTTATAAAGACTTATGTTCAATTATACACACCTACACAAATATGTAATTGAAATATTAGATTCTAAACTACTGATTCCATTGCTAAACAATGTACAAGACATTTATAGAGCAGGATATAAGCTTTCAGATAATTAAACTAAAACGGCCATATGTTGCAAACTACTGTTAAAATCTATGTATTTAGAAAGAAGTAGTTGGGAAGTTTTGCCCAATCCGTCTTATAGTTCAGACCCGAAAGAACATTTCAAACAACATAAACTTTTAAATCAAAATTGAAAAAATCTCACACATCCCTTAAAGAAAAGCGTGGGGCGCCCATACCAACCTAAACTTAAAAAACATGACTGCCGTGAGTACATTTTAATATTTCAGACCGAAAGAAATACAACCAATACAAATTTTCAATAATTGAGCATTTTGTTTCATAACAACGCGCCCCACGCTTTTCTTTAAGGGATGTGTGAGATTTATTTTATTTTGATTTAAAAGTTTATGTTGTTTGAAATGTTCTTTTAGTCGATTTTTTTAGTATTAATATTTATTTTGCGTTCACAACTGATCAATATATTAAGGTAAAGAAAAGCGTTTCAAAAATTTTTTTTTATTTAATTATTACTTTTTAGTAACGAATAGCTTTAATTAATACATTACAATTTCCATGCTAAAAAAGAAAAATTTTTTTACATGTTTTGTATTTTATATTCATATAATAAAAAAAAATTTATATTCATATAATAAAACTTTACACTTGTGGATTAGTATTTAATGTTATGATGAATTTAGCAGTCTTTCCATCTCGTATTGTGTGCATATTTATATTAAGTAAAATATTTCTTGCTCCCATCTTTCTTTTACAGGAAGATTTGAAATTAAACTTTGTCAAAGGTCGAACAATATATGCTTAGTTTCAAAGATTTTCATAACTCTTCCGTTAAACGTTTAACGTACTAAATAGTTGCATAATATTCAAGGAAATATATTTACTGTATTCTAATATCATTATATTAGAATGTCATCAGTAGCAGCTGTTGATCAATAGGCTTCTGGCTTATCACTTCCTGGTTTTGTAATCAAATCGTTTAAGATTATTTTATAGAACATTTTCTGGTTTTGGTGCTTTTTGAAATTTTTTGTACGAAAAATTTCCTAGTTAGTGCGCGTTGCGGTTTTTTTTTTTTGAATTTCGGTGCGTTTTTTAATTTTTCCGAAAATGTGATGAAATCTTTCTTTTTACTAATTTTTAATTGCAGTTTTTTAATAATTAATTAACATGAAATCTATAAGATGAATGAATACATACTATCGAATGAATACATACTATCAAATGCGTTACATGAAGGTTATTGCTAAAGCTGAAACCCATACCAAGCGTTTACGCGTTTCTCGCGTTCTAATCAACTTTCTAAAAAGTAGAATCAATGTAGTCGTAGCGTTGACGCTTGAAAAGCGAAAAGTTCATTTACTTTCTATTTTTGAAAGCGTCGCAAACGTCGAACAGCTGACATTGACAAATGAAAAGAAAATTTATTCTAAAGGTGATGGCGATAAAAAAGCTTCATATAAAAAAAATCAGCTAAGCTTACGACATCACCTCCGAAAGTACATACATACTCGTTTATATAAAACAAAAATGAGTGCTGCGAATAGTCTCAACATATAACTTAAAATACTTGACGCTAAAAACGTTTAGAAAACTATAAACGCATTGACGCTAAAAATTTCCGTGAAATGGCATGCCAGTTCAGGTTTGAACAAATAAAAAGGGGGCACATTTGAACATGTTAATTTATCAACCGAAGTACCAAACATTGTTGATTCTCTCTTGTTTTCTGAAAATGACGAAGCCAATGCTGATCATGATGCTTTAAAGAAAAATGTAATATCACCTGAAATCGCAAGGCCTTTTCCGTCTTAATAATATAAAACTTATTTTTGATCTGAATTTTTTTTATTTTTTAATTGTTAATGTTTATGTTTTTCTTAATAAATAAATCGAATTTATTATATATATAAAAATATAACTGTTTATGTTATTTTTGGACATAAGCGCTATAAGAAAAAATTGCCGTTCAAAACTGCCCCAGCCTAGTTCAAAGCTGCCCGTATGGGGGGCACATTTGAACACAATGACTTTTTCCAATAAAAAAATTAAAAAAAAATATATATAAATCAAACTAAAATAAGTTACTTGTAGACTTAAGGTAAAGTTTATTTCCATATATATTAGTTAAATTATGTAAAAAGTCAATAATTCAAAAATATAAATTTTTATGTGGCTTGAAAGCAAAAAGTGTTCTAAGGTGCCCCCCTCTCCCCTACTTTCACTATTAATCGTTGATCGCTTTTTAAAAAGTTTTATATAGAATTTATGAAATTAAAAAAAAAATGTAAAATTAATTTAATAAACATTTTCAATAAAAAAGAACTTCTAAACTTTGTGCGTTTTTAAATGATGCGTTTTTTCTACATTTTGGTAAGTTTTTAAATTTCAAAGTTGACTATGCTATCTGACTGTGATACTTTCAGATTCTAATAAAGTGCGAATTGGAGTTTTACTTAATAGAAACTAATTCGTATAAGGTTTAATTAAATAACAACAATTAAATGTTCAGCGAATACCAAGGCTTTATCCTTTAAATTTCTGATAGCCTCGGTGCCAACAGCTTTTCTTAATGGACTTTGTCCTTCTTAATATTATAAAAACAGACGTACTATTTGGTCGAAGCTTTCCATGACCATGACAATGAAGCATCCAGGCCAAAACCAGCAGTGACGATTAAAAAAAACCATATGGTGAAAATTGGCTTCATCATTGCTGGAAGTCATTAATTTTAAAATATTAAGCAACCTTGAAAACGAATTTTTATATTGTGTAATAATCCATTAATAATCATAAACTGTCAGCTGTCAAAAGGTTTTTGTTTACTGAACTATACTGCACAAATTGCTGTAACTTCATATATCGTGTATAGTTATGCTGGTACACCCTATTTACATACATAAGTATTTACCTAAGGAATTTATAAAATTCGAAAAAAAAAAATAAATCTGTATTTATTTTTAAGTTAACAAAAAATGAGGCTCTGACAAAATACCTACAAAAATGTTTTTTTGGTTGTTAATATGTTTCTTCAGGCCAGCCAAAGAAAAGCTTCCTTGTTTAACATCCTTGTGCAGCTAAAAATTATTTAACTTTACATGATTGTACATATTTTATTTATTTAAATTTAGTTGAAGTTGTTGCTGTTGTATAATTTTTATTGTTGAAAAAGTTGTTTTCAAGAATATTGTCTCAACTAACAACTTGTTTTAGGACATTTTTATAGCATTGTCAGGATATGTGGACTGTATAGAGAGAGAGAGAGACAGAGTACATGTGTGCTTAGGAAAGTACATACATATGAACTGATTATTTAAGATTATTTTATCACATGTACCCGTATATGAGTTGATTGTGTACTAGTATTTTAAAGTTTTTTTCTCAAACAAATTCCAGTACTAAACAGTTTGTACACATAGTTATACTTAAATATTTCTTCAACTGCCAAAGTATACTTTTGCTGGAAAGGTTATTATAAAGAAAACTTTTTGCACAGCACCCACACATAGGCATCTTTATAAATGTGTATTAGGGTGGTTCCAAGTTTGTGTATGTTTTATACTAAAATAAATCTACTTTTCTCTGTTAGGTTTTTATAATTTAACCTTATTGCTTGCAAGGCAAACCTGTGAAGTTTAAGTATCTCTTGCAAGGTCTTTGGAAGCTGCTTTTAATGTCACATCAGAAATTTTTTAATGCAAGTCCTAAAATATACTACAAATTTTACTTTTTATCCTTTGATCCAGGTAACCAACTACTTGGTCTCCTCAAACAAAGCGAAATTAAAATATAGCTGAAAACAACGAACCCTTATTTTACTATCATAAAGCGTGATATATTTCGAGGTTCCCTACTTTTTTAAAGAAAAAAAAAACCCAGAAAATTCAAATTTTAATGGGGAATGTTTATTATCATTTGAAACAACATTCTTTGGCATTTATTTTTTGAAGATTATGTCTATCAAATGCTGGACGTTGCTACGTCGCAGATGGTCTATCCGTTGAGTCCAATATTCGAAGATTCGTTCCAGCATTTCGACTGGTAACTAGCGAATAACACAGGTGATGTTTTCCTCCAAGGCCTGAATCTAAGCGGGTTTGTCTGTATAAACTTAGGACTTTACATATCCCCACAGGAAAAAGTCTAACGGTGTGATATCACACGCTCTTGGTGGCCAATCGACCGACCCAAAACGTGAAATTATGTGCTCACCCAAGTGTTCCCTCAATAAATCCATTGATTGATGCGATGTGTGGGAAGTGACGCCGTTCAAATGTCAAAGAGGTCACCAGCTTCAATTTCAGGCATCAAATAGTCGGTTATCATAACACGATAACACTCGACATTGACGGTTACGTTCGCACCGGTATCATTTTTAAAGAAATATGGACCGATGATTCCACCGGCCCACAAACCACGTGGGACGTGGTCTATTCCTCACAGAACGTGAATTTTCGTAATAAAGTTTAACGATTTGTAAACGCTGTTCAGGCGTAAGTCTTTCCAGTATGAAAAATAACACATGACAGCATGACACGACTCACACGTGATCTGTCAAAAAAAGACTATTGAAACAAGTATCTCTACTTGAATCACTCATTATAAACGTGGCCTTCCTAATGTCCACATGTCTATGTTTTAACTTTTGCCAAGTGTGTTGAAGTTGTTTAAAGAAACTTACCTTGATTTTTCATTCCTGATACTTAAGTTGTGGGCATGTATTTGATGATTTATCTGACGAACAAAAACTAAGTATTTTAAACACTATTTATACGAAAACCTAACAAATAAAATGCAATTTACCTATATAATAAAATTTAGTTTGAAAGTAGCTCAACAGCAAGTTGATAATAAATATTTTTTATAGTTTTTAGCAAAACATTTTAATTAGAATTGAAAAGTTTTGAAAAATCAGGTCATGTATTTGATTTAAATAGTCACTTGAAAAGTTTTCATTTTATGACAAATCTAACATCACTGCTTTACGCAAATTATTTACAAAGATTTGAATATTTTAAGCCAACACTAGGTAGGGGTAGTTTGTTAGTGTTTAAGTAACGAGGGTTACTTCTAAAAGTTTGATATATTTTCAAATTTATTTGTTTTAAAACGATTATGAGATTTTCTATTATTTTTATTTTTAAATGTTGTAACTGAAAACAATATTGATTAATTTTTTTTTATTTCAATTAAAATAGACAAACAGATAAAATAAATTGCGTTTTAGTCAAATACTAACGAAGTATTTATTGAAATTATTAAAATTTAGAAGAGCTTATTTTTCGAATTAAACATAATGCAGTTAGAACATTACTTTTTTATACGAGAAACTCATTTCTGACTACATTTATAATTAATATAATTGATCTTTTGTGATAAAAAATAATATGTTCCAAATCAGTTTTCACACATGAAATTTGTTATATTTCTTGACATATTGTAATGAACTGAATAACCTATGAAAGTATAAGCAGGAAAAAATCAAGTGATTAATTCTGTTATTTTCTGTTATGTATTTAGTTTACGATGGGCAAAGCATTACTTATTAAGGTAGTTTTAGACGGTATGTATTTGGTAGTGTGCTTGTCAAATTTTCCATTGTAAAATGCATACACGTCGTGTAAAAGCAAAAAAAAAAAATCCTTCTGAAAATGTTAGCCTGCATTTACAGTGTAAAATTTTCATTTAGAACATGTTCTATTTTCATCTGACAAAGCACCTGCAACCAGCTGTTTTGCCAGTCAATTGTTTATGGCGCCAAAAACATAGTGTTGCGATTCAGAAAATTTATATTTAAAACAATTTGTATTAAACAAAACAATAAATTTGTATTGAAATATTTCTTGAAAACTAATTTTTATATAATTTAAATACATAAATTTTTGGCTTCATATGGTACATTTTCTCTTTAACTCTTGCTTAATTTTTTTTATTTTTATATTTTACAGAAGCTATTTTATGCAATAATGCTGCAAGCTACAATTATTTCATTTTTTCAATACATTTTTTCAAACTATATTTGCAAGAACACAAAACTAGCGCGAAAATAATCATAATAAAAACAGCTGTTGTCTTATATTGTAGATTATGTCACATGAAACTAAAAACCGACGTGTGAAAGCAAAAATTCTAAACTGCCTGTAAATTGCCAATTTTGACAGACATACACAAGTACATACATATGTGTCGTACAACTGACAAGTACACTGCAAAATACATACCGTGTAAAACTACCTTTAGAAGGTTTTAATTTATAAACATTTTTCATAATTATTTCTTTTCTAATTTTTAATTACACAACCCTCGTATTCTAATTTTTGCTTGCAAAAAATATAAATTTAGAAAGAGAACATTATTTATATCGTACCCCTTAAAATGAGGTTAAACTGTTAAGGTTAATCAAAGTGCAAGATATACATACATACATTCATACATACATACGTACCCAATAAGCACAATTTTTTTGTGAATTCCAATGTTGAAATTCCAGTGTGAATCCAAGCTTGAATTACATTTGAAATCCATCCTCTTTCCAGTCTGAAATTCCATGGTCATGGGCGAAATTGTTAGCATATAATTGTGTGTTTGATGGCATTTCTCACCCTCCGAAACAAATAATTATACATACATACATACAGTGGGGAGCAGAGGTGAGTACATGTTTGTATTTTCTGCATTGTAAAGATCATAAAAATGGTAATAATGGAGCGATTTTTAAATTTCTTTTTCTATTTTAATTCTTATTTAGTTCTTTACATAATTCTTAATAAGAGAAATAAAAGCCCAATAAAACAAGATTGTAATTTAAATAACAACAAAACAACTTGTATGTACTCAGTTTTGCTCACACTTGTTATCAACCAAATAATTGAAACATTTATTAATTTACCGTTATTTGAAATTAAGTTTTGAAATTTGTTGCTGCAATCTTTAGTTTTGTCAATATGAATTTTAGTTTTAAATCATAATTGAATAACTCCGTGTTCCAAAAACGTCGTTTTTTTTTAATTTAAAAAAGTAAAAGTCAATATTTTTTGAAAAATGAAGAAACTATCAATAGCCGTGGAAAATTTGATAATAAATAAAACAAAGGATGACTCCTCGTCACGTATGATAGCAAAAGAGCTTAATATAAGCCAATCAGTAGTTGTTAGAGTGTTAAAACGGCGAAATGTAGCTTCTAAAGACAGGCTTTCAGTTGCCAACGATTATTATCTGATGGAGACGCACGCCCTATAATGAGAAAAATGAGAGCAGACACGTCTTTAGTCCTAAAAGAAGCTTCCTGAGCAATAAATAAAAATGTTAGCCGATGTACAGCAAGAAGAGCGCTACACAATATTGGATACATCTCAGCTGTAAAAAACCTAAACCAGCACTGTCAGATAAAAATGTTTCAGCACGTTTAAAATTCGACAGACTACACAAAGATTGGACTGTTGATGACTGGAAACGCGTAATATGATAAATCCAAGTTTAACCGATATCAATCTGACGGTAAGCGGGAGAGTATACAACGACACCATGTTAAACAGATTGCAAAGCATCATCATGGTTTGGGGTTACTTTACATTGTGGCATGTTGGTAGATTACAAACAAATTTATGAAATCATGAGAAAAGACTATTTAAAAATATTGCAGATTCAACTTCCCGATTTTGTAGATCTGAAGGCATACCCTGAGTAAGAAGTTGTGTTTCAACAGGATGGAGACCCAAAACACACCTCGAAAATCGTTAAGGAATGGTTGAATGGGCAAACATTTCAATTGATGCAGTGGCCTCCGCAAAGTCCCGACCTCAATCCAATTGAAAATTTGTGGTAAATTGTGAAAAGACGGTTGGGACAGCTGAGTTGTGGCAACGTGTGGAGCTGGAGTGGCAGAGAATTCCACATGAAATTATCCAAAAGTTGGTTGAAAGTATGCCAAATCGCATAAATAGTGTATTAAAAAATAAAGGGCTGTGGACTTAGTACTAAAAATTTAAAAGTTTTTTTTTGTTTCCTGAAAGTGCAAAACTGAGTACATAAGATTTAATTTAATTTAATTTAGTTTGTTCCCTGAATACGTAGTTTTTTTGTTTTGTTTTAAGATCATTAATGTAATCCACTAAATAATAAATAAAATAAAAAAGTAATAATTTAAATCGCTTTGTTATTACCATTTTTATGCACCTGCAAATGCAGAAAATAAGAACATGTACTCATCTCTGCTCCCCACTGTATGTCTTATTCAATATTTGATTCCATATAATTACAGACATTATATGGGAGGCCTTTACACATTTCAATTATGTACATTCACTACGTTTTTAATTCATTTCTAAGAACAAACATTCCTATTTCATTCTCAAATTCACGCTTCAATTTCAGATTCTTTTCAAAAAATTTAAAAGCTTTGAGTAAATGTACAATTAGCTGAACGTCCCCCTACTGTACCGTACCATACTGTAAGCACGTTCCACAAACATTATTATTAAAAAAAGTACTAAAAAATAGGGCGATTTTACTCCAATACAATTTAACATACAAACAGCCTATCACTGCTGTATAAATGTCACGTAAGAACGTTAGGAAATTCTATTTTATATAGGTTGAGATGTTCCGTCAATGTGATATTAATATTCGGTAAGCATTTGCATCGATTTCAAATATCAAAACGGTACCAGCTGTTTCGTTACAGTACAGTACGGGACGTGGACTTACTATTACTTTAACCGAATTTAAAATGACAACTATTTGCTTAAGGAAAACAAATTTTGCATCTGTTATTTGTTGAGCTTTAAAATTCATTAAAGATTTTTTATAGAAATGTCCAATTCCAAAAACCGTACGCACTTCAAATAGTTCGAGTTTGGTAATACATACAAAATTAATTTTTATTCTTTGGCCTTTATTTCTTTAACATACTTTTGTAAAATTTTAATTTTTGTTGTTTGTAAATAATTTGGAAATGTTTCGAACATTTTCAATTAGTGATTTAAAGGCCTTATGACACTACATTTTTAATGCATTGTTCAAGTTTTGATGAACAGTACAAATATAATGTAATAGAAAAATTTACCAAGTGCAAAGAGTTCAGCAGTATTAAGATAAATGGCAAACTGTTAAACATTTTACTAAAGTTATCGATAAAAAATGAAGTTATGTCAAAAAAAATGTAAAATTGTTCAACTTAAAATTGACATTTGAAGCTTGAAATATTAAAAGTATTGCTGAATCAGCGGTTTATAGGCAAATTTGGCGATTAACCGTTTTTTTGTTCGTTTTGTTTTTATGTTTCTCATAAACAAAAAGTTGACAACATTTAATAAAAAAAACTAAAAGGCTTTTTTGTTTACATTTTTATAGTTTGCTTTTTCTAAAATTTTCTGTTTCTTTCTATCAATTCTATATCAATTCAATGAACAAAAAATGTAGTGTCATAAGGGCTTAAGGCAGAATTAGTCTTTACTTTCTGTTCCCTTCCGAATCAGCTGACTTGATTCTGTTAAATAGAAAATGTGTAGAAGTCGTTAGTTGTTTTGTTAATTTCCGTGCCGTTGCATACGAACCTGTTGAAAATAAAAATTTGCTAAGTAATTGTAAGTGACAGCACAAAACAGCTGACATGCGCACAACAAACAATTTTTTGGTTTATTACAAAAATTTTAAAGTTTTGTGAATTTAATTAAGTTTTTGTATAAAAGTTATAAAAATATAAAAAATAAACGATGGATGACGAAAAACTCATTACTTTAGTCGAAAGTATTTTTTGATTTATTTTCGCGGTATGTGTTGTATATTTACCTAAAACAGCTGATACGTTTATTCAGAAAAACTAACTACAAAAATTTAACAACAGAACGACACGGAACAGAACAGCAACAGAAAGTAAAGACTAATGAAGCCTTTACTGTGGGAACTGTCTGTAGATCTCTTCTTATTGAAAGTGCTAAAAAAGCATTCATTTGTTTTAAATGAAGATGGTTTGTATTTGGGTTTGCCAAAAAAAGCAGATTAAAACAATTATACTTCTCTGGATCGTTTACACAAATACTAACTTTTGGGGATTAATTAATCCCCAAAAATCCTGGGATTTTTAAAAACAAATCACGAAAATTGAGATTTCGGTATTGGTGTCCCTAATGCCTACATACCTAAGCATATATTTCATTTGCAATTGTATAGGAAATTAAAATTTTTAAATGACAAACATATTACAAAACACTATATGTAAATAAAGTTTTTTTTTTATAATATAGAAAATTCTCCTAATATCTTTCTATGTATATCATTTTAAATAAATAATACTTGCTCTTACAACTGAATATGAATGAGGCAGATGAACAAATACAAAATACAAGTTTTATTTAGATACCAAACAGTCAGCAAGGTACTTTTGACACTTTATGTCAAGAAAAATGTGTATTTAAATAGTTACCATAGATTTTAAATAGAATTAAATTTCATATCAATAAGACATTTTATAGCAAGAAGTCAGGAAATTTCTTTTTATGAAAGTTAAAACGTTTCCTTCAAACTTACTTACTCTAAAGGTGACATTTTAGTTGAAATTAAAACTTTTCATGTACAGGGGGTGGGTCAAAATAATTTATTAATTGTGTTTATGATTTCAAATTATGTATGTATGTACATGAAAATCTTTCTTACATATACATAGTACATATATGTATAGTAGGTATATGTATGTATCTATAGGTGCATGACACATACATATGTATATATACATATGTTTAACAAACTAATCAAAATCATTTTAATTATGCGAATCTATGCGAATAATCGTTGAATTTTTGATTGCCCTTGAACATTTCACATAACATCATATGTCTTGTTGCGTTTTCATTTAAATTGACACCACTAAGACGTATGATTATTGAAAATAAACAATATGTAATCATTCTGTATACGAACATATTAATCATACGTCACGTTCTACGAACATGTCTGACAACAGAAATAATTACAAAACAAACAAGTTAGTGTGCAATATTCGACTGTGCCGAATCTTAAATACCCTCCACTTAAATGAAATAAGAAATACAAAAACTACACTGCTTTTAAGACTATAATATCTTATTCTGTGTTTTCTATTCAGGTTTAGTGTAAATTTTATTATTATTTTATATGTATGTATGTATGTATATTGTTTGAAAGACAATTTTACGACCAACATAAATTATTTTAAATGTTTAAAAATATTATCTATTTCTGGCCATTTATAATTCATGTACATAATTACCAATTCTTACCATAAAGTATATTCCTATAAGGCCAAAAAAAAAAAACTAAGATTTTCATTATATTCTTTGGCTTTTTAGAGATTTACAATTAAATCTAAAATTTTGTTCCAAATTCGCCAGGTTTGGTTAGGACTGAAGAAGGTTCTAACCGCCAGTATTTTTAATTTATAATTATCAAACCATATTCGTTCCTAAACAATATAAATTTGAATGATTTTCAATAAATTCATTTTGTTTTATTTTATTTTGAAAAACAATACCAAGGCGTATTTATTGTAAGGTATCCAAGGCATATTTATATTAAATATGCCTTTACCAATACTCTCAATGGAAACCCGCTTTACATTTAATAGAATAAGTAAAGACTATTAAAAATTTTCACATTTTAATTATTTTTCTTAATTAAATTTCTAAATACACAAAGCTAATATTAATTAGCATTCTGTACTCTGTAACTATTAACTAATTCAATTGTATGCTAATTAAATGTAATTTATAGTGTTCATGTGTTTGCAAACTTAATAACTAAGCTTAATAACTAGAGGAAAAGTCTGCCCAAAAACTATTTAAACACACCCATTCTTACGTTGTCAGTTGGTTGGTACGTTCGTTTATTTATTTAATAATTTTTGAAATATTTATGTGCACAAAAAACTGACAACCAAGGAGAAAATAATTTTAGAAACGAGTCCTTATTTTCAGTTTATGGAAAATATGAAGAAAATATACTCAAAACAAATAAACCAGGGTTCAAAAATGCTTAACTATTTTCAAGCACTACGTACATACATTTATACATATGTGCTTAACTTTAACTAAGAGAAAATACAGAAGCCAAAGCAGAGCACAAAGTCAAAAAACAAAAATAAAACTATTGACTGTAGCTTTACCATGAGCCATCCGGCGGCAAGCGTTTTTGAACTGTCAAAATTGCTCATGCGCATGTATTTTGTATGGAGCACAACAAAACAACGCGGCGGCAACGCTTTGCTATTTGAAAATCCAATTTTGTCAAGGCGTTTCACAGTGAAGGTAGTTGCAAAAGAAAACAAAACTAAAAATAAAACAACAATGTCCAGCAGTTACAATAAACAGGGTCGTTTTATTTATTTGTTTGATAACGCTGTTTTTATCATTTTGAAATAACGCTTTTGTTTAGGGATGGGGTATCAGCGTTAGCGCTCAAAGTAAAAAAAAAACGTGCCGCTTACCGCCGGTATTTAGGGATGGCTCTATGTGATGTTATCTACTTGCGCAGTAGGCCACAGCAATTCACTTTAAAAAATTTGCTGCTGCTTAAAACTTATAGTTTTTGATTTTATTTTTATGCTTTTGCTGAGCTATAAACTGTGAATGTTTGACAGCAACAGCAAAAGCAAGTCTTATTTTCTACCGTATTATATATATATATATATATACGAAACATATTTGTGTTGAATATTATTTGGATACCAACATTTTTAAAAGAGTTATGCTTTTTAAAGTGATTTTCGGAAGTGGGCCTTATATGGGAGCTACGACTAATTATGGACGGATTTGCACAAAATTTGTTGATGTGATCTGGCTTAATTTACTGCTCATTTATGATTTGTTTGGATACTTAATAATTCAAATATTTATGATCGGTAACTCCCAATTTCGGGAGGACAGAGGGGCCAGGTGAAATAATGGACCGATTTCCACCAGTTGCAATCCCGGAAAAATATCACGTACCAAATTTTATTGAAATATCTTAAAGCTTCACATGGACGGACAGACATCGTTAAATCGACTCAGAATCAATTTTTGATCGCTCAGCAAAAGCATAAAATAAATTTGTGTGCTTTTGCTAATTCATAGTCAGCAAGTTCAACGCTGAAATAAACTATATATAACGAAGAAACAACAAAATGATACAATGACAGGGACGACAAAAACAACAATGACAATGTCTAATAAATAAGTTGTACATTTATTATTGTTGTTCTTTCTCAAAAATACAACAGCAACAACAACAAAATGTGAGTAGACAGTCTGTCAGTGAGTCAGTCACAGACATACATATTTACATACAATGTATTACAAACATACACACGTACATATGAATGTATTTATATGTATATGTATATAAATACAACTCCGTATGTCAGTATGTATGTATTTAGTACACTTAAGGTACGGTCACATTTGGCAAATATTTATACAAAAATGCGTAACCACTTGTTTTAGCACAAATTTGTTTGACGTTGTTTAATCTTACAATAGTTTTGCAAGATCAAACAGCATTAAATAAATTAAAACTAAATATTTGTTGTTCTTTGGCCTAAATAAGAAAAGTTTTTTTTTAATAAATAAACGAGTTCAAATATATGTTATTTAGTGGTTACGTCTTTTTCGGCAAATATTTTCCAAATGTGACCGTATATTTAGAATTGTGTATGTAAGTTAGGTGAGTAAATTAGTGCACGTTTATTTCAACACACTCATACTCCCACTCTCATATAAACAAATTTTCTTTATATGTATATCTAAAGGTTGTTTAGGTGAAACACATGTCAAAATTTCAGACATACTTTATAGACATCTAGTTAGACAATGCACACACTTCGACACGTACTCGAACATAATAATAACTAACAAATTGCTTAACAACCACACTTACTTTAACACTGTGAAGACAAAGTTGAGACGATAGTACTTTTATGTTGAACAAGTACCATAGCAGAGCTTGTTAGCCAACGCAGATTTTACCTTAACACTTTTTAATACTTAAGGCATGTTTCAGTAGCCTTTTGTTTGCACTCAACAGAATTTCAGTTAGGTCATGATGTAGTGTGTCATATAAATTAATTTAGTATATCATAATTAATTTCAAATTATGAAAATACAAATTTTTTCTTAATTGAGTTTATTAAAATCTACAAAATTTTTAAATGTTTATTAAATAATTTTTTATTTGTCGTCCCGAATTACGAGTTTAGTTATGTTTTTAGTATGAAAACGGATTTTTACTATAAAAACAAGTTTTTAGTTTTAGAACGAGTTTTTAGAATAACAACGTGTTTTTAGTATAAAAACGTTTTTTGTAGTTTGTAGTATTCAAATTATAAAAACGTGTTTGTAGTATAAAAACGGGTGTTTAGTAAAAAACAAGTTTTTAGTACAAGAATATGCTTTTAGTTTAAACACATTTTTTGTAGTATAAAAACGTGTTTTTAGTATAAAACCGCGTTTAAGTAAATAAACGTGTTTTTAGTATAAAAAGTTGTTTTTAGGATAAAAACGTGTTTTAAGTATAAAAACTTGTTTTTAGTATAAAAACTTGTTTAAGTATAAAAACTTGTATTTAGTATAAAAACGTGTTTGTAGTATAAAAACGTGTTTTTAGTATAAAAACGTGTTTTTAGTATAAAAACGTGTTTTTAGTATAAAAACGTGTTTTTAGTATAAAAACCAGTTTGTAGTATAAAAACGTGTTTTTAGTATAAAAACGGGTGTTTAGTAAAAAACAAGTTTTTAGTACTAGAATGTGCTTTTAGTTTAAAAACATTTTTTGTAGTATAAAAACGTGTTTTTAGTATAAAACCGCATTTAAGTAAATAAACGTGTTTTTAGTATAAAAACTTGTTTTTAGTATAAAAACGTGTTTTAAGTATAAAAACTTGTTTTTAGTATAAAAACTTGTTTAAGTATAAAAACTTGTATTTAGTATAAAAACGTGTTTGTAGTATAAAAACGTGTTTTTAGTATAAAAACGTGTTTTTGGTATAAAAACGTGTTTTTAGTATAAAAACGTGTTTTTAGTATAAAAACCAGTTTGTAGTATAAAAACGTGTTTTTAGTATAAAAACGGGTGTTTAGTAAAAAACAAGTTTTTAGTACTAGAATGTGCTTTTAGTTTAAAAACATTTTTTGTAGTATAAAAACGTGTTTTTAGTATAAAACCGCGTTTAAGTAAATAAACGTGTTTTTAGTATAAAAACATGTTTTTAGTATAAAAACTTCTTTTTAGTATAAAGATTTTAGTATAAAAACTTGTTTTTAGTATAAAAACGTGTTTTAAGTATAAAAACTTGTTTTTAGCATAAAAACTTGTTTTAAGTATAAAAACTTGTATTTAGTATAAATGTCGATTACGAATGCGACAGTTCATTCACTGGCTTATCAAATTAAAATGTCTCCATATTGTTTTCTAGTTTTGTAGATTAAAACAGATTTATAAGTTTTTTTATGCATAAAAAATTTAAAAATTATTTCCTATTTTGTTTATAAAGTAAATTATTTTTAGTTCTTTTAAGTATCTTATTAGAAATGCATTTGTGTAATATATAGTACATTACTGTCACAAGTGTGTTACATTTCCCTGAAAATTTTCAACATTTTGTCAATTTCTTTGGTACATTTTTTATCACCATTTCAATGCACTTCCCTGTTGCTTGCTATTTGTCTACGAGTTTTTCTTTTCTTATTATTTTTGTTTTTTTTTTTTGAGAGTTTTCCTTGTTTGCGTGCTCGGGTTTTACCTCGTTCTAACATCGAAAGTAATTGAGGGCAAACAAAATAAATACAATATTTATTTTATTCTTTTTTTGTTTGTTCCTATTGTTTTGGTATTAAGAAAACATTACACAGAAGAATCGATATTAATTTGAATAGAAAAAATAAAGCACAGTTTGTTAAATAAAACACGCTACTAGAAAAATTACAATAACAAAAAAAGTTTTTTTTTAATGAAAATGTAGGTAGAGAAAGTATTTATGTTTATAATGCCAATATTATTATTAAAAATATGCTTATGAGAGACACATACTCGTACAAACAGTGTCGGTTATAAGTTGATAGATTTTTATTTTTTTTTTAACAGTAACTTTAATATTTTATGTTAAAATTTTGGTTACAAAAATAATTTTCAGATTTGTTGCTTTTTATTAATTCTGCAAGCAAAATGGAAAACAAATATAAAAAATTCTCAAACTTATGTGAGGCACTGTTTATTTGTGTGGCCATTAAAATCTACCAACCATTGTGTTAATATGATAGAAGAAAATAATTGATATCGGAAAACACCCGCTGAGCGGGCAGTGAGTGCACGAATAAAATATTTGAATGTATAGGTATAGTAAAATTGTCTAATTAAAGTATTTTTAATTAATATCAATTAAGCAACAATACATGTAACGGCATGAAAATTAAAAAAATTTTAAAACTGTCTACACATTTCAATACATACCGAGCAAGAGCTTGGTAAAAGACTTGCAATTACTCAATAACTTACTTTTGAGTAATAAGATGTATTTAATTCTGTTACTAATAGTAACTTTTGTGATAACCGTAACCGTAACTCTTATGACTTTTATCAAAAAAATCAAGAAATAAAAGTTATTGTTGATTTTTATATTTTTAAATGAAAAATAAAAGTTATTTTTGATTTTTATATTTTTAAATGAAAAATAACTTATTTTTGATTTTTATATTTTTATATCAATAATAGAAATCAATACAAAATTCGTGACATAGGTACGCGGTACGCCTCCTGTTGAAGAAAACTTATTTGTAATAGATGAAAGCTCCGTTGCAAGCTGTCGATCTGTTTTAGCAGACGGTTTAAGGTCAATGGAGATGAATTATTCGTCTTCATAGCTATTTCTATGCATTCATGTTTTTATAGCTGATAATGGATAAGTCACATAATAAATTATATTCATACAGAAATTTGAATGAAGCAGCATATTATAATACATACGGCATCAACAAATAAATAAGAGGTTTGAATTGATTTTTATTTGATATAAAAATATAAAAATCAAAAATAACTTTTATTTTTCATTTAAAAATATAAAAATCAAAAATAACTTTTATTTTTCATTTAAAAATATAAAAATCAAAAATAACTCTTATTTTTGATTGTTAAAAGAATAATCAAAAATTTAAAAATCATGCAATATGTTGGATGCATTTCGCCTAAGAATCATGATGGTGTAATTAAAAGTTTTCTACGATGTTCATTTATGTATGATTTATTTCTTCAAAAATTGAAAAATAAGTCTTATTTCCGGTCCCTGGTGTAAAGTAATGCAAATGGTTACGGAGATGTAAAGTAACGCCACACCGTAATGTATGAATCTGTAAGAAATAGAATTTCATTACATTTTTACGTCATTACACTACATTCCGCTACAGTCGGCTAACTGAGGCTTTAAAGTCGTTGGTTATCAATCTGACAAGACCATTGATCTCTCCTGAATTTTTTAGTGAGAGAGAAGCACATTTGTGTATTCATAGCCTATCGTAAGAGTTGTATGTTGTATGAACTTCAATAAACATTTAAAAAAATGGAACGTCATAGACTTTTTTGTGATATATGGTCAACAGTTTTCTGGCTATCCTAATCTGTTTATGTAAATAAATATTTATCACAAACAAGTACATACATGCATCATTATCATTTTTTATTACCACATCAAATTCCAGTCATTACTTTTTAAAACTCGCTTCGTACCCACAATAATGCTAAATATTTTCGTACGAATTTTTAAAATTATTGATTTGAATTTGACGTGGTAATAAAAAATGATAAGGAAAGAAATGAGCCATGAACACCGGTATACAAATTGTTATAATCGGACTAAAAATAGCGACAAAGTGAACAAAATACTAAAAAGGGGATATTTGTAGGCGTGGCAAAAAAAAATAATTCTGACATTGTTTTTACATTATCTTTAATCCTGACTGACACAACTTTTTTCGAACCCCTCTATGTATAAATTTAGTTCATAATAATAGTGGTAGTGTAGTGTAAATTTGCGGATGATTTTAATTGAATTCCTGTGAAGTATTAATAAATATAATTAAAAAAAATTGCAAAAAAATTTTAGTGTTAGCGTAGGCCAAATTAGATGAACATTGCTGGTCAAGGCTTTTAGCATCAGCAGTAAACAAGCAAACAACGTAACAAACACTAGTGTTTACACAATAGCCAGCGAATATAGAGAATATTTGTCTAATAAAAATGAAAAAATACGGGAAAAAAAGTTTGTTGCAGTAAATTAATTAAGTACTTATGTACATATGTATATCGAAACGCTGATAATTATGTAGATTTTGATTCGTAGTATATTTAAATTTTTTTAATGACTTCTTCTTTTACTGTTATACAAAAGATTTTTTTACAAATTACTGTTATATTGCAGATTTTCTATAGCAAATACTGTAATACTACAGATTTTCTCGAGAAAATACTGTTATACACAAGAGCTTCTCTAGAAAATACTTTTATACACAAGATTTTCTCTAGAAAATACTATTATGCATAAGATCTTCTCTAGAAAATACAGTTATACTGAAGATTTTCTATAGAAAATACTATTACACAGCAGATTTTCTATAGAAAATACTGTTATTCTGACGATTTTCTAAAGAAAATACTTATATACTGAAGACTTTCTCTGGAAAATTTTTATATACTCGTACTAAAGATCTTCTCTAGAAAATATTATTATTGTACATAAGATTTTCTCTAGAAAATACTGTTATACTAAAGATTTTCTGTAGCAAATACTGTAATACTACAGATTTTCTTTAGAAAGCATTGTCATACACAAGATATTCTCTAGAAAATACTGTTATTTTCTGAATATTTTCTATGGAAAATATTGTTATACTTAATATATTCTCTAGAAAATACTGTTATACAGCAGTTTTTCTATAGAAAATACTGTTATACTTAAGATTTGCTATAGAAAATACTCATATACTGAAGATTTTCTCTGGAAAATTCTTATATACTAAAGATTTTCTCTAGAAAATACTGTTATACTGCAGATTTTCTAAATAAAATACTTTTATACTGAAGATTTTCTATAGAAAATACTGTTATACTGAATATGTTGTCGGGAAAATACTCTTATACTGAATATTATCTATAGCAAATAATCTTATATTCAACAGAAAATTGTGTTACACCCAAAATGGTCTATAGAAAATACTTAACTTTTCATAAAATCAAACAACAAAAGAACCATGAACTCTATTGTCAATCCATTGGGTCTTTGCAACAGTCAAATGGGTTTAATGAGTGGATTCATAAGTTTTCATCACATTTTGAAACGACAAAATTAAGAGAAAATGAAAAAAAGAAAAGAGAATTAATACGACATTAACGGACATGCTTATATCGATTAGAAAATTATATTGGTCAGTATGTTTACACAAAATACTAAACATTTATTTAAAATATGAAAAGAGTCGCGCGATCGTGCAAAATGTGCCCTACCTGCTCGCAACATCTTCTGACACTACTGACAATCTGAATAGACTGGCCTATTGTGTTTTTAAAATGGAGCATTACATACGATTATTATCATTGTTGAACATTAATAGTTCAAAAATAATAAAAGTTTGTCTGACATAGTCTGAGTACATTCATCCTGGTAAGTGATGATGCCGTTGTTAATTGTCAAAATTTTCGCATTTGTGGTTCAGAGAACGTTCATGTAATTATCGAAAAACTAATGCATCCACAACGTTTCACTGTTTGTATCAGATTTTAGGATCCAATCAGTCACTCAAGCAACTTCATCGAAATTGCGGCTGTTCGTTCTATCTAAATCGGATGACATACATGCCGTACAAAAATTTAATTACTACATGAGAAATTTTCTGCTGGTGTATTTTTTCGTTTTGGTGAGCTTTTCATGGGGTGGGTTCTTTCAGGACGAAGACTACATGCCATAACCATCAGTGTATTGAAGGAGGAATTTTAAAACAGCATCAATGCAATTTAGCCACATGCTCTTTGACAATTTCAACAAAACAGTGCATATGTAGCAAATACCAGGAGGACATTTTATCGATAATCTATTCTAGATATAACCCTAAAACAATATAAAGAAAAATAAAACGGTGTTCATTATTTAATTTTAATCTTGCTTTAAATTTAATTCACCTTTTATAAACCGGCTGCTAAAATTTATTTAGAAGCAAAAAATTTAGCCAAACATAATAAATTAAAATTGACATTTGACCATTAGTGTCACCACTAATAAAGTAAGTGGTAAAAAAGTAAATTTAATATGTTTCTAATACATACATATATTTCCCTAATGCGGGTTGAAGAGTAAAAAAAACCCACAAAATCTCTTTTAAACACAGAAATGAAGTATTTGTTTAATAATATAAAATTCTATTAAAAATACTGTCCTATTTTTGTATTTTTTTTTTGTTCTATACATGTTTCTCATTTTCTAATTTTAGATTTTCATTCTTATTATTACAGATTTTCTGTTTGCCTTTGAGGCATGTCTTTGTGGATTAAAAAACTTTTCGTTTGGTTCAACTTATTTTTTTGAAAAGTAAAAACAACAGCAACATCTCACACAGAAACTGACAGCAGCTGAAGCTTTAATACCTACGAAAACAAAAACTAAAATAATATACTCGTATATCATCATTAAATTATATCAACAATAATATTGGAATAATAAATATTCAAAAAAAAAAAAAAAACAACAGGCAACATCAACGTTAAATGCTTGACAACATAAACTAAACAAGAGCCAACACACACAGAAGACACATCATTTTTAACAATTATACATATACACAGATACAGATACACAAACATGCATAGATAGGCTTTGTAAAAGAGAGAGAGAGAGAGAAACTAAGAACAACACTACAGCAGAGTTAACAGCAACACCTACCAATACACCTACATACACACAAAAATATATTATAATAATTATTGCTACCGACATTATCAGCAACAGACAACAGAATTGTCACCATCAACAACGGCACCAGTAAAACACCACTTGAATCACAAGTAGTAGACAAAAAGTAAACAACAACACAGCAACTTCGACAGCATCAGTGTCAAATCAGCACCTACAATCGCGCACAATCAACTACATATTTCAAATAGCTGTCGTTATTAATATCACTGCAAGAACAGCAACAACAACAACAACAACAACAACAATCACCAGCACCACAATTGAAAAAAGAAAACAACTACAACGAAATACCATCAATCATTATAAGGGATCCTGTTGCAAGTTTAATTTTCATCTATTTCAATACGACCGCACAAAAACTCCCGCGCAGACGACACACCGACTGTAGATTTCTATTTTTCAACACAAATAATCTTTAGCATCATCTCATCAGCATCGCCAGTTTAACAATAACAATATTAGCAACAGAAAAGCCATAAATACCAACAACAACAACAACACTACAAGTATTAGCAAAAATGAGAAAAACAAAGGATAATATGCTGATGCATGGTTTTATATTGGTGACTATTTTGGCAACAGCCAAAAGTGCCGAAGCGGAAATTACAATGGAGGCTGCTTTTCAAGGTAATTGAATTTTGATTCTACTTATATGTATGTATATGTATTTTACGGATGTGTGTGTGTGTGTGTTTATGCCTTTTTTTTTTGTCTGAACCCTTCTGTGAACCATTGTAAGTGCACATGAGACTTTGTAGGCATTATACGAGTATAAAAGTATTCTATGGGATTTTTGTTGAAAACCAAAGAGTATTTTGCCTACTAATGTGTTTGAGTATTTCAACTATTCTTTCTTTGTGTACTATTCTCTATATTAACAAGAGTGATGCAACAGGAAGTGTTTGAGTTTCGTAAGATTTTTAACAAATTAACAAAGAGATTTTTTTCGGCATTTCATTTACTACATATCGTTAGTCCGCTTTCACTCTTTTCAATTCTGAATCTTCAAGGCAAGTATTTTTGTTTGAGAAGGGAAAAGAGTTTGTACACATGACGGTACTGGTCAATTTTCTTATTTTTTTTGTTTTCTTTTTCTTTCATGCATGTTGATTTGCATTAAAAAGTACGAAAATTAAATTGACGTGTGTAAAAGAAATGACAAGTTCAAAAGAGAATTGAACAAAAACTGTTATTTCCTATTCATCACTAAAGCTATGTACAGATCTTACAATATTGTCAGAAAAATGCTCATAAAATATCTACCAACCGTGCGAATTTAAAATTTGTGTTTTCCTACGTTGTCAGAAAAAGCATTGTCAGTGCATTGTCAGTCAAAATAATTGTCAGACAACTAACAATCGTGTGAACACATGGCGTTGCCATAGTCATATTTTTGTCATACATTTTTTTATTGTCAGATGCATAAACTTTGCACATGACTTCATTGTCAGTGATATATTATATTATTGTTAGTGTCTTTTGTTATACTCGTACATATTATTTTTCCAATTTTATTTTTCTTGCCAAACACGCTCACACAGTGAGCAAAAATTAAACAGAGAGACATATGGTGAGAGAGCAAAAGCGTGCAAAAAAATATTTAATGTTATGTATTACACTAAACAAATAAACTGAGACGTGTTTTTGTTAATTCATCTGCTTCTTAGCTACTTTCTAGTACATACATATAAATAAATGCAGCGAAATTTTTTCAATTCTGTTCTGGCAATGCTTGACAACGAATCTGCCAATTTTTGCTACACAGTAATCTGACAACAGTATCAACAGACAATTTCTGTTGACAGATAAATTTATTGTGTGACAATTGTCTGTCAATGAAATTGTATGTTTTTCTTACAGTCGTCTGAACTGACAATTTACCTTTTGCTAACAATTGTCATTGTCAGTACGTTACAAGCACATTTCCAGATTTGACAACATTGTCAGATCTGACAACCGCCTGTACATAGCTTAATTCCTCAACGCTGCTGTTGAGGAAGAAAATTTCATTTCCTTTCAATTTCTTTAAAAAAAATTAATT
This sequence comes from Bellardia pandia, assembly GCA_916048285.2. Taxonomy (NCBI): domain Eukaryota; kingdom Metazoa; phylum Arthropoda; class Insecta; order Diptera; family Calliphoridae; genus Bellardia; species Bellardia pandia. Next base: position 13,402,483 of record OU696533.1, read on the forward strand.
TGCATCTATTATACAGCTGCGTTATTCAATAAACATTAAACTAAAGTATGTAAAGTAAAGTAATTCAAAATAACATAATGTATTACAACACTCTGTACCAATTTATGTTAAAGTATGTTTGTAAGTCCTTTAAAAATCTGTAAGGTACTGATGGTATTTTAAAGCGTTTTATTCTCCTTTTGTAAAAGCTAACACAAGTGTTTTTTTCATATTTCCTATTTGTTTTGGATTATTTTATTTTGCCGCTGCTCTTTGACTAAATCAATAACGGTAATAATGGTGCTGAAAAGTACCGTGCAACTGACAGCTAATGAATATTATTTGTGAATGAATTATGAATGTGAGTTTAGTCATCAAATATGTAATATAGAGAAGACACAGCATGAGAGGGAGAATGAGAGGCGGGCGTAGGAGTATTTTTTGGTCCTTTACATAATGGGAATTTTGGAGAGTAGATACTTAAAATTGTAGGTGGCTTATTGTGGTTAATGAAGTATAGCAAATGAGAGGAGGAGTGCGACCGTGCGAGTTAAATACACTTATAAATATGTGTAGTTTGCAAAGTATATGTTTGACGCATAATTTGTTTGTCACATAAAAATCACTTGTTACTTAAGTGGTTGTCATGTTTTGTTTGTTTACAAATTATTATTTCCAAAATTATCAAAAATCTGTCAATATAAATGTAAAGTATAATTTAAGGATCATGGAATAGGATCACAAGTTTAGATGTTTATTTAATTTGAAAGTGTCTTTAAATTTATATAAAAGACAACAAGTCAGATCACTAAAATCGGCTGTACTTAGTCGTATCAGCTAAATATAGTAAAAGTAAAATATAAATTAAATTAAAATTAATTGTTATTAATTTACTTTTAGAGCTGTTTTCCAAACAGACAGTTTAAAACCTATTTTTCTTGAAATTACCCAATTGTCCAGCTTTATCGTTGGAAATGTCTTTCGCATACATTTTTTTGTATATAAACAAAGCCCAGTTTTCGAGATACATATATCTAAAAATATTGGTAAATTGGGGCACATTAAGTCTGAGTAATTTTTTTTTTGCTTATTGATATGCCAAAAACTGTTGCTCTGTACTCTATGATTAAAGCCACGTATTCATGTAATAGAGTGAACAAGCGACTTTCTTTGACACTGGGTAAATTCCGGACACTATTGATATCTGCACTGTTGTCGACCGAAATGTTTTCGCGTTTACTACGACTAGATGGGCAACTCACCTCATGAAAGTTAATTTAAGGCAGAGGTGATCAAAATTTAAATGCTTATGTATTGGTGAGAAAATGAGACAAATTTAAAGGTACAGTAAAACGAAAAAGTAAACGAAAGATTTTTATAAAATAGTAAACGTAAAAAATTGTTTCGCTTTAAAAAATAATAAAAAATTATTTCGCTTCGCAAAATAATGAGTTCCGTTTGTATTTTTAACTCATATTTTGTAACTTTAACTTTAAAAAGATCAAAAAAGGGTTCAAGGGCATCAATATCTTTAAACCTATCTTGAAAATCAAAATCTTTAAACCTATCTTGAAAATTTAAAAAAGGGTTTCTCAGTAATCTTTAAATGTTTTATAACACAAAAGGCATTGAAAATTAACAAATACATTTTTTATTACGAAAAATTTTCGTAGTGGTACCATAATTTTTTTACGTACTGTATTTTAATAACATCTAAAGCAGAGGTCGGCAAAGCGTAAAATGAGGTTGTGTGTGTGAGAAAACTACCCAACAAACATAAACATAAACATAATTATATAAATTATACAAAACAACTTAGATAGGAAACATACACTCACAATGTATTTTCCGTAACATATAAGAAATTAACAACAAAATTGATATACAAACGGAACTTCTAATACTTCAAAAGCTGATTACATGCATGTTACCAAATGCATTATCAATTATAAAATATTTTTCGTAATTCATTATTAATTTTAAATGTTTGTTGGGAAGTATTTCTGAAAAAAATATAAAAGCATCCGCCGCATGTGCACACATTGCTGTCTCAACGACGACTGAATGAAAGAGATTAAGCGTATGTGTGAAGTGCTCTCTGCACTATTGTGCTATAGGATGCCGACGTCTGATCTAAACTTTAGATTCTAAAGCAAGTAAAAGCCAATCCATACAAAGAAACAACACACATTTTTAAACAGTATCATACGTTAAACAAAAACAAAATCTACATTCACGATCGCAGTCACCAATGTTTACCAGTAGAGCATACGAAAGTGTTGTTTCTTTGCGCTTGCGTGTATAGAGTGAAGTACTACAAAAAAACAAATAAGGCAAAGTTGTTTGTGTAATTCGTATTTCTAGTGCTGTATATATATATATGTATATATACCTAATACTACGTTTCCACGGTACAGCTTCGCTCTCTATTCATGCTTCATACCCCAATCATGAGTGAAACAACTGGCTTCACCATACAAAATTTTAAGAGCGAATCAAGTAGATTCATATTGAATCAACTTGCGAAGCACGAAAAATTGTACTCTTCTCTAATTTTTATCGCAAGTTTATCTGCACTAGCTGTACAAATTTAATATTATTGTAAACAAAGCAAATTATTTTCTTTTTGCTGGAAGTAAAGACGTACGAATGTATGTTTTTTTCAAATAAGCTAACTAATTTCCACTCACTTTTTTTGTCCATTAAAAAATATATTTTTCACAAATTGTAAATTCTGTTTTTCTTTATTCTGTTTGTTTATTAAAAACAACTGTCAAATCGAAACAAGTTTTTGGGTCATGTAAACAGCATGATTCATAAACATGATTCAGACAGCGAAGCAGGTGATTCAAGTTGTCGTGGAAACATACTATAAGAGTTTTTACAAATACAAAAGAGCACCAAGAGTATAGGGCTTGGCAACTCCTGCTTTAAATGAAATGTTCTTTAAATTTATGAAATACTTCATACGATTCTATCTTAGTAAATTATAATTAAAAAAACAATTTCATAAATATTAAAACACTATTCTCTTTTATATTATTTTTCTTATGAAACCATTCATTATAATTATGAACAATTTCATATTATCTACATACATACATATGTTCTTGATTATAAAAAAGTAGGGTAATAAAATAAAATTAAGAACATTTCATTATATATATGTTTTTTTTTCATTATATTTGTGAAAACAATTTTATGAAAGAAATAATAAAAATCGTTTGATTTGTCATTGTGATTTTGGCGAAGAGAAGACCCTCGAATAAGTACAAACGAGGTAATCCTCAGAGAATACTTATAAGATGACATTGGCAATATTGCTTTATTATAATTATTTTCTATCGTCTGATCGAAATCTAGAGCGGTTATCACTGGTCATTGCTTGTTCTGATTGCACGTCACAGTTTAAATCTAATATTTCACCACTTCTGTAGAAGTTAGCAAATCCGCGATAGCGGTTCTTAGATTTGCGACGTTTTTAAGACCTGATAGATCTGTTACAACGGAAGGGAATTACAAAGGGATCGACATTGAAGTACCTAAGTGTCTCAATATTTGATATGAAAATATTACACTGCCTAGAAAATATTACACTTGATCAAAATATGAGCACAAGAGCAAAATGTCTAAAAGTTAGGAACACAAATTTATTCGTGTTCTTCTGTGTGGGAAAAACGTGTCGATTTTCATTCTCATAGTTTTCTTTGTAATTTAAAAAAATTACATTATTTTTGTCTCCAAATGTCAGACATAGTTGTGCGAACAAATGTTATAACAATGTTGCTTAAACAAGAATGTAACATTAACACAACTCTTGTAAATACGAAACAAATTCATGTGCGAACAACAATCTGACAACCGTTTGAACTGACACTTTCGGCTGGCAGATAAAGTCATTGTGTGACAATTGTGTAAAATTGTAAGGTTTTCTTACAGTCGTCTGAACAATTTATCTTTTGCTAAAAATTTTTCAATGTCAGTACATTGCTAGATCTGACAACATTGTATGATCTAACAACATAACTTAAGCCTACAAAAAGAACTATATGTAATTTTTCATATATTTTTTTTATCTATTTGATTATTTCAAAGTTTTATTAAGTGTCCTTCCTTCTATTTACTAAACTACTTGCAAATGTCTTTGTGGTTTCAAAAGTTATTTTTTGTAATTTGTTGCTGACTTTTAAGTTTTTTTTTTCGAAAACACCCTTAAATATTTTGGAACCATAATATTACCTTATATTGTGTAAATATCTGTGGTATGAGAGCAATACACATATTCGACATATTGGGTTAATAACGTGACAACAACAAATAAACCTTAATAAACAAAACTACTGCACACATACATTCAAATAAACATTAGAAGGGTTCAGTTTGTAAATAAGCTAAATTGAATATGGCTCCTTTAGAAATATAATCATCGTTTTATCTATTAACTTTGACAACCACTAATAATTTCTGGTTAGAAAATTTAACACATATTTTGACTTCCTACAAACTGGGCCACCCTAATATACATATATACATACATATGTATGCATGTAAATGTACATGTACGCACACCCAGAAATTTATAGGAATTATTACACATATTAAGCCAAAGTTTAACAAAAAAAAACAAGCAAAATAAACAATAATGATAAAATAAATTCATAATATAGTCACTGTGAAATTTAAATAAATGCTCACTCTCTCACCCACAACCGACAAACAACAAACAAGCCAGGGATGCAAAAGTTGGCACAATTGTACTTTTTTAGCACTATTTGAGAGTCAAAAGTACAATAGCACCCCAATGACTAATTTAGCACTATTTAAAATTAATAAAACTTCTAGCATTGTACCATTAATATTACAAATGTTTCCCAATGAGATTTTGAGAACTGGCAGATATACGTTGATGACGTTGTTATCGCATCGAAAACCACAATTTTCTAAGCGTTGCGTTAAATTACATTTTGCAAATCACGGCGTTAAAGCAAGTGATTGTTTGCGTTGCAACAGCTGATTCTTACGTCGTTGTTAATACAACTGTTTGAAATTGTGTATTTTGTAAAACGCAACGCCGAATTTTTAATCATTTGCATTGTCAAATTTAACGCCTCCATTTTCTGGGCGTTAGTTTTAAAATTTGAATTTGAATTAAAATATTATTAAAAAACAAAATTATTCAAATAATTTAATATTTTATAGGAACTTTATTAATACTATGTAAGTAAATATATACAATTTTATTCATTTAGTATAAAATACTAATAAAATTTTTCTTAGAGCGAAAAAAGAAGCCACAATGGCAGCTCAATTTGAATTGTTAAAAGCTGAAATGAAAAAGCATCCAGATATGGCTCGTAGAATGCCTAATTCTCTAATTTCGTCTTCTTTATAGATTTTGGACAAAGCGACTGTTCCATAGCTGACAAACATTCATTAATTACGTCACTAACCGTGGATAGTGAAAGAGATGTGATAAGCTCATTCCCAATTACCTTATTGTTGTTGCAAGTTTTGCTTCTTTTAAAATAGCTGTTACACGATAAGGTTCCTTTAGAAAGGAACGTAATATATATGAAAACGTTTTCTTGTTCATTCGGAAGTTCATCTGAAAACTTTAAAAATTAAATTAAAAATATTGTAAATCTCCACAGTGTTATTTTAGATACTCTTTATTCATTAAATTCATGATGTTGATAGTAGAGCGCAATTGGGTTCAATTCAATAGACGCTTGAAAAAACTTCATAATCCGAAGAAAAAGACATATCCATAAGTGCGAACGTTATTTTATACCGCTTATGCTTGGTTTTCACTATGTCAGTTTTGTTGTCAAATTGTCTAAATTGTTATGAAATTACCAACAATTTGGACAATTTGACAACAAAACTGACATAGTGAAAACCAAGCAAGCTTTTTTCTACACAATTTGAAATATTTTCTTGATAAATAACCAAACAAAATTATTGAACAGCTGATATGTGGTTTGTAGGATTGCCAATGCAAAATAAGTGTAGCTCTATGTAAATTTTTATTTTAAATTTCAGTATCAACATATACAATGGCAACATTAAACACGCAATAATTTGACAATATTGTAACAACGTAATATTTCTGCGTTCGTTAAACGCAGTGATTTACCAAATATCATATGCGTTCGCAAAAGCGTAGGTGATGCGTTGAACGCAAGTGATTTACAAAATTAGGGCCTTATGCCCTTATTCATAAAACTTACAAAAGGTTTATAAGAGGTTTATACACAAAATTTTGTATGGAAATTTGCTTTATAAACCTGTTGTAAGTTTTTATGAATAAGGGGGTAAGTCTTTAATAAACGACAATATATGTACTCTTTGGTCGAAAGTATCAGAAATGCGAAAAATCAGAAATCTGCAAATGTGGAAAGGATATTTTCGTATCAAAAGTGAAGTTTTTTACACACATATATATGTACAAATGAATTATTATGTACGTTGTTAGTAAATTTTTAATAAAAAAAAAATAAAAAAATAATTTAGTACAATTGGGCTGAAAAAAGTAAAATTTTTCCTGAAATTTAGTACAATTTGTAAAAATCTTACTTTGCATCCCTGAAACAAGCACATACTTTTTTGCTTGTGTGTTGTTTTTGTTTTAGCTGTAACTTTGGTTGTTGTTATAGTACGTGTTTTGCCAGGATAATCGAAATATAAAATCAAAATTAATAATGAAAACAAAGAAACTAAAAATGTACAATGGCTGCCATGTAGTGTAGTACATTTACAGTGTAATGTTTTGAGGACATAACAAATTAAACAATATCTATTATACCCAGACAGTTTTCCAGATTTCCTCACTAGCTTTTGAATCATCTTTCCTGTTTAGCATATTTGTTATCTAAATGCTAAATTCGATTTTCATTCTCATAGTTTTCTTTGTAATTTAAAAAAATTACATTATTTTTGTCTCCAAATGTCAGACATAGTTGTGCGAACAAATGTTATAACAATGTTGCTTAAACAAGAATGTAACATTAACACAACTCTTGTAAATACGAAACAAATTCATGTGCGAACAACAATCTGACAACCGTTTGAACTGACACTTTCGGCTGGCAGATAAAGTCATTGTGTGACAATTGTGTAAAATTGTAAGGTTTTCTTACAGTCGTCTGAACAATTTATCTTTTGCTAAAAATTTTTCAATGTCAGTACATTGCTAGATCTGACAACATTGTATGATCTAACAACATAACTTAAGCCTACAAAAAGAACTATATGTAATTTTTCATATATTTTTTTTATCTATTTGATTATTTCAAAGTTTTATTAAGTGTCCTTCCTTCTATTTACTAAACTACTTGCAAATGTCTTTGTGGTTTCAAAAGTTATTTTTTGTAATTTGTTGCTGACTTTTAAGTTTTTTTTTTCGAAAACACCCTTAAAAATTTGAATGAATAGTTTTGTTAATTTATATTATATTTTATACACCTTCATTGTTTCATTTTGTTATTCACTGTATACATACATTTACTACACATGGAATTAATGTGTAGAATGTAAACGTATATATCACTCATTTGCAAATGTTACTAACTCAAAAAACAAAGTTTCTTGCAAACTGGTTTTGTGATCATATGAAGTGATTTCATTAGTTATTATTTAATGTATAACCAATTGATTTCAAACTAATTTTTTTTATCGTTTTTATTTACATTGATATTTCTGCTCAGATAAATCAAATTCAAACTTAGTCCCAATTATCACTTTTTAGTTATCAGGGTGAGGGGAAGATAAGACGAGTACACACTTGGTTGTACTAGGGCTGTCAGATGTGGCGATTTTTTAGTGCTTATGTCGCGGTTTTTTATTTAAGGTTTTTAAATGAAATGACGATTTTTTTGGCTAATTTTTATACCCTCCACCACCAAAACTGGTGAATGAGTGTATACATATATAAGTTTGTCATTGCGTGTGTAACACTGAAAAATATTAATCTGGGATCCAACAAAGTATATATATTCTTGAACCTTATGGAATTCTAAGTGGATGGAGCCATGTCCGTCTGTCTGTCTGTCTGTGTAAAACACTCTCACGTCCAAAAGACACAGGCAAAATCAACAGAGTTGACAAAAACCCGTTGATAAATCTCCCAAGCAGTTTAGTATTGAAAATCAGCAAAATCGTAGGTATGGTAGAACCAGAGTTATGACCCAAAATGTGACACAACCTCCACAAAAAATTGATAAAGTTTTTCCAGCAATTTTTTTAAATATATTGCAGATATTGCCATGAAATTTTGTACACGGTATTTTTATGATAAAGGAAGAAAGTGTGAGGAAAATAGTAAGAATAGGTCAATGATTTCTCATAGTCGTTATACAAATATCTTCCCGAAATATGGCTTAATGACAAATAAATGTCTTTAAAATTGGAATATTAATACAAAATTCGGCAAAAATAAATGTCATTGGAAAATAAATCGCAAAACGAAATTTTTTAAGTAGTACACATAAAAATGTCGACGAAAGTGGACAACAAACATAATAAAAATGTATTCAGGTTTTCGAGACGAAATCTTGACATGAATACGAAAAAACTGAAGAAAAGGAGGCAACATGTAAATAAATGAAAAATGATAATTACAGCAAATTTCGAACCACCAGTAATACTGGTTAAAGGATTGGTGTTTGACTGTTGGCTAGCGGGCACCGCAGTGGTGCAGAGGGTGAGAACGTAAAGAATTCTGATGAGAGAAAGTGATGTTTCTCAAAACATATGTACATTCAACCAACAATCCAGGTTCGAATCCTAAACCAAGAAAAATTATCAATAAATTTTAATAATAATTTTCATGTAACAATCCTACCTTCAGTAAAAATAATTTAATGAAAATTAAATTTAATGAACTCGAGCCGAAATAAAAGAAATATCAAAGACATTTTTTTTAGTTCGGTCCATGTTTGACCGTAGATCCCACTTCCAAAATTCACTTAAATACGTATAAAACATATATAAATGACGTTAAAAGGTTAAACTTTGACATAAATAATCCTATAGGTAAATAAATTGTTGTACTAAATTTTATGGTGGTCCGCCCATAATTGGTCAAAGGTCCCATACAAGGATCACATCCGAACAATTAATTTATATTTATATATATCTTATAAATATCGATACCGTCTGAAAACGTTGCACAGATCATTTACATATACACAAAAATCACTCCACAAAATTTTGTAAATTTCGGTCCGTATTTGACTGTATTTCCCATATAAAGCCCTCTTCCGAAAATTCACTTCAATACTCATAGATCTCTTATAAATAATGTTATCGATCCAAAATTTTACACGGATCAATTACATACATGACAAAATCAAACTGCTGTATTTTGAGAATATCGGTCCATATTTGACTATATGCCCCATAAGGTCCACTTCCAAAATTCACGTTATTATATTAAAATTCAACGTGGAATGTATAAAATTCTCCTTTTTTGAAATTTAAGAAGATCGTCCCTTGATTTGTAATTTTGTAGCAGTTAATACATATTTGGCAATAGCTCCCAAATTAAGTCTACTTTCGAATATAACAACCAAACATACAACTCTTGTAAATAACGCTATTGAGATCAATTTTAATCAATTCACATTAATGGATAGTGGATATATAAGTTTTATTCGAAATAAATTTTAAAACAATTATTTGTTTGAAATTAAAAAATTTTATTCCTCGTTAATTTTTTCCTGGATAGGTACATACATACTAAGAAAAACCAAAAAAAAAAAAAAAATAAGCCTATAGCCTATGTTGCTAGTGCTTTAATTTTAAGGTTTATTATAATTTTAATTGTAATAATATCAAAATAAATAAATAAATAAATAAAAAACAAAAAAAAAAATAGAAACTAGCAGCGTTATGCATAATAAAAAATTGGCATAAATTTAGCATAGAGTTTAACAATAATACTGGTTTAAATGTGTTTATATACTTTCTGATTTGAAAAAGTTTCCTAAATATCTGTCATTATAATAAAAAGATGAAACTCTCTGAAAGATTTTAGTATGGAAAATGTTGTTGAAAACATTTTGAGTTGTAACCATCTAGCAGCAAAGGCATATTTATACAAATTTGTATGTATGTATTTATATATTAATATTCATCTATATTGTTAACTTTCTGTAGTGGAACGTATACATAAATAAAACCACAATTCAACACAAACATGAACACGAACCTGAGCATCAGTTGTACGTGTTGTCGCATGTACATTAAACCAGTGGTCGGCATATAGGGAACTCGGAATGCGGATTATAATAACATATTATAAACTTTCATTTTCTTATGTAATTTGATCCGTGATTTTCTAGATATTTTTGTTATTTTTGACCTGTAATGGCTATGAATGCCACCCACTGCTTTAAAAAGACTCTCTTTAGATGGAGAGAAAAAACATGTTTTTGTTTACCTTCTCAAAATCAAAGCTATAATTTGTGAATGAAATCAAAAGTAGAAATACATTTAATATTATTTTATTTTTCTAATTATAAATATTTATCAACCAAACTAAACATTTATTTGTTAAATAATTTGTTATTTAGGTCTTTTATTCGACCTTTTTTCAATATTCTAAAATTTCTTTTTTTCAAGCAATTAGGTCACTTTTAGTATTTATATAAAAATGTTCTATATATTTATTTTTATATTCAATATTTCGCTATCACAATGGGTAGCTTCTTTAGGGATAATAACAATTTTTAAATTATAATAAAATAATAATTAAAGTATAAAAATGAAAATTTTTAACAGAAAATGAAAAGTTTACAATTATGATAATAATTTTTCGAGAAATTTTGCGCAGGTGCATGTTTTTAAATCAAGTAAAATTTAAATGAAATTAAAATATTATATAAAACGACCACAAAGTTATAAAACATTTGAAAAATTTATAAATTTTATAAAAGTACGCTTTACAGTTTAAAATGTTTTAATATTCAAATAATATAATAATTGATGTTTTCTTAGAAAAAATTGTATGTTTTGGTTGGTTTTTAAATACAATGTGAATAAACGTATTCGTAAAGAAATAGTATTTTTATATATGTACATATCTAAAAATAGTCTTATTCAAGACGTAGTCTTATTTCAAGACGTAGTCTTATTCAAGACAGAGTCTTATTCAAGACGTAGTCTTATTCAAAACGTAGTCTTATTCAAGACGTAGTCTTATTTAAGACGTAGTCTTATTCAAGACAGAGTCTTATTCAAGACGTAGTCTTATTCAAAACGTAGTCTTATTCAAGAAGTAATCTTATTCAAGACGTAGTCTTATTCAAGACGTTATTTAATACGTAGTCTTATTCAAGACGTAGTCTTATTCAAAACGTAGTCTTATTAAAGACGTAGTCTTATTCAAGACGTAATCTTATTCAAGACGTAGTCTTATTCAAGACGTTATTTAATACGTAGTCTTATTCAAGACGTATTTTTATTCAAAACGTAGTCTTATTTAATACGTAGTCTTATTTCAAGACGTAGTCTTATTCAAGACGTAGTCTTATTCAAGACGTAGTCTTATTCAAGACGTAGTCTTATTCAAAACGTAGTATTTGTATTATTGTAATTGTTACCGAAATAAAATGAACTGGAGGAAAAATATTAAAATTTACTTTCATCAATATTTATTTAAAAAAACTACATTTCTTTTAAACCATCCTTATCATTATTCATTCTTAAACCGTAATAAACTGGAGTGAAATTTAAAGGTATTATAAAAACATTTTAAATTCTTTATCCTGTATACAAAAAGAAAAGAACCGCATGCAAACTTATCAACAAAAATCTCGACATTTTTTTTTAATCTTTAGCCAGCAATCAGTGCAGTTTTTCTTTATTTTCTCTATTTTGATTTAATATAAATTTACATGAATGCACACACACCAATGTATGTATATCTGAGCCCAGCAAGCAAACACAAAGTCAAACGGTACTGCAGGTATTATCAGCCATGTCACAAAATTTAATTCCGTTTGGAAGTGGAATTATTTGCGTTTTTTGCTTCTATAGAAAAAGCAAAACGAACAAAGTTTTTCTAATAAAACCACTTTTAATTTGCTATGTGGAATTGTAATTTTAAGCATTTCTAGGTTGTATTCCGAAAAAAATTGTTCGTTTGGAATTAAATTCTGTGACTTGTCTGTATCTTTTAAAATTCGGAAGTAATTATATAATAAGACTCCGACATAAGACAGCAAGGTTTTAGTTTGTTATCCAGTCGCTATACTTAGGATTTGTGTAGTTGCAGTTCCCATTTAAAATACAATTGAGATTAAATTGAGAATAAATAAATTAGGAATAAATTCTCCTAATTATCGAGATAGCAGTTATTCAGAAATTATTAGATTAGAAACATGCCAAACCTTTGGCATTTGAGGAGGATACAATAATTTGCAATTTGATATGAAATGTTTACTGGGTTTATACAAATATATTCAATAGATGAATGTACATACTAAATATGCATGTGCATGTGTATTGAAATTTACACAAAGACGGACATGCATTCAAATGTATTTTTGAAATGTATGCATAATGAGCATATAATATTGTGTCTTTTACATTGTCATTTTATTCCATTTACGTACGTACATTTCTATCCATATGTCCGTAACCATCAAGCCTACCCACACCCAGGTCCGACTACTCATTGCCCGTTACCCGTTACCCGTTCCCTGTACCACAACTTGTACATTCATCCATCCATGCAGCCGTATAATAATAGAACATGCAAAGAATAATATGTATTGTAAATATATATAACTCATTGTTGTTGTTGTTGTTGGTTTTGTTTATTTCTAGGACACTGTGGTCATACAAGTCCCTGTGAACAATTGTGTTACGAAATACATGATGGCATGTACGAGTGTGATTGCATCGAAGGTTATGAACTCAATAAAAACGGTTATAGCTGTCAAGGTACGTTTTATACAATGATTTTTTGTGCTGGATATTTCTGAAACAAGTTGTGTTTTTATCAGCCAACAGTCCCAACACAGACATAAAAAATAGTTGAAATGCATTTAAAAAGAAAATTTAATTGTTTTTGTTTTTAATTTTTATTGCTGCATTGCTCTATGACAGTGATAAATTCAAGTGGCAGCGGTGATGGCCACAGCAAATCCGATGAGGATGTGTTGTACCAGAAGGGAGCATCATTCAGTGCCAGGTTGGCCAACAATGACGATAATCATTTAACAGCTGGATATTCATCGTCATCAGCGTTTAGTTCAGGCTCCTTATCGTCATCATCGCTTACCGGTGAATCGGGCGAAGAGGATGAAATGGATGATTCCAATTATCTAAATGATGATTTGGACACACTGGCCCAACGCCAAAGACTTAATACCAATGATTACTACATATCAAACGAAAGTAGTGGCGGCATCGATGACCAACAACGTGTGGTGACAATGTCAACCACAAAGCCTTTAAATCTCTTGCTATATCGCTACCGGCAAAGGGACCAAGACTCAGTGGCTGCCAGTTCAACCGCAACAACGACATCATCTCCTGCTGCTGCAGCAGCAGTCACAGCGACCACCTTCACCACAATGGATGTCATAGTTAATGGCAATATTGATGATCTAGATGACTACTATTCAAAACAGGACATGTCAGTTTATGACGATGTCAACAACAATCAATTAAATTTAAGACCCATCAGTCACTCAACATATCAACAACAGCAACAACAGCATCAACAACAAACAACATTTAAGAACAGTGATCAACAACCTTTGGTAGCACAACAAACAAATAACGTTGTAGCAGATCAACTGCAACAACAATATCATACAAATATAATACTACAAACTGCCACTAGTGGACAACTATCACTGCAACAATCTAATATGAATGCCACAACAAGTGGCATAAACAAAATATCAACAAGCATATCATATAATATAAGTTCGTCAGAAACAAATGAGTGAGTAAAAGCACAGCTACTTTAGGCTAAAATTTTCTATTTTAATTAAAAAAAAATTATACTCTTACCCCCTGGCACACGATGTCGAACCATAACGTTCGCTTAGATAAGACTTAAGAAACAAACTTTTTCTCGTATCTATTTTTTACTCAATCAAGTTTGTTTATTCCACAATCAAGTTTGTGTCTTAAGTTTTATCTAAGCGAACGTTATCGTTCGACATCGTGGGCCAGGGGGTTAATTTGCATAACAAATTTCTGTAGAAATTAAAACTTTTATGTTGTACACTTTTCGTTAAGTGCTTTAAATACATCCAGAGAAAAAATATTGTTACACATGATTTTCCCAATAATTTAACATGTTTTGAAGTTTTTTTTTGACAATTGATCACTGTAATTTTTATCTAATTGCAGTAAACATAGTATGCAAAAGTTACATTTACTTTATTAATACAATCATATACATATATGACTGCTACAATCATGTTAATGGTAATCATATAAATAATTACAGTGGCCATAATATTGTTAAGAATATTGCAAAAATGTGAAATTAACCCTATTTTTCTCTTTAATAGAACCTTGTATAGTAAAAGCTCCAGTTTAAAGCTTTCGAAAGCTTCATTACACCCACTACTAATGTATTACGTTTGTCATTCCGTTTGTAACACATCGAAATAATGGTCGTAGAGCCAAAAAGTCCATGTTTATGTTGGGTCCTTATAAGATTCCAAGACGATCTAGCCATGTCCGTTCATCTGTTGAAGGCACGAAAGAGCTTTAAAAAAAAGACATAGAAGAATGAAATCGGTCCAGTAGAATCCGTGTTATAGATCAAAGTTTCAGACTACCTCGATATTTTCATAATGTTTTTTGCTATTTTCTTCAAATATAATACAGATATCATGAAATTTTGCACACTTTATTTTTATTATATAAGGATAAGTCCTGTTCAAAATGGTAGGAATTGGTCTACGATTTCTCATGGCCCCATACAAATCTCTTCCCGGAATATGGCTTTATGGTACATAAATGTCTATAGAAAAATCACTTAAATAAACATAAATCTTTTGTAAAAGTGTCTATCAAGTTAAAATTCAACAAAAATAATCCAAGTATACATTTCAATCGTCGTACCAAATTTCATAATGATCGGTGCATATTTGACCGTAACCCCCATATAAAGACTACTTCAGAAAATAAATGCACATAAATATCTAATAAATCTCCTTAACAGGTGATTTGGTGGTGGGTATATAAGATTCGACACAGCCAAATATTAACTCTTATACTATGTTTCCACGGTACATGCTTCGCTCTCTATTTAAGCTTCACACCCCAATCATGAGCGAAACAACTTGCTTCACCATACAAAATTTTAAGAGCGATTCAAGTAGATTCATATTGTAGAAGTAGAAGCACGAAAAATTGCACTCTTCTCTAATTTTTATCGCAAGTTTATCTGCACTAGCTGTAAAAATTTAATATTATTGTAAACAAAGCAAATTATTTTCTTGTTGCTGGAAGTAAAGACGTACGAATGTATGTTTTTTTTTCAAATAAGCTAACTAATTTCCACTCACTTTGTTTGTCCATTAAAAAAAAACTATTTTCCACAAATTGCAAATTCTGTTTGTTTATTAACAACAACTGTCAAATCGAATCAGGTTTATTAGTCATGTAAAGTGAAGCAGGGGCCAAATTACCGCATTCGATATCGAGTAAAATTGATCGTAATTTTCTTATTTGAGATTATGGCATACGATATCGAGCGAGAAATTTAGTACATTTTATCATAATTTCGATATCATAATCATTTTTCGATCACGAATGCGGTAATTTGGCCCCTGGTGATTCAAGTCGTCGTGGAAACATTGTATTACTTGTTCAATTTTACAAAAGGTCCTTAATTATAAGCTTAGTTAGCTTGACTTAAAATAAAAATTGTCGGAGTCTTTTTTTGGAGGACTTTCCGAAACATGGTTGATACATCAATTTTTCGGGTGTTATTCGGGTTCGATTGGTATTTAAAAGCGGAAAAATCGACTTAAAAATTCCTCAGATATAATCAAAAATCACGACTACAAGAAACAGTGAAAATAACAACAGCATTATTAGTGGATTTTTAAACATTTTTAAACATATAATGAATTTGATTTTGAACTATATGTGATAAAAGTGAGCTGTTTTCAAGAACGGCTGCCCATGGAAGCTACCTACCTGTCATATGTGATAAAAGCTTCGCCGTTGCCAGAGTTAGGACACTTTAAATTAGAACGAAACAATATTTCGTTAAGTAGCTTGTCAAAGTTAAACAATTATTATAAAAGCTTAAGAAAAACTCTTTTTACACACATATGTGAAAAAAATGTTTCTCAGAAATTGGCGCTATATGGGAGCTATGACCTATTATTTGTATTGGCATTATATTGATAAACAATTCTATGTACGTATTATATGGGAGCTTTGACTAATAATGGACCAACCGTCTAAAATTATAATTTTTTTTTAAGAGAAGTAACACTCAGGCAATTAATATGTCTACATCAGGAGTGCCCAAAAGTTGCTTATGTAAGAGCAAACACCAATACATTTAAATAAAAACTAATTTTTATTCAGTATTTTTTGTTGCAAAAGCCAATCCATACAAAGACACAACATACATTTTTACGTTAAACAAAAACAAAATCTACATTGACGATCGCAGTCACCAATGTTTACCAGTAGAGCATACGAAAGTGTTGTTGCTTTGCGCTTGCGTGTACAGAGTGAAGTACGACAAAAAAACAAATAAGGCAAAGTTGTTTGTGTATTTCGTATTGCTAGTGCTGAGTGCTGTAATGAGTGTACAAAACACACAGCCTATAGCTAAGAGTTTTTACAAATACAAAAGAGCACCAAGAGTATAGGGCTTGGGCACTCCTGGTCTATATATACTTTTGTTACTTTCTTTGGAAAGTGGATAGTTGAAGAAGTAAAGGTGGTGAAAGAAAAAAACTTTTTATATCACAACTCTGCAATTGCGCATTTTGTTTGTTTTTAGTGCAGCGCCTCTGGTGGTGAGTAGGCGCATTAATGTTAAAGCTTAATTATTTTACTTCAGTGGCGTTTGAATGCTTTACCACCGAATGAGGGCGCTGTGATAAATATTAGTTATGATAGATAGAAGAAAACTAATAATTATTAGAAACTGATGTTGTTTGAGTGGCAGCGGCTGGGAATCGAACCCGGGTTACAAATACCAACACATGCTTAATGATCAAATGCGCTAAACAATTAAGCTACAGCACCCTCAAATTTTAATTTTATGTGTTTACGAACATTTTTAAGATATTTATGGTCATAAAAAAATTTCCGGAAATGGGTTTTATATGGGAGCTATCACTAATAATGGACCGATCATCATAAAATTCGGCCGAAGAATTTTTGTATGTGTGAAAAATATATTTTTGTTAAATATTATTTGTATAACAAAATTTTTAAGAGTGAGCCTTATATGGGAGCTATGATCAATTATGGACCCATGGGCACAAAATTAGTAATTAGTAAATGTGGTAAGGCTTCATTTAAAACTTATTTCAGGTGAATTTTTTTTTGGATACGTGCATAAAGTAAACATTTATGATCGATAGAACCCTGTTTTAGGAAAACATTTGTATGGGCGCCAGGTGAAATAATGGACCGATTTCCACCAGTTTCAATCCCATCCATCCTTGGGTCGAAAAAATATTATGTACGAAATTTTATCATAATATCTTCAAAATTTGGATCTGTACTTTGCGCACAAGCTTTACATGGACAGCCAGACAGCCAGACGGACGGACGAACATCATTAAATCGATTCTGATTGGATGTTTGACTAATATTTGTGGGCATTACAAACTTGTTATCTTAAATAATAATAATTTACTTTTCTTTTCAGAATTTGTAATTTAGAATGTGGTACAGAAGGGGTATGCGATAATGCTGAAGGATCTAGTCGCTGTCTGTGTCCTTTCGGAAAAACTGGCAGAAATTGTGCTGAAGGTAAATTCAAAAAATACTTATATACTTAAGTAAGGGTATATATTGAGAGTTTGTGTTGACAGGCGTTGTCTAAATTCAACAGACCTTTGCTACAGATTATTGAGAATAGGAAGACCACCGTCATAAATATAAAAAAAAAATCATTTTTTAAATAACTTACATTTCAATATCGTCACGCCCTTATTGTTAAATAAAAAAGACTAATTTATTTAATTACAGATTTTAAAGTGAGAGTACCCAAATTCTCTAAACATTCATGGTTGGCCTTTCCCGCCTTAAGAGGAGCTTACAAACATGTACAATTGCGTATAGAATTCCGTCCTGAATCATTTAATGGTATAATATTGTTAAGCGGAGAACGAGACGATTTAACGGGAGATTTTATGGCTCTATTGTTAAATAAAGGATTTGTGGAATTTTGGTAAGTGTAATTAATACTCTTTCTTAAACAAAATACAACACGTATGTATGTATGTGTATATATATACAATATCATTTTCTACAGGTTCGATTGCGGCAGTGGGGCAGGTAGTGTTCGATCTCGTGAAACTATACTATTAAATGAATGGAATTCTGTGATTATCTACCGCCACAGATGGGATGCCTGGTTGGTATTGAATCATGGCACCAAAGTTCAAGGCAGATCAAATGTAATTTTTCATGTAAACTAATTATTTGTTAAATTATTATTAAGTTCTTTTGTGTTACAGGGCCTTTTCTCCAGAATTACTTTCCGCGAGCCAGTATTTTTGGGTGGCACTGGTAATATAACCGGCTTAGCAAACCGTTTGCCGATAACCGCCGGTTTCTTGGGCTGCATAAGACGTTTTGTAGCCAATGAGCATGACTATAAATTTGAAGAGCATCCTCTAGGAGATGTGGTGAAAGGATTTGATATACGTGAGTGCCATTTAATATATTTAAAACAAATTTAAATAATTTATTCTCATAACAGAGGACTGTGTTACGGATAAATGTTTCAAATATCCTTGTCAACATGGTGGCAAATGTTTGCCCTCGGACCAAGGTGCTGTTTGTTTGTGTCCCATAGGTTTTGTCGGTGATTTATGTGAAATACGCATGGACTTGCAGGTATTTAAAATAATATTATTAAAATCTCTTATTCATGATGAAATTAACTAACAAAATAATAAACTTAAATTTACAGGTTCCTGCCTTTAATGGTTCCTCGTTTCTGCGTTATGCTCCTTTAGGTGATAGTGCTTTAATATGGCTAGAGTTAAAGGTAATTATTAGTTATTATTCATTATTTGTCAAAAGTTGTTTAATTAAGTTTGGTCGCTTAGGTTATTCTTAAGCCTGAGCTGTCGGATGGTTTAATATTGTACTCGGGTCCCAAACATCAAGGCGACTTTGTTGCTTTAGCTTTAAGTAATGGTTTTGTGGAATTTACCTTTGATTTGGGCAGTGGACCAGCTGTAGTAAAGTAAATATTTTAAATTGCTTTCATTATTCAATAAAAACTTGAACTTTTTAAATTTTATTTAAACAGGAGTCAATATCCTTTAAGTATTGGCCAGTGGCATACAATAAAAGTGTCACGAACAGCCAGATTAGCGGTTTTGAAGGTAAGAAATTGTATTAATTATTTAACTTTTTAAACTTTCATAAATGATCCTTTATGAAAAAAGGCCTCTGCAAAGCAAAACGATCTTCCTAATCGAATAAACAGTTTTTTCTTATTGACATTAGCTGACAGACATAAGGTGATCAAGACAAAAATTAACTTCTTTGAATTCGTTTCAAACTTTTAACTTAAATTTAAGTGAACTACTAACTCCCAGCAGATTTAGAATTTCCTTTTTTTACATTTTGTTCTTTGGAATCCATTAATATTCTTGGGAAAATTTTGACTATTGCAAGATATGTTTGTTGTACGAGTATGTTGTTATAAAATAAAAATGATTGTTTTCGTTTATGTTTAACAGATTGACCAAATGCCGGAAGTAATGACTATATCTTCGAATGGTTTTTGGCACCTCTCGTTGCCAGAGAATCTGTTCGTAGGTGGTGTAAATCATGTTGACAAATTACCAATGGATTTGAAAAGCAAACCTTTCTTTATGGGTTGTATACAACGTGTAAGTATCACAAAACAAAATTACCAGAGATTCTTTTTCGTTTCAAGTTAAAAGGAAAAATAAAAACAAATTGTGTCCTTTTATCAGATTGAAATAAATGGCCATTCACTGGCAATTGTGTCTGAAGCCTTGGGAGGCTCTAACATAGGCAATTGTCCGCATGCCTGTGTGGCAAGGCCTTGTGGCCCGTTGGCAGAGTGTGTGCCGCAAATGGAAAGTTATGAGTGTCG
Organism: Bellardia pandia; assembly: GCA_916048285.2. Lineage (NCBI taxonomy): Eukaryota > Metazoa > Arthropoda > Insecta > Diptera > Calliphoridae > Bellardia > Bellardia pandia. Next base: position 13,422,779 of record OU696533.1, read on the forward strand.
TTGTAGTGCCTACAATGCCCAATGCAATAAAGAGGCCGAAGTATCGATAGAAGAATTGCAAAAGAACAAGGCATTGGCCAAAAGCAAACAGCATGGCACATACAATGACTTGAACGGCAGGGAGAGCTACAAACAACAACTGCAGCACCATAAGAAATTTAAAAAGCAACAACAAATGATGTGGCACAAGCAACAACATGGTAAGACCACACAAAAAACCAAGTTAACAACCACAGAAGAGCCAGCAACAACAACGACGACGTCTACTACTACAACTACTACAACAACCACAACTCCAACACCTACAACAACAGCAGCAGCAATAGCATTAAATTGGCAAGGATTCAAGAATATACATGTAGACAACTTCATGTTTGATAAAGTACCGGAAGCATTGCAAAACATTTTAGACAAAGTTAATAACGATAATCAAGCGCATGACGGAGACTTGGACTTGGACGATGAGGAGGAAGATGTTATGGAAGATGACGATTTAGATGAAATCGAGGACGATATTATATTCCGTGACATTAAAGCTATGCACGAGCAGCAACAGCAAGAACAGCAACTGGAGCAAAAACAGCTGCAGCAACAAAAGTTGCATTTAGCAACAAAAGAAATCCTAAATAAATCAAAGAGCAACGTAAAACTACAACGAAACCGCAACAAACGTAAACATACTACAACCACTTCTAGCACGACTACAACAACAACAACAACAACAACAACATCACCACCGCCACCAGCAACAAGAGTTTACGCCCGCAAATATCTGCACACCCAACAACAGTTTGACACCAAACCGGATCCCCATCATAAGGCACCCATTATGGATAAACCACAACATAAATTAAGCCGTTTACCCACACACTACGAAAGCTTTCAGACCAACACCGGCAGCGACATTTTAACCTTTGATGACCCCGCCCCTTTGGAAAAACAATGGCAGGATTATGAACAAGCGTCAAGAGAAGTAATGCAAGAACAGGAAATGAATTTGGAATTCACAGAGGATACTGATGACCTGGATAACACTGATGATGACGGTGAATGGGAGGAGACTACAACACCCACTGCTGTGGAAGCACAAAAAGAAGAGACTTTTGTAATGGACGAATCGCTATTCGACGATAGCGACGGCACCGAGGATTATCAACGCAAACAACTGGCCCAGGATATGAAACGTATTATGGCAAATACCAAGGGGCCCTATGTACCCAAACAACCCAAATTGATTATAACCGAATATGATTATAGTAATGAGCACTTCGATACGAATAGTGCCGACAAGCAGGAGCAGGAGCAGGCGCGTTACGCCAGTGATGACAGTGAAAGAAAAAAATCACCAGCATCACAGTCGGAGTCCACCCAAACTCATACCGATTGGAGTTTGTTGAGTAAATTTGATTTACCAATCAATCAAAATCATCCCATAGGAGTACGTAAGAATTTTGGAGCCTGTTTTGCCGGTCAGGACAGCTATTTCCACTACAACGATGCGGAGACCATGAGTCAAATCATTAGCTATAATATCGATTTGAATTTGAGGATAAAGACGAGATCAGAGAATGGTGTTATTTTGTGGACTGGACGAGTGGGTACCACCGATCAGGATAGTGATGATTATCTTTCGTTGGGCATAGAGGAGGGGTGAGTTATTTTTAATTATAATTTAAACTACAATGTTTAAAATAAATACTTACATATTTTGTGTAGTTTAGACAATTAGTATATAGTTCGAATAGTGAATTGAGATATTTATCTAAATTTTATTTAAGGTATGGTTACACATGCTAAATATTTACTCAAAAAAACGTAACCACTTGTTTTAGCACCAATTTGTTTGACGTTGTTTACTCTTACAAGAGTTTTGCAAGATCAAACAGCATCAAATGAAATAAAAATAAATATTTGTTGTGTTTTCTCCTAAATAAGAGAAGTTTTTTAAATAAGTAAACAAGTTCAAATATATGTTCATACATATGTTATTTAGTGGTTACGTCTTTTTCGGCAAATATTTGTCAAGTGTGACCGTACCTTTAGTTCAACATTATCTTGTGTAATAATAAGACAAGACTTCAATAACTCATCCAATATACATCAGTGATGAAAAATTCAATATTGTACTATTTTCAGTACTTTTTCACAACAAAAATACCACAGTACACCCACATCGTATTTAGTACAATTTGTTAGTTTTGGTTTGTTCCCTAAGATAATCTACAAAAGTAAACAGATGCATAAAGAGTTAAAGTTGTTTGTGGTACTATTTTGATAAATTTTGCAAATTTATTAAGGTAAGTTTAGACGATATGTTGAATCAGCATATATATGCTGACAGCCATATGATTACAATTAGCAGCAAATTCCTATGTCATATGTTAGACGTTTATACGATATGTTGAAAGTAGCAAATTTTTTGATGTCAGCATATGTCAGCAAATGAAATGTCAACATATGAGTTAGCATACGATTTTTGTGTTTATACGATATGTTGAATTTTATGTGGTGCTACATATGCTGAGTCGTATAAACATTTGTTTATACTTGCATACGCTTTTCAACAAATAACATATCTGTCAACATACGCAGGAAATTTGTCAAACACTAATAATATGCTGTTTACACGATATGCTAAAATTACCAACATACGTTTGTTGGCATTGTTAACAAAGTGTTAGCAAATGTTGTTAAACATACGTATGCTGAAAAAATTTTGCGTTTACACGATATGTAAGCACTTGTCACAAATTTTTCAGCATAAATATGCTGATTCAACATATCGTCTATACTTAGCTTTATGTTTCGTACATTTCTGTAATTCTCATTTCTTGTTTGAGATTTTTTGTGTATCATATGAGTTTGAAAACTTCAAACATATTGGCGAAAGATCTATTAATGATATGCCATTAACACTAACAAAATGCAGGCATGCTTATATGTTTATTATATTAACCCACAACAAATAACAATTTTTCAAACATATATTTTTACATAAAAATGAATTAATTTTTAGTTTGTTGTTATAATATTTTTTTTTTTATTAAACTGAATTAATTTTAAGATTGTTATTTTTTAAGCTAGAATGGCCTAAATTTGTTTAATGTAAATAAAAATCCAATTTTTTAATTACAATATTTTTTCCGACGTCGACTTTTTCAAGGGATTGTCTATTAAAAATTATAAAACAATAAAATAAATACAATAATGTAAAACATAAACAATATAGACTTACAATATGAAATCTTTTTTAACAAATTAACTAGTCCTAGATGTATCCAGGAGTATATGTAAAAAAATTTTAATACTTAATAATTAGACTTTTTATATGTATCAGCTCAAGTGATGGCAACAATATAACTCGCATTAATGTTGTTCGCGTGTCTTCCTTCAAATTCATTGTTATGTTGATAACCCATTGAATGCGCCTCTCAAAGACCTTTCATATGATACCTAATTTAAATATAGTTCCTTTGGAAGAAATGTGAAAAAAAAAATCAAAAAACCTCTAAAAAGGACCTTTTTATTCATTGATCCAGCTCACCAAATATTGACCCCAGGACAAAAAAATTGAGAAACGTAGTCTTAAAATGAATCAAATTTTCATATTAGTCGGGAACATCCACAATTTTATTTTGGGGCCACCCTAATGTACATATGTATGTACATACATACATATATCTTTAGTAATACCGAATATTAAAAACACTAACTGTCCGTCCGTATAAAACACTCTCACGTCCAAAATACACAACGTTATTTCACAGAATTTCCAGAAAACTGTTTTGTATTTTCTTAGGCAGTTTGGTATTGAAAATCAGTAAAATCGGTAAAGCAGAACCAGAGTTACGGACCAAATTGTGAGACAACCTCCATAAAAATTTGATATTTTTTGTCGATTTTATTGCAATATTTTGAAATAGATTGCAGATAATACCATGAAATTTTATATACATACATATGTTATGTTTATGATAAAAGAAAAAAGCTTGAGGAAAATAGTGAGAATCGGTTCATGATTTCTCATAGCCCCCATACAAAAATCTTCCCGAAATATTGCTCAATTATACATAACTGCTTATAAAATTAAAATATCAAAACAAAATGCAGCAAAAATAAGTTTTACGCAAAAACAAATCGCAAAACGAAATTTTGTTTAGTTCGGTCCATGTTTGACCAAAGACCCCATATAAAGTCTACATCTAAATCGTATAAATAATGTTAAACTGTTAAAATTTTACATAAATAATCCTTATAGGTAAATAAATTGTTGTACTAAATTTTATAGTGGTTGGCTCATAATTGGTCATGGCTCCCATGTAAGGACCACAACCGAAAAAGTCATTAATCTTTATATGTACATATATATCTTATAAATATCGGTACCAACTCAAAACTTTGTACAGATCATTTACATTTTGCAGAATTTCTTATATAAAGCCCTTTTCCGAAAATTACTTTTATACTCATAAATCTCTTATAAATAACGGTGCCAATCCAATAATTTTACACGAATCATTTTCATATATACCAAAATCAACCTGCTGGATTTTGAGAACATCGGTCCATATTTGAATATATCCCCCTTATAAGTTCCACTTCGAAAAATTCACGTTAATACTAAATGTATCTTAAATATACCCTTATTACGTTAAAATTCGACATGAGATATCCTCCTATGCATAAAATTCACTGCTCCAAAATTTAAAAAAAAAATCGGCCCACGATTTGTCATAGCTGCCATATAAGGACCATTTCCGAAAAACAATTAAACCCATAAAAATATCTAATAAATAACGGTATCGAAACAACTTTTATACAGAAATCATACTAATATACGGTTATACGCCAATTATAGCTCCACTTCCGAGCAGACCAACCAACCATACAACTCTTGTAAATAACGTTATTGATATGAAATTCAACCCAATCACATTACTGGATATCAGTCCATAATTGTTCCATTTGTACTATGCCACCCATAAATCTCTTGTAAATAATAGTATTGAGACCAAATTGAAACAAAAAAGCCTTTCCTTATATCTTATCATTTCTTATACTCTGTTTATTAAATTACACTCAAGATTATTATGAAAATCAGACAAACTCTGTAAATTACAGTAAGAATCGGTAATTACATCAATTATAAATGTTGAAAATTAGATAAAATTTCAAAATATTCAAAATAAATTAAATCAAAAAAAATTGCCTTTCAAACAATATATAAAATGCTAATAAAATTTGCACTAAGACTGAATAGAAAACACAGAATAAGATATTCTAGTCTTAAAACCAGTGTAGTTTTTGTATTTCTTATTTCATTTAAGTGGAGGGTATTAAAGATTCAGCACAGCCGAATATAGCACTCTAACTTGTTTATATTTCGGTAAAGTCCCGAAATAAAATTCAAATGTTTACGTACAAATTTCGTTTGTTTTAAAAAACACACAAAGAATATTGTAATAAAGTACGGAACTAGTTCTAGAGAAACACACTCAATCTTAGGAACTCTTCTTGAGCTAATTCTTCCGCCAGCGACTTTTGTTTGAATTTGTCAAGTTAAGAATTATGCACCTATAGTTTCAAGAGACGCCTTAGAAATGTTATATTTAAGGAAAATCTTTTTGAATGCATTCGGCGGTTGTGGCATAAGATGCTAAGCATACATTAAAGAGAATTGTATTGAAAAGGTGTTTGTGTATTTATGTATGTATGTATATGAAAACAAAGTTGAATTCATTTTCAATGATTTTAATTTATACGGTACATTTTTGTTTTTACAAAAAAAAAAAAAAAAAAAAAAAAAAAAAACTGGTTCCCAAAGTAACTGCGACATCAGTATTCAGTGGCTGTCGGTAAAGAATCTGAAGTGGTTCTGACAACACTCATTCTGGAACTGGTTATTTTAAAACAAGTTCCTAAAATATTCCTTTAAATATCTATAAAGAGCTACATTTTAATCTCTCCTCTGTTTACAGCATTTTACTTATTCACTTTCTATTTTTTTTTTTGACAGCTATCTTCACTTCCGTTATAATTTGGGTTCGGGCGAAGTGGACATACATTTTAATACCACCAAAGTAAGCGATGGTCTTTGGCATCGTGTGCGTGCCATAAGGTAATTGTTTTGTTTGTATATAACTACATTTTTTATATGAATTAATAATTAATATTTGCGTGTTTTTGTGCATTTAACAGAGATTCTCAGGAGGGTTACTTAGAAGTGGATGGACGCAAGAGTCCAACATTAAGATCACCGGGTAAATTACGTCAATTAAATACGGATACAGGTTTATATGTTGGTAAGTGAGGATTTTTAAATGAAAGAAATGCTCAAAATTTTAAATACATAATATGGTGTTCAGACATGTATTTTTAATTAAGTCAATTATTGGTTAATTAAAAAGTGTTCACATATGCTCAATATTGCTAATTCAATTAGCGTTTGACAGCAGCTGACAAAAAAGAATACAATTACAGTGCACTCGGGAAAACGTCAACGCTCGTTTACGTCAACATCCCAAAACGTCAACCCTTTTTTACATTACCTACTCTAAAATTTTATGAAATAAATAGAGAGAAGGCTCTCTTCCAAGTGTTGAAAAGAAACAAACAGCAGAAAAAAAATAACAGATTTTTTTGTAATTTGTTAAACGTCAACACCCGCGTATTTAATTAGTTGACGTTTTCCCTAGTGCACTGTATTTGGTTGTAATATTATAATTTTAAGCCTAAAAATATTCTTTATTAATTTAAAAGCGAATCAACTGCCAATTTAGTTATTACTTGTCACAGGGTTGTATTTTTAATTTTAACAATTATTAGAACAATTAACTCTTAATGAAGCAATTATCTTAATTGAAATTTTTGAATTCAATTAGGCGGTAATTAAAAAGTTTCAATTAAAAATGCATGTGTGAACACCATATAAAAAGGCCTAAACATAAGTTGAATAATAATTAGCATACTTTTAGGTGATTTGAATATTTTTTAATAGTCAACATTGTGTATCTTTATTTTTTAACAGGTGGCATGCCCGACGCCAGCTACTTTACACGCCGAAGATATTCCTGCGGTATTATTGGCTGCATATCAGAAATCGTCCTAGCCGGAGAGTTAAAAATGAACTTTGATCCCAATACATTGGGGACGGCACACAATGTCGAAACAGGCATACTTTGAAACGCCCAGTCGACGTTTCAAATCACTTGATATTAGTTTAAATGAAATGTTTTAAATTTTTATTTGCATATAGAACAAAGACAAAACAAAAACAATGATATTTTCACACACACAAAAAACAAAATAAAAAAAGAGAAATATAACATGTTTGTAAAAAGGCGCTTGTAATAAATAATTGAAAAAAAAAACAAATTTTATAAAATGAAACTTTAATTATAAGTATGAAAAAACTAAAGAAAAAACTAAAATAAAAAAAAAAATCAATCACAAACAACAAGAAATACATAAGCATACATATATATGTATGTACACAACTACACTTGCAAGACTCGCACTAATTTATAAACAAATAAATACATACACACAGCCACACAAACACATGCATACATACAGACGAGTACTAAGAGAAAACACAATTCAAGAGCAGGAGATTGAAAGGAAACAAGGACAAGAAATTACGAAAAAAAGTTTATTTAAATAATAGTGCTTTGTTCAGAACAGACATGTCAGTGTCAATTTCAAGGAAATATTTAATTGTTTATTGTTTAAGACATTGAAAATGTTTTTTTTTTTTTTTTTTTTGTTTGCTTTTATATAGAAATTTGGCAAGGAACCTACATACATATCATATTTAAATCCTTGTTTATTTTCTGTTTTAAATATTTAATTTAAAAATGTATGTCTTAAATATTACAATTATTAGTCTTGGTTACTATTACCAAATATTACAAATTATGTACATAAACTTTTCAAGTTTTTGCAGTAATTACAAGGAAATTTTGTAATAATTCGTAAAAATTTGAAAATTTCTTCAGTAACAAAAAACTGTTAGAAATTGTTAAAAAAAAATTGAGTTTTAAGGAAATTTTTTAATAGTTCTTAATAATATGCGACTCCGGATGGATAGTTGTTTTATTTATTAACAATATTTAAAAAACTTTTCAATATTTTCAAGTTTTTGGGGTATTTGAAAACTTATAATTTTATTGCAGTGCAATATTATTGCATGCTACTTTTAACTTTTGTAATGTTTGGTTTATAAAAACCAAAGCATACTTTAGGGATGCTTTATTTTCACTGTTTGTAGATGTGACGATTTTTAGCGCCAAAAATGGCCCTTTGACCAGTTTATTTATGCAGTGAATTGAACGATTTTTGAAACATAATGACATTCTCTACTACTTTCAATATATTTATAGCCCTCTAAGCACTATCCAATGGGTTAAGCTGATGTTAACAAAGCCTATGTCTAATGATCAAACATTCACCTTAAATTATGCCAATCATCCGATAATCGATTTTAAAGTGGATTAAAATATCTCCAATCGTCTGGTTGGCTGTCCATTTATATATGTAAAACGTGTGTTTAAAGTGCAGTTCGTAATTTAAAAGCTAATTGAATAAAATTATAAATTTTTATCATTATATACATACACTACGTATCATACTACATAAGCTTAAACTATTTAACTGATACAATTTTGTTCTTTAGGATTTCAACGTATTCTGCAGAATTCATCCGACAACTGAGCAATGTCATCGCTAAAAAATGCCGAAAATTCTATTTCAAGATTTGCTTACGTAAATCTCTCCAATAACAATTAAAAGCATCTGAACCATCACGATTAAATTTTTTCTCATCTGAAAAAATTAATCTTTAAAAGAAGAAAGAAATTAAAACGAAATTATGTTTTATGTCAAGAAACTTGTCTTTTTCCAGTTGGTTAGTAAGCTTTTCTTTGCATACTCTAAACGATCAACTTTGTGATGATGAAGCATCTTAGGCTCGGACACATTTAAGTCGCACTCTTCAGCAATCTGCGAAAGACTTTTCAGAGAGTTACTGGCAGCGTTGACAATTCTTTCTCGATCACTTTTTTTTTGGACCCGCTAATATTTTAGCTTTTTCTATTTCTGTAAGGTACCACTGTTAGAAATTTTAGTAATTTTAATTTAATTTCTATCAATAAGTCTATAGTATTGAAACAGTAAGAGAAAATATTAAGGTAATTATAGAGAGCAAGTCTCTAAAAAAAAGTAAATTACATAATATACACTGAGTTTTGTGTAACAGAAAATATACGATGCGTCTATAGTTATGACATGTAGTGTATAAGCAAAACCTTATTGAAATTTAGACGGATTCGTCATTTTATCAAACTTCCATATAAATCTCCTACCGGAATAATACTTTTTCAATTAACCCTGAACTCAAACTGAAATTACTCCTTGATGGTTCATGGGAAGTATACCCGACCACCACATGTATTCCAAGGAAATTTTATGTCTTTGAAATACCCATAAGACAATACCTTAAAGGTCTCTATTTGTGTATTATCTAATATATTCTGAAAACTTTATATAAAATTTAGTAGAGATCAGTCCAAAATTAAGTATTACATACTTAATTCAACTTAAATCCTTAGCGGCTTGTCAAAAGAATTATTTGTACGGATTTTCTTAAATCAAGTTATAAATGTATGATTATATAATGTTTTCATCTTGTTGTAAGTTTAGATTAGTTTAATAATGACCGAGATTGAATTAAACGCATTTAATAAATTTTACAATAAATAATTATGAGCAGGTTTACAAAAAAATCATTGGTCGCAATTCTAAGCTAGAATGAGTACTGACTATATTGATGATTTTTCTGGAAATTTATAAAAATTTCGTAATAGAAATTGCGTTAGATATAATAATAGTTGAGTTGAAAGAATATTTGAGGGATAACGGTAGACAAACTTGTTATTTATTTGTCTTTTTATTTTTCAAAATCATTTCAATCAACATCAAATGTTTTAAGAAAATGCTCCCATACAATTTTGTATAAAAAGTTAATCCATGGTGTAATTATACAAGGTGAGAGCAAGCAAATCGGCAACAAATACAACACAATACAGAAACAACAGGCATTTTGTTTGTTTAAAATAGTGTACTAGATACCATGGTGAAATTAAATACTAGGTGACAGCATTGCTACAACAATTACAACAAGGCAAGAACAACAGGCATTTTTCTATATATAAAAACCTTCGTCACTGTCAAAAAGCTTTTTTTTATATAACTTTTTGACATTTTCAATTTCACCATGAATAATCAGCTGGCGCTACGCTGTCACCTAGTATTTAAATTCACCTTGCTAGATACTGTCAAAAACACTTTAAAAAGTATTACTTTTGCCATAAGTAAATTGTAAACAAAGTCCGTTAGCTGTGCTACTGCACTCACCTTGTATAGTTACACCATGAGTTAATCGAAACTATTTACATATGATTGATGAGTCAGTTTTTCTTTCGAGGCAATGACTGATATATCTAATGCTATTCTTATTTGATGAATAAGGGAATTCTTATGGATATTACTTTTCTGAGAATTTTTTCTAAATTATTTTTCTTTTTTCGTTCTTCTCCTTTACGCAATTTCCTATCTAACACAAAATACAATACACAATCAAATTAAAAAATAAAAAAATATACTTGTAGCTAAATTACTAAAAGAAAAAACAAAAAACATAAAAAGAACAAAAGCAAAATGCTTCACTTAAGAAAAAAAAAAGCCTGTGACTGTCAATATTTAATACAACAATTTTTAAGAAAACTGAACATATTTTTAAGTTCAAACTAATGACAATTTTTTAGCGAAATAAATAACAAAAAAAAATTTGACTTTTAATTTTTCCTGCCCCTCTAAAGAGGACAACTCGCCTCTCCGCACTTATTTGCAAAACTTTTTCTACAAAAGTGGCAGATAACAAAAGAAAAACTTACTAAAATTTGCAACAAAAAACAGTTATAACAAAAAATTATCAGAAAAAAAAATTAAAATAAGTAATAAAACACTTATATAGACTCTATAATAAATGGAACGAGATACATATTATTAAATGTTGTAGTGTAGTTATAACTAAGTCGATTAAAACTGAAAATAAAACCAAACAATTAAATTAAATATTAATTATAATGAAATATATATAAATATATAAAATGAATGTACTTAAGACAATTATATATATGTACATATATACATATATATACCTTAACATAATACAAATAAAATTATATACATATATAAATTTAAAACAAATAAATAAAATTAAACTAAAAACGAATTTTTTTTATAGCAAAAAATTTATAAAAACTAAAGAAAACTCTATAAATAAACATACAAAACTTATTATACAGCTCTGGCCTGATTACAACAAAGAAAGAAAACCTATAACCATAGATAAATTGAATAAACTAACATAATTACATTGAAGTAATATAATAAAACATTTTTTCATTTCACTTCATTTCACACACAAATATCAAGCGCTAACAGCGAAAGTAACTTAAGCGCCTAAAACAACAATACATTTTATATTTTTGTGATTGTTTGCCTGTTTTAAATTTAATATTTGTGCTTGTTTTTGCTCTAAAATTTAATGAAATTTCAATACAATTTAATTCGTTTATTTTCAGAATCCAAATTTTAATTCATTGTTGCTAAAGCTATGTGTCCACGATGGTCAGATATTACAACGTTGTCATATCTACCAATGTGCTATCAATGTACTGACATTGAAAAATTTTTAGCAAAAGGTAAATTGTCAGTTTACACGACTGTAAGAAAACTAACAATTTCATTTGCACACAATTGTCACACAATGAATTTATCTGTCAACCGAAATTGTCAGTTTACACTGTTGTCAGATTGTGGTGTGGCATTATCAAATTTGTTTTACAGCTCTGTGTGTGTGTTTAAAAATTTTATTAATGCACACTTTAATTTAATTCTTTAATTTTCTTACACTTTTTTCAAAAATTTTATCAATGCACACTTGTTTGTTTATTATTTATGTATATTGAGAGTTGCATTTAGAAATAATTTCTATGACAATGCTGCCATTGGCAGATGCATAAACTTTGCACATATGACAATGAAAAGTGTTTGTCAATTGTCTTAAAACAATGACAATGACAAAGTTGTGTGTTTACACGATTGTTAGATGTCTGAAAATATTTTTGTCTTCCAATGTACTGAAAATGCTTTTTCTTACAACGTTGGAAGACAATAATTTTAAGTTTACACGGTTGTTAGACATTTTCTGCACATTTTTCGGACAACGTTGTAATATCTGCCCATCGTGGGCACATAGCTTTAAGCTATTTTCGTTGTCAGTGTTGGATGATATTTGTTCCTGTTTTTGTAAAATGTACCCTAAATACCTTTTGCTATTTTGTTAGAGAATCTTTCTCTGTGAATGTGTAATAATATACAATTATAGCATTATTTTTTATGTTAAAAAGAAGAATCGTTAAGAAATATGTATCTATGTAATTTTGTCCTAGAAGAATTTCATATACTCTCTTTCATGTTTGAGTTAAAAACCCTAAAAAAAGCTAAGAATAATCGTTACTATTTTATTATTATGCTGCAGCAACTAGCATCATTAACTACAGCCGCACTTTCCAAGAAGTCTATGGCGATTCTTTATTCTGTAGACCAAAACTCGCATTAATTCGCGAATGAGCCCATGGAAAATTTTAAGAATACTAAATACTACAATTTTTACTATTACCAAAGCCATCGAAGAAAAATGAAACTCACAACTGGAATTCTTAAGTGAAATAGACTTTTTAAGTAGAAATGCTTCTCCAAATTGCTTTGATCTGAGTCACTGAATTTTGTAATAAATTCATTTTGTCTAAGAACAATAAATTAACTCTTCGCAATTGATCTTTCTACCCAAGTACTTAATGTAAAATATTTTAAACTTTTTTTAACTAAATGGAAATAAAAACCTCTGTCCCATAACACCATTGGTCACATAAAATTCGGTGGTTTTATTATTTATGTAACCAAAAAACTATTGAGTACTTTTTTGACCACAAATTGATATTTAAAAGAAGAAAATAAAAGTCATTCCATGTTTTTATTTTGCTGCCATTTTCCAAAAAGTACCAAAATAGTATGTATTTAAAAATTGTACCAATTTTTTATTATATTTTCAAAGTTTTATGCAATACTTTTCACAAAGTTATGTTATAAGTATACAAATATTTTTCAATAGTACCAACAAGGTAGATACTTTTTTTGAGCCATTTTTCGTATTAGTAACCAAAAAGTACTTTTGCAAAATTTAAGTTTTTTCCAACTTTAAAGTGCTTTTTTGTGATATTAGCTTGATTTTTAATAAAAAAAAATATATCAAAAAAAGTCGATATACCAAAAAGTACCAAAAGAGTCATTATTCAATTTAAACCAGCTGATTAAATTTTTTGAAACAATAACGTTAAGTGCGTTTAAAGACACATTTCGATCCACCTGCTCTGCATTCCAACTCATTATCATTTGGGAATATGTGTTTGTTTTATAACAAAACCATTCATTCAGCTTTACTACGATATTTATATGCACGATAGGTTTGAAAACCAATATCACCATGTTATTGCGGTATCTGTAATAGTGTTGAATTTTTTGAGTGGTCATTGAAGCTCTATTTTTGTGTTTACGAAAGGTTTGCTTGAATCGTTTTATAATATAATTTCTGATTTTCAAGGAATTTTTTCACGATTTTGTTTACATTTTTTAATTTATAAGACTATTGTTTAAAGAATTCATCAATTCTAAATTTTGTATAGAAAATAAATAACCCGTATAAGAGCATTTTCTATAAAAAATCATCCGTATAAGAGTATTTTCTATAGAAAATCTTCAGTATAAGACTATTTTTTTTTTTAAGAAAATCTTCAGCATAAGACTATTTTTTAAAGAAAATCTTTAGTTTTCTTCAATTCTCAATTTTCTTTAGAAAATAAATAAATCGTATAAGAGTATTTTCTATAGAAAATCATCCGTATAAGATTATTATCTATAGAAAATCATACGTCTAAGAGCATTTTCTACAGAAAATCATCCGTATAATAGTATTTTCTATAGAAAATCTTCAGCATAAGACTATTTTTTAAAGAAAATCTTTAAAATTTTCTTCAATTCTCAATTTTCTATAGAAAATAAATAAATCGTATAAGAGTATTTTCTATAAAAATCATCCGTATAAGATTATTATCTATAGAAAATCATACGTCTAAGAGCATTTTCTACAGAAAATCATCCGTATAATAGTATTTTCTATAGAAATCATCATAAGAGTATTTTCTACAGAAATAAAATTTTTTTTAATTTTTAAAATTCAGTTAAGATTCAGAACTTTCCTATTTAATTACATTTTAAAAGTTAAATAAAAGTTGCCACAAATTGTCCCTTTTAAAAGCCCACTAAACTATATCCAGATTATTTCCTATTTTAAAAAAAAGTTCAAACATGTTAGAGGGTATAAAAAATGATAGAAATATTATTAAAATAAATATCACTAATTTTTGTTATGAAGCGATAATTAACAACTACTTCATTATTCATTAAACAATTAACATAAAATTAAAATAACTGTATTTACAACAACAACAAAAATTAATTTTAATTAAATCATTCAATCCAAATAACGATCAAGAACAATTTTTTGAACAAAGAAGAAAAAAATCACTTGCAAACACAACCACCAAATACAGAAAAAAACAAAATTATTTAAATGATGTATAATTATTAAACACATTGTTAATGAAAACAAACGCATTAGTATAAATAATAACAAAAAAAAAAGTTATAATAAGAACATAAATAAAAACCAACAACAAACATTCTATGTATGTATGTAGCTTAATGTAAAATTAATTAATTATATAATTGATGACACGAATTACATCAAATAAACAAAAATTATATGTATAATTTCTTATACTGCAATAATTTGCTAAATAAAGAACGGAAAAAAACTAAAAAAAAAACACTAACAAAAATAAAACGTAAATTGTTTTCTTTAAAAATTATCGATTTAGGAATGGACGTATGTTGGGATTTTAAAATGTTTACTAAACTTACCAACAGCTTAATGCAATAGACCTCAACATACATATTGTAAATTTACACGGGGGTTAATATATAACCGAATAAATTTTGGGGGTACTTACTGGTTCTGTTGTATTGGGGGCAGACTGTAGGGTGGTGTCATAGGGCACTGCTACGCGTTCAGTAAATATCGTGATACTAGAAATATTTCACCAAACCATTTTTTCTTATCGGTTTTAAAACCAATTCTGACAATATTGGTTTCTATGACACCCCTGATATTTACAAGATTTTATCAACATATACATGGGTCAATTTCAAAAAAAACGTACACAACGAGTTTTGTTTTGCTTATTTTTAAAGTTTTTTCAATTCGCCTGTAAGAGTGGCCAATTTATGTAGAAATTGACGAAGTATCCGGTGGTACTTTTAGGCTCTCAAAAAAATCAATATTTTTGGATTTTTTTTTAGGTTTTCTACGATTTCTCTATCTTGAGCGTCATACACCAAATATGTAAAAAAATCGCTAAAAATGCAAATATATTTGAAATTCAAACTTAATACGATGTTCTTTTGTTTCTCAAGAATAACTTTTGCGAAAATCACCTTTTCGATTATAAACATAAAATCACGATTCACCTTGTTTTTTATTTTTTTTTAAAGTGACTAGACTAAAATTTTGAGATGAAAATATGTAAATTTTTGTTAAAAAAAAAGACTTGAACTTAGAGGTTACTTGCAAAGTAATAGGCTTGTAACTATGTATATAAAAAAAATGCAATTATAAGCGTTTTAAGGGGGAAAAAAACTAAGTATGACGCTCAAGATATTTTTTGACGATCAAGAGATTTTTTGCACGTAAACAAGAAATAATGTCAAATTTAAAGTTTAACGAAAAAAAATGTATTCTTTTACAAAAAGTAAATAAAAAAAACAAAAATTCTTCAAAAAACAAAAATTTTCATACAAAACTAAACATGCACATATTCTTTGATGTTATTAACAAAAATGGAAAAAAAGGAAGTAATTCTTGAAGAAACTTATACACATATATAAATATTTGACACAAAACAATAACTTAACTTAATTTAATTTATAAATTTTCATTCGAATTCTTATTCTGAATCTGTATAAACTTCATGACATGACAAGCGGCTTTGTTTTTTTTTTTCATTCTCATTAATTTTCACCAATTTCGAATTAAGTTTGTGGCAAAAACAGAATCAGTCAGTAACAATAAAAATTAAACTCAAATATACCACGATTATACCTTTCTTTCTTCTTTCTTTTTATATTCGTCATAACGCGCTTTATCGAACTTTATTTTCTCTCGATATCTCCGTGCTCCTTCAGCCGCCGTTAATTTTGTTGTTTTACTCTTGAAAATTAAAAAATAAAATCAAAATTAAGCATTTTAAGCTATGAAGCAATATATTTCAAAAATGATGCTCATGAAATATTTGCCTATTTTGGTTTTTTTTTCGTAGGCAATTTATTTCTCAAATTCACAAATTATAAAAAAATGAGTTGAAACCATGTAAACAATGATTGTCAACTTCAATTTTTTACATTTAATATATTCTCTTTTAAAAAAATTAGCATGACGCTCATGAAATTTTATGGTGCCCTTACCATGGTGTTCACAAAAACTACGCAAATGCACACTTTCTTTAATAGATTTTTTTTCGCTTTATCACTTTTGTAATAATTAAAGTTTGTACTTTCCTTACGTTATTTACTTTATTTAAACTTGAAATTGAAAACTAGTAATATTACTTGATTTATAAAAAATTGACGCTCTTTGCAACGCCAAATTCGCACTAATTAAATTTTGACAACTATAACAAATCAAAACACAAGAAAGAAATGTTATTAAATGTTGCATATTTATTTTTTTCTTGATTTTATTTTATTTTGTTTACTAAAAATTCTAACGGGGGAACGGCAGTCAGAAGGAGAAACAAAATACCATTCTGAATAAACAAAAAACAAACATACAAATTTGAGAATTACGTTTTTTTTGTTACATATTCCTCGCTGATCACTCTCACATTTTTGTTTTTGTTTTTTTTTACCTAAAATAGTAGTGTAAAGTGCGGGGACACAAAAATTGCGTTTTTAATGAAATTGACCCACATACATATATAAAAAATTGTTTGTGTATAAAATAAATAAAAAAAAAATTTTAAGAAACCTTTTTTTGCCTTAATTATTGATCAGTTGTGAACACAAAATAAATATGAATACTAAAAAAATCGACTAAAAGTCAAAAAATAAGAACATTTCAAACAAAATTGGAAAAAATCTCACACACACAAAAAAAATTTACCCCCCCCCCCCCTAAATTTTATCTTGGCTACGCCCATATATTCTTGTATTGCCATCGGGAATGGCCTGCAAAGTTTTAAAAAGGGCAGCTAAAAAAGCTGTGCTTTTTTAAAGAAAATTTCTACAGCATAACTTAAGGATATCAAAAGCCATTTAAACTTAACGTATCGTTCAGTTTAAAGCTTTTATATTTCTAAGCTTCCTTCCTCCTATTCCTTTGCTAATTAGTTCGCTTATAAATCGTTCTGTCTACTAGGAAAGAGTAGCAAAGAATATTTTGGATCTTGTTTTAATAATATTCCATTTGTTTGCAATGAATATTTAAAAATTATCGTTTTGCTATTCTCAATAATAAACTTGATTCGATTTCACAGTTGTCTTTATAAACAAACAGAATAAAAAAAACAGAATTTACAATTTGTGGAAAATAATTTTTTTTAATGGACAAACAAAAGTGAGTGGATATTAGTTAGCTTATTTGAAAAAAAAACATACATTCGTACGTATTTACTTTCTTTACTTCTAGCAACAAGAATATAATTTGCTTTGTTTACAATAATATTAAATTTTTACAGCTAGTGCAGATAAACTTGCGATAAAAATTAGAGAAGAGTGCAATTTTTCGTGCTTCGCAAGTAGATTCAATATGAATCTACTTGATTCGCTCTTAAAATTTTGTATGGTGAAGCAAGTTGTTTCGCACATGATTGGGGTGTGAAGGATGAATAGAGAGCGAAGAATGTACCGTGGAAACATAGTATTACGCAAAAAAACTTAAAACAGGCTGATAAACCTCTGTTAAGAAAAAAATCCTTAAAGTATCATGCAAAAACAACTTTTAGCTTAACATACGTCTGGTAAAGCAATGATAAATCAAATAATTTAAAGCGGCGCTACATAACTACTTTAAAGTGTCGTTAAAATATTTTATTGTTTTAACAAATAATAAAGTTTTGTTAAGTTAAACATTAGGTTTTTTTTTATTTGTAAAGAATAAAGAAGCAATAGAAGACAAGAAAAACACATACAAGATCTCAGCTCTATTGAGTTACTTTAAAATATTTTTTTAATAATTAATCTTTACTTTATTTTTTCTACTTTTTTAATGTTTTGATTTAAAAACCACCTCTAATGAGTAAATTAACAATAACAAAACCAAGAACAACCAATAAGACACAATAAACACACAAAAACTTACTAATATGCCGTGAAGATGTGTGTTCGTTATATTCTAATTGGTAGCAATTTATTTTTTACAAAAATTCACATCTAATTTCAAACCTTTGTAATGGAATAATAATACTATTTCATAATCTGAAGCTATTGTATCTACACATATCAACTATAAAACTAAATTTTAGTTTTTGCAGTTGGGGTTTCCTGAATCTCTATTTATTGGCCAATATCTTGCGTAGTTAGTTGGCAGAAAAAAAAACTAGTCAGGATTGCCCAACTTTTTTGTAACACGACATTTTATTCTGCATATTTTTTTTCCTGCGTTCTTTTTAGCTTCAAATGATAGGTACCTTTTTTAATTATTAAATCTATTAAGTTTATTTATCCACATTATTTTTGTTAAGTTAAAAAAAGCTTTCCAGAAAATGTTTCTCGGTTAATTGGCTTGAAAATTGCAAACATAATTTCTTGTGTGTGAAAATTATTCTAAAAAAATCTGACTAGTTTTTTGTCTTTGACAAGCAGATGATTGCAATAAGAACGACAGCACAAAAGAAGCAACATTAATTTAGTTTTCAGTGTTGCCAACTTTTGTCGAAAAGAAATGTGTATAACAGTTTTAGGTAGTATATTTATAACAACAAAAGTAATACATCATAGATGGCAGCACCTTTTTAGAGAACTAAATTTATGCAAATAATTCCCGTATTCTTGTTTAAGTTCCTTTCAAAAAAAAAAAAAAAAAAAAACACACACCCACCAACAACGCAATCAAGAGACGATGACCGAGGAAGTGATGAAAGAAAAAGAATGGGTAGGGGACGGAAGGAAGAAGAAAAACCATACGAGCGAGGGCTACTAGAGAAAATTTTTTTGCTCGTGTGGTGAGTTAATGAAAAAAGCGTGGCGAAATAAACAATAAAAATGTGGTGAGTATAAAAATAGTGGTGAGTATAAAAAATCGTGGTGAGCTTTTTAAATTCACCACAAATACCGTTATTTGGAATTTTTCAAGGTCATTGAAAATTTGTCATCCTAAAAGTAGGCAATGTTCACAAAATGACACAAAAAGAAAGTCCTTAAAAGCCTATCGTCGTTTCTCACCTTTAGATATACATAAATAATATGTACACAAACAGCAAAAAATATTTTTATTAATATAAATTTAAATTAATTATGGATTTTATATACCTAGTATATATTTTAATATAAGAGTGTAAGGTGGTGGGTGAACTACAGTGGCTCACACACACCTTATTAGTATGGTCTATTTATACGAGAGTAATATATTTCCAATTTAATGGAACGAATATTTTAATTCACTTTTTTAAGAGTCACAATGTTATTCATTCCTTATTATTATTATTTCTATAGACAATAATTTTAACAGAATAAATGTTTTATATTTTTATAAATTTGAGCTCTTTTTCGTATTGAAAATATGTAATAAATGTTAATAAATTTTGTTTTTGCAAAATTTTTATTTTATTTAAAAAATAATATAAAAATAATAATACAAACTCATTTTTATCGATAGCTACATATATTATTAGTATTCAAACTAATTAGATTTGTAATTATAAATCTTGTAACGAAAAAATTACACATAATTTAATATATAGAAGTATAAAAAATTATTTACCAGAGTTTAAGCATTTCAAAAACTTCAGAATCAAAATCTTCTCATTCATCAGCCTCAGAAATTTTATTGTACATATTGCTTGTATTAAAAAGCTTTAGTTAGCATTTCAGCAGATGGATTAAATTTCACAAAACAAATTTAATTATTTTTAAAGTATTAAGTTTATTCTGAGATGTGCTTCCAATAATTCATATTGCATTTTGTTACGTATTTTTGTTTTGGTTGTATTCATTATTGAAAAAACGCGTTCAACGCAAGCGTTAGCCTTTAAAAATATACTCGTATATGTATATTTCAAACCTTTTGCCCAATCTTCGCGTTCCCAAGAAGCATTATGAGTTTTGTTTATAAAATTAGTATTTGCAGCCATTTTAAACGGATATAATTTTTTAAAATATTTATATACTTCTTTTTTATTAGAAACCATACACTATAAATAATAACACACATTTTTAGGCTTGCCAGACGCACATTTTTTAGCTCCAAAATCATTCTTGTTACCATCATTTTTAAAAAAATAACCCCAAAAAATCCCTTAAAATTGTGTTGTCATCCCCAACAAATCCCCGGATCCACAAGATGAAATTTTTATCCCAAATCACGAAAAAATCCTCAATTTGGGGATAAATAAATCCCCTAAACTGACAACGCTGATTTAACCAAATAAACCTTAGCAGCTTCTCTAAAATCTCTCACTATAAATGCAACTGGCAACAAACAGCATCAACAAGTGCCTAATATAAACCACTACACACACACAATATTCTACATGATTTATCACATTTTAACTACCGTACCGTACCCTGCAAATAATATTGGACTACGTGATCCATTTTAGATGATATGGACTACTCACAACATGGTCCAATGTAATGCAGTCATGGACCATGTCATAGTTAAACAAGAGTTTGTAGTTAAACGACATGGTTTCGTGTTAACACGATTGCATATTGAGTTGTTGTTGTTGTTTAAAACTAACCCTCGTGAGTACTCCATGGAGTAGTTTTGGGACTACTCCGATGGGTTATATGGTCCAGTCCTAGGACATCGCAATGTTAAATGGACCACCTTTTTTCATATATTTGGAGTAGTTTTGGAGTACTCCTACTCCTCTTTGGACTAGTCTTTACATGCATGTATGGACTAGTCGCGTTATTTGCAGGGGTACACACGAACAAACATTAACTAACCACCATTTTTTTTTTAACAACAACTTGCTATTTTTCTATACATACATTTTCTGCATTTTTATTTCTTTGATTTCTCGCTTATTTTCAAACTTCAACGCTTGCAATTGCACACAATGATTAACAACACTTTATATTTTAATTATTTACTAGTAGATATTTAATTAACACTTTAATTTATTTTTAATAAAACTTCACTGGCAAAAACTTGTAGACGGAACGATGTAATAAATATAGCGAACTAAATTAGAGAAGGAATAAATAGGAGGAAGGTAGCTTAGAAATATAAAAGCTTTAAACTGAATGGTTAAAGGCTAAAAGTGATATGTAAGAACAGAGCTTACATTTGAAAAGCAAAGACTACAACCATTTTGCAAACGGCTTTAAGTAAAGCTTTTATTAGATAACTTGTAGAATTTATAGATTTACATGGAAAATTTTTTAAAAGTTCGCTATATATACAAGGTGGCACAAAAGTAATCCTCCTATCAGAAAATGCTATAAATTTCGCGATTGGCCCCTAATGTCAGTTCTGTTTTGACATTTGTGTAAACACATGTGAAATACACGTTAATAAACAATGTTACACTGCTCCAGAACGCGGAATATTGCTGACTATTTATTTGACCAATAATCGGTCGGTGACTTTGGCACAACGTGAATTTCGTTGCAGATTTCCTGGCCGTCCAACGCCTACTGGTGAAACACTGCGACGTTTAGCCGCTCTCCTCGAAGAGACTGGCACAACACGAGATGCTGCCAGGCGTGGCAGACCCCGGAGTAGCCGTTCTGCAGAGAATATTGCTGCTGTAGCCGAGGATGTCATGGAAGCGCCGTCGACATCGACCAGACGACGTGCCACGCAAATGGCAATGATCAACGAGTTCTTGTTGCCGCAACTTGATGAATTGGGATTGGAAAACATGTGGTCCAACAGGACGGTGCAACGGCACACACTGCACGTGCCACAACCGATATGCTGAAAGATGCATTTCCCGGGCGCCTAATCTCCCATTTTGGCGATTTGCACTGGCCAGCAAGATCGCCTGATTTGACCGCTCCAGACTTCTTTTTGTGGGGCTTTTTGAAGTCGCGGGTTTATGTCAACAAGCCTCAGACTCTTGCAGCTCTTAAAGACAATATCCGTCAAGAATGTGAGGACCTATCGCCGGAAGTTTTGGCCAAAGTGATGCAAAATGCCATAAAAAAGGCTCAAATGACAATCAACTGTGGCGGCGGCCATTTACATGACATCATATTCTCGATGTAAAAAAAATTAAAAGACCAAATAAAAATAATCCACAAGAAGAATCAAAGTTTTTAATTTTTTTTTAATTACAGCCAAAAAACATCGGAAGTTTACTTTTGCGCCACCTTGTACAACGAACCCGGTTTTCTTCTAAGAATCTTCAAACAAAAGTCCCAATCACCAACAAACAACCAACACATGACCGACGGAAGAGATGATGAAAGGATATGAGAAATGAATGAAGAGTGGAGGAAGAAAAACAAAAAAAGGTGTTGTTGGGAGTGTTTAAAAAAAAAGTAGCGGAAAATTTTTTTTTGCTCGTGTGGGGAGGTGAATTTAAAAATGTGGTAAATAAAAATATTCGTGGTGAGTAAAAATATCGCGGTGAGTAAAAAATCGTGGTGAGTATAAAAAATCGTGGTGAATACAAAAAATCGTGGTGAGTTTTTACAAATTCACCAGAAATTCCGTTATTCAAATTTTTTCAAGGTCATTGAAAATTTGTCACCCTAAAAGTAGGCAATGTGCTTTTTGTGTGATATGCAAGAACAGAGTTTACATTTGAAAAGCAAAGACTACAACCATACTTTAAAAAGCACATTGCCTACTGCCATCTATGATGTATCACTTTTGTTGTTATAAATATACTACCTAAAACTGTTATACACATATATTTTCGACAAAAGTTGGCAACACTGAAACCAAATTAATGTTGCTTCTTTTGTGTTGTCGTTCTTATTGCAATCATCTGCTTGTCAAAGACAAAAAAACTAGTCAGATTTTTTTTAGAATAATTTTCACACACAAGAAATTATGTTTGCAATTTTCAAGCAAATTTAACCGAGAAACATTTTCTGGAAAGCTTTTTTTAACTTAACAAAAATAATGTGGATAAATAAACTTAATAGATTTAATAATTAAAAAAGGTACCTATGTATATCATTTGAAGCTAAAAAGAACGCAGGAAAAAAAATATGCAGAATAAAATGTGTTACAAAAAAGTTGGGCAATCCTGACTAGTTTTTTTTTCTGCCAACTAACTACGCAAGATATTGGCCAATAAATAGAGATTCAGGAAACCCCAACTGCAAAAACTAAAATTTAGTTTTATAGTTGATATATGTAGATACAATAGCTTCAAATTATGAAATAGTATTATTATTCCATTACAAAGGTTTGAAATTAGATGTGAATTTTTGTAAAAAATAAATTGCTACCAATTAGAATATAACGAACACACATCTTCACGGCATATTAGTAGTCTTTATTGGTTGTTCTTGGTTTTGTTATTGTTAATTTACTCATTAGAGGTGGTTTTTAAATCAAAACATTAAAAAAGTAGAGAAAATAAAGTAAAGATTAATTATTAAAAAAATATTTTAAAGTAACTCAATAGAGCTGAGATCTTGTATGTTTTTTTCTTGTCTTCTATTGCTTATTAATATTCTTTACAAATAAAAACTTAGTTTGAGTGCTAGTGGCAGAATACGGAAGTTTTTTTTTGTATTTTAAAATAGTTTGTGTTTCAAATTCGCAAGCTACAAACAAAAACTTCTTTTAGTAACGCGATGGAGTTAGAGCAAAGTATTTTTTGTTAATTTTTATTTTAATACAACTAAAAGTGGTTTGTTAAATTACTGTTGATGTGCTAATTTTAGAAAATACCATAGAAACACAGAAAGGAACGAAAAATCCAAAATAAAATCTACAAGACACCACCAACTGTAAGAAAACATTAAATTATGGCGGATTCTGCGGCAACTGAAGTAGTTCCTCCCCACAGTGATGCGCCAGTTTCCAACAGCAACCTCAGCGAAAATGCAACAGATACTACAACCCCAAATGTATCTGAAACACAACAGCAAACAGGCCGAGAAACAGCCTCAACTTCTCAACAATCTACTACTGCTAATGCGCCAGCAGCTCCAACACAACAACAACCGCCTCAACCACCTCCAGCTCGGCAACCTGCTGCTGTCCAAATCGATGTAAATCAAATGGCTAATGTTATTAGTGTTAGTTATTTGGCCGCCAATGGCCTTAATAATCAACGCAATCGTGGCGGTGGTGTAGCCGGTGTTAATATTGGTGTTGGCGCACCGGGTCAGGTAAAAATGTTTTGTTTATCAGCTTTTAAGAATTTAATAATTAATATTCTTTACTTTTACTTCCAGAACAACATTATGAACATGCGTAATCGTTTGTTTCATGCCATTTACTTTAAAGTGGCTTTAATATATGCCCAAATGTTTCCCAAGTGAGTAAAATATTATTTTCAGAACTCTCTAGACAGTCAGGTGTTAGAGACCTGCGCCGAACGACTGTAAGCCGGCTTAGCGGGATAAAAAATGAAGTTCGCTTCAATATAGCCGTTGTTTTTTTATATAACCTCCTTAGTAATTTCATTAAATACCTATTCGGAATTACAATTTTAATTTATTTTATTTATTATAAGAGCCGCCGGTTACATTTCTGACTGATCTTCGTCGTTTTCAACTTTGGTCAGTGATGGTCAGTGGTGTATATATAAATTGAAATTACTAAAGTGGATACAGTGTATATAAACGGGGGCTAATTTCAGGCCTACTTAGGCTAATTAATGTTGCGCATTAAGCATTTATTGGGTTTATTTATTTCCTTAACGATTTCTTATTCTTTTTTTCAGACCTTTTCAACGTATCTTGGAGTATTTTTTCTTAATTAAAGCCTTGCTATTTTTTTCGGCTCTGGTTTATATACACATGTCATTTATTAAAAATCCAGCAACTTGCTTAGAACATGTACAAGATTGGCCACGAGATGGTGTACTAAGGTGAGTCATATTTTTTATTATTTATTTTTGGTTTAAACTTTACCACTTTATATTATTAAGGATTGTTCGCATAAAATCTGTTATCTTAAATGCTTCTATTGTAAAAAAGCTTTTGAATACTTTTAAACACAAATTTGTATTATAATTATTAATATATTTAGGAATATATACAAGAAGAAACTAAAATTAATTTATTTTTGTTTTGATGGATCGCAAAAATCAAGTACAACGCTACCACACTTTTTACCTGTCTTCTCCTTCACCAGTATGGATTTCACAAAATGCACCATTACCACTTAGCTCTCACAGGGCTTAAACCAGCAGAGACCTTCTGAAGGGTGATCCTTTTGACGCTTGAATTATCTAAAGCTTCGCAGTCAGCCATTATATTCTCTCCCATGATATCCAGCAATCCACAACAATATGAAGAAAAGGTAGTTAACTATCTGAGTGGACGTCAGTCGGCTTTTAAGCAAACGCTCAAAGCTCAAAGAGTTATACAAGGAGTCCTGAGGGCGGGTTCTTGTCACCATTCTATCCACCGGAATGACCCGAGTTCACTCGGCCAAGCACTGTCAAGCACTACATCTCTACATCTTACTACATCCAGTGCTGATATTCAGCCGGTTCGGACCGGTTCGCTCGAACCGGTTGTTAAAATTTTAAAAATTTTGCGAACCGGTTGTTGCATATTCACCCTTCTCGTGAATAAAAATTCCATATGAAATTTGTTGGGGTGATTATGTTTTTTGTTTTAACGGTTTTATATAATGTGTATTTATCAAGGTGATTAGTCTCGGCAACAAACACAATATTGTTCAGTTGTTCATTGTCCAAACGTACAAACAAATGAATTTTATTTTGGTCATACATTGGATTCTTGGATGATGATGTTTTCGATAGCGTTTTCTTTAATCTTTTGAGAAAAAAATAAAGCAATTTTTTTTTACTTTTATTTTGCAAAATCAAAACTATTTTTTTATTAAACAAAAGTTTATATCATTTCCTTCAAGAGGTCTGTTACTGGGATGCGACTTTAAAATTTTCGCTATTTTTATCAAAATTTGGCAAAAATATAATTTTTTTAAGCGAACCGGTTGTTAATTGTTTCGAATATCACCACTGACTACATCCACAGGGATTTGACAACTGCACTTTAATGTTGATGGCACTCAATATTAATAACATATATATTTTTTTTTTTTAATACATTTCATTTATTTATTGAATCTTCAGAAAAGAAAATAATAAGTCCAGCCAGTGCTAGACAAAATATTATGATACTACAAAAAATTTATATCACAAGTGGGTTTGGATGGTGTTCAAGTTTGCTGACATATTTTGAGGCGTATTTTTTAAGTTCGACTTTCACCAAAGGAATGCCTAGATCTTTGTAAATTCTAGAATTTTTAACGTACCATGGAACTGCAGTAATTGTACGTAGAATCTTATTTTGACCCCTTTGAACTTTTTCAATGTTGGATGTTGAGGCAGAACCCCATAATTGAATTCCATAACACCAGATTGGCTTTAGAATTGCATTGTACAATAAAAGTTTGCAATCCAACTTTAATGTAGAATTTCTGCCGATTAGCCAATTAATTTGCACTGCTTTTAATCTCATCTGAGTAAGTTTTGCGTCGATATGAGACTTCCAAGTTAAACGACGATCGAGGTGGATTCCGAGGTATTTGACTTCATTGTGTTGCGGGATAATTTGATTATTTATTCTGATGAACGAGCAGGTATCTTTTCGCAATGTGAAAGTTATATGAATACATTTCTGTTCGTTAACCCTGATTTTCCAAAGCTCAAGCCAATTCTCTAGCTTATAAACATACTTCTGCAAGTTCTGTGATGCTATTTGATGGTCCTTATGAACGCTAATAAAGGCTGTATCGTCTGCAAAAGTTGAAGTATGTATTATGGGGTCTAACGGCATATCGGATGCATAAATCAAATATAAAGTTGGACCCAGTATGCTACCCTGGGGTACTCCTGCTTCAATTGGCTGAGCGGGGCTTAAAAAATCGCCTTCTTTGATTGTAAATTTGCGACCATATAAATAACTTTCCATGAGTTTATGGGTGTTAGCAGGCAGAGTTAATTTTATTTTGTGCATTAAACCGTCATGCCAAACTTTGTCGAACGCTTGCGACACATCAATGAAAAGGGCGGAGCAGTATTTTTTCTCTTCAAACGACCGTCTTATCACATTTACCAATCTGTGTGTTTGTTCGATGGTACTGTGTTTAGCTCTGAACCCGAATTGGTATTAATAACATATGCCGAGGAAGTCCGAATATTGCACAAATTCCGACTGAAAAACCTAAAAATGTTGGTGGTCGCCTTTGAAAGCGAAAGAAATAATATGTGTCACTCTAGTTTAGTTGTTTGAAAATCATTTTTACATACATATGTTTCATCATCTACAATAAGGCTGTTGAATTTGGTTAGAACTTTTTGGTAAAAACTGTATGTATGTTCATTTTATAGGACCACTATTCTACGTTCTAATAGTCTAATTAGAAGATAGGTTTGACAACTAGCATCCACACTTATTCTACTTGCGGTTCTTACACTATTGTTGTATGTATTTCTTTGTGCGGCCATTATAGGTAAGACCCGGATTTACTTTGTAAGTTCGTGGTTAATTTTGATAACAATTTTACTTTCTCTTTGTTTATGATATATTCTTACGGCTAGCTTGTACGGTTTTATAACAGTACTATTTGGAAATTAAATCAAGAAATTAGTGCAGGATTTGTTTTCTGTTTGGATTTTTCTTTGCTCAGAGCACTCAGCAAATATATTCCGAGAGATTAAATTTTTAGACAGAACAATGTAATTTATATTTTAAAAACAAATCACTGTCCGTACTTTATGTGAACAATGCTTTACTATCTCTATTTTTTATCTCTCTAGACATAGCTGTTAATTAATGATTAATAAGCTTAATGATTAGTAATCGAATTAAAATTGTTTTGTTTCTGTTTTAATTGATTAACTAATAGCCTGTTCAGCGGTCTCGAACGATAACGTTCGCTTAGATAAGACTTAAGACACAAACTTTTTATCGTATCTATTTTTTTTACTCAATCAAGTCTGTTTATTCCACAATCAAGTTTGTGTCTTAAGTTATCTAAGCGAACGTTATCGTTCGAGACCGCTGAACAGGCTATAAGATTAGTTCTCGAAATTAAGGATTAATAATCGATTAGGATTAAATTTAGGTCAGGATTAAAGAGGATTTATTTGGATTAATTTATTTTTTAAAAATAATCCTAAGATTAATACATTTAATCTAAAATATTAATCGATTAATAATTTAGATTTATTTGGATTAAACAGGATTAATCTATAATCAAAAAGAAAAAAAAATTGGTTCATGTAGTTCAGGTGCATTTAACAAAAAAAAATTAACAATTCAGGATTAAACAATTAATAAAACAAATTATTATAAGTAAACAAACATGAAAGTTGATGAAACTTATTATATAGAGTTGCCAAAAAAACAATTAATCCTGTTTAATACAAATAAATCTTAATTATTAATCGATTAATATTTTAGATTAAATGTATTAATCTTAGGATTATTTTTAAAAAATAAATTAATCCAAATAAATCCTCTTTAATCCTGACCTAAATTTAATTCTAATCGATTATTAATCTATAAAAATTAAGTCAATATTAATTAATCGATTAAATTAAAAAAAAACAAATTAATTAATTGATTATTAATTGTAATCCAAATTTAACAGCTATGCTTCTAGACAGCGAAATATAGCATTTTAAATTATTATTATAACTTCAATAAACTTGAAATCTTTATTATTTCCTTACAGAGTTGAAGTTATACCAAATTTAGATAAACGTTTGGAAATCTATGAAAAGAATCAAGCGCATGAAAACTTCATGCGTAAACTTCAATACGACTAGTAAGTTCTAGAAATATTTTTTTTTAAATTAATTTTAATTTAAACAACTTATACAAAATTTTATTTTTTAAAAACTTTATGCTGCATAAGTCTGTTTTTTATAATCTAATAACTGGTTTTTTACATCTACTGAAGCCTTTAAATTTTATAAACTTTAACAAAAATTACAGTTTTTATGGCATTGGACCGAAAACTAAAAATCAATTGTATCATCATCAATATGCCACAAATGAAACTTACACTTACTATTTGCAACACGAGTCTACTTATGCCGATTACTTAAAATATAAACAATTAAATAATGAATATAATGAGAATAATGATGATGGTGAGTAATTAAATGAAATACAAAATCTTATTTGCTACTAAATGTTTTTCTCTTTTTGGGATGTCATTTTAGATGAACAGTATATTGTGGAGTATTCGTTGGAATATGGTCATTTACGTTTATCGCCCACCACACGCAAACGCTTGCAAATACCGGTGCGTGTTGTGCAATTGGATCCCTTAAATAACAAGTGTTTTGGGGATACATTTAGTAAATTTCTTTTAAAAGAATTACTGGGGTAAGTACATATTTAGTTTTAAGTTTTTACGAATGCAAAATCACAGTGAAAAAATATACATACATATGACAGGCATTTAATACAATAAAGGCAATTGTTCACATCTTTAAATCCGCCCACTTTCGTTTTTTTTAAGAAGCTACGGTTACAAAATCTATTTTTATATGAAAAATATAAAATCGTAATAATCTGCAATCACTTATATTTCCCCTCAAAATTTGATTTTTATATGAAAAACATAAAGAACAAAACATGTTCTTTTGAAATGATAATAATCGGCGATCACATATATTGCTTATCAAAAATCTATTTTTATATGAAAAACATAAAATCGGCCGTAGTTCCTTTAAAAAAACTTCAGAATTGGTTTTAAAACCGACAAGAAAAAAATGCTTTGGTGTCATAGGGCACTGCTACACGTTCAATAAATATTAAGATATTTCTAGTATCACGATATTTATTGAACGTGTAGCAGTGCCCTATGACACCAAAGCACTTTTTCTTGTCGGTTTTAAAACCAATTCTGACAATATTGGTTTCTATGACACCCCTGATTGTCGATGAGACTTGGATTTCGCTTTGTACGTAACTGGTTTCTTAAAATATAATTTTTGTTAAAAGAACAAAAGGTGGTAGCAACCTGGTTTTTTGATACTGTTGCTTATCTAGAATCCAAAGGATACTCTTATCTCCACGGTACAACTTAGCGACCATGATAAACAAATTCATTTAATGTTTTTAAATAATAATTTAAGTTATTTTTTTTTATTTGCGTTTGGTCAGCTATGATGATTTATTAATGGCCTCGGTACGCGTTATAGCGGAACAAGAAGAGAATAAGGGTTATTTGCGTAATGTTATAACCGGTGAACATTATCGTTTTGTTTCAACATGGTGGACAGCTTGGAGTTCATATCCCACAGCATTTTTTGTGATGTTATTATTTGTAAGTAGTATGCAGTAAATTTAAAATACTTTATTATTGGTTATAAAATTGTTGGTCTTTTTTTCTGTACTTTTTTCACTAGACCTTTTCAATTTCGATGTTATTAAGATTTTCCCATCATCAAATATTTGTTTTTATAGGTATGTATGTATGTTCATTTATCAACTGAGACGCAGGTTAATTTTTTTTGATATTATTTCATTTCTACTCATGCCATTTGTGTGTTTGTAAACTTTGATTTATAATGTATTTTAAAACTCTGTTCTTTTTTATTTATTTCATTTAGTGGATCTTTTGCAAATGTTGGAATTTAATGTTACTGCTCGTTTTCCTATAGCACCTTTATTAATTGTCATTTTAGCTTTAGTGGGTAAGAAGAAATACAATAATAAACATACATACATACATACATATGTATTTTAATTACACATTTGCGTTGTTCCACAAAAAGTTCAAATTATAAATTTCTGACTGACTATAAGTGGAACAAAGCTTTTCATAAATAATTTCTAATTTCTTATTTTTATGTTTATTATGTTTATTTTTGCTGCCTTTAGGCATGGAAGCTATAATGTCGGAATTTTTCAATGATACTACCACAGCATTTTACATAATATTAATTGTATGGGTGGCCGATCAATATGATGCCATTTGTTGTCACACCAGTATTACCAAACGTCATTGGTTAAGGTAAGTCTAAATAATACGATAATTAGCCTAAAGAAAGTAATATCAAAATTAGCTCAAATTTAGCTTACCATTGTA
The DNA here is from genome assembly GCA_916048285.2 of Bellardia pandia. Taxonomy (NCBI): domain Eukaryota; kingdom Metazoa; phylum Arthropoda; class Insecta; order Diptera; family Calliphoridae; genus Bellardia; species Bellardia pandia. The sequence continues at coordinate 13,454,460 of OU696533.1, forward strand.
AACACATTTCGGCATGTCTATACATTTTTATTTACAATAATTTGCGCCTTTAAACTAACTCCCTAATTGATACATACATATATTTTTTAAAGCAATTTGCATTTATAACCCAAATAAACACTTTAAGTAATAACATCAGAAAATATCTTTTTAAAAATCATTAATTTACAAGCCATTTAATTGTGTTTAACAAACGAAAGGTTTGTTGTCCTTTCGATGAAACATAATTTAAAGCAATTTAAAAACTTTAGATTTAATTAATTAATGCATAACTACGGCTACATTTGATAAACAAATATGTACCTCCTTGTACATTATTATATAGGGTGTTTTTTTTAGATGTATAAAACTTTGAAATTAAATAAAACAAAGATGATTTTGTTTAAAGTTTATTCGAAAGGAAATCTGCTGGCTTTATAACTTAAATATTACTTTTGGAGCTAGTCGGAGGTAGTCTAATCTAGAGGTCCAATTTTCAATGAGTTTTTTCAGCATTTGTGGCCGTATTTCGGCAATAACGCGGCAAATATTGTCCTCCAAGTGGTCAATCGTTTCTGGCTAATCGGCGTAGACTAGCAACTTCACATATCCTCACAGAAAATAGGCAAGCGACGTTAAATAGCGCGATCTTGGATCACAATTTACGGGTCCGAAACGTGAAACTATGCGGTTACCAAACGTTTCCTTCAATAAATCAATTGACATGTTGTGCCGTCTTGTTGAAACCTAAATAGGCCGGGCACGATTGATTGGAGGACAACATTCGCCGCATTATAGCCTATATATTGATAAATGTTGGAAAAAGTTATCAAAAATTTAACCTCAAGAATGGACTATGTCTGAGTCAGTCATATTTAAATTATAATGCTGGAAGAAGATGTATAGAACTTTGTTTTATTCCATTTCAAAGTTCTATATATCTAAAAAAAAAACACCCTCGATATGTATTTCGAACAGAACCATGATTTTCAAAATAAATTTGCACAATTTGGAAGCGTCACTCTATTCGTGAAATGCCAAACCACTGATGGCAAACATGGTGCAATTGTACTTTTTTTTTTGATACATTTTAAACACAGTTGGTACCGTGGTACTACCACGTGTCATATGGTACAATTTCAAAATACTGTTGCATAAAAATTTGGTATTTCAGATGAAACAGATAAATATCAGCCATGTCACAGAATTTAATTCCGTTCAGAAGTGGAATTATTTCCGTATTTTGCTTCTAAAGAAAAAATAAAACGAACAATTGGTTTCATTCCGAACAAATTTTTCGTTTTGCTTTTTCTATAGAAGCAGAAAATGGAATTAATTCCACTTCCGAACGGAATTATTTTACTGTGACATGGCTGTATATCATATAAGTTACTATTTGTGTAAAGAAGATTTTAATAAATTTCATGAACATTTTGGAACTGATATCAATTTGATCTTAAAATATGCATCTATAAGATGATTATTATAATAAATTTTTGTTTGAATTATCGAACAATATGAGTGTTTGACATATTCATTTACATTAAATGATAAAGCTTAAAGTGTAGTTAATCAGGATTTCAAAATCGTTAGAAGTTAACTCTTCTATTTCTTTTATTCTTACAATAATAATTCTAGTTGTTTTGGAAACATATATAGGTATTTACCAAGGTTAACTTTGCGCAAATGACTCGATACTTCATAAATAAGAATATTTTTAGATAATCGCGACAATTAACGCAATAATGTTGCTATAAGATATATCGAATTTTCGATAAAGTAAATTTGTGGTAAAGTTTTATGATTATTTTACAAATATTAATAATGGTACCATGGAGGTCTAAAAAGTACATTTTATTTATATAGTTGGTACGAAAAATAAAAACCCATTTCCATCACTGTGCCAAACTAAACTAAACAGCTGACAAAATGACCGCCAGTGACAAAAGTGTTACCAACATAAAGTTCTATACATATAGGAAAAAAACACCCTATATGTATTTGGTTTCCACTCAATTTTGTGTTTTAATAATGTTTAATTTATTAAAACACCCAAAAATTAAAAACAAAAATCATTCATAATTAAAATGTTATTAATTTAATATTCCTTGGTTTTCCTTTTTAATTTTCAAGCTAAAAAAAGATCCACACGATACGATATTTAATGAATAATAATGATAAAATTAAATGTATAGCAATGGTAACAATAACAACGACAACAACAAAATCCTTATAGAGCATGAACAACTCAATTATTGTTAATAAGCAAATTAATTTGAAACAATATTGATATCTGATAAAGCAACATAATACTAAAAAACATATTTGTGGATTATTCATTTATTCTTTCCAGATCGTAAAACAGCCTATTAGCCAAAAATTCTTATAGAAAGCTCTTAAACTTAAAAGCATATTTTTCACATAACGCAATACGAGTATTTACAGCTGCTTTTTTTGGTTTCCCTGTTAAGCACATTCAAATCTTCTCATTTGTCCCTCAAGTAAACCACAATTACAAACCAACAAGTGTTTCTATTACGTTTTAATAAATTTATTACAGCATTTTTTCCTGTGCATAGTTTGTTGTTGTTGTTGTAAGTTTAACCGATGGCACTTAATAAGGCTTTCCTTGTTCAATTTTTTTTCTCAGCATTTTTCTTGTATTTTTCTTTTGATAGCTTTTATCAAGAGTATTGGGGGTATATACATGTATGTACATACTCGTATATGGGTGTTTCCACAGAAAATGACCCCTTACAGCTCAAAACTAAAATTATTATTTTTAATTTATTTTTCCACTAATATTACACAAAATAAATGTATCTGTCATTTTCCGAAGGATTAAATTTAATTTTCTTTATACTAATAAAAATATGCTACTTTTTGTTACCCATAATAAATGAATTCAAACACAAAAAACGTTTAACTTTTTATAATGTAGCGACTGTTACTTTTTAAAAAAAATTTCTTTTTGTTATTAATTTCCTTTGGTTTGAAAATAAACCCATTCCTTAAAAAAAACATTTCAAAGAATTTAATAAGAGTTTTTACTTGACACCTCCTGTGCAAAATTTTACAATACATGATGTTTGTTTCCGAAATTTGAAAACAGCACATTTATAAAGTAACAACCGTTAAATTTTTAATGGTCAAAAAAAGTATTGAAATTACATTTTTTATGAATTCTTTCGATTGCTACCGATGCTTGAACTTTCGTAGGTCCAAAATTAAGCAATCCTCGTGGCATATTTGCTTAGGTTGCAATTTTATTTAAAAAATCTCCGAAAATCGGTAACGACCGTTACTTTGGAAACACCCATATAGAAGTTTGTGATTCCATTTGTAATTTTTATAATATTCATTTGCAATCCTAGCGTTTAATAGAGAGGGAAGGATGTTCATATAATAATGTTTCTCTTTACGTATGTTATTTGGAGTATAACTTAAAATGGATTTTTCTTTAATTTTTAAGTTTTATTTGAAAACACATGCACAATATAAATTTTTTCAAAGTATTAGCCATTATTAGCTTTGACCTTTGCCCATCTTAATGGCATCATATGGATTCCGCGCCAATGTCCTTGCTCATATTTTAAGGCCAAGAACGAATCAAGCCATTTTAGGATACCTGAAGTGAATCGTATTCCAGAGAGAGCGTTTTGCATCGATCCAAACAGATAATAGTCTGATGGTGCAAATTCTAGACTATAAGTCTGGTGAGGCAAAACCTCCCAATATTTTCTTTCTAGAAAACGTATTACGCTTTCATGACCGATTGTATATTCTGGGTATTTTTCGGCCAATGCTAGCTTTAAACGAATCAGTTGCATTCGGTACAGGTTCCCTGTGATGGTCCGGCCAGATTTCAGCAGCTCATAATAGATAGGACCCTTTTGGTCCCACCAAATACATAGTATTCCTTAAGGTATGGTCACACATGGAAAATATTTACTCAAAAAAGCGTAACCACTTGTTTTAGCACAAATATGTTTGATGTTGATTACTCTTACAAGAGTTTTTAGTAAGATCAAACAGCATCAAATAAAATAAAACTAAATATTTGTTGTGTCTTGTCTTTAATAAACGAAGTTTTTTTTAATAAATAAACGAGTTCGAAAATATTTTATTTAGTGGTTACGTCTTTTTCGTGTCGATTCAGCTGGCTGGCCGGGCTTACGATCTCTTACGCTTTATGTTATCGTAATGGATTAATTTTTCGTCGCAAGTAATGATTCGATGCAAACATGATTTCCATTTAAAAATCGTCTCTCAAGTTCTCTTGGCTTTTATTAATATGTTACCTACTTCCCCAGCTTTTGGATGAATTGTGCTGTTCGAAATCCTTTTGAAATAGCTGCTTAAGTAGCTCCCAATGATTTTGCAAGTGCTTGTTGCGTTTGACAACAATCTTCATGGAGTGAAGACTTTAATTCTAGGTTTTCAAACTTTTTTGGCTGGCCTGGGCGGTCTTTGTTTTCCGTGTGAAAATCACCACTTTTGAACGGCACAAAAGATCTATCGCACGTTAAAATTAATGGAGCACATTTACCATAAGCTATGGTGAGCAATCAAATCAATAAAGAAGTAAAGCAAAACTTCCGGCACAAAATTCGACATTTTCGAAGCAAAAAAAAAACATTGTTGTTTACACTACTATATAATGCTTAATAACTAAGTAAGAAACCATCTTTGTTTTATTTCATTTTAAAGTTCTAAACATCTAAAAAAACACAAAACCATGATTTTCAAAATCACTTAACAGCTGACAAAATGGCCACCTGTTAAAAAAGTGTTGTCAACTTTTTGTTCTATACATTTAAAAAAACACCCTATTGCGAAGTAATATTTTGTTCCTTGTTTGTATTTGTATCTTTTGCCTTTTCGTGTTGTTGCTCTTAATAGTGGAAGGCCAATGTAAGCGGCATGCGGCCGCGGTCGGCAATCAGCTGCTTTTTGAACAAAAGTTGAACAAAATTCTACTTTGCCGCTTCTCACAGCATTGTCAGACTAAGTAAATTGCGATACTTCAAAATTTTTGTATGAATAATTTTGTAAAAAAAACAAAACACTGGTAATACTGTTGCCGCCCGCGGCCGCATGCCGCTTATATTGGCCTTCCACTATAAGGAGTCGAGTCGTAATAAACTACATAAATTCTACATGTTGTTGCTGTTGTTGTTTTTTACGAGCGAGGTCTGATCAAAATATAACCGTTATTTTAAATTTTTTCAAAAAGTATTTATTTGTTCATCAATAACTATCTTGTCCCCTTCAAAGTAAACCCCCTCAGATATAATACATTTATACCATCGTTTTTCCAATCCTCGAAACACTTCTGCGCTTTTTGGTATCGCCGACAGCTCCTGTTTTTTTTCCTCTTATCTTCTCAATCGTAGCAAATCGCTTTCCTTTCATCGGTGTCTTCAGTTTTGGGAAGAGGAAAAAGTCAGCGGGGGCCAAGTCCGGCGAATACGGTGTTTGAGGCATGATAATGATGTTGTTGTTGGCCAAAAACTCACGCACAAGCATCGATGTGTGAGCTGGTGCGTTATCATGGTACAAAATCCATGATTAGTTTTTCCAGCGCATAACTTCAAGGTAGTATTCCTTATTGACCGTACGACCTTGTGGCAATAATTCATGATGCACCACGCCATTGCAGTGGAAAAAAACAGTAAGCAAAACCTTCACATTTGACCGAACTTGACGTGCTTTTTTCGGTCTTGTCTCTTCTGGACGTTTCCATTGGGATGATTGGGCTTTGGTTTCAATGTCATATCCATACATCCATGATTCGTCACCAGTTATAACCTCTTTGAGGAAATCTGGATTGTCGTTGACGACGTTCAACAGCTCCTGAGCGCTGTGCATACGCCGTTGTTTTTGCTCAAAATTTAGAAATTTTGGAACAATCTTCGCTGCCGTGCCGAACAATATGCCAACATCGTCAGCAACCTCTCTGATAGTGATTCGACGATTATCCAAAATCATTTTCTTCATTGCTTCAATGTTTACATCAGTTGTCATCGTCATTGACATCTTCTCGGCCTTCCTTAAACCGGTTATACCACAATTCAACTTGTGTTCTGCTCATAGTAGACTCGCCAAACGCCACAGTCAACATTTCAAATGTCCTTGCGCATTTCATTTAATTTTTTACACAAAACTTAATACAGTTTCTTTGATCCGTTTTTTCGAATAGTCAAAAATCGAAGAGCACACCTAAACACGACTAACCTTTTTAGCTGTCAAAAACAAACTGACAATCCAAAATGGCTGATATTACCAACATACATGACAGACATGTCTATCAACATAACAGAAAAAAAAAATGCGAAAATCGAATATACGTAACTCACGAAATTTGAAAATAACGGTTATTTTTTGATCAGACTTCGTATAGTTCTGATAATATCGTTTCGAAAATTAACTTTGGTTTGGTTTCATTGGTTATAACAGCTTTACCCCTAAAGGGTTTTTGCTATCATCCTACACAAGGCTTAAATTACAAAATTCTTAATTTGTCTTAATTGTAATGTGCCTGCCAGTACACTGGAGTCTGCAGTTTGTTAAAGCAACGTAGAAAACTCTCAGAAAGCAATAATCATAAAAAAACAATAAACTCAACTAAACTATGAAACTATAAACATTAACAGCAGTAACAACAACATTTTAAATGCAAAAAAAGAAGACAAGAAAATAGGCCAAAATGGTTTTAATTGTGTAAAGTAAGGTATGGTAAATGTTAATTTATCTTAGAGTTACAGTTACACTTACTTATATATATTACTAGCTAAACCCGGTGTGCTTCGCTACCCCCTCGCAAAACGCGCAAAGATATACACATTAAATTTCTTATGTGCACCCTCCACACAGACCCCAATCACCCCTGAAAATTTCAATGAAATCGGGCAAACCGTCTAGGAGGAGTATGCGAACAGGAAGTTTTGCCACTTAATTTTATATATATAGATATACGATTTTTAGTAATTATGGCGGTATTTCAATTTCAGTAAATACACCTTTTGGCTAGTAGTATTTTCAATTTCAAACTCTAATTGCGACCAGCAATATTGGTCCATAAATATAAGTGAAGTTAGTAAGTTATCAATAAAATTTCTATGGGTCTTTAAATAAAGATAAAGATAAATATTGTAAGTTATTAGTTTCAAGTCACTGAAACATAACATAAGTTTATTAACGGAAACTCAGTTTAATTATTACGATTCGGTTTTTGTACCTCAATGCAACTGTAACGAAGTGAACTACATATTTTAATTCGTTATTATATTATTTCTTGTACTTAACTATAACTTGTATATGCGTAGCAAGCAATAAGCGTCCAACCAACCAACCACCCACCCAACCACTGGTCAAAAACAAAAAGAAAAAAACAAGAAAAAGAACAGTATTCAGAAACAACTTCAATACCATTATAACATCATCATTTAAGTCAACATTCTAAATAACAAACCACACAAAAACACCATCACAAAGTAAGTTGATATTCATAGGTATCCCAAGGATGGATGGCTAATGGAAAGGATGGAAGGGAATGGAATGGGATGGGATGGGCTTTGATGGGATTTTGGGTGTGGGGGTGATTGAGGGTAAAATTGCAAACGAGAAAAACCCAGCCATTAGTAAACATTTAAATAAGCGCTTCGATAAACAAAATAGAACAACAAAAATTTATGCACTGACATAACAATCTAATAACAACAACAACATCAACACCAGAACAACAAACAGTAATAATATAAATTGATTGTGGAAAAACTAAATAGAAAATAAAAATTTTAGGACCAACAATCAACCGTTTATTTAACACAACTTTTACTTTACTTTTCTACATACAAACGTCCTCATGTATCTAAAAGAAATCCTTATATATTCAAAATAATAATAATAATAATAATAATAATAATAATAATAATAATAATATCTCTTAAAATATTTTAAATTTATGTTCTAAAGGAAATCAGGACATGTGATAGCGGTTTGAATGTTCATTTGCCCCTGCGTTTGAGTTGAATTAGATTTTTCAAAGACCTTAGATAACCTATCATTTCACTCCATTTTATTATCAAAAATCAGTAAATGTAGCCTATAAAACACTGAGATTTTAGTGAAAACTGCTTTTCAACCCAACATTTTTACACAAAATTAGACTTTTGGAAACACCTAGATACTGTGAGCGTCAAAATAAAGTCAACAAACACATATTATTAAAAGTAAAGCTTCATTATATTAATATTATTATTTTTATAAAAGAAAATTATATTGCATTTTTATATACATTTAAGTAGAATTGAATTGACAAAAAAAAGGAAACCAAAACAAAGGCGTGTACGTTTAGCAGATCTTTGCATCAAAATGGCCTACATGACAAGGTAGAGTTGCATGTAACAAGTCCTTTATATCAAAGAACAACCAAACCAAACGTTTGAATTTCGCAAAAAAATATATGAACGAGCCTCAAATTTTTTGCAATAATATTCTTTTCACCAATGAAAGTAAGTTGGAAATATTTGGAGTTAAAAACCGCCAAAATATATGCGAAAGCCAAAAGACTAAATTTCTCAGAATATTTGAAGAAGTCACCATTTGTGGTGACCATCTGAATATATTACTCCATACACGGATTTTGATAGGGTATTCAAGGTCTTAATTCCCTCCAGGAGTGAGTGGAATAGGGGTAATCTCGTGCACAAATATGACACTAGGATATACACAGACGGTTCTAAGATGAGCTGCGGTGTTGGTTCTGGGGTCTTCTGTGACGAATCTGGGGTAGACATCTCGTATCGTCTTCCGAATGAGTGTAGTGTTTTCCAGGCGGAAATTTTTGTAATCATGTCAGCTTGTAATACATTACACGATCATAACATTAGAGGCAATATAGGTATTTTTTTTCGACAGTCAGGCGGCACTCGTTCTCACTTAATGCCTACACAATTTCATCTTCACTAGTTAGGCAATGTAGAAATTCTCTGTCAAGGCTAGATCGTCTATCTGACATTACCTTGGTCTGGGTGCCTGCGCATAGGAACCACTACGGTAATGAACGGGCAGACAAACTAGCCAGAACGAGATCTGCTTTAGATATATCCGATGTGGTCTCAGTGGCAATTCCACTGGGGACTATCAAAGGTATTATCTTCAGACATTTTCTTACAAAGGCTGAGTATAGATGGGGTAATTTAGACACATGTAGGATAGCCAAGTTGATGTGGGACACTGGACGTAAGCACGCAAATCGCCTGGGACTCCCTTTTAACGACCATTGTCGTAGTTCTAAGGATAGGGAAAAAGTGGAAACGATTTCCCACCTTCTCTGCGAATGCCCAGCCCTGAGTATCAAGAGACATAAATTCATGGGAAACTATACATTGAACAACCTTGGTGAGGTAGCCGGGTCAAAACTCAATGACCTACTTAGATATCTCACAGCTACAGTATGTTGTATACGACATTAAATCTGACGAGTGGTGTGGTCTTTTAAAACGGAGTCCCTTCGACTCTACTTAAGTGTTTGCACGTAGTGAACTACCACGTAAACCAACCAACCAATCACCACCGTTTGTGGTATGTTAACACTTGAATTTTTTGTTAAAAATTATGGTGAGCATAAATCCTTTTCTTCTTTTGGTTATTTTATCTATAATCAACATAAGGCGGAAGAAGAGATTTTGAAAGATTTCACTTGTGTTCTTGCAGCAGAAATCACACAATTTTCTATTCAATGTCTTGCCTAGTTTAGATGAGAACAGATTTAAACAAATCGTGTGCGGCTTAATTGGTATTGGTTTCAAACAATTCCAAATAATTTTACTCTGTGATGTATTTTTTTCAAAAGTAAATAAAAATCAGCTGTTTAGTTAAATGCACAATTGAACAATGCAAGTATACGAGTCCAAATTGTTGGGCAAATTTACGAAGTATGTGTAAATAATTTTTCATGTAAGTTTGCGAAACTTTTAAACGATATCATGAGGACCTTTATGTTCTTTTAAATTTGTACTTGTATCTAGTATGTATAGTAAAACAATTTTGTAAACAATATTAGGTGTTTCTTTTATATCCGAAATATTCTGACATTTTTTCAACTAAGGATTTGTGACTAGTTGTTGTTTTTTTTAACTGTTCTAGGCTTCCTATCAATAATTAGATCCTTCTTCAACTTTCTGGTCCAACTGTAAATATACTTTTTGATCCTTTGATATTTATATCTTCTTTACCGCAAGAGGTAAAATTTTAAATATCCACTGGCGAAAAATTTCATTCTGATCGAACGTGAAATCAGTTCCATATTTTGATTTTTTAAGAATAAGTTTTTAGAATGAAATCACTAAGTGCAATTGATATTTCTATATAAGGATTTGCCGCTTTATGGCAGCTAACTCTCGAAAATCACTTTAAAGTCTATAGGTCTTGTAGAGATGTTAGTATCGAGATAACTACATATAAACTTTTTATTTAGCCATACTAAAGTCCTTACTTTGTCATAAACAATACATTCTTTTAATGCTCACATTTCCTACTGACATACAAATATAAAGATATGTAAATAAATAGAAAAACCATGGCATATACATCGATATATATGTACATACATATGTATGTATGTATATCTTGTTGTTCCGTTTTTCGCAACACAATTTATGTCTTAATATTAATGACTACGCACGTTAAAGTACTTTAATCGAGAAAACTAACCAACGAACCTTTTTCGAAAGTGGTAAAATTAATGCCATCATGCTACAACATTTCTAATACACCCAATGCCAGAGTAGAGTAGTCAATATTTGGATTGCTTTGTTTTGTTTTATATTTTTTTTCACTCTCTGAACGGGCTGGTTCCTTTTGTTTGCTGGGTGATGATGGGTGAAACCATATTAAACCCAAGGTTTGGTGGACTGATGACGATGGTTTGTTGTTTGTTTATATATGTGTGTGTGCGTGTAACCTTTCCATTTTCTCTGTTTGTCGTCTTTACCACATAATTTCACCCCCCATTTAACCATATTTTCTGGTGGCTTTTTGTGGCTCCGAAAATGTTAGTAAATTTAAAAATTATAGAACAGCATAATTGTTAAGTTTCTAGAGAATATTTAGTAACTTCACTTACTTTAATACTATTTACTGGTGCTGACTAACGTCAGCTGAATAATTGACATCAATTATTCATTTAGTTTTTGGTATTTAATTTATTTGCTTGTTGCGGACATAACTTAAATGGCTAACAACCATTTACGAAACCGAAAATAGTCTCATTTAAATCAAGGTTTTTACTTAATACACTTACTAGGTACCATTTATAAATTATAATTTTCAATTCTCCAAAGGGAAGAATATTTTATTAACTCAAGTAGAAAGAACTATGTAGCAACAGCAGCCACTTAAACAATTGTATGCAATGCTGCCACATTGGATGGCTGTTCGCTGGTTGGAGTTTGTGCCGCAGACAATGTTAATTGCTGAAACTTTAAAGTGAAGGAAAACACATTAATTCTACTCATTATAAGTACATTTCAAATGAATAATTTAAAGTTACATTTTACCTCCCTATAATTGATACAGTTAAGTTAGCTTGTTAAAGTCATTAGTTTTAATTAACTCCGCTAAAATGTGATTGAATTTGAAAAAATTTCGAAATTGAAGAAAAAAATTACTTTAAAAGCACAAAGTAGCACATAAAAAATAGAAATAAAAAGTGAATTTATGTAGAATATTTAAACTGGTTAAAAACTAAAACTCAGTAAAAAACAACAAAGTTATTTTGAAACTCATATCAGCAGATGTTTGTTTTGCAATAGAAAGGAGTTTAAATAAAAAAAAAACCAGGAAATTTCCAGCCATAATACAAAAAGTAGGATCTAAAACATGTTCACATTTCAATTTAAAATTTTTAAAATTTATTTAAAAATATACACTGGCGTGCAACACCGAGTGCATGTTCAATATGATTCATTCACTGACCCGGCTGACAAAGCTTGGCTGAATTATTTGCAAATAATTCAAGCTTACCGGAAAACAATCAACCACTGCCCGTGCTCGGAAGAGTAACAGTTAAAAGGGTTTTAGCAGATATTCAGCTTATAATCTATTACGAAACAGTCGTTGTCGTATAAAGAAAACGACACTCATAATAAGGCTGATTAACATAAATAAGTCTCCTGGGCTAGATGGTATACCGGCACTGGTCTTAAAGCAGTGTTCTTCGACGTTAGCGCGTCCATTAGCTAACTTTTTCAGCACCTTATATCGTGCCGGTGAATTTCCCATGTGTTGGAAGGTTGCTAATGTAACGCCGATTTCAAAAAGGAAGAGGCTACCAACGCTGATAACTATCGCCCAATAGCAATTTGTTCTCGTAAATCACCATCTTGTGAAATATTTAGAGTCCAACAATTTACTTAGCGACCGCCAGTACGGCTTCCGCAGAGGACGCTCTACGGGTGATTTACCAGCCTGCCTGCCACAGAGTCTGGTATGGTGCTCTCTTATCGAAACTCATTGCTTTTGGAGTCGGTGATAACTTCTCTCGATTTATATCGAGCTTCCTCAGAAATCGCACTAAACGAGTTGTTATAGATGTGATCTTATCAGACGAGTTCAAGATTAATTCACGGGTAACGCAAGGCTCCGTTCTTTCTCCTACTTAATTTCTTATCTTAATAAATGACCTTCTATGCCACACTTCGAATCCTATCTATTCTTTTGCAGATGACAGCAACATTTTCCACTCATACTCTTTTAACCCTGTGGTGATTGGGGGAATGAGACAAAACATGAATGATACGCTGAGCCAAGATCTTAAGACAATCTCAGAAAGAATAGAGTCGATTTTAACGCACGTAAGACTCAGTGGTGTATACTATTAACATTTAAACGCATGACAGATCATGTTGCTGCATCTTGTTTTATGGGCGGTGTAAATATTAAGGAATCACACGCTCTTGACGTCGTAGGCATGAGAATCCAGTGTGATGTCCGTTGTGCCATGACTTCTTCATATAAATATTACGTGTGTTAAACAATATCTCGATGTAAATACTTTTAACCGGTTTTGTACCAACGTTGCGTTTTCGCAACACCATTTCTTTGAGCTTTTCGATTTAATTGATTTTTCTTTTTATTGCTAGCACAAAGGTTTTACTATTACCCTCTGATTTTAAAACTTGTACTAACCCTTTACTTTATTAAAATTCACAAGCTTACAAACACTTCAAAAAAAAAATTATTTCTAATTACACCTGGGAAAGCATTGAAAAAAACTTATCAAATATCGGTAAAGAAAAATATTGCTATGTGTCCACGATCGTCAGATATTACAACGTTGTCCGAAAAATGCTCAGAAAATGTCTAACAACCGTGTAAACTTAAAATTTTTGCCTTCCAATGTTGTAAGAAAAAGCATTATCAGTACATTGAAAGACAAAAATATTGTCAGACATCTAACAATCGTGTAAACACACAATTTTTTCATTGTCATTGTTTTAAGACAATAGTCAAACACTTTTCATTGTCATATGTGCAAAGTTTATGCATCTGCCAATGGCATCATTGCCATAGAAATTATTTCTAAATGCAACTCTCAATATACATAAATAATAAACAAACAAGTGTGCATTGATAACATTTTTGAAAAAAGTAGAAGAAAATTAAAGAATTAAATTAAAGTGTGCATTAGGACATAAGCAGATAAAATGGTTCCAATTGCTCTTTTTTGTTCCATGACATTATTTAAAATTTTTCAACACACACACAGAGCTGCAAAACGAATTTGACAATGCCACACAACAATCTGACAACCGTGTGAACTGACAATTTCGGTTGACAGATGAATTCATTGTGTGACAATTGTGTGCAAATGAAATTGTTAGTTTTCTTACAGTCGTCTAAACTGACAATTAACCTTTTGCTAAAAATTTTTCAATGTCAATACATTGATAGCACATTGGTAGATATGACAACGTTGTAATATCTGATGATCGTGGACACATAGCTTATGTCTCCTTTACCTTTTATAGCCTTTGAAAATTCACTATTGCGAAAACGCATGCAAAACACTTTTTTATTTTTTTTTCATATGTTTACTACTGATTCAAAAAAACTTTATCATAAAATTTATGCATATTTGTATCCTGAATGGAACTTAAGCATTTTCTGTGGATATTAATTACACTTACTTGTATATTGTTTTATTATTTCTTTGGTCTGTTTTACAAGTTGTCTCCATCGTATGTTTAAGCGCTCAGATTTTGTAATATGGCAACTTTTGAAAGGGGTTTCTTGTTTGATTTGAATAATAAAAAAAAGGAATTTCTGCGACAAAATAAAGCTAGAACCAGACTTTTTCGAAATGAGGCCTTTAACAAAAAAGGAAAAAGGTTGGTACTTGATCGTAAAAATAGAATGAAATGGAAAGCTTTAAGTCTAAGTATGAGATATCGGAGTCTGCTGTCAGAAAAATAATTGCTTTGTATAAAATAAGAAAGTCAAACAAAAGCCTAAAGAGCTTATGTGACAGAAAACGTAAGACTACGAAGCTAGACGATGATCATATTGCAATTCTAGCAAAAATAAGTTCTTTTACGACAGCCAGAGATATAAAGGAGAAACTAGAATTAAATATTTTGACTCGAACTGTCCAAAGAAGACTTAAAGAAAGCGTTTTAAAAACTACGTTCACTAATGCTTGGTTTTCACTATGTCATTTTTGTTGTCAAATTGTCCAAATTGTTGGCAATTGTATGAAAACGGGTTGTCATATGGCGTCATCATTGCAAACAATCATGAATGACTTAGTGAAAACATAGTGAAAACGCGGCCTAAGAAAAAGCCTCTTCTACAAGCTACAAATATAAAAAAAGCAATTAGACTTTGCAAAGAAAGGCTGACTTCCTAAACGTATATTTACGTAAGTTGATGCATTGTGTAGTTACTTTTTTAATACGTTTCATACTAATACTTTGCAATCCTGAAAACGTTTAGGAACATTTAGGCTCCTATTATGAGCTGCATTCGACAATCGGTATTCGCTGGATAATTTATTAAAAATGTATTTGCTTTGTTTTTGGTTTTGGTAAACCAAATACCACTTGTAAATTACTTTTGTTAATATCCTGCAGGTCTAAGGTCCTAAGTACAAAACAGCAATTGGAGAAGCTCGTTTCTCTCATGGAGGAAGATCAGAAAAACTATTGCCAATTTTAATATGCTTGGGATTGTTGTGCCCTTTGAGCATTGCTGCAGCAGTTCATCAGTAATGGACATCAAGTCCACAAACGCCTCTTTGAAGAGTCGAAAATTTTTAATAAATCTGTAAATTAAATTTATAATATCCTTGTCAAAACCTCATTAAATAATATAATCAAGTGGTGGAATCCATTTTCAAAATGTTGGAAGCATCTTTCAGCCTTTTTCAGCTTCTGGCTAGTTCTAGTAAGGATTCATCATGAAACCATAATTCCGTGGTGGTCATTTCAAATTTAATTTATTTTTCTTTAAGAATTTGTGAACAAATATAGCGCCAGCTGATAGAAATATAGTACTATTGTGAATAACCCAAAAAGAGTGATTTTCACAATAGCGTTTTTTCATCGAATGTGGCCATTGAAACTCCAGCTTCCAAGCTGCTGCAAAAATAATAATAAAATGAAAAAAGGAACGTCTTGCTGTATTACAAAAGGAAGAATTCCCACGTAGTTGGTGCTTCGCCCGAAGTCTTGTTGCGTTTCTTAATGCGTTTATACGTCACCATGAAATTTAAAAATTTTCGGTATATGTATGCCGTCTCGTGAAAAAGGGAACGTGTCATCTATGGCTTTAATATTTTGCAAAACGCGTTTCCATAGTACAACGCGTTTCTTTTTTTCACGAAATTGCTTTTCCATTTCCATTCTGGAATCTATTAATAGATTTTTGTAATTATGCGTCCATTTTTTGCTGTAAATAGGTAAATAAGTGAATATACAATTGAAATATATTATATTTTAAAAAAAATCGCTTACTTATCTTCTTGCGTCGCCATTGTATTGCGTGTTGTATTTATTTTGCATCTACAGTGTGTGGCCAAATTATTAGTTACACATGCAAAATTGTTTAGTTTGAAGCCGTATAACATTTTAAAATAGTGCAAATTTATCCATTTATTTGTTCTTTTAGGTAAATTAAGTGTTTCTAATTCAATTAAAAATAAATTCTTTTGTTTTAAAAATATATATTTGAGTAAAAGAAATATTACAAAATTTTTTGAAAAAAAATCTTAATATTTCGTAGAACCTTCTTTGGCATCAATTACCCTTTCTGGCATGCTCTGAATGCATTTTTGCACATTTTCTTTTAGTTCTTCATCGTGATGCCAGACTTTAATAAATTTAATCAAAATTGCATATTTCACACTTTAGAGCAGAATGACAGATAATGATCTACAACTGCACTCTAATGTCACCAATCATTGTTGACACTGCACAAAATATTTAACAGTATTACCAGAATTAAAATACGAAAACCTCTGGTACAAGAAATAAATTTATATACGTATTAAAAGCGGTTGAATCTTAATTAATATAGTGTAACTAATAATTTGGCCACCCACTGTAATTTTTTTGGGATGCCTTTCTTGCTTTTTCTTGCGTATTAAATACAATAGTGTTGCAAATAGGAACAAAATACATTGTCATAATTTACACGGTTGCCTTTAAGAACACAATGCAATGTATTACTACAAAACAACATGCGTTTAGGAAGTCAGCCTAATACATAAATATTAGATAAAATAAAATAAATATTTTGTTGGAGAAATGTTTTGTTTTCTATTTTTGACGATTTCTTGACGATTCCTTAAAACTAGTTTGACGATTTGGACGATTTTCCGTTTAAAATTTGACGAATTCACACCTATTTCATCTGGCAACTATGGCTGTTATGATCTTATTGTGAATCTATACCAGAGGTAGGTCCTGTTTCACACTCATCAGTTCTTACTGTCAAGTCAAGTATTTTTCAATGAGAAGGAAAAAGATAAAAGATAATTTTCTCTTTCCTTCTCATTGAAAAATACTTGACTTGACGAGTCAGAACTGCTGAGTGTAAAACAGGTCTAGGCAGCCTATAGCACAATTGTGCAGAGATCACTTGACACATACACTTATGGCCGAATTCACAGTCTTTAGTTAGCTAATGACAAAGGCTTAACTAATGATTCTTTATTCGCAATGCTTAGTTTGCCATAAGAATAACAAGTATTAGTTAAAGAACCGTTAGTATATTAGTTTACCAATGGTTAACTAATGACTGAGAATTCGGCCATTAATCTCTTTCATTCAGTCGTCGTTGAGACAGCATTGTGTGCACATGCGCGGATGCTTTTATATTTTTTTCAGAAATACTTCCCAACAAACATTTCAAATTAATAATGAATTACGAAAAATATTTTATGATTGATGATGCATTTGGTAACATGCATGTAAACAGCTTTTGAAGTATTAGAAGTTCCGTTTGTATATCAATCTCGTTGTTAATTTCTTATATGTTACGGAAAATATATTGTGAGTGTATGTTTCCTATCTAAGTTGTTTTATATAATTTATATAATTATGTTTATGTTTGCTGGGTAGTTCGCTCACACACACAACCTCATTTTACGCTCTGCCCTCCTCTGATCTATACTAATAAGTTTTTTATGAATCTCTTTAATGTTGATAAGTCAATTGCCTAAATTTTATGACCACAATAATATAATCAATAGTTAAAACCATTTCTGTATGTTCGCGTATGTTTGCAATTGCCTTTAGTCTAGAAAAGTGTTAACAATGGGTCTTTAATTGAAAACTAAATAATTTAAAGGCTACGAAAACAAGAAAAAAGTGTCAATGAAATTTTAAATTTGAAAACAAGGGTTTTTCAACCACGGGCCTTTTCGCATTTGATGAGCATCTGTGATTAGTTTGCGAAGCTGATACAAATCAGCTGTTGCTCAATTATTATATCAGCTGTTTTTGTGATGCTTGTTTTTATGTTGTTTGCGCATCAGCTGTATCACTGTTGCATTTTAGAACACAATACATTTGCAGTGATGCCAACTGTTGCTTTTCCGAATGTACTGGGCACCACATGCAGCGCAGTTATTATTTTATTACTTTAAAACATTAAATGCATTAAAGAATGTCAACTCCTCCTCCTTACTCAATATTTAATGCATGTTTTAGTAGCATATATCATTACAAATCGTTTTTCATATGCTTTTAAGTAAGTAGTTTCCTTTCAAGAAATCAAAGAGAAACAAAAATTTCCATTTCAAGCAAAAAAAAAAATTTATAAGAATACCTGAAAATAACTGTGATCGTTCGATTACATTTCATAAAACAGAGAAAATTCTATACACTTGAAATCCTTACAAGATATCAATGTTTTTTTTTGCAAATTTGTTTCATATTTCATACTCGTATATCTGTATTTTTCATTTGCTTTATATATTTTTCTATTCATCTGTCGGTATTTATTTACGTTTGTCATATTTGTTTATATGCTTCTACATATTCTCTTGTCTCTTTTAGTTAATGCATTTGCCAATCAGTCAGTTTAATTTTTTTTCTCCCAGGTTGTCATGGCTTTTATTTAAATTTTACTTTTCTATAATAAATCTGTGTGTCGCACACAGACATTCAATATTAACATAAATATGTATGTTGTATCCACATCATCTATCTGTTCATTTATTCATTCATTCAGTCAGTCATTCAATCCATCCGAAAACACTTGTGCTGTCAGTAAGATTGCTCCTTGTTTTTTGTCGATTGAGTAATACTGCTATCAACTGCTACTACCGAGCATACGTAAGTAAAGAAGGACCAAATGATGCCCAGAGTATTGAAAGAATTAGACGTTGAATAAGACTACGTCTTGAATAAGGCTACGTCTTGAATAAGCCTACGTCTTAAAGAAGATTATGTATTGAATAAGTCTGCGTCTTGATTAAGACTACGTCTTGAATGAAACTACGTCTTGAATAAAACTACGTCTTGAATGAAACTACGTCTTGAATAAAACTACGTCTTGAATTCGACTACGTCTTGAATAAGACTACGTCTTGATGAAGACTACGTCTTGAATGAAACTACGTCTTGAATAAAACTACGTCTTGAATAAAACTACGTCTTGAATAAAACTACGTCTTGAATGAAACTACGTCTTGAATAAAACTACGTCTTGAATTCGACTACGTTTTGAATTAGACTACGACTTTAATAAAACTACGACTTGAGTAAGACTATGTCCTCAATAAGGCTATGTCCTCAATTAGACTACGTCTTCAATAAGACTTTCTCTTAATTAAGATTTCGTCATAAATTAGATATCGTTTTATGTTTATGTAATAATATATTATGCACTCCTTCTATGTTCTGGCACTCTGTCGTTCTATGCAGCTATTGCTTCTGATTTTATCGTTTTGTTTTAACGCAACATTAAATAGCCGAATGAGATGTAAAAGAAAATGATATGACAGTAATACAAAAACAACCACAAGAAATCATAGGAAACTTTCAGAAATAGAACAAGATGAAATAACTAAGATTTTAAGGAAAGAGTATAAAGAATGAACACAAACGTAATTACAAAATTGTATTTGAGATTTTTTTTCTTTTTTTTTCCTTTACCCAACTTTAAATATGTATGTGAGGATGTCTTATACCGTCATAGTTGACAAGTTACATTTTTGAAATTGACAAGATAAGATTTTCCAAAGTAAGAGCTGGATTTGCAAATAGATGTTAAAACAATGCAGCTACCTTTCAATTCCTTTCAAACAAGAAACAATTGGACAACTGCTTCATTTCAGTAAGTGTAGCTTAAATAGTCCAGGCACACAATATCTCCAATGATAATTTGAAGTCCTTGATTTGCACACCCACAAAAGTCCACCAAAAACTTGTCAATGACTTGCTATTACTGAATAACACATTTGCTTCTGATTATCTATCTAGACATTTTCATGTGCACATTTTGATTTTACTGATAACGACTTCCGTGAGTTCTTACGTTCAATAAGTTATTAAATTCTTTACTAGTAACTGGTTTTATTGATGTCATTACTTACAATTAAACCAACTATGTAAGTGTTTTTGAATTGAAATAAACATTTACATAAATTTTTACTTGTGAATGTAAGCATGTATACATACATAGATAGTTTCTAAATAATTTCGTTTACCACTTGTCAGTTTTAGTCATAATTGCGGTCAATTCATAAAACCAATTATCTTGATTTATTATCACTGTTTGGTTGCTTCCTCCATCTCTACATAATGTCATAAACAGGGCTAAGGTTTACAGGCAAATTAAAATTTTTGCATACTAATGTTGTAAATTCTTATAATTTATTATTCAATTTGAATCTAGTATCCAATTTTTTATGTTCTTACTTATAAATTAATGCAATAACAAATAACATTAGCAAATTTTGCGTTTTTAGTGCATGAAAAACCCAGCCCTGTTCATAAATATTCAACGTTTAAAAATTTTGTGAATAATTATTGTTCAATGTTGTAGTTGCAGTAGATTTTATTGTGTTGATGGTAAATATTTATTATTTTTTCATTATGCTGTGGGTTCTTGTTTTTTTTTTTTATATTATATGCATAATTTTATTTTAATATTAATCAAAGATGCCACAAATGATTGAATCTGACCCTAGTGTGCTGACGAAATGTATCTAGTATGTTTTGGGTCGGAAGACATACTTAAAAAATACTATTACATTTTAGTAAGATTACATCTTAATACTCTAAATTGTGATAAGGTTTTAGAAAGATGCGTTTTTTAGTAAAGTACAGGGTGGGCCAAGTTTGACTGAATGATTTGAACTGCTTATAACTTTTGTGTTTTTAATGCATAATAAAATTCAACAATTTTTACACGTTCTTCCACTGAGTATGATGACATTATGAAATTTTATAAAATTCTGTATTATCTGCAAAAAAAAAATTAAAAAAAATTAAAAATGCAAAAGTTATAAGCATTTCAAATCAGTCAGTCCAAGTTGGCCCACCCTGTACATATGCTAAAGTAAGAGTATGTCCTTAATAAGATGATATTACATTTTCCTTAATAAGACTACGTCTTTAATAAGACTAAGTCTTGAATATGTAAGTATACGTGTTTAATAAGACTACGTCTTCAATAAGACTAAGTCTTGAATAAGTATACGTTTTTAATAAGACGAAATGTTTAATAAGACTACGTATTCAATAAGACTAAGTGTCTTCAATAAGACTACGTCTACGTCTTTAATACGACTACGTGTTTAATAAGACTACATCTTTAATAATACCACGTCTTCAATAAGCCTACGTCTACGTCTTTAATAAGACTGCGTGTTTAATAAGATTACGTCTTTATTATTTTTTTTTTAATAAATAAATTCTTTATTAAGTTTAAAAATTGCTTTACATATTTGACTTAGGACTAATCCCGCGAAGCCATTCGACTTATCTGCAGGATGCCAAATAAAAATATGATTTCAAAAATTTTGAGTTACAAAAAATTAAAAAGTACATATACGAGGTCGGGTCAAAAAATAACCGTTATTTTCAAATTTCGTGAGTTACGTATGTTCGACTTTCGAATTTTTTTCTGTTATGTTGATAGACATGTCTGTCATGTATGTTGGTAATATCAGCCATTTTGGATTGTCAGTTTGCTTTTGACAGATAAAAAGGTTAGTCGTGTTTTGGTGTGCTCTTCGATTTCTGACTATTTGAAAAAATCAAAAATCAATTCGAAGATCAAGGAAGATCACTATCAGAGAGGTTGCTGACGATGTTGGCATATCGGTTGGCACGGCAGCGAAGATTGTTCCAAAATTGGTAAATTTTAGCAAAAATAACGTCGCATGGACGGCGCTCAGGAGCTGTTCAACATCGTCAACGACGACCCAGATTTCCTCAAAAATATCATAACTGGTGACGTATCATGAGTGTATGGCTATGACATTGAAACCAAAGCCCAATCATCCCAATTGAAACGTCCAGAAGAGCCAAGACCGAAAAATCACGTCAACTTCGGTCAAATGTGAAGGTTATGCTCACTGTTTTCTTCGACTGCAATGGTGTGGTGCATCATGAATTCTTGCCACAAGGTCGTACGGTTGAATTTATGCGCCATTTGCGCGAAGCAATTCGTTAGAAACGCACAGAATTGTGGAAAAACCAATCTTGGATTTTGCACCATGATAACGTACCAGCTCACACATCGATGATTGTGCCTGAGTTTTTGCCCAAAACAAAACTTTTTGAAATAATTGAATATAACGGTTATTTTTTGATCAGACCTCGTATGTGTTCTTATTTTATTTATTTTACCCTACACTACAATAGTGAGAAGTGTATATTGAATTTGTGCTGATGTTTGTAACGCTCAAAATATTAGTCTAACACCCACCTTTAAGGATATTGATCGACTCAGAATCACTTTCTAAGTCACTTAACTATCTCTGTCCGTCTGGCTGGCTGACTCCATGTAAACCTTGTGCGCAAAGAACAGGTCGCAATTTTAAAGATATTTCGATAAAATTTGGTACATCGTAGGACGGCTCAAGGACGGTTGGGATTGAATTTGGTTGCAATCGGCTTATTATTTTGTATAAAAACAAATTTTTTTTTTTTTTTTTTTTTTTAACTTCCCTTTATTATTACACCTGTCAACAAGATGACAATAAGTAATTTAATTTACAGAGGTGGGATGATAATTATCTTAAATCAGTACCTAAGATAACTTAAATCGAATTATTGAATGATAAGTAATATATAAATTTTTTAGTATCGCTCAGCTAGATCTGAAGGTGTAAACCGTTTAAGTCTTCTAGGTGCCAGGATTTCGTTTGCCGGCAACTGTCTGAGTTCCATGTTGGAATGTTGTGTTAAACGAGTTGTATGTTTAATGCTGCTGATACGGATAATTTCTTTTATTGTTTTGACGTTTAGATCTCGATGTATGTCCTCATCTCTAGTATACCATTCTGCGTTGACAATAGTTCGCAATATTTTAGATTGATAATAATTTTTAAGTTTGTTGTGCTAGCTGTACCCCATATTTCTACCCCGTACTTCCAAATTGGCGCTATAATTGTGTTGTATATAAGTAGTTTGCTTTGAGTTGTTAGTTTAGATTCTCTCCCTAACAGCCAAAATAATTGTCTAAACCTGTTGTTTATTTCTTTTTTCTTTTGAGTGATGTGATCTTTCCAGTTAAGTTTTGAGTCAATTATAATGCCAAGATACTTCGCCTTTGTATCCATAAGAATTGGTAGAGTATTTATTTGGATAGGTTGAAAGTTTGTTATCTTTCTATTAGTGTAGATTACTTGAATTGTTTTATCACTGTTTACTTGAATTCCCCAACTACGGAACCAATTCATTGTATTATTGAGCAGTTGTTGTAAGTTTTGCATAGCCCATTTGATGTTTGCGTGTGATGATAGTAGAACAGTGTCGTCAGCAAATGTTGCTATCATATTGTTATTTGTTGTAGGAGTTGGAATATCTGATGTAAACAGGAGGTAAAGCATTGGTCCGAGGACACTACCTTGAGGTACCCCAGCTTTTATAGAAAGTATTTTTGAATACTCGTCTTTATATTTAACATAGAATCTTCGGTTTTGTAGGTAGTTTTGTAGTATTAAGAAGAATTCTTTTGGCAATTGATTTTTTAGTTTATGAAGAAGACCTTTGTGCCATACGCTATCAAACGCCTTTGCAACGTCGAGGTATGTTGCAACGCAAAAGTTTTTTTTGTCAATATCAGACGATATTTTATTTGTTACTCTATGAATTTGTTGTATAGTAAAGAACTTTCGCCTAAATCCAAATTGGTGTTTGGGGATGAGTTGTCTTTCTAGAAGAATTGGTTCAATACGTTCATAGAAGAGTTTTTCGAAGATCTTTGACAGCAGTGGCAGAAGGCTAATTGGCCTGTAAGATGTTGTTTTTGAGGCATCTTTGTTTGGTTTAGGAATAGCGATTATCTCAGCGACTTTCCATACTTTTGGGAAATATTTAATATCTATAACTGAATTAAATAAATTTCTTAAATAGACTAGGGCCTTATTCGGCAATTCTTTTAGTAGTTTTCCGGTGATCTGATCATAACCAGGAGATTTATTATCTTTTGTTGTTTTTATAATTTTTTTAATTTCATTAATTGAAATTCTTCTGATATGAGAGTTGGAAGAGCTGTTTGGAAAACTTTGAAGAGTTATATCCTTTTCGTCCATTGGATTTGTAAAGGTTTTAGAAAAATGATCTGCAAGAACATTAGCTTTTTCTTCATTTGTGCGGGCCCATGTGAGATCAGGTTTTTGGATCGGCGGCTGATGTAAAATTCCATTATTTATTTTTTTGGTTGCTTTCCAGAGCGAGTAATTTGTTGTAGCTGATGAGTCAAGGTTAGTAAGATATCTTTGTAGTTTATCTTCTTTGTCCTTCTTTAGCAAGTTTTTGAGATCTTTTGTGAGCCTATTAAGGTGGGTTTTGTCCTGAATTGACCTTGTAGTTTGCCATCTTTTTCTTAATCTTCGTTTGGCTTTTATTTTCTCTTGGATGTGAGGTGGGATACTGAATTTATCTACTGTGTGTGTTCTGGATGGAGTAGAATCACTAACCGCGTTTATAAGCGTATCATTGAAAAAAGTTATAGAATTATCCAATTCTTCTTCGGTTTTTAGCGATATATTTGTCTCGAGTTTTGTCTCTAAGATTTCTCTGAAACAATCCCAGTCGGTTTTCTTGTTGTATATAAATTTATTTTGATTGGATAGAAGTACATCGGTTTGGTATATAAGTACCACTGGAGAGTGGTCAGAAGATAATTCAAAGCATGATTTTATATTTAGATAATCATGTCTTATATTCTTGGTAATAAAAAAGTCTAAGAGATCTGGTTTTTTGTGAATGTTTGTAGGCCAGTAAGTAGGCTTATTATTTTGTATAAAAACAAATTTCACCACAAATAATTTATATATGAAGCTGAATCACACCTAGAAATTTTGTACAGAAAGGTCCTTAATTGACCATAGCTTCCATATCAGCCCCACATCCGAAAATCATTTTAGGAAGCATAACTCGCCTAAAAATGTTGATATCCAAATATTCAACACAAATATGTTTCATATATACACAAGTCATTCGGTTCAATTAGTTTATAATTAGTCATAGCTTGACCGACTATACTTTCTTACTTGTTAATTTAATTTTGCTTCTACTCTTTGTTTTTTGTATTATTTTCTCACTTTAGAATATTTTTCCCCTACAAAAACTTTAGAATGTTGTTATGACAATTCTGTTGTATAATTGAACAATATATTTGTCTGAACTCCCGTATCGATAACCAGCAATACGTATGAAAGGAAACTGGCAGCAAAACATACATACAGTGGTGGCCATTTATTCATATTCATTCATATATTTTAAAAATTTAAATCAACATATTAAAACTAATAACTAGAAATAGTAAAGTAACAAATTAGTATTAAATTTAAATCATTATCATTACTATTTTAAGGCAAATTAACTTAAACACCAAAAAACGCAATATCAAATCATTTTGAAACAAGTTAAACTTAGATTTATGGCTCCAGAGAACTCTATTCCAGTAACGTGGATCTTTTCTGAGCACTTCTGTTGCAAACCGCAACCGCTTCATGATATATTTTTTTGAGACATAAGGTTTTTTTTTTGTGTGCAATGATCCCACAAAGTCCTGAGTCATTTAAGTGTCTTCTTATTGTACGTGTGGATAACTGCGCTTATTTGCTGTCCAATTTCAGCCTTTTCTTACTGACTCTACAACAACTCTATCTCCTGCTAAAGTGGTCTTTCGTGTCCTAGGTTTCCTAGCTGTGTTTGCAAACTTCTTTGTATTTTTGTACAGGTGAATTGCACCAATTACCATTTTTTTGAGCAAGAAAACTTTTGTGCAATAGCCGACATTGAAAGTTTTTCATTTTGGTAACACTGCACAAGCAACCGTCTGGAGTACATGACTTGTTTTTGACCATTTTCGAAACTCAACCCTATCAAAATTATTACAAGTTAATCTATTGTTTAACAAATTATACTCACTTTGTGACTAATATTTAGAAAAGTGTAAAAGTTGAAGAGAAAATATGCGCGTTTCTTCGTGGCCAGCAAAAAAAAAAAAAAAAAAAAACAATTGTGAAAGTAATATTTTTATATGTTTTTAATTTAACTTAGAACTCAACGTGTTGTGTGTGCATTAACAACAATGTTGATTGTTTACTCATTGAATAACGGTAAAAACAATTTACAGTGTGGGTCTTTAAAGCTATAAAGCGTGATCCATTTCGAGGTTCCCTACTTTTTTAAAGAAAACAAAAAAAAAAAAACACAGAAAATTCAAATTTAATGCGAATTGTTTATTATCATTTGAAAAAACATTCTTTGGCATTTATTTTTTGAAGATTATCTCTATCAATTGTTGGCCGTTGCTACGTCGCAGATGGCCTATTCGTTGAGTCCAATTTTCGATGACTCCTTCGAGCATTTCGACTGGTAACTGGCGAATGACACGCGTGATGTTTTCATCCAAGGCCTGAATCGAAGCGAGTTTGTCCGCATAAACTTTAGACTTTATATATCCCCACAGGAAAAAGTCAAACGGTGTGATATCATACGATCTTGGTGGCCAAAAACGTGAAATTGTGTGCTCACCGAAATGCTCTCTCAAAAAATCAATTGATTGATTTATCTGAAGTTAAGAAATACTGATCTATAAATCTTTGATAAAATATAAAAAAAATATCATAATGACTAAAAGCTATGAGAAATCAAAAATTACCACTCTGGTGAAAACGGGTTCTGCTTGTTTTGTAATATATATGGACAACAGTAATCTTTCAGTTTATTTTCTTGTATAAAAAAAGTAACTTAGAATTTAAAAATATTTCTTTGTTTTCTTTTCAGATTCTTCTATTTGTATCATTTTGCATTTTATGCGTATCATTACCGTTTCAGTGGCCAAAATCGTAGTTTGGCCTTGGTTTCATCATGGCTGTTCATACAGGTGAGTTGGCATTTTTCAGTAGTTTTATTAGACAAATATGTACTCTGGAATTTTTATCAGAATCCCCATGGTATTAGTAAAGAAATAAAATTGGTTTATTATTTAGGATATCAGCGTATGTAAGAAATATAAATCGTGGTTATAGAAAACCTACGTATTTAGTAAGACTCGTTCTTTAGTAAGACTACATCTTTAGTAAGACTACGTCTTTAGTAAGACTACGTCTTTAGTAAGACTACGTCTTTAGTAAGACTACGTCTTTAGTAAGACTGCATCTTTAGTCAGACTACGTCTTTAGTAAGACTACGTCTTTAGTAAGACTACGTCTTTAGTAAGACTACGTCTTTAGTAAGACTACGTCTTTAGTAAGACTACGTCTTTAGTAAGACTACGTCTTTAGTAAGACTACGTCTTTAGTAAGACTACGTCTTTAGTAAGACTACGTCTTTAGTAAGACTGCATCTTTAGTAAGACTACGTCTTTAGTAAGACTGAATCTTTAGTAAGACTACGTCTTTAGTAAGACTACGTCTTTAATAAGATCACGTCTTTAATAAGACTACGTCTTTAGTAAAAATACGTTTTTAGTAAGACTACATTTTGAATAAGACTATATTTTGAATAAGACTATTTTGCAGTGTGCTTGTCAAATTTTCCACTGTAAAATGCATACACGTCGTGTAAAAGCAAAAAAAAAAATCCTTCTGAAAATGTTAGCCTGCATTTACAGTGTAAAATTTTCAATTAGAACATGTTCTATTATCAACTGACAAAGCACCTGCAACCAGCTGTTTTGCAAGTCAATTGTTTATGGCAACAAGAACATAGTGCTTGTGATACAGCAAATTTATATTAAACAAAAATTGTAGTAAACAAAAAAATTCATTTGTATTGAAATATTTATTGAAAAAACGTATTTATACATATTCATTTTTCTTTAACTTAAATGCAACAATTTTTTGCTTCATATTGTACATTTTCTCTTTAACTCTTGCGAAATTTTTTTATTTTTATATTTTATAGAAGCTATTATTACAATAATGCTGCAAGTAACAATTATTTAATTTTCTTTGATATTTCTTTTATTTCGGCTCGAGTTCATTAAATTTAATTTTCATTTAATTTTTTAATCCATCTTTTCATACTATATTTGCAAGAACACAAACCTCCCGCGAAAACATTCACAACGAAAACAGCTGTTATAGTATATTCTATTGTAGATTATGTCACATGAAACTAAAAACCGACGCGTGAAAGCAAAAATTCTAAACTGCCTGTAAATTGCCAATTTTGAGTGACATCCACAATTACATATATATCGTACAACTGACAAGTACACTGCAAAATACATACCGCCTAAAACCAGCATAAGCAAACACCAAAATGTGTTCATATAAGCGAACCCCAGGGCCTAGCTGGGACTTTTTATATTTGAATGGATTTAAATTAAAAATCTTCAATTTCATTGTCAACTTCTAACTTGTTTCCAAAATCAGAAACATCATCTTCATTTCAGTCAACCTCATTCTGAATTTCGTTTTCTTTATCATTGGCAATTGCCTCTGCCAATCTATCATAATAGTTAGGGTCAGATTTTGAAACTTTTTCAAAGATTTTGTCTACTTCAGTACTCATTGTAACACTATACACTAGAGGTCTGCACAACTGTATTTGACAGCCAAATGAGTGTTGTGTGTGTATTTGATTTTCAATTCAAATGTGTAAAACAAATGAGAGCTAGTCATTCACGTTCAATCATTTTAAATGAAAGATCAACACAACACCGTTCATGAAAAAGTGAAACACATACACTAACACTAATTGTGTGTGCGTCTCAACTATATTGTATTGCTTGATAAACTCAAATTCATACATCTCACAATAAAAAAAACCTGTGTGAAGTTAAAAATCACACAATTCTTTCGTGTGTTTATTGTGTTTCTTATTTTGTTAAAATTGGGTTTTCCCCTATTTAATAATTTCCCTAACGTTCTTTGTTTTGATACGGGCGTTTACTAAGTTGTTGTGTTTCGGTTGCCCAGCAGTCTTGTTTTTTCTTTAGTTTGGATTTACATAAATACAATTGTATTTACTCGTGTAAAACAGCATTTTTGTTATTTACAGTTGAATCAAATATTTCTCTCACAACACTCACATAATGAATTGAACGCTTTGCACAACATGTTATTTCTTACACACAATAAATTTTGTGTGATTATTAAATCACACACAACACACTACTTGCTAGTTTTATGTGTGAATTCATGTGTCGTTTAATCGCACACATGCAGACCTCTACTATACACTTTTTAACTGCCAACACAAAAATAAAATTGTAATTTCTGAAACGTACAAGCACATTGGTTCTGATTTTTATACAAAACACAAAATATATAGTTATAAATTGGTTTAATCTCTTTCTATTTTGTTTTGATTTTATTTGCTGCATTTTCTACATAATAGTATAGGTCCTGGCTGGGCTCTGGTGTTACAACAATGTTGAAAGGTAATTACCACGCCTGCAGATAAAAAATTTTAAATGTTTTTAAAATTTTTTTTTGTACAAAACACCTTCATTGAGGAATTCATAAAAAGCTAAGCTTAGCTTAAAAAGCTTAGGCTCCGCCTAAGATATCTAAGTGAAAAAACTATAAAAATGTTTAAAAATGCCTGGCCAGGACCTGGTCTTTTTTAAGGGTTGTTAATATTAAAACTGATCTATTGTTATGTGTTTAATGTGAATTTCTAGGTAAAATACTTACAGTTGCTATTGGTATCGTCCCTCCTAAGCTTAGATTACATACATACTTATAAGCTCATAATGTTTTTATCAAAGTAATCAACATTTATTTTCAAATTTACATTCCCTAATATAAAGCATGAAATTGTGCAGTAACTTTAAAAATGTTGGGTCAATTAAAACTTGTCTTTACTATTCTACTTCTAGCTTTTGTTGTGTCATTCAACAATATTTCAAAGTTATAACTAAATAATATTAAAAATATTTTGCTTTTACTTTATACTTTATTATACAGTATGTAGAAAATGTGCATACATATAAACAAACTAACTGAATGAATAAATCATACAATTATATGTAAAAGCCATTTAAATAGTTTTTCAAATACAGGGACTTGACATAATTTCTACCCTTATTCAAAAATCACGTGTACTTTTCCGGTATTATACTCACAGTGCACGTGCCAAATGAACACATCACATTTTTTCCCATAAAAATATTAAAGAAAAAACATGTAACTGATACAGAAACAACTACTTGTACGAGTAAATATATTTATAAATACTCGACATTATCGTAAAAGTGTGTAAGGAGTGAGCCATTGAAAATTGTAACAGGTAAAGGGAATGTCAAAACTTGGGACATGGTATTTTATTGTCATCTTACTTTTAGTGAGATAAAAGTGGGCGTGGTGGTGACGTCTCATTTTCAACTAAATAGTTATTAGGTATACAATAAGGTCTTTAAAATTTGCGATTTTTTGCCCAGATATGTTTGTTATAATGCAAATGCTTTCTCTATCTTTGGTTTGCCTTAGTTCTTCTGGAACTTTTGCCTTTAAATAATTATTAATTTATTATTCTAGAAGTAGCCGCCGCGGAAGCCAGAAACAAAGATTACAAGAAGCATCGATTAATGTTTTCGAGAGAGTGTGATCGAATTTCCACAAATACTGTTGTATTCAACAGACTTATTATAACTTCGGATCCTTACATAAGTAGCATAAGGCGTCATTCGAACACAATTTCCTTAGAACTAGATCCCATTGTTAAAGATATGGTGCTTTAATAATATTACAAATAAAAACTAACCCAATTTTTCGCTTGTTACACATTCACTTAAAACATATTGGATTTTTATCAAGCTGAAAGGTATAAATAACCTCATTTGGCGTCTCAATATTGGCAACACAATTTTTTTTTTCATTAAAAAGCATTAAAAAGGCTTCATAACTGTATTTTATATCAATTTCTTTCAATGACTTAGGTGTTACACACTTTAACTTGGCACACTTGACTAGAAAAGCGACTTGCATTTGTGTGATATTTTCGGTGTATTTGAAGGCAAATATCTTTCGCGGAGGGTTGTTGGGGATATTCTCTTCTTTTGTATGGAGACAACACATGTTTAACTTTTGAATAAAAATTAACATTTTTTAACTTATATGAAATTTTCATATGATTCTAGACAGGGAAGAAAAACACCTAAAATCTACAACTTTCAATGGGCGTAAAATCTAAAGTAGGCGTGGCATCCCCAATATGTTTAATTTTTTTTTACATAAGCAGAACTCAATTAAGAAGTGTCCCGAATTTCAAGTCCCTAGGTCCAAAAATAAAAACTTTGGCAAGTGCAGTTATATGGGAGGTGGGTGTGGCAGTGGGCGGTTTCCCAAGATTTTTTTCAAAATTTCTTAATTTAGACTGGAGAAGTGTTTCTGGAAAATTTCATTGCTGTACGACCTCTCCTTCTATTTTTTTTTCGAAGAAATGTATAGGGCGGTGCCACTGTGTGACGCACTCCTTACTATTTGTGTAAAGTATATGTACATATGTACGTATGTTTCAATATTATTTTTGTAACTGTGTTAGCTGGAGTATGTGCTTTTATGTACGAAATTTGGAAATAAATAATATTTGTTTATCAAAACCAAACATTTCCTGAAGCAAATTACCCGACTTACATTAAATTATAATGTTTCGACAGCATCAACTCAATCGTTGTCATCATCAACGTCATACTCCACAGCAACATAGTTATTTACAATTGGCCCAAATAGTCAGTCAGGCTGACTGTAATTCTCTATTAAAACAAGTAAGAAAGTATAGTCGGTCAAGCCCGACCATATAGATGCTACCCTACACCCAGTATATGTATAAAACAGTTTTTCAGAAATAAGCGTTATATGGGAGATATAACCTATTGTGGACCGATCATCCAAAAATTTAGTGTCATGATGTCTGTGAATATAAGTAATTTATGTGTTAAATTTCATTTGGATATAAATACTTTTAAACGATTTATGGAGCTTAAAGTGAATTACGGAGAGTGTGTTATATGGAAGTTGGACAGATCATAATAAAATTGTACCGTATTATTTTTAGACATATGAAATATATTTTCGTTCAATATTATTCGGCTACCAACATTTTTGAGAGAGTTATTCTCTTTGAAGTGAGTTTCGGAAGTGGGCCTTATATGGGAGCTACGAGTAATTATGGACCGATCCGCACAAAATTCGAAGATGTGATTTGGCTTTATTTACCACTCATTTGTGATGAAATTTGTTTGGATATTGGCATAATTCAAACATGTATGATCAGTAAACCCCAATATCGGGTGGATATTTGTATGGGGGTCAGGTGAAATAATGGACCGATTTCCACCAGTTTCAATCCCATCCATCCTTGGGCAGAAAAACTATCACGTACCAAATTTTATCGAAATATCTTCAAAATTGCGACCTGCTTTACATGGACAGCCAACCAGCCAGACCGACAGACGGACGGACGGATATCGTTAAATCCACTCAGAAAGTGATTCTGAGTCGATCGGTATACTTTAAGGTGGGTGTTGGACCAATATTTCTGGGTGTTACAAACATCAGCACAAATCCAATATACCCTCCCCACTATGGTGATGTAGGGTATAAATATGTATTTTGTAGAATCAATAGAAATAAATATAAATAAAACTGCTTAACATTCATGGTAATTTATCTACACGTACTTATTTTTGTGTATAAATTCGAAAGCTATGAATAGGTATGTCAAGTTAATCGAATAATCGAGAAAAAAAAGCTAATATTTTTAAGCGAATGAATAAAATTTTTCAATTTTAAAATTATTCGCTCAATAATTGTGGAGTAATCGATATGTGGAATAAATCAATTTTTAAGCTTAAATTCTATAAAATTGATTATATAAAGAAGGATATTGGAGCAAAAGATCTCAACGAAACAAAATCATTAGCGCAATTCACAATCATTGCATTTGAAAAAAGGTTTAGCATATTTATTCTCTATACTAACAAAATTCACAGCAAGATGAAAAATATGCTAAACCTTTTTGCAAATGCAATGATGCAATACCATTTGCTCAATATTGTGAATTGTGCTATTAATTCATATTGCTAAAATGGTTAATGCTTGGTCTAGCAAGGGACAGTAAAATTTTATATTTTGTGGAAATTAACAATTTTAACAGAATACATACACTTCAGTTTACACAGGGACACTTAAGATAGATTCAACCATTCGATCTTAACAAAATATTTGTTCGGACCAAGTTTTTTTCATATGAAATTTGACGACTTTCATATGAAAAAACATTATGAAAACTACTGTCCTTTGAAAAACAGGGTTTGGGGTTATCTATGAACAATTTAGGGCTTAAGTTATTTTTAGTGACTTTTCAAATCACTATCAAACTTTTATCACTAATAGAATTTTAAACTCTGATTAAAATAAAAAAAATAAAATTGGGGCGGTCACTCCTATTTTCGAGTGGGCGGGGCTCCAAAGTTTGTAATATATTGAGCTATATCTTGAAAACTACAATTTCTTATTAGACGATATGTATATCAAATGATAGGTATTTGAAAGACCTTTCCAACGATATATAACATTACCTTTTTATATGGACCACCTATTGATAAATTTCGCAAAATTATTTTTTGATCCGAAATTTTTTTAAAAAATCTAAAAAATCCGGGTAAAAGTTTTATATGAGTAAGTGGACAAATTACAATATTTTCAAGTCAAAAAATTTAACTTTAATTTAAGCTATAACATGACCATGTAGGTAATATAATTCCGAAGATATTAAAGAAAGAACTTTACAATAAGCTCACACACTTTCTTTACTCATTTTCGTTTAATAACAAAATTAACTGCAAAATTAACAACAATTAAACTTTTTTCTAAATAACAGTATCTCGTGAAGATGTCTGAAGTGTGTGGTAGCACTGTTTAAGTACGGAGTTCCATTTTATTTACTTTTCCACATAGCCGTATGCAGAAGCAGTATCACAATCTTCAACATATTAAACATCTCATTCACCACAATTTTAGCTATTGAACCTAACCAATAGCTAAAGGTTCAATTAATAATCGGTGTATAAAGAAACCAAAGTGGTCCATTATGATTCCTTTTCTATTTATTTTATTGTGTTTTCCTGTATATTCTAGTTATTTCAATTCGATGAATTAATATGTTTTATCACCAGGTTTCTAAAAGTTTCTTACAATATTTGAAAATTTTACGTTATTATGAGCGCTCTCATTTCTGAAAACTGGTTTTACTCGCATACTCGGTGTAGCTTATCACATGGTAGGGCATGTTAATTTTGAAATTCTTCGAATAATTATTCGTAAGAAATTGTCCGATTATTCAAACGATTATTATTCGAATGCATACCCTAGTAATACATATGAGAGAAATGACATTCAAGTTA
Source organism: Bellardia pandia (assembly GCA_916048285.2). Lineage (NCBI taxonomy): Eukaryota > Metazoa > Arthropoda > Insecta > Diptera > Calliphoridae > Bellardia > Bellardia pandia. Next base: position 13,488,999 of record OU696533.1, read on the forward strand.
TAAATAGTTTGAGCAGTTATTGTTGTTGTATTTGTATTTATATAAAGATTATTAAACTGACAAATTCAGGTAAATAAAACATTGAAATACGGCATGACTTAATTGACTTATTTTCTTGTCACTTGTAGTAGAATTATTATATTTTGCATTATTACTATTCTAACTCAATGCCAGGAATAAGTAACGTTGTGATAATTGAAGTTTCAAACTAAAGTTATGGTCCCACATGGTAAATACATATTTACTCAAAAAAGCGTTGCTTACTCTTACAAGAGTTTTGTAAGATCCAACAAAATAAATATCTGTAGAGTCCTGTCCTAAATAAATGAAGTTTTTTTTTAATAAATAAACTAGTTCAAATATATTTTATTTAGTGGTTACGTAATTTTCGGCAAATATTTGCCAAGTGTGACCGTACCTTAAGTCCTGTTTCACACTCATCAGTTTTAGCTGATTCAATTCTCTTTTGAACTTGCCATTTCATTCACACACGTCAATTAAATTTTCGTACTTTTTAATGCAAATCAAAATGCATGAAAGAAAAAAAAAACAAAAGGAAATAAGAAAATTCACTCGACCTTCTCATCCCAAAATACGTCCCTTGGCGAGTCAGAATTGGAGAGTGTGAAAGCGAACTTAAAAATGTTAATTATTGTAATTAATAAAGACAATAAATATCGAGATATTTCTAGTATTACGACATTTATTGAACGTGTATTTTTCTTTTCGGTTTAAAACCCAATTCTGACAATATTGGTTTCTATGACACCCCTGATTATTTGCTAAATAAAAAAATGTTTGTTGCCCCTGCAATTTCAGTTTTGTTAGTTTTCAATTTTTAGTTCGGTCCATATTTGACCATAGACCCCATATAAAGTCCACTTACAAAATTCATTAAATACATATAAAACAGATATAAATAATGTTAAACGGCTAAAATTTGACATAAATACTCTTTATAGGCAAATAAATTATTGTACCAAATTTTATGGTGGTCGGCCCACAACTGGTCATAGCTCCCATACAAGGACCACGTCTGAAAAAGACATTTTTCCCTATATATATTGTATAGATATCGGTACCGACCCAAAACTTTGCACAGATCATTTACATATATACAAAAATCATTCCACACAATTTTGTTAATTTCGGTCTATTTTTAACCGTATGCCCCATATAAAGCCCTCTTCCGAAAATCACTTAAATACTCATAAATCTCTTATAAATAAGGGTACCAATCCAAAATTTTACACGGATCATTTACATACATGCCTAAATCATATGAGAATATCGGTCCATATTTGACTATATCCCCCACATAAGGTCCACTACCGAAATCCACGTTAATACTAATATATATCTTAAATATACCGTTATTATGTTGAAATTCGACGTGAAATATCCTCATATGCATGAAAATAACTGTTCCAAAATTTAAGAAGATCGGCCCATAATTTGTCATAGCTGCCATATAAGAACCATTTCCAAAAAACAAATAAATTCGGGTCAAAAAATATTTTTTTCGGATTTAACCCATATTCGGTCCATATTTTATAATCATGATATATATCGTTGGAAAGGTATTTTTAATACCTTTTATTTAATGTATCACAAATTATCAGACACCCAGTAGTTCCCGAGATATAGTACTATATATTTTCAACTTTAAGGGCCCGCCTCCTCGAAAATAGGCGTGACCGTCAACAAATTTTTTTTGCTGGTATCTCCTCTAAAAGCCCTATTTAATTTTTTTTTTTTTTTTTTTTTTTTTTTTTTTTTTTTTTTTTTTTGAGCAAAATCACTAAAACCGAATTGTACCCCTTTTTTATACTCTGTTTGTTAAGTTACACTCAAGATTATTATGAACATCGGACAAACTCTGTAAATTATGGTAAGAATTGGTAATTAAATCAATTAAAAATGGTGAAAATTAGACAAAATTGGTTGTAAAATTGTCTTTCAAACAATATATCAAATACTAATAAAATTTGCTGAATAGAAAACACAGAATAAGGCTATTCTAGTCTAGTATAGTTTCTGTATTTCTTATTGCGTTTAGGTGGAGGGTATTTAAGATTCGGCACAGCCGAATATAGCACTCTTATTTGTTTTTGTTTAGTATTGTTTGGCATTTCATAATGGAAAGACTTACGCCGGAACAACGTTTACAAATCGTTCTACTTTATTACGAAAATTCACATTCTGTGAGGATTGTGTTTCGTGCACTTCGCTCAACTTATGGTCAACAATGGGTATGTAAACGAACAAAATTGACGCATTTGGGACGAAGAGCAATCTGAAGAGATTCAAGGGCCGGTGGAATCATCGGCCCATTATGCTTTAAAAATGATGCCGGTGCGAACGTAACCGTCAATGGCAACCGTTATCGTGCTATGATAACCGACTATTTGATGCCTGAAATTGAAGCTCGTGATCTCGAGGACATTTGGTTTTAGCCAGACGGCGCCACTTCCCACAAATCGCATCAATCAATGGATTTATTGAGAGAGCATTTCGGTGAGCACACAATTTCACGTTTTTGGCCACCAAGATCGTATGATATTACACCGTTAGACTTTTTTCTGTGGGAATATGTAAAGTCCTAAGTTTATGCGGACAAACCCGCTTAGATTCAGGCCTTGGAGGAAAACATCACGTATGTCATTCGTTAGTTAGTTGCTGGAACGAGTCTTCGAAATTGGTCTATCAACGGATATACCATCTGCGACGTAGCAACGGCCAGCATTTGATAGACATAATCTTCAAAAAATAAATGCCAAAGAATGTTGTTTCAAATGATAATAAACATTCCCCATTAAATTTAAATTTTCTGTGTTTTTTTTTTTTGTTTAAAAAAGTAAGGAACCTCAAATTGGATCACGCTTTACCTATACAAGTTGAGCAAAAATCCAAATTCAATAAATCAAAGAAAAAAAAAATATATTAACATTGAAAAAAAGCAATTGAAATTGAGAAATCAAAATTAAAAAATTATTTAGAAAATGAGCATTGAAGAAATTCAGTTTGAACACTATTTACATGCTTTGAAATTCAACTGAATTCATAAGTCGCTTGAACGCTTTTAAACCACTGTGCGTTGTAACCATTTTTGCAACAGCCTTTAACTATTTTTAAGGTGTGTGTAATTGTTTGTTTGATAGAGTTCAAAAGAGAGTGGAATATTTGCACTGTATCATACATACATACATATGTACATATAAAAGTATGAATGAATGTAAATAAAATAAAATAAAAATATCTACAATACATTTGATTAAATTCTACCCCACAGGGCAACAAAAGTATTTTTGATTGCTTTATATTTAATTTGATATTTTTTTCATATTTATTTGGTATTAGTGCGAGGGTAACCCACAAAGTTTTACTCAGTTAAAAGTTAAAACATTTATAGGCCAATGTCGGCAGAACCAAATATAGCCCTTACTTAAACTTGATTTTAATAATTCTTCAATTTGTTCTCCATTTTGTTTAACCTTGTAGCATTCGATGCTGTATTTTTTCCATCATTACGAGTTGCCCGTAATTATGCAACAAGCCCAAGTGCTCATATTAGCTCGCAATCAAAATGGTGGCAATGGCGGTGGGGGTGCAAATATTGTTGCCGGCATAATACAACAGCAACAGCAACAGGCCCAACAACAAGGCCAAGCGAATAGAAATATTGGTGGCGTTGGGGATGTTGGTCAGCAACAAGGTACATTTGTGGCAAATCGTATATTCCGTTTAGTACCATTGCAACAGCAAATGCCACAACAACAGCAGCAACATGGTGGCGCAGCTGGCCAGCAAGGGGTGCAGGGTGTTGCACAAGCTGATGGTTTGCAAATGCAGCCGCAGCAATTGCCATTTGTTGGTGGCTTGTTACAGCACTATGCTGGACAAAATGTTGGCGGTGCACTGGGCATGATAAGACGTGCCTTATTTGCCAGAGGTTGGCGTCAACCCATACGTGTGCGCATACAAACAGCCGGCAACTTGCAACGTATTAACCTGGGTTCCATACAAATAAATCCCGAAAATTTGGCACGTGTTTCACCGACACCGTCACCAACACCAACACCTACAGTTACATCTACACCAACAGCAACAGGTGCACCCACCACTAATGCCGAAAGTACTACAGCTATAAATGCAACAAGTTCAGCAAATCCAACTGCGGATTTAGATACTTCAGCAGCCACCGTCTCTACCAGCATTTTTAATTCATCAGGTGAGTGAGTTTTTATTTTATTCTTAATTTTTGTTTTGTTTTTTTGTTGTAAATATGTATTTAAATATGTATGTATAAAGTATATAAATACTTTTTATTTTGTTTCACTTTTGTTTGCTTTTTAACTTGCTTATTTTTGTTTTTATTTTATTTAATTTCATTCATTGTATATACAACTTTTTGTTTTAACTCATGATGTTGCAAATGTTTACACTGTGGTTAACTGCAACAAAGAAAATATTTAATAACAACATTGTTGTGGTAATCTACATTGTTTATCTTGTTTTCATTTTTTTTTTGCCTCTTTTATTGCCCTCTGGCCCGTATTCTTCCAAATGTAAGCACAATTTACACTCAACGTGAAAAGTTTTTGTTTTTACTGGCTTTTACTTATGGAGATAGTAGAAATATTCCTGTCTAGCATAGCAAATTCAGCCAGTTGCTGGCCATATTCTGATCATATTTAGGTCTAGAAAGCATAGTCTGTTGCTGGTCATATTAATACAGTCAGTTGCTGGCCATATTTTTGTCTAGAAATGTAGCCAGTTGATGTCCATATTTTTTAATAACTTTGAATAATAAAATTAAATAATGGCAGCGGTAACAATTTACCTTGTGAGTACTGTTTTATAATATTGGCCATCTCACCTTAACTCTGCTAAATAAAGGGTCCGCCAAATAACTTTTTTTTTTAAAAATGCTATAAAAAAAAACTTCTGAATATTTAAAAACTTCTTTTTCTATTTGAAAGAACAATCCTTCCGGTTAATAATGGAAAATAATTTCATTCAAATGGCTGCCTCGACTGGCCATGCAGTAGCCTACACAATCGGTCCAATTTTTAAGCACATTATCGATTGTGTGCAGCTGTATTTCACCAATGGCTTCACGAATATTGTCCTTTAAAGCGTCAATTGTCTCTGGCTTGTCGGCGTAACACTTATCTTTGACGGCACCCCACAAATAATAGTCCAACGGTGTCAAATTGCAGCTCCGAGGTGGCCAAACGACATCAGCTCTGCGGCTGATAATGCGATCTTCAAAAACCAGGGCGCAAAACATCGAGTGTAGTTTCGGCTGAGTGGCATGTAGAGCCGTCCTGTTGAAACCAAATATTGCCAATATCCTGCTCTTCAATTTTTGTGAACAACAATTCGTTCAACGTGGTCCGATAACGATCGCCATTGACTGTAATGCCACTCCTTGCTCATTTTCGAAGAAAAATGGTCAATTATGCCTCTGTACCAAAATCCGCACCAAACAATGACTCGTTTTGGGTGCATCGGCTTTTCAATGTATGCGTGCGGGTTTTTTGTGCCCCAAATGCGACAATTTTGCTTGTTTACATACCCGCCAAGATCAAAATGAGCTTCATTTGAAGAGATGATTTTTTTTTTTTGGGCAAAATCGGCATCTTCTGTAAGTCGATCGCAGGCCCACTTAGCGAAGCGAAGACAAGCGTATACACAACCATATTCGTTCAGCGGAAGGATAAAACTAATAATCTGTCAAATCAGACATGAGCTAAGTGTTACCATTCATGAAATATGCACTAGTTGAAAAAAAAAATGTTAAATGGCGGACCCGTTATCCCAACTCATCAGTGATGAAGAGTTGAGCAAATAATGCGATAATTTTTATACCCAACACCGCCATGGTGGGGAGGGTATATTGGATTTGTGCTGGTGTTTGTAACGCCCAGAACTATTGGACCAACACCCACCTTAAAGTATACCGATCGACACAGAATCACTTTCGGAGTAGAGTTAACGATGTCCGTCCGTCCTACTGAATGGCTGGCATGCTGTCCATGTAAAGCTTGTGCGCAGAGTACAGGTCGCAATTTTGAAGATATTTCAATAAAATTCGGCCTAAGTACGGATGGGATTGAAACTGGTCGAAATCGGTCCTTTAATTTACCTGGCTCCCATACAAATGTCCTCCCGAAATAGGGGTTTAACGATCATATATGTTTGAATTATGAAAGTATCCAAACAAATTTCACCACAAATAAGTAATAAATAAAGCTAAATCACATCTACAAATTAGTCGTAGCTCCCATATAAGGCCCACTTCCAAAAATCACTTTAGCGATCATAAATTTCTTAAGAATGTTGGTATTCAAATAAAATTCGACACTAATAAGTTTCTTATATACAGAAATGATGACACCTAAAATTTATAATGGTCGGTCCGTAATTAGTCGCAACTCCCATATAAGACCCTCCCCGTAATCAACTTTAACCTCCGTAAATCTTTTAAAAGTAATTATATCGAGATAAAGTTTAACATACGCAATTCATAGAAATCATGACACTAAATTTTTGGATGATCGGTCCACAATAGGTTATATCTCCCATATAACGCCCATTTCTGATAAACTGTTTTATACATATACTGGGTGTAGGGTATAATATGGTCAGGCTTGACCGACTATACTTTCTTGTTATTATTTATAATTGTTATGCAATTACTCTATTATTTTTAATAGTTTACCGCAACAGAGAGAGCGGTAAGAGAATTCTAATGTTTGTAATCTTAATAAACAATTACTCTATTTTAATTTGTGTTTAGGCCAATTGACAACCTAAAAATAGTTTGTATAAACTGTAGAAAGTATTTAAAATATGTTAAAGGGATTACTGAAATATTTGCATTGTTTTTAGTTTTCGTAAACGTTTTACAACATGTTAATAATTTTGGATTAATTGGTTTGTTTCAGACAACACAGCGATAGCCGAATATTTTTTTTTAAATTTATTTATTTCATTTTATTGGATCTTTCTTAACGAAATTTACAATAAGTATTCAAATCTTAATCCTAATTGAAAGTGAATTGTGTCATTGCAAATATACCAGACGATTTCTCGTAATATCCTAGACTGTCTTCCCTGTAATATTGTTAAATAGTTGGGAAAATTATTATTTTAAATTTATATTTATGCATTATTAACTTCATGCTGAAACATACAAAAAGCTAAAACTGGTTAAGGTATTTACAGAAATTCAAAAAAAAAAACCAAATTAACGCCATAACATACGAACAACCAAATTCGAATCTGATTATAAACGTAACAATGTGTACAAATTTTCATAATGCTAATAATAATCTTTGACAAACAAACAAATTAAAATTTCCAACAACTATTTGGATAATAATATAAAATCTTTTTGGATTAATTTAATACTAACAAGCAAATAAATATTATTGTGAAGGCATCATCATGTCATTAAAAAATTGAAAAGAAAAAAAAAAACATATGTATGAAATCTGAAATAAAATAATAATAAAAAAATAGATACAAATATTATTTGCCATAACAACCAAATAGTCAAAATAAAAATTCTTCAGAAGATAAAGAAGCAGGTAATAGCAGCTGCTTATAAACGTATTGAAATGTATTAAATTTTACTAAATGAACTTACAATCCCGTCACCCCCAAACGCACACAGCAACTCAATTCTTAGTACAATAGTGTGATAAATATTAAAGAAACAACAATAAAAACAGGATTTATGATATAATAATAGGGTTGCCAGATTAGAAAAATCATATTTTAAATAAGGTATTCATGAAAATATCTTCCTAGCAAAGACCTTCATGGCCAAGTAATGAGTTAAATTTTGCTACTTTTCTACTTACAAAATATTCTCATTATTTTAACACGCTGATGTCTTAGATTAAAGGCAACTACTTACCACAGCTGTCATTACTTTAATATCACTAAAACTTGTTACAAGTAATGACTTAAGTAACACATTGATAATAATTTCTCACTGAGGCCGTTATCATTAAAGCAGAATATGCTCAAGATACTGAGTAGAGAGTAAGTAGTTACATAGCAAATAAAAAGTAACTGATTATATGATTACTTCTAAGTAATATATACGGTATGTAGTAGTCATTGAAAAGTCAGTTATTGAATAATTGTAAGTTGTTACAAAATGTCTGCTGTGCTCTTTTTTAATCATATTTTGATACTGACAGCTTTATGCTGCTCAAAATCTTAATTATCTGCCCAGGTTCCATATCTCTGACGTACGAAATGATTTACGTTACAATTGATCAATGTTTGAATATATTACATAAAAGTTCAGGTATTTAGAAATACTGCTTTGCTAGTAGGTAACTCTCTCGGTTTTACAATTCGCATTGAGCGCAACTACATACTGTGTAATGAAAAGTTGTATAAATAGTTGATTTAACATTAGTGGAAATATTTATTTTGTGCAGTGCATTTTTTTATATTTGCAAAATCGTTTGATGTGTAGAACAATTCGTGTTTGAAAATCCTTAGTTTTTGAAATCCCTCGATTTTAAGAAAATGGGAGGGGGGAGGGTGGGGTGTGCATTGTTGACAGATTGATGTTATTTAAATTGGACGTTGAATGTTGTACATTGAAATTGGAAAGCAAAACGAGTACACTATGTGGATTCTAATTATACAACATTAAAATATTTAAATCAGGTGTTGGCAAACATGGTACAATTGTACTTTTTTTGGTACATTTTAAACCCAGTTGGTACCGTGGTACTACCACGAGTCATTTGGTACAATTTCAAATTACTATTGCATTTGGTATTCCAGAAGAAATATATAGATAAATACATGATTAATTATATATGTATATTATGATATGATATATGCTTATGACTTAAGTTATTTTGTAAATTTGTATAGTATAGCAAGTGGAAGAGATGAGATTTCGTAAACACTTTAGAACTGATATCCATATGATATTTAAATATGCATCTAAAATATGAAAAAATAAAATATAAATCAGAAACTAAAACTTAGTTAACCAGAATTTAAAAAAACCTTAGAAATTAACCCTTCTAATATATTAATATATTCTTGAAATAAAATTTTTTAGTAATTTTGGAAATCTAATCAAAGTATGTACGAATGTATATCCCGATACTTCAATAATAAGAATGTTATAGAATCTATAATATAGATAATCATGATAATAAACGAAACTAATATTATAATGATTCAGAAGTAGCCTAAGGGTGGATTCACCCATTCGTTCCGAACAAAATATTTGTTCGTACAAAGTGTTGTTTCAAATGAAGTTTAACACATCTCTTTTTAAGAGAAAAAAAATATTCATATGAAAAAAACTTTGTTCCGAAAAATATGGGTGAATCCACCTTTATAATAAATTTTAATAGAGATTTCATGTTGTAAAAACAATTCCTACCTTCAGTAAAAATAATTTAATGAAAATTAAATTTAATGAACTCGAGCCTGACTAAAGAAATATTAAAAATAATAATTGTTCATAAAATTGTTACGCTATCCTTTGATAACTTTCTTCTTGGAACACTAGTTGTATATCGTAAATTAACATTTTATTTGGCAGCATTATAAAATAGAGTTAGATTGTGATTCTTTGAAGAAGTCTTACACCGTATTCCGTTTTTATCACCAAATCAATACCAAAGTTTCATTTCCATTACAGTTCGACGATTTGTTGAGACATTCTTGTTATACATAAATGTCAATGTTAAAAATTAGGTCGTTTGAGTATAAAATTCTTTAAACATTCGTTATATAAGGCAATGTTAAACATTTTTCCGTAAGTGACTATATCGAATTTTAGTTAAAGTGAGTTTTAGGTTAAGTTTTATTATTATTTATCAAAATGGTACCGTGGAGGTCTAAAAAGTACATTTTATTCGTATATGTAGTTGGTACAAAATCCAAAAAGTCATTTTCCATCACCGATTTAAATTGTTTTTAAAATCGAAAACGTTTCTGCAGAACTTAAAGCTTACAAGCAGAGACCGAAAATAACAGGTTCACTTTAATTTTAGTGGTTAATTGGCACCATTTATCATTTAAAATTTTTTGTTTGTTTTATATCACTGACAAATTGATTTATAAGAGCACATTTTAGATTTGTGGGTGAGAGAAACAAAAAAGAAAATAACGGAAATAATCAAGATGAGTAATTTATAATTAAAATTTTTTTTGTAAAGGTCACGTTATAACTTTTATTTTCAAACTTTTAAAATTAAGCTGCTTTAGTTCACATTCAACATATTCAATTTAAAATTTGTTAAAAATTTATATATGTTGGTTAAGCTATTTTAGTTGTTAAAGCAAGCGGCTGGTAACACTGTTTGTAAATCTGAAATGAGTTTATTTTAAGCTGATTGTTTGTTTCCATTTCGTTTAACCCTTCAGTTTAACAAACAATTGTTAAATCATTTGAATATGTAATAAAAGAAAAAAGAAAAATAATAAAACTTGAAAATCAAGTAGCAGTTACACTGATAAAAAGACTGAAAGTCACGAGAAAAAGAGAAACGCTTGGAATTTTATTTTTCGTAAATTTGCTGAAAAGCTTAGACAGCATAGATTGAAAGATTCAAGGAATTGGCCTGGGAACTGGAATGGTTGATAGGTAGAAAATATCTTAATGATACCCTTATAGTTAACTAGAGTTTACTAGATATTTTAATTCGATTTCATCTCATACTTATGCAAGAAAATGTTAAATTGTATTCTTGAGCTTTTAACCTTCCTATTACTTTAGCAGAATTTAACAAATCAACCCTTTCTATAATCTTAAAGCATCTGAGATGCTGTGTCTGTGATTTTTGCGTTTTTCAATCATCATTATGGTCATCGCTATCAGCATTTATTATATTTCTTTGTAATAATTGTTCTAATGTGGCGTATAAAACTGAGATTAATTTTTGGCAGCCCCTGCCTTGTTTATAGTTTCGTTTTGGCCGTTTTTGTAATGTTAGGGTTTTTAGATTTTTCGTAGCAATAAATAAATGTACATTTCTTAAGTAGTGTTGTTATCTAGTAAGTTTGTTTGGTTAGGGTTTATTTGGGAAGTGTTAATTCTTATTTTTTTTATTGCATTGACATTAACAAGCGTGCAAAATTTTAGAATTCGTTTCATATTGAAAAGCATGAAGTGAAAGTTGTTGAATTTTATATTTTTCAATATTTTCATTTCCCCCATTTTTTTTTTTTTTTTTTTTTTTTAAATGGAGTTTTTTTTTTTCATTTTTCCTCAAAAGGAACTTTAGACCATTTTCTTTAAGAGCTTTATGGTCACTTAATGGGATGCAAGTGGGGTATCTATAAAAAAAATTTGCAACTCAAAGAAGAAAGTGTTTCAATTTGTACCATATGCACTATTTAAATTTTTTTTCTATTTATTACTTATAATACTAAATAAGAATAATAATAATAAATAATTTAATAAAATTAATATATAAATGAAAATGATACATGTGGCAAATATTGAAAAATCCTATTCTTGAGTTAAAAAATAATTTTTTTTGATAGATATCCCACTCGCATCCTATTAAGCGATTATAAAGGCCGTAAAGCTTATACAATTACAATTTAAGCTTTCTTTTGAGAAAAAAGGGCCCAAATTGAAAAAAAAAAAAATTTAAAAAAAAATATTAAAAAAAAAAATTTAATTTTTTTTTTTTTAATTTAAAAAAAAAATATTTTTGAAATGATAGAAGAACCCTACAAAAAATGAGTCTACTCTATACATGCGTGTATGGACTACTCCACAATGGAGTAGGAGTACTCCAAATGTAGCCAAAGTGTATGAAAATGCTCCAGTTTACATTGCAATGTCCTAGGATTGGACCACATTACATTTGTGTACACACAAAACTACTCCATGGATCACTTTGTTGAAAGTACTCCATAGAGCACATACATAAACTATTTTTTAAAGTACATCATTGTACTACTCCATGGAGTACCAAAAGGGAGTTTTTTGAATCCGCTTTTTTAATTTGATTTGACTGAAAATATGTTAACAGTAAACTAAAATAATTTTTTAGTATTTAGTATATAAAGGAATTTATTTTGCAGTTAAATTTAGATATTAATGGCTATAATATATGTAAAGTAACAGGCAAACAAAAACAAAAGAATAGAGTTGCAACTCTAAAAGTATTGAGTAGTTACTTTTAGGTACTGAGACCGGAAAAAATAGTCGGTATTGAGTACTCAGTACTCAAATACTCAATACTTTTACAACACTAGTCACTTGACGTGAAATTCACCATAGGCATATTAATTGCCTGAGTGTTACTTCTCTTTATAAAAAAAATATATATATTTGAACTCGTTTATTTATTTAAAAAAAACTTTTCTTATTTAGACCAAATAACAACATATATTTAGTTTTATTTTATTTGATGCTATTTGATCTTGCAAAACTCTTGTAAGAGTAAACAAAGTCAAACAAATTTGTCCCTAAATAAGTGAATAAATATTTGCCCTTAGTGACATAAGGAACAGTTTTATAAACAGTTGACATCTTCTTTAGCAATACATAGGGCTTGTTCGTAAATGCATCACTGCCCTGCATATTATGCGCATTACATTCAATAATGCAAACAATGGCGCATCACTGCAATTGTCAACTGTTCAAAAATGCAACACTACTGCATATTATGCGCAAATAAACAAAAAAATTCTAATCATAAAAATGGCTGATGCAACTAATGAGGAAGTATAAAGAAAGTAATTTGTAGAATAATTAGTATTTAAGGCACAAGCCGTAATGTTTACATGTGTACGAAAGTGGACAACAAACATAATAAACAAATGTATTCAGGTGTTCGAGACGAAGTCTTGACATGAATACGAAAGGAAAAAAACTGAAGAAAAAGGAAAAACAACAACTTAAATAGAAATTAATAAAAATGATAATTACAGAAAACTTCGAACCACCAGTCACTGGTTAAAGGATTGATGTTGTCTGTTGACTAGCAGGCACCGTAGTGTTGCAAGGGTCAGAACGCAAAGAATTCTGATGAGAGAAAGTGGTGTTTCTCGAAACATATGTAAATTCAACCAACAACCCAGGTTCGAATCCCAGTCAAGAAAAATTATCAAAAATAAAAATTTTTCAAGTTGTAAAACAATTCCTTCTTCAGTAAAAATAATTTAATGAAAATTAAATTTAATGAACTTAAGCCTAACTAAAAGAAAATATCAAAATTAGAAAGTAATTTGTTATTATTTATTTTTGATTATTTTACTTTTTAAACATTTTTAGCCTCGTTTCTTTAATATTTGACAAATATTTGTTCACAATTTCACAAATTAAATTTATAATTATTTTTTCCATTTTTGCGCAGTGTTCGCTCGTTCGTAAATGCAAACAATAAAATAAGCAAAAATAAGCATCAGCAACATATTATTTGCAGTGGCAGCGCAAAATACATAATCATATTGTCCAGCGCAGTGATGCATTTACGAACAGGTCCATAATCATTATTCGGTATTCCATCAAATTATACTCTTTATTCGTTTTTATTTAGTTGTAAAATGTTTATTATAGACTTAAGCCCCTTTCCCTATTTTAATTAATTTCTTTGGTATTTCTCTCAATTGAAAATCAAATATTAAATTCCACTAAATTAAGTTTCAAGTACCTCAGTCATAAAATAAAACATGAAATACATGCAAATTGTTGTTAAAAGTGTTAACTTTTCAACAGGTTTATTTTATTATTATTATTGTTATAGTCATCGTTTTGAAACGAAATACTCAAATGTATTCAAATAAGTTTTTCAGTACAAACTTAATAAACATGATTCTCCCCATTTGTGTGTAATTTGCTTTTTTAAACCCACCACCAAAAAGATGTGGGATATATTAGATTTGTCATTACGTTTGTAACACAGGTCCTAAAACCAAAAAAATCTATATACGTATTTTGATGGTAAGACGATCTGTCCGTCTACTGAAGGCACGATATAGCTTTAAAAAAAAAGACATAGAACAATGAAATTTTTACCAACCATTCTCTGATCCACCGAAATGTTTGGTATTGAAAATGGACAAAATCGGTCCAGTAGGATCCGAGTTATAGACCAAAGTTTCAGACAACCTCGTTATTTTTTACATATTTTTTTATAATTTTCTTTAAATATAATGTAGATAATCAGGGGTGTCATAGAAATCAATATTGTCAGAATTGGTTTTAAAACCGACAAGAAAAAATGCTTTGGTGTCATAGGGCACTCACTGCTACACGTTCAATAAATATCGAGATATTTCTAGTATCACGAGATATTTCTAGTATCACGATATTGGGGCGCCCATACTAAACTGAACTTAAAAAACATGACTGCCGTGAGTACATTTTAATATTTCAGACCGAAAGAAATACAACCAATACGAATTTTCAATAATTGAGCATTTTGTAAAATAACAACCCGCCCCACGCTTTTCTTTAAGGGATGTGTGAGATTTTTTTCATTTTGATTTAAAAGTTTATGTTGTTTGAAATGTTCTTATTTTTTGACTTTTAGTAAATTTTTTTAGTATTCATATGTGCACATATATTTTGTGTTCACAATTGATCAATATATTAAGGTAAAGAAAAGCGTTTCTTAAAATTTTTTTTTTTTATTTATTCCATATAATCTCCTGTTTTCAAAACACTATTGTGCGCTGGTGCGTTGTCTTGATGAAAAATATGTTGAATTTTTACGTTTAATTGAACCAAAATGTGGCCATAGTACTCTGAATTTATTGTTTCACCCTTTTGTAAATAGTCAATCAATAAAATACCTTTAAAGTCCCAAAAAAACGTTGCCATAACCTCGTAGTATGTACATAAATAAAAGAGACAAAATATTAACCCCCTGGCCCACGATGTCGAACGATAACGACTTAAGACACAAACTTGATTGTGGAATAAACAAACTTGATTAAGTAAAAAATAGATACGATAAAAAGTTTTTGTCTTAAGTCTTACCTAAGCGAACGTTATCGTTCGACATCGTGGACCAAGGGGTAACATTTATTAAGATAAAACGCTATTCAAATAGTTTTTCTCCCACCAAAGTAATAAAAAACAACAAAAACTAATAAAGGTCATAGCAAAGAATGTAAACAAAAATCATGTTATAACAGTTATTTTCAGTGATTTATCATTAAAAACAAAATATAAATCACAATTTTGATTTTTTAATTATATGGACGAGTTATTTTCGGTCTCTGCAGAGACAATTTTGACGTTTCAAAAAGTCAAAATCAGTTTCCTAGGGCGTTTTGGTATCTAATATATGGTGCGTCAAAGTAAATCGTTACGCGCTGCAAAATTATAAACAAAGGGCAGTTCTGAAAGAAAGAGATATATAAAATGTGATTATCTTCCGTCTCGTGACACCTCCTTATACTTTGGAATAACTGAAATATGCATAAAATTATTGTATACGATGCAGGCATGTTGATATTGCGATGAAATTTAAACAAAATAAACTTTAAAACTTAAATAAACTTAAATTGAAATTGTGGTACAATATTTTATGACGATCGGAACATATGTAATGTAGTTAATAGCACTCATGTAATATAATGTACAATTATCGTTAAAAATTAATTACAAGTATTCATAGATTCATGGCATTTAGTGATGGGTATATAAGATTCGGCACAGCCGGCCGAATATAAACTCTTACTTGTTTTTTTGTCTGTTTGTATTTGTGGAACGAAGTCATATTGTAACCTGATTTTATTTAACAATACACTTGTTCTTCACACAACAATAATATCTTAAAATAAACACTGATAGGAGTGAGTGAATATAGTATATGTAGATACCCTTAAGCACAACTGAAACAAATTAGGAAAGAGTATAACCAGATTGGGCTAACAGGGCTCTGAAGTCATCAACTATGGCCGTTAAACTTCATATAAATGAGTCTTTTATTTAAACTTTAGTGCGGCCAATAGAATTTAGAAAACTCGTAGTCTACTTAATTTCAACTGTTTTTAAAAACATTTAGTTAACAATTGTTTTTCAACCTACAATTACTTTAAATTCTCTCCTAGGTAAATGCAGAAGACACATTTTAACCAAATTGTTTTTCTTTGATTTGGCCCTTGAGCTTAACAAATTGAATTGATTGTTAAATCATTTGAAAATGTAAGAAAAACACTATAACAATAATAAAAAATCAGAAGCCGTAAACCAAGTAGCAGTTACAACAATAATGAAATGAAAACAAAAAAAAACATTGAACTTTCATTTTGCTTAAAAATGTTACAACAATGTTTGAATGAATCAATGAATAGCTGACGGACGAACGGGCGGTCGGACAGGCTGGCTAACTGACTGGTTGATAGGATTAAATGAAAATCACAAAAAAAAAAGAAACAAAATACTTTTATGACACTCCAGTACAGTGTTTCCCAACGGGGGGATAATTTTAATAGTTTTAACGTTCTTTTTTTAAGTTCCTGTTAGTTTTCATTTTATGGAGCTTTGAAATAAAAAAATGCACTGCATAAAATAAGCTTTGAGCCGCTGTACTTCTAACAAAATTAAAATTTTACAAGGATTCTGTTTAATTTTAAATTGCATTAGATGTACAAGTGTGTCGATCTTATCTGAATTACGTTTTGAAAGACAAATATATAATTATATTAACTGACAGTGACAAAGAATGTTTCAGTAGCTTTCACTTCTAGCTCGTTATTACAGCTTTTGCAGACGTCATTATTAATCTTAAACCAAGATGCCGGTGTCCAGTAATGAACGCTATAGATTTTCCTAGGCTTGTTTTCAATTGATTTATCGCAAATAATTTCTTCTGTTTAGACATAAATATACAAATTTTGTTGTGATATCTTCTTCGAAATTATGGTTGTGTCGGTTTTATTAATTGCACTGTATGATTGCACGTATGTTGAAACGTATCAACTGTCTGTACGAAGAAGTTAGTCGATTTCTTTTTTACTTTTTTGTGATGACCTAATCCGTTATTAACAAAAAGTAGATTGTTTGAAAGTTGTTTCACAGAACCTTAATTTGCTTAATTACACAGCTCATCACGAAAAATGGTGCCCGTAATTTTTTAGTCAATTTTGTATACATCTTATATAGGGCTCCAATACCTCTAACTCACCTTTTCAGCTCTAGTTTTCGAGATATATTAAAAAAAAACTACGTACACTCAAAATATTTCATAGGCAAAATAAACGAAAATCGCGGTTCATTTTACTAAATTTGTCGTTATTTTGACAAAACGAAATATTTCGTATAAGGTACAAATGTTTTTCGTTCTTCTTTGGAGTTTTTATTTTTTGCATTTCACGAAATATTTGTGTATTTACCAAGATTATTTTGTTAAATTACAAAATAAATGGTTATTTAACGAAAAAAATTCGTAAATAAAGCTTTTAAATTAAAATTAAATAAAAATAAGAAATATATTTTGTAAAAATACAGAATTATTTTGTTAATTTTAGAAATATTGCCTCCTGTTTTACGAAGTTTTCTAAACTTACAAAAATATTTTGTAGGTATAAGAAAAATTTCATATTTTTTTTCGTTTAGTTTACAAAATTTAAAAAAAAAACGAAATATATTTTGTAAAATCACGAAAATATTTCCTAACTACACGAAAAGTTAGGAATTTCTGATAAAAATTGTTAAATTTAGAAAATTTTCTAAAAATATTTCGTAAAGTTACTAAAAATTGTGTAAAAATAAAAAAATGTTTGTTTATTTTAGAAAAACTTACGTAAATTTCTCAAGAAATATTTTTTTATTACACGAAAAGTTTTGTTTATTTTAGAAATAATAGTAAAGGAAAACATAATAGCATTTCTGCATTAAATTAAGATTGATTTTGTCAATTGTTTTGGATTTCTACAAAGAAAATTTATATATTAGTAACTTTTAAACTTAGTTTAAATAAAACACACTAACTTTGTATTTTTGTGTACAACATATGCGTAATTGGATTAATATGATGTCCATCTATTTTATAGAACTGAATATTTAAAAAATCCCACATATGGCTGGAATCTTCAGAATATTTATTTGAAAATACGTGATACGCTTTAAAGCATATGTCTATAGCTTTAGTGATACTGAAAACTTTGTATTTAATGTTCTCAAAGTCACACAAAAATCATTGGGGCTTATATAAGTATGTCCACTATAAAAGTAATGTAAGGGGCAACAGAACCCTCTGAAACAATTTTTGTATCCAACTTCTCTTTGGTGAAAATGATATAAAAGACCATTTTGATTCCATAATATGTACTATACAACTTGTTTCCTTTATTATTTTTGATTTAATTCTTGATGGTGGAAGTAAGGAATGTAAGAGTGTTAAGACTATGAGAAATTTGGTATCTAAAAAGTTAAACAAATTTGCATAATCACTATCCATCAGTAAATAAAATTTAAAAATTTGATTATATTTGTTTATAAAACCTTTTTACTTACTATAGTCAATACAATTATTTTTTTTTTGCACAAAATCCCAAAGCTTTTGGTCATCTTCACCTTTAAATTTCGATTCGTATTCTGGAAATATCTTTTGAGTCATGTGCTAGTTTCTTTTTTATTGTGCATTAGTCTTGAATCACCCGTGTATTTTTAAATAATATAGAGTTACATTATTTCGAATAAAAGCCACAGTTGTGAATGGATTTTAACAAGATATAGCTTCCTATATGTGTTACATATTTTCCTATATGACTGAAGGAAAATAATGGAAAATTTGTCGTCTCTATTTTCTATGAATTTTTGAAAAATAAAAAAAATTATAAAAAAAAATTTTCCCATCCAAAGTTGAGCGATATCTCCGAAAATACTCCCATAGAATGAAAATAATGTTAATGCAGCAAAAAGATAATATTGTAGCCGAATTTATATTTTTTTATTTTTACTAAATAGAATGAACCGTTTTTGAATTATTTAAAAAAAAACTTCGTTTATTTAAAACAAGACAACCAATATTTAGTTCTATTTTATTTGATAATGTTTGATCTGGCAAAACACTAGTAAAAGTAAACAATGTCAAACAAATTTGTGCTAAAACAAGTAGTTACGGCTTTTTGAGTAAATATTTGCCAAGTGTGACCGTACCTTAAGAAATCTAAGTCACCTAAAAAAAGTTTTCATTTTGTCGGGCTGTGTTACTAGGCGACACAGAAGAAATGTTTGGGAACCACTGCTCTACTACTTTTCGTAGTAAATGATTGGAAAACCAATGGTAAATTGCTGTGAGTATTTAATACGATTTCATTTCATCATATTATTTTGCTCGTCTTAACATTCACCACTTTAAGCTCTTACCCTTTATAATTATTACTCCAGCAAAGTCACACGGTTTAACTAACCCCTTTGGCTAGTCTTGCAGTATCAGACAGTGGCGTAGAAGCTTAATGTTTGTTTGTTTGTTTGTTTTCTTCCATTTTTCAATCGTCATGGTCATCAACATCGGCGTTTATTATATTTCATTGTAATAATTGTTATATTGTGGCGTATAAGATTGAGATTAGAATTACTTTGCTTGTGTATTGTGTATACCATCCACCATCCCTTTCATAAAAACAGTTTCTTCTCAGTTGTTTTTAATATTTTAAGGGTTTATTTATTTTTAGTAGATCATGTGTTAAATAGTATTTATGTATTGAGTTTTAAGGTACGGAAAATTCCCTGGACCATCGTTTCATAAATCCAAGAACACCATTTGCTTTATTAATAGTTAGTGCGATGTGATCACGAAAGTTTAGCTTGTGATCTAACAATATTCCAAGATCTATAATATTATGAACTGTTACCAAAGTTGTTCCATTTATAAAGTAGTTGGAGTCAAATTTTTGAATTCTGACAAATTGCATGTGCTTACAAATCCCTTAAGTTTATTTTACACCATTGAAAAAGTTTATCAATATCAGATTGAAGTAGGCGTTGACTGTTAGTATTTACCAAAGTATTTAGAATTTTTACATCATCAGTGTACATTAATACTTTGGAATGTAAGATAACATTAGGAAGATCATTTATAAATAGAGTAAATAGTATTGGGCCCAAATGATTCCCCTGGGGAACACCAGACGTGACATCAATGACTTTAGGAGTAGCGTATTTGAATTTTACTTGTTGTGTTCTAGGAGAGCAACCACTTTAAAGCTCCAAAACTAAAACCCATTTGTGATAATTTATATAGCAATATGTTATGGTTTACTTTGTCAAATGCTTTACTAAAATCAGTACCTATATATTACGTCTGTTTGCATATTGTTTTTTAAACCATCACTTATCAGAGTGGCGAGTTCAAGTAAATTAGTTGTTGTGGAACGATGTTTACAGAAGCCATGTTGGCGTGTAGACAGCATTGAAGATAAGTCATGTAATAGTTCGTCTGTTAAGATTTTCTCTAATAGCTTGGGAATTGTATTCAGCTTAGCAATCCCACGATAATTTCATACTTCAAGTTTGCTACCGTTTTTGAACAAAATTGGTGACAACATTTTCATTGTTGGCATCCGGATTTTTTCAACACCCTGTTGGCAACGATTTTTTAATTGACATAAGTCAAAGTACTTTATTTAGTTTGTCTGTATGTTCTGCCATAGAATCTCCATTTGGGTAAAATTTATTTTTGATATTTTTGATCTAAAAGTAATAAAATTATTAATATTATGATATTTGTTAAACTGTCTTCTGTTTGCTAAAAAAAAAAACGTTATTTCGAATGTTTCTTTGCTTACGAGTAAAAACTCGCAAGGTTGCGTTTAAATTTCGATACATTTTATTCGCTATCGAATGAGGGTATCCCAAATGTTGAAAAATTCCAACGTTCGATTGAAAATTTATTCGCATACGAATGCGAGAATTGGCGACTTGATTCATTTTGGCAATTTATACGATTAAGTCCCCGTTTACACAGGGAAACATATGGAAGGGAAACATTTTGTTTGAAAGAGAAGGACGGGTTGAAAAATTCCAACGTTCGATTGAAAATTTATTCGCATACGAATGCGAGAAGGGGCGACTTGATTCATTCTGGCAAGTTATACGATTAAGTCCCCGTTTACACAGGAAAACATTTGGAAGGGAAACAGAGAGGGACGGGTAGGGAAGAGAATATGAAATTTGTTTCCCGTGCACGCTTTGTGCTTTCATTCTTATTGTTTACATTAGCAATGCTTTTTGACATTTGCTTTATTTCTTTCAGTATAAATATACAATAGAAATTAAAAAAAAAAAACAACAACACTGCAATTAGACAAATGTCAAAAAAAAAAAAAAAAAAACAAATATAAACTGGAATGTCCGTGAAGGAAAATGAAAAAGAGAATTCCAGATGTTTCACTTCCAAATGTTTCCCTGCGTAAACGGGGACGAATAATGCAAATTTTACTATCCCATAACTACGAATAGATTTTCTACACAAACTTGTTGTTGATAACTTGTGGTGTAATCATCAGGAAATTACCGCTTAATTAAACCCTCTACATTATACATTTAGGACCCGATTACCATATTTTGATGTTGTATGTTGTAAACTGCGATTACGATTTACATACAACACTTATTGGCTTAATCGTATGAAAAATGCATGTTCTGTTGTAGTCTAGACAACACAAGATTTTAGTGTTGTGAACAATAATCGAGCCTAATGAAAATGGCAAATCATTTATTAAATAAGGAAACATTTTCGGAAATTAAAACAACAATAACTGTTTTTATTTCCATGTTTTATTTTAGCCAAACAAATAAAATGAATATGATTAACTTCTTGTTGTTGTGTTAAGTGCAAAGAAAAAGGTATATTTGTTATAATAATAATAATAATAAAAATAAAAATAAAAATATAGATGAAAACAATTTACTCCAACTTATTGCGACTATCATTAAAATGCCTAAAGGCAATTAAAAAGTTGAATAAATTCCAAAAGAGAAGATTAAGCCAGGGGCAAAATGAATGAAAAAAGGGCAACTAACTTGTTTTTATGATGTGTCAATTTCATTGCTGTACGCTTACTTTTTTTTCTACATTTTTGTTTACTACTGTTGTTGTTGTTGTTGTTTTATTGTTATTATTTTTGTGTGTTTTTTTTTTCTGCTCTTGTTATTATTTCCTGTTGCTTTAGCAATAAGCATCAATCTGTTATATAAACTTGGATTATTAATGATTGTATATTCTTTTCTTCCCTCTTCTTTATATTTTTTTTTGTTTTTTTTTTGCTCCCTCCACAACTTGTACCTAACTGATGTTACGTTACACTGTGCGCTTCTTGTATAAATGTTGGGTTTTGTTGTTGTTTCCTTAACATTTCTGTTGTCTTGTACTTGGGCGTATTTGTTTATGTTTGTGTGCATTCTGTTTTCTGTGAATGTCTACAAGATGTCGAAACAAATCAGAGGGATGAATATCAAAATCCAACTTCCGCGAATAATACAATGATGACTACGGCGATGGCGATGGCGAAGGCGAAGTCAACAACAGAAACAAACACATTCACTGCTAATAAAACGGAAATACTTGGAAACACTAAAAAGGAAGACAATGCTATTCAACAGCAGCAGCAAAAACAACAACAAGGGCAGCCACCAACAATTCATAAAGTTACAATGAAGACTAATGCGTTTGAAGCGTCTGTTGCTGTGGAGGCTCCAGCTTCTGAAGATATTCAGGAGTCGGCTGTTAAAGGTAGCAGCCATAATGAAAATCGAGTGGGTGCTAATTTGCCCTTAAAAACCTTGGAAACTGGGAAAAATAATGGCACTTATGCTAATACGCATAATAATACAAACATAAATGACAACGATAAAGACATGTCACAGGAGATACAGCAGCAACAATTGAATATTAAAGCTGAAAATGAGCAACAGCTACATGCAACATGTAGCAGGAAATTCATAGACAAAGAATTAAATTGTTTGGCAAAACAAAACACAATTGAAAATAATAAGGCATATTCTGCAGTGCCAATAAATACAACAAACAATGCAGGAGAAGCGTTAACAATTCAAGCCATAGACCATAATACACGACCAGCAGTAGGAGCAGAGTCAACACAATCAACATCTATAGAAAAAGGAATAATACATGCCGATGTGAAGAAGCCTGAAATGATTGATGATAAAACAACAAACAAACCAATAACCACAGAATTATCATCAGTATCAGTATCATCACCAGCAGTAGTAAATGCTACATCATTTTTGGGCTGTGCCGCACCAGTAATAATGGCTGAAGTTAATAATACAAATACCAGCAACAGTAGTAGCAACATTAGCTCTAGCAATAGTAGTCATATAACAAGTCTGAATATCGATATTAGTAGTGTTGAACCTTCCGCCACTCCCACTACTTCTAATTCTATTTCTGCTTCTACGACATTATTACCAAACATCAACCCGGACAATCACAATCAGACACTGAATTTAACGGCAAATGCAACAACATCAACTACATCAATAACACATTCGATGACTTCTGATGTCCAGTCCTCTGGCACATAAGTTTATGTTGCTATTTTTCTACCTACTCGTATGTTTTCTCTTCTCCTCTTTTTTTTTCTGTGGTGTAATATTTTTTGTTTTTACTTTTGAGGGCCAACAACTCCACAAACTCATATACAAACGGATACACTCTCTCCCTCACATACACCTCACTCCTTTTAAACGATTCTAACAAAGCAAAGCCTACTTAAAGCCGCCCTACACTTTTAATGCACTCTACAAAATGATGTCCCCCATGATGACAATGGTGATAATAACGATGCTGTCTCTTGTCCCCGTTTTTTTTTTATTTCAAAAGCAAAAATATTGATAATAATATTTAATGTTAAAAAAAAAAAAAAAAAAAAACAAAAATTTAAAACTATAAAAATATGAATGAATAACAGCAACACAATGTTACGAAAAAATATATATAAATCTAAAAAAAAAAACTGAAATGTATGTATAGTGAATATTTAAATATAAAAATATTTGTTTTATTTTGCTGCTTTTAAGAAAGTTTTTTTTTATTTTCAAATTTTTATTTTTTTTTTATTTTCAATTTTTTTTTGTGGGCTTAAAGGTCATTAAGCACATTTTTTGTTTGTGTAGATAGACAAAAAATTAGCCTGATGTATTGGGTAAGTTATTGGTTGGCATCGCATACAACAATGTAAGTAATAAAACTATGTAATATTCAACTAAGTCGGCTTAAATTTGTGTGTGTTTGTGAGCATTATACTGCTTTAAATTGCTAGAATGCTGAAATCACAGCTACGAGGACGGTTCGGAAATTTCTTAGCCTAGCACAGAAAGAGAATAGTTAGTTTGTCAGAAACATTTTTATTTTTCAATATACTACGGAAGATCATGGACCCATATTTACTATTTTCCTAACAGTTTCTTCTTTTTAATCGTGGAAAAAACGAGTACAAAATTTCATGATATTATCTGAAGTATATATAAAAAATTTGCACTAAAATGGTTAAAAATATCAAATTTTTATAGAGGTTGCCTGACGTTTTGGTCTGATTTTCAATACCAAACTTACCTAAAAATTTCTCAAAGTTGTGTATTTTGGACGTGAGAGTGTTTTACACAGACAGACAGATGGACAGATTGACGGATATAGCTCAATAGACTTAGAATTTCATAAGTTTCAAGAATATCTATACTTTGTTGGGTCTCAGATGAATATTAACAAATTTTTACACGAAATGACAAACGTAATATACCCTATTCACCACTCTTTCGTGGTGGAGGGTATAAAAATAGTCCAAAAAATCATCGCAAACCGCAAATAATAATTCAACAGAGTGGTTCCTTTCGAATTGTTTTACCAAAACATAATAAGTCAAATACACTGTATAAACATCAACATATGTATAGGTATATACGGCCTTACAGATGTTATGATAATGTGTTAATGTTTATAATCATTTATAACTCTGTTATAAATGAACTAAACATAGCTTAAGTGTTATAGCATTTTCCAACACTATACATTAAGTTTAGTACATTAAGATATATTTGAATTATACAACACCTATATATAAAGCGCCATTAAATAAAGAGACATTGAAAATAACACAACAGATTAATTGAGGATTATATGTGCGAACATTTTAACCAGAAACACTCTGCATTGTTTCAGTTCTTAGTGATTCTTTGTCAATGAAGGGTTTTTGTTAAAGTTGTTTTTCTGTTTTTTGGTGCAAAATAGTCACTTTGAATTAATTTCTGAAAAAGGAATTAAATGCACAAATTTATGGAAAAGAACTTTAAAACGAAAACGTTTTTTTTTCAGTTCAAGGTTCAGGGCATTTTGTTTAAAGTTTGAAGGCTGCAACCAACAGTGGGACGTAATCGAAGTTACGCAATCGAAACAAATCTGGCATTTCTACACGGCTAGACGTATCCAAGAAATATTCGAGTTTTAGTTTTGAAGATGGACTCCATAGGGACTAAGCTGTAAGAGGCTTAAAATAGGGCGCCTTTCACATATATACAGGGGTGTCATAGAAACCAATATTGTCAGAATTGGTTTTAAAACCGACAAGAATATGTATATGCGTATATGTGAAAGGCGCCCAAAGCATTTTTTTTGTCGGTTTTAAAACCAATTCTGACAATATTGCTTTCTATGACACCCCTGATAATTTGTTGAAGTGAGTGAAATTTCGTCGTTTTTCATTCTTGTTCTAAGATTTTTATATGTTTGAAAATTTAAAATTGAAATTTTTATTTATCTGAAAGAGATAATTTTTTAATATAAAATACTCGTACTATCTTGCAAAAACATTGCTCATACGGCTTTCTGAATTTGTCAGAGTCAAAATTTAGTACACCAATACCTTGCTTTGCGTTTTTTTCGAAGATGCTTCGCTGCTTAATTAGTACTAGTTTTCACAGTGCGTCGCGACGCGTCGTTAGATTTTTGAGGTTGCGTTGTTTTGGATTCGAGTCTTTAATTTTTTTTTTGTTGAAATTTTTGCAAAATCTGCAACATCAGTAGATGTTAAAAGATGCTAAAACGATGACCCGTACAATTAGTGCTTGATGATGGAAATGGTGTACTTGCTTTCTATTTGGATTGAAAATCAAGTTGCGCAGAGAATACCATTAACTAAAATGGTATTTCAGACAAAATCAAAAATCTTATTTGGTGTCATAAAAGTATCCAACGATAATGCTAATGGTAGTAATATCGTACAGACAATTGCTACACGGAAATTTATTTTACGTTTGAAAAAAAACTGTTCAGCAAACATTGGACAAATTTTTTGTAAAAGAAAGCCGACGACTTCGTAAAGTGAGGTATTGGTGTATACAGCGAACAATAATTTCTGTGAAGAATAATATCTATAAAATAGGCTAACATTTATTGAACAGTTATCTTTTCCTCTTACTGAAAGATTGTTATATGTTTTATCTAACAGAAGTGAAAATGTTCTTAAAAATGCAGACGATATTTAGTATACGAGTACAGAACGTTAAAAGAGAATAAAATAAGTATCGTTATTAGTAGATCGTACATTAAGCACTTTTTTTTAATGGTACGTGGCAAAGATTTACCAGTGGAGGTTAGAGATTTCTATTAAATTAAATTTAATGAACTCGAGCCGAAATAAAAGAAATATCAGTGATTTAAAATTAACAGTTCAAATAAAAATAATAATTGTTCTTAATACAAGCTGGCGCAAAAGTAATCCTCCTATCATGTAACAATTCCTACCTTCAGTAAAAATAATTTAATGAAAATTAAATTTAATGAACTCGAGCCGAAATAAAAGAAATATCAAAGATTTGGAAAATATTTAAACGAAAATGTAAGAAAATACTTTAAAATATGTACATACATACATATGCATGTATATTTAAATAATCTGAAAAAAGTTTTCAGGGCAAAGAATACAAATACTTATCAGGAAGAGTTCAGGGTAACTTTTATGGAAAAACACCCACAACTGGCAAAACAAAATTTTAAAGTTGATAGAGATGAAGTAGAAAAGCTTTGGCAAACTTTCGCTCAGGAGTTAAATAAATTTGGTAACCTTTTCAAAATTTGAAGAATCAAAAAAAAAAAAACGACACACAAATTAGGTGTCGTTATTTCTGTATATAAGAAACTATACCAACATTTTTAAGATATTTATAATCGTTAAAGTGAATTTCAAAAATGGGCCTTGTATGGGAGCTACTAGTAATTATGGACCGATCTGCACAACATTTGTTTATGTGATTTGGCTTCATTTACCAGTCATTTGTGATGAAATTTGTTTGGATACTTGCATAATTCAAACATTTATGATCGGCAAACCCCAATTTCGGAAGGACATTTGTATGGGGGCCAGGTGATATAATGGACCAATTTCCAGAAAGTGATTCTGAGTCGATCGGTATACTTTTAGGTGTTCGACCAATATTTCTGGGCGTTACAAACATCAGCAAAAATCCAATATACTCAAAACCAGAATTATTTCCAGAACATTTCGATTCTTTTCCACTGTGCGACATTACTCTACAAGGTAAATTCATGATAGGTGTTTGGTTATTTTTTTGGTAACAGTAGTGGTATAAAACTTCGTTATGACAAACCTTGAACTTGTGATGTTCAGGAAGTGGTGTTAAATTCATATATTTTAAAAGAAATATGTAGCTGCAGTTTAAATTCAGAAAAAAAAAAATAAATCTTCTAAAACTCTTTCCCATGTACATGCACATGCTTAAATTCAAAACAGTTTTTTATGTTCTGCAGAGTGAATACTAATTTCTTGTTCCAATAATTGTATTTATGTGTGTGTGGTTATTTCTGTTTGCATAAAGTTAACTTTTGATAAATTACTGTAGTCATTTATAACAACAGCTATTCCCCATTGAAATAAAATACACAAAAACTGTGAAAAACTTCGCTGTTCAAAAAAAGAAAAAACAGAAATACAAAAAAAAAAAAAAAAATATGAAAAGCTGTAGAGCAGATAGATGAGAGCTTTAAGGAAAAAAGGAAAAAAAACCAAACAAACGTCGGCTTGCAAAACAAATGTAATTCATAAAATTTTTGTACAGTTTTGGCTGTAGCTGTTGTGGTGTTGCTGCTGCTGCAACTGGCTCAGCCTTGACTGTTGTTGTTAATGTTCTTATTGTATTGTTTCGAAATAACGAAAAACATTCTTTTATAAAGCCTCTTTGGCTTATTTGTTAATAGTGCCCCAAAACACATACATACACATAAATACTCTTATTCATACTAACACAATCGAACATACATACATATTTCTCTGTACTTACATACATATACATATATGTAGTATATCAAGCCATATACAACAAGTATACTTTACATTAATACACTGTAATAACAACATTCATCCACTGGCTCACACTGTGAGTTTGTACATAGAATAATTTTTCTTGTTAACTTTTCGTCAATTTCACGGAATTTTCCGTCCTTTATTTTCGATTATTATTGAGTTTGTATGATTTTGTATGCATGTTTGGATGTGGGTGTGTTTCAACTTCATACAATGAAGTATGTTTGTGTGCATACTTTTAGGCGTAATTTTGTACGTTTGTATGTTAAATCATCATTACTATTACATATTATTGTTCATGTATTTTTTTTTATACACACTTACATAACAGTAGTTGCTGTAATTTTTCTCTAGCTGTTTTTGTTGTTGTTGTTGTTGTTGTTGTTTTTGTTGTTATTATTAAAAAGTGTTGTAATTTATTATTATGTTTTTCTTTTTGTTTGAAGTACCTTCAATCAGGTGGAAATGAATTCGAACTAATAATACACAAACAAAAAAACGTGTGTTATTGTTGTTTTTTGTTTTACTCTCTCTAGGCATTTTTACTTTCATTTGTAAACAGTGCCTATGTAAGTACATTAGGGCGGTTAAAAATTTCATGAATTAGAAAAGAAATCTTCAGGCTATAAAGCGTGTTCTTTGTTCTTTGAATTTTGGCAATAAATTTCTAAACTGAAAACCGTATTTCTCCCGTGTTAAATAGTTTTCATATCAATTAAGGTACGGTTACACTTGGCAAATATTTACTTAAAAAGCGTAAAATAAAACTAAAAATTTTTTGTGTCCTGTCCTAAAAAATAAACTTTTTTTTTTTTTTTAAATAAACGAGTTCAAATATATTTTATTTAGTGGTTGCGTGTTTTTTGTCATATATTTGTCAAGTGTGACCGTACCTTTAGTGACAAAATCAAATAGTACATCAGTTAATATATACCGAATAAAACATAAATTTTATTAAAATTTGCATGAATTATGGCCGAATTCTCAGTCATTAGTTAACCATTGGTAAACTAATATACTAACTGTTCTTTAACTAATACTTGTTATTCTTATGGCAAACTAAGCATTGCGAATAAAGAATCATTAGTTAAGCCTTTGTCATTAGCTAACTAAAGACTGTGAATTCGGCCATTATAGATCTAAATAAAAAAACTTTCTCTAGTAAAAGTCATATAATGTTACTTATTTATATGCTACATGTTTTCATTATTGCACAATACATATGTTAAAAGCAATAAAATCATACAAAGCGTTGTAAAACATTTTTAACTTGAAGGCTTTTTTCGAAATAAAATTGTAAACGGGCGTATCCAATGAGTATTTGCTATATTTACAGTGCTGTAGTTTAATTTATTAGCGCGTTTGATTATTAAGCATGAGTTGGCATTTGTGACCTAGGTTCGATTCCCAGCCGCTGCCACTCAAAACAACATCAGTTTCTGATAATTATTAGGTTTTCATAACTAATATTTACCACAGCGCCCTCCTTCGGTGGTAAAGCATTCAAACGCCACTGAAGTAAAATAATTAAGCTTTAACATTAATGCGCCTACTCACCACCAGAGGCGCTGCAATGCTGCACTAAAAACAAACATAATGCGCAATTTCAGAGTTGTGATATAAAAAGCTTTTTTCTTTTACCACCTTTACACCTTCAACTATCCCCTTTCCAAAGAAAGTAACGCAAGTATATATAGGCATATTAATTGCCTGAGTGTTACTTCTCTTTAAAAAAACCCCTTCAGAATTTTACCTATTTTTTCAACTTTATAAAATTTTCCTCATTTATCTTTAAAGTATTTTACCAGCCACCATATATATAGAAATGTTTAGGTTAGGTTAGGTTATATGGGTAGCCGTTTTCTGAAACAGCTCACTTGGGTACATTATATTGGTCCCATTGTAATACCCGTTGGTGGGCGACCTATCGATTTCAAACCGTATCGGCTGCTTCCCTGTCGAACCATCCAGACTCCTTAGCAAAGGTGCTGATGCATTTTGGATTAATCCTGGATAGTGCACCCAAACGTGGAAGAAAGGGTGCCCCGAGTATCCGTTCGCTCTTCATCGATAGGGCCGGGCATTCGCAGAGGAAGTGGATGACTGTCTCCTTCTCCTCCTCGTTGTGACAGCTTCTACAAAAGTCATTATATTGTAGACCAAGTCTTCTGACGTGTGTCCCAAAAGTACAGTGACCTGTAAGTAGAGAGACAATAAGCCTAATTAGGTCGCGACGAAAACTAAGTAAAGATTTCGTGCTTCCCGCATCAAATAAGGGCCAAGTGGACCTAGCAATAGAGCAGGTGATTTCGTTCGTCCATCTTACCTGAGCAAGTCTGAACATTTCATCTTGAATTAGTGATTTCAGACTTTTCATGTTAATGCCAGTGAAGGAGTCAATCTCCTCATCAGCCATCATTGTACCTTTCTTGGCTAAATCATCAGCAATATAGTTACCCTGAATCGAGCTGTGTCCAGGGACCCATATCAGCGCTATCCTAGAATGTTTCGCTATCTCATTCAGAGATATCCGGCATTCTGCGGTTAACCTCGATGTCACATAGACACCTGCTATGTTACTTACGGCGGCTTTGCTGTCGGTAAAAATGTTTATGTTATAAACAAAAATAAAAAAAATCAAATTTTTGGAATTTATGCTTTATTTTGTAGGAACATTGGAATTGCCCTTCTAATTTTTATTAAACATTTTTACAATATATTACTTAAAATAAAAAAATATAAATTTCCGCGAAAATTTCATTGCTTATGTTATTAAATAAAGATTTTGTTACATATAACATATTGTATATTTGTAGAATAGTTTAAATTCTAAAATATGCCATATAATAACCCAATAAAATTTATATGCAAATGCAAATTCTTTAATTTTTGTACAATTGAAAATCGACAAAATTCCATATGTTTTTGAGGTTCAACTTCAAAACCTAAACATGAGCCGCTTAGAAATTTAAATACTTCCCCTATCTATATCTATACTCTCAATATATATATTTGAAAGGGGTTTTCCATGCAAATTAGAGACTTACTCGTCGATTAACAATATGCCAATTGCCGGGAAAATATTTTTTAACCTGAATTTTTAAAGAAGTAGTGGTAAATATTAACTCCCTTATTCATAAAAACTTACAACAGGTTTATAAAGCAAATTTCCATTATAAAGCTGTTGTAAGTTTTATGAATAAGGGCATAAGAATATTTGTAATTTATTTAACGAATTGTTGGACCGACCGAGTAGTTGCTTTCGGTATCTGATTAGTCCAAAAATTTGGCCGAATACGGAAATCAAAACTTTTATGAACATTTAAGAATACTATAAAAACTGTTGCCTCAAAAATATTTACCAGTTTAATATGAAAAAAAACAGGAGTACTAGCAAGAATGATAAAATAAAGATTACGCCAACGCGCGTAAAATTTTAAAATGTTCTGCGCATTTAGGCCCTGTGACGTCACACATTCTGTGTCTAATTTTTTCTCACTTGTTTTTTTTACTCATGTTTTGCTTGCATTTGCTCACTGCACTCTTCATGTTTATATTTTTTGTTGTTTTGTTTTTGTTTGTTTTTCTTTTTTACACAGATTTTATTTTAGACCTCTCAGAGATTTCAATGGCAATGTTGCCAACTATCACATAAAACATAAATTTTGCGCAAGAAATTTTAATTCTAACACATGAAACATTATTGGTAACCCTTAAAATGGCCCTACTACGTCACATAACGGGAAATCATGCGCATGGCGTAATCTTTATTTTATCATTCTTGAGTACTAGCATCGCAATGTAATGCGGTTTTGTTCGGATTCCACAGATTAAGTTTTTACGGAATTGAACCACTTTAATATTTTCTCATATTTCTGACCTTAAAATTTCTGAGAAAGGAATATAATCTGTAATTTTTGATTAAAAATTATTTGTGCTATCACAGATTTTAAAAAAAAACAGTATTTACCGAATTAGAAAGAATATACAGTGGGAAGTAAGTAAGTAATGCGATTATGCGGCCTATGCCAATAGTATTCTTTTCCATCAGACTGGTATCGGTTGACTTTCGTTTCGTCGCTCCAAATAACCCGTTTCCAATCATCTTCTGTCCAATTTTTGAAGGCGTTTCTTCACATTTCTATCGGAAAGTGCTGGCTTTTTCTTTTTCATACTGGCTACTAAACCAATTCTATTTAATGCGCGTCTAACAGTCCAGGAACTGACATCTTTACCAATACTTTTTGCAGCATTTTTCGGGGTTTTGATGTCCTTATTATGTTCAAAACGTTCAATCTGCCGGGCATCACTATCAGAAATTTAATTTTTCAGCAATTTTACGGCATTCATAATTATTTTGCAACCAATTTATCACATTGTTTTAATTTTTAAAAATTTTTTAATTTTTTATTTAAAAATCAAGTTAATCACTTAACAGTTCCAACAATAATGCACAAATGGATCAATAATAGCTTGATAACGAAATTGCAGCAAACACACAAAACCAACCGGTCAAATACCGTTATATTTTTTTGCTTTATAAGTTAGAATAAGGTTTAATTAAATAAAAAGATGCATATGGGCAATTTCACGTCAAGTGACCCAATGATATTTGCACCAAGGTTAGTAATATTGGATAGTATGTCAGACCCAAATTTTCAGCTCTATCATTCAAGAACTGCCGGAGTTAGAGGGGGTCAAAGTAACTTTTCGCCTATTGGTCCTAGAAAAAATTGTCTAAAGGACTTTAGATAGCTATTTCATCAATCATGCCATAAATATTTTTTTTTAATTTTTAAAATTTTTTTTTAAATTTTTTTTCAATTTGGGCCCTTTTTTTTTTTGTTTTTTTTCCTCAAAAGAAAGCTTATACAATTTTCTTTAATGCCTTTATAATCGCAAATTTCATCCAAATCGGAAGACATGGATTTTAAAAATTGGGTCACGACGTGAAATTGCCCATATGTGTATGATAATATACTTATATTTGTATTATTTTCATTGCCTTACTTCCTTAATGCAAAACATCCGGACAGTTTTGCTTCCTACTGTAAGTGTCCTACGAAAAAAAAAAAATACTTTGGTTGTGGTTGCTTCAGAGCATCTTAAAATCAGTTTCAGTTCGTTTCGGATTTGGCTGAATCGATTGACTATTGGGTTCGGTTTCACAATTAATTAATCAGTTGTATATTATCTCTAGACGTTACTTTAAAGATATATGATAGATTAAACGGAACAATTAATAAGGTTCATAAGTCCCAATTTACACGACACAATTCTTATTGAAAAAATTGATGCAATTGTTAAAATTTCTTCGGTGTTCATACAGCACAATTTTATTGATTAAATCTCTCGTATTTTTATTTAAGAGTGAGTATGCACACATTTGTATACACATATGTATGTATTACGAATAAGAGAATAACACAAATTGCTTGTACAATCTAGTGTGTACTCGTCCCTACTCACCACGATATCTAAAAGGTATTCAGCTAAGCTTACAGAATTGCTTCGTGTAAATTGGGTGTAACTAAGCTTATTTATCGTGTCAGAGTTTTAATATTTTTCTTACATTAAATATTAATGAAACAATTTAAGAACAACTACTTGATAATGTTCTTTCACTATTATTGCTTGATGAGATTTTCCTGCGCGCTGCTCGTCCTTGAAGACCATATTCCACTAAATGGCGCAAAACAGTACGTTTAGATAAAGTCAAATTAATTTTTTTTTGTATTTTGGTTTGGATGCCATCCACTGACATTTATTTTTGGGACGGCTTTAGAGATTCGCCTTATCATGCGGTCGTTGTGGGCCTTTTACCCCCTGGCCTACAATGTCGAACGATAACGTTCGCTTAGATAAGACTTAAGACCAAAACTTTTTATCGTATCTCTTTTTTACTCAATCAAGTTTGTTTATTCCACAATCAAGTTTGTGTCTTAAGTCTTATCTAAGCGAACGTTATCGTTCGACATCGTGGGCCAGGGGGTTAATGTTAGTTACAGTATCATTTGAGCTGTTCTCCTATTTTTTGTATAAGGCTTCCCAGCTTTATTAAGCTTCAATCTAAAAAATAATGATATTCAATTTCATAAAACAGAAAATTAAAAATAATCGTCGGCCGAAATTTGGCAATCATCTGATGACAATTTAATAATATATATTCGAACATTCGAACTTGTGTTCGAAAATCTTTTAAAACTGTTAAAATGTGTTTGAATAATTTTGTTCAAGCAATATACGATAGTAAATTAGGTAATTGAATTCTTTGTTTGATATTTTTTTAAATACTTTCTAGATTATGCCAAAACTTTATGCCAATGCAATATTATGTGCAATAAGTCAAAACATTTTTAATTATATAATATTAAATTTCATAGAACAGAAAATTAAAAATAATCGTGGGCTGAAGTTTGTATGTTGTATTTCAAATTAAATTCTCTAAAATATTTTCTTTAAGTGTAATTACTTTCTGGCTATTTATCATTATTAACTTTGTAAGAAAGTTAATAATGAATTCGTTTGTTTGTGAAACATTCACACATGTTTATAAATCCATGAATAAAAAAAAAAACAAAATTGAAAATATAGGTACTCGTACTTTTCAAACGTGTTTTGTTTTCTTCTGCATAAATTTGAGAGCGAATACCCGGTAGTTGTAAAAGCAGTCAATGTATCCCTTTTAAACAGTAATTTTGTCTATGCTGTCATTTGACACGTTAATATTTTTGTAATGCAATAAGCAGTTAATTTATACAACTCAGGTAATCTAGGCAAAAGTCATTTGTAACTTTGGTGTCTTTAAATAATCTGTACTGTGCTTTAGAAATTATTTTATAAGTTATTTAGCCACCACTTTTGTTATCTGGAGTTTATTAGTTATTGTAATCTATTGACTTCCACTTAGGATACGATCCTGTTGAAATAACTACACCATTTCAAGTTGAGATTGAGAAAATACAACTCAAAATAGTTTAATGTATTTTATAGCGTATCTATTCGAATAATGATCATTCGAATAATCGAACAATTTCTTACGAATAATTATTCGAATAATTTCAAAATTACCATTTTCTAACAACGAATAATTCGTTTAATTTTATATAGAATAATCGAATAAAATGAATAAATATTTTTGTGCTAATTTGTCGTTTCTTTTATGTATTTTATAGTGAAAACTAGTAACAATCTAACAGCATTTCGTTTTAGTTTCATTTAGAATACATATGTGGGTCAATTTCAAAAACACGTTCACAACGAGTTTTGTGTTGCTTATTTTTAAAGTTTTTTCAATTCGCCTGTAAGAGTGGCCAATTTATGTAGAAATTGATAAAGAATCCGGTGGTACCTTTAGGCTCTCAAAAAATCAATATTTTTGGAATTTCTTTTTAGGTTTTCTATGATTTCTCAAGATGTCACACACCAGGTTAGGTTAGGTTAGGTAGGAAGGCCGGTGTGAGTGACATCACACCCTCACGCAGAGACCAATATGGTCCATTGCGATGCCTTAGATTCTCTACCAAATGTCTGACTAGTTTACATGTGTCTGACTGGTCTATATATGTATGTCTGACTCGTCTACATATGTCTGACTGGTCTACAAATTTGTGATTTATTTCCATATGTCTGACTGGTCTACATATGTCTGACTCGTCTACCCAGAGTCTTTGGCGGGAATCGAACACGCAACCCTTTGACTGATAGTCCGGCACTCTATCGCCTAGTCTATCGGGGCACCCATGTCACACACCCAATATGTATAAAAAATCGCTAAAAATTCAAAAATATTTGAAATTCAAGCTTACTACGATATTCTTTTGTTTCTCAAGATTGACTTTTGAGAAAACCACTTTTTCGATTATAAACAAAAAGTCACGATTCAACTTGATTTTTAATTTTTTTTTAAAGTGACTAATTATTTTAAAATTTTAAGATGAAAATATGTAAATTTTTATTAAAAAAAGACTTGAACTTAGAGGTTACTTGAAAAGTAATAGGCTTTTAGCAATGTATTTAAAAAGGAAAAAAAAACCAAGTGTGACGCTCAAGATATTTTGGGACGATCAAGAGATTTTGTTGCACGTAAACAAGAAATAATGTCAAATGTAAACTTTAACGAAGAAAGTTTATTCTTTTACAAAAAGTAAATAAAAAAAAAACAAAAATTCTTCAAAAAAACAAAAATTTTCATACAAAACTAAACATATTCTTTGATGTATTTAACAGAAATGGAAAAAAGGAAGTAATTCTTGAAGAAACTTATACACATATGTAAATATTTGACACACAACAATAGCTTAATTTAATTTATAAATTTTCATTCGAATTCTTATTTTGAATCTGTAGAAACTTCATGAAATGACAACCGGCTTTGTTTTTTTTTTTCATTATCATTCATTTTTACCACTTTCGAATTAAGTTTGTGACAAAAACAGAAGCAGTCATTAACAATAAAAATTAAACTCAATTATACCTTTCTTCTTTCTTTTATATTCGTCATTACGCGCTTTATCGAACTTTATTTTCTCTCGATATCTCCGTGCTCTTTCAGTCGCCGTTAATTTTGTGGTTTTACTCTTGAAAATTAAAAAATAAAATCAAAACTAAGCATTTTAAGCTATGAAGCAATATATGTATATCAAAAGTGATGCTCATGAAATGTTTGCCTATTTTGGTGTTTTTTCGTAGGCAATTTATTTCTCAAATTCACAAATTATAAAAAAATGAGTTGAGACCATGTAAACAATGATTGTAAACTTAAATTTTTTACATTTAATATATTCACTTTTAAAAAAATTAGCGTGACGCTCATGAAATTTTAACGCGCACTTAACATGGTGTTCACAAAAACTGCGCAAATGCACACTTTTTTAATAGATTTTTTTTCGCTTTTTTTTACTTTTCCTTACGTTATTTACTTTATTTAAACTTGAAATTGAAAACTAGTAATATTACTTGATCTATAAAAAAGTGACGCTCAATGAAAATTGTGAGGAAAATCTTTCTTTGCAACGCCAAATTCGCACTAATTAAGTTTTGTCGACTATAACAAATCAAAACACAAGAAAGAAACGCAATAATTCGAAAACTGTTATTAAATCTTGCATATTTTTTTTCTTGATTTTATTTTATTTTGTTTACTAAAAATTCTAACGGGGACACATGCTTTTGTATGGAAGCAGTCAGAGGGAGAAACAAAACACCATTCTGAATAAACAAAAAAAACAGACATACAAATTTGAGAATTACGTTTTTTTGTTACATATTCCTCGCTGCTCACTCTCACATTTTTGTTTTTTTTTTGTTTTTGTTTTTTTTTTACCTAAAATAGTAAAGTGCGGAAACACAAAAATTGTGTTTTTTTAAATTGACCCATGTACTTACATGTTTTTTAAATTTTCAATTCTTTCTGGTTTCTGAATTCAAATTTTTAATTTTTCAATTTCAACTTGAAAAGGTGTAATCATGCAATCAATTGTGTTACCATGTTATAGGTAAAATTAATAGTTTCGGCCATACAACCAGAACTGCTGGGTTATGACAATGTTCATATATATATAAAGTGTGTTTTTTTTAAATGTATAGAACTTTGAAATGGAATAAAACAAAGATGATTTTTTTAAATTGATATGAAATTTACTTTATTCGAAAGATTATCTTCTTTCATTTTAATTGAAATATGACTTCTGGCATATGACCGCCATGGCTGGCTCGGAGGTAGTCTAATCTGGAGGTTCAATTTTCGATAAAACTTTTTCCAACATTTCTGGCCGTATATCGGCAATAACGTTGCTAATATTTTACTTCAAGTTTTCAAGCGTTTCGGGCTTATCGGCATAAACTTAAGACTTGGTGGCCAATTTAGGGGTCCGAAGCGTGAAACTAGGCGATTACCAAACGTTTCCTTTAGTAAATCAATTGTGGCACGAGCTGTGTGACCCACAACTACTGCACATCATGATTGTTCAATTGATGAACGAACAAATCAGTCATCATGGCTTTACAGCAGAGATAATCTTTTCATAGTGCAATTGCTTATTTGTTATGCTCTTTTAATTCAGTTGTCTTTCACATGTCAAATGGTACACATGCTTAGCGGATGCTTTAAATGTTTTTAAAATACAGTACGTAAAAAAATTATGGTACCATTACGAAAAATTTTCGTAATAAAAAATGCATTTTCAAGATAGGTTTAAAGATTTTAATTTTCAAGATAGGTTTAAAGATTTTGATGCCTTTGAACCCTTTCTTCATCTTTTTAAAGCCCCCTTTAAAGTTGAAGTTACAAAATATGAGTTAAAAATACAAACGGAACTCATTATTTTGCGAAGCGAAATAATTTTTTATTATTTATTAAACCGAAACAATTTTTTACGTTTACTATTTTATAAAAATCTTTCGTTTACTTTTTCGTTTTACTGTACCTTTAAATTTGTCTCAGTTTCTCACCAATACATAAGCTTTTCGTTTTTGATCACCTCTGCTCGACAGCGTTTATCATTGACTGTAACATTTTAGCCTGCTTCGTTTTTGAAAAAGTACGGACCCATTCTTCCACGAGCCCATAAAGCCTACCAAACAGTCAGTTTTTCTGGATGTAACGGTGTCTCAACATACACTTGATGATTAGCATCATTTCAAATACTGCAGTTTTGTTTATTGACCAAAAGTGAACTTCATCGCTAAACAAAATTCGCTAATAAAAATCGGGATTTTGTATTTAGAATAGAACCATGAATTTAAAAATAAATTTGCACAATTTGAAAGCGTTGCTCAGGCGTAAGTTGAAATGCCAAACCAAACTAAACGTAATTCATTTGACAGCTGACAAAATGGCCGCAAGTTAAAAAGTGTTGCCAATTTAAACTTGTATACAACCTAAAGAAAAAACACCTTTTGTGTATGTATGCACATATGTATGTGTGCATGGGTATGTATCCATGCGTATATGTGTAATGTATGTAAATTTTTTCTTTTTTTTTATTATGTTTAAATGTCAATTAATCAATTAATTAAGACGAATTATCAAATTGTTATTGGTGCTGTACAAGTCGCTCAAATTAAATTTAATAAAGTGTTTAATTAGTTTATTACACTTTAAGCTATTTTTTTTTTAGTTAAATGTAAGAAGGCTATAGTTGTTTAAGGCATTTTACAGGGAGTGAGTGAAATGAAATAAAATGTTGTTCAAATACAGGGGTTTCTCTGATTAGCTCGATAATTTCAAATAATTATTTTCAAAAATGTTTGTTTTACGGTAAGATGTTTTACCAACTAGTTTAATTTTATTAAATACACCATCATAGAGCTGTAAATATTATGATAAATATGCAGCTTAAATAACTTAACTTAAGTTTAGACTGAATTTCAGCTGAAACAATCTTAGTACTGAGAATAGAGAGAATATTTTAAATAAATTTTATTACAAGGCTTTTATAAACCCTAGTGCTTTTATCGTGAAGACCTTAACATAACTCTGTAAATATATTTAAAACAAGTAAGAAAGTATAGTCGGTCAAGCCCGACCATATAATGGGAGAAATGGGAGCTATGACCTATTATGGACCGATCATCCAAACGTTTAGTGTCATGATGTCTGTGAATATAAATATTATATGTGTTAAACTTTAACTCGAGATAAAGACTTTTAAAAGATTTGTGGATCTTAAATTGAATTGCGGGGGGGGGGGTCTTATATGGGAGTTTCCACTAATTATGGACCGATTATAAAATTAGGTGTCATCATTTCAGTACATACGAAACTCATTGGGGAGCTACGACTAAATCTGGACCGATCATCATAAAATTCTACCCTATTATATGTACTAGTATACATATTTAAATACGAAACACATTTGTTGTCAATTGTATTGTGCTTATAAGGCGAGCACGCCGATTTACATTTATGGCTAAAAAGCCGATGTGATGAGAATGTTTCGAGAAATAAAAATCAGGGTCTAGCTGAGTTCAAGTCTAGTTTCAATCTAGTTTTATTTTCTAATTTCTCTTGCTTATATACTAATTACAAACTATTTTCTTATTACTATTTTCACACATATTTTTCATATCGCTGGTTTAACATGTAAAGGCTCTAAGTCCACTTTTTTTTAGAAATTGAGATTTTGATGCAGTTGTGTTCAATAAGTAAAAATACATCGATTACAAAAAAAAAAAAATACAGTTATCTCATTTGTTGTGGTTGTTTTGTAGTGATGAGTAAAGGCGCTAAGGCCAATTTATCACATTTTTGTGTAATATCTCACTTCTTCCAATGTTGACATATCAGCTGTTTCGCGCGGAATAGTCTGAGAGTCCAACCAATTGACCTAATATTATTTCTCATATCAACACCATTGACAGTCATAACATTAATCGTCATAATGTTACTTATTGGGATCATTAATTTTTTTTTTAAATTTAACAATGTACAATTTTGCAGAAATATTCGCCCTGGCCGAGGAAAAGGCGATTCCAAAGTGACGGACATTCAAGGAATAAAATACACACCAAATGGTGAAATTAATTTCAAACTTAGATTTCCTGATGAGTGGAAAAATCTCCACCAAAAAATAACTAAAAATGTAGTCGTACTAAAGTGTTCGGATTTACACCAACTTCATCAAGAAAGAACAAAAATAAAGACTAAAAAGTTCGAAGTCTTACAATATCTAAAATCCACTTTGCCTACAAAACACCATAAATTTTATGACGATTTGCAATACGAAGAAAAATAGTCGTCGCCAGTTATCTTAATTTTCAATACATTAAAAATTTAAATTAATATTACGTTTTTATAACAGCAATGAAATAAGACTGAATAATTTTTGTTATAATTATATTAAATTATTAAGGAGTTTCCTTCAGGCTAATTTGGTCACATGTTTGTTTTCATTATGTACAAGTCTATACAAATATCGAAATTGAAATTACAATAATAATGTTATTCATATTTTTGAATAAATTCTGTTTCTTTTTTTACAATAAAAAAGCAACAAAAGTAGTAAATAAGAAATATAAGTAGAGACAAGTTTTAAGAAAAAGATCTAAGTCCATGAAAACATACACACTAAGCAACAGAAAAGGCTGTAAGTCCAAAAAAGCTTTTATACTTATTTTTTCATTTTGCTTTTACGCAAATAAAAAACAAAGAAAAATACAAAAACAAATTGCATTTTCATTCAAAAAAAAAGTTTGATTGTTTTTTGTCTCTCTTGTAATATTGTAAAATATGGACTTAGAGCCTTTACACGTTAAGTCAGCGATATTCTTTCTACATGTTCTGCTTGGGTGTCCTCGATACTCTTGAATGTTATGTATGTATGCAGTATTAATTGCAGTTTTGTCTGTCAACCCAACTAATATTTCTTCAAAATCATGAGTGGATTTTTGGGTATTCTTGTAACCTAAATCCACCATTTGTTTTGATTGTGTTTATGAGTTGGAGTCATACTTCATGGCATGACGTGTATACATTACAATACATTACACAATATTATTTGGATATTTGGATACATGGGAGCTACAATTAATTTGTAGATGTGATTTAGCTTTATTTATTACTTATTTGTGGTGAAATTTGTTTGGATACTTTCATAATTCAAACATATATGATCGGTAAACCCAAATTTCGGGAGGACATTTCAGGTGAAATAATGGACCGATTTCCACCAGTTTCAATCGCATCCATTCTTGGGCCGAAACATATCACGTACCGAAGTTTATTGAAATATCTTTAAAATTGCGACCTCTACTCTGCGCACAAGCTTTACATGGACAGCCAGCCAGACGGACGGACGGACGGACATCGTTAAATCGATTCAGGAAGAGATTCTGAGTCGATCGGTATACTTTAAGGTGGGTGTTGGACCAATATTTATTTGTGTTACAAACATCAGCAATAATTTAACATACGCTCCCCACTATTGTGGTGTAGGGTATAACTATTTAAGCGAATTGTAATGCAACTTTATACAAATTTAATTAATTCATTGTCAAAATAGTTAAATTTTTAAACATTGACATCGTACTGCAAAAAAGCCTGTCATTCCAAAAGCAGTGGCAATTCTTTTAAATTTTCATAGTTTGAAAGTATAATGTTAAAGTGTCGTTCAAAATAATTGCAAGTTTTATAATTAACCAATACAAGAGATTAAGTTCTGTTGTTAAGTAATAAAAAATTTACAATTGGAACACAAAGAAATTGAAATAAACTCGTCAAATCATAATCATTTGAGGGTATCCCTGTACAATAAAAAAAATTTATAGACAAAAGTAGTGCTATACCAAACCCAACGTCAAGTGCTGTAAAAATATCTGAAAATGTTACGATTTTTGTTTACTAATGTTTGTGGAAAACCTGGGGCCAAATTACCGCATTCGATATCGAGTAATTTTCTTATTTGAGATTATGGCATTCGATATCGAGCAAGAATTCTGTACATTTTATCATAATTTCGCTATCGAAATCATTTTTCGATACGTTAGCTCATTCGATCACGAATGCTAAATTTTTTCAATGTAACAATACAATATTTATTTCAAATGTTACAAATATAAATTATAGTTTTTTCTAATTTTGTTCATAGCAATTGTTGACTTGTTTTAATAGATTACATTTCATATATTAATACAAAAATTTCCGTGTTCATTTACTTACCACACCGAAAGAAATTTA
Source organism: Bellardia pandia (assembly GCA_916048285.2). Classification (NCBI taxonomy): domain Eukaryota; kingdom Metazoa; phylum Arthropoda; class Insecta; order Diptera; family Calliphoridae; genus Bellardia; species Bellardia pandia. The sequence continues at coordinate 13,531,990 of OU696533.1, forward strand.
GTTAAAATATTAATAAAAGTTATTTTTTATTTCTCCAAAAGTATTTTTTTTGGAGTAAAAAAGTAAAAATTTGTTTGAGAAAAAATTGTTTTTTTTCAAGAAAATTATGCTAAAAAGCATTTAGCATAATTTTTAAGAATTTCAATGCATTTTCGAGAAACAAAATGCTAAATCTAGCACTGAAAGTGCTAAAATGGCACTGTTATATACATTCATTTGTATACACACACATACATATGTATGTAATACGAATAAGAGAGTAACACGAATATATTTAAAATGTATTGCATACTTTAAGACGAACGTTACTGTTTAATTCTTTGGACACCTTTGCGTATGATTATTTTCTTAGGAAACTAAAATAACTTATACGTACAATATGTTCTATTAAGTTCTACAAAATTATAACTGTTTGTATTTACAAGGTGAATCGTGTTTATAACATAGTTGGGCACATTCCAGTACCAGTAAAATTTCAATTACCAGTAAATTGTTTTACTGGTAATTAAAATCAACTTCAAGTACCAGTAAATTTTTAGTGGTAATGAAAATGAAATTCCATTACCAGTAAAGTTTTACTGGTAATTAAATGAAAATTCCAGTACCAGTAAATTTTTACTGATAATTAAATAAAAATTGCTGTACCAGTAAAAATTTACTGGTAATTAAAAAAAATATGCATTACCAGTAAATATTAACTGGTAATTAAAAAAAAATAGCAGTACCAGTAAAAATTTAATAAAATTAAAAAAAATTTATGCATATTCAAAAAAAATATATTTTTTTAGAAGTTTATATTAATGTAATTTATATTGAGACAATTCAATCAAAATTAAAAAAAAAAAAAACAGAAAAAGAAACAAAATTACTATATATTTTTTTCTAAAAATTAATTTTTTTTACCATTACAAAATATACTGCATTACTATTTCCATTACCAATAAACTTTTACTGGTACTGCAATTTTTCATTTAATTACCAGTAAATGTTTACTGGTAATGTAATTTTTGTTTAATTAGAAATAAATATTTACTGGTACTGGAATTCAATCTTCATTACCAGTAAAAATTTACTGGTAATTAAATGAAAAATTGCAGTACCAGTAAAAGTTTATTGGTAATGGAAATAGTAATGCAGTACTTTTTTAATGGTTTTTGCCCATCTATGGTTTATAATCGAAAAGGTGATTTTCGCAAAAGTTATTCTTGAGAAACAAAAGAACATCGTAGTAAGTTTGAATTGCAACATATACATATTTGGTGTATGACGCTCAAGATAGAAATCGTAGAAAACCAAAAAAAATCTAAAAATATTGATTTTTTTGAGAGCCTAAAAGTACCACCGGATACTTCGTCAATTTCTACATAAATTGGCCACTCTTACAGGTGAATTGAAAAACTCGTTGTGTACGTTTTTTTTTTTAAATTGACCCATATACATACTTATATAATTTTACATTATAAAGTATTGACATGTTGCTGCATGTTTTTGCATGTTTTAGTTTGAAAAAAAATTTCAAATATTATCTTCAGAAAAAATCTAAACTGAATATTTTCTTAAAAACAACTTTAGCTTTAAAACCAAAAAACATGTTTGTTTAAAGTTGATTTTTAATAAAATATGTATAATTTAGATTTCTTTTTCCCATATTAAAACATATTATGGATGTTAGCACCAACCTGTTGAGTTAGACGATTTTAAGGTTTTTTTTTTTTTTTTTTTTTTTTTTTTTTTTTACAAAAAAAGTGTTGATGGAACTCTGTTAACTACGTGTATTCTCAAGCAATAACAATAACAAATACATGTTAGTAACCTAAGAATACGCGTGGCCATTAAAGTTCCTATGCTTTTTTTGTTCTATCTTTGCGACGTTCCTTGTTTTAAGGGCACTTTTTAACTGTTTTATATATTTTTATTGGGGTGTTTATGATTTACAATTTTTAAAATTTTTAGTGTAAGTAATTTTATGTCTGTTGTTTTTATTGACAATTAAAGCCTTAAAAGCAGTTAAAGATGAAAAAAAAAAACGGTTTTATTATCATGATTAAAGAGGAGCATGCAAGATGAATAGAATACACAGATCCATTAATGAAGCATCCTAAAAGTATGTTGTGTGTGCCATAGATTGCGAGTTACATTTCATTAATTTTACATACATATGTATTAGTACAACAAACATTAATTTTGATACTCGTGTTTATACATTTACATTAAACAATCAAGCTACAGCGTAATTATACATAGTTATGTACATATTAACAAACAACAACAAATACTGCTTACTCGAAGAGCTAAAGCAACAACAATAAGAACGGCAATGTATTAATTAATTACATTTAAATTGTGATTAAGTAATTTAACACAATTCCTGCTGTGTATTGCAATTAAATGCTATTCTTTTGTGTTGTTTTATTTTGTTTCTTTGTTTCTTTGTTTGTTTTGTGTTTTGTTTTTTAGAAGTACATACACAAATACATATGTATGTACAAGCAAACATATGCATGTATTTGTTAAGTTTACTTAATATTTACTCAGTGTCACTAAATACTAAATACATACTGAAGTAATACAAACATACATAAATAAACAATACTACACCTTTATGTACTCATCGTCCTTTATTTACACACACACACACACACACACACACACACACACACTCCCATACACATGCAGACTTTACACACTTACGCTTAAGTTTGCTTTAAGTTTCATTTGACTTAAGCACATTAGGGTTTGGCCTCTAGTTTTATTTTATTCCTTAGTAGCTAAAGCTAATTCATAGACAATTTTATCCAATAGCTTTTCCTTTTCAATTTGAAATTCAGAAATCTAAATTAATGTCGAAGAAATAAAAGATTTAAATTCAGCAAGTCCAATTTATATTGCAAAAAAATCAACAATTTAAAAAAACGAAATACAAATTGATAATGACAAAAAATAAATTGAAATTAAGAAATGTAAATTAATATTGAGAATATACAAATTGAAATTGAGAAATAAACAATTTTTATTCGATTTGTAACTCAAAATCATGTTATGTATTTTATTATTCTTACGAATAATTATGCGAAAAATTTATAAAAGTAACATTTTCGAATTGTTGAGGCCCGAACAGACAACCTCGACATTAACGATGATGACGAATGGCTCGACACTTTGCACTATTGTGAGTGAGGCCTTAGAAGATTGACAGTTGACAGTTTAAGTCCTGTCAATCTGTCTAAGTGTCATTACAGACCAGAGAACGGATTGATTGGTTAATTTTAGATTTTGAATACAATCACAAAAAACGAACCTCATGTTGACAACATAAATCAATTCCGTAAAGCAATACATGCCATTATTCACAAAACGGAGTGTAACAAAAAATTATGCTTGCATTGCATGTCTTGTACAAATGTAAACGTATACTCCCAAAAGCAATGAATACTTAACGATTTAAACGAATGGTTAACGATTGGTATGAATGGTTTCAATACTGATTGTATAAGTTGTACATACTAACAAAAAATATCAAACTTTACTAGTTTACTGTCAACAAATCGCACATAAAGCAACAACCAAAAAATATTTATTTTCTCATTAGGTTTTGTATTGTTTTTGCTCTTTCTTTGTGTTTTCATTTACTGAAAGCAACGAATACTGGACGAATGGTGTGAATGTTTTTAGTTTTTTAATGAAATGTGAATTGTCTCTTTCTGTTCTCTGTTACAGACTACAACAGTAATAGCAGCAAATTTTCACTTAGTTTAAAATAACAAAGTATGTTATTGCGTATTTCGATTTGAAAGTAAACATTTTCGAAATACAATGTATGAAGTATGGTGTAACTATACAAGGTGAGTGCAGTAGCACAGCTAACTGACTTTGTTTACAATTTACTTATGTCAAAAGTAATACTTTTTCAAGTGTTTTCGACAGTATCTAGTACACAAAATGTCTGTTGTTTCTGTATTGTGTTGTATTTGTTGCCGATTTGCACTCACCTTGTGTAGTTACACCATGGTATGAAGTATACAAGTTCGAAAGAGTTTTCATTCGCAATAAAATATAAAATAACCCCCTGTTTTTAGTAATTTACCTTTTTATTTACAAGTAAGTGCAACCTGCATTGTATATACCTAACGTGACTAGATTGTTTTTTTTTTTTTATCAAATAGCGGGATGTTAGGAATGAAAAAGCGGGATTGCAAAGTATATATTTGAGAATAATGAACATAAAAAGCTGTTTTTGTTTAAGTAATCTCACATTTATTACTTCTAAACTTTTAAAAATGTTTATGTTTTTATTAAAATCATTACTTCTAAAACTAGCAAAATCAGAATCACTGTTGAATATTAAATTACATCCATGTTACAAAAAGGTTTCCAGCGAATTAATATCAGCCATGTCACAGAATTTAATTCCGTTCGGAAGTGGAATTAAATCCATTTTTTTGCTTCTATAGAAAAAGTAGAGCTTCTAGAGAATCAAAAACTAGATTTAATTCCACTTCTGAACGGAATTAAGTTCTGTGACATGGCTGTATGTATATTTAAAACTGTTAAAAATTATATATTTTTATATTTCTGTTGAGAACTTATCAAATTCTTGAAACAAAAAACATTGTTTTAAAAGCCAGTGACAATTTAAACAAAAATACGAATCTGAAAAATTTTTAAAATTTAATTGTTCTTGAAAAAAAAAAAAACGTTAAAACGTAAATGGTCAGAATGTAATTCTTTTGGAAATAGTAAGTCTAGCATTTTTAAATGGCTGGTCCGATCGGGACTATCTGAAAACAGGTAACAGAAAATGAGACGAAAATTGCAACAACTGTTTTTTACTTTTCCTTCGTTGCTTATAAAATACTTTAACGGTTATTAAACTATGTTACTAAAATAACGACAACTAAATTCAAATGTTTAAAGAAGAGGCCAACGATCACAGTTTTAGGTTTTTATATTTTCTTCCAAATTAGCAAAAAGCGGGGTTTTAGTTTGAAAAGCGGAATATAAAATATAAGCGGGATCAGCCTTCAAAAAAAAAAAAAAAAAAAAAAAAACGGGATGTATGGTGATCACGTTATACAAGGTGGTGCAAAAGTAAACTTCCGATGATTTTTTGGCTGTCACCGACCGGATTATTGGTCAAATAAATAGTCAGCAATATTCCGCGTTCTGGAGCAGTGTAGCGTAACATTGTTTATTAACGTGTATTTCGCCTGTGTTTACTACACAAATGTCAAAACAGAACTGACATTAGGGGCCAATCCCAAAATTTATAGCATTTTATTTATTTCACGTTTGGTACCGGGTAATTGATAGTGCGATTTAACACATTTAGACAATTTTTTGTGGGGCTATGTTAAGGCTCATATCTATGGGGACAAGTCTGCAACGGTGGACACACTGTAAGCTAATATGCAAGAATTTAATGTTGTGATACCGGCCGATATGTTGGAGAAAATATGCCAAAATTGTACCCATCTTTAAACATTGAATTACATAGATCGTTTTTTAAAGCAAAACCGAAAGCTCTTAAAAAATCACTCTTTCTTGGTTTTTATAGAAATTATTTCTAAAACAGGCTTTTAAGGTCAGTTTTCCTCCTAAATGTAAATAAAAGACACTCTTTAGCTGAATCGAATATTAAAAATTTAGCAAAATTTTTATGAAAATCTTTTATGCTTACATGATAACAAAAGGTTTCATAAGGTTTGGTTATTTTAAATATTTTGTATATTTATTGTATTGGAAATTTCTAATTAAAATAATAAGCTTAAATAAAAACAGTTTTACTCTTCTGAGGGTAAGTTTTTATTCTTCTTTACTAAGAAACTCGAGTCAGACAACACTCTAATATAATGGTACTATTTCTTTATTTAAGTGCCACTTTTTGAGTAGTCTAGAAACAGGATAAGACTTACATGTTCCCCATGATTTTCTTTCCTTCCCTTCCTTTATATTCAAACTAGTACACACACATGAGTCATTCCATGTCAAACGGTACGAATTTAGGAAAAAATTTAACGCAATGATTCCGATTTTTATGGAAATTTGCAGATTTAGTCCTCTAAAAATTCTATTATTTTAGAGATTTCACCACTTCAAAACTCACACAGTCTGTAAAAAAGACCTATAAGAACACACCCTCAAAATTTAAAAAAAAAAAAAGATGTAATCAGTTTGAAAATCGAAATAAAAGGATGAAAATGATACAAACTTAAAAAAATGCTATGGGGATATGTCATACCGCTTTGGTATTTTAGAAGAAATTGAAATTACCTTCAAAACAAGGTATAGCACATTAAAATCGGTCCAGTATTTTAGGAGTTACATGCGATTGAATGAACACACCTCTCTAAAAAAATCGCCATTTCACCAAAGTTCAATTGGTCATAACATTTGAAAAAAAAATTTTATATTTTTTTCTTGAAACACGTATAAAATATTTTTAAGAGAAGAATGCATACACAATCTGCCGAAGCAATCCAAGTTAGTGATGTAAAAAATACGTACCGTTTGACATGGAATGACTCACATGCAACATTGATTTCAAATTCTTAATCTCATTAACTCCATCGTCTCTCGTTTCTACGAAAACATTGGTTTGTTTATTATTGTTGTTGCTAACGTCGTTGCTGTTGCCGTTGTTGTTGTTTTTTGTTGCATTAGTTTATTGTCCCATTTTACTCACCTTGTGACAATTTCTCATGAATTAAAACCGAACTAATGAGAAGAGGGGAGCGAAAGACTAAAATAGAGATGCAGAAGAGAGTACTTTTTTTTAATCTTGTTGGCTTAATTAATTAAATTATATTAAGGATGGCTTTTATTATGCGCCATTAAATTATTTCTTATCTTTTGTTAAGGTTAATCCGTAGCCATCTAAAGTGAGCAAGGGAATCCACACCAGGAGCCAGCCAGGTAGACATTGGGTGTTGGCAATTCTTTCTACAAACACTGGGAATGGAACAAATGTATAAAAATAAAAGAAAAATGAATGGAATTAGTAGCAATTGCAGACATGAGTTGTATACAGAGGTTGACTTTAAGTAAAACCAAATAGAAAGACATTAAAACATGATTCTTGGTTTTAAATTACACAGTTAGTTGGATGTAGGTATGCATGTAGTTATGTACTCGTATGTATGCTTATGTTTGAATGTTTGTATGTATATGACTATGTAGCTTTGTTTGGATGTGTAATTAGAAAATAAATCCAACACTATGAGGTCTACTATTTACAACGGTGTCATCTTTTTTTCATTATCTGCTTTCCTCTTTGCTAGCTGGCTGTGATAATGAAAACACAGCAACCAGCAACACTCATCATTAAGTCTGTCCAGCCGCCACGAATGACACCATGAAAGAAATGTACGTGTATTAGCAAATCATGCAGATTTACAGCTGCTGTAGATGTTAGGATGTCCGGCTCAGTATTTTTAGTTTACAATGTTGCTTTTTTATTGGTTACCCGCTTTTCGGTAAATTGCGTATAATCGACTGCCCTAGAATATGTTTTATATTATTTCCAACTTAGGGCATAAAAAGTTCATAATGTTTATTTATTTGCAGCTGATGCTTTACACAAACCTACATAAATACATATTTTTTTAAAAGCTTTATTACGACTTAACATTTAATTAATTTAGCTTATGTTTCTCTTCAACATTTGTAAAGATTTATATTTATAGAAAACTGGATTTGATGTTGAATGTATTTATTCAAAAGTACCTGTACAACATGAATTTTGTCATTTAAAAACTGCAAAAATTGGGAAAAGATTTAAAAAACGGCTTAAGCTAGATTTACACGATTGAAATTTTCTTCAAAATATCTCTTCAAAATGCTTTAAACTCGTGTAAACAGCAAAATTTCTTCAAAATTTATTAAACAAAACTTTTGAAGATTTTGTCGATGCCGTGTAAATGAGCATCAAAATCCCATCTGGCAATATTGACAACAATAAATAATTTGACAGCATGTTCATTCTTTTGATTCAAAACCATATCAATACATATACATGTGCTGGTGCTATAATATTGATGTGTTTTTCATCTAATGCCCCGATTGAATTGGGAAAATTCCACATTTTATTTATATTTTGGGAAATACTCTCCCATTCCTCTTCTGTTGCTGGCATCTGTACCAATAGATATTATTTTTGATATGTTTTTTTATTTACTTAATTAAGTTTTACCTTTAAAAATTCATCTTTTAATACAATATTGCATATCGATGATCTTGATCTTTTAAACAAGAAGAAGAACATCAGTAATTGCCAGACGTTTTCCGGGGCATAAAGATTCCCGCATATTAGTATTAGCCTTTTCTATTGATGGGGTGACGAGATTAAGCAAATAATCAAAATCGTCTGGTGACATTCGCTCCCTAAAAGCGGCGTACCTTCGAAAAGAAAAGGTCAAACCCTATGTTCCTTTTGTTTTCTTCTTTTTTTGCATTATTATCAGCTACTTCTACATTCAATAGTAATGCTGATGCCATGATAATTGTGTCGTCGTCCATACTTATTAATTGTTTTTTTTATAACAATAAATTATTTCACAAAAGAAGCAAAACAGCTGATCAAAGTCAATATTTTCAATATAAAAAGTTTACCAATAGTGTAAATTAGCTTCAAAAAATTTTTATCAAAAGATTTTGAAATATATTGAAAGAATATTTTGATCAAATTTTTGAAACGTGTAAATAGAACATCAAAATAAATTTTCAAAATTTTGATAAGACTTCAAAATACCTTCAATCGTGTAAATCTAGCTTTAGTGTACAAACGTGCCCAGATCCATTTGTTACAATTTTCTTTTGGTTTAAATATTTTTGAAAAGTGTCGAAATTTGTATTTATTTGATATGATTTTTAATAATAAATGAACGTAGGCTCACACGGATCAACTTCTCTAAATTAATTAGCGTTCTGTGAGAAAATTCAAGAAACCATCCTTTTAAAAAATTTCAAAAACCATAAGTACCAAACACTTAAACATATACATACCAAAGTCTATTCTACCATATACGAGTAGTACATTAAACTGTTTGTTATTTTTGTACCCATGATTTCATTCCATTTAATAAACACACAATTTTGTGAAAAGTACCATAAGATGAAAAAGGTACCAGTCTCTCTTTTAAAACAAATAAGTCTACAGCCGTCAAAAAGCAAACGTATGTTTTTTGTCTCACAACTGTGCCTCAATTTTAGCAATTTTACACTCTGGTCTTAAGAAAATTTAAGTTTTAAAAAAGTGCTTGAATCTTACCTCACCCAAGAACAAATAACTCGTGCAACTCAAAATGTACCATATAAGAGCCTTATTCCATCATTGATATACAAAATTTCATAAAGTACCATAAGTACCAAACACTTTAACATATACCAAAGTGTATTCTATCACTTATTACATTAAACTGTTTGTTATTTTTGTAAATATGGTTTCATTCCATTTAATAAAAACACAATTTTGTGAAAAGTACCATAAGTTGAAAAAGGTACCAGTCTCTCTTTTAAAACAAATAAGTCTACAGCCGTCAAAAAGCAAACGTATGTTTTTTGTCTCACAACTGTGCCTCAATTTTAGCATATGCACTTTTTGGTCTTAAGAAAAATTAAGTTTTAAAAAAAGTAGCGCAACCGGCTGGTTATTATTGTTAAAAAAATAATGCAAAATTTAGTACAAATTGTATATTTCTCAACATTACTTTAAAATTATATACAATTTGCCGTATTTAGCCTTTTGGGTACAACTAACAAAAGTACCAAGAATTTTTCAAAAAGTACCAAACACTTATTTCATACATATCTTTTTTGAGCCTAGTATTTAATAAACCACACTTTTCATTTTATGTTCATTTCTATTTGTCTACAAGATACAGAAGGTACCAAAATATACAAGTACCAAGTTCTAAATATCTGGGTCCTATTGCACAATATAACTTATCAACTTTTCACTTTGCACTTAGGAAAATTTTCATCAATTTGTGAAAATTTTATGTTCCTTAGAACTAAACAATTTGTTAAGTCATAAGTTGATATTTACAAGAGTAAACTTGTAAGTTTGTTTAAATTTTTACATGGAACAGATGTTGCAAAGTTGTACGTTCTCTTGTGCAAAGTGCTAAGTTAATAGCGAAAGAAGGGTAATTTGCAAATATTTTACCAATAATTATGCTGTTTCAAAAATTGAAAGGTAAAATAGTGAAGCTTTCAAATTGTTAAGACATGAGTTTTTGTTTGACGGTAATATGATGACGCGGTTATGAGAAGAAATTATAGAGACCGAATTAATTTTTCGGGACTACAAAACTTTAATTTTCAAGAGTGCTTTTCTTTAAATCCAAGTGGATTTAATTTCAAGGATAATCAGAGAAACGTAATATAGAAACATATATAGAGAAAAACTAGAGCGCAATACATGGCACAGTCAAGTTTTCTTGGCTGAAAATCAACTGCTATACTATGCCAGTGCCATGAAGTCGTAGCTATGCATGGTATTGCAAAATCACAGTGGAATTGTTGAAAAGGTTTAAAATTTATATGCCTACATGGCACAAGAAATGTGATAATGATATACGGTGTATATACAAGCGCGTTATGGAATTCGGTTGTAAGTTACAGATTTAAAAGTGGAAGGAGTCCGTTTTCCGGTGATTGCGATTTTGGGTGATTGCGGTTACGAATTAATAAACTACCATCATTACACCGAAATACCTATAACCCTGCTGTGGAGGCATTCAATTGTTGCCTCAAAAATACACGCCGCATAATTGAAAATTGTTTTTAAGGTGCCTATTATGAACAAAATTCGATATTCGAATGTGGGCGAAAATGCTTATTGAACGAATTTTCATTTGCTATTCGATGAAAAACCGCTATTGTGAAAATCATTCTTTTTGGGTTATTCACAATAGTACTATATTTCTATCAGCTGACGTTATATTTGTTTACAATTTCTTAAAGAAAACTAAATTAAATTTAAAATGACCACCTCGGAAGTATGGTTTGATGATTCGTCTGATGAAGCTGAATCCTTACTAAAACTGGCCAAAAGCAGAAAAAGGCTGAGGGATGCTTTCAACATTTTGGAAATGGATCCCACCACGGGAGTAAACTTTAGAGCAAATACATTTTCTCAACAGTGCACTGTGCATCTTCTGCAGTGGATCTTCTTTCATGCGAGAAACAAGCTTCACCAATTGCTGTTTTCTACGTACGACCTTAGACCTGCAGGATATTAACAAACGTTATTTACAAGTAGTATTAGGTTGACCAAAACCAAAAAACAAATACTTACATTTTTAATAAATTTTGCACAGTTTTATACAGCGTCGACAGCAAATTTGCGTTCGATAAAAAATTCGTTGAACAACGAAATTTTCGTCAGTGGGGGCCTAAAACTAGCAAATAAAATATCTGTTTTTTTCTTTTCTTTAATAACATGTAACACTGCAAGTTTTGTATCCATTTTTATTTTAACAAGTTGTATTTAGCAATGCATAGAGAAAAGTGATAAGACAGAAATGCAAAGATAGTTAAATGCTTTGTAGAATACTTTGCAAACTCCACAAAGTCTTAACAAAGATAACAAAGTCGCTGAAAAAATTTTCTTAGTGCAAAATGAGATTTGCAAAAAATATTGTGGAACAGAAAAACTTATATCTTTGCAAAAAATGCAATTTGATAAGTTAATTTTTTTTTGGAATAGGGCCCTGCTTGCCTCCTTACGTATTTAAGGTATATGTTTGATTTCTATAATGTTTTTGTATTCGAAGTCGATCGTGTATTTAAATTCGTTTTCAGTCAATGTTCCAGCTAAAAAAAAAAAAAAAAAAAAAAAAAAACTGCAAATGTAGGTAAATATGTTGAGAAAAGCAATGACTTGCTTTTTTTTTTATTTACAAATGTTATAGAAAACTTAATAACATTAAAAACACATTCATATACCTTGGTATACATCTGGATAGACGCCTCACCTGGCGTCGACTGAAATCTTCTAATCTGCACTGGCTAATTAACGACCAATCTAAATTAAGCTTTGATTGTAAAGTCATTCTGTAGGTATAAGACAGTTGAAAAACCAATTTGGACATATGGAATTCAATTATAAGGAACTGCAAGTAATACCAGTGTTGATCTTATACAGAGGACCCAGTCTAAAATTCTTAGGACCATGACGGGACCACCATGTTATATAAGAAATGAAAACATCCTTAGAGACTTAGAAGTGCCATTGGTTAAGTATGAATTCAGAAAGGTTCGAGAGAGATATATCTTGAAGTTGCAAACCCAACCGAATCCGCTTGCGAGAGTTCTTACTAGAACTCAAACAGAAACAAGGCTTCGTAGAGCTGATTTACCACACTACTATTTTGGGGCTCATTTGTCCATTATGGCTCTCTCAACTGAGAGCAAATAGTTTTTAAGGTTTAGGTGTAAGATTTAAATACTTATTGTAAGGCATATGAAGTAAAGACAGATTCAATAAATAAATAATTAATAATGGCAAAATCTCTATTTCACAAAGACACTTGTACGGGGTCTAGGTGAAAACATTGACAAATTTTAACCAATTTCAATAGGCTTTATAGTGAAAAAAAGCCTATATGCCACATTTGATCGCAGTGTATTGAAAATTAAAACCTTTTCTTTGATAGCAAGGTTTCGAATGACATTCGAACGGTCGCAAAGCAATATTAACAAAGAAATTGGTTCTTAGCCAATTGGTGCAGTTTAAGTTGGTTGTGAGATGCACTTTTATTTAAAGATATTGTGTGAATTGGTAAAATATTTAACTTATAAACTGAGCAATAAACTTTTTCTCTGATCCAAATTTTTAGCTAAATCAGAAGCATTTAATTGTTTTTCAAGTTACGAAAACAATTTATTTGTGCTCAGTATTTATTTTTGTCATGATTTACAGCATATGATGTGAACATTTAATGGGAAATTTCATATTTTATTATATCTGTAGCAATCGTTGTGTTATCCTAAAATTTCTTACAGCCTGGCAATCAGTAAATCAATTTTCACACTATTTAGCTTAGACCTAGGGTCACCAAATGTAATTGTAATTGTATTTTGCAGCACTCGACTACTACTAACTGACTGACTGACTGATTGACTGCATGGCTATTTTAATTTAATTATACCCTACAACACCATACTGGGGAGGGTATATTGGATGTGTGCTGATGTTTGTAACGCCCAGAAATATTGGCCCAACACCCACCTTAAAGTATATTAAAAGATGTCCACCCTTCCGTCAGTCCGTCCGTCTGGCTGGCTGTCCATGTAAAGCTTGTGCGCAGAGTATATGGCGCAATTTTGAAGATATTTCGATAAAATTTAGTACGTGATATTTTTTCGGCCCAAAGATGGATGGGATTGAAACTGGTGGAAATCGGTCCATTATTTCACCTGGCCCTCATACAAATGTCCTCCCGAAATTGGGGTTTACTGACCATAAATGTTTGAATTATTATTATTATTATCCAAACAAATTTCATCACAAATAAGTGGTAAATAAAGCCAAATCACATCTACAAATTTTGTGCAGATCGATCCATAATTAGTCGTAGCTCCCATATAAGGCCCACTTCCGAAAATCATTTTAAAGAGTATAACTCTTAAAAATGTTGGTGTCCAAATAATATTGAACGAAAATAAGTATATTTCATATGTCTAAAAATAATACGGTACAATTTTATTATGATCGGCCCATAATTAGTCGAAACTCCCATATAAGACCCTCTTCGTAATTCCCTTTAAGCTCCATAAATCTTTTAAAAATATTTATATCGACATAAAGTTTAACACATATAATACTTATATTCACAGACATCATGACACTAAATTTTTGGATGATCGGTCCACAATAGGTAATATCTCCCATATAACGCCCATTTCTGAAAAACTGTTTTATACATATACTGGGTGTAGGGTAGTATCTATATGGTCGGGCTTGACCGACTATACTTTCGTACTTGTTTTGTATTAAACTTCATTTATTAAGTTTTTGTATTTTTTTTTTTTGCTGGTTGACAAACATATTTACATATGTCAGTATGTTTGCCTGTGTATGTCGGAGTTTCCGCCAATGATTTTGTGTAGCAATGTGTTTAAGTTGTAGTTTCAAATTAAATATCCGTCGAGGACATGTACAATATTTTTACATTCATCCAGCCGTCCATTCTGTCATTCATCCATCCCCTTTTATACATCGTGTTGTGTATGTTACACATCTCCTGGCATTTTACATATTTTGTCACTAAATCGAATTATGGTTTCCTTTTTCGTTATTGAGAGTAAACGTTGAACATCCGGTTTAATACTATTATTCAATACTTCCTTCTACATCACCACCCCTATTAGTTTTTGCCTTCTTTTTTTTGTTTGTTGGTTTTTTGTTTTGTTTTGCCATTTGCTTTGGTTGGGTTTGTGGTTTCAAACTTCAGTATGTCAAGTGGACAGTAAGCAAAAGATTAAAAAAACACAGTCATTTTAGAAATGTGCTGCAATTCATGGCAACGCTTTAATGGTTATAATAATAACTACATGTATATACATATTTTATGACAAATTGGTTATAGAAAAGCTTTCTTGAGTGAGATAATCAAGTAAAAAAATTTAATTTATATTAAAAGTTAATAGATTAAGTAAGTGGTAATTATGTTTTAAGAATTGCAATAAATTATCTGCATCATCAGCCATAATTAGTCGTAGCTCCCATATAAGGCACATTTCCGAAAATCACTTTAACGATCATAAATGTCTTAAAAATGTTGGTCTCCAAATAAAATTTGACACAAATAAGTTTCTTATATACAGAAATAATGACACCTAATTTTGTAATGGTCGGTCCATAATTAGTCGAAACTCCCATACAAGACCCTCTCCGTAATTCAATTTAAGCTCCATAAATCTTTTAAAAGTATTTATATCGAGATAAAATTTAACACATTAATATTTATATTCACAGACATCATGACATTAAATTTTAGGTTATATCTCCCATATAACGCCCATTTCTGAAAAACTGTGCTTGACCGACTATATTTTCTTACTTGTTTTTTTTTTCTTAAATATTTAAAAGTGTTGAGTAAATCATCCTTTTTTCTTGGTTGGAGAGATTTCACCAATTCATGGCATCATCATATGCATTCACTTTTTGTTATCTCTTTGAAAATTAATAAAACTGTAACATCAGCAGAGATTCATATCACTGCTACAAATGTCGTCATCTGTTACTTTCCCGGGATTTAAAATGACAACTATTTGTTTAAGTAAAACAAATTCTTTATATGTCATCGCCCAGCATACCATTCTAGGAGCGTTCCGAAAAAAGAGGCAGAAAAGAGGCCAACAAAAGAGCATTTTCGGAGCGCTCCGAAAAAAGAGGCAGAAAAGAGTCCAACAAAAGAGCATTTTCGGAGCTGTCATGAGTCGGCAAGCAGTACGACTCAGAAATTCCACTTAATTATGTGTGCACCAAAGCGTTGTTGTCCTGTTATTTCTGCTCTGAACAAAAAAAAAAAACCTAGCTGTACCACACAAGAATGATAAAAACAAGATTACACAGAGCCCAAAAAAAAAACCTCATAAAAGACTCTATTCTGACATTATCTAAGAGCTCTTTCAGAGTCCAAAAATAGCCTCATAAAAGATTCTTTTCTTACATTATCTAAGAGCTCTTTCTGACGGACCATTTTCGAATGTAATGACCCTCTTTTCTAAAGGTTTTCGGAGCAATTGTGATTGTTTTATGGGCTCACAAAGAACGTTAACGCTCCGAAAAAGGTGTCAGAAAAGATTCTTTTCGGTCGCATATGGCTTGCTGGGCTGTTGAGCTTTTAAATCAATTAAAGCTGTTTTATAAGAATATCCAATTCTAAAAATCGTACGCACATCAAATAGTGCGTTCGAATTTGGCAAACCAAAATTAATTTTAACCTTTATTTAACTTTTATTTCTTCGACATAGTTTTGTAAAATTTAAATTTTTGCTGATGACTTTCTAAATAAATACTAGTTTTTGGAATTTATAAATCCCAGGCATTTCGAGTTTCCCTAATCAAAACTACTTACTTGATGTAATTTAGTATTAAAGAATTCTTCAAAATGGAAAAAGTCCTGGAAGTTAGCAACCCTCTGTTCAAGTTTAACATTGACAATAATGGATAATAATATGAAAAAAAAGAGGTTTAAATGCATAAAACACTTTAAGAAAAAATTACAAAGTGTTGACAATTACATAAAAGAAATGAAAACTCTTAAAACAATATCTTTAAAGTGGAAAATCGCACAACAAGCAGCTTTGTAAAACTTACCAGCAAATGAGCAAAGAAAAAAAAACACAGAAAATAAAAGCTAAGGAAGAACTATCTTCATTGCTTAAATGAATAAAATGAATAATGGTTGGTTGCTACAGTTTAATACATAAAAAAAAACAACTAAAGGAATTCATGGTGTTGACTTAGGGAGTATCAAGAAGTTCAATGTTAATTTTGTTGATTGCTTTTTTGCTGCTGCTAACTGTGCTCCCCCTTTACATTTTGTTTTGCCAAGAAAATAAATGCCAACTTATGTGCAGGACTTGAAAAGTATGCTGACATTTGTTTATTTACTTAAGTTAATCATAGGGTTTATAAAAACATGCCAGTACATGAGGGTAAGAAAGTAGAAGGAAGCAATGCAGCTGGAGCAAGAGTTATGAGTTGACAAAATTAAAGAATGTCCTTTAGACATTCATACAATTAAATAAATAAGAAAACGCTTAAAAATGCATTAGTTTTAATTAAAAATGTCAATAAAGTTAAAGGAGTTTAAGAGCTTTTTTTTATTTATTTTCACAGAATTTTAGGAATTAAAAGGAATAAAGCAACAATCTTTTATTTATTTATTTATTTATTTATTTATTTATTTATTTATTTGTTTATTTATTTATTTATTTATTTATTTATTTATTTATTTAGTCTATGGATAAAACATAGACTACAGACCATTTACAAAATTACATACATATATGTATGTATATATATTTTGACACCTTAGTACAATTAATTATTTAGATTTAAGATAATGTTACATTTTATGGTATTTACATTTAAAGAAAAGTCTATCAAATTAAACATTTCGTTAAAACAAAAACATAATTTTCTAAACGGATCTGCGATAGCAAAATTTGTTCGAAAAGTTTTAACATAAAGTGGATTGTTATAGAGGCGCAGTGAACGTTGAGGAACACTAAATAATAATTCACAGCAGACATTTCCATTTATAAGATTTACTAAAAATTAGATGTTAAGCATTATTCTACGGCTTTTTAATGTTGGCAAATTTATCAAACGTAATCTTGTTGAATATGATGAAAGTGATACATATCCTCGGTATATATCCTTCAAACAAAAAAGAAGGAATTGTTTTTGAATGGATTCAATATGAACAATATGTACAATATAATGCGGGTCCCATACAACGGAACCGTACTCTAAAATCGGTCTTACTAGAGAAGTAGTATATAAACATTTAGTGATGTGGGGATCATTGAATTCTTTTGCCCTAACAAAATCCCAAGATCCATAATTGAGTTTACCAACTCTAGTTTTACAATTAAAAATTGGCAGCATCATAATTTCTTGAAAAGTGCATATGTTTGCATTTCTTCAGGTTTAATTCCATTAAATTAAGCTCACACCAGTTATTAAAATAATCCAAATGATACTGCAGATAAATATGATCTGCTGAATTTTTAACACTAGAAAATATGTTCACATCATCCGCAAACATCAATATATTTGAGTATTTGATTGCTTCAGGCATGTCGTTTACAAACAGGAAAAACAAATAGGGCCGAGATGACTTCCTTGCGGGACGCCGGACTTTACCAATATCTTTTTGGAAATTGCACCATTAAATTTTACGGACTGTGTTCTATTTAAAAGATATGTTTTTAACCAGTTTAAACAAATGTTGTTGAAACCCATAACATCCAACTTTTTTAACAGAAGATTGTGCTTAACTTTGTCAAAGGCTTTACTAAAATCTGTGTAAATAGCGTCAGTAAGTTGACAGTTGACAAAGCCATCATTGACTAAAGATGTTAAAATTTGAGATCAGGCAATTCAAAATAAATATGTCTTATAAAGGGTGTCTCAACTAGAACGCAATTTTTAAATTTTAAATAAAACACATAATTTTTATACAAATACAAAGAGAAACTATATTTCTGTAGGATTTTACATTTATGTTTGCCAACGGAAAGCTATGTAGAACATATAACAGAATTTAATTTAAAATAAATTTTTATGTTTAACTAGAAGTAAACCTTCGAATAAAAAATTTTATAAAAAATTTTTACAATTAATACTCGCAAGAGAAATAATTCTCATTCAGTAAAACACAGATATTTAAAAAAAATCGTGAAACTTTATTACATCGCAAAGTAGACAGAAAGAGGTTATGTATGCAACAAGATATCGTGCAGATGGCCGCCGCGGCTTTGCTGGCACACACGCGATAATTGGGTATTAGAGAGACAACATGAAAATGCTAATTTTGCTGATAAAATCATTTTCAGTGACGAGGCCCATTTCCATCTTGATGGCTTCGTCAATAGGCAGAATTGTCGCATTTGGGGTGAGGAAAATCCTCGAGTGATTCACGAGAAGCAAAAGCATCCTCAACGTGTCACTGTGTGGTGTGGTTTTTGGACTGGAGCAATCATTGGACCTTTTTTTTATGAAAATAAGGCAGGTCAAGCGCAAACAGTCAATAGTGTTCGGTATCGTGAAATGATAACCAGTTTTTTCTTGCCTAGAATTGAAGAAATGAATGTGGAGGGCATGTGGTTTCAACAAGACGGCGCCACATGTCATACAGCCAGAGAAACAGTTCAATTGCTGCATCAGTCATTTCCCGGTCGTGTTATTTCGCGTTTTGGAGACCAGAATTGGCCGCCTAGATCTTGCGATTTAACACCTTTAGATTTTTTCTTTGGGGTTTTTTGAAGTCGATGCGAATAAGCCGACAACGACTCAAGCCTTAAAAGAGGAAATTGGACGCTGCATTAATGAAATTCCGCAGCATTTATGCAAAAAGGTCATTGAAAATTTCATTAAAAGATCGCGTGTGTGCCAGCAAAGCCGCGGCGGCCATCTGCACGATATCTTGTTCCATACATAACCTCATTCTCTCTACTTTACGATATAATAAAGTTTCACGACTTTTTTTTGTTATATCTGTATTTTATTTAAAATTTAAAAATTGCGTTCTAGTTGGCACACCCTTTAGTAGAAACAAATTCACTACCATTTTTTAAAAGGAGGTTTCATTTTTAAGCTAACAATCTCAGCCAGTAAACAATAAAATGAAATTTGGTAGGTGGCAATTGAAAACTGAATAATTGAAAAATTCAATAATCTAATTTACTCTTAATTGATAAATAAACCAGGCCCATTTCATATAATTATTATGAGTTTTAGGCAACATTACAATACATTTGCTAACTTCTTTGTGTGGACCATTGCCATAGACCATTCCTGCAAACAATTGAATATTATGGCTTTAAAATTTAATCAAACATGTTGCTTAAAACGAAATAAAACCTAAATAGAGTATACATTTGAAATGCTAATTAAATTCGAGCTTAGTTTGACATTTTAACATATTTTCATACAGTGGTGGCCAAATAATTAGAAACGAGTTTTCACCATATATATTTTGTAGTAGTTTATGATATTACCGGTTATTTTAGTTGTAGTCGCAGGTACCTGTTCTAATATTTTACATATGTTCAACAATAGTCATGTATAATTGTATAGTACTCTAGAACTTTCTATGTAAATATATTTATCTCTGTCTTTCTTATATAATAACTATTTTATAAATTTAAGCTTGGGATGATTTGAAAAAATAAACGAAGCGGCGAGGCATTATAAAAGTAGACGCCAAACAGAAAACTTTAGTAATTTGTTTAATTTAATTTAAGTTTGCCTACAATTTATACATATTTTAAAAATTTAATTCAACATATTAAAACTAATAATCACAAATAGTAAAGTAACAAATTATGATTAAGTTTAAAACAAAAAAAAAAATCGCAGCATCAATAATTTTATAAAAACTGAAACACCAAAAAAAAAAAAAAAAAAAAAAACGCAATATCAAATTGGTCACATAATTAGAAACTAAAAAATATGTAGAAAAAAACTTAGTGAAACAAAACGGACTTATCCTTTAATATTTTGCTGGATAACCCTTGTCTTTTGACAAAATTCAGCCAGTCTTTTTGGTAAACTCTTAATTAAATGCTGGCATGTTTGCAGATGTTGCTTTGTTGCTCCAACTGAAACAATTCATCATTATTTCGTGGATTTTTTCCTTTAGGTCTCTTTTCTCATTAACCGTGAAGTGTGCTTTGGGTCATTATCATGCTGGAAATGTATTGAACGGGCATATTCTCAAAGCAATACGGTTCCATTACATTTTCCAAAATGTTTTTATATTGTTTGTTTAAGCTAGTGCAATTGGACCCACACCACGTTAAGAAAAAGCGCCCCAGACCATAATAGACCCGTCACCGTGTTTTACTGTTTTAACAGTGTGCCTGGGATATAAGGCTTTATTTGGAGGTCGTCTAATATACGATTTTCCAGCAGATTGAAACAAGTTAAAGATAGATTCGTCGCTGCAGAGAACTCTGTGCCAGCAACGTGGATATTTTCTGAGCATTTCTCTTGCAAACCGCAACCGCTTCATGATATGTTTTTTTGAGACATACATGGGTTTTTTTGTACAATACACCCACGAAGTCCTGACTCATTTAAGCGTCTTCCGTCCGTGTCCGTCTGTGTGGATATTTCTGCGCTTATTTGCTGTCCAATTTCAGCCTTTATTTCGCGCGAAGATAAAAATGGATTTTTTACTGGCTCTACAAATAACTCTATCTTCTGCTAAAGTGGTCTACCGTATCCTAGGTTTCCTAGCTACGGTTGCAAACTCTTTTGTATTTTTGAACAAGTGAATTGCACCACATAACAAAACTTTGTGCAATAACTGACATTGAAAGTTTATCATTTTAGTAACACTGCACAATTTACCGTCTCATTTCTAGAGTACATGGCTTGATTTTGCCCATCTTCCAAACTAAAATTATGCGCGTTTCTAATTACGTGGCCAGAAAAAACACCAATTTTGAAAATAATATAATTATATTTTTTTAATTTAACTTAGAACTCAACGTGTTGTGCAACAATAATGTTGATTGTTTATTCATTAAATAAGGGCAAAAACAATTTACAGTGTAGGTCTTTAAAAAAGCTGCACAGCGATCTTATTATATCAAAGCATCGTTTCTAATTATATGGCCACCGGTTTTGGATATCAATGAAATTCTTTATTCCTGTGAAAGTACGTTCGATGCCATTATGTATGGAACTCGATTTCTTTTGCATGGCCACCACGGGCACGCTTGCAAAAGTCCAGACGCTGAACCCAATTTTCTACGGTTTTCAAGCATAAATCGGCCGATACTGCTGCAATTTAACGTTCGATATGCGTACGAAGTTCATCAATCGACTCTGGCTTGTTGGCATAGACCATAGACTTGACGTAGTCCCACATGAAATAGTGTAACGGTGTCAAATCGCACGACCGATGCGGCCAATCGACTGGACCATTTCCTGAGATAACACGTTCTCCAAACAGGTTTCCAATAAATTGATTGTGACATTCGCTGTGTGGCTTGTGGCGCCGCCCTGTTGGAACCACATGTCCATATCATCCAATTGGGGCCAAGAATATTCTGTTATCATTGAATGTTAGCGATTCCTATTCACAGTAACGTGCCGGTCTTGATCAGAAGTACGGCCCAAAAACCGCACTAAACCGTATTTTTTTTCGGGATGCAATGATGACACATGGAGTACGTGTGGATTGCTGTCTGACCCATAACGCATATTTTGCTTATTGACGAAGCCATTCAGCCAGAAGTGTGCCTCATCGCTGAAGATGATTTTTCGATGAAAATCCGAATCATTTTCAAGTTGTTGCTCAGCCCAATTCACGAACATACGACGCTTCTGGTGGTGAATCGGCTTCAGTTCTTGCGTCAATTTGATCTTGTAAGGATGTAGGCCAAGATCTTTTCGCAAAATTCGCCACAACGACGTCACAGAGATGCCCAACGCTTCATAACGACTCTCTTCAACTGAAGCCTCAGCGGCAGCAATATTCTCGACACTACGGGCACTTCTTCGTCTCACTGGCACGGGAACATTTTGTACTGTGCCTGTGGATTAAAATTTTTGATCTGGTAGGTTGATTATGACGACCATAAATTGGACGTAGCGTTCTTAACGTTGAGGCCACTGACTCGGAATTTCATCACTATGGTGGTGTAGGGTATGAAAAATCATATACAAAATAAATGCATACATACGCATAACCATGTATTATAACAGTACGGTACGGTACAGTACAGGGACGTTAGGTTAATTCTATTCCCCTACTATTGAGAAAACTATTATTCTCTACTTATTTCCTAATAACAATCAAACGATTATTACGTTGAATATCAGCCATTAACTCTCCAAATGTTGAGCAAGTTATTGTTAACAACATATTTTTCAAACATTATCAAACGAATGAATGAAGACATTTCAGAAATTCAAAATAATTTCATACAACTGTTGCGCAAGCTATTATTTTCAACAAAATTTCCAATCAAAACAAATGAATAATTAATAAATTGAGCAAAAGACATTTCCCATATTGACAATATTTCCAACTAACTGTGAGCATTTGAGATCAATTTGAGATTTCCAAAAGAAATGTCAGTTTAGCTACAATAGATTCCAATCAAGCAATAAGTTGAGTATAAAGGCATTTCTTTAATTGAGAATAATTGGCCCAACATTTGAGGAAACTATTATTTTTAATCTACAATACACACAGTATAAAACGTTTGGCATTTAAGAAGCTGTTTGATTTCAAATCATTCTCAATTTGAGTTAAAACTTTAGTAACTTGAAATGAAATTTTAGAAACCAAATAGAAATGATTAAAAATTCTTAGTTTTATTCTAATTAAGAGCCCTTATTAAGCTGAGTCAAAGAACAAAAGGTTGTTTTAGTTAGATTTATATATCTTGCTATTATATGAAGGAGTTAGATGGATAAATCCAAAAATGTTTGGTACATTAAGCCAGAGATTGATGCAACAATTGCTCTTGGATTATATCAAACAACTTTATAATAGCGGTTTCAGAAGCATGATTAAATTGACCAAACATAAAAAGAACGCACTAAAGCTTTTACAGATTTTTCAAGCGATATCGAATTCACTGTAAAATCAATTAACACAGCTTCTGCTATTGATATATTAACAAGTAATATATGCAAACGTTAATATTATTCCAATATAAAACGCTGTTGGAAAACAAAGTTTTTTAAAAAATCCCTATATTTTATTAGTCTTCCCAACAACTTGTTAGCTAAAACTTGTTTTTTAAAGTTTTCAAAATATTTTCACTATAAACTTAAGCCAGTTGCATAATAAACTTCAAACAGAACCCATCAGCATCATCATTCATGACTATAGAGTACAAAAATTACCCTTTTTAAATGGACTAATTGTATAAAAAATTAGATATAAAAGAAGGAAACGGATGTTATAAAAATAGCAAATCAAAACTTTTAAAACAATATGGATAGAAGATGGACAGAAAAAAAAGAAAACAAGGAAAAAATATTGTTTTTAACATGATTTTGAAAAATGGCATTAAGATCCTTTGACGTTATTGGTACAACAGGAAACGCACACTTATGGAAACATACAATACACTCATATTGAATTGGTTTTTTTTTGTTATTGATGCTGGCTCAATACATTTTCATTATTTCTAGAAAGGGAGGGAGGGGAGGTAGGTAGAGCTCAGCGAAATAACAACAGCCATCAACAAGAAAATATAAGTATGAAATCAAACAATGCTCAATATATTTTAAATAACAGCAACAAAGATGTACATCTACATCTTTTGCTGCTATTGTTTCTTCATCTACATATTGTATTGAGACATAAATCAAATAAATCGCTCATAATACCAATTTCTACAACACCATCACGAACAATTGTATTTATACTTCGTGACAAAAATCATTTATCGACATGACACGTCACATCACATCAAATCACAACAACAACATCAACAGATCCCTACAAACCGCCCACATAGCAGACATTTGTATTTATATTTATGTACAAAAGACGTATATGTATGTATAAATCGTACACACATTGCCAGTTGCAGCCCCTAAAACCATTAGACACCATGAAAAAGACAGCCATCAACCAGCCAACCAATATTGCTGGCTGTACTTCTCAAACCGATATTGCAACCAACTCGTCACCAGCAACATTTCATTGTTTGTTATGTACGTCTTAATTGAACAATTGTTGTCTTTGTAAAGAAATTAAAAGTCGCAAGAAATGAGTAAGTGTTGATCATGCCCCCAGATGTAAAGTAATAAAAAAAAAAAAAAAAAAAAAAAAATAAAACAGATTTAATTTATTTATAAATATGTAAATACTTCGATACTTTTGTGTATTTTCTACAACACTGTTCAAGGATTTTACATGTCCCTATACATACTTACATCTGTATATATGTGTGTATTTGTAAATGTAAGGAAATGTCCCAAAGCTTTAAATATTTACTGGAAGTTTTTTAAAGCGACTTTATTTAGCAGCATGTCTGGGCAGGCTTTTGTTTCTTGTTCGCTTATGAATTTGTCTCGTGTGTACAACTCTTGTCGTTGTTATGTTCTTGTTTGAATGAAAACATTTCATAAACATGTTTTTCCCACACAGAACACCACCAACACGACAAATTGTGTCTGTAATTCTTTGTTCTTAGTCTTGTGCGCACAAAACGATGGCTCATCAAGACATGGGAGTAGGTTTGCTCGTGCACACTACCATATCATATACATATTTAATCTTGCAAATTGTAATTTTTCAGTCAAAATTTATTGTTCAATAAGCGATAATATTCGGCATTAGCACAGTTATTCCGATTTCTTTTCGCAAATAATTGTTATTTTTGTAACAGTTCCACTATTGAAATGGCTGTGTCGCTGCAATACAATTCGTTTGGGAGTATGGATCCATAGTCCTTCCAATTGGTTGGAAATAGTTTATTAAACTAGATTTCGTAATAGAACATCAACTAAAGTCTTATGTAATATAAGTTGCGGTGTATTTTTCAACCAAACATTTAGCAGAAGCACTTATAATGTATTTGATGTCTTGAAAATAGATTTTTTCTTTTGATTTTATTAATGTTGAAATAAATTTGCGAATAGTTTCGAGGTAAGCACTTACTTGAAAAAAAAACTTGACAGAAATTGTTTCTTTGTAGGCAAAAATTTTAAAGTACCCCACCCTGCACTTTTGTAAAAAATAAATGAAAAACTAAATAAATAAAACCCTGTTATTTTGATTTAATAAACATTCAAATGAATTTGCGAATAGTTTCGGGGAAACACTCACTTCATATCAAAATTATCGAAAAAACTTCAGAGAAATCGTTTCTTTGTAGGCAAACATTTTAAATTACCCCACCCTGTACTTTCGTAAAAAATAAAGAAAAAAAAAAATAATAAATAAAAACTTGATATTTTGATTTAATAAACAACGAAATAAATTTGCGATAGTTTCGAGGCAAACTATTACTTTATATTAAACTTATCGAAAAAACTTCACAGAAGTGGTTTCTTTGCAGGTAAAAGTTTCAAATTACCCCACCCTGCACTGTTGGAAAAATAAATGAAAAAAATAAATAAAGAAAAATCTGATATTTTGATTTTAGAAAGAATGAAATAAATTTGCGAATACTTCATATTAAACTTATCGAAAACTTCACAGAAATCGTTTCTTGTACCCCACCCTGTACTTTCGTAAAAAATAAAGAAAAAAAAAATAATAAATAAAAACTTGATATTTTGATTTAATAAACAACGAAATAAATTTGCGATAGTTTCGAGGCAAACTCTTTCTTCATATTAAACTTATCAAAAAAACTTCACAGAAGTGGTTTCTTTGCAGGTAAAAGTTTTAAATTACCCCACCCTGCACTGTTGGAAAAATAAATGAAAAAAATAAATAAAAAAAAACAAGATATTTATTAAAAAATTTAACATTGAAAGGAAAGTTGTGTTCTTAAAAAACCTACAATTTCGTAAAGATACGGGCAACATTTGTTACCCTCTAACAAGGCAATATTTTCATGATTGTGGAAATCACAATTTATCACGAAAAATTACAGCAGTTACCAAAATATTTTGCTAACAAGTTTTTTCTGTAAATGTAATTTCCTTTATAGTTGATTTTATCAAAACGTTGCTCATGAAAACTACTAATAACAACTGTTCCTAGAACATATTCAATTATTTTTTATTATGCCAACATATGACATTTGTAGTTTGCATTATGATAGCGTTTTTTTTTTTTTTTTGTTTTTGAATCTATTATAGTTGTGTTATTTGTTCTATTATAGTTGGTTATAATAACTTTAAGTATAAACTCATTAAATCTAGTTAGATGCATATATGAATACTTATGCTTAGCGGGAAAAATTTGCAAGTGCTTACATTGGCAGGCCTTATCGATGCTCGTCTCAGAAGGTGTTATAGAAGGCGTTACAAATACATTCAAAATTGCATTTCAACAGAATTTCAACAAATCATTATTTCAATAGCAAACACAAATAGTTATTTTACTCACTTTGTTATACGAGTAATAAAAATGAATAAGGAGAGAGCGTCTTTAAATCTAATCTAAAATTAAAATTAAATACATGTGTTTTTTATATTAATGGTTTTAAATGGTTTGGAATGGAATGAATGGTTTTGTATTACATTATTTTGCTCACTTTGTTATACGAGTAAAACCTGTTTCACACTCTTCAGTTTTAGCTGACCAGTTTTTGTTCAATTCATTCACACACGTCAATTTAATGTTCGTACTTATTCAAGCAAATCAACATGCATGAAAGAAAACAAGACAAAAAGAAATAAGAAAATTGACTAGTACCGATAAGTTTTTACCCATTTTATTCTATTTTACCTTCTCACCCAAAAATAATTGCCTTGAAGAGTTAGAATTGAAAAGTGTGAAAGCGAACTAATATAAATTAATAAAGAGAGCGTCTATAAATTTAGTCTTTTATGAAAACTACGAGTAAAGCAGTACTTTGTATATATATGATTTTTTTAAATTAATTTAAAACCCTTCTTTTATTTAAACCCCTTTTTTAATTTCCTCATTGAAATTATGAATTTAATTACGCCTTGTATGAGGCATAGTTGCTAGATCTCCAATTGTCCTTCTGAAGTGGGCATCTAACCAGTAGCGAGTAGACGAGGCCATGACCAACACTGACACGCCATGTAAAATTGAAACGATTTTGCAATGCGGCTGGCAGTCCTTGTGACTGCAAAATAAGGCCTTCTGGAAGGCCTCTTTACACCATGTTTTTACTGCTGGTTGATTTTAAACATATAAAAAACACCTTCATACATATGAATGAGCCAAAGTTCATTTATAGTTATTAAAATTTTTATGAAATTTAAACTGAGTTTTGTTTAAATATTTGTATTATTTTATAATGGGGAAAAATATTAATCAGTAATTGTAGCCAAAGGCAAATTTAGACAATTTAAAAAAATATAAAAACAAATGCAAAGTTTTATTATTATAGTTGTGATTTACAATTAAATAGTGAGTGAAAATTAAAAGGGTTCATGTTTTGAAACGAAACTGTAATTTCTCGCTTAATTAAGTTAAATTTAATGAGAATTATGGTTGAATATTTTATAATTCATGTAAGTAGTTTCATGTTGGAAACCAACCACACTGTTTCAGTAGAAATTTAATTGTTCAGAATACCAAAAAAAAAAAAAAAAAAAAAAAAAACGCAACTGAAAACTGATTTTCTCTTACAACTTAATATAGAACATTATTTAAAGTACTAAAAGTCCATTTAATGAAAATATATTTCTCCTATTTTGCTACACTGTCATCTCACAATTAAAACTGATTTTCGCTTACAACTTAATATAGAACAATATTTAAATTACTAAAAGTGTATTTATATTATTTTGCTACACTGTCATCTCACAATTAAAACTGATTTTCGCTTACAACTTAATATAGAACATTATTTAAATTACTAAAAGTCCATTTAATTAAAGTGTATTTATATTATTTTGCTACACTGTCATCTCACAATTAAAACTGATTTTCGCTTACAACTTAATATAGAACATTATTTAAATTACTAAAAGTCCATTTAATTAAAGTGTATTTCTACTATTTTGCTACACTGTCATCTCACAATTAAGTCATTTTTGATGAAACATATTTTTCGTTTGCCATAAAATTATGGTAAACCAAAGAAAAATAAATCAAATAATACAATATTTTCCATAAAATAAATAAAACATATGCATAAATTTAATTTATATGTATACAAACCGAAATCAATGATATACATATGTACGAGTATGGATGTAAGTATCAATCAGAATTCATA
This sequence comes from Bellardia pandia, assembly GCA_916048285.2. NCBI lineage: Eukaryota > Metazoa > Arthropoda > Insecta > Diptera > Calliphoridae > Bellardia > Bellardia pandia. Next base: position 13,560,580 of record OU696533.1, read on the forward strand.
GTATATTAAATTTAAGAGTACATAAAGTTTATTTATTGTTTCTACTAAAATTAAAGTTGGAGTTCTCATAATTATTCTTCAAAGCCATGCGGATACAGCATGTTTCTGAAAATTAATATAAATTTTATTTTCCAGTTGACAACATTTTACCTTAACAACTTCATATAGGGGAGACGGGGCACCTTTGAACTATGTTGATAAAATCTCAGTTTAACATATTTTCCGACCTTTAACCAAGTTTTTCACATGGCAACCTTTGTTTCTAGCAACGTTAACAACTTTTGCTAGTTTTTTCAGTCGTCGACCGAATGTAGTTGGGTGAACAAGTTTTCGCAGTGTTATTGTAAATTTTTTTTATTTTTTTTTTAAGAGTGTAAGAAGTATTCAGTGATCGTTTTTTTTCGTGAAAGAAATTTATTGCAGTCCAAAATTCATTTCAAACAAAATTAAGTTAAGTTATTTGATATTTATGTAAAAAAAATATTTATTATAAATTTCCGTGAAATGACATGCCAGTTCAGGTTTGAACAAAGAAAAAGGGGGCACCTTTGAACATGTTAATTTATCAACCGAAGTAGCTAACATTGTTTATTCTCTCTTATTTTCTGAAAATGACGAATCCAATGCTGATCATAATGCTTTAAAGGAGAATGTAAAGTCACCTGAAATCGCAAGGCCTTTTCTGTCTTAATAATATAAAACTTATTTTTGATCTGATTTTTTTTTATTTTTTAATTGTTAATGTTTTTCTTCATAAATAAATCGAATTTATTATATATATACAAAATATAACTGTTTATGTTATTTTTGGACATAGTTCAAAGCTGTCCCGTATGGGGGGCACATTTGAACACAATGACTTCATCCATTAAAAAAATGTAAAAAAATATAAATCGAATTAAAAATAAGTTACTTGTAAGCTTAAGCTAAAGTTTATTTCCATATATATTAAAAGTAAAAAGTCAATTATTCAAAAATATAAATTTTTATGTGGCTTGAAAGCAAAAAGTGTTCTAAGGTGCCCCCCTCTCCCCTACATACATACATACATACATATGTATGTACATTAATACTGTGTAAATATACACCACCTACCTATATGTATAGAAATTAAATTTAAAATTAAATAATAAAAAATGTGAGAATAAGGAAACATAAATTAAATAAGTGTGTATAAACATTTTATAAAATGGGAATTACTTTATGTAAATTATGCCTGACAGGTAAAGATCAATGAAATGAATAATAGATAAAAAACAAACATACCCGTAATTTAATGTTAATATTAAATAAACATTACGAGCAAAACTGAGAGCCTATAAAGCACAGGTTCGTTGTCGTAATTTCATTCGAAAAAGAAAATACACCTAATTCTGGTTTTACGCGATAGATACGTTCCTCGAAAACTCGCATACAAAAAAAGATAGAGTATCCATATAAAATAAGGGAATTGGTAAAATTCAAATTCATGTGGCTTTATACACAAACATATTTTATTTAAACAAAAAACCATAGAAAAAAGAGTTCCTTTGAAAAAGTACATAGGAGTACACACAATGTATTTTACTGCCGTATTTATAAAAAATTAAAGTAGACTTCAAATGTACTTTAAGAAAATTTTGTATGAAAATTTTCTCTAAAAGCATACTTCAAGTCTACTTTATTTTTTCTAAATACGACAGTTATTAGCCTTTAACACTTATGGTGTTTTCTTTTCTGAAATAAAATGTTACACCTTTATTATGTACATTTTTATAATGTTTACCCCACATTTTAAAGATGTCACATTTTTAATGGTCAGAATAGAACATAAAATTACAACAGTGTAACACTTTATTTTCATGTACAGCTGTTTTTGTTTTTTTTTTGTTAAAAAAGAAGCAGATAGCTCCCTGGTAAGATCGCTTGAAATAAGACAATGAATATTTATCAAAAAGACCAATGGCACCTTCCCGACTAATACGCAAATTCTTCTTAAACTATAAAAATTATATATGTATATAAACATACATTACATATATAAGAAGTAGGAGATATTGTCCCATGAAATTTGACATACATCAACTTCAGAGTATTCATAATTACGTTCTCTACAAAGCCTTTCACTTTTCCATAATTATATAAAATATTTTATCATCATCAGATGATGAAGATGAATTCAACAAGTCCTCCAAAATTCAGCAAATAAAAAAGTAGTAATATTTTCCATTTTGTATATTTTTTTGTTTCTTAACACAAATACATATTCATAAACAAAACAAGTGTCAGCTGCAGCGATGCCAACTTAGCCCTTTTCGGGCTAGATTTAGCTGGATTTTAGTCACTCAAAACGCCAAAAAAAAGAAAATTGGATGTGGTATTATATGGATTATTTTTCATTTTCAAATTTTCCTTTTTTCAAAAATGTTTATGCGTTTTGAGTCTCAAAAGTTGGCATCACTGGACAGCTGTTTTATCGTGCGATTCTCCCCCTCCTCTAAAAATACAGAGTGTGAAAGGTGCACCATTTTTTTAATTTATAGTGTGACATTTATAGAAAAGAACACACTACACTACGGCAGTGTTTACATTTTTTTTTAGAAAAGAACACAAAAAAATTAAAAAAGATGTGAAATGGGAAAAACGTGTAACATTTTTGCCAGAAAAGAAAACGCCATTAAATTTGATTGCATTCTTGCACTCTTACTTTCAACTACATACCTACATAAATTTATTTAAAATAAACAAGGCTGTGTTGTTTTTCGTACCAGACGATTTCTAGTGCTGCCAACTATGTGTTTAATTTAAAATCCTCCAAATCCAGTGCAAACAACGTTTTTCTGATAAAAATACATACATTTTTAGATCGCCTTAAATCAAATCTAATCGCATAAAAACAGAATGAAAAAATTATTTGGAAACGCGTTTAATCATATTCGCGTAAAAACAGAATTAGGTGTATTCTTATTGTTTCCTAAAATACTTTTAAATTCGTGGGATTTTTATTTCGAAACAAATTACAAAGGAACTACAGCATTTTGAAATAAATAAATTATCTTTTTACAAAAACTTTCAGAAAAAATTGTTAGCCGAATAACAACAAATTATACATGGAATAAATTCTACTTTTACAATACATGCTAGTGTAAACAACATCGAACCCCTATCCAAAATTCCACATGAAATTTGTTCCCTTTTATTTAAATAGGAAAAATGTGAAAAGGGAACAAATTTCATGTGGAATTTTTATTCACGATAGGGGTGAATGTTTTGAAACATGTTTTTCTTGAAACAATGATGCATTTGTACAATAATCTTGCGAGTACTGACATCACAGGATTTTTTTTAACCAATGTTAAGCCAGTATTTTCAAGCTGTGAAATATTTCAGAGTGCATTCGACTGCAAGACAGGTGGGCGGTAAAAATAGAGCCGTATTACGACAGTTCATGAAGATGCACTCATTGTGGGCTAGTAAAAAAAAATCCACATAAATCAGCAACTGAGATTCGGATTGCAGTATTTAGCCAAAATTAGGTAAAACTGACTGTCGATACAGTAAAACATCAATTGCGAGAAGTTCGACTATTTGGAAGAATTTCACGAAAGAAGCCATTGTTGTCTTAATGAAACCGAAAGCAGAGACTCGAATTCGCAAAGAAATAACTCCAATGAACGGATGTAGAATGGTACTCTCTTCCATTCTTCCATTTTCAACTACAAAAATTAATAGAGCCTCTCTAGATGCAAAAAAATATGTTCGCCGGCTTAAGCTGAAAGAATTTGATCCCAAGTACAACCGTGCTACTTTGAAGCATGGAGCAGGTTTTACAATGCTTTGGAATGCTATATGGTCTAGTGGCGTTGGGCCGCTGCACAAAATTGAGGGAAATATGGATAAGTTTCAGCATGCAATAATTCTTAGCTATACAATGATGCCGTATGCTGATGAGAACATCCCAGTAACATGGATATTTCAACAAAATAATGATCCGAAGCATAACGCTCATCACGTCAAGCAATGGTTTTTTAACAATGCGGTTATAATTGTTTTTACAATTCGGTTGACTGGCCTTCATACAATCGTGATTTCAACCCGATTGAGGCAAGTTGTAAAAACCAAAGTAAGCTCTGTAAAACTAAGCAATTTCATGTAATAATGAAATAATAAAATAATGATCTCTTTGACGAAACAAAGAAAGCTTGGGAAGGCATTTCAAGTAGTGTATGTAAAAATTTGATGCCAACAATGTCTCGCGGTTGTCAAGCTGTTAGCGATAACCAGTGTTGCCAAAACATTATTGGGAAAAAATGCTAGATTTTTCTCAAAAAAATGCTAAAAAGTGCTAAAAATTTAAAAAAAGTGCTAAAAAAAAGTGCTAACAAAAATAAATAAAAAAAAATTGGCTTTATAGTAAACTATGAGATCTGTATTTCTTTAAAATTCATTTTCATACTTAAATAGGAATAAAGAAATTGAAAATACATCTTTTCTTAAAAAAAATCAAAAATAAAATGTGCTATTCATTTTTAAAAACAAAGTCTTTACATTACTATTTAAAAATGAACTTTTAAAATTCATATTTTATCACATAAGTTTTAAGATCACGAAAATAATTTGATTCCAGTTGTTATCATCATTATTATTATTATCATAACTTTCACTAGATTCAATTACTTTCAGATAATTCGTTGGGACATCATATTGGTAACAACACTTTCCGCTTCCTTTTAATACGTATCTAAAATGTTATTAAATTATATCATAAAATTAGGAAATTAAAATTTAACAATAAAGTCTTACCTAATTGCTAAAACAGAATGTAATGTAATCGGTTTCTTATATTTGTCTTTACGATGTTCATTTGACTGAACACACGTTCAACGTCCGCATTAAGGCCCAACTATAATATGCATAAGCAAGATTAAGCAAATTGCAAAAGTTAACGAAAAGGCTATCAAATGCATAACTAGTTCAGAGTTAACTTTTAGGTGGCTACAATGACTTTGAAACTTTTTGTCCACAGTTGCTCATTTATGTTAAAAAAAATGTTTTTATTTTAACAAAAAGCCATTAAATGACTATATTTTATAAATATTATTATATTATTTTATAATTAAAAGAAAACTTCGTACCAGAAACACATAATTTTTCCTTTTTTTTAATTTATCGGCAAAAGTACTAAAATGTACAGCTGTGGCAGCACTAAATTGTAAATAATAATAAACGTTTACATATGTTTTGTTAATTTTCGTATTGTGTTTGCAAAAATGGAGAAAAAACTTAAAAATTTAAATAATATTAAAATATTAAAGTTAGCGCTTGAAGGCCTGTGCACATTAAAAGAAATAAGTGAACTACACTGAAGACGCTCTTGTTCTGTCAGGGAAATAAACAGCGACAGAAAGACATTTTTGTTAAAATAAAAAGGGTCCCTTTTATTGTAAAGGCACTTATTTTTTTCCGCATTTTCTATTAAATTTAAAATAAATATATTTTCTTCCATTTTGTTCAAAACACAAACAAACAACAACAAACAGCTGATTCCGTACAGAATGTGCGATCAGTTTCGCTTTTTGCTTAAGCAAATGACAGTTGAAAAACTTAACGAAAAGTTTCGTTAAGTACATTATAGTTTGCCACATACAATTTATATGTGTTCGCACGTTTGCTTAAGCTAGCATATGCACATTATAGTTGGGCCTTTAGACTACGGAAGAATGAGAAGTTTTAAAACAAAATTGCCAATTTCATCGAATCTCTTGTTACCTCCGGCATCTCTATATGCTTTTACCTCTGCCCAGAAAGATACTTTGTTGCTTTTATTAATCCATTTTATATATTGAATGTTGGAATATTGGTCAATTATTTTTCCAATTTGTTCCTCGCTAATACAAAATAATTTTAAAATTGGTAAAATTTCGCCTTTTTGGGAACTTAAAACGTTTAGGACCGAACAAAAATTTATATCTTGTAAAACTTTTATATTGTCTGGTAATTTTAAATAAAGAAGGGGTTAGTGGGCCGAGGACATTTTTTATTATTTTGTACGGTGTAACTTTATTGATGCGCAGTCAAACTTTGCTTTACAAAGTTCATCTAAGTGGTCTACGGGCTTAATTGGGCTATGAACAGCAATGTACATACATAATGTAGCTTCCTGCTGTTGAAGTTTAAAGCTTACGGGTTTGAATGGAACGGGTTTATTTTTTGTGATATACCCAGTGGCACTTTCATGTTTTTTTTTTCTTTTTGCGTGTTTCTCCAAACAACTAAACTTCGCCAAAATATCGCATTTGCAATATTTGCAGAAGACTTTTCCAGAATCTTCGGACTCTTTTATCAAATCTTTAAATTTTTCGTTACTTAGCCATTCCTTACGGAATTTTTGAGCATATATTTTATTCATGTTATCACTTTAAAAACTTTATTTTATTATTAAATTTTTGTTTGACTTTACATAGTTTAATTTAAAACACAAATTAACTTGATTGTTAAAGATATTTTTGCGGAAAAATAATTAAAAAATTATTAAAATACCAAAAATTTTAAAAAATGCTAAAAATGCTAGAAAAATATTTAAAAATGCTAAGAAAAGTGCTAGGTGCTAGATTACTTTTTTTGGTGCTAAATGAGTTTAAAAAGTGCTAGATCTAGCACTAAAAGTGCTAAATTGGCAACACTGGCGATAACAATGGATTTACACCAAAATATTGATTTATTTTTAAATAAATACCTGTTTTTTTTGTAAAATCTGTGGCATGTCGTTAATTATGTGCACGACTGATATCAAACTTATTTGAAAATTTGACTCACAGATTCATAAAGAATAATTAATTTATCGCAATATTCGTATTTATTTTGTTATTTTCTAGGAGTAAGAGTTAAATTGAGTTTTGAGAATATCATAAAACCTTTCGTATTCTTTGCTTTTAACTCACATGTTAGTATCGTGTTCTTAATTAGTTGCACACAACTGTAACTATAATTGTTTGCTAATTTTGCTTACAAAATCTTTTGTTTTTTAATTATAGTTTCTTCATTTACATACAATTTTCATTATTATCAGCAATGCCAAAATATTAAATAAATATTCTCTACTTTAAATTTTAGGTTTTCCTTTATACGAGTATACTTGCAACTTTTTAAGTTTTTTTCACCAACACAAATGGGCAAAATAATGTTTTTCTCTCTAACATCAGATTTTAATAACAATTGTTTTCTATGCAATCAGATTTGTTCATAATATTTGTACTGTTTTCAATAAATGTAGAAAAAATATTTTTATTTATTTAAAAATATTTCCGTCACATGTCAATTAAAAATTAGCTGTACACATTTATTTATGTATAGATTTTATTATGTAAATTTATACGTATGCACATACATACCTAAATACACATACATATACAGTATATATATAAAAATAATAATATGCATAAATCTACACATATGCATATATGCATATACTTGCTGTATACAAATACATACAATAAAAATAATTAATTCTATATATACAAATATTTCTTTCAGCAATGTTATTATGAAAATACGTCTGCTACAAAAGTGCGAACTTTATACAGTGATGGTGAAAAATGTAAGGGTAAGTGATTGATATTTTATTTATATTACCAAGAAACAATTAGTTTTTTCAGCCAATTTTGTCTGACTTTTTACATAGCAGTTAAAAATTTTAAATTTTTTTACTTTTTAAAGCTAAAATTCATACAAAGTAAATCAGCAAGCAAAGTTTGCTGAAAATTCAGCGTTTTATCAGCTTTTAAGGTTGACCATGGCTAAACCTCTTCATTACTTTTCCATTTGTTCTTAAGTAATTGTCATTTGTCTAAAATAACATTGTTTTAAATTGTCATCTTTGAATTGAATTTCTCATTTTTCATTCATTTTCACCCGGCAAATCACGTAACTAGTTACCCACCAATCCACTAGCCTGTGTGATTTTAACTGGACAATCAAAAAGCTTCGAATACTGTATTTTATTGCCAAAATCCGATTTCTTCGTTTCATTTGCATATACAAATTGTAATTCAAGCCCGTACAGAATAACTTTAGAACGAGTCATTCACGTTTAACTAGTATAATACTCCTAATGTCTTTAAATATTTATAAAATATTCGCAAAGCACAATTTAGGAACAATAAATAAGAATTTGGCAACATTTTCAACATTTTCCTTTTATTGAATTTTTTTGAACAATATTTAGTTTTGAAAATAATGAAAATAATAAACAATAATAAAGAATTTGGCTTAATTGTTAAAAATGATTTTTAAAAATTTCCCATTTTAAGGATATTTTATTTAAATAAGATTTTTCTTACTTTTGTAACTGATTGAACTGAAGTTTCTTAACAATAATGAAGAATTTGACTGAAATTTAAAAATTTCCCCGTTTTTAAAAAATTTCCCTTTTTGGGAAATTTTATTTAAATAAGCTGTTTCCTAGTTTTGTAAATTATTAAGCATGTTCCTAAACAAAAGGGAAGAGTTTGGAAACATTTTCCTTGTAGGCAATTTTTTTTAACACGATTTATCTTAGTTTTATAAATTATTAAGCAAGTTTATTAACAGTAATGAAAAATTTTGAAAGATTTTCGAAATTTTCCTTATTTTAAAAAAAATTTCATTTTAAGGAAATTTTATTTAAACAAGTTTTTTCTTAGTTTTGTAAATTATTGACCAAGTTTCTTAATAATAATGCCGAATTTGGCAAACAATTTTTTAAATTTTCTTTATTTATAAAAATTTTCCTAAATAAGATTTTTCTTACTTTTGTAACTGATTGAACTGGAGTTTCTTAACAATAATGAAGAATTTGACTGAAATTTGAAAATTTCCCCGTTTTCAAAAAATTTCCCTTTTTGGGAAATTTTATTTAAATAAGCTGTTTCCTAGTTTTGTAAATTATTAAGCATGTTCCTAAACAAAAGGGAAGAGTTTGGAAACATTTTCCTTGTAGGCAATTTTTTTTAACAGGATTTATCTTAGTTTTATAAATTATTAAGCAAGTTTATTAACAGTAATGAAAAATTTTGAAAGATTTTCGAAATTTTCCTTATTTTAAGAAAAATTTAATTTTAAGGAAATTTTATTTAAACAAGATTTTTCTTAGTTTTGTAAATTATTGACCAAGTTTCTAAACAATAATGAAGAATTTGACTGAAATTTCAAAATTTCCCTTATTGTAAAAATTTCCCTTTTTGGGAAATTTTATTTTAATTTAGCATGTTTCTTAACAGTAGTGAATAATTTAAAATTTTTGTTCGAAATTTCCTCTATTTTAAAAAATTTCCCTTTTAGGGAAGTTTTATTTAAACAAGAGTTTTTTTTAACAATTAAGCATGTTACTTAATAGAAGTGTATAATTTGGAAAGATATTCGAAACTTCTCTTACATTAAAAAATTTCCCTTTTAAGTAAATTTTAAATAAACAAGATTTTTCTTAGCTTTGTAGATTTTTCACCATGTTTCTTAACAATAATGAAGAATTTGGCAAACAATTTTTTAAATTTTCTGTATTTATAAAAATTTTCCTTTAGGGAAATTTTATTTAAACACAATATAATAAATAAGTTTGTGTCGTAACAATAAATAAGAATTTGACAAAGAGGTCAAAAATTCCCTTATTAAAAAAAAACATTTTTTCTCAGTTTTATTTTTTAATTAATATTTTATCTAACATTAAAGGAAATTGAAATATTCTTACAAATTGCCCTTATTTTTAAACAGATTTTTCACAGTTTTTTTAAGCATATTTTTTAACAATAAAGAATAATTTTTGAAAATTTTAAAAATTTCCCTTATATATCCCTTATACTAATACATAATAGTATTTTTTATAGAAATGTTTGTGTATACTATATTCAATCTTTGATATCCTGTTATAACTTATAACATCTCACAACACATTATGGTTACTATTGTTTTGAATTCATTTGTATAGAATTAACGTATTAACGTATTTTCTACCAACAGAAAATAAGTCTTGAATTACGCCAAATTAAATAATATTGTTCAATTGAAAAAGGAAACGTTAAAGATGGCGATATCAATTAGAAAAAGCAAAAAAACTTTTAATTTCTTTTTTTTTTTAAATTTAACAAAAAAACTTCTAAATTTATTTAATGGTATTGCTTTAAACTTGCAGGGTAGACTCTGCATGTTTGCGAGTGTATATTTATATGAATAAGGCAGCAGGAATGCACACAATTCTGCAAAAAGGAGTCAATGCAAGTATCTCTCTGCATTTAAAATGCATTTGATACTTTAATTTTTCCTTTTTGAAAGAGAATTTAAATGTTGGCACGTGTGTGTGTGTATTAATGTTGGTATGAGTCATTTCCTTACATAATATGAGTGGGGTTTTATAACCTTTGCCATTAGTGGTTAGGGTTTGCCATATCGTTAGTAATTTTCAAAATATTCATTCATTTATATAATCCAGCTGTTGAAATCAGCTTGACAAATCTTTCAATGTTACGAAATAACTATCAGATTATTACTCATCTGAAATTAGTAAATTTTAACTATTGCACAAATCTCTAGAATATACTTTTTGGTGCTAACAAGGCTGATTTTTTTTTAATATAACAAACACAAACTGCCAAGCTTTATGACTTATCTGCAGAAAAACACCCAGATTCTTTGGCGGGAATCGAACCCGCAGCCCTCTGACTGAGAGTCTGGTACAGTATCGCCTAGTCTATCGGGACATAGATCTATTCTAATTGCGCGATTTCCTGGATTTTCCTTAATATTCTTAATCCTGCACAATATTCCAAAATCCTGCAAAAATTGATTTTGTTAGGAAGATAACTAGCTGAAGTGTATTTATGTTTCGATGAGTGTAGCTGTATGTATGTTTCTATCACTCACTGTAACTTGTTGACTTTGAATTTGTTTGGAAACATAATTAATAGTTAAATATGCACTGTGGACTTGTGCGCGTCTGTGTTTTTTTTTTGTGAATTTTGCGGTTTTCTTTGTGTGTGTTTGTGTTTTTAAATAAATGAGCATACACTAAGGATTATAACAAAATGTTAAACAAAATTCAAAATTTTATATAAAATTGACGGAGATTAAAAGGAATACTTTTGAATGAAAACAAAAATGCCTATTCTCTGTATCTATTACTATATTAAGGACTGTACCTATCTATCTATAACTAACTAACTTTCCGTCTTCAAATTTTCATTTAAATAAATACATACTTGTATGCACATACATATAAATATTGTCAATGTATTATATATAATTATGTAAAATTGAATTGAATTGAACAAAAAAATTAAATGAATTGAAATGTGTTGTTGTTGTTATTATTGTTATTGTTATTTGCATTATATAAAATAATTATTGTTGTGGTTCGATTGTCATTTGTTATTTGATATTATTATTTGCGTGTTAATTACAGGTAGTGTTCGTTTGTTTTGCTCTTTTCATATTTATTTCTAGCGATAAATTAAGCCTAAGGAGTTGTCACTATTGTATAATTTTGCCAATCAAAAAACATAAAAGTGTAATTTTTACAAATTACAAAACAAAATATGGCCAAATAGAAAAAAGGACACAAAAATACAATATAATGGTTTTGCCTTTAGTCAATATTGTATTAGTAGTTATGTGGGTGTTTAGTGTGTGTGTATGTTGCCCTTATATTAGCCACCACCCGTACGCATTTCAACTGTTCTCTTACATGTGTTTTAGTACAGTCTGCTGTTAAATAAAACATGTTGTAATGTCATTTAATTAATTTAAAACTACACAAACATATTAAATAAATACTCACAAACATAAGCAGATGTAGACTTCAAAAAAATTCAAAATTACGGTGACTTTAAATATGTTACAGTAACAAAAGGAACCAGTAAGAAAGCATAGTCAGTCAAGCCCGACCCTACACCCAGTATATATGTTAAAGCATCTTTTCACAAATGGACGAGATATGGTAGATATTACATATTATGGACCGAATATTCAAAAATTCAATGACTTGACTTCTGTGCATATCAGAGATCAGTTATGAGTACTGAAAAAGTGAGTATACTTGAAACATGACTTATAATTTGTTATACATATACGTACTCATACTTGTCTCAATATCATCAAACCACTACTCATCTTTAAAGTTTGAAGTACTCATTATATTCATACTTAATCTCATGTATGATGTTGTTTATTTAGACCCTCCATAACTGAATGTACGTAGACGATAAAAAATAAGTATGACTCGCATACACTCATGCGAGTGTCGTTCATTTTTACAGTCCGCTTATAAAAATTATATAAAATAATAAATGTTATATTTTCCCCAATATGTTTTCCTATAAACTTACTTGTATGTTTTTTTTTTTACTTATTTTGTATAAATACCTAACGGTATGGTATGAGCTCGAAGTCGGCGTAGTACTCATACTTATATCCACCCGCATTTATAACCCGGCATTTACACATGCAAGCGCAAAATCGAAAAAGTCATTACATTCACACTTTTTTACTAATACGCTCATGTGTAAAGGCAGGGTAAGTCAACGTTGTTGTGAGTTTGAGTAACTCGGAGTAGTTAAATTTCAATGATGTAAAACCACTTATACTTAAAATATGAGTAGTTGTGAATCGTCAAAAAACGATTCATTGCCGATCTCTGGTGCATATACATATGTATATTTTGTGTTTTTTTTATCTCGCATAAACAGAAGTTTCTACGAGTAGTTTTCAAAGGGGATCTTAAAATTTATTCCAACCATGTTTCTTAACAATAATGAGGAATTTGGCAAAATTTTTACAATTTCCCTTATTTAAAAAAATCCCTTTAAGGGAAATTTTATTTAAACAGGAGTTTTCTTATTTTTATTAATTATTAAGCATGTTTCTTAACAGTAGTAGTCAAAGATTTTCGAAATTTCCCTTATATTAAAAAATTTCCCTTTTAAGGAAATTTCATTTAAACACGATTTCTCGTAGTTTTATAAATTATTAAGCATGTCCTTAACAATAATGAAGAATTTGAAAAAATGTTCAAAATTTTCCTATTAAAAAAAAAATTCCCTTCTAGTGAAATTTTATTTAAACAAGAATTTTCTTAGTTTTATTAATTAGTTAGCATGTTCCTTAATAGTACCGAATAATTTTTAAGGTTTTTTGAAATGTCTCTTATTTTAAAAATGTCCCCTTTTAAGGAAATTTTATTTAAACAAGATTTTTTTAGAGATCGAAAATGAACTGATATTTCTTAATTTTTAAGAGAAAAGTTTTTATTCAGGCTACTAGTTCAAATAATTAAGAATACTATTGTAAAGTACTGGAACAATTGGCAAATTGGAATGCATTTTCTACCCGGCCAAGGGCGTCTTCAGCAATCTTCATTGTCCACTATCACTCAGTTTTTTTATTTTAGTAAATTATTGACCAAGTTTCTCAACAATAATAAAGAATTTTATTGAAATTTCAAAATTTCCCTTATTTTTTAGAATTTCCCTTTTTAGGGAAATTTTATTTAAACAAGATTTTTCGTAGTTTTATTAATTATTAAGCATATTTCTTAATAGTGGCAAAGAATTTTAAAAGATTTCGAAATTTCCCTTATTTAAAAAAATCCCTGTTAAGGAAATTTTATTTAAACAATATTTTTCTTAATTTTGTAAATTATTGACTATGTTTCTTAACAATAATGAAGAATTTGGCAAAATCTTTAAAATTTCGCTTATTTTTAAATATGTATGTATTTCTTTTTTCAGGAAATTTTATTTAAACACAATTTGCTTTATCTTTATTAATGATTAAGTCTGTTTCTTAACAATAAAGAAGAATTCGCCAAAAAGTACCAAAAATTATCTTATTTGAAAAAATTTCACTTTTCAGGAAATTTTATTTAAAATCATTTCTTCTCAGTTTTATATATAAGTTATTAAATATTTTATCTCAAATTAAAAAAAAAATTAAATAATCTTACAAATTGATTGACCTTATTATAAAACAGATTTTTCAAAGATGTATTAGGCTTTTTTAAAAGTTTTCCTTATTCCTTATTATAGTTTATTTGACCTTTTTATAATAGTTCAGTAATTGTTCAAGCTTAAAGACCTTAAGCTTGAACATGGCAATTAAGGTAATTTTCGGAATTTGCCCTTATATGGGAGATATGGTCATTTACAGATCGATCTGCACAAAATTTGCAGATATGATTAGGCTATATGTTCAACTAATTTGTGGCACAGGAGGACATTTGTATGGGGGCTAGCTATAATAATGACCGATTTCAACCAATATCGATCCCAACCGTTCAAATATCTTTAAAGTACCTGTAATTTGCGCACAAACTTTACATGGACAGTCAGCCAGCCAAATGAACGGACAGACATTGTTAAATTTATTCAGAAACTAATTCTGAGACAATCGGTATACTTTATGGCGGGTGTTGGACTAATATTAAACATCAGCATCAATCCAATATAACCTCCCCACTATGGTGGTGTATGCTATCAAAATAACTGCTAAAGAAGTTAAATTTACATTTGGGAAATTAAAGTGAAAATTTATATGAATCGTTCTAAGAAATGCTTTATTAGTTTTTGATTATTTTTCATTGAATTGGAAATTATGCTCTTAATGAAAATGAAATAATAATTTTATGACAGGAACTATTTTTAAAAACCTGGTGGCACAATATTTATAGCCATCGTTACTCTGTCAAGCAATTTAATTTAAATTAAAAAAAATCCGATATTGTTGGATTCAAAAAGCTGAAGTTGCTAAAAAAAATACTCTAAATGATATTATAAAACAATATTTTCAGAATTCAACTGTATTTAAAGTCCCATATACTTACATATTGTAAACATATTGATTTCTCATTCTTATAACCTTTTAAAAAGTTTTCTTCTAAAACACATATACACACACATAACTAGTTCCATTGTATGTTTATGTGTGTGTGTGTGTGTGTATGTGTGTGTAAATTGTGTTTGTATGTGGTTGTGGTTGTCATCCTTATAAATGTTTTCTTAATATTAATAATGTCGAATTTAATCTAATCAAGGGGTCAAGAAAGTTTAATTACTTATTTGGTATCTATTCATTAATGCAATTGTACTTTTCCTTACTTGTTTAATTTTCAATGAATTGTTCTCTTTATTGTTAGTGCTTTTGCTATTGTTGTTACTATTATTTTATTGTTGTACTAATATTTTAGCTGTAAATTCTAAATTAATAGTTACAATAGATAATAGACTTATGGAACCATACGTTTAATAATCAACTTAAACACTCTGGCCAATGCTTAAGAGTATTAATGGATTGCTTAAAGTAATGCAAATATGAATTAAATATATTAAATTGAAATAATAATATGTTTATATTTTTGCAGTGTGTAATATAAAGCGTTTTACTTTAACACAGAATAAATTAGGTACCAAACAGCCTTAGGAAACTGATTTTGGCTTGTTGAAATTTCAAAATTGTTACCTTTGTATACACTGTGTTTAATTTCGGCAGTAGAGCTTGTATTCGAGCTATGGCCAATTATGGACCAACTTTCACAAAAGCCAATAGTTACATACTTATAACCGATCTGTGCTTAATTTCTGTTCGATATGAATGATTATTTGGGGTAATGAGTTTTCGGGAGTAGTCCTCATAAGGGAACTATGACCTATTGCGGGCCGATAATCATGAAATTATGTACGACGATTTTTATGTTTATGTGAATTATTCGTGTAGAGTTTGAACTTAATAGTGATTTTTCTTATGCGATTTATGCGTATTTAAGTGATTTTAGAAATTTTCGCTACACTGATTTTTGTATATACACTGTCGGACAAAACAAAGTGCGGTTTCAAATATTTCCAGTTTTTTTTTTTTGTTATTAAAACATGTATTTATTATTTTCTTATAATTATAAATTATACTCGTAGTTTTATTTTGAATTCAGTTACTATGTTATCTAATATTTATGTACTTCTTGGCAAAATCTACTCTTTTTCGCTTCTGAAATTTTTGAGTTCATATTTTTACTCGTCTGACCAAATAATTTTACTCCAAAATGATTCAGTCATATTTAAGTACTTCTTTGCAAAGTCTAAAGCACGATGGTGAGTTTTTGAAGTCCATTTTAAAGTATTTCTAATTAAATTTTTAAAATTTTTATTTTAAGATTCTCTTTAATAGCAAATTATCTTTATATTTTGTGGGATAAAACTGTTTTACTACAGAAATATTACGAACAAATTTACTTCTAAAACTCACTCGTTATCGTTATCGTTTTCTATCACATACCTGATTATTTGTCAAATCAGCTTGTAGAAGGGGCTTTTTCTTAGCTAACGCACTTTTTAGACCGCTTTCGTTAAGTATTCTTTAGACAGTTCGAGTCGAAATATTTAATTTTAGTTCCTCCTTTATAGCTCTGGCTGTCGTAAAAGAATTTTGTTTTGCTAGAATTGCAATATGATCAGTGATGCCAACTTTTGAGACTCAAAACGCGTAAACAAACATTTTTGAAAAAAGCGCTAAATGGGAAAAAATCCATATAAAGCCACATCCAATTTTCTTTTTTTTTCGCGTTTTGAGTGACTTAAATCGGGCTAAATCTAGCCCGAAAAGGCCTAAGTTGGCATCGCTGAATATGATCATCGTCTATATTCGAGGTTTTAAGGTCGGTCACATTTGGCAAATATTTACGCAAAAAACATAAATTTGTTGTTTACTCTTACAAGAGTTTTGCAAGATCAAACATCATCAAATAAATTAAAACTACATATTTGGCCTAAATAAGAGAAGTTTTTTTAAATGAATAAACGTGTTCAAATATATGTATGTTATTTAGTGGTTACGTCTTTTTCGGCAAATATTTGCCAAGTGTGAACGTACCTTTACGTTTTCTGCCACATACGTTTGTTAAGCTTTTGTTTGACTCTCTTATTTTATACAAAGCAATTATTTTTCTGACCGCAGATGTCTTATATTTAGAAATCAAAGCTTTTTGTTACATACCATTTTCACGATCTAATTCCAACAAATCATTTTCCTTTTCTCACTTCGAAAAAGTCTGGGTCTAGCCTTGTTTTGTGTATATTTAAGTAATATTAAATTAAATAAATAATGACTTCCCTATAATGTATTGTTTTGAAAAACTTATCACAAATTTCTCCAAAAAAAAAAAAAATCAGGAATACAACTCTTGTTTTAAGGTTAAGAGAAAACCGCCCTTTATTATGTCGCGGATATTTCTTGTGCACTTCAATATATTTACATTAGCAATATAAAAGAGCGACTTTATAATCTTCCAATGTTTATGCAAATAATTCAGATACTCTAACATAATAAAGGGACTGTGAACAAATAGTAAAAATATCAAAAAGAAATGAAGAAGGTTACAAACCCGCTCTTTATTTCGTCCAAACAGTGTATGTGGATTACTTTAGCTTGATAGTGATTTTTGTATACAATTTATGCGCATTTAAGTGATTCTCGGAAGTGGGATTTGTAAGGGGGCTACGGTCAACTATGAACCAAAGCAAACAAAATATAGTTTTAAATCTTAGGCAGGTAGGTAGGTAAGAAGGCTGGTGTGAGTCATCCTCACACCCTCACCTAGAGACCAATATGGTCCATTGTGATGCCTTAGATAGGAAAAGAAGTAAGAAAGAAGGTGAAATAGAAGCGAAAGTGAAAGACAAGAAAGGAATAGTAGAGTGCAAAGAGATAAAAGAGAAGAGAGATCTTACTTTGCATGAAACTTATTTTTGCAGAATTTTGTTTGAATACGGCATTTCTATAGGCATTTATGCACAATAAAGCCATATTCCGGGAAGACATTTGTATGGGAGCTATGAGAAATCGAAGAGCGATTCCTACTATTTCCCTTGTCCTTCGCACGCACAGACGGACGGATATGGCTAAATCGTCTTAGAATCTTATAAGGAGCCAGAATATATAGACCACAGATACATATATACAGATTCGTCAAAATTGACGTTTGCAAAAATGGTATATCAGCAGGATTTCAACTTACCCCATCTAAAGATAAGGATAGCAATACATATTACTAGATAATTTTCTATCCCTTACTCACGGTGGGGATAAATGTGTAATGCCATTCTTATACATAATAATAGCACCACTGGCCGTGTCGTGCCTGGTCTTATCTGTAATGTAGACTTTTTGGTTCTACGACCAATATTTCAATGTGTTACAAACGGAATGACAAACTTAATTTACCACTATTCTTTTTTGTGCTGGGTATAAAAATAGTTATATATACTAGGACGGCCCCATTTGTAGGCAGAAAAAGGAAGGTGTTTTTGAGAAGTAATTTTCTTAAAATCTTTAGTGAGCTGGTCTTGGCTTAAGGTTTTTATGATTTTTTTTTAATTTCTCGCAAATATTTTATCACTGTTTTTTGTCCCATCCTAATATATTTAAAATTATGTATATTAAATAAAAATAAATAAAACTTTTTTATGTGATTTATCTTAAATTTACTTTCTTAAACAGTTTATCCACAAAAAAAAGTTCTACCTCTTAAAGACATCTCAACAGTTCATCAGTTTCCTGCTGCTCATTTTGATCTCTCTCAGTTTTGGTTTACTTAATAAGTCTGTATATGAATTTTGATTGACATTGACAAGGGTATAGGTATAAAAAAGAAAAAAAAGTATTATTTTAAAAATATTCAATATTCTTGGGTTTTGTTGCTGCTCAATTCTTCGGTTTGTTTGTTTAAATATCATACATTATGAAATTGTCATTTGTAAAGTGCCACTAATGAGCTTTTCAAAAAAAAAAAAAAAAAAAAATTTAATAAGAAATATTTAACTTCAAGGGTGAGACTTGTAGAAATAAATTTACAATACAATTTTTTTTTATACATCAATAAATGGTCGAATGGTGATAAAGGAGTTTTGTAAAGCTAACAAATAAATACAGGGAAAATCTATGATTTCGACAAATTTAATTTTATAACACACTTGGCAAATATTTGCCGAAAAAGACGTAACCACTAAATAACATATATTTGAACTCGTTTATTTATTAAAAAAAAAAACTTCTTCCTATTTAGGCCAAAGCACAACAAATATTTAGTTTTAATTTATTTGATGCTGTTTGATCTTGCAAAACTCTCGTAAGAGTAAACAACAAATTTATGTTAAAATAAGTGGTTACGCTTATTTGAGTAAATATTTGCCAAATGTGACGTATTTTTCATACAGTAATACATTTGATTAACTAAAAATGTAATTAACCGAGAGCTTTTATATTAAATATTTTCCACAAATTTCTTCTAAAAACTCTGAAACTTTGGCATATTTATACAGTTTTTAAATACAAACCCTGCCAAGACTATTAATTTAATTCATTTGAATATAGCTACTCTTTCAAAATATGCATTCGAATAGAGTGTCAAAGAGTACTCTTTGTAGTAGTACGCAGTACGCTTTGTAAATTCGGTTGGTCCCCATTTACTGTAATAATTCTTCTCACATTTTGCATTTATGTGCTGAAAACTCTTTTATCCGAAAAGTACTTTTTTCAAAATAGTAGAGCACTTTTTTAATTTACCCCCTGGCCCACGATGTCAAACGATAACGTTCGCTTAGATAAGACCTAAGACACAAACTTTTTATCGTATCTATTTTTTTTACTCAATCAAGTTTGTTTATTCCACAATCAAGTTTGTGTCTTAAGTCTTATCTAAGCGAACGTTATCGTTCGACATCGTGGGCCAGGGGGTTAGTATTTGAAAAAAAGTATTTTTCAATAAAGTAGCTTTTTGAAAATGTACTTTTAAACAGAACGGTTTTTTCAAAAACTCTTTTTCAAATATGCTTCGCTTAAAATATCAGGAGCAGGAGTAGGGTCTGCATTAGGACCATGATAGGCATTATCACGGGCCACTGCATGATAGGCAGGATGGCGGTGAGAATGGGATCCGAAGTGTCGGATATGTGCAGATTATGCGAGGACCCGGATGAGGTGGAGACGGTTGAGCACATTCTATGCCACTGTCCCAGGTTGCAGGGTAGTAGGCTGAGGTGGCTGGGCAATAGATTCTTGGGCGAATGTCTCGAGCTGTGGACTGGAGAGTCTAATAGGATTCGCAATGGGAATGGCTTGGCTACGCGGCAGTAGACTGGGTGCTGGTCGCACAAATGGAGGATGAATGTGTCCGATTAGGATTTGGTCAGGTTTTCTCTTTTCTCTATTCTCCTTTATCTCTACTATTCCTTTCTTGTCTTTTGCTTTCGCTTTTGTTTCACTTTCTTTCTCGCTTCTCTTTCTATCTAAGGCATCACAATGGACCATATTGGTCTCTGGATGATGGTGTGAGGATGACTCACACCGGCCTTCTTACCTACCTACCTACCTACCTAAATATCAGTATTAGAAGAGAAATTATAAATACTATATTTGCTCAAATTTAATTTTTTTTTAACCTTTGTCCGGCGGAAGAGGTACAATTGTACCTTTTTCGTTTTTAAATTGCAATAACTTTTTTTTTGTTAATACTAGATATCTAAAATTTTCTGACATCTCTAAACTTTTATTACGGATTACATATTTGAAATTAAAAAAAAAAGATTTTGATTATATCATACCGAAATAAGTCTTTTTTGACTTGATATCCCTAAAAGGCTGAAGGGGTACAATTGTACCTTCATATAAGTCGTAAGGAAAAAACAAGAAAATAAAGCAGAGTTATTTTTATTTAGGAAATAACAATATATTTTTATGGTGTTTTCTTGCATAAAAAACATGTGGTACTTTGAATAGAGTGTTCATCGCTAATAGGTTTCAAGCAGATTGCACACGCCTTTCTAGTCTACGTTGTTTGCGTGTCTCACATTGACAAACATAACATATTCCAACCACCGTTGATGCTCCCCGTCTACCAAAGGGTACTTTGGAACCAATTTCTGGACTTTGTTCTGCCACTATAGGTCGTCCAAGTACCATTTCTATATCACTTCGAATAAAATATTTACCTGTTATAAGTTTGTTGCCACTACGGTCTTTGACTGATTGCATACATAGGTCTTTTGAAAGATCTTTCAAGAACTTTCGTCGTTGATCTTTTGATATACTGTTTGGTTTATAATTTCTAGCTTAGCAGCATCCGTGTTTTCTACTTCTCCTGTCATGTGCATAGTTGATAGTAGTATCACCGATTTCTTCTTTTTTGGCACGTATGAACAGATCGTGGCATCACTGTTATAAGCAAAGTTAGTGGAGTTGATAGGCCTTTCCTTTGCTGGCTGCATATTGCTGGGTAAAAGTTTTTTATTTTTTCTTACTGTACCAACTAAACTCATGTTTTAAGAACTTAAGACCTTGCCCAATTGTAAGGATGTAAAAAAATTATCTAAACCACATTCCTTCCGGAGCCCTTATACAGTTGAACTAAGTCGAGCACAATTCGTTCACCAATATTTGTTTGTCTTGGACCGTCTTTCGGCTTTCCGGTATAAATTTGACCATGTAATGGGTAGGAATTTGATCAATCACAACCCCAGAATATTTTTATGCCATACTTAGCCGGCTTTGCTATGGCCTCTAAAAGGAAATAATTGTTCGTCTACTGTGATACACTTATATGGTTTGTACGCATTCTCTAAATTTTTGTTCATCATTATCCATATATCCCGAATTGGAGCAGCTTTATCTTCTTGTATTCGCGCTGCACGTGTATTTTCGTTGTCGAATCGGACAAATCTTAGCATCATCTTGAAGCGGTCTCGAGTTCGATTTTTTGGTATTCAATTTTTCTACTACTTGTTTTTACTTTACGGGTATTCCCCTGTATGTATGTTATCACAACAAAGTACTATTCAAGTGTATTTATATGTATACGGTGATAGCATTGGTGCAACAACAACAATGCAAACAAAATAAGAGTTTTGTTTACATAGTATGTACTGACCAAACGTCAAACATATCTGATTGGAATTGCAAAAAATGTATACATGTGTACGTAAAATAAGTTTTTTTTTAGCCACGGGCCTGTTCTATCATTTGTTTATTAAATAAGAACAGAATAATTTAATTATATTTATAGGAAAAGCCATACATATCGTGTTAAGTATATAAGGGTACAATTGTACCCATACCGCCTTTTAACGTTGTAAAATTCTTCCGCTGGACAAAGGTTAAAAGGTACTTACAGTTTTCCTTTAGAAAGTTGTTCTGAAATAAAATTAAAAAAATAATTCATGTTATTATTTCTTCCAAACTCTTTGGAGTACATATATAAATAATTTTACTTTATTTAGTACTGGCACGAGAGAACAGAAAGAGACCATTCACATTTGCTAACCATTCGCAAATTCATTGCTTTTGCATTGCTTTTACTCGACAATAATAAAAATGTGCATTGCTGTTTGTTTACTCATTCCTTATTACTGTTTGCTATTTTACATTCCACTTTTGTTATGCCGTTATACATCAAGCAACGAAATAATTCACATGAAAAAACTAAAAACATTCACACCATTCGTCCAGTATTCGTTGCTTTCAGTAAATGAAAACACAAAGAAAGAGCAAAAACAATACAAAACCTAATGAGAAAATAAATATTTTTTGGTTGTTGCTTTATGTGCGATTTGTTGACAGTAAACTAGTAAAGTTTGATATTTTTTGTTAGTATGTACAACTTATACAATCAGTATTTAAACCATTCATACCAATCGTTAACCATTCGTTTAAATCGTTAAGTATTCATTGCTTTTGGGAGTATACGTTTACATTTGTACAAGACATGCAATGCAAGCATCATTTTTCGTTACACTCCGTTTTGTGAATAATGACATGTATTGATTTACGGAATTGATTTATGTTGCAAACATGAGGTTCGTTTTTTGTGATTGTATTCAAAATCTAAAATTAACCAATCAATCCGTTCGCTGACAGGCACTAATTCAATTTGTTTTAAATTCTCTCAATTTTACATTGAATAAAGTATTGAACATATAAAATCTGCTCGCATAAATGAGTTAATCACCTTTATTGTGTTTGGCGTCGTCGACATCGTTGTCAATTTTGAGTCAATGTCACTTTAACACGAAATCAATACAAATTTGGTGTTTGGAATACCGGCTTTGCACAGTAAAAATTTCTTGTATTTTTATGGTGAAATGTCAGAATCTTTCTTTAATATCTTCAAATCTATATTACCTGCACGGTTATATATACCTCGAATTAAACCTTAATGGCTTTACTTTAGAATTTTGAAATTTAAACGTCATACCGTCTTTTTCCCCGGATTTCTTAAATTAAAAAAAAAATATCGGTTAAACAAATTATTTTTCGAAATTAACCTATAAATAGTCCATTTAAGTAGGTTATGTTGTATATCGTTGGAAAGGTCTTAATAACCTTTCTATAAATAACTATGATTTGATATACATATTGTCTAATAAATAATAATAGTCTAATTTAAACAACAATGTTGAGGGTAGTCTTAAATGAAACCCTTCACCATCATAAGAAGGGTATATATGCATAAGTTTGTCATTCCGTTTGTAATTTCTACAATATAATTTTTCGACCCTATAGAGTATATATATTCTGGATCCTTATGGATAGCGGAGTCTATTAAGCCATGCCCGTCTGTCTGTCTGTCTGGATGTTTGAAATCAATTTTCTGAAGTCTCCAGACATCATCTTCTGGATCCAAATCTTCAATAATTCTGTCAGACATGCTTTCGAGAAGTTTGCTTTTTAAATGGAGGTATGAGCAAAAATCCGAGACAACCTCTGAAAATTTCATCACAAAAACTTAGTGTATTAATATTGTTCATCAACAGATGGCGAAAACTTTCAGTGTGTTCTTAAACCGTAATATAAATTATGCATCCACAACAAAGGTGAAGGGTATTAGTTTCGATTTTCAATTCCTTACCTGATGCGTTTATAAACTGGTTTCAATAATTAATGTTTTATTTTTACATTCTTTGTTCTTACCAAATTCAGGCAACATCAAATAAACATTCTTAATATTAATTCGTGCAACATTTAAACATAACTCAACAAGAGTAATCTGATTATCTTATTTTGAAAAACTAAGAGCAATCTCTTGAAATTAACAACGTTTAGTATACTTTACTTTATTTGCTTTTAACTACAGCGGCATAAATATTTTATTGTAATAAAATAGTATTTTGTTCTGCTTTTGTTTGAAAACCATCATAACAATAACATTCACAAGCGCTTAAAAATACATACTTTAATGTTTAAATATAAATATTTTTTAATCTTTAACATTTAATCTGTCCATTAGAGTAAAAGATGTTTTAAAATATTAAAACATCGTTCCTCTACATGTTTCAAAAAAATAAAAGGGAAACGGACATTCTTTTAACTTCACGTTAAGTGACAATTTGTGTTGGTGATAGACATATATTTTTGTTGTTGCAATAAGTAATCCTTAAAATATAGTATAGACCAGAAAACAGCAAAATATTCATACTTCTACATTAAAATTTAATAAAGGACCAAGAGCAACAAAAAAAAAAAAGAAAAAAAAACGACAAATAAGCTTTCTTTTATGTCAGAGCTGGCTATTTACATTTAAATATACACCAACACATGCATATGATAACACAAATAAACACACATATACATATTTACACATACAACAGGGTTGTTTTTTTACTAAAGAGGAAACTTTTAAGTGAAAATTAACTTTCCATCCTCTTATGGAATTTCAGCAGACAGACAGACAGACAGCCATAACCATAAACAGTAAGACTGACGATAGTTGTTGTTTTATTTTTCTTTGTTTTGCTTCCCTTTACTATTTGTCATTAATCTCATGTTAAGTGTGTGTTTAAGGGTATGAGGGAGGCAGAGTGCAAGTGCGAGAGTATTAAAAATAACTCTGCCACTTGTTACTGTATTAAATCGAAGGTCTACCCTGCAAATAACGCGACTAGTCCATACATGCAAGTAAAGACTAGACCAAACAGGAGTAGAAGTACTCCAAAACTACTCTAAATACATGAAAAAAGGTGGTCGATTTAACATTGCGATGTCCTAGGACTGGACCATATAACCCATCGGATTAGTCCCAAAACTACTCCATGGAGTACTCACGAGGGTTAGTTTTAAACAACAACAACAACTCAATATGCAATCGTGTTAACACGAAACCATGTCGTTTAACTACAAACTCTTGTTTAACTATGACATGGTCCATGAGTGCATTACATTGGACCATGTTGTGAGTAGTCCATTTCATCTAAAATGGATCACGTAGTCTAATATTATTTGCAGGGTAGTGTGTCAGTTTATTTACATATGTATATACATGTGTACACATGTATGTATATACTATATATGTATATGTACATATGTATGAGTGCGTCCATAAATTTGTTGTAAATTTTATCCATAATTCCTAAAGGAACAATTTTTATATGACTTTTGATTACAGCAAAAAATCAAACAAATACATGCATACATACAGCGGCGTGCAACTAAATAAGGACAGTAGTATTCAATATTTAAATCGTTATATTAAAGGTAATATTTATTAAATAAAACGCTTAAATTTAACACTTTATTTTTTATTTTTCTTTGTTTTGTTTTTTATAATTTGTGAAACAAATTAATCGTGCACTTAATTAGAAACAGTAAGAAATTTATTGACATTTTCAAATTCATGTAATTTTTAAAACGTAGACTAAATTAATTACGATTACACAGAGTGTTTTTTAGTAAATGAAATGTTCCTAATACTTGCTTAACATGTGAAAAAGCAAATCCGGTGATGCCTGTACTCCAAAGATTATTGTAAAAATGCATCACCATGGAAACACTTATCGGAATATCGCAACAGTCTTGAATGTTTCAAAAATAATGGCTTTTAAAGCGGTGAAATATTTCAGAGAACATTCGACTACAAAAAAGGTGGGCCGTAAAAATAGAAGCAGTATTAAGACATTTCGTAAAGATTAACGAGTCGAGAAATCAGCAAATGAGATTCGGATAGCAGTATTTAGCCAAAATTAGGCAAAACCGTCTATAGATACAGTAAAACGTCGATTGCGGGAAGTTGGACTGTTTGGAAGAATTTTACGAAAGAAGTCATTGTCATTCGCAAAGAAATATCTCCAATGAACGGATGTAGAATGGAAGAGAGTATAATTTTCAACTACGTCTCGAGGTGCAAAAAAATATGTTCGCCGGCTTAAGCTGAAAGAATTTGATCCCAAGTACAACCGTGCTACTTTGAAGCATGGAGCAGGTTTTACAATGCTTTGGGATGCTATATTTAGATATTTTTGCCTGGTATTCTATTGGTATACCTGGAACAGGTATATAGAAACAGAAATCGTCCCGGCTTTAGTTTTTTTACAAATTATGTTCATGAAGGTCTTGACAGGTACTTTGATAAAAAAAATTCGCTATTACGGGATATTTGTTGGAATCTGCAGGAGGAAGAAGAATAAATGTGTAAATAAAAACTTAAACTTTAATTAACAATAAAAATAAATGTTTTAATTTTTGAAGTTTCGTCTGGTTATTATATATTTCATCTTTTGTGAATAAAATCAAAAGTTGTAAACAGATTTTAATTATTTATATCTTGTTTTGTTTGGAAATTCGTTTGCTATACCTGCAGAAAAAATTAGAAGCACAGCTGGGTTTTCCAATTTTTTATGCCGTTTTAAAAAACATAATTTTTGAAATTTTGCTAAAAAAAAACTATTTTTTTTTGTAAAAAAAAAATTATGTTTCTACAACGACTGCGCATATTGGAAAAAAGTTTAACCTTACTTAAAGAAAAAAATTTCATTGCGGAATTTCGGTTTTTTTAGTTTATTCAATAAACTAAACCGTTTTTGAGTTACGCCAATATATGTTGTGCAACCCCCTCCATTTTCGAAATAACGGTATATTTCGAAAAAACAAGCTAACCTAAAAAAACGTTTAGCACCACTGAATTCAGCGTACCCGAATTAGGTTAACCCGCCAGGTGCCCCGTTTGTCAAAAAAAAAAAGTGTCAAATTCTAGCACAGTGTAATTCATTTAACACAATACTCGTATTTGTTTATTTATTTATTCATTTATTTATTTAGTTATTTAGTTATTTTCTAGGAGTAAGAATTAAATTGACTAAACTACGACAAATTTTGAGAATATCAAAAAACCTTTCGTATTATTTACTTCAAGCTCACATGTTAGTATCGTGTCCTTAATTAGTTGCACATAGCTGTATGTGTACATATATATATATATATATATACCCATCTTCAAATATACACGCAATGTAATAAAAACAATATCAAATTTTATTTTCAATACTTCTAGAACCGAAGCTGGCTCATTTCATTTCTAAAACCATAAATATTTGTTTAAAATTTGTCAATTTTGTTTAAAAAATTTTTCTGTTTTATTACGAATGCCTAAAATTCCAAGTAAAATTTCCATAAATATACATAAATTCGTTTATTATAAATTGTCAGTTTGCCTAAGAGCTGTACTTTTGCTACTAATTGCCTTAAATTGCAAGTAATATGTTTGTATATTTTTGTAATATTGAAATTGAAGTGGACATTTTGAATTTATGTAGAAAAAAACTTTGGTTTTGTTTTTTGTTTGTTTTAGTTTTAATTTTTTAGCCAAAAATTAATTATATCGTAACATTGAAGTCTCCTGGCAATCTCCAACAACAATATATGGAACTTAAAGCCTATTTTCAATAATCTATAATATGTATATAAAAGAGTAACGTGACTGACTGACTGATTCATTCATCATCGCGCAGCCCAAACCGCTAAAGCTAGAAACTTGCAGTTACAACATGTAGATCCACTAAGAAGGGATTTTTGGAAATTCGGTCGTTAAGGGGGACAAATGGGGCAAAAACGGATAAAACCAGTACCTCTAAATCTCCAAAATAATTAAACTTAGAAATAATATTTTAAATGCGTCCGACTTTAAAAAAAAAAGAGCCGACAGGTGTCTGGTACTTTTTTGAAATTCGAAATTCAAGTGACCATATGGGGTAAAAATAGTCCGCGTGGAACGCTCCGTTAGCATGTATATCTCCTACATAAATAAACATGGAAATACTATATTAAATGCATCTGGCTCAGATTAATAAAGACTAGAAATCATTTTAGTACTTTTTTGAAACTCGAATTCCTATGGCCTAAAAATTGTATTTCATGAACTATTATTTTCAAATAGTACGTATTACGGATAATTAATAGGTACTTTTTTGAAAATTATTTTTTCACGGGTGACAAGAAAGGGACAAAAACGGGATAAAAACGGACTTTTGATATTATTTATTCAATTTAAAAATAAAAACAAGATACAATATTCTTCCATCCACACAAAAAAGAAACCAGAACATGCAATTCATGACTCAAATATAAAGATGTAAAAAGGGCCAAATTTCAGTACACTATATTGGTACTTTTTTGAAATTCATTTCTACTATTCTATTCTCGCAAACTATGCATCTGATCATATTGTTATCTTCAGCAAATTTGTTGTGCATGAGCCCGGGAAGGTTTCTCAGTTGGTAGGACCACGCCTACTTTAACGCCCACTTTTTTAAATTGATTAATTGCTTCTGCATGGCTTTTTACAGATTTACTTCAAACAAGTTGTATACACATCTTACTGAAGGGGAAGTAAAAATAAAAATTTTATGTGCCACGGCCACTTTCACGCCCCATCTCAAAAAAAAAAAATTTCTATGTATGTACATACTTTATAGAGTCTACTGTAGCGACAGCTCGCATTTCGGTAGATATACGCTAGATTTCTCCCATATACATATGTTTGGTGTATTACTAACGATTGACGCTTTCATCACCAAAGGCTAATTTATTCCTACTTAGTTTAAACATATGTACTAGAGTAAAGAACTATGTCTGTATATGCTTTGAAAATGAAATTTTTTTTAATTCTTTAATATTGAAAAAAATGTCGATGAAGCACACAAATTGCTTATTGATGCATATGGTGAATGTTGGACATTGGTTTCAAAGTGCGCGTTTCAGAAGTGACACAGATTTTGACACGAAAGACAGATATCTCCCAGACCAGTAAATGAGTTTTAATGCCTCTAAGAAGATGGTTATTGTGCAACTCAGCAAAAACTTGCAAACTCATTGGGAGCTACGCAAGCAGCAATTTCAAACCGTTTTGCAAGCAATATCATTCATCCCTCAAACACTATAAAAGGAATTAAGTTTTGAATCAAAGCATTACTTAACATTAAAAATGGATCCAATGGAAGCGCAAGAGATCATATGTAAAGCCCGGCCAATCAGTTGTATCGACACCAAAGCCAATTTGTAGGACTTAAAGAGTCGTATCTTTTATGAGCTATTGAAATCTGGCCAGACCATTACAAGGAACCTGTACCGAATGAAACTGATGCATTTAAAACTAGTATTAGCCGTCAGACTTGAAAGCGTAATATTTAATTATGACAACGCTCGGCTACTTGTTGCAATGCATGTTAAGAACTCTTTCGAAAGAAGTGGTTGGAAAGTTATGTTTCACCAGCTCTTTATCTTTCTTTCTGGGACACGCTTCACCTCAAAATTAAGTATAGACAGCCAAGTCCGACCATATAACATAACCATATAACCGAGTATGCGAGTGCAAATAGTTTTCAGAAATGGGAGCGCCCATAGTAGAGTGACTTCTATGCATTTCCAAATTATTTGCATTAAATTTTACCTCAATATCGACACTTGCATGTTGAAGTGATTTTCAGAAGAGCGACCGATCATAATAAAATTAAATGTAGGTGTCATGAATTGTTTCGAATTTATTTATTTATTTTTATTTATTTATTGAATTTTTTCATTTCCTGTACAACAAGACTAAGTCTTATATTTATAGTACAGGAACGCATTACGTTATAAACAATTTTATTATGAGCATAAACAAATTAGTTACAGAAAAACCTATATTGATAACATCTTACGTGAAAAAGTTATATAAAAAATTTCTGAAACTATTAGCATTACTATTTATTTGTTGATTTCGTGGAAGATTGTTCCAAAGACGAGCGGCATGTACATAAAAGTGCCATTCAGACACTAGGTATTGATGTCGAGGTATTATAATATTTCGATTTCGAGACGATTGGAAGAAACGTATTTTTTCAAATATATATTTGGGGATTTGAGTATTTATTATTTTGTGCAAGAATACAAGAATACGAATTTTTAATAGGCTATCAAGTGAAACTCCGTAAAGTTTATTGGAAACAGCAGAAACATGATCAAACCTTCTCAATCCATACACATATCTTATTATGTTGTTAAACAATATATTAAGCTTACTTTTACTACTTGAATCACAGCTTCCAAACAACTCGCACCCATAAATTAGAGAAGGAATCAGATACGTCTTGGCTAGTATGGTTCTTATTCTTATTGGTGTAAAATATTGTGTAGACCAGAGAGCTCGTAACTTTATGTATGTTTGACCAACCAGTGAGTTTATATGATCAGTCCATGTCAGATTGCTATTGAAGATTATACCGAGATGAATTAACAATTTCAATTTTTTCGCCGTTTAAAACAATATCGTCAGAAATGTAACGATTTAAGCTCCTTTTACATATCACAATGCATTTAGATTTGTGAGGATTTGTTTAAATCCTCATTTAGAGATGATATTCCTGAAGCTATATTTTGAACAGAGCTACTTAGAGTAAGTTGCACGTCATCTGCGTATAAATGGATGTTGCATTTAGAGAGTTGGTTTGGCAAATCATTTATATATAATGAAAATAAGAGTGGTCCTAAAATAGAGCCTTGAGGTAATCCTCTATTAAGGGATACGCTATCTGACCATATATTGTTCACAAACACCGATTGTGTGCGGTTCGTAAGATACGAATATATAAGTTTAGTAGAAGTGTCGCTAAACCGAAAAAAGTGGTATAGTTTTTTAATGAGTATGTCATGGTATCGAACGCCTTAGAATGGTCTAGAAGTACTAAAAAATTCATACTACCTTCATCTAATCCTTGACGTATATTTTCGCTAACCTCCACAAGAGCCGTAACGCAGCTGTGATTCTGACGAAACCCCGATTGCGTGCTGGAAAGTAAACTATGAGTATCAATATATTCCATTATTTGTTTATACAAGAGCTTCTCTAAAACCTTCGATAGAAAACACAAGATAGCTATCGGTCTATATTCTCCATTCGATTTAGGTAATGGTATAATTTTTGCGTGTTTCCAGTTTAACGGATACGTACTTGACATTATAATAGTATTAAATAGATAAGTTACATACGGTAGAATCATAGGTAAAAGTAATCTTATAAACTTCGGGTGTATGTCGTCAATTCCTACTGCATTTGATTTAATCAAAGAGCTTGTTGAAATAACGTCATATTGAGTAACGCACGAAAATTGGAAATGTTTACTAATTATTCCAGTATTTGTATTTGGCGAGCTTGAGGAAAAATTAAAAAAAGTGGGATTTGCCTGTACTACAGGTATGGCAGTGAATTTTATTTGAATACCAACATTTTTGGGAGATTTATGATCATTCAAGTGATTTTCGGAAGTGGGCCTTATATGGTAGCTATGACTAATTTAGAACAATCATCATAAATTTGGAGCGAATGATTTGTGTATATATGAAACATATTTCTGTTGAATATTATTTGGATATCAACATTTTCAAAAGTCATTTTCAGAAACTGGGTCTTATATGGGAGCTATGGTCAATTGTGGACCGATCTGTACAAAACTTTTAGGTGTGATCAGGCTTCACGTATGACTTATTTGTAGTGAAACCTGTTTGGAAACCCTATTGCGGGATGATATTTGTATGGGGCCTAGGTAAAATAATGCACCGATTGCAACCAACTTCAATCCCAAACGTTCTTGTGCCGAAAAAATATCATGTACCAAATTTTATCGAAATATCTTCAACTTTTGTACTTTAAGCACAAACTTTACATGAAGTGCCAGCCAGCCAAACAGCCAGACGGACGGACATCGTTTAATTGTCTCAGAAAGTGATGCTAACACTCAGAAAATGATGCTGACTTGATCGCTATAATTTGAGGTGCGTGTTAGACTAATATTTTTAAGCGTTACACACATCAGTTCAAATCCCACTATGATGGGAGGGTATATTATAATTATCGTTAAATAATTTAAAAACATTTGTAAATAAAATTAAAAGAGATTAGTATTAAATTAAATTTTGAAAAACTTTAAACAGAAACTATAAATTGCCATAAACGTATTTATCGTTTAATTCGATTATTCTACAAAAAATTAAACGAATTATTCGTTATTCGAAAATGGTTATTTTGTAATTCTTTCAATAATTATTCTTAAAAAATTTGTTCGATTATTCGAACACAGCAAAACAGTCTTTTGGTGCATTAAAAAGAGTATGGAAGTCTCCACAAATACATACAAAAACCAAGCTTCGCCTTTTCTCCTCTAATGTTTGCTCTATCCTGCTATATGGATGCGAGTCCTGGAACTCTACTGCAAGCGATATCCAATCCCTGCAAGTATTTGTTAATCGTTGCTTGCGAAAAATTTTGCGAATATTTTGGCCGAACGTAGTTTCCAACAGAGACCTCTGGCAAAGAACAGGTGAAATACCGATTCGCATAGAAATTGCAAAGAGGAAATGGAGCTGGGTTGGCCATATTCTGAGAAGACCCCATGATGATATACCAAAGATGGCATTTCACTGGAACCCTCATGGCAGCAGAAGAAGAGCTAGACCAGCTAACACCTGGAGAAGGCAACTAGAATCCGAGATTAGCGAAACAGGAAGAACATGGCCTGAGATTAGACTAATCGCACAGGACAGATCCCAATGGAAGAATTTTGTTACGACCCTTTGTTCCAACTTGGAACCATAGGAATCAATATATATATTCGAACAATTATTATTCAAATGAATACCCTAGTATATACAGTTAGGGACTTAAGGCTTCATACATACCCAAAATTTCATATTTTCGACAATTAATGAGAATCAGAAAAACAATTTTAAATCAAAAAAAAAAAAAAAAAAATCAATTTTATTTTTATTACTAAAAAAAACTCGTTTCAAAAAATCGAGGCCTTTATTTTAAAAAGTTTTTTGCAAATTCCAGCCGAAGTCTTCCATTCTTTTCGGATATCAAGGGTTTTCTGCGGGTTATTCGCCTTGCATAAACTTGATCCCTCAAAGCCCTTTGTTCTTAGTTCTTGGATGAACTTAGAATTTTCGACTCTTTTTAGCGCTGAAACTGTAGGATTTTTTGCCACGTCTTTTAAAATAAGACTGATATCTCGCCTTTATAGTTTCTTGGGCGTCCTGGTCTTGGCTTGTTTTTTACAGAGCCAGTGTTTTTGAATTTTATAATAATGCACTGAACCGTAGCAAAAGGTTTGTTAAAAGTTTACTGATTGCGCGAAAAGATTTACTTTTTTTTTTGTATTCTTGAGTAACAACTTCTTTACGCGTGTTGATCTTGTTAATTTGTAACAACTTATTTGACTGACAAACTGCTAAAAAGTAATTCAGCAGTCACGTAAACTACCTGAATTGCAAAAAAAAAAAACTAATGGTATTTGAATTGCAACTCTTTTAATTATAAATGAAGGAAAAGAGAATGTAGCGTATGAATACTTTTGTCTCTCTTTATTTCAGGTTTTCTTCGTATTTACCGTTGTTTTTAAAGGAAATACATTTGTTTGCTTTGGAAGAGTTTTAAAGAATTTTAAATTTAGCGAATATATGAAATTTTGGGAATGTATGAAAACTTCATGCTGCGACTTTTACCTGCGACCTTTCTTCTGCGAATCGAGTTTATAAATGAAATACATAGTTTAGAGTACGAAGCGACAAATTTGAGAAGTTTCTTCCCTTCTCTTGTATTATTTTTATTTCATTTACCAGCAGTGTTGCCACGATGAAATTTCATTTTATGGGATTACACAACATTTTTAGCAAAATTTCGAATAAAGAACTGTCAACTAAATATAAAACTATGTAAATGGATATTCAGGGAGGAGAGTTTGTGTTAAAATTTGTAAATTTAAAATTGGTTTCAAAGAATTTTTCTTTTTCTATAAAAAAGTTTTTATTCACTTTAGAGGGAGTTCACACGCTGCGACTTATCTCTTGCGACTCAGGTTTTGTGAAACGAAGCGACAAATTTGACATTTCTTTTTTTCTCTTGTATTATTTTTATTTCATTTACCAGCACAGTCATAGCTGCCAGATTTGACGATTTATCGTCATTTTGACGATTTTTTGTTACAAAAATAGCAAAGTGACGATTTGACGATTTGACGATTTTTTCATTGAAAATGACGATTTTCTGAATTATTAAAATTTTCTATCATTTTTTTGTTTTTTGGAGACAACAACTATTTCTCTCAATTAATATCATAAATATTAAGAAGAATATGACATACGAGTATTTCAAAATCAAAACTAAATGATAGTAATGATTTCTTAATTATGAACAATTATTAAGTGTAAGTATAATAATTCCAAATAATATTGAGTTAGGATAGCAGAAATTATTTATTTATCTGTAAACACAAAAAGCAATTTTAAATGCTGAATTCCATCAACTAAAATTTTTAGAGGAAACAATTTCTGAATTTCAACAGGGAAATTCTACAAAAACTTCTCCTATTTTAACAAAACGTCGAAAGAATATTCAGCCAAATAAATTTAAATAACAAAAATACGGAATTTTTTGAAAATAAGTAAATGTATATTGGATGAATTGGATTCTATATTTGTAATTTACTCTGAATTAATAAAATATGCTAAATTAAGATATTTATTTATTCTCATCCAAAAATACTTGCCTTGACGATTCACAATTGTAGAGTGTGAAAGTGGACTAAGAAATATAAAAATATTATACAAGTTGTGTTTAACATTATATTTTTTGAGATTTCTTAGTTAAAAAGTTAAAATTTATGTATTTTGATATGTATTGTACAAGAGACTATATAAACTTGAATTTTTATGTTTTCGTTTAAATAAAAATTTTAAAATGATACTAGAAATACTGACTTTTTATTTTCCCGATTTTTTTGACGATTTTTAAAATTCAAAATGACGATTTTTTCTTTTTTATCGGGATTTTGACGATTTTTTCCGAAATTCATCTGGCAGCCCTGAGCACAGTGTTGCACAATGAAATTTCCTTTTGCGAATAAATAACTGTCAATTAAAAAGGAAACAACTTTTTGTTTTAATTTTAAATAAATAAATACTAAGTGATCAAAAAGTTTAATAGAAAATTTAATATGTAGTGATATAATATAAGGAATATGAGAATACCTGTATTATGTACCTGTAATGTAACTTAGTACTATATGGCAAAACATCTGCAAATGGGCGAAATAGGAGATAAATAATTTAATGGCAAAATGTCGCAAGTATGGTGCAACAAATGCTGTATCATGTGAACAGACGATGAATTTAGAAGGGACACGCAGCATGTGTACCCTCTCTAACTGTATATACATATATTTATGTATGTATATATGTATATTATGTTGTTTTTCATTCTGTTGTTTAATAAATTACATTTATTCTTGTTTACCTACCACACATTTACTTATTTATTTAAGCTGATGAAACTTTTAATATTTACTTTAAATATTTCATTTCAATTTAAATTTTTGTGATTTTTTTATTTTTCCGAGTCTACTGAAAATTGCATTTGTCAACAAAATATGTATATACAGTGGGCAGCAAAACTGTCCGGATGTTTTGCATTAAGGAAGGCTCATGTGGCCTATTCCAATAGTATTCTTTTCCATCAGACCGGGGTCAATTGACTTTCGTCGCTCTAAATAACCCGTTGCCAGTTATCTACTGTCCAGTTTTTGTGGGTTTTACAGAAATTAAGCCGTTTTTTTTCACATTTCTATCGGAAATTGTTGGCTTTTTCTTTTTCACACCAATTCTATTTAATGCGCATAGAAACGTCCAGAAACTGACAACCTTACCAATACTTTTTGCAGCATTTTTCGGGGTTTTCATGTCCTTATTTTGTAGCAAACGTTCAATCTGCCGGTCATTACAAGCTACATTACGCCGGTTTTATTATATAAATTAACGTGGATTTACTTAAATTTAATTTTTTTTTTTAGCAATTTTACGCCATGAATAATTATTTTGCAACAAATTTATCACATTGTTTTCAATATCAGTTGGTGTTTTTCTCATTTTTAAAGATCTCTTAATTTTTTATTTAAAAATCAAGTTAATCACTTGACAGGTCAAATAATAATGCACAAGTAGAGCAATAAAAGCTTGATAACGAGATCGCAACAAACATAAAAAAGCAACAGGTCAAATACCATTACATTTTAACCGAGCATCACGATGATAATGTTTATTTCTTGCACTTTGCAAAAGTGTCCGAATAGTGAATTTTTTGTATTTTATTAATTTTTTTAATTTTATTTAAGCAATTTATGTCAGTTGTTGTGCTTTATAATTTTTTAATGTTTCATATTTTTTAAATGTTTTCACAATTTTAGTCTTTTAAGTGTTTTATTTAGTTTATTTAATTTTCTGTTTCTAACGACATGTGTGTAAAATTAATTTTTAGAGATTTCTAAAATCATTAAAAAAAAAATTATAATACTCTTAGTAAAAAGACTTACAATCTTATAAATTTTAAATAAAAAGTTAAGTATTTGTATGTTGTATATGTAGTTGCTTTAGAATTTATTTAAACATGATGCAGCATGCTTGACGTTATTACCATTGTTGGCAACGTGATGTGTTTCGCACCATTTTTGGTGCTTTTTTTTTTATTTTTTTGTGCGAAAAATTCGTTAGTTGGTGCGCGGTGCATTTTTTAACGCTATATTACGCCTTGAATATTATCCACCAAAATGGAAGGTTTCACTGTTTACCATGATACCAACGCCGGGAAAATATCACACAAAAGTAGAATACCCGATTTTAAGTGAAAACATTTGTATTCCAAATCATCAACTTGGATTTAGAAGCAAACACAGTACTATCGAACAAACCCATAGACTTGTCGATATCGTAAAAAAAAAATTTATTTTGAAGAAAACAAAATATTGTTCTGCCCTTTTTATTGACATTTCTCAAGCGTTTGATAAAGTGTGGCACGATGGTCTAATATACTCATACAAGTTGAAACTAAATTTACCCGTGAACATACATAAGCTATTGAAAAGCTACCTAACTGGTCGAACATTTAAGCTTAAAGAATGAGATTTCTTAAACTCCGCACAACCCATTGAAGCAGGAGTACCTGAAGGAAGTATCCTAGGGAATATGGTTCAATTATATAAAAAAAATACATATATATGATAATATACTTATATTTGTATTATTTTCATTACCTTACTTCCTTAATGCAAAACATACGGACAGTTTTGCTTTCCACTGTATGTATGTGTATGTATAAACAGGCTCTAGTTTGTTTTTAAAATGATGCTAGATTTTTTTTTTTTTTTGTAAATAATTTTTTTATCATTCACTGGCCAATGTAACACAACAAAAAAGAAAACTACGTTTGAAATCTGTTTGCATATTGTACGTTATTGTTTTTAACAGCTTTGTCTATGATTCTAAGGCAAATATTGAGAGGATTAAAAACACCTCTATACAATCTATACTGACATTGTTTATTTTTTTTTTTTATGTTTCGTTGGAATATTGCTTAATGCAAACACTATGGAAACAAGCTTTGTGTTAATATTTTTTGTCACAGCAAAAGTGCAGAAAAAAATTGCTGAAATTATCATTTTCGAACCACCGGTAACACTGGTTAAAGGATTAATGTTTGAATGTTAGCTAGCGGGCACCGCAGTGGTGCAGAGGGTGAGAACGTAAAGAATTCTGATAAGAGAATGTGCTGGTTCTCGAAACATGTAAATTCAATTAACAATCCAGGTTCGAATCCTAAGCCAAGAAAAATTATCAATAAATTTAATGAAATGAAATGAAAATTAAATTTAATGAACTCAAGCCTAACTAAAGAAATATCAAAAATTGCTGAAATATTTTATGAGATTTAGAGGTTTTTCAAAACTAAAGATAAGAGCAAAAAACCGGAAACAAATTTAATGTTGAGTGGCAGGTTGCAAGTTTGGGCTGTTTTTTTTTATCATATCAATACAAAATTCCAAATGATCGTATAAACTGAGACACGTACTTATTTCAATACAAGAAAAAAGGCATAAAATTCCCTAAATTAGCATAAAGTCTAGCTACTTTATAATAAGTAGTTTTTAATTAATTTTTATTTGTTTTGGTATTTACTACCAGCTAAAGCTTTTAACAGCTTGACTTTTTAGTGATAATCCTTGTATAACATTTACTGTCATTGAACTTATTATTTATTAACCTCTAGAAACTCATCACTCTCCTATATTTTGCAATAACAAGAATTGTTTTTAAACGCCATACAATGGACAACAGACTAAAGGAAATATATATTTGCAACTGACATGCAATACCAGGGTTACTCCCATAAAAACAACAACACGACTCTTAACGTAACTTGTGGTAATAACTAAAAAGGCACATATATATATACTCGTATACGAGGGCGATTCGGAAACACTCATAGCCTAGAACAGAAAGCTTGCTATAAACAGAAAAAAGTTAAGTGTTTTAGAAACTTTCATCTGTGCTATGAACACATGTTAAATTTCTTTTCGATCTGCCAACTCCTTCATATAGAAACAGGTGTTCAAAAAAGACGCATTCGCGATTGTTTTTACAATGGAAAAATTAGAAATTCGTGTTTTTATTAAATATTTAAAAAAAGATTTATCGGGACAAGAAATTCATAATGATATGGTGAATGTGTTAGGTGAAAGTGCTCCTTCATTCATATATGGGGTGCCCCGATAGACTATCAGTCAGAGGGTTGTGGGTTCGATTACCGCCAAAGACTCTGGGTGTTTTTCTGCACACAAGCCAAAAAGCTACGCAATTGGTGTTTCTTAAAAAAAAAAAAAAAATTTGGTTGGTGAATTTGAACGTGGTCGTACAAGCATTGAGGATGATGTCCAAGGAGTGGACGTCCAAAAACAGCAACAACAACAGAAATTGTAGCCCAAGTGCATGATATGGTATTAAATGATCGAGGAATAAAAGTGCGTGAAATAGCCAATATCATGGGCATCTCAAAAGATCGACTCCATTTAATTTTGCATGAAGAACTATAGATGAAAAAGCTTCCTGCAAGATGGATGCCGCATTTGTTAAAAATGCATAAGAATGAAATTTTCTCAAGCTTGTTTGGAGCGTTTTAAAAAAATAAAATAGATTTTAAGCGTCGTTTCATAACTGTTGATGAGACATGGATCCACCACTATACTCCAGAGACCAAAGAACAATCCAAGCAATAGACTGAAGCTGGAGGAAGTGCCCCAAAGAAGGTAAAAACAATTCAATCGGCTGGTAAGGTTATGGCAACGGTTTTTTTTTGGGAGTTATTATTATTAGTAGTATTTTATTGATTGACTATCTGCAAAATGGTAAAACAATAAATTCAGAGTATTAATGCAACATTTTGGATCAATTAAATGTAAAAATTGGAGTAAAACATCCTGGCTTAAAAAGCAAAAAAATTATTATTATCAAGACAACACATCAACGCACAAGAGTGTTTTAACAATGGCTTAAATCAACGAATTAAAGTACGAGTTGCTTGACCACCCACCTTATTCTTCTGATTTAGCTCCCAGTGACTTTTATCAGTTTTCAAATCTAAAAAAAATTCCCAGCTGGCAAGCGTTTTACCTCAAATGAAGATGCAATTACAGTTGTAAACCACTATTTTGAAGGCCTTGAGGAAAACTATTTTCATCAATTGAAGTTTCAGGAGATTATATTGAAAAATGGAAATGTTTTTGAAAAACTAACTATACTCTTTCTGTGCTAGGCTAAGAAGTTTCCGAACCGCCCTCGTATATATCCAATATATATATTAAATACAACTCCTTTAACAACAATGTCAAACATTTATCATCACCATCACCCACATTGTCCTACTTAATGACAACCTCATTGTATTGAACCCGTAACAATATACTAAAAAAATTAAATAAAAAAATAGAAAACCATGGCAACAAGTGACAATAGTTTTTAATTAAAATTTAATTATTGAAAAAATTACGCCTACACAACAGCAACAACAAGTAACAACAAAACATACAACTCTAATTATGTTTATAGTACAACTTTTTTTTTGTTTGTTTTTGCTTGTTAGCAGTTCACTTTATAAATTGCCCTTATTAAAATCCACAAAACAATTGCAATTAGTGGGTAAGGATCGGCAGCAGCAGCAGGAGGAGCAGGAGGAGCAGGAGGAATGCTCTGTGTCACCTAGACAACAGTTAATTTGTATGCAATATGATTTTAAATTTATGCTGAAGTAAAGTATTGCCACAATAAAAATATATTAAATTTAGCTGCCTGGGCGTATGATGAATTCGAATTTTTAATAATATCAATCATGCGTATGCAACAAATTTTAATAAAAATGAATTTTACTTCATATTTATAGAGATACAATGTGCATACATATATTAAATAATATCAATGACATAACAATTAATTATGCATAGTTGTTCTCGTTTATTTATTAAAAAAAAAAAAACTTTGTTTATTATTTCGAACACAACAAATATTTAGTTTTAATTTAGTAGTGAATCCTTTCAGTGGAAATAAATGTTATTTACAAGCTTTGCGATGAAATATACTTTTGTGCCAATGATTTCTTAGAATTTGGGATGACAATCGCAAAATCCCAACAAATCCTGAGATTTTTTTTAAACCAAATAATAAATCCTGAAAATTACTATTTGCTTAAAATATTTGTGTAAAATAGTAAAATTGTTTTTATCCACCTTGACTTGCACATTCTTTAGCATTTTAGTAAGAGAACATAAAAGAGATATACTGACAGGTTTCACATTAATGCCCTTATTCATAAAACTTACAACAGGTTTATAAGAGGTTTATAAAGCAAATTTCCATACAAAATTTGTTTTATAAACCTATTGTAAGTTTTTATGAATAAGGGGGTAAATTATTAATTAAAAAAGTCAGAAACATTTCAAAATTATTTAAAAGGTTCTTTTACAAAAATTTTAATTTTACAAAAGTATGTCAAAGTAATGCAGGTTAAAGAATAAAAATTAATTTTGTATAAGCAAACTCGAATGTACTATTTGATGTGTTTACGGTTTTTGAATTGGAAATTCCTACAAAAAAGCTTTAACTGATTTAAAAGCTCAACAGAATTTGTTTAAGCTAAGGTCACACTTGGCAAATATTTACTCAAAAAAGCGTAACCACTTGTTTTAGCACAAGTTTGTTTAACGTTGTTTACTCTTACAAGATTTTTGCAAGATCAAACAGCATCAAATAAATTAAAACTAAATATTTGTTGTTATTTGGTCTAAATAACAAAAGGTATTTGAAGCAAATAAACGAGTCCAAATATATATTCAGCCCAATCATGAATACAAATTCAGCGCGAGTTTTTTTCCTTTTTATTTTTTTAACATTGAATTTAACTAGAAAAAATGGGAAAAGGGAAAAAACTCCCGCGGAATTTGTATTCATGATTGGGCTGATTATTTAATGGTTACGTCTTTTTCGGCAAATATTTGACCGTACCTTTACTTAAACAACTAGTTGTCATTTTAAGTCCAGTTAAAGCCCTGCTAGAAACACAACTGGGACGACTGATGAATTTTTGGTTACATATATTCGTCTCTAAACATACAACACATTTCTGTATAAGAAAATGCACACAATAACGGAGTTGGCTGAATTCGTTATATGCGGCGAACTCTGAAACAGAGTCTATTTCTTACGCCGGCAAACGACAAACAAACAATACTCGCTGACCATGTTTCGTTTTAGTTCTTTAAATGGAGGTCCACAGTTCGCTTTTTAGCTCGTTTTCTAAACGTTTTTAGCGTCAAGTATTTCAAGTTACTTGTAAAGATTTTTCGCGACAATAATTTTTGTTTTATATATACTTATGTATGTACTTTCGGAGGTGATGTCGTAAGCTCAGCTGATTTTTTTTAATATATGCACCCCTATCGTGAATAAAAAGGTAATATATTTCATGTGGAATTTTTATTCACGATAGGGGTGATGATGAAGTTTTTTTTATCGGTTTGTTTGTCAATTTTATATAAAAAATATTTTTTCCACTGTCACTTTTTCTAGTGACATTGCCTTTAAAATAAATTTACTTTTCATTTGTCAATGTCAGCTGTTTGACGTTTGCGACGCTTTCAAAAGTAGAAAGTAAACAAAACAATGGCGCATATTCAGAAATCGTAACTAAAGTCGAAACTTATTAAACAGAAACTAAAAAATTGTTTACAAATAGTTAAAGATCTTATTCACAAATCATAACTAACTTATCAACTGCTTTCAGCTGTTAAAGAAATGCAACACTGCATTTAGTAGATTTTTGTTGACGAAAAACACATCTCTAGTTTGTTTTCTTTTGTGAGACTCAAATTGATCGCCAGATGAAAAAAACTACATTTAAAGAATTGGATGTTAACATCATCGACGACAAGAAATAAAATCAGTCAGCTGTTCTTTAAATATATTTGTTAGTTGACATTTAGTTACAGCTTTACACATAATTAAGTTGTAACTTTTCGTGCTGAAAGTAATCAACTAAGAATAACATAAGTTGACACTTAAAAAAGTTTAAACTTAGTTATCATTTCTGAATATGCGCCATTGATTCTACTTTTGTGGCAGTTATTTAGAACGCGAGAAGCATGTAAACGTTATGTTAATGTTTTACCTTAATTATTGTTTTATTTTTACTTTATATAATTTAAAATAAATCTACAAAATAGTTAACTATAAAAATTATTTTTACTTATATATTATTTTAAATATGGTAACATTGTGCCGTATTCATAAACAATAAAGTAGACTTTAAGTGTGCTTTTAGACAAAATTTTGTATGAATATGAATACGGCACATTATCTTTAATTATAACAGCTGTATATTTCGTACTGTCGTTATTGTGCTTCATACGACGAATTTATACAACAAATGGTCACGGACTAATTTGTCGTGTTGGACAAAATACGAATTTCGTTCTAGTTACTTTCCTAGCATAAAAAAAAAATCAAGAAAGAGGGATGATGTACTCAACACTTTTAAATTAAAAAAAAAGAAAAAAACAAAATTAAAGCGTAAATTTGATAATGAGATAGAAATGTTTGTTATAAGAAATGAATTAAAAAAGTTAATTGTGAAACGAATGAAATAATAAATGTAACTGAATTATGTAAAAGCCACCCGCCCCCCTCCCCAATGTAATATCTTGTAATATCTGTAGTGATAGGGAATCAAATATTAAATAAGAAATATAATTATTTGTGTCAGAGGGTAAGAAAACATCATTTATGCAATCGCATACAACAGTGTTGGCAAACATGGTACAATTGTACTTTTTTTGATACATTTTAGACCCAGTTGGTACCGTGGTACTACCACGAGTCATTTGGTACAATTTCCAATTACTATTGCATTTGGTATTCGAGAAGAAATATATAGATAAATATATGATTAATTATATATGTATATTATGATATGATATATGTTTATGATTTAAGTTATTTTGTACATTTGTATAGTAGTGCAAGTGGAAGAGATGATTTTACTCAATTTCATAAAAACTTTGGAACTGATATCCATATGATCTTTAAATATGCATCTAAAATATGGTTATCACGACAAGAAATTGTTGGTTGAATAATCGAATAACTGGAACCTCGGAAATATTAATTCACATTAAATGATTTTGAGGCTTAATTCAGAAACTAAAGCTAATTAGTTAGTTAATCAGAATTTAAAAAAACGTTAGAAGTTAATTCTTCTAATATATTAATATACTAGCTGAACCCGGTGTGCTTCGCTACACCCCCCCCCCCCCCTCATTATAAAATAAAATAAAACGTATTTATATATTTAAAAACATTTATTTATTTAATTTTAATGTATTTATTGAAATGCTTTAGGTTTAGTTTGCCCATCAGACGCATTCACATATACACGGGATATTAACCTTGAGCTTTGTTAACAGTCATTGCAAACGCTAACCGAACAGAAAAAAAATGTTGAAAATCGAGTGGTAAATCTGTTGGTAGCATTGGAATGCGTAGCAAAAGTACATCTGGGGGGTTACTCTCTATTGCGATGCGAAAGCAAATGCGATGCGATAAGTGTACAATTTGTATCATTATCGCATCGGATTTGCTTTCGCATCGCAATAGAGAGTAACCCCCCTGTACTTTTATATTTTTCTGTTATAATGGTCGCTTCTACTAAATTATTTCTCAGTTTTTTTTTACTGCAAGTCGAGTGCCATTGCAAAGCCGTGGTGATCGATATTACGCAGTAAAATAATTGGCACTCCAATTTTAAGTTGTAGCACATGTGGCACATCGAGTGAATAACGGCCTTACGGGTTGCTTGATTGATTTGACGCATTTCAAAGTGATATCTATCTTCTCCATATGAAAAAATAATAGGATACTGAAGCGCGTCATAAAAGCGATGCATTTCAGT
This sequence comes from Bellardia pandia, assembly GCA_916048285.2. Taxonomy (NCBI): domain Eukaryota; kingdom Metazoa; phylum Arthropoda; class Insecta; order Diptera; family Calliphoridae; genus Bellardia; species Bellardia pandia. Next base: position 13,605,182 of record OU696533.1, read on the forward strand.
GGGCCATGCCCCTTTGAAGAAAAACTTAAAAACGAATAACTCTGTTGATTTCTATTGTCAAACTACTGTTGGATCTTTTGGTGAATCTATATTGATAGAAGCTTTCTATGAATCTGTTTAACGGTCATAAATTAATTGTAAAATTTTTAGGGAATTTTCTATTGAAAATATCGTTGAATTTTCTAGGCAATAATAGTATAAGGCAATTGATAATATAAGCAAACATACATACAGTAGTGGTCATATAATTAAAACCTAATACCAATCTCACTCAAATTAAAATTTTTATTATTTCTTTTACAATTTTGACGGTACTTTTCCAAAATAATTTCCTGTTTTATTTCTAACGCTCTTAATTCCTCAGTTGTCTCTCTCTAACATTAATTTATTTTGTAAAATAAGGCGTTATTATTATGGGTTAATACGTTTTGCGGGCTGGACACGTAATTAAAACATTTCTTAACCTTTTTTTTAATATTAATTTTATAATAAAACTAGCTAAACCCGGTGTGCTTTGCTACCCCCCCCCCCCCCTCGTCATAAAATAAAATAAAACGTATTTATATATTTACAAACATTTATTTATTTAATTTTAATGTATTTATTGCAATGCTTTAGGCGAGACCATGCCTCTTTGTACACTTACATAGTCAAGAATTTATTATTTCGTAAGAATATCCTATTGTGAAAATTTAATGACGATCGGTCCAGTAGTTAAGACTATATTACGATTTTTAATTTTCCTAAAAAGGGGCGTGGCCCCACCCACTTTTCTCCTGGTATGTATTCCTAATTATGCCAATTCCATATGTACGACATATCATTGACGTATGTCAAAAAATGCCCAAAATATGGCGATTTAAATATTTGGGTTATATGGGCGGTGCCACCCCCGTGTGTACAATCAAAACTTCATATAGCCTATTATTCCTTCCAGAGTCACAGTAACATGCTGTGAAAATTTCATCAAAATCGGCTTAGCCGTTTTGGAGTCCATACGTTACATACATACATACATACATACATACATTGAATTTTATATATATATATAGATATTTTCAAATTGTTCCCCAAAAATATTGTCGGTACATTTAAAAAAAGTGTTTAATGCAAATTATAAAGTTTCACATAGGTAGGTGTGGGTAAAGCAGCAACTTGTTTCAAAGAAGAAAGAAAACTTATTAATAACCTAAAAACCTCTGAGCAAATTTCTAATTTGCTTGGTTGCTCCAGAGGAAAAGTATACAATGCCAACAATCATTTAATTACATATGGGATAACTACAAATGTTGTAAAAGCAACCAAATAGCAAATTAAAGATAAGGGTGCTATCAGACGGGATGTATTTTACATATGTATGTACTGTCACTTTTCTTACCCATATGTAATTCCGTATGTATGTCAAAATTTCCATTTTACATACGATACATAATTTTTGCTATCACACCTGCTTATGTGTTTCCATATGACATAACCTATAAATGTAAAAAAAAACCTGACTTTTTAACATGTATAAATTTCAATAACTGCTTCTTTTGGCCAATCTAACAGCAATAAATATAATAAACATAATTTAATTTATTAAAAATCGAAAAATACTTGCTTTTCCATGTTCATTATTAATTTTCTTTAATATTTCTTTACAATATATTTTTTCAAACAATTTTTTTTTTTTTTCAAAACAAACCAGCTGTTTTGTTTGTGTTTGTCACATGAAAATAGAGCGTGTTCTAATCGAAAAAAATACATATGTATTTCCACATGTATTTTACACATGCAAAGTTTCATATGTATCACACGATGTGTACAACTTTTACAGATGGAAAATTTGACAGTACATATGTAAAATACATCCCGTGTGATAGCACCTTAAAGGAGAAGATTAAATTATAAAATGAATCTCTCAAGCAGATCCATTTAAAACTTTCAGGCAAATACAGTTTGAAGTGCAGTCATCGCAAGGGATTGAAGTTTCATCTAGAACAATAAGGTTGCATCGCACAACGCAATTGTTTCGTTTTGAAAAATAATATAAAATCAAGAGTTTGCAGAAGAAAATTCGAAAAAACTGACGAGTACAATAATTTTGAAATACTTTCTTTAATTTAAACAATTGTTTTTCACCTTAAATTATTTTCCTGTCGAATTCTTAGCAACTAAATTGAAGGCTAGAAAAAAATGGCCTATAACTTTTAGTTAAAATGCGCACAATGTATTCGTACCTCATTCCGACAATTATTATTGTTGTAAATGCAAAAGTGACATCAGCTTTATATCCTTAACCAGAACATTTCGCTATTTCTGTCAACGTTTAATAGTGTAACAAAACAAAAGAAACATAATTTGTCGGCCGCTTTATATACGGGTGCCTGCAATACGCAAATACAAAAATCCTACCAGTTGCCATAAAATATTGTCAACTATACACAGACACACTCCTGCTAGAAATGCAATTGCATATGCCTTGTACAACGTCTGCACTGGCAATAAAAGTACATGGAAATTATTTTTGTTTTCATTCTTTTTGTTTTACATTCAACAGCATTAGCAACAACAGCAACAACTGAAGCCAATGTGCAATACATAGACAAATCAACAGTTTTATGAAATTGGTCTATTGTCACTTGTTGATGATGCTGTTGTTGTGTGTGTGAGTGTAAAAACAATGTCCATTGCAACAGCGACAATAAAACAAGAAGAAAACATTGGAAAAACTTAGAAAGAAAACAATATGTCAATATGTCGTACAACAATGACAATAAAACTAGCAACAATAACAAAACGGAAATGAAGACCGACTGAAATGTAGGAAAAAATGAAAAATGGAAATGAAAGAAAGAAATTAACTGAACTAAAGAATTTTGTTGCAGTTGTTGCTCTTATTGCTGTTGTTGAGTTGGACGTGCAAAGTTTTTAAGTAGAAGAAATATAAACGAGTTCTATGCGATGTAAGGATGTCATGGTATTAGAAGGTTTTATAAATATAAGGCCTGCAAAGTTGTGTTATTTTTAAGTTTTAGTTCATAAATGTTTTTTTTTTAAATCGTGTAATGTACCTTCTTTAAAATGCCTGAAAATAGATGTTATGTTCATAATCTATAAATGATTCAGATCATTTAGTACCAAATCGAACACGGTTGTTGGCAACATATAAAATGTACTAAAAATTGGATTAACCTCTAATTAGGCGCATCAAGAAAATCACATGGGGTCTTACTTGACCCCAAAGTTTATTGCAAGTGTTGGATTACAAAAAAAAAAAATAACAATGAGTATGTTTTGTTAAATTTTCATTTATTTATTTTAATTATGTATAAAAAAACAGAAATATTACATTTTTTCTTTCAAAAACATAAATAAAATTCAGGGGCCGCATTCGTGATCGTAACAGCTATCGTATATCGAAAAATGATTTCGATAGCGAAATTATGATAAAATGTACTAAATTTCTTGTTTGATATCGTATGCCATAATCTCAAATAAGAAAATTACGATAAAATTTTACTCGATATCGAATGCGGTAATTTGGCCCCAGTACTTATTTTTTCAATGTATAGGTTGGTGTTCACGACCAAAAGCTCGATTACATTCTTGTCAAAAATTATTGGAAACACTAATTGCAAGATTTTGCATTTTTCGCAAACCGTTTGGCCCCTGGTAAATAAATCACAATATTATGCGCACGTGTTCTTAAAGATGTTGATGCTGGAACTTTAGCCCACTTAAATGTTTGGTATTTTTTTTTTGCGTATGTCTGCGTATAGTTGCTATCTATCTGATAATTCTGGAACAATGACTTGTCCTTCTGCCATATCTTCTACTTCGCTCTCTGAATCTTGTGACATAACCTCCTCTGTGCCAATAACCATGTCGTTGCTTCGGCTGTCTCCAATCTAATCCAAACAGAGGATTTGCTGAAGTCATCTAATTCGTGCTGCTACACTTTAGAAATGAATAAGAATTTCATAAATAACACTTTTAAAGGGTGTCCCAACTACAACGCAATTTTTAAATTTGGAGCCATTCGAAGTGTCATTGTTTGACATTTGAACAATTGTTATTGTTTGCTAGTAGAAGGTACGAGGTTAGTAAAAATGGAGCGCTATACGAATGAACAACGCATTCTCATTGTGAAATTGTTTTACCAAAATGGTGACAGTATTGCGGCTACAGTTCGCAAATTGCGATCAATTTAGGGTCACAATAATGCTCCAAAAGAGTCAACTGTAAAGAGATTAATGGATAAATTTACCGAAACTGTGTATGTTAGTGATGTAAAGGCAACAACGCGCCTTCGACCAGGACGATCGACCGAAAATGTCGCAGCTGTACGTGATGATGTCGCTTAAACTCCATCCACCTCAATTCGACACCGAGCTCAGCAATTTGCATCTTTATACATACAAAGTACAAGTGACTCAGGAACTGAAGCCAGCTGACCATAGACAGCGAAGGGAGTTCGTTAATTGGGTATTAGAGAGACAACATGAAAATTCTGATATTGCTGATAAAATCATTTTCAGTGACGAGACCCATTTCCATCTTGATGGCTTCGTCAATAGGCAGAATTGTCGCATTTGGGGTGAGGAAAATCCTCGAGTGATTCACGAGAAGCAAAAGCATTCTCAACGTGTCACTGTGTGGTGTGGTTTTTAGGCTGGAGGAATCATTGGACCTTTTTTTTATGAAAATGAGGCAGGTCAAGCGCAAACAGTCAATGATGTTCGGTATCGTGAAATGATAACCAGTTTTTCCTTGCCTAAAATTGAAGAAATTAATGTGGAGGGCATGTGGTTTCAACAAGACGGCGCCACTTGTCATACAGCCAGAGAAACAATTCAATTGCTGCATCAGTCATATAAAAATTGCGTTCTAGTTGGGACATCCTTTATATTCAGATCTCAACAACTAATAGTCTTTATGTAGCTGTTGAAATTAAAACATTAATAAATGTTAACTTTATGTAAATACTTATTACGAATTAATTTTAATGTGATTTTTTATTCAGAGCTCCGAAATCTTCGCTCGAATTCGAGTAGAGAGTGAAACTCGCTCGAATTCGAGCGCGAGTACTCCTGCGAGTGAAAAAAAAAATCGAGTATACTCTATTTTTCTATGCCACTCGAATAAGAGCGCATATGCTTCGCTCGATTTCGAGTGCGAGTAAAATACACTCGAAATCGAGCAGATTATACTCTTGCCGAGTACTCTTTCAGTCTTTCTCATACAGTGGAAAATAGAAACTGTTCGTTTTTGCCAATTTGTGTGTGCGTGTGTGTGTGTGTAGTAGCAAGTATAGACTATGGTAGGGAAAGGTGACTGACGAGGGAGGACTGGGAGGTCGAGAAGAGAAAAGCAGCAGAATGTATTGTTAGGGACCGGTGGTTTTTGTGTACAAAAATGCTCGCGAAGAAGATTTCTCGAAGATTACGATTCACTGTCATAACGAAAATATTTTCGTGTTTCATTATTTATGTCTTTATTGTTCATTATAATATAGAAAATATAAGTAAACTTTTAAAAATATAATACAACTTTTATTATAAAACAAACTAATTGCTCCGCACACGCGCACTGTATGAGAAAGACTGAAAAAGTAACAAAAACCACACGCACACACAAGTCAGCAAAGACAAACAGTTTCTATTTTTCCACTCGATTTCACTCTTAAGAGTAAACTCTCACTCTATTTCGAAGATTTTTACTCCCACTCTTAATTTTTAAAAAGGAGTACTCGCGAGTACTCCCACCTAAAACAAACGAGTGGAGAGTAAACTTTTTGTAACACTCGTACTCTTCGAGTACTCTTCTTCGCGAGTGTTTTTCACTCGCGAGTAAAATCGAGTAAATCTGAGCTCTGTTTTTATTACATATGTACAAATGAATTGTTATGTACGTTTTTAGTTAATTTTTAATAAAAAATATTTAATAAAAGAAAAATAAGAAAATAATTTAGTACAATTGGGCTGAAAAAAGTACACTTTTCCTGAAATTTAGTACAATTTATAAAATCTTATTTTGCATACTAGGTATTTGAATTTAATGTTTTGTTATATTTGAGAAATATCCCAGCAAAAACTTTACTTACAAATTAAGTTAAAAAGTAATAGGAAATTGTCAACCAGACTACTTACAAATCTACTAGTTAGAAAAAGTACTTATTTTTGTTCAAGATTACTTTTAATCCTTTATAATTTTGCCACTTTTAACCAAAAAATTGCACAGTTTAATTAAAAGTTCGTAGTCGGGGCAATGATGGCAAAAACTTCATCCGATAGCCAATTAACCGATAGACTAGGCGATAGAGTGCCTGACTAAGAACTGAGACTAAGACTGAATAGAAAACACAGAATAAGAATATTCTAGTTCTATAACCAGTGTAGTTTTTGTATTTCTTATTACGTTTAGCTGGAGGGTATTTAAGATTCGGCACAGCCGAATATAGCACTCTTACTTGTTAAATAAAAAATTAAAAGATCTTTAACAGTGTGAAAAACGCCAACTGATATTGAAAACAATGAAATAAATTTGTTGCAAAATAAATATTCATGCCGTAAAATTGCTGAAAAATAAAATTTAAGTAAATCATACAAAAAAAAAACGGCGCAATGTAGCTTGCAATAATAACGAAGGTTGTGAACCAAGACTGCTTTCTGATGGTGATGCCCGAGAGATTGCACGTTTGATACTTATTAAGGACATCAAGATCCCGGAAAATGCTGCAAAAAGTATTGATAAGGACGTCAGTTCTTGGACGGTTAGACACTCATAAAATAGAATTAGTGTAAAAATGAAAAAGCCAGGCACTTTCCGATAGAAATGTGAAAAAACGCCTGTAAAACCCACAAAAATTTGACAGTAGATGACTGGAAACGGGTTATTTGGAGTGACGAAACGAAAGTCAATCGAGACCAGTCTGACGTATGAATTCATACCTCAAATCGCTTTAAACCTGCTGATGGGATGCATGATTTTTGTATGAGGTGTTCCCGGTTTGGAGGACTATTTTCTGCTGACAATAAGCGCTTCTTTGAACCTCATCAAACATGCCAAATAAAGCACTTTCCTAAGGTGTTTTTTTAATTCTATCTGAATGTTTTTGCTTAAGAAAAATTCATAGTAACTGAGAAGCGCGACATTCGTTTTGTAATTGACTTTCATTGTCATACGTAAACCTGTAGGCTATAATTTCATTTTTATTTTTTCGCTTTAAAACCTTCTTCGTTGTCGGCACTAAAAAAGCATAATTTTTGTATATTTTATTCGTAAGCATTTACTGCTTCAAAAGAGCGCTTTTATTGAAGCGCTCGATTATGCGCTTTTTTTCTTAAGTGCTTCGAAAAACACGAATTTTTTTTTTAACTGGGATACTATTGGCATAGGCCGCATGAGCTTCTTTCGTTAATGCAAAACATCCGGACAGTTTTGCTTCCCATTGTATATTATTCTTGTATTTTATTTTTTCCAGCATCTCATCTTATGAATAAAATCAATTTTTTTCCTAAAAAATTTATAATGGTTTCCTTTTCTAGACTGAAGATTTTTAAGCCTTATGCGATTGAAAAAAAACTCCAAAACAATCCATTTTGCAACAAAATTTGAAATATTACAAACGTTTAAATACAATAAAATATTAAAAGTTGAGCGCTCTCATGAAGTTTGAAGAAAGATGGTTGCTAGTTTCTACAAAAGAAAAATTAATTTCAAAACCTAAAAGGTACCCTGTTACCTTGTCAGTCACATACGGGTTGATTGGTCATACACAGTGATGGAAAATGGGTTTTTGTTTTTCGTACCAACTATATAAATAAAATGTACTTTTTAGACCTCCATGGTACCATTATTAATATTTGTTAAATAATCATAAAACTTTACCACAAATTTACTTTATCGAAAATTCGATATATATTATAGCAACATTATTGCGTTAATTGTCGCGATTATCTAAAAATATTCTTATTTATGAAGTATCGAGTCATTTGCGAAAAGTTAACCTTGGTAAATACCTATATATGTTTCCAAAATAACTAGAATTATTATTGTAAGAATAAAAGAAATAGAAGAGTTAACTTCTAACGATTTTGAAATCCTGATTAAATTTAAGCTTTAGTTTTTGAATTCAGCCTCAAAATCATTTAATGTAAATGAATATGTCAAAGACTCATATTGTTCGATAATTCAAACAAAAATTTATTGTAATAATCATCTTATAGAAGCATATTTCAAGATCAAATTGATATCAGTTCCAAAATGTTCATGAAATTTATTAAAATCTTCTTTACACAAATAGTAACTTATATGATATACAGCCATGTCACAGTAAAATAATTCCGTTCGGAAGTGGAATTAATTCCATTTTCTGCTTCTATAGAAAAAGCAAAACGAAAAATTTGTTCGGAATGAAATCAATTGTTCGTTTTACTTTTTCTTTAGAAGCAAAATACGGAAATAATTCCACTTCCGAACGGAATTAAATTCTGTTACATGGCCGATATTTATCTGTTTCATCTGAAATACCAAATTTTTATGCAACAGTATTTTCAAATTGTACCATATGACTCGTGGTAGTACCACGGTACCAACTGTGTTTAAAATGTATCAAAAAAAGTACAATTGTAACATGTTTGCCATCAGTGGTCACACAAATATTTCTGTGTTATTTAAATATGTATTAACAAAAATTAAAGATACAATTGAATTGAGATTTTATTGTTTTTCCCAACACGGTATGTGTAAGTCACAAATTATATTTATCTAGTCATTACTTTATTAACGTTCAATAATACGGAAAGTTTTTCATCATATCTAGGAAACTTATAAAAAGAGGACTTAGTTCATTTGCACACTAAGCTAAATGTAGTTTGATTAAAATTACAGAAGAATTATTAATAGTTCCCTCCTGATTTAGCCTCACCTTTCACTGATAAATTTACACAGGGAAAAGTTATTTTTAACAGTTCTGAATCATCGCTCTCATTAAGATAAAAAAGTAGATTATCTACAGGTTGTGATAAACTATGATTATAGTATGCTATAAAAACATATTGAAATCAACAGGTGTGCTGCAAAAAAAAATCCTTTCTCTCAATATTTAAAGTTCTTTCTCCAGCCAAAGAAAACAAGTAGTTTCCATTTATAGGCTGTACATGAAATAAATATTTAAAATATTATGGCTTTTTAAATGACAGTTTAAATGCAACATATTGTACAAAATATATTTTCATATGCATTAGCTATAGTCATATTTATGAAAATAATGAAAATGGTTTTTTAAACATATGGTTCAATAATTATTGCACACATCTAATATTAACTATTTATTTCCATTTGATTTTTCGTTCTCATGGTTTTTTTTCTTCTTCGTTTGTGTGTGTTACTAAAGGGATTTTTGTTACTTTATCTGGTTGTATTTTTAATGAGTGTTTATTATGAGCAGACAATCTACTAAGGGATCTAGAGAGATATTCCTATAAATACGAATGTATGAGTGTGTGTGTGTGTTTAAGTTTGATTATGAATTATATGTCTGTATTTTACCCATAAAACATGTGTCTCTATGGCTGTGTGTAAGTAAATGTATACTCAAACATGTTATATATGTAGGTAGTCTTACATATACATATATATATACATATAAATAAAACTTACATATATTTTAGAAATGTACAAGGTTTCTATTACATTTTGTTAAAAGAACTCGTTTAGTTTGTTTTATTTAGATTTGTTTGTTTATTTTTACAACTTTTTAAAAGTGTTTTAATGAAACTTAATCAAACCCTTTGGAGATTGGGGAAATGAGACAACATATGAATGGGGTTGTGCAAACAGAGTCGATTTTAACGCACGTAAGACTCAGTATTGTTTATTAACGCACAACAGATCATGTTGCTTCATCTGTTTGTATGGGCGGTGTAAATATTAAGGAATCAGAGGCTCTTGACGTTTTAGGCATGAAAATCTAGTGTGATGTCCGCTGGACCAAACATATTTGTCAAGTGTCAAAAGAAGCGCTCAAGTGTCTTGGTTTCTAAAAACGGTGTAGAAAATACTTCACTCCATCTGATCTCCTTACTATTTACACCACCTATATTTGACCGAAAATAGAATACAACTCTCATGTATGGGCCGGTGCTTTAAAGTCTATTTTGGAGTTACTCGACCGCGTACAGGAGAGGGTGAAGATGCTTGTCGGTGACAGTAGGGTTTCTAACTCTATTGATTCATTGGAGCATCCACGCAATGTGGGCTGTGTTTCACTGTTCTATCGATACTATAATGAAATGTGTTCTGCTGAAATCAGGGAACTTTTTACTGAAACAACACGTAGTTTTTTAACGTAATACACGTTTTTCAGTCAGGGCTCACCCATGTGTGGTCGACTGGACAGTGGATCGCACAACACACTACAGGGAAAATTCGTTCCTTAGCCGTACTGTCTGAATGTGGAGTAAACTAAAAGCAGAAGTATTCCCTGATACTTTCAATATAGGAAAATTCAAGTCAAATGTTCACAAACACAATGCATTGCATAAGTAGGGGTCGTCCCCTGAGTGCTGGTCCAAGAAAAATTTATATTTTGTATTTATATTTTTAGCATTAAAACTTACACGTTCAATGTAAATAATAATTTACTAGAACAGCATTAATTATATAAAATAAAACTTACCATATGTTACGACTTGTTTTCAACAAGTCGGTTATCTGGCCTTATCTTGTTGTTGGGTTGGCTTGTTTGTAGTCTTGTTGGTTTGATTTGTGGTTTTTGGCTGGTTTCGAAATATGTTTTTATTTTCGTTTGTATTAGTACACAAGCAAATTATTGAAACCATTTGTTACCATATGTTACAGATTTATTTTACAGCTCTTAACTTACTTTTAAGAAATTTTTAAGATTTTTATATTTAACAGCTTTAAAGAACACATTTTAAATGAATTTTGAAAAAAAAGAAATTAATGCCCCAAAGTATGCTTTAATTTTTTATTATTTATTTTTCTTAACTTTAATGTTTAATTTAAGTATTGTACAATTATTGTTACTTTGCTTTCTTTCTGTGTGTGTGTTTATTATTTATATTTATTTGAGCTCGTATTTTGTCGTGTTGTTCACTTGTTGAACTGTTGCTTTCAACTGATGAAGTCGTTCATAATTTATCAGGCTCCAGGCCTTGAGGTCGCCAATATTAAAATTTTCAAAAAATGCGTGAAATTGCTACAAGTCTTCTACTTCTAAAGTTTGTTTTGCAGTCATAGTCATCGTATTTCTGCTCGACGTCGTTGTCGTCGTACTTGTTATCGTTATGGTCTTTGTTGTTGTTGTTTCGTTTTTCATTGTTTGTATTAACGAAACTCTCTACACGGTCACACTTACTTACACGTTCTCACAAACTCACTCACTCACACACAGCTAGACCGACAAACAACTCAACGTACAAAAACTTAATCAGCATTGACTTAAGTTTCTATATTTTCACGAGCAACAGGCAAATGCAAAGCGAGTTAACAAACATACATCCATCCGATATGAGTGTATAATATATTTCTACAAGTTTTGCTTTTGTAGAGCATGTATGTAAGTGTGTGTTAAACATCCCCACCCAAACTCCAATGCTCCAATAAGTATAAAATGTGCCACGTTGAACTAACTAAAACAAGAAAATAACAGAAATAATATTTTTAGTTTACTCTCCAATGAGTATGTGTATGTGTATTACCCCTAAAGCTGGAGTCTCTTGTGTAGCACTTATGCTACCATTCAACCACCCACCCACATCCTTCTTTTCTATCATATAGAGAATCAACTCAGAGTTGTAGAGAGAAATACTCAATATTTAAACCCTCATATTTAAAATAGATTTCACTCGTAGCATGTATAGATAAAAGAACCGTTACGTTGGTAACATGGGTGCGGTAACAGAGGCGCAGCCTAAAAGGGAATATTTTATTGTAGTAAAAACTCAATTGATTTTTAAGTTTTTTGTTTGTACATTTATTAAAAAATTAAAACTTAACATTTTTTATATCATCAGTTTTTAAGAAATTGCAAAAATTTCGGCATTTCGGTATTAATTTTGTGGTTATATAATTACAACGTTCATTAGAACAGTAACTTATTCAATTTATGTTCTATTTATAAAAAGATAACCAAATTTTTTTCACTACACAGAAAAAAAGATCATTTTTTTTTTTTTCAATTAATAAACCTTTAATTGATTTTAAAATAATTTTCAATTAAAATTTTAATTGATTCAATTACTTTTTCTTTTTTTTAATTTTTTTTTTAAATTTTTTCAATTAACCCCCTGGCCCACGATGTCGAACGATAACGTTCGCTTAGATAAGACTTAAGACACAAACTTTTTATCGTATCTATTTTTTTTACTCAATCAAGTTTGTTTATTCCACAATCAAGTTTGTGTCTTAAGTCTTATTTAAGCGAACGTTATCGTTCGACATCGTGGGCCATGGGGTAAATCTCAAATTTTTTTTTTATTGATACTATCATTTTGTTTACAGGTCCGATTTCAATTAAATTTTTAATTCCACAAATATTTTAATTTAAACTTATTTTTATTTTTTTCTGTGTACCTGGCTGTTTTAATTTGCGCCCCTTAAACAAAATTAAAGAAAAGCGTTAATGGAATTGGACAAATAACTAAAACATTTACCACTAATTTATTATTTCTAATAATTTTCCAATTTCCGTCAAATAATTATGAATTTAGCTTTAATATTTTGTCGGTTAGCCCATATTTCTTATCACATGAAGTCATCTATTTGTTATACTTTCCAACAAATGCCCGCAAAGTGAAATGGTTACATAGCTTTCTAGGCCGCCTCAATGTTTTCCCACAATTCATCCAAGTTTTTGCTGTCAAACTTTTGTCAACTTCGTTCCACAAGTTCTCAATTGAATTAAGTTGAGGGGACTGTACTGGCCATTTCAAAAGTCTTGCAGTGTATGTGTGTGATCATTGTCGTGCATAAATATCGTACATCGTATAATCGTATTTTCTAATTATGTACATATATTTTTTTATAAATATTGATCCATTTTTTTTAGAAACTCTGGCAATTGGCCTAATCACGTGCCAAGAAAACGAACCGCAAACATTACATTACCACCGCCGTGTTTAATTGTTTTTTATGGTAAACTTTAAATGATGCTGCTAATTAATCGGACGCCATAAACTCCAATCCCATGCCATGACTTTACTTCAAACTGTATTTGACTTAAAGTTTTAAGTGCATCCCTTTCAGACCTGACGCAAAACTACCAGGAATTTTTTTTAAATTTTTTTTTGGAATATGTGATCTCTGCAGCGCAGGAAAATATAATCAATGATTAAGTTTTATCATTTTTATATCCTTCAAGGATTTTCAGGACACGCACACTTGCATCTCGGTCGATTTTCATTAAAATTTTTAACTAAAATGTATTTTTATTGCATGAAACTATTTCAATTAGTTTGAAATATTAAAATGCATGCCAATCTATATCAAATTGGATTAACATAAGCAAAAATATTGAAACTGAAACCCACCCGCAAAATCGATACATCGCGGTCTGAAAGGGTTAAGAGATTGTGTTTATAATTTCGTTTTCTCATTTTCTTTTTATAATTTTGTTTTTCACTATTTGGCAGCTCTTGCAACGTTTGTAGTTAGCCCATATGTAATTAACTGATTGATGGCGTTGTCTACTTTTCCTCCGGAGCAACCAAGCTCCTAATAAGTTTTCTTTCTTTTTCGGAAAAAGTTTCTGCTTTACCCATACGTAACAATGTAAAACTTTATAATTTTGCATTCAAAAACACATTTTTGAAACTTACCGACAATATTTTTGGGGAACAATTTGAACATATTTTATTATAAACGGAATAATAAAACAATGTTCAAAATGTTTTAATTATGTGTCCAGCCCGCAAAACGTATTAACGCATAATAACGCCTTATTTTACAAAACAAATTGATGTTATAGAGAAATAATTGAAGAATTAAGAGCGTAAAGCTAGATTTACACGATTGAAATTTACTTCAAAATAACTATTAATAACTATTAAATAAATAAATTTTGCAGAAAATTTGCTGTTTACACGAGTTTGAAGCATTTTTAAGAGCAATTTTGAAGAAAATTTCAATCGTGTAAATCTAACTTAAGACATAAAACAGAAATTTATTACGGAAAAGTACCGTCAAAATTGCCACAGAAACTTAAACAAATTTTAATTGGGTGAGATTGGAATTATGTTTTTATTATATGGCCACCACTGTATATTCTTAGTCGTTATAGTCAAAGCAGTTAGCATAACGTGTTCATATGTTGGTCGAATTTATATATTGACATTAACGGGGAACTTTGTTTTCCTAAATGATCATATTTTAATTACATGAAAGTTGTAAGATTTTATATGTTGAAATATTAGAGTTGAAACTTTGACAATATTTACAATAAATTCAATTTCGATAGAATATTCACTATAAAAGCGGTGGATCTTTGAAAGCTAAATTTTTTAATTTTTTAATATTTTCAGTCAATATAACGTGCTTTGGAAATCGGGCTCGCTGCATGATGACAATTAAATATTTTTTTAAAAATATGTATTGGCAGATTATATATTCTTAGGGCCATTATTACAACTTGCCTCTAATGTTCTTAATAGTAATAGGTAACTTTAATTAAAGTGAGGAATAAACTGACCTTTAAGATTTTTCGTTATTACAACTTCCTTGTAAAATAAAATATTTTTTTTTCTAAAATATGGCAATACCAGTGAAAAACCGATTACTTTTGACAAATTACTGACAAGAAACAGTAAATTGTGTGTGTTTGTGAAAACATTTGTTTGTGAAAAAAATATAAATCAAGCGTCTGTTTTCCATTTTTGTTTATCAAATTATTTATTGGCAAAACAAAATTAAAATTAATTTATTTTTCATGAATTTGACATTTTTTCCAGAACATATGGCAACTTCAACCACATACCTCACTATAAAATTTAAAGGCAAGATGATCTTCCCTTTAGCTTATCGGTTGGTTTTAGATTAAAGTAAACTTGTAATAACCAAATACTTCTTATCTGTCCGATAACATCATACCTTTAACTATTACCAAGTTGTAATAATGGGCCTTAAAATATTAAATTAAATTTTGATTTCTTCGACCTTTTTTTTTTTTTTTTTTGATAAAATTGGCCTCGAGCTCGAAAAAATTTTTTATTTTATTCTTAAAATATATATTCATAAAATAAATGAACTAAATTAAAGCAAGGCATCAATTTTTGAATTGTCTATATAAGATTGCAACTGGTTTCGTAAAATGCATATTTTTAAAGAATAACAGCTTCTGGAGCTTTTACTGTTGGATAGGGCTTACAGCTATCACCCAAAAAAAAAAAAAAAAAAAAAAAAAAAATAGGCTCAGATGAAGCAATTGAAAATTATGAACAAATTGTAAGTTAGTGTACCTAAATGAGCACATTCATTGGCAAAACTTATAGTTTTTGCAGACAAAAATAAAGCTTGGAAATTTGTCTTTAAATTGTTTCGTCGAAAATAAAGAATATCGATTTTTGGCAAAAATTCAATTTGTGACACCTTAAAAAATTCTCCGGAAAATCTGAAAAAATCTCAAAAATACTTTACTCTTTAAGTTTTCCAATTATGCTTGACCACACACATGTAAATCAAAAAAAAAAATATTATTTTAGGACCACCTAGATGCGTGTTTGGTCCGTTATTTGTGATATGAATATCACTGACATGTGGTTTCAACAATAAATTGCAAACCAATTTTCTATATCGTATAATTTCTGTTAATTTGACATCACGATCATGTGATTTAACACCACTGGATTCTTTGTGAGAATCTATGCGTTAAATATAGATTCTATATCGAGCCAATCGAATCGCCTTAAAACTAAAAATCCGATAGACCCGTCCTTTTTCCCAAGATGTGATTTCTAATTGTGATAAAGAAATCAACCGGTGTATGCATGTAAATACTGATTTAATTGCAAGTAATTAGTCATTTTAGTCATAATTTATTAATGACATTTAATTTGGTAATGAAAGTTTATTATTATAAAGTTATTGTTATTAGTTTAAAACAGTCAAAAAATGTTAAATTTTGTGTATAAATAAATTAAATATTTTAAAGTTAATCTCGAAAAATATCGAAAAATTTTAAATATACAATTTTCCAAGCCTGATATGTGTGGCATATTTATTTGGCTTTCGGAGTAAAAATCAAATGTTAAAAAACTTCTGTTAATAAAAAAAACTTTGAGTTAAAATTTGTTTCCAACATACAAATCACACAGATTTCCCCTTAAAATTGTGGTTGTTTATTAACCAAAAATATAATTATCTGACAAGTGACTCCAGTTGCTGCTAGACAAAAGAGAGAGTTATCTCCCTAAATTATAATTAATATCACATTTATGAACTTTTCACCCCCTCCATTCAGTGTTGCCAGAAAATGAATTTCAAAATATTGTAAAACTTGAAAAACTAAGTGCTAAAATGTTCTACAGAAAAAAAAAGTGCTAAATTTTTTCAATGCAACTATAAAATTTTTATTTCAAATGTTACAAATATAAGGCCCCTATTATGAACTGCTTTCGACAATCGATATTCGCCTGGCTATCGAAAATCGACTATCGAATATAAAATCTGCATTATGAGTTGGCATCGCTGTCGAAAATTTCGTTGTTCAACGAATTTTTTATCGAACACAAATTTGCTGTCGACCCTGTATAAAACTGTGCAAAATTTATTTAAAATGTAAGAATTTGTTTGTTTTCTGGTTTTGGTCAACCAAATACTACTTGTAAATTACTTTTGTTAATATCCTGCAGGTCGTAAGTAGAAAACAGCAATTGGAAAAGCTCGTTTCTCTCAAAGAAGAAGATCCACTGTTGGCAAAATGTATTTGCTCTAAAGTTCAGGCAGCCAAAAAAATGGGAGGGCATTACACAGAAGCTTAATTCTATTCATCAGACGAATCATTAAACCATAATTCCGTGCTGGTCATTTCAAATTTAATTTAATTTTCTTTAAGAATTTGTAAACAAATATGGCGCCAGCTGATAGAAATATAACACTATTGTGAATAACCCAAAAAGAATGAGTTTCACAATAGCAAATGAATATTCGTTCGAAAATCAAATTTTGCTCGTAATAGGCATCTAAATTATAGCTTTTTTTCTAATTTTGTTCGTAACAATTGTTGACTTGTTATAGTAGATTACATTTCATATATTAATTCAAAAATTTCCGTATTCATTTACTTACCACACCAAAAGAAATTTAGTTGAAATATTAATAAAAGTTATTTTTTATTTCGCCAAAAGTATTTTTTGGAGTAAAAAAGTAAAAATTTTTTCAAAAAAAAAAATAGTTTTTTATGAAGCAAATTATGCTAAAAAGCATTTAGCATAATTTTTAAAAATTTCCATCCATTTTCGAGTAACAAAATGCTAAATCTAGCACTGAAAGTAATAAAATGGCAACACTGTTCACATAACAAATATTTATAAAAGTTGTTGTGTTTGTTGGTTAGTATTCTCGCTCTCTTAAGAAGAGAGAGCGTATTTTTTTATATGCAAGAAGCTTTTTGTACGTTCCACTGTAAACATGATGACTTAAAAGGATGAGAAGAAATACAACAATAAAAAAAACAGCAAAGAAATATTTTTCACATTTTATAAACAACCATATGTTGCTTTAATTTTCTTTAAATGCATAGAGAGATTGAGTGTGTGGGTGTTGGGGTAACAAGAGCAAAGAAGAGTACTGTAGAGCAAAGTGGGTGGTGCGGTGTAGTGTAGTGTGGTGTGGTGGGTAAAGTAGTGGGTGCGTGTTAGTATGTATTTAATAAATTTGTTTCGTTGAATGTGTGTGAATGCGTGTTTTTTATGTATATTTTATTTATTTATTGTTGATAGAAGAATAATCTTGATAAAAAACTTGTTTTTGAATTGTTCTAAATTATTATCAAGATAATGAGTGTGTATGTCTCTAAATACATATGTTTGTATGTACTATGTATGTATGTTTACATGTCTGTTGTATTATAGTGTGTGTTCATTTGTCCTCTTATCTATTCGTCAATTTATGTAGGTAAATTTGTTTTCTTTTTTTCTGTGTTCTTTTGTATAAATTAGATAATGATGATGAATAATAATGGTAAAGAAAATAAATGAATAAATATTTATGTACGAAACAATGAAATGGGAAACGAGAATGACGTTTACATGGAAATGCGAGCAGGAGTATGTTTTCTGTTTATGGTCTCGTTTTAGTAATTGTTCTTCAATAGTTTTGAAGTCATTATAGTTACATACATACATATATTTTTTTAAGAAACATTTAATTGTTATTAACCCTTATATTTATTCTGAAGTTTATGGCAATGAGAAAAATTACAAGAAAAATTGGTTTTGAATAAACAAATTTTCATATTTTTTTTTTTTTAATAGAAAATAGTATATAAATGTACATATGATTCCTTATTTGAAAAAAAGTACCTTTAGTCGAAGGGTTTATTTCCATTTTATCGATTTTTCATTTATTGCTATACTTTTCAGAAGTTTCGTTAGAATTCTCCCATAAAATTTCGTATTTTTTTTTTCTTTCTAAAAAATCAAATTTATTCAATAATCATGATGTTAAGCTCTTTTTGTGGTGCAGTCAAAACTTAATAGAATTACATTAAAAAAAATGCAAACTTATGCGCTTTTCAAGAAGTAATTATATATTTCTGCCAATTATAGTTTGGCTTATTAACGGCTTGAATTTGTTGAAAATTTTCTTAATCTGGGAATTTTTCTAGCCAACAAATTAAACTTTGTTTCGCACATTACCATAATATTTTCTTAGTAAGACCTATATTAGAATATGGCTCTATTATCTGGGATCCTTATTATAATATTCATATTCAGCGTATAGAGTCTGTACAAAAACAATTTTTACTCTTTTGTCGGCGTGGTTTTCCTTGGAATCCTGAAATTAACCTTCCATCATACATTGATTGAGATTTAAATAAATAAAATTACCAACTCTATATGCATAGTGGAAGAACTATGCTTAATGTAACATTTATAATCAATATAATTAATGGTGTAGTTTGCTCCGAATTCCTTGTAAATGATGTTACTTTTAATGTTCCTCAATGATTTTTACGCCATTTCAAGTCAGTGTATGTCAAACATGTTAGAACTAATTGTACCCAAGCTGACTCATGAAAACGATTATATTGTGAATTTAACAATCTATATGAAATAATTGATTTTTGTTTTACAACAAATGTAATTAAACATGAAATAGTTAGTTTATTAAATAATTAATATTTTATACTCTTTGCTAATCGATTGTTATTATTCATATAATTTTTAAAAGGTCTGTAAGGATTTAATCCATTGACTTAATAAAATAAATAAAAACAAGTAAGAAAGTATAGTCGGTCAAGCCCGACCAAATAATACCCTACACCCAGTATATGTATAAAACAGTTTTTCAGAAATGGGCGTTATATCGGAAAATTTAACCTATTGTGGACCGATCATCCAAAACTTTAATGTCATGATGTCTGTGAATATACATATTTAATTATATGTGTTAAACTTTATCTCGATACAAATACTTTTAAAAGATTTATGAAGGGTAAAGTGAATTACGGAGAGGGTCTTATATTGGAGTTTCGAATAATTATGGACCGCTCATTATAAAATTAGGTGTCGTTATTTCTGTATATAAGAAACTTATTTTTGTCAAATTTTATTTGGATACCAAAATGTTTTAGAAATTTCTGATCGTTAAAGTAATTTTCGAAAGTGCGACTTATTTGGGAGCTACGACTAATTATGGACCGATCATAATAAAATTGCACCGTATTATTTGTATACATATGAAATATATTTGGGTTCAATATTATTTGGATAGCGACATTTTTAAGTGAGCTACGCTCTTTAAAGTGATTTTCGGAAGTGGGCCTTATATGCGACCTACGACTAATTATGGACCGATCTTCACAAAATTTGTAGATGTGATTTGGCTTCATTTACCACATATTTGTGGTGAAATTTGTTGGGATACTTGCATAATTAAAACAATTATTATCATTAAACCCCAATTTTGGGAGGACATTTGTATGGGGGCCAGGTGAAGTAATGGACCGATTTCCAGCAGTTTCAATCCCATCCATCCTTGGGCCGAAAAATATCACGTACCAAATTTTATCGAAATATCTTCAAATTTGCGACCTGTACTCTGCGCACAAGCTTTACATGGACAGCCAGCCAGCCAGACAGACGAACGGACGGACGGACATCGTTAAATCGACTCAGAAAGTGATTCTGAGTCCATCGGTATACTTTAGGGTAGGTGTTGGACCAATATTTCTGGGCGTTACAAACATCATCACAAATACAATATACCCTCCCCACTATTGTGGTGTAGGATATAAAAATCATGTTACCAAATGAATTTGGTTTCATAAAGTTACTTTCATAATTACAAAATTTATATCAACAGACATTGCACTATTGTATATAGCATTGCTTTCCATGTCCTAAAGGGGGGTTTCAACAAAAGTTTTGATATTTTTTCATGTTGAAATACCAGTAGTAGAAGCTTTGACAATTGCTACAAGGAATTCAAGAATTCTGCAATTCCATATGAAATTGTTGAATCTGTAAAAGCTACATTTTGTAAAATTCGGGATATTTTCAATCAATATTATCGTCCTTGTGCTATTAAGAAGTTGGTTGATAAAATTGCCACATTTAGGCTTGTTGAAATCCAATTGCAAACCTTTGCATGCGGAACGTGTCACTGTATCGTTGGTCTCACGTAGAAAGGCCCTAACTCTCAATTTTTTCGAAATTAGTTTTTTTTGCGATTCCAATGCATTTAACGCAAATACACCTCCTCACAAAAATGTATTGCAATAGTGTAAAAAATAACGCTTTTATAAGCAGTTGTACAAAAACAGTTACATGTAGAATATTACAGTTTCTATTATGTTTTTACCTTCTCCTGTAAAGTTTCAAATATGCACGTTAGGGCCTTTCTACATGAGACCATCGGTATGCTGTTATGTGGACTTGGAGTTTTATTAAACTACTTTTTTTTCGAAATTTCAACTGGAAATGTGGTTATCGTAAATGGATTATTTTATGGAGAGATGTTGACATCAAAATTTTGGAATATCACTGAGATGTGATTTCTACAGGACAATACCCACACAATGCATTTATTGCAAACCATATTTACCAATCGCATAATTTTACGAAATTCTCCTTCTAGTTCTAAGTTATAGCTACAGTCTATAAATAGCCATTCGAATTGATTGCAGCCTTAAAACTCAAAATCCGTGACGTTATGTGAGTAAAAATGTTAATCAAATAATCGTTGTATGTTCCGGCTGGACATCTATCCGATACCATTTATCATTTATTATTGTCAAATCTAACTCTTTTTAATACAATAAACATTTGAAGGATTTTCACATAAATACTTTGTTTTGAATAACAAAGTTCTCTGATTAATGTTTAAGTTTTTACGACTTGTTATCTTCTGTAGTAGTTCGTTGTTTGAAGCAAAAATATATTTTTAATTTATATCTGAAGCTTGTTTTTAAATAGTTGAGTTCAACTTATACAATAATAAGATTGTGAGAGCTTCTCAGTATTAAGAATATCAGGAAATTTATGCATATTAAAGCTTTCTATAACAATTTTTTCCGCATCCATTTGATAAAAGATCATTATGGTTTCTGTTTTCTTTACAATGACTTAATTCACGTCTCTAACAATTCTAGTCCTCTTCCTTTGACCTGAGTTCCTAGCAGTTAACAGTTCGCGCTTGTTAGACAAAAACGTAATTTTTACTTATGTATACCAGCCAAGAGAGTTCTATTTGGAGTAGATTTCAAGTCAGGTCGGTTCAAAAATAGCTGAACACATTGTGTTGACTTATGTGACTAAAGGTACGGTCACACTTGGCAAATATTTACACAAAAAAAAAAAAAAAAAAAAAAAAAAAAAAAAAAAAACGTTACCACTTGCTTTACAACAAATTTGTTTGACGTTGTGTACTTTTACAAGAGTTTTGCAAGATCAAACATCATCAACTAAAATAAGACTAAATATTTGTGTGTCTTGTTCTAAATCAAGGAAGTTTTTTTAGTTCAAAAATATTTTAGTTCTTCTTTTTTGGCAAATATTTGCCAAGTGTGAGCGTACCTTAAGTGGAAAAATCTCTGGATTATGAGGGCTGTAAAAAATCTGCCAATTCATCCGTTTCCTTGCTTTGTGAAACCTCATTAAATTTTTTGTTATTGAGCTCAACATTCTTTGTATTGTTGTAATTAGGAACGTTTTGAACCCTGTGAGTTTTAAGTCCTGCTAAAATGTGAAGATTTCCAGTCTTGCTAGATGTAGCTGGACACATTGTCTGAAAGACCTTTCAACAAAAAGTAAATGCCAAAGATTGTTCTTTTGGGCAATAATAAATATTCTGATATCTGGCTGCTCCATTTTAGCGATTTTCTTTAAAATTAAAAAAAGGTCTAAATAAATCAACTTATGCTCAAAAGTGACAACTTTTCATTGAAAATTGTTTAACTTCTAGCATAACTTCTGAACCCACTGTAATAACATTTTTGAGTTTCAATATAAAAATATAAAGAATATCAAGGGGCAATGACATTTTTTTGTATTCTATATAATTTTCTCGTTGCCTTGCAGCTCAATCCTAAATAGATGGTTTTCCTAATTTTATAAAATTAAATGTTTTTTAAAAGTATGACATATGACAATTATTTAGTTCTTAATATTTAGTTTAAGGTCCTACAGGAAAAAGATTTACTACTACTAATGAAATATTTACCATACATATGTTTTGATACGTTTCTCATTTCATTTGATAAAACGTGACTCTATAAGAGATTCTGACCACTTTCTTAATACTTTCTATAACCAGAGCCTTTGGTGTGGATTTCAAATTTCATGTCACTCAATTTCACGCTACATTATGATTTGTCTCCCTTTCCTACAATAAAACTCCTTACTCAGCTCTAATACTCAGACACTCTCTTTTCAATATTAAATTTCATATTGCACAACATGCGCATTAGCAAGACAAGCAACAAGCAGTATTATATGAATAATATTCAAGCCCTACAAAAGTATTACGAAAAACTGAATCTCACACTCTTACTGAAGCAAACATACACATACATACATACATACATTCGCTTATAATACTTGTTTATAAGAATTTACAAAACAACATGAAAATTCAACAAGGATTCCAAAAAGGGGCCAACAGAAAAAAATGAACGTAGCACAACAGCAATGAATGGTAGTGACAGTGGAAAGGCAGGGAGTAACAACGTGTTGCTTCACAACGACTACAATGAGCAAACAACAACAGAAAAAAAAGAAAGAAAGAAAGCAAGAACAAAAAAATAAAAAATAAAAGCAAAGAAATGAAATATGTATAAAGTACAGAATACACATACAAATACAAACAAGTAAACTGTTGAACGACAAAGAGACGCCTAAAAATATGCAAAAGAATAAAATTCAAACGAAACGAAGGATTTTTTAAATGAGAAGATGTTTGTTTTTTCTTTCTTTTAATTTCTTTTCTTCCATGTATGTATGTATGCTTGTATGTATGCTTGTATGTATGTGTGTATGTGTTTCTGTTGGTCTTTTCTCATGCTCATTTCATACAGTACTATAGTTTTATTTTATTTTATGAGTTTAAGTGTGTTTGTGTAACAATGTCAGCATATGGGGTCTTCGGATGTTGCTTTTCATTCACATGTTTTTATTTATTTTATTTTTTTTTACTTGTATGACTTCTTTGCAACGACATGACAGCAGACATTCAGAGCCACCATCAGCCTGAAAACGTTTTGGTGGACGTACGTTAGTGGGTTAGGAAGTTGCAAAAGGAAAATTTTTAGCAGAAAGCATAAACCTAAAAGCAGCCCCAACAAACATACGACCGACACAAACGACAATATATTGTAACTATATTAATATTTTATGCTTGATTTTCTAAGAAAAAAATGGAATATGGGTCGCTGTTTATACTGTTTCTAACGCACTCGTATTTATGTATAAGATTTCTTGGTATTGTAACTTGTTTGTTTATTTGTTTCTTACAAACATAGACAAACACAGCTCTACTACTAATACATACTTACATACACTTATTAATGTTTGTTTGTTTGTTTGTGCGTGTGTTCATAGATTATTTACGTTTTTGTAAAATGTTCATTTATATATTGGTTTTTAGTTAGTTTGCACATTGGACAGCAGGAAACAGTTTCCTTGCAAAAGGTATCGTAACTGTGACTTGTCAAACACACTACAGTTTCCTTTTATTGTAAAAATATAACAATAATCGGTTGTATCACATGGATTTTGATGTGTGAAATTGTATTTTTTTATTTTTAAACCTTTTTTTGATTTTTTAAACAATATGTACCGGCTCTTGCCTCATAATGTTCAGATTTTATATTACAACTGAACAACAGTGAAATACATTGTTTTTTATAGAATGATTCAATTAGAGGTTTTTTAAATTTTGTTGTTTTCATTTTTAATTTTTCATTTTATTTTTATGCAGTATTGTTTGACAATTCGTTATGGAAAGACTCATTACGTTTTATTCAACTGTATTACGAAAATCAGCATTAGTAATGTCTTTGTTACACTTCGAACAACATATGATATGCATCATCAAACCTTTCGAGTCCATCATTGTTAACAAACACCATTCGCTAATTTAAGTCTCAGTGTAGTGTAATGACGTAAAAATGTAAGGAAATTCTATTTCTTACAGATTCATACATTACGGTGTTGCGTTACTTTACATCTCCATAACCATTTGCATTACTTTAGACATAACAATATCCATCAGCTGTTTTTTACTGTTGCAGTTACATTCCATTACCGTCGGCTAACTGAGGCTTAACTCTCGTAATTTGTGACTTAACGGCAGCACTACTATTATAGAGTGACTAATCGATAATTCGACCTGCCCAATAGACCAAAAATTTGAATGAAATTATTTTAAAAAAGTTAATATCAAAGATTGATATTTCGGACAACAATATAGATTCCATCATTAAGTTCTAAAGGATCTACAGCTATGGACAGAGAAATAGCGCACTTTACTAGTTTAGTAGTGTAACATGTATTTTGGTTTCATTTGTGAAACTCTTTTCCAGAATTTAATGTCCTGGTTGCGGTACATATAGTTGTGCAAAAGACAATCATGCCTTTATATTCTTTTTTGACAGAAGTGTTTTTTTTTCTACTCACACGACCATAAGGCAGATTTACGTTGCGACGGCTTCCTACAAGTCTACTGGAAACATTTAACCCAAATTCCTTATTTATTTCAGTCATTATTATTCTCGATGACTTGAAATTTCTTTAACTATTGCCTTATCTTCACGAGCTGTTATCTTTCGTGGTGGCTCCTTGCGATCTTTCTTTACATTAAGCAAATTTGCATGTGATTTAACACATTTAATGACATCGTAAACCATCTTTCGAGAACATGCAATTATGATCAAAGCGATCCTCTTCCCATTTTAATTGACAAAATTAATGAGCAACAATATTTTTGTTAAATTACACACGATTTTACCACCGAAATTAATATCAATTATTTGTCGAAATAACTGTCAAGTTAACAGGGCGGCAATTGCAACGAATTATTGACAAGGCGAAGTGAAGCTCAAGAATAGCAGAGAATTCCATGTTATTATCATGCTATTTTAAAATATATTACGTTTGGTACGGTGCGCTATTTCTCTGTCCACAGCTTCCATATAACAAATGATTGCCTTAAATTGAATTCTTATCGAAAATTAATAATTTAAATCTTAGGTATTAGCGATAACGTGATTGGTTTTCCTAAACTATAGCAGAAAATCAATTTAATTTAAAGTGTTTGATCTTGAAAAACTAAGTCCGCTTTTACACTTTTCAATTCTAACTCGTCAAGGCAAGGAAAAAGAGATAAAAAAAAAAATAAAAACTTGACGATACTAGTCAATTTTCATATTTCCTTATGTTTTTCTCTTTCATGCATGTTTATTTGCGTGAAAAAGTACGAAAATTAAATTGACATGTGTGAATGAAATGGCAAGTTCAAAAGGGAATTGCACAAAAACTGCTCAGCTAAAACTGAAGAGTGTAAAACAGGACTATCAATAACTTGAACATTTATCTATACTGAATGTAAACTTTGAAAGCACTAAAGATATCTTTGTTTAAAATTAAATGCTGAATGCCTATCATTTCCATAGAACTAAAACACAAAAATCAAAACAAAAACTTTATTTTTCTCAAAAAATTTCTGAAAAAATCATTCAATATTATTATATCATATTGTTTTTGAAAGAACAAGCCTTGGCAATTATAAATGAGAAATAATGTCGAACAAATTTCTACCACAATCACGCATACATTACCATAATTTTACTTTACCATAATTGGCCATAGCTCCCATATAAGGACCACACCCGAATCGACTCAAAACTTTACACAGATCATTTACATATACACAAAAATCATATAATGAAGTACAAAAAAATCCTTCACTAAACCTCTTGAAGGGTACTTTCAATGTTTTGTAATTGTTATTACATACATTTGAAACTTAATACAACTTCTACTTTACTTTGTTACCCTAATTTCTGTTCCCTTCAAGCCACTGTGCATTGTACATGGTCTGTAATAATGTCTATTTAGATGAGTGAGTGCATGTGTGTATTTCTTGTAACGACAATGATGACGTTGATAATGTTCGTTGTGAATCACAGTGATTTAGAAAAATAAAGCTCAAAAGCCAAATAACAAACAGCAAAGGAAAGAAGCAAACAACAATAATAACAACAACAAAAGTGTTGTATTATTATGTAGAAAATGCTTTATTTTATGTCTTACGACTGACTACGAGTTTATTATGAGCAGATGACTGGCTGATTGGTTGGATGCTTGGTTGGTTTGATGGTTGCCTAGCTGGCAGGCAGGCATTCAGTCAGTCAGATTGTCAGTACACACTGAATGCATAGAAGGATAAATGAATTGAGATGGATATGTGATATCTAACAGATGCTTGATGTTTATTTTTCAAGTAAAACAACAAGAGCCGATTCAGCAGCAGCAAACAAATTGTTTACGAAATTCTTGTTTTTTATACAAAATAATGGCATTTCAACACTATGCTTTTGTAACAAACACACAAACACACATAAAAGTGCACAAATACTTTAACACACAATATACCTACGCGTATGTACATATGTTCATATATCATTCATAGATAGACCAACGCACAGTGGCGCCATTTGAGTTTTTTCGTTGCAAAAATCATATCTTTTGAAACGAATATGATAATTGAACAGTTTAAACAGCATATGATAGATAACTGTTCAGCCTATGAAATGAGCTACGCTTTGTAGGGGCCTACCCTAGGGGGCAACCATGTCTTTTTAACCTTTTTTACCTCTAGAAGCCAAACGGGCACGTACGGGCAGATAAAACCTTTTGAATTATGTAAAGAAATAATCAAAGAACAGGTTTTGCAAATATGGCAAATATACAAAAATACACATTTTTTTTATTTCCCGTTAAAGTTGAAAAATAGTGAAAAAACGGATAGTTTTTAAATAGTGATTTACCAGGAGAAACACAAAGCAAACAGGTAATTTTTTTTTATCATTATATATTTAATAAATACATCAATCAATACAAAGAAAAAATATGGCGATTCGTTACCTATTTTTCGTGATATTACACCTGAAATCGCAACAAATTGACTAAAAATTGTGTTTTTTTTTTTTTTTTTTTTTTTTTTTTTGAAAACCGAAAGTCGGTCAACTTTGAACGGTTATGTCTTCTAAACTAAAAATGTGATATTATTAAGAGTGGCATATTTGAAATCGTTGAAAAGTTTCCTATAACATGGGTTTATTCAAAACTTCGTCGGCGCTCATGAACATTTTGATTTTTGCAACCTCGTTTGCTCTACGGGCGCCACTGTGCAACGCATTGGTATATAATCTCCTAAAATGCAAAAAGTACTAAATCAAACTTTGGTAATTGAGAATTAGATGCTTCTGGATAACTGTTGAATTCAAAATCTGTTATATTATATTTCAGAATAATTTTTTTTTTCTTTTGCATTTAACTCAGATAGGTAATTTTGCATTTTAGTTAACTAAATGTAAATATTAATATTAATAAGTATTTTTTTCTTGTACTTAAGTTTTATATACATACATACAAGCATAAATAAAGGGTGTTTTTTAAATGTATAGAATTTTTAATTAGCAACACTTTTTTAACTGGCGGCCATTTTGTTAGCTGTTTGATTACTGACTTTTTTGTTCATCAATTGAACAATCATGATGTGTATGAGTTGTGGTTTCAACAAGACGGCACAACATGTCACACAGCCTGTGCCACAAGGAAACGTTTGGTAACCGTTTGGTAAGTTTCACGTTTCGGACCCATGAATTGACTTTGAAGATGGTGAGATATGTGAAGTAGCTAGTCAAGGCCGATAAGCCTGAAACAATTGACCAACTGTAGGACAACATTCGCCGCGTTATTTTTCGAATAAAGTAAATTTCATGTCAATTTCAAAAAATTGTCTTTGTTTTATTCCCCTTCAGAAATAATAAGTAGTGCAGGACTACTGTTCGACTACTCGCCAAGCGATAGCGACTATTCTCTCTTCATTTCCCAGTTAATGCTTTCAAGTGCTGATTTTAACATTGGACTGTCAAACGAAAACCAGCACTCGCCTTTTTATCGCTTTCAGAGTAGTCCACGAGTGCAGACTTTGGGAGTACCTTTCCAACAATCGCCTTTGAAGCAATCCACGAGTAGGTAGTTTGTTGGTAAATTGGTATTGAGCAAAATTAAAGAATACAGATTTTTTTTTAATATGTTATAACGTGTACGTTTATGTTCAATTATTTATTTAATGAGGTATTAAAATATGAAATGGAAAAAACGCATTTTATTAGGTTTTTTATCACAACCAAAAAAACTTATAAAATAAAATCTAATTTATTCTTGCACTTAACTGAGCGGGATTTTCTTTGGCCTCTTGCTTGCTCTTTAGTTTGTATTTTTTATTCTTTTCGTGGTAGAGTGCGGCTTTTAATTTTTTTTCTGGTCGTTCATCAGAGAGTGCATCTGAAAAACAAATATAAAGTCACTGAAAGTCTATTGGAAGCTTTTTAACATATACATAGCGGTTATAGCATCGTACACATTTTTAAAATCTTTCAACCCCTTTTTACCCTGAACGCCTTCAACGTTAAGCACATGACAATTTCTCGACCAAGAATTTGGCCAAGATTTTTGCATATATCGCCTTTTATCAGCGATTTTATGTAGCGAACCTGCAAGAGTTGAGGTTATATTGAAGTTTATATTTTCTATAATCTGTTAATTACTTACATACTCTAGCTCATGATCGCTGAAGTTAAAGGGAAAATCTGCATAACTGTGTCGATGGCCTTGTTTTTATCTACAAGTTGATTTAACAACACTTTATGTTCGGCAAGGATCTCGTATATTTTTATATTTTACTGATGTGTAAGCGCTGCACAGCCATCACACTTTGAACCATCTAAAATGCAATATTATTAGTATAAGCTTTAAAAAATGTTTACAGTCGTATTACCTCACCAGTTGTCGAAAAGAGTTTTATTTTGGAGGCCATTGTACTTTATATTTTTTTTAATAAAGAAATTTCCTACACATTTTTTTTTTTTTTTACAAATTAACATAAATTTCACAATCAAACAATTGTTGACAGCTATTAACAGCATTGCCATATTATGTATATTTTGGTAGTGTTGCCGGCTTAAAAAACGAGTATAATATTTGCGAGTAGTCTATCTGTACTAGCCGCCCATCTATAAATCGTATTCATTGCCACTACTGACTTTTATTGCAGTACAGCACCGCTCGCCAGGCGTCAATAACTCTACCTTCTTCTGCAGGGTCCATTTCCAAGTTCTATACATCTAAAAAAAAACACCCTTTACATAAGTTATTTGTTTTATTTTTGCACTTTTTATTGGTGGCATTTATTATTACCTTGACGAAACATTGTATGTGATTGCGAAGTACTTCACTGAGAAATGCTACAACAACAACAACAAAAAAGCAAAATAAAAAAATATTTCTATGAAACGTCAAACAAATTCCAACACCCATATGTGCGTACCCGTACATACATACATATGGTTTTATAGCAACAACTAAAAACATCTCAAAATCAAAGTTAATGACTTAAAGACTTGTAGTGGGCTTGATGGTGGTTCTAGTGGAGTTGCTGGAATATTTTTTCATTTTACTAAAGCTTTTGATTTAGTAGATCATGAAATAATGATACAGAAATTAATGAAATATGGTATTCAGGGACGAGAACTTTTATTGTTTAAAAATTATTTCGTTAATAGAAAACAATATGTTAATATAAACAACACGGACAGTTGTCTTGGTTCTGTTGTTTATGGTGTACCGCAGGATAGTGGATTGGACCCTCCTTTGTTTTCTATATATTTAAATGATTTAAAAAATTTAAATTTAGATGGGCAACTTTTTATGTTTGCAGATGATGTGTGCTTGTTTTACCCCTACAAGTATGATTTATCACTTAAAACAAGAATTGAAAGAGATGCCGCTTTAATATTTGAATTTGCGCGATTAAATCGATTAGTTCTTAACCCTGCTAAAACCAAATTAATACGCTTTAGACCACATGCTTTAAGTATAAATAGTGATTTCAACGTGTTTATTAATGGAAAAGCTGTTCACGAATCCCATTCCATTAAGTATTTGGGAATCACATTGCAAAGTAACTTGTCATGGGATTTACATATAACCGACTTGAAAAGGAAAATAGCTCCAGCAATTGGGATTTTATTTAAATTAAAAAATAAACTGGATGTTAAATCAAGAATGATGATATTTCAATCATTGATTCAATCGCATTTGAATTACTTAGCAATTATATATGCTTACAATAAAAATAACATTTCACTGAAATCGCTTCAATGCATGCAAAACAAAGCACTAAAAATTGTTTACAAACTACCAATTCTAAATTCAACTGTCACATTCTTCAAAGATAAAGGGTGTTTTTTTTGAGAGATATAGAACTTCGAATTGAAATAAAACACAAGAAAATCGTTTTAATGACCTACAATTTGGCTTTATTGGAAGGATAATTTTATGCCATTAATGTTTAAATATGATTTCAGGCATGTGGCCGCCGCAGCTGGCTCGAATAAAGCCAATTCTACAGGTCCAATTTTCAACCACTTTTTCGAGCATATGGGGCCGTATGTCGACAATAACGCCACGAATGTTGGCTTCCAATTCCCCTAACGTTTCTGGTTTGTTGGCGTAGACGAGCGACTTCACATATCCCCAAAGAAAATAATCCAATGGTGTCAAATCACACGATCTTGGTGGCCAATTGACAGGTCCATTCCGCGAAATTATGCGCTCATCGAATGTTTCCTTCAATAAATCGATTGTGGCGTGCGCTGTGTGGAACCACAACTCATCCACATTCATGCCATCCAATTCGGGAACAAAATAGTCGGTTATCATGGCTCTATACCGGTCTCCATTAATTCGGGTCCTCTTCAACACTTTGCTCTACAGCGGCAATTGTTTCTTCGGTGCGCACTGTTCGACGTCTCTGCTGATGCGAATTATCACATAGAGTAAACGATCCATGGTTAACCGATTTAATTGCTCTGATGGACGATTATGTCGACCATAAAATGGACGGAGCTTGCGGTAAACTTCGCGAACTGAACCGTTATTTTCGAAATAAATTTGCACGATTTGCAAGAGTTGTTTTTTTTCAACTTGTTCATGATGAAATGGCAAACCAGACTGAACATAAATGACATTAGAGTTGCCAGATTTGATCACAAAATGCCAGTTTTATCTCTTTTCGAAAAACAAACCTGTAAAAAAAACACCCGTTATAAGCAAAACAATTTTACCAATTTATGGATTGCATGAGTATCAGGTGTTAATGTTTGTTTTTAAATGCATTAACCATATCGGTCAGCAAAGCATGACATTTTCTCAACAGCAATTTAGTTTTAACACACGAAACAGAACAAATTTAAGAATTCCTCGATGTAGACTAGAAACTACCAAGCAACGTATTGATTACGTGGGTGCTGTAAAATTCAATAATTTACATGCAGATTTGAAGTCAATTATTCGAATTTTACGATTTAAATCGTCTTGTAAACAACATTTATTTAACAACATCGAAACGCTTTTGTAATTTTTATTTTTTGTAAAACAGTTTTTATACATATTTTTTGTAATTTAATAATCTTAACTTTAAGTTAAGTCTTTTATTTGTACTTTTGAAAATTAATTAATTTGCCAACTTGCCTTAATAATGCCTTACGGCGCTGAGGCCGAAATTGAAATGTATTTGTACAAATAAATTTTTTCTGTAGAAAAGTTTTTTCTATATATAAAACAAAAAAAAAAAAAAAAAAAAAAAAAAAAAAAAAAAAAAAAAAAACTTATTTTCATTAATTTATTTTCACCTCAGTTGACATTAAAGTTTGTTACCGTAATAATTTGCCAGAATTATTTTGTGCAATGAACATACTCCTTGAGTTAATAAAGGATCTTGTAGCTACCAACTAACCAAGTGTTATTCAAAGGCTTTTATTACGAATAATTTCTTTAAGGGAAATGACTAAAAAATGTATTAAAATTTGAAAATTTGTTTTATATTTAATTAGTAATCCAATAAACAATAAATTACTGGAGATGCTTTTTAAATTAGAAATGATCTTAATTTTATAAGAATATCAAATGTTCGTGCATAGGAGAAAATTTTTTATATTTTTTTTTTCAATTATTATTAATATCACAATAAACTTAAAATTACTCCAGTCAGTTCCTTATAAAAATTACATTTAAATTTTTCTTTTAAATCACGCAGCCGTATGAGTTATATTATTTAATCATAATAAGTATACGAATAATTAGTTATTGTTGGTCACATGTTGGTAGCATGTTGCTAATAATCAGCGCAATCAAAAAAAAAAAAAAAATCTGCGGAAGAGTTTTCCCTTTTTATTTTTTTAACATTGAATTTGAATAGGAAACATTTTTACCTTGGACTGTTCTCACAATTATATTTAAAAATTAAGTTCTTCTTTCTACAACTTTCCAAATGGAAATTGAGGAAATACAATTTGAAGTTCAGAAATCCAAATAAATGTTGAGAAATTACAAATTTTTTATGAGATTTGAAACTCAAAATCGTGTTATCTATATATTCTATCAGTCTAATTCATAAAAACTTATCAAGTGTTTATAACAGTGTAATAAAGCAAATAGCCATAGAAAATTTGCTTTATAAGCCTGTTATAAACCTTTGACAAGTTTTATGAATGAGGGGGTATATATGTATATTAAAATGAATGAATGTATGTATGTATGTATGTAACGTATGGACTCCAAAACGGCAGAGCCGATTTAATGAAATTTTCACAGCATGTTACTGTGACTCTGGAAGGAATAATAGGCTATATCGACAGCTCAATTCCAAAACATGCTATGTCGAAAAAGTGAGTTTTGCAGGAAAAGCTCCTAAAGTTTACAGGCGCTATCTAAAAAACCATATGCGGTAGAACTTTGTTGTTTGGACTAGCCAATCACAACCAAAATTTGACAGAATTTTTTTTTTTTTTTTTTTTTTTTTTTTTTTTTTTTTTTTTTTTTTTTTATACATTTAATTTATTTATTGAATCTTCAGAAATGAAATGACAATAAGTTTTCGAATCTTAATACTAAAAGAAAATAATAAGTCCAGCCAGTGCTAGACAAAATATTATGATACTACAAAAAATTTATATCCACTGATCCAGTCATCTGTTAAAGCAAGGGTATCCCTCCTTCTCAACCGAACATGGCCAGTAAAGTTAAGGATGTCTCGTGCAAGTGGGTTTGGATGCTGACATATTTTGAGGCGTGTTTTGTAAATTCGACTTTCACCAAAGGAATGCCTAGATCTTTGTGGATTCGAGAATTTTTAACATACCATGGAGCTGCAGTAATTGTACGTAGAATCTTATTTTGACCCCTTTGAATTTTTTCAATGTTGGATGCTGAGGCAGTACCCCATAATTGAATTCCATAACACCAGATTGGCTTTAGAATTGCATTGCACAACAAAAGTTTGCAATCCAACTTTAATGTAGAATGCTTTTAATCTTATCTGGGTAAGTTTTGCGTCGATATGAGACTTCCAAGTTAAACGACGATCGAGGTGGATTCCGAGGTATTTGACTTCATTGTGTTGCGGGATAATTTGATTATTTATTCTGATGAACGAGCATGTATCTTTTCGCAATGTGAAAGTTATATGAATACATTTCTGTTCGTTAACCCTGATTTTCCAAAGCTCAAGCCAATTCTCTAGTTTATAAACATAATTCTGCAAGTTCTGTGATGCTATTTGATGGTCCTTATGAACGCTAATAAAGGCTGTATCGTCTGCAAAAGTTGAAGTATGTATTATGGGGTCTAACGGCATATCGGATGCATAAATCAAATATAAAGTTGGACCCAGTATGCTACCCTGGGGTACTCCTGCTTCAATTGGCTGAGCGGGGCTTAAAAAATCGCCTTCTTTGATTGTAAATTTGCGACCATATAAATAACTTTCCATGAGTTTATGGGTGTTAGCAGGCAGAGTTAATTTTATTTTGTGCATTAAACCGTCATGCCAAACTTTGTCGAACGCTTGCGACACATCAATGAAAAGGGCGGAGCAGTATTTTTTCTCTTCAAACGACTGTCTTATCACATTTACCAATCTGTGTGTTTGTTCGATTGTACTGTGTTTAGCTCTGAACCCGAATTGGTGATTTGGGATACATTGAGTGTCGTTCAGAATTGGAATCAACTTAGCCAATAACAATTTTTCAAACAGTTTTGAAATTGTCGGCAGTAGACTAATTGGCCTATATGACTCTACTTTAGTGGGGTCCTTCCCTGGCTTAGGAATCATGGTAATCATAGATACCTTCCAATCTGCAGGATAGTATTCTAGGCGTAAAATAGCATTAAAAATAAATAGGATAATTCTTTTAGCTACACGAGGTAACTCCACAAGCATTTTGTTGCTGATTTTATCCATACCTGGAGCTTTTTTAAGATTCAGAGTACCAATAGCGCTTTGAACATCATTAAAGCTAAGTCTTAGAGGTACAGGAGGTCTAATAACGAGTGGAGGCAAATCAGATGCATTATTTGAGTTGTTTATAGTAAACACTTTTCTCAAATGATTAACAAATAAAGTCCCCTTCTCGGAATCATTTCTAGCCCAGTCACCAGTCGGATTTCGCAGAGGAGGTTTTCCTCTAACTGGTCTTTTTAAACCTCGTGCCGCCTTCCATAACGAATAGTCAGATTGTGGGGTACTATCAAGACCCTGACAGAATTTAAGTTGAAAAAATCTAAATTCAAAAACGAAAAAAAAAATTAAAAACATGCTAAGTCGACATAGCATGGTTTGGAATTGAACTGTCGATATGAAGTTTTGATTGTAATGGGTGTCCCAACTAGAACGCAACATTAAAAATGGTGTTCGTTATCGTGAAATGATAACCAGTTTATTCTTGCCTAGAATTGAAGAAATGAATGTGGAGGGCATGTGGTTTCAACAAGACGGCGCCACATGTCATACAGCCAGAGAAACAATTCAATTGCTGCTGTGTTATTTTCGAGACCAGAATTGGCCGCCTAGATCGTGCAATTTAACACCTTTAGATTTTTTTCTTTGGGGTTTTTTGAAGTCGATGGTTTACGCGAATAAGCCGACGACGACTCAAGCCTTAAAAGAGGAAATTGCAGAAAGGTCATTGAAAATTTCATTAAAAGATCGCGTGTGTGCCAGCAAAGCCGAGGCGGCCATCTGCATGATATCTTATTCCATACATAACCTCATTATGTCTACTTTACGATATAATAAAGTTTCACGATTTTTTTTTTTTAAATATCTGTGTTTTATTTAAAATTTAAAAATTGCGTTCTAGTTGGGACACCCTTTACAAACGGGGGTGGCACCGCCCATATAACCCAAAAATTTAAATCGCCATATTTTGGGAATTTTTTGACCTACGTCAACTATATGTGGTACAATTGGTATTGGCATAATTAGGAATACGTAACAGGAGAAAAGTGGGTGGGACCACGCCCCTTTTTAGGAAAATTAAAAATCGTAATATAGTCTTAACTACTGGACCGATCGTCATTAAATTTTCACAATAGGATATTCTTACGAAATAATAAATTCTTGACTATGTAAGTGGACAAAGGGGCATGGCCTCGCCCACTGAAATGAATCGCTTTTATGACGCGCTTCAGTATCCTATTATATTTCCATATGAAGAAGATGAATATCACTTTAAAATGCATCAAATCAATCAAGCAACCCGTAAGGCCGTTAATTATCCTGTTGAGTTCTTAAATTCACTAGATGTGCGAAGCACACCGGGTTTAGCTAATGTATTTTAAAAGTAAACAAAAATATTTGAAAAATTGCATGCAAATTTTAATTTCTCAATTACAATTTTTATGTTTTCAATATCGATTTGTCAATTTTAATTTGGATTTCTCATTTTCAATTTGTTATTTGTGAATTTGTTTTTTCTCAATTTGTTATTTCTCAATATAAACTTGGATTTTCGCAAGTTCAACTTGAAAAGATGTAGTTGTTGATTGAAAATAAATCGTAGAAATGTTTATGAAATACAATTAAATTTTATAATATTTTCGAATGATTTCCATAGAAATGAATGCGACTCACTAGACTTTTAACGCAGAGGCATTAAGACACAATATTTTTTTAACACAGTTTTAGTAGAGTTGAAAGTTAAAGCTAAAGCTTTTGAATAAGATCGACTGTAATCAATTGTTAAATTCGTTTAACAAAGTTGTGAACCGTCTCTCAAATATTTAAAACTCAGTTTTTAGAAGTCATATCTACTCTAAATTAAAGAAGGAATACAAGTGCGGAAAATGGGTCGTTGTTCATGTTGATAGTTTTACTTGTGATTCTTTAAAATGGCGATATTCTTATGTGAAAATATCATTTGAGGACAGGCATAGATGTGTGAAGAAATTTTCAGACAATATTGTTCGAACAAGAACATAACATCGACAAGACAAATTTATAACCAGACAAGAAATAGATCTTAACAAACATCTATTAACCTTAATGCGAACAGAGAAGGGGCATATAAAGTTGTTAAGGTAAAATGTTGTCAACTAGAAAATAAAGTTTATATTCATTTTCAGAAAAATACTGTATCCGCATGGCTTGTGAGAACTAATATGAGAACTCCAACTTTAATTTTTGTAGAAACAATAAATAAACTTTAGGTAAGAGGGCGGTTCGGAAACTTCTCAGCCTAGCACAGAAAGAGAATAGTTAGTTTATCAAAAACATTTTTATTTTTCAATATATTTAATCTCCTGAAACTTCAGTACACTTAGTCCAACGCTTATCTAGCAATTCTAACCCTTGATTAAAATTGTTTTCCTCAGGGTCTTAAAAATAGTGGTTTACAACTGTAATTGCATCTTCATTTGAGGTAAAACACTTGTCAGCTGGAAATTATTTTAGATTTGGAAACTGGTAAAAGTCACTGGAACCTAAATCAGGAGAATAAAGTGGGTGGTCAAGCAACTCGTACTAAAACTGTTTGATTTTAGCCATTGTTAAAACACTCTTGTCGAATTTTTACATTTAATTGATCCAAAATGTTGCAAAAGTTCGCTGAATTTATTGTTTTACCCTTTTGCAAATAGTCAATCAATAAAATACCTTTCAAGTCCCAACAAACCGCTGTTATAACATTACCAGACGTTTGCATTGTTTTTGCCTTCTTAATCTTAATCTATTTTATTAACATCTACTTTATTTTTCTTAAAACGATCCAAACAAGCTTGAGAAATTTTCGTTCTTATGCATTTTTAACAAATGCGGATTTGTTGGGATTTTGCAATTGTCATCCCAAATTCTAGGAAATCATTGGCACAAAAGTATATTTCATCGTAAAGCTTGTAAAAAACATTTATTTCCACTGAAAGGATTCACTACTAAATTAAAACTAAATATTTGTTGTGTCTTGTTCGAAATAATAAACAAAGTTTTTTTTTTTAATAAATAAACGAGAACAACTATGCATAATTAATTATTATGTCATTGATATTATTTAATATATGTATGTACATTGTATCTCTATAAATATAAAGTAAAATTCATTTTTATTAAAATTTGTTGCATACGCACGATTGATATTATTAAAAATTAGAATTCATCATACGCCCAGGCAGCTAAATTTAATATATTTTTATTGTGGCAATACTTTACTACTGCATAAATTTAAAATCATATTGCATACAAATTAACTGTTGTCTAGGTGACACAGAGCATTCCTCCTGCTCCTGCTGCTGCTGCTGCCGATCCTTACCCACTAATTGCAATTGTTTTGTGGATTTTAATAAGGGCAATTTATAAAGTGAACTGCTAACAAGCAAAAACAAACAAACAAAAAAATTGTACTATAAACATAATTAGAGTTGTATGTTTTGTTGTTACTTGTTGTTGCTGTTGTGTAGGCGTAATTTTTTTTCAATAATTAAATTTTAATTAAAAACTATTGTCACTTGTTGCCATGGTTTTCTATTTTTTATACCCTTCACCATCGTGAGAAGGGTATATATAAGTTTGTCATTCCGTGTGTAATTTCCACAAAAAAATTTTCCGACCCTATAAAGTATATATATTCTGGATCCTTATAGATAGCGAAGTCGATTAAGCCATGTCCGTCTGTCTGTCTGTCTGTCTGTTGAAATCAGTTTTTTGAAGTCCCCAGATATACTCGGGATCCAAACCTTCAATAATTCTGTCAGAAGTGCTTTCGAGAAGTTTGCTATTTAAAATCAGCAAAATCGGTTTAGGTCAACCAGAGTTATGAACCAATATGTGAGACCACCTCCATAAAAATTTGATACTTTTCGTTCATTTTATTGCAATATTTTGAAATATATTGCAGATAATACCATGAAATTTTGTATACGTTGTTTTTATGATAAAAGAGGAAAGTGTGCGGAAAATAGTAAGAATCGGTCCATGATTTCTTATAGCCCCCATACAAATATATATATTCCCGAAATATGGCTTAATGATAAATAAATGCCTATAAAATTGGAATATCAAGACAAAATTCAGCAAAAATAAGTTTTATGCAAAAAGAAATCGCAAAACGAAATTTTTTTTAGTTCGCTCCATGTTTGACCATAGACCCCATATAAAGTCCACTTCCAAAATTCACTTAAATACGTATAAAACAGATATAAATAACATTAAACGGCTAAAATTTGACATAAATACTCTTTATAGGCAAGTAAATTATTGTACCAAATTTTATGGTGGTCGGCCCAGAAATGGTCATAGCTCCCATACAAGGATCACATCTGAAAAAGACATTTTTCCCTATATATATTGTATAAATATCGGTGCCGACTCAAAACTTTGCACAGATCATTTTAATATATACAAAAATCATCCCACAAAATTTTGTGAATTTCGGTCTATTTTTAACCGTATGCCCCATATAAAGCCCTCTTCCGAAAATCACTTTAATACTCATAAATCTCTTATAAATAAGGGTACCAATCCAAAATTTTACACGGATCATTTACATACATGCCTAAATCAAACTGCTGGATTTTGAGAATATCGGTCCATATTTGACTATATCCCTCATATAAGGTCCACTACCGAAATCCACGTTAATACTAATATATATCTTATATATACCGTTATTATGTTGAAATTCGACGTGAAATATCCTCATATGCATGAAAATAATTGTTGCAAAATTTAAGAAGATCGGCCCATAATTTGTCATAGCTGCCATATAAGAACCATTTCCAAAAAACAAATAAATTCGGGTCAAAAAATATTCTTTTCGGATTTAACCCATATTCGGTCCACATTTTATAATCATGATATATATCGTTGGAAAGGTATTTTTAATACCTTTTATTTAGTGTATTAGAAATTATCAAGCACCCAGTAGTTCCCGAGATATAGGCCTATATATTTTCAACTTTACAAGCCCGCCCCCTCGAAAATAGGCGTGACCGCCAACAAATTTTTTTTTCCTGGTATCTCCTCTAAAAGCCCTATTTAATTTTGTTTTTTTTTTTTTTTTTTTTTTGAGCAAAATCACTAAAACCGAATTGTACCCCTTTTTTTTACTCTGTTTGTTAAATTACACGGAAGATTATTATGAACATCAGACAGACTCTGTAAATTATAGTAAGAATTGGTAATTAAATCAATTAAAATGGTAAAAATTTGACAACATTTCCAAATATTTAACATAAATTATGTTGGTCGTAAAATTGTCTTTCAAACAATATATCAAATAATAATGAAATTTGCACTAAGACTGAATAGAAAACACAGAATTAGGATATTCTAGTCTAGTGTAGTTTCTGTATTTCTTATTACACTTAGGTGAAGGGTATTTAAGATTCGGCACAGCCGAATATAGCACTCTTACTTGTTTTATTAAAAAATTTTAATCGAAGTTCATTTTCAAATAAATTGTATACACTACATTTATTTTTGTATATTTCTGTTATATGTTTTACATAGCCTTCCGTTGGAGAGCATAAATGCAAAATCATACACAAATATTTAAAGAGACACTAGCAAAATGTAATGCATTTTCTGGCCTGCTAAAGCCGTCATCAGCATTCTTTGTGTTTAAAAGTGTTTTATTTTCAAACCTTGTATATTTAACTTTTTTTTATAAATTAAATGAGAATTATTAATACTCGCAAGAGGAATAATAAGTCCCAAACAACCGTTGCCATAACCTTACCAGCCGCTTGAATTGTTTTTGCCTTCTTTGGGCACTTCCTCCAGCTTCAGTCTTGGATTGTTCTTTTGTTCCTGGAGTATAGTGGTGGATCCATAACTCATCAACAGTTAAAATCCATTTTATTTTTCTTAAAACGACCCAAACAAGCTTGAGAAATTTTCATTCTTATGCGTTTTTAACAAATGCGGCATCCATCTTGCAAAAAGCTTTTTCATCTGTAGTTCTTCATGCAAAATTAAATGGAGTGGATCGTTTGAGATGCCCACGATATTGGCTATTTAACGCACTTTTATTCCTCGATCATTTAATACCATATCAAGCACTTTGGC
Organism: Bellardia pandia; assembly: GCA_916048285.2. Lineage (NCBI taxonomy): Eukaryota > Metazoa > Arthropoda > Insecta > Diptera > Calliphoridae > Bellardia > Bellardia pandia. The sequence goes on from OU696533.1 coordinate 13,646,534, forward strand.
TAAGATTTCTGTTGTTGCTGTTTTTGGACGTCCACTAATTGGACGTCATCCTCAATGCTTGTACGACCACGTTTGAATTCAGCAACCCAATTTTTTACTCTGGCATATGAATATTTCTCATATACTGATGAATTTGTTGTCCCGATAAATCTTTTTTATTTAAATATTTAATGAAAACACGAATTTTAATTTTTCTATTGTAAATAAAAAATCGCGAATGCGTCTTTTTTGAACACCTGTTTCTATATGAAGGAGTTACCAGATCGAAAAGATATTTAACGTGTGTTCATAGCACAGATGGAAGTTTCCAAAACTTCTGTTTATACCGCGCTTTCTGTTCTAGGCTAAGAAGTTTCCGAACCGCCCTCGAACTTCACTATAATTTAGTATTTTTGAAAAACTTACTCTTATTTTAAGCTTAACAGAAAACCGCACTTTATTATGTCGCGGAGATTTTTTGTGCAATATTTTTCAACAGAGTTGTCAACTTTGAAAGTTAAAAACGCACCAAAATGGAGAAAAAACCGTGCCATTTAAAAAAACTGCACCAAGTGTAGAATTTCATTTTTATTTAAAATGTTTATTAAATTAATTTTAAACAATGTTATTTTTCAGTTAATAATCTAAAAAGTAAACTGTTTTTTGTATTAAAAATATAACAAAAAAAAAAAAAAAAAAACAAGTAAGAATGCAATATTCGACTGTGCCGAATCTTAAATACCCTCCACCCTGACGACAGGTAAATGTTTACACTATCAAAATTTGCCTGTTGTTTTGGTAACTTTTACGTTTGGGCTTATGAAGCCACTGTATTATATTAATACACTTTGTTTGATAGTTTTTTTGATAAAATTTTCAGAGCTTGTCTCGGATTTTTGCTCATATCTCCGTTATTTATGGACGGATTTTGCTGATTTTAAATAGCAAACTTCGCGAAAGCATGTCAGACAGAATTATTGAAGATTTGGTTCCCGAAAATATCTGGGGACTTCAGAAAATTGATTTCAACAGACAGACGGACGAACATGGTTTAATCTATAAGGATCCAGAATGTATATACTCTATAGGTTCGGAAAATTTTATTGTGGAAATGACAAACGGAATGACAAACTTATATATACCCTTCTCATGAAGGTGGAGGTTATAAAAAGGCTTCTACAGTTCAGTGCTTTTAGAAAAATGCTAAAACTTAACAAAAATAAAAAATAAACTAAAAAATGTATGTTTATATTCCTTTGTACTAGATATGTAATTAATTTTTCTTTAATTTCATAAATTCTATACAAAACCTTTTAAAATTAGATTAACGATTAATAGTAAAAACGTTTTTTTTTAATAAAAAAAAAAACTAATTGATCCACTCAAAATTTAGCTCACAATATGCTACATATTTGGAACTGAAGTACTAATTGGTAAAAAAGGGCTAATTTCAGTACATAGTTGGTACTTTTTTTTTTAATTATTTTTGTTTTCTACTTTAAGTGCTTCTATTTGAATTTTTCAATAAAATTTGTTAGGTCTTCACTGAGACCCTAAGTCTGGTTGATCTTCTACAGCTCAGACCATCAGGCTATACAAGCATTTTTATTGCCATATTTAAAATGTTAATTTTGTTTTCAAACAAAGATTTTCACCCTATTCACTTTTAGCAATAACCTTCATGTGACGAATTTGATAGCATGTATTCTGTTATCGTACATTCGTATTTAAAATACGCTAAATGGGGTCTTTTTTCATCGTATAAATGTCATGATTATGAATTATTTAAAAACTGCAATTAAAAATCTTTGAAAATAAAGATTACATCATATTTTCGGAAAAATTAAAAAACGCGACGAAATTAAAAAAAAAGCGCACCGCGCACCAACAATTTAAAAAAGCACCAAAAATGGAGCGAAACGCATCAACTTTACATCATCAGAGTACATTAGAAATAAAAATGAGCGTATTTATAAAATTGCAAAATCTGCAACGTCATTAGCTGTGAAAACGAAGACCCGTACAAGAAGTGCTTTGATGATGGAAATGGTGTCCTTGCTTTCTATTTTAATTGAAAATCAAGTTGCGCAGAAAATACCATTAAGTAAAATGGTATTTCAGACAAAGGATTATCCAATAATATTGCTAGTGGTAGTAATACAGACAATTGCTACAAGAACATTTATTTTACGTTCAAAAAGAAGCTGTTCGGCAAACATTGGACCAAATTTTTGTGAAAGAAAGCCGACGACTTAGAATTTTCGTAACCTTAGCTAGAACCTATCTTCTTTGCTATAGAAAATCTTATTTCATTTTGTGTCGTTTTAATTTGCGTTGTGTTTTTTTTTGTAACGTAATAGCGACGCAAAGTGAGGTATTAGTGTAAAACATGTAGAATGAAAATGTCAAAAAGGAATGAAGTAGGTTACAAAACCGCACTCTAGGTTGCCCGACCGGGCTTAAAAATATGAAATTGTTAAGTTTGGAAATAACATTAAAAAATAACTAAACTTTAAATGCAAATACAAAGAAAAAATCGATCTTATACTGTGTTCAGATATGAAACTTGAAAACTTGAGTCAATATTCGGTTAATTGACAATATTATTTTAAGTGTTCAGACATACGCAATTTTCAGCTTACTCAATAATCATTTGACAGTTGGAAAACAATACAAAAACTACTCTATATGGTTGTTGTGTTTCTATGTAAACAAACTTACCTTCACATTGATTTTTTAGTGATTTCTTTTGTTTTCTTTTGTTGACATTTGCCATTTTATACAATTTTGCTCACTAAACACAGTTGTGAACAGTGTTGCATTCGAAATCTTACTCAATATCAAGGCTCATATCTGAACACGCTATTAGTTTACAAAATCCTTTGGGAGCACTACTGTTACTTCAATTTTAATAATCTGCGGCCCAAATACTTAATTCTTAGTGTTATTTAATTATATTGTACTCTGATACTAATATGATAATTGTATATCAGTTTTCATAACTTAACACTCACATACGAATCTAGAAATGTGTAATTAAATTAATTTAACTGAAACACCAAAATGAAAATATCATTTTCAATTATGTACGAGTATAATAATAATATATACTCGTATGTGTATTAGGCAGGCTCTTAATTTACATTTTTACGTTTTGCAATGAAAAACGAATTCTGAACTTTAAGGAAAATTATGTAACAATTAAAATTTGATTATATTTTACTTAAATTTTCAAGTTTTGGTAGCAATTTTAAAAGAAAAATTAAAACAATTTTACGAAATTTTTAAAACTAAAAATTAGTTGTTAATATGACTTATTTATAAGAGTAAACGTTATTCAATCGGTTTATTTAGGTCAATCAGTATTTGGTGATATTTGTATTCCTGTAGACGACATAACAATTGAAGAATATTTCAGACTACTTTTGTTGGCGGGATGCTATTCAAATCTATGATGGCTTTGCGCCTTTTTTCAAAATATATCTCGAGTGATACGGTTTGATGAAAAGACAGACAGGAGGAATGAAAGACAAGTTCGTGACAAACTTGCTCCCATAAGAGAGTTTTACAGCTATTGGGAAACAAATCAACGAAAAATATTTAATCCTTACGAATGTGTGACAGTGGATGAGCAGCTCCTAACGTATCGTGAATGATGACCTCAAGCAGCTTATATGCATATGTAGTTTTTCAAAAAAAAAAATACATCCAAACTGGAATGAAAATAAGAAATATAAGCGACGTATATTCTTGGAATGCTTAGGTATGGAGCTTAAAAGCGGAGAAATATCTCTTAGACCAAACATGCCACAAAATAGTCCTGCTAGAGCAGTTCTGAAAAACCTCCAAAAGCATTCTGCTGAAGTTTCGCAAAGCAAAAAATTTAAAAAGGGGACATTGTTACTTTTGTCCAAGTCGTTCGAATAACACCAAATATGCAAATAAATGTTCCGAATGCCAATAATTTATTTGCAATTAATGTAAAAAAAATAAATAAATAAAAAAACTGAATAAATAAAGGGTCCGCCAAATAACTTCTTTTTTTTTTGAAAAAATGCTTTAAAAAAACCGCTGAATATTTTGTCAAATTTAGTTTTGTATTTGAAAGTACAATTCTTCCGGTTAATAATGGAAAATAATTTCATTCAAATGGCTGCCTCGGCTGGCCATGCAGTAGCCTACACAATCGGTGCAATTTTTAAGCACATTATCGATTCACCAATGGCTTCACAAATATTGTCATTTAAAACGTCAATTGTCTCTGGCTTGTCGGCGTAACACTTATCTTTGACGGCACCCAACAAATAATAGTCCAACGGTGTCAAATCGTAAATCAGCTCTGCGGCTGATAATGCGATCTTCAAAAACAGGGCGCAAAACATCGAGTGTAGCATCAGATGTGTGGCACTTAGCGCCATCCTGTTGAAACCAAATATTGCCAATATCCTCCTCTTCAATTTTTGTGAACAACAATTCGTTTAACGTGGTCCGATAACGATCGCCATTGACTGTAACGGCCACTCATACCCGCCAAGATCAAAATGAGCTTCATCTGAAAAGATGATTTTTTTTTTGCAAAATCGGCATCTTCTGTAAGTCGATCCGCATGCCCAGAGAAAACGCATTGGATGGTCAGTTTTCTTCAACTCCTGAACCAATTGGACTTTGTATGGCGTCATACCAAGGTCTTTATGCAAAATTCGTCTCAATGATGTCTTCGAAATGTTCAATTGTTGAGAAGGACGGTGAATTGATGTTGATGGCGCTTCACACCCACTTTCTGCCACAGCAGCAATATTCTCGGGTGTACGCACTGTTTTTGGCTTTGCACGCTTTGGTTTATTGATAAGGATGACAGTTTCTTTCACTTTTTTCACAAGATAACGAACATACGGAGCTGACGGTGCTTCGCTTCTTCCAAAATCCGTACTCAATTTTCGCACACATTCTGCAACATTACCATGATTATCAAAGTAATGTCGCAATATTTGCCAGCGTTGTTCAAGTGTATGCACAACCATATTCGTTCAGCGGAAAGATAAAACTAATTATCTGTCAAATCAGACATGACCTAAGTGTTACAATTCACGAAATAAGCAATAGTTGAAAAAAAAAAAACGTTAGAAGGCGGACCCGTTATTTGAATTTTTTTATACTGGACAAATTTAACCCAGTAATGTCATATGCGTTTTATTTTTGAAGTACATGATAACATTTAAATTAATTGTGTTTGTTTCTTATTAAAGCTAAAGAGAAAAATTCAAATAAAGTTGATGTATTAAGGGTTAGTGTGGGGAACGATTTGAAAATTTAAAAATTTCAATATAAATGCCACCCTAATGTACACACTATATTTATACATGTAAATTTTAGCAAAAAATACGAATGTATGCAAGTACATACGTACTTATATTTCAGATATGAATGTATGTATGCATTAGATACATATGTTTGTGTATATCTATACATTTGTATGTGTAAATAAACTTTTTATCATCTCCAGTAGTACCCACTTGTGCTTAGTAGCTGACTGTGACTATGGCATGTCTTTGTATCATATTTACTTATTTGATTCAGTACTTTAGTTTATTTCTCAAACATCTCCTCCACCCTGATGATACAGAAGACGATGATGATGATGATGATGATCCTTTCAAGTTTCGTATGACAATTATATATAAAATACATTATAATTCTATAACATGCTGTTTTATGTTTCTCATCTCAAGTCTATTGAGATTATTTTTTTTAAAGGTTTCCTCTTAGTAGCGCTAATGCACGAGTGTAACAGTTTGTATTGTTATACAGCTGAGTGCAAATAATTAAGGACAGTAGTATTGTGTATTGAAATCGTTATGTTAAAGGTAATATTTATTAAATTAAACGCTAAAATTTAACACTTTTACTTTTATTACTCTCTCTTTGTGACGTTTTTTGTGAATTAAATTAATCGTTTATTAAATCAGAAACAGTGATACATTTTTTAAAATTTTTTTTTTGGTTGGACCAGCACTTAGGCGACGAACCCTACTTATGCAATGCATTGTTTTGGAGCTAGGAAAATAGGTTCTGGTAGGGTGTATAGAGGGAGTCGTGTTTGTGAACATTTGATTTAAATATTTTCCAATATTAAAAGTGACAGGGAATACTTCTGCTGGTAGTTTATTCGACACACGGACAATACGGCTAAAGAACGAGTTGTGGCAGTCACCCCCTAGCATTAAAGATAATGTAAAAACAAGTCCAGAAATATTTTTTTGCCACGCCTACATATACCGCCATTTTAGTATTTTCTTCGTTGTGCCGCTATTTTTAGTTCGATCATAACATTTTGTATACCGGTGTTCATGATTCTGTAAGGGTTACATTGCTGTTCTTAATAATTTTTTACTACCAATCTGAGCCCTTACAGAGTCATGAACACCGGTATACAAAATGTTAAGATCGGACTTAAATATTACCAAAAGGGCGGTATTTGAAGGCATGGCAAAAAAATAAAAAAAAAATTCTGGATTTGATTTCACATAATCTTTAATCCAGGGGGGTGACTGATGCAACGTTTTTTTGAAACCACTCTACTGGTCTTCATACACTCCTGATCTCCACCCGATTGACAACTTATGGCAAGTTTTAAAAACCAAAGTAGGCTCTATAAAAATAAGTAATTTTAATTATCTAATTGACAAAGAAACAAAGAAAGCATGGGAAGCCACTCCAAATAGTGTATGTAAACATTTAATGACCTTAATGCTCGCATATGTCAAGCTGTTGATAAATGGATTTGCAAATATTGATTTATTTTTTAATAAATATTTTTTTTTTTGTAAAGTTTGTGTCATGTCCTTAATTATGTGCACGACTGATATCAAACTTATTTGAAAATCTGACTTACAGATTCATAAATAATAATTAATTTGGCACAATTCTCGTATGCAGTTGTTTTCTAGGAGTAACAATTAAATTAAAACAAATGTTGAGAATTATATAAAATCTTTTGTATTATTTGCTTTCAACTCTCATGTTCATGTGTACTTAATTAGTTGCACCTAGCTGTATGTATTGAAAAAAACCGATACAAACAAACAATCATACACATACACTAGATAATACATATACAAATACACTCTAGTACCGTTGAAATTAAGAATTCTTAGCTAGTCCAATGGTCCAAAAAGCAAAAAAAAAAATATTTCAAAAATGCCACCAAATTAGATTTGGGGTTTAAAAAGTAATAAACATTCTTCAAATAAAAACTAAATTTGTTTAATTGGTTTTTTTTTTATTAAAAAATTAACATATACAACCTGTAGCAGCTATTCGTAGCTAAATGTTGCAGCATCTTTAATTCAATCACAGGAATTAATTTCAAATGCTGTGCTGTGTTGGCAAAGCAAATAGACAACATTTGTTTAAATCATAATTAAGTGTTGACAATTACGACGAAGCCATAAATGATACTTCAACGTAAATGCTTTTCATAATGAAGAAAAAACTAATTTAATGAATGCGGGCAAAAAAAAAAAAAATGAAGAATATTACATAAAAAATAAAGGATATAGGAAAAACTATGTTTTTCAGTCGGTCTAATAAAGTTGTGTAAGTAATACTAAGTGTGACATAAAACAATTTCTTATTTCCAAAGTATGCTATTAACCGACTAAGAGATGCCTTAACAGAGGCTAGGAGAGAATTTTTAAATGACCAATAGGCTGGCCTGTAATATGCTGGCCTTACATAAAAAGAAATCTCATTTAAAAATTGTGTCCTGAGATGCGTCTATAATTGACCAATGTCTGGTATTATATGGTCGGTTATATGGTCATGCATTTTTATAATATCATTCTTAACCCCACTCTGAAGGTAGTAGGCTAGAAATAGGGTTTGCGATTTGAAAATGCCCGCTCGGCAAATCCCCAGAATTTCCGGAAAATAACAAAATGAAAAAAAAAATTGTAAATTTCCCCGGAAAAACGGCAAAATAATTATTTGTTAATTTGCTAATGCTTGTTTTTAATTTTTAATAAAATAGTTTCAACAAAATAACCACTAATCCTAAAGAAAACAATCTAACATATGAGACATTTTTGAAGAAATGTCTGCCTTGAGAATTTGTAGTAAAAGAAGAAATTAACAAAGTGTACTCGTTTAATTTAAATCTACATGTCCATACCAGGTGCAACAGAAGGCTTGTGATGATTCAGACATTTCTTAATCTAAAGAACGTGTTTTGAACTCTATTAAAGTTCGGAAACTTCTTAGCCCAGCACAGAAAGAGAATAGTTAGTTTATCAACAACATTTTTATTTTTCAATATAATCTCCTTCAATACTTCAATACACTTATGGCCGAATTCTCAGTCGTTAGTTAACCATTGGTAAACTAATATACTAACTGTTCTTTAACTAATACTTGTTATTCTTATGGCAAACTAAGCATTGCGAATAAAGAATCATTAGTTAAGCCTTTGTCATTAGCTAACTAAAGACTGTGAATTCGGCCATTAGTCCAACGCTTATCTAGCAATTCTAACCCTTGATTAAAATAGTTTTCCTCAAGGCCTTCAAAATAGTGGCTTACAACTGTAATTGCATCTTCATTTGAGGCAAAACACTTGCCAGCTGGGAATTTTTTTAGATTTGGGAACAGGTAAAAGTCACTGGGAGCTAAATCAGGAGAATAAGGTGGGTGTTCAAGCAACTCGTGCTTTAATTCGTTGATTTTAGCCATTGTTAAAACATTTATTGTTTTACCCTTTTGCAAATAGTTAAACAAGAAAAAACCGTTGAAATACCAGCCGATTGAATTGTTTTTACCTTCTTTGGGGCACTTCCTCCAGCTTCAGTCTATTGCTTGGATTGTTCTTTGGTCTCTGGAGTATAGTGGTGGATCCATGTCTCATCAACAGTTATGAAACGACGCTTAAAATCTATTTTATTTTTTTAAAACGCTCCAAACAAGCTTGAGAAATTTTCATTCTTATTCATTTTTAACAAATGCGGCATCCATCTTGCAAAAAGCTTTTTCATCTGTAGTTCTTCATGCAAAATTAAATGGAGTCGATCTTTTGGGATGCCCATAATATTGGCTATTTAACGCACTTTTATTCCTCGATCATTTAATACCATATCATGCACTTTGGCTAGAATTCCTGTTGTTGCTGCTGTTTTGGACGTCCACGACCACGTTTAAATTCAGCAACCCAATTTTTTACTGTGGCATATAAAGGAGCACTTTCACCTAACACATTCACCATATCATTATGAATTTCTTGTCCCGATAAATCTTTTTATTTAAATATTTAATGAAAACTCGAATTTCTAATTTTTCCATTGTAAAAAAAACGCGGATGAGTCTTTTTTGAACACCTGTTTCTATATGAAGGAGTTGGCAGATCGAAAAGAAATTTAACATGTGTTCATAGCACAGATTGAAGTTTTCAAAACACTTAACTTTTTTCTGTTTATACCAAACTTTCTGTTCTAGGCTAAGAAGTTTCCGAACCGCCCTAGTATATGAGATGCCTTTGTGATCAGCTTTTATCTATAAATTTTATGTATTCTCAAAAAATGTCAAGATAATGAACAATATAAATGTTGTTGAAAAATTAAAATAAAAAAAAAAAAAACAATCGGACAAAAATATTAGATTGTTCTTATAATGAGAGAGATTTCCATGAGCGGAATTTTTACTTCTCATAATTTATGTTTTAAAGCACATTTTAAAAAATTTTTCTATGACGAACTTAAAATATTCAGCCCAATCATGAATAAAAAATTCGCGGGAGTTTTTGTCTCTTTCCCCATTTTTCCTATTCAAATTCAATGTTGAAAAAATAAAAGGAGAAAAAACTCCCGCGAATTTTTTATTCATGATTGGGCCGATTATTTTATTTCTATAAAATATAATATAATTTTTTATTAACAAATGTTAACAAAATGTGCGTGGTTTTTCTTTATTAAAATGATAAAATAATACAATTTTATAAAATACTTATTTTTTAAGTTTTAATTAAATTGCAATTTTTCATTCCCGTTTCCCGGGAAATTCCAAACCCTAGTTGGTAAGCAATTTGCTGATGTGATCTAAACTATGACTTATGATATTCATATAAAAGAATGCCTGTAGAAATGTTTGCTACCACTTATTAGACTTCACCACTCTTCAGTAAAGTTTTGTAGGGAACTAAACGATATGCCAATATACGGCAAAAGAAAGTTAAATAAATTTGGAATAGGTATGCTGCTTCGCACATAGGGGTTTTTTGCCAATCTAGCCGGACATTAAATGTAAAAATTTGAGTACCCAGCTCGACAGACAACAAAGTTCTGCATCGTATAGTGAATTTTCAAGTCGTTTGCTTGAGATTTGTGGTTTTGGGACACTGGTAACGTCAGGAAAGTTGATTAAATTGCATGCGTGCTCATTGACATTTTACGGTTTTGGGAGGTTCACAATATATTTTTTTTGTGAGTAAACGAATAAAGATTTTACATTGATTTTTTTTTTTGTGTGAAAGACTATATTACCAGCTACTTATAAAAATTTTTAGAAAAATTGTATTATTTTTTAAAAAATTTTTATTCGTAGTTTACTTCTAGTTAAATATACAATTTATTTGAAAACAATTGTATACACTACTATTTATTTTTGTATATTTTGTATATCGTTCGAAATTAAAAAGAAAAAACGAATTTTTTGTTCGATAGCGAAATTATGATAAAATGTACTAAATTTCTTGCTCGATATCGTATGCCATAATCTCAAATAAGAAAATTACGATCAATTTTACTCGATATCGAATGCGGTAATTTGGCCCCTGTTTTTGCTCATCTTGCATAGGTACATATGATAGAAACCCTTTCGTCAGTCATAAAATGTTTTGGTTGTACGTAGAATTTTATTATTTCAATTATTACATCTAAGACTAATATTACCTGGGTAAAACAAGGAATGTGCGAAACAGTAAGTAACGGTTTTCAACCACCTGTGCAGGAGCTAAATGACGCTATTTTATGGAGCAAAATAAATGTACCTGTCTTGCATAACTACAATGCACAAGATTTTAATACATGGCGCAACTGTAATGAGCGAGGCATTGTTGCCTATTAGGCTATTATCAGAAGAAGCATCTGAGGCACGAAATAAACATTTTCGGCTTTACAGGCAGAATTTTGCTAGAAAGTTTTCGAGGGTTCAGTGTAACACAGATATTATAAATAGACTTTTGCTCAGTTCTGACCTACTGCTTACTAGTATAAGACCAACTCCAAAAAGAAGTCATTACCCTTTACGAAAGAAGCAATTTCTTTTATGCTTCCACCTGTACTTGGATCTGTAGAGAGTTCAGATTCGGAAGAGGATTTTGAAGAAACAGACGAAAAAGAACCATGGCACTCATCATCATCTTAGTTCAAAAGAGAAGCTATTTTAAATAAATCAGTTGCTATTATTTTAAATAAAATTTGTTGTTACTATTATAAATAAGTTATAACTACGAATACATTTATTATTTTCAGATAAATTAAATACTATAAAATACATAAAAGTCACATAAAATCTTAAAAATTATTTTTTTTTTTTTGGAAATTTGAAAAAAAAAATTTTTTTGATTTGGTCGTGGGCGGGGTGGGCTTGGCGGTTTACCTCCCCCTGTCCATAAAATTAAAACAATTTAATTTTTATAGTATTAAGGCGTTAGTAATATATTTTTTTAAATACATATTATTTTATGTAACCGCCCACAAAATAGGGCGGGGTCGAAAAGTGTAATTTTACAATCTGCTGGGTCTAATTTTAGGTTTTTTAATTTGCCAAACAAAAGTATGGAAAAACTTGAAAAAAATTGCATTGTTCAGAGCTTGGATTCGTTCTTCTAGGGGGAACTTTTTCCTCCTTGGTCCGAATTTATTTATTTTTAAGGGGTGCCTGCCTATGACAATAACACACATTTCTGCCACGTTTCATCGATCTAGGGGCAGTCAATAACTTTTAAGTAGCAATTTAAGCTAAAACAAAAAGTAATGTCCGGCTAGATTGTCAAAAAACCTCCCTAGTCTTGACAAACGTCGTCAACAGATTTAAAGACACAACTTCTGTGTGGGGAAAACGTGTTGATGTTTATATTCATGGTTTTTCTTCGTGATTTTTTGCTGGATTTGATGGTACACATATTTGTGGCAACGTTGTAACATAAGATCGTCAATAGTTGGCTACACAAGACATATTCATGTGGAGACAAGAAATTGTGCGCCGGTTGTACAAATTTATGGTTTGTCCAGACAAGGGGTTAATGCATTTGAAATGAAATTAATTTTAGTTTCTGCTTTAGCTTTGTAGTTTAAAAGTGATTCTATGATAAATATTAAAATTTATTTATAGATTTACGGTCTATAGTTTACATTTTTATTTTAAACAATTTACAATATGAGAGACAGGACTTTCGCCACCAGGTATAAAGTCAGCTAATATATAAACTCGCTATTTATTTTCGCTTCTTATCTACCGGGAGATCTTGCTAAAGATTTGAATGTATGCCAATTTATGAATGTCAATATTCATTTTAATAAAAAACGTTTTTTTCTTTTAATTCTAACACTTATTTTGGGAGAAAACTTAAAGTTATTTTCTTATAATCTGTAAATAACTTACCTATAGTGTAACATATTTTATACAACTTCATCTCCTATAAACTAACTAAAATTGGCTGGGAAAATAGCAACAGAAAATAAGTAGTTTGTTTGTAAAAAGAAACAAAAAAAAACTAAATCTAAAAAAAAAAAAATGAAAATAAAATGTCTAAAGAATTCTTGTTGCTCTTGAGCAGTATAAGTTGAATCATTCAAGTTGAACAACTAGCAAACTACTACTACTGCTGCCACTACTTACTGCATAGCAAATCATTTTTTATGAAAGTTTTTAAACAGACGACTTGTATGTGTGAACATATTTAAACAGTCACTGACAAAAGTTTTCTAACATTTGGTTGCCATTTTCAATGATACTGAAGAACATGTGACAAATGCTGCTGTCATCTGTTAAAAGATTTTTGGAATTTCAAGTTATTTCCAGCAAGTAGTTGTAGGAAATATCGAGTTCAATGTCAAGTTCTTTAGAGGAGCTCCAGCTTTAAAAAAAAAAACATCCAGTGTAACTAAAGCGTTATGGATTTCTAGGTTCCCTACTTTTTTTTAAAGAAAACTTGAAATTTAAAAACATTCTTTGGCATTTATTTTTTGAAGATTATTTCTATTAAATAATGGCCGTCCAATTTCCTATGACTCATTCAAGCATTTCGACTGGTATACGAGTATACTGGAATATATTATAAGTTGAGCGAAGTCCACGAAACACATTCCTTACAGAACGTGAATTTTCGTAATAAAGTCGAACGATTTGCAAACGTTGTTCAGGCCAAACAATAATAAACAAAAATAACACATGACAGCATGACACGACTTAATGTGATTTATCAAAAAAAAGGCTACTGAAAAAAGTATTTCTGCTTGAGTCACCCGTTACCACCTTACCCTCCTCTATACTGGGTTTAACACAGTATCACTGCTACAAGAGAAATGCCATTAGTTATATCTCTAGTAGAGTGCTGAACAGTATTCATTTTGCCTGTCATGGATGAACAGATGTCAACATGACATTTAAGAACTCAGTATCCAAATTCGGAAATGGTATACTGAGCTGGAAATTTGATTCAAATTCTTTTTAGAAATATAAATATGTAATCCGTTGTTAATCTCTTAGAATAAAAATTAATAATAAATTAAAACAACTTTTGCTTTGTGATCAAACAATTAAATTTGAATAGCAGGTGCGTTTACATTTACCTCAAACTGTACAAAAGTATACAAACGTATGAGTTTAACTAGAGTATGCATGTCTATGTATGTGTAATCTGTTGTATTTTTAGTTGTTGCTGTTGATACTTATGCAACCAATGCTTAAAGCTAAAGCATTACCACACATTTAAGTGGCTCGTTGTAGTATACATATTTCATCGTAGTACATATTGTTCCTCTTCTCCAGCATACCGCTTTCGCCCGCATCAACATGGCAAAAAGCGTACAGAAAATACCCGTGAGTTTGGCGCTTCACTTGCAGCAAGTAGCAGGCAAGAAAGAAAAGAAAAAAAAACTGTTATTCAAACAGGAATCGATTACATTTTCTATGTTGTAAGAATGAAAACAAATAAGAAAAAGCGAAACACTTGTAATAAAAATCTGTGAAGAAATAGAAATTTAAACTGACTGAATACACACAAACATACTAAAGCTCTAAAAAATGATGATTAGAGGAGACTGTTGCAATGTCGCATTACACATACACATAAACCTAACGTTGTTTGAAAGAGAATATGCTTAGATATACTTACATTCACATAGAAATATATTTGTTTGTGTGAGTAAAATTCCAATACTCACTCCTCTTGTTGAATTCGAATATCATCAACATTTAATGTTCCACTTCTTTGTGGATGTTATTTTGCCATTTATTTTTATGTTCGTAGGTGTTGCAAAGGAACGAATCGTCCTTAAGGTGTGACATTTTTATTATTTATAGAGGGAGGCAAGCAATATTTATTAACAATTTATTAAAACATCTTGTTAGTTGCTGAAAACAATAAAAATTACATTTTTAATAGTTTAAATTAAGTAAATAAATTGTAAAAACTATTACGTTGGCAGTTAAAAGTTGTAGAAATAAATAAATAAATAAATAATTCATACTCTCTGATCGACAATAAGAAGTCTGGTTCCATTAGGGTACGAAGCGCGCTTGGTAGGTTCAGAAAACTGGGGCCTGGGCCAGGCAATACAAATTGAATTTGAACTGTCTAATTTAATTTAGAGAAGCAATTCATATGTTCACCTAAAATTAATAATTCTTTAATATACAAATTATCGGCCATTTACTGATTGGTAAATAGAAGAGATCATAGATTATCATCCTTTTGCTGATTGATTGTATTTGAAAGGAACTACAGCTGATTTTATGTTTTTTATATAAAAGTAGATTTTTGATGGGAAATAGAAGTGATCACAGATTACTATTCTTTTGCTAATTGGAACTGTTTTAAAGGACGTACAGTCGATTATAAGTTTTTCATACAAAAATCGATTTTTGATCGGAAATAGAAGTAATCACAGTTTTTCATCCTTTTGCTGATTGCAGCTGTTTTAAAAGAACTGCAGCCGATTTTATGTTTTTTATATAAAAGTAGATTTTTGATGGGAAATATCGCAGATTATCATCCTTTTGTTAGTTTTAGAAAATTTAAAATGAGCTGGGTCTTATTCCATAAAACAACTTTTCACTTTGCAATTTTTTGTCAATTTGCCAAATTTTATGTTCCTCAGACTGTTACTATTTGATAAGAGATAAGTTGAAATTGACAAGTGTAATTAGCAAAGTTTTTGAAATTTTTTATATTCTCTTTGCAATTTCCGTTCCATGTACGTTCTCTTCGTGCAAAGTGCAAAGTTAATATTGAAAAAATTAATTTGCAAAGATTTTGCAAATAATTGTGCTGGTTTCTTCCACAAAAACTATAACTTCTATTTTTGCAAATAAAATTTTGATAAGTTTCTTAAAAAAAATTGCAAGGTAAACGATTGCTTTACAAAGTCATATTGTTATAACAAGTGCTGCTTTCAAAATGTTCAGACATGAGTTTTTGTTCGACATTTGTAAAGAACTGGTTATAAGAAGAAATTATAGAGACCGAATTAATGTTTCGGCACTAAAAAACTTTAATTTTAAAAAGTGCTTTTGTTCAAGTCTAAGTTGATTTCATTTTAAATATAATTAGAGAAATTTACAGATACAACAATCATTAAAATTTATGCGCCTACATTACATGGAAACCACTCATTGAATGTGATGATGATATGCGGGCCAGACAACACATTTTACTGTGTAAATGCGAGCGTGTTACGGAATTCGGCTGTAAGTCAAAGATTTAACAATGGATGTGGGGGCTTTATTATAATTAATTATTTATATTAATAAATGTCTAAAAAAAATGCCTACACTTTTGTTTTAAAAACTGGCAAATAAAATATATTTTTTTTCTTTAATAACATGTAATAACACTGCAAGTTTTTTTTTTTTCAATTTTATTTTGCGGCTCAATTTTTTTGCAAAGAGAAAAGCGATAAGGCAGAAATGCAAAGATGATTAAATACTTTGTGGAAGACTTTGCACAGTCACTTAGCAGGAGAGCACCAAAACTTCACAAAGAGCGCAAAATCTCTGCAAAGAATGTTGTGGAACAAAAATCACTTATCTCTTTGCAAATGCAATTTAATAAGTGCAAAGTGAAAAGTTGATAAATTTTTTTGTGGAATACAGCCCTGGTTCAAGTGAAAAGCGTTAAATCCGTTAAGTTTACCATCGTCATTCTAAACATATCTATGCTTTTCTTAAATATTGCAACGCATTAACCGAACATGTTCGTTTTTACTAAAAGTCACTTCTATAAAAGTACGGTCACATTTGGCAAATATTTACTCAAAAATAGCTTTACCAATTGTTTTAGCACAAATTTGTTTGAGGTTGTTTAGTCTTACAAGAGTTTTGCAAGATCAAACAGCATCAAATAAAATAAAACTAAATATTTGTTTGTCTTGTCCGAAATAAATAAAGTTTTTTTTTTAATAAATAACCGAGCTGAAATATATTTTATTTGGTGGTGACGTCTTTTTCTGTAAATATTTGCCAAGTGTGAACGTACCTTAAATCTTTATAATCTCTCAATTATTATAATTCTTAAAAGTAACTGTTTGTTTTAGTTCAATGTAATTATTTATTTAATTCATGCTTTAGTAAGTGCTTTAAATTAGTGAGTTAAAATTAGAGTTTTAAAGCTTTATAAATTTGCTAATGAAATATTTTGTGAGGTAATTATTTATCTTTTATAGCCTGTTTATAGATCACGAAAGATAAGCGAACGTTAGATACGACTTAAGACACAAACTTTTTATCGTATCTATTTTTTACTTAATCAAGTTTGTTTATTCCACAATCAAGTTTGTGTCTTAAGTCTTATCTAACGTTCGCTTATCTTTCGTGATCTATAAACAGGCTATTACTCATTGCAATATTTAGTCGTAGATAGTGCTACTTATGTATTAAAAAAATGTCTAAATTTATTAGTTTCACCAGTTATAACATTCTTAAGGTACGGTAACACTTGGTAAATATTTACCGATAAGAATGTAACCACTAAATAAAATATTTTTGAACTCGTTTATTTATTAAAAAAAAAATTGTCTTATTTTATTTGATGCTGTTTGATCTTGCAAAACTGTTGTAAGAGTAAACAACGTCAAACAAATTTGTGCTAAAACAAGTGGTTACGCACTTAAATATTTGCCAAGTGTGACCATACCTTCAGTATTTCTTCTACTACATCAAAGTGTACATCTGATTCGTTTCATTCCCTCACACTTGTTGAGTTTCACAGCATTTAGAAAAAAATATGGTACTTAATGTTGTATAAACAAGTCAAGTTTATGGTTGAAAAATGAAAAGCAAAAAAGAAAGAAAAAAAAAGCAAAATCTACATGCGGAAAACATGAAAATAAATAGTACAGTTGTTGTGCAATATTACACACAAGCAACAACATGCACAATCATGCTTCCATCACCAAACTCTTTACCAACACTTCCCAGTCGGATTTTGAGTTAACTTATAACTAACTCATGGTTAACCACAAATCAGTCAGAGGTGACTCAAAAGCTAACCATTTTATTTGTAAAATACTAATCAGTTTTACTATGTAATGTCCTAGGAACGAGTCAGTACTCACTTACTATACATAATTTTCAGGTAACCAGAAGTTACCTCATTATGAGTTAGCTTCTGGTACATACATAAAAGTGCACTATAAGTTAGCTATGAATTGACTAACTTATAATTGATTTTCCTAATAATGCAATAACTTAAAAATGCATTTGTTTGCTAATTTAAAAAAAGTTTATTATTAAATAAAATAAAAGTCTTATTTCTATTTTACATTCTAAAGCCTCCTTATTTTTACCTACGCATGTAGCTTGAAAGTGACGTTTTTTTACTATAGAAAAACCATATGAGGTAGAACTTTGTTGTTTATAACTATTGCTTGGACTGGCCAATCACAACCAAAATTTTACAGAATTTAAGTTGAAAAAATCTAAATTCAAAAACTCAAAAATATTAAAAACATGCTAAGTCGACATAGCATGGTTTGGAATTGAACTGTCGATATCTCATCCCTTTTTCGGCATTTTTTTCTCCGTTGGCACGAATTGAATCTGTCAAATTATACAAAAAATAATCACTGTTGAATGCAAATAAAAAAATATAGAATTTGAATTTCAATTGATTTACAATACCCACATGATAATATTGTCCAGGAAAACCATCTTTTAAACATAATGACTGTATTTTAATTTGCACTTTTTGGAACACTTAGATTTTCTTCCCTAAGTATTTTTCTCGACTTGGACGATTTTTATAATACCAAACACTTTTCACTTAAAGTCTTCTCTTCTTTGCAGTCTTCTTGTTTCTCATGATGATTTTTATTATGAATTTATTTTGCTACATTGTGCATATCGTCTCCTTTCTTGCCCAAGGACGTGTATAAGAAATGTAGATAATGCACAAAAAATGTTGGAATTATTTGTAAAAAACTTTCCCATTGTTTTTGGTGAAAGCAGCGTCACACAACATCCATGGACTATTCTTTTGAATTGAGTGTGTTAGGGAACATGGTTCTTGTATTAATTTTTCTGGATATCCCTTTGAAAATTATATCCAAATTTTAAAAAAGTACGTTAAAATTTTAAATTTTTATTTTATTATATTTTCAAAAATTTATTGAAAATTATTTCAATGTTTTCTTTTTTACTATAATTTTAAACGTTTTTTTATTCATACCAGTTATGAGTGAGCCAATAGTCAATTTTATTTTCAACTAGTTCATAAAAATCCGACTGGGTTGTTGCTTTTTTTTAAATAAATACATACATACATACATACATACATACATACATACATACATACATACATACATACATACATACATACATACATACATACATACATACATACATACATACATATGTATTTATTTTAATGCATTCTTATGATTTTCAACCTTAACCCTTTTTGGCGGTTTTGGTGCATATACATAGTTATTGATTTAAATAATTTGAATTAAGTAAATATTTTAAGTGGTAGTTGTGTGATATCATTATATCATTATAATTAATAAATAGAGTTGTGCCCGGTCGTTCATTTCAGTGACCGGCCATTTTCGTTCATTTATCCAAGACTGATTCGTTCATTCAATTCGTTCGATCGTTCACTTTGAACGAATGAATACAACCCTTATTGAATGTGATTTTTTTCTTGTCTTTTGATAAACAGCAGCTGAACGAAATTGATCCGTAAACTATTGAACGAAAACCGTTCAGTTAAATGACCGGCTCATTCCGTTCAATGAAGTGATCCGTTCATTTTAACCCGTTCGTTCATGAACGACCCAGCTCTATTAATAAATAAATTAAATGGAAAATGTTAGCGAAGTAATATGTATGAAATGAAAAAGCCAGCACTATCCGATAGAAATGTGAAAAAACGCCTTCTTTTCTGTAAAAGATACAAAAATGGGACAGTAGATGACTGGCAACGGGTTATTTGGAGCGACGAAACGAAAGTCAACCAATACCAGTCTGATGGAAAAGAATACTATTGGCATAGGCCGCATGAGGGCATCCAAAAGCTGCCTTGCTTAATGCAAAACATCCGGACAGTTTTGCTTTTCACTATATATGTATGTATGTATAATATACATTATGTATGTATGTATATGTCTTGCTACTTACCAGACATTAATTAATAATCTAAAACATAATTCCGGAAATATATTTTAACTGTAAATATAAAACATAATTCCAGACATATAAGGCGAGAACTCACATAAAAAGCTATTTCTGATTCTGATAGAATATTTAAAATTTCTACAAACAAATGGGTTAATATTACTTTGACGTTTCGTTAAACTTGGAAAACTGTTCTTGGTATGCACTTGTACCTACTAAATATAGCAGTAAAATGTAGAAACATTAGGGACACGCCAAAAAAAAATTACTTTAAAATAGTAGTTTATTTTAAGGTCAAATTTAAATATAAGAATAAAACCTAAATGAAAGAGCAGAGTTTGTTTCTGCAACACCATTACAGAAATAATACTTTTTAAGAGTTTTGAATGGAAAAACCAATCTTGTATTCTAAAGCCACAGATTTGTTTGATTTGAAGTTTTTCATTAGAAAACTTTCATTACAAACACGGTTCAGCAAAAATTTGATTTTTATAAAAAAAAACTCAATTCCAAACAAAAATTTATTTTTTTTTTTTATAAATCAAGAAAACTAAAATTTTTGATGAAAATCAAGTTTACACAAAATCGGATTATAAAAATCTAGTAATATCGTTAAAAAGTATATGGGTCAATTTCATTAAAAAACGCAATTTTTGTATCCCCGCACTACACACTACTATTTTAGGTAAAAAAAACACAAAAATGTGAAAGTAATCAGCGAGGAATATGTAACAAAAAAACGTAATTCTCAAATTTGTATGTCTGTTTTTTTGTTTATTCAGAATGGTGTTTTGTTTCTCCTTCTGACTGCTTCCATACAAAAGCATGTGTCCCCCGTTAGAATTTTTAATAATAAAATCAAGAAACAAGTAAATATGCAACATTTAATAACAGTTTTCGAATTATTGTGTTTCTTTTTTGTGTTTTGATTTGTTATAGTCGACAAAACTTAATTAGTGCGAATTTGGCGTTCCAAAGAAAGGTTGACCCCACAATTTGCATTGAGCGTCAATTTTTTTATAAATCAAGTAATATTACTAGTTTTCAATTTCAAGTTTAAATAAAGTAAATAACGTAAGGAAAGTACAAACTTTAATTATTACAAAAGTGAAAAAGAAAAAAAAAAATCTATTAAAAAAAGTGTGCATTTGCGTAGCTTTTGTGAACACCATGGTAAGGGCACCATTAAATTTCATGAGCGTCATGCTAATTTTTTTAAAAGTGAATATATTAAATGTAAAAAATTGAAGATGACAATCATTGTTTACATGGTTTCAACTCATTTTTTTCATAATTTGTGAATTTGAGAAATAAATTGCCTACGAAAAAAAAAAACCAAAATAGACAAATATTTCATGAGCATCATTTTTGAAGTATGTATATTGCTTCATAGCTTAAAATGCTTAATTTTGATTTTATTTTTTAATTTTAAAGAGTAAAACAACAAAATTAACGGCAGCTGAAGGAGCACGGAGTTATCGAGGGGAAAAAAATAAAGCTCGATAAAGCGCGTTATGACGAATATAAAAGAAAGAAGAAAGAAAGGTATAATCGTGGTATATTTGAGTTTAATTTTTATTGTTACTGACTGATTCTGTTTTTGCCACAAACTTAATTCGAAATTGGTGAAAATTAATGAGAATGAAAAAAAACAAAGCCGCTTGTCATGTCATGAAGTTTACACAGATTCAGAATAAGAATTCGAATGAAAATTTATAAATTAAATTAAGTTAAGTTATTGTTTTGTGTCAAATATTTACATATGTGTATAAGTTTCTTCAAAAATTACTTCCTTTTTTCCATTTTTGTTAAATACATCAAAGAATATGTACATGTTTAGTTTTGTATGAAAATTTTTGTTTTTGTGAAGAATTTTTGTTTTTTTTTTATTCACTTTTTGTAAAAGAATAAAATTTTTTTTCGTTAAACTTTAAATTTGGCATTATTTCTTGTTTACGTGCTTAAAACGCTTATAATTGCATTTTTTTTTAAATACTTTGTTACAAGCCTATTATTTTGCAAGTAACTTCTAACTTCAAGTCTTTTTTTTAACAAAAATTTACATATTTTCATCTTAAAATTTTAAAATAACTACTCACTTAAAAAAAAAAAACAAAAAACAAGGTGAATCGTGATTTTATGTTTATAATCGAAAAGGTGATTTTCGCAAAAGTTATTCTTGAGAAACAAAAGAACATCGTAGTAAGTTTGTATTTCAAATATATTTGCATTTTTAAAGATTTTTTATACACCAATGACGCTCAAGATAGAAATCGTAGAAAACCTAAAAAAAATCCAAAAATATTGATTTTTTTGAGAGCCTAAAAGTACCACCGGATACTTCGTCAATTTCTACATAAATTGGCCACTCTTACAGGCGAATTGAAAAAACTTTAAAAATTAGCAAAACAAAACTCGTTGTGTACGTTTTTTTTTTTTTTTTTTTGAAATTGACCCATATATATATGTATGTATGTGGTTTAGCCAGTGTTTTTTAAAGCTTAAGGCTAATATCCAAGAATCTATAAGTTCAAATGTATTTCTCTAGCTTGTTTACACACATACCTATTCTCTAGTCAGGGTTTTGTCTAATGCAGCAAGATATTGTTGACACATTTATAAACTTGCAGCAATAATAACAATAACAACAACAACAACAACAAGTAAAACAATATTAAGCCAGGATACTAAATATAAAAGTAAATGACATGTTTATACAACACTCTGACTTCAATGACTTTCTGTTATCAAATATGTATGTAAATGTTTTTACAATATACATATATATTCGTATACATACGTACATAATATATTTTGTTTTTTTTTTTCTGTACATTGTGCACTCCCAAATGCTGGTTGCTCCTAAAAATGTATTCAGATTAATATTTGTGCTGTTAAGTCTCGGTTGCAGTTTTGAAAAGTAACAATTTCTAATATTAGACCTTTGTGTTTCCTCGTATCTTTTAATGTTGCGTGTAATAATGAAGCAGGTATGCATCAGAGTTCAAAAAGTAGCATTAAACTAGCTTAATTTTACTTTTTCTTTATTGCAAGCCTATTGCTTATTGTTGAATTATTGAATCTAGAATCTTTTAATGAGACACACATGATTCTGCATGAATGAAAATCTCCAAAATTAAGCATATTGGTACGTGTAGTTCTTCCAAAGTTACATCTTGAATTAATGAAACTTATGGTGTTTTCTTTTCTAAAATAAAATGTTACACCTTTATTATGTACATTTTTATAATGTTTACCCTACATTTTAAAGATATCGTATTTTTAATGGTCAGAATAGAACATAAAATTACAACAGTGTAACACTTTATTTTCATGTACAGCTGAAGCAGATAGCTCCCTGGTAAGATCGCTTGAAATAACACAATGAATATTTATCAAAATGACCTATGGCACTTTCCCGACTAATACGAAAATTCTTCTCAAATATAAAAATTATATATGTATGTAAACATACATTACATATATAAGAAGTAGGAGATATTGTCCTATGAAATTTGACTTACATCAACTTCAGAGTATTCATAATTACGTTCTCTACAAAGCCTTTCACTTCTCCATAATCATATAGAATATTTTATCATCATCAGATGATGAAGATGAATCCAACAAGTCATCCAAAATTTTTTCAGCACATAAAAAAGTAGTAATATTTTCCATTTTGTATATATTTTTTTGTTTCTTAACACAAATACACAGTCATAAACAAAACAAATGTCAGCTGCAGCAATGCCAACTTAGCCCTTTTGGGGCTAGATTTAGCCGGATTTTAGTCACTCAAAACGCGAAAAAAAAAGAAAATTGGATGTGGTTTTATATGGATTTTTTCCATTTAGCCCTTTCTTCAAAAATGTTTACGCGTTTTCAGTCTCAATAGTTGGCATCACTGGTCAGCTGTTTTATTGTGCGATTCTCCCCCTCTAAAAATACAGAGTGTGAAAGGTGCACCATTTTTTAAATTTATAGTGTGACATTTATAGAAAAGAACACACTACACTTTAGCAGTGTTGACATTTTATCAGAAAAGAACACAAAAAAATTAAAAAAGATGCGAAATGGGAAAAACGTGTAACATTTTTGCCAGAAAAGAAAACGCCATTAATATAATTATGCAAACAAAATTAGACTCATTTGCCGCATCCTATTTGTTTATTTTCTAAAAAAAAAAATTAATTTTAGAAATAAAAATCCACAAACATTCTCATTTTTGTCCGACCGGCCGTCTTTGCTCTATAACTAATCACCCCTATCGTGAATAAAAATTCCACATGAAATTTGTTCCCTTTTCACATTTTTTCTATTAAAATTCAATGTTAAATAAATAAAAGGGAACAAATTTCATGTGAAATTTTTATTCATGATAGGGGTGAAATTTAGTATTATATACTTTCCCCCTTATTCATAACACATGTCAAAGGTTATAAACCCTTGATAAGTTTTTATGAATTAGACTGTTTATCTCGATATAAATACTTTTAAACGATTTATGGAGCTTAAAGTGAATTACGGAGAGGGTCTTATATGGGAGTTTTGACTAATTATGGACCGATCATAATAAAATTGTACCGTATTATTTTTAGACATATGAAATATATTTTCGTTCAATATTATTTGGATACCAACATTTTTGAGAGAGTTATTCTCTTTAAAGTGATTTTTGGAAATGGGCCTTATATGCGACTTACGACTAATGTGATTTGGCTTCATTTACCACTTATTTGTGGTGAAATTTGTTGGGATACTTGCATAATTCAAACATTTGTGATCGTTAAACGCCAATTTCGCGAGGACATTTGTATGGGGGCCAGGTGCAATAATGGAGCGATTTCCAGTTTCAATTCCGTTCAACCTTGGGCCGAAAAAATAACACGTACCAAATTTTATCGATATATCTTCAAAATTGCGTCCTGTACTCTGCGCACAAGCTTTACATGGACAGCCAGACAGACGGACGGACGGATATCGTTAAATCGACTCAGATTCTGAGTCAATCGGTATACTTTAAGGTGGGTGTTGGAGCAATATTTCTGGGCGTTACAAACATCACCGCAAATCCAATATACCCTCCCCACTATGGTGGTGTAGGGTATAAAAACAGTGTTTAAGAAAAAGAGAATGATAATTTACCATTAGACATTTTTAGCTCACTAATGATGGATATTTGTTGTTTAGACTCTTAAGTCATATTTAGAAATAATAACTCTTAAAAAATAAAAAATTTAATGTAGGGTTGCGACCATAAATCTCTTATAAATGTTAGTATCCAAATTAAATTCAACACAAATAAGTTTCATATACAGTTGTCGCTCGATTATATAAACATCCAGTTATGTAATCATCCAGAGTAGTGAACAACAAAATTTACACACATGAGGTGAACACAGCCTATGTATTAGTGGTCTGCATGTGTGCGATTAAACGACACATGAATTCACACATCAAACTAGCAAGTAGTGTGTTGTGTGTGATTTAAGAATCACACAAAATTTATTGAGTGTAAGAAATAACATATTGTGCAAAGCGTTCAATTCATTATGTGAGTGTTGTGAGAGAAATATTTGATTCAACTGTAAATAACAAATATGCTGTTTTACACGAGTAAATACAATTGTATTTATGTAAATCCAAACTAAAGAAAAAACAAGACTGCTGGGCAACCGAAACACAAAAACTTAGTAAACGCCCGTATCAAAACAAAGAACGTTAGGAAAATTTATTAAATAGGGGAAACCCCAATTTTAACAAAATAAGAAAGACAACAAACACACGAAGGAATTGTGTGATTTTTAAACTCACACAGGTTTTTTTTATTGTGGGATGTATGAATTTGAGTTTATCAAGCAATACAATATAATTGAGACGCACACACAATTAGTGTTAGTGTATGTGTTTCACTTTTTCATGAACGGTGTTGTGTTGATCTTTCATTTAAAATGATTGAACGTGAATGACTAGCTCTCATTTGTTTTACACATTTGACTTGAAAATCAAATACACACACAACACTCATTTGGCTGTCAAATACATTTGTGCAGACCTCTACTATGTATCTCTATTATGTGAAAAGCTCAGGGATGCAAAATAAGATTTTACAAATTGTACTAAATTTCAAGAAAAAGTGTACTTTTTTCAGCCCAATTGTACTAAATTCTTTTCGTATTTTTTTTTTAATTTTTTTTATTAAAAATTAAATAAAATTAATGTCGTTTAATGTGAAAAAATACCGCCTGTAATAGGTAAATTACAAATACTGCATATTTTGTTGCCATATGAAAATGGAATAAACACAAAAAATGGGATAATAATAATTTTGGAAATAGTGCTAAATTAGTCATTGGAGTGGGTAATATTGTACTTTTGACTCTCAAATAGTGCTAAAAAAAAGTACAATTGTACCAACTTTTGCATCTCTGGAACAGCTTTCAAATGTTGATTTTTTTAAATGTTTTTCTTATTAGAATTAGTACTCGTATGTTCTTCCCCGAAATAAGTAAAGAACCTGCAACCGTTGATTTTTGAAAATAAAAACTTAATGTAATAAAAATTATGTGAATTACTTATTTAATATTCTTTCGATTATGCGAACTTCTCTATTTAGTAAAGAGGCTTTGTTTGAATTAGTTCATATAACCGAGTGGCTACTGTAAACAGAAATTATGACATTAAATTTATAACGGTTGATCCATAATTAGTCAAAGCTCCAATATAAGACCCACTTCGAAAATCATTTTAACATGTATAAATATTTTAAAGGTGTTTATATAGTATAATTTGATACAAAAAATATTTACATACATATATGCCTAGAAAACAAGCCACGCAATTTGTGGATGATCGTTCCATAATAGGTCATAGCTCCTATATAGAGCCTATGGGTGTAGGGTATTATATGGTCGGGCTTGATCGACTATACTTTCTAACTTGTTTGACAGGTATTTGATGATTTAGAAATAGTTGTTGCTGAGCTAATAAGTTATCTATAGAAGTCTCAATTTACACAAAGCAATTATTTAAGCTAAGCTGCTTATCTTTTAGACATCGTGTTGGGGGGAAGATAAGACGAGAACACACTTGATTGTACTAGCAACTCGTGTTACTCTCTTATTTGCAATACATATGTATGTGTATACAAATGTGTGTATACTCTCATATAAAATTGTGAGTGACTTAAGTAATTAGATTGTGCTGTGTGAATACCGAAGAAATTTCAAGGAAAAAATTGTATTAATATTTTCAGTAAAAATTGCTTCTTGTAAATTGGGACTAACTAGTGTGGAACCAATGTATAACAAGTGCCAAATAATTAGTTCATTAAAAACTCTACAACATTTCCACATTAAAGTAAAGTAGTTCTACTTTATTTCAAAAATAGCATTATACAAAACGGGCTCCAGAGGCAATTGCTACATCACTAGTTCTGTCATTAACGAATATAAAGCGGTCGTAAATACAGTCGTTCTCAAAACATCAAATTCTTGTGATTATTAATAATCAAATTTTTTGACGAATTCTTTCGTTTTGAATTTCATGAATTTTATGGAAACAGGATGTAAAACAGTAACTCCATTAAATAGTTTTTAGTTTTTGTTGTTCTTGTTGTTGTTTTTATTGTTGTTGTGTTTAGTGTTGTTGTGTTTATAATAAAAGAAACAACCTTAAATCCTTGAATAGAGCTAAAAATAACATTGATATGAGCTCAAAGCTTTAGCTTAAAGTTACACTCCCTAAAGTATCAGCGAGTACGAGAAAAGGGAAAGACTCTCTAATTAAATATAATTGTGGCACAACTGTAGTCATTACTCGTGCAGGCTGGGCTGCCCCAGTTGGTTGTATGAATACATACATACATATCCATATGTAGGAGTATGTTGTATGTTCATTGTATGTATGTATGAGTGTGTGTTGTATGTACGAGTATGTATTTGTTGACAGATTTCGCGCGACACAGTGGCACTTTATAACAACAAAACAGTGCTTTTATAGTTGTATGTCAGTTTGTTGTTTTTAATTTAATTGTTGTTTTATAAAGTATCTTAAGTGTTGTGATGTTATTTTTTCCTTTACTTTTTATAATGTTTAATCTTAATGCTTTTGAATGGCATCAAATTCAAAACGCAACGACATATTTCTCAGTAACTAAAGCTGCATGGATGGCTGGCTGTCTGACTGACTGCCTGAATGGTGGCTGGCTGAAGAGGTGGCTGTAGGATAGAGAAACATTGGTGTAGTAGTGCGTACGCAAAGTGTATAAATAAATAACGAATAATTTTCATTTTATAAATTTGTTTAGTATTATTTTTTCGCTACTTAGGAGAAGTGTTTGTGTTAGTGTGCGACGACAGAGTTATAATGTGTGTGTTTCAAGAATAAATTTTATTTTATTTTAACGGCAACTTAGCAACGAGGACATGCGGTTATAATAACGTAATAATGATTATCATCTTTTGAACTCCAGTGTTTCCAGTTAATTTATATTCATAAACCAAATTGGTGTACAATTACTAAATCAACACCGAGTGTTGTGTGGTGTGGGTGGAGGGAGGGGTGTTTCAGTACAAATAACATGAATACAATCAACCATTATCATCATCCGTTTAATTTTCTCTGTATGTGTGTGTGTGTGTGTTTGTGTGGGTTTGTGTTTGTATGTATCTACTTATATACCAACCAAAGGGATGAGTAAATGAGTCAATGAAAGGATGAATGAATGAATACAGGAATTGATAGTCAGTTATAAAAGATTAGCCTGTTGTTTGTTATTGTGTCCATTTAACCCCCACTCCCTACTGTCTGCCGTTTGCTGTTTGTTGCTTGCCATGTTATCTACGTACTACACAATATTGTAGATTGTTGTATGAATACTTGTATTTGTTGTTTAAAGCGAGGCGTGTTGTTTTTCACAAATGTTGGTTGATTAAGTATTGACATAAAGGCTTTAGTTGTTGTTTTTATTGTCGCTTTTCCTATTTCAAACATATTGCTGTAGACTTGTAAAATGTTTTCGGGGTTTTTTTTTGTTGTTGTTTGCTTCCTATGCTCACTACTTTCTTGGCTGCTGTTTGTTGCTTATTGTGCTAAAAATAACGTTGTTGTTATTTAGTATCAGGGCCAACTGAAAAATCTTAGCATAAATAATGGCATTCTTCTTAATCTGATTATTGTTGACTTTTCTTAAGATTTGAATGATGATTTTTTTTTACTATGAAAGCATTTTTCTAAAGGTAGATATAATGCTCGCTTTTGTTTCTTTATTCTCATTTCCTGTTCTGTCGGCTAATTCTGATCAGACTCAAGAAATTCAATATTTTAGAAGTTTTATTGCGAGAAGTCATGTGCACCCTACACCAAAAAATATGTTTTTTTTAACAATATTAT
Source organism: Bellardia pandia (assembly GCA_916048285.2). Classification (NCBI taxonomy): domain Eukaryota; kingdom Metazoa; phylum Arthropoda; class Insecta; order Diptera; family Calliphoridae; genus Bellardia; species Bellardia pandia. Next base: position 13,675,787 of record OU696533.1, read on the forward strand.
GGTTACTGTTATTATTTATATGATAGCAACCACCATAACATATTGATTTTAATTTAATTTTAAAACAATTTAGTTGTACCATAATATAATAGTTTCACGATATCAGCCATATAATGATTGTAGTAATTAAGTTATGTTTGTGTTAATCATTGTTATGATGAACAATAATGACAGAGCAACATATTATGATCAACATATAAATTATTGGCACAAACATTACGCAGTAAAAAAAATATAAACAAAAAAACGCATTCCAGTTTTTTATGATTTTTAATTTTCTTTTAATGGGAATCCCAGTTTAAAATTTTTATTTTTTCTCGTATAATGTACGGCGGTTGTGCTCATTTCTATACTGTCTGCTGTAATGTAAGTCGATATCAGTGAGGTTTTTTGTGAGCTGTTTCCTGGTGTAATTTTAATGTGTTTTGTTTTTATTGAAAAAGGTAGAAAATATCAAAAATTATTTTTTTTTTTTTCATAAATTTAAATTAAATTGAAATGAAATTTATTTTTCTAGAAATTTCTAAATTGATTTTATCCGATGGAAAAAAGATAACAGATTTTGTTGTCAAAGAAGCAAAACTACCAGTCGTTGAAATTAGCACTGGGTCGAATGAGGGACAATTAGTATCACCCGAATTGTTGACTAGCTGCAGCAGCGATGATAGCGAAACGGTCACGTGCATTGTCAACAAGTGAAGATAATGACTAGGTATTATAATTATCATTTAATTTCTAAGAAAAGTGTAATAAAAAACTAATTTTTAACGCGTGATTTCAATTTGTTTCATAATTTTTCTCTGGTTGTATGTCTTCCCTAAGATTGACTTTCTACAAACATTGCACATAAACTCTTCAGATTATCCTCGTATATTTTCATAAATATGTATGTTTTTTGTGTGTATGTTGAGTGTACTTTTATTTGTTTTTGATCATACTTATCTTTCATTCTTTATTTTCTTTAGTTGCTGTCCATAGCTGTTGTTGTTGTTGTTGTTGTTTGAGTTCTACATACAATTTTCAACTCCATAGGTGTCCTCTTAAAGTATAAAACATGATGAGTTCACTATAAAATTAAACAAAACGTAATGTCTACACTGACACAGACACAGCCATATACATAAATATTCTAAGATTGTAAATTAAGAAAAATTGTTTTAAAACAAATGTCAATGGCTGTGAGTTTCCAATTGCAAGTTGAAAATGAAACCCCCCATCAGGTTAATTATTTGGCATATTTTCAGTGTTAAATTTTATTGTGTGACAATATAAATTAAATGAAACAATCAAATGTATTACGAATTTATACGATAATAATACCTATACAACTGGCAACAAGTCAAGTCAAAAAGTTTCTATTCGTTGATGGCTGTCAAGACAGAAAAGTGAGAGTTTGGAAATTACACTATAGATACGAGCACATACATACATATGTATATGTATGTATGTATGTACATATAACTAATGAAAAGTATGTAGAGCGTTGTTGTGAAAATGAAAAGGGAAATTATTAAATTTGTAAGGATAAGAATTTTAAAGCTGGCTATAAACATAAATTAGATTTTCTTTTGGATTAAATGGTACATGTACCTTGGTTTAAACTTTAAAATAAGCAATGCTGAGACATTTTGGCAAAATTGTAGTCTATTTCTTTAGATTTTGACTTTTAAGCTAATCGTGTAAACGACTCAATTGACTCGGTATAGACTCTACCAAGAACGTATTTGCAGTCGAATTTTCGACAAAAAAAAATGGCTCAATCACGCCTCCAGACCGAAAAGCACTCCATTACACGTTCAGTATGCAAAGGCTGCTCAATAATTGAACTTGGATTTTAAGAAGGCCAAGTGCGGCAATTTTATCAAACAAATTCTTAATAGCTGTCTAAAGCCGGCCACTCACGTACAGTTTTAACTATCAGTTCCAACTGTTCAGTTAAAACTGTACGTATGTGAGTAATAACTGACAGTTCAACTCAACTGTTCAGTTTAACTGAGAAATTTAAAATTTTTACATTTTTAACTGACAGTTTCAAGTGAAGTGAAAGTGTGTGGGGGTTCAACTGCACCGTTCTCAGTTCAATTTGTGTCGAGCGAAAGTGCGTATCATGTCGCGTAAACCGAACCAAGTGATATTTGATTGTATTGCAATATATGTAAATCCAGCGAGCACCATGATCGCGCCAAAAAAGATGCTGCTTACAACGCACAGTGGTATTTGTTCATACAATGTTTGTGCAAAAAATATAAGGAGTGCTCGTAGAATGTTGAAATTTGGCACAGAGCCTTTGGTTGGCTTAATTAAGAAAAATATAAAGTTTCATCAAAATTGGCCACGCCCTCTACCCACCGCCCATAGAACCGAAAATTTATTTTTGGTCCAAAGTTTTTGAAATTTGGCACAGAGCGATTTTAAATTTGAGCCTGCTAATGCACTTGCCATTTCTAAATGTTGTTTGCTATACTGGGACGCTAAATCAGCAGCTTTGTACCTTTTACTACGATCAGCGCAATCGCCGAATTCCTTAGCTGGCCTTCCCATTTTTGTTGAACAACTAGGCTGCTCATCAGCAAGTGATATTTGAAATATATCTAAAAATGTTCACTTATATTCAAAGTACACATTGATTATTTTGTTTTGAAACCTACTTCTTAGCCAAGCATAATTTTTCTTAAAAAAATATTATTTGTGTCTGTGACATTCGGCCTAACGTTTTAAAAAATGACTAAGAAATCGCTTCTGAACTGATTTTTTCACATTTTGAATTTCATTAATAGTAAGCACCATGTTTTTAGTTTTTATGAAATCAGTTAATAAATCCACATTACTATTGCAATTTATAAGTTCCTTGCACAATTCACTATATGAAACACAAAATGAATTCATTTTAAAAATTAGTTACGTTTAATAATTTTCTTAGACTTTTTTTTTTGCAAATATTATTATTTTAAATAACGGTTTAATTAATCATATGGTTTTGTTTTTCTTTTTTTTGTTATGCACTTTTTCGATATTGCTGTCAATCAATTATTAAAAAGTAAAAGTAAAAGCCTAAAAGTATACAAAACCTTTTATTGTAAATATGCATTGCAATTTATTGTAAATATTCATAAAAAATACGTGAGTTTTATCACAAAATTTATAAGTTTGTTCAGCGATCGCAAAAAGTCGGAGAATTTTTTTACATAAAGTGAAAGAAAATATTCCAAACTTTCATTTAGAAGTAGTACTAACATGGAGGTAGACCGAGCTAACTTATTTCTTTTCTAATGAAAACTGAAAATGCTAAATTTTTTGGAGTCATTTTGATTTGCTCAGATCTCTTAAACTATATATGTAATTTAAATATTTTTTCTTTCCTATTAAATTTAAAATACTATATTTTAATAAAAATGCTCTAAAACTATTGGTAGTTGAACCATATTTATTGTATAAACAACTGAAATGTAGTAAAATTTTCATCAGTTTTCGTTGTATAATATTTAGATAACTTCACCACACTTTTTTTTTATACAAAATTTTATTTTTTTTCGAAAACAAATCATAGTTTTCTACTAATGAAACATTTCTCTACAGAATTGCATCATTAGATTTCTAAAAAATAACTGTAACAAAATAGACTTTTTGCCAAAAAAAAATACCACTGTGCGCCGCGGTGGTGCAGAGGGTGAGAACGTAAAGAATTCTGATGAGAGAAAGTGATGTTTCTCGAAACATATGTAAATTCAACCAACAACCCAAGTTCGAATCCTAAGCCAAGAAAAATTATCAATAAATTTTAATAATAATTTTCATGTAACAATTCCTACCTTCAGTAAAAATAATTTAATGAACTCGAGCCGAAATAAAAGAAATATCATAAATGTATAATCTTTTTAATATTACAGCTGCCTTTTTACTGCTAACATTAACTTGCATCACTATTTTAATAAATGTCTAGTTTAGAAGGTAACTAACTTGTAGTCAATATTTTGATCTGATAATGCTTGAATAGAAATTGGTGCTAATTGGTGCTTCCCCCAATTTCTAAAATGGAAATGTAGTAATTGCAATATATTCTACACTTTTTAAAACTATAAACAATTAATTATTCGAGTTCCCGGTTCTAAGCATGGAAAGAATAGTGCTTTGCTCCTCTACAAACTCTGATTACAATTACAAAATATTGATTGTGTAAATTAATTATTAGTTCCTCTTTCTACTTAACGTTTCGCTTGGTTGGTTGGTCAAAATATTAACACACGAATGAATTGAATTTATTAATGTGTGGCTGGCTGAATGAATGAATGCATGTTTATTATGATTATTATTATTTATAATTATGTGCATACATACATACATATGTAGTATGTCGACTCGTGTTAGACAGTTATGTTATTATGATGGCAATGTTGTTCTGGCAGCCATGGGTTACACATGAATGTCGTCTATTCATATACAGCCACACACATACACACACTCATTTACACAGTCATTTACACAGTCATTTACACATGTGTACTCTAACAAAGGCTCACACAACAATAATAACAGCATCAATTTGATCCTGCTGTTATGGCAGCATGTGTGTAGAGATATTGGCGCCTTATACAACGGCGTCACACATGCCAATCTGTACATACAGTCAGAATTAAAATTTTAGTATACAACGAACAATTATATCTGTGAAGAATAATATTTTAGAAAAACTCTATTGTTCATTTCACAAGTTCAGTTCAGTTCAGTTCAGTTCAGTTTTTTTTTTTTTTTTTTTTAATAATAATTAACAAACACAAACTGCGAAGCTTTTGGCTTATCTGCAGAAAAACACCTAGAGTCTTTGGCAGGAATCGAACCTGCAACCCTTTGACTGATAGTCCGGCACTCTATCGCCTAGTCTATCGGGGCAATCTGTGTTGTTGTACCTACAATTAACTGATTGTAAACACACTTTTGAGCAAAGTCGTATGTTTGTCTTGTCAACTCTTCAAAATGCCAAACGTAAATTATCAATAAATATATAAAATAAATTAGAATAGCGAAAAAAAAACAAATCAGCATGGTTAAATAATTTCACTTCTTCATCAGCTGTTTGATAAAGAAAGTAGAAATTCAGAAACATTTTCAAATAAGTCTGCTTTACTTATTGTTAAAACGCCTAAATGTTCATCTAGGCTTAGCAAAATATGCGAAATATAAATAAAAAAAAAAGATTAAATAAATGGTACGATTGCTTATATTAGAATGCAGCCATACGTGTTAATGAAAGATGAGGGAGCTTTTAAAAATACAGTGGGAAGCAAAACTGTGCGGATGTTTTGCATTAAGGAAGGAACCTTTTGGATGCGCTCATGCGGCCTATGCCAATAGTATTCTTTTCCATCAGACTGGTGTCGGCTGACTTTCATTTCGTCGCTCCAAATAACCCGTTTCCATTCATCTACCGTCCAATTTTTGTAGGTTTTACAGAAATGAAAGCGTTTGTTCACATTTCTATCGGTAAATGCTGGTTTTTTCTTTTTCACACTGGCTACTAAACCAATTCTATTTAATGAGCATCTAACCGTCCAGGAACTGACATACTTACCAATACTTTTTGCAGCATTTTCGGGGGTCTTGATGTCCTTAGTATTTAGCAAACGTTCTATCTGCCGGTCATCATCATTATATATATATCATTTACCGTGGATTTAATTGAATTTAATTTTTAGCAATTTTACGGCATGAATACACATTTCATTTTCAAAGCAGAACTTCTTGTTACACGACAATTATGCGTGCTTTAACGACCGTAATCGTTGTTGTAAAACATTTGAAGTAGTTATAAAGCAGTAGTTTTGGGACTAGTTCCGTGCTAGGCAAAGCTGTATTATATGGTCCAGTCCTAGGACATCGTAATGTTAAATAGACTAGTTTTTGTTTTCCTCTTCATTGTGGAGTAGTCCATACATGCATGTGTAGACTACTCGCGCTTTTTTTTTTGCAGGGATTCTTCTGCCGACGAAAAACATGTTGAGGTAGAGATTTAGATTTAGAGTATTATACGGCCAACTTGACTTTATAAATTCATGTTTTTTCACCAATATATGGATTGTTAAAGTTTCAATGTTATATTTATCTTGTTTTAATTTGGTCCAACTAGTCATTTTTTTAAATTTTTGTTGTTGTTGTGTTTAATGTTATAAAAACTTGTCATTAATAGCCTGTTCGCCGATCTCGAACGTTAACGTTCGCTTAGATAAGACTTAAGACACAAACTTTTTATCGTATCTATTTTTTTACTCAATCAAGTTTGTTTATTCCACAATCAAGTTTATGTCTTAAGTCTTATCTAAGCGAACGTTAACGTTCGAGATCGGCGAACAGGCTATTAATATTATTGTTTTTACAGTAAACATCCGCAGACTTAACCCTTTCGGTACGAGGGTTTAAAACTTGAAAATGGAATTTTTTTTTTTTGCAATTTTGCTGTTTAATGTAATTTTTCTATTGCCAGTGCCATTAGTAACCGCATCAACTGAAGGTTTTATTTTATATTTCGCGGTATTTCGACTTAACCCATTGTTCTCATGAAATTTTGCAACGCCAATGAAGCTTTTCTTTTTTGCTGTTAGGTTTTTTAAACATAACTACCGTTAATCTAATGTTATGGTCACACATGGCAAATATTTACTCAAAAAAGTGTAACCAGTTGTTTTAGCACAAATTTTGTTTGACGTTGTTTACTCTTTTGAAAGATCAAACAGCATCAAATAAATGAAAACTAAATATTTGTTGTGTCCTGTCCTAAATAAGGCATTCCTTCTTTAGCACAGTTTTAAGGTCAATCGAGATCTGGTGCTTGCAAACGTTTTTATCTAAAATTGCCTAAAAGTTCTGACTGTGCCGGCGGTTGCATCAAGTGTCATGACTGCACAATACCTGATTTATATTTCGGATACAACAGAAATTGCTTCCTAATACCCACGTTTTCAGCACTTTGCAGTAAATTGGACTTTAAAATGTCATGGTACATATTTTTGTCTATCGTACTTTCCATAAACTGCAAGTTTCCTACATCACCTGAAACCTGTTGGATTTAGGTTTTTGTTTTGGAGCTCTTAATTATGCTTGCGCCGAACGTTAGTTTGACCATCCGAGCTAAATATATTAAACTCAGACTTGTCTGCAAAAATAACATGTTCCCAAAAGTTTGGGTCTAACGTGCGCTTTAGCAAATTTAAGACGCACTTGTTGATTTTTACTGTTAATAACGGGTTTGTTACGGGCTACTCTACCATTAAAATCATGGTTTTGAAATGCACGACGAATAGTTTTTGTTTTCAATTTATTTCTTTACAATCTATCCATTTAAGGATAATAAGTAAATTGTATAACAATTATAAAACATTCAGTGTTGAACTCCAGTGAGAACAACAGCATAATATAATCCTTGGAATAATATACATATATTTAGACAGTTTTAAACAATATTTACAAATGTGTTACATATGTATATACATTGTAGTGGAAATTTATGATTTAGTATCGAAAAGGTAGATCCAAAATGTGGAATCTTTTAAGTCTGCTTACGTCTTCCGAGTCATAAAGTAGAGAAATAGCCAACGGGTTAATATGGTTACTTGATATTTCAAGATAGTTGTCACTGTATCTTCTATTTTCATCTTTAACTGTTGGGATATGAAGATGATCGTGAATCGATTTATTGGTTACAAACCATGGAGCTATTACAATAGAGCTTAGAGTTTTGCACTAAAATCTTTGTAAGATTTCAATGTTGGAATGGCTGGCTGTTGCCAGGGTTTAGAATTGCTTTATAAATTAATATTTTGTTTTCTAAACGTAGTTGTGATTTTTGGCCCAAAAGCCAATAAAATAGTTTTGTTTTAATATTTAGTTGCCGTTTTTTTTGTTATATATTAGATATGTGTTTTCCATGTCAGCCTTCTATCTACATATGTATGTGTGGAATTTGAATGCCGTTCAAGTATACATTATTACAATTGCCACGCTGCAAGAAGAAATTTATAAATTTATGTGTAAGGATTTTTTTGAATTGACTTTATATTCCATTTGTTTAAACAAGTTTCATTTTCGTTGAGTTCTCTTTGCGCTAAGTTTGATGTATTTTTTGGCCATATGACCGCAGTGTCATCTGCATACGTTGCAAACAATACGTTTTCAATGATTGGCATATAGAATTGGTCCTAAAACGCTGCCTTGTGGTACACCAGCACTGATATCACAAACGATTTATTAAGCTTATTTTTCACACGCAATTCAGCAGTTCGTAAAAGTGTTTGGTTGAAATAATCTGTGACGAAAGAATTTGCACTATATTTACTTTTTTTGCTTTGTATTACCCAAGAATGATAAAATAAAGATTACGCCATGCGCATGATTTCCCGTTATGTGACGTAGAAGAGCCATTCTAAGGGTTACCAATAATGTTTCATGTGTTAGAATTAAAATTTCTTGCGAAAAATGTGTGTTTTATGTGATAGTTGGCAACCTTGCAATTGAAATCTCTGAGAGTTCTAAAATAAAATCTGTTTAAAAAAGAAAAACAAACAAAAAAAAACAACAAAAAATATAAACATGAAGAGTGCAGTTTGCAAATGCAAGCAAAACATGAGTAAAAAAAACAAGTGAGAAAAAATTAGCCAATAGAAACACAGAATGTGTGACGTCACAGGGCCTAAATGCGCAGAACATTTTAAAATTTTACGCCCATTGGCGTAATCTTTATTTTATCATTCTTGGTATTACCTAACCCGCATTTTTTTCGGACTTTTTTTAATACATTATTTTTAATTTAGGATATCTATAAAACTAAATTGAAAAATTTCAGATTTTTTTCTTTGTATAGAAGTTGTTTGAAATAAGCTGAGAGCCACTGTATAATAAATTAAACACACAAACTATATTATATTTAGCATTACAATTCGAAAGCCAGATATACCGAAAGGGTTAAATAAATATTAATAATTTGTTTAACCCCTGGTTTTTTATTGTTTTTGTTTTTTGCTGTGAGAATGTAAATATTTATGATTATGATGATTTTTTTATGTTTTTGTTTAATCGTTTATCTTAGAATCATAAACGATTAAACAAAATATGTCTACAAATTTTTAACTCATCTTATTTATGGTAATTTTTAATTTATTTTTATTTTATTTTTTTTTTTTGACAATGTGTGAAATGATTTTATAACAAGTGTCAGTGTGAGTGTATCATCACATACTTTACATAAGTGTGTTGGTATGTATGTACTCGTACATGTGTGTGCCAGTGTGTGTGTGTGTTGTAATTTGTTTACAAAACTACCACCATTATGAGCTTCTTACCACTTTTACTATTTCATTTTATTTTTTGCTTTTTTATTTTGTAAAAATAAATTGTTGCTGTTTTTGTGTCGTGTGCTTTCATCTTTGATGAAAATCTGTTAAGTCAGCCACAAATTTGGCGCCAGTCTATTTCTTACCAGCTGTGTTAGTCTGTGTCTGTGTGTGTCACCACCAACAGCAAGGATACGAGTGCATACTATAGTATTTGTAATAATAACAACAGCTGCTGTTGCTGATGTTGCTTTTACTTTTTCTATTGTTTATGCTGCTTATGTTGTTGTTGTTGTTCTTATTGCTCTTAGCTTGACTGACTGACTCAGTGACTGGCTGGCTGGCTGACTCAGCTGACTCAGCTGACTGGCTGGTTTGATGTTGTTAATAAACTTAAACTTCCTTACTCTTCTTCTTCATTAATACTTATACACTCTCATGCTACGGCAGCAACGTTACACAGCAACATCAAATAATTTTATTCGCCTACATCCGGACTGGTTTGTTTGTTTGTTTTTGTGTGAATGTGTTAATTACGTGTATACATTAGGATGGCTCCAAAACTGCTAGTTTATGTTATTTGGCTAAAACAATTTTACAATTTCACCAACAACAATATAATTTGAAATAGCATCATAATAAATTCAATAACTCGCCAGAATTGAATAAAGAAACTAAAAACTGCATCACTGAAATCCATTTATACTGTAATACAAAATAAACAAATACGAGGGCGGTTCGGAAACTTCTTAGAAAGAGAATACATAGTTAGTTTTTCAAAAACATTTTTATTTTTCAATATAATATCCTGTAACTTCAATACACTTAGTCCAACGCTTATCTAGCTATTATATCCCTGGATTAAAATAGTTTTCCTTAAGGCCTTCAAAATAATGGTTTACAACTGTAATTGCATCTTCATTTGAGGTGAAACGCTTGCCAGCTAGGAATAGAAGAATAAGGTGGGTGGTCAAGCAACTCGTACTTTAATTCATTGATTTTTGCCATTGTTATAACACTCTTGAGCGCTGGTGCGTTGTCTTGATGAAAAATTATTTTTTTGTGTTGTAAACCAAAACGTTTTTCTCGAATTTTTACATTTAATTGATCCAAAATGTTGCAATGGTACTCTGAATTTATTGCAGATAGTCAATCAATAAAATACCTTTGAAGTCCCAAAAAACCGTTTTTGCCTTCTTTGGGGCACTTCCTCCAACTTCAGTCCATTGCTTGGATTGTTCTTTTGTCTCTGGAGTACAGTGGTGGATTAATGTCTCATCAACAGTTATGACACGACGCTTAATATCTATTTTATTATACCCTTCACCTTCATGAGAAAAGTATACCCTATAAAGTATATATATTCTGGATCCTTATAGATAGCGGAGTGTATTAAGCCATGTTCGTCTGTCTGTCTGTTGAAATCAATTTTCTGAAGTCCCCAGATATCTTCGGGATTCAAATCTTCAATAATTCTGTCAGACATGCTTTCGAGAAGTTTGCTATTTAAAATCAACATAATCCGTCCATAAATAATGGAGATATGAGCAAAAATCCGAGACAACCTCTGAAAATTTCATCAAAAAAACTTAGTGTATTAATATTGTTCATCAACAGATGGCGTTGATCACACAAAGTGTTCGAAAACTTTAAGTGTGTTTTTAAACCGTAATATAATTATGCCTCCACAACAAAGGTGAAGGGTATATAAGACTCGGCATAGCCGAATATAGCACTCTTACTTGTTTTTCTTAAAACGATCCAAACAAAGTGGAGACATTTTCATTCTTATGCGGCACCCATCTTGCACAAAGCATTATCACCTGTAATTCTTTATGCAAAATTAAATGGACTCGATCTTTTGAGATGCCCATGATATTGGCTATTTCACGCACTTTTATTCGTCGATCATTTAATACCATTTGGCTAGAATTTCTGTTGTTGCTGCTGTTTTGGACGTCCACGACCACGTTTAAATTCAGCAACCCAATTTTTTACTGTTTCATATGAAGGAGCACTTTCACCTAACACATTCACTATATCATTGTGAATTTCTTGTCCCGATAAACCTTTTTTTAAATATTTAATAAAAACACGAATTTCTAATTGTTCCATTGTACAAAAATCGCGGATGCGTTTTTTTTGAACACCTGTTTCAATATGAAGGAGTTGCCAGATTGAAAATAAATTTAACATGTGTTTATAGCGGAGATGGAAGTTTACAAAACACGTTTTGCTGTTTAGACCGCGCTTTCTGTTCTAGTTTAAGAAGTTTCCGAAATGGAGAAGAAAATGTAGACTTGTTAATTTTAAAAAATCCCATCAAAAAATCCAATCGTATTAAATCACACCATCTATAATAAGCTCAATTCAGATCTGCGATACAAGAAACAAGAAAATACACAACCGGGAATTGTCTCAACCAGTAATGGAATTGTTTCACTGATTGTATGGCTTGTCAGTCCATTTGTTGAAACTGCAAAAAATCATTGTTATCATATCGTTCGCAGCGATAACATTTAATATACTTGTTTGACAGCTTCTCGTCAATCTCAATTGAACTTTATAGCGTAGACAGACGACACAGTTAATTTGCATTAACAGTCTTAATTCAAATTAACTCGTGAATTATCCTATCTTAATGCGCATTAAGTTATACGTAAATACACAAAATCAAACTGAATTTATACTGCATTTAGCTATTTCAATATGGCAACATCGTCGAAAATCAATAATATGTTATCAAATTGTTTACTATTCTAAAAGAAGAAGACAATTGTAAAATTTAAATAATAAAAATAGATTTTTACAATTACCTTTCTCTTATTTCAGAGTGTCCCACTGCGGTCCCCACATGTAGCAATACGTTCAGGTTGATGGTTGCTAGTGCATGAACAATTTTTGCATTATGGAGCAGTTTCAGCAAAAGTAATTTCAGCTTTTTTTCAAATAAATACTGATTTTTTACCAAATGCCAAACAAATTTTTTCATAATTAAATAGTTGTTGACAAACACACAGCTGTTACCTAAATGCAGTTTAAATGCAGAAACTGTCGTCTGTCACGGTAAAATCTTAATTCAAATTAGTGAAATTTTAATGCGCATTAACTCTGTCGTCTGTCTACGGTATTAAATTCTGAAACTTTGACAATTAACGCAGGCATAAACCATGCAGTTACACAGTTACACAGTGAAGTTTTGCTTTCAAGTTTATTACAGTATGTGTAAAAAAACTTGTCAAAATTCTCAAAAATTGAAAGTGTGACTTAGGCTGCTCGCAAATTTACACCAGTTTTTTAAATGTCGTCAAAAAAGCAACTTTAAATGATTGCTTCTATGAAAGTATTACAGGAAATTAATAAAATAATAATAATAATAAAAACGGAAGAAATATTGGGTTAATATGTTAATAATAAGGCTTCTTTCTGAAAAGCTTTATAAACTGCAATACATCATTATACTTATTACTTTTATATTGGGTTTATATACATGTAATGAGTCTGTGGCCCCTGGAGAACGCAAATTCATCAAAGGATATGAGTAAAAGGCCTAGAGCTGAATATGATTATAGCTTTGATAACACAAACGAAATTGCACGATTGGAACAAATTTCTTAGATACCTTGGAGCCTGTGGGGAAAGTTAAATGTGCCTCACGTTTTCCAAAGTTACAATAAAGCCATTTGAGGGGTAGAACAGATTGACCAGTCTATAGGAATGTACCGAATTACTGTGAAAGGCAAAAATTCCACTCTATGTGGAATTTTGCGGACCAATGATTTCAAAAAAAAAAATTCCAAAAATTGTGTACAAACAAAAGAAATGGAAACTAAATTTAATAAGAATATGTTCAACTAATACATACAAAAGTATGTCTAATTACCCTGCAAATAATATTGGACTGCGTGATCCATTTTAGATAAAATGGGCTACTTACAACACGGTCCAATGTAATGCAGTCATGGACCATGTCATAATTAAACAAGAGTTTGTAGTTAAACGACATGGGTTTCGGGTTAACACGATTGCATATTGGGTTGTTGTTGTTGTTGTTTAAAACTAACCCTCGTGAGTACTCCATGGAGTAGTTTTGGGACTACTCCGATGGGTTATATGGTCCAATCCTAGGACATCGCAATGTTAAATGGACCACCTTTTTTTCATATATTTGGAGTAGTTTTGGAGTACTCCTACTCCTCTTTGGACTAGTCTTTACATGCATGTATGGACTAGTCGCGTTATTTGCAGGGTAATTTTCTATGATCTCTTTACATACATATGTATGTGATAATTTAAATGAAATATTATACGTTATGTTTTTACTGTTAATATTATATACATACAGTGGTTCAAACGCATTATTGGACACTTGGCATGATAATATTCAAATGCCGATTTTTTAACTTTAAAAAAAGTAATTCTAAAAAAATTGATGATGTATAATACTTAGCATGTTTTATTGAAAATGATTTTTAAAATAAGAAAAGAAAACTAAAATAATAAATTTCACGTCAAACGCATAATTCGACAATCAAATGAAATATACAGTTTTAGTAATTCAGTAATTCTGGGCAATTATGAATTAGCCACATCTTCGCAACGTGTGAAATGTGCTTCGGATCATTATCCTGATAAAAAGCAAATGTGTCCAATATGTTTAATTTTTCAGCACTGTGTTTTACATTTTGTTTCAATATGTCCAAATATTGGAATCGGTTCATTTTATCCTATATAAAATGAATATTTCCTACTCCTGCACTGGAAACACAGCATTACAGACCCTGCCCCGTGCTTGACTGTAGCCCGAGTGTTATTAGGCAAAAACTCAGTATTTGGCTTACGACAAACGTACTACTTTCCATCTGACCCATGAAGGTTAAATTTACTCTCGTCAGTGAAGAAAACTTGTTTAAATTGATGATTTTGAACCTTAATCATTTCATTACATATCGCACACATTCTTCAAAAGTGACTCAATTAAAAATTTTAATTTTTCTGGTTTGTATGCTTAAACAACACACAACACACTTGTTTATCTATAAGAAAAAGATCAAAGCATTTTGTTACAGTTAACAAGTTACTAAAAAACAGTTAGATCTTTCTTTATATTTCATTTGGTATAGTTGCAATTTACTAGTGATTTATTTTTAGTTGTGTCATAAAATAAAAATTTTGAATTGAGTCACTTTTGAAGAATGTGTGTGATATTATTTAATTTTGTTTTGAAGGTGCAGATTTTTTTTTCGAAAAAAACAGATTTTTTTTTTGTGAATTGTCAGATTTTGTAAAAAAAATATGGCAACACTGATTACAAACCCTGATAATCGTGTTGATCAATTATGGTTTCGCAGACATATAGGACGAACGTATCTAAGCGACAAAAAGGACAAGAACTATAGGCAAACATCTTCTAGAATATAAGGCGAAAACAGGAAAAATAATGGCCACAACTCAAATCGAGTTAGAGCATCACGTGATAAGTGTCTAAAAACGCTATGTTTGAAGAGAAGATGTTTTATCTCTCATAAGAGCCCATTGCACTTAACTCATTTTATTTGGGCGTTAATTGGTTAAGCAATAATATTGTGCTGTGTGAATACCGAAGAAATTTCAGGGAAAAAATTTTATAAATTTTTTCAATTAAATTTGCTTCGTCCAAATTGGGACTTACTTAAATTATTTTGTATATTATATTTTCTTCAAACTACTTGACGCTTTTAATGTGCAATTAAATAGAATCCGGTTTATTTCCAGGAAATAGAAATGAGTTTCAATTAAAATATTTGTGGAATCAATTAAAAATTTAATTGAAATCGGACCTGTAAACAAAAATATTTGAGATTTAATTGAAAATATCAGAAAAAGCAATTGAATCAATTAAAATTTTAATTGAAAATTATTTTAAAATCAATTAAAGGTTTAATTGAAAAAAAAAATTCTGTGTATGTATATATATTTGTTTATATATTTAAAATTGTAAACGAAATTGTTCACATAAATTATATATGCAAATATATAACCCAAACCCAAATAACCCAATTTAAAAACAAGTTAGAGTGCTATATTCGGCTGTGCCGAATCTTTAATACCCCCCACCTAAACGTAATCTGAAATACAGAAACTACACTGGTTATAAGACTAGAATATTCTTATTCTGTGTTTTCTATTCAGTCTTAGTGCAAATTTTATTAGTATTTGATATATTGTTTGAAAGACAATTGTACGACCAATATAATTTATTTTGAATATTTTGAAATTTTATCTAATTTTGACCATTTTTAATTGATTTAATTACCAATTCTTACTGCAATTTCCAGAGTTTGTCTGATTTTCATAATAATTTAATTTAACAATTTATAAAATTGAAAAAACATTTTTAAATATTCACAACAAATAAAGAAACAGAGTATAAGAAAGGATAAGATATAAGGTGAGGCTTTTTTATTTGAATTTGATCTCAATAATATTATTTACAACAGATTTATGGGTGGCATAGTAGAAGTGGACCAATTATGGACTAATAGCTTCTAAATCCAGTATCCACTAATTTGATTTCTACGTATTTTAGGCTTATTTTGTTTGAATTTCATCTCAATAACGTTATTTACAAGAGTTGTATGGTTGTTTAATATGCTCGTAAGTGGACTTAATTCGAAAGCTATTGCCAATTATTGACTGATAGCTACAAAATCCAGTAGCTTAATTGTCGTATAACCGATATAAGTCTGATTTCTGAATTAAAATTACTGATCTATAAAAAAGTTGGTTCGAACTCGATATTTATTTCACATAATTGTGGGTTAAATTGTTTTTTAGAAAAGCTCCGTATATGGCAGCTATGACAAATTATGTCCCGATCTTCTTAAATTTTGGAACAGAGAATTTAATGAATACCAGGATATCTCACGTCGAATTTCAACATAATAACGCTATATTGAAGATACATGTTAGTACAGTAGAATCTCGAAAAAGTTAACCAAAATGTTCCAAGGGATGTTAACTTTTTTGAACTATTAAGTTTTTTCAGCGTTTTTTTTTTATTGAAGGAGGAAATAAATAAAATAATAAACATCTTTGTTGTTTGATATAATATCGTAAATTTTAATTTATTGACTTTTTTGTTTAAAAGTTCGTGCGCCAAGGATATTTGTGCAAGCTTGCCTCAAGATCAGCATATTCCGGTTTATGAAGTGTTTTCTTTTTAGATATGCTATATATGTTCGTCACAGCCTCTAAAATTTCAGTACGTTTTTTATTTATTTTTGAAATGGTTACTTTGGATACACCGTAATTAAACGCCAATCGATTTCCGTGAATACCCTCATCAAGCTTTTCCAGTTTCTGCTGCAAATCTAATCTGTTTTGTGATGGTTTCTTTTGCTTTCGCATTTTTTAAATAAGCAGTACACAACTCACAAGCTTAACACCAACTACTAATACAATGTTGTTTGTTGTTGAAGATGGTCATAGTTGTTTGCAACTCAAAATAAAAAAGCAGTTCGGGGAATACCATAATCCAACAAACAAATTTAAAGCTTAGCGTTTCCAGTGAGAATGTTTTAAAAGCGACCAATTTGCCACTATTGTTACTGAAAATGCCGCACACTGTGTCCACTGCGGCAATAAATCAATTTGGACCTTCTGTCCGATTTTGATGATTTTTGCACAGATGGTTAAAAACTATCTGAAGGTCATGTGTGGAAAATTTCATGCAAATACCTCCATTGGTTTTCTGTCCCGAGCAGCGCAAAGTTGAAGTATGTGAACAAGTCTCAAATGTGATAGTTTTCTATGTTATATTCAAAAGCTTGTTACTTATAAACTATACACTGAATGTACCTTATAAGTATTTTTTCACTTAAAATAGACATTAAGCATTATGTAAATTAAAAAAAAAATTTAAAAATTTAAAAAAAAAAAATTTCCTTTGACAATGTATTTTGAGCCAAAAAAATAAACATTTATGATTTTCTTTTAGACTTTTAGTTGTGTGCGAAGCAGTGCGACACATGGAGTCATATACCAAATTAAAGCTGAGAGTCTCAGCTAACAGACTAAAAAAAAAAAACCTGCCCCGATTTGCCCGCCGCCGAAAAAACAATGAAAAACCAAAAAATTACAGTAACAAATATGCGTTATTTTACGCGTGCAAAAACAAATGCGCATTCTTTCTTTCTTTGCTACTCGTACACGTAGCCGGTGCCAATTTGGGATCGAGAAATACGAAAATTTCATTGCATGTATACTATATAGAAAAAACCTAAATTTGAGTCCCGATTACAGAAACAAATGTACACAAAAGTGTTTATCAAAGCAATATCGGTACATTGTTTACAACAAAAAATCTAAATGTGAACTTACTCCACTTTAAATGAAGAGCTTTTCATATATTATCAATAACTTAACATTGATCGCATTTTTTCTCTTAAAAATTAACTCCGTTATCCGTTATAAACTTTCTTTACATTATAGTACATACTATATTTGAGAGTGGTATAGTGATAAGTGAGTGTTTATTAAGCAATTAAAGCAAATTTATTTAATAAACAATGGAAAAGTCAAAAATATCTTTCAGCACGCTTTCGGAAATTGTTTTTCAATGTAAAAAAGATATTGATCTTATAATTGGTGTAGTTTTTGTGAATTATAAAATAGTGTCTGAGAAAAATCAAGAAAAGTTCAGACGGTTTTTGAAACAAACATTTATGCCTCAATTTTTAAAGAAGTGGAACAAGTGTAAGCGTACTTCATCAAGATTTTTTAATGACAATGAAGAATGGCTAAGACATTCTTATACGTTGACTGATGAAGTAGTGGATGATACAGTAGATGAAGAAGAGGATTTTCTTCATAATTTCAAAACAGCATTTAATAGATGTTATATGCATTTTTGCGAAAAATAAACATTCTAGTTACAAATTTACAGAAGATATGGCATTTTTGAAATATCATTTGTATGGGAGGTGGGCGTAAAAGTGGGCGGATTAAGTTCATATTTTCAGGAGCTCATTCTACAATTATAGTATTAACGTTTTATGAAAATTGAGTTGATATATTTAAAATCATGGAAGTTATGCCACATTTTCTATTTAAGTTGTATGGGAGGTGGGCGTAAAAGTGGGCGTATTAAAAAAAAAAAAAAATTAAAATTCTTAAAAAATTTAACATAAATGTGTGCAAAATTTCATGAAGCTCCGAAACCTCCTTGATTTAAGGCCATTAAATACACTACACGGCCACAGTGTGTGCCGTTGTTTTAAAAATAAATTATACGCTCGGAAAAATTAACTGAAAGGTTAACTTTTTAGAGCGGCACGTTGATGCTGAAACACTGTTAACTTATCCGAGCGTTTAACTTTTTCGCGAGTTAACTTTTTCGAGATTCTACTGTATTTACGTGAATTTCGGAAGTAGACCTTATATGGGGTATATAGTCAAATATGGACCGATATTCTTAAAATCCAGTAGTTTGATTTTGGCATGTATGTAAATGATGCGTGTAAAATTTTGGATCGGTAAAGTTATTTATAAGAGATTTATGAGTATTAAAGTGATTTTCGGAAGATGGCTTTATATGAGGTATACGGTTAAAAATGCACCGAAATTTACAAAATTTTGTAGGATGATTTTTGTGTATATGCAAATGATTTATATAAAGTTTTTGGACGGTACAGATATTTATACGATATACATATATGGGATGTGGTCCTTGTATAGGAGCTATGACCAGTTCTGGGCCAACCACCATAAAATTTAGTACAACAATTTATTTACCTATAAGGATTATTTATGTAAAATTTTAACGGTTTAACATTATTTATACCAGTTTTATACGTATTTAAGTGAATTTTGGAAGTGGGCGTTATATGGGGCATATGGTCAAATATGGACCTAACAAAATAAAATTTCGTTATATGGTTTATTTTTGCATTAAACGTATTCCTGCTGAATTTTGTATTGATATTCTAATTTTATAGGCATTTATGTATAATTGAGCAATATTTCGGGAATATTTTTGTATGGGGGCTGTGAGAAATCATAGGCCTATTCTTACTATTTTCCCTCACACTTTCTTATTTTAGCATAAAAACAACGTATACAAAATTTGATGGGAATATCGGCAATATATATAATTAAAAATATAGCAAGAGAAATGGTTAAAAATATAAATTTGTTATGCAGGTTGTCTTACATTTTGATCCATAACTCTGGTTCTACTAAACCGATTTTGCTGATTTTCAATATTAAACTGCTTAGGAGAATTATAAATGGGTTTTTGTAAACTTTGTTGATTTCTGTTGTGTCCTTTGGACGTAAGAGTGTTTTACACAGACAGACAGACGGACACAAAGACAGACTGATATGATTGAGCCATATCTTAGAATTTCGTAAGGACCAAGAATATAACTTTGTTGGGTCTCAGATGAGTATTTCTCAGTGTTATACACGGAATGACAAACTTATATGTATATACCCTCATTGTCCGCTTATGGTGGTGGAGGGTAAAAAATAATCATACCAAAATTCAAGTAATTGGAAACATTTACATAAATTTGTTGGGACCATACTAGTAGATGTACACAGCACTTTGCTTTTAATATTTCACAGCCCAACAAAACAAAAAAAGATGAAGAGAAAAAAACTGAACTAAACACGTATATAAATATATTGTATACCGTGTTTTTACATCTCCAGCAAGTGACGAGTTTATAAGGATGCTGCGATAAATAATAAACAAACGTGAGAACAGTGTTTTAGAGTAGACATTTTTGGGTCTGTAATTAAATATAAAAAACTGGCTTTGCTTTTTGTGGCAAATCTTTACTTGTCAATAGTATTTTTTGTAGGTGAGCATTATTTTCAAGGTACGATATGTTCTATGACCAAGCAATTTATTACAACTTTCTGTTTTTGCTCTTGCCATCAGTCAGAACGCCCATAAATATTTGTCCAACACCTACCTTAAAGTCTTAGGATCACTTCCTGCTGGCTGGCTGTCCATGTAAAGCTTGTGCGCAGAGTACTGGTCACAATTTTGAAGATATTTTAAGATAATTTGGTACGTGATACTTTTTCGGGATTTAGAACTAGTGGAAATCGGTCCATTATTTCAACTGGCCCCCATACAAATGTCCTCCCGAAATAGTATCCAAACAAATGTCATCACAAATAAGTAGTAAATGAATTAAATATATGTCCCACTTCCGAAAATCACTTTTAACAGCATAATGTCCTCATTCATAAAACTTACAACAGGTTATTAAAGTACATTTTGTATGGAAATTTGCATAATATACCTGATATAAACCTGTTGTAAGTTTTTATGAATAAGGGGGTAAATCTTTAAGAAATGTCGGTATCCAAATAATATTAAACACAATTATGCTTCGTATACATAAAAATAATATGGTGGAATTATATGATGATCGGTCCATAATTAGATTAACTCCCATATAAGGCCCACTTCAAAAATTACTTTAACTACCATACGAGGAAGGCTCTTAAAAATGTTGGTATCCAAATAAAATGCAACCAAAATAAGTTTCATATATGGTGAATTTCACGTCAAGTGCCACAATTTTAAAAATCGATGTCTTCCGATTTGGATGAAATTTGCACCAAGGTTAGTACCATTGGATAGTAGGCCAGACACAAATTTTCAGCTCCATCAGTCCAGAAGTGCCAATTTTGGTCATACAGGGTTTTTTTAAAATGAGTGTAACTTTTCACCTATTGGTCCTAGCAAAAATTGTCCAAAGGACTTTAGATAGCTATTTCTTTAATCATTTCAAAAATATTTTTTTTTTAATTTTTAAAAAAAAAATTAAAAAAATTTGATACATGTGCCAAATATTGAAAAATCCTATTCTGGAGTTAAAAAATATTTTTTTTGATAGATGTCCCACTCGCATCCCATTAAGGGATTATAAAGGCCTTAAAGTAAATTGTATAAACTTTCTTTAAGCAATAAAAAGGGCCCAAATTGAAAAAAAATTAAAAAAAAAAAGTTTTTTAATTTTTTCATTTTCCCCTGACGTGAAATTCACCATATGCATATGATGATAACTAAATGTATAGTGGCCGGTCCATAATTAGTCAAAACTCCCATATAAGACCCTCTTCGTAATTTACTTTAACCTTCATAAATTCTTTAAAAGTTTTTATATCGAGAAAAAACATACACAAAAGTCATGGCACTAAATTCTTGGATGATCGGTACATAATAGGTAATATCTCCCGTACAGCGTTCATTTCTGAAAAACTGTTTTATACATATACTGGGTGTAGGGTGTTATATGGTCGGGCTTGACCGACTATACCTTCTTACTTGTTTTTCCCTGCATTGCCTAACAATGATTAACTGATTCTTTTTTTATCTGCTACTCCGTTATTCTTACATAACTATTTTTGAGACTTCAAATGGAAATTGTTATTATTTTCTTTTCTATTGTTTACATATAAATAAAAGTAATAAAATTAATATTGTGACAATTGCCAAAGGTAGAAGCTTGATATGACATAAAGTATAATTTTACGAGACGAGTATGTTTCATTTTATTTGAATAAAATCCTGTCGGCAAACAAAGTTCTTGCTGAAAAAGCCTTTATGTGTGTACACATTATTTTGCAGTTATCAAAGTAATTACTTATAGATCACATTACTTTAATATCTACTTAAAGTCGTGATACACTATCCTACACAATCGTACGATTCATTCACTGGAAAATCTTACCGTTTTCTATCACACTCAAAAGAAAATCGCTTCAAAGTATGTCATAGGTGCCACACTATTACACAAGAAAGATGCAAAAGCATATGTTTTTGCTAATGTAAACAAACGCAGTTTTCCGCCTTTTAAATTAACTTATATTCATTGTATTTTGCTGTTATATGTGAAAATAATAAATTGTATAAACTATACAAACAATTAAAAAATGTTAAATATCTGTCCTTTAAATTATAATTGATTTTTTAAATCAATGAAGCCGACATTGTTGTTTTCTTCTCAGCTGTATTAGAAAATACAACTCTGATCGCATAGAAACTGTCAGTTTATGAACATTTTTAAAAACTTTTGCAAGTCGGACAGACTTTATGAACACACACGATTTTTTTGACATATCGTACGACTAAATCGGATAGTCAGTAGACACCTTTATAATCACTTTGGTATCCCAACAGACTAGGCGATAATGTGCCGGACTAACAAAGTCAGAGGGTTGCGGGTTCGATTCCCGCCAAAGACACTGGGTGTTTTCTGCAGATAAGCCAAAAGATTGGCAGTTTGTGTTTGTTACTTAATGTTTATTAATTATAAAAAAAAACTTAAAACCGATTATTTTAAATCACTTACTAGTAATTGAAAATGTTGCTGTTATATTAAAATACGAGTATTCGAAATTCCACCGCTAAAACACTGTGAGTGTGTACGCATTCTAAACGCGTTTATTTCATTACTTTGATGCTACTATTTTCTTTATTTTGTCTTCATTTATTTTTCTCTAATGTTTCAGTTCATTTCCCACATCCCTCTCTTCTAGATTTATTTTATTTTGGTTTTTATTTTTCATTTTTGTTGTTGCTCGATGTTTGGCTGAATGTTAATGCTGCTCTCTAACCTGCGTGTTGTTAATTTTTCTTTAACTGTTTTATATGCTTAAGTTTTAATTTTTTCCTTCTAACTTTTTTTTTTTTTGTTATTTTTAATACTTTTTTTCTTCTTTCTATTTATAAATTTGTTTGTACAAGCAGTAGTGTATCTACCTCAATTTCTTTAATTTTGTTTTCTGAAATTTTTTGTATTCTTTTAAACTAACAACAATTTATACTCTGCTATAGACGGCTTATGCACATGGGTGTGAACCATTAGATCGGAAAATGTAAGAGGTAACCAATACTATGTTGTATGCCTTGGGGATATATGTATGTATTTATGTACATACATACTTGTCTAGCACGTTGTAGAGTAGAGTATGTATGTAGATGTGTACGTGTGTGTTGGGTGTGTGTGATAACTTAATATCTATTATAAATGTACATATACAGCGGCGAAAGCAAGTTTTCATTGACGAAATTTCATCAAGATTTTTTTTAACTTTTTAAGCAACGTAAGGCCGCGTTTTCACTATTCCCCTGGCCCACGATGTCGAACGATAACGTTCGCTTAGATAAGACTTAAGACACAAACTTTTTATCGTATCTATTTTTTACTCAATCAAGTTTGTTTATTCCACAATCAAGTTTGTGTCTTAAGTCTTATCTAAGCGAACGTTATCGTTCGACATCGTGGGCAAGGGGGTATGTTTTCACTATGTCATTTTTGTTGTCAAATTGTTGTCATGATTGCAATAATGATTGCAAACATAGATGACGCCATATAACAACCCGTTTTCATACAATTGCCAACAATTTGGACAATTTGACAACAAAAATGACATAGTGAAAACCAAGCATAAGGAAACTTTACATTTCTTACCGTACAAATTGCCAGACTCTAGGTTTATTTACTAATATCGCCGCCTCACAACCATTACGCTGGTGATGCTTCTTGATGTTTCGCGGCCCACTATAGTTGCCTCTGTCAGGTGGTTACCAACTTTAAGTCCCAATTTACACGAAGCAATTCTTTAAACTTAACTGTTTGTCTTTTAGACGAGTATACACTTGATTGTACTAGTAACTCTTGTTACTCTCTTATTTGTTTTACATATGTATACCGTCAAATAAAAATACTAGTGATTTAAGCAATTATATTATGCTGTGTAAACACCGAAGAAATTTCAAGGAAAAATATTGTATTCAGTAAAAATAATTTAATGTAAATTAAATTTAATGAACTCGTGCCTAAATAGTGAAATATCAAAGATTGTATCAATATTTTCAACTAAAATTGCTTCATGTAAATTAACACTAACGGCTGCTTGCTTTCTCCCATCTTTTTCCACAATACCATGCTATTTCACTTGTCACCTCTGTATGTTACTCTTTAATATATCCAAACAGTAGGTAAGCGGTAAAACCACTACATACTTTTTAATAAAATAAAATTACATAAGAACATATGCAAGTACATATAGAGCAATGTACATATGTAAATAAACACATGAAAATTACTAAAAGAAATTTTCTTTGTCTACATATATATTTTTTAAGAGAAGTAACACTCAGGCAATTAATATACCTATATATTAATTAATTAATTGTGTTACTTTCTTTGGAAGGGAATAGGTAGCAGAAGAATAGGTGGTGAAAGTAGAGAAAAGCTTTTCATATGACAACACTGTAATTGCGCCTTATGTTTATTAATAGTACAGTACTTTAGCGCCTCTGGTGGTGAGTAGGCGCATTGATCAAAGCTTGATTTATAGCCATTGTTATTTTACTTCGGTGGCGTTTGCTATACCACCGAAGGAAGGCGCTGTGACAAATATTAGTTATGAAAACCTAATAATTATCAGAAACTGATGTTGTTTTGAGTGGCAGCGGTTGGGAATCGAATCCAGGCCACAAATGCCAACTCATGCTTAATGATCAAACGCGCTAATCAATTAAGCTACAGCACCCTTAAGCCTATATTTAGGTTGTCATGTCAAACATTATTAATTTTCTACCCTTAACAAATTACAAACATTTTACGAATTGTAATGTCACTAACTTGATAATTAGCAACAAGTTTTTCTGCAACATCTCCAGAAAAAATGGACTTTAATGAACTTAAACCTTAAATTTGAGATCAACTACTGTCAAATGTAATTTTCATACAGATGAACATGAACTTATTTGTGTCTCTCCAACGAGTCATCAAAAAAAGAACCCAACGGATAGACCATCTGCGACGTAGCAACGGCCAACATTTGTTAGACATAATTCTCAAAAAATAAATGCCAAATAATGTTTTTTCAAATGTTAATAAACAATAAATTTGAATTTTCTGTGCTTTTATACCCTACACCACCATAGTGGGGAGGGTATATTGGATTTGTGCTGATGTTTGTAACGCCCAGAAATATTGGTCCAACACCCACCTTAAAGTATACCGATCGACTAAGAATCACTTTCTGAGTCGATTTAACGATGTCCGCCCATCCGTCCGTCCGTCCGTCTGGCTGACTGGCTGTCCATGTAAAGCTTGTGCGCAGAGTACAGGTCGCAATTTAGAAGATATTTCGATACAATACGGTACGTGATATTTGTTCGGCTCAAGGATGGATGGGATTGAGACAGGTGGAAATCAGTCCATTATTTCACCTGGCCCCCATACAAATGGCCTCGCGAAATTTTGGTTTACCGATCATAAATGTTTGAATTATGCTAGTATCCAAACAAATTTCATCACAAATGAGTGCTAAATGAAGCCAAATCACATCTACGAATTTTCTGCAGATCGGTCCATAATTACTCGTATCTCCCATATAAGGCCCACTTCCGAAAATTACTTTAAAAAGCATAACTCTCTCAAAAATGTTGGTATCCTAATAATATTGAACCCAAATAAATTTCATATGTATACAAATAATACGGTACAATCTTATTATGATCGGTCCGTAATTAGTCGTAGCTCCCATATAAGGCCCACTTTTGAAATACACTTTAACCATCAGAAATTTCTTAAAAATGGTTGGTATTCAAATGAAATTTGACACAAATAAATGCTTATATACTAAAGGGTTGCAAATGTTGTCTTGAATGCCACTTAAGACATTTTATTTTTTAGCAAATACTTCAATGCACTTACTTCTTGTTTTGCATGACACACACAATGTGTGCCAACAACAATAATAAACAACGAGAGAACATAGCTGATGAGTAACAAGTTGAACACATGTATACAAAAAAATTTTTGTTGTATTGTTATTGTGTGCGCTCGCTTAGATTTTTTATATGGTGCAGTGTACAATAATCAGATTTTTACATTACTATCATATACACTACAGCATAGTCTTTAGTGTAGACAGAAAACCAAATGTTTAAAAATCAAAGGCGTAATACAATTTTTAAATAAAAATTTTATTAAGAAACAATTCAATAACTTAAACTAAAACACAAAACAAATAATAATACATTAAAACTAAAATTATAATTCAGTCTTTTTGTTACACATTGATCGGCCAAACACAAAACAAACAAACTTTATTTTTTTTTGTTGTATTGTTATTGTGTGCTCTCGCTTAGATTTCATTGCTTGACGAATAAACACATGCACGAATAAATGGCAGGTCGTGCTATTGATCGGCCAAACACAAAACAAACAAACTTTATTTTTTTTGTTGTATTGTTATTGTGTGCTCTCGCTTAGATTTTTTATATGGTGCAGTGTACAATAATCAGATTTTTACATTACTGTCATATACACTGCAGCATAGTCTTCACTGTTGACAAACAACCAAGTGGTTTTGCGCAGACCTTTATTATATACACCTTATTTTATAATGGTCGGTCCATAATTAGTCGAAACTCCCATATAAGACCCTCTCCGTAATTCACTTTATAATATTTATATTGACGGAAGTCATGACACTAAATTTTTGGATGATCGGTGCATATAACGCCCATTTCTGAAAAACTGTTTTATACATATACTGAGTGTAGAATATTACATGGTCGGGCTTGACCGACTATACTTTCTTACCTCGAAACGCTTTACATATACATATGTCTTTTAAAATACGATCATTTAGCTACTCTTGTGTAATTATCATACAAAATACACCATCTGCATTTATGCTATGACTATTTCAGTCATATAAATCTTTGTGGCTATTTTTATAGTTTTTAAATTCCAAAAAAAAAAAAAAAAAATAATAATATAGTTCAGATTTATTAAATTTTTGGAAATATTTTATTCATTATTTAGCAAAGTGTATGTGTGTATGTAATGGTACATACATACGTCTGAATATGTTTTTTATTTGTTATTTCCAAACCTTTTACACACACACACAACACATACACAAACAATATACTTGTACATACATAATAACATACACAACATATTAAATTATTATTACTTTACTTTTTCGAAAGCCCTAAGGGGTTTCCGGTTGCTGATTTTTCGATTTTAAATGAGGTCAAAAAATCCTTAAGGAAGTTCACTTTGTTTCATAGTTACCGTTCAAGTATGTGTGTTTGTGTGTACGTGTGTTTGTCTACTTGTTTGTGGTTGTGGTTGCCCTCTGATTTAATATTTTAACTTTAATTTCATTGGTTTGTGTTCATTAGGATTGTGTCCGAAAAAAGTTGTCGCAGTTGGAAACTTTAAGAAATTATGTTTCTTAAAGTAACCATAATTCGGCATGCCTTTGATTTATATACATACATATGTATGTATGTATATATTAGTACTGTTATATTATATAAGATATATGATTACATTTTCATCTACATATATTAAATATAATCAAGTTGTTGTGAAAAGTCAATTTGAATAGCTTTATGCTGATTATTTAAAGCATTGTTTTTTTAAAAAGCATTTAGTATTCGAAAGTGTTTGGATTTATTACGTTTTTAAATCATTTAAATTCCCGGTAGAGTTTTTTTTCAGTTTTAATCCTGTTTAATCATAAAAACGAGATAAAGTCATTAATTAATATTAATCATACGTCCTGTGTTGTTTAAATAGAAAATGTTAAATATAAATATGTATATGTACATAGTTTCAATTTTGTGTAATGGTAATTTCTCTGGAATATTTTGTTTAATGCCGGTAGATATTTTATTAAAAACAATTAAGAAAATGTTAATGTGTAAAAACTGTATTTAGGAGCAATGACCTATTATGCATCGAGCATTTAAAAATTTAGTGGCATAATTTCTGTGCATTATAATAATAAATTTTCAAAGGAGGTCTTATATGGTAGCTGCGATCAATTGTGGACCGAACGTCCACATAACTGCATCACTGCTTAATTAGTACTAATTGTCACTGTACGTCGCACAGTGGCGACCGTAGAGCAAACGAGGTTGCAAAAAACAAAATTTTTATGAGCGCTGACGAAGTTTTGAATAAACCCATGTTATAGGAAACTTTTCAACTATTTCAAATATGCCACTCTTAATAATATCACATTTTTTGTTTAGAAGATATAACCATTCAAAAAAATACACAATTTTTAGACAATTTGTTGCGATTTCAGGTGTAATATCACGAAAAA
The DNA here is from genome assembly GCA_916048285.2 of Bellardia pandia. Lineage (NCBI taxonomy): Eukaryota > Metazoa > Arthropoda > Insecta > Diptera > Calliphoridae > Bellardia > Bellardia pandia. The sequence goes on from OU696533.1 coordinate 13,704,256, forward strand.
TAAGTAACAAATCGCCATATTTTTTCTTTGTATTGATTGATGTATTTATTAAATGTATAATGATAAAAAAAAATTACCTGTTTGCTTTGTGTTTCTCCTGGTAAATCACTATTTAAAAACTATCCGTTTTTTCACTATTTTTCAACTTTGACGGAAAATAAAAAAAATGTGAATTTTTGTATATTTGCCATATTTGCAAAACCTCTTCTTTGATTATTTCTTTACATAATTCAGAAGGTTTTATATGCCCCTACATGCCCGTTTGGTTTCTAGAGGTAAAAAAGGTTAAAAATTCATGGTTGCAGAAATTGTATGGCGCACATTGGCGCCATTTTAGTTTTTTCGTTGCAAAAATCATATCTTTTGAACTGAATAAGATAATTGAACAGTTTAAACAGCATATGCTAGATAACTGTTCAGCCTATGAAATGAGCGTTTGGAAAGGGTGTTACGCTTTGTAGGGGCCTACTTATGGGTTATCAAAGTTAAAATTAGTAGAAAAATCAATTTTATGGTAACTAAAAAAAAATTATTTTTACATTTTTAGATTGTTTTTATTTTTTTCTTTAGGGTTTTATGTTTTAAATTATTACCCAACAAATTAAAAAAAAATCTTTGGACCGAAAAAAAGTCTCATACTAAATTTTATCAAAATATCTTTAAAATTGCGAGATTGCACAACCAGTCGAGCAGACGGACGGACGGATGGACATCGTTTAATCGACTCAGAATCACTTGCTCAGAAAGTAAATCACTCCTCAGAAAGTGATTCTGTGTCGATCGTTACACTTTAAGGTGGTTGTTAGACTAATATTTTTGAGCGTTACAAACATCAGCACAAAACCACCACTATTGTGGTGTAGGGTATAAAAACATAAAATTAAGAAAATCTTAGAAATATTTTAAATTTGAAAAACTTTTTTGAGGCCATCCTAATTTTCATATCGAAGTAGTGGTTTTTCGTTTTTTGTTGTTGTCATTTTCAAATCTTGCTATATTAATAAAGACAGCTATCTTTTGTATTCGTTAGTAATTATTTATGTCACGAACTATTTGATATCAGCTCATAATTTGTGTAATTGACATTTTAGATATAATTGACAAACAGCAAATTCTGAGGTTTTTAGTTGATGCATTATTTTAAACAGTTTAAACTTTATAAATATTGTTCGTTAGTTTATGAATAATCATATTTTCATAGGTTTTGTTATTATATACAGAGCTGGGGGTTACTCTCTACTGCGATGCGAAAGCAAATGCGAAGCGATAAGCATACATACATACATTTGCGTCGCATTTGATTTCGCATCGCAATAGAGAGTAACCACCCTGGCCATATAATTAAAACATAATTCCAATCGCACACAATTTAAAATGTTTAATGTTTCTTTTGCAATTTTGACGTTATTTCTCTTTATCATCAATTTATTTTGTAAAGTAATGCGTTATTTTGCGTTAATACGTTTTGCGGGGTGGACACATCATTAAAACATTTTTGAACTTTGTTTTATTATTCGTTTTATAATAAAATATTTTCAAATTGTTCCCCAAAAATATTGTCGGTAAGTTTTAAAAATGTGTTTTTGAATGCAAAATTATAAAGTTTTACATTGTTACGAGTAGGAAAAGCAGCAAATTGTTCCGAAAAAGAAATTTATAATTTGCTTGGTTGCTGCAGAGGAAAAGTATACAACGCCCATCAATCATTTAATTACATGTGGGATACCTTCAAATGCTGCAGGAGCTGTCAAACAGCGAAAAGCAAAAAAACGGGAAGATTAAATTATAAAAAAAAAATATCTCAAGCAGATCCATTTAAAACTTTAAGGCAAATACAGTTAGAAGTGCAGTCATCGCGTGGGATTAAATTTTCAACTAGAACAATAAGATGAAGCCTTGATGAAGTTTCTCTGCGTTGCTGCATCGCACTACGCAATCGTTTTGTTTCGTTTATTAAATCAAGGTTAGAGATTGCAAAGGGAAATTAAAAAAAAAAAGAAAATGATAAATTTTTGGAAAAAACTTTCTTTGGAGTGATGAATCAAAGTTTTGTCTCGGGAAATCTGATGGACAGTGGTATTAAAGGCGCCCGATTAATTAGCAGCATCATCCATAAATACAGTTAAACACGGTGGTGGTAATGTAATGGTTTTGATTGCGTTTTCTTTTTGCACGGGATTGGGCTAATAGTGAGAATTTCTAAAAAAAAATGGATAACATTTATGTATATGAAAATATACACTAGAGCCCCGATTTGCGTCGTTAGTAGGGACCGGGGAAATGCGACGCAAATCGAATCAATTTTTTTCTATACAAAATTTCAAAGTCGACCCAAATCGGAATCAAAACGACGCAAAGCGGATTAAACCACATTTAGAAAAGCGATGCAAATAGGATAGACGAAAATCGGGGCTCTAGTGTATTAGAAAATACGATTATAGCATTCGCTGAAGAAAATGTGCCGCTAATATGGAATTTTATGCACGACATTGATCCCAAACATACTTCAGGTCTTGTGAACTAGTGAACTTGTGAAGCGTTGTTTAGAAGAACAAAACATAAATGTTTTAAAATGGCCAGCACAGTCCCCTGATCTCAATTCAATTGGGAACTTGTGGAATGCAGTTGACAAAAGTTTGGCAGGGAAATACAGCAAAAATTTCGATTAATTGTGGGAAAACATTGAGGTGGCCTGGATATATGGGCTAACCGCCAAAATATTAAAGCTAAATTCATAATTATTTGACGGAAATTGGAAAATTATTAGAAATAAGAAAACAGTGGTGAATTAAGTGGAGAAAAAATTGTTGTTATCGTTTCAAAAATATAAAATAAATTAAATAAGTTACTGCTCTGATGAATGTTTAAAGTTTATGAGCAGCACTGTAAGTTTCTATAAGTCTGTAAATAGTATTTAAATGGTAAAAGTAGATCATTTATACGAGTATATTCTACCAAAAATTGATTTTTAATATGAAATTGAACTGACATGGTATAAGTCGGCAAGTTATTGTAAAAATGGAAAAAGGAGAATAATCTTTAATCACTTACAGTTTTAGCAAAGTTTTTTTTTATATATAATTACCAAACACAAACTGCGAAGCTTTTTAGCTTATCTGCAGAAAACATCCAGAGTCTTTGGCAGGAATTGAACCCGCAAACCTCCGACTGATACTATCGCCTAGTCTATTGGGGCACTCTAAAAAATCAGTCATGACAAATGTACACTATAAGCTTACTTGTGAATAATTGTATATTGTTTTGTTGTGATCTCAGAGATCAACCCTAAATCAGTTGCTGGTTAGCAATTGTGAAGCAAAGTCTCGCTACACAATTTAAATGTTAATGATTTGCTCTCCTAACACACAAAGCTCTCTGCCTAACCAATACAAATATAAACATCATAGTATGTGCTTGCCCACCTCTAGTCTAAACGGAAAAGCAGCGTAAATCTATAATCACTTATATTGTGAAACAAAAAGCGATTTCTGATATGAAAATGAATTACAAGTTAAAGCCAGCTGTAAATTAAAAAAAGAAAATAATCTAAACTTACATTTTCAACCAAAAAACGATTTTTCATATGAAAATGAACTGAAGATTAAAACTTAGAGCTAAGTCGGTAAATAGTGGTCCAAATGGAAAAAGGCAGATAATCCGTGAGCACGTATACATAATTTCCGAAATCAATTTCTCTTTTAAAAATGAATCAAAAAAAAATTTTATTGGGTAAAAGTCAGCTAATAGTGGTGGTTCGAATGAAACAATTATGTTAATTAATCTGTGATCATATTTATTTTCAAACAAAAATCAATTTTTCATGTCAGAATGAAATGAAAAAATGGAAAAAGATGCGCAAAACTATGAACACTTATGTATAAAAAAACGTCGCTATAAGTTGATAAATAGTGATCCAAATGGATAAACACAGAAAAATGTCATAATGCAGCAACTATATTATGTTCTACTTAATCATAAATGCTTGTCGCAAATGACTTTTCGGTTAAATACATTGATATACAAAATCGTAACTACAACGTTATTATGCTAACTATGTTATGATAACAAATTTATAACTATTTCATACTCATAAGCCTAATGATTTGGCTGGTATAAATCATGTTATGTTTGTGTTACGATTACAACATGATCGTACAATCATAACATAACTGCACGTTATTACCTACCAATAAATAATTACAACAAATGATGCGATTATAATAAAGTAGGAAGTTATATAATGCTATTATTATATGTATATTATTACAATAGTAATACCATGGTCATATGCGACTATAATCTAATTTGACAGCAACCATAAAATCCAATCATATGGTCACCACAATCAAAATATTTAAGAAAAGAAAAGAAAATATAACATGCAGATATGCATAGAGCACTCTGCTGTTCCAGTAGAGTAACGAATATTTAATTCTTGGTTTTTTTTCTCGATGTACAAACGTTTCTCCGCCAGGACCAATCATTTGTGAAAATCACTCTTTGCCAGTATTTGATATCCATGTTGCGGTGTAGTTTTGCAAAAGACAATCGTGACGTTATATTCTTTTTTAACAGAATTGTTTTTTTTTTACATACACTTGATCATAAAACTGATTTTCATTGAAGCGTCTTTGTAGAAGTGTACTGGAAACATTTAACTTAAATTCTTTATTTATTTCAGTCATTATTATTCTCGATGACTTCAAAGGATCTAGCTTTATTGTTCTTAACTATTGACTTATTCCCACCAACTGTTGTCTTACGCGGTGGCTTCTTACGATCTTTCTTTACATTAAGCAAATTTGCATCTGATTTAACACATTTATTGACATTATAAGCCATCTTTCGGGAACATTTAATTATTTCAGCTATTTTTATTTGTTTTGTTACCTTTTGGTGAAGTTCCCAAAAAATCCTTTTTGTCTCAAGTGAGCGCACTGCCTTAAATAATATTTTATGTCTTAGGACTTTAGAACACATTGTGAATTGCCTAATTGTATTTGGATATTCTTATATACAGCTATGGACAAAGAAATAGCACACCAATGTTTTGTTAAACAAAATTCATGAGCAATAATATTTTTGTTAAATTACACAAGAATTTATCACGGCAATAAGCATCAACTATTTTTATCTAAAATGGAAATAACTGTGCGCTATTTCATTGTCCAAATAAAAAATCTTAATTTTTAACAAAATATGACAAAATAAAGAACGTGGAAAAGCAGAGTGAATCAAAATAATTCCATGTTATTATTATTGAATTTCTTAATATTATAAATACGTTTGGCACTTCATAGAACATTGGTGTGCTATTTCTTTGTAAATAGCTGTATATAAGAATATCCAAATACAATATGTATTGATTGTCGTACAAATTCGTAATCACGAAAATAAGTAATTATACCCTACACCACCATAGTGGGGAAGATATTTGGATTTGCGCTGATGTTTGTAACGCCCAGAAATATTGGTCCAACACCCACCTTAAAGTATACCGATCGACTCAGAATCTTTTCCTGAATCGATTTAACGATGTCGGTCCGTCCGTCCGTCTGGCTGGCTGTCCTTGTAAAGCTTGTGCGCAGAGTACAGGTCGTAATTTTGAAGATGTTTCGATACAATTTGGTACGTGATATTTTTTCGCCCCAAAGGATGAATGGTATTGAAACTGCGGGAAATCGGTGCATTACTTCACCTGGCCCCCATACAAATGTTCTCCCGAAATTGGGGTTTATCGATCATAAATGTTTGAATTATGCAAGTATCCAAACAAATTTCATCACAAATGAGTGGTAAATGAAGCCAAATCACATTTACAAATTTTGTGCAGATCGATCCATAATTACTCGCAGCTCCCATATAAGGCCTATTTTCGAAAATCACTTTAAAGAGCATAACTCTCTCAAAAATGTTGGTATTCAAATAATATTGAATACAGATATATTTCATATACATATATACGAATAATACTTTACAATTTTATTATTATCGGTCCATAATTAGTCGTAGTTCCCATATAAGGCCTATTTTCGAAAATTACTTTAACGATCATAAATTTCTTAAAAAAGTTGGTATCCAAATAAAATTCAACACAAATAATTTTCATATATACAGAAATGATGACACCTAATTATATAATGGTCGGTACATAATTAGTCGAAACTCCCATATAAGACCCTCTACGTAATTTACTTTAACCTCCATAAATCGTTTAAAAGTTTTTATATCGAGATAAAGTTTAACACATATAATATTTATATTCACAGAAATCATGGAACTAAATTTTTGGATGATCGGTCCATAATAAGTAATATCTCCCATATAGCGCTCGTTTTTGAAAAACTTCTTTTATACATCTTACCTGTTTTAATTCAAATTAGTATCTTTAAAAAATATCGAATAACTTGTTCATCTTAAAATTATATATCTTCTATTAAAACAGTTTTAAGCTAAAATATTCTTTAACGGTTTGCTTTAAATATTTAAAAATAACCATAACAACCTTTACATACAACAACAACTAAATGTAAAGGAAAACAAATCATAACAAATTGTTAACGGAAATATTTGTTTTCTATATTTTTATTATTATTATCCCATTCGATTTGATTTAAATAAAAAGCTATAGCTGTCTTACTCGTCAGCTGAATGTGAGTATACATACATATATGTATGTATGTATGTATGTACATAAATGTACATATGTGTGTCTCTTCACAATCGAAAATAACATAACAAACAAAGGCGAATAACAATGTCATGTTTAACAGGATACTACAAACGCACAATCCCACTCACACCCACCTACACACTCTTATTTTATAAATATCTACAACAACAAACAATGTTAAAAAAGGACAACAATTCAAACCACATTCATACTTCCATACATACATACACACAGTTACATTATGTACATGTATGAATGTAGGCTTCCCTGGTAACATACATACATACATGTACATACGTATGCATGTATGTATGTATATGTATGCAGAAATAAGCCAAATAGTGCCGGACTAACATTATTAAAATAAATATTGTCTTGAAGATTTATTTTTGCCATTGACGGAAAAAGCACAGAGTTTAGTTATAAAGGGTGTCATGAAATTTACGCCAGATTGTAAAAAGAAAACATAATTTTTACATTTGAATTGTTATATTGTATTTACGCATAAAAAAAGTAACTAGGGGCCAAATTACCGCATTCGATATCGAGTGAAATTTATCGTAATTTTCTTATTTGAGATTATGGCATTCGATATCGTGCAAGAAATTTAGTACATTTTATCATAATTTCGCTATCGAAATCATTTTTCGATACGATAGCTCTTACGATCACGAATGCGGTAATTTGGCCCCAGTATTTGTTGGCAAAGGGCTGTGTTCAATATTTTGTCGAAATACATAATTGTGGCTGAGTTTCATTGATCCGGTGTTGAACTCCCACCTTTTATATACAGATTGTCTTCAGTTACCCGCCTAAATATAAATGCAGTGGTGTTAAATCGTGAGTTCAGAAAGTACACGAATAGGAAATGCCTTATGCAAAGTTTGTGTTGTTTTACAAAATGAATTCGGTTATCATGTCACGATATTGAGCACCAGTACGAGTTACTGCTTGACCAGCCTTCACAGTAGTATTATACAATGATGCCTCCAGCTCAAAAACCTCACCAAACAGTAAGACGTTGTGGATGCATTTCTTTTTTGTAACAATCGATTAACAAGATCATCAAACTGAAAATGTGAATAATATCGCTCGATCTACTCGCATGTTCCTCTGACGTTATTTTTTAAATAATGTTCAACAATGAAAACACATTGGTCTCTAATCGACTGCAACGCTCGAATTTTGTCAGGTGCTACAATATCGTGTATGATTTTTGGGACATCCGTTTCAAAGGGCAGGCAGACAAGGACTCATAAAAACATAAATGTCTTTGTCAGCCACAATGAAAACAATAAAAGTCCCAATAAGCACAAATTTTTTATGAATTCCAATGTTGGAATTCCAGTGTGAATCCAAGCTTGAATTACATTTGAAATCCATCCTCTTTCTAGTCTGTTTGAAGTTTGTTAAAAAAAGCAACATCAAATTTGTTTTAAGCATATCTTAATAATGGCACAGAGTTAAAGGACACAATGGGACCAATAATATGGACCTAAGTGGGCCGTTTTACATGGCCGCCTGCTAACCTAAAGGACACAATAAATAAACAAAAAAAAAACAAACTAAGATATTTTCTAGTAAAGGGACTTTCAACAAAAACTTTGTTTCCTGACTTATTTACATACCAGTAGTAAAAACTTTACGATAAATTCAATTCTGTTAAATAACCACCGCACAGTGGCGCCATTTGAGTTTTTTCGTTGCAAAAATCATATCTTTTGAACCGAATAAGATAACTGAACAGTTTAAACAGCATATGATAGAGCCTATAAAATGAGCGTTTGAAAAAGGGTGCTATGCTTTGTAGGGGCCTACTTATGGGTTATCAAAGTTAAAATTAGTAGAAAAATCAATTTTATGGTAACTAAAAAAAAATTATTTTTACATTTTTAGATTGTTTTTATTCTTTTTTTCTTTAGAGTTTTATGTTTTAAATTATTACCCAACAAATTAAAAAAAAAAAATTTTCTTTTAAATTTATTTTTTAAATTTTCTGTAAAATATTCATCCATTACCATAAAATTGATTTTTCTACTAATTTTAACTTTGATAACCCATAAGTAGGCCCCTACAAAGCTGAACAGTTATCTATCACTTGCTGTTTAAACTGTTCAATTATCTTATTCGGTTCAAAAGATATGATTTTTGCAACGATATAACTCAAATGGCGCCAATGTGCGCCATACAAAGTCTGCAGCCATGAATTTTTAACCTTTTTTACCTCTAGAAGACAAACGGGCACGTACGGGCAGATAAAGCCTTTTGAATTATGTAAAAAAATAATCAAATAACAGGTTTTGCAAATATGGCAAATATACAAAAATATACATTTTTTTTATTTTCCGTTAAAGGTGAAAAATAGTGAAAAAACGGATAGTTTTTAAATAGTGATTTACCAGGAGAAACACAAAGCAAACAGGTAATTTTTTTTATCATTATACATTTAATAAATACATCAATCAATACAAAGAAAAAATATGGCGATTCGTTACCTATTTTTCGTGATATTACACCTGAAATCGCAACAAATTGTCTAAAAATTGTGTGTTTTTTTTGAAAACCGAAAGTCGGTCAACTTTGAACGGTTATATCTTCTAAACAAAAAATGTGATATTATTAAGAGTGGCATATTTGAAGTCGTTGAAAAGTTTCCTATAACATGGGTTTATTCACAACTTCGTCGGCGCTCATGAAAGTTTTGATTTTTGCAACCTCGTTTGCTTTACGGGCGCCACTGTGCACCGTAGATGTGCTGCATTTTTTCAAAAACAACCGGATGATTCTTTATTTTATTTTATTTTGTTTTGAGAAACAAAGTTCTGGTTGAAAACTTTTTTATAACCACAACTGTAAAATGGCAACAGTCGTATATTACTTATTCTGTGGTAATTTAATATCTAAGAGAATTTTTCAAATATCTGTATGTAAAGGTATTAGGGGATCTAAATTATACGTTTTTTCGTTTGTTCGAATAAAACGAATAATTCGAATAATAGATTTCAACTTGCTCCAATAATTCGATCACATATTTAAAATTAATCAAATTATTGCAATAATTTATAATTTTTAAATAAAGTAACATGAAAATGTCATTCCTTTCTTGAGTCCTACATAAAGTAGTATCGTCTAAAGTCATCGTTAATAATAACACTTACGAGGGCCTCAAGGCCTTCAAAATAGTGGTTTACAACTGTAATTGCATCTTCATTTGTGGTGAAACGCTTGTCAGCTAGGAATTTTTTTAGATTGGGGAACAGGTAAAAGTCACTGGGAGCTAAATCAGGAGAATAAGGTGGGTGGTCAAACAACTCGTACTTTAATTCGTTGATCTTAGCCATTGTTAAATCACTCTTGTGCGCTGGTTGTCTTGATGAAAAATGATTATTTTGTTGTGTTGTAAGTCAGGACGTTTTTCTCGAATTTTTACATTTAATGGAGCCAAAATGTTGCAATAGTACTCAGAATTTATTGTGGTACCCTTTTGCAAATAGTCAACCAATAAAATACCTTTGAAGTTTCACAAAACCGTTGAAATAACCCCACCAGCCGATTGAATTGTATTTGCTTTTTTTGGGGCACTTCCTAAAGCTTCAGTCCATTGTTTAGATTGTTCTTTGGTCTCTGGAGTATAGTGGTGGATTCATGTCTCATCAGCAGTTATGAAACGACGCTTAAAATCATTTTATTTTTCTTAAAACGATCAAAACTAGTTTGAGAAATTTTCATTCTTATGCGTTTTTAACAAATGCGGCATTCATCTTGCAAAAAGCTTTTTCATCTGCAGTTCTACATGCAAAATTAAATGGACTCGATCATATGAGATGCCCATGATATTGGCTATTTCATGCACTTTTATTCCTCGACCATTTATTACCATATCATGCACTTTGGCTACAATTTCTGTTGTTGTTGCTGTTTTTGGACGTTCACTACTTGGACGTCATCCTCAATGCTTGTATGACCACGTTTAAATACAGCAACCCAATTTTTTATTCTTGCATATGAAGGAGCACTTTCACCTAACACATTCACAATATCATTATGAATTTCTTGTCCCGATAAACCTTTTTTTATTTAAATGACACCACGAATCAAAATATTTCTAGTATCACGATATTTATTGAACGTGTAGCAGTGCTTATCGCATCGCATTTGCTTTCGCATCGCAATAGAGAGTAACCCCCCTGAATATGTAATAATTTAATTTATATACACAAATATCTGTTTATTAAACATGTTTTATTTTGTAAATAAAATTGAAACAAAATTGTGTTAAATTATTACTATTTTTGATTATAAAATTACAGAAAATTCGGAAAAAGAAACAATCGAATAAAACGAATAAATTATTTTCGTTTCTTAAAATTAATCGAATACTTTGTTATTCGAAAATGATCATTTTGAAATTCTCGATTAATTATTCATTAGTAATTGTTCGATTATTCGAATGGATAACCTAATAGGTATGTTTATATAAATATTATTTTGTTAGCCTATTTCTTTAACACTACAATATTGTAAATATAAAAGCATACATCAAGGCGAAACTAGTTCTATGCACAGCAGGTGAATTTTTCTTTTGATAACAATATAATGTGTCATACATATCAAATCAATGTTGTATTATTGATATTTGATACATTTTTATTCTTATTGTCAGCATCAGCATTGTAGTTTATTTTTCCTTATACTTACACATGTTAAAATCAATGTAATACAGTAGCTCATATATTTTCATATACTGTGAGTGACAAAATAAAGTCAACACCACATATGTATTATTAAAAGAAAAGCTTAATTATGTTATATTAGAAAATTATATTGCATTTTAATATGTATAGTTATTTAAGTAGAATTGAGTTCACGAAAAAAAAGAAACAAAAACAAAAGCGTATACAAATTTAATTGTTTTATTGTTGAAATAGACCATTTTTTATGCGTCAAAATAAAGTAAACAGTGGCATCATTCTTATACAAAAATACCCTTGTCATTCCAAAAGTAGTGGCAATTCTTTTCTTTGTTTGAACCTAAAACGTAAAATAGTGTAGTTCAAAATAATTACAAGTTTGATAATTTATCATTAAAAGCCACTATATTGTGAAGTTAAGTAATGAAAAATTTACAATGGGAAGACAAACATTCATTGAGATTCGGCAAATCACAATAGACTTACACAGAAAAGATGCGTGAAATAGGTAAAATAGTTGGAAGGCATCATTTTACAATACATCAAATTATAGACAAGTACGAGGTCTGATCAAAAAATAACCGTTATATTAATTTTTTTTTAAAAAGTATTTATTTATTCATCAATAACTATCTTATCCCCTTCAAAGTAATCCCCCTCAGATATAATACACTTATGCCAGCATTTTTTCAATCCTCAAAACACTTCTGATACGCGCTTTTTGGTATCGCCAAAAAGCGATATCGATCGATTTTTTTTTATTTCCTTAAGCTTTCTTTTGAGAAAAAAAGGGCCCAAATTTAAAAAAAAAATAAAAAAATTTTAAAAATTAAAAAAAATATTTTTGAAATTAATGAAGAAATAGCTATCTAAAGTCCTTTGGACAATTTTTGCTAGGACCAATAGGTAAAAAGTTACACTCATTTTAAAATAACCCTATATGATCAAAATTGACCAAAATGTCCAACTTTGAGCCCCTCTAACTCCGGCACTTCTGGACTGTTAGAGCTGAAAATTTGTGTCTGGCCTACTATCCAATAATACTAACCTTGGTGCAAATTTCATCCAAATCGGAAGACATCGATTTTTAAAATTGGGCCAATTGACGTGAAATTCACCATATACATACCTGTTTACTTTATTTTGACGTGAAAAATCTGATACTTTTCTGTTAAAATAGAATTATTTTTCTATGTTCCTTATTCTAGTTTTTCTAGTTCTAGTTTTTGTTAATGAGTGTTAGTTTGCTTAAATTATTTATGAATTATGCAATATATTTTCCTTGCAATTTGTACTTGTTTTATATACTATATATAATAAAACAATATTAACAATATTAGGTGATTAATTTATATTGGCACTCACTGTATTATTTCATTATTATCAACTTTATTAAATGACTGTGGGCGGCATTAAGTAGGTATCCCTTATTAGCCGTCAGTTTGTTGCTTTATTTGGAATTCTTTTGAATTTTAATTTATTTTTTTGCACTTTTTCTTTGCGTTTATTTATATATTGTAATATAATTGAAGTCTTATAATTTGTAGATAGAGAGAGAGAGAGAAGCATACAATAATTAATGAAGAAAAATAACATTACTACAACACACAACTCCTTATTTTAGTGATATTACATATTACTTTGCGAATTATTAATAATTTTTTGTAAAAACAAATGTAACTCTCGCGCCGAGAAATTTTTCGATTGAAATGAGAAACAAACAGCTGTTTTTCTCCCAAAACTGTGTCTGTAATTTTTTTGACGAGTAATCGCTGTCACGCAAAAAAATTACTCGTCAGTTTAGAGAAAAAATGTGTCTGCAACATTTTTGTGAGAAAGGTTCCCGCTTTGAACTGTCAAATACATATACATACTCACAAATAAAAAAGCGGCGAGATATAATTAAAAAAAAAAAATACATTACTATTTATGCTGAACATTTTATGTACCACTTTAATTAACAATATTCTTTTACCAAAGTGTTTTCTTTTTACACCACGAAACTATTTTTCATTTTAACAAACATTTAACTCGTACTATACATTATTTTGTATAGCCGACGCACAGAGGAGTATTTGGCCTGAAAAGCTGGCCAAAAAGGCAAAACTGAATTTTAAGAAATCTTAAGAACTAAGTACGCAGCTCGACAGACAACAATATTTTACATTATATTGTAAATTTTGAAGACTTTTAGTTGCGATTTGTAGCTCTGAGACCCTGCTAAAGTCAGGAAAGTGAAGAAATTTATATGAGATTTTAATGTTTTTTTCGGTTTCTGGATGTTTATATGATATTTTTTTGCGACTAAACGAATAAAGGTTTAACAAAGATTATTTTTTTCGCTGAAAGGTTTGATCAAAAGTAATTTAAAAAAGAAAAAAAAAATTAAAATATGTTGAATATTCATGTTGAAACAATTCGTTCAAAAGCTAAAAAAAAACAAATTATACACTTTTTTTGCAAAAAAAGGAAAAGAAGAAGTTTTTAAAAGTGAGGTTAGCATGTCTACGAATTATGTTTGATACCACAAAAAAATTTGGAATCTCTAATTTTAGAAACAAAAAAAAAGTGTGCGCAAGTTTGCGCCATTATTTTTGACGATTTTTTTAAATTTTCACATTTTTTCTATTTTTGTCTATTTTTTTCTAATTAAGTCATAAAAGCATGCGCTTGAAAATACTTATAAAGGGTTATTGCACACAATTTTTATCAAACCCGTTTTGTAACTTCGAGAGTCAATAGGAAGTTTACACAAGATTACAGCTATTCCAAATAGTGAAAAAATCTAATGCTGGAACCATTGACGAAAAATTGGATTTTTTGGTCAGAAAATTGAACGAAATTTCAAAATGTGAAGGGGATGGGGACATATTAGCACTGAAGCAGTGTTTGAAAAATTTCAATATATATTTCAATATTATTAAATAATATAAAATAAATATAATAAAGCCTTTTTTCATAAAAAAATACTGTTTTATAAGAGCCTTACAATTTTGAATTTTTTTTTTTTTAATTAGACTGTAAATCATATGTATGTATGTACATACAGTCTGTCAAGAATGAGTTTAAAATAAACATTTGTTAATTGAGTTTTGCGATTTATACCAACTTTTATTCCTTAGGAATGTGGCTTTTAGAAAAATCTTAAAAACTTTAACGTTTTGGTTCTTAAATTTTTTTATTGCATTTTGAAAACAAAAAATTTTACGCATTTTGCATGTAAATTTTTTTTTTCGCCATTAAATTTTTAATAACTCCAAAATAGTAATAGATATAAAATAAATGTGTATAGTTAGTTTAAGCAGAATTTTCCGGTGCATCTTCTGATCCTCCTGCTATTAAAATCGGAGAACACGTTTTCAAGTTATGGCAAAATATATAAGGCAACCCAACGATTTAGGGGGTGAAGTATGCCACGCCTTTAAAAGAAAATCCTTACGTACTAGAGAAAAACGGAAAAAAGATTTGAATTAAGGGCATCAAAATCCATATAGTCCACATACTTTTATTTCTAGGGTAGAGACATTTTTTTTTGTTGCGCAGTGTAATTTTTTCAAAATCTGAAACTAGACTTTTTATATCATACTACACCTAAAACCATCAAAAAACTAAAACTTTTAATTCAAAAAACACGTTTAATAATTTTGGCCAGCTTTTCAGGCCAAATACTCCTCTGTGCGACGGTGGTAGTTTTGCCAGCGCCATTGAAAATGTTTCAATTTATGTAAGTTTTGTTTGTCGTCAACGATATTTGTGATTAGAGGTTTCAAACAGTTGTATATTCTGGCAACGTAATCAACTTTTGATAGTTTTCGGCATGAGTTACAGACACATTTTTTCCCCACTTTTCGAGGAACGGTGGACTATTTTGTTTTTCATCTTTTCGACGCGAGAAGTTATCACTAACGTTACAGAACATGGGTAATGAAAAAAAGAAACTAGTTCCACCTGTTTTCTGAATAAACACCGTTCGAAAGTATATGAAATGTTGCCATCATATCATGTGAGTTTTTTTTACTCAACAGACTAACACAGGTTAGTTCGCATGACGATTTTTTGTTTCAAAAATAAAAAAAAATTAATCAATGTGTCGATTATGTATGGCAACCAAACTGAAGGTGGGCAACGCAACTGGCATGCAAGTTGTTATTATGTAAGGCAACTTTCGTGTTTAATCCGTTTTTCGAATTATCGAGTAGAAAACAAACATTTATATGTTAAAAAAATATAAATAGTATAACAACAAAATAACTAACATTTAAAATTTGCCACTTAAAATAAAAATCAAAGCAATCACAAATTCTCGGTTGCCATGTTCGGCAACTAAAGTTAACAGCTTACAAATGTCAGTTGCCAACTGTAATATGTGTTTGGCAACTGTCAACTTCACTGAGGTTTGGTTGCCATCCGTAATCGACCCACAAATTCTCTCTCTTTTTTTGAGACAATAACTATTTTTCTCATCAAAACTAAGTTATTGTGATGTTTTCATAATTACTGACAATTTTCGAGTTTAAGTTTAATAATTGCAAATAATATTATGAAGCAGGATAGTTGAAATTACTTATTTAATTGGTAACTATGGGAAACAATTTTAGATGCTGAATTTCGTGATTAAAAATTTTTAGAGAAAACAATTTCTAATTCAATACAACTGATTTTTGTAACGATTTTTAAAATTCGATATGACGATTTCTTTCTGTTTTATCGGGATTTTGACGATTTTTCCGAAATTCTTCTGGCAGCCCTGTTCATAATTTGTTTTCATTTACTTGGAATCATATGCCTTAATTCTTTAAAAATTGAAAAACTTAAACTCAATATCGAGCATTCAACTGAATCAACTAAAAGTTCTTTTAATATCTTGGCCTTAACCATTTCACCACGGAGATTTTTCTTGATGTCTAGTGTTTTTTTTTTTTTTTTAATTTTGACAAACAATTCAGCTATACGAGAAGGCTAGAATCCTTACCGTTATCCTAGTATATCCCTGGCATATGGTCCCAATTATATATCAGACTTGAAACTCTTATTGGAATATAATGTCCCAATATAAATAAATATAAATATAAATAAAAAAAAGTAGAAATAGATCTGCAAAAAGAAAACAGAAATTCTGCAGTAGTATTTAAAAAATTATGCGACGATGAGCGAAAACCAGTTGTTTTTAATTACACCACAGATAACACTTTAAAATTTATTGGGACACATTAGATATTAATATATAAGAGGTAAAATAAAAGTTATAGTGTAGCGAACTTTGCTGGGGCGAAAGGGTTAAAGCAAATCAAATTATTAAATTGAGCTGCTGATCGGAGTAGTGTTAGATATGTATTTGGTTTAATTAACTCTTAATTTGAATTCCATAAATCGGAGATAATCTAATCGATGATTTTGGAAACGTATATCCCCAAACGCAGAGAAAAACTATAGTGGTGCATGTTTACCACAACTATTTCAACATTTTTAAAATTGTTTTTAATATTAGTATTAAGTTAGATTATAGCAATCATATATATGGTTATAGCAATTATATAGTATTTACGGTGATCAGTTTTATGATCAAAAATTATAACATATTATGTTGTTCTCTAACATAATCAAAGAGCAACAAATTATGATAAATGAATTCATCATAAACATGATTTGCACAAATAAATACATAGTTACTACAATCGCATATATGATTGTAGTAATCATATGTATCATAACTTAACCATAATATGGTTACCCCAATTATATTAATAACATTGTTGAAAAACTTGTAAAAATGTTGACATTGTTGTGTTAAACATGTACAACTATATTTTTTCTCTGTATGCAGTTAATTCTAATTAAATTTAGTCTAGTAATACGTTAAAAGCAATGTCATTTTTATAAAAACCATAAAATCTTTTCATATTTTGTTTTAATAAAGTTGTTATTTTTGTTCTCATTATTAGAAGATTGTTAGTGACATTTAAGTACTTCTATTTGTTTGTAGGTTTTGTTGTTTATGTTTTGCGCATAATACTTTTCCTTTTTGTTTGTTTTTTCTCTCTGTATGTTTATACCTTTATTTATTTATATAATTTGCAATTTCCTATTGTGCGGAAATAACAAAAGGATACCAATTTATTGTGTGATTTAATTAAGTTCTAATAATGTGTTAGTTGAATAGTAACAACAATATGACAACAGACAACTTCAGTATTTCAGGAATATTGCATTACATTCTATACTCTGCGAATTATTAATGCTTTGAGTAAAAAGAAATGATAATGAATTTACCGGTACTAAGCATATTGATTAACGTTCATCTCATTCCTCTAGCTAGTTGCTTTAGTAACAGAACCACCTGCTTTACTGATCTAATGAATAAATTCGCCTGGAAACGTTAC
The DNA here is from genome assembly GCA_916048285.2 of Bellardia pandia. Classification (NCBI taxonomy): domain Eukaryota; kingdom Metazoa; phylum Arthropoda; class Insecta; order Diptera; family Calliphoridae; genus Bellardia; species Bellardia pandia. The sequence goes on from OU696533.1 coordinate 13,722,000, forward strand.
ATATGAAAAGTTGGCATCATAGAAAAGTTCTTCTTAGTACTCGACAGACCAAACACATGACATATGTAGGTATTTGGGTCATAATTGCTTCTGATTTTCCTGGATTTTTTCACATACATACATGTGTATATGTATGTAAATTGTGACAAATATTTGAAACTTGTGTCACCCATACAAAATTCCTAAATAAATAACTGACTGTAGGTTGAACCATTTTATACTTTTCTCTACAAGTAAGTGGCAAAACCATTGCTAGTCTTAGAGATACTGAAAGCTGATGTTTTTATGAGCAGCCAATGGGATGAGCCTAAGAAAATTTTTTCTCAAAAACAATAGGGCGATTCTATTCCAACGGGTGTAACATTTAGACGCTTTAAACGTCTTTTACTAATAGAAAGAAACACATTTACAATTCAGTTATTTCTAGAAGGGGTAATATTTGTCTATATACTATTGTTATCTATTAACAAGAATTTATATGAGAAAGCTTTAAAGTGCATGACGGGTGGTGCAACCAAATTGATCATACCACAAAAACACAAAACTCTGTTAATTTTTAAACTTTTATTGTATTATTCTTTTTTATTGTGAAAGATGAGATATCAGACGATGATTATCAAATCAATCATCGTAGAGAAATATATTCCAATAATAAGAGATTTGCTCTTTAAGCCATATGAATGATATTTCTGTTCGCGCCAAATCTATGAACCTTAATGCTTCGAAGTGCACAACAAATTTATAAAAATATAGATATTTTACTTTAAATTTGCATCAAAAAAAATTATCAAAGAGTGTGATTTGAAAATTGTTGTTAAAAGTTGTCTAGAATAGAATCGCCCAACTCAAGAAGCAAGAAATAAGGAGACGAGGAAATTTAGAGAGTTGTTTACGAGAAAAACATCGAGAGTAGACACAAATACAGATCTTTTCAATTGACTCTTAATTTTTCAGATCCATTTATCGCAAGTTTGCCTCACACTCCCTTTCGAGTTCGAGATTTGATAACAAAAAAAAGTGCTTTCATTATTATCTGTTGATGGATGCTTTTGAGGAGGAAAAATCTTTTAACGATGCATATCAAAGTGTATAAATTAAAATCTCTATGTGTATTTATGTGTTAGTATCTGTATTATTAATGCAATAAAGCAAAAACAAGTAAAGAAAACAATTATTGTCAAATATTTATTAAACATTGTAAAAATATTTTAAATTTTAAAAATAATTTTCTCCGAATTCTTACATAAAAACTCACTTAATAATTTTTATTAATCATGAAACTTAGTTATATTCAACCTAAATACTATATAAAGGGTGGTTAAATTGTAAGGGCCGATGTTGAATGTGAACCACACCTAAACGCCAAGCTTTTTTCTGAATTTTATTTGACATTTCTCTATTTCAGACTTACTCAATTTGAACCATTTAGAGATACACAATCCAACAACGTGTTAAAGTTATCCAGACTTATTATGAAAATGGGCGTTCAAATCAAAATGCATATCGTGCACTTCGTGATTTTTTTGCTCAATTTGATCGTCCAAATGTGCGTACAATCGCAAAAATCGTGGAAAAATTCGAGCAAACCGGGTCTGTAGAAGATGTGAGAACACCAGTGCATGTTCGTATAGCTCGTACTGCAGAAAATATTGCTGCTGTTCGCGATAGTGTGGCTGAAGAGCCGTCCTCCTCAACTCGTCGTCGTGCCTAACAATTGCACCTCTCACGCTCGTCGTTGATGAACATTATGCATAAAGACTTGCATTTACACGCTTACAAGGTGCAATTGGCTCAAGAACTAAAGCCTCTTGACCATTCCAAACGTCGTGAATGGGCAGAATGGTGGCAAGAAATGGCAATCATCTTCATTGATGAGGCATATTTTCACCTCAGTGGATTCGTCAATAAACAGAATTACCGCATTTGGGCGAATGAGAATCCAAGAGTGATTGTCGAAAAACCAATGCACCCACAAAGAGTGACTGTTTGGTGCGGTTTATGGGCTGGCGGCATCATCGGGCCGTATTTTTTCCAAAATGAGGCAATTACTGTGAATGGTGTTCGCTATCGTGAGATAATAACGAACTTTTTATGGCCCGAATTGGAAGATATGGATGTGGACGATATGTGGTTTCAGCAGGACGGTGCCACTTGCCACACAGCTAACGAAACAATGGCTCTTTTGCGCAACAAATTCAATGGCCGTGTTATCTCACGTAATGGCGATGTCAATTGGCCGCCAAGATCATGTGATTTGACACCGTTGGACTTTTTTCTTTGGGGTTATTTGAAAGAAAATGTGTACGTCGATTAGCCAGCAACAATTCAAGAGCTAAAGGATGAGATAATTCGGCACATTAACGGCATAGAACCTCCATTATGCCTCAGGGTCATCGAAAATTTGGACCATCGGATGGAGGTGTGCCGCCGTGGTCGCGGCGCCCATTTGGCCGATATTTTGTTCCAAATCTATGAGTAATAATTGAGTAATACCAATATATCATAATAAAATAAAATTACAATAATTTCCTAAATAGTTTGTGTTTCATTCAAAATCAACATCGGCTCTTGAAATTTAACCACCCTTTATATATAACCACAAATAATCGCAGAGGATGTATTTAAGAAACCAATTTTTTATTTAAAAAATGTATTTTTTCTTGACAGTGAGAACTGTTTATTAAAAAAATTCCTTTTAGAAAAAAGTTGATTTTTTGTAAATCGCGTTTTATGAACACAACGCGATTAATTAATTTTGTCCAGTTAGATTTGCGATCTACCATAGTGAAAATAACCTTAAGGTGATCGGCATTATTGAAGAATATCCAAGATAGTTAAGTCCTCCACGTTATAAATAATTCGGGCACAACGACAACAGGGCGTATTTGGCAAAAGTATTTTCTTTAGAAGCCTTGCAAGGTGCAATTGCCATTCACTTCGCCGCAGGTTCGCTGAAATCGTTTTACTTTTTTCATTTTTAGAATCATCTTTTTGAGATTTTTGAGATTTTACTTAAATATTGCAACGAATTATGTTTTATTGATTGATGTTGATAACTACTGTCTGTCTTCTATATAATTTTATTTAGAGGAAAAACAGGAAAACCTTTTTATATGATAAAAATATATTTCAAATATAGCTACAAAATACATATGTATATATAATATTGTTACGAAATTGTATTTCAATTTAAATTAAACGGCCGGTATCAACATACAACATGTTTATCAACATATAACTTGTTTAGCAACATTTGCGTTTGTGGAAACACACAACATTAAGATCATTCTAGACACGAATATTCTAGACGCGAACATTCTAGCTCCGAACCATCCAGAAATTATAATTATCAGAAGATAATAAATTAATACATATCGCACCTGTTCAACAAAAGGGTATTAACTCAAAATTTTGAAATTTTCACTTTTTATTAAAAAGCGTAACATAATGATCTACTCTACCCACTTAAAAATCTCCCATTATTTTGTCTACTCTTTCGCCATCTTCACGATGGCATAATTTTTTTTTTGTATAATATACCTTTAACATTAACATAAACAGTTGTTTGTTTCTACTGAAAAATAGAAAATTTTGAGTTACTAACCTTTTGTTGAACAGGTGCGATATCATTTTCGATTTGGTGATAAAAATTTTAAGTTGCTCTTAAGCCGATTCTCTACCTTTCCTTATCAGTTGTTAAGGAAAATTTGTTATGGTTTCATGATATCTACTGTTTATAACCCTTTGAAAAAGTTGCGCAGAGTATCTCCAATGTTTGTTGTTTATGTGAAATTGTTTTAAAACAATCTGCTAGTTTATCACAAATTCACATTTTTTCAGTCAAATTTCATTTTCATTTGCCTATATACGTTTGCAAGTAAAATTTCAAAGATGCTTTTGAAAATCCAAGAACAATTGTATGCTGAACATGTCATTGTCTGCTGGACTAAGTTGACTGAATTCGTGACTAGGCCATTTTGTATCGAAAATTCGGTCGAAAATGCGCTGACGGTGAATGGACCACTGCATCGAGGAGATTTTCTTTGTTTTAAAAAACAAAGATGCTGTTGAAACCCCCATAAATTTGTAAATTTTACAACCCATAATATCGTAATCGCTAAAATACTTCCACCAAAATAATCCAATTTAGCGTTACAGTCAGCTTTTAACCATTTTAAATCGATAGTCAACATCATTGTCAACTTTGAAATTTGAAAACGCACCAAAATGGAGAAAAAATACACCATGTTTGAAATTTCTTTTTTATTTAAAATGTTTATTGAATTACTTTTGAATATTTTTAATTTCATAAATTCTATATAAAACTCTTTGAAAAGATGTCAACGATTTGTAATCAAAGTACATAATAATATTAAAAGCCTTTTTTAAATAGACGAGCTAATAAATATAAAATTTCACCACACAAAATTTAACTCACAATATGCTCTTCGGAACTGAAGTACTAATTGGTAAAAAAAAGGACTAATTTCAGTACATATTTGGTACTTTTTTTAATTATTTTTGTTTTATATTTTACGTACTGCTATTTGAATTTTTTTTTTTTTTCAATATAATTTGTTAGGACTCCAGGTTGTTATTTTGCAGTTCAAACCAGGAGTGCCCAAGCCCTATACTCTTGGTGCTCTTTTGTATTTGAAAAAACTCTTAGCTATAGGTTGTGTGTTTTGTATACTCATTACAGCACTCAGCACCAGCGTTACCGTTGATGCGACTAAAGTGGCAATTTGACCCTTTTACAGATGCCTTGCCACTTTTTGTGTACATTTTTTTTTTGTTTTACTTGATACATATTAGTTTTTTTATTAATTTTTTTATTATATGCATATGTAAACATACATCATATACAACATTTAAATGAAAAAAATACGATTTTTGTTTTGTTTATTTTCCATCTTTTTAAAAGTGGTGCCCCTTTTTTTAAGAAATCCCCTTTTTGTGCGACTTTCTCAAATTTGCCAACGGTAACGCTGCTCAGCACTAGCAATACGGGAATACACAAACAACTTTGCCTTATACTACGTTTCCACGGTACATGCTTCGCTCTCTATTCATGCTTCACACCCCAATCATGAGCGAAACAACTTGATTCACCATACAAAATTTTAAGAGCGAATCAAGTAGTTACATATTGAATCTACTTGCGAAGCACGAAAAATTGCACTCTTCTCTAATTTTTATCGCAAGTTTATCTGCACTAGCTGTTAAAATTTAAAATTATTGTAAACAAAGCAAATTATTTTCTTGTTGCTGGAAGTAAAGAAAGTAAATACGTACGAATGTATGTTTTTTTCAAATAAGCTAACTAATTTCCACTCACTTTTTTTGTTCATTCAAAAAAATTATTTTCCACAAATTGTAAATTCTGTTTGTTTATTAAAAACAACTGTCAAATCGAATCAAGTTTTTTGGTCATGTAAACAGCATGATTCATAAACATGATTCAAAAAGCGAAGCAGGTGATTCAAGTCATCGTGGAAACATAGTATTATTTGTTTTTTTGTTTACTTTCGTATGCTCTACTGGTAAACATTGGTGATTGCGATAGTCAATGTAGATTTTGTTTTTGTTTAACGTATGATACCGTTTAAAAAAGTGTGTTGCTTCTTTGTATGTATTGGCTTTTACAACAAAAAATACTGAATAAAAATTAGTTTTTATTTAAATGTATTGGTGTTTGCTCTTACATAAGCAACTTTTGGGCACTCCTGGTTTAAACCATCAGACTACACAAGCATTTTTATTGCCATGTTTCAAATGTTAATTTTATTTTCAAACAAAGATTTTCACCCTTTTAGCTTTAGCAATAACCTTCATGTGACGAATTTATCATACATTCGTATTTAAAATAAATTTAAAAACAAAAATCTTAATCTATTTCAAAAATTACCCTTAAATAAATCTGTAATTTTGTTTGCTTTTTGTATTTGTATGTACAATATTTTTATATGCTTTATCTAATTGTCAGCCCACTTAAGTATACAATTATTATTAATATTTTCTTTTATTTTTCTGCAACATTTTACCGCCTTAACAGGGATTATTGAAAAACTTTCAATGCGATAATTAACCATTTTATTACTTTAGCATTATTTTATTTTTAAAGAGAAAGAAAAAAAAAACAGCAGAAATCTTGAGAAAATCTATAAAGAACATAAACACATTGTTGCTTCTAATTAGTACACTCTATTTAAAGCTGGGAAATATTTAATAAAAACGTTTGATTTGCCACACTATAAATAACAAGCAGCAAAAATTGTAATTATTTGGTATTACTAAATAATAATTTTTACATATCGCCTGCATTACTTAAAAGCTGGCGAATAGTAATATTTAAGAGTCCTATTCCACACGAAGTCATGGTTGGACATGGTTGGACATTGTTACAACAACTACACTGTGTTTTTGGTAACAATATATTGTTGTGGTACACAAATAATTGTTATTTTAATTTGATTTTAACGATAATTCAGTTACTCAGTTTTATGTTTCTCGCAATTATAAAATTGAATATAATTCACTGAAACATAATTATTTTTAAAAAATGTTTTCAAACATATTATATTTTGTTACAACTATTTAAACTTACAAATAACCATTAAATTATAAGTTTCTATATTTGTACTCATATTGTGTTTAAAATGCAAACAAAATATGTTTAATTTTAATAGTATTTTGTTTTTACCATTTGTAAAAATACTTTTACATCAGTTCAGTAATTTGTCTGTTAGATATTGGATTATTTATATGGATTTAAATGTTGCAATAATTGAAAAAAAAACAATTCGTATTACTACAAAATATAAAAATATCAAAGAAGTGTAAAAGACATAAATATAAAAATTGTACATAAAAGAAAGAATGTTAAATATCATAAAATAAAATTCTATTAAACATAAATAAAAATAAATGTAAATTTTTTTATGTATGTTGAAATATTTATGAATAATATTTATATTTCCAAAAATATCATAATACTTACTTTATTACTTTAGATCATAATATGATTATTATATATCGTAATATGAATACTAGGCCGGGTCGATTTGTGGGGAGGCAAAAAAATCGCCCATGGCTCAGTGAAAATCGTATTCTAGGGATCAAAATAAGGAACTTTGCCGAAGGAACCATACCTCTAAAACGAATTCTACTACCCCCCAACTGTTTTGAAAAATCCCACTTTGACCCATTTAGAGTGCCCAATCGATGTTTGTATGGGGAACCCCTCAGGGGAGTTCCAGGGGGTGTGCAACTGGCATGGGTGGATCGGCCCTCCAAAGTTAGTGGGGTTCGGTCATACATTTGGACTCGATTGGGGCACTCTAAATGGGTCAAAGTGGGATTTTTCAAAACTTGACCCTACGGGACAAAAGTCAACAATTGGGGGGTAGTAGAATTCGTTTTAGAGGTATGGTTCCTTCGGCAAAGTTTCTTATTTTGATCCCTAGAATACGATTTTCACTGAGCCATGGGCGATTATTAAATCGACCCGCCCTAATGAATACTCTAGATCATACTATGATTATATTGGATCATAATATGATCATGTATGACAATTTTATGATTATATTAAGTTATAATATGATGTTATAAATTATGATTAACAAGAAAATATGATTAAATATTACGACGATAATTGTTCATAATATAATCACTTATATTCGTCATAATATGTTTTGACTGACTACCATCATGAATCTTATCTTATTGCGTTTTCTTCACATTAAAAACCTCTCAATATTCAAGACATTACTTTTCAAAAACTTAATTAGTTGGGGAATAAACACGACATGCTCAATTCTATTTTATTATATGAATAATTTAAAATTGTGTTGTATGTATTATGTTTACATTAAACTAACTTTATCATATAAAAGTGAAGAGAATGGTGAAAGTGAGAACTGTCAATCGAACCTATGACAACATATTAGATTATATAAAACTGAATCTCCACGGGGACAGACAATTATTTCATTATATAAAAACTTCATTATACAGAATTGTTTTTTATTTATATAAAATAATCTGGTATTTATGTTTGAACTACATTTTTCCATTTTTCTTTCTTTCTTCAATAAAAGTTTATATTACATTCAGGCCCTAATTGTGTAAATCACTTGCGTTCAACGCATCACCAAAAATATGAATTTTGTCAATCACTGCTTCATTGCGTTTAGTGAACGCAGAAATAAGTATTACGTTGTTACCAGTGTTGCCATTTTAGAAATAAAGAAAAGCGTCAAGTGTATAGTAAAAACGGGTAAAAAGGGTAAAAAATTACAAAAAAAAGGGTAAAAAGCGACAAAAAAAATTTAACAAAAATTTTGATATCGTGTTGTTTTGCTTTGCAAATAACACCTAAAAAAAAGATTAAAATTGGCAATAAAACAAAGGCTAAAAAAATAAGAAACTTAGAATATCAAAAAGCATGTTAACATTTTGAAATAAATAATTAATTTTATTATCAATTCAGTTACCAGGAGTAAACAAAAAATTAAAATAAAATAACAATTCATAAAAAACAAAATATAAAGTTTTATAGAAAAACAATTTAATTTTCAAATACATCTGTTTCATAATCATCATCATCGGGTCACAAAACAGATTTAATGAAATATTCAGACCTTTTATAAGTTTGATTTTAATTAATTCAAATTCAAAGTAATTTGTAATTGCAACAACAAACTTTTGGCTGAGTTTAATGAAAGTCGGTTAATGATATTTGGTTTAAAAAATTCATTAAACTAAAAGTTTTTTCGACTTTCGGCATTTGAGTAAGGAAAATAAATTATACGAATAACAAAGTCAGCTAGTTCATGAAAAGGATTTTCTCCCAAATAATTTTTAAAATTGTAGACTTTAATCTAAAATTCATCAGTTCTTTCAATATTTTTCCATTTTTACAACATTAGATTTTTTAGGGAAATTTAGAGACGAATCATCAATGAAGTTTGGTATGAAATCAATAATATCCGCTTCGCTATATTTAAAATTATTGTCAACACTAAATAACGATATTTTTGAAGCAATATAAAATTTGACGGAAGTCTACATCTTAGTTCGAGTACGTGATATTTGGTAAATTCTATTAAATTGTACAATTATTTTATAATCTCTGCAAGACTTTTCGCTTTCATCTAAATTACCTTCTTGATAATTAAAGTTTGTAATACTTTTAATTAGGTAATAGAAATCGCTGTAAAGCTTGACATGGTCCGCATTGGCTGACTCGAAAGCTGGATTTACTTTTTGGACTTCTTCCAAAACTGCACCAACAAAATTTAAAATGCGTCTAAAAATATCCTTTTTTAAAAAAGGCAATTTGAAAAAAAAAAATAAAAGGGTAACGTGACCAAAAAAATACCCGAAAAGCGTCAAAATGGCAACACTGGTTGTTACACTACTGTCAAATCATTGCGTAGTTAATGTTGCCATTGTAAATGTTATACTGAAATTTAAAATTAAAATTTTCATAAAGCTACATTTATTTTGAGTTGGCAATGCCACAAACCACCTATCAGCTGTTCAATAATTTTGTTTGGTTATTGATCAAGAAAATATTTCAAATTGTGTAGAAAAACGCTTTTAAAGTAAATAACTATTAAAAATACTAATGCCAGAATTTTCGGTCATTAGTTAACAATTGGTTAATTAAAATACTAACTATCGTTTAACTATTATTTGTTATTCTTATGGCAAACTAAGCATTGCGAATAAAGAATCGTTAGTTAAGCCTTTGCCATTAGCTAACTAAAGACTGTGAATTTAGCCATAAGGGGTATAAAAAAATGGTTGCACTTATGGATATGTATGTTTTTCGGAAAGTAGGACCTTATTTCTGTTACGGTTCTAGATAACATTTAATAGTTTGTTTTTGTTTAAAGCTGAAACGATTCGTCCAAACCTATGGTTTGTTTTTTTAATATTTCTCTTCTTAAAATAATCACACAAACTAATGGAAGAAGTTTTTTGTTTATAAGCTGATAAGTAACTACTCGAACATAACTAAAAGTTATTATAATTGCAAGAGGAGTAAATATGAAATAATACTTTCCATTTTGTTGATTCGTTCTTTTCTTCGAGAGATTTTGAAAAATTTGTTGTGTAAGATTTTAAAGAGATTTGTTTTTAAAACAACTTTTTCAGTGTAAAAATGTTTAATTATTTTTTTTAAGTATTATGCTGTCTTAATAATTAATTTACAGTATTTCTAGGATGAATTGCAAAAAAAAAAAATAATTTAATTTTATTTTTAAAAGCTGAAAGCACTTTTCAATTTCTATTCAAATGCTGACTTTTCGAAAAAATTAGTTTTTTATAATCAATTATTTGTTTAAATAACTGTAATTTACTTTCAAAATGCGTTTTGCTTTCATTTTTATATTAGTAAGGAAGTACTTTTTCAAAAAAAGTACATTTTTGTAAAAGTACTTTTGCAAAATTTTATAGGTACTAATTGAAAAAATTGCATCATTACCAGATGATACTCTTTAACTATTTCAACATTTTTAAACATTTCTTTAAAATATTATGGTCACTGTAATAATTTATATGCTTTTGGCAACCATAATATTGTTAAGTTACGATACATATGATTATAGCAATCATTTATAAGGTAATAAAAAATATATAATATTTATGGTGATCAGTTTTATGATCAAAGATTATACCATATTAATTTCTTCTCTATCATAATCAAAGAAACATGATTCCCACAAATAAATACATAGTTACTACAATCGCATATATGATTGTAGTAATCATCTGAATCGTAACTTAACCATAATATGGTTACCCCAATCATATTAATAATTACAGTGACCATAACATTGTTGAAAAACTTGTTAAAATGTTGTTATTGTTGTGGTACAACTATATTTGTTTTCTGTGTGTACTTTTGCAAAAATATATTTTCTACGAGACTAGGCACTACATAATCCTTACAGGTACTTTTTTAAAAAGTACTTTTTAGAAAATATATAAATTTAATACCATTTTTGTTTTTTTGCTCAAAAATAATCTCCTTAATTTTAAGTTAGCTGCCTTTAATACTTTTTAGAAATGGTGTCTACTTTAAAACCCACCCATGTTTTATTATATTCTTATTTGTTTTTTTTTATCTTTTGTACGTTTATTATTTTGTGTGGCAATAATTATATTTTTTTAATATAAAACTGTGCAACTCTAAAAGAAAAACATTTTAATTAGCAACATTTTTCAGAAAGCAAAAGAGCAATAATCAAACATAAAATTGCACGCATGTTGCTGCATGAAAAAGCCACTAATCTTCCAATTAAAAAAAAAGATATAAAAACAATATTTAAACTATTTACGATATAATAAATTCAAAAGCTGTTTATTAATGTTTTGCCTTGCTTTTCTTCTAGGTAAGAATTAAAGTTTTAAAAACGTTTGTAAACAAAAAATGACAGGTAGTAAGCGTTTATAGCAGCATACGTATGAGTTATATTATTATTTCTGTATTTAGATATTACTCATACCATATGTTGAACTCTCTAAAGCCGGCCACTTACGTACAGTTTTATACTATGTTTCCACGGCAATATAAAACACTTGTTTCGTTTATTTTAATATAACATTTTAAGGTAAAACAATGTTTGCCGAATAAGCTAAACTATTACATTTAATTTATATTGAAAAAAAAAAACAAAAAAGTATCAACAAAATCCATTCAGGGTCAATATTTAGTATACTTTCATCTATAAAGCAAAATATTTTCATTATAAGAAGAAATATATAAGTTTGAATCAAACTAAAATTTAATTTAAGGTTTAATGTTTTTTTTATTTTAAAAGTTTTTCAAATTAAAATTGATTTCATGAAAATGTTGTGAGCAGAAGAAATAAAAACCTAAGAGAGAGACAATCAAAAATTTGTAATCAGTTGAAAGATAGCAGCTTTCTTATATTACCAAAAACCAAAAATTAAAAGTTAATATTTTGTTGGTGCTTTATTAAGCTTAATTACAGCCTCTATTGGTTTATTCCTGGAATCTACAAGAGGTTCAGTCAAATTTCTAGTAATCTTGCCCCACTCTTCTGAGTTCGTCTTTCGATGAAATGCTTCTTTTTCTGGTATTCCTGTCTAAAATTTCTCACAGGTGAATTTAATTGCTTAGGCACGTTGTGTTTTGGGTCGTTGACTTGCTGAAAGAACCATGACGTTTCAGGACCTACATTTTCAGCAATTACTTTCAAATTGTCCTTTAAAGTTTGTAAGTAGTTTCGGCTATTCATTAAACTTTCAATGAATAAAAGATTACCTGCTGTTGCAGCTGACGTACATCCCAAACCATCAAAGGTCCACTGCCATGTTTTACTGAAGCCCTAAGATTCTGTGGAAGCAGCTCACTATTTCTTTTTCTACAGACCTTTCCTCTTGATTTTGACTTGAAAATCTCAAATTTACTCTCATCGCTAAACATTACATTGTTTCAGAAAGATTGGGGAGAGGTTAAGTAAGCTTTTGCAAAGACTTTACGGTTTACTGCAGAAATATACGGTGTTTTTTCTAGGCACTCTTCCATGAAGTCCGTGGTTATTCAGCTGTCTTCTAATTGTAGATGCGCTTACTGGGTCACTGTGTGTTTCCGAAATGTCTTCAGCTATTTTGACTGCGCTAGACTTTGGAGTTTTCTTTTCTTCTCTGACTATTTTGCGCACCATATTATCAATTAGAGAGCGTATATTTTGCAGTTTTTGTATTTCCTCGAGCTTTACTTCTTTAAATTAATTTTGTACAGGCTTGTGTTTAAATTTTTAGCAATATTTGCGAAACAAGTTACTTCTAAAACAGAAATCTTGGAGACGGTTCTGCTTGATTTATGCACCAAAATAAATTCTTCTGAGTACACAGAAGTACAAGATGATAAATTATTGCCATTTTTAGAAAATAGTAATGAAAAACAAAATATTTTTCAACAAGACAACGCACCTACATATATACATATGTAAGTCGTCAAACAAATGGTTGTTTTTGAAAAATATTAATTTACTTGAATGGCCTACATGTTTTCCATAACAGAGTCCGATTGCGAATGTTTAGGAAATAGTAAGTCGTCGAATTTATGCTGAAAACCGAGAGTATGATAGCATATATCACCTAAATGCTTGGAAATGCATATCTGAAGATATAAGAATAAATCTGTTGAATAGTAAGAATAATGGAGAGTAAAATCTAAATTTTTAGTGAATGTATTGGTATTTTAAGTTATTTTAATTTTAGTGTATTTATAGTTATGAAACACTATTTAATTTCTTTATACATTTTTAAAACGTAAAATAAAAAATAATGATTTTCTTTTTGTTAAATAATTGTTCAATTCACAACTCAAGTTGTAGTGGTGGTGTAGAAATGTTGTTAGTAATATCTATATGACCAAAAATGGTGCGAAACGCACCAAATTGACAACGCTGAACATCTTGATTTAGTGCACCAATAAAGAAAAATATCATACAAAGAAAGATTAACCCCCTGGCCCACGATGTCGAACGATAACGTTTGCTTAGATAAGACTTAAGACACAAACTTTTTATCGTATCTATTTTTTTACTCAATCAAGTTTGTTTATTCCACAATCAAGTTTGTGTCTTAAGTCTTATCTAAGCGAACGTTATCGTTCGACATCGTGGGCCAGGGGGTAAATCAATTAAAGCTTTTTATATAGGAATTTAGAGTTTGACAATTCAAAATTAATTTTAATTTTTTCATCTTTATTTCTTCGACAAACGTTTTAAAACATAAATTGTTCTTGATGACTTTCTGAACAAATACTAGTTTTCGTGATTTGTTAATCCCGAAAATCCCGCGGAATCAGGATTGACACCCCGTACTTACTTGCACATATTTTATTCTAAAATATTGACTGTATTTTTAAGAGCATTTTCTCTTTTTTAGATAAAACTCATAACATATCTTTTAGTAAGAAGAAAAGATAACCGTGCAATAAATGTTAGCCTATCCCAAACATTTTTATATAGATATATTTTTTTTTTGTCCGTACAAGTCCTTCTATTTGCTTTTATAAATATAGTATTTTTTTGAACTTCATGGTGTTGCAACATGTTGTGTTGAACTTAATAAGACAGTTATTAACTGTTACCCCCCTGGCCCACGATGTCGAACGATAACGTTCGCTTAGTTAAGACTTAAGACACAAACTTGATTGTGGAATAAACAGACTTGATTGAGTAAAAAAAGTAGATACGATAAAAAGTTTGTGTCTTAAGTCTTATCTAAGCGAACGTTATCGTTCGACATCGTGGGCCAGGGGGTTAATGTACATAAATCGTTTCTTTTTTATGATTTAACGAAAACAGAAAATACCAGATATTTAAAATATATTAAAAGCTAACAATTTTTAATTAAAATCAAAATCAATTTATTGATGAAAATTAAATTTAATATGAAAAACCAAAACAGGTTTTTAGCATAAACAATGGTTGTCCTAATTATCTACTTTTTGAACAAAAATTGATAATAAATTTCAAAGAAATTCAAAAACTAGAAGCATTCAACCAAATGTTTTAAATTGAAAATAAATTTTGTGAAAGAAACCATAAAATAAAATAATGTAAAAAAACGCGTTATTTTGAAATTTCGTGACTTACGTATGTTCGATTTTCGCATTTTTTTCTGTTATGTTGATAGACATGTCTGTTATATATGTTGGTAATAGCAGTCATTTTGGATTGTCAGTTTGTTTTTAACAGATAAAAAGGTTAATGGATCAAAGAAAATGCATTAAGTTTTGTGTAAAAAATTAAATTAAATGAGCAAAAACATTTGAAATGTTGACTGTGGCGTTTGGCGTTTGGCGAGTCTACTATGAGCAGAACACAAGTTCAATTGTTCAATAATCGGTTTAAGGAAGGCCGCGAAGATGTCAATGACGATGCTCGTCTTAGCACGTCAACAACCCATGAAAACATTGAAGCAGTGAAGAAAATGATTTTGGATAATCGTCGAATCACTATCAGAGAGGTTGCTGATGATGTTGGCATATCGTTCGGATCATGCCAAGCAATTTTTACTGATGTTTTAGGCATGAAAGGTGCGGCAGCGAAGATTGTCCAAAACTGCTAAATTTTGAGCAAAAACAACGTCGCATGGACATCGCTCAGGAACTGTTGAACATCGTCAACGACGACCCAGATTTCCTCAAAAATGTCATAACTGGTGACGAATCATGGCTGTATGAGTATGACATTGAAACCAAAGCCCAATCATCCCAATTGAAATGTCCAGAAGAGCCAAGACCGAAAAAAGCACGTCAACTTCGGTCAAATGTGAAAGTTTTGCTCACTGTTTTCTTCGACTGCAATAACGTGGTGCATCATGAATTCGTGCCACAAGCTCGTACGGTCAATAAGGAATACTACCTTGAAGTTGTGCGCCGTTTGCGCTACGCAATTCGTCAGAAACGCACAGAATTGTGGAAAAACCAATCATGTATTTTTGCACCATGATAAGGCGCATCGATGCTTGTGCGTAAGTTTTTAGCCAAAAACAAAACCGTTATCATGACTCAACCACCGTATGCACCGGACTTGGGCCGCGCTGACTATTTCCTCTTCCCAAAACTGAAGACACCGATGAAAGGAAAGCGTTTGACTACGATTGAGGAGATAAAAGAAAAATCGAATCGCCAACAGCTCCTGGCGATACCAAAAAGCGCGTTTCAGAAGTGTTTTGAGGATTGAAAAAAACGCTGGCAGAATTGTATTATATCTGAGGGGATTACTTTGAAGGGGATAAGATAGTTATTGATGAATAAATAAATACTTTTTGAAAAAAATTAAAATAACGGTTATTTTTTGATCAGACCTCGTGCATACATGTACATATGTAAATATAGGGTATTTTTTTAGATGTATACAACTTTACCATTTTGGCAGCTGTTCAAATTTATGTTTAAAGTCGCTAGTCTACGCCAACAAGCCCGAAACGATTGACCACTTACAGGACAACATTCGCCGCGTTATTGCCGATATACGAGGGCGGTTCAAAAATTTCTTAGCCTAAAACAGAAAGCGCGATAGAAAAAACTGTTTTGAAAACTTCCATCTCTGCTATAAACACATGTTAAATTTCTTTTCGATCTGGAAACTCCTTCATATAGAAACAGCTGTTCAAAAAAGACGTATCCGCGATTTTTTTACAATGGAAAAATTAAAAATTTGTGGCGTCATTAAATATATAAATAAAAAAGGTTTATTGGGACAAGAAATTCATAATAATATGGTGAATGTGTTAGGTGAAAGTGCTACTTCATATGCAAGAGTAAAAAAAAAGGGGTTGCTGTATTTAAACGTGGTCATACAAGCATTGATGAAGTAGTGGACGTCCAAAAACAGCAACAACAACAGGAATTCTAGCCAAAGTGGATGATATGGTATTAAATGATCGACGAATAAAAGTGCGTGAAATAGCAATGACCGAAGTTGGAGCAACTGTCCTAAAGAAAGCAAAAACAATTCAAACATTGTTATGGCAACGGTTTCTTGGAACTTCAAAGGTATTTCATTGATTGACTATCTGAAAAAGGGTAAAGCAATAAATTCAGAGTACTATTGCCACTTTGTGTATCAATTAAATGTATAAATTCGAAAAAAACGTCCTGGCTTACAACACGAAAAAATAATTTTTCATCAAGGAATTAAAGTACAAGTTGCTTGACCATCCACCTTATTTTCTTGCTTTAACTCCCAGTCTCCCAGTGACATTTACCTGTTGCCAAATCTAAAATAATTCCTAGCCGGCAAGCGTTTTACCTCAAATGAACCATTATTTTGAAGGCCTTCAGGAAAACTATTTTAATCAAGGGCTAGAATTGCTAGATAAGCGTTTGACTAAGTGTATTAAAAATGTTTCTGAAAAACTAACTATTCTCTTTCTGTGCTAGGTTAAAAAGTGCACGAACCGGCCTCGTACGGCCACAAATGTTGGAAATAATAATCGAAAATTGGACCTTCAGTTTAGACTACATTCGAGCTAGTCATATGCCAGAAGTCATATTTCAATTAAAATGCCAGAAGATTATCTTTTGAATCAAGTAAATTTCATGTCAATTTAAAGAAATCATCTGCGTTTAATTCCATTTCAAAGTTCCATACATCTGAAAAAGCACAGACCAATGATTTGCACAATTTGGAAGCATCAGTCTATTCATAATAAAATGCCAAACCAAACTACACATAAATCACTTGACAGCTGACAAAATGGCTGCCAGTTAAAAAAGTGTTGACAACTTAAAGTTCTATACATCTCAAAAAAAAAAACACCCTATATTAACATGTATGTCTACATTTATTGGAAATAAACACAA
Organism: Bellardia pandia; assembly: GCA_916048285.2. Classification (NCBI taxonomy): domain Eukaryota; kingdom Metazoa; phylum Arthropoda; class Insecta; order Diptera; family Calliphoridae; genus Bellardia; species Bellardia pandia. The sequence goes on from OU696533.1 coordinate 13,739,365, forward strand.
ATATCTGTAAATTGTAGTTATACATAAATATATATTTCTATGTGTTTGTATTAAAAAATGAAATTTCAAGAATTTGCAAAAAAGAAAAAAGTTAAATTAAATTTTACAAATTAAAATCGATTTTAAATGTTGTTTCCTTGGGTCCTTGCGATTACTTTTATTGATGTTGCAGTCCTTCTTACGTATTCAATATCAATAAACGAAAAATATATACAAACACAGATACAAACACAAAGCATTTGTTTACTTAGTATTGATGTATGTGTGTTTGCCTGGGTGAGTGAGGTGCGTATGTAAAGTATGTACACAGGACTGAAAAAGTATAAATCTTAATTTATCACATGCAGTGTAACAAATAAATAAAAATGAGGACACTACTACAACAACTATAACTGTAATAACAAATTAACGCAACATATGCAGCTGAGTCGTTCTGTAAGTACCCTTCATCTTAGACAACTTTAAAAGACAAAAAAAAATTTCAGGTTTATATTTCTTATATGTATACATTTTTTATTTCTTATATATATACGAGTATATTTGTCTGTGTACACAACATGGTATCGAAAATGTAATCTAAAGTTAAGGGGATTTTAATGAGAACTTTGTTTTGCAAAATAAAATAAAACAAACAATTTTAAATGAAGATCATTCGAATTTTATTTGTTTTAAAAAGAGTAAGATTTGACAATTATAAATGTGAAATTAGAGAAATGGGACAGCTGTCCAACACGATCACGTCTACAGATTTTGATTCTTTTATCAATATGTTCAATCACATTTAGTGGAAATGGCAGTTCTATTTCGTTAATCATATCATACAGGCATGTGATGGAAATCGAAAACGAAAACGAATCACCCCTATCGTGAATAAAAATTCCACGTGAAATTTGTTCACTTTTCACATTTTTCCTATTTTAATTCAATGTTAAAAAAAAATAAAAGGAAACAAATTTCATGTGGAATTTTTATTTCTTTGTTAGTTGCTAGTTTAGTAAAATAGTTAAATAAACATTTTGCTTACCTTTATTAGCGTTTTAAAACATCTTTTAAAAAATATATAAAACCTTTTGGAAGCTTTTTTGCAGTCATTAAAAACGACAATATCAGATTTTCAAGGACTTTAAATTGAAATGTTTATGAAACTACAAACGGCATCACAAGCCTATATATGCCTTTTTTCACTTATAACTATTAAGCTATAAATACCACTACGACGGTAACAAACAATTTACCTATAAAATACAACAATAACAATATGTACACAATTAAAAAAAAAAAACAACAACAAAACAAAACCCTATATCGAGTCCAAATAATAACAACGACTTTCTTAACAAATACAAATAGTGTTATGAAACGATAAGAGAATACAGAACTATAAACAGAAACAAACAGATGTGTGTTTCAAACTAGCACTGAGTGAACATTAAAATGAGTTAAAGAAAATATTTAAATCTTAAATGAGAAATAAATAAAAATAACACTTGAAACTAATAGAGACTCAGTAACTTATGTAAGTTTGTAACTTTATGACCACCACTGTTTGTACGGAAACAAACAAAGCTTTCTAAATGTTTCAAATTGACATTGAGTATGATGTCGTTTATTATTTCAATATTCCGTATTCCTTTGTCCAAGACACAGTCTATTGAAAATACCCAGAGACACCATTACAAAGACAGGACAATAAAAACTAAGCACACAAATATCCCAGCATACCATTCTAGGAGCGCTCCGAAAAAGGAGTCAAAAAAAAAGTCCAACAAAAGATAATTTTCGGAGCGAAAGAAAACTTTGCTTGTTACTGTCCTGAGTCAGCAGGCAGTATGACTCAGAAATTCCACTTAATTATGTGTGTACCAAAGCGTTATTGTCCTGTTATTTCTGCTCTGAACAAAAAAAACCTAGCTGTACCACACAAGAATGATAAAAACAAGATTACACAGAGCCCGAAAAAAACCCCTCATAAGACTCTTTTCTGACATTATCTAAGAGCTCTTTCTGACGGACCATTTTCGAATGTAATGACCCTCTTTTCTGAAGGTTTTCGGAGCAATTATGATTATTTTTTGGGCTCATAAAGAGCTTTAACGCTCCGAAAAAGGTGCCAGAAAAGACTCTTTTCGGACTCATATGGCTGGCTGGGATATATACATACTCGTACATACATATGTATGTATATATACAAACATTTACATGCACCAATGCAAATACAGATATAAAATAAAATTTAACAATTTGTTTTGTGTATTAATCTAATAGAGAGACAATTTACCTTGTATCAACTTATCTATTTGAACCAGAGGTGACCACAGCTCAAACTGTGGATGTATTGATGCTTATTAGTATTAGTGAGTTGACAATTCAAACACAAAGGTAAGAGTTGGAAACATAATACTGCATTATATTTCCTAAGGTAATATTTTACGCATATTGAACATGTAAAAACAAGATTCAATTAAGATTCAATTAAGAAGTTGATTGTTTTCATCCAATCTTTAAAAATTGTTTATTAGCTCAACAGGATTAATTGAACATATTATTTGAATTTTTTCAATTAAATCAATATTATATTATAAGATAACTATCGAATACAAATGACAAGTTGCCAAAGATCATTGCTTTCTGTGCTTGCATCTAAACAAAATGAAACGAATTTACAATTTATTAATTTTTTCCCCCAATAACGGATTCTACTAGTTCGCCTAATTTAGTAAAATGCCGTACTCCGCTACTGCGGGACAAGGAAAGAGACTCTAAAAACTTTTTTATAATTCAGTTTTTGCAAAACTTTACCAAACATATTTTTAATAAATATCCCATCAGAAAATGGTCTTCCATGCTTAACAATATCCAAACTTATTAACTTTGATAATTCCAATTGATTTTTTTTTATTTTGTTATGGTCCACTGATATCAACCATTATTTTATTTTTTCCAAATAAATGTTTTTATTTTTATTGAAAAGGTCTTCCCTTTTCATATTCCCTTTTCCCCTTAAAGCTCTGATAACATAAAAGGCATCGTATGTTACCAAATGTATTATTTAACATAAAATATTTTTCGCATATCATCATTAAGGCCCAACTTTAATATGCATATGATGGCTTAAGCAAACGTGCGTACACATATAAATAGTATTTGGCAAACTAAAATGTACTTAACGAATTAACTTAACGTTAATTTTTTCAACTGTCATTTGCTTAAGCAAAAAGCGCAACTGATCGCATATTCCGTACGGAATCAGCTGTTTGTTGTTTCTTTGTGTTTTTAACAAAATGGAGAAAGAAGAAAATACATTTATTTTAATAGAATAAATTTTATAATAAAAGGGCCCTTTTTATTTTAACAAAAATGTTTTTCTTTCGCGGTTTATTTCTCTGACAGAACAAGAGTGTCTTCTTCTTTTACAGTGTAGTTCACTTATTTCTTTTAATGTGCACAGGCCTTCAAGTGCTAACTTTAATATTTTTATATTATTTAAATTTTTAAGTTTTTTCTCCATTTTTGCAAACACAACACGAAAATTAACAAAACATATGTAAACCTTTATTATTATTTACAATGTAGTGCTGCCACAGCTGTACATTTTAGTACTTTTGCCGATAAATTAAAAAAAAAAGAAAAAATTATGCGTTTCGGGTACGAAGTTTTCTTTTCATTATAAAATAATATAATAATATTTATAAAATATAGTCATTTAATGGCTTTTTGTTAAAATAACACCGTTTTTTTTTAAACATAAATGAGCAACTGTAGAAAAAAGTTTCAAAGTCACGTAAGTACATTGTAGCCACCTTAAAGTTAACTCTGAATTGCTTATGCATTTGACAGCCTTTTCGTTAACTTTTGCAATTTGCTTAAGTTTGCTTAGTTTGAAATGAAACATGTGTGTTTGCTGGACAATTATGGCTGAAAAAATAAGAAAAAAAATATGTTGGCATCCGTTTCGTGTGCAGCGTTGTCAACTTGGTGCGTTTCGCACCATTTTTAGTGCTTTTTTTTAAATTTTTTGTGCGATAAATTCCTTAGTTGGTACACCGGTGCGTTTTTTAATTTTTCCGAAAATGTAATGAAATATTTCTTTTTACTAATTTTTAATTGCAGTTTTTTAATAATTCATTATCATGAAATCTATACGATGAAAAAGGACCTCGAATGTATGATAAATGAATACATACTAAAGAGCTGCAACGCGTCAGTTTTTTTCTTCATGTGTGAAACTCGCTGTCGAATGTAGTATATATTTGTACTCTTACTCAGAGAACAAGTAGGGTTCAGTTGGCTTTTCTTGAAATGATTTACTATTTCAAAAATCAAACATGTAACATTAATGAATGCATACATAATTGTACGTAAAATATTTTTTTAACCAAAAACAAAAAAATAGCCTTTGAAAAGCTTTTTTTGAAATGAAAAAAGGCTATAAAAAGATAGAAGATAAACCAAAAAGCTTAAAAACACACTGTCCCAAACACTGCAGGCAACATATTAATTTATTAGCGTATACACGATATATAATAGAATAGAAGGCAAACATGACTTATACGACCTGTCAGTGTCAAATTAAGTAATTCCATAATTGTACAAAAAATATTGCATACTTTTTGGTGTAAAATAATATTTTTAATTTAGTACTGATGCGTCGTATACTTAATATGAAATAGATTATAATTTTCATGCAACTCATACGACATGTATTTTACACACAAACCAAACATATTTTAATTTTAGGAATAATTTTATATGTTGTAATGAATATTAATATTTAGTTGCATTTTTTATCACACTAAAATTAGTTACGAAAATAGTGAAAATTTGTTCTTTTCATGATTAACTATTTATTTCCTATCGGTATAAAAATATTATTTTAAACATAAATATACACATACATATACATACTCAAACTTTGTAAATTGAGATGTTGTTTTATGTTAGTAAATTTATCCGTGTAACAACTACAAGAAAATTAAATATGTATGCAAGTAAGTATGTCTGCCTTTTATTTAAATTTCCCAAATTAATCAAACAAATTAACTGGAGGCCACGTTTAAAGATTACGACGGTTGTAGTATGCAACTAAGGCAAGCATATTTTTAACTGCGGTTTTTTTTCTTTTTCCGAGCAAAATATTCCGTGTTTAAAATAATAATTTAATAATTTTTAATAAATAAAGAAAATATTAGCTTAAAATTACTGAATTCTGGGGACATGTCTTCTATAAAATAAGCTAAATTAATCTTGTTACGCATATATTTGAATAACTGTTTGTTGCTTGCTAAATTTTATATACCTTAATTACTTTAATAAATTTTTATATAAACGTGTATGGTTGTATAGCTATTTTAAATGTACAGCATATACATTTAAGTTGCTATAAAATTATATTTCATAAAGAAAAATTCAACAAGATATATTCTGTAACTAACCTTGATTGTTTGTTTTATTGTAAACGTACATACAGACTATTTTTCTATATAAATAGCAAAAAAGAAAATCACCAATTTGCGGGTAATTTTCAAATTCAAACCGAAGCTTATTGAAATTTTGTTGAATCTGGCCAGGTTTTTGCCTAGCCACATGCTAATGTCCTATCGGAAATGTCAGTTTTCATTGAAAAAAATCTAAATTGCATGATTATAATGTTCAATAATGCAAATAAGTACAAAAATTGCAAATTCTATTTATTGAAGCAAAATTTAACATACGTAATTAAAAAATTTAATGGTGAATGGTCGATATTTCATTACTCCTACCATAAATAATCCACTCCTGATATTAAGGAATGATACTGTGAGCGTCAAAATAATGTCAGCACCACACATTATTAAAAAAGAAAAGCATAGATGTATGAAATTAAATAATATTATATTAGACAATTATATTTAAAAACCATTTTTATATACATAGTTATTTACGTGGAATTGAATTTACAAAAAAAAAAATAAACAAAAAGTATAGCGTATCCAAATTTAATTCATTTGTTTTAAACAGACCAATTTGTACAGTACTTAAAGTAAACAGTGGCATTAAAGTATAGGAAACTCTTTTATTTTTTTCTTTATTTGAATATATAACTCTAAGGTGCTGTTCGAAAGAATTGTAAGTTTCATAATTTGTTATTAAAAGAGATTCAGTTGTAGCTTTAAGTAGTGAACAATTTACAATCGGAAGACAAACATCAATTAAGATACGGCAAATCCCGGCGTAAAATATGCTTAATCGTTGGATTGTACAATAAAATAAATTAAAAAAAGTATACCAAACGCAATAACATAGAAAATTTGACTAATACGAAACGGCCAAAGCGTCTTACAGAAACAGTAGTAAGAGCTATAGTAAGAGAAGTAACAGCAAACCCAATATCTAGTGCTGCAAAAATAGTTAAAAGTAATATGAAAACATCTGAAAAACCTACATAAGAAGCCGTTTATGTCAAAGAAAAACCAGAGCAAATGTTTGGAGTTAGCAAAAATAACACAGTGATATAAAATTTAATGAAATTGAAAAACCTGGGACCCGATATAATTTTTCTTGTAGGGCTTGCCGAATAAAAGAAGACTCTAATAGTGAAATATGCCGGACATCCGGTTTTACGGTTCAAAAACCGGTTTTTGTACCTTTGCACACTTATAAGCCTGTTAATTTGTTGACAATGACCCTTGTTGTACAACTTGAAAAATTTTTATTTTTGATAATTTTTCTTGACTAGGATTCGAACCTGGGTTATTTCAAGTTGTAAAACAATTCCTTCTTCAATAAAAATAATTTAATGAAAATTAAATTTAATGAACTTAAGCCTAACTAAAAGAAATATCAGATTTAAAAATAGTTTTCAATAATTTAAGAAATAACAAAATATATTTTAAACTTACCTCATTTACTTCCATTTCTTATGAAGAGAATGTGAATACTTTAACAAAATATTAAATTTAAATTTTATTTGCAAAACTTCATGCAGTACTGCAAGTACCACGTGAAGTTTTGCTGTCGCTTGATACTCGATATGTTCTCTTCATATATGGTGAGAGTGCGAGCGTAAAATAAACCTATACTTACTCATAAACATAAAGCCGAGTAACAGCATATACATATTCGGTATTTTTATTGTACTCAAAATCATGAACATTATTTTTAAATATACTTCGAGTAAGCGCACATATTTTGAAAGTTCAGGTGTACTACTTAACAACGAATACATTCATGGATTCGTCACATAAAGGTTATTGCTAAAGTTGAATAGGATGAAAATCTTTGTTTGAAAATAAAATTGACATTTTAAACATGAAAATAAAAATTCTTGTGTAACCTGATTGGTCTACTGAACTGTAGACGAACAACCAGGGTTAGAGTCCCAGTGAAGTTCCAACAAATTTTATTGAATAGAGTCAATGAAATACTAGAAGTACATACTTAAAATAGAAAACAAAAATATATAAAAAAAAGTACCAAATATGTACTGAAATTAGCCCTTTTTTAACAATTAGCTTCGAATAGCATATTGTGAGTTAAATTTTGAGTAGTTAAATCCTTATGTTATCCTTATTAACTCGTTAATTAAATAAAAAAAAGTTTTTAATATTATTACTTTTACTATTAATCGTTGATCTCTTTTTAAAAAGTTAAAAAAAACGAAAAAATAATTACATATCTAGTAAAAGGAATACAAACAATTATTTTAGTTTATTTACTTTTTATGTGAAATTAATTCAATAAACATTTTAAATAAAAAAGAAAATCTAAACTTGGTGCGTTTTTTTTCAAATGGCGCGTTTTTTTCTCCATTTTGGTGCGTTTTGAAATTTGAAACGCTGGTAAGAATACGTGTAAATGTTCTCTGCACAGTTGTGCTATGAAACGGTCACCACTGATTTGAACACAAACACACACCCAATTTCACATACATTTCTACCCAACAAACATTTTCTATAGCGGCCAGTTACAGAACTCAGAAAAGTTCTTAGTTTTTTAAAAATGTATTGTAATTTATTAAAAATCTATGATGATATTAGCTTCAGAAGCCGAAAATTAACTGAATTCTGTTCAAAAATCATTAGCATAAACCTAAAAACTCACAAACTTTCAAATCACTTTTGCAAGTTGTAATCTATTTTGTCAGTTTTAGTAATTTACTTTGAATATGAATTTTAAAATTCATAAATATAAAAATACACATTTTTATCAAGTGTTTGATAAAAATTTTGCTGTACTTTAATACGATTAATAAAAATTTAACTTTCCACGTAAAGTTAAATTTGAAATTTAACTCCCTAGACACAAACCATTTATGTTAACAGAGTCATGTTAACTAATTAACAGAGACAATGTGAAAATTTTAAAATTCCATAAATAACTTTACTAATGATATTTGAATACAAAAACAGTCCGAAAAAATTCAAAAAAATCGGCGTGTATGAAAAATGTCTCACAAACCTCAAATAAGTAAAAATATTACACTAAAAACACTTTTTAAAAAGATTTTTCGAAAAACTCCCTTTTGAAATTTGAAAAAGAACTTTGATCCTTTTCTCACAATTCTTTGAGAGTGGGCGGTAAAATGTTATCAAAGAATTGTGAGAAAAGGACATGGGACTCTGTTAACATATGTAAATGATTTGTGTCTAGGGAGTTAAATTACAAATTTACCTTCACGCACATTATCGTGAAGTGACTAAAACGACTAAAAAGTCTGTAATGATTGGCAACAATTTAATCTTCCAAATGTTTGAAGGTATTTGAGTTATTTGTCCATGTATTAAGGTGTGTTGTAGATAATTGCTTTTATATGTTTTTACATTAAGGTGGGTAAAGAATTGTATTGAAATAAATAATGTTGTTTTAATAACTTGGGGCAGACCGAAAAGTTATAAAACAATGTTGCTTCAGCACATTATTCGAGCTAATTCCTTTTCGTTGAGCCATTTTATTACTCAGATCTGTACGTATGTTTGGTAGATTTTTAGTTAAACGTTTAAAATGTTTAATAAGTTATAATGTACTACACCTCTTTAAATCTTAGAACGGAAAGCTGAGTATGCAGTCTTGTATTCTCCCCTGACCACTGAGGTACTGGGTACTTTTCATCCAATTTGATTTATGGCATTTAATGAGCAACCACTAGAGTCTGACTTAGTATTACGTTGTGGGTCAGAACGTAATGAATTCTGATGAGAGAAAGTGGTGTTTCTCGAAACATATGTAAATTCAACCCACAACCCAGGTTCGAATCCTAGTCAAAAATTATCAAAAATAAAAATTTTTCAAGTTGTTAAACAATTCCTTCTTCAGTAAAAATAATTTAATGAAAATTAAATTCAATGAACTTAAGCCTAACTAATAGAAAATATCAAAGTTGTGGGTTTATGTGAATAAAAATTCCACATGAAATTTGTTCCCTTTTATTTTTTTAACATTGAATTTTAATAGAAAAAGTGTGAAAAGGGAACAAATTTCATGTGGAATTTTTATTCACGATAGGCGTGATTATATTCACAAAAAATTAAAATATAAAATGAACACAAAGCAGGTGCCAGATGAATTTCGTAAAAAAATCGTAAAAATCTCGATAAAAAAGAAAAACTCGTCATTTCGAAATATAAAAATCGTCAATAAAGTCATTATTTCTTATAGTATTTTTAAAGTTTTATTTAAACGAAAATATAAAAATTAAAATTTAAATAGTCTTTTATAAAAAACATTTCAAAATACATAAATTTTAACTTTTTCAATTAGAAATCACAAAAATGTTAAACACAACTTGTGTAATATTCCGCTTTTACACTTTTCAATTCTGGCTCTTCAAGGCAATTATTTTTTGGGAAGAAGGGAAAAGAGAATCAAAGGCATACAAAATTGACGGTACTAGGCAATTTTCTAATTTCGTTTTGTTTTTTTTTTCTTTCATGCATATTGATTTGCAATAAAAAGTACGAAAATTGAATGACGTGTGTGAATGAAATGGCAAGTTCAAAAAAGAATTAAACAAAAACTGGTCAGCTAAAATGGAAGAGTGTGAAACAAGACTTACAGTATTTTATAAATAAATATCTGAATTTAGCATATTTTATTAATTCAGGTTAAATAACAATGTCAAAACATTTTGAGTATATAAGATTTAGAAAATTACTGAGGGAATATTTTTCATAAATTTTTTGTTAATGTTTAAATGTAAACTCTTTTTTATTTTTTTTTAATTTTATATACCTTTACTTTATTTATTTATTTTACTCTATTTAAATTTAAATATAATCTATGAAAACTTTAACTTGTCTGATTCTAATGCTGTAATTTATAAGATGTTGCGTCTTGTTGTATTAGAAAATCAAATTAATAAATACAAATACTAATACAAAGTAATCCAATTCATCTATCATATACCGATACTTACCGCCTGGCTCACGATGTCGAACGATAATGTTCGCTTAGATAAGACTTAAGACAAAAACCTGATTGTGGAATAAAAAAAAACTTGATTGAGTAAAAAATAGATACGATAAAAAGTTTTGGTCTTAAGTCTTATCTAAGCGAACGTTATCGTTCGACATCGTGGGCCAGGCGGTTATTTTCAAAAAAATTCAGTATTTTTGTTATTTAAATTTATTTGGCTGAATATTCTGTTAAAGTTTTGTCAAAATAAGAAGAAATTTTTGTAGAATTTCCCCATTGAAATTCAGAAATTGTTTCCTCTAAAAAATTTATTTCATGGAATTCAGCATTAAAAATTGCTTTTTATGTTTACAGATATAAAAGTAATTTCTACTATTATTTGAAATTATTATACTTAAACTTGATAATTGTCAATAATTAAGAAAACACTACTATTACTTAATTTTGTTTTTAAAATATATGAGGAAAATAGTTGTCTCAAAAAAAGAGATAATTTGGCAACAAAAAGATTAATAAAACAAACAAATGATAGAAAATTTTAATAATTCAGAAAATCTTCACTTTCAACAAAAAAAATCGTCAAATCGTCACTTTGCTATTTTTAAAACAAAAAATCGTCAAATCTGGCAGCTATGATAGAAACTAGAAATGATAACAGATTGAGCTTAATTTCTCAAAAAACTTATAAACTTACAGTGGGAAACAAAACTGTCCGGATGTTTTGCATTAAGGAATAGTATTCTTTTCCATCAGACTGGCATCGGTTGACTTTCGTTTCGTCGCTCCAAATAACCCGTTTCCAGTCATCTACTGTCCAATTTTTGTGCGTTTTACAGAAATGAAGGTGTTTTTTCACATTTTTATCGGAAAGTGCTGTTTTTTGCTTTTTCACACTGGCTACTAAACCAATTCTATTTCATGAGCGTCTAAACGTTCAGGAACTGACATCCTTACCAATACTTTTTGCAGCATTTTCGGGGGTCTTGATGTGCTTATTTTGTAGCAAACGTTCAATCTGCCGGTCATCATCTTTAGAAAGCAGTCTTGGTCGACCCCCTTGTTTATTATTGCAAGTAACATTACGCCGTTTTTTTTATATCATTTACCATGGATTTAATTAATTAATTTAATTAATGCAGTTTTACGGCATGAATAATTATTTTGCAACAAATTTATCACATTGCTTTCAATATCAGTTTTTCTCATTTTTAAAGATCTTTTAATTTTTTATTTAAAAATCAAGTTCATCAACAAACGCACAGGTCAAACAATAATGCACAAATAGCGTGATAAACGCTTAACAACGATATCACAATTTTAACAGAGCAATATCGTGATAATGTTTATTGCTTGTACTGTGCAAAAGTGTCCGAAAAGTGAATTTTTTTTTAATTTTTTTGAAGCAATTTATGTGAGTCTTTGTGCTTTATAATTTAGAATAAGGGTCAATTAAATAAAAATAAAAACATACATATATATGATAATATACCTAAATATGTATTTTTTGCATTGCCTTACTTCCTTAATGCAAAACCTTCGGAGAGTTTTGCTTCCCACTGTAAGTATTTGCAGAGTTACAAAAAATTTAAGTTTGAGAGAATTTCTTATGAAAAAAAAAAGATTGATACAAAGTTTTATTAGACGCATTATTCACTGACATTTCTTAAAATATATATGAAAATCTTAAAGTCTCAATATCTTGGTAAATATGCGTTTAAATAAGAAAAAAAAACTACAATCTGTCATCATTCATATTTCTGACTTAAAATCTATTTTTCATATAAAAATTATTCGGTTCGTATTTGAAAGTAAATTTCAAAAATCTATTACAATCTCTATTGTTAGCTTTTAAATGAAATTTCAGATTATCCTCGTCACTGGTGACAAATATAAGTTTTTAATACATGTACGTAAATACATTTAACAATAAACATCTGCATACAGAAATATTCTCCTTCCTAACGCTTTTATTGAACTTAATATTTATTGTATTTAATGGTGTTTGTGAATTGAAATTAAGTATTTCTTTCTTTTTCTGCTTTTACATACAAATTTAATTTTCTAAGCAATTACAAAACTATAATCACTTTGTGAATTTAATAAAGATATCGTCTGTATATTCGAACTGCCGTTTAAAACTATTTGAACATTTATTAAATATACTGTAGATACATATTTAAATGTTTGTGCGTTCTTCATGTTTTCAAGAGTTGATAATAATAATGTGAAATAAATATACATACATACATATATGTATGTTTGTAAACATTTCACAATTCTATTGACAGTTAGTAGACGATGTCAAATATAATTATTTAATGTTACAGTAGTTTAAACACACGTCATATTATAATGGAAATATTTATGTTTGCAAACAAAATGATATAAAATTCTTACAGGACATTTGAAATATTATGCAAGACTTTCTGTAATAAAACAATAATAATAATAAACACAATAAAATTGTATAATAACTAATGTATTTGCTTACTCTTAATGACAGTATACCAACTAAGTGTTTAATCATTTCATTATAAAAATGTTTGGGTTATACTTACATTTTGCAATACCGTTTGAAATGATACGAGTTTTTAATTAGAGATGGAAAATGAACTAATATTTTTTAAGAGAAAAGTTTTTATTCAGGCTAATAGTTCAAATAATTAAGGATACTATTGTAAAGTACTGGAACAATTGGCAAATTGGAATGCATTTTCTACCCGGCCAAGGGCGTCTTCAGCAATCTTCATTGTCTACTATCACTCTGTAAATATCATCTATTTAACTCACCGTTTTTGAGAAATAGAGTACAAGAATTATCATATTTCTTTTTTTTTTTTTAACGTGTTGTGAGTTAGAACGAAATTTACGTACGTTTACAACGTGTGTGTATTCTTTTATTATTATTTATGAAAATTTGTATTATTAAAAATTTGTTTTTGCTTTATTTCCGACTCCATAGAGTATGCTACATTTACAGTGGAAAAAAAAACTGTCCGAATGTTTTCCATAAATGATGTAAGGTAATAAAAACAATATAAATATATGTAGGTATGTTCTCATATATATGTATTTTTTATTTAATTGATCGAACCTTATTCTAAATTATAAAGCACAAAAAAAAAATTAAAAAAAATTCACTATTTTTTTTTTTAATATGTATATTATTAAAATAAAATTATTTTCTTATTCGGATTCCAGCGAAAAAGAAAACAAGAAGAGATTTTCTACTCTATGGTATACAAAACACCGGCTTCGCACCTTAAAAATTTCTTGTATTTTTATGTTGAAATGTCAGAATCCTTCTTTAATATCTTCGGATCTACATATATTATACCTCAAATTACAGCTTAATTTCTTGACTTTTAAATTTTGTAATTTATTTACTTAGTCATATAGACCTTTTTACCGGATTTTTTAAATTTAAAAAAAAAATATCGGTTCAAAACCATATATTTCGAAATTGACATATAAATGGTCCACATAAGGACATGTTATACATAAGATCATGTTATGGATCGTTGATATATATATCGTCTAATAAATAAATGTAGTTTTCAAGAATAAAACTGAATAAAATCTGAATAAAAAAACTTTTCTCTTAAATAAATATTAGTTCATTTCCTTCTCTAAAAAAAAATTTCATTTGAATTAAAATTTCAAACTCTATTCGTGATAAAATTTTGGAAATGATTTTAAAAATGTCACTAAAACCGACTTAAGCCAGATTTTTTTCAGATGTCATCTTGTGTCGACGACGCTAAACAGAATAAGGGTGATTATCACGATATTGCTCTGTTAAAATGTAATGGTAATTGACCCGTTTGTTCTTTTTATATTTGTTGCGATCTCGTTATCAAGCTTTTATTGCCCTTTTTGTGCATTATTGTTTGATCTGTAAAGTGATTAACTTGATTTTTAAATAAAAAATTAAAAGATCAATTATTATTTTTATTTGGAACTGTTAATTTTAAATTATTATTAAAATTTATTGAGAATTTTGTTGTTGGTTGAATTTACATATGTTTCGAGAAACACCACTTTCTCTCATCAGAATTCTGTAAGTTCTCACCCTCTGCACCACTGCGGGTGCCCGCTGGGTTCGAATCCTAAGCCAAGAAAAATTATCAATAAATTTTAATAATAATTTTCATGTAACAATTCCTACCTTCAGTAAAAATAATTTAATGAAAATTTAAATTTAATGAACTCGAGCCGAAATAAAAGGAAATATCAAAAATTTAAATTAAAAGATCTTTAAAATTGAAAAAAACGCCAACTGATATTGAAAACAATGTGATAATTATTCATTCCGTAAAATTGCTGAAAAATTAAATTGAAATAAATCCAGGTTAATTTATATAATAAAACCGGCGTAATTTCGCTTGAAATAATAAACAAGGGGGTCGACCAAGACTGCTTTCTAAAGATGATGAGCGGCAGATTGAACGTTTGCTAAATACTAAGAACATCAAGACCCCGGAAAATGCTGCAAAAAGTATTGTTAAGGATGTCAGTTCCTGGACGTTTAGACGCTCATGAAATAGAATTGGTTTAGTAGCCAGTGTGAAAAAGAAAAAACCAGCACTTTCCGATAGAAATGTGAAAAAACGCCTTCATTTCTGTAAAACCCACAAAAATTGGACGGTAGATGACTGGAAACGGATTATTTGGAGCGACGAAATGAAAGTCAGCCGACACCAGTCTTATGGAAAAGAATACTATTGGCATAGGATGCATGAGTACATTCAAAGCTTCTTTCCTTAATGCAAAACATCCAGACAGTTTTGCTTCCCACTGTATGTTTTAGTTGTTATCTACTTTCTGAAGCCCTTAATAATAAACATTATTATAAATCAATATAATTACAAACAGTTGATATATTTAAATACTAACACCTTTTCAAGTTGAATTTGAGAAAATATAATTTGCAATTCAGAAATTTGAGATATCGAGCCATAACCGCCAAAATAATGTATCCCACACCATAATCGATTGTTGTTTTTTTATCGAAATCGATAGTTCAACATCATTTAAAATTATTAAAATTAAATGTATTACACAAAACAATATTTACATTATAAATTTTAAAATAATGGCTTTATTCAAACTGATTTTATTTAAAAAAAACCTTCCCCTGTAAAATTTTGAGTTTGTGGGATACATTTTTTCGGCGGTTATGGCTCGATATAACAAATTAATATTCAGAAATCCAAATTAATTTTGAGTAAAACAAATTGATAATTAGAAAATACAAATCGAAATTGAGAAATCGAAATTGATATTAAAAAAAAATAAATTGAAAAATTAAAATTTTTATTAGATTTGTAAATCAAAATCGTGTTATTTTAAGTAAAAACATATTTTTATTTATTTATTTTTTTTATTTATTTATTTATTAAATTCAGAGATTCAGGGTTTCAATCACATTATGGCCTTTGAAGCAATGGTAGGCACGGTTTTTGAGGCTAATCCTCTCTACTCCATCTGAGAGAGTTATAAAAATAGGGCTTATATTCTGACACCTTTATAATTAGTAATTTTTTTTTTTCGTTAATATTGTCTAGATTGGGGCAAGTAGATTTAAGATTCTGGACATTCTGGCCCTGACACCAAAATCTTGAAAAATAGGGAGTCTAAAATAAAATACTTTTGTAATGAATATGATGATGTACCCCCCCCCCCCCACACCGCTGAAAGCTAGCATTCAAAGGCTCCCGCAGTCCTATCCCTTTGCAGTCATTTTGATTTTGAATTACTTGTGATCCTTTTTAAGCTTTATGACAGTTCGAAACAACAAGTAGTGTTATTTTTTTAGCACTTTAACGTGAGTCTTTTTACACGTGAACATTACATAAACAATTGCATATACAAATTTTAATTTCTCACTGACAATCTTTATGTTATCAATATCAATTTGTATTTTCTCATTATCAATTTGGAATTTCTCAATTTCAACTTCAAAACGAGTAGAGATATACAACAGCTACGTGCAACTAAGGACACGATATTAACATGTGAGCTTGACGTAAATAATATGAAAGATTTTGTGATATTCTCAAAATTTGTCCTGGTGTCAAATTAATTGATATTTATTAAGCTGTGAGTCATATTTTTAAACAAGATTGATAGCTGTCGTGCATATAATTAGGGACTACCACATATTTAAAAAAAGTATTTATTTAAAACTAAATCAATAACTTGTTGCAAATCCATTTTTATCGCTAACAGCTTGACTTCTGCAAGGCATTGTCAGGTCACCAAATTTTTCATACACTATTTGGAATGGCTTCCCAAGCTTTCTTTGTTTCGTCAAAGAGATCATTAAAGTAGCTTATTTTTACAGAGCTTGATCTCGGATTGAGATCAGGACTGCATGAAGGCCAGTCATGAGTATGTTTCAGATCGTTATCTTGTTGAAATATCCATGTTACTGGTATGTTCTCATCATCATACGGCATCACTGTATCGCTTAGAATTCTTGCATACTTAAACTTATCGATATTTTCTTCAATTTTGTGTAGCGGGCCAACACCACATGACGTTATAGCACCCTTAAGCATTATAGAACCTGATCCTTTGGATCAAATTTCAACTTTGGCCGGCGAACATATTTTTTTCAATCTGGAGAAACGCTATTAACTCTTATTTCGTTTTAAATCTTTTTTTTTCAATCTTTCTTTTACATTCTACATCCGTCTAGTGGAGAAACTTCTTTGCGAATTTGAATCTCTGCTTTCGGTTACATTCAGACAATAATGACTTCTTTCGTAAAATTCTTCCAAACAGGCCAACTTCTCGCAATCGACGTTTTACTGCTTCATTTTGGCTAAAGAATACAATCGGAAGCTCATTTGCATCTTCACGAACTGCCTTAAGACGGCTTCTTTAGGGGCCATCGAATGCTTTCTGAAATATTTCAGCTTTCCGCTTAAAAAAAAAAACATTGTTCTTGAAGTATTCGAGACTGTTGCCATTTCCCGATAACTGCTTCCATCCTGATGCATTTGTGCAATAATCTTTCGAGAACTGACATCACAGGATTTGCCTTTACCCATGTTAAGCAAGTTTTAAGAACTTTTCATTTGCTGGAAAAAAAACTCTGTGTAATCATAATAAATTTAATCTAACTTTTAAAATTACCTGAATTTAAACATGTTAATAAATTCATCACTGTTTCTAATTTATTTCACAAATTATAAAAAACAGCACAAAAAAATAAAAGGGTTAAGTTGTAGTGTTTTATTTAATAAAAACTATCTTCAATATAACGATTTATTGAAATATTGAATGCTACTGTTGAATGCTACTTAGTTGCACGCCAAATTGGTTTAAATGAAAACCCGTTAAAGTCTTATAAATCAGGATATTTTTACAAAAATACACGAATTCATTTTCTTTCATTAAAACTTTTTCACACAACAAATTTTTTGTTCGCCATTAAATATTTTGTTGCTTTAATTTCGAAACATTTGGCTGTCATTATTGTGATGTGAATTTTAAATAAGTCAAATGAAACCACACAATACTTTTAATTATTGAGTGTATTTTTGCATAATAATAATAATGTATGTATGTATGTCCAACATTAGACTGGTCCACAACATAAATGTTTGTTAAGGACCATGTATACACTCGCGCTCAATCACAATGTTTCAAAAAGAAGCCATATGTATGTGCTCGTATATCCTTTTAGTCGGGAGGGCAAAGGGAATATAGCATAAAGAGACTTTCATGTAAACTTGAAAAGGGGCTTGCACTGTGTGAACGCCAAACACAGCAAAGATAAAAAGTAAGAATCGTTCATCTATTTCGCTGATGAACACTCATGAGTTTCGTATAATGGTATTAAATGATCGAGGAATAAAAGTGCGTGAAATAGCCAAAATCATGGGCATCTCATATGATCGAGTCCATTTAATTTTGCATGAAGAACTACAGATGAAAAAGCTTTTGTTAATAGTCGACCAACAACGCATAAGAATGAAAATTTCTAAAGTTTGTTTGGGTCGTTTTAAGAAAAATAAAATGGATTTTAAGCGTCGTTTCATAACTCTTAATAAGACATGAATCCACCACCATACTCCAGAGACAAATGAACAATCCAAGCAATGGACTGAAGCTGGAGGAAGTGCCCCGAAGAAGGCAAAAGCAATTCAATCGGCTAATAAAGTTATGACAACGGTTTTTTTTTGGGACTTTAAAGGTATTTTATTGATTGACTATCTGCAATAAATTCAGAGTGCTATTGCAAAATTTTGGATCAATTGAATTTTAAAAATTCGAACCGACCTCGTATGTACAATGAAATGTGGTTATATTTAGCATTATGGATGCATAAAAAATTAGTGTATTGAAACAATTTTGAAAGCCTATAAAAACTATAGCAAGCTATACAAATTAAATATAGTGCCGATATACAGACATATCCAATCGAAATTCTCAATACAATACAGTATTCGGCAGTGACATACCCCTCATTTTAAATCCAAACATGGACAAAGATTTTTTTATATCCAGGCAACGAGGCCACTCTAATGTGCATATGCTTATTGTACAAACATACAATTATAGTGGACATTTAATGAAATGAGGACATTTAATCAAATGAACCAACAACACCACTTATAATCGCACATAAATGTTTGTTAAGGACCATGTATACACTCGCGCTAAATCACAATGTTTCAAAAAGAAGCCATATGTATGTGCTCGTATATCCTTTTCAATATATTTGTATGTATTCTTATTATGCATGGATTGTATTCTGTCTTCCATCTCAATATAATCAAAAATTAACAATTGCCAACGTCATCGTATACAGAGGCAGTATGACTGACAAAAAATTAAAAAAAAAACTACAAATAGTTTCAAATTATTATTTTTCATATAAAATAATACAGTTTATTTGAACTTTTAATGAATAATTTGTAAGTAAATTTGTTATTCTAAATAAAGCATAGTTATCTGTTAAAATTGTTAAATTATTAAAATTTAAGGTGCAGCCACACTTGGCAAATATTTGCCGAAAAAGGCGTCACCACTAAATAAAATAATTTTGAACTTGTGTATTTATTAAAAAAAATATTGTCTTCGATAATGTGAGTGTCAACTTTATTGAGCAGCTCAAGTGTTTAGGTATCATTTTAGATACTAAGCTTTCTTTTTGTACTCACATTGACACTTTAAGCTCTAGAGTATTTGGTATTTTACGCAGAATATACTCTCTTAACTTATATTTGCCTATGCATATAAAGTATAAATTGGCATATTCACTGTTGATGTCACAGATTTTGTATGTTTCGTATATAATGTAAGGCGCCGTGAACATATCTCAAACTTCGTTCGTAGTTTTCTTGGTTGCACATTTGATGATTTTTTGAAATATAGGAATATTGTACAGTTTTACAATGTTATTAAGGATAGCAAACCACCTTCTCTATATAATTCATTTTAATTTATGCGATCTACTAGAAACCCACAAATTTGTATACCTAAAATTAATTCCTCTTTTTTTTGAGAGATCGTATGTTGTTAGAATTGCTCGGTGGTGGAACATATTACCACTGCCATTGCGCCTTTTTACGCATTGTGACAACGGTTTTCGCCTAAAACTTTTGCGCCACTTTTCTGAGTCAATGTAATGTTATTTAATGTTTTTTATTTAATATACATATGTATATATGTTGTTCCTGAACGGGACCTTTTTTTTTCTATAGTATATTTATGGTTGGGAAACCTATAGTTACTTATTATTATTATTATTTTTATTTTTATTTTTATTATTAATTATTATTAACTGTTTTATTATTAAATTAAATTAAAATTTCAGGTAGTTTTTATTACTATGTAATATATTTTTATTTCGGCCGAGAAGGCTTAATATTACAAATAAATGAAGAAAATAAAAATAAAAAAATAAAAAATAAAGACAAGACACAAAACAATTATTTAGTCTTAATTTATTTGATGCTGTTTGATCTTGCAAAACTTTTGTAAGAGTAAACAGCGTCAAACAAATTTGTGCTAAAACAAGTGGTTACGCTTTCTTTGAGTAAATATTTGTCATGTGTGTTCTTTTAGCGCAAGATAAAATGGTTATGAACATACTCGTACATACTTATGTTTCAGTACATACAGCTGAACTTAGCTGGGTCACTTGCTTGTTATTGACAATTTCAATGAAATGAGCAATTATATAAAATGTAGTTTTTAAACTCATTAGTTGCACAAACTTTGACATAAGTTCATATTTATTCAATAAATAAATAGCAACACTGAAAGCATATGTACTGTGAGAAAAATTTAATTAATGCCACAATATTGTCTTCGTTATTTTAGGGTTTAAGGAAAAAACTTTTATGGAATTAAATTTTGTATGTTGTCAAGTCTGGAGAATGGCTAACAAAGACAAATAATTCATATTCATTATTGAGAAAATGAACATACCATGAGCGTCAAAATAAAGTCAACACCACATATTATAACAGTTATAACAAAAAAAAAAAACTAAATTATATTAATATAAATAATATTATATTAGAAAATTATATTGCATTTTTATATAGTTCTTTACAAAATATAGAATTCACAAACAAAATTGATTTATTGTTAAAGTAGATAAATTTTTACGCGTCAAAAATATTGGGTTAGATTTTATTGGACTCTTTGAAAGTGAGTTCATTTGCCATTGTCAATTGAGTGAATTTGAATTTATTTCACAAGTGTCTTAGCTCTGTTATTGTCTTCTATGTCCCCGTGTTCAGGCACAATTATACGGGGTATCTAATATCTTTATATTGACCGATGCATATCGCCCCATACCCAGAGAGACGTTAAAAAGGGTATTTTTTGACGCTTTTTTTTTGGTGCAGTTTTGGAAGAAGTCCAATAAGTAAATCTAGCTTTCGAGTCAGCCAATGCGAACCATTTCAAGCTTTACAGCGAAACTTTGATTATATAAAAGGTAATTTAGATGAAAGCGTTAACGAATTTTGTTATCTTGGCTATCATTTCGAAAAGTCTTGCAGAGATTATAAAATAATTGAACAATTTAATAGAATTTACAAAATATCACGTACTCGAACTAAGACGTAGACTTGCTTCAAATTTTATATTGCTTCAAAAATATCGTTATTTAGTATTGACAGTAATTTTAAAGCGGATATTATTGATTTCATACAAAACTTCATTGATGATTCGTCTCTAAATTTCCCTAAAAAATCTAATGTTGTAAAAATGGAAAAATATTGAAAGAACTGATGAATTTTGGATTGAAGTCTACAAATTTAAAAATTATTTGGGAGAAAATCCTCTTCATGAACTAGCTGACTTTGTTATTCGTATAATTTATTTTCCTTACTCAAGTGCCGAAAGTCGAAAGAACGTTTAGTTTAATGAATTTTTTTAAACCAAAGATCAGAAACCGACTTTCATTAAACTCAGCCAAAATTTTGTTGCTGTAATTACAAATTACCTTGAATTTGAATTAATTCAAATCAAACTTATAAAAGGTCTGAATATTTCATTAAATCTGTTTTGTGACCCGATGATGATGATTATGAAACAGATGTATTTGAAAATTAAATTGTTTTTCTATAAAAGTTTATATTTTATTTTAATTTTTTGTTTACTTCTGGTAACTGAATTGATAATAAAATTAATTATTTATTTCAAACTGTTAACATGCTTTTTGATATTCTAAGTTTCTTGTTTTTTTAGCCTTTGTTTTATTGCCAATTTTAATCTTTTTTTTTTTTTTAGGTGTTATTTGCAAAGCAAAACAACACGATATCAAAATTTTTGTTAAATTTTTTTTGGCGCTTTTTACCCTTTTTTTGTATTTTTTTTTACCCTTTTTACCCGTTTTTACTATACACTTGACGCTTTTCTTTATTTCTAAAATGGCAACACTGCTCTTAAGAGCATCTTTTTCTAATGATAATTGTGAAAGAATTTAAATGTCACAAAATGCCTTCGGAGAAATTCCTTTGAAACACCATGTCCATAAGTAAATTTCGCTCACTGTATTTATTTTATTTCTTATTTTGTGATGAAACACCATTATATACATATAGAGAAATACATACTAGTTTTGTGTATGTAATAAGGAGGTACTCCAGCATCTAAATAAGGGTTCCTCTTTCAATTTTACATGATGTTTAAATATCTTATGTATGTGTGCTCTCGATTATTGATGATCAGCAATTAATACCGATTAACTGTCAATTCGTAACGGTTAAACGTTACGGTAATGATAATTTGGATTATGTTGGTAACGGTATTTTAATGCTAACGGGTATTTTGGCTAATTTCGTGAATCATATTTTAAGTTTACTATATTTCTGCATTAACATTAGGTACATACTTTGTACATACATACATAAAAAAGTAACATTAGTCAAGCTGTAAGGATATTGATATGATAAAAATTGGCTTTATTGTCACTTGATTTAAAATGCTTTCAGTAAAAATATTTTGTTGTGAATGCAAAATTTAGTTGCCATTAAAAATGTTCAATTAAAAATATTGCAGTTATGTTGTGTTTCAGTTAAATGAAATTAGAAATGATTCACATTTGTATATCCAAAGTTTTTTTTAGCTCCACAATCCAACAGACACATTTATTGATATGCGAGGTTATTTAAGAAAGTCTTTTGTGTATTTCTCGGATAAATTCCACCCTAATGATTATAATTTAAGTAACGGGTCCGCCATATAACATTTTCTTTTTCAACTAGTGCTTATTTCGTGAATGGTAACACTTAGCTCATGTCTAATTTAACAGATAATTAGTTTTATCCTTCCGGTGAACGAATATGGTTGTGTATACGCTTGAACAACGCTGAGAAATATTGCGACATTACTTTGAAAATCATGGTAATGTTGCAGAATGTGTGCGAAAAAATCATTTTTTTCAGATGAAGCTCATTTTGATCTTGGCGGGTATGTAAACAAGCAAAATTGTTGCATTTGGGGCACAGAAAACCCGCACGCATACATTGAAAAGCCGATACACCCAAAACGAGTTACTGTTTGGTGCGGATTTTGGTCCATTTTTCTTCGAGAATGAGCAAGGGCCACTCCACAGTCAATGGCGATCGTTATCGGGCCACGTTGAACGAATTTTTGTTCACAGAAATTGAAGAGGAGGATATTGGGAACATTTGGTTTCAACAGAAGCTACACTCGATGTTTTGCGCCCTGTTTTTGAAGATCGCATTATCAGCCGCAGAGCTGATGTCGTTTGGCCACCTCGGAGCTGCGATTTGACACCGTTGGACTATTATTTGTGGGGTGCCGTCAAAGATAAGTGTTACGCCGACAAGCCAGAGACATTTGACGCTTTAAAGGACAATATTCGTAAAGCCATTGGTGAAATGCAGCTGCACACAATCGATAATGTGCTTAAAAATTGGACCGATCGTGTAGGCTACTCCATGGCCAGCGGAGGCAGCCATTTGAATGAAATTATTTTCCATTATTAATCGGAAGGATTGTACTTTCAAATACAAAAAGAAATTTGAGAAAATATTCAGTAGGTTTTTTATAACATTTTCAAAAAAAAAAAGTTATTTGGCGGACCCTTTAATTTGTATTTTGTTTAATAAACAGCAATTATAACCAACTTTATACCCAACTAATTAAAAATATTACTTGAGCAATGAATTTGTTTGATTTTTTTTTTTTTGTTTTTATTTTTAATTCTATTGAAAATTATCAGTATTGCTAGTTTAGTGCGAAACCGAAACTGGGTTAAGCTGGTCGAAACCGAACCGAAACTATAAACTTTAACATATTCAGATAATCTTAAAGTGCCCTAAAGTACAAACACTAAATTGCGCACTCCATATACATATGTATGTTGTTTTTTTTTTTAAGAAGAGAAGTAACACTCAGGCAATTAATATGCCTATATATACTTGCGTCACTTTCTTTGGAAAGGGGATAGATTGAAGAAGTAAAGGGGGTGAAAGTAGAAGAAAACTTTATATCACAACTCTGCAATTGCGCATTATGTTTGTTTTAGTGCAGAATTGCAGCGCCTCTGGTGGTGAGTAGGCGCATTAATATTAAAACTTGACTTTATAGCCTTTATTTAATTAGTTTACTTCGGTGGTGTTTGAATGCTATATCACCTAAGAAGGGCGCTGTGATAAATATTAGTTATGATGGATAGAAAGAACACTACTAATTATCAGAAACTGATATTGTTTGAGTGGCAGCGGCTGGGAATCGAACCCGGGCCATAAATACCAACTCATGATTAGTTTCGGTTTGGTTCACAATATGGCAGAATACCGAAACCGAAGACTCGGCCGAACTCTACAGTTTAGCCATTTATTTAGTAATGTAACGTATTCTGTTCGCAATAAGTTTACTCCTACAATTCAATTATATACGAATATATTTATATTTCGTAGATATTCGACGGCCTCGAAATGTTTGCTATTATGTTTAAGCGAATTTTTTCGTATATCTCGGCAACACTGACAGTTACTCACAACTTGAAAAATTAATTAATAATCAGTGTATCAGATGAAATATTTGAAATGTAAGACAGTAGTCTAGTGCAATTTAACATATTCGTTATTGAAACTTTAAGTCTCATAAACATGTTGCTATAACATTTCTCTACTCGTGTTCTGCTCATAGTAGACTAGCCAAACACCACATTCAACATTTCAAATGTCCTTGCGCATTTAATTTAATTTTTTTACACAAAACTTAATACAGTTTCTTTGGTCCATTTTTTCGAATAGTCAAAAATTGAAGAGCACACCAAAGCACGACTAACCTTTTTATCTGTCAAAAACAAACTGACAATTCAAAATGACTGATATTACCAACATATATAACAGACATGTCTACCAACATAACAGAAAAAAAATGCTAAAATCGAACATACGTAACTCAAGAAATTTGAAAATAACGGTTATGTTTTGAACAGACCTCGTATACTTACATACAAACTGTTGATGAGTACCATAAGGATTTATAAGAAAAATTTATGAAATATTTTTTTTTTAATTAACATGAATAAAGCCTAAGGAAAAGATTTAATAAAAATTTATCCCCTGAAGATGTTGGCAAAATACCAACGAAACGTCGGATAGAAAATGTATAAATAAATAAAGTCTTTTATTTACATTTAGGAGGAAAACTGACCTTAAAAGCCTGTTTAAGAAATAATTTCTATAAAAACCAAGATAAGAAATATTTCTTTTTACAAAAATTTTGGCCAATGGTCGATTTTTCGAGCAGTCGATATTGAGAAATCTACATATCGGGAAGGAAAATTTTGTGAAAAATATCCTTAATTGGAGTCTCTAAAGCAACCCTCTGTCAGATTTTCAAAAAATTCCTGCGCTTTAGGGTAGCGGCCAATAATGTGTTAATTGTTTAAAAAGATATTGTGTACATGTGATTAATTATTATAAACCTGAATAGTTGTTCTTAAAAAATGCTTGTTTTTCACTAATTACAATACGTTTTAGAGATAAAGAACCAATCACCTATTTTGCATACAAACAATGTCTCTTTTTATACTTTTTTTTTGTACATGAAATTTCCTGGAACGAATTACCAATTAGGTGTACATAGCTTTTGCTGCAAAACTTTCACCAAAGTAAAGTTTAATTCATTTGAATCAACAGCAGCCTTTGAGTAATAAATGTTAAATAAACTATTCTTACAATATTAATTGAATATTTATTAATGTCATCAATGTCGTTTTATTAAAACTACTTTATTTAAATTTATGCAAAATATATATGGATGTATTTATTTATTTATTATCATGATTTTTTTATTTTTGTTTTGTTTTTTTTTTTTTTTGTTCATTAATAATAAAACATTGTTGTTTTGTCTTTTTATACCCTACACCACCATAGTGGGGAGGCTATATTGGATTTGTGCATATGTTTGTAACGCCCAGAAATATTGGTCCAACACCTACCTTAGAGTATACCGATGAACTCAGAATCACTTTCTGAGTCGATTTAACGATGTCCGTCCGTCCTTCCGTCTGGCTGGCTGGCTGGCTGTCCATGTAAAGCTTGTGCGCAGAGTACAGGTCGCAATTTTTAAGATATTTCGATAAAATTTGGCACATGATATTTTTTCGGACCAAGAATGGATGGGATTGAAACTGGTAGAAATCGGTCCATTATTTCACCTGGCCCCAAATGTACAAATGTACTCCCGAAATTAGGGTTTAAAGATCATAAATGTTTTTATTACGCAAGAGACCAAACAAATTTCATCACAAATGAGTGGTAAATGAAGCCAAATCACATCTAAAAATTTTGTGCAGATCGGTCCATAATTAATCGCAGCTCCCATATAAGGCCCATTTCCGAAAATCGCTTCAACCTCCATAAATCTTTTAAAAGTATTTATATCGAGATAACGTGTAACATACACAATATTTATATTCACAGAAATCATGACACTAAATTTTTGGATGGTCGATCCATAATAGGTCAAATCTCCCATTTCTGAAAAACACATTTCTGAAAAACTGTTTTATAAATATACTGGCTGTAGGGTATTATATGGTCGGGCTTGACCAACTATACTTTCTTACTTGTTTTATCCTATGTTTATTTATATGCATATGTGAAAAATTTAAATATTTTTATTATTATTTATATTTAAAACTCGAAACTCGGTACCCATTACTCAATACTTTGCCAGCACTAATTGGATAGTAGGCCAGAGACAAATTTTCAGCTCTATCAGTCCAGAAGTGCCGGAGTTAGAGGGGGTCAAAGTTGACATTTTGGTAAATTTTGGTCATACAGGGTTTTTTTAAAATGAGTTAAAAAAATAATTTTTTTGATAGATATCTCACTCGCATCCCATTACGCGATTATAAAGGCCTTAAAGTAGGTCCATTCTTTCACCTGGCCTCCATACAACTGTCCTCCCGAAATTGGGGTTTACTGATCATAAATGTTTGAATTGTGAAAGTATCCAAACAAATTTCACCACAAATGAGTAGTAAATGAAGCCAAATCACATCTACAAATTTTGTGCAGATCGGTCCATAATTAATCGTAGCTCCCATATTAGGCCCACTTCCGAAAATCACTTTAACGATCATAAATTGCTTAAGAATGTTGGTAATCAAATAAAATTCTACACAAATAAGTTTCATGTATACAGAAATGATTACACCTAATTTTATAATGGTCGGTCCGTAATTAGTCGAAACTCCCATATAAGACCCTCCCCGTAATCAACTTTAACCTCCATAAATCTTTGAAAAGTGTTTATAACGAGATAAAGTTTAACACATATAATTAAATATGTATATTCACAGACATCACGACACTAAATTTTTGGATGATCGGTCCACAATAGGTCATATCTCCCATATAGCGCACATTTCTGAAAAACTGTTTTATACATATACTGGATGTAGGGTATTATATGGTCCGGCTTGACCGGCTATACTTTCTTACTTGTTTTATATGATAATTAAAAATAAAAGTATTTCGTTACAATTAAATTTATTATATTGATTACATCATTATGAGTTTTTTTTTTTGTATAAATTCTAATTAATTAAGAAAAATGTTTCAAACAATAATGTGTGACTAAATGAATGTATGTATATGACATATGTTTGTGTTATTAGTATTTATTAGAATTATTTTATTTTGTTATCATGACAACACAAGTTTAGCTACATACATGATAAAATCTATAACAAAATAAGAAAAATAATTGTGATTTTTTATATAATAATCAACAAACAAAAAAAAAAACACAAATCTACATGCAGTATCATTTTTATTAAAGTATTTTCCTGTAATAAGGACTTACAAATGATATATGTATATTTTTGGCAGTTAACTGACAATTTTTGAAGTACGAGGGCGAAGCCTAGCACAGAAAGAGATTAGTTAAGCTATGTATAGACGGTCGTAAGATATTACAACGTTGTCCGAAAAATGTTCGGAAAATATCTAACAACCGTATGAACTTAAAACTTTTGTCTTTCAACGTTGTAAGAAAAAGCATTTTCTGTACATTGCAAGACAAAAATATTGTCAGACATCTAACAATCGTGTAAACACATATTTTTGCCATTGTCATTGTTTTAAGACAATTGTCAAACACTGAGTGTGAGTGTGACCACCTCAATTTTGAGCAAGACCGGGACATTTTTCGAAAAAAGTACTAAAATCCGGAACATTCAAACTCAAAACCGGGCCATTTTTTATGGGGAAAAAACTTTATTATTCAAGTTAAATTTAGACAATTATAATGTTATAAGTAATTTGAATCTAATTTTCTGTCACCTTTTGTTTAAAATCGTATTTATCCTGTGATGAAATTTGCTTCAGCAATGTTGGGCATTCTTTCAAAAAATTGTAAAATTCAATGCATTCGTACTTTAAATTATATTTGAGAAATAGCATATGTTTCAAAGTAGCTTGAGTTGCGATTTTTCGAAAATATACGCTCTACACTTGCAGATGTTGCTGGCAAACAAAATATAAATTCACTGATTCGCGCGAAGCGAGTGTGCGGTACATTGTTACTTTGAAAATTTTTGAAACATTCCACCCGACGTTGATGTGGTTTAGTGGAACGTGGCTTAGTAGGAGGATTATTTTTATTCCATTCGCTAATTTTCTCTGGGGTAATAAATTTCAATATATAACCAAACTCGTCACACAATTCTACATTGTTGTCTTCAGGTTTTCATCATTTATTTTCAACCATAAATTTGATCGTTGTTTCTACATATTTCCAATTCGGTGCAACAGCGAGTCCCTTTTTGTTTAAGTAAAAATAATTAAAAAAATAATAAATGCGACCTTTAAATTTGTTGTATTTAAAATTGCAATGACTCTTTTCTGACATTATCTAAGAGCTCTTTCTGACGGACCATTTTCGAATGTAATGACCTTCTTTTCTGAAGGTTTTCGGAGCAATAATGATTGTTTTTTGGGCTCATAAAGAGCATAAACGCTCCAGAAAAGGTGTCAGAAAAGACTCTTTTCGGACTCATATGGCTTGCTGGGGATATGCATGCACACATGATTTTAAAATGAATCATTCAAAAGAATTTTCCATTAAAATATGATGCGATTGTGTCAAATTTCAATGAAATATACTGTTTTGTTATTCAAATCCACATATTTTTTATTTAATTAAATTCAAAATAAAAATCCGGACCAGTTAGTCGCACTATGCATCTGCCAATGTCAGAGAAATTATTGTTAAATGTAACTCTGTATATACATAAATAAACAAACAAGTGTGCATTAATAACATTTTGGAAAAACAATTTTGCTTGACAGATAAATTCATTGTGTAACAATTGTGTGCCAATGAAATTGTTAGTTTTCTTACAGTCGTCGGAACTGACAATTTACCTTTTGCTAACAATTTGTTAATGTCAGTACATTGCCAGCACATTGCTAGATCTGACAACGTTGTAATATCTGACGACCGTCTATGCATAGCTTTAGTTTTTCTCAAGGCCTTCAAAATATTGGTTTACAACTGTAGGAAAATGGGTAGGAATAATGAGTATTTAGTACTTATAATGGTTTGAGTCTGAACTGGGATTTGGGATCCGGGAAATCCCATGAATTCGCCTCAAATAATGGTCAGGAATTTCTTGGCAAAAAGTAAGCTTTTTTGTATTATTTAAAGTAGTTAAATTATAATATCCAAAAAAAAAAAAACAGCAAGAATCGAATGTTTGGACCAACATTTTTAAACTCAAATAACTTCAAATTTATTTTACGAAATATTAGCGATTTTTGACAAACAATTTAATATTTATTAATTTGCCACAGTTTTTACGTTACGTTTGTCATTCCGTTTGTAACACATCGACATAATGTTCGCAGAACCAAAAACTCTATATATTCTGGGTCATTATAAGATTCTAAAACGTTCCAGCCATGTCCGTCCATCTGTTCGTCTATTGAAGGCACAATACAGCTTCAAAATAAAAGACATAGAACAATAAAATCTTTACCAAACATTCTTTGGTCCATCGAAATGTTTGTTATTGAAAATGGGCAAAATCGGTCCAGTAGGATCCGTGTTATAGATCAAAGTTTTATACTACCTCGATATTTATCATATATTTTTGGTATTTTCTTCAAGTCTAATGTTGACAAGTCCTGTTGAAAATGGTAGGCATCAGCCCACGATTTCTCAGAGCCCCCATACAAATGTCTTTACAGAATATAGCTTTATGGTACATAAATGTCTATAGAAAAGCCATATTCATACAAAATTCTGCAATAACAAGTTTCATGCAAAGTGAAATCTCGGTCCATATTTTTACCATAGCCCCATACAAAAACCACTTCCGAAATCACTAAAATGGGCATAAATCGTTCTTAAAAATCACTAGCAAGTTGAAATGCAACAGAAATAATACAAGTATACATTTAAATCGTCATACCAAATCATCATGAAGATCGGTCCATATTCGACCATAGCCCTCATATAAAGTCCACTTTCAGAAATCACTTAAGTGCGTATAAATCTCTTATAAAAACCACTAACAAGTCGAAATTTAACGCAAGTAATCAGTATACACATCGTCGTACTAAATTTCATGATGATCGGTCCATATTTGACTATATCCCCTATATATAATCCACTTCCGGAAATCACTTATAACCATCAGCAGCAAGTTTATATTCGACACAAATAGTCCATATATATATATAGAAATATTCATGTCTAATTTAGTAATGATCGGTCCATATTTGACCCTAGTCATCATATCAAGTTAAATTTGAAAAATCACTTAAATGCGACAAATCTCTTATGAAAATCATTAAAAGTCATTAACGTACATAAACCTCCATATCGAACCGAAATTTTACACAGATGCATCACTTGACAGCTGACGTTAAAAAAGTATTGCTAACTTAAAGTTCTATACTTTAAAGAAAATAACACCCTACATGATTGGTTATGACCTCTCTCCATCTTTTTAGCAACATGTGGATTCCGCAATAAAAGAATTGCACAAGCTTGTTATGATGGAATATTACGCTGTCATATTTGGAAACATCGTCTGTGTATTTTACATGAATCCTGATGCACACAAACATTTTTAAATTATTTTTCAAGCTATTTCGAGTTTGACAACAATTTTTATGTAGTAATACTGATGGATCTCATTTACCATAAACTTCGTTGATTAATCGATGTGATACTTCGTTGGCACAAAACTCAAAATTTTCGGATATATATAAGTTACTGAAAATAAAAACCGTTTTTTTTTGTCAAATATATCACACATTTTTAAGTTATATACACAATATATACAGCTATGGATAGAGAAATAGCATACCAATGTTTTATGAAGTGCCACACGTACGAGTATTAGAGGCCCTTTACACGATGCAATTAATTGCATGCAATTTTTTCCATTCTCTTTTAAAATTGCCACGTAAAATGTTGTGCACTTATACGATGCAATTTTACGTGCAACAAATCATGAAATTTGTTGACGTTTAATTACACATTAATTTTTAGTTTTTCACTCGCAACAAAGGAAACAAAATTTTAAAATATATGTAAATATAATATACAAAAAATATATGTGCATATGCATGTATAAAAAATAACCCAGTAAAAAATAGGATCATCTTGTAGCTCTCCTTTGCGAGTAATGGATTACTCAATAAAACTCCGGACCTCATAGGATTTTTAACACAGCATGTCCGCAGACACGAGTACTCCTTTTAAGCTCCTTATGGAGTACTCCCTTTGATCTTGAAAATGACGACAGAGGGTGTAATCGTTTTTGTCTCCTAAAAGAGTATAAAGGGAGTAAACATTCATATAAAATACAAATTTGGTTATTTTTTACAAAAACAAGAAAATATTCATTTATTTTTTAAAATTTTTTCAAAAATGTTATTATTGTTTTTTTGTTGGATTCGACGAGGTCGGAGTTTTTGACGAGTAGGTCTGTCGGTAAACAGTTGCCTTACATTTACGAAATGCCAGCTTGAAAGATTTTTCATATTCCAGGTATGTTGGATACGTGTCTTTAAGTCCTTCTTCTGCAAGAAAATAAAAGAAAATATAACGCGTAATATATTATTTAGGACATGATATTAAAAATTCAGTTATTATCGAAATAAAAAAAGTTAATCAATTTGCATTTGCTTACGGCTATCGTATTTTTAGATCCATCCCAATTAAATTTGAGCAACATATTTTCGCCGATCATTTTGCGTAGTGCTTTTGCAGTTTTGATTTTGTCAAACCTCAATTTAATATACGACATCTGAAATAAATTAAAATAAAAAACAAAGAATTTTGAATACTTGTTTAACTGATTGCATTAAAAAACTCAGTCTTACCAATTCTGAATCAGGCTCGGTTTTAATCAGCTGTTCTGCCGAAATTAATTCCCCCAAAGAATTAATTGGGAAAATTTTAAGATCCCTACTAGTTGGACGTTAATGTTTAGCAAGCTGTTCTAATAAAACAGTCTGTGTACACATAATTTTCTTTAATAATCCGACTTCATTTGTGAGAATATCAATTTAGTTTTCAGTTTGTCTATCTTCATTTGATAATTCATTGACTTTGTTAGGTACTGATGCCTCTTGTTCACTTCAAGTCTCCCGATTACAATTTGAGAATTTTTCAATTTCTATTTCAACTATTCGTCTTAAATGACGTTTAGAAACTAAATGTTGACACATTTTTAACAATTTGTTACTATACCCGTACCTTTTCGATTTTTTTTTTAAACTAACTGACTAAATAGAAAAACAACACGAAAACATTTAACAGTTATGTCAAAGAAAACAAAACCAAATACGAATTGAAACATCCCTCATTGATCCATTTGAAGTATTAGGCGAGGCATAAACAACAAAACAAAAAAAGTTTTGATAGCTCGCTTATTACTTATTATTGTTTCCGTTCTGTTTTTTTTTTTTTTTTTGTTTTTGTCTCATCCGCTAAGAGTTGATTTAGTTTTTTTTATTTTAAAAACCTTTTGCGATGGAAAAAAGTATTTTAGCTTTAATATCCGCATTAATAGTACTTCCCAATAGACCAAAACCCTTTAGAAAAATATTATAATAAAGCTTGCGAGCATAAGCCTTAAGCTTTAAAAAAACTTGAGAAACTATAGAAAAATACTTTTAAATTATTGTAGAATAATCAAAAAGGAACCCTCGTGATAATAGTACTGAAATAATTATTTAATAAGCTTATATTCTCAATTTTAGAAAAAGCTTCTCCAAATAATATTTTATTAAACTAAATAAAGATAAGCTTAAACCTACAATTGTAGAATAAGCTTATTTCAACAATTGTAGAATTTGTTTATGCTTGCAAATGAGAAAACTCGGAACTTTGGCTACCAACGACAAGCCTTTCTCCTTAAAAAAATAAATAAAAAAACCTTTAATGGCATTCATATTAAAAAAAGGAAAAAGTTACCCCCTGGCCCACGATGTCGAACGATAACTTTCGCTTATATAAGACTTAAGACACAAACTTGTTATCGTATCTACTTTTTTTACTCAATCAAGTTTGTTTATTCCACAATCAAGTTTTTGTCTTAAGTCTTATCTAAGCGAACGTTATCGTTCGACATCGTGGGCCAGGCGGTAACTTTTTCCAAAAAAAAAAAATCAAAACTTTTTGGATAAACAAAACATTTTTACAAATATAATTTTTTTGATTTAAATCAAAATTAACAATGACAAAATATGACAAGCATGTTTAATATATATTTATTGTATACTATATATGTTTAAAAACATATTGTGAAGGATAATAGTTTCAATTGACTCATTTATATGCTTTTTTAAATACTCTTTGCAAATCAAGAATCAATTGATTCATTTATATGCTTTTTTAAATACTCTTTGCAAATCAAGAGTTTTTCACCATTCACAGATTAGCTTTCAGATTTTTAATTTGACAGACAAATTCTTCAGTAGGCTTTTATAGCCTAACATAAGGTATCTTAAACGCAAAATCTTTAAGTTACCCATTTTTAATTTCATATCTCCTTTTATATCATCTGCCTTAAAAGTGTTCAATACAAACTCTATGAGACACGTTTAATTTCCTTTTTTTTCATTCAGGCGGCAAAATGCAGCCCATTGTTTTTATACCCTACAACACAATAGTGGCGAGGGTATATTGGATCTGCGCCGATGTTTGTAACGCCCATAATTATTGGTCCAACGCCCATCTTAAGTTATACCAAACGACTCGAAATCACTTCCTGAGTCGATTTAACGATGTCCGTCCGTCTGGCTGGCTGTCCATGGTTGCAATTTTGAAGATAATTCAATAAAATTTGGTACGTGATATTTTTTCGGTCCAAGAAAGGATGGGATTGAAACTGGTGGAAATCGGTTCATTATTTCACCTGGCCCACATACAAATGTCGTCATAAATGTTTGAATTGTGAAAGTATCCAAACAAATTTCACCACAAATGAAGCTAAATTACATCTACAAATTTTGTGAAGATCGCTCCATAATTGATCATAGCTCCCATATAAGGCCCACTTCCGAAAATCACTTTAAAGAGCATAACTCTTTTATAAATGTCGGTATCCAAATAATATTAAACACAAATATGTTTCGTATATATACAAATAATATGGTAGAATTTTATGACCTTCATATATCTTTGAAAATTATTTATATCGAGAGAAACAGGCATGTCACATAATTCGATCGGAATGGTTTCAATTCCGTATTTGCAAATCGATCGTTTTTACTTTGCGTTCTCTAGATTCCGATCGATTTTGTTTATGCCCAGAAAATGTTTAAATCAAGTTTTTTAACTTAAATAGGATAACGTTGTGTAACCAAAACAAAAAAAAACACATTATCGCCTATGTTCTATATTCCACTACGAAGTGAAACTAAATCGTTTTCAATTCCACATGGACAATTTTACGGCGTTCTAGAAAACGAGGTGCAACTTTTAACTACGATGAACGAAACTAAAAGTGATATTTTACTTTTCAAATCATTTTCACAAAATTTAGAACACAAAATTAATGAAAATATCACTTCCACTTCATTTTACAAATGTAGAACCCAGGGGGGTTACTCTCTATTGCGATGCGAAAGCAAATGCGATGCGATAAGCATACAAATTGTACGGTTGTGGCATCGCATTTGCTTTTGCATCGCAATAGAGAGTAACCACCCAGGTGTATTTTTGTAATAAAAAGTATGTATAACAAAAGCGAACAAAAAGAGCGCTAACAAAAAAAAAATTAAATAACAGTAAACAAAATGTTTTTAAAATAACCGGAATTTCAATAGTTGCTGTTTTAAATGAACAAAGACATCCAAACGCAGCAGAAAAAGGGATGCATCTGACCCTCTGTGATATTCCAGTGCTGTGTAAATATTTTTAATTTTTGCAATTTTTTGACAAAAGTTTTCTTGTTGCTGACAACAACTTTGAAATTTTAAACATTTTATTTAAATATTAATGAGATAATTAAAAAAAACATAATGAAATAATAAAATTAATTATTTAATTATCATTATAAATTAGTAGTATGAGCTTTTTTCAGCATAAAATCATAAAAAATAACAATTCCACTTTAGAAATCTAAAGTGGTTTCATTCCGAAACAAAAAATCGTTTTTCGTTTTCTAAAGACTCAATTTACGGAATGAAAACCATTTTCGATCGGAATTGAATTCTGTGACATGGCTGAAAGTTTAACACATACTCAAAATTTTCTATTTTTCAGTAGAGGCAAAAAACTGTTTATGTTAAATAGTAACACTGAAAATATAAAGAGTGACATAACGGTACTTTTTGACGAAAGAATAGACAAAATAATGGGAGATTTTTACAGTGGATAGAGTAGATCATTATGTATCGCTTTTTAATAAAAAGTTAAAATTTCAAACTTTTGAGTTAATACCCTTTTGTTGAACAGGTGTGATATAATACTTGTATTCACAGACATCATGACACTAAATTTTTGGAAAAACTGTTTCATACATATACTGGGTGTAGGGCAGAGGTAGGCAAAGCGTAAAATGAGGTTGTGTGTGTGAGCGAACTACCCAGCAAACATAAACATAATTATATAAATTATACAAAAAAAAACTTAGATAGGAAACATACACTCACAATATATTTTCCGTAACATATAAAAAATTAACAACGAGATTGATATATAAACGGAACTTCTAATACTTCAAAAGCTGATTACATGTATGTTACCAAATGCATTATCAATCATAAAATATTTTTAGTAATTCATTATTAATTTAAAATGTTTGTTGGGAAGTATTTCTGAAAAAAATATAAAAGCATCATATTGCTGTCTCAATGACGACTGTATGAAAGAGATTAAGCGTATGTGTGAAGCGCTCTCTGCACAATTGTGCTATAGGATGCCGAACTTTGGTGTAGGGTATTATATGGCCCGGCTTGACCGACAATACTGTCGTACTTGTTTTAATTTATTTTCTTTTGGAAATCGAAAAATTTTCATTTTAAAACTTTTATTTGCATTAAAAATCATATACATACATATGCACAAGTTAAGCAAACATAAAAATATTTTTGAATTGTGACGTCACAAGAAGAAATTTTACTCGCACAGTTTTTTGTAAAAAATAACGGGCCTACGCAATGCGTAATCTTTATTATTTGATTCATGCACAAAAATAAGAATATCTTACTCCTTTCGAAATAAAAACAATATAATGAAATATATCTTTGGCATTTTTTTTATTATTTTTTTTTTTGTTTAATATTCATAATTGTTTTTTATTATTATTGTTATGTTGTATTCATTATTCAAAAGAGATGTATGTAAATCAATAATAAACTTAAAAAAAACGTTTCTTATTTATTTATGTATATAAAAATATGATTAACTATGATTGTTTAGAGTAAATGTGTGTAAAAGAAAATAATAAAAAAAATGATAATAATGTTAATAATTAATTAAATAAAACAGATCTTTAAATGGCTACAGCAAAATATATTTAATTATATATAATTATACGTTCATTCATTAAATGCAAAATTGATATGACTTGAGGGAAAACTAATATTTGTATGACAACAAAAAAACAGGAGCAAATAAAACGATATTGTTAAGTATATAAGAGAGTAGAAGAGAGAAACTAAATTAATCTCAAAATGCTAAGAGACACAAAATATAAAAGTATGCTATTCATTATTTTTTTTTATTCATGTTATTTAAAAGACAAATAAAAGTAAATTTGTGAGTTTGGTTTACAAAATTTGTGTTTTCATAATAAGCAGTTCTCTTTAAAAACTAAAACTACTTCTAGCAGTTTATTGGAAAAAATAATAGAATTTTGTTTGTTTTTGCTTTAATGCTTACAAGATTTTTCTTAAAAAAAAAGAAAAAAATACCTAAACTTCAACAGTTACGAGTACTAATTGAGTTTTAATTCTTTTAATTTTTACCAATAACTGCTAGAGTTTGGGAATTTTAAGCAAAATAAAACTTAAATTCCTAATGCCAATACTTAAATTTTTTTTTTGTTTTCTTTGTATATAAAATGATTTTGTTTTGTTTTTGTTTTTTTAATATGATGGAGGGGTTTTGCTTTGTAGTTTTTAAATTTCAAAATGAAAATGTTTTTATTACTAAATCTTAAGTTAAAGTTTTATGAATTTCTTTTCAAATTATATCATCAATTTCATATACAAACTACGCTTACAATTATAATTATAATAATATATTTTGTTTATTTAATTCTGTTTTCTTTTCAGTTATTTTATTTTCAATAAATGTTATCAAAAAGTTAAAACAATTCAATATTTCGTAATGGGGCATTTTTGCCAAATGGTTTCGAGTTCTTAATACGTTTTTTATTCTTTAAGCACAAATCATTATAATAAAATGAGGGAAATTCTATTAACAAAAAATAGCTTTTGTAGTTTTTGTTTTTTTTTTAATATTTTAGTTTGCAGCTTTTGTGTCGTAACAAATTATTATAATTCAACATAAATTTTTAATATTTGTGGTTTAGTTTTGTTTTACTTATTGCCATAAACAAATAAAGAAAAATTCTTAATTATTCAGCATTTTGTGTTATCTGTTTGTATATGCTTCTAACTTATTTAAAATATTCAAATAAAATAAAACAATTTCTTACTTAAATATAATACGAGTTTCGTTACGTTTTTATAATGTTTCTTATGTTGTTTGTTAGGTTGTTGGTGGCGTTAGTTGTTGATTTTTTTTTATATGATTGTTTTTAAATTACAAAACCTTTAGAGTTTCCAGTTTGTGGTTCTTTTATTCATTTATATCTTATCAATTTGTTCCTTTTTTGGTTACTTTCTCTCTTTGTTAATTAAACCATAAGTTTTATTTATTTTCAAATTAATAAAAAAAAATATATAACAAATTTTGTTATTAAGGGGCATTTTTAGTTGCAGACAATTAAGCTTAATTAATGAGAGTTGTTGTAAATCATTTAGCATTTTACTTCATTTTGTTTAAATTCATTGAACTTGTGTTTCAAAGCTTCATAAATAATTGGTTTATAACTCGTTATTTTAGGTTTAATTTGTAAGTTTTCTTTTTTTTCTTTATTCAATTATTTATGTAGTTTATTATTTTGAAATTCTTTTAAACATGCTGTTGTTGTTGCTTTTGTATTTGATTTATTTAAAAATTTTTACCCCCTGGCCCACGATGTCCAACGATAACGTTCCATTAGATAAGACTTAAGACACACACTTTTTATCGTATATATTTTTTACTCAATCAAGTTTGTTTATTCCACAATCAAGTTTGTGTCTTAAGTCTTATCTAAGCGAACGTTATCGTTCGGCATCGTGGGCCAGGGGGTTAATTTTATTTTCGTTATTTTCTTGGCTTTGTTTTTTTTTCGAAATACATATTTTAATTTTGTTATTTTAACCATGGGGTTGGCTTTTTTTAATTGATGTTTGAAATTATTTGTCAGGGTGTTTATTGTGTATTTCGTTTCGAAAGCAAACATTTTCGTAATACAATATACAAAGCATACAAATTCGAACGAGTTTTCTTTCGAAACGAATTACAACATAACTCCCCTGGTTTATTTATTCGCCCTTATTGTGTTTGGCGTTGGCGTCAAAACGACACCTTGCATTGTCATAGTAAAATGCCAAATTTTTCATACGCCAACACCTTACACAATATGGGTGATTATAGTATGAAATTTCATCGTATCATTAACAATGTGAAGGTGAATTTTTCTGTTTAATCTTTTTTTTTTAATAAGTTCTTATTTTCATTCCGGTAATTTTTGTTTAAAATTAATTTGTGAAAACTTTTGTCTTGATCGGCTGATTTAAAGTCAAACTTCAACATGTCCTTTGCAATGTGAACGATTTAATTTTGTTTGGAAATCTTTAAACGACATTCATTATTTGAAATACATATTTAAATGCAAGTAAAGATTATCAGCCATGTCACAGAAATTAATTTCGTGAAATTAATTCTGTACTTTTTGTATAGAAGCAAAATAAAGAAATAATTTCACTTCTGAACGGAATTAAATTCTGTGACATGGCTGTATTTATGCCTATTGGCCGTATTTTTTTTATTTAAATTCAATGTTAAAAAACTAAAAGGGGACAAATTTCATGTGGAATTTTTATTCACGATAGAGGTGAATGTATACAATAGAACCGGAACTACGGAAAGTCACAGGGAAGAAACTTGAAATTAAAAAAAAAAAAATCTGTTATTTCACATTTAGCTCGACTTTAATAAAAAAAATAACTTTAGAGCCAACAAATTAAATTCTATTTAAGAAAAAATTTCATACAAAACACATTAATTATTAAGCTATCGTTACAGATTCATTACAATTAAAAATATAATTTAGTTAATACAAAAATAGAAATTTCAAACAAAACCAATTAAAAATGTTAAAAACTTAAAAATTAAACCAAAAAACACAAAGTGACTGCTATATAACTTCAAACTACAAAGAGAAAATGTTCAAAATTATAGAATGGCAACTAAATTATGCAGCAGGCCCAACAAGTTATTACAACAATCTCTTCTGCCCCTTAATCTACGAGTACCACACATTTTAAAAGAGATAAATATTAAGGATTTACCACAAAGTATTTGTTACTCTTTTTCTATTTAAATCTTTAATAAACATTTCTTTAAAAAAATATCGTATATAAGTAAATTTTATAAACTTAGTTTATAACTTAAATTTATTAATAATTTACAAATTATTAAGATAAGTATATATTCATATTTATATATTCAATATATTAAAGTATTAGATTTCCTGTCATCATTTTTAAAAAAATATAAAGAATTTCAGAACATGATTGTATAGAAAAAAAGTTTCTACTTTTTCCTTTTCTTTTTCTTACGCTTACGCTTTCTTTTTTTTTAGATTTAAATTAAGTATTTTTTTTTAGTTGAAAGTATTTAGTACTTTTTTATAAAAGTACATTTTTGTTTGTGGTTGGTGTTTGTTTTTTTTTTTTTTTTTTTTAATTAAATTATTTTTGTTTTGTTGTTTTCAATAAGTTATAAATATATAAGTATGTATGTAAGTATAGTACAGTATCATCATCATCATCCTAATCCTCATCATTATCATTATTATTATTATTATAATAAGTATTTGAAATTGTTTTCTTTTTAGTTTTGTTTTTTGACACTTAATTCCATATAAATATAATAATTTTTTTTTTGTTTTCCATGTATAGATTATTAAGTATTTATTGTATTTGTTGTCTGTCTCCTTTAATATTTTCTTTGTGTTTAAATTGTTTTTGCCTTAAATTTTGTTGTAATTTTATTATTTTTTGTTTATAGTTGGAGTTTTCTGTTTTCTGCAAATTTAAGGTGATACATATGGTGGGGGTTTACGATATGATGGCGTGGCCGGTGATTTCCCTCTGGCTTCGCGACCGCCCATTACAACAGCTGGCGGTGGTACATATTCATCAACATCATTATCACCTAAAATTAAACTTGATTACTTTAATGATTTTGAAAACTAACTACTACTACAAAAAGGTACTGTGTATGAAGTGTTAGGGAATGTGTTGGAAAATCATAACTTACCATTCATATTCGAGGTATTGTATGAGGGTGGTAATAGTGGTGGCTTTTCATCTTTTAAAATAATAGGACTCTTATTACCAATTTCAGGTTTTTCATCTAATTCATCTTGAAAGATGACAGGTATGCCTTTGGTACGGAAAGATTTGCGTTCTTCTTCGTCACCTAGAATTATAGAAATACATATGTATAAAGAATAATTTTCAAAACTCAAACTTAAACAGTATTAATGAGGATCTTGATTATGTAGTGGAATGGTCTAGGGTAAATTCTTTGGAATTAAACCCTTCTAAATGTAAAGTCATGATTTTTTCGAATAATTTGGATGTTAACTTGAGAATTTTAATCGATAGTGTTCCTTTGGAGATTGTTTCAAAATATAAAACATTGGGTGTTATTTTGGAAAATTATCTTTCATTTAATAAACATCTAAATTATGTTATTACAAGAGTTTGCTTGACATTACGCGGCCTTTATAAAGTGGCTTATTACTTGCCATTGGCTGTGAGATATCGTGTTGCTGTTTCGACTTGTCTCCCATTTTTCCTGTATTGTTTGGAGATTTACTCGGGCACATCTGCCACAAATATTTTGAAACTACGACGATGTTTCAATGGGGTAATTCGATATATTTACGGTCTAAGTGTTCGGGAACATGTTTCCGAATACCAGAAACTAATTTTAGGGTGTAAATTTGACCAATATATAGACACTTCTCAATTGTTATGAGTCGATCGTATTGCGTGACTATATCGAGATTATGGAATTCAATGATTCCGTATGAGGATCGCAGATTTTCACACAGTTTATCAAATTTCAAACTCATTTTCTTGGCAAATTTATAAATGTATATTGAATTAATATTTTTCTCTCTATTTCGAGCTGTCATTGGTACATTCAAACAGGCAAAATTATTAGGAGTGCCATTATTTGTAATAAAAAAAACTTAATTTTTTAAAGTGTGCTTTGTTTGTATGTATTATCGTGGGTTAACAATCATTTTCCTAAAATTATACATTATTTATAGGTTTTGTGCAAATATTAGGGACTCTCTTCATTATTATTATTTTAATCTTAACTTTTTTATATTTTCTTCTAATTTAAAATTATTGTTATATATCTAAATAATTGTATTAATATTGTTAGTAGTACTGCTAATTTTGGCCCCATGGGCTTGCGGCATATTTATGAAATAAATAAATAAATAAAATAAATAAATAAATTGAAATTAGATGATAACATTACCAACATGATGTAACTATACAAAGTGAGTTCAATAGCACAGCTGACTGATTTTGTTTACAATTTACTTACTTGTAGGTAAAAAGTAATACTTTTTCAAGTGTTTTTGACAGTAGTGCATTATTTTACACAAACAAAATGCCTGTTGTTTCTGTATTGTATTGTATTTGTTGCCGCTTTGCACTCACCTTGTATAGTTACACCATGATTGCCAATTTATTGTTAAACATTTTTTATAGAAAATTGATATTCGTACTTAAGCTCTGTACAGATGGTTGTCAGATCTTACAATGTTGTGATATCTGAAAATGTGATGGTAATGTACTGACATTGAAAAATTGTTAGCAAACGATAAATTGTCAGTTCAGACGAATTTAAGAAAAACTTACAATTTCATTGGCAGATAATTGTCACACTATAAATTTATCTATCAACAGAAATTGTGAGCTGACACTGTCGATGGATTGTTGTATGGCAAAAATTGCTAGATTCCTTGTCGAACATGACCAGAACTGTGTCTGTGTGTGTGTGTGTGTGTATATATATTAAATTGAACATTTTGAATATTCCCAGAATTCCTTATATTGCAGTCGCAAGGACTTACAGCCGCATTGCAAAATAGTTTAAATTTTACATGGCGTGTCATTGTTAGTCAATGCTTTGCTTACTCGCTACTGGTTAGATGCCTGACAGAAGGTCTTCATGTGAAGTACAATGGGAAGGCCTACCAAGTAATGACTCATAGAAGGCGTAATTATAGATCTGCTAAATTCATAACTTCAGTGAGGAGGGTTATAAATAAAAGAAGGATTTTAAATTAATTTTAAAAATCACTTTCATAAAGCACTAAATTTATAAACGCTCTCTTTATTCATTTATATTAGTCGGCTTTCACATTCTCCACGTCTGACTCTTCAAGACAAGTATTTTTGGGTGAGAAAGCAAACGAGATTAAAATTTTATTTTATTTTATTATTTCCTTTTATTTTTTTTTTCTTTTAAGCATGTTGATTTGCTTGAAAAAGTAC
Organism: Bellardia pandia; assembly: GCA_916048285.2. Classification (NCBI taxonomy): domain Eukaryota; kingdom Metazoa; phylum Arthropoda; class Insecta; order Diptera; family Calliphoridae; genus Bellardia; species Bellardia pandia. The sequence continues at coordinate 13,783,119 of OU696533.1, forward strand.
GAAAATTGAAATGACGTGTGTGAATGAAATCGCAAGTTTAAAAGAGAATTGAACAAAAACTGGTCAGAATTCATGGTACTATTTACAATCATGTTTATAATGTTTTATGTATTTATATACAAATATTTAGTATAAAAACTGAAATTTTTGCTTTTATTTTATAATTTTAGGGTTAGGTCTTTAAAGAGAACCTTTAATAAATAATTAGTTTTGTTGTTGTGTTCGAAGTGGTATTGTTTATATAAAAAGTAAAGTTTGTAATCATCCAATCTTCAATTATTAAAAATTATTTCAAAAAAGTATTTTAAAAACATTTTTTTTTTTTTTTTTTGATATTTTAAAATAAATTTTAGCATTATTTCTAATCTGATTTAGCCGCCGAACTTTTTGGAATCTGGTCACACTGTTGGCAAGGCAAATAAACTGGAAAAAATTAACGGGACACAAACACATATAATATTATTCAAACAATGGTGCCATAGTCAGATGCATAAACTTCGCACAACAGACAATAAAAATTGTATAGCAATAATCTGACTATGGCAACGTAAAGTGTTTGCACGATTGTTAGATGTCTGACAATATATTTCTCTTACAATACACTGACAGTGCTTTATTTGAAAACGTAGGAATATTTTAAGTTTAGACGGTTGTTAGAACATTTGTCTGACAACCGTCTGGACATGGTCTTAGTTTAGGAATTTGCAATTTGAAATTCATTTTGCATAATTTTTTAAAAGGAAAATATAGCCTACGAAGTGAAAATAAAATCGTTTTCTTAGAAAATTTCATGTTGTCAGCCGTACTTTTTCTGACAATAGCGAGTGAAACTTTTATTCTACGATAAACTAAACTGTAAATGATATTTTACTTTACACAGCATTTTCACAAAATTTAGAACACAAACTCGATGAACATTTTACTTCCATTTAATTTTACAAATGTAGAACCCCAGTTTTTATTTGACAAACTTTCGATATGAAAAGGTTTTAAATTTTGTACAAAATTTAATACATGTTAGGCCCATTATTACAACTTGGCAATAGTTAAAGGTATGATGTTATCGGACAGATGAGAAGTATTTGGTTCTTATAAGTTTACTTTAATATAAAACCGACCGATAAGCTAAAGGGAGGATCATCTTGCCTTTAAATTTTATAGTGAGGTTTATGTATTTGAAGTTGCCATATGTTCTGGAAAAATGTCAACTTCATGAAAAATAAATTAATTTTAATTTTGTTTTGCCAATAAATAGTTTGATAAACAAAAATGGAAAGCAGACGTTTGATTTATATTTTTTCACAAATAAATATTTTCACAAACACAAACAATTTACTGTTTCTTGTCAATAAATTGTCAAAACTAATCGGTTTTTCGCTGGTATTGCCATATTTTAAAAAAAAAAATATTTTATTTTACAAGGAAGTTGTAATAACGAAAAATTTTAAAGGTCACTTTATTAATCACTTTAATTAAAGTTACCTTTTACTATTAAGAACATTAGAGGCAAGTTGTAATAATGGCCCTTAATATTGAAATTATTTAGTTAACTTTCTAAATTTCCTATTAAACACTTACCCAATTCCATTTTACCGCTCTTGCGTCTTCTGCGATGTAAACAACAAGCGATAAGTGAGGCAATTAAAATCATGGAAACAATTATGATGGCAGGCAGAATGATGGTGTACATATAATCTTCAGAAAATGTAGATTTCAGCATGGGCTCTTCTGTTTTGTTGGGCACAAATTCACGATGTGTAACATCTGTTTGGACTAAAGAAATGCAAACAAATTAGTAAAATTATTAAGCCCCATTTTCACCAAGTCTAGTTATTTTTTAACCCAAAGTTATTCTGTCTGTTTTTGTTTTTTCATACAAAAATTATTTTAAATGTCAGTATAATTTCAAGTTAAAAATAACTAAAATTGTTGGAAATTTATACAACATATGTACAACAAAATCAACAACTACTTACCATTGCAGCTACCCAATGGAACTATTTGAACATTTGTTATATTCAATTCAGGACCCAAAGCCTTCTTCACACGTTCACGTACAGTATAGTCTTGCAGGAAGATGGTACGTAAGACCTCCATTTCCTCTTCCGGGCAATGATTGTGCGTTTTAAACAATGTAGTATTATAGAAATTAACAATAGTACCATCCGAATCATGATGTGTAGTCACCGAACGTATTTGTATATTTTGTGTCGAGGCATCACCAAACAAATTGGCAATACGTTCAATAAATTTACGCTGCAAGTCAGGAGTGAATTGTTCATGTCTAATGGCCAAATACACTTTGACATACAGGCTAAAGTCTTTTTTGGGAGCATGATTGACTTGCACCACCAGAGCATCTGTGGCTGTTAGGCCGCCAGCATCTTCAGCCACCAACATGTATTCTTCAGAGCCGATATCACCACTCTTGGGCACGCCATAGAATTCCTCATTCTTGGAGTCGAATTGCAACCAATGACGTGGTGCCAGTTCTTTGTGTTCTTTGGTCTTTAAACTTAAGGTAAGTTCATTGTCGTTAGGATCAAAGAAGGTATCGCCGGGCACCTTGTAGACCAACAAATGGCCCATAGTAGCTACGACACGATCTACTTGATTGCGTGGTACTGGAGGAGCATTCTTAACATTAAGCGTTGGGGTCTTGGGTTTAGCGGCGGCAGTCTTTTGACAGGAGCCAATCAATTGACCAGTTAACGATTTAATACCCAGTGTCGGCTGCACCAAATCACTGAGGCGGCTAACATCTAAACGTTTAACCAAACTATTAAGTTCACGTTCGGGACACTCACTTGTGGGCAGGGTTTCATTGAAGTACACCAAGGTGGCAGTGTTGGGGTCTTGGGGATTAGCACGTATTTCACGCACCACAATTGAGTTGGTATTGTCATCACCGAGAGTGCTGGCAATGGCTGTAATAGCAAAGTAATATATATAAATAGGATAGAACTTAAATATAGTAGAATTAGAGAATACGAGTAGTTACGGATTACTTACCATTAATCAAGTTCATTTGCCAGTCTATATAGTGCATGTTCTTCTCATTGATTTTAACGGAGATATTAATTTCGTGATTTACTGTTCTGACACCACGATGCTGTTGCACCGAAACCTCCAGAGTTTCTGTTACTGACTCATTGCCCGAATCGGTGGCTGTAAGGCGGTACTGCCATTTAGAGACAGCATCATCTAAAGGTCTGTTAAGAAAAAGAATAGGTTATGTGAAAATAGTTTTCTCTGGTGATATTTTGAGATTTTCACTTACAAGCCATAAATTTCCTTAGTCTCAGCATTGAACTGCAACCATGAGTTGGATTTCAATTCTCGTCCCTCCTTATCAGTTAATTCCAAGCGCAAATTCGACAAATCTTCATTGTCGTAGAAGGTGTCGTCAGGTACAGCAAATTTAAAGGACTTGCCTGAGGTAACAGCTAATTTCTGCAAACGTGATTTAATCAGAGGAAGAGAATTCTCAATCTTTGGTTCGACATAATCAGGCACAGCAGTGGTTGAACTAATCACTTCGGCTGTGGCAGGAGCAGCTGTGGTGCTGGCCTGAGTAGTGGTGGTTGCAGCTGGCAGCACTGTGGTGGCAGAGGCAGAAGCATTTGAATCATCTGTAGACTGGGCGGTAGTGGTAGACTGAAATTGTTATGAAATAAATACATATTTTCAACAAGTAAGAAAGTATAGTCGGTCAAGCCCGACCATATAATACCCTACACCCAGTATATGTATGAAACAGTTTTTCAGAAACAGGCGCTATATTATGGACGGATCAGCCAAAAATTTAGTGCCATGACTTCCGTGAATATAAATATTATATATGTTATACTTTTTCTCGATATACATAAATACTTTTCAAAGATTTATGGAGGTTAAAGTGAGGGTTTTATATGGAAGTTTTGACTAATTATGGCCCGACCATTAAAAAATTAGGTGTCATTATTTCTGTATATAAGAAACGTATTTGTGTCAAATTTTATTTGAATACCGACATTTCTAAGAGATTTATGGTCGCTAAAGTGATTTTCGGAAGTGGGCCTTACATGGGAGCTACGATTAATTCTGAACCAATCATCATAAAATTCTACCATATTGTTTGTATATATACGAAACACATTTGTGTTCAATATTATTTGGATGCCAACATTTTTAAAAGAGTTATGCTCTTTAAAGTGATTTTCGGAAGTGGGCCTTCTATGGGAGCTACGACTAATTATGGACTGACCATCACAAATTGTACCATATTATTTTTATATATATGAAACATATTTGTGTTCAATATTATTAGGATACGATAATTTTTTAAAGAATTATGCTCTTTAAAGTGATTTTCGGAAGTGGAGCTTATATGGGAGCTATGATCAATTATGGACCGATCTTCACGTTATTTGGCTTCATTTACTACTCATTTGTGATGAAATTTGTTTGGATACTTGCATAATTCAAACATTTATGATTGTTAAACTCTTATTTCGGGAGGACATTTGTATGGGGGGCCAGGTGAAATAATGGACCAATTTCCACCAGTTTTAATCCCATTCGTCCTTACGCCGAAAAAATATCACGTACAAAATTCATTGAAATATCTTCAAAATTGCGACCTGTACTCCTCGCACAAGCTTTAAATGGACAGTTAGTCTGCGAGCCAGACGGACGGACGGACATCGTTAAATAGACTGAGGTAGTGATTCCAATGTGGGTGTTGGACCAATATTTATGGGCGTTACAAACATCAGCACAAATCCAATATACACTCTTCACTATTGTGGTGTAGGGTATAATTATACATTGTTAGATGGTTTGATTATTTAATAGTTTAACATACCGATTTGCTTAGTAAATCTTGATTATCTTCTGGTTCAATTGTGGTCTCATCCTATTGATTTTATAGTTTTAGAGAGAGAGAAATGAAAAGAAACAAATTTAATAAAATTTCCTTAAAGTTTGTTTGTTAAATTTAAAAAAAAATCATGCTTAAGAGTTGATAAACTTTTATTATTGCTGTAAAAAGGTTTAGCAAAAAACTTAAGTACATAACTACATAGATATGTACATACATATGTATGTCTATGAAATACATATATACATACATACATACATACATATTCATACTTAAATTCTGTAGGAAGTAGACATATGAGGAGAGATAGAGTAATTAATTTTTGCATGCGCCTACTAAAAGCCAACAACGTTTAGTAAAAATCAGTCAGTACATACTTATAATAACTAATAAATTAAATGTATAAAATATTTATAAATAAATGCATACATAAGTATGCATACAGCAGTAATAAGTAGAGTACATAATTTTAATAACAAGTGTAAGGTGCAAAAAATAATTAAATAATTATAAAAGAATATGTATAAAAATGATTACAAAAAACAAAATTATGCTTTTTATACTTATGGAAGTATAATAAATAATGAAACTTAAAACATAAAATCAAGTAAATAGTTTAGATTTGGGTCAACATAAATTTTATGTAAGTAAGTATGTACATATAAGGTACGCTTTTCTTTTTAAAGTAATAAAAAATTGCTAAGAGAGAGAGAGAGATTTTTTTTATTTAATTGGTTTGGTGGTATTCATGTCATAACAATTCAAATAAAACATGCTGAGGCATGCTATTGTTTTTATTTTTATCATGATGAAAGCAGTTTAAATGTCAGTTCACTTATTTTCAAAAAAAGGTTTTGGAGTTTGCTTGGTATTTTAAAAATGTTTGTTTTTTTATTTTGTAATATTTTTCTGATAATTTCTGACACATACAAAAAAGGTAAATGTGTGCCAAATGCATTGATTGGGTGTTAAATAGAAATTTTCACCTTTTTGCCATTATTATTGATTTCAAAAACATTTTCATTTGGTAACTCAAGTGTGGATGATGGTGTTAGCATTTCCAAAGATGGTGTTAACATAGATGAAGATGGCATTGTTGTTGATGTTATTGTCGTTGTCGTTGCTAGTGCCAACATATCGAGTAATGAAGGCCATAATGTTGATGATGCTGCTGAGGTGGTTAATAATGTTGTTGCTTTTGTTTTAGCAATTTCCATAGAATTTGCCTCATCATTATCAACATTATTATTATTATTATTATTATCATTAACATTATTACTACTGCTTGGATAATATTGATGAAGGTGATATTGCTGCTTCTGCTGTTGTTGTTCAGTTGTTTTTGCTGTCATCTGTTGGCTTTTCATTGTTGTAGCTGCTGGTATTGCCGTTATAGTTGTTAGCATATTCAATATCTCTTCATTATTATTGGAATTTACTAAATCTTGTTCCTGTACTTCCTCTATGCCAGCTACATCTTCATTATCATTATGTTTGCTTTTATCGATGTTGTGAGTCCCTTCAATCAGGGGCTTTGAATTTGAACTCAGCTCCAGCTATTTGTTTTAATACATCATCATCAAACATGCAGATTCATTGAATTGTTTGTTTGTGTTGTGTTGTATGATGGTGTTGTTGGTTAAAGCAACATGAGTTTGATTTAATAAATTGAAAATCATTAAACGAAAAAGAATTAAGAAAGTAAAGCAAAAATAACTAGATACATGAAAATGCCTAGTGTTTATGTACATATATGTATACATACATACATCCACACATATGATTTTACATGTACATACATACTATGTAATAAATACAAGTGTAAATTGCATTACATTTGGGAAAACCAATTCAAGATAACAAGGGAATGTAGGACCTGTCTGACTCGTGTGATGGTAAAAGCAGGGGTATTTGTAAAAGGAGAAAAACATCGGGAGTTTATAGCACTTATTAATTATATTTCATTAGTTTCTTTTACATAACGTTGTTTTGTACGTTTCGTTTTTAAGTGGATTATATAAATACATAAGTAAAATTAATTTTGATGTTCTATAAATCGAACATATAAAATGTACTCATTTAACTTTCGAGTAACTAATACAATTACGATGTACAAGGCGAATTCAGGACAATTGAAACGAATTCATTAATTTTTTTGTAACGGGGTTTTCAACAAGAACTTTGTTTATCAACAAATGCAAGGTATTGCTCCGCTATTTGACAGTTCTCATGAGTTTAAAAAAGTATGGCATGGTGATCTAATCTACAAGTTGAAACTAAATTTACCCGTAAACATATATAAGCTATTGGAAAGCTACTTAACTGGTCGAACATTTAAGCTTAAAGAAGGAGATTTCTTACGCTACGCACAACCTATTGAAGCAGGAGTACCCCAAGGATGTATCTTGGCACCCTTCTTATATTTTATGTATACGTCTGATATGCCAACAAACAATCGTACTCACATTTGCTGATGATACTGCTATTCTAAAAATTCATTAAAAGCCTCAAGAAACATTTTGCTACCTACAAAATCATATATCTGAATTAGAAAACTGGTTAAAGCAATGGGGGATAAAAGTTAATGAGCACAAATGCACTCGCATAACCTTTAGATTGCGTAGAGAATCATGATTTCCTATTACAACAATCCAGCAATCCGAAGTTAAATACCTCGGTATACACCTCCATCGTCGCCTTACATGGAAATCCCATATAGATGTAAAATTGACTCAAATGAAATTGAAATTAATCCAAATTAATTGGCTCATTGGTAGACACTCTAAGCTAAGTTTGGACTGCAAATTCTTACTTTACAACTCAATCACAAAACTTATATGGTGTTATGGAAACCAGCTATGGGGAACAGCATCAGCTTCAAATGTAGACAGAATTCAAAGATGCAAAACAAATTGCTACGAATGATCACAATTGCCCGCTAGTTAATAAAAAATTCGAATATTCATAAAGACCTTAACATGCCTTTGGTAGAGACTGAGATCCAAAAACAAACCCAAACCCTTTAGCCCACAACATATTAAATAATAGTGGCTATATTCGACTAAGAATATACAGCGGATCTGAACCGAAGACAAGAAGGAATAATGTTTACTTAATACTTGGACTAATAATTAAAATTGTTAGATATAAGATTTGATATATTTACTTATTTTTATTTCATTTGAATGAATTTCAATATTGAATGCATTTTATTATGAATTAATTTCATAATAGATACATTAATTAATTATTAAGTTTACACGAAGCAATTCTTGAAGCTCAGCTGATTACATTTTAGACATCGGGGTGAGAGGTCGTCTTAGTACACACTTGATTCTACTAGCAATCAGCTTTACCATTGTGAACCAAAAGTAGCAATTTTACCTTGATTATTGAGGCCTTTGCCACTTTTTATGCCCATTTTAATCTTATCAATAAGAATTGCTTCGTGTAAATTGAGACGAAACAATGACAGAATCCATTACAATAAAAGTCTTTGATCAATTTGAAAATTGATTTTGACAATTTGTGAATTAAGCTTGAATTGAATTAATACTTTTAATCGAAATGCTTGCTATCAATAACTTAGAAATTTAGTTTTATTGGTAATAAAATATGTACGTATCAAAACGCTTAAAGTTACGGTCACACTTGGCAAATATTTGCCGAAAAAGACGTAACAAAAATATATTTGAACTCGTTTATTTATTTAAAAAAAAAAAAACTTCATTTATTTTGTACAAAACACAAAAAATATTTAGTTTTATTTTATTTGATGCTGTTTGATTTTGCAAAACTTTTATAAGAGTAAACAACGTCAAGCAAATTTGTTCTAAAATATGTTTGCCAAGTGTGACCGCATCTTAAGGGATATAATAAACTGTTATACAAAGTGTTATAATTTGTAAATTACACAAGTTACACTCTAGAATAAATACATCAATGTTAAAACAAGAAAACATAAATGTAATTAAATAATGTTTTTTTTTTTTTAAAAGAAATGTAGTTTTTATATAGGCAGTTGTTTTAAGATCTGTACAAAATTAAAGGACAATTACACAAACTAATAAATACTTAAGAAATTATAAACAACAGATTGTAATTGATTTAGTTGAAAACAGGATAAATATTTTTGTAATTTATTTTTTTTTTTAAAGGCGAAAAAGAAAGAAATAATAAGTTGTAAAGAAAACACCAATACTTTGAGAGCAGGATAAACAAAGAGACAACAGAAATAAATAAATTAATAAATAAATAGTTGAGGAATGTTATAGGAATGTAGTACATACACACATATGTAAAGGTACAACACAATTTGACAACAAATATGTATTTAGGAAAAAAAAAAATATAATATAACACAAATATGTAAAAGGCAAAAAACAAGAAAACTGATTATTTGTTTAAATAATTTTATTAAACAAAAAAATCAGAAATCAGAAGAAGAAACAACAACGCTTTTTATGGGCGATTTAGTTTTGCGTGTTCTTTTCTTTTTGGTTTTTTTGGAATAAAATTTTTGCTAAAGGATTTGCTTTATAAAACAAGACACACATTACCTTTTTCAAAACAGTTGACAATATGGTGGAGGTGGAGGAGGACGCAGACGATGACAACGATGATGCAATTGTGGCAGACGCAGTGTTAGAAGAGGATTCAGATTCAAGTGGTGTATTTGTGGTGGTCGTAGTTGTATCGGTTAAAATGGCAGATGTTAAATGTGAATTGTTGGTGGTGGAGGTGGCGGTGGAGATTTCAGTAACTGAATGATGTGGATCACTACTAAATGAGGAATGGTGTGAGTGGTCTTGTGGTGCAGATGATGAGGATGATAACGATGATAACAAATCTAAATGATTGTCTTTGTGACTGTTGCTGCTGGTCAAACTAAACGGTGTAGTGCTGTCTGAAAAACTTTCTAAATTTTCTTGTACATTTACCCCCGCCAATGTTACTAATGGCGAATTGTGGCCCGTTAAAGCGTTTGTTGTGGTAGAGGGTGTTAAGGAGTCGATAACCTCTGCCACATTGAAATCATTATTAACCGAGTCCAGTTCATTGGGATTCTCATAGACTGCATTTAAATTAAGTTTATCGGTATGCTTTGTCAAAGTCTCTAACTCATCAATGGGACTTAACGGTTGCAAAACCTCCGACAATAGCTCATCCTCCGGTTGGTCCACTACAATATCTGGTATGTCTTCTAAATTCTTGGTATTCTCTATGGTTTTTGTGATAACCGATTCCAACTGGGATACACTTTCCACAATTTCCTCATCTAAGTTGCCCTTCTTATTTAAAAGCAAAAGATTCGTATCCGTTTTCGCAACATCTTCCTCGTCTTCTTCGTTGTCATTGAGATCGGTTTGTTTTAGGGCCGTTATATCATCATTTAACTTGTTGTCATTGCCAATATTTTCGATAGCATTGTTTTGTATGATGTTGTCAGTTTTATCATTTGCAACCACCTCTAACTTGTTCGATGTGATTTCCGACTATATAAACCAACATTTTATTGTTTTTGCCCAACATTTTTTGCAACATAATCAACAATTTAACAAAGTGTTTGTATTTTTTGTTTGGTTTTTTTTTTTTGGTGATTTAACATAATTTTATACATACATATTTATATGATGATGAGTGAGTTTTGTTTTTGTTTTTTGTTCGACCAGTAAAATATATATATAAATGTAAATATAGAACAAGTGATTTAAAATGTGCAAAATATTTGATGTTATTATGATTATTGTAAAATGTTTTATTATGTTATGTTATGTTAGTTACGATGTTATGATTAAATTAATCGTTTTGTTAAAATTAAGTTAACAACATAATAAACCAAATATACAAATTCAAATTAGTAACAGAATTAAGAACCAAAGTTCAGTGTTCAATTTTTATTTCAAATATTTTTTTTTTTTTTGTTCAGATGTTAGAAAATTAAAGAAAATTGTTAAAAATAACGAGAGAGAAAGTACGAAAGAAAAGAAAGAAACAACATAGTTTGTTTTTAATTCAATTAATATACAATTAAATATTTAACAAAGAGTTTATAGACATTTTTCCCCAAATTTGTTTTTGTTTGTAATAAAATATGATTAATAACAAATGAGTTAAATAAATACAAGTGCAAATTGTATACAAAATTTAAAAATGAATCGTAAGTAAAATAACCAATCATCAATTTAATCATTTTAATTTTAATCATTTTAAAACCCATTAACATTTAGATTCTTTATAAATTGTTTTTTTTACCACTTTAGTTAAAGTAAAATAATAATAATAATAATAAAAGTAACCAGTGAGTTTAACAAAATTTAAATAAAAACTTACCGTTTCATCACCATGATGATGTCTGTGGGCATGAGTGGTGCTGGTAGTGGTGTCACTGTAAGAGAATAATATACAGAATATATATACATATATGTTTAAAAAAAAAAAAATACTTACATATCATCATTGTCGTCATCATAATCATAATACTCATCATCGTCGTCATCATCACCGGAACCTTCAATTTGTCTGCGGTTACGCACTGATCTGGATTTGTATTGTTTACTCCAGATGACCCACCAACCGAAGTTCTCTCCCGTTATACTGTCTAAAGCACCGTCTTTAACCTGTTGACCAATTTGTTTGCTAATTGGTTCGGTGACTGTAAAATATGTAGAACCACAACCGATCTGAAAAGGTGATAGAAAAAGAGTTATTTTTGAAAAATGTTTAAAAACAAATCTGGGAAATTCATGTTTTTATTTAATCAGTCTTAAATCTGTTGACCAATAGTTTCTTTACGGATCATATGTATGTATGTATATTGTAGATTCTAGCAAACACTTTTTGAATTGAAGAAATACCAAATATGAGCTGAGCAACATTCAAACTCCTTATCCAGACTGATACTTTAGCGTTAGCAAAGTAAACTGTTACAAAAGGAAGGGCTAGGTATCATTGGTTGACTGGAAAATAATTGAAATTTGGCGACTAATTGTTTATTATCGGTTCATATGTACAGTGTCGAGCAAAACAATAGCAACATACTCTATATTTACAAATAAACAGATATTTCCGGTATATACCTACGAGAATATAAATTAAACTATTTGTATCCATAAAATTAAACTAAAACTATTCAATTATTAATATAAAGTTGTGTAAAACAAAAGCAACAATTTAGTATTTTGTATAGGGAATACGTTTCCACTCAGCTTGTAAACTTTCAAAAAGTTCATTACGATTTTGGTATCGCTTTCCCGAAATACTCCTTTCCAAAAAGGTTTTCAATGGGGTTCAGTCGTGTGATTGTGCCGGCCAATCAAGAACTTGAACCCCTTTGATAAACCTCGATGTGCGTTCGGATCGTTATCGTGTTAAAACATCTATCGAAGAGGCAAATTCCACTCAGAAGCAAAAGAGGCAAATTCCGTTTAATTTTCAAAAAAAAGATCCGTTTACTATTTCCAGTGAAGTTGTAAATGCACTAAACTTAAATGTGTACGATTGCACAGTTTGTAAGCGTGCAATAGAAAATAATTTTAAAAGTTGTATAGAGTTTGTTGCTATTGTATTGCACGACACTGTATTTATGTATATTGATTTGATCTGATTGATCTTGAATAGAAGAAATACCAAATATGTGTGCTGAGCAATATTTTAACACCCTATCCAGACTTTAATGATATATAAATCCGTTTTGTACTATGCACTCAATGTCCTAACTAGTGCTTTAGCGAAAGCCACCGAAAGATCCTGCTGGCATACGGTTAGGAAAGGAAGGCCTAACTAAGCCTCATTATTTAATGGAGACATATAAAATGTGCAAACATTTACATTGCAGGAAACTGTTAAATCTGTCAGGAAATGCATCACTGCGCTGCATCTGTGATTAGTTTGCGATGCTGATGCTCGTTTATTGCATCAGCCATTTTTGAGATTCTTGTTTTGATGTTGTTTATCAGTGATGCCAACTGTTGCATTTCCGTTTGTACTGCGCATCTGACGCAGCGCAGTGATGCATTTCGAAAAATACCCACATTTGTACCGAGAGCCGTGGATAGATTCTATATGCAAAATGTTAGGAATGTTATCATGGTTTGAAAGCAAAAACAGTAGTCATTGATTTACGTGAGTTATCATTGATGTCTGTAGTAGATCTATCTGAGACTCAGTTGCCTATAACAGAGGTAGGCCGACTAAAAACTAATCCAGTTAATTGGGATTCTCATAGACTGTATAAAAATTAAGATTATCTGTATTCTTTGCCGAAGTCTTCACCCCATTTTAGCCTACACTCTCCACATATTGGATTTTTGCTGATGTTTGCAACGCCCATTAATATTAGTCTAACACCCACCTTATTGTATACCGATCTACTCAGAATCACTTTTTTAGTCGATTAGTTGATACAACAGGTAAACAGCAATAGTCTTGTCTTGGTCTCTGATTTTTACTAAATTAATTGAAAAGAAGATCTTCATAGAAAATCTAAGAGAAAATAATTTAGCTCCTGGAGAAAACAAACTATTCTAGGATCATCTAATATTATCAGAGTTGAAAAACCAAAGGGCGATTCTATTCTAGACAACTTTTAACATCAATTTTCAAATCACACTATTTGATACTTTTTTTGATGCCAATTTAAAGTAAAATATCTATATTTTATAATAATATAATTTTTTTAGACGTAAGCTTAAATATAAATTTGTTGTGCACTTCGAAGCATTAAGATTCATAGATTTGGCGCGAACAGAAAATTCATACGTATGTATGTAACACTTGTTCAAAACAGCTGTTATTACCAGATTATGATCATATTTTTATTTTGTATATTGAACTGCAAACATTTATCAATTAGCGATATAAAAAAAAGTTCATCAGAAAATTTATTGATTTTAAAAATCCAATGTTAACATGTTGCACCCGTCATGCAAAACGTATAAAAGTCTACTTTTTTCATAGAAATGAAAAGCCAATGTTTTGAAACTTTGTGAAAGTAAGAAAAAGTCAAAGTGTAGATTCTGGTTAGTGTTGAAATTAACGTTAATTAAAAATGGTTGCACCCGTCATCATAATATTTAAATGACGGGTGCAACAGTTTTTGTTGATTTTTAATTATTGACACATGAGTTTTTTATTGTGTATTTTTGTTTGTTGATTAATAAATAACTACATATATTTTGAATAATTATGTGAAAATGAAGAAAAAAAAATGGATTTTTGTTTAGTTATTTTAGACGCGTTGCAACCGTCATGGCTTAAAGAGCAAATTTCTTATTATTGGAATATATTTCTCTACGATGTTTGATTTAATAATCATCGTCTGATATCTCATCTTTCACAATAAAAAAGAATGATACAATAAAAGTTTAAAAATTAACAGAGTTTTGTGTTTTTGTGGTATGATCTTATGATAGTTGGCCAATTTGGTTGCACCACCCGTCATGCACTTTAAAGCTCTCTCATATAAATTCTTGTTAATAGATAACAATAGTATATAGACAAATATTATCCCTTCTAGAAATAACTGAATTGTAAATGTGTTTCTTTCTATTAGTAAAAGACGTTTAAAGCGTCTAAATGTTACACCCGTCAGAATAGAATCGCCCTATTGTTTTTGAGAAACAATTTTCTTAGGCTCATCCCATTGGCTGCTCATAAAAACATCAGCTTTCAGTATCTCTAAGACTAGCAATGGTTTTGCCACTTACTCGTAGAGAAAAGTATAAAATGGTTCAACCTACAGTCAGTTATTTATTTAGGAATTTTGTATGGGTGACACAAGTTTCAAATATTTGTCACAATTTACATACATATACATATGTGTGTGAAAAAATCCAGGAAAATCAGAAGCAATTATGACCCAAATACCTACATATGTTATGTGTTTGGTCTGTCGAGTACTAAGAAGAACTTTTCTATGATGCCAACTTTTCATATGTAACGTTTCCAGGCGAATTTATTCATTAGAGCAGTAAAGCAGGTGGTTCTGTTACTAAAGCAACTAGCTAGAGGAATGAGATGAACGTTAATCAATATGCTTAGTACCGGTAAATTCATTATCATTTGTTTTTACTCAAAGCATTAATAATTCGCAGAGTATAGAATGTAATGCAATATTCCTGAAATACTGAAGTTGTCTGTTGTCATATTGTTGTTTCTATTCATTATTTATTATCTACTATACATATATTTTTCTCTGCTTTTTTTTCAACTAACACATTATTAGAACTCAATTATATCAAACAATAAATTGGTATCCTTTTGTTATTTCCGCACAATAGGAAATTGCAAATTATATAAATAAATAAAGGTATAAACATACAGAGAGAAAAAAAAAACAAAAAGGAAAAGTATTATGCGCAAAAAATAAACAAAACTACGAAAAAGAAAAAATATGAAACAACAAACCTACAAACAAATAGAAGTACTTAAATGTCACTGACAATCTTCTAATAAAGAGAACAAATATAACAACTTTAATAAAACATGAATAGAATCGCCCCAAAGCAAGGCGGAGTACTAGCACCACTGTATTAGAACGTTATTTTTTGCTTGGACCAGCACTCAGGGGACAACCGCTAGGAAAATATATTATGGGAGGGCGTAGTGTTTGTCAACATTTGATTTGAATTTTTCAATATTGAAAGTGATAGGGAATACTTCTGCTAGTAGTTTATTCCACGCATGGACAGTGCGGCTAAAGAACGAATTTTCGGGAACAAGTTCCCTAATTTCAGCAGAACACATTCCATTATAGTATCGATAGAACAGTGAAACGCAACCCACAATGCGATGATGCTCCAATGAATCAATAGAGTTGAATACCCTACTGTCACTGATAAGCCTGTACTGTCACTCTCCTGTACACAATGAGAGTTGTATTCCATTTTCGGTCGAATATAGGTGTGTAAATAGTAAGGAGATCAGATGAAGTGAAGTATTTCCTACACCGTTTTAAAAAACCAAGGCACTAAAACGCTTCTTTTGACACTTGAAAAATGTGTTTGGTCCAGCGCCCATCACACTGGATTCTCATGCCTAGAACGTTAAGAGCATCTGATTCCTTAATATTTACACCGCCCATAAAAACCGATGAAGCAACACGGTCTGTCGTGCATTTGTGTGTTAATATACAACATTGAGTCTTACGTGCGTTAAAATCGACTCTGTTCGCACAACCTAATTCTGAGATTGTCTTAAGATCTTGGCTCAGCGTATCATTCATATGTTGTCTCATTTCCCCAATCTTCAAAGGGTTTGGTCTATGGTTAAATGAGTATGAATGGCAAATGTTCTTGTCATCTGCAAAATAATAAATAGGGTTGGAAGTTTGATAGAGGAGTTCATTTATAAAGATAAGAAATAAAGTAGGAGAAAGCACGGAGTTTTGCGTTACCCCTGAATTAACCTTGAACTCGTATGATGAGATCACATCTGAGGAAACTCGATATAAATTGAGACACCAAAAGCAATGAGTTTCGGAAAGAGAATACCATGCCAGACTCTGTCGAACGCCTTAGAAATATTTACTTTACTTTCACCAAAACGATGTATAGAACGACACCATTTTCTCGATAGGAAGGCTAGTAAATTTATAAGTCCTTAAAAAACAATGACTTATTAAAGTTCTTACAAATACTCTAGATATAAATTCTAGTCTAAAGAAGGACTTATGCCTTTAAATAGATTAGTAATACTTTTCTCATGTTCTTAGATTTTTACTGAAAATTTCTTCTGTAAGTCCTTCAAATCAATCAGTTATTAAAGTTCTTACATGTACTAAAGATACGACATGAAGATATAGTTATGTTTTAAAACCTGTTTGAGAAACATATTCATAACTCTTCATATTCAGTGTAAAATTTGTTTTAGTTTTTTTTTTTAATTTTGATATACATACGGCCATTTCCTTTAAAAAATTTTAAAATAACAATTTCTAACAACTCAATGTTTTGCAACCTTTTTGTATTTGATTAATAACTTCCTTTTCAATTTATTTTACAGAAACCACTTAATTAAACATCCGTTTCTGAAACATTTAAAAAGGCAAACAGTATAGCAGCCAGGCTAACAGGCACACAGGCACCCTTGCAGCAAAACCAGGATATCTGAACATGTGTGAGTGTGCATGGGCATGTGCGTAATTCATAAAACAATAGAGATGTGATTTTTACAAAAAAAAAAAAAGACATACATACATATGTACATATATAAAATAAAATATAAAATTTTTATTTAAACTTACTATAAAATTAACACGTCCCAATTTACGATTATTATTATGGCTTTTATTGTTTCCTTTTTTCAATGATGCCTTTTGCATTTCAAACAATTCATGTTTTGTTACACTTTCCATGGTAATAAATTCCTGTAAAAACGGAAATAGGCTTAACAATTGAAACATCTGTTTTAAACGGAGAATGGTAACAGTATGGTAACTCACCTTTGGTATGGCAAAGAATTGTGATAATTTCTCTAAAACTTTGGCCTTGCGACTGTCATTGAAATCGTGCCAATTGTAATTTTTCAATACAAGTGACAAGACAATTTCATTGTCATTATAACGACAGTGTGACAATTCCACAGCATAGGGATCCTGTACATCATGTTGCCGATTATGATGAGCGTTATGATGAGAGTGTTGATGCTGTTGAAAACTACTACTACTGCTGCTGCTGCTGCTGTGGCTATGATGATCAATTAATATGGGTTCATCCTTGGGTTCAAGTAAAGGAACCTAAAAATAAATAAACACATTTAGAAATAATTATTATTATTTCATTACATTTCTACATTTAAGTACCCTCTGGCCTCCCTCTCTTAGAAACATTTGATAAACTCATTAAAATGTTACAAAGTAAATTCCTGTTCATTATAATGAAATGATTAATGTTTTCCGTTTTTTATTTTAATTTATAATACAAACATATTTTTTGCTGCTTAATTGTTTCAATAATTGTACATAAAACAAAAATACATACATACAAATACATAATACTTAATGAAACATGAAATGTGCCTGGCTGTGGAGGAAAAAGAAATGTTTAAAAATTAAAAATAAAAATAAACATTAATGAAAATACCAGAAAAAGTTTACTTTAATGTTTCGATTTTCTACTGTATCTATATTCTATACATATTAAAAATATATACAGATACAGTGGTGGCCATATAATTAGATGATCGCTGTGTAGCTTCTTTAATGACCTACACTGTAAATTGTTTTTACCATTATTCAATGAGTAAACACTTTATGAGAAGATCAAAATATAGAGTTATTTGTGGAGCCCGTAAAAAAATCCTTTTATATTTTTGCGCGAAATAAAGGCTGAAATTAGACTGCAAATAAGCCCGGAAATATCTACACGGACAATAAGAAGACGCTTAAATGAATCATGGGTGCATTGCACAAAAAAAACCTCATGTCATGATCCATCCTACTCGAATGGAGTTCTATGAAGCGACGAATCTAAGATTAGCTTGTTCCAACCTGATGGAAAATCATATGTTAGAGGTCCTCCAAATTAAACCTTAGACCACAGGTACACTGTTAAAACAGTGAACAGTGGCAGGTCTATTATGGTCTGTGGTGGCTTTTTTTTTTGGCGTGGTTCCAATTGCACATGGTTCAGGGAATAATGGATCAGCACCAATATAAAAACATTTTGGAAAATGCAATGGAACCGTATTGCTTTGAGAATATGCTCACTAAGATTTTTGCATAAATTTTGTTCAGTTTCTAATTATGTGACCAATTAAATATTGCGTTTTTTGGTGTTTAAGCTGTGATTTTTTTTATTTTAATCTTAATAATAATTTTTTACTTTACTATTTCTAGTTATTAGTTTTAATAAGTTGAACTAAATTTTTAAAATATATATGCTGAAAAGTCGTTTCTAATTATATGGCCATCACTGTATATAAAAAACTACCCCTTAATGCTATTTCCAGATTGTAATAAAATGATTAATAGTTTTTAAGTGCTGCTGAAAAACATTCATCTATTTGTTGTATTCATATGTATGAATAGAATGATGAAACATCATCATTCTTTTCATTCATCCTGCTTTTGGCTGGCTGGCTGGCTGTCACTCAAATGGAACATGACATTTGCATAATGATTTTTATATGGAATTTCAAATAAAGTCACCTGCACTATATACTTAGTGCTATGCAATTTTTTTTCTTATCTGTGTGTTTTATCTATTCAAATAGTATTACAAAAGTTTAAAAGAATTAAGACATTGCAGAATATTTGAGAAAATCACAGAAATCACAATTAGAAATTAAAGCAATTGCTAAAACTTTCTATTCCTGTGATTTGCGATAAAATAAGTACCTACAACCAATACAAATCATGATCAATAACAAGGACAGAGATTAAGTCCTGGTTCACACACTTCAGTTTTAGCTGACCAGTTTTTGTTCAATTCTCTTTTGAACTGCTGGCGATGCCATTCAGACGCGTCAATTCAATGTTGGTACTTTTTCATGCAAATCAACATGCATGAAAGAGAAAAACCATAGGAAATAAGAAAATTGACTAGTGCCCTCAGGCAGGATTGTCTGATTTTTTTCACCTGCGCCGCCAAAACAGTTGCCAGAAATCGACAAAAAATAAAAAAAAATTGTAAAAAGTTTCGCCAAGTTAAAATTTTTAAATTCAACATTTTATTTTCCAATTATGAAGATTATAAATAAAAATTATTTTTACTTTTTGTCAGTTTATTAACATATAATAAACATAAAATTGAGATCAGTACAGATATGATATCTACATACATATGTATGTATGTATGTACCCAGCGGAAAAAAGATGCTGTAAAGAGGCCTTCTTTGGCAGTCAGAAGTACTTCCAGCTGTATTGCCAGATCGTTTCATTTTTATATGGCGTATCATTGACTACTGGTTACATGCCTGATAGAAGGCCTACTTGAGAAGAGCAATTGAAAGCTCTACCAACGAATGCCTCATAAAAGGCGTAATTAAAGGTCTGCTAAATTAATAATTACATTGATGAAAGTGTAAGAAGGCTTTAAATAAAAGAAAAATTTTAAATTAGTTTAAATTAATTTAAAAAATCAAATGTATTTACATACATATATAATATACTGCTTCATGCGTACTTTACACAACAAACTTTCATAAAAAACTAAATTTATATCACAAACGCTCTCTTTATTCGTTTCTATTACTCGCATTACAAAGTGAGCAAAATAATATTTGTTGTAGTGACGATATACAGGGGGCTAATTCTCGCATTCGTATGCGAATAAATTTCGTTCGAACGTTCGAATTTTTTAACATTTGGGATTCCCTCATTCGATAGCGAATAAAATGTATCGAAATTTCGAAATAATGTTTTTTTAGCAAACAGAAGAAAAAAGAAAACGTAAGTAAAAAAGTAATATATTAATAATTTTATTACTTTTAGGTCAAAAATATCAAAAATTAATTTTACCCAAAAGGAGATTCTGGCCGACCTTATGACAGAACATACGGGCATGGCAAAAGGTATTTTGCCAAACGGTTCCCAAGGAAAGGTAAAAATGAACCAACTTCTAGAACAGCTGGCAGCAAAACTTAATGCTTCCGGCCCACCAATTAAAGATTCCAGAATATGGAAAAACACATACATATGTACATAATGTACTTTTTTATACTTTCAAATTGTTTAACAATTTTAAGGGGTCGGAGGAGTTTCTTATTTGTTTCCTATTGAGTGCCCCGATAGACTAGGCGATAGAGTGCCGGAGTTGCGGGTTCGATTCCCGCCAAAGTCTCTATGTGTTTTCTGCAGATAAGCCAAAAGCTTCGTAGATTGTCTTTGGTTATTACTAAAAAAAAAAAATATTATTAATCTCGTCAGAATGAGAAGACGATGAGTAAAAAAAAAAATAACTGGTTCCATTTTTGATTTAAAATAATTTCTTTAAAAAAAACTTTCTTTTACTTGAGTAATTTTTGGCACAACCATATGTTTTTTGTTTACATTTTCTTTTATTTTATTCAGTGTTGTAATACGTACTTATTTAAGTTTTTTACAACACTGAAGCAATCAATCGATTCGATTCATATCGAGTACCATTAGAAAATTTTGCACTGTCGAAATAAATTTCGATTCAAATACAATTTCCAGGCATAATTAATTGCAAAACCATTCGTGTTTGCTATCAAAATCTTGGTTTGTTGGCCTTCTGAGGAAAGTCATAGTGGAATGAGTATCGAATCTTTTAGAATGTGTAAACAGGTCTTCTAAAAGGCCTGCAAATGGAAGCACTTGGAATTTTACCCGCTGGGTAGATACTTTTAATTAAACACATACATAAGTATATTTATAAGGTCGTAAACCTCTTTTTCTTTTTGTGCATTATATTAGCTTTAAATCTTTTTTAACATATTTTGTTTAGGTACATATAAGTTGCAACAAATTTGATTAACATTAATATAATTAAGGCATTTAAAAGTTCATATTCAGTTTTTATTGCGCAAACGAGTTTTAGGACAATTCATAATTGAAAACACTCTTCCACTCTAGCGTTGCTAGTCGGAATGATCAACATATTAAGAACGGCCAAAGCAATATCATTAAAATTAAATGTTCCCGCTGCATCGCTGTAAGTGTTAACCTGAGGCTAGTAAGTTTGTTGGAATTTCTACTTTAAAATAATCTCTCCAATTAATATAAGCCAATTTTGACCACTGAAGTTCATACTAGCCTACAGACACTTTTGGATCTTGAAATAGTTTTAAAGAATTTTGTATCAATGAAAATTTAGCCTGTGTCAACGGATTTTCACATTTTAATATTGAAAATTCTACATAAGTATACTTTAAAGAGTCTTATATTTTCCAGCAATCGATTCAACATTTCTTTTAAAAGTCTCTTCAGATATACATACATATATGTAAATATTTTTGTTTTAAAATGTTTAATGGTTCATTTCCATATCTATTTTGTTCAGTTTCAAACTCAGCTCTATAATCAATTGCATATAATAAAAGAAAAGAATCGGCTAAATCGATAGATGATTTTAAATCAACAGATCAACAGTCAATGTTACTTTTTTTTGTTGACTTTATATGTGGTATTTACCACAAAGTGGCGCCACAACTTAAACAATATTAATAGGATGCCAGATATATAAAAACTTTAAATGTTAAATTGTTAAGAAAAATTAGTCACAAAAATCGCCATCTGTCACCAAACGGAAATTTATGTCACCATAGCACTAAAAAATCGCCACGTTTGGCCCTCAAGTTTGTACCCTTTTATTCTCTTTTCCCTTCTCACCCAAAAATACTTGCTGCCTTCAATAGTCAGAATTGAAGAGTGTGAAAGTGCACTAAGTTTTAGTATATTTATGTTACAAGCAAAACAATTGAATACTTTTGAACCACAAATTAATACTAATTACTTCAACTCAAAGCTAACATAAGAAACTAAAACTATTTATAAAAAATGCAAAATAATCACCCCTATCGTGAATAAAAATTACACATGAAATTTGTTCCCTTTAATTTTTTTAACATTGAATTTTAATAGCAAAATGTAAAAAGGGAACAAATTTCATGTGTAATTTTTATTCACGATAGAGGTGAATGTGTTACATTATCTTTGTGCCAACCCCTTCTCCAATGGTTTTATAAATTACAATTTCTTCATATCACAAACATTTAAATCTCAAGCAAAAGTTTACATTCCAACTGACATCCTTAACACATTCTTTTAAAACACTGCCTCGTTCACGTTCACATGTATTTCAGTTTGTATAACGTTTTGAATACTAAACTGCCTGAATGTCCTTATTTTGTTTAGCTGCCATTACTGTGTTGTTCGTGAAAATTCCATATAACCCCATAAAATATTAACAGATTTATACAGAATTGTGAATATTTTACTCAGAATTTATGGCCTGTTTTACATTATTTATGTTCTGATTTTAGCACAAAGTTAACCATAAATGAATTATAAATTAAACGAGCTAGAACTTGCATATTTAAAAACTCAAGCGTACATAGAACATACGAGTGTATGTTGCACATTTATGTTATTTATAATTTTTTAGTTAATAATTTTTGTTTGATTAGTTTTACAGAATAATAAATAGAAATTGCAATTAAAGTGAATTGAGATTTAAAAAGGGGCATTTTACGCCAGTGGCGTACAAAAGCCACTACTAGGAACGCCAATTCCGAAATGTAGGATCTGACAAATCCCGAATATTTTATAAATTGTTAAATTACACAATTAGTGATGGCAAAAAAAAGAATAATCGATTAATGGATTATACGATTAATCGAAAAGAAAAAATAATTGATTGCAATTAATTGGAAAGATTTAATCGATATTTTTAGATAAAATTGAAAATTATCATAATTAAAAAAATTATTATTACTTATTGAAAAAAAAAATCATTTATTTAGCACAGAATTTAAAAATAGGAGCTTTGATAGCCGTTTCGTGGTTAATATGTTCCGTTTTTGCGTTACTATTGCACCTGCTTTAGAAAAAAGCCGCTCTGCTGGTACAGATGTACCAATCAAAAAGCAATATTTTTGTGCAAGAGAGTACAGCTTAGGGTAAACCGATTTCATTTCTTCCTGTTGCGCTTTAATCTAGTACTGGAGCATTGTTCATCTTGAGGAAGTGTTGAGTCATTGTTCTTTCTTCTTCGTTTGTGGGCTAGAGAGCCCATAAATCAAATTCCACTTCACCAACAGAAGACGTTTCACTGCCGCTTCGAATGCTGTCATCTATATGAGCAATTTCTGCTATTTCATTTCTTAGATGTCTCATGACTGTTGATAAAGCTAAGGGATCTTCAAAATTATTTTTTTTTTAATCTTAAGTCTAGCAATGTTGATGCTGCCAGTAGAAATGAATGTTCCATTTCCCCAAAGCGACGTTGAAACTGGTTCAAAATGTTTGTTTTTAAGTTACTTGCCAATGGAGATAAACATTCAAGTTTCATGATTTTTTCGGAAATTCATCTGACAGTCACGAAAAACGCTCAACCATGCGTTTGTTCCTCTTCTCTTTTTCTATTTTTTTTTTTGGTTCCTGGATGTCTATCGATTATTTTTTGGAATAATCGATTAACTCAATTAATCGAAAGAGAATTTACGATACAATTAAATCGTTAATTAAAGAAAAATAATCGATTATTACTAGTTTTTCGATTAATCGTGCCATCATTATGCACAATAGATTGTTATAATAAACAAACTCTTTAAATAATGTTATGATTAAAATTTAAAAAAATTTAAATAAATTATAAAATATTTGTGCTAAGACTTAATAAGAAATACTAAGTGTAGCCCTAATAACACCAGTGTAGTTTTTGTAATTCTCGTTATTTTTAGGTGGAGGGTATTTGAGATTCAGCACTGCCAAATTTAGCAATCTTAAGGTACGGTCACATTTGGCAAATATTTACCGAAAAAGAAATAACCACTAAATAACATATATTTGAACTCGTTTATTTATTTAAAAATAGTTTTCTTATTTATTTTGATGCTGTTTGATCTTGCAAAACTCTTGTGAGAGTTAACAACGTCAAACAAATTTGTGCTAAAACAAGTGGTTACGTTTTTTTTGAGTAAATATTTGCCAAATGTGACCGTAACTTTACTTGTTGTTTTAAATACATATGTAATTAATTTTGTCCTGGTATTTACAATATAAAAAGTAAAATGCTAGGTCAAATTACTAACCAAAGTTTATACGAAAGGTCTAAAGTTCAAAACCAAATTGAAAATACATTTTACACTTGTAAGCATTGCTGACAGATTTAACGATTTATGTTTCAAAAATAGCAAAGTGGCGATTTGACGGGTTTTTGATTGAAAATGACGATTTTCTGAATTATTAAAATTTTCTATCATTTGTTTTTTTTATTAATGTTTTTGGTACCAAATTCTCTCTTTTTTGAGATTACAACTATTTTTCTCGTTTAGCAACATGAATATTAAGAAGAACATGACATGACATATGTATAATAATTACTTATTTTATTTTATTGGTAAATATGAAAAGCAATTTTAAATACTGAATTCCATGAACTAAAACTTTTAAAAGAAAAAACAATTTCTGAAAATTAACGGTAAAATTCTACAAAAAGCTTTGCTATTTTAACATAACGTATGTATATGTTAGATGAATTAAATTAAATTTGAAAAAGGACTTTGGTTCAAAACCGTTATAAATTCCAAAACAACAAACTGTTAGAACTTCTAAGTATAAGTCTTCCTTCACCTCCTTTACTTCTTCAACCTATCCCCTTTCCAAAGAAAGTAGCGCAATTATATATATGTAGGCATATTAATTACCTGAGTGTTACTTCTCTTTTAAAAAAAAGGTAACTTAATTGGCATTGACCACTTAAAAAAAAAACTAAAAACATGAATTATTTGGTAAATAATTAAATTAATTTTTTTAAATACGACAAAATTTCAGGCCAAACACCAAAAAAAAAATTTAAGCTAAAATACTTATAAAATTCAGTTTTATTACAATTAACCTTGATAATGAATAATTAAAAATATGCCTTTAGCAAGCAAATTTTATTGAAAATCATTTGCCACAAAAATGGAATATGAAAAAACAATAACGTTACCCTAAATGGCGGCAAAGGAAGTACCTAACTATTACTCATACATGTACATGTACCTGTACATACGAGTAAGTACAGAAGTAATTGCTTTTCTAATGGACATGTATAATCAATATTAGAATTATCTTTATATGAACATACATACGTACAAAACTCAGTTATAGTCAGTACGTGTAGGTAAAGGAGAAGAATTCAAATTGAATGCCAATTTGAGCACAAATTAAATTATTTAATAAGTTAAGGGAATTACTTACTAACAACAGCCATTTTTGTGCAAGACATCCGTCCCAGGTGGTCTATCGTTTTTGTATTTGTAAAACGTTTGTTATTAACGTTTATAAATAATTAAATAGTAAAAATAACGTAACAATAATTGATTAGTAACAATTTACCTACATATCGTTGGTCTCATGTAGAAAGGCCCTAACTCGCTATTTTTTCGAAATTCGTTTTTTTCGCGATTCTAGTGCATTTAACGCAAATACACCTCCTCACAAAAATTTATTGCAATAGTGTAAAAAATAACGCTTTTATAAGCAGTTGTACAAAAAAATTTACATGTTGAATATTACAGTTTCTCTTATGTTTTTACCTTCTCCTGTAAAGTTTCAAATATGCGAGTTAGGGCCTTTCTACATGAGACCATCGATATGTACTTTTTTATATATTTTTTATTATCAGCACATTTGTTTATTTGTCAAAACATTATGACCTTTTAAAAGGTTTTATTTGACATGTAGTAGTAGTCTTTGTATTGCATTTATGAAAATTACATTTGTTCTCTCAAACTTAGCAGTTTTAGGCGCCTTTTCCATTTTTCTATTGCCTTGGCTGTCATAATTTATATGTAGGTAGGTATGTATGTATGTATGTATGATTTTTTGGAAATGTAAAAATAAAACATTTTAATTATTTTGTATTTACCGATTGGCATACTGCCTAATTTGTACATGAAATATTAGTAATGTTTTCCAAATGAAAATTAATTATTGGCGCTTGCTGCTGGTTAGTGTTATTTGAAATAAAATTGTGGAATTAAATACATACATATTTGATTAAAAATTATTAAAATTAATTTGGCATTTTGGTTTACATACCTACATATCGATGGTCTCATGTAGAAAGGCCCTAACTCGCATATTTGAAACTTTACAGGAGAAGGTAAAAACATAAGAGAAACTGTAATATTCAACATGTAACTTTTGTTGTACAACTGCTTATAAAAGCGTTATTTTTTACACTATTGCAATAAATTTTTGTGAGGAGGTGT
This sequence comes from Bellardia pandia, assembly GCA_916048285.2. Lineage (NCBI taxonomy): Eukaryota > Metazoa > Arthropoda > Insecta > Diptera > Calliphoridae > Bellardia > Bellardia pandia. Next base: position 13,809,865 of record OU696533.1, read on the forward strand.
ACTTGCGTTAAATGCATTGGAATCGCAAAAAAACACAAATTTCGAAAAAATAGCGAGTTAGGGCCTTTCTACATGAGACCAACGATATGTATGTATGTGTAGTATTTGCAATTGTGTAGAAGAAAAGGTATTTTCGAATATTTCTTTAAATTTATAAACAGTCCATTTGAAAGTCCAGGAAATCTAAAACACATACATAGTTTAGGTCCCATAACTTTTCGTATACATTAAACAATTACCTACACTCTGCATTACCTTGGTATCGATGTTTAAACAAGTTGGTCATAATTTGAGTTTAAACTTAAGGTATGGTCATCGCAATGGACCATATTGGTCTCTGGGTGAGCCTTCCTACCTAAGGTATGATCACACATGGCAAATATTTACTCAAAAAAGTGTAACCACTTGTTTTAGCACAAATTTGTTTGACGTTGTTCATCAAATAAAATAAGACTAAATATTTGTTGTGTCTTTTCCTAAATAAGCAAAGTTTTTTTTTTAATAAATAAACGAGTTCAAAAATATTTTATTTAGTGGTTACGTCTTTTTCGGCAAATATTTGCTAAGTGTGACCGTACCTTTAGTATTGTTGATATCTCATTTGACTTAGTAAAATATCTCAACTAAATTGTAGTAACCCGGAAAATAGTTTTGCAACTAGTTATAAAACTTGTTCTCATTTATGACATTTAAACGGTTCTGGAATCAGCGCTTTATGATTTTTGTATGAATTTCTCACGATTGGATTTAGTTCTAAGGGAAGCTTTATGAAGCAAAAACACATTCTTAACATCAATTCTAAAACTACTTCTTTAATCTAAATTCAATAAGATTTCTGACTTCATTTACAGACCGTTGTATTAGATTTGTTTCTCAAATACAAAACTATTGGTTTCCCAAAATTTTCGCCTTAACGCAATGATGTCCAATTCCAAGTTAATTCAGTTTTTTTTACTAACAAATTTGAATTCAGATTTAAATTGTTTAAACCGGTTCCAACAAGATGTTTCGGACTAACAATTGATCTGTAAAACTAGTACAGAACCAATTTATAACTTATAACATATAACCGACTCTTTAAAAACCCTATAGAAGTGCGTTCTGGAAGAACTGGTTACAGAAGTAGTTACAGTTTAAAGATTACAAGAATCTAAAGTGGTTTTGATTATACCGGTTTTATTACAAGTTGTTTTAAAGACTAACAACTACATACAGTGGTAGCCATTTAATTTAAGCGTGTTTCCAATCTCACTCAATTTGAAATTTTTTAAGTTTCTTTTGCAATTTTAACGGTACTTTTCCACAATAGTTTTCTGTTTTATGTCTTAAGGTTAGATCACACAATGCAAATATTTACGCAATAAAGCGTAACCACTTGTTTTAGCACAAATTTGTTTGACGTTGTTTATTCTTACAAGAGTTTTCCAAGATCAAACGTCTTTTTTGGTAAATATTTGACAAGTGTGACCGTACCTTTACGCCCTAAATTTCACAGTTATTTCGTTCTCATCAATTTATTTTGTATAATAATGAGTTATTTTGCAGTAAGACGTTTTGCGAGGTGGACACATAATTAAAACATTCTTCAACTTTGTTTTAATATTAATTTAATAATAAAATATTTTCAAATTGTTAACCAAGTAAGTTTTAAAAAAAGAGTATTAATGCAGAATTATAAAGTTTTACATTGTCACGTATGGGTAAAACAGCATTTTGTTCCGAAAAATAAAGAAAACTTATTAAAAACCTGAAAACCTGTGGTAAAACCGTATTAGAAATTTCTAATTTGCTTGGTTGCTCCAGAGGATACAAGTATACAACGCCATTAATCATTTAAATGCATACAGGATAACTACAAATGTTGCAAGAGATCCCAAATAGCGAAAAACCAATAAAAGAGACGATCAAAAATCTGTCAAGCTGATCCATTTAAAACTTCCAGCAAATATAATTTGAAGTGCATCGCATCGCATGGGATTAAAGTTTCATCTAGAACAACAAGACGAAGGCTTAATGAAGTTTCTCTTTGTGGTTGCATCGCACAACGCAATCTTTTTGTTTCGAAAAAGAAAATAAAATCAAGGCTAGAGTTTGTATAAGAAAATTAAAAAAAAAAACTGACAAGTTTTTGGAAAAAAGTACTTTGGATTGATGAATCAAAGTTTGGACAATGGTATTTGTGGAGTCCGATTAATCGGCAACATCATCCAAAGTTTACCATAAAAACAATTAAATACGGTGGTGGTATGCAATGGTTTGGGGTTCATTTTCTTGGCACGTGATTGGGCCAATAGTCAGAATTCTTCAAAAATGGATCAACATTTATATGAAAATATATTAGAAAATTTGACGCTAATATGGAATTTTATGCACGACATACACTTCACGACTTTTGAAAAGTTTTTTAGAGGAACAACACATAAATGCTTTAAAATGGCCAGCACAGTCCCCTCAACTCAATCCAATTGAGAAATTGTAGAACCAAGTTGACAAAAGTTTGGTAGGAAAAACAGCAAAACATTGAGGTGGCCTAGAAAGCTATATAAGCATTTTGTAGGCATTTGGTTGAAAGTATACGAAATAGATAACTTCATGTGATAACAAATAAGGGATATCCCACAAAATTTGAAAGTTAAATTTATAATTATTTGACGGGAATTGAAAAATTATTAGGAATAATAAAACAGTGGTAAATGTGTTCTAAATTTTCATGGATTTATGATCGATTTAGGGGTGCAAATAAAAGCAGCCAGGCTTTGAATTATGTAGTAAAAAAATATTTTGTTATCTTATGGTATTTTCTTTTCTGAAATAAAATGTTACACCTTTATTATGTACATTTTTATAATGTTTACACCACATTTTAAAGATGCCGCATTTTTAATGGTCAGAATAGACCATAAAATAACAACAGTGTAACACTTTTTTTCATGTACAGCTGTTTTTGTTTTTCTTTTATTAAAAAAAGAAGAAGCAGATCGCTTGAAATAAGACAATGAATATCTCTCAAAAAGACCAATGGCACCTTCCCGACTAATACGCAAATTATTCTTAAGTTAGATTTACACGATTGAAATTTCCTTCAAAATGCTTCAAACTCGTGTAAACAGCAAAAATTCTTCAACATTTATTTATTTAATTACTATTAATAACTATTTAATAAATAAATTTTGAAGAATTTTTGCTGTTTACACGAGTTTGAAGCATTTTGAAGAGCAATTTTGAAGAAAATTTCAATCGTGTAAATCTAGCTTTAAACTATAAAAATTATATACATATATAAACATACATTACATATACATAAGTATAAGAAGTAGAAGATATTGTCCTATGAAATTTGACATATGTATGTACATCAACTTCAGAGTATTCATTAATTATATTCTCTACAAAGCCTTTCACTCGCGGTTGTGTATTTCTTTCCATAATCATATCAAATATTTCATCATCATCAGATGATGAAGATGAATCCAACAAGTCATCCACAATTTTTTTCAGCACATAAAGTAGTAATATTTTCCATTTTGTATATTTTTTTTTTTTGTTTCTTAACACAAATACACATTCATAAACAAAACAAATGTCAGCTGTTTTATCGTGCGATTCTCCCCCTCTAAAAATACAGAGTGTGCAAGGTGCAACATTTTTGAAATTTATAGTGTGACATTTATAGAAAAGAACACCACACTACACTTTAGCAGGGTTGACAGTTTTTCAGAAAAGAACACAAAACAATTAAAAAAGGTGCGAAATGGGAAAAACGTGTAACATTTTTGCCAGAAAAGAAAACGCCATTAAATTGAATAATTTATTCTTCTAATGAATGTTTTAATTATATGACCACCACTGCATATATATGTATATTTCTTCCCCAAAAAAAAAGTTTATTCAATAAAACAAGTTCGTAAGTAGAATTTAATCACACTGTAGATTAAGGAAAACTGATCTTCAATAGCATAATTCCCAAGATAGTCTATTTTAATATTGACAGATCATACAAGTCCGTTAGTTAAATGGTAGCTTGGAAAATTGATTAACTTAAAAGTTGTCTAGTTATTTTTTTAACCTAAAGTTATATTGACTCATAAAATATTTGCTCATACAAAAATTGTTCTTGTTAAACAAACATCGAAACATACAGTTAAAATCAACTCTCCTAACTGTAATTGTTTATTTAAAAATAATTAAATTAATAAAAAAAATTATGAAACAAAAAGTGTCAGACATTTTCCATTTTAAAAACATGCCAGGAAATCTATACTAAACAGCTTTCAACGAAATTATTTCCACTCTAATCAAAGAATATTTCATAATAAATAAATTTATTTATTTTTAAAAACAAAACAGCGTGAGACAAAACAATTGAATTCAATTAAAAATCATTTTGTTGTGGCTTGTATAATCTAAACAACTAACTAATATTGAATTTAATAAATTAAAATAAAAATAAACAGCTGGAAAAAAATGCACAAACATTAACATTCAACAAACTGTTGAAAGGATGGATGGAGAACGACATGCCAACAGACTTAAACTAAATTGTCTGCAAAAAAAGAAAAACATACAAAGAAAACCATCAAAAAAAAATCACGTTCTCCCGGTTCTGGTTGGCCAAAAGATACAAATATTTTATTAAAACACATAACAAATAATGATCATTAAGAAATATATGTATGTATGTATGTTTATGATAACGATGATGATGATGATGACGATGATGATCGTTATCGTTGTCTTCATCAATGATAGAGAAAACAAAGCGTAAACAATTTCTATGGAAACAAAAGACCAGCATGTTGCATGCTGCACCAGCAACACAACTCACATGATTTTAAATGACTTTAAATGGCAGCAAACTACTTGTCGAAAAGCCGGCAACAAATAAGGGCATAACAACAACAACAAACCGATATAAACCAATCAAATTGTAGGGGGAAATCAATGAATGATCTGGCATTGATAAATTTTGTGAATTAAAACTCCTACGATGTTTTTTTTTTTTTGTATTGTTGAAAGCGTTAACGATAGTAAATAGAAAAAAAAACGCATGCAGTAGAGAATAGAGAACATTTTCAGTTACATTGAAAAGCAATAAAACTTAATATTCAACACAGGATCATCATAAGATGGGGGGGGGGGGATTTGCAGATGCCCGATATCTCAGTTCTTATGAATAATGAAAACAATGAATGAAGCTTAAATTATCAGCAAGAAATTTTTTATATGTATTTATTTATTTATTAGGTCTATAGATTAATATAAATCCTTTCAGACAAATGAATTAATACAAATAACTTAAATACAGTACATTGAAGAATTTAAATACAAAATAATTTTTCTTTTCACAATATCATTACTTTCGGATATATCTATAATATGCTAACATTTGTTAAAGTTTTCTATTCAAATTCAATGTGAAACAGTTCATTATTTATTATACCGATTAATACATTTCCTTATCCTTTACTTTATACTTTTATTATTCATTTTACCCTTACTTTTTAATTTAATATTTAACGTATTTATTTTTGAATTTAACGGATATTATAAAATGCAACCCTGTTAATTTTTGATATTACTTATTAAATACAACTCTGTTAACTACTAGTACTATTATTTGCAAGTACACTAATACCCCGATTTGCGTCGACCCGATTTGCGTTGATTCGATTTGCGTCATGAAAAAATACATAATTGTGGCTTCGAATTGCGTCGTTAATGTTTCGTTTTGCGTAGTTTTCTGCTACATTTTGTGCATAGAAAGAGGATTTCCCTTTTTACTTGTTTTGGTCAAACACAAATATATGTTTATGTTGATTTTTTACATGTATGAATTGGCTTTAATTTATTTTTTTACTTTACGTTATCTTTTTGTTGCAATAAATTTTAAAAAATATACCTATGTATACATTTATTTATAGTAAAAATTTTCAACTTTTCTAAAAATTTTCTTCTGGAACGAATTAACGAAAAATCCATACGAATATATGGAGAAAAGTGATTCGATTTGCGTTGTTTCGCATTGCGTCCCGTTTGGTCGGTCCCAATTAACGACGCAGGTCGGGGTATTAGTGTATGTGTATATTGAAAAGAGTATATAAGCCGCACAAGTTGCATGAATAAAATCACTTTGCTTTCTGACTTCAACCAATGCACAGCTTTGTCCGGTATTAATTTATTCGGCGGGTTGTAATTTTTTTAAAGTTCTTTAAGAAAAGTATTAAAGTTAAATAAGTGTGTTTGCGTTTTATTTACGTTCCCTATTCTGAATGAATAGAGTATAAAATCTTAGAAACAAGATTGCTACAAATGTTAAAAAAAATAAAAAGGAAAAAAACTCCCGCGGATTTTTTATTCATGATTGGGCTGATATACAGCGAAAAGGGTCGTTGTTAGCATAAACGGATCTGTAGTACATTATTCTCAATATTTGAAAGTTGCGTGTTCGTCTATTTGGTACATTAAAATTTATTTTACCAAGCAGAAACTCGGCATTAACATCAGCACGAATTAACCCAAGCAGAAATTAAATACCCAACATTACTCGACGACTTCTTAGGGTAGGTAACTTAATTAGATTGAGTCTACTCTCATATGATGGTAGCACGAGTGAGTTCCATTTAAGGCCTCGTAAACAAAATATTGAAAATTGCTTTTCTACATATTCAAGACTATTAATATAAATATTATAGCAATGATCTCAAATAATTGCTCCATATTCAAGAATGGGACGAACCTATGTTGTACATAGTTGTTTTGTGATGTATGGGTCGGAAAATTCCTTGGACCATCGTTTCATAAAGTTGTTTCATTTATAAAGTAGTTGGTGTCAAATTTTTGAATTCTGAAAAATTGCATGTGCTTACACTTTTTGATATTCAAATCCATTAAGTTTATTTTACACTATTGAAAAAGTTTATAAATATCAGATTGAAGTAGGCGTTGACTGTTAGTATTTACCAAAGTATTTAGAATTTTTTCAAAAAAAAAAACCTTCAGAAAAGAGGGTCATTACATTCGAAAATGGTCCGTCAGAAAGAGCTCTTATATAGTGTCAGAAAAGAGTCTTTTATGAGGTTTATTTGGGCTCTGTGTAATCTTGTTTTTATCATTCTTGTGTGGTGCAGCTGTTTTTTTTTTTTTTTTTTTTTTTTTTTTTTTTTTTTTTTTTTTTTTTTTTTGTTCAAAGCACAAATAACAGGACAACAACGCTTTGGTACACACATAATTAAGTGGAATTTCTGAGTCATACTGCGTGCTGTCTCAGGACAGTAACAAGCGATTTATTATTAGAAGAATATAGCTTCATAAAGCTGGGAAGTCTTATAAAGATATAGAGGAACAGCTCAAGTGTTCCAAAAAAAATTCCGTTTTCTCGAGAAATTTAAAATTTTTTCTCAGTAATTCCTGAAAAATAATGGCCGGTAAAGTTCAAAGAAAACGTTGTGCAAAATATTCCAGATCTCATTGGAATTGAACGGCCTTCACGGACCATCACCTTCAATGCGATTAATCTTTGTTTCGCACATACTTCCACTGATTAGATTAAACGCTTTATAACAGACTTTAAATATGTTTTTCATAGAAAATATCGTCTTTTGGTCTGAAATATGAGTGATCGCGGATGGAGGTCCTTTTCTCAATTCAACGCTTATAAAAAGAAAGTTAAGATTTTATATATTTAAGACCTTATTCATAATCAATTTTTAAATTTATTACAGGTTTATAAAAGCAATTTTGTATGGAAATTATGTTTAGTAAACCTATTATAAAAATAAAAATTGATTATGAATAAGGCCTTTAGAGTTTTTCATAGCAAATACATACAGTGTGTCACACAACTAAATTGCTTGCTCATTTTCTACAGAAATTTGTTTTTTATTCAAACATAAAATTTTAAAAGACACTGTAAAAATATTTTTTTCTTTTTAACATGGTGTAAATTGGGTAAATCCTATAAAATTTTAACAATGTCCTGTTTTTGTTAAGTTGTTGTTTGTTGCATTTTCTTAATTTGCATCACAAATTACAATTCATAAAAGTAATTTGCATTTTGTTGGGGTTTTTTTCGGCGATTTCCTTCATTAATTAACAGTTCAAATAAAAATAATAATTATTCTTAACATAAGCTAAGGCACAAGCTAATGTTTGTAGTTGTACTTTAAGTGGTATTCAGGTTTTCGAGTCGAAGTCTTGGCATGAATACGAAAAAACTGAAGAAAAAGGAGGCAACATATAAAATAAATGAAAAATGATAATTACTGTTGGCTAGCGGGCACCCGCAGTGGTGCAGAGGGTTAGAACGCAAAGAATTCTCATGAGAGAAACTAATGTTACTCGAAACATATGTAAATCCAACCAACAACCCAGGTTCGAATCCCAAGCCAAGAAAAATTCTCAATAAATTTTAATAATAATTTTCATGTAAAAATTCCTACTTTCAGTAAAAATAATTTAATGAAAAAATAAATTTAATGAACTCGAGCCGAAATAAAAAGAAATATCAATGATTTAAAATTAACAGTTCAAATAAAATTAATTGTTCTTGGAATTTTTTAATGTTTTTTTGTTAAAAGGATAATAATAATTTTCTCAATATTGTGCGCAGATATAAAGATTTTTGCATTAAAAGGATATTTCCGAAGGAACAATTATTTTATAGCTTTTAAACTAGGGCAAATAAACCAAAAACATTTCTGATAAATTATTCAGGTATGTGATGGAAATCGAAATCGAACACGAATCAGTTTTGGAAATACGTTTTAATGTATAATCTAATTTTTAAAATTTTTGTTTTAAGATTCTTTTAGTAGCCCAATATCTTTATATTTTATGTAATAAAAGTTTTTCAATACATAAATATTACGAAAAAAATGACTTCTAAAACTAATTCGTTTTCGTTGTCGATTTCCATCACATGCCTGAATAAATTGGTATATAGTAGCGAAATCATTTCAAATTTAACACAGAATGGTTGTCCAAAATCATAGAATACAGGGGAGGAAAGAGTAATACCCATTAATAACCGCCTAACCCTGGTGTTAGATAAAAAAAAATATGTGAATCCTGTAGTAAGAGACCATTTGTTACAAATTTAATCCTATTTTCCCGTGCAATATGATTAAATGCTTCATTTATATATGTTCATTCGTATATCATTTATTTAGTAACATGATTGTATGTAAAATTTCTACATGACAGTGGAAAAAACGAAGATATTCATGGCCTATGTAGTGTAAATTTTGGTCGCCCAATTTTCCGTGCAATAATGTCTGAAGGTACTTTCCACATGTCTGATTTGACAGATAATTAGTTTTATCCTTCCGCTGAACGAATATGGTTGTGTATACGTTTGAACAACGCTGGAAAATATTGTGACATTACTTTGATAATCATGGTAATGTTGCAGAATGTGTGCGAAAATTGCGTACGGATTTTGGAAGAAGAGAAGCACCGTCAGCTCCGTATGTTCGTTATCTTGTGAAAAAAGTGAAATAAACTGGCATTCTCACCGATAAACCAAAGCGTGAAAAGCCAAAAACAGTGCGTACACCCGAGAATATTGCTGCTGTGGGAGAAAGTGTGCGTGAAGCGCCGTCGTTCTCAACAATTGAACATTTCGGAGACATCATTGAGACGAATTTTGCATAAAAACTTTGGTATGACGCCATACAAAGTCCAACTGCTTCAGGAGTTGAAGCCAACTGACCATCCAATGCGTTTTCGTTTCGCTAAGTGGGCCTGCGATCGACATACAAAAGATGCCGATTTTGCCAAAAAAAAAATCATCTTTTCAGATGAAGCTCATTTTGATCTTGGCGGGTATGTAAACAAGCAAAATTATCGCATTTGGGGCACAGAAAACCCGCATGCATACATTGAAAAGCCGATGCACCCAAAACGAGTCACTGTTTGGTGTGGATTTTGGTCCAGAGGCATAATTGGGCCATTTTTCTTCAAAACTGAGCAAGGAGTGGCCGTTACAGTCAATGGCGATCGTTATCGGGCCACGTTAAACGAATGTTTGTTCACAAAAATTGAAGAGGAGGATATTGGCAACATTTGGTTTCAACAGGACGGCGCTACGTGCCACACAGCCGAAGCTACACTCGATGTTTTGCGCCCTGTTTTTTGAATATCGCATTATCAGCCGCAGAGCTGACGTCGTTTGGCCACCTCGGAGCTGCGATTTGACACCGTTTGACTATTATTTGTTGGGTGCCGTCAAAGATAAGTGTTACGCCGACAAGCCAGAGACAATTGACGCTTTAAAGGACAATATTCGTGAAGCCATTGGTGAAATACAGCTGCACACAATCGATAATGTGCTTAAAAATTGGACCGATCAAATAAAAAAAGAAATTTGAGAAAATATTCTGTAGTTTTTTTTATAGCATTTTCAAAAAAAAAAAAAAAAAAGTTATTTGGCGGACCCTTATTAAATTGAAATATTCACTGGACCAAATGGTCCCTAATACAAGATAAGTAAGTTTTTAATTTTTTCCGTACAACTTTACATTAGATACCTAATATTTTCAAAATGTTACAAATGTTACAAAACTAAAATACGTGAGTTGTAACCTCAAAACAATATATTACACTGTTCAAAAGTTATTCAGGGGTGTCATAGAAACCAATATTGTCGTGATACTAGAAATATCTCAATATTTGTTGAACGCGTAGCAGTGCCCTATGACACCAAAGCATTTTTTCTTGTCGGTTTTAAAACCAATTCTGACGATATTGGTTTCTATGACACCCCTGATTGAGATCATCTAACAGCAGGGTTAAACCTACATTTCTTCCGATCAGGTTTTAATAAATCTGGCATGATAAAAAAACACATTTGTTTTGGACATTAAAACACTGATGGGGTTATTATTCGCTGAGATGGATAAAAATATAAATTTTGCGTATTGTCATTTTGCAAATGCAAGATTTTCGGTTCAGTTGGTCGACGTAGGGTCTAGAAGCCATATAAAGCGTTAGTTATCCCGGATTTGTATGTTTAAAATCCCGAGTCCTGGGATTTGCAAAACCAGTCCCGTCTGTAATCCCTAGTTGTCTGTAAAATTTGTGGAAAGGTACTTTTTTATACTGCTAAAGCCGAAATGTATAAAAATATTAGCTACCGAATTGTTTAGCACTACTGTAAATTAGATGGAAATTTTTCAAATTATTTTTGATTAGACCAGAGAATAAGTAGCTCATGACGGAAACCATCAGATTTAGACAGCAATTCTGAGGGGGGATTCTTGAAAGTTAAAAAGCATATTGACATACATACATGCATATTTATCTAAATACATACATACATACATATGTATGTACATATAAATGTATCTAGTACAAATATAGAGAATAATATTCCAACTACAACAACAAAGAATAGTATTGTTTATATAAAAACAACAAAAACAAACCAAAGAAAAAAAAATAAAACCTAAGTAATAAATTGGTTCCCTAAGTAACCCCGAATAATCGTATCTTTTTGTTACTTACAACAACTGAATGCAACTGAATGAACAAGATATCTCTTATGCAGTTATACAAATATGTATTTTATCTGGTGCATGGATGGATGGATGGATGCAACCAACAAGATGCAAGTTGGTTGTCTGCCTGTATCTGACTTTTTAGTTTTGATTTTTTTTTCTTGGCTGCCTTTCTTAATGTTTGTGTGAGTTATGAGAAAAGTCAACACAAGGTGCATTTTTAAGGAAAGTCTTTGTTGTAAATTGCGGTAAAATAGTTATAAACAGCAACAACAACTACTCAACTTTTTCATCATCTTTAGCAGCCTTAACGACCCTTTTTTGGAAAAAAAAAATATTTTGTATTATTTTTTTTTTATTCTTCATCATGTTGCGTGAATTGAGATGATTGATGATGCGTGCTGCTTGGTTGTTCTTATTTTTTAGAATTTCTTATTGCTTTTTTCTAACAAAATCATTTACTTCATCATGTCATAGTTGCATTTTTAGGAAAATAAATGAAAAATAATAAAAAGGGCACATGATGATTTTTACTACAATTTAAATGGCTTTTTGTTGCAGCATTTAAAAAGGCATAACAACAACAAACAAATTTGTAGAGCAACAGCAGCCTGACTGCCTACAAATGTAATCAGGTTGATCGGAGCAATAATGATAATTAACCCTGTAAGGGCTGCCATAAAGTAATGTTTGGTATATTTTTAATACTTTCAAAAACAACAATTTTGACCTTAAATTTAAAAAAAAGAAATATAAGAAATTGCTTGCAGAGTTTAAATTAGCTGTAAGGAATGTTTGTCATCTCTCACCACGGACAATTTTGAGCTTCAGAAGTTTTCTCTAACCTTTATGGCGAACTGTAGGGCTGCAAAAAACATCTGTTTTATCATGCAAATATCTTTAATATAATCTAGCATTTCATTTCAAAAGTTATAGATGCTTGTATTTTCAACTTTCAAACTCAAAAGGGTAACAATTTTGTTCCCTTGTACCCCACTAAAGGTTAAAAAACAATCATCTAGCCGATCTTTAGAAAAGACAAACGCACAAGTATTCCATTCTAAACTTAAAAAAACGAACTGAAACCGAACTAAAACTCAATCTTTGCGGTATGCTGTAAATAAAATATAAACAATTCTTTATGACTAAAACAAAAAGATAAGCTTAGGAAGAATTCAAAACCTAAAAAAAAGAAACAAACAAAAGAGAAATTGTCACAATTCCAGATTAAAGATCACTGGCGGAACAGTTTAAACACTACTCAAAGAAAGGTAAACTGCGCATATTCTTAATCAAGTGTTAAACAAATTAAAGAAACTAAAAAGATTTCTAAGAATTTTTTTAAATGTAATAATGCTCAGAAAAAAAAAGATTTGAATTAAAAGCCGCAGGTTAGTTTGGGAAAAATTTTATTAAAAACCTGTCAAGTTTTTATGAAATCAAAAGAGGAAAATCAAAATAAGCAAAGAATATACAGTGGCTTACAGCTTATTTTATGCAGTGGATTTTAAAAAACAAATTGGTGTTAATTAACCCTAGAACACACACACGAGTACTTTATTGGCTATTCGTTACCTTTTTTGCCTATATTTCTTGAACCAGGTAGAATATTTGCATGAAACAAAAACTAGAACTTCTATCAATATTTTCTGTTTAATTGTTAGACCGATTTTATAACGTCAAGTGTCAATTGAAAATAACTCAAATGATTCCGCGTGCAATGATAGAACAACGACAACTGATTTTAAACCATTTCCTATAGCCACTATCAGAAATTGTTAATATTTAAGCTTCCACAGACCAAAATATCCATGAAAATCGGGTCCATAACAAAGGCAAAAAGGCAACAAATAAAATCATTGAGCATTATGAGCGTATCATTGTAAGCAACATAATGGCAAATCCATGGCTATCAGCTACACAACTGGCCTCCGAAGTTTAAGCTGACCAGGGGTAACAATGTTGCATTGTGTCGTGTCTTGCATGAACATGATTTTAATGGCCGAGTTGCGCCCAAGAAACCGTTTATAAACCCGAAAAACAGGCTAAATTTCGCCAAAGATCATGCTTGCAAGCCATTTGCATTTTTGTTATCGATCAGCTTTGTCGATAAATCTAAGTCTAACTTATTCAGTTCAAATGGCATCTCGTACGTTTAGTGGAAATACAGAGCACAATAACGAAACCTAAAGGCATTGTGGTGGCAGTGTCATGAAAAAAAATGGAAATTTAATATTAGTTGAAAAAACCTTGTACAAGTTTAAGTCCCTATATACTTTTAGATTCTGAAGGACAACTTGTTACAAAGGGCAGTGAACCTGTGTACAATGTTTTTTTTTGTTTTTTTTACCATAAAGTCAATTTTTTTTTTTGTTAAGTATTTTAAAATTTTGTTGATTTTTAATTTTTAAACACCCTAGTTAGATAAAAACATATTTAACTATAGCATGTGGAGCAACACTGTTCTGTTTGCGTGCTGTTAAAGTCAGCTGATTATGTACCAGACGTTTTGTGTGAAATTTGCGGGGGAAATTTTGCAACTTTGATTGTTTTTTCTGGCGAAAGTTTACACAAAAGTGAAAAGGATTAATATGGAAAACGATTGTTCAGGTATGTAAAACTATAGTTTACTAATGTTTCTGTAGTTTTTATGTGTTTTTGTTTAATTGTACCAAACCAAAGTGTGCAGATTAATAAGAAACTAATCTTTTTTGTCCGAATCCACACGTTTTCGAAAAAATCAAATTTTTCTAGTACAATATGTGTTTAGTCGTGCTGAGCTGGTTGACATTTGGAGCAACAACAATCGCTCAGGAGACGCCGTACAACAGCACATATTAGAAAGCATTGCTCAAAAGCATTTAAGTCACGAGAACATTAAGTCAATGTATGAAAAAGTAAAAGCTTTCGTCAATTATATAAATAAACACTTGCCGAAGTGTAAATCAACTCTGGAAAGATTTAAGGGAAAGCACTCAAAATGGCTTGCCAAAAGCACATTCATAGAAATCACTGGTCATTATGCGTTAGCAAATAAACTAGGCCGCCCAAAATGTGATTACCAAAGCTCTGGTCCTCGTCTGAAAAGAAAATTATCCGCGGAACTCTCAGAGGAGAATAACAGCTTAGCTCCCTTACTCATGCATACTGACACAATAGGAGATGAATACTGAAATTTGAATTTGTATAATTATTATTTTTTTCTTTTCATCAAATATAATAGAAAGTTTAAAAATAAAATTTTTAATGGAAACGTCAAAAACCTAGTTGCATGTTGGCTATATGAAATATTGCACCAAATCATATGAAACTTGGTAGGTCATTTTGGAAACATAAAAAATTTACACAAACAAAATTTCAATTCAATAGCTTTAAAATTAGAGTTTATGCCAAAATAAAGGGAAAAAACCATAGTGCTGTGTATAAAATCAGATTTTCGATTTCACCAGGATAACGATTTAAAGCTTAAATCGGGTATTGTGCAAACGTGGCTAATATATAACTGCCCACATTTGATGAGTCCGCCACCACAGTCGCCAGACCTTGATGTTTTCAATTTTAGAAATCAGCATAAGGAAACACAAAATTTATAATAAAAACGATTTAAAAAAAAACGCTACTGACGGAGTAGTCAAATATTTCGCCAAGTATTACCCAAAAACTGGTCGCATCTATGCCAAATCGCCTTAAAACTGTTTTAGTTAATAAAGAGTAACACACCAAATATTAAGTCGTGTAATTGCCAGTTTTAATTTCAAGTTTTAGACACCCATACGTGCCTGCGTAAACTAAGCTGTGTCTTGAAAAAAAAAACATTTTATTTGTTCTTTTTCCGATTTTAATATTTTAAAATATACAGTTTTTCAATAAATTATTTTAGTTTGTTAAGGCACACTTGGCAAATATTTGCCGA
The DNA here is from genome assembly GCA_916048285.2 of Bellardia pandia. Lineage (NCBI taxonomy): Eukaryota > Metazoa > Arthropoda > Insecta > Diptera > Calliphoridae > Bellardia > Bellardia pandia. The sequence goes on from OU696533.1 coordinate 13,825,273, forward strand.
CAAAGACATAACCACTAAATAACATATATTTGAAATCGTTTATTTATTTAAAAAAAAAACTTTTCTTATTTCGGCCAAAGCATTAGTTTTAATTTATTTGATGCTGTTTGATCTTGCAAAACTCTTGTAAGAGCAAACAACGTCACACAAATTTTTGCTAAAACAAATGGTTACGTTATTTTGAGTAAAAAAAATGCCAAATGTGACCGTAGCTTTAGAATATAACATTTTTTCTTTTAAATGACACCAATTTGATTCTAATGCTAGATTCACACGATTGAAATTGTCTTCAAAATTGCTCAAACTCGTGTTAACAGCAACATTTTTTGAAAATTTATTTATTTAATAGTTATTTTTCAAAATTTATTTTTTTAATAGTTAGTAATAGTTATTAAATAAATAAATTTTATTGTAAAAAATTTTTTAAAAAAAAAAAATTTTATTTATTCGAAGGTTTACTTCAAAGTTAAATAGAAAAAATTTGAAATTTATTTTTGTATACCTCTAATAAATTTCAAATTTTTTCTATTTAACTTTGAAGTAAACCTTCGAATAAATAAAATTTTTTTTTTAAAAATTTTTTACAATAAAATAATACTCGCAAGAGGAAAAATTCTCATATAATAAATAAATTTTGAAGAAATTTTGCTGTTTACACGAGTTTGAAGCATTTTGAAGAGCAATTTTGAAGAAAATTTCGATCGTGTAAATCTACCTTAAGGCTTCTTTCTGTTAGTTTTCTTTTTATGGAGCATTAAAAAACAACAACAATGCACTGCATAAAATATGTTGTGAGCCACTGTACATTGATTGTTTGATTTAGGCTTCTTTAAATGACTATGTTGAAGTATAACCCTTACTACCCTGCAAATAATATTGGACTACGTGATCCATTTTAGATGAAATGGACTACTTACAACATGGTCCAATGTAATGCAGTCATGGACCATGTCATAATTAAACAAGAGTTTGTAGTTAAACGACATGGTTTCGTGTTAACACGATTGCATATTGAGTTGTTGTTGTTGTTTAAAACTAACCCTCGTGAGTACTAAATGGAGTAGTTTTGGGACTAATCCGATGGGTTATATGGTCCAGTCCTAGGACATCGCAATGTTAAATGGACCACCTTTTTTTCATATATTTGGAGTAGTTTTGGAGTACTCCTACTCCTCTTTGGACTAGTCTTTACATGCATGTATGGACTAGTCGCGTTATTTGCAGGGTACTTACAACTTATACATATAAACACAAACATTAGATTTTCACACACAATCAGCTGAAATAAATACATATGTATGTGTGTATGTATGTATTTCGATTTGGCTCACCTGTGAATCATTGAAATTAAAATCTCTTTCAGCATTGCTGCTGCCAGAATGTAGAACCACCAGTAAACCCAATAGCACTAAAGGAAATGTGCAACACCAATAACGCCTTCTCGTCGTCGTTATCGTTGTCGTCATCGACCCCTGCTGTGACGTCTTCTTATCCAAATGTGTTAATAATTTTGGCAACATCTTGTAGATGTTTGCTTTATGTCTTATTTATTGTTTTTTTTTTTTTTATTTGAATTTTTTGCTAGCGTTTTACAATGACTTATGCTTTTAACTAATTGTTTTCGTTCGTAAATTTTTTATGCGGTGTAAAAAAAAAATGCAAATTTGTTGTTTCTCAAAACGTGAAAAAGCAAGTTAATTTTCAATTTGTAATTTTGTTAACGGCTGGCTAATACGTTGATAAACGATGATTAAATTATTATAAATTCCAAAGTTACTTCATCTGTAAAGAGACAAAATGAAAAAGACATTTAAAAACTTGCTACAAAACGAGTTAGTTTAGAAAAAAAAACACACACACACCAAATGCAAACCAAAAACTAAGAAAAATATTAAAGAAATATAATTAACAAAAATTAAAAAATTTTAAATACAAGTTGTAGTAAATTATAAAACTAATTTCTTTAGTTAGAAAGAAATCTCAGGAAAATGTTAAATGTCAAAAATATTTTTTTTTTTTTAATTTTATCACACTCAAAGTAAAAGGCGTCTTTTAATTAGATTTTAAAAGTATGATAAACGCCTCTATTTGGTTGTTTATAATAATTACATACATAGTTAGTTGTAGGTAGGTTCTTTTTTTAATTTCTTATCTTGTGAACGAAAGCTCTATTAAATATTTTCGTTATTTTTTTGGTTTTATCTAAATTTTATGCTTTTTATTTACAGCTTATCATCCATCTAACTTATTCTGTTTTGCTGTAATATGGGTCAATGTTTATAAATTGTAATTTACAAACAATTTTTATTTTTATTGTATTTGTAGTTAATTCTTTTTATGAAAAACTTTTTTATGAAATTTTTGATTTTATTAAGAGTTTTTTTTATAATTTATTAAATTGAAAAAAAAAAGCTCAGTGTTTTCACGATTTTCAATTATATTGTTTTTTAATTCAACAATGTTTATAAAGGGGGATTCACTCATTTGTTTTGAACAAAAATTTTGTGCGGAGAAAACATTTTTTATTAGCATTCCAATATATTAGCAATTAATCATTTAGATGATAGCGATGAAATCAATAGACTTAAAAGGTTTCATGTACTTGACCTACCCTTCAGGAAATAGAAAAATGGAAACGAACAAAATTATTATTTTATTCCAACTAATTAATTAAGTAAACGTTTTTATTTTTTTTATTTATTTTTTTTTAGTTCAATTGGAGCTCCATATGAGTTATTTTAAAAAAAAATGTTATAAAATTTGCTCATTATTTTTAATTTTTGTAAAATAGCTTGCAAATAAAGCAAAAAAAAATAAAAAAAAAACTGAAAGTTTTTTGCAGCACGATTCACCTATTTCGAACGATTGGTCGGTCTGGGAAATCAAACGTACCATATGTAAACAAAATCTTTTAGTTTTACAAATGATTTTACTGCAATCATTGATTTAACATTAAATCTTTCACAGTCCAAAAAGCCACTGAGCGCTTCATCCACTAAAAGGCGTCAAATAAAATTTTCAAAGGGCCACGACTATCAGCTTAACAACTGGCATCCAAAGTTGAAGTTAAAGCTGACCTGGACAAACAATGTTGCGTTGAAACTGTTCGTCGTGTCTTGCACCCACATGATTTAAACAGCAGAGTTACACGCAACAAACCGTTTATACGAGTAAACGAGAAAAATATATTGCAAATTCGGTACAGATGGCAAATTGTATGTTTGGTAGAAACATAAGCGTTTTTACCATCAAGTATTTCATTTTGCATGTGAAGATTTTTGGCGGCCATCATTTTTGTTTTATATATACATACATATCGTTGGTCTCATGTAGAAAGGCCCTAACTCGCTATTTTTTCGAAATTAGTTTTTTTTGCGATTCTAATGCATTTAACGCAAATACACCTCCTCACAGAAATGTATTGCAATAGTGTAAAAAATAACGCTTTTATAAGCAGTTGTACAAAAAAAGTTACATGTTGAATATTACAGTTTCTATTATGTTTTTACCTTCTCCTCTACAGTTTCAAATATGCGAGTTAGGGCCTTTCTACATGAGACCATCGATATGTACTTTCGGAGGTGATGTCGTAAGCTCAGCTGATTTTTTTAAATGAATTTTTTTTTCAGCTGTAATTTTTTCTGGTGACATCATCTTTAAAATAAATTTGCTTTTCCTTTGTTTTGATCAGCTGTTCGACGTTTGCGACGCTTTCAAAAGTAGAAAGTAAACAAACTTTTTGCTTTCAAGCCTTTACGCTTGCTACGCTTTTAAGTGTGTAACTTAAAACATACGACTACATTGATTCAACTTTTCTGACAGTTGTTTAGAACGCGAGAAATGCGTAAACGCTTGGTTTGGACTTTCAGCTATAAGTATTTCCAGGGCCATCAGCAAAAGTTACTTTCTTTTTTCATTAATTTTGAATAGACAATATTTTAAAATAATTTCATATTTGTTTTTTGACACTTAAAAACCAAAGCAAAATAAATCAATGGCCCCAGTCTTAGCACTTGTAAAACAAATAGATTTTGTTTAAGCCCTTATGACACTACATTTTTTGTTCATTGAATAGATATAGAATTGATAGAAAGAAACAGAAAATGTTAGAAAAAGCAAACTATAACAAATGTAAACAAAAAAGCCTTTTAGTTTTTTTATTAAATGTTGTCAACTTTTTGTTTATGAGAAACATAAAAACAAAACGAACAAAAAAACGGTTAATCGCCAAATTTGTTCATAAACCGCTGATTCAGCAACACTTTTAATATTTCAAGCTTGATATGTCAATTTTAAGTTGAACAATTTTACATTTTTTTTTTTTTTTTACATAACTTCATTTTTTATCGATAACTTAAGTAAAATGTTTGACAGTTTGCCATTTATCTTAATACTGCTGAACTCTTTGCATTTGGTAAATTTTTCTATTACATTATATTTGTACTGTTCACCAAAACTTGAACAATGCATTAAAAATGTAGTAGTTTTGATTTTCCAGACAAATATTTCGAAATGGGTGAATCGTGTTGCAAAACGCTCTTAATAAAAAAATGTTTGTCCAGACAAAATTTTTGTCTAAGGCAAAAATGAGGCAATCATGTGACTGCTGAAAATTTGATTGGAATAAAATTATTTTGCACAATATCAACACAATAAAAATTGAGGCAAATTGATGCATTTGAGCTTAACTATAGGCTAATTTTTTTTTGGTTTAAGTCGGTTTTAGAGACTTTTTCAAATCACTTCCAAAATTTTATCACTAATAGAGTTTTAAATTCTGATTATAATAAAAAAAATTTTGGCGGTCACGCCTATTTTCGAGTGGGCGGGAGCCAAAAACTGGAATATATTTAGCTATATCTTGAAAACTACATTTCTTTATTAGACGATATATTTATCAAATGATAGGTATTTTAAAGACCTTTACAACGATTTTGAGGTTTTCATCCGATATTTTTTTAAAAAATCTAAAAAAATCCGGGAAAAAGGTCTATTATGAGTAGGAATATATGTACATAAATTACAATATTTTAAATTCAAGAAATTTAGCTTTAATTTAAGGTATAATATGACCATGTAGGTAAAAATAATATCTGTACAGTCTGTACCATAAAGGAGAAAATCTTTTCACTCGTTCGTGTCTTTTTTAATTTTTCAGTACATGTAGTGCCTACAGACACATATTATATTTTAAATTAAAGCTTAATGTCTTTCACAATGGACCGTATTGGTCTCTGGGTGATGGTGTGGGGACAACCTCACACCAGCCTTCTAACCTTAATGTCTTGGTTATTTATATTAATAAACTAAAATAACACTTATATCGATTTTTTTTAATATTTTAGATATTCGACAAAATTGGAGTCAAAAAATATTCTTTTCAGATTTAAGCCATAGAAAATTGTTATTGCTTTTATCTCCTCTAAAAGCCCTATTTGATATTTTTTTTTTTTTTTGAGCAAAGTCACTAAAACCAACTTGTTCCTTTTTTGTTATTGTAGGTTTTTTTTTTGTTAATTTAAATAACAAATTTCACTTTTTTATTTCACTTGAGAAATTATTAAACAAAATTTCAAACATCTCAAATAATATTTAAAATGCAATTCACAATTTAACGCACTTAACATATAGTTTTATTTAAAATTTTAGGTTTTCTTAATAAATCATTTTTCAAAATTGAACCGGGGGTTTATTGAGTATTTCGGTGCGAAAGCAAACGTTTTTGATATACAATGTAATTCGAAACAAACGATTTTCTTTACGAAACAATTTTTCTTTTCTAAACAGTTCAAAACCATTTTCTCACAGTGACATTGGTTTCTTTAATAAAACTGTTAATTTTAGCTATTTTTTAATTCAAATAGAAAAAGAATATTTTATTTTTCACAAATATTTGAAAATTTTAAGCTTTTGAAATGAATTGTTAAACTTTAAACCAGTAAGATTATTTTCCACACATAATAAAAACTTGTTTTTTTTTTAATTATATTTAAAAATTTGTTATTAATTGCTTTTTAATATTACATATTAACTTTTACACAAGCTTATTAAACACAAAAACAATGTTATGCTGTTGCTGTTATAAACTTTTTTTGTATTAAATAATTACTTCACGTTTACTGAATTAAGTTACACATTTATTTAATTTATTTATTTAATAAAGTTTGGTTTTTATCATTATTTATTAAAGTTATTTTTTTTTATATTTTTATATTTGTTATTAAATTTTCATTTAAAATTAAAATAAAAAACACTTTGCTTAATTAACTCACATTAATTTAACATTATATTTCATTTTCACACAATAATTTTTTTTTTATTACAAAAATAATAATTAAAAAATTCTTAAATTTTCGTTTTAAAAATTTACCGCAAGCGTTTATCTTTGTAAGTTGTGTTCATGGTTTGAAAATTTATTTAAATCTGACAATTTGTAAAACGGAAATATATTAATTTTATGATTTTTTTCTGCTTCTTAATTATTTTGGTTTTTTATATTCTTCGTTTTTTTTTTTTTTTTTTTGACTCGATTTTTATTCTCCCGTTTCAGCTAAAACAGCACGTGCTGACTGGTGCTGCAAGAGTGTGTATTCAATTAAACGACCACAGCTAAAAATTTTTGATAAAAAAAAAAAATAAAATAATAAATTTAACAAAAACAATAACAACAACACTGAAACACACCCTTAAATGAAAAATCATTAAAACGCACACACAAGCATTAGAAACCGAATTTTAAAGAACCTTAAGCAGCAGCGGCAGCGGACTGACTAACTGGCTGGCTGCTCATACAAATGGTATGTGTATGACGACTGCCTGCCTGCCTGCCTGAATGAATGAATGAATGATCAATCGTTTGCTGATCACTTTAAAAGGGGGCTTTCACGAACAACCAAACAACGAAAGACCGAACAAACGAAAGAGTAATAAAATTTGATTTAACAAAGCGCCACTATAAATAAATAATTTCATTTTTTTTTTTATTTTAAACATAAAAATATAAAAATTGTTCCTTTTGTTGTTTTAATGTTGTTGTAGGTATGTAATTACAAATTTTTTTTTACCAGACATAAAAGTAAATATACAAAAGAAAAAGAAAAACAAGTAAGAAAGTATGGTCGTTTAAGCCCGACCATATAATACCCTACACCCGATATATGTGTAAAAATAGTTTTGCAGAAATGGGCTCTATTTGAAAGCAATCTATCAAAAACTTTGCGTATGATTTCTGTGCATATAAATACATAAATAATATTAATACTTTTGTATTAATATTAATGTCGGCTATTGAAAGCTTTTCATTTAACCTTCTCATTTCTAAAGTACACAACTTGTGTTTGCCCATTTTCGTAACTAAACCTTATTTAAATAATTGCAATTTAATCGATTGTTTAACAAATTACACTCACTTTGTCACTTATATTTAGAAAAGTTTAAAATTTGAAGGAAAAAAATGCGCGTTTCTAATTACATGGCCAGCAAAAAAAAACAGTTGTGAAAATAATAAATTTATATTTTTTTTTTATTTTAACTTAGAACTCAACGTGTTGGGCATCATTTACAGTGTAGGTCATTAAAGTAGCTACACAGCGATATTATTAAATCAAAGCATCGTTTCTAATTGTATGGCCAACACTGTATTATAAAATTAAGTGTCATGATTTCTGTATATATGAAACTTATTTGTGTTGAATTTTATTTGGATACCGACATTTTTAAGACAGTTATGATTTTTAAAGTGATTTTCGGATCTAAGCCTTATATGGGAGCTACGTGTAATTATGGACCGGTCATCATAAAATTATACAAGATTATTTGTATATATATAAAACACATTTCTGTTCAATATTATTTGGATACCGACATTTTTAAGACAGTTATGATTTTTAAAGTGATTATATGGGAGCTATGGTCAATTACACAGTACAACAGCCAATCTGGGGGGGGTGAGAAATTCCAAGTCAGGGTGATGGTACTAGGTCAGTATAGTAAAACCCTCAAAGGGTTTGGCGTTCGTATGTGTCAGTTTTTTTTTATGACCTATTAAATTTTTTCCTTATCTTGATGTTTTTTCGCTTAGTTGTAACTGAAAACTTTTGCATAATTGGCGATTTAAACGCAAGAATTTCTGATGAGCAAGCTCTTGACTCAGACTCTGTCAGACATTTACCGCACATAAGTGTAACTCGTAGTTCACAGGACAAAATGATAAACAGTGAAGGAAGAAAATTGTTAAAATTTATGGATAGCGTGGGTGGTATTGTTCTTAATGGCAGAACTATAAATGATGCTCAAGGTGACTTTAGCTTTCATGGTGCTAGAGGAAACTCAGTAATAGATTATGCTATTTGCTCCCATGGTATACTACAATATGTTAATGACTTTTATATCGATAATAAGCCTTATTCTGATCATATGCCTCTATGTATAAATATACGAGTGCCTGATCAGACAAGCAGTGCATGCAAACCCCTAGTTCAAAGATTGTACTGGTGTGATAAATTTGCCGATACATACGCAGAAAGATTTAATCTTGTTAATGCAAACGAGAACTTTCAAACAGATTCAGTGGATGTCTTATTATCAAACCTAATAAACAATATCAAACAAGCTTACAAAACAACTGCCAGAAATCCGTTTTCCTTTGAACCCAGACAAAAGTGGTTTGATTGGAAGTGCGCCCGCTTGCGGTCATGCATGAAACACAAACTTAAAATATACAGAAGAAACCATACAACTGAAAACAAAACTCGCTACAAAAATGCAAGAGCCAAGTACCTTATGGTTTGTAGAACTAAAAAACTCGACTGGTATAACAAAAACTTGGAGCTTCTTAACAGGGTGAAATGTTCTAGCGACTGGTGGAAACTGTCGAATCAATTAAAAACTTACACTTTGCAAACTTCTGGGAATCTAAGTGCTGATGATTTTTACTTTCATTTTAGAAAAATTCTGAAAAACAACGATGAATCAATTCAAATCAGCTGGGCTATGCCATATATTATCGACCCGTTACTAGATTCACCTATAGAATACTACGAATTAGCTACAGTGGTTAAAACACTAAAACGGAACAAAGCTCCTGGCCAAGACGGCATTAGTTATGAATTCTACAAATATGCTCCTGACCAGTTATTTCACAAGCTACTTAGTATATATAACAAAATCTTTCTACATGAGTCTGTACCTAAAAACTTTCGCAAATCTATCATTATACCGCTTTTCAAAAAGGGTGACACTAATATACCATCAAATTATCGAGGACTATCACTAATAGATGCCATATGTAAAATCTTTGCTACAATTATACTTAACCGACTATCTTTTTGGATCGATAATAATAACATTTTAAATGAATTCCAAGCTGGCTTCAGAAAACACTATTCAACTGTAGATAATTTATTCAATCTCTCCAACATCGTACATATCAACAAAGCCAATGGAAAAAATACTTTCGCATTTTTTGTGGATTTCTCATGCGCATTTGATACTATTCCACGTAACGGTCTCTTTTACAAACTGTCGTGCCTCGGGCTTTCTTCTAAGATAATTAGACTACTACAATGCTTATACGAAAACAACGAAAGTCAAATCTGGTACGGTAACTCTTTATCCAAATGTTTGCCTGTTGAGGTTGGTTTAAAACAGGGATGTATCCTTAGTCCAATTCTGTTTTCATTGTATATTAATGACTTAGTCGAAGAATTACCTGGGGGTATTCACGTGGCCGGAGTGAATATTAAAATCTTGGCTTACGCTGATGATATTGTAATCCTATCTGATTCTCCAAGCGGACTACAAGCTATGATCAATAAACTTCATAAATATTGTCTGACATGGTGCCTAAAAGTTAACCTTGAGAAGTCAAAAACACTTGTATTTCGCTCTGGCACTAGAATCTCCTCAAATCTGTCTTGGAAATATGGGGAAGAAAATATCGAGATAGTGAACTGCTACAAATACCTAGGTGTAGAAATCACATATAACATGTCTTTTAAAAAACATCTCTATAACAGACTATCGGCTTCAAAACTCGCTATTAACTCCACATGGTCCAAATACATAAATAACCCAGTAATTTCTAATAGTAACAAATTAAAAATATTTCAAGCTGCATCCAGGTCAATAATGTTATATGCTGCACAGGTTTGGGGCTTTAAGAAATACGAAGATGTTGAAAAACTACTCCGATTTTTCATAAAGAAAATGCTGCACCTGCCAAACTCTACTCCAAATTATATGTTACACATAGAAACTGGTTTAAATTCACTGTTTATCAGCTCCTTAAAATTACATTTCTGTTATATTAACAAAGTTTTAAAAATGAATCCACAAAGATTACCACGCATACTGGCTGAATATGTAATAAATAATAAATTGTACTGGTTCAAAGATTGGGAATCTTTAAAAGAACGCACTAACTTCATGCCTGTCGACACTATCCCGTTTATCAGCCAGAATTGGAAAAATGTACTCCAGCAACTAATGCTAAAGGAGAGGGAGGAGTTTTTGTCCGATGCATCTAATTCGCAATTCCACGACCTTTACCCGAAACTAAATTTTAATCGTATTCCAATTTTACTAGAAAACTTTAACGCCCGGATGACTGGAATTATAATAAAAGCCAGAGGTGGTTTACTAGACTTAAATGCAAGAGCATTTAAAAACAACACGGTTGGTATATGTACAATATGTAACTCGGATGAACCTGAAAACGTCAAACACTTCATCGGTGTATGCCCTATATTCAACACATACAGGATGGAATATTTTGGTAAAAGTCAGCTTAATGTAAATGAGGTCATCAGCATACTAAACGGCTTAAATTATTGCAAACTATATAAATACCTGGAAGTTTGCTTAACATATAGGAAATTGTTGTTAAATGAATTTAATAACTAGAAATATTTTTATTCTAATACTTTACTTTGTCATGCCTTCCAAAATAAATAAAAATGTACCATAATCATATACTTATTACAGCCAATATAATAGTAATGTGCTAATCTGGCATACAACATTTAGTTACGCCATATATAGATAAAATAACTTAAATATACTATTAAGAACTTTAAATGTACAAATAATTTTATATCTATTAATAAATAATAATAAAATAATAAATAGTACCATCACCCTGACTTGGAATTTCTCACCCCCCAGACAATAATCCCAAAAATGTTCCACAGTGTTATAGATCGATCTGCACAACATTTGTAGATGTTATTATGATGCTTCATGTATAACTTATTTGTGGTGAAACTTATTTAGATACGTTTATAAATCAAACATTTATGATCGATACAGTCATATTTCGGGAACACATTTATTTGTATGGGGGCTAGGTGAAATAATATGCCGATTTCAACCAATTTCAATTCAAATTGTTCTTGGACAGAAAAAATATTATGTACCAAATTTGAGCGAAATATTTTCAAAATTGCGAACTGTAGTTTGCGCACAAGAATTAAATATACAGCCAGCCAGACGGACGGACGGACACCGTTAAATTGAATCAGAAACTGATTCTAAGTCGATCGGTATACTTAAGGGCAGGTGTTGGACTTATATTTATGGGCGTTTTTAACATCAGCACAAATCCAATATACACTCACAACTATGGTGGTGTAGGGTATAAAAAGTTCACTGAACTCTTTTTCCTTAACAACCCAATTTCCTTAAATATGTATGTATGTATGTATGTATGTACATTAGACGCATCGATACATTTGATTTTTAATTGAACAATTTATACGTACCAATTAAACAAATGAGCGGGCGCTAATATATAATATAGAGATTTTAGGCTCTCGAGCACTAGTAAAACTGTTTCAGTCTAGAAAAAAAAACGAACCATCAGCGAGAGTGAGTTTTAGTTTTAGTAGCTCTTGAAGCGCAATACACTAATGTATTGTAAACAAATTAACCATGAGAATTCTTAATGAAAAAAAAACCTAAAATAAAGTTGTATACAAATTGCCCCTGAATGGCAGCAAACAAACGTACACATTTGTAATACAAAAAAAAAAGAACAAAAGCTAAACAAAAAAACTGAAAATCTTATAAGTCGCAGTATGGCAGTGCACTACTTTTGAAACTGAAAACTGTAAGAGAAAAAAAGAAACTAAACTAAATAAAAATAAAATCAATCTCAGCATTTTATACTCGTACATGTAAAAACCAAATAAAATACAAAAAAAAAAAAAGGTTTTATGCAGATCATGACTATTCGTTTCGTTTTCTTAAACAAATTTAAATTAGCGCTCGATTAGCACCAATATGACGAGTTTATTATATTTTTTTTTTTTTGCACACACAACTACATACACTCATACTCAAATTCTTAACAAAATATCTATTTTCTGCATTAATCTAAGGTTGATATTTTGTAAAAAGTATTACACAGCTGACTTCTAAGGGTAACTTTGCGTCGTCTGTTAAAAGCTTTGCAAGAGCCTCCCTCTGCTACCTTTTTCACAAAGACTTTAAATTAATCTGTTCGAATGCCAGCAAGATAAAAACTGCACATTGTCCAAAGTACTTAAATACCGGTTCAAATGGCTAATTTGGATAATTTCGATAATAGTATTTTAGCGATAACAATAATTTAGCTTATTTTTGTAACGGTAATTGCGGCCAGACTTAATTTATTAATAAAATTAAACTTGACACAGCTGGCCTTTATTCCACAAACAATTTATTAACTTGTCACTTCGCACTTATCAAATTGCATTTTTTTGCAAAGAGATAAGTGTATATTCTTTGCAAATCTTTGCAAAGAGAACCACAGATGAAGACAATAGTGACGAAGAGCAAGAACTAGATATATACACAGATCCACAACCCTCTACTTCTTCAAACAATAAAAACTGACAGTGATAGTAATGTAGATCCAAAATGATATAATAGATATAATAAGTTATAATTCATTTTAATAAAACATTTTTTGTGATAGAAAATAGGTAATTCCAATAAAAACTAATTTTTTCCATGAAAACAGTATTTTTTTTTTTAAAGAAACGTACTGGCAATAACAAAATGTACTTTGCAAAATCATTATAATTATATTTTAAACTAAATCCAACAACAAAAATTGATTATTCAGTCTCAAGAAAGCATATGCACCGTTTTTTCTATGAAAGTCTACAAATAATAACGCAAATTGTGTGACAGCGCCACCTAGCGTTAGTTTTAGGTAAAACATAATATCAAAAATGGATTCCCCGACCCCATAAACATAAATATATCACATTTATCCCGGATAGTAAAAATATATACCCATTATTTGATCAAAATTGTAATGAGTTTTTCTCGTTAGCCAGGGTTCCAAAATCACAAATTTCAAATGCTTGTAAAAAAAATTCTAGCACTGAACCAAAAAAATCCCTTGGAGGTTTTGTTATGGACAATGTCAGCTATCATTTGTATTTGGTATCATCCCATTCGGATTCCAAAAGTTTTATTTTGTGTCACAGTGTTATTATTGTTTGCTTGTTTTTCCTTTTAAATGACACCAATTTCTTTCTTAAGTTCCTGTGAGTTTTCTTTTTATGGAGCTTTGAAAACAAACAAAAATTCACTGCATAAAATAAGCTGTGTGTCACTGTTTATAAGACTGCATTTTGAAATGATCATAATCTGAGAACAAGATGTTTGAGATCCACAATTGCTACAATCATTTATGCAATACTGCAATCATGTAAACCGTTACTTTAACATATTATGGTTGCCTCAGTTATGTAAATAATTGTTGTGATCATAATATTTAAAAAAAAAAACTTTATCAAGTGGAAATTATCACGTAAAACTATATTTTTCTTTTCTCTGTGTGAGTATTCAAATTAGAAAATTAAGTCCTCCTATATGAATTGATAATTTGTTACAATGAAATCAGAAATTTACCCAATCCATGACTTGTGTTATGTGTTTTATATACAAATTTCGCTCCTCTCATTTAATGTTTATTTAGTAAATCATGATTCCTTTAAAAGTATTTTTCAAGTCACTTCAAATCAAGTGGTTTGAACAGTAGTCTTGCCAGCCATTGAAGTATGAACTACTTACTGTAAACTAACATTTTGCTATGAGAGCACAATTTCGTAATAAAACACTCAAAGATATTGTACGAGTATTGTAAGTATTTAAGAAATCCAATTAGAAAAACTACACTTTATTTTTTGAGTGTATTCAACTTACAAATGCCAAAAGTATTTACATACTTACATTCATACATATGTATTTGTTTATTTTATAGTTCTTTACATTTTTTGTTTTATTCGTTCTTTATTTATTATTTGTTTCAATCAGGCTTTTGTTGATGCATTTGTATACAAACAAATATATTTTTTTTTAATTTTTTTTTTTGAGTTTTTTTTGGATTAAAATGCAGTGGTAGGAAAGAATTTGTTGTTGTTTAAATTCTTTTACAGGAAAAAAGGCCACACGCAATCATATTTTGTAAGTTTTTTTTTTTTGTTTTTGTTTTGTTGATTCTGATACAACAAACAACAACTACAAAAAAGTCATTCCCCTAAAGATTGTTTTTGCCAAGATACCCAGGGAGGGATTCGGTATTAATGATTGCAAATGGAATGTTTGAGAATAATTTAGCATGGGGACACGGTAGGGCAGCGTGTAGGTAAAAATAATAAATACTCGTAAGCAAAATAAAAGGAAACGTAAATTTTAATCCTGTAATATATGTTTCACATTGTACAATAAAAAACCAAAATACTTATTTATACATTTTGTGGATGAGAACTCCAGTGTTGACGTTGTTTAAACACACTACAACATTCTTGTTGTATTTCGAAAAAAAAAAAACTAAATTGCAAGACATTGAGAAACTCTCAAATACCAAAAATTATGCAGTCTGTTGTGTCTGTATTAAGGCAGTCAGGCCAATATATTTCTACGTGTAAACCAAGCAGCCAGTCAGCCAGTCACACACACACACACATTTCAGCACTCGTAGAGAATTATAGTTTAGAGTGAACCAGGTGTGGTTAGTTAAATTAAACATTCCTTTTCAGTTTGAAATTCTTGTTTGAATGGAAGTATTATAAATTTAATTGCAGCAGCGTGGAGGGATATACGTTTTTTAAACATGTAATTACAACAAAAACATTAGACAACGTACAACACTTAGAAATACATACATTCTAACAGATACTAAAATTTGTAAACGGAAGTCAACTTTAAACTTTCAACACTAATACATATAAACAAATAATAGCACAGACCGTAAATAATTCTTTTATATTTAGACAAAAAAAAGGTTTCACTTTGAAATGAAACTTATAATTTTTAGGCCTCCTTTCCTTTAATAGAAAGCATCTTTCGGTTACCAGCCATAATTCAACCCCTGTCAACGTTAATAAACTTATGTTTCATTATCGATTGTCAATTTCAAATAAAGCAATTTGCCATTAAAATAAAACAATTAAAATAAAAATCGCACACGTATGTACGAGTGAGTAGGTACGAGTTCATTCATTCCAACAAAATTTTGTAAATTTTCTTTTACAATTCTGACCTACTTACATATTAAATGTTTGTGTGAGTGTACACAAACTATGGTTTGGTGGTCAAATATGACCAATGAACCGCAATCATATAGATGTTTATCTTATGAAACAAAACCTCAAACTAATGTGCAAATGTGTGTAAACAATCATCAAAAATATTCTTCTGTAGATTTTATCCCTTTTCATTTTCATACATACATACATACAGTGGGAAGCAAAAATGTCGGTATGTTTTGCATTACGGAAGTAAGGTAATGAAAATAAATGTATATATATACCCTACACCACCATAGTAAGGACGGCATATTGGATTTGTGCAGATGTTTGTAACGCCCAGAAATATTGGTCCAACACCCACCTTAAAGTATACCGAACGACTCAGATATTTTTTCGGCCCAAGGACGGATGGGATTAAAACTGGTCCATAATTTCATCTGGCCACAAATTAGGGCCCGAAATTAAGGTTTACCGATCATAAATGTTTGAATTATGCAAGTATCCAAGCAAACAAATAAGTGGTAAATGAAGCCAAATCACATCTACAATTTTTGTGCAGATCGGTCCGTAATTAGTCGTAGCTCCCATATAATGCCCATTTCCGAAAATCACTTTAATGAGCATAACTCTTTCAAGAATGTTCGTATCCAAATAATATTTAACACAAATATATTTCATATACTATATATTTCCATAATTAGTCGAAACTCCCATATAAAAACCTATCCGTAAAGCTAGATTTACACGAGTGAAATTTTCTTCAAAATTTCTCTTCAAAATGCTTTAAACTCGTGTAAACAGCAAAATTTCTTCAAAATTTATTGAACAAAACTTTTGAAGATTTTATTGATGCCGTGTAAATGAGCATCAAAATCGCATCTGGCAATATTGATAATAATAAATAATTTGACAGCATGTTCATTCTTTTCATTCAAAACCATATCAATACATATAGATGTGCTGTTGCTATAATATTGATGTGTTTTCCATCTAATGCCCCGATTGAACTGGGAAAATTCCACATTTTATATATACTTTGGGGAAATACTCCTCCATTCCTCTTCTGTTGCTGGCATCTGTACCAATAGATGTTATTTTTGATATGTTTTTTTATTTAATAAATTAGGTTTTACCTTTACCTTATAATGCAGCGCAGACTTCAGGCACAATATTGCATATCGATGATCTTGATCTTTTAAACAAGAACATCAGACTTGGGTAACTGTCCCCAGTCGCTAAAAATCTCAAACTAATTGCCAGGCGTTTTCCGGGGCAAAAAGATTCCCGCATATTAGTATTAGGGGTGACGAGATTAAGCAAATAATCAAAATCGTCTGGTGGCATTCGCTCCCTAAAAGAGACATAGCTTCCAAAAGAAAAGGTCACGTATGTTAAGACTTCAAAATACCTTCAATCGTGTAAATCTAGCTTAATTCACTTTAACCTTCAAAAATCTTTTAAAAGTATTTATATCGAGATAAAGTTTAACACAATAATTCACAGACATCATGACACCAAATTTTTGGATAATAGGTTATATCTCCCATATAACGCCCATTTCTGAAAAACTGTTTATATTGGGTGTAGGGTATTATATGGTCGGGCTTGACCGACTATACTTTCTTACTTGTTTTATATATATTTTCTTTATTTATTTTAATTATTTGATTATTCTAAATTATAAAGCATATAAATTGATTCAAAAAAATTAAAAAAAAACAAAAGAAATTCATTATTCGGACACTTTTGCACAGTACAAGAAATAAACACTATCACGATATTGTTCTGTTAAAATGTAATTGGTATTTGTTGCGATCGCGTTATCAAGCTTTTATTGCTCTATTTGTGCATTATTGTTTGATCTGTAAAGTGATTAACTTGATTTTTAAATAACAAATTAAAAGATCTTCAAACATGTTAAAAACCCCAACTGATATTGAAAACAATGTGATAAATTTGTTGCAAAATAATTATTCATGCCATAAAATTGCTGAAAAATTAAATTTAAGTAAATCCACGTTAAATGATATAAAAAAACGTCGTAATATAGTTTGCAATAATAATCAAGGGGGTCGACCAAGACTGCTACATAATAAGGACATCAAGACCTTATTATAAATGCTGCAAAAAGTATTGGTAAGGATGTCAGTTCCTGGACGTTTAGACGCTAATGAAATAGAATTGCCAGTGTGAAAAAGAAAAAACCAGGGGGGTTACACTCTATTGCGATGCGAAAGCAAATGCGATGCGGTAATCATACAAATTGTACGCTTATCGCATCGCATTTGCTTTCGCATCGAAATAGAGAGTAACCCCACAGCACTTTCCGATAGAAATGTGAAAAAACACCTTCATTTCTGTAAAACGCACAAAAATTGGACAGTAGATGACTGGAAACGGGTTATTTGGAGCGACGAAACGAAAGTCAACCGATACCAGTCTGATGGAAAAGAATACTATTGGCATAGGCCGCATGAGCGCAACCAAAAGGTTCCTTTCTTAATGCAAAACATCCGGACAGTTTTGCTTGCCACTGTACATATCTATACATATGGATATATTTGGCACTTCTAGAGTTTCCAAACAGGCAATGGTGTTTATACAATAATATAAATGAATTTAGGAAAACAGCTGTCAGGCCTTTTATTTGGTAAGTGTTGTAGGTGTGCATGTGTTTTTCTATGACCATTGGACACGTTTAACACGGATGAATGCATGATGAATGATTGTTGTATGAAGGTTTACATAAGCTGTATTTAATGAAAGGGTCTAACACATGAGTTGGCAGTTATTTCATTTTATATAAAATATGTATCCTTTTTCGCTTTTACATTTATTTATATATATTAAGGATTTTTAATCGACAATCTCTTAAAAATATACACAAATACAGATATTTGTATTGTTAAATATGTAGGTATGTATTTGAATAAAGATGCAAAGTAAACATTTCTCATTTTAGATTATTTCGGATGAAAATCGATCGTTAACTTAACATGGGTTTTATTTCCTTTGTTTTATTTATAAATCTAAATAATGTATTTGTATGTACTGCATTCTAAAAACTCAGTAGTTGCAATTAATACGTACGTGGGAGGTTCGGAAAGTTCATATCCTAGTACAGAAAAAGAATAGTTAGTTTTTCAAAAACATTTTTATTTTTCAAATATAATCTTCTGAAACTTTAATACACTTAGTTTAACGCTTATCTCTCAATTCTATCTCTTGAATAAAATAGTCTTACTCAAGGCCGTCAAAATAGTGGTTTACAACTGTAATTGCAGCTTCTTTTGAAAAAAAAAAAAAACGCTTGTCAGCTAGGATTTGTTTTTAGATTTGGGAACAAGTAAAATTCACTGAAAGCTAAATCATGAGCATAAGGTGGGTAGTCAAGCTACTCGTACTTATATTCGTTGATTTTTGCCATTGTTAAAACACTCTTGTCGAATTTTTACATTTAATTGATTCAAAATGTTGCAATAGTACACTGAATTTATTGTTTTACCCTTTTGCAAATAGTCAATCAATAAAATACCTTTGAAATCCCAAAAAACCGTTGCCATAATCTTACCAGCCGATTAAATTGTTTTTACCTTCTTTGGGTCACTTCCTCCAGCTTCAGTCTATTGCTTGGATTGTTCTTTTGTCTCTGGAGTATGGTGGTGGATCCATGTCTCATCCACAATTATGAAACGACGCGTAAATCCATTTTATTTTTCATAAAACGATTCAAACAAGCTTGAGAATTTTCATTCTTATGCGTTTTTAACATGTTGCAGAAAGATTTTTCATCTGCAGTTCTACATGCAAAATTAAATGGACTCGATCATATGAGATGCCCATGATATTGACTATTTCACGCACTTTTATTCCTCGATCATTTAATACCATAGCATGCACTTTGGCTACAATTTCTGTTGTTGTTGCTGTTTTTGCACGTCCACTAATTGGACGTCATCCTCAATGCGTGTACGACCACGTGTAAATTCAGCAACCCCATTTTTTACTGTTCCGTATGAAGGAGCAATTTCACGTAACACATTCACCATATCACTCTGAATTTCTTGTCCCGATAAACATTTTTTATTTATATATTTAATGACACCACGATTTTCTAATTTTTCCAATGTAAAAAAAATCATGAATGGGTATTTTTTGAACACCTGTTTCTATATGAAGGAGTTGGCACATTTAAGTTTTTTCTGTTTATAGCACGCTTTCTGTTCTAGGCTAAGAAGTTTTCGAACCGCCCTCATATATAATTATTAATACCTTCTAATGTAGAGCAAAGAAAAGGTTTTGCAATACTTTGCAAATGTTTGGTTATTTTTAGTATTTTCAAAAGTGCCTTGAAGTATTCTACTGTTTTGTGTGTATAAATATGCACACACTGCAATGTGGTACAAAAAATATGAATTATGGAAACAAGTTCTTGGAATATTCTCGATTTAAATGTAATTTTGAAAATGAAATATTACAAAACAAAGTAAGGTCTCTTGAAATATAAACGATATTTATTAAAGACAACTTGCGTTTATTTAAATTTTAATGAAAAACATTTATTTCTTTTAACAGTTTTCACCAATAGCGGAATTTTCAACGAGAACTTTGTTGAACTTTGTTGTTATGGAAAAATGATGGGTCTATTTGGTTAATAAGGTTGCGGATGTTGAGTTCTGCTTACCGCCCCACAAAAAAGAATTCAGTGGTATTTAATCGCCTGATCGAGCTGCCTATTAACAGCTGAATTGCGTATAATTCTGCGATCGGCAATTTAAAACACATTCTAGAAAAATGGTGGGTCTAATGTGTTGATAACGTCATGGATTTTGAGTTTTAAGAATGCAAGCGATTTGATTATCTGTAAATAGAATCTATTCTGATCATAGCCCCACAGAAAATAATTCAGTAGTCTTAAATCGGGCGGCCAATTAACAGCTGAATTTCGTGTAATACTGCGATCGGCAAATTTTGTTTGCAATAAATTAATTGTTTTGGTAACTGTGTGACATGTGGCACCATCTTTTTTAAACCATATGTCAGCGATATACATATCATCAATAATAGACCAACATTTAGTTGCTAACATCTTTCGAGAACATGTTCCGTGGTCACATTTCTAGCCGTATTTTAGAAAAAAGACATAGTGCTCTATACAGCGACAGGTTCAGCATACAAAGGCTTCACAGCAATTGCTTTTAGATTTTCAGAAGCCCAAATTTAGCTTGTTGATAAATTCAACCATATGAAAATCAGCTTCACAAATTTTACGATACGTAGCAATTTTCATAATTATCGTTTTTATATTTTAATGCAATTTTCAACTCAAATTGAAATCTTTATAATAATTGTCATAGTAGAGGCCTTGTCAGCAAGTAAAATGTCAAGGCTTTCATGTTATTAGAATATGCGCCGGTTTGAAAACAAAGTTCTTGTTGAGAACCCCTTTATTATCATTTGGTCATTTGATGTAGAGTGCGGTTATTATTATTAATTTCACAAGTGCCTAGAAGTATGCAATGGATTTGTGTGCTTACACATCATCTTTATTGCAATATGATAAAAAAAAATAAATCCTTGGAATATTCTCGAAAAAAATTTGAAATTTAAATTTTTTTTAAATATTGTTTACTAAAAAATATGTTTGAATACATAAAATATGATGCTATAAAGAAAATATTCTAAATGCAATTTTTGTTGGGTAAAAAGAGGAGTTTTTCTGAAAAAAAAAGAGTTTTTTGTTCACCTTTTTTAACTGCATTAGAACAATTACTGGTACAATTGCCGATATTTTAGAACTATCATAAATATCTTAAGTTATTTAGGGATGGTTGTATCAGCACAGTGGGCATGGCATCACATAACAGTTTTCTTACATTTAAAAATTATAATTTTTGGCCTTTCATTTTTACACTATTGCATATTTTACAATGCATTTATTAGTCAGTTCGTTGATCTTAATTTTCCTATATTTTTTTTTATTATATGTACATAATTTTAATTAATTAAAAATAATTAATCATCAAAAAGTACTTGTACGTTTGTTGTATTTAAATATAAAGAAATGACATCATTATTTATTTGCATTAGAAATGTTAAAGGCCGCTAAAGAAATAATTTGAAATTGGTCACACAAGTACCGTTAGAACGTGATTTAAATACAATATTTAACAATTTCATTAATTTTGCCAAAATTTTACTTAAGAAACAATAAAATAAATCATAACAATAATTAAAATGTATTCATGTGAAGCCTTTTATGGTCTTGGCAACCAAATTGATTTGAATGTATTATGTTTGCCGTTTTGGAAATAGTTATACATATGTACATGCTTATGCATATAATTTGCTAAATACTCAACTATTTTTAAAGACTTAAGACAATTATAGTGATACACAATATTTTAGCTGTTTATTAAACAGTCTTGTTCAGAAAAAATTAAAGTAGACTTCAAATGTACTTTAAGAAAATTTTGTCTAAAAGCACACTTCAAACCTACTTTATTTTTTCTGAATACGGCACATAATTTCTAACAAATTTCTAGGTTTAAACGCTAATTTTCGTTTAATATGTTTAACACATGTCAGTCTTTTGCTAGTTTTGCAAATCAATTATTTTTTAGAATTTTTTTTTTGTTGGGGGGTGGGAACTAAAGGGTGTCCCAACTAGAACGTAATTTTTAAAGTTGGCGCCATTCGAAATGTCATTGTTTGACATTTGATCAATTTTTATTGTTTGCTAGTAAAAGGTACGAGGTTAGTAAAAATGGAGCGCTACACGAATGAAAAACGCATTCTCATTGTGAAATTGTTTTACCAAAATAGTGAAAGTTTTAAGGCTACAGTTTGCAAATTGCGATCAATTTGGGGCCACAATAATGCTCCAAAAGAGTCAACTGTAAAAATATTAATGGATAAATTTGCCGAAACTGAGTCTGTTAGTGATGTAAAGACAACAACGCGACTTCGACCAGGTCGATCGACCGACAATGTCGCAGCTGTACGTAATGATATCGCTCAAACTCCATCCACCTCAATTCGACACCGAGCTCAGCAATTTGCACCTTTATGCATACAAAGTACAAGTGACTCAGGAACTGAAGCCAGCTGACCACGGACAGCGAAGGGAGTTCGTTAATTGGGCATTGGAGAGACAACATGAAAATGCTGATTTTGCCGATAAAATCGTCTTCATTGACGACGCCCTTTTCCATCTTGATGGCTTCGTCAATAGGCAGAATTGTCGCATTTGGGATGAGGAAAATCCTCGAGTGATTCATGTGAATGTTGTGGGCATGTGGTTTCAACAAGACGGCGCCACATGTCATACAGCCAGAGAAACAATTCAATTGCTGCATCAGTCATTTCCCGGTCGTGCTATTTCGCGTTTTGGAGACCAAAATTGGCCGCCTAGATAGTGCGATTTAACACCTTTGGGGTTTACGCGAATAAGCCGACGACGACTCAAGCCTTAAAAGAGGAAATTGGACGCTGCATTAATGAAATACCGCAGCATTTATGCAAAAAGGTCATTGAAAATTTCATTAAAAGATCGCCTGTGTGCCAGCAAAGCCGCGGCGGTCATCTGCACGATATCTTGTTGCATACATAACCTTATTCTGTCTACTTTACGATATAATAAAGTTTCAAGATTTTTTTTGTTAAATATCTGTGTTTTATTTCAAATTTAAAAATTGCGTTCTAGTTGGGACACCCTTTAGAAAATAGAATTATGTTTAAAAATCATCAAAATAAGCTTTAGCAAATAATGGGCAGAGATCACAGCTTGCTGGATAGAAACATCAATTGTTACTTACTAGCATTGATTGAGATACACACTTTAATGAAGTGTCAACACTTTTGGTTACGAATATGTTTGGGGAAAAAAATAAAGCAAATAAACAGTGAATTGAATTGAATAAATATCACTATGATCACAAGGTTTATTAAATAGACACTCAGACAAACAGACACTTCTTCCATTAACAATGCACAAAATAAATAAATTTGTTTATAAAACAACAATACTAAAACAACAATGGCCACCAACACATGGTAGCTGTTGACGGCCCAGTCGGTCACATTTACTAAAAGTGTCATTTACTTACTTAGTTAGTTATTTATTTCTTTTTTAATTTATTTGCTTCCCATGAGATCATATCTACATTGTGTATCATGTTGAATTAGATAAATTTTGCCACCCCAAATTTATTTTCTTTCGTTTTCAAATCAACACCAGTTAAGTAATATTTTATCTATACTTTACTCTATATATGTATCATTTCATGGCTTGCGTTTTTATTTTCTTATTTATTTAATTATTTCTCTGCTGTATTTTGGCATTCATAATGATAATAATAAAAATTGAAAGACGCTGGGGTATTGTTTTGAGGTTTCCCATGACAAATTGCTTGCTTAGTTCGTTGGCTGGCTGACTAAGATTTGTTAAAAAAAAAAGATCACATCTAATTGTCAATTGACACGCCTTAAATTTTATTTGGTTTAGAAATTTATTTGCTTTAGTAATGGTAGTTTAAAATTATTTAAATCTGGTTCGTATAAAATGTGTAGCTGTTTAGGGTTAAACTAAAGTAAATATATACACAAGTAAAGCAAAACATTAGAAGTTCTCATTGGGCCAAATGTACCTTAGTACCTGGTTCCTATTTGGGTGATAATAATTTTACGTTTTAAAAACATAACAGACAAAATTGACCTTTATTTTTTTTTTAATAAAACGAAACCCAAACATTTAGTTTGAATTTGAGAAAAATTAAATTTTTCAACAATTTGAAGAACAACGAAAGTAAAGCTAGATTTACACGATTGAAATTTTCTTTAAAATTGCTCTTCAAAATGCTTCAAACTCGTGTAAACAGCAAAATTTCTTCAAAATTTATTAATTTAATAGTTATTAATAGTTATTAAATAAAAAAATTTTAAAGAATTTTGCAAAATTTCTTCAAATTTCTTATAGCCATTATATCTGGGGGTGTTGCTCTCTATTGCGATGTGAAAGCAATCCCCTCCCCCTGGAGTGTTATTAAATGTTTTCAAAGGTGCTCAATCTTAGTCAAAATGGAATTTCAGAGGAATAGAACTTTAGAAGATGAAAAGGTATGAAAAAACTGCTACTACCAGCAGAAAGCTGAAAGTGTCCTATTTAACCCCATGTATACTTTTGCACCTGCCTGGATCCGTCTGTAGAACACTTTTTTCATTTTAATGAAGTTACTCAAGTTATTTTACCTGTTCATAAGACCCAAAGTATGCGTACACCATGCCTCATGTAAGTTTTGATAGGTATTTCATATTACAATATATGTATATAATTATCAACATTTTTAAGATTCAGAATGAATTTCTTAAATATGGGTTAATTATATGTAGAAGGATCAGGCAATACGAACGATGGGAATACATCAAGAAGGTACTTTTCTGATCCCGAAAATCATCTGAAAAAAACAGGTGTTGATATAAATCTAATTTGCAATAAACAAATTGATGCTAAACAAGTCAGAGTGCAATATTCGACTGTGCCGTATCTTAAATACCCTCCACCCTGGCGATAGTTTTACAACAACCACAGGTAAATGTTTAGACTGTCAAAATTTGCCTGTTGTCTTGGTAACTTTTACGAAGCCACTGTATTAATACACTTTGTTTGATAGTTTTTTTTTGATGAAATTTTCAGAGGTTGTCTCGGATTTTTGCTCATATCTCCGTTATTTATGGACGGATTTTGCTGATTTTAAATAGCAAACTTCTCGAAAGCATGTCTGACAAAATTATTGAAGATTTGGATCCCGAAGTTATCTGTGGA
Source organism: Bellardia pandia (assembly GCA_916048285.2). Taxonomy (NCBI): domain Eukaryota; kingdom Metazoa; phylum Arthropoda; class Insecta; order Diptera; family Calliphoridae; genus Bellardia; species Bellardia pandia. The sequence goes on from OU696533.1 coordinate 13,850,620, forward strand.
CTTCAGAAAATTGCTTTCAACACACAGACAAACGGGCATGGCTTAATAGACTCCGCTATCTATAAGGATCCAGAATATATATACTTTATAGGGTCGGAAAATTATATTGTAGAAATTCTTATGAAGGGAAAGGGTATAAAAATATGTTGATTATGCCAATTATGCACGAACATATACTATCAAATATCATTGGAGAAAAATGTCTGCAACAGTTCGTAAAATTCTTTATCATAGAAAGGATGTAATTAAGCATTATTTAGTAACACTTGGAGATCTATCAGATAAAGCTCAGGAAAAAAGGAATTAAGATTACATTTTATAGAGTGCACAATAAGAAAAAGAAAAATACCACGAAATTTACCAAATGAATATCTATTTAATTGACAATGGCAAATAGAACACCAGGACTTAGATGAAGAAGCGAATTGGCTGCTAGAGGACAGAAATATATACATATACAGAACTAAATATGGAATATTTCCAGGCATTTTTTTCAACCGAATGAATAATAATTGTAATTTTCTTTTATTGTTATTTAAGTAAAAAATTAAAATTTGTTGTCCTTATTGTTATTGAAATTAAAAAAAAGAATATAAACAATAAAAACCCGGTTCTAATCGAACTTATTTTTCTTATATAATTAACAAACACAAACTGCGAAGCTTTTGGCTTATCTGCAAAAAACACCCAGAGTCTGTGGTGGGAATCGAACCCGCAACCCTCTGACTGATAGTCTAGCACACTATCGCCTAGTCTATCTATTGCAGAATTGATATAGTGGTTACCTGTTTACAAAATTATCCTGGGTATTATGAAAATATTTTTTTTATCTTCATGTGCATTTTTTACATTTTACATTTAAAATGAAAAAAAAAACTAGGATTTGATTTAAACGAAAGCACTCTTTAAAATTAGAGTTTTGCAGTCTCGAAAAATTAATGGCGTCTCTATAATTTCTTGTTATAACCTCGTCTTCACTAACGTCGAACAAAAACTTATATCTTAACATTTTGAAGACTTTACTAGTTTTTACTTTGCAAATTTTTGACAAACTTTGCAAATATAAAACCTAAAATTTTTGTGGAACGAAACAGCAAAATCTTTGCAAATTGATTTTTTCAATATTAACTTTGTACTTTGCACAGGAGAACATACATGGAACAAAAATTGCAAAGAGAATATAAAAATTTCAAAAACTTTGCCAATTACACTTATCAATTTCAACATATCAAATTGTATAGTTCTGGGCAACATAAAGTTTTGCAAATTGACGAAAAATTGCATAAGTGCAAAGTGAAATGTTAATAAGCTGTTTTGTGGAATAGTTTGCAGGTCTTTTAAATGAATGCTCATTAATCAGCAAAGGCGTGGAATTTCCGAATTTTTGCAAAAAAAAAAGAAGAAAAACTTAAATTACAAACTAATTTTTAACAAACACATTTGCATTTAAATTATTTTAATTACACCAAATGTGGCAGTATGTCATTGGTGTCAAAAATGGGTTCAATTCAATTTCGTGTATAGGAAAAACATACATACAAACATATTAAGTTTTAAGTATTTCTATTTCATTTCTAACAAATTACGTTTTATTTATGGTTCAATTAATTAAACACAATTATTTTTCCTGCTGAGTTTATTATAATTTATGTCTATTTAAATACACATGAATATTTTAAAGTTAAAGAAAAGAAAAAATAATAATAAAGCTAAACTTGCAATTATATACACTAGCATACAAAAGTAAGCTTACAGTGTAGCAAGCAATGAGCAGCAATTACAAATATTGCCCATAACTACACACACTTGCATGTTAATGTACAGCAATATTTAGATACTATTGGTGGAACGTGATTATAATTATTTGGCATGGCATGTCTTTCTTTTCGATTTCTTGAAATATAAACCAAAAAAAAAAAAAGCAGAAGAATTATAATACATGGTTTGTGATGGTGATTAACAAGAACGTGTGCGTGCTTGGTTTTTAAAAGGAGAGTGAGTGTTGACAGACGGAAATCTTGGGAAATTTGTCCCCGTTTACTAAAAATTTTGTATCTAAATTGTATAGCTAGTTATTTGCTCGTCTAACAGGCATAATAACAGCCATAAACGAAAGAAAGAAACCAATTTTTAGAAGACTATATTGTGTTTAAGGTGCGTTTTCTACATTTTGTGATTTCTAGCTTGTTAGTTTTTTTATTTTATTTTTTTCCTTATTTGTAAATTATTGTTAACATGTACTTGATTAATTATTAAGATAGTTAATTTCTCATTGTTTAATAATGAATTAATTAATAAAAAAAATACTTAAAAAAACTATTTAACTTTACAAAATAAAGTCTATTGTTTAAGTTTAGCATTGTACTCAGACTTTTATCACAAGTACAAGTACAATTCAATTCATTTATTTATTAGCGTTTATATTGTTTATAACGCTTAAATCACGTACCAGCAATAAACGTTAAACATAAAAATTCTTTGTAAAAAAACAAAACTATTTTTATCATTATTACAAATTTATGTTTGTAATTTATGAAAAATAAAATTAACCAGCAGAGCAGCACAAAAATATGACTAAATGTGTGTGTTGAAATTTTTTTGTACAAAAATATCTTTATGTCTTGATTAAAAACAAATTAAACATATTAAATATTTTTTGTATTTCGTAACATTGGAAAAGGGGTGCGAGTGTCAACTGAATGTGTCATGCAGTCAGATTGCTCAGCTCAGACTTGTAAATATTCAGCTGTCAGAAATTTGACAAAAGATGATACGCTTGTTGTTGTAAAGTGTGAAATATTACACGGGGGATTTGTTTGGTTAATTTCATTTTAGGCAAATGCTTTTGTGTAGGTTGCTAAGAATGTGTAAATAAGTTAATGCTGTTTTTGGAAATTCAAGGAGTTTCGAAATTTGCTTATTTTATTAACAAAGAAATCAGTTAGTAACAACAAAATATATAAAAACAAAAACTTTTTGCACGGTTCTTTGTAAAGAAAACTTTTTAGAGAAGAAAGCTTTTTCACAGGAATGGTTTTTATAGAAGAAAGCTTTTTCACAGCAAAGCTTTTTAAATTAGAAATCTTTTTCACAGGAAAGCTTTTTATAAAATTTTTATAAATTTCACAGTAAATCTTTTTATATAAGTTTTTTTTTACAGTAAAGCTTTTCATACAAAAAAGCTTTTGCACAGTAAACCTATATAAAAAACTTTTGCAAAGTAAAGCTTTTTATAGAAAAAAGCTTTTTCACAGTAAAGTTTTTTATAGAAAAAAAGCTTTTTACATAAGGAATCATTTTCACAGTAAAGCTTGTTATAGAGATAAGTTTTTTTCACAGTAAAGCTTTTTATAGAAAAAAGGTATTTTTAAAGGAAAGCTTTTCATACAAAAAAACTTTTTCAGAGTAAAGTTATACAAAAAAGTTTTGTAAAGTAAAGCTTTATATAGAAAAAAATTTTCACAGCAAAGCTTTTTACATAAGAAATATTTTTCACAGTAAAGCTCTTTATTTTTTTTTTTTTTTTTTTTTTTTTTTTTTTTTTTTTTTTTTTTGCATTTAATTATTTATTGAATCTTCAAAATGAAATGACAATAAGTATTCAAATCTTAATACTAAAAAGAAAATAATAAGCCCAGCCAGTGCTAGACAAAAATTTTTATGATACTAAAAAAATTTCACATCAACTGATCCAGTCATCTATTTTGCGCTTGAGTTAAAGCAAGGGTATCCCTCCTTCTCAACCGATTGTGGCCACTAAAGTTAAGGATGTCTCGTGCAAGGGGGTTTGGATGGTGTTCAAGTTTGCTGACATACTTTGACGCATATTTTGTAAATTCGACTTTTACTAATGGCACGCCTAGATCTTTGTGGATTCGAGAATTTTTAACATACCATGGTGCTGCAGTAATTATACGTAGAATTTTATTTTGACCCCTTTGAATTTTTTCAATGTTGGATGCTGAGGCAGTACCCCATAATTGAATTCCATAGCACCAGATTGGCTTTAGTATTGCATTGTACAACAAAAGTTTGCAATCCAATTTCAATGTAGAGTTTCTGCCGATTAGCCAATTAAGTTGCACTGCTTTTAATCTCATTTGTGTAAGTTTCGCTTCAATATGAGACTTCCAAGTTAAACGGCGGTCGAGGTGAATGCCGAGGTATTTGACTTCATTGTGTTGCGGGATAATTTGATTATTTATTCTGATGAACGAGCAGGTATCTTTTCGCAATGTGAAAGTTATATGAATACATTTCTGTTCGTTAACCCTGATTTTCCAAAGCTCTAGCCAATTCTCTAGTTTATAAACATAATTCTGCAAATTCTGTGATGCAACTTGGTGGTCCTGATGGACGCTGATAAAGGCTGTATCGTCTGCAAAAGTTGACGTATGGATTTTAGGGTCTGACGGCATGTCGGAGGCATATATCAAATATAAAGTAGGACCCAGTATGCTACCCTGTGGCACACCTGATTCAATTGGCTGAGCGGTACTTAAAAAATCACCTTCTTTGATTTTAAATTTGCGACCGTATAAATAACTTTCCATGAGTTTATGGGTGTTAGCAGGCAGAGTTAATTTTATTTTGTGCATTAAACCGTCATGCCAAACTTTGTCGAACGCTTGCGACACATCAATGAAAAGGGCGGAGCAGTATTTTTTGTCTTCAAACGACCCTCTTATCACATTTACCAATCTGTGTGTTTGCTCGATGGTGCTGTGTTTAGCTCTGAAGCCGAATTGATGATTAGGAATACATTCAATGTCATTCAGAATTGGAGTCAATTTAGTCATTAACAATTTTTCAAACAGTTTTGAAATTGTCGGCAGTAGACTAATTGGCCTATATGACTCCACTTTGGTATGGTCCTTCCCTGGCTTAGGAATCATAGTGATCATAGACACCTTCCAATCTGCAGGATAGTATTCTAGGCGTAAAATAGCGTTGAAGATAAAGAGGATAATTCTTCTTGCTACACGAGGTAACTCCACAAGCATTTTATTGCTGATTTTATCCATACCTGGAGCCTTTCTAAGGTTCAGAGTACCAATAGCGTTTTGGACATCACGAAAGTTTAGTCTTAGAGGTACAGGAGGCCTTATAACAAGTGGTGGCAAATCAGATTCGTTATTATTTGAGTTGTTTATAGTAAACACATTTCTCAAATGGTTAACAAATAAAGTCCCCTTCTCGGAATCATTTCTAGCCCAGTCACCAGTCGGATTTCGCAAAGGAGGTTTTCCTCTTACTGGTCTTTTTAAACCTCTTGCCGCCCTCCATAACGAGTAGTCAGATTGTGGGGTACTATCAAGACCTTCCAAGTAAGATCTAAGTGAGGCCGTTCTTTGGGTTTCTAAGAAATGTCTTAGTATATCTCTGCATTCCCGTAGCCTAGCTTTCAGTTCAGGGGACCTGTGAATTTGCCACTCTCTTCTCATTCTTCTTTTTTCTGATAGGAGATGTTCGAGTTCAGAGAAATAAGTTCTGTTTGTCCTATTTCTACATTCAACGTGATAAGTGGAAGCGTGATGCACAGCTCGTCGAAGGTCCTCGGTAAAGTTGCCAATCGACTCATCAATATCGTCGGTAGTTCTCAACACAACATTTTCCGTGCAATGAGAACTTAAATACTTTTTGTATTTTATCCAACTTACTCGGGTCTTAGTCATGTTCATAAATGGAGAACCACACACTTGAGGGAAATGCATTGAAATGATAGTAGGAGAGTGATCTGAGGACAAGTCCAGTGAAGGATCCACTTGCATCCATTCTACAGGGATATTTTTCATTACCCCAAAGTCAATAACATCGGGAATCTTCCGTCGGTCCGTCGGCCAATAGGTGGGATGTCCACTTGAGAGTACATCTAAGCCCATTTTAGCAATGGTGTTGAAGAGTACGCGACCCTTTGGGGTTAAATGTGTGTTTGGCGTTAAAGTCACCAGCAACTAAAAATCTAGCTCCAAGGGATTTAAAGAAGTTATGGTATTGGTGTTCTTTTATTGAAAATCGAGGCGGAGAATAAATCGATGATAAAACAAATTTGTATTGACAGAATTCAATGCAAATGTTTGTTGCTTGGAGGTAATCCACACTTATGTTATTCATTAGATAATGCTTTATTCTGTTCTTTATAAGAATTGCCGAACCTCCACAAGCTCTACCGCGGGGGTCTTTAGTATCGTAGAACTCGTAGCCATTAATTTTGAAGTACCCTGTCGACGTCAAGTGAGTTTCAGCAATCATCATAACATCAATCTGCTTATCCATCAGGAAGTATTCCAGTTCATTTTTATGTTGGCGGAGGCCGTTCGCGTTCCAGAAACAAATTTTTAAATAAATCATTTCTTTAAAATGGCTTGCAAGATAGTGGATTGCATTTTCAGCATTTCCTGCATCATGGATGTCATGGTGGTCGTGAAAGTGTTCATAGTTTGGACAAGTGTCTGCAATGTTGTCTCTAGATTGTTGATATGCGGCTCAGAATATTGGGGTTTAGGTTCCTGCTCCAGACCTGGCATATTACATTTAACGACGTTTGCGTAAGAAACTTGTCTAGAACTTGGCGCGTTTACATGACTAGTGGACCGTAATACTTGAGGGAAATTGTCACTCGATGCTAAATTTGGCTGTTGAGGGCGATTAGGCAATACTGACGTCTTGTTGGTTCTTATGCCTTTCAAATGAGTGTAAATTGGACAACCTCTATAATTTGCGGTATGATTACCTCCGCAGTTACTGCATTTTTTGATTTTTGAGTCAGTTCTCGACTTATCGCATTGAGCAGTTGCATGTAGCTCCCCACACGCAACACAAACTGTCGGCAATTTACAATACGCCTTCGTGTGACCAAATTCTTGACAGTTGAGACACTGGACGGGTCCCTGACGCTTATGTGGTTCTTCCACGGTGATTCTACGATGCAGAAGGTACATCAGATTGTAGATGGGATGGGACTCATTTTTCTTTAAGACAACATCTCCAGGTTCCAATTCTACCCTGAACATGGGCTGAGGGATCTTTTCACGGTTTCTAATATTCACTACGCTCTTGATTTTGAACCCTTTGTCCATTAAACCGGTTTTTATCTCCGCGGGATCAACACATGGGTCTATACCCTTTAGAACGACTTGGAGTCCTTTTGCGCTTTTGAGCTGGTAGGTATAGAAATCCCTAGTCTCCCTTTCCAGCTGGTTGGACAATTTTCGAAAATCATCTTCCCTATTCACTTGAATCTTTGTCTCGCAGATATTTCCATGTTTCATTGAGGTTACGCTAAACATGTTTTCACCTATTACAGCAACAATTCCTTGTACCAATTTACTGGAAGTCGGCTCTCTCAGATAAATTGGTGGGGGCTTAAACGTCTTCTTCGGAAGTTCTGGCTCATCCGTCTGGAGGAGAGCAAACCTATTTTGATCATTACTCACGGTCTTAGGAGCTTTTGCATTTGATGACACTTGAGCAGACTTCGGGCTCCTCTGTCGCTTGAGAACGGTTATGTACTTATCCATACCTACTTGTTTTTTGGGTTTGACTGCACTATTTGATGAAGATGATGTTTTTACATCTGTTGAAATCACAATATTGGGCGAACAGGAACGACGCCGTTCCACGGCTCTTGCAGTGAGAAAATTCTCCAAAGATTTTTTTATGGATTCTTCCTCAGAGATGCATCTAGTTTTTCTAGTCGAGCTAAGCTCTTTCTCAGAATTACATCTGAGAGGAACACTCATACAGTTTTTATACGTTTTTAATGTTTTTTTTTTTTATATATTTTAACCTATTACAAGTTATTTTTTTCACTTTTTTGTTTAATTTCAACCTATTACAATTTTTCACCTATTACGATTTTTTCACCGATAATTCAGCCGCACTAAAATTAACACGTCCGAACAGTTCGATGAAAAAAAAAACTTTTGCACAATAAAGCTTTTTAAAGAATAAAATTTTTAACAGAAGAAAGATTTTTCACGGTAAAGCTTTTTCTAGAAGAAAGCTTTTAATAGTAAAGCTTTTGACATATGAAATCTTTTTTTACAGGAAAGCTTTTTAAAAATTAAGCTTGTTACACAAAAAAGCTTTTACACAGTAAATAATTTTACAGAAGAAAGCTTTTTCACAAAAAACGTTTTTATAGAAGTAAGATTTTTCGCAGTAAAGCTTTTTAACAGAAGACCTTTCAACATAAGAAAATTTTTCCACAGTAAAGCTTTTTAAATAATGAAGATTTTTACCTACGAAAGCTTTTTCACAGTAAAGTTTTTTATAAAATAAGCTATTTTCACAGTTAAACTTTTTATAAAAGAAACCATTTTACAGTAAAGTTTCTTACATAAAATAGACTTTTCACAATAAAGCTGTTTACAGATGAAAGCTTTTTCACAAATCTGTTTTTTTTTTCTACAAGAAAAAGTTACAGAAAACGTTTAAATACAAATTTGCATTTCAAAAAAAACTGTTTTTAGAAAAAAAAAACATTTAAAAAACACAAAGCTTTTTATACTAAAACAATAAGAAATTTCCAGCAGACTTGTAATTATTTAAAATTTGAAAGTTTTTCATTTGGTTTTTTAAATACAGATTCCCAATTATTAACAACCGAATAAAGAGACACGCAATATTACAGTGTGTCAAACATGTTTTTACATTGATATCCAACATTAACCCGCTTATTCATAAAAATTTTGCTTTATAAACCTCTTATAAACCTGTTGTTAGATTTATGAATAAGGACATAAGTCTTTAGTGCAACAGTACTCGTATAAAAGACTGAAGATGAAACATTATTTAATACTTTTGTTTATTCCTCAGCTGGCAAACAATTTCAATTAGTAACAATTTTAATGACAAAGTTGCCAGTCGTTTTTATAAAAGCAATTAATAATACTGGTTACTAAAAATATAGGCCAGCAAATACATATATGTATATGGATAGCATTTCTCTTTACGTAAACATACAATTTTGCCATCAAAAGTAATTTCTTGTAAACGATGCAGCACTTACAATTTAACTGCCTCAAAGTAGCTGCTATAAAATTCACTTGCAATTAAATTTCTTACCACATTTAAGCAATTAAATGCAGTTGCATTATATACAGATTAAAATTATATATTCCCAACAACTAAACATTACAAAGAAAAGAAAACAATCTAAAAAGATTATGTATTATTAACTCAGCATTAAACTTAAGTATTTGAAGAAAATCAATTTGTTGGCATAATTACACCAAAAAGTCTCTACCATTGTGATGAATTTCAAATATTTTATGGTTTATTATCGTTCGTTCTTAAGCCTTAAACCAATAAAAACAAAAAAAGCTTTTCTAGATTGTCCTCAATTAGTAGTTATGTATGTAGTTGATTATTATAATTACTCGTATCATTCATTTTTGTGTATAACATTTTATTATATTATTATATTTTCATATTAATTTATTTGTTATTGTGTGTATATTTTATACGAAAATGTGTGGCAGAGTTTTTGTGGCACAACCGAGAACATTTGGCTACTGGTTTTTTGTTTTGTCAGTCATTGTTGCCGTTGTCATATGTCATTGTCATTAATTAAGTTTTCAATTTGAAATTCTTTTTTTTTTTTTAAATTTAAGTATTTTTGTAGTGCCAGTTGGTTCTCTCCACATTTTTACGTTAAGTACAAAATATTATGTCATACTTAGTACCAGTTTTTCCCTTTTGGCTTTCCCCTTTTTTTTTGTTTGTTTGTTGTTGGCATCATTGAAATTAATATGTTTTGTAACACTTGACTTGTTGCTGCATCATCATCATCATCGTCGCTGTTGTCAAAGTCATCATCCCCATCATCATCGGAGTATCATAAATATCATGGTTAAATAATTATGCTAGTTGTTGTTGCGTTTGTAGTTTTATTTTAGCTATTTTGTAACGGTAATTAATTCAAGTTTTATCTTCATAAACAACAAAATGATCCCCTTGAATTTTCCACTGAACAATTCAAGTTTATTGTTACAATAGGAGCGCACAACAACAAAAGTAAATGTTGCATTGCATTCAAATATATGAGAGGAAATTAGATCATATTTGTCAGCTTTGTGGTATTTAATTCCGTTTTTTTTTTTTTTTTTTTTGGGTGGGAGCGTAAATAGTTTAATTCTCGATTAATTAACCCATTTTGGTTGGCTACAATTTTTGCTGTGCATTTTTAATTTAAAGGCTAAACCAATTGAACTTAACTCAATTTGTGTAACCTTAATAAGGTTGTACCAAAATTTACAAAAGATTTAAATTTGCCATCATTTTTGCACTAAAGTGTTGCCAACCAAACCAATAACCAGATTGACAGCTGACAGTTCAGGTTTTGGAAAAATTGACTAATTCAACAATAAAAGTGGATTCACCCATTTGTTTTGAACAAAAATGTTGTCCGCAGAAAAATTTTTTTACTGAGAGTTTTTTGCAGCACGTTGCACCCATTTCGAGCGATTTTTCTGGAAAATCAAAATTGTCATATGTAAACAAAATCTATTAGTTTTACTGCGGCCATTGATTTATTTTGCTTTGGTTTTTAAGTGTCAAAAAACAATACATATTAAATTATTTTAAAATATTGTGTATATTTTTCAAAAACAATTTACAAAATTTTTAATGAATAAATGAAATGAATAATTTAATTTCTCAAACACCACAGATAGAAATGTAACCTATTGGCAACTCAGTTCATTTTAGTCCAGACAAAATATAAAAATAAAATTAAACCAATTCAAGCTGAGAGTTGTTCGTAAAAAATATTTTCTCTTTCTCTCTCAAAAAGAGAGACGTCAAACTTCATATGAAAAAAACTTTGTCCGAACAAATAGTTTGATCAGAACGAATAGCTGAATCCACCAAGTAAAATTGTCCTAAGAGATGATTAACCGCCTTAAGGGTGGAAAGAACCCACAAGTAATGTGACGAAAAATAAATGTATCCACTACGTTATAATGTTTGCTATGGATATTGGGCTGAAGGCATACTACTTCGAAAATTCAGCTGATCAATCCGTGACTATTACTGGGGCTTGATAAAGCGGCATGATAACAAACTGCCCAAGTTCCTGCCTAAATTTAATGATATTGATGTGAAAAACACGTGGTTGCACATGCCATACAATCGTGAAATTTGCATGAGATTTTTGAGAATTTTCCTTCCAAATTATATAATTATTATTTATTATTATTATTTTTTAAGTTTTTTTTTATGTGATCTTGTCTTTTTGTCATTTATTCTGTAAATTTGTTAGCGTAAAACTAATCCTGTACTGTAATTATAAAACTTTTAGTTTTGTTGTACAGGCTATCAAATAAATAAATAAATAAATAAATAAATCCGACTTAGAGAGATAAGGCATGTCCCGAACATTTTTCGTCTTAGGACCAGAAATAGAATCATAATCTTTGAGAGTAACAACGACAGTTAAATTGTCACTCGATTAAAAGTTTCAGCTGCATAAACTGAAAAGTTTTTTCTTCAGGGAAGAAATTTTGAAGACAGCAGATCTATTGAAACAACAACAACAGCTATGAAAATTCTTCAGTGACAAAGCGTGTCCTCTGTTTATAACTATTTGACCTCAGGTCAGGTTTCCAGGTAAGCTGACTCTTTTAATCATCTTTCCATTGCAAAGAGATAAAGTTTATCTGAAATTAGTTGCTTAGCTCACGTGAATGTAATGCCAAAATCTTGTAGAGTTTACAACAATGTTCCCACGTTCAGGAACTCCACGAAGGCGAATCATTGAATTTCTTGCTATCACTTTCAAAAACAACAGGTATTCTTAGACATATTTCGGTGTGATATAAAAATTGTCTAGAGATCTAATGGCAATATGGATAATTCTGCCTGCTACCCCTATTATATCGAACTCGTTCGTTCCGTGACTACTTTTATAGCCGCAGTCTCACATTCAACTGGTGCGAATAGATAGCACATTCACGAATATGTTTAATATTTTCTTGTAACGTTTGGATATTTCTTGTAATGTGTCAGCTTAAAGACATTGTAACTACTCGTGGAGAGGAGGTTCAAGAAAATTAATTTCTACTTTGGGAAATCGAGGTGTCGCAGTAGATTCAATAAGCCTTTTGTTTAAGAGTTCTCCAACAAATGATCAGTTCATACAGGATCAATTTCAATTGCACAGTTTTGACATTCTCCATAGATTAATCTATTTGGCATTTTCATCATAAATCTGCCTTAAATAGATTCGTGAGTTATATTTCTAACATTCCAGAATACGCTCGAACTTGCTTTGATTATGATGATGCCAGTACTTCCTAGAATATGTTTAATCTTTTCTTGTCATGTTTGAATATTTTTAATAGAACAGCAGGTTTATTGTTATTACGAGTACAATTTTGTATCTGCAGGTACAAGTCGTTCAAATTGTTACGGAACCGCTGATAATAGCGGTTGATTTATTTATGTATTTATTTGTCGTGAATTTAGTTGTTATTAGTTTATTGTGAATTATTGTATTTTGACACTTGTTTTTGTTACCCGCCTTTTTTGTCTTTTTCTTTGACCGTGTTCAGTCGCTAAAACATTTTATTGTAATTTGTCAAAGAAGGAGGTACAAAACTGCGGTAAGTGTTTGTTAGTTATTTATATGTATTCCTTTTAATATTAATATTTTATTCTTTAGAAATAAACGTTATTACATACATCATATCAAATTGTGTTTGTAATTTGTTCAACGCAAACCTCCTGTCTTTAGTCGCAGTCAGCAACAAATTTTTTATTTCGCATCTTTTTGTTGCGAGTCAAGTGTGTGTGTGTTTTATATGTTTTATATGTGCCAGTAATATAAAGCCGCCAGCCTACAGCCACTGTGTAAATCAAGGTTAAGTTTTTTGGAATTTTAAATTAAAAAGATGGCACCACCTGTACGCCGGAGCCCACTTAACCTTAGAAGCACAACCAGTGCCGACACTGTTGCATTTGATCCGCCTGATCATGAACAAAATGTAGCAAGAGGCCACAGTGGAAACACAACAAACACACCTACAGCCACAAATCAACAAGTGATGCAGCCAGCATCAAACACAAACATAAGTGCTAATGCCGCCAGCACAGACACGCCTAGAGGAAGCCTAATAGAAAAAAAGAAGTCAACTGGAAAACAAATCCTCACTGAGACTCTCACCAAGACATCAGACGCCACATGTAAGTCAGATTCAACAAACATGCAGCCATCGACATCGAAGAATGACATCATTCTACAAGAGATGCAAAAGCAAATGGCTTACTTGAAACGCCAGCTCCATGAGACACAAACACAACTCCAGGAGAGTAGACGCCAATGCCAACAAATAGAAGTCGCCTCATCACAAACGGTAAGTGACCATAACCTCAATTTATCCCAAACGCCATATAGTGCCGCCATTGACTTTACTACAACAACAATCGAGTCCCGCTATATACCAGTTTCACATACATCAACAACATCAACCGCCATGACACCTATGCAGCCGCTGCTTACTTCTGCCGCCAGCGTCGCCCTGCCGTCGACGCAAGCAGCGACTACTTCGCTTAATACATATGTACCGGTTGTTACAAATAATTTTACGCCGACATCTTTTAATAATATATATTCCAGCCAACAACAACCTGTACTTAGACAGTTAAGTCCATATGAAACGCATTATGTGATGCCGCGCAAACTACAAGATTTGCCAGAGTTTAGTGGTAAACCCGAAGATTGGCCATTGTTTTACACAGCTTATACCCAGTCAACGACAACTTATGGATATACCAATTTTGAAAACAACCAGCGATTACAAAAATGTTTGAAAGGTGAAGCCATGGATATAGTCAAGTCGTTACTTATCCACCCTGATAACGTCAGTGCTGTTGTAGATCAACTGAAATTTCGTTTTGGAAGACCAGAACAGCTTATACATAGCCAATTGAGAAAGGTAAAAGAGATGTCGTCCATAAATGAAAACAATTTAGTTAAATTAGTGCCGTTCTCAACAAAAGTGAAAAATTTATCGGTGTTTCTCAAATCTGTTAATGGCCAACAACATTTAGCAAATCCTACACTTCTAGAAGAATTGATTTCAAAGCTCCCCATGAGTAAAAGGTTAGAGTGGGCCAAAATAGCAATAAATATTAATCCGTATCCTACGGTTGAACATTTTAGTGACTGGTTAAGCGAAGTGGCAAATTTTATATGCTTGATACAAGATGTTAACGATAATGACACAAAGCGCCGAGTGCTACATGCAACAGAAAGGGTCCAACAGTGTCCTGTATGTAAAGAAAATCACAGAATATATGATTGCCGTAAATTCCTAAACTTTAAGGTAGATGAACGTTGGGCTATCGTAAAAAAGGTTCATGCTTGTTTTTCATGTTTAAATATTGGACATTCAACTCGAGAGTGCCGTAACAAGAAAATATGTTCTGTAGAAGGATGCCAACGTAAACACAATAAATTGTTGCATGAGCGCACGCCTACTGCCTCTGCTCATGTACAACCGAACACCAGTGATACGAGTGAACCTAATCATAATGTCCTAAGCTGCTCCAACGATAATAAGAAATTGCTTTTCCGTGTACTACCAGTTACATTATATGGTGAAAAACGCAGCATTGATATTTATGCTTTATTTGACGATGGGTCTTCCATAACTATGTTGGATAAAGAAATTGCCGACTGGATTGGTGTACGTGGAAAAAGTAATGAATTAAACATTCAGTGGTTTGGTGGTAGATCAGCACGAGAGCCGTCAATGACCTTCAATCTGAAAGTGAGTGGTGCCGGGAAGAACAAGAGTCACCTTCTTAAAAATGTGTATGCAGTTTCAAATTTAAATTTACCAATGCAAAGCCTGAGCGAGGATGATATTAAAGTGAGTTTAAAACATATGCCATATAATTTTATAAAGCCATATACAAACGTAGTACCAAAGCTGTTAATTGGTCTTGACCATGCCCACCTAGGGTTGCCATCGAGCATAAAAATTGAGAATTTATCTGGACCATTTGCGTGTAATACAGAATTAGGATGGGTCGTATTTGGGCCATGTAAATCATTATCGCCTGCACCACATTCATGTCTTTTTGTACATTCTGAAAAGGAGCAAGAGATTTACAAGATAGTTGAAAATTATTTTAATATTGAAAACATGGGCGTACGAGCTGCTCCTCCGATTGAAAGCGATGATGATGTCAGAGCAAAAAGAATTCTTCATGAATCGACAAAGCGTATTGGTAATCGTTTTCAAACGGGCCTATTATGGAAAAATGATAAAATAGAGTTGCCAGATAGTTACCAATTAGCACTTAGCCGTCTTGAGAATATTGAAAAGAAAATGCGACGCGATTTAGACTTTTCTGCAGCCTACAGTGAAGTAATAAATGGATACATCAAAAAGGGTTATGTTCGTAAAGTGCCGCCTGAAGATATCTGCCAGGTATCAGAAAAGAAGTGGTATTTACCACATTTTGGAGTAATAAATCCTAATAAGGAAAACAAAAAAATAAGATTGGTTTTTGATGCCGCAGCAAAAGTAAATGGAACGTGTTTAAACGATAATTTGCTAAAGGGTCCTCAATATATTTCGTCTTTGACCGCCATTCTATATAATTTTCGAAGCGGAAAGGTTGCCGTTTGTGCAGATATTCGTGAAATGTTTCACCAAGTCATCATACAGCCGAGTGATCGAATATCTCAACGTTTTCTATGGAGAAATGGTGATCAAAGCAAAAAACCGAATGAATATGAAATGTTGGTTATGATTTTTGGAGCCGCATGCTCACCGTGTTCAGCCATACACGTAATGAAGACTAACGCTAACGAACACAATGATTGTAATCCCAGAGCAATAGAAGCCATATTGAAGCATCATTACATGGATGATTTTGTAGATAGTTTTGACTCAATCGAAGAAGCCATCGAAATTTCGAAGCAAGTTCGAGAAATTCATAAAAATGGAGGTTTCGAACTCAGAGGCTTTACTTCGAACTCGGACAGAGTCTCCCTGGCTCTATATGGAGCTTCAGCATCCAAAACTATTCCATCCATTAACAATATGGAAAAGGTATTGGGCCTTTATTGGGATCCAGTCTTAGATGCATTTATGTTTAACTTGAAATTTAATAAAGTCGATCAAGATGTCATATCTGGAAAGAAAAAGCCTACAAAGCGCCAAGTATTAAGCGTAATTATGTCAACGTTTGATCCTCTAGGATTTTTAGGCCATTTTATTGTTGGTGGAAAATTAGTACTACGCAGCATATGGAAACGTGATGTCAGATGGGATGAGCCGATACCCGATGATATCAACATTGCCTGGGAACGATGGAGATCACAACTGAAAAATATCTCTAATTTTCGTTTGCCACGATTTTATTACCCTCCTGGTAAAATTAAACATATCCAGTTACACATATTTGTGGATTCTAGTGAAGAAGCATTTGCCGCTGTTGCTTATTGGAGATTTGTAGCCATGGATGGAACTATTGTTGTAAGTTTTATCTGCTCGAAGACCAAATGCGCACCCTTAAAAAATATTTCGATTCCCCGCCTAGAATTACAAGCCGCTGTACTTGGAACAAGAATAAAACAAAATGTGATTAATGAACATAAAATTGTACCAGAAACGACAGTATTATGGAGTGATTCGACAACAGTATTAAAATGGATATCGAGTAGCCATAGAAATTATAAACCGTATGTAGCCCACAGAATAGCAGAAATACTAGCGTCAACTAATATTGATAACTGGAAATGGGTCTCCACTAGAGACAACATAGCTGATGATGCCACTAGAAGCTATAATAATATCGATTTTTCGAAGTCGTCCAGATGGAAAAACGGTCCAAAGTTCCTGGGACAAAATGAAAACGAATGGCCATGTTATACCATCGAATTGCCTCCACCTGAGGAACAAGTCGACGAAGAAATTCGTCCCAAAGTTGTACTTTTAGTCATGAAAGATAATTTTGTAAATTTTAACAGATTTTCGTCATTTACCCGACTGAAGAGGTCGATGGCGTGGATTCTTCGATTTGTAAACCGGTGTCGAAAAAATTGTGATGGATTACAGCATTATGGGCTCACCTCAAGTGAACTTGAATCAGCTGAAAAAGTGTTATGTATACAAGTCCAGCGAGAATCATTTCCGACGGAATCTGAGTATATCAAAAATGGACAGCCAGTCCAAAAAACAAGTAGTTTGATACATTTAACGCCTTATGCCGACGATGATGGTATTTTAAGAGTGTATGGACGAATCGACGCAGCTAGTTTTTTGCCTTACAGCTCTCGGAGGCCTATTATATTGCCTAAGGACCACAAGTTTACAAGACTCGTCATTTTATATTACCACTGTCTCATGAAACACCAAAATCACGAAGCTACTATCTGTCAAATACGTAATAAGTACTGGATTCCTCAATTAAGGACACTGCTTCGGTCCGTTGTTTCCAGTTGCCAGATTTGTAGAATAAAGAATGCAAATTCGGTTGCACCGCTTATGGGGCAACTGCCACTCGATCGTCTTGAGCCACATACTGAGCCCTTTAAGTACACAGGACTAGACTACTTCGGGCCAATAAACGTATCGATCGGAAGGAGGACAGAGAAGAGGTGGGTGGCACTATTTACTTGTCTAACTGTAAGGGCTATCCATTTGGAATTAGCTCACGACTTATCAACAGATTCCTGTATAATTGCAATGCGCAATTTTATGAATCGTCGAGGGGTGCCAGCACGAATCCGTTCTGACAATGGGAAGAATTTCGTTGGCGCTGATGAAGAAGCAAAGCGGTTTAAAGAAGTGTTCGATGTGGAACAGATTCAGAACGAGTTGTCTACAAAAGGTGTTGAATGGATATTTAATTGTCCAGCTAATCCCTCAGAAGGTGGTATTTGGGAGAGGATGGTACAATGTGTTAAGAAAGTATTGCGCCATACTATGAAAGATGTGTCTCCGAAAGAACACGTCCTACAATCTCTCCTGATTGAGGCTGAGAGCATAGTTAATTCCCGGCCATTGACGCACCTGCCTATAAGCCCTCATGAGGAGGAACCACTTACCCCTAATCATTTTATAATTGGAAGAGGAAATGTTGCGGCGACGCCTTCTGTTAAAGAACCTGATGTGAAATTCTTCTCCTTGAAGAAACAATGGCGAATTGTGAGAAGTTTGCGGGACCGATTTTGGAAGCGGTGGATTGCTGAATATTTGCCTACGTTGACTAGAAGAGTCAAATGGTGTGAGCGTACTGCTCCTATCAAAGTTGGTGACGTGGTGTTTATCTGTGATCCCAATATCCCACGAAGTCAATGGCGGAGAGGTTTGGTCACTTGCATTCATCTCGGTGCTGACGGTATTGCAAGAAGAGCTGATGTAAAGATTGCATCAGGAAGCCTACAACGGCCTGTATCCAAGCTAGCCGTGCTGGACGTGGATGATGGTGAAGCTGATCGCTCCACGGGGGTGGGGGTGTTACGGAACCGCTGATAATAGCGGTTGATTTATTTATGTATTTATTTGTCGTGAATTTAGTTGTTATTAGTTTATTGTGAATTATTGTATTTTGACACTTGTTTTTGTTACCCGCCTTTTTTGTCTTTTTCTTTGACCGTGTTCAGTCGCTAAAACATTTTATTGTAATTTGTCAAAGAAGGAGGTACAAAACTGCGGTAAGTGTTTGTTAGTTATTTATATGTATTCCTTTTAATATTAATATTTTATTCTTTAGAAATAAACGTTATTACATACATCATATCAAATTGTGTTTGTAATTTGTTCAACGCAAACCTCCTGTCTTTAGTCGCAGTCAGCAACACAAATAAATCATAAATAAAAGAGGCCCCAAAATAGAACCTCTCTGAGAGTTTTCAAAGTTGTGTATCTCCAGACAAGACCTGCCATTAAGAAAAGACAGGCGGATGAACCACAATCAAATTGTAATTAGTCTTTGTTAAATACTTGACAAAATATACAATTTGTTGATAAATTAAAATAATAGAATAGTTTTTAGGAAATCTAATTAAAATTTTCTCGTTTCATTTTACAATATAATTCCATTAAAATTTTAATCCACACTAAAGTTATTCTATTAGTAAGCATAAACCCCAAAATATTGAAACAAAAACTAAAATCATAAAAAACTAATTTGTCTGAGCAATCACAATTTTGGTCACCAATTTACTGCCATAGTTTTCTGTTTAAAGCATCACGTTTTTTCAGATAAACACCCAGGAATATTTAAATGCCATAATTGGGTTATTAAATTCTAATCAATTAAAGTTTTATGATCAAACAATAATAAGAAAGTTCTAAAAAGATCAAAAGAAAAATCAAATAAAAAAAACACCAATGTAGGCGTTGTAACAAAAACATTTAATCACAATGAGCCCAATTAAATGCAAACCTCTTGACCGCAGTGATAACAATAAAACATCACGCATCATGAGGTCTAATAGTAAATAAAATATTGTAAACTAGAAACCAAAAAATACACACACCATATTAGTTAAAGTTGCAACATTATATTACACATGCATTCATCTTGAAATAGTAATGAAGGTAAAAGAAATGAACCCTGCTTGTAGGCGTTAGTTAAAGATGTTTTTTTTTCTTTAATTTGTTTAATTTTTAGTTACATACGTTTAGCTTTTTGTTACATTTTTTTTTAGGTTTCAACAAAAAAGTTGCTACAATCTTCCCAACAGGCCATAAACTTTATCACACCTTGAATAAACGAGATTTTTTGTTGTTTAAAACACAAAAATAATACGCCGCCATAAAACAGACTTCAAGTTAAAATACTCTGCAGTCTCAACTTCTCAAAAAGTAACGTTGAAGTTTATTAAGTCTGACCGACCCGTTCATTCGTTCGTTCGTTCGTTTAGTTGTTCGTGTTTGGAACTTTTTTCCCTGAGAGCATAGCTGCCAGATTTGACGATTTATCGTCATTTTGACGATTTTTTGTTTTAAAAATAGCAAAGTGACGATTTGACGATTTTTTCATTGCAAGTGACGATTTCCTGAATTATTAAAAATTTCTGTCATTTAATATTTTTATTCTCACTTTTTTTTTTTTTGAGACAACAACTATTTTTCTCATTTAACCCTCTACTGCATGAGCATCGATTTTTTAATGAAAAAAATTTTTAGACCACAAATTTGTGTTTATTTAGGATGTATTTAAATATTTTAGAAAGAAAAAATTTTTATAATTGGATATTTTACGAGAAAAAAAAATAAGCCATATATGGCTTTGTATGTATTCAGAGGTATTTTCTAATTGCCATATATGGTTTTCTATGCATCAGTGTGAAAACTTGTAAAACAGTTTCTCTTATCATTGTAGCACAAAAATACTTCACATTTCTCACAATAAGTATAGGAACGGAAGGAGCAATTATTTTGACAAAGTTGTCTCGTTTTCATCCATTTGGGAAAATGACCAATACCGTCAGCTCTAACGGAATTCAATGGAAAGTCTTGCATCGACTGTTCAACTATGAATTCTATCAAATCGTCATTGAAAAAAAATTAAAGAACTCTGCTGGTCCGTCTAGTTCCTCGATAATATCTGGGAGATTCGTATTTCCCTGAAATGGAAAGTTTTCATTCGAATACGGAGGCATGACTTTCTTTCCAAATTTGGAATCTTGGTTTTTCAGGTTGTTTTTTCTTTGAAGTAGTAGGTTTCTCACAATGGTCTTCCAAATCGCTCTCATCAGTTTTCGGTACAAAAATGTTGTCCTGATCAGAAAGTGGGACTCTTACTTCTTCTTCATCGGTATCGGATATATTTTCATCATCACTTTGAAGTCCATCAGCGATTTCATTAGTATATTTCAAATTACCATAAAATTATTGTACTGCATGGAAGACCATATATGGCTTCGTCAATTTTAGCAAAAAAAAGTATATATAATGCTTACCTTTCATCAATATTATTGTTTTATTTATAAATGTAATGAACTTTTTACATAAAAAAAAATTTCTTCGAAAGAAATACCTTTTTTTTATATTTAAAATTGATGGCAAACTTCTGTAAAACTCACTTCTATTAGGACAACTGAGACGCTCGCAGAAAAATTTCAAAAACAAGAAGCAAATATTATTTTTAAATAACTACACTTTGAATTTCAGAAGAAAACAACATAGAAAGAATGATAGATAAGACAAACATTTGCAAAAGTACCGTTACCGTAAAGAGAAATCACAATAAAAGTAAAAAGCCATATTTGGCGTTGTATGCGGTATAGGGTTAATATTATAAATATTAAGAAGAACATGACATATTTCAAAAACAAAACTAAGTAGTGTTTTCTTAATAATTGACAATTTTTAAGTTTAAGTATAATAATTCCAAATAATGGTAAAAATGACTTATTTATCTGTAAACATAAAAAGCAATTTTAAATGCTGAATTCTATGAACTAAAATTTTTAGAGGAAACAATTTCAACGGGGAAATTCAACAAAAACTTCTCCTATTTTAACAAAACGTCGAAAGAATATTAAGCCAAATAAATTGAAAATAAATACCTGTATATGATGGATGAATTGGATGCTATACTCAAAATGTGATTTAAAACTTAATAAACTAAATTGTTTGGACATTGTAATTTAAAATATGCTAAATTAAGATATTTATTATAAAATATTGTAAGTGTTATTTCACACTCTTCAGTTTTAGCTAACCAGTTTTTGTTCAATTCTCCTTTGAACTTTCCATTTCAATCACACACGTCAATTCAATTTTCGTACTTTTTAATGCAAATCGACATGCATGAAGAAAAAACAAAAGAAAATAACAAAATTGACTAGTACCGTTAATTTTTGTTCTCTTTTCTCTTCTCATCCAAAAATACTTGCCTTAATGAGTCAGAATTGAAAAGTGTGAAAGCGGACAAGTTGTGTTTAACATTATATTTTTTGTGATTTCTCATTTAAAAAGTTAAAATTTTTTATTTTGATATGTATTGTACAAAAGTCTATATAAACCTGAATTTTTATGTTTTCGTTTAAATAAAAATTTCAAAATACTATAAAAAATAGTGACTTTATTGACGATTTTTATATTTCGAAATGACGATTTTTTTCTTTTTTATCGGGATTTTGACGATTTTTCCTGAAATTCATCTGGCAGCCCTGCCTGAGAGCTTAAAAAAAATTTACGAATAAACAAAATAAACAAAATGTTGTCAATTTAAATTTTTTGTACTCTTATTTTTGTTTGTTGTTTGTATCTGGTTTTATTTCTGCTTCATACACGAAACTGGTTGTTGGCAGATTTTTGTTTTCTTTCTTTCAAATATTAAATCATGAAAATTGTGGCATTGCTGCAGTAAATGCTGACAAAGAGCCAAGTAAGAGAAATGAGTTGCAAAATGCAACGACACAAAAAAAAAACTAGTTGAAATTTAAAGACTGAATTGAAGAGTTGGCTGCATTTTCATTTTGAATAAAGTGTTGCACACAAACTGATAAATTTGCATACATTGTTGAACAAACAAATAATATGCAAATACTAATACAAATACACAATCTGCCATAAACACACACTATTGGAAAATTGCACACACATCAGTGTATGCCACATATCCCAGCAGTTCTGTTGTCTTTTAATGAACTAGTGATTTTATGTGCCATTTAGGGTCAGTCACAGAGCTAGTGTTAGCTAGTTAGTTCTATGATTAGTTATTTTAACATGTAAGTAAGTTAGTATTTAGACTCAAATAACATACCAAAGAAACAGTCTGTGGTACAAAGTATAACAATGATGCCAATAATTCAGTAACTATAAAATGTAACTGTTATAATAGGAAGCTATATGATCCCTAATATTCATTATCAGTTGTTACATTGTTGAACACAATCGTACAACAGTCTACTTGTTAGCCCCTATAGTTAACTACAAATAGACAGTTCTAACTATAAAATTGACTGTATGTTACATTACTGGGGATGTGTAAAGTAACCAATCCATTTTTATTTACTGATGGAATTGGACAGGCATAGTCTAAGGATTCTGGTAGGAGTGATAACTGGGGCCTTCAGAGGCAAATGGGATAACGACACACAGGATTTCTGTAGAGTGTGTGGGGATGCAGAGGAGCCAGAGACAATAGAGCACATCATGTGCTATTGTCCTAGGTTGCAGAGTCGTAGACTTAATTGGCTAGGAAATAGATTCCTGGACGAACTCAGTGATGTTGCTGGCTGCAACCCGAGTAACATCCTGGGTTTCATTAGGGGAATATGGTGGCTATTTAAGGGATATTCTACGGCGATTCCAAATCCGTAAGGGGATTTTTCACTCTTTACTTCTTTCTCCCCCTTATCAGGCGGTTTTGGTTGTCCTCATTTCTATATCTATCCTATCTTTATTTTCTTTATTTATTCTTTCTACTGAGGGGAACCACAATGGCCCACAAGGTCTCCGGGTGGAAGTGCACTTAATGCACTACCCTTCTATCCTATCCTACTTCATATATAGGCGTAGAAGATTGCCTGTATACTGCATTACTGGGGATGTGTAACCAAATGATTTTAATTTGCCTTATAAACAATCAAATGATTTTAAAATATGTATATGCATAAAATATTGACATACATATGCTTGGTCAGCTGTGCAACTTTACAAACATAACGTTGTAAAGCGTCAATATTATGTGACCGCTCGGTAGGTGAAAGAACCACATTCCGTCCCAGCTATTGGGGCGAAAAATTCAAATTAGTATAGTTTATTGCAATTTTTGTCATGCTGGAGGGCTTTCAGCATTATAGTTGAATAATTTTTGTTTTATATTGTTAAAATTTTTACAAATAATTATTTAAAATTTCCATAAATAATTGCATGACATATTATTTTGCTGAAGATGGCCGTTAGTCAAACAATAATAATTTGGAATACTAATTGTTGCTAGCAAATTTTTAGAAATTTTGGGTATTTTCGATTTTCTTTTTGGAAATTCGTAAAATTTAAATTTTTTGATAAATTTTTTAAATTTATACGAAAATTAGTTAAAAAAAACAATAAAACTTTATAATATTTGCAGGAAAATTTGCAATTCCTTGCTAAATAAAATAAATAAATAAAAATGGGCATTCAAATCAAAATGCAAAATTTATACATAAATGTGTTGATGAACGAGCATGGGAGGTGCACTTGTTGAGCACGAGGACGAGTTGAGGTGGACGGTTCTTTAGCCATACTATCGCGAACAGCAGCAATATTTTCTGCCGTACGAGCATGCACTGGTGTTTTCACATCTTCTACAGACCCGGTTCGCTCAAATTTTTGCACGATTTTCCCGATTGTACGCACATTTGGACGATTAAATTGACCGAAAAAATCACAAAGTGCACGATATGTATTTGAACGCCCATTTTCATAATAAGCCTTTCCATGGTTCAAACTGAGTTAGTCTGAAATTGAGAAATGTCAAATGAAATGCAGAAAATATCTAACATTTTTAACCATCCAATTTAAACAATTTATCCATCTTTTATTTGTAATAATAAAATAAAATAAAATTGTAATTCTATTGTTAATTTTGCTTAGTAAAATAAGTTTTGTAAATAAAAACAATAATTAAAACAACTTTTATTTAGTGGCTACGAAATTTTCTACAAATATTTGCCATGTGTGACCGTACGTACCTTAATGCCCACGAAATTTTCTACAAAATTGATTTTGTTTTTGAAAATTCCTGGAATAATATTTTTTTAATAAGTTTAGAGATTTCCCTATCTGTTAAATAAGTTTTTTCCCACACCCCCTTTTCAAAAACTAAATCGTTTGTTACAGCATAATTTAGCCTGAAAATTATTTTAGAAATACATGAATAAAATTTAAATTTCTAATTTGCCCAATCAAAGGCAAATGGTGTAAAATACTGATAACTTTTGTGGTAAATGTTACAAAAGTAAAAAATTAAATTTTTCTCTACAATTTCTAATATTTTGTCCTGACGGAAGACATGCTTCGTTGAATTTTAAGTATTTTTTTTAGATTTTAGTTTTTCTTCTATTTGTTTTTGTTTTGTTCTTTTTCAAAACTATAAATTCTATTGAAGCTATAAGTTTTTTTTTTCGAAATTCTATTATGGCTGTAGTGTTGGTGGCGATGGTGGTGGCAGTGCCAACATTTTGTTTGTTATCCAAAACATGAATTCCACACACAAAGGCATTAATGTGTATGTTGCATTTACAACATAAATACTACTACTACAAATACTATGCGTTCATGCTCGTAGCGTGTACATACAACAGATGCCGCAAATGCAGGGCATAAATACTTACACATAATACTTGTGCACATTAATGTATTAATAATAACAACAACAACAACAACAACGACGACGACACTGAAAACAACAACATTAGCATACATATAAAACCACCAACGTTAAATGCATACGAATAAAATTTAGCCACCAGTATTGCAAAACTTGGTACAATTGTTGCTTTTTTTTTTTTGTACTATTCAAAACTGAAACTAGTTTGCTTGTTTCCCATAAGTGTAATGGATGAACAAACTGCCCAAAATTTCTAGAATTCCCAAAAAAAAAAATATATGATGTATATTAAAAATAACTTATATTTTAACAAATTATCAAAGAATATCAATTTTACGAATTCCCAAAAAGTACCTCAAAAATCTCCTTTGATTAAAATTTCATGAATTTTAGATTTTTCAAATAACATGAAGTAGAACATATATATAATAAACATTATTTTGGGGATTCCAAAAATATGATACATTATTTTTTTCTTCATAATTCGTAAAGATTTCGTGCGAAAGGATTTTGGATATACTCTATGGGAATTTGTAAAATTTTAATTTTGTAGTACAATTTGCAAATTGAAAGTTAAAATAATCTTTTTCACATGATTTGTATATAACCACAAATTTTTGTTATGTGGGGATATTTGGGGGATTCACGATTTTGTTTTCAGGAATTCATAAAATTGCTATTTTTTGGTAAATTTCTAAAAAGATTTGTTAATAGCATATATGTATATAACTTACTACAAGAACCAAACGTTTGTGAAGATTTGAAAAGAGGGTATTTTTAAAATACTTTTTGGGAAATTGTGTGATTGATATTTAGGATTAAATTTTGAAAAAAATTTTTAATTTTTTTAATTTTAATTTATTTTTATTATTTATTATTATTTTTTAAGTTATTTTATGTGATCTTGTCTTTTTGTCATTTATTCTATAAATTTGTTAGCGTAAAACTCAGCCTGTACTGTAATTATAAAACTTTTAGTTTTGTTGTACAGGGTATCAAATAAATAAATAAATAAAAATAAATAAAATAAAACTTGCAGCAAAACTTCTCTATGATGAATTTTTTTCCACCATTATTTTAATCATCTCAGATATTCTAGGTATTTTGCAGATTTTAAGTCAATTTTTACCCAATCTTTTGCAAACTCTTATATTTAATTGTTATCACTTTTCATATAGAAAACTGTTTGTGAAAAACATTTCCATATAGAAAAGTTTCTGTGCAACACACTTTACATAAAGAAAACTGTTTTGAAACACTGTTTCATATAGAAAAGTGTCTGTGAAGACATTTTTCTTATAGAAAACTGTCTGTGAAAGACTTTTTTCATATAGAAAACCGTCGTTGAAATACACTTTTCATATAGAAAACTGTCTGTGAAACACACTTTTCATATAGAAAGGACATTTTTCATATAGAAAACTGTCTGTGAAAGACACTTTTCATATAGAAAACCGTCGTTGAAAGACATATTTCATATAGAAAACCGTCTGTGAAAGACTTTTTTCATATAGAAAACCGTCGTTGAAAACCACTTTTCATATAGAAAACTGTCTGTGAAAGACATTTTTCATATAGAAAACCGTCGTTGAAAGACATATTTCATATAGAAAACCGTCTGTGAAAGACTTTTTTCATATAGAAAACCGTCGTTGAAAACCACTTTTCATATAGAAAACTGTCTGTGAAAGACATTTTTCATATAGAAAACCGTCGTTGAAAGACATATTTCATATAGAAAACCGTCTGTGAAAGACTTTTTTCATATAGAAAACCGTCGTTGAAAACCACTTTTCATATAGAAAACTGTCTGTGAAAGACTTTTTTCATATAGAAAACCGTCTTTGAAAAACACTTTTCATATAGAAAACTGTCTGTGAAAGACATTTTTCATATAGAAAACCGTCGTTGAAAGACATATTTCATATAGAAAACCGTCTGTGAAAGACTTTTTTCATATAGAAAACCGTCGTTGAAAACCACTTTTCATATAGAAAACTGTCTGTGAAAGACTTTTTTCATATAGAAAACCGTCTTTGAAAAACACTTTTCATATAGAAAACTGTCTGCGAAAGACACTTTATATATAAAAAACCGTCTTTGAAAGACATTTTCCATATAGAAACCCGTCGTTGAAAGACTCTTTTCATATAGAAAACCGTCTTTTGAAAACACTTTTCATATAGAAAACTGTCTGTGAAAGACTCTTTTTCATATAGAAAACTGTCTTTGAAAGACATTTTTCATAAAAAAAATCTGTTTGTGAATAAAATTTCGCTATAGTTATTAGTTTCTATAATGTTTTTTATACCGATCATTTATGAAGCTATTTACTTAAATTCTCAATTTAAAAATAATCACAGACAAATTGAAATGTTTTTAGTTTAGAGTTACTTTTTGGTATAAATTTTGGATAAAAAAAGTCTAGGTCAAAGGTTATAAATTATTTCATATATGTTGCAGTATTTGTTCATAAATTTCCATAAAATATAAATAAAATATATGACTAGTACTTTTTCTTTACATTTAATACCGCAACAGTACTTCGATTTTTACCTCCGAGTAAGAAAAGGATTTTAAGAAATAATATGTAGATGTAGTCTAAACAATGTAAGCAGAAACAGGGAAATGTTTTACAATTATTTTTCAATGACTACTACATACCGTTTACATTACTTCAAACAAGTTGTATAATGATTTGTGTATTAAGTTTTATATAACTGCTTGTTTTCTAGTCATTTGCAAGAGCATAGATATTCATTATTTACTGCAAAGGCTTTTGTGAGACCAGGGGCCAAATTACCGCCTTCGATATCGAGTAAAATTCATAGTAATTTTCTTATTTGAGATTATGGCATACGATATCGTGCAAGAAATTTCGTACATTTTATCATAATTTCGATATCGAAATCATTTTTCGATACGATAGCTCATTCGATCACGAATGCGGTAATTTGGCCCCAGGAGTTATTTAAGTCTTTACTAGTAATTAGTTTAAGTTAAATTAAAGTAAAGCTGCGGTAAGTACTTGACTCCAAAGACATCTCCATGTTAAAATAATGAGTTAATAAGCTATTGCTTATATAGTGAAATGTCAGAATTTAAAATTTCAACTTATTACTTGGTAATGAAAGCTGTTTCCATGATACTTAAGCCTTAAGTACTAAAATGTTCGAAAAAGTACCTTTTTATATTGCAATTGAAATAGTACAATTTATAATTTTCATTTTATTGCCCTGTAAAATGCACAACTAACAAGTATTTATTTTAAACCGCACAGTGGGTGCCTCATAATTTGTGCATGAGGCGTACGTATGCTTTTAAAAATGTTTAATAAATAAATAAATGCCTTTATATGAAGTAGTGTGCAGTTGTTGTTGATTGTAGTGGCATGTTGTGGTGTTATACTGTGTGGATACATTTTGTTGTTGTTGTTCTTAATGTAAAATGTAAATGTTTTAGCTGTTGTTGCTGTCTGTTATAGCACATTAGTTTTGCCTGTTTTATAGTGTCATTTAGCGAGCGCTGTTGTAGTACAGTGTGTAGCACAGTGCAGTGCAGTGCTGTTCACAATTACATACACTTTGTACATGGAAATGTATAGTGTAGAGTATTTTGTATTGGGTGCGTTTGCTGCATGGAATGACTAATAAGCCGCGCCAGTAAAAGTGACTACATCATTATAATGATGATGTTAATGATCATTGTCAGCATCATTATTAGCTTGAAAACTTCATGATTATATGACCGTAGTTTTAGTATTTTTGTTATGAAATTTTTTTATTAATAGTTGTTTGCATGTATTTTGTTTGTTTGTTTATTTTATATATTAATAAATACATAGATACATACTTTTTATACATGTATGTATATGCAAATGTAGAGTGTGAACATTTAAATATTCCCAGCTAGCATTTTGTGAAAATAATGATCAAAAAATAATCACATTTAATTATTCTAGATGATTAAAACTATCGAATATGCACACATTTTCTAATCAAAAATGATTCTGTCATCGGGAGAAAATGGTACCCTGCATATGACTATTCCTGACTAATCATTTCTGATATCTGCTTTTATGCAGTTTCCATGTATATTTGTTATCATTTTTAAGTTAAATTTTCAATCATTTTATAATCATATTTTGTATTGTTTTTGATTCATTTTTTATACACATCTGACTATAATTTGCGATCATTTTATGATAACATTTTCTATTATTTCTGACCAATTTCTTAGGCACATCTTGCTATAAATGAAAAACATTTTACATTTTTTATTATATTTAAATTTGTTTTATTTTAAATTAATGTTAAATTAGACATAACAGTGCATTTAATGCAACGTATTACATTCGTCTTCTTCACTATTACTGCTGGAAAAGGCGTTTTCATTTCCATCACTTTCAAACAGTGCCTCAAAACTATAACCAACTTCTGGACAGTCTATAATCTGCTCTTCCATATTTTGTTGAACTCTAACATCACTTGACATAATTTTTTCAGCGTCTCTTTTAGCTATGCGCCTTATTTTTTTGGCTGACATTATTTCAGTACCTTTTTATACTCACTTTATTTATTCACTTATTTATTTTTATTAATTATTCCAAATGTACATATATTGTTTATTTTATTCAAAAAAACACTTCAAACGATATGAATGTCAATTTAATTGCAACTCATGAAATCTGTATTTATTTAAGATGGTAAACAATGGTAAACGAAGCAAAAAAATCTTGACCAACAAAACAAAAAGAAACACACAACTAAACATGAAATTGGGACCGTCATTGCTGTTGTTTGCATTTGAAAAAAATTGGTGTCTCGATAAAAAAAAATAGATCAGTTTTTAATCATCAAGAATAAACATATTTGTCTGTTCCTTTGGAATAATTGCTGTCTCTCGCCCTCACTCTAACCCAGAGTAGTGAAAAATAACTCTGGCAAACGATAAAAAAAATACATCAGTTTTCAATCTTCAAGAATAAACATATTTGTCTGTTCCTTTGGAATAATTGCTGTCTCTCGCCCTCACTCTAACCCAGAGTAGTGAAAAATAACTCTGGCAAACGATAAAAAAAATAGATCAGTTTTTAATCATCAAGAATAAACATATTTGTCTGTTCCTTTGGAATAATTGCTGTCTCTCGCCCTCACTCTAACCCAGAGTAGTGAAAAATAACTCTGGCAAACGATAAAAAAAATAGATCAGTTTTTAATCATCAAGAATAAACATATTTGTCTGTTCCTTTGGAATAATTGCTGTCTCTCGCCCTCACTCTAACCCAGAGTAGTGAAAAATAACTCTGGCAAACGATAAAAAAAAATACATCAGTTTTCAATCTTCAAGAATAAACATATTTGTCTGTTGCTTTTGACTAATTGTATGAAAACTCAGTAATTAATCAGCGAAAGTAGTCAAATATGATTAAGTAAGATGACTACCGAAAATTCAATCATAAAAATGCTAGCTGGGTTCTTTATTTTTGTATGTATGTATCCTAAACTATCCTAAATACATATGTATTAATGTAAATTTGAACACATCCACGATTATTTATGCATGTATGTTTGTATATTTGTATGTTTGAGTTTCAGTTCATTTTTACTGTTTCTGATATGTGTGTTACATTTTTAATGAAATTTTTTAATGCAGTAAACATTTGTTTTTTTTTTTTTTTTTTTGTCAAATTATTTTTAACGCCATGACAAAAATTCTTTGGTATGTTTTTATGCTTTTAGTTTGTAGTAATTTTAGAAATTGTTCTAATTACGTGTTGCAGGAAATATTCGTTTTAAATAAAGTTAATAAAACTTTTTACACTAACATAACATAACATTACATACATACATATTTGCGTATGTATATACGAGGTCTGATCAAAAAAAATAACCGTTATTTTAAAATTTCGTGAGTTACGTATGTTCGATTTTAGCATTTTTTTCTGTTATGTTGGTAGACATGTCTGTTATATATGTTGGTAATATCAGTCATTTTGGATTGTTTGTTTGTTTTTGACAGATAAAAATGTTAGTCGTGTTTTGGTGTGCTCTTCGATTTTTTACTATTCGAAAAAAATGAATCAAAGAAGCTGTATTAAGTTTTGTGTAAAAAAAGGACATTTGAAATGTTGACTGCGGCGTTAAGCGAGTTTAAGGAAGGCCGAGAAGATGTCAATGACGATGCTCGTCCTGGTCGCCCGAGCACGTCAACACCCGATGAAAACATTAAAGCAGTGAAGAAAATGATTTTGGATAATCGTCGAATCACTATCAGGTTGCTAATGATGTTGGCCTATCGTTCAGCTCATGCCAAGCAATTTTTACGGATGTTTTAGGCATGAAACGTGCGGCAGCGAAGATTATTCCAAAATTGCTCAGGAACTGTTGAACATCGTCAGCGACGATCCTGATTTCCTCAAAAACGTCATAACTGGTGACGAATCATGGGTGGATGGCTATGACATTGAAACCAAAGCCCAATCATCCCAATTGAAATGTCCAGAAGAGCCAAGACCGGAAAAAGCACGTCAAGTACGGTCAAATGTAAAGGTTTTCTCACTGTTTTCTTCGACTGCAAAGGCGTGGTGCATCATGAATTCTTGCCACAAGGTCCTACGGTCAATAAGGAATACTACATTGAAGTTATGCGCCGTTTGCGCGAAGCAATTCGTCAGAAACGCACAGGATTGTGGAAAAACCATTAATGGATTTTGCACCATGATAACGCACCAGCTCACACAGCGATGCTTGTGCGTGAGTTTTTGGCGAACAACAAAACCGTTATCAAGTCTCAACCACCGTATTCACCGGACTTGGCCCCCGCTGACTTTTTCCCAAAAATGAAGACAGCAATGAAAGGAAAACGTTTTGCTACGATTGAGGAGATAAAAGAAAAATCGAAACAGGAGCTGTTGGCGATACCAAAAATCGCGTTTCAGAAGTGTTTCGAGGATTGTTAAAAACGCTGGCATAAGTGTATTATATCTGAGGGGGATTACTTTGAAGAGGACAAGATAGTTATTGATGAATAAATAAATAATTTTTGAAAAAATTTAAAATAACGGTTATTTTTTGATCAGACCTCGTACATATTTGTTTTTGACAGTTTTAAACATTTTACATTACATTTTATTAATTTATACATACTCAAAGAGGTGTTGTTTTATGTCAGCCTTTTATTACTTATAGTTACCTGAAAATAAAAGAAAAAAAGAGAAAATTGTTTAATATAATACTAAAAGTCTGTTGACACGTAAATATTTGAATTGAATAAACAATTCATGATATGGCTCCTAACTTCCTCCTAGAATCATTCAACGATTATTAAAGTAAAGCAAAATGCTTAAACTCTTTCATTTAAGGGACAATTTTCCCAATTTCCAACTATTTTAAGACAAACTGTTTCAATAAACATTATATTAGCTCTTACCAGCGTTGACAAGTTGGTGCGTTTCGCACCATTTTTGCTGCTTTTCAAAATTTTTTTGTGCGATAAATTCTTTAGTTGGTGCGCGGTGTGTTTTTTTTTTTAATTTCGGTGCGTTTTTTAATTTTTCCGAAAATGTAATGAAATCTTTTTTTTACTAATCTTTAATTACAGTTTTTTAATAATTCATTATCATGAAATCTATACGACGAAAAAGGACCCCATTAAATGTATTTTAAATACGAATGTATGATAAATGAATACATACTATAAATTCGTCACATGAAGGTTATTGCCAAGGGTGAATAGGATGACAATCTTTGTTTGAAAATAAAATTAATATTTTAAACTTGAAAACAAAAATTCTTGTATAGCCTGACGAACAACCAAGCTTAGAGTCCCAGTTGAGCCCTAACAAATTTTATTGAAAAAAAAATCAAATAGAAGTAAAGGGTGTCCCAACTAGAACGCAATTTTTAAATTTCAAATAAAACACAGATATTTAAAAAAAAATCGTGAAACTTTATTATATCGTAAAGTAGACAGAATGAGGTTATGTATGGAACAAGATATCGTGCAGATGACCGCCGCGGCTTTGCTGGCACACACGCAATCTTTTAATGAAATTTTCAATGACCTTTTTGCGTAAATGCTGCGGTATTTCATTAATTTCCAATTTCCTCTTTTTAGGCTTGAGTCGTCTTCGGCTTATTCGCGTAAACCATCGACTTCAATCTAAAGGTGTTAAATCGCACGAACTAGGCGGCCAATTCTGGTCTCCAAAACGCGAAATAACACGACCGGGCAATGACTGATGCATTTTCTCTGGCTGTATGACATGTGGCGCCGTCTTGTTGAAACCACATTCCCTCCACATTCATTTCTTCAATTCTAGGCAAGAAAAAACTGGTTATCATTTCACGATACCGAACATCATTGACACCATTGCGTTCTAGTTGGGATACCCTTTACATACTTAAAATAGAAAACAAAAACAATTTAAAAAAGTACCAAATAGGTACCTACTGAAATAAGCCCTTCTTTACTAATTAGTACCTCAGTTCCGAACAGCATATTGTGAGTTATATTTTGAATGGTTTTATATTTAAAAAGTTTTATATAGAATTTATGAAATTAAAAAAAAAATGTAAAATTAATTCAATAAACATTTCAAATAAAAAAAAATAAATTCTCTCCATTTTGGTGCATTTTGAAATTTCAAAGTTGACAACGCTAGTAATTCATTAAAAAATATTAATGTTAAACAAAATTTGAACTTAAATACAGTGTGTACCCCAGGTGCAATTAAATACAAAAAACTTTATTACCTCAACTTTTACATTTATTAAATCTACTTAAAGACTACCAACAAAAGAATTTTAAGAATTTTTGTAAGGGAGTGAAGCTGAATTCCATTTTTCAACCTGCTAGCAGAAGTACAGGGGCCAAAACGCGGCATTCGTTAGCGTATAAACTATATCAGCTGTATTGAATCGTAATTTTTAAGATTTATAAAGATTTGTTTTCTTCAAAATTTTAAATAAAAAAAACGAAATGTATTACATATGAACCCTTCATGCTGTTGTGTTTATCCTCATCTATGCGATCACGAATATTAATTTTTGAGCATTATTTTGAAATATCGTGAAGCAGCTCATTACTCATTTGTGTGGAGGAAAAAAAGTTGCTAGGAGAGCTTTACGATCACAACAAAGTGTTGTCAGGCCCATTTATTAAATCGAATAATTCTTAATATTCAGCCTTATTATCAGTGTCGGTTTCTTTTTACGACAACGACTCTTTCGTAATAGATTAAAGATAAAATTAAATTTATTTAATAAGGCTGATTACTTTTTTAAATAAGTTTTAAACAGAAACATGATTATAGTCGAAATGTTTCCATCTTTAAACCAAACCCCCAATTATTTTGTTTGTTCATTTCTTTTTATTTTCCTATTGGGGTTTTATTCCGAGAAAATAACATAAATAAAGTTGTTTCATTTACATTCCATTGATCTACTCTTCAATCACCACTTTAATGAGCTCAACATTTTTTTTTAGCATAAAACACTTTACTCATAAATACGAAAATTATAATTTTACATAAAAACTTATTTGTGTATTTATAATCGCACTACATATTTAAACAAAAAATATTTTTAAACAATAACGTAATTTTTTACACAAAAAACAATGATGTTAAATCACACAATTTGAGGGAAAAGTCTCAGCAGCGAGAGAGTTACACGATCAAGCTAATTTTTTGGTTACACATAGACTTATTTTTTGCACAAAACCGTACAACACTTTTTACATTAAACTGATTATGATGTATAAAAACGTATTTTTTTACACAATAAAAAATGTATTCTGAACTGAAAATCTTGTTTTTTTTTTCAAGGAAAAATCATTAATTAAAATGCCTG
The DNA here is from genome assembly GCA_916048285.2 of Bellardia pandia. NCBI lineage: Eukaryota > Metazoa > Arthropoda > Insecta > Diptera > Calliphoridae > Bellardia > Bellardia pandia. The sequence goes on from OU696533.1 coordinate 13,885,776, forward strand.
TTAAAGTTAACATCACACCACCATGTATTTACACAAGTAATTATTGAAAATATGTTCAAGTGATTGATACATCCCCATAAACATCTACAGTGAAAGCTCCACTGGCGGACAGCTCTAATAGGCGGACATATCCGCTAGACGGACGATTTTCTAGGTCCCGTGAATTAGGTCGTATTTTTAGAACAAATTCATCTTCCCTGGACGGACGCTCCCTTGGACGAACGCGGACACCTGTTTTTCCAAAAGCATCTCCCATAGAGGGACACATATGCATATATTACGAAAGGCAAAGCGCAAAGCAAAGAAAGAAAACAGATTTAAGGAAAGAGATTACATTTGTCTTTGTTGAGTGTGTATTTTTGAACAGCTGTTTCTATATGAAGGAGTTGGCAGATCGAAAAGAAATTTAACATGTGTTCATAGAAATTGGAAATAGATTTTGAGAATCCGATGCTAACTGGAATAAAGTTCTAATGGTTAGCAGGGGTGCGCAATTTACTCCAAATGTAACAGTTTTAAGTTCGTATTCTTTGACAGCCTCCCGGGCTGATTTTTGAAAAAGAATCCTTTGAAATGGTCTGTCTTTGAGATTTATCAATGTATGTCACCACTAAAAACGAATTTAAAATTATTGGCATTAAATCAGCTTGAAGTGTGGGACCAGTATGTAGTACGTCGTTCAATGAAAATCCAGACTTAGTTTTTCGTGAAGCATTGAAAACCACTCTGACTTTCGTGGATTTTCTTTCTGGTCGTATGACCGCATGATGAGGAAGATAAAATAAGTTAGATTGGTTTTGTGAAAAGTATTCGCGAGAAGTTGTTTCTTCCATATGTTCGAGAGAAATATATTCTGTAAGAACATCATTATACTGGGAATTCAGTGAGGGGTTTTATCCTAACGTTTGTTCCAATCTGGCATATTGATTTAGAGCTACATATCTTGATGGTAATCTAACCATAGCACAACTCCTAAATGGCCGTTTCATGGCCATGAAATTGTATTAAATTGTTTTTATATTTCAACTCATAATTAATAATGCTGGTATTATTTCATCTTAATAATTCTTTCCGTGATTGTCAAAAGAAAATTGAAACTGTAACCCAGCAAAAAAAAAAGGAATTTGCAAAGAAATAATGAGAAAAGTTAAATTTACATTACAGAAGTTGAGGAAAAAATATGAATAAATTTGTTTATACACAATTCTACATTTAATGGCATTGCGTTTGCTTGCTGGGTGTTGATACAATACCTACATATTCCGTACATACATATGTATATGTATAAAACCAAAAGCAGCAGCATCATAATCACGAACAAAATATGGCAAACAATTCAAGAGTGAAACTCCCTTATTTTGTAAAAGTTTTTAATAAAATTAAGTTTTGCCAAATTACTTTTACTTTACGAGCTGTTTGTGTTGTATATCATACAGTCTTCTTTGCACACTTCTTCCAGTAGGCTGTGCCTGAGATGGCATCGAGAAAACTTTATTAAAAGTGAAAACTTTTCTTGCCACTGCCATTCATACACTTGTTTTTTTTTTCATTTGTTTTTGTTATTTTTGTTGGCAAAATTTTTTGTGTTTTACTTAAAGCTTAAGAAGACTTGCTTCCGTCAGAGCCATGGAGAACAAATCAAGCAGGCAGTCAGTCAAATAGTCTTTGAAGAAGTACATGAAATATTAAGATTATATAAGGACGCGCCTCATAATTTATGTTGCTGGCTGGATGGTGCGAATTAAATATGTTTGATTTTCTATCCAGCCAGCCAGCCATCACAGCCATTCTCCTGCAGTCTATCACAAGTAATGGGTATGAGTTTTTTTTTTATCTAAAAGTTATTATCAACTGTGTGGTATCTTTGTATCTAACGATTTAGCCTCCCACCCACCATTTTCTATATGGCAATTAAAAATATTTAGTTTCGTTTATTGTACATATTTTATATTTCCAAGATGATGAAAAAATTTTTATACGAGTATGTATGTAAGTAGTAACTTTCAAATTGCATACCCCTACATACATACATAAATATTTTTGCAAAACTTTGGCTTGTAAGCGGCGGTTTGGAAAAAGTTTTGCTATAAACAAATTACAGAGAGTGTCTAAGTTGATGAGCACTTTCGCATGGGGAACTATTAAACTGTGTCATGGATAATATTTAGGAAAACGTATTTTTCCAAGGACTTTTCACTTACAAAAAAAAAAAACATAAAAACTAAAAGCCATAAACATTTAGAGGTTAAAGGAAACATTTTAATAACAAATTTGATTACTTATTAATTTAAAAGAGACTCTGACTCTAATTTTTGTTGTCAAGCACAAGTTAAATAGCTAATTAGTGCTGACTACGGAGATCTATGCGATCTGGAAAGCCACGGAGCTGATAGAGGCACACGTTGAGAGGGGGTCTACAGCATTGGTAACCAAATCTTCATTTTCAGTGCACTTAAGTGCTACAAACACAATAAAACAAACTCACACCGACGCTTGTTCTCTTCTATTTCAGTTTGATTTCAGTCGTTAATTGAGTGTTAACGAGTGCACATGGGCGGATGCTTACTGCTTTTTTCTTTGATTTAATTTCAAAATAAACCAGCAAACCAGTATAATGGAAATAAATTAAGTTCTTCAAATTTAAAACATATTTTGTTAATAAGAAATTGTTACAAAATCTTAAATTTGGAAAACTTAATTTATAATGCCTAAATATACTTAAGTTTTTAAGTTTTAATTGTAAATTAAAATAGACCAATCAAATATGGGTGCCTAATTATATAAAAAAATTTGCCTAATTATTTAAAAACTGAGGCATATTTTTTATCACCTGACTTGAACCCAATAGAAAATCTTTGGGCTGGCATATAGAAAAGTGTATCTCCAATAAAACCGACTAACAATGTGCATCTTTGGGCTGTAGTGAAGAAGTCGTGGACGAAAATGCCTAAATAAAGATGTGAAAACTTAATGAACTCCATGCCGAAGCGCTGCGCCGCCGTTATTGCCAACAAAGGCCATACACAAAATATTAATAAGTTATTGTGTTATCATCATTCTATTTGTTTTTTATATTATTTTATTTATGTTATTTATATGAGTCATTCCATGTCAAACGGTACGAATTTGGGAAAAAATTTAACGCAATGATTCCGATTTTTATGGAAATTTGCAGATTTACTCCTCTACAAATTCTACTTCATCCCCGATGAGAAAAAAATATGAAAATTGTTTTTCAAAAGTTATGACCAATTGAACTTTGGTAAAATGGAGATTTTTTCAAAGAGGTGTGTTGATTCTATCGATTTTCTATACCTTTTTGCTCCTTTTGCACGAAAAAAACCAATTTTTTACATAAAAACTAATTTTTTACACAAAAGCAGATTTTTTACATAAAAACTAATTTTTTACAAAAAAACTCTTTTTAATACAAAAACTTGTTTTTACACAAAAACTCGATTTTTTACACAAAAACTCGTTTTTTTACATAAAACGTAATTTTTTACACAAAAACTCTTTTTTTACACAAAAACTCGTTTTTTACATAAAAACTTGTTTTTTTTTTACACAAAAACTCGTTTTTTCCACAAAAACTAATTTTTTACACAAAAACTCGTTTTTTTTTTTTTTACATAAAAACTCGTTTTTTTACACAAAATCTCGTTTTTTACATAAAAACTAATTTTTTACACAAAAACGCTTTTTTATACAAAAACGTTTTTACACAAAAGCAGATTTTTGAACCAAAAATTTGATTTTTTCACAAAATATTTTACAATAAACAAAATTTGTTTTATTTAAAACGCAAACGCAAAAACTTAATTTCTACGTGAAAACTAATATTTAAGACAAAAACAAATATTTTATAGAGATAACCACATTTTTACTCTACAAGGTTTGTTTAACACAAAAATATAAATTTTACACAAAAAGACATGTTTTACTCAAAAACTTCACATATAAAAGTAAATATATAAGTACATACACAAAATTGAAGTTTATTTTTTTTACAAAAATATCAGTTTCACACAAAACCAATATTTTTACAGAAAAACGTATACAGGTATGTGATGGAAGTCGATCGGTTTTCAAATAAAATCGAAAATTAAAAACGAACGTTTTATTTGTAAGATGCGTTCAAAATCGAACGGTTTTATTTTCCAGTTTTGTTTATTTTCAAATTGTGAAAATAACAACTTTCGTTAAAAAATTAAAGTTGTTTTTAAACGTCTTTTTTTAATAATAAATAATTCAAAACGTGTAGAAAACATACAACGATTGAGGGATGCTTCAGATACATTGTATATGCAGGAAACTGCGTTCAAAGAATGTTTTCGTATAAACAAGGTCGGTTTTATTTGGATTCTGCAAAAGATCGAATTACATTTGAAAACCAAATCGAAATCTTGGGTCATAGAGAAAAGGCCATTTATATTGGCCTTGATTGTAAGATATATATTTCATATATATTTTAGATATCTGACTACAGCATAAATATTATTGCAGTGGACGTCACTAGACCTGGCTTTGAGTACGGTACGTATTACCTTGGTAGATATGAAAGTGGAGTTCGTGATTCATGGCTTCCAGCCGATTCTGGCTATGCTTTAGAACCTTTTGTGTTAACTCCTTATAGACAACCAAGTGCAGGCTCAACGCAACACAAATGTAATAATATTTGAAATTTGAGCTTAAATTTCTTTTTTTTTTTTTTTTTTCTTTAAAATGTTCACAACCCAGCATACCATTCTAGGAGCGCTCCGAAAAAGGTGTCAGAAAAGAGTCCAACAAAAGAGCATTTTCGGAGCGCTCCGAAAAAGGTGTCAGAAAAGAGTCCAACAAAAGAGCATTTTCGGAGCGAAAGAAAAATTTGCTTGTTACTGTCCTGAGTCGACACGCAGTATGACTCAGATATTCCACTTAATTATGTGTGTACCAAAGCGTTGTTGTCTTGTTATTTGTGCTTTGAAAAAAAAAACATAGCTGTACCACACAAGCATAATAAAAACAAGATTACACAGAGCTCAAGAAAAACCTCATAAAAGACTCTTTTCTGACATTATCTGACGGATCATTTTCGAATGTAATGACCCTCTTTTCTGAAGGTTTTCAGAGCAATTATGATTGTTTTTTGGGCTCATAAAGAGCGTTAACGCTCCGAAAAAGGTGTCAGAAAAGACTCTTTTCGGACTCATATGGCTTGCTGGGAATTATCTTCTCGGTTTAAAAACAGTTTTAACAGTAAATTTTAGTTTTTCATCACATTCATTTTGAATGTGAAATGGAACATAAAATCGAATTCGTTTTTAAAAAGACCCCGAATTAGTAACAAAACGAAAGACAATCACACCTGTTCTCGTTTTCAGTTGGCTTTTGGAACGCAATCGATTTCCATCACATACCTGATAAAAACATATTTAACCAAACAAGCGATACTTTTAACACAATAATAAATTATTCATCAAAAATCATAATTTTTTCGGAATTGTTTACAACAAAATCGTCATAGTTCTTAATAGAGACAAACTCATTTCCAGCATTTAGTATTATTTATAAAATGTCGATTTACTATAATAAGGTGTGTACATATAAGATTTCTTCTAATACTCGTACAGCATATAGAAACTATTACTTCATTATTTTTTTCTTATATGTAAGTAGATCTTGTTTCTAATTTCTAACTTACCCCCTGGCCCACGATGTCGAACGATAACGTTCGCTTAGATAAGACTTAAGACACAAACTTTTTATCGTACCTATTTTTTACTCAATCAAGTTTGTTTATTCCACAATCAAGTTTGTGTCTTAAGTCTTGTCTAAGCGAACGTTATCGTTCGACATCGTGGGTCAGGGGGTTAATCTAAATCTTTTTGTTTAACTTCCCTATAAACCATATTTCAAATTAAAAATTATTTTCTTTACAAAATAATAATATTTACGTATGTGTGTAACTATTAGTTACAATTAAATATTCCTAAAGTTTTGTGCTTACTAAGAAAAGTTCTAAAACAATTTTGATGTAAACTCAATTTCATATTAAAACTTTGCGAAACCAATTCAACAAACAAACTATTATTGAACATTTTACTTTATTAACCCAGTGTGCTAAGTTTTCGTAAATTTGTTTTTGCTTTAACATTTTATTGACTTACGGTTGGATATGCAGCAGGAATGATTCAAATGATTTCGATTTTTTTTTCTTCCATTACAATTTTACATTACAATGTTTTAACACAAAATATGTATGTACACTAGAGCCCCGATTTGCGTCGCTTTTCTAAATGTGGTTTAATCCGCTTTGCGTCGTTTTGATTCCGATTTGCGTCGGCTTTGAAATTTTGTGTCAATACATTTGTATAGAAGAAAATTTAATTCAATTTGCGTCGCATTTCCCCAATCCCTATTAACGACGCAAATCGGGGCTCTAGTGTACATACATATCGTACATACTCGTATGTACAAGCATACTGACAAAATGTTGGGTGATAAGAATTGAATTTTACGATTTACTGGCAAAACAATGTTTCTTTTTTTTTTGTTATTTCAACGTTACGTTTCACAAGTTTAAATGTTGTGGTTGGCAATTTTCCTGGTAAAAATGTTAGCAAATGTTGGTTAGGGAAAATTTGTATAAAAAAAAAAACGTTATTTTTTCGTGCATAAATTTTCCTTTACTGTGAATTGAACAACAGAAAAAATAATTGAAATTTACTTTAAGAGTTTAAAAGTTAAGGCATACTGTAGCTTTAAATCAATTGCAATTAAATAAATTTCATTTTAGAAATATTTGTGGTTTTCAAAATAGGAAAACCTATTTCATCACTCATGTAGAAACAAAACCGCAAATGTTACGAGTTCAGTTATTAATTAGTGAAATCACGTTAATTTGCTGGCCAATACTTAAGGTACATATTTTAAAACAAAAACCAGTTAAATGCTAAAAGAAATATGTTTATTGTTATTACACATTTAAAACTTAAACATGTACATATACATACATATGTATGTTCATTTTTGGGGGGTGACCTAAACAAAGTTCTTCAGAAGGTCTACAAGTGAGTGTAGTTAAACAAATCTACATGGTATTTATATACATATAAATAACTACAAGTGTATGAAGAAATAGTTTTGTTAGTAAGCAACTTACCAAAAAAAAAAAAAAAACAAAAAAATTGACCAACTAACTACAACAACTGTATGTACATTTCTTATCTCCAATTCTACCACAAAGTCATAAATTCTATTCACAAATGTTTGTGTGTTTTTTCTGTATTTTTTTCTAGCTTTTAAATTTCATTTTTTTTATTTTTATTTTAGCTGCTGGTTGTTTGTACATAGTTTGTTAGTGCAAGTTTATTGCCGTCTAAATATCTATAGGTATGCATAGCAGAAATGTTTGGCATAATTTTAAGTTCAAAAAGAAATTCCATTGCAAAATACATAGCTTAAATAAATTTGATAAAATATCTGAAAATCTTTATACAAACGTAAATAATAAAAGGAAGTCATAGAAAAGATAATGAGGGTAAATAAAGGTAAATTAAGTTATCTTTATTGTAACCACTTCTCTACAGCTAGAGAAAAAATATATAGTTGTACATGATCAGCGCAATCATTTCAACATTACTACAAGTTCTTTAACAATATTATGGTCTCAGTAGTTATTTATATATGGTGAATTGCACGTCAAGTGACCCAATTTTAAAAGTCGATGTCTTCCGATTAGGATGAAATTTGCACCAAGGTTAGTACTATTGGATAATAGGCTAGAGACAAATTTTCAGCTCTATTAGTCCAGAAGTGCCGGAGTTAGAAAATTTTTTTACAAATTAAAAAAAAATATTTTTGAAATGACTGAAGAAATAGCTATCTACAGTCCTTTGGAAAATGTTTGCTAGGACCAATAGGTAAAAAGTTACACTCATTTAAAAAAAAACCTGTATGACCAAAATTTACCAAAACGTCGAACTCTAAATCCGGCACTTCTGAATTTGTCTCTGACCTACTATCCAATGGTACTAACCTTGGTGCAAATTTCATCCAAATCGGAAGACATCGATTTTTAAAATTGGGTCACTTGACGTGAACTTCACCATATATGTATATACCATCAAGACGTCTGTTCCTTAAAATTGATGACAACAGCACTGCAAAGAAGTTTTATCGAAGTTTGTGTTTCTACCAGAAATACCGAAGCAGACGATTTAGGACAAGGTTATTTCACCAAAGTTCTTAAAGAAATGGAATAATTGCGAATCCCATAACTTCATTAATGATAACCGAATTCTAAACTGAAATTCATGATGCGAAGACATTCAGTCACTTAATGGCATCCGAAAATGAAAATCATTCGTGGTAGTATTTTCCAATTTGTATGTATGTTTTTAAAAAATTCGATAATACAACATTGTATTTCTACTTTTACCGAGTACTTCGATTTTAGGGTTTTCTATACAATTTTCTCCATTCATCCAAGATTGCAGTTTCAGTTTTTATTTATACAAAGCACAACCAGTATTTTTGGGTGAGAAGGGAAAAGAGAATAAAAGGGGTACAAACTTCACGGTACTAATGAATTTTCTTATTTCCTTTTGTTTTTATCTTTCATGCGTGTTGATTTGCATAAAAAAGTATGAAAATTGAATTGATGCGTGTGAACGATATGGCAAGTACAAAGGAGAATTGAACAAAAAAAAAACTGCTCAGCTAAAACTGAAGTGTGTGAAACAGGACTTACTTCACACTAATACTGTAGATGTAACCAGTAGTTGGCCGATTTAGAGCCGAAGCATTAATCTCGTCCAATTATCTCTGCTAGCAAGTCTTTGTCAACTATCGACGAGTTATTGTTAGCCGACGATAGCTAAAGAATTATCTACTTGTATTGCATCTGTAGCTAGACGTTTTTCCCCTAATTAGTCATTAAGCAACCGTGACCTTTTCTTCGAATTATATTCCTTAGTAATTTACAGTCCTCATAAATAATTTTATTCAAAGCTTTATAGCATTAAATGACCGATAGATTTCAAATGGAGCAAAGAATAGCAGAAACTGCACACAAGCGTTTTCTAAAATTACACCCTAACACTACTCAAATGAAGGGTATGTAAGGTTCGGGTCGATTCTCTTCTGCTTCTAATGCTAATGTTTTTTTTTTTTCTTTAAAACACTTATTTTTTCAATTTAACTTTTTCTTTCGCACAATTTCTGCCGTTTTCTACTAACTATCAGTCAAACATTGCCTTACAAACAGTGTGTCCGTAATTGTCAGCAATTATTTCGAAAAGTACAAACGAAAAAGAAAGCAAAACAGACAAAAAAAGCAAAGAGTACAACAAAATCTAATATAAAATGCAATAAGCATCGTTGATTTATACATATATTGAAATTTACATAAACGTCAATAACCAACCAATGGAAACCTTAAGAACGGCCACAGCTGTAAACAAAAGCCAGTTGAATTCTATAACAAAATTTATTTATTGTAAAAAGTTATGGAACAGAAAACAACAGAAATTACAGGCATTTACAAAAAAAAAAAAAAACAGTTTTCGATGGTTTAAAGTAAAAATTTTACTAGAGTTTGCTTATATCTCGGCCATTTATGGAATGATTTGGAGGATCTTTTAAACATAGACAATTTAGAAACTATTTCTAGTAGATTTGTCAGTTCTTATAAATTGTAAGTTTCTGTTCGTTTTTAGTTCTAAACATAAACGGAGAACTTCCTAAAGTTAATTTTTGTTTATAAATATTTGGTTAAAAATCGAAATACATATGTAGTTGAGAGATTTATATGACAGCCTTTTAAAGGTGGATTTTGCGGATTTTTAATGCCAACATTCTCATGATTATACATTATCAGATAAAGTGCTGCAAAATGGACAAATGGAAATTACTAAATCGTGACTACTATTTAGAAGAAACCAGTCATAAAGGATATTACAATGTCATCATAATATTACACATCTATACATAAGTCTAATATACTTTTATAGAAAAAACAATCAATTCTTTATAACTACAATATATAAACACAAGTAAGAAAGTATAGTCGGCCAAGCCCGACCATATAATAACTTACACTCAGTATAGATAAGTATAAAAAAATTTTCAGAAATTATGAACCGATCATCCAAAAATTTAGGGTCATTATTTCTGTGAAAATAAATATTATGTATGTTATACTTTGTTTCGATGTACATAAATACTTTTTAAAGATTTATGGAGGTTAAAGTAAATTACGGTCTCTTATATGGGAGTTTCGACTAATTATGGACCAACCATTATAAAATTAGGTGTCATTATTTCTGTATATATGAAACGTATTTGTGTTGAATTTTATTTTTTTTATTTTTAAGAAATTTATGGTCGTTAAAGTGATTTTCGCATGTGGACCTTAAATGGGAGCTACGACTAATTACGGACTGATCATCATAAAATTGTACCATATTATTTTTATATATAAGAAACATATTTGAGTTCAATATTATTTAGATGCCAACATTTTTGAGGGAGGTATGCTCTTCAAAGTGGTTTTCGGGAGTGGGCCTTACATGGGAGCTATGATAAATTATGGACCGATCTGCACAAAATTAGTAGATCTGATTTGGCTTCATTTACCACTCATTTGTGATGAAATTTCTTTAAATACTTGCATAATTCAAACATTTATGATCTTTAAACCCTAATTTCGGAAGGACATTTGTATGGGGGCCAGGTGAAATAATGGACCGATTTTCACCAGTTTCAATCCCAGTTGTCCTTGGGCCGAAAAAATTGCATGTACCAAATTTTATGGAAATATCTTTAAAATTGCGACCTGTACTCTGCGCACAAGCTTTAAATGGACAGCCAGACGGACGGACGGACGGATATCGTTAAATCGACTCCGGAAGTGATTCTGAGTCGATCGGTATACTTTGGACCAATATTTCGGGGCTTTACAAACATCACCACAAATCCAATATACCCTCCCCACTATGGTGGTGTAGGGTATAAGAAAGTGTGCAAAATTTCATGATATTATCTGCATTGTATTTGAAGAAAACAGCAAAAAATATCTGAAAAATATCGAGGTAGTCTGAAACTTTGATCTATAACTCAAATCACAGACTCAGACTGCACCGATTTTGCCCATTTGCAATACCAAACATTTCGGTAGATCAAAGAATGTTTGGTAAAAATTTCATGGTTCTATTGTTTTTTGTCTTGTGTTACAAACGGAATGACAAACGCAATATACCCCCCCCCATCTTTTTGGTTGGTGGGTATAAAAATAAATATTTATATTTATTATCTTTTCCAATATTTGTTTACCATACCAGCAACACAAAGTACATAATAAAAAAAAAAAGATATTTATATAGATATCTTTCCATTCAGTTTCTTACCTATTTAAACCGTTGTATAAACACAATATTAAACGAGAAATCCGCAGTGTAAAATGATATTGACAGTATTTTCACATACCAAAGTAAAAAAGATACAATTATTCATTCATTCATTCAATGCATGAAAAGTATGTACATATGATATTCAATACAAGTATTTTGCAAATATTACAAAGATTTATTTTATCTCAATACCAGCAACACTTTGTACGTGAGTAAAGAACTTAAACAACAAAATATTACACAAGTTATTGTCAAATAAATATATGTACATATAAATAAATACTTTTTTTACAAAACAACAGAAAAGCAAACAAAAAGTAAAAACATACAACAAGTTTTGAGTTACAAAATTGAATATTAGTAAAGCAAAATAAGCAGATTACAAGATTTATTTAGAATAGAAAATACTGTTATACAAAACGATTGCTAAGGAAAATTTTATGAAATGAAAACTTTGTGTATAACAGTGTTTTCTATAGAACGCAGTTTTTATATAGAAAACATCCTTTCATACAGAAGACACTGTTAGACACAAAGTTTTCATATAGAAAAAACTTTTTATTAGATAAATCAAATCTTTGTGAGTCTGTAAGAATAGGTATGTAAATTTGTCCTTTTACGCAAAATTTCTAAAGTCACGGGAGTACTACGGTTCCTTTAATTATTATATTTATTAATTAAATATTTAATACTATGGAGCACATGAATAATAGCACAGCCCAACACGAAAAATGGTGCCTTAAATTTTTCAATTCAATTCCTCTAACTCACTTTTTTTGGATCAGCATTAGTTTTCAAGATATAATTTTTTTTAAAAATTACACAGTCACCCGATTTTAAGTAAAATGACTGAAGAACAGTTTGACCTACTTAGTAAAAAGAAAAAATTTAGCTACAATACATATTACCTTCATTCTGCCCTAACATAATATTTACCCCACGCAGTAGTTTTGGAGATATAGCTGCATATACATGACGAAAAAATATTATATAAACAATTTTTTTTGTTTTTCAAAGATTTATAAAAAATAGAGATAATAACAAAAGTTCCAATATTTTTCTATAGCCATATGCGAGGGCGGTTCGCAAACTTCTTTGCCTATCACAGAAAGAGAATAGTTAGTTTTTCAAAAACATTTTAATTTTTCAATATAATCTCCTTTAACTTCAATACACTGAGTCCAAAGCTTATCTATTCAATTCTAGCAATTCTATCCCTTGATTAAAATAGTTTTCCTCAAGGCCTTTAAAATAGTGGCTTACAACTGTAATTGCATCTTCATTTGAGGTAAAACACTTGCCAGCTGGGAATTTTTTTTAGATTGGGGAACAGGTAAAAGTCACTGGGAGCTAAATCAGGAGAATAAGGTGGGTGGTCAAGCAACTCGTACTTTAATTCGTTGATTTTAGCATTGTTAAAATACTCTTGTGCGCTGGTGCGTTCTCTCGATGAAAAATTATTTTTTTGTGTTGTAAACCAGGATGTTTTTCTCGAATTTTTACATTTTATTGATACACAAAGTGGCAATAGTACTCTGAATTTATTGTTTTACCCTTTTGCAAATAGTCAATCAATAAAATACCTTTGAAATGCCAAAAAACCGTTGCCATAACCTTACCAGCCGATTAAATTGTTTTTGCCTTCTTTGGGGCACTGCCTCCAGCTTCAGTTCATTGCTTGGATTGTTCTTTTGTCTCTGGAGTATGGTGGTGGATCCATGTCTCATCAATATTTATATAACGTCGCTTAAAATCCATTTTATTGTTCTTAAAACGATCCAAACAAGCTTGAGAAATATTCTTATGCGTATCCATCTTGCAGAAAGCATTTTCATCTGTAGTTCTTCATGAAAAATTAATTGGACTCGATTATTTGAAATGCCCATGATATTGGCTATTTCATGCACTTTTATTCCTCGATCATTTAATACCATATCAATCACTTTGGCTAGAATTCCTGTTGTTGTTGCTGTATTTGGACGTCCACGACTTGGACGTCATCCTCAATGCGTGTACGACCACGTTTAAATTAAGCAACCCAATGTTTCACTGTTGCATATGAAGGTTCACTTTCCTCTAACACATTCGCCATATTAGTATAAATTTCTTGTCCCGATAAACCTTTTTTATTTAAATACTTAATGACATCACAAATTTCTAATTCTTCCATTGTAAAAAAATGAACACCTGTTTCTATATGAAGGAGTTGGCAGAACGAAAAGAAATTTAACATGTGTTCATAGCACAGATGGAAGTTTCCAAAACACTTAACTTTTTTCTGTTTATACCTCGCTTTCTTGTCTAGGCTAAGAAGTCTCCGAAGCGCCCTCGTAGAATTATCTCCCAAAGAAAATGTTACAATCAAATTAATGCTATTTGAAAATAATATAGCCCGAGTTTTTATAGGATTGAGACTTAAACAGTTAAAATTTGACCATATGCTGTAAGTCCTTATTAACATATAATGTTAAATGATCAACAGCATGTCCATTATCACAAGCAATCAGCTGTATGTCATCAGCATAGAAGTAACAATTACAAAATTTTATCTTCGAGAAAGTGGCATTAATGTATATCATAAAAAGTAATGGCCCTAGCACTGAGTCTTGAGGTATACCTAAGGGTGTCCCAACATTAAAAATGGTGTTCGGTATCGTGAAATGATAACCAGTTTTTTCTTGCCTAGAATTGAAGAAATTAATGTGGAGGGCATGTGGTTTCAACAAGACGGCGCCACATGTCATACAGCCAGAGAAAATGCATCAGTCATTTCCCGGTCGTGTTATTTCGCGTTTTGGAGACCAGAATTAGCCGCCTAGTTTGTGCGATTTAACACCTTTAGATTTTTTTCTTTTGGGGTTTTTTGAATTCGATGGTTTACGCGAATAAGCCGACGACGACTTAAGCCTTAAAAGAGGAAATTGGACGCTGCATTAATGAAAACCGCAGCATTTATGCAAAAAGGTAATTGAAAATTTCATTAAAAGATCGCGTGTGTGCCAGCAAAGCCACGGCGGCCATCTTTACGATATCTTGTTCCATACATAACCTCATTCTGTCTACTTTACGATATAATAAAGTTTCACGATTTTTTTTTTTAAATATCTGTGTTTTATTTAAAATTTAAGAATTGCGTTCTAGTTGGGACACCCTTTATAAAAGTGTCTGTGTGATCGTAGACACTCTTCCTTGAACTTCTGAAAATTGACTACGATAAGTACGAAAATATCTAATTAGTCTGTTGAAAATGTGAATGAAATTAAATTATATTGTTTACTACCGTTAAACTAAGTCCTGTAGTTTTATAGTTCTTTCTATATCTTGATTGAAAAGTATGGAGCAATACTTTTGTTAGCAGATACTGCTGAATTTGGTTCCTTAATAAAAACTTCTAAATGTTAGAACATCAAGAAAGTATGTTTGTTTATTGGTCGAAAATCAGTTGGCAATTGTGGAGACTTTGCCTTAAGAACGGCTAAAACTCTCCCAATTTTCCAAATCTTTGGAAATTTTGTTGTAGTAATTATCTTATTATAAATAAAAACTAATTACAGTACTAAGCACTTTAACTATTTTTTCTACTTTATACATTTCACCCACCAGTATTAATAATATTATAGTGGTAGTTTTGTTTGTTTATTAAAATAAATTAATTAAAATCTATTTCATTTAAATTTTAAAACACTAGCAGCCAGTCACAAATAATAACTGAAATTTAAAAAGCAAAACTCTGTTATATTGCAAATTGTTAGTGAATGAATTACGCTTTATTTTGCATATACTCGTACATATTACAAAGAATTCTGGGATTAATCATACAACAAATTCAAGACACTCTAGGAAAAAGTCCCTTGTTAATATTTAATTGGAATTAATCATTAATAATATTAACTAATAGTAGTTATCAAAAAAATGTCTTAAGTTTACTGCATATTAATACAAATTGTAGAGAAATTAATAAAAATAAAATAAAAAATTAATTAAAATGACACTTTCGTAATATGAATCATGTGGCTGGTTGAACGGCGATGGCATCATAATTCCCAATTCTTAAAAATGTTGTTGCAATAAAATTTGTTATTGTTTCTCTTTTTTTCTGCACTAAAAAGCCAATTGTAAACAAGAATTTTAAAAGTTTAAAATAAATACAATATTTTTTCATTTGTTGAAAAAAAACAACAAAAACCACAACAAAATTATATTACCAACACGCGATAAGAATGCAAATAAAAAAAATCTACGTAAGTGAAGTAGAAGATAAATAAATAAACTGGCCGAGAACTGTGTTTAGCAGTAACTATGATGAATCAAACTTAATATAACTCATCATTATTACTTTTGAAGATTTTCCAAGAAAAAGTTTTGGTGTTGAGTCCAACTATATACTAAAACAGGAAATGTTAGTAAGCTATACAATATTTACTCAAGGTAAATATCTAAATGTTTAATAAAAATCTATTGGGAATTTTCAAAAAAATTGTGTAAGTTTGGTTAATGTTATCGTTACACTAACATTATTCGTAAAAAACAACTTTCAGCTTTGCAATTCCATAAATACTTTGATTCTTTCCTGTTTAAACATTATTTAATGTTTATCTTATACCGCAGACAGACGACAGAGTTAATTTGCATTAACAGTCTTAATTGAAATTAACTCGTGAATTATCCCATCTTAATGCGCATTAAGTTAGACGTAAATACACAAAATCAAACTGAATTTATACTGCATTTAGGTATTTCGATATGGCAACATCGTCGAAAATCAATAATATGTTATCAAATTGTTTACTATTCTAAAAGAAGAAGACAATTGTAAATTTTAAATAATAAAAATAGATTTCTACAATTGCCTTTCTCTTATTTCAGAGTGTCTCACTGCGGTCCCCACATGTAGCAACAGGTTCAGGTTGATGGTTGCTAGTGCATGAACAAGTTTTGCTTATGAAACAGTTTCAGCAAAAGTAATTTCAGCTTTTTTTTTCAAATAAATACTGATTTTTCACCAAATGCCAAACAAATTGTTTTCACAATTAAACAGTTGTTTACAAACAAACAGCTGTTTAAATGCTGTTTTAAATGCAGAAACTGTCGTCTGTCACGGTAAAATCTTAATTCACATTATTGAGTTTTTAATGCGCATTAACTCTGTCGTCTGTCTATGGTATTAACAAAAAATAAAGATAAAATAAAATTCGCGAATTAAAATTAGAAGACAGTTTATAGTTTTGTTTAAACCTTGAGTAGTAGTCTTTGCTTTAGACAGTGGCAATATTATAATAAAATAAAATTTAGTTAGGCGAATTAAAAAATAAAATTCCTTAAAACCAATTTCTTGACAATCCTTTAGTTGTTAGTACATTTAAAGGCATTACTTAGAATTACCTTTTAACGAACTAAAAACTAAATAATTATTAAGAAATTGGTTTTTGCGAATATTAATTTTTAATTCGCTTAACCAACTTTGAATTTATTATAATATTGCTACTGTCTAAAACAAAGACTACAACTCAAGGTTTAAACAAATCAATAAACTGTCATCTAGTTTTTATTCGCGAATTTTATTTTTAAATTCTTAAATAAAATAAATTCTTAAGATTGTAAAGCATGCTATTCAGTAATTGCAAATCATTACCCAGACATTGCTGCTTTCGTATTATATGCCTTTAAATTTTTAATATACATTTCTAAACTTTAGCAACTTTATTTATTTCGCTTGCCTCAATACCAAAAATATTCTTTTTCATCTAAATATTCTTTTAGGCAATATGTTTTTGTTTGTCCGTTACGTTTTCCTCCTCTCTCTCCCCCTTCATTTATTCGTTTTTTCTTAATGAATTTCTAACCTTGACCAAATTTTGTGTAATACATTAAAAAATGAATTGAAAACAAAATACTAAAAACTGCTGAATAGTAAAACTGGATAATAAAAAAATGACGAATTTACATAAAAATCATTTATTAAACAACAGAAATGTTGTACAAAAAAAATGCCATAAATTAAGCAAATTTTGGTTTATAGGCGCCAAATGAAAACAATCGCATAAAACAAACAATTTGTTTCAAACTACAATTTAATTAAAAAAAAAAACAAAAACAAATAGTTTTTTTATTTATTAAATAGTAGTTTGAAATATAATGAACTTTTGCCAGCCATAAAACAAAAACTGCAAGTGAAAAATAAAACCATCCGGTTTAAAATGGCTAGAATTTTAAATTTTAAAATAGTTTTTAATGAATACAAAAAACGTTAACCAACAAACTGCTGAAAATTTAAACATTAGCAACAAAACAAACGGATATTGTTGCAAAGTGTCTGTCAGTTTGTTAAAACTAATATGATTAAATGAATTTCATCAGCCACATAAAGTAAGTGCACGAAAGAAATGCTCAACTTTGGCAAAAAAGTAAAGAATTAAAATTCGTTTATAATTGTTTTTCGCTGCTTATACTTCGTTAGTTCTTTGTCACAAAAACAAAGGTTTTAAAGTTAAAAATTTTTATTAATTTGCGAGTTTAAAAATAAAATTCACGAATACAAATTTTATTTGCAACTTAAGGTACGGTCACATTTGGCAAATATTTGCCAAAGAAACTTTTCTTATTTAGGCCAAAGCACAACAAATATTTAGTTTTAATTTATTTGATGCTGTTTGATCTTGCAAAACTCTTGTAAGAGCAAACAACGTCAAACAAATTTGTGCTAAAACAAGTGGTTACGCTTTTTTGAGGAAATATTTGTCAAATGTGACCGTACCTTTAGTTAATATGAAGAGTTTTGTTTGTTTAAGTCACTAATGACAACATATGATAGTTTATTAGCTATTGCTTTAGCCAAGGACTAATTCACAATAAATTAAAGTTTATGCAAATAGATTGTTTACGCCATTTCTTATTAAATTTAGTCAAGCGAATTAAAAAAAAAAATTCGCTAAAACTAATTACTAGACAATTTTTTAATTTTCGTTCGTAATAAATTATTATTTCATGGTAACCTTATTAAATTAAGTTAAGCGAATTAAAATATTAAATACGCTAAAACTAATAACTAGATATTCTTAAGATTCATGGTATGAAGTCATGAAAATAAAATTCGCGAATATAAATGTTCCAATAGTTTATTAGCTATTGCTTTAGACAATGCCTAATTTATATTTTATTATTTGATTTGTCCAATAACCACGACCAATCCTTATTAAATTTCATTATGTGAAAAGAAAAATAAAAAAATAAAATTCGTTAAAAGAAATTTCATGAAATTTTTTTAGTTTTAAGTGGCCACAAACAATGTTAAGAAGTATTTGAATTAAACATTCAAATTTGTGAGTTTTAAATTATATATTAGTTTGCTATTTTTTTAAATTGTGAAGGGCGTTTAGTATGCTACAGACAATGAAAATGACATTATTTGAAAATTTTGTTTTACGAATTTTAAAATAAAATTCCCGAAAAAAATTTCATGAAAATTTAACCGTTTTCGATTCGTAACATGATGGTGTGAAATCATATTCAAATTTATGAGTTTTAAATTTACGCAAAAAAACTTAAGTTTGCTTGGTTTGTTAAATAGTCGGCCCAATCATGAATAAAAAATCAGCGCGAGCTTTTTCACTTTTTATTTTCTTAATGTTGAATTCGAATAGGAAAAATGGGGAAAGGGAAAAAATATCGCGGAATTTTTATTCATGATTGGTTTGAATAAAATTAAATTCTTTCAAATCGATTGATAATATTAAATTTCGTGAACTTAAAAATAAAAACTTGTGAGAGTTTGAATCATGAGTTTAAAAATAAAATTCGCGAATAAAAATTTGATGACGGTTTTTTCTGTGTATGTACGATTTATCTCATAGCCTTTCCTTATAATCAATAAAAATTTCTCTAAATCATTTAAATTCTACAAGTTATATATTCCTTCATTATAAAATTCATTTCAAAACTTCTCTGAAATCTGTTTAATTTTCTAGCAAAAAAAATATTTTTTTAAAACTTTAAAACTATTAAAAAAGAATTGAAAATTTAAATAAAATTCTTAGACAAAAGTTTAATGATATCAAAAAATTTATTTCTTTGCTTTTATTTACTTTAACTTATTGTTTGCGGTAAACAAATATTCCATCGATTTACAAAAGTTTTAGATAAATATTCGCTAGTTTAAAAATAAAATTCGTAAAAATAAATTTATAATTTGTATAGTTAATAATATAATTTGATAATAAAAATAAAATTCGCGAATAAAAATTATATGACCTTTAGCTTACAATTTGTTAAAATTATAAGCTTTACTTTGTCCATAAACTACTTTCGATAAAAATATCTTAAATGTATAAGTGGCTTTAAATTTATTTTTTATAGTTCAAAAATTTAATTCGCAAAATTAGATTTTATGCCAGCACTTTAGTTTTACATACATTGACGATTAAATTCTGACGTGCTATAAAAACAATGCAAATTGTAAAAAAAAACGAATGCATAAAAAAATATTAAGATAGAATTGGCAAATCACATAAAATTCGCGAATAAAAATTGAAAGGCTGTTTCTGCAGTTATTCGCTAAAACGAAAAATATTTATGAATGTTTTATAAACAACAAATTTATAGTTGAACAAACAATTAATTCGTTCACACAATTTGCCACATAAAACCACATGATGAACCAAACTATAAACTTCAGAATAAACTGTCAATATTTAAATTACACAGCAGCTCTCAGTCTGCTCATAGCAAAAAAACTGATGAATTTGACACATTAATAAATTTTTAAAAGCGAAAGTGCTGATTGTGTTAAACAAAATCTAATTTAATACGAAATTTAATGTTTAGCAAGAAAATTCCATAAATTTTATAAAATTCAAAGACAAATATTGTACATAGTACTTTTCATAAGAAACGGAACCATTATTATGGAAACTGTGATGATAGCTGAGCGCAATAAACTATAAAAAATAAATTTTATTATTTTGTTCTTACAACAAAGCAGCGAACTGACTGGCCGACTGATTGTTTACTAGCTGTTACTTGTGCTTTGTCAGCATTCTCTGGCTATCAACGAAATTTATGCGTAATGCAACATTTCATCGCAAAGTAATTGACCCACATTTCATTGTTTGCGGGGTGGTGGTTACGACGACACATTCAACCAAAAACAACCAACCACCAATACCACATCACACAACATTTTATTCATATTTTCAATCAAAATCCAGAACCAAAAAAAACGCACATCAATAAATTTTGTGTGTAACAAAAAGGCCAGAAAAAAAACAAACACCATTTATTTACATAAATAAATAGTTTTAACATCAATATTTATTTTCCTCATACATATGTGCATACATACATAAATAACAAGTGGAAAATACAAAACAATAAAAAATTCTCCATAAAATATTGTTTTAAATAATATTCGCTGATATTTGTATATGTACTCGTATATGAAAAGTAAGTAAACAATAATTGTTTTGGGAAAATATTCACAAATATAATTAAAAAGTATAAAATTTATAAAGTTTTTCTGGTGTTTTTATAAAAGATATATGTAATGGCAAATAATAATAACACAATGCTGCACATCTATTTCCCCAAAAATTCACAATTTCTATTCGTTTTAAAATTAGTTATGAGAGTTTAAAATTTAAATTCTCTGACAAATTTCTTGAAAATGATTTGGATTATTTTATTTTATTCAAAGCTTTATTTATTGCAATAATATTCGAATTATATTTTAATTTTTTTTTAAGATTTAAATTCACCAGTTGAAAAATAAAATTCGTGCATTTTATCACAGTTTTAATATTATTCTTCGTAGGTAATAGTTTAGTTTGCTTTATCTTTTGGTTTATTTTACAAAAAATTGATATTCATTCAAATAATTAAATTTGCATGACATGTCCACTTGTTAAAACATTTTGTTATGGGAATTAAAATAAAATTCTCGAATAAAATTTCAAACTTAAAACAGTTTGTTTAAAATTAGCATTAGCAAACTTCCAAATTTATGAATTTTATATTCGCGAGTTTTAAACTAAAATATGCCAATAAAAATTGTATAACAGTTTTTGATTTCGTTAGTTCATATCATTGTCTATTTAACAATAAATATAAATTCATTCAACTCATTCGATTTGTTCAATATTAGGTATATGAGATTCTAAAATAAAAATTGGCGAAAACAAATTTCCTTTAGTCTTTAGTTTTTAATTAACATTCCTGCTATTAAATAATATTTGGTTTAAACGTACAAATTTGTGAAATTGGTATTTGTGAATTTTAAAATAAAATTTGCGATTAATAATTTAAAAAAAAATTACAAGAAATTAAAATTTATTCAAATCTTTCGATTAGTTTAAGTTATTTGTCCTGTCAATTCGTTTTAAAATTTAGATTAAAAAAATATTAAAAAATAAAATTCAGCAAAATAAATTTAAAGGCAATTCTTTGGTTTTTAATTTGTTGCAAGATTAAAAACTTTGTATTTGCGAGTTAAAAAATTAAATTCGCGAATAAAAATGCTATAACAGTTTTTTATTTCATCTGTTTCTCTCATCCAAATAGTTTGATCGTTTATACATATATAAAATAAAATTTAGGGAAAATAAATTTATTACAAATTTATGAAATTGGCATTTCGTAAGTTTAAAAATAAAATTCGCGAATAATAATTTTATGACAGTTTGCTTATTTCATTATATTCTTTAAATTCAATTAAATCTTTCGATTAGTTTAAGTTATTTGTCTTTTCGTTTTAATATTCAGCCTTTCTTATGAGTGTCATTTTCTTTCTACGACAACGTCTGTCTCGTAATAGATTAAAGAAACAAATTCAATATTATCTTTAATCTATTACGAAAGAGTCGTTGTCGTAAAAAGAAAACGACAATCATAATAAGGCTCATTAAGTTGAGGAAATTAAAAAATAAAAAATATTTCAAGAGAATTCTTTTGTTTTTAGTTGGTTGAAATATTAGTATTATGAAATTAAACGTTTAAAAATAAAATTCGCCAATAAAAATTGGATCACATATATTTGCTTTTTTTCATTATATATGTACATAACAATAAATTGAAATTCATTAAAATCTTTCGAGATCTGCAGTTTACTACTCAATTCCTTATCAAATTTAGTTAAAGGAGTTCAAAAATTAAATTTGTAAAACCCACTTTGATAACAATTATTAATTTTATTGTTCGTTTTTTTAAAACTTCATATTATAAAATAATATTTTTATGTATCATTCAAAATTTAAGAGCATTATATTCCTAAGCTTAAACATAAAATTCAGTTATGAAAACTCTAGGACAGTTTATTATTTCTTGGAGTGTAGTCATGTTCAGCTCGTTGCTTACTTTACAATAAAACAATATTCATTGAAATCGTTACTCGACCATGCGGTATAAAATTTAATTTAAAAACCTTAGGTTTCAGTTTGTTGTTAACGAAAATTTCATATTTGGTTTTTATTCGCAAAATTAATAATAAAACTCGCGAAAACAAATTCCATGAAAATTCTTTATAAAATTCTAAGTTTAAGCGAATTTTGTTCATATTACTGGTATTAAACTTTAAACACATTTATCAAATTTTTCACTCACGAGTTAAAGAATAAAATTCTCAAATAAAAATATTAGTATGTATATATTTTTTTTAAATTGAAATCGTTTCTAAAATTTAATGACAATTTCATGACAATTCATTATTTTTCAGTTGCTGGAAAATCAGCATTCAGTCATCTTTTATATTATAAAATCATATTTGGATTAACAAACAAAATTATGGAATTTATATTCGAGAGTTTCAAAATAAAATTCTCAAATAAAAATGTTACAAATTCTTTTTTTAATTTAAATCATTTCTAAAATTTAATGACAATTTATTACTTTTCAGTTGATGAAAACATGCATTCAAGCATCTTTCATATTATAAAATCATATTTGGATTTGGTGCTATGGTATCCAGTTATGGGGCACTGCCTCCAACTCCAATATTGAGAAAATTCAACGCCGTCAAAACAAAATTCTACGAATGATAACTACCGCTCCTTGGTATATTAAAAACAACAACATACACAACGATCTTGATGTTCCACTTGTCAAATGGGAAATAACTAAACACGTGGCCCTTTATTTGGGTAAGCTGGAAACTCATCCAAATCCCCTCGCTCGAGACATCTTACAACATCCCGGTCATAGCCGTTTGAGAAGGAGGGACACCACCGCTCTCAGATGAATAAATACAAGTTGCTCATTATATCCTATCGAATTTGAAAACTAGGTTTTGCCTAGCATTGGCTGGACTTATCTTAATTAACTTTAGTTTTAAGATTTGAATACCTATTGTTAGTTCATTTAAAATGAAGATACAATAAAAAAGAATATGCAAAAAAAAAAAAAAAATATTTGGATTAACAAACTAAAATTATGAGATTTATTTTCTCGGGTTTAAAAATAAAATTCGCATAAATTTGAGATTTGTAATCGCGAGTTTAAAAATAAAATTCACAAACAAAATACACCTAATTCTGTTTTTACACGGTAATTGATTCCATGAAATTCCGATCGTATGCAAAATATCTCTAAAACCTATTGAAATTAGTGAAGAAAAAAGGATTTTTTAAGAACAACTATGTATTCAGGTTTACAACGTGTTTTTACACAAGCATAGTTCTTAAAGAAAAAAAGATATACACTCCAAGCTTAAAAATAATGTAAAAAAAAATATCATTGACAAGTTCATTTGATTGTATGCACTAAAAGGGAATTCCCTCAAATTTGGCTATTTACAATTGCTCTGAGCAGTAAATTTGTTTGTATCCACAAAAAGGCAATAATTTGCCTAAATTTGTGATATGAACATATTTCGGAAAAATTAAAGTTAACAATAAAGAGCCTAACAGATTTTGAATCGTGCTAAATGGAATAAAATCGTGTAAAAAACTTTAAAATTTGTTAAATCAAAACCGTGTAAAAACAGAATTAGGTGTATACATTTCATTTCAAAGCTAGAAGAATTGGACTAAACAATCAAAATAAAAAGATTTAAAATTATAATTCCCGAATAAAATATACAGTATTTCAAAGCTAAAAAGATTTTGCTTTTCATAACATTTTGATAATTGAAAACCTATTTAGAAATAACTATGTATGTGTGTACTCGTATGTTAGAAAGCGTTAAATGCACAAAATTTCAACAAAGGAAATTAAAATAGTCAACCAGGTCTAAAACCAACATCATTTAACAGTTTTATGCGAATTTTGGGCTGGAGTCATCATTGAGACTTATTTCTTCGAAACTGAAACTGGTCAAGCAGAGATTGTTAACTGATGCGGGCTAAATTGGACGACTTGTCGATATGTGTCAGAAAAGCCGTTGAGAATATTTGCCCGCTGTGTTTTTTCATATATAACCCTGTTTTGTTTATTTGAGTGATTTTTTAGTGACTTGTGCAAGCCATCCAAAACTTCTTCTAAGTAGGGCGGTGTATAGAAGTCATTACAATACTTTATACAAGGTACAAGGTTTTGCTGGTAAAACCTACATATGTACATAAGTTTTAAATACTTTACAAGGCAATTCATGTTTTTGCTGGAAATTTTAATATAAATTGTTCAATTATTTTCTGGTA
Organism: Bellardia pandia; assembly: GCA_916048285.2. NCBI lineage: Eukaryota > Metazoa > Arthropoda > Insecta > Diptera > Calliphoridae > Bellardia > Bellardia pandia. Next base: position 13,910,791 of record OU696533.1, read on the forward strand.
AAAATTATTTTATAGAAAATTTTAATTTCATTTTAAAAGTTAAAAAATATTGATTGTTTTGCTGTAATTAAAAAAAAAACTCATAATCAATAGATGTCAGGGAGTGTTTAAATATTATTACAAAAAAGTAAAACAATAGATATAAATCAAAGTTTTTAACTGGGTGTGGTGTCCCATTAAATACATAATAAAAACAGTCAAACATACATATAATGAATAAATGAAATTGTAAGCAGTTTTTTTTTCAATGAAAATTTTTTTTATAAAATTCTTTTCTATTTATTTAAAAATATTTGTTGATTTTTGGATTACATTCTCAGTTTTTGTTAAGTAAAAAAAACCCGAAAAAAACATATATATGCAATAAAGAAAACAGTTGTCTACTGATGACCCACAAAATTTTTGAAACCAAAAAGTGCGTTCACACATTTTAATGTTTTCATTCTGTTTGTGTTGTTTGTTTTTTTTTTTTAATGGCTGTTGAAAGTATCGCTTAAAAAGGGTTGTGGTCACTGTTTAACGAGCATTTTTGTTTCTTTTGTTTATTTAGTTGCTTTAATTTAGTTGTCTATACAACAAGTTGAAATAAAATTCATTACAAAAATCATTTAATTTATTGTAGCATTTTATGCTTAACTCTTTCCGAACCCTATAGCATGTGAAAAACTTCGTTATGTTAAAGGAAATATTGTAGAAAATGATTAATGTGTATGCTAGAGCAATAAACACAATTTAGCCAAAGATTTGCAAACAACTAACTATCTGGTAGTTGTTTGTTTTAATTTAATGGAATTTTTGTTGGATTTGTTCCCATAATTATTTATGCGCTTTAATTATGTTGGCAGCTAACAACTTAAAGGGTTAATTACTCATCATTATAGTAACAAACACTCAGTCAGCACTACACAACTGCTACAAGTACTACTGTGTTTTTTTTTTTATTTTTTTTATAAGATAAAAAATTTATACTTAAAATCTAGAGTAAAAAAACACTGCATTCATATCTGTACATACATTAGGCTGGATCAGTTAGTAGGGAGGGAGGTTTCCAATTAAAATGAAAGTTTAAATTATTTATTTGTTATAATATCATTTCTGCAAAGGTTGCTTTCTCACATTATCTACTTCACAATATCTTAAACTGCATGCAAACCTTTATATTTCTACAAGTTACTTAAACATTCCTTATACAAATTTAAATAATTTTGTTCAAAAATAAAATTCGCAAAAACAAATTTCATTACTATTCTTAGTTTAAGCTTCATACTTAAAACTTTTATATTATGAAATAATATTTTGATTTAATATTCAAATTTATGAGTTTTATATTCGCGAATTAGAAAATAAAATTCTCGAATAAAAATTTCTATGGCAGTTTATTACTTCGTAAAGTTTTTGCATCATTATTTCGTTGGCTTTTTTACAATAATCATTGAAATCGTTACTTGTCCATTGTTTTAAAATTTTGTTTCAGAAGTTGAAAATAAAATTCGCAAAAAAATGCAAGACAAGTCTTTAGTTTTTAATTTGTTGAAAACGAACATTTGCGCATATTTCATATTATGAAATCACATTTGGTTAATATTCGCGATCTAATGAATAAAATTCGTGAAAACAAATTTCATTGGCCCTAAACCGGAATTTTTATGAGTTTACAAATAAAATTCTCAACTAAAGTGTTGCTGGCAGTTATTGAAATCTTTACAAAAAACTGGAATCGAACGATTTTAAATAATTTATTAGAGAATTTAATTATGTGAACTTAAAAATAAAATTCGCAAAAACAAATTTCAGGGCAATTCTTTAGTTTAAGCTTAATAGTACTTAAAACTTTTATATTATGAAATAATATTTTGATTTAATATTCAAATTTTTGAGTTTTATATTCGCGAGTTAAAAAATAAAATTCTCGAATAAAAATTTCTATGGCAGTTTATTATTTCGTAAAGTTTAGTCATCTTTATTTCGTTGGCTTCATTACAATAAAATTCAATTCATTGAAATCGTTACTTGCCCATTTGTTTTAAAATTTAGTTACGGAAGTTGAAAATAAAATTCGCAAAAAAAAAATTCACGACAATTCTTTAGTTTTTAGTTCGTTACAAATGAACATTTGCGCATATTTCTTAAGAACAAAATTCGCGAAAGCAAATTTCATTGACACCAAACTGGCATTTTTATGAATTTACAAATAAAATTCTCATACTAAAATGTTGCTGATAGTTATTGAAATCTTTACCATAAACTGAAATCGTTCGATTTTAAACAATTTATTAAAGAATTTAATTATGTGAACTTAAAACTGACAAATTTCAGGGAAATTCTTTAGTATTTATTGAAAATGAATAATGAATTTTATATTCGTGAGTTTAGAAATAAAATTTGCAAACAACGATTCAGTATTTCGAAACTAAAAGAGATTAGATTTTATTAGATGCAAGTTTCAGAATAAAGTTAGGCTTAAAGCTTAAAGTATTTGCTTTTCATAACATTTTGATAATTGAAAATCTATATAGAAAAAACTTCGTTAGGATTTGTTATATTTTATGAGTGCCAGCCTAATATACATACATACATACATAATTTGCATTCTCGTAGAATAAAAATGCGTTGATATGCTGTTCCCTTTTTAATTAAAGCGCAACGGCAGCTTATGGTTGCACAAACACATTTATACTTTTAATACACATACATAAATTCTCTCATGCATTTATATAAAACTATTAAGAAAAAAATTTGTAATGATGATGAAACTTTATTTCACATTTAACAACTACAAGTTGATTCTTTCTTTATGTTTTTTTTTTTACTTTGTTTTATAGCCGTAGTCATATGTGATATGTATGTAAGTATAGTTTTTTTATGTTTACACTACTCTACTCTTTGATAATTTAACAAGCACAGCATAATCATATTGCACTCACAAAGTATTTACATGGGTTGGGGGAAGGTAACCCAATTAGCAAATGGGATTGTAATTAGACTTTTAAGAAATAACAATTATAAAAGAAAGCTAATTTCTGCCAACGAAAGCTTTATTAATTAAGTTTCTGTGTGTGCTTTTCTAGAATATCAAATGAAAATGGAAGAGATTCATGTCTTAATGAAATGAAAACTGAAAAAAAAACGACACGAACCTGCAGCGTTGACAGACTACGATGGCTTATCACAACCGCTTAATTAATTTGTAATGATTATAAAAGAATGCATTACTAAGAAGTAGTTTAGTATATAATAATCTTCTTATAACTATAGTATATATACTTTGAAAGTTCTTTATTAGTGAAAATATACGAAGCTTCAAAAGAATTAATTACTAATTAAATTTTTTTAAATCAATTCTTTGGCACTTCAAAAGTATTAAATTTATTCGTTTGAGAATTCAAAAGTAATGTATTCATTATATTGAGAATTCAAATGTATTGAATTCATTCCTTTCAGAATTCATTCTTTAATTAAGGAATTTATGGCAGCATTCCAGTTTTCTTTAATACAAAGTTATTAAAAATTGGTTAATACAAATTATTAAATGATTCCATTTTGTTTGTTGCTTTGAGAATTAATTCCTTTAAGAATTAGTTCCACAATAAATTTAATATATTTTAGTTAAATTTTCCCCAAGGTATGAAATCGTTCCATAGTAAGTAAGCCGACTTTCCGTTTTCAATAATTAAAATTCTTATAGTCCTTAAATTTAAATGTAAGTGATATCAATGTAATGACTGATATAATTACACGTTGGTAAGTAGTTGTTTTCTATATTAACAACGAGTGAAAATAATGTATCGAAGAGTTAGTCATTAACTTAGCCGTCCACCAAGCAGTGAAAACTTGACACAAATGATTGCCTGAATTTTAATGTGTAATTCCAGAAAGGTGATTCAAATCAATACAGATTTAAACAGTGCATGTTTTACATAAGCAATTTGCAATTTAAAAGCAGGGTTGTCAGATTATTTCATAGCTGTTCCCAAACGAAATTAAATTTGTTTACACAAATCCTCCAAAATATTGCCTTTGTTTGAAAAATTTTATAATTTTCAGTAAATTTAAAACTATAAATAAAACGTGAAAAATTCAATATTAACACATGGGTATTTATTAATATTTTACGCCCAAAATAATCTCTAATGACACCAAAAATCCCCAAATTTATGGAGAACCAGCAAGTCTGTCCAGCTTGTATGAAAGCTGTGAAGCATTTCATTATATTAAGGCCGGTTTTCTCAATGTGTCGACAAACTGCCTGTTACTAAATGTCGACATAAATTTATTAGACTGATAATATCGAGCCATTACCGCCAAAATAATGTATCCCACACCATAATCGATTGTTGTTTTTTTATCGAAATCGATAGTTCAACATCATTTAAAATTATTAAAATTAAATGTATTACACAAAACAATATTTACATTATAAATTTTAAAATAATGGCTTTATTCAAACTGATTTTATTTAAAAAAAACCTTCCCCTGTAAAATTTTGAGTTTGTGGGATACATTTTTTCGGCGGTTATGGCTCGATATGTCCGTTAATAATTTTGGTTTTCTCAATATACCGACAGAAACATTATTTTCATTTGGCAATACCTCTCAAAATTTATGTGAAAATTGGGAACTCTGTCATCAAGTGACAAGTTGTTGACATAAATCAGCTGTTTTCCAAATGTGAAAAAATAACAAAAAATAAAATCAAAAAAACAAATATTTTAAAAAATAAATAATATCCATGTCTGCCAGGTAGTTAGGTCTGGCTTGATAAACTCTTTCAACATTCACTTGGAATTCATGTTCTTCGAGTTCATCCTCCATCAAATTAATGTTTATTCCTCTAATAAACATTTTTTCTAAAAACTCAAGGTATTGCCACATAAAAAATATGCACAGCAGTCAGCTGATTGAATTTATCTGTACAACAAATAAATTATCGACGGGTTAGTTTTGCGACAGAATAGAAACAAATGAGACATTGAGAAAACCAAATTTCTTTAATCGGCAGTTTTTCGTTGGGAAAAAATATAATCGCCTAATGAAAAAACAGCCCTAAATGTATTGTATTTCAATATAACAATAACATACCTTTTTATTAGAACTCCACTTAATTCCAACTTAAAACTTTAACAGGAATTGAAAAGTTGATACCAGTAATTTGTGATACTATTTCATATGAAAAATTAATTTGAAATTTAAAACTATTGTATTTTATTTAGAAATAAAAATTGACACATTCCTATAAACTCAAATTATTCTGCTGTTCAAACAATAATTTTGCAAAGACACAATAATATGAATATGATAAACTTGTTTATTCTGTGGTCCGAAAGCCAAAAATAATAGTGTGTATAACACTTTCCTTTACAGAAAATTGTCCGTATAACAGTTTCCTCTACAACAAATTGCCTGTCTAACAGTATAATTGCTATATAAAAGTGTATTGTCTGTATTAAAGTTTTTCTACAAAAAACTTTTCTATAGAAAATTGTCTTTATAACAGTTTTCTCTACAGAAAACTGCAGATTACTCTATAGCAAATTGTTTGTATAAAGTATATTGTCTATATAAAAGTATATTGCCAGTATAAAGTTATTTCTACAGTTACCATAGAAAATTGCATGTACAGAAAATTATCTGTGTAACTATTTTTCAATAGAAAGTTCTCTGTATAATAGTTTACTCTACAGAAAATTGTCTGTGTAACAGTTTCCTCTACAGAAAATTTTTTGTATATCAGTTTTTCTATAGAAAATTGTCTGCATACTAGTTTTCTCTACAGAAAATTACAGTTTACTATATAGCAAATTGTCTGTATAACATTATATTGCCTATATAAAAGTCTGTATAGAGTTGTATATAAAAAATTTCCTGCATAAAAGTTTTCCCTACAGAAAATTGTTTGTATAACAGTTTTTCTATAGAAAATTGCCTATATAACTGGTTTCTCTGCAGAAAATTGTCTATATAACAGTTTTCGCTATAGAAAATTATCTGTATAACTGTTTTTCTATAGATAATTGTCTGTATAACATTAAGATGTCTTTATAAAAGTGATTCTATAGAAAATTGTCTGTATAATAGTATATTGTCTGTATAAAAGTTTTTCTATAGAAAATTGTCTGTATAATAGTATATTGTCTTTATAAAAGTGCTATTGTCTATATAACAATTTTTCTATAGAAAATAGTCTATATAACAGTTTTTTCTCTATATAACTGTCTGTATAAGCTCAAAATAAACATTTTAAAATATTCAAAACATTTTCTTTTACATACCTTTGTATAGATTGGAAAAAAATATCTGAAAATAGAAAATATTAATACAAATAATTAGTTGATGGCAAAAAATAATTAAAATCTAAAATAATCAACAATTAAAGTCAATCTATTTGTGCAATAAGGCTACTATCTAACCGAATTACGCTGTAAAGAACAATACTTATATTTAAAATACAAAAAAAAAGTTTAAAAAAAAACACTCTATGAATTATAGCAAAATGATAAATAACTATAAGGATTTCTAATGACTTTAAAATTCAGACCTTTTAAATAGAGAAAACTCAAATCATGAAATCTACACTTGAATTTTGCTAAGCTATACTTCCTAATTTGGCAAAAGGAAAAATCTTTTTCATTTCTAAAATTGGGACAAGAGGAGGCTTGAGAGGTTAGTTGGGCATATTAAGAGATTGAAAACAATAACATAAAAACCAAACATCAACAATAACATCAGTAACAACAATAAGCCAAAACGGCAAAAGTTGTTTGTTCGTTTACAAGAAGTTGATTTTCAAAATTAATAAATTGTTCAGTTTAGTTTGCTAAATGTTTTCCATTTAATACCCTATAAATTAATCAGCTCTATACGTTGTACATGCAATAGCAAGGAACTCACAACCAGCACACCCTTCATTATCGTGTTAGCACGACACTCATTCTTAAAGACCACATGAAAATGGTCAGTCAATTGCTGGGAGGGCGTTTAATTGTATTTCATAAAACTTAATTTGTATTAAATTGTATTTATAAGCTTTCACACAAGCACCCTACTAAACAGATATATAGATAAATGTTGTTTGATGGTGGGGCGATGGGGTAGTGTGAGAAAAGAGCATTTTAATTGATTTGCCAAAATGTGATTTACAAAACATAAAACCTTAAAAGGGGAGAGGGAGCAAGATATAATTGAAGGTATATATAATAAATGCATACTAAATATTGCACAATAATTGAAACAAAATACAATATTAAGTAGATACATACAAGTAATTGTCGATTAGACTGTTTCACAAGAATATTGAACAAGAGGATCCCAGGCATAAAATATGTCTATAATACTTTAACTACAAACCGAGTGCCAAGTCGCCTTAAATCTGTTGTACTCGTAGATAATAAAAGCTAACACACCAAATATTAAATCGTGTAATTGCCAGTTTTATTTTCAAGTTTTAGCAACCCATACGTGACTGCATAAAATAAGCTGTGACGTGAAAAACGAGCATTTTATTGTTTTTGTTTTTAGTTTTAATATATAAAAATATACATTTTTGCAATAAATTATTTTCTGTTTGTTAGACTTTTAATGACACCAATTTCTTTGTTAACTTCTTGTTAGTTTTCATTTTATGGAGCTTTGAAAACAAAAAAAATCCACTGCATAAAATAAGCTGTGAGTAACTGTATTTAAAAATTTGATCTTTGCAGCAAAATACGTTGGTGTAAATGAGCTTTAAACTATAGCCATTCATTCCAATATTTTCATTATACAAATTTAAATTTCATAGAATTATTTTTCTGAATCAGTCTATTGCACTTCCACTAATGGAAGGTATGTACTTCAGTCAGGCAGCTGTATGTTTACGCTTGTAACTACAAATATTTAAATAATCTCATTATAATAAAATAATGCAATTTAAAGGATTTAATTCAGTAATTATTGGTTTATTAATTATTTGAAGACAAAAACAAGCTTTGAAATACATATGTAATTATAACAAATATAACAAATAATATGAATTAATTTACTTAAAAACTCCGTCTTAAATTTTTTTTTCTCAACTTTTCTTAAGAATTACATTGTGCTAAAAAGAACGTCAACACGATGTGACAAAAAGGCCTTTCAGTACAATTTGTGACATAGTGTAGTCATTCGCCATTAAAGGTTTCCCCATATAAAAACTTATAATTAATTACTCTATAACTTACTTTTCAATGCCTACTGTCCGTCACATTACTAAGAAATTTTGTAGATCGATTTTATTGGTTGAAGTATCAATTTTGAGGTATGTTAAAATTTTTCTGGTATAGAACATTTTTTCTATACACAATTGTCTTTATAACACTTTCTAGTTTAAAAAAAATAACTGTATACTTGTTTTTCTATTCAAAAATTTACGATTAACAAATTGTTTTTCGGTATTTTTCTGTTTAGCAGTTTCCTTTATAGAATGTTGTCTGTGTGACAGTTTTCTTATGAAAAAACTGGTCTGTATAACAATTTCCTATATAGAAAGTTGTCTACATAACATTCTTTTATAGAAAATTGTCTGTATGATAGTTTTCCTATCGAAAATTGTCTGTATAAACATTTTCCTATAAAAAATTCTCTGTATAACAGTTTCTTTTATATATATTATCTGTATAAGAGTATTTTTTACAAAATCATTTGTATAACAATATTTTCTATAGAAAGTCTTCTGAAAAAGAGTTTTCTATATAGAAAGTTGCCTGTAGAACAATTTACATCTGTATAATAGTTGTCTGTATAACAGTTTTCTATATACATAGAAAGTTGTCTATATAAAAGTTTCCTCGATATAAATTCTATGTATAACAGTTTCCGTTATATATATTATCTGTATAACAGTGTTTTTTATAGAAAATCTTCTGTTAAAGTGATTCCTATGTAGAAAGTTGTCTGTAAAACAGTTTCCTATAAAAAAATTTCTGTATAACATTTTATTTTGTATATAATCTGTATAACAGTATTATCTATAGAAAATCTTCTACATAACTGCATAACAGTATATTCTGTAGAAAATCTTTTGCATAACAGTAATTTCTATAGAAAATCGTCTGTATAACAGTATTTTCTTTAGAAAATCATCTGTATAACAGTATTTTCTATAGAAAGTCTTCTGTAAAACAATATAGAAAATCATATGTATAACAGTACTTTCTATAGAAAATCGTCTGTATAACAGTATTTTCTTTAAAAAATCATCTGTATAACAGTATTTTCTATCGAAAGTCTTCTGTATAACAGTATTTTCTATATAAAATCATCTGTATAACAGTATTTTCTATAGAAAATCTTCTGTATAACAGTATTTTTTTTTTTAAATAGCTGGTATAATATTTTGTATAAGGGTATTTTCAATAGAAAATCTTCTATATAACTGTATTTTCTTTAGAAAATCTTCTGTATAACAGTATTTTCTATAGAAAATCGTCCGTAGGTATATCGTATAATGTTTAATCTTACTACATTTTAACATTTAAATGATTTATGTACATAATTCTCAATATTTCTCTTCTTTCAAATTTATATCAAGATTCCAGTACAAAATATCAACATATAACAGCTGTATATATATTCTACACATTTTTGATTTTTTTTTTTAACTTACAATTCTTTAGAATTCTAGAGCAAAATAGAAAAAACAACAATACAATTTTTTTAGGTTATTTCGCATATTCCACATGTTGAACTAATTAAACATTGAAAATTGTAGTGAGTGCTGTGACTCTCTGCAGTTAGGATTCAATTCATTGGTTTCATTTCTGAACCAGCCATTCAACAACAACACAAAGCAGTAGTATTCGTTTTCAGAGTGCTGTGAAGAAGGGATATAGGAGGAGGCAGGCTGTCAAAACCATAACAACCAGCATCAACATCATCACATGTTATAGAGAAGTTTAGTTTAGTTTTCCTTTTTTCTCGTATTTGTTTTTGTAAGTTTTTCTAGATAAATAAATTGACTTTAATTCTGAGAAAAAAACTAAAATTTTTGTTTGGTTTTTTATTGGCTTCATTTATTGTTTTTTATGTTCTAAAATCAAATGGAACAGAAAAAACAAAACTTGAAAGACTAAAGGAAAAAATACATAATACATAGCACCAGAACTACATACATATACATACATATGTAGTTTCCATGCCATATGTTGGCAAATGTGTTAATTGATGAAAATTGAAAATATTTTAAAATTTTATACTCCATGGTCTTGAATAACAAGTAGTCAGTGCAAAAAGTAGAAAACAAATATAGAAGAAATTGTAATAGAATTTTAATTTAAAATTGATTTTTTTCTGGACTCAATAGAATTACATACATACATATTTAATTTGGTTTATTTAAACAATTTAAACAAATTTATTTAAAGCTTTAATCATTTGTCTTTAAAATTTAAACTTAAAAAATATGCATTACTCTATTTTTTACCGGTAAATTACAAAAATCACAAAGAAGTTTTTAAAAATAAACAAAAACTAATCAAATAACGAAAGTAAAAGCAAGTACATATATAACATGTTCTCTATATGCCGACCAATGATTTAGATTAGTTTCAAGCAGCGAACATTAACGACCATTTATCGATAAATAACACAAATGTCAACGGAGTTGATTTAAAAAAAGCAAAAGCTGATGTGCTACAAACATAGAAATCAATTTCATAACATATTCTCTTTATGCCGACCACTGATTTAAAGTAGTTTTAAGCAAACACAACATTTTTCTATCACAAAAAACCTTTAAATTAAACATTTAATCAAAGAGATACAGCTTATGGAAAGTTCTTAAAACTGTATACGTAATTCGTTAAAAAAAAAAACAAACAAATCTATTTTTCCTTTGTTTGAGTGTATAAACGCTTCTGAAGCTCTTCATAATCTATTGTAAAAAAGGCACATGTGCGTGCCAATGTAAATGAAATTGTTGTGTAAAAAAAAATTATTAAAAAAAACCAACAACAAAAAACTCTAACGCAAAAAAGCATTTGAAGCTGTCATTTGTTAACGCATCTGTTAAATTCATTCATTGAGAAAAACAAAATATTAAAACAACACAACAAAAAAATTACTAACAAAAAAAAACCGGGCCCCAATCATCAATTTTTCAACAACCAACATACGACCACATGTTTCTACATACATATATGGCAGGAATATTTGTAGCATTTACATTGCCAGTCGCACCAACAAAATCATGCGTTTGGATGACACTCTTACCCCAACGCCCCGTTCCCCTTTTTATAGCAACATAAAACGTTAACGTTAACTGCTCTGCCCTTTGAACAACATTCTTTGAACATAATTGCTGTAAGCAGACCTGAAGATCGGGTTTTTAATATGAGTTGCTCTCTCCTTACTTTGAACTCTGGAGGTTTTTCTTTAAAATTGTCTGAGGTTTTTTTTTTTGTTGTTGTTCACGGTTGTATGCAATTTTGTTGGCTGGCTGTTGCTCATCAGAGCTGGTTAAATTGTTAAAAAGGTTTGGTTTTCGAAGTCATCTTCTTGCATTAAATTGCACATTCATGTGAGATACACATGTATGTTGCATATACATATAGAATAAAAATGTGCAATAATAACAGCATTTCATCCATAACGCTACTATTGCTGGTACTAAATAAATAAAAATAAAAAAAAGAGCCAAAGCCATTATTTATCAGGCCTGTAAACTTTAGTACAATAGTAATACTCATATTTGACAAGTACAAGGTAGCAACAATGTATGTATTTCCAGTTAGGTTTAACAGATTTATGGTACGAACACAACTGGGACGAACGACGATAGGTAAACATTTTTTAACATTCAAATTGATTTTTTTCCGAACATAATAAATTAATTAATTATTTTAGTAATTTTTTAAAAGTAAAATATGGCATTATATATGATTAAAAAGGCAAAAATTGCATCAATAGTCAATCACATACGAGTATTTCAGTATATACGAGTTCTGATAAAAAAAATAATTGTTATTTTCAAATATCGTGAGTTACGTATGTTCGATTTTCGCATTTCTTTCTGTTATGTAGGTACGCATGTCTGTTATATCAGTCATTTTGGATTGTCAGTTTGTTTTTGACAGATAAAAATGTTAGTCGTGTTTTGGTGTGCTCCTCGATTTTTTACTATTCGAAAAAAACGGATCAAAGAAACTGTATTAAGTTTTGTGTAAAAAATTGAATTAAATGCGCAAGGACACTTTAAATGTTGACTGTGGCGTTTGGCGAGTCTACTATGAACAGAAAACAAGTTCAATTGTGGCATAACCAGTTTAAGGAAAGCCGAGATGAGAGATGTTAGTGACGATGCTCGTCCTGGTCGCCCGAGAACGTCAACAACCGATGAAAACATTGAAGCAGTGAAGAAAGTGATTTTGGATAATCATCGAATCACTATTAGAGAGGTTGCTAATGATGTTGGCATATCGTTCGGCTCATGCCGAGGCATGAAACGTGCGGCATCGAAGTTATATTTTGTGCAAGTTATTTATGAATTATATCATATATGTATGTATATTGTTTTAAATTTGTACTTATAATTGTAGTATATTTTTAGAAAACATTTTTGAACAATGTTAGGTGTTTACTTTATATTGGCGCTCACTGTATAAACAGAAGTCATGCTACTAACTTGTATGTGCTGTGCTTGATTTTGACACTTTTTTTACCGACAAACGGAGCACCTAGTTGGTAAAGCTAAATCGAGTACGCTGAATTCAGTGGTCCTAACCGTTTTTAAATTAGCTCTGGTTTTCGAAATGTATGCGTTATTCAAATGGAGGAGGTTGCGCAATAAATTTTCGCGTATTTATTTATTTTATTTCGTTTATTGAATTGAATTAAGTAAAAAAAAAACAAAATACGGCAACAAAATTATCTTTAAGTTGGAGAAATTTTTTTTTAATTCGAGAAGTTGTTGTGGAAATCAATTTAAAAAAAAAGTACTCGTATTATGATCGATATAATATTTTTTATTTGGCTTTTTCAACTAGCACAGTGTAATCAATTCATAATAGGTAATAGCTTGCATTTGCACCCACTTTTGAAAAACTAGTTTTGGTCTTGCTTGACCGACTATAATTTCTTAATTTACTGAAAGTTGTAAGCTATCAATATGTATAAATAATAATTCTGTAATCCCAACCCTGTAACAAGTGTGCACTCACTCGTCCCTATATGGAAAAAAGCGTGCCGTAATGCACATGCTGCAAGCCCCACAATGAGGGCTGCCAGATGAATTTTAGATCTTCAAAATCCCGATAAAAAAAATCGTCAAAATATCGGAAAAATAAAAAGCTACTATTTCTAATAGTTGTTTTAAATTTTTATTTAAACGAAAACATAAAAATTCATGTTTATATAGGTATAGTCTCTTGTACAATACATATATCAAAATACCTAAAATTAAGTTTTATAAATAATTTGATTCTATTTTCTTATTTTCTTCGACCTTTTTGTATTTTTTATTAAATACTTTTTAAGCTTGAGGTCACTTTTTGTTTTTTATAAAAGATTTTTTATTTTTATATGTACATATATAAATTACTCGATATTTCGATTTCCTTTGGAAATCTTCTTCAGGAGTTATTTTATTTTAATATTTAAAAAATATTATTATTTTTAGTCGAACTGTTAATTTTAAATTTTTGATATATTTCTTTAGTCAGGCTCGAGTTCCACAGCTCAGCCAACAAAAATTATCAATAAAACAAAAAAAATTTAATAAGATTTCATGTTGTAAAAACAATTCCTACCCTCAGTAAAAATAATAATTTAATGAAAATTAAATTTAATGAACTCGAGCCTGTCTAAAGAAATATATCAAAAATATTATTTTTGAATTATTATTTTTTATTTTTTTAATTATATTTATCATATAATGCAGTATTTAACAAATAAATATCTGAATGTAACATATTTTATTAATTCAAGTTAAATTGCAATGTCAAAACAATTTAGTTTATTAAGTTTTAAATAACATTTTTAGTAAAGAATCCAATACATCCTGCAGATTTTCAAAGAATTTAAATTTATTTCCCTGAATATTCTTTTGACGTTATGTTAAAACAGGAAAAGTTTCTGAAGAAGTTCCTCGTTGAATTTCAGAAGTTGTTTCCTCTAAAAATTTTTATTCACGAAATTCATTAAAAAAATCCTTTTTATATTTACCAATAAAATAAATAATTTTTACTATCGACTCACAATTCATTATTTGTATTTATTATACTTAAACTCAACAATTAGCTTTAATTAAGAAAACATCACAATTATTTAGTTTTGTTCTTGAAATATGTAATTTTCTACTTATTATTCATGTGGTTAAATAAGAAAAATAGTTGTTGTCTCAAAAAAAAAAAAAAAAAGAGAATTTGTTACCACAAGCATTAATTAAAAAACTAATAATGGAAAATTTTAATAATTCAGAAAATCGTCACTTTCATAGAAAAAATCGTCAAAATGCCACTTTCGTCAAAATAACGAGAAATCGACAAATCTGGTAGCTATGCCCGCAATACTCTTGCTATCTATCATCACATACTTCTTTCTATAACTGGAAAATATGGTTGGTTGTGTAAATACATTTATATGCTTCCATTAAATATATAAAAAACAACTTATAAGAGTTCAATATGCAAACACTCTCAATATCATTTAATTTGTATTGTTGTTGTACCCCCAAATAAATACACAAGAAGAATTAAACAGAGAAAATACTGCTCCAATTCTGTTTTTGACATGCATTGAATATTTTTTCCATAATTTGTCTAGATTATTTTCATTTGGTCGCTTTATTTATCGTTTTGGTTTGGGGTTTCTATATGTTTGTATTTGTATTTTTTTTTTCAAGTTAAAATTATTGCTCAATTATGTATTATTTTATTGAATGGGTATTAATTTGTAAATGACACATTTATTTCAAATCTCTACCTATGTAAATATTTTTATCTACATACATACATACTTACATTGTTAAATATTCTCCCTCTCTGTAAAAGTATTCAGACTCTTAAAGAGATTTAAACGTTTAAGAACCTTTAAAAAAAAACACTGTTTTTCTAGGAACACAACTGAGACGAACGACGAAATTTTTGTCTCTAATCATAAAACACATTTGTGTACTATATATGAATTCATCATATGCGGCGAACTCTGAAATAGAGTATATTTCTGTTTCTTATCTCGGCGAACGACGAAACAAACAATACCGGGTGATCATGTTTCGTTTTAATTTTTAATGTTTTAGTAAATAAGGTTAGTTTTTACTTAAATTATTGTTTTATTTTTTGCCTTATATGATTTAAAATAAATATACAAAATATGTAATCTATATATATAAAAGTGAATGTGTGTCGTTATGTTTATTATTATTAGTTTGAAGTCTATAGACGGCTAAACGAATGAACCGATTTGCTTGAAATTTTCACAGTATATTTCTGTATGTCTGGAAGGAGCTATAGGCTACTTTTTTTTTGGAAATTTTAAGTGGGCGTGGTACCTCCATTACAAAGTTAATTTTAAAAATCACCGATTTGCTTGAAATTTTCACAGTATATTTCTGTATGTCTGGAAGGAGCTATAGGCTACTTTTTTTTGGAAATTTTAAGTGGGCGTGGTACCTCCCATACAAAGTTAATTTTAAAAAATACGGGTAGCGAAGCACACCGGGTTTTAGCTAGTTAACTATAAAAATTGTTTTTACCTGTGTTTTTGTTAATGTTTATTTATTATATAAAGGGTGTACCAACTAGAACGCAATTTTTAAATTGCTGACAATTTCACAATGAGAATACGTTGTTCATTCGTGTAGCGCTTCATTTTTACTAACCTCGTACCTTCTACTAGCAAACAATAACAATTGTTCAAATGTCAAACAATGACACTTCGAATGGCGCCAAATTTAAAAATTGCGTTCTAATTGGAACACCCTTTATATACACATATATATATTTTAATATGGTCACACTATCTATCAGGTGGTTATTAAATTATTAAAAATCTATTATAACAGCTGTATTTTATTCGTGGTTATTGTGCTTCATACGACGAATTTACACAGCGATTTGTCAGCGACTAATTTGTCGTGTTGGGCGATATTCGATGTTCGTTCCCGTTGTGTTTCTAGCATTACTTATAATCTAGTAGATGTTTATTCATTATAATTAATGAATGAAAACGAGTATTATTTGAATAAATTTGCAATAAATTCCATTTAAATGTGTTGACGCCACACGAAATACGTCAATTTGTATTAAATTAACTTAATTATTTGCAGGAATTTATTTCAAGTTTTTTAAATGTCCATTCAATAATTTTGCTTTTAATAAAGTTAACGATTTCAAAATGTACCGTTTAAATTGATTTTTTGTTTGATAAAATTCGCATTTGAAAGAATTTTATGTTACATTAACTGTTAGATGCTTAACTTAATAAAAAAGTATTTAATAAACCACTGCGTTTAATTTTAATTGGATGCCAACGTTTTTAAGAAATGTATGGACCTTTAAGTTATTTTCGAAATTGGGCCTTATATGAGAGCTATGATTGTTATAAAATTAGATGGCATAATTTATGTGTATACCTCTATTAGACTCATTTGGCTACTATTAAAACCTTCATAGAAATGTTGACTCCACACCGCAATCTTTTTTCGATATGCAATTCTCCATATGTCTTTCAAATAGGAATTTATGGATAGAAGGACTTTTTTCCCTGGAAGGAGTAATAAAGATATACACTGCGTCTCCAAGAGAGAAACAGAGTTGGTGGTGGATTCTTCATTGAGGAGTTTGTGATAAAATCCTATTTTAGGCTTCCAAATTTCTGCTATTCTTCGAAAAGAAATATTTACCATTAAGCGTACTACAAATTGGCTAAGGTATTATCGAGTATCTGGGGATATACATATCGATGGTCTCATGTAGAAAGGCCCTAACTCACATATTTGAAACTTTACAGGAGAAGGTAAAAACATAATAGAAACTGTAATATTCAACATGTAACTTTTTGTGTACAACTGCTTATAAAAGCGTTATTTTTTACACTATTGCAATAAATTTTTGTGAGGAGGTGTATTTGCGTTAAATGTATTGGAATTGCAAAGAAAAACAAATTTCGAACAAATAGCGAGTTAGGGCCTTTCTACATGAGACCAACGATATGTATGTTAACTGATAGCAAAGCGGCCGTTAATAGTATAACAGGTGTCTTCTGAATAAGATAGCGAAACATTCTTGAATAACGTTCATATGGCTCACTGGTCATAGTACAATATAAGGCATACAGTTGCTAATGAATTGACCGGAATGAGTACAATGATGACCTAGGAGGCGATTTACTCCTTTACTGGTATTTCTATCACTAGTCTTAAAATTAACGTTCAGCTAGAACTGTTTAGATTTGCTGAGGTAAAGTGGTCGAATGACCACTCAATTTGGCCCGTATTTAATAAAGGCAGGACGAGTTCGCTGATTAGCTTTCGTCGTGACCAAATAAGACTAATTGAATCGACTGTACTTTCGGAACACACGCCAGGAGATGGAACCTACGGTACAATGATAACTGTAGGAGCTCTCAGAACGAGAAGAGACAATATCCAATGCTTAACGTGAATACCTAGCCTGAGGACTTAAATTGTCTTGGGACAAACATCAGTCTTTTAACCGACTATCTTTTGCCTGCGTTTTTATGTTTAAACCACAGCCACCACAAAGGGACCTACAACGAATTATCAGTTAAGGGACGAATCCCCGGGCTTCTAACTGAACCCATGGCACTATATGATACTTTAGTCAGCTGCAAGTTTAATTGGGGTGAAGCAATCAGCTATTCCAGTTTCGTGCCCGTGCAAGCTAATGGCACCGGTGTTGCCATATCTCTGCCCAAGATTGAAACAGCGTCAAGGTGATAAAATTACACTAGGACATATTTCCTCTAGGGGTGGAAGAAGAGATAATAACTCACCCACACTGCCAATGCCAGGCCCTATCAAGCCTGGAAGTGCTATCAATGATGAACTTAAGATACATCTTCACTTTCGCGAAGGAATCAGGGTGGTTTGAATTAGAAACAACCCGGCTAAAGGGTAACACAATGGCATCAACTTAATGGGCCCAAGTGAGCGTTGAGAGCTAAGAATCGCTGTCCATGGAACATAACCTAACCTAGACTCATTTGTGTTGAATTTAATTTCAATACCAAAATGTTTAAGAGATTTATGCTCGTTAAAATGATTTTCGAGAGTGTGTGCTATAGACCGATCATCATACAATTAGGACGAATGATTTGTGTAGATATAGAACTTATTTGTGTAGAATTGTATTTGGTTAAGATCATGTTTAAAAACATTATGCTTGTTAAAGTGGTTTTCGAAAGTGAGTCTTGTATGGAAGCTATATATGGTCAATTATCGACCGATCTGCACAAAATTTTTGGGTGTGATTTGGTTTAACACAACTTATTTGTGGCAAAATTTGTGTGAATACATATAAATCCATCAAACATAGATAGGATACTATTTCGGAAGGGCATTTGTATGGTAACTAGGTGAAATTGTAGACACCAATTGTAATACCAATAGTCCAGAATTTTGTCTGCAAAATTGCGACCTATACTTTGCGTACAAGTTTACAAGAACAGCCAGCCAGAAAGACAAACATCGTTAAATCAGCTCAGAAAGTGAGTTCAGTAAAGTATCACTTTCTGATGTTTCACTGGATGTTAGACTAATATTTTGGGGCATTAACAACATCAGCACAAATCCAATGTACTCTTTATCCCCAGTATGGGTATAAAAAGACAAAATAGCTTTAAGCTACTGGCTCTATGTTAAAGTATCAACAACATAAAAAGAAGCACTTGAATTGTATATTGAAGTGTGTATTAGGATGTTTGTTGGCTATTTATATATAAATACATATTACATATTTGTTATATACACCAACAAAACACATAAAAATGTAATAGCAATTTCCGTAAACGTTTGGTATTAATGATTTTCATTTAAGATAGATTCATATTTAAGTACTAAATGCTTAAGTTGTGGCAACCACATAAACAAAAACAACAATAACTGCTTTCAAAATCTAGGTTCCCCTTTTTTATATATGTATGTATGTATATCTATTTTACATTGTTTCTTTTATGTGTGTTTCAGTGTTTTATTTATACACATTTTTGCGCTAAATGTTCCAGTTCATTGAAGTTGATGACATCACTTTGTTAACATTTTACCCTAGACACATTATTTACGCCAAATGTTTATTGTCTTTCATGCTTTACAACATACTATGTGACATAAATACAAACATATAGGTATGTTTGTTATTATATTATTATACATACATATGTATGTATGTATGTATGCTGAATTAAACATTTGTTTTATAAACATACAAAAAATACTTCTCATCTTTAGATATTTCCTTCGACTTTTATTAAGCTTTTTTCAGCTTCTTTGACAGAAATTCCCTGCTCATTACAATCAAGTGTAACTAATGTGACTTCCAAACAACAATGAAAATATTTTTTGTTTCAAAGACAGATTTATGTATATCAGGGTTGAGCCTATAAGTACCAAAGAAATAGACAAATTTCATGACGGTACATAAATAAGGATTTTCTATGATAATTTGTTTTTACAACGCACAGTGTTTACACCATACATCACCATAGTGGGGATAGTATTCTGCAGTTGTACTGATGTTTGTAACGTCTAAGAATATTACATCCATCTTTAAGTATACCGATCCATGTCCATGTCTGGCATTCATTTCATCGGCCCAAGGATAAAACGTATTGAAAATTGTTGAAATCTTTGCATTATTTATTTTAGCCCCCGAAACAGTGGTTTATGATCATATACATATGTCTGTATATAGAACTAAATTTCGCCTTAAATAATTTGTATATAATTAAACCAAAAAATTTTATGCAAATCTCCCATATAAGGTCCACTACCGAAATTCATTTTAACGAACTTAAATGTCTTATATTGAAATTCAAATAAAATTCTACACAAATACACATATAAGTTACGCATGTCAAAAGAGCTCAAATTGAAAAAAAAATTACAAAAAAAAAATATTAAAAAAAAAAAAAAAATTTAAAAATTAAATAAAAAAATAAAATAGTTTGGGACCTATAGACGGGTAAACGGCTGAACCGATTTGCTTGAAATTTTCACAGTATATTTCTGTATGTCTGGAAGGAGCTATAGGCTACTTTTTTTGAAATTTTAAGTGGGCGTGGTACCTCCCATACAAAGTTAATTTTAAAAATCAAATACTTGGGAAACTATAATAGCTATAGTACTCAAATTTTGCATGAGCAATTCCATTGTTTGTTTAAATATTTGCGGAAAAAATGGGAGTAGTAGCGACAGGGGGCGTGGCACCTCCCATATGATGATAATTAAAAAAAATATCAAATATATGGTATACAATAAGATATTTGGTACGGTTATTCTACCATCAATATTAATATTTAGGACAAGAATGGGCGGACTATCAATAGTGGGCGTGGCACCTCCCATAGATATGATGACAAATTATATATACGGAAAGCTATATCAGCTATCAATATTAATATTTAGGACACCAATGCGCTGACTAGCAACAATATTAAGTAAATGTTAAAAATTGTATACATTTGAAACCCTTATCTATATATAAAAGTGAATATCTATATATAAAAGTGAATGTGTGTTTGTTTGTTTGTATATTGTAAATCATAATAAGATAATGTAATAAGATTAATTTAAAAGGAAAACTGTAGATTTTAATAACTTAATAATTATATTTATTTAATTGTAAACTTTTTATTTCATAACGATACGGGTAGCGAAGCACACCGGGTTTTAGGTAGTAAGTTATAACTGCAACAATTTGTACCTTAAGGCATGGTACTCTGTTCAAATTTGCGGAATTTGTTGAGCAACATAAATTATTGCGTTTGAAAATGTTGACAAATAGCAAGTGGTGGCAATGCCGCGATTTAGAAGAAAATTGTCGTTTTTATTGCCCTTAGGTATGCAACATTGATTCTTGTATGTAAACAAAAACCATATGTTTTTTATTTTATATGTTAAAGAAATGGATACAAAAATTACATTACATATTATCCTGATGTTTTTATGGCGTTGCTGTTGCAATGTAATTTATTGGTTTTATTCCTTATATTTCTTCTTTTTCGTACTGTCGATATGATTAGACGCTTCTCAGTTTCACTAAATTTATTTTTATTATATTTTGTTTTATTAGTACAATTTTCAATTTGAATAATTTTTGTGCGAAATTATTAAATTAAAAACGCAATAACAAATAAAATCTAAACAGCTGTTGTTTTCAATTTCGTGCGAAATAAGTGCCGCTTACATTATTTCGCATTTGAAAAAAATGTTGCCATATACATTTTTGGTTGAATAAACATGATGCCAGAAACATTTCGTAATTTTTCACAACAAGAACAGAGTACAACGCACACTGTGGCCACTGCGGCAATAAATCAATTTGGACCTTCTGTCCGATTTTGATGATTTTTGCACAGATGGTTAAAAACTATCTGAAGGTCATGTGTGGAAAATTTCATGCAAATACCTCCATTGGTTTTCTGTCCCGAGCAGCGCAAAGTTGAAGTATGTGAACAAGTCTCAAATGTGATAGTTTTCTATGTTATATTCAAAAGCTTGTTACTTATAAACTATACACCGAATGTACCTTATAAGTATTTTTTCACTTAAAATAGACATTAAGCATTATGTAAATTAAAAAAAAAATATTTTAAAAATTTAAAAAAAAAATTTCCTTTGACAATATATTTTGAGCCAAAAAAATAAACATTTATGATTTTCTTTTAGACTTTTAGTTGTGTGCGAAGCAGTGCGACACATGGAGTCATATACCAAATTAAAGCTGAGAGTCTCAGCTAACAGACTAAAAAAAAACCTGCCCCAATTTGCCCGCCGCCGAAAAAACAATGAAAAACCAAAAAATTACAGTAAAAAATATGCGTTATTTTACGCGTGCAAAAACAAATGCGCATTCTTTCTTTCTTTGCTACTCGTACACGTAGCCGGTGCCAATTTGGTATCGAGAAATACGAAAATTTCATTGCATGTGTACTATATAGAAAAAACCTAAATTTGAGTCCCGCTTACAAAAACAAATGTACACAAAAGTGTTTATCAAAGCAATATCGGTACATTGTTTACGTAGACTAAACAACAAAAAATCTAAATGTGAACTTACTCCACATTAAATGAAGAGCTTTACATATATTATCAATAACTTAACATTGATCGCATTTTTTCTCTTAAAAATTAATTCCGTTATCCGTTATAAACTTTCTTTACATTGTTAAACAAGGAATGGGTTCCAGCAACGATGGGAATACAGCTCGAAGATTTTTTGAAAACCCTGAAATTACAGCTGACATAACCGGAGTAAATGAGCAACTGATTCATCGGTTCAAAATTATATTATCCACAATAAGTTGCAGTCAGGCAATAGACGCTGAGAAATTCCACATATATTGTATAGACACGGCAAAATTGTACATTGATTTGTATGTATGGTACTACATGCCCATCACAGTGCATAAAGTTTTGATACATGGTAGCAAAATTGTATCTGAGGCCATTCTACCTATAGGTAGGTTAAATATACACTTTGTTTCATACATTTTAAATTAACATATGGTTTATTTTTCAAAGGAATGTTATCAGAAGAAGCACAGGAAGCGAGGAACAAAGATTATAGACGTTATAGGCTATATCACTCGCGCAAAACTGAGCGCTGTTCTACTAACGAAGACGTAATGCATCATTTGTTGATATCCTCCGACCCATATATCAACGTCAGCAGCATTAGTTCGCATTTATTTCGAATCAATATTTTTATATGGGCTTTTGATAGTATTTCGTACGAAATGACGAACAGAATACCATGCTTAAGGTACCAAAATTGCAACAAAAAAGTAACAAGGTACCAAAAGTTGTTTTACCTTTGCTACAAACATTTGTAAATTGCTTTATACATTTTGCCTAGTTTTGTTTACATACTTAAATACATACAAATGTAAATGTAGTATGTTTACACTGAACAATAATAATATGCATTTGTAAGGAAAACGAGCTTTGTGCCGAAAAAAAAACAAAGAAAAAAAGGAAACAGAAATTGTTGGTAATACACTCAACACGCATGTTAAATACTCTAGAGGCTGGCTCCATATGCCACAGCACAAAAGCCCTAATAATCCCCCTCCTACTCTCTGCTCCATGCTCCCCCTCTTTCTCATACTTTTCATCAGCATTTCTTTTTTTATATTTTTATTATAAATAATAAAGTGTAGTACGGCAAACAAGCGTATGTAATGTACTTCATAATGCCCTTTTTTATCTCTTCATATCGTCAACATCAAACTAACCTTCCAGCAGAATGTTGGTTTTGTATGCAGACAAAAAACCAACTACACTTTGTTGTTGCTGCTCTTTTTTTAGTTTAGTTTTTTTTTTTTTTGTTGTAAAGTTTTTTTTTTTAATTTGTAAAGAAAAAGATGCTGTCATAGTTGCCTGCCGCCAAAACAACACCGCTACCGCCACCAACACCACTATAGCTGCTGTTGCTAGTGACCCAATTTTCATTAAAAGAAAACATAAAATTATGAAATATATTTTCATTTCGCTCCACTGTGCTTGTTTTTATTTTCTGTGTATTTTTAGTTGGTTGTACATATAAAATTTGGAAAGTAAACTTAAGTGAAATTATTGTTGGCTTATTGTTTTCATGTTGTGTTTGTTGCTGTTGTTGTCGTTGTTTTTCATTTTGTTTTTGTTAAAAGTTTTCATGTGTTTTCTATCATTAGCCTGTCATTGCTAATGTTTCATTCTGTTAAAGTTATTTTTGTTATTTACTTTTTAACATTCTTGGAATATTTACAATTATCTGTAAACAATTGAAGTAGCAAACGTCATGACGGACAAACGGAGTGACAGACAATAACTAGCTGCATTTATTACCAATAATTGCTATGACATTTAAATAAAATTTCGAACATAATTTTAAGGGATCTATTTCAAACAATTTATTTATGTACATTTCTTAAGGTTGTCAGATCTTATAACAATGTCAGAATAATGTTTAGAAAATGTTTAACAACCGTGTGAACTTACAATTTTTGTCTTCCAACATTGTCAGAATAAGCATTTTCAGTACATTTTAAAACAAAAATATTGTCAGACATCTAACAGTCATGTGAACACATTTTTTTCATTGTGAGATAATTGTCAAAAATTTTTTATTGTCAGATGTGCAAAGTTTATGCATCTGATAATGTCAACATTGTCAGAGAAATTATTTCTATTTACAACTCTGTATATACATATGTGCATAAAAAAACAACACAAAAGTGTGTATCAATAATATTTAAAAAAAAGTGAAAGAAAATTAAAGAAAATAAAAAATGGATGGCAATATTTCAATTAATGAATCCTGCGTCATAGTATGCAGCTAAGGGCCAATGTAATTGAATTTTCCATTAAGTCGCCAACAGGCTCTGAAGGCGACAAAAAATCAAGTCCGAAACAAAATTCCTTTTATTTGCTGTTTTTGTTACATGACAATATTTAACATTTTTAAATACACACACGATTCTGTCAATGCCTGACAACGAATTTGACAATTTTTTGTCATACAACAATCTGGCAACCGTGCGAACTGACAATTTCTGTTGACAGATAAATTTATTGTATGATGACGATTGTGTGCCAATGAAATTGTAAGGGTTTTCTGAACTGACAATTTTCCTTTTTTTAATGGCAGTACATTGCCAGATCTGACAATATTTTATGATCTGACAACTGACTGTAGAAATAAAGTAATACTTACAATATTTACATATACATATGTGTGTACATGTATTTGAAAATATTTTAAATAAAATTCTTTAAATAAATGTATATTAACCCATTTACATACAGCCAGTGTTGGTACTTGTTTGGCGCTAAAGATTTTAGTGTGAAATTGTCATGGCCAGCACTGGTTCTAAAAAAGTGTTGCGAGCTAGCACACGATATTTAAAACGATTCTAGGGCCAGTACTTTAATCAATAATTTTAAAAAAGCGTTGCAAAGCTAGCCAACTGTTTAGAACGATTCTGGAATCGGTTTTTTAATCAATGATTCAATTTAACTCCTCTAAAACTGGTTCAACAAAAGAGTTCCACAGCTAGCACATGTTATTTAGAACGATGCTGGAACCAGTTCTTTAATCACTGTTTTAAAGAAACATACTAGTTCTAATTAAGCAGATGAAGCATTTGTATTGTTTCTATTGTCAGTTTACAGATCTAGCCTTAAAAGACTTAAGGTATGGTCACACATGGCAAATATTTACTCAAAATAGCGTAACCACTTGTTTTAGCACAAATTTGTTTGACGTAGTTTACTCTTACAAGCGTTTTGCAAGATCAAGCAGCATCAAATAAATTAAAACTAAATATTTATTGTGCTTTGGCCTAAATAAGAAATGTTTTTTTTTTTTTTTTAATAAATAAACGAGTTCAAATACATATATGTTGTTTAGTGGTTACGTCTTGTTCGGCAAATATTTGCCAAGTGTGATCGTACCCTAAACACTATTTTGTACTTATGCTTCCATGTGTAGCCAGTTGGTTAAAATTAGTCTGTTTTTTAGAACAATTATTATTTTTATTTGTACTATTAATTTTAAATCTTTGATATTTCCTTTTATTTCGGCTCGAGTTCATTCAATTAATTATTTTTACTGAAGGTAGGAATTGTTACATGAAAATTATTAAAATTTATTGATAATTTTTCTTGGCTTGGGATTCGAACCTGGGTTGTTGGTTGGATTTACATATGTTTCGAGTAACACCACTTTCTCTCATCAGAATTCTTTGCGTTCTAACCCTCTGCACCACTGCGGGTGCCCGCTAGCCAACAGTCAAACATCAATCCTTTAACCAGTTTTACCGGTGGTTCGAAATTTGCTGTAATTATCATTTTTCCATTTATTTACATGTTGCCTCCTTTTCTTCACTTTTTTCGTATTCATCTCAAGACTTCGTCTCGAAAACCTGAATTTTATTATGTTTGTTGTTCAACTAATATCATGTTCACACTTGAGTTTTTAAACGCGTTTAAGCACCTCAAACATGATTAAGCTCTAATCACTTCAAAATTGAGATGATTAACCATACATTGAAGTGATTTGATAATCACTTCATATTGACATGATTACATTTTAATCATTTCATTAATCACATAGAATCATCTGAACATACCTCAAACTGATTAGGATGTAGCATCGGCCATAGTGAACATACCTTATAGGTGTACTACCGATAAATAATTTTTGACAGAACGTGAACATTTACAAAAATTAAAAAAATGGATGTTCACAATTCCATCATTAATTACTTTAAAATAATCTGATGAAAACTTTATTAAAGAATTTTTTCCCATTTTTAATATTTAAAACAAAATTTGTGTGTTGTTTATTTATAACCTGTCTAGAACTGTCAACTTAATCATCTCAAATGTAATGTGAACGGCTTTGATTAACTTCATCAACATTTTGCTTAAACGCGTTTAAAAACTCAAGTGTGAACATGGTATAAAACTGCAAAATAACACTGATTAGGGACTTTGTTTCTGTTGATTTCACATTTTAGACTAACTAGCAGTTTTACCTAAAGCTGCAACAGAATGTTGATTAAGGCCTTGTCAAATATTATTCATTACATTTATTTTGTTTGTTTGCTTGTTATTCATAAAAAATAAATTTAGTTCTATAATTCAATTTCACTTCCATCTGATTACTTATACAAATACTTAAGGGATATTAAAACTCTTACCATTTGTTAGCAATCATTTGGCAAATGTTGGCAAAAAAAAAATGAAAATTCCATAAAATTAGGCCACAAAAACATACCTGAAAATATAATAAAAACAATAATAATTTTCATTAGTATGTATTTAAATGAGTTATTAAAAGATTTCAAAGAGAATTTAATAAAAAAAAAAATGATATCATTATCAATTAATTGATTTTTCAAAAACGGAATCAAAAGATTTCACTTGAATGTTTGCAGGCAGCAGGCAACCACGTAAACCAACCAAATATTAGTTTATTAATAAATTCTAATTGTTTACATCAATAATATGGGGAAAAAAAGAAAATAAAATAAATATTTTTTGCACACCGAAAAATTGCAACATTTTGAAACAAATTGTTTAATAAACTACATTAGCCTCATTATAATATGTATTAAATTCCATTATGAGTTCATTGTTATTATAAAAATTGTGCTTAGAAATAGTGTTTTTTTTTTTTTTAATTTGTGCTAAGTTTTTAAAAAGTACTAAATTATAGTAAAGTACTTTTTTATTTAATTTAATATTACTTAAATATACACCAAATAAGGCTAGACCCAGACCTTTTCGAAATGAGGACTCTAACCGAAAAGGAAAAAAAGATTTGTTAACACTAGATCGTAAAATTGCGATGAAACAGAAAGCTTTGAGTTCTAAGTATAAGATATCGGAATCTGCGGTTAGAAAAATAATTGTTTTGTATAAAATAAGCAAGTCAAACAAAAGCCTAAAGAACTTATGTGGCAGAAAACGTAAAGGTACGTTCACAATTGGCAAATATTTGCCGAAAAAGACGTAACCACTAAATAACATACATATATTGTAACTCGTTTATTCATTTAAAAAAACTTTTATTATTAAGACCAAAGCACAATAAATATTTAGTTTTAATTTATTTGATGATGTTTGATCTTGCAAAACTCTTGTGAGAGTAAACAACAAATTTATGTTAAAACAAGTGTTTACGCCTTTTTGAGTAAATATGTGCCAAATGTGACCGTACCTTAAGACCTCGAATATAGACGATGATCATATTGCAATTCTAGCAAAAAGAAATTCTTTTACGACAACCAGAGATATAAAGAAGGAACTAAAATTAAATATTCCGACTCGAACTGTCCAAAGAATACTTAACGAAAGCGGTATAAAAAGTACGTTCGCTAAGAAAAAGCCTCTCTCTACGAGCTTAGTTACTGAATTCAAAATAAAACTATAATTTATAATTATCAGAAAATAAACAGGACATATTGTTATTTTGTCCGACAGTGTATGTAAAGGGTGTTTTTTTTAGACGTATGGAACTTTAAGTTGTCGACACTTTTTTAACTGGCGGCCATTTTGTCAGCTGTCAAGTTCTTCATGTATAGTTTGGTTTGGCATTTGAGGAATTGAAGCGACACGATCATCTAGCAAGCCGTAGATTAGGTGAATAAGACCAAAACAAGATGGCCGTTGCTTCCGATTTTCAATAGCGAATTTTGTTAAACGATGAAGCTCACTTTTGATTGAATGAATACGTCAATAAACAAAACTGCCGTATTTGTAGTGATGTTAATCCTCAAGTGTATGTTTAAACACTGTAACATGCTGAAAAACTGACTGTTCTTTGTGCTGTAGAGTGGTTGAAAAAAAAAGGTGTCTATCACCCCCCAGACGTTCTAAGATGAGCTGCGGTGTTGGTTCTGGGGTCTTCTGTGACGAACCTGGGGTAGACATCTCGTATCGTCTTCCGAATGAGTGTAGTGTTTTCCAGGCGGACATTTTTGCAATCATGGCAGCTTGTAATACATTACACGATCATAACATTAGAGGCAATATAGGTATTTTTGTCGACAGTCAGGCGGCACTCCTCTCACTTAATGCCTACACAATTTCATCTTCAATAGTCAGGCAATGTAGGAATTCTCTGTCAAGGCCAGGTCGTCTATCTGACATTACCTTGGTCTGGGTGCCTGCGGCAATGAACGGGCAGACGAATTAGCCAGAACGGGATCTGTCTTAGATATCTCCAATGCGGTCTCAGTAGCGATTCCACTGGGGACCATCAAAGGTATCATCCTCACACATTTTCTTGCAAAGGCTGAGTATAGATGGCGTAATTTAGACACATGTAGGATAGCCAAGTTGATGTGGCCATCTTTCAACGAGAAACGTACTATGCAACTGATAACTCGAAATAGGAAGGATATATCAAGATTGCTGGCAGTATTAACGGGACACTGGACGTTAGGCAAGCACGCAAATCGCCTGGGACTCCCTTTTAACGACCATTGTCGTACCTGTAAGGATAGGGAAAAAGAGGAAACGATTTTTCACCTACTCTGCGAATGCCCAGCCCTGTGTGTCAGGAGACATAAATTCATGGGGAACTACACACTGAACGACCTTGGTGAGGTAGCCGGGTCATAACTTAATGACCTGCTGAGATATCTCACAGCTACAGGTTGGGTCTAGCAAGACATGACTTTTTTTGCACACACATATTAGCTACAGTATGTTGTATACGACATTAAATCTGACGAGTGGTGTGGTCTTTTAAAACGGGGTCCCTTCGCTTCGCTTCGCCAAATAATGCGGCCCTTTTTTCGTACAAAAATGTTTAGCATTGTTGTGTGTACGAACCGAGTTTTTAAAAGTCTGACTAGAATTTGATGTGGTAGTAAAAAAAATTATATAATGCTGTAAAAATGAAGCTGGCCAGAACGTTACAATCAATGGTGACCGATATAAAGCCATTATTACTGACGTTTTCGTTCATCAATTAAACAATCATGATGTGTAGGAATTGTGGTCTCAACAAAACGGCGCAACATGTCATACAGCTCCTGCCACAATTGATTTATTAAAGCAAACATTTGGTAGGTGCGCGCAGTTTCACGTTTCGTGCCCGTGAATTGGATATGTAAAGTCACTAGTCTACAACGATAAGTCCGAAACGATTGACCACTTAGAGGACAACATTCGCCACATTATGTTGGAAAAAGTCATCGAAAATTGGACTTGAAGATTTGACTACGTCCAAACCAGTCATCTGCCAGAAGTCCTATTTCAATTATAATGCCAGAAGATTATCTTTCGAATAAAATAAATTTAATGGCAATTTAAAAAAATAGTCTTTGTTTTATACCATTTCCAAATACTAATACATCTAAAAAAATCACCCTTTATATTTCAAATAATGAAATTAACATCAATGATTCTGGGTATTTGCCAAGATGTTAAAAATTTTATTTCTTACATTCTCAGGCATTCAATGAACCTTGAAAATTTTAATTTTAATCCATCAAGATAAAAATCATGTACCATTCCCCAAAAAATATATGTACTCGTATATGACAATCATGCTTTTAGATAAAGGTTTGTTGTTGTTAAAACTCATTCGAGATAATAATAAAAAATATCACATTACCCAAGTAAAATAGAGAGAGATGAAACTGATCTTTTACACCAACAAAAAAACATTTCTAAAAATAAGAGTACCCAACAACCAACATATTTTGAGAGAGAAACAGACATCATGACATGATCAATGAAATCTACATGATTAATTTTAGAAATACTAATTGGTAATTTGTTTTGAAATCTCTAATAATTTCAAAGATTTCAATTAAAGAAAAGGCCACACAAAAGTTTTGTTTATAAATAATTAAAAATCAAAAAATATTCAGGGAAATAATATTCAGTAAAATTATTTCAATAGCTTTAATAATTTTGAAATTTTTAAAAATTTACTTTCCATTATTAAGAGATTTCTTTTTAAAATTATGTTTTATGCAATATTTAATAAGACATTTTTAATAAATGTATTGAATATTAACAAATTGTCTTATAAAACTGGCTTAGCTGCTTTAAAAGAAACACAACAAATAACTGAAAACAAAGAAAAATAAATGTGAAATCTCAAATGTAGCAAACATTTGTTCAATAATTTATTACAAACACATTTTTCAAAATTAAAACTTTCTTAAATTCTTAATTGTTGAAAAAAGTAAATGGTTTTGTAAAAAATATGGAGACACTGTTATAATAATAATATTTTTCTTTATCAAGAAGAAAAACAATTTGTGTTAATGTTTTCATAAATAACACAAATCACAAGATTTTCATTTCCCCAATATTTTGTTATTATTATTATTTTTAGCCAAAAGCCTCTTAATACTCATTGGGATTAAGCAAACATACTTAGATATTTACTCATGGCAACCACTATTCTTATACCCACCACCAAAAAAATGAGGGGTATATTGCGTTTGTCATTGCGTTTGTAACACATCGTTTGTAACACCTCTGTCCGTCCGTCTGTTGTTGGCACAAAAGATCCTCGAAAAAAGACATATTTAGAACAATGTAATTTTTACCAAACATTCTTTGATCCATCGAAATGTGCAAATGGGCAAAATCGATCCAGTAGGATCCGAGTTATAGATCAAAGTTTCTCGATATTTTTCAAATACTTTTTGCTGTTTTCTTCAAATATAATACAGATAATAACATGAAATTCTGCACACTTTATTTTTATTATAGAACGACAGGTGCTGTTGAAAATGGTAAAAATTTGTCCACGATTTATCATAGCCGGCATATAAATGTCTTCCCGGAATATGGCTTTATATGTCTTCAAATATAATACAGATAATAACATGAAATTCTGCACACTTTATTTTTATTATAGAACGACAGGTGCTGTTGAAAATGGTAAAAATCTGTCCACGATTTATCATAGCCGGCATATAAATGTCTTCCCGGAATATGGCTTTATATGTCTATAGAAAAGCCGTAACTAAACAAAATTTTCCAGTAATAAGTTTCATGCAAAGTGAAATCTGAAAACAATATTTTGTTTGCATCGGTCCATAATTTTAGCATAGCCCCATACAAAGACCACTGCCAAAAATCACTTAAATGAACATAAATCTTTTGTAAAAATAATTATCAAGTTGAAGCATAATCAAAATATACATTTAAATCGTCGTAACAAATTTCATGATGACCGGTACATATTTGACCGTAGTCCCCATATAAAGTCCAGTTCCGAAAATCACTTAAATGCGCATAAATCCCTTACAAAACACACTTTTAAGTTGAAATTCAAAACAAATAGTTCATACATATATATAAAAATCTATAAAAATCTTTGACTAAATTCCCCATATAAAGTGCACTTCTACAAATCACTTATTAGCATCAGCAGCAAGTTTAAATTCGACACAAATAAGTATGATGATAATCGGTCCATATTTGACCGTAGCCCCAACATAAAGTCTACTTCCGGAAATCACTTAAATGCGCATAAATCTCCATAATAGGTGATTTGGTTGTGGGTATATAAGATTCGGCACAGCCGAATAAAAACTCTTACTTCTTGGGCTTTAATTTGAATTTTTTTTAACAAATGTTTTCGTTTTTTTTTTCAATTTCATGTTTATATTTTCTTAAAATCCATAAAGAAATAAACAAATTCTTAGACACAAATAAAACCACTCAAAATATCTGTATTTTCACACCTTCTTAGGTGGTACTTTTAATTTCTTAAATACAAAAAACAAAATAACCCTGGGAGAACTCCAAACTACAATACAGTTAGTTGACAGGTAATTAAATCAGAAAAGCATGAATGAGAGAAGATTATTTAAATTGAAATGAAATGAAATGCAGCGTTGTAGAAAGTGTGAAAATATACAAACATATACTCGTATAGAAATTACAATTAAAATATCTTTTTCGTTAAATAGTTTTTCATGCATCATGAAAATTTTAAATAAATAAGATGTTTAAATTGAAGTTAAACTTTCGTTTAAGTGTTAAAAGCTTGACAAACACTTGTAAACAGTATGATAAAGAAATGCACGTTAGTGTCAATACAAAGGTTTTATGTTAATAAGATTAGAATTGAAGAGCATTTGTTTTTAGTTTTTAAAATTACTATTGTCAGTTATATTTTGATGCTAAAACAAATAGTACAAGAGTTTTTAACAAAAATAATTAAGTTTATACTATTAAAAATAATAGAACATACAATACTTTTATACTATTCTCTATAAGTTTTAAAGAATGAAAAAACATCATTTGACCTACCCTGGTCCGAGGTTTCAACATGTTACATATTAAACATGCAACATATTTGAAAAATAATTTCATTAGCTCATAAATGTTTTAATATGTCTTAATGAAATTTCATATCAAAGTTGGACATTTTGGTCCATTTTGGTCATACAGGGTTTTTTTTTAAATGAGTGTAACATGTGCCAAATATTGAAAAATCCTATTCTTGAGTTAAAAAATAATTAAGCGATTATATAAAGGCTTTAAAGTAAATTGTAAAAACTTTCTTTTGAAAAAAGGCCCAAATTGAAAAAAAAATTTAAAAAAAATTTTTTTAAAAATTAAAAAAAAAATATTTTTGAAATGATTGAAGCAATAGCTATCTACAATCCTTTGGACAATTTTTGCTAGAACCAATAGGTGAAAAGTTACACTCATTTAAAAAAAAACCCCTGTATGACCAAAATGGACCAAAATGTTCAACTTTGACCCCCTCTAACTCCGGCACGTCTGGACTAAAAGAGCTGAAAATTGGTCTCTGGCCTACTATCCAATAGTACTAACCTTGGTGCAAATTTCATCCAAATCGGAAGAAATTGATTTTTAAAATTCGGTCACTTGACGTGAAATTCACCATATATAAATTAGCGAACCAAATTTTATTACGATCGGTCCATATTTCACCATAGCCCCCATATTAAATTCACTTCCGAAAATAACTTAAATGCTCATAAATCTCATAAAAAGCAAAATTACCATGATCGGTATATTTGACCCTAGCCCCCATTTAAAATCTACTTGCGAAAATTTTTTGAATACCCCTTAAATCTCTTATAGACATTATTATCAAGTTGAAATTCAACAGAAAGAATCCACATATAAATATAAATCATAATAACAAACTTTATGGTGATCGACCTACAATTGGCCATAGCTTCCATATAGGGACTACCTCCGAAAAACACATTAACCTTGGTAAATATCTTATAAATATTGATATCGAACTGAAAGTTTTCACCGGTCAGTTATATTGAAGTGAGAATTTTACTATTGGATTTTATGAAGGTCAGTCTATCTATTTCCGAGAATAACTCCACTACCCGAAAACCCATAAAATATATCGTTATAGAGAAGAAAATGGCGCTACTTAGATATGAAAAAACTCAAACACAGTAAAACAGTTTATAACGATCGTCACTTTAGATATAATAGATCTCATATAAGATCCGAAAAATAAAAAAAAACTCGTATAAACATCGTCAACGATACAAAATGTTGCACATATTTCATTGAAGTATGCATAGATCACTCTACTGATATATAGGTGGTGGTATAAGATTCAGCACAACCGATTACGAACTCTTTCTTGTTTATTTTGATCTGTATTTATGTATGTATATGGATTTGTTGGTTGGAATTTAGGCTATGGGCTAGAACCTCCAACGTTGATTTTACTTCGAGAATTTTTCTATTGAAATTAATTCTTTTTCGCAAAGTACAAATGCCAAAAATACTTTATTCAAATTCATAAACGGCCAAGATCTAAGGAAGAATTCCTAGAAATCGTCAAAATCATAACAAAAAAATATAACAAAAAAAAAATTATATTTCTTATTATTGTTTATTTGACCTTTTTTATTAAGAGTTTGGTAATTATTAACCCCCTTATTCAAAAACGATTATTAAATTTAACAAACGTTTATTATGACAGATTTGCATATAAAAATTTGCTTAATAAACGTTTGTTAAATTTAATAATCGTTTTTGAATAAGGAGGTAAAGCTTTAGGTCTTTTTTATAAAATATTTAAATTTTCAGGATAAAAATTTTATCTATATATATAAAATTCAATGTATGTATATATGTATGTATGTATGTATGTATGTATGTATGTATGTATGTAACGTATAGACTCCAAAACGGCTGAGCCGATTTTGATGAAATTTTCACAGCATGTTACTGTGACTCTGGAAGGAATAATCGGGTACTTTTTTTACCACGCCCACTTTTACGCCCACTTTTTTAAAATATTGTAAATGGAGACCAAACCTCTGGACCGATATTTTTGAAATTTTCACAGCATTTAACTGGGACTTTGGTATAATTAATAGGTACTTTTTTTACCACGCCCATTTTTACGCCCACTTTTTAAAAATTATGTAATTGCTCCCATATAGTTTTTAACAGATTTACTTCAAATTGCATACACATTATATACTCCAGGCGAGGTAAAAATAAAGATTTCTTAAGCCACGCCCCTTTCACGCCCCTTTTCACGCCAAATTTTTGAAAGTTTTGTACTTTTTGTTCTCTATACAAATTTGTTCATTCCAACGTATTTTTTTTATTTGGTAGTATATTGCTCTTAATACTGTTAACGTCGCCATATAACTATGAACCACGCCTAATTCATCGCCCCCTTTTTTAATTCAGATACTTACGTATACCACTAACAATGTTTGCTATACAAAATACTTTTTTTGTAATATGTATTTACCTAAAGTTTTATATACTTTTTAACTACATACATTTTTTTATTACCAAATCCCCATTTTTCGCCCCATGTCACCTTAAATTATATTGCTTTTAATCTATGAATGTGTGTCTGTATGTTTGTGCTTAATAGGAGGCCAAACCCTTGGACCAATCTGCTTGAAATTTTTACAGCATGTTTCTTTGACTCTGGAAGGATTTATAGGCTATATGAAGTTTTGATTGTACAAACGGGGGTGGCACCGCCCATATGACCCACAAATTTAACCCACCATATTTTGGGCATTTTTTGACGTACGTCGGTGATTTTTGGTACATATGGTATTGGCATAATTAGGAATACGTACCAGGAGAAAAGTGAGTGGGACCACGCCCCTTTTTAGAAAAATTAATCATCGTAATATAGTCTTAACTACTGGACCGATCGTCATTAAATTTTCACAACAGGATATTCTTACGAAATAATAAATTCTTGACTATGTAAGTGGACAAAGGGGCATGGTCTCGCCTAAAGCATTGCAATAAATACATTAAAATTAAATAAATAAATGTTTGTAAATATATAAATACGTTTTATTTTATGACGAGGGGGGGGGGTAGCAAAGCACACCGGGTTTAGCTAGTAATTTTATAAATTTCAAAAATTATTTGTCAAATAATGACAAATATCCTGAAGAAGCTACTCAAAGAGTAGCGAAATATTGAAATAAAAAATTTATATATTTTATAAAACAGACCTAATAAAGCTTTAATAATTACCAAAATCTTAAAAAAAAATTTTAATTTTCACCAAATTATTTCAATAATCTGAACTCACCTTTATAAAGTTATAAATAAGTTATAAAATGTTTCAAATTAGTGTTCATACGACGGAAATTTTTGCTCTATTGCAAATTCTATGATACAAATTTAAAATTATTTCAATAATTTAAACACACCTTATTAAAGTTAAAAAATACTTTAAATTAGTGCTAATATGACTAACTTGAAATTTATGCTCTAGTGTAAATTCTACAAGAATTTAAAATTTGATTTACAGAGTCTTTCTTCACCCCAAAAAAAAAGTACAACAACTAGTTGTGTATATTAGTATACATATGTACATCCCAGTTGACCACAACGCCTTGAAACACATTATCTTTGACGATTAGACAATAAACTTTGAGCATTTCATTTTAATATCAGCAGTATGCAAGGTAGCCTAACCCTGCCTTTACACATGCAAGTACTTGCATGCGAGTGCCGTGTACGTATTATATACGAAAACTTATTCGAAAACTCGACTAGCTCTGCAAGTGACAAAATGTGAGTGTATTAGTAAAAAAGTGTGAATGTGTTGACTTTTTCGAACTTGCACTTGCATGTGTAAACCCCGGGTAAGTTAGAGAAATGATTTCCAAGGAACTACGCAAATTGTCTTGCAAGTTAAACTGGAAAAAGCGGAAGTAACTTGCTTGCACTAATTCGAAATTAAACTTTGAACTATTACTCGCAAATTACTTCTCAGTTGTTGAAATTGCACTGCACTGCTTATGAGCATTCAAGTGGACTTTATATGGGGGCTTAGTAAAAATATGGGCCAATAAAATATGTATGAATACTGCTTTCCCATAGGCATTTATGTATTTATGTCCAGGAAGACATTTGTATGAGTGCTATCGTGGACCGAATCTAACCGTTTCAACGGAACTTTGAAAAGTTTGCAAAATTTCGTGATATTATCATTATATTTGAAGAAAACAGCAAACAATATCTGAAAAATATCGAGTTTGTCTGAAACTTTGGTCTATAACTCAGATCCTACTGGAACGGTTTTACCCATTTGTAATACCAAACACTTCGGTGAAATAAAGAAAATTTTAGGAAAAATTTCATTGTTCTCAATCTTTTTTTCGCAGCTATATCGTGATGTACAGATCGATATAGAATATATCTAGTTTTTAGTTCTACGCCCAATATTTACAAATTTAATATACCCGAACCTGTTTTTGGGGGTGGCTATAAAAAAGTATGTGGTGTAAAGGTACGGTCACATTTGGCAAATATTTGCCGAAAAAGATGTAACCCGTAAATAACATAAATTTGAACTCGTTTATTTATTTAAAAAAAACTTGTCTTATTTAGGCCAAAGCACAACAAATATTTAGTTTTAATTTATTTGATGCTGTTTGATCTTGCAAAACTCTTGTAAGAGTAAACAACGTCAAACAAATTTGTGCTAAAACAAGTAGTTACACTATTTTTGAGTAAATATTTGCCAAATGTGACCGTACTTAAGACTTCTTTAAAGAATCACAATTTAACATCTTGTGATATTATAAAAGCAACAAAACTGGTCTCTATTGGAAAATCATACCAGTGTTTCAGGCAGAAAGTTATCAAATATAGGCTAAACCCCAATATCATAAAAACTTTCAACAGGTTTATAACGTGTTTATTAAGCAATTTTCCATACAAAATTTGCTTTATAAACCTCTTATAAACCTGTTGTAAGTTCTATGAATAAGGGCATAACAATTTTATTTTAATGCATCTGAAACAAAAAAAAAAAAATCAACCTCTTTTTTTTAGGATGACAAAGAAACAGAGCTCGTTTCGTAATAAAATGTTTGCTGTAAATTATCTTCATTCAAATAAGTCATATTTTGAATATATTGTTCGTTATACCGGTATGTATTTCTTTAAATATTAGATGGTTAGTTCTGAATCTTGAAAGTATATTATTTTCGTTTATTATCACGATTATCTACAATATTCGTATTTATGAAGTAGGGGATTATTTGCGAAAATTTAATCTTGGTAATTTTCGTTTGCATTTCCAAAATTGCTAGATTTACTACTCGTATTTAAGAATATATTGCAGAAATAGAAGGGTTGATTTGTAAAGTTTTTGAAATCCTGATTTTGCATTCAGCCTCAAAATTATTTAATTTGAATTAACATTTAAGAGCCTTCCATTTTTCGATGGTTCAACCAACATCTTCTTGTCATAATAATAAAAAAATTAATAAAATCATCTCTTCGGCTTGCATCATTACAAAAATGGTAACTTAAATCATGTACATATTAATCTATTTCAGCTGGAATACCACATTTGTATGCAACAGTATTTTGAAATCAAAAAAAGTACAATTGTACCACCTTGACCAACCCTGGTTCAAATAGACGTAACACTGTATTTCGCCCTTTCTATAAGTTCGTCAACACATATACACAGTGTAACGATTAAAAGAGATTTTCACCCTATTTTATGTCGTTTACGTTCAAATGGACGTAATACTGCCTGTCGCTTTACTAAAAGTTCGTCGCTAAATATATACAGGAACAGGAACGCAGCGTAACGACTGCAATGGAATTGTGAGAACAAAACCACGTAACTCACAGAGGGTTATATTCGCTTTGATAACCGTTACGAACAATATCAAAAATTTATGTCGAAGACACGATGAGCGACATTGTCGCTCTTTTAATCGTACAGGATTCGCGCGATATGC
Source organism: Bellardia pandia (assembly GCA_916048285.2). Taxonomy (NCBI): domain Eukaryota; kingdom Metazoa; phylum Arthropoda; class Insecta; order Diptera; family Calliphoridae; genus Bellardia; species Bellardia pandia. The sequence goes on from OU696533.1 coordinate 13,949,716, forward strand.
ATGATGTTGTGGAAGATTCTTGCGACGTCCAAATAGACGTAATTGACGCATTTATAGCAGTTGAGAATGATATCGAGAAGTTATGTCAAAGACCAGATGATCGACCAGTTGAAATGTGGTACTTTCAAGCGTGAAGGATTCACGCGATATCCAAGATGTTGTGGAAGATTCTTACGATGTCCAAATAGACGTAATTGACGCCTTTATAGCAGTTGAGAATGATATCGAGAAGTTATGTCAAAGACCAGATGATCGACCAGTTGAAATGTGGTACTTTCAAGCGTGAAGGATTCACGCGATATCCAAGATGTTGTGGAAGATTCTTGCGATGTCCAAAAAGACGTAATTGACGCCTTTATAGCAGTTGAGAATGATATCGAGAAGTTATGTCAAAGACCAGATGATCGACCAGTTGTGGACGATTCTTGCGACCAGTGCTGTGATTCTTTCTTTATGCTGTGAAAGACGAGCGGCATTATTGTCGCGCTCTTTCAAGCTTTCAGGATACGATTTGAACTGATTTTACTTTGCTATCGTTGAGTATTCTAAACACATTGGAACACTTGGTCAAATATGATTTAGTAACCAATCGCAGCAATACATAGACAACAACAATGCACGTCTGTCTAACCAACTGATGAATGACACAAGTTGAAATGCAAGCCAAACTCTGTTATACTGTTACTAGTATTTATTACTAGATTCATTGGAAACTCATGCAGTTGAAATATACGACTAGGACAGACGACAACATAACATGCTATATTGCCATGAAATTTGATAAATTAAACATGAGATCTTTAAAGAAAACCAACGAACCCAAAACATTATCGAAAATATAAAACTCACAAAGTATATTAAATAAACACAAACCAAGTCTAGCTACTGTTCATTGGTAATCATGATACCAGGTCAATAACCATATTTTAAGACTCAAAAAATAAAATTATAATTTCCAAAATTATGAAATCACACTCTCTGGTAAATGCAGTACTATACAATAAACTTTGTTTTTTAATGGACAAAGAAGTAAGTAAAATAAATGAGATTTAATTAAAAAAGAAAACAAAAACTGAAAAGTTTTTTTTCTTTTATTTTTTTTTTTGGAATTTTCGTTAGCCAGCTATATCAGGTTGCAAAACTTGCTTACACTCACAACAGTTTTACAAAGTTAAACAAATTTGTATGAAATGCACTATTATGCAGTTTGATATTTTTTTATTGTTTAGTTACAAAATGCCTTGAAGAGTTTTGTTGGAGTTTTCTTTGAGTGTAGCTGGATTTTTTGTTAATTTCTTTGCTTTCTTTTCATTTCTGTAATTTTTTTATTTTTGGTAATATAGGGTATCATTCATGCAGTCACGTTTACTATTTGTGTTTATAAAAATGGTAAAATAACCGAAAAACGTTTTAAATTTCAAAAAATATATACATACATACATACATATATACATATTTATATTTAGTTTTATTTTGTTGACGTTAAAGGTTTTCTTCTTAGTTCTTACAAAGGAGTTTTTTTTTTGTATTCATATTCGTTTAATAAATAATAAAACACACTTTTTATGTATTAAATGTGTGTGTTTAATATTTAAATATGATGAAATCATTAGTTTTCTTATTATTTAGTATTCTATAGGTAGGTAATAATACATTTGTAATGCTTGAATTTTGTTTAAATAAATCTAAATTGTAAATTATGTTTTCATAAAACTTTCAATTTTTATTTAATTTTTTTTATATTCTAAATGTCAACTCATTGATTTTATTAAAATAAATCAATCACATTAATGATGATTAAACGTTCAAATATTCACTGACTGTGCCCCGCTGATGGCATGTCATCGTCAATGACTGCCTGTATAAACCTAACCACAACGACTTATTGAGTAAAATATTTAGACAATGGAGATGTCAATTACTCTACGACTACTGCTAACATCAACAAACATACATACATACGAGTTTATTAATGCTATCGGCTTTTAGCGGTACTATTCTCACTTGTTGTTGTTGTTGTCGTGTTTCATGTCACAGTGTTTTAAAGATAAAAACAAATGGTAACAAACCACAACCAACACGTTAAAAAGAAATATGATAATTCTTGTACTCTGTTTCTCAAAAACGGTGAGTAAAATAGATGATATTTACAGAGTGATAGTGGACAATGAAGATTGCTGAGGACGCCCTTGGCCGGGTAGAAAATGCATTCCAATTTGCCAATTGTTCCAGTACTTTACAATAGTATTCTTGATTATTTGAACTATTAGCCTGAATAAAAATACTTTTCTCTTAAAATTTTTTTAAGTTTTTGTTCATTATAAACCAAAAACCGTTTTTCACAGAAAATTTTTATTTTACACAAAAGTAACATTCATTTCAAACCACAATTGTTTCCTCCACAAAAGCCGTTCTACCGTTTAAAAAAAACGTATTTATAGAAAAACAAATATTTTCTAAACAAAAACGATTTTATAGGAACACAATGGTTTACTTTTTCACAAAAACCGTTGAAATTTTTTTTTGGTAAAAAAAACGGTTTTTCTAAAAATTTTTTTATTTTTCTAGAAAAAACAACATTTCTAAAAAAAAACATTTTTTTAACGTTTTTCTGCCAAAAAACCGTTTTTCACTAAAAACCGTTTTTAAGGTGAATATCGTTTAAAAAATTTTCATTGTAAAGGCTGTCCCAACTAGAACGCAATTTTTAAATTTTAAATAAAACACAGATATTTAACAAAAAAATCGTGAAACTTTATTATATCGTAAAGTAGACAGAATAAGGTTATGTATGCAACAAGATATCGTGCAGATGGCCGCCACGGCTTTGCTGGCACACACGCAATCTTTTAATGAAATTTTCAATGACCTTTTTGCATAAATGCTGCAACATCATCTTCAGTGACGAGGCCCATTTCCATCTTGATGGCTTCGTTAATAAGCAGAATTGTCGCATTTGGGGTGAGGAAAAGCCATTAAAAATACGTTTTTGTCCATTTTCTTCAAAAATGTAAAAGCGCTTTTCATTTAAATACTAAAAAATTAACATTCTGAATATCACGCAAACAAATATCTCTAAAAAAAAAAGAAACCCCCGGCTAGCCCACAGTCATTATTTGTTTGATTAATTTAGTATATGTAATTTAAAATTTACCACCAATGGCGCGGCAAATGTTTTATTATCTTTTAGTTACTCTTGATTATTTTCTTTTTACTGTTCATTCGTAATTACGATCAATTAAACTTTATCAAATATTCTATTATATGGGTTAAATAGTTAAATAGTAACATGGATAAAGTACTTAGAGTTCACAAACAAAAAAAAAACACAATTTTATTCATTCTACAGAAAGAAAATGTATAAAACACAAATAAAAATATCTATAAATGTTTCAATTTAATTGAACAGCAGCAGCACAATTATAGTCATCATCATTATTATAATTAACAACACCACCACCAACCAATACCAACGCTGAGTTTGTTCTTAATGAAAATGATCGTGAAATGTTGGTGAGAAATAAAGGAATAGCAAACTATAAAATAAAGAAAGAACCCTTTTATATCCATCCATTCATACTCACTCGTACATACCTTCATTATTCACACTAATAAAAGCCTTTTGTCTTGCTGTCTCTTTTATTTAACTTTTTATTTGCCTTTTCTTGTTTTTTAGAGCTTCTCATTTTCAACATTTTCTGTTCTTTAGTTTTGGCTTTTTGTGGCACGCAGTGTTGCCATTTTAGCACTTTCAGTGCTAGATTTAGCATTTTGTTTCTTGAAAATGCATTAAAATCTTTAAAAATTATGCTAAATGCTTTTTAGCATAAATACTTTTGGAGAACTAAAAAATAACTTTTATTAATATTTCAACTAAATTCCTTGCGGTGTGGTAAGTAAATAAACACGAAAGTTTTTGAATTAATATATGAAATGTAATCTTTTAAATTAAGTCAACAATTGTTATGAACAAAATTAGAAAAAACTATACCTAATTTATATTTGTAACATTTGAAATAAAAATTGTATTGTTACATTGAACAAATTTAGCACTTATTTTTTCTTCTGTAGAACATATTAGCACTGAGTTTTTCAAGTTTTAGCATATTTTGAAATTCATTTTCTGGCAACACTGGTGGCACGCACCCAGTTTTTCGTTTTTGTACCATCCAATATCAAAGTTTTAATGATACGGGTTTAATATTTCTGTTTTCCTTTTGTCCAACTTCCTCAATTCTTTGGTATTTGCTTTCGTTGCAATGTTGGCGAGGAAGTGATGATTTCGATTCCATTGTGCGTAAAAGTAATTTACATTTGCTTGGCTGGTTGTGAAACCCTTTTGATATGTAATAGTTTTATGCATTTCATTTTCCACAATTTCTTTTCTAATAATTAAACAATTTTTTTCTAGATTCTTATGTCTAGAATAATAAACTTTTTATTTCTATATGTTCAAATGCTAATGATGGGGGTTGGTTGGTTGGCTGGCTTACAGCATATTGAAAGTCATTGTTAGAAATTTAAATAAATTTCTGTATTTTATAACAATTTATTACACATGTATTGTAATTTACAATGTTTAACATGTGGTAATGTGAAATTTAATTGTCTTTTAGACAAAAAGGTTTAAGAACACATAATTCATAATTTATGAAAACTTAAGCTTTAACGAAATGTTTTACATTTATCTTAATAAATACAATAATTAAACTCGAGTTATGCATACAGATAAAATATTTTAAATAAATTCTAACAAAATTTAATAACTTAAGAGTTTTGTTAATATAAACTGGAGGTCACAAATCTTCAAAATTATAATACATATTCTGTTATTTAGTTTAAATAAACTCAATGAAAAATGCCAGGGTTGGGTTTTTTTTGTTTTTGTGTTTGCTTGATTCATATTATACCTACAGTGGTGGGCATATAATTAGAAACGATTTTTTTTTTTTTTTTTTTTTTTTTGATAAAAATAAGCTTTTACCGTTATTCAATGAATAAACAATCAACATTGTTGTTGATGCAACACGCTGAGTTCTAAGTTAAATTTAGTTTAGTTGAACTGTTAAATTTTTCAATTTTTGATAATTTTTAGTTTAGGCTTGAGTTCATTAAATTTAATTTTCATTAAATTATTATTTTTACTGCAGTTAGGAATTGTTTTTACAACATGAATTTACATGTTTCAAGAATCACCATCATCTTTCATCAGAATTCTTTGAGTTCTAACCTCTGCAGCACTGCGGTGCCTGCTAATATTAGTGACAAAGTAAGTATAATTTGTTAACTTGTAATAATTTTGATACGGTTTAGTTTCGAAAATGGGCAAAAACAAGTGATGTATGTACTTCAGAAATGAGACGGTCTCTGCAAACATACCAGCGTTTAAAACGGATAAGTCCGTTTTGTTAAACCTCACTAAGGTTTTTTTGCATACATTTTTTCAGTTGCTAATTATGTGACCAATTTTATATTGCGTTTTTGGTGTTTAAGTTAATTTTCCTTAAAATAGTATTAATGCTATTAATTTTTTTTTTATTTTAAACTTAATAATAATTTTTTACTTTAATATTTCAAGTTATTAACTTTAATATGTTGAAGTAAATTTTTAAAATATATGCTGAAAAGTCCACCTCTGTATATAAAAAAAACAAATATTTTTAAGTATTATTTTTCTTTGCAACCAACACATTCTATACAAAACCGAAGTGCTCTTTTGAGGGGGATGAATTTGTTCTTGAATTTTGTTCAAAACCTTAACTATGAATTTTGAATATTTATAAAAACAATTCAGAGCCAAACGAAATCAAGGACTTTTAACAACTTGGCATATTTTTGTTACAAACGAAATTCTTTATTAAGAGATATTTTTACTTGAGTTAGCCAGCCAACAAATTATATTACGTTCTTTAAATATTTCATGAGAAAAGCATGACCACTTATTCATTCGTTCAAACTTTTATTATTATCTTATTTTATTGTTTGTTATTACAAAAATTACGTTGGAACAAACAAGCAATTTTCGTCTAATTTACACTAAGTTTTCTGAAAACATTATTAAAATACATCTTTAATTTTAAGTTTGCCATTCCTTTTGTAACACATCAAAATATTGGTCGTAGAACCAAAAAGTCTATATATTCTGCGGCCTTAGAAGATTCCGATAGAGCTTCGAAAAAAAAAACACATAGAAAAATTAAATTTATACCGAACATTCTTTGTTTCATCGAAATGTTTGGTATTGAAAATGAGCAAAATCGATACAGTAGGATTCGAGTTATAGACCAAAGTTTCAGACAACCTCGATATTTATTAGAGATTTTTTGGTATTTGCCATAAATTTGATGCATATCAGTGATGGAAGATTCAACACTATTGTACAATTTTCAGTACTTTTTCACAACAAAAATACCACAGTACCACCACTCTTTGTTTGTTTTGCTTTGTTCCCTGTTTAGTAATCCAGCGTTACTATTTTTATAATCATTGACAACCATGACTTCAAAACAAGAACATAAAGCTATGTATAGACGGTCGTCAGATATTACAACGTTATTTATGTTGTGCATTTGTTTGCAAACTTTGTTAATGTTGTTCAAGCAACCAATTCTAATGTATTTCTACTAAATTTCTTATGTTTCGTACATTTTTGTAATTCTCATTTCTTGTTTGAGATTTTTTGTGTATCATATGAGTTTGAAAACTTCAAACATATTGGTGAACGATCTATTAATGATATGACATTAACACTAACAAAATGCAGGCATGCTCATATATTTATTGTCTTAACCCACAACAAATAAAAATTTTTTTAACATATATTTTTACATAAAAATTAATTAATTTTTAGTTTGTTGTGATAATAGTTTTTTATATTAAACTGAATTAATTTTATTTTTGAATTATTTTTAAATGGATTTTTAATTTTATTTTTGAATAAAAATACATGTTTCCTAAAAAGTACCAAAATGTTGAAAAAAGTACTCTTTATGTTGCGGTCAGTACCATTTCAATTTTTCATTTTTCCATCACTGATGCAGATAATACCATGAAATTTTGCACACTTTATTTTTATTATAGAAGAACAAGTCCTGTTAAAAATGTTAGGAATCGGGTAACGATTTCTCATAGCTCCCATACAAATATCTTCCCAGAATTTGGCTCTATAGTACATAAATGTCTATAGAAAAGCAGTATCCATACAAAATTCAGCAAAAATATGTTTAATTCTAAGAAAAATATAAAAACGATATTTTGCTTGTATTGAGCCATATTTGAACATAGCAACTATGCATATTAAGTCCACTTCTGAAAATCACTTAACATTAATGTTTTATAAAGATCACTATCAAGTTGAAATTCGCTTCAAATTATTCATATGTATGTGAAAAGCATCGTAGTGAATTTTATGATGATCGGTCCATGTTTGACTATAGCCACCATTTAAAAATGTATAAACCTCTTATAAACATTGTTATCAAGTTGAAATTCGACAAAAATAATCCATATATTTATAGGTATATATTGTAATGATAAAATGGCAAACACGTTTTTACTTTTTGCTTCTTCAGCGGCTTTTTTCTAATTGAATCTTTTATTAATCATTTCACAAAATGTCGGCCAAATTACAAAGGTGCTGAAAGCGTACCTTTCTAAGCAAGGTTGCCTAAAACGTAGTTTTTAATGTATATCGACAAATAGAGGGCGTTATCAAAGTATCAACAATATAAATAAGTAAACATAGGTCCATATCATCCATATAAAGTAGACTTCCGAAAACCTCTTAATCACTATCAAGTCACTATCAAGATCAATTATATGTATACAAAAACTATTCTCTTGGATATTGTGAAGGTTAATCCATAACTGGCCATAGCTCCCATATCAAATACATAGAATTTGTGGCACAATATTTTATGACGATTGTCCCATGAAAGGTGAGAAATATAATATAGAGATACAGTAGTAGACAAAAGTGAATACATCATTAAATAATTTGTGAATATGAAGGCTCGGATTAATTTTTGTAAAGCACATAAAAACTCGACAACTGATGACTGAAAACTAGTGATATGGTCGGAAGAAACAAAAATTAATCGTTTCCGGTCCGGTGAATCCATTCAGCGACACCATGTCAAGCAAACGGTGAAACACGGTGGTGAAAGTGTAATCGTGAGGGGATGTTTCTTTTGTTGGGGCATTGGTCCTCTATTTCAAATAGAAGCAATTATGGATAAGGAATACTATCTGAAGAAATCTATTAGCGGAAAATATTAAAATTCCTTATAATTTATGAACATATGTATAGCATATTGAAAAATTTAGTTTATTACTATGTATACATACATAAGTATGTATATGTAAAAGTAAAGTTCAATTTCACTGTGTCAGAATTGCTTAAACCATAAAAGAATTATATATTTGTTTTAAATAACACTGTAGTAAAGTGTTCACAAAAACTCATTGTAAAAATCTTTTTATATTTTCCCGAAAATATGATGTCAGTTAAACTGAAGTTTTAACAAAAGAGGAGCCTTAAACTTATACTGAACTCGTGTCAAATACACTAAACAAACAACATGACTGTAGTTGTGAAAAGAAAAACCATGTACATACTCGCTTTAGCAAACACCCAGTATGAATGTAAATACTTAAAAACTAGAGACCAAGTACTTGGAAATGATGATGACGATGATGGCGGTAAGTAAGTTAAACCATAATAAAGTTATATACATACAATACTAATAAAGTTATATACATGTACATATGTATGTATATACACTGTCGGACAAAATAAAGTGCGGTTTTGTAACCTTATTCATTCCTTTTTTGATATTTTTCTTCTACATGTACGAGTAATATTGACTATTTATTCACAGTCCGGTTATTTGTTGGAGCATTATTTTACATAAACATTGCATTTTTATAAAGTCACTCATTTATATTTCTGCTGTAAATATATTGAAGTGCACAATCAAAAAACAGGAAATATTTAAAATCTCTCTTTATTTTGTCCGACAGTGTACGAGTATATTGTATGTTAAATATATAATTTTTGATTTTAATAACGATTAGAATGTATAGTAAAGATGTTAAATTTCTGATATCAAAAACTGACAGCATCCAGAGACAGCACCAAATATTGTTTTTTTTTATTTCTTTCTTGTTTAAAGATGATGCAACGGAAGTGGCTTCATTTCTTATATTTCCCTGTTTCTTTAAGTTTTATTTTTCTCATTCGTTTTTTTTTTTAATTTTTTTATGATTTTATTTGTTGAACTCAAGAGAAGTAAATAAATAAACTTTATTTTTATTTATTTAATTTTCTGTTTTTCAAATGAAGAAGAAAATAAACATGTATTTTACTGCAGTTTGTTATCGATGGCAAAGATAAATTATGAAAAAAGGGAAATGAGAAACGTTTTGGTAAGAAAACATAAAAATCAACAACAACAACAACTATAAAGAAAAATGTGTGTAATAAAAATCAATGTAATTTTAATGTTGTTTGTATTAATATTTTATGCTGAAAGTAGGTCCTTAAACAGATGTAGGAACTGTTAAGATCTTTGATATTTTTATTATTTTTTGTTTTGATATTTTTTAAAACAGGAAATGAAAGTTTGTTAATATACTTTTAAAGTGTGTTTTTTTTTTGCAATAAAAGTAAGTGTCAAGGCTAATAAATATTTTTATTTAGCAAATGACTCTTGTAAAAGCAAACAATGTCAGGGCTAAATACTTTGTTTAAATGTTTTAGTACTTTTTTAGCTAACACGCTTATCTGTTTTTTCAAGACTTTTGTAGTAGTAAACAATGCATTGACATTTTACTAAGATCTTTTCTAAATAAAAATTGGTTTAAAACAATAAAAGATATTTGTTCTAAGGGAAGGTAGAAATCAATTTTTAAGTGTTTGCACTTATTTTGTCAAATATTTCAGTAATATCAAGGTACTTTTACAAATCCGGTCAGTTGCAAACAGTGGTCGGCATAAAGTAACCTGAAGTATGGTTAATCATAATATGTTATGAACTTTCTTTCTATACAATAATCAGACCAGGGGGCTAATTCTGGCAGTCGTGATCGAAAATGTCTTCGAATCGAAATTTATTTCGACAGTGCAAAATTTTCTAATGATGGTACTCGACACGAATCGAAACGATTCATTGCTTCAGTGTTGTAAAAAACTTAAATAAGTACGTATTACAACACTGAATAAAATAAAAGAAAATGTAAACAAAAAACATATGGTCCTGCAAAAAATAACTCAAGTAAAAGAAAGTTTTTTTAAAGAAATTATTTTAAATTAAAAATGGATCCAGTTATGTTTTTTTACTCATCGTCTTTTGATTCTGACGAGATTGAAAACATTAATGACATAAGGAAACAAATAAGAAACACCTCCGACCCCTTAAGATTGACAAGCAATGAGTAAGTATAAATAAGTACATACATACCCTGCAGTCAGACTGGCTCCATATGTCTTTTTGTCAACAGTACTAGTTCATATGTCTCCAATCTTTCATATCTGTGTCAATATAAAAAATACAGAGACAAAAGATGTGGTGTGTGTCTACTGACATTGTCAACAAACATGTCAATATTCCTTAAGAAAATGTCTATAGTTAAACTGTGTTGACTCGCGCTTGACTTGGTCAACTGTATTGACGACTAATTGCACACCATACAATGTCTCTGCTGTTGACATTTATGTTTTCTATTATAGTAAAGCCGGTTAACCAGAAAACATCGTGTGCGTCGTTTTATTAATTAACATTTGAACAATTTTGTTTAACAATTGAAAAATTATATAATTTTGTTTGGAATATAAAAATAATATATTTATATAATAAATATAATAATAATAAATATAAACGTTATAACATGAGTAGGAGAAATTATAAAAGACAAATTAAAGAACAAATTACTTTATATAAAAATAAATTTATAAATAATAAAATAGTTTTAAGTGAAAAAAGTGAAACCGTGTTTAGTGAAGCTACAGAGGAAGGAGAAAATGATATTGATGAATATTGATGAGCTCGCAGATTATTAGACATGGAGTTGGGAATATTTAAAACAAATTTTGTTCCTGGTGAAATAGAAAAGTTTTCTATAAAAGATAAAATTTCCACGCAAAATTTGCTTTATAAACCTCTTATAATCCTGTTGTAAGTTTTATGAATAAGGGCATTTGAATTTAAATTTGTTTGCCTAGCATTAAATACCAATTTTTTAATAATCTCAATTTTGCATTCCAGAAAAATGACCGATTATGGTCATTTATCCAAAGGAAAATTAAAATATTTTCCACCTCAAGGTAAGTTTTACAAAGCTTTTTTGTACATATGTACTATAATTTCTACTGATTTGTATTTCTGTTTTTTTTAGCTAATTCAAAATGCGGATGCTGCCAAGTAATTTAGAATTAGGGCTTAGCCTGACCTGAAAAAATGTGCTTAATTTTTTTTAATTAATATATAATTTATGATGTTTTTTATTAGTTTTTATCCCTATTTTTTGTTAAATAAACTTCGCTTCGGTATCGGCTTAAAAGCCCTAATATTAAAAAAAATACAAAAAATACTATTGACAAAATACTAGTATGACACCACCTATATACTATTGATATTGCCTATAGGAAAGTTCCATAAGTTATAGAAATGTACTAGCAAATTCCTGGTCCTAATGTCACCATATGGATCCATGAGAAGTACCTAGTTAATACTAAGTCAATAGTCAAAATGTTACTAGAGGATTTTCAATGACACGCACATGTTAAATGTCTATAGAACTAAGCATTGTATGGGGTATAATTGGTCACTAGTACTGTTGACAAATTCGATAACGACTCAGTACATTTTTAATATTGACGTTTCCTACAGGGTACATACCAACATACAAATGTATTATTGTATGTATGTAATAGTGCATTTACACTTGTAATTTTCAAACTAGTTTATGATCATAAGCTACTTTCATAAACCATACCGTTTACATCAGCATTTTTAACAGTGGTTTATCTTTGACAAGTCATAAAACAGCTGAATTTAATATTAAAAATTTAATAAAAATATGGACGTTGTTATGAAAAAAAAAATTTCAATTTATGTTTTTCATCCAGGATGAATAAAATTCAATTACAGTTTCTTTTTTTAAACAAAACTTTTCTTTTTATTTTTGACCAAATGTCAAATGTGTCCAGCGTTGCCAGAAAATTTTTGAAAAAACAGAGTTGCATTAGCAGAAACTGGTTGTTTGTAACTAGTTTATCTCAAAAGCTAGTTACAAAACCTGTTTTTGATTTGTATGGATAAACAAGTTCCTCAAACTAGTTTATCACAATAAACAACTTATAACTAGTTTATGGCGTAGGTGCAAATGCACTATAAGCATGTTTTTTTCTAGACTCAAAAGACGTTTTAGGCTCACAAAGCAAGCATAGGTAAAATTTATTAGTATTTTGTTGAACTGTTAATAATTCAATTTTGATATTTTTCTATTAGTTAGGCTTGAGTTCATTGAATTTAATTTTCATTAAATTATTTTTACTGAAGAAGGAATTGTTTAACAACTTGAAAAATTTTTATTTTTGATAATTTTTGACTAGGATTCGAACCTGGGTTGTTGGTTGAATTTACATATGTTTCGAGAAACACCACTTTCTCTCATCAGAATTCTTTACGTTCGAATCCTAGTCAAAAATTATCAAAAATAAAAATTTTTCAAATTGTTAAACAATTCCTTCTTCAGTAAAAATAATTTAATGAAAATTAAATTCAATGAACTCAAGCCTAACTAATAGAAAAATATCAAAAGTAAAATTTATTTTTGATATTTTTGACTTAAAAGTAATAAAATTATTAATATTATGATATTTTTTAAAGAAAGATCAGCTCAATAGATATACACTTAATGGTCATTTCCACAAGCAGTGCTGTGGAATTATCTGCCCCTGATTGCTGGAGATCAAGAACGTATGGACATGCAAAGATTTTAAATTTGCTTCCCTCTTCATTACACTAAAAATCCGACTACACAACACCCCTCATAGACTTTCATAAGACTTTCACTATTCACTATTCCATCTAAACGTGAATGGATAGGGGGTCACATAATTTATGGACGCGACATAAGGGTATACACTAATGTTCAAAGATGAAGTGTGCTTCTCAATACGCCTCCCAGATAATTCTAGTGTATTGCAGGGAGAGATACTAGCAATTAGGAAACCATGTAGAATTTTATGTGAAAGAAATATTTAAATCCCATACTACAACATCTACTTTAGTCGGGCAATGTACAGAAGAACTGTCAAGGCTGGGTCGTCTATCTGACATTACTCTAGTTTGGGACTCTGCACATAGAGACTACTAATATGTCAATGAGCGGGCGGACGAACTGACCAGAGAAGGATCCGCTTCAGACACTACTTTCAAAAGGCTGGAACTAGGTGGCGCAATCTGGACACATGTAAGACCACTAGAAATATTAGGCCAATATATAATGAGAAACACAGAACGCAGATTCTAAATATGAAATGCAAAGACATCTCGAGAATTATAGCGGTGCTAACTGGTCACTGGACGATTGGTAAGCATGCAAGCAGACTCGGACTTCCTTTCAATAATCACTGCTACACTTTCCAGAACCGTGAGAAAGAGAAAACACTATTTTATCTTCTCTGTCAATATCCGGCTTTTCAAAATGCTAGACTCAATTTATCAACAATCATATACTAAACAATCTAGCGGAGGCATACTCCTTACATACTAGCTTTTGAATACAATCTAGTCTTATCATTTTTCTTAACGAGTGGTCTGGTGTCCTTTTCAGAATGGAATCAGCAGATTTCACTTGAATTCTTGCATGCAGCAGGCAAACATGTAAACCAAACAACTAACCTTGACTCCTAGATGAGTAGGCAATTTTAAAGAGCGACAACTACAGTTTATTCTTTATCTATTTACTAGTGGACGAGTACATATTTATATATGTATATGTTTTCTTAAGACTTAAGCTATGTATAGACAGTTGTCAGATCATACAATGTTGTCAGATCTAGCAATGTACTGACATTGAAAAATTGTTAGCAAAGGTAAATTGTCAATGCTTTTTCTTACAACGTTGGAAGACATTTTTCGGACAACGTTGTAAGATCTGACAACCGTCTATACAACGCTTTAGTCATTTGGCATATTTTGTAATTGAGTGTGTTAAATTTGTGTGTGTTTTTGGTTGTTTGTTTTTGTGTCTGGTCTCCCTTTTCAGTCAGTTCTGTCATTTAGCCGCTTTTTAGGTTTCTCTTGCACTCAGTTTACACAAATAATAAAAACAAACAACAACAAAATTAAATAACAAAAACTTATTTATAACAACGGTTCTTCTGTGCTTTATTTTTAACTCAATTTTTGGAATAAAACAATTTTAACAGTCTTCATTCGCATAATGATGTGGACAACATCATCAGCGTCTGCTTTCATTTTTCTTTCTTTTCTTTTTGTTTTTTGCTTTCAAAAGCATTACAAAAAAAAAAACTTTAGTTATTTTCCTTTTAAAGAACCATGTCAACAACTGGCAGTTTTAAGCGACTGTGCAAAAAAATGTATACAATATGCTCAAATCACAGGGAAAATAATTAAAAAAGGAGTTCTATAGAAATAATAATAAAACAGAACGAGTAGTGTGTGACTGACTGCTTTTTTATATTAAATTTTATGAAAACCCAGCAGTTTAAGGAACTATTCTGGATTTAGAGTAGGTATTAGCAAGTAAAATGCAGTAGCAATCTACCAGCCAGGCTTTGAGCAAGATGGTTGCTTTGCTTCAAGAGCGGCAGGGTATTTCTTTATTTGTTTTAAACTATAAATGATGCATAAAACATTTAGCTGGATTTTTAAGAAACTAGTTTCAGTTTATTTAAGACTAAAAGCTTAACTTAAACCCTAAAATGTTTATGTTGACTTGGAAAGGAATGATTTGGTGTTACTCATAGTTCAGACTAATTTTGTAAAACATACTCATTTAAAGGGGTCCGATCCTTAATTTAATATTATTAGAGGGCAACTTTTGGGATTCAGAAGGCAACAGATGTTGGAAGTAGACAACTATTCGAAGTTGCGTCGCTGCTTACTTGCAATAATTTTCACCGTGCGTCGTTAGATTTTCGAGGTTGCGTTGTTTTGAGTTCGAGACTTTAATTTTTTTTTTTAATATTTTGCAAAATCTGCAACATCATGACCCCTACAAGAAGTGATTTGATGATAGACATGGATTGATTATCAAGTTGCACAGTAAAATGATGATTCAGACAAAAGCAAAAAGTTAAGCTTCTTTTATGTCAACAGGAAATTTATTTTACGTTGAAAAAAAGCTGTTCAGCAAACATTGGAACAATTTTTTATGAAAGAAAGCCGACGATTTAGTATTTTCGTATACCCAGAACTTATCTTCGATCTTTACACGGTTTTCTATAGAAAATACGTACCTACCTTACGCATGGTATTCTGTTCGTCATTTCGTGCGAAATACTATCAAAAGCCCATATAAAAAAAATTGATGCGAAATAAATGCGAACTAATGCTGCTGACGTTGCACTCTGTTCTTGTTGTGAAAAATTACTAAATGTTCTTGGCATCATGTTTATTCAACCAAAAATGTATATGGCAACATTTTTTTTAAATGCGAAATAATGTAAGCGGCACTTATTTCGCACGAAATTGAAAACAACAGCTGTTTAGATTTTATTTGTTATTGTGTTTTTAATTTAATAATTTCGCACAAAAAATATTCAAATTGAAAATAATACTAATAAAACAAAAAATAATAAGGACAAAAATTAATTTAGTGAAACTGAGAAGCGTCTAATTATATCGGCAGTACGAAAAAGAAAAAATATAAGGAATAAAACCAATAAATTACATTGTAACCACAACGCCATAAAAGCAGCATGAATAATAATATAATTTTTGTTTCTTTAACATATAAAATAAAAACATATGGTTTTTGTTTACATAAAAGAAACAATGTTGCATACCTAAAGGCAATAAAAACGACAATTTTCTTCTAAATCGCGGCATTGTCACCATTTGGTAATTGTCAACATTTTCAAACGAAATAATTGATGTTGCTCAACAAATTTCGCAAATTTGAACCGAGTACCATGCTTTATTCGTTAACAGTTTTGCTATAGGACTACTATTTAGGATTTCATCTCCCGTTTTGTCATACACAGAATTGACAGAATGCAACATTTAAGACTTTGTTGCAACTTGTCGTCAGCAGAAGTTAACAAAAGATCATATTTTCGATCATGTCTTTAACCGAGAAATTCGGGACATTGTCACTCATCTTGTCTTCAACATAGTTAATTAAAGATAACTTTTAAAACTTTGTTACCCATCTTTCACCAGCTGTGTTTTAAAGATTGCTAGATTCGGACTTATTGAAAGGCGACAACTGGTCGTCCAAAATGTCAACAACATAGTTGTATAGAAAACAACATTCAATCAAAAGCTAGTCTTGTTTCTGAACTTGTCGTCAGCAGAAGTTTAAAAGAATATGCTATCCTTAAGAGCATGTAGCTCATGTTGTTATTAACATAGTCTAAGATAAACTTCTGGAGATTGCCTGGAGATTCTACTTCTTAAATACAACATTTAGCACTTAATCTCCCTCTTGTTATTAACAGAATTGATAAACGACAACATTAAAGGTTTTGTCTCCAACTTGTCATGAGCAGAAGTTTATAGGCGATCATATTAGAGACCATGTAGCTCATTTTGTCTTAAACAGAGTGTGAGATAAGACATTTTGAATTAACAGCGTTAATAAAGTTAAATTTTAAAACTTTGTCGCCCATCTTGCCACCAGCATTACCTAAAAGAAGACAACTTTCGGCACATTGTCTTCAACAGAGTTTGAAAAGAGACAATTTTCAAGAGAACTTCGGGAAATTATCGCTTATATTGTGATTAAATTAGTAAATGGAATAGACAATTTAAAACTTTGTCATCAACTTTGTTTTATATAAGTCAACATTTGGCATTTAATTGCGAACAGAGGATAAATCTTGTTTACTTTTACAACTCTGATGCTTTACATTTGTCAACAGAGTTAATTGAGAACTATAATCATAACTTTATAGATCGTTTTTCACAATGTCTGTTTAATTTACTAGCTATATACTATCGTTAGTGTTAGAAAGACAATTATTATACGATTCTTTTATCAGATCTCTGAGAGGTCTATGCCTTTAATTACGTCGCGGATTTTCAGATTTAAGGCTGTAATCGATTCGGTTGGCTCTGTATATATCTTTAACATAAAATACACTCAAAATATTTCATGCATAAAAATACGAAATGGTTTTTCGTAAAATTATTTTCGTACATTTTACTAAAGTTTTATACATAATACGAAATTTTAGTAATTATTTTATTTCGTAAACTTACAAAATTCGTTAATTTACAAAATTTTTTTCGTAGAATTATTTTTGTATATTGTACAAAAATTTCGTTTATAATACAAAACTTTCGTGTTTAGATCTTGTAGAAAATTTTGTAAATTTATAAATTTTTTGAATTTTACAAATTAAATTTCGTTAATGTTTTTTTGTTTATTTTACAAAAATTTCTCGAAAAATACGAAACTTTCGTATTAAATGCAGAGACAAATTTCGTAAATTTAGAAATTTCGTGCATTTCACAAATATAATTTGGTAGGATGAAATGAGTAAATTTTTTCTGCTCTAATCATCTCCGCCACTCTTCCTCTAAAAATGTACCATTATAAATGTAACTGAAAAATAACAAAAGAAGTTATGCTTTGACTGACAATTAAAGAGATGGAAGCGTTAGTCGAAATAAAAAAATTAATTGTTATTTGTGTCAAATATATATAAATTTTTAATTAAATATAAAAAAATCAATATAAACATCATAAATTTAACAGCTTTAACATGAATTCTTTCACTGAAGAAAACAACAATATTATAAATCAAACAATACCAATAAAACATTGAAGAAAAATATGGTGATAAAGATGAGCTACACAAACTTTTAACTGAATGGAATATGAGTGACTTATTGGATTATTTTATAGGTAATTATGCACATATTAAGAAATTGTTTCTTTTTAATTCTACTTCTGTTTATTCAGAACAACAATTATATGTTGGAGTGATGCGCCATCTCGATAAAGACTTGGCCATAAGTATTATGTCTAAAATCAATTTATCTGGGGGTGTTCAAGCACAATTTCTCTACCACTGGTCAAAGTTGTTAAATGGAAAACCAAATGTTAACGTCGACAGTGTACGGAGATACGAAATCTACGTCAAATTTGGAAACTATTCTAAATTCCAACCCGTATGGTCAAAGTGTTCTTCAGCATTATAGAAATAAGTCTTCTTTAAACGAAAATATACGTATTTTATGCGAGTTAATTTCTGTATAGATAAAGGACGCCCATTGTCAGTGAAAGACTCGAAAAATTTATCCAAGCAAATAGTCGGACTATTTCCTACTGAAGAAATGGTATGTATAGTAGACCACTTCACAGCTCCGTCGTATTTCTTGTATATTGTACACATAGTCTTATTTATTTATTTCGCTTAGTAAGTAAAATAACATTTATTTCGTGTAATAAAAAATATTTCTTGAGAAATTAATGAAACTTTTTCTAAAATAAACAAACATTTTTTTTATTTTTACACAATTTTTAGTAACTTTACGAAATATTTTCAGAAAATTTTGTAAATTTAAGCATAAATTTACGAAACTTTTTTTGTATTAACGAAACTTTTCGTGTATTTAGGAAATATTTTCGTGATTTTACAAAATATATTTCGTTTTTTTACGAAATTTTGTAAAATAAACGAAAAAAATATGAATATTTTTCGTAAGTTTAGAAAATTTCGTAAAACAGGAGGCAATATTTCTAAAATTAACAGAATAATTTTGTATTTTTACGAAATATAAAAGTTTAAAAGTTTTATTTACGAAAATTTTTCGTTAAATAACCATTTATTTTGTAATTTAACAAAATAATCTTGGTAAATATACAAATATTTCGTGAAATGCAGAAAATAAAAACGCCCAACAAGAACGAAAAACATTTGTATATTATACGAAATATTTCGTTTTGTCAAAATAACGAAAAATTTAGTAACATGAACCACGATTTTCGTTTATTTTACCTATGAAATATTTTGAGTGTATAAATCACATGATGACATTTGAAATTTGTAAAATTATGCGATCGGAAATTTTGCTTGCAATAAATTCAATGTTTCGGTGGCGATGTGACATATTTCCTTCCGTTATCACATTTCCAGTGTCGAAAAAAATCTCCTGACTGCCCAGCGCATCCTACACTTACACGTTAAGCATGCAAATGTTACTGCGAGGAGTCTTAATCTAAAAAAATCTTGTGTTAAGGACTGCACATCCACATACGATGACCAGCGTTGCCGTTTTTGGTTATTTCTAACCAAAATTGGTTATTTTTTTTCTCAATGTGTACATGTGTAGATTTTTTCTGTTTTGGTTATTTTTTTTTACTGAAAATATTTAGATTTTAAGACAATTAGTAATATATTGCAAGCAAAAGAATTGTGCAAAGACAAATTTTAAAACTCAAGCTGTGACATTTTAAGTAAAAGTGATCTCCATATTTATTGTAATATAATTACATGTTTTTTAGTATTTAAGAGAGTAACTTTCTAGTTCCCTATTTTATTGGCAATGAAAAATTTTTTGTTTTTATTATACTTTTTATATTTGTTTAAGACATTAAAAATTAATAATTAAAGTTGCAAAACTTAATGTAAAGTATTGGAATTTTAAATTTTACAAATTGTAGCATTAGCTTATGTTTCTTTGCATTACTTTTTGCAAAATATGACGCTTAGTTTTTTAAAAAAATTATTTTTTAGTATTAGGAGTTGTGTTGTAAAATACGTTGTTTTATGTTTTTTTTTGTTACCTTAAAGTACAAATTATAGTTAAAATTACAAAAAATAAATAAATAGTACATGCATTTAAATTTGGTTATTTTTTTTTTAATTTGGTTATTTTTTTCATAAATGTTGGTTACAAAAAATTTTTTTTCGTGGCAACACTGACGATGACATTGCAGTAGTAACTCTACAATATAATTGTTCAATTCACTAGTGATGTTGTATATTGTACATTGTATGATACAATAAATGAAGACACATTTATATTTATAAAAATTAAAATCATTTATTTATTCAATGACACAAAAAGTAATTTTAGCTTTTAAATTTTCTTATCGAATGACAATTTATAACATGGTGAAATTAAATACTAGGTGACAGCATTGCTACAACAATTACAACAAGGCAAGAACAACAGGCATTTTTGTTTGTGTAAAAACTTTCGTTACTGTCAAAAACATCTGGCATAAAATAAAGAAAACAAACAATACAACAATACAAACAATAAACTTTGACTATTTGTGAACAACTTTTTGACATTTTCAATTTCACCATGAATAATCAGCTGGCGCTATGCTGTCACCTAGTATAAATTCACCTTGATTTATAAAAAAGTTTTAACAACATTAAAATAGAAATAGTGATTAAAAATAATTTTAAAATACAAATTATAAAGTAGTAGAGTACCTACAATACAACTATTTGAATGTGAACACAATTTTGAGCAGAAACGTATGTTGTCAAACCTTTAAAATTACAAAAAAAAATATATGAAAAACAAATATACAAAACGTAAAATATTTAAAATTTTTTACAAAATTAAAACATACCGTAGAGATGTCAAAAATATCCATTATTAAAATCTTTTGTTTATAAATTTTATTTTCTTGTTTTAAATTTGTAAATTAGTTTATAATTTGAGTGTTACTGTTTGGTTATTTTTTTAAACTCAAATGATATTTTTACTTTTGGCAACACTTAAACTTTCATGCAACATTTGAATATGTTAAAATGTCTTGGGTGTTGTACAAAATATTTATGTATATAGAAATTACCAACAACATTGTTAAGTAATATCAAGAATGACTTGTTTTATTTAAAATACAATTCAATATAGTAATAAAGTTACAAAGATCACTTATAAACTAGTATGACAGGGTGGATAATTAATCATAGAATAACTATGTAATAACATTGTATATTTACCATGTTTATAATTATACAACATCTTCCTTTTTATAAAAAGTAATAAGATTATAATTATAACTTATAGTTATCCATATAAAACCAAATATACATTATTTACAAAATTTCCTTAATCTTGTTTTAATTATAATTCAAAATTTAAATTCCAATATATATTTTTTATTACTAAAATTTTACAAAATAGTTTTCAATCAAAAGTAATAAGATTATAATTATAACTTATAGTTATTTATATAAGACCAAATATACATTATTTACAAAATTTTCTTAATCTTGTTTTAATTATAATTCAAAACTTAAATTCTAATATATATATACTATTACTAAAATTTTACAAAATTTTTTTTTTTTTTCAATCAAAATCAGTATAACAATCAAATCTGGTAGGAGGAACTATTTTCCTACCAGATCTTGTTACATAAGGATTATCATTTAGAACCTGATCAGTGGAACCTACATTTGTATGTGTTGCTACAGAAGTACTGATTATTTCAGAGCTTGTTGAGGGTTCATGTCTTTCTAAAATATGTTGTTCATTTCTTCTGTATAAACCACCTTCATTATCCTTGACGATAAAAGATCTTGGTTCATTACAGTTTTCCACTACCTCTCCTTGAGACCAGAATGAATGATTGTTCTTTTTGAACATAACATCAGCACCGATTTTTATTGTTTTTCGATTCTTCGCATTTTTGTTATAATGTTCTTCAGATTTTATTGTTCGAGTTTTTAATTGATTTTCGTATTGCTGTTTGTCTACTAATTTAGGTTGAAAGTTTGTAGAAACTGAAGGTAATTTTGTTCTTAGATTTCTTGACATTAATATTTCAGCTGGGCTTGGCATATTGCCCTTTGGTGTTGTCCTATAATGCAAAAGTGCAATATACGGATCAGTCCCACTTTCTTTGCATTTATGCAACATTTGTTTTATAGTTTGTATAGATCTTTCTGCTAAACCGTTCGATCTTGGAAGGTACGGACTAGATGTCCTATGTTCAATACCCCATTCATTACAAAATTGCCTAAATTCTTTCGAGCTATATGGTGGACCATTGTCAGAAATAAAAATGTGTGGTATCCCGTGTCTCGCAAAGATTGATTTTAGTTTAATAATAACATTTGCTGCTGAATATCCATTGTTTAGTATATCAATTTCAATATATTTAGAATAATAATCTACTATTATTATGTATTGCTTTTTGTTATACTCAAAGATATCACTACCTACTTTAAACCATGGTATGCTGTAAATTTCATGTGGCATCATTTCTTGTTTTTCTTTTGAATTACGATATTTTAAACAGATTTCACAATTTGATATTAAATTTAAAATATCATTGTATATATTAGGCCAATAAACGGTTTGACGAGCCAAACTTTGGCATCGTTGAATGCCCATGTGACCTTCATGTAGGCCATTGAGTATTTCACGACGTAAGGGTTTAGGTACTAAAATTTGATTTCCTTTAAGTATCAACCCATCTAATATTGTTAATTCATCCTTTACTTTAAAGTAGGGTAGAACTTCTTTATCTACCAATTTTTGATGCTTCGGCCACCCACTTTGTATATAGCGTTTAATTTTCTGACATACTTGATCAATTTCACCCTGTTCTTTGATATTTTTTACATTAGAAAATGGAATCTCCCAATGCGACTTTAAAAAGTTACAATGAAGTAATACATCATTATCAAACTCAACCAAAGCTTTTTCTTTTAGTGGACTTCTTGATAATGTATCAGCAATAAACATTAATTTACCGGGTTTGTATACCACATTTAAATTATAACATTGAAGACGCAACATAAATCGTTGTAATCGTGCAGGTATCTTATATAATGGTTTTTCAAATAACGTAACTAACGGTTTATGATCAGTTTCAACAAAAACTTGAGTGCCATAAGTGTATTGATGAAACCTGACGCACCCGAAAAGAATGGCAAAAAGTTCTTTTTCGATCTGAGCATAGTTTTCTTGAGACTTTGTTAATGATGCCGAAGCATAGGCAATTGGGTGATTTTCATGTAGAATCGCGGCCCCAACTGCTTGTTTAGACGCATCCACCGTTAATGTTAATGGTTTGTTACGATCGAAGTAGGTTAAGACTGGTGTTTTTGTTATCTCTAACTTTAAATCATTAAACTCTTTGTTATGAGTGTCACTCCAATGCCAGGCTATATTTTTTTTTAAAAGTTCCCTCAAATTCTTGTTCTTTTCTGATAAATTCTCAATAAAACCCCCAAGGTAATTTACCATACCTAAAAACCGTTGTAATTCAGAAATATTGTTTGGAACCTGCATTTCTAGAATAGAGTTTATTTTATCTTTATCAGGTTTAACGCCTTCTTTATTAAATACATGGCCAATGAACTTTATCTCATTTAACAAAAATTTCGACTTCGTTTTGTTAAATTTCAGTCCTACTTTTCTTGCTCTATCAATTAGTTTTTTCAAAATCTCATTATGCTCTTCGACCGATTTAGAATAAATCAAAAAATCATCGATGTATATTATCAAACCATCTATATCTCCAAATAATTTAATCATCTCCGCATGAAAAATTTCCGGTGCCGCGCTTATCCCAAACGGTAACCGTAAAAACCTGTATCGTCCAAAAGGAGTGTTAAAAGTGCATAATCTGGATGAGTTTTCATCAAGTGGTATCATCCAGAATCCACTATTAGCATCTAATGTACTGAAAAAACATGACCCGCTCAACTTCGCCTTGCAATCATCAATATTGGGGAATTGAAAATGGGGACGCAATATTGCCTTGTTTAAATTTCTAGGATCTAAACACAATCTTAATTTTCCATTTGGTTTAGATACTAAAACAATAGAACTGACCCATTGCGTTGGTTCCTCAACAGGTGTAACAACATTTAAGCTAACCATTCTGTCTAGTTCTAATTTCAAATCCTCATACAACGAAAATGGAATTCTTCTAGGTGGGTCTACTACCGGATTAACATTTGGTTTTAATATTAATTTACATTCATTTTCTATTAACCCTAGGCCTTCAAAAATATCTAAATTATTTTCAATAATATTTTCAGTTGAAAGAAGGTTAACAGTTTTTACTAAATTCATAATAACTGCTAAATTAAGACCTATTATATTTTTACATTTTAAATTTACAATAAAAAAACTATCATAATATTTTGTATGATTATATAAAAATTCAATATTTACTTTACCCATTATTGGCAGCCTTTCACCACTAAATGTATTTATGTTGACATTTGTTGATATTATTTGACCAGTAAGACCCAAATTTTCCGCCACTTGGTGTGAAATTATGTTGGCATCAGCACCCGTATCAACCTGGAACTCGATTTGCTTCTTGTTGAATAACACCATGATATTCCAACCATTTTTTGCTGTTGTTTTAAAGTTTTGTTGTTGCTGTTGATCATTAGACAATTTACTAATTAAATTGTTTTGCTGTTGTAGACTTTTTGTATAATTTTGATTATGCATATCATGTTCACCATACGACAATGTACCAATAAATAACTCGTTGACTTCTTCATCACATGTATACTCCAGATTCTTAACGTATTTTGCATTCTGTTGTTGTTGTTGTTGTTTAGTCCGAACATAACCTTTTTTACCACCGACATCTTGCTGTTTTTTATAAAAACAACATTTTTCAAAATGGCCTCTCTTACCACAGTGATGGCAAGTAGCGTATTCGGCTGGACATTTTGTTTTATGAATTTGGCCGCATTTGTTACAGGAATTATTTTGAAAATTTTTCTGATTTGAATATCTTCCAATTTGCAGCCTATTCAAACTAAGTTCATCCAATTGACTGGCATTCTCCCGAGCTGCCTCAATAGTTTTTGCGATTTCTAAAGCTTTGTCCAAAGAAATTGCTCCTTCACTTAAAAGGCGTTCCTTTATATGCTGAAGATTTGATGACAATCCGCAAGTAAAAATATCCTTAACCAAATTTTCCCTTAGGTCACCAAATTCACATGTAAGACTTAAATTTTTAAGTGCTGTTACGTAGTCGTCAATACTTTCACCGCCATTTTGTTTTCTACTAAAGAAAGCATGGCGCTCCATTGCCAAGTTGGCTTTCGGTATGAAATATCCATGGAACAATAGCAAAAGATCATCATATTTTACGTCGTCCACATTTTTGTTGAATGAATTAAAAATGTGAAAACAATCAGGACCCATATGATGAAGAAGTAGGGCCACCTTCCTTCCATTAGACTCTGCTTTTAAATTTGACGCCGTCAAAAAAATCTCAAATTGAGCCAACCAATTACGCCACTCAATCGCCATGTTGGATGCCTTCAAGTTTAATTTATTAAAAGGACCCATTGTCTCTGTTTTCATCGACATTTCTTATTTTATTGTTTTTATATGTTTTATTAATTAAACAATTTTTCTTTTATTCGCTTTTTGTTTTTTTTTTTTTTTTTTTCATTAATAGCGTGATTCTTTTAAATTTTCATCTGACACCATGTTAAGTAATATCAAGAATGACTTGTTTTATTTAAAATACAATTCAATATAGTAATAAAGTTACAAAGATCACTTATAAACTAGTATGACAGGGTGGATAATTAATCATAGAATAACTATGTAATAACATTGTATATTTACCATGTTTATAATTATACAACAAACATTTGTACAACTATTATTATATACAGACAACATACAACTCCTACGACACTACAACATCACTTGTGAATTGAACAAATGTGCTGGCGAAATAGTTGCAGTATCGCAATATGTAATGTTTTATTTGATATTTGTCTGTATTCGAATGTGATATTAAAAATATTAACGAAATAATATTGATGATTGTGGTAAAATAGGTGATTTAAAAAAAAGCCATTAAGCGAAAAATTCGATCGTTTGAATTATATGTTTTATTCCAACAAATGAATAATCAAACTAACTACTGAATTTGTTTTCAAAATTATAAACCAATTTATGAACCACTGTGCAAAGAGTAAATTGCTTTTTAGATTGACCAAAATTTTATATGCCAAGAATTGGCTGTTCAGTTTTTAGATTTCATAAATCTTTTATGTTATTTTAGGTACATAGAATTATTGCTCCTTTAATAGAGCATTTAATGCCAAATATAATTTTAACACACCCAATATATCAATAAACATACAAACAAACATAAATGCCCAGCACTAACCAACTGGCCACAGCATTCATCTGTCGAAAAACTAACGATTATTAAACAATCTCTATAGTTTTTAAAAACGTACATATTTTTTAAAATATTTAGTAAGTCCGCTTTCACACTCTTCAGTTCTGACTGGTCAAGGCAAGTATTTTTGGTTGAGTAGGGAAAAGCGAATAAAAGGGGAAAAAACTTGACGGTACAAGTCAATTTTCTTATTTCCTTTTGTTTTTCTCTTTCATGCATATTGATTTGCTTGAAAAAGTACGAAAATTGAATTGACATGTGTGAATGAAATGACCAGTTGAAAAGAGAATTGAACAAAAACTGGTTAGCTAAAACTGAAGAGTGTGAAACAAGACTAACTTTTGTTTAACTTAACGCTAACTTAAGAAAAAAAATACATTTTTCAATGTTTGGTCACTTGGTTAAATAATTTCCCAAATTATTGAAGTATTTTGTTGCCTTTGCTTTTGATATTTTCATGTTTCTCTCCATTTTACGGTCATAATTTTTATGCATCTTTTGCTTTATATAGAAACTGAAAATATTTATGGCCCATGTTTATTTGTTTGTTCTTCCAGCCCAGCAGCCAGTTCGTTTAATATATATTTTTTTTGTTCAATTTTGTCTGTATACTCAAATGTAGTTTTCACAATTTATGTGCCTTCTTTTGTGTATTTTATACGGTCAGGCTCTGACTTCCTTCTTCTGCATGTTTTTGTGTGTTTTGTAATGTTGCTGCTGCGACACAATATCGTATTTTTTATTTATTTAATTTCTTTTTTTCGGTAAACTCGAGCGTTAATATTTGTTGCTCCCTTTTACTCTTTAGTAATTTCATTATTTAGCGAGACAATATGTCGCTGTGTGCCATACAAAACCAAACCAAAATTCTCCAGAGGAGTATGATGATGATAAAAATGCAAAAAAAAAAAACCCGAAAACACATGGATGAGTCTGATCATGTTATGGAAGTGGATGAATTTGTTATGGTTACCATGCATTTATGTACGAGTATAAGCCCTACTAAAGAACAGAGAACAGAACAAAAAACAACCATTGGCAATATGTTTATTGTCGTGTTGCACGTTTCAACAATCTACAAAGGCAGCAGCAGCAGCAACAGAAACAACAACAATCAACAACAATGACATTAACAACTACTACAACATGTTTTTGTTTTCAGATTTAAAACATTAAAGTTCTTTGTGACCCCCCCCCCCCTCCACCATTTCATCAAAGAAACTAAATCCTTAAACGTAAAACAAAACAAAAACTCTTTACACTGCTCCCTCTGCTAGCCGGGAACTTTAATTAAAATTGTATGCACAATATAAAGATTTCATTTTGTGATGATTGTGAAATATTTCTTTTGTTTTGTATTGCTTTTTAAAATAACAAAATAAAAAACCAAAAAAATTTTCAAAGAAATTTGTTCACTTGAAACTCCTCTTCATCATCATGTGTATGATTATTTATGCAACATACTGCCTGCCAGTCATTCCGCATTGGTCACTCAAGTGGCTGCTTATTTTTTAGTTCTTTTTTTTTTCTTAAAGAAACAATTTTAGGCTGCTTATGATTCAATGTGTCACAGGGTTGGAAAAGCGGTAGTGTAAAATTCAAACCAAGTAGAATGTGTTCAAATTTATATCAATGTCAAACTGCAGGACATTGTCGCTCATTTTGTCATTAACAAAGCTAATAAAAGAGAAAATTGAAAGCATTATTGCTCATGTCGTCAAAACTGTTTAATGGAAGACAACTTTCAGAACTACATACATACAACATTGACAGAAAGTAAACAACTTTTAAAACTTTGTCGCCCGAAATGTCGCCAACATACAAGTAGTTTTATAAAAGTCGACATTCAAGATTCACACTTACCTAATTGTCAGCAGTGTTGATACAGGTCATCATTCAGGAATGTTTAGTTCCTCTTATCATAAGCTCTGTCGCTTCACTTGCGATCAATGAAGGTTTAAAATAAGACAAAATTTGTCATTAACTCAGTTTGACATCTTCAGGATATTGTTACTAATTTTTTAATTAAAGGAGTTGATAAAATTGCATTAAAAACATTGTCGCTAATGTTTTAATAATTCAGGATATTGTCGCTCAACCTGTCGCTAACAATGTTTAATAGTAGACAACATGCAAGGACTTTATAGCTCACATTTCACAAACAGATTTAATAGTAGAAAACATAAGAGACTTTATCGCTCTGAGGGTCATCAGCTGCTGCCACTGATAATTTTCTGATAATTATTAGTTTTCTATCATAACACAGCGCCCTCCTTTGGTGGTATAGCATTGAAACGCCACCGAAGTAAAATAATTAAATAAAGGCTATAAAATCAAGCTTTAAAAATAATGCGCCTACTCACCACCAGAGGCGCTGCAATGCTGCTCTAAAAACACACATAATGCACAATTGCAGAGTTTGATATAAAAAAGATTTCCTCTTTCACCACCTTTACTACTTCAACTATCCCCTTTCCAAAGAAAGTAACGCTATTATATATAGACATATATCTTGTCGACCTACAGGCTTTTATAGTAAGCAACTTTCAGGAAATTTCTTTTGCATTTAAATTAAAGATAACTTAAGCAACACAGAAGAAACTAAAAAGGTTGACAATAAATAGTCCTGAACTGATTTTCAAAATTAGTTTCACGAATGAAAATTTCAAACAATATTCAGATATGTTAGAACTAGTTCTAAAGAAAGAAGTCTGTTTGCAGTCGCTAAATAGATTCCAGGACCGATAACCAGTAATTTTTGGCAAAATGGTGCTTAACACTTATAATATGAAGTAGTTCTAAAAAAGGTTGTATCGTTCCATGAAGCAACTATAGAATTAGTTCCAGGGATAATAATTTCAATTGATTAAAAAACTATTTCCAGAAACCTTGCAAGCAAAGGTTAATAGCTCCGAAACGCTACTGAACTGATTCCAGAATAGTTTCAAAAGAACTGGAGGGTTACTCTCTATTATATGTACGCTTATCGCATCGAATTTGCTTTCGCATCGCAATAGAGAGTAACCCCCCCTGGTTCCAAAAGTGAATCTGAACTGATTCCATTCTGAAATTGTTGCTAAAAACAATCATTGAAATGGAATCAATACGATTCCGTAATCGGCAGTAATAAAGGCAACATTAAAACATTTGCCGAAAAAGATGTAACCACTAAATAACATATATTTGAACTTGTTTATTTATTTAAAAAACCTTTTCTTATTTAGGCCAAATCACAAAAAATATTTAGTTTTTATTTATTTGATGCTGTTTGATCTTGCAAACGTATTGTAAGAGTAAACAACGTCAAACAAATTTGTGCTAAAACAAGTGACTGCACTGTTGTGAAAATAAGTCCTTATTAGAACTATAACTTCCATCCCTGTTACAGCCCTGTATGCTTAGCTGCATGTTTTTGTAATTTTCAATTTTATTATACCCTACACCACCATATTGGGGAGGGTATATTGGATTTGTGCTGATGTTTGTAACGCCCATAAATATTGGTCCAACACCCCACCCTAAAGTATAACAATCGACTCAGAATCACTCCCTGAGTAGATATAACGATGTCCGTCCGTCCGTCTAGCTGGCTGGCTGGCTGTCCATGTAAAGCTTGTGCGAGGAGTACAGGTCGCAATTTTGAAGATATTTTAATAAAATTAGGTACGTGATATTTTTCGGCGCAATGACGGATTGGATTGAAACTGGTGGAAATCGGTACATTATTTCACCTGGTCCTGGTACAAATGTCCTCCCGAAATAGGAGTTTAACAGTCATAAATGTTTGAATTATGAAAGTATTCAAACAAATTTCACCACAAATGAGTTGTAAATGAAGCCAAATCATATCTACAAATTTTGTGAAGATCGGTCCATAATTAGTGGTAGCTCCCATATAATGCCCACTGACGAAAATTACTTTAAGGACCATGAATCTCTTAAAAATTTTGTTATCCGAATAAAATTTCAAAAAATGTTTCGTATGTACAGAAATTTTGACACCTAAATTTATAATGGTGGGTCCATAATTAGTCAAAACTCCCATTTAAGACCTTCTTCGTAATTCACTTTAACTTCCATAAATCTTTTAAAAGTATTTATATCTTTCGAGATAAAGTATTTATAACATACATAATATTTATATTCACGAAAGTCTCCCATATTGCGCCCATTTCTGAAAAACTGTTTTATAGATATAGTGGGTGTAGGGTATTATATGGTCGGGCTTGACCGACTATACTTTCTTACTTGTTTATCAGCATTTTTATTTATTAATTTCTACGGTTTAATTTTTCTCAAAAATGAACGCACGTACATGCACATTTGCAAGTTTAGTGGCTTCTTTAATAGTTGGGATCGTACATTGTTCGTGGCTGTTTTATTGTGGCATAGTGTAGGGTCAGGGTATTATAAATCTATATCTGTTTTTAACATAATGTTGTTGCTGTTGTTGTTGGTGTTGTTTTGTAAACATAATAAATTGCCATTAGGGATTTACTGGTTGCAAGAATGTGTGTGCATTAATATTTTTGTATAATTTAAAATAAAAAATAATGCAATATTTGTCTATTTTAATAACACCCATCTAGAGGAAATATTTGGTCTATTGCAACATGTTGAAAAGTGTGTTTTTGGTTTTTGATGCTGTTATTTTAAAATTTTGAGGCAATGATTTTTTTTTTTTTATAAATATTTAAGCTTGAGTCATTTTGTAATATTTAACATAAAAAATTTTGGGACAATTCGACACAGTCATTTACAATTTAATACAGTGTATCGCAAAACTATTTTACCTGCACATTCTTAAAGAAATTCATATGTATGCATATACAATTGCACAAATCATGTAAAAAAAATTGATTTTTTTACAGTTTGTAATAGATATTATGTAGAATAGGAAAACTCCAAAAAAACTCAAAAATATTAGCGCAATTCACAATCTTGTGCAAATCATATTGCATCATTGCATTTGCAAAAAGGTTTAGCATAAACCATTTGTTGACTACACAAATGTTTTTAGTTTATTTGCCCTAGTTTAAAATCTGTAAAATAATTGTTCCTTCGGAAATGTTAAATTATTTTCCCTTCGGCCTTTTTAAAGCAGACATCTGCATAGCTGCGCACAATAAATACAAAATTATTACAAATAACAATTGAAAAATATATGGCACGTATCCTTTTAACAAAAAACTTAAAAAAAAAACAAGTTAGAGTGCTATATTCGGCTATGCCGAATCTTATATACCCTTCACCTTTGTTGTGGATTCATAATTATATTATATACATACATACATACATACATATCGATGGTCTCATGTAGAAAGGCCCTAACTCGCATATTTGAAACTTTACAGGAGAAGGTTAAAACATAATAGAAACTGTAATATTCAACATGTAAATTTGTTGTGGATGCATAATTATATTATATACATACATACATATACATATACATATATATTATATTGTTACGTTTTTACGTTTTAAATATTGTTACGTTTTTACCTTTAAAAAACTGTGGTTTATTTCCTTCAAATAAACCGGATCCTTTTTAATTGCAAAATAAAAGCGTCAAGTAGTTTGAAGAAAATATGTATAACGAGTCTTTATTTATTTAAATGTACACAAACACAATTAAAAGAAGGGGTATAATGAACACACTGTCTTTTTACAAACTTATATTACGGTTTAAGAACACACTTAAAGTTTTCGAACACTTTGTTTGAGCAACGCCATCTGTTGAAATTTTCAGAGGTTGTCTCGGATTTTTGCTCATATCTCCGTTATTTATGGACGGATTTTGCTGATTTTAAATAGCAAACTTTTGGAAAGCATGTCTGACAGAATTATTGAAGATTTGGATCCCGAAAATATCTGTAGTTTAATTGCCGTATAACCGATACTAATATGATTTCTGGATTAAAATTTCTGATCTATATAAAAGTTGGTTCGATATCGATATTTATTAGACATTTTTGTGGGTTTATTTGTTTTTTGGAAATGGTTCTTATATGGCAGCTATGACAAATTATGGGCCGATCTTCTTAAATTTTGGAACAGTTATTTTCATGCATATGAGGATATTTCACGTAGAATTTCAACATAATGACGGTATATATAAGATATATATTAGTATTAACGTGGATTTTGGGAGTGGACCTTATGTGGGGGATATTGTCAAATATGGACCGATTTTCTCAAAATCCAACAGTTTGATTTAGGCATGTATGTAAATGATCCGTGTAAAATTTTGGATTGGTACCCTTATTTATAAGAGATTTATGAGTATTAAAATGATTTTCGAAGAGGGCTTTAAATAGGGCATACGGTTTAAAAAAAACCGAGATTCACAAAATTTTGTGGGATGATTTTTGAATATATGTAAATTTTCTGTGCAACGTTTTGAGTCGGTACCGATATTTAGACAATATATATAGGGAAAAATGTCTTTTTCAGATGTGGTCCTTGTATGGGAGCTATGACCAGTTGTGGGCCGACCACCATAAAATTTAGTACAACAATTTATTTGCCTATAAAGATTATTTATAGGCAAATTTTAGCCGTTTAACATTATTTATATCTGTTTAATACGTATTTAAGTGAATTTTGGAAGTGGACTTTATATGGGGTCTATGGTCAAACATGGACCGAACTAAAAAAAATTTCGTTTTGGTATTTGGCATGAAACTTATTTTTGCTGAATTTTGTCTTGATATTCCAATTTTATAGGCATTTATGTATAATTGAGCAATATTTCGGAAAGATTTTTGTATTGGGCTATGAGAAATCATGGACCGATTCTTACTATTTTCCGCACACTTTCTTCTTTTATCATAAAAACAATGTATACAAAATTTCATGGTATTATCTGCAATATAATTCAAAATATTGCAATAAAATGGACAAAAAATATCAAATTTTTATGGAGGTTGTCTCACATATTGGTCCATAATTCTGGTTGGCCTAAACCAATTTTGCTGATTTTAAATAGCAAACTTCTCGAAAGCATGTCTGACAGAATTATTGAAGATTTGGATCCCGAAGATATCTGCGGACTTCAGACAGACAGACAGACGGACATGGCTTAATCGACTCCGCTATCTATAAGGATCCAGAATATATACCAGATAACGGATTGATTGGTTAATTTTAGATTTTGAATACAATCACAAAAAACGAACCTCATGTTGACAACATAAATCAATTCCGTAAAGCAATGCATGTCATTATTCACAAAACGGAGTGTAACGAAAAATGATGCTTGCATTGCATGTCTTGTATAAATGTAAACGTATACTCCCAAAAGCAATGAATAATTAACGATTGGTACGAATGGTTAACGATTGGTATGAATGGTTTCAATGCTGATTGTATAAGTTGTACATAATTCATTGCTTTTGCAATGAATTTGCGAATGGTTAGCATTTGCATTTGCGAATGGTTAGCAAATGTGAATGGTCTCTTTCTGTTCTCTGATATATACTTTATAGGGTCGGAAAATTATATTGTGGAAATTTCACACGGAATGACAAACTTATATACATATACCCTTCTCATAAAGGTGAAGGGTATAAAAAAATTCAAGAAAAATTAAGAAAACACCAAAAAAAACATAATCAACAAAATTAACTTGAATGTAGAAATGCAAATTACTTTTATGAACTTTAATTTGTGTTGCAAATTAATAAAATGCAACAAAAACTAAACAAAAATTGATATTGTTGGAATTTTTTTTTTTTTTGGGATTTTCCCAATTTACACAATGTCTACTATCAGCTGCAAAAAATAAAAAATTTTATATTTTTATCTGGTTTTAAAATTTTTTTTGTTAAAATGAAAAACAAATATTTCTTGAAAATGTGTAGGCCGTATAGTTGTGTGATACACTGTACATACATATGTATACGATATTTATTTATTTTTATTTATTTTTAATTCAAATTAAAATTAGTAAATATCTTGGAACAATTTGATCAAAAATATTAGAAATTCAAGATTAGTTAAAATAATCTACAGCTGAATTCCACAAATTAATTATGTATGGCATTTCAATATCAATTATTATTATTATCCTCATAATCATTTTTTAACTCGTACCATCACTCAAAAACTGCATCCAAACAATATTGTAAAACAAAAATTGTAGCGGAAATATTTTCTCTTTCTTTTGAAATAAAGTTTCTTTTTGTTGGTTTGTACGTACATATCTTCAAAATTGTCTGCTTAATAATATTTTTATTTTCATTTGTAATAATTACACTAATTTTTTAAGTATATTTGAGTGTCGTATCTTAACTCAAGTGTTTGTTTTAATTTGTTTCTTTTTTTTCAAAACTGAAAAAAAACAATGACTGAATTTGAAAGATATTCTCCCAAAACACACATAAAATACTTAAATAGGTACATATGTATATCATTTCCAACATACATATGCGTTGCAGTTTTATTTAGAGATAAAATGTTGAAAAAAAAACTACAATTTAAATCATCATCGTCATTGTCATTATTTAAACAATTTCAAGACACTGCTCTGCTCACTCGTGTCACTTGACTTTTTCAGTTTACTATTTGTGTGTGTGTGCTGTTTCTTGACATTTTCTACTAATTTCTAAAACAAATGAATAAATAAATGTTAGAGACATAACAAAAACAAATAAATAGCAGGAGAAAAACTAAATTAAGCCCAGGCTGAATGAAGTTGGCTGTAGCTGAAAGATAATAAACTAAACAGAGTAATAATGCTGTCTTTTTAAATATTAAAATGAACTATGTACATACATATGTATGTACTTTAAATAACATTTCTAATGTAAATCGCTAGACTACCCAGCAAAACTTTATATAAACTTTATATAAAACATTGAAAAATTCCTGTATGCAAATATAACTTCCAAAAAGTTGTTTGGTAATGAACAGGAAAATCGTAAATATGCAATATGGTATTTATTTTGTTGGATATTATTTACAGCATATTTTGCATATTTTTAAGAGGAAGGCAGTATTAAAAAAACGTTCTTATCTTTGAGAATTCCCGCCCAAAATTATTCAAAATTTAATGCCACTCGTGAAAGTCTTCCCCTGGCTGGCGCCCAGCTTATATGTAAAGAACGAGCTTTAGATTTGACCTCAAATCTGAAAGAAACCGAGTTGACGGCCATAAAATTGGCTTTAAAGGAATTTGAATAAATCGAAAAATACATTTTTTTCAAATTCGATTTATTCAAATTCCAAAATTATTTCAGAAATTCGACTAATGTAGTCTCATTTAGGACCCTTTGGACTACCCTTTCTATATAGTGGGATACGTATGTAACTCGATATTTGTCCAAATTCTTCTAGAGAATTTCATCCTAAAAGCTACATTTTTCCAAAAATACATTTTTTTCAAATTCGATTTATTCAAATTCCAAAATTATTTCAGAAATTCGACTAATGTAGTCTCATTTAGGACCCTTTGGACTACCCTTTTTAAAACGGGGTCCCTTCGACCCTACTTAAGTGTTCGCACGTAGTGAACTACCACGTAACCCTTTCTATATAGTGGGATACGTATGTAACTCGATATTTGTCCAAATTCTTCTAGAGAATTTCATCCTAAAAGCTACATTTTTCCAAAAATACATTTTTTTCAAATTCGATTTATTCAAATTCCAAAATTATTTCAGAAATTCGACTAATGTAGTCTCATTTAGGACCCTTTGGACTACCCTTTTTAAAACGGGGTCCCTTCGACCCTACTTAAGTGTTCGCACGTAGTGAACTACCACGTAACCCTTTCTATATAGTGGGATACGTATGTAACTCGATATTTGTCCAAATTCTTCTAGAGAATTTCATCCTAAAAGCTACATTTTTCAAAATGCAAGTAAATTTGACTGTTAAGTGCTTAACAGTGCTCTGTTGACTGTAACATTATCAATGTTAGCAAATATGGTTTTTGTCTTTGCTACTCAAATTCGAATTTAACTTCACACACATTAAAAATGGAACATTAGAAGAGAAAACAAAACGTTGACATTGTTAAAGAATATTCGAAAGAAAAATTAAATTTTTAACAGCCACAGTTTGAAAATGTTGACCAAAAGCCACAGAAACAGTTTGACAGCTGACAGTCACTGTACAAGATCTTCTCCCGTATTGAACAATATAGTATTTTCACAATAATTTCAAGATTGGCAGCCACAGTTCAAAAATTTTCACCACAATCATTGTATGGCTTATTAATCATAAAAATTACTGTATTAGGGGTTGAGAGAAACCATAATACAGCCACAACGCTTTAATGTTTGCTGGAAAATTGTGTCATACTTGGAAATAAGGCTGATCAGGCAGTAATTGTAACTGTTGCTCGATATTGAGTTATGATACCACAATTCTTGCTGCCTAAATTTGAAAATGTACCCGACACATGGTTTCTTCAAAATTGTGCCATATATCATGCAGCCCGTAAAGTAATTCAATTACTACATGAGACATTTACTGATCGTGTACTAACCAGCGTGTGATTTAACCAGCGTTGTCAACTTCGAAATTTCAAAACGCACCAAAATGGAGAAAAAAAAACGCATCATATTTAGAATTTCTTTTTTATTTAAAATGTTTACTTAATAAATTTTACATTTTTTAATTTCATAAATTCTATATAAAACTTTTTAAAAAGAGATCAACGAATTATCTTAATCTTTTTTTTAACTAAAAGAGCTAATAAAGATAAAATAATGCTTATTTTATCTTAACCACTCAAAATTAAACTCACAATATGTTATACGGAACTGAAGTACTAATTGTAAAAAATCGCTAATTTCAGTACATATTTGGTACTTTTTTAATTATTTTCTATTTTAAGTACTTCTATTTAAATTTTTTCAATAAAATTTGTTTGGGCTTCACTGGGACTCTAACCCTGATTGTTCGTCTACAGTTCAGTAGACCAAAAAAATATAAGAATTTGTATTTTCATGTTTTAAATGTTTATTTTAATTTCAAACAATGATTTTTACCCTATTCAGCTTTAGCAATAACCTTTATGTGACGCATTTGATCATTTACCATACATTCGCAT
This sequence comes from Bellardia pandia, assembly GCA_916048285.2. Taxonomy (NCBI): domain Eukaryota; kingdom Metazoa; phylum Arthropoda; class Insecta; order Diptera; family Calliphoridae; genus Bellardia; species Bellardia pandia. The sequence goes on from OU696533.1 coordinate 13,987,133, forward strand.
TTAACATACATTTAATGAGGTCCTTTTTCACCGTATAGATTTCATGATAATGCATTATTAAAAAACTGCAATTAAAAATTAGTAAAAATAAAGAAAAAAATGTTCGCACAAAAAACGTTGACAATGCTGGATTTAACACTGAATTTATTTTTCTGGGGTTATCTTATTATTAAGTCAAAGCCAACAAGCCCACAAACTGTCATGAATTCAAGGAGGAATTTCATCAATTACATACATATATAAAAGTGTAAATATGAAATTATTTTAAAAATTGCATTAAATTTAATAATAGTATAACAATAAAAATCTTATGGAAACTTATAAAAGCCTCTTATCGTTAGCCATCGTTAGTTGCTATCAAAAGCAATTTAAAAACAAATTATGTATTAATTTCACAATGTAATTTGCTTTGCCAACTTACTGCAGTTGTGCATTTAACTTGTATCTATCTGTATATATGTACATATATTTTCTATTTAAATAGCCACCTCAATAGTAAGTTTTATGTTGATTAAGCTGCCACAAGTGACCTGATAAATATATAATACATACTTGTTGTAGTGGCTGTGTCTGCATATAAAAAGGTACTTCTCGCATGTATGTATGCATATATGTATGTACTCGTACAATAGAATTTTATACTAATACAACATTAAAAAATGTATAAATAATAGAAAAATTACTACAAATAAATTACGTACATAGATGTAAATGTAGTATATGAACATACAAACTACAGGGCACCACTTGTAAAGGGGTTACATCTCGTTTCTATAAAATACATACATACATACTCATACATACTTATAAATACATACTTATATCTATAAGTAGTAAGTAAGTATTTGTTTCTATAGGTATACCCAGCTAGCATTTTTTGAAATTTTTAATCAAATATGAATCTTCTTTGAGCCCCCCACGCGATTAAAATAATCACTTATGCTCTCGCTTTTGAGTGGAAAATGAATGTTTTGTCGGGAGAAAATGGTACCCTAGCCGCGACTCTTCTGATAGAGTCTTTTATGACTCGGTTTTCTGAACTCTTACGACACCTTTTTGTCACTTTCCTGCAATCATTTGAAGTTATTCATTTATGAATCTTTTTAAAGTTATTTTATGATCATATGCGCAGTCGCTTTCTCATCAATTTTGATTCCTTTTCGAGTCATCTAGCACTCATATTACTAATCATATCGGAGTCTTCCTCAAATTGTTATTGCATATGGTTTTACTTACTTTTCTAATGTTCTTTATTATACAAATTAAAGCAGTTTTTTAAATTTGTATTGTATTTTATTATAAAAGTAATAAAAAAGAAGAAAAACAAATTCATGGGATACATATAAAATTAAAAACGAACTTAAAATAATAAAATGCACTACTAATGAAAACATCGCTTGCATTTTCAGAAAAACTATTTTCACTGCCTGTTTCGTCAACGTCTTGTTCTTTTTGATAACTTTCTTGATAAGAACAAGTATTTTTGTTGCTAAAATTTAATAATTTTTGGGCTTCGTTTTTAGCCACTCTTTTGATTTTTTTGGCTGACATTACCTTATCGTTTTTTTTCACTTTTTTAATTTTTAATACTTTTGTATTATACTTATTTTAATGCACACGCGAGGACAGCACGAGATAAACTAAGAAATAATACAAATCACAAAATCTACTTACTGCTTTTCAAATCACAAATGTCCCGTTATAAAATTTAAAATAACAAATTCCGTTAAAAAACCCAGCATAAAAACAGTCATATTATGAGCACCTGTGTGATTAAATTATGATTCCGCACATTCAGCAGATTTTGTTTTTGTTTTTCAAATTAGTCGATTTCGAAACATTAAAATGAGTCTATTTTTAGTCTTTTTTTTTATCGCCAAACTGATTAATCAGTTTTTGGTCATCTAAGGCAGTCATAAAAGACTCATTTTGCTGATATTATCAAAAACAATCTTCCAATTGCTAGCTGGGTAGTAGTTTGTTGTTATTATTATTTTTGTTTTTCTGTTCAAAAGAACTACAATAAAACGTACTTTGGAACAACAACGGCAGAAAAACACAGAAGAATGCAGCATAATTTCTCATTTCTAAGAGAAAATAATGTACATTACAGCTGTACGTGTTGAGCATTTGATATGCAAAAGTAAAAAAAAAAAATAACAAAAAAGAAGATGCAACTTTAAACATTTTATACGCACACAACTACTTGCACTCTCTCTCCTCATCCACAATAATAACAATTTATTTATACCAACTTAAAAACTATGAAACAATAACAACAACTACTCGTACATTAAAAAAAAATGCAACAAAAGTCTTAAGAAAAAAATTACATAAAAAGAAACATACATACATACATATCAGAAAAAAACGTTTTAAAGATATAAATCGTTAAAATAAAAGAAATGTAAGACCAAGAAAAAAAATTACAGAAAAATCATGCTTAGAATGAGTCATGAAATTGTCTTAAAACCGACGAAACAAAAAGTGGCTTTGAAATAATGACTTGCTGCTGTTACTTACGAGTATTGCTTTCTATCATTCTTTTTAACTGCTTTTCTCTTTCCGTTTAAAGTTTTCTTACACTTAATATACCGGTTTAAATGTCTAATGGATCTTACAGATACTTTAACTTGGCTAAAGTTCATTGAGTTTTTTTTTTTGTATATTTTTTATTCAGTTTAATGCATTTTTTTCTTGGTTAGTTTAAAGTTCGTAAATAAAAATTTTTCAATTTGTTTTAAAAATAATGTTTAGTTTTGTTTAGTTTTATGGTTTTAATTTTCTTAATTTGTTTAGTTCGGAAAGAAAGAGACTTTGTTATCAAACATTAAGATTAATTATTTACTTTTGATAAATTCATGTCGAACATATTTATTTAAACTTTGGAATGTTAGTTATCTAACTATAAAATACAAGGGTTTAACACTATTCGTTTTCAAAATGTTTTGAAAGAGACTTCACATTAAATTAATTACCTATAAACATTTCTTTGACAAAAAGAAGTCTTCAGTAATATAGGGGTAAGCAACCGCCCAATACGAATCATGTTTAGACGTGACAGTGCATGTTCAAACAACAAATATTATTACTGAACAAGAACAAAACAAGATCTGAATTAGAACTAAACTAGAACTTAACTAGAACTGATCTACAACTGATCTAGAACTGAACTAGAACTGAATTAAAACTGAACAAGAACTAAACAAGAACTAAACTAGAACTGAACTAGAACTCAACTAGAACTGAATTAGATCTGATCTATAGGGTGTTTTTTTACAGGTTTGTTTTTCGAAAAGAGATAAAACTGGAATTTTGTGGTCAAATCTGGCAACTCTAATGTCATTTATGTTCAGTTTGGTTTGCCATTTCATCATGAACAGGTTGACAAAAGAACAACGCTTGCAAATCGTGCAAATTTATTTCGAAAATAACGGTTCAGTTCGCGAAGTTTACCGCAAGCTCCGTCCATTTTATGGTCGACATAATCGTCCATCAGAGCAATTAATTCGGTTAACCATGGATCGTTTTCGCACTACGTTTACTCTATGTGATAATACGCATCCGCAGAGACGTCGAACAGTGCGCACCGAAGAAACAATTGCCGCTGTAGAGCAAAGTGTTGAAGAGGACCCGAATGAATCGATTCGCCACCGTGACCGGTATAGAGCCATGATAACCGACTATTTTGTTCCCGAATTGGATGGCATGAATGTGGATGAGTTGTGGTTCCAACAAGACGGCGCTACATGCCACACAGCGCACGCCACAATCGATTTATTGAAGGAAACATTCGATGAGCGCATAATTTCGCGGAATGGACCTGTCAATTGGCCACCAAGATCGTGTGATTTGACACCATTGGATTATTTTCTTTGGGGATATGTGAAGTCGCTCGTCTACGCCAACAAACCAGAAACGTTAGGGGAATTGGAAGCCAACATTCGTGGCGTTATTGCCGACATACGGCCCCATATGCTCGAAAAAGTGGTTGAAAATTGGACCTGTAGAATTGGCTTTATTCGAGCCAGCCGCGGCGGCCACATGCCTGAAATCATATTTAAACATTAATGGCATAAAATTATCCTTCCAATAAAGCCAAATTGATGGTCATTAAAACGATTTTCTTGTGTTTTATTTCAATTCGAAGTTCTATACCTCTCAAAAAAACACCCTATACAACTGATCTAGAACTGAATTAAAACTGAATTACAACTGAACAAGAACAAAACAAGAACTGAATTAGAACTAAACTAGAACTGAACTAGAACTGATCTAGAACTGAACTAGAACTGCACAAGAACTAAACTAGAACTGAACTAGAACTGAATTAGAACTGAACTAGAACTAAACAAGAACTAAACTAAAACTGAACTAGAAGTCAACTAGAACTGAATAAGAACTGATCTACAACTGATTTAGAACTGAACTAGAACTGAACTAGAACTGCACAAGAACTAAACTAAAACTGAACTAGAACTGAATTAGAACTGAACTAGAACTGAATTAGAACTAAACTAGAACTGAACTAGAACTTAACTGAAACGAGAAATGTTTTCCCGCCATCCTTTTTAAAAAGATCCCAATTACCTATTTTATTAAATTAAATTAATTATTTTATTAAATTAAATAAGCATTTTAAAACTGCATGTTAAACTTATCCAAAAAAAAAACAATCTTATGAACAGTAACAATAAAATATACATACCCCTTTAATATAGGTATGTACATATATTCACTCTACGATTATGAATCTACAGACAGACCACCACACACTTGTTACAACACAAATTGCTTGCTAATCACATTTGTCAATAGAAAAAAAAGCATTTCAAATTTGATATTTATTTAGTATTTGGTTTTATTACTTTTAATCGCAGTTTACATTTGCATAATCATTAGAAAACTGTATGCCTCATCTAAATATATTTTGTTCAAATTCTAATAAAAGGTCGGTGAGGTTATTTCTAATGCTAGATAGTACAATCAAATATTCGATTTGATTTTTATTTCAGTTTTATTTTTATTCCAAGTGTTAATAGAGAATTATTGCATTTTGCTTTTTAGTTGTATACAAAGTGAAAATATGTACATATGTATAAAATAAATACATAATTACAAACAAAAAATATTTTTAGATGAAAAAAAAAGATCTAAAAATATAAATATAAAAATGCATTTTATTTAACAGGAAGTTTATATTGGTATTTAGAGTTTACATGTGCAACGAGACAGCAAGTATTTAGTATTTAAATAACAAAATATTACAAATTATGTTGTAATAACTTATTATTTATATTATAGGTACATAAGTTTGGTTTAGTTTTAAAAGAATGCTTTAAAGCAGGGTACGACACTTATAGCTACCAGGGCACGAATGCTATTGAATATTCCAATGCAGACAACAGGAATGCGAGCTAATTTCGTTAAAATTTGCTGAAAAGAAACAAACATTTACTGGGTGATACTATTGATTCCATAAAGGAAAACTAAGCGGAAAGAAATATCGATCGAGATACCGCAAAAAGGAAAAATACCGCAGCAACGGAATGAATAATTTCAAGTTATGCTTCCGCACAAAAAAATTCTTTCCGCAATCGCGAAACAAGTTTTTGAACATTACTTTATAAATTGTTAAAATGATATTACATAGTTTTGCTAGCAAAACATTGTTGAGATAACTAGTTCTACAGAAAACTGATCAAACAAGTTCTAGTTCTATAGAAAACTAAACTACAAAGTTTAGCCCTATAAAAGCTTAAGGACAAAGTTATAGTTCTATAAAAGAAACTGTTGGACAAAGCTTTAGTTCCATAGAAAACTTATTGACAAAATTCTCGTTATTTAGAAAACTTTTAAAAAAAAATCTGGTTCTTAGAAAACTGGTCGACAAAGATATAAAAGCAATACTCATTGCTGGTGTGGTTGAAAAAATGGAACCAAAAACCAGCTGATATATTACAAATAGTTTCAGATTTCAAACAATTCTTTTGTTACTAAGCGGCGACAATTATCAATCATCTATATACAATTCCAATGCTGCATGGAGCTCGAAACTGGCAAGAGTTGATTGTATCCCCCCATGAAACTTAAAGCTGGCTAGAGACTTATCTAGCACCATGGGATCCGTTGGAAGCCCGGGGATTCGTTCCTTAACTGATAATTGGTTGCAGGTCCCTTCGGTGTAGACGTGATGGAAGAAGATAGTTGGTTAAAAGATGATGTTTGTGCTAGTGGCGAATTTTGGATCACCAAATTATCTCGTCCTTGACAGTAGTGGTTGATCAGTGCAGTGCTAGACCAGTTTGTAACTGGAGCGATTGCTGCGTGTCCAATAATTGTCTTGGCCTAGGTTAGTTGACTAAGCTATGGATGGCAGGGATTAGATAGCCCGAAATCTCTAACAAAGTGTTTCTATAGTGCTCTGTGCAATTGCTGTATGAGAAGTTGTGAATTGTGTGTCTTGCGAGACATGCAATATTGTATGTCCTTGCAAGGCATGCAATGCATTGGTTGGCCGTTCGTCAAGCCGGTGTAAAGAGCGTCATGTGATCATGTCTTAATTGACGATACTGTATGTAAAACCCATGGACTCTGTTACTAATGGGCTTAATAGATGAAATACGAGTATATTTAGGTATGTTTGCAAAAAAGCCTTTTATACAATCAGCACTCTTTTTTATATACAACTGACAAAATGTTGCTACACAAAATATGTTTTATTACAAAAAAAAAAATTTTCTTTATACATTCTATTAAAATTTTAAATAACTTTTTCCAACATTAACCTCATTCTTCTCCTCTAATCCTAGTCACAGCCACTATACTGACTAATATAAAAATACAAAACCGAAATTTCTAAATTTATTTACAATCCTTAATCTCACTGAGGTGTAAGTAATTGTCAAACAAACACACACAAGTACAGATATTATATAAATAAATATGTACATATATAATTTTTACAACAACAAAAGAGGATAAAATAAACAAATAAAAAAATCGGAACACACAACATCATAAATTGTCTTTAAATAAATTAAAGACAAAAAAAACACACACACACAAGATTTTAAGCTGAAATAGTCTGTCCAAGCAGAAAATGCTGGAAAAAGGGAACGACATAAAAACGAGCAACATCGTACAACGTCGTCATTGATGAAATCTCAAACAGTAGACAGACAGAGGGACAAATGTAATATAATTGTGTAAATACACCGGTATACCAATGTATGCATAGGCATCTGTGTATTTACACAAGAAGGACAAAGTGAAATTACAATGAAACCGAAAAAAAATTTGCAACAAAATGTTGAATGTACAACAAAAGCAATTAAGATTTTAAATGCGTATGGCACACGTAGAGCAAAAACAAACAAAAAAGTAGCATAAAAATCAACAAACGATCAGACAGACAGATAAAGCAACCAGCCATCCACCAACCATCTAAACATTCATCCAACTAACTAACCAACCAGCCGATAAACGCACAAACATGTGCATTGTTCTGCGGGTTGAATAAATTCATAAACCATAATAGACCAACAACAATAACAAAAACAAAACTACACATATTGCTGCTATAAATTCATAATGTATGGTAGATTTTTACTGCTACTATTCTAAAGTAAGAACTAAAGGGTGTTTTTTATTTACATGTATAGAGCTTTAAGTTGGCAACACTTTTTTAAATGGCGGACATTTTGTCAGCTGTCAAGGGATTTATGCATGGTGCAAATATACAAGGCGAGTGCAGTAGCCCAGCTGACAGACTTTGTTTAAAATTTACTTACTCGTAGGTCAAAAGTAATACTTTTTCAAGTATTTTTGACAGTAGTACATTATTTTACACAAACAAAATGCCTGTTGTTTCTGTTTTGTGTTGTATTTGTTGTCGATTTGCACTCATCTTGTATAGTTGCACCATGGATTTATGTTTAGTTTGGTTAAACATTTCAACATGAATAGACTGACGTCTGTACAACGCTTCTAAATTGTGCAAATATATTTTGAACATCATGGTTCTGGGGGGTTCTCCCTATTGCGATGCGAAAGCAAATTCGATGTGTAAGAGTATCAATTTGTACGCAATAGAGAGTAACCCCCCCCTGTTCGAAATACATATCGCGCACTACGTCCATTTTACGGTCAACATAATCGTCCATCAGAGCAATTAATTCGTTTAACTATGGAAAGTGTTCGCAACACGCAACAGAGCGTAGCGTAGAGGAAGACCCGAATCAGTCTATTCGCTATCATGCACAGGTATTGGATATGTGTTCATCCACTTTATGGATGCTTACAAAATCAAACTAGTGGAAGAATTGAAGCTACAAGATCACCTAGCAAGGCGCGGATTTGGTGAATGGGACCAAAACAGGATGATCCCAATTTTCATAAGCGAATTTTGTTTAGCGATGAAGCTCACTTTCGGTTGAATCGATACGTCAATAAACAAAACTGCCGCGTTTGGAGTGATATTAATCCTCAATGGTGTGTTGAGACATTTTTACATCCAGAATAACTGACTGTTTGGTGGTGTGCTTTATGGGCTGGTAGAATAATTGGTCCGTACTGCGTTCATCAATTGAACAATCCTGATGTGCAGGAGTTGTGGTTTCAACAAAACAACGCGACTTGTCACACAGCTCATGCCACAATTGATTTTTTGAAGGAAACGTTAAATTTCATAACAATTTAAAAAAAATCATCTGTTTTATATAAATTGAAAAATCTATACATCTAAAAAATAAATTCAGACATTTTCAAAAAGGAATACCTGACAATTTTATGTTCTGTAAATTCAACGCTTTAGTACAGTGGTCGGCACTTATAGCTAATAGGGGACAAAGAAAATTTTTAGTATATAGGATAACACCAACAAACAATAGATGCACGACGATTTTGAATTACGGCATCATTAATCCGTACTTTTTTTAAAACGTGGTTGGTGAGGCCATCACCGTCAACTGCGTTTGCCACAGGTCAATGATAACCAACGCTTTTTTGGCCAATTAAACGATACGTATGAAGACGAAATGTTGACGGATATTATAAACATTCCGCATAAACTTGTTTCCAACTAAAAAACAGCTTAACAGCTGACAATTTGGGGTTAAAAATAATGATAGTTTGGCCAGCCGCAGACCGAAAATTTCATAAAAAATATTGATCGAATATTGGCTTAATTTCGGTCACTTAGAGGAGAATAATTTAAAAAAAAATCAGGCAGACTAAATCAATTTGAAAAGCAAAATACACTGGTAGTCCAAAACCAAGACTCTGAAAAGCCAATATCGAAGCAGGGAATATTGGTTTAATTTCGGTCACTTGGAAAAATATATGAAAAAAGCTGAACACACTTGCGGTCCAAAACCAAGACATTAAGTGAAATTATTGCTGAAAGTCAAGGAAGGAACTTTTCAAAGAACTTTCTTTTCAGTGAAAATCTGCTTCTCCATTAGATAAGGTTTATTTGACACAAGAATTCAAGTCTAATGAATATGTACAGAGAAGAAATTTGTTGAATGGATTATAAAACATTAACAAGTGGACGCTGAAATTCAAAGTAAAATCATCCAACACTTTTGCACCACAATAGCTTTGCGGTTCAGAGAAACCACATGTGACTGTCGGAAGCCGATACATTCATAATGTTAAATTCAAAGTAAAATCATCCAACACTTTTGCACCACAATGGCTTTGGGGTTCAGAGTAACCACATGTGACTGTCGAAAGCCGATACATTCATAATGTTAATGTTGAAGTAACAGTTTTGCTGCCGTCAAAAGTTCCGCCTCACGTGGAAACCACTAAGATTATGCAATTTTATCCAGATAAACATCTTCTTGTTGGACATTCTAGGATAGTCGCTGGTCCATGAAAATAATCCACGATGAAATCTACATCAAAATCTACATCGCTCAAATTCAGTTGAATCTATGTGGCAAAGTAATTAATAATTAAACCTCTCGGATTCATTACACCATACGGTTGACAGTTGAACCATGTCATATTGCAAACAAAAGGGCATACGTAGGCCACAATCAACCGATAATCTCTAAATCATCGAGTCATCCAGACCATCGCTCAAAGTCAGTCGGATCTATTGGACAGAGTGATTGAAAGCAGGACTTCTCGAATTCATGACCTTTCAATTTAAAAATTAATTCAGGCAATATTTCCTTATTTCCCTTAATAAAAAGTTATTTTAACAAGTTTTCAACATAAAGGTAAAATATTAAATTTTCGTATTTTTATATTCTATAAAAATCCATTTCAAATAAATGTTCTAGAAACTACAAACGGACAAAGTCCCAAAAGAGTAGTACACAATTTTTATTTTGTAATTTTTCATTACACATCTCCAATTTTAGCTGCACATACATCGCTGGCAAGCAGCATTTAACCATTCGACCGACCAACATTATTTCATACATCATAGAAAATTCATACATATTTCTGAACTGCACTCAATTCATAGTTGTGTTATGGCGTTTTGAAGAGGAACCAGAAGACGATGATGATGATGATGTTGAATATAAAAACAAATAGTATAACAAACGCCCACCATAAATGAGTTTGTTTTATTGCAAAAATTTCAACATGAAATAAAAACACAAACAAAAACAAAAATGAATTTAAACTGATGTGAACTGAACGCCAGAGATCCATTGGAAAGACTTTTTATCATTTTATTACCATCATACTGGTTGGTCGTCGTTGTCGTTATTATTGTTGGTTGTCGTTGTTTGTGATAACTTGCCAACCAGCTAGCCAGCCATCCAGCCAGCCAGTTACCAGGACTCGGCTGTTGCTAATTAGTGTTGTAGCATTTCATTTAATCGGTTACCAGTTGTCGGATTACAGAAAAAAAATCTTTCAATCTTGTATTGTAAATCGTTAAAGTTGTTGTGGTATCATAAACATTTGCTCTTGCTTTTTAAATAATACTGTTTTGAAAATTGTTAAAAAAAAATCAATATTTTTTATGGCGTACGGTCATAGCGCCCAAGTGCATAACGCCCAAAACCCATATTGTCATAATAACGCCCAAGCATTTTAGCGCTTTTCCATTTGGGCTAAACAACATTGCATTTAGGCGAAATATCTTTTTCAAATTATAGTCTATGCCAAAACGCTCAAAAAAGGAGCTGTCATAACGCCCAAACATTTTAGCGTTTTGCCATTTGAGCTAAACGACATTGCACATTTTTTCAAAATTTTGTATGCAGGATATGATGTTCTCCTCTATGGTATACAGAACACCGGCTTCGTATAGTACAGATTCTCTATATTGATGGCCTACGGCCGGGCGGAAGGATTTTCTCCTCCATGGTATACAGAAAACCGGCTTCGCATAGTACAGATTCTCTGTATTGCCGGCCTACGGCCGGGCGGAAGGGTTTTCTCCTCCATTGTATACAGAACACTGGCTTCGCATAGTACAGATTCCCTGTATTGCGGGCCTATGGCCGGGCAGAAGGATTTTCTCCTCCATGGTATACAGAACTTTGTCATTTGTGCGATATAACATAGCATTTGGGCATTTCGTCATTATTATTCGCGCGTTTTGTGCAATATGACAAGATTTGGTTCTTATGGCAATATGGGTTTTGGGCATTATGCACTTGGGCGCTTTGACCGTACGCCATTTTTTATTAATGCATTTCTAAAGTCCTCCATCAAAATGGACGTATATAAATAGGTCTATCGAAGAACTGCAAATATTGTTTGGAATATTTACACATTTGGAATACATATTATACATACGTATGATATTGATGTTTTTTTCGCTTTAAAGTCCCGGACATAAAGTCACCCGTGAATATAAAAAGAATGACGAATACATAATAAACGATTGAATCTTAGACGTCCTTCCTCATTCATTTGGTTTTATTATTTAATATGATTAATGAATGGATTGTCAATTCTCTAAATATTTTTCTCTTTGAGCAAGACTCATATGGCTCTTAATAGAAATTTGTAATTTTATAATTGGTTGTAGCAAAAGGATAAAAGTATAACATCTTCTCTGCGACTGCTGCTATTTAAATCAACAAATTTTTTCTGGTCTTTCATAATCTGAACTTTCTCAGTGACTTGATGCTGATGGATGTAATCCATATTTTTGGTGATGCGTTCGCAGAAGCGTTGGTGATGCATTGAACGCAAGTGATTTACAAACTTAGGGCCTTAATTCTTTTATAATATAAAGGTATGGAGCCATAGAAAATAGCGAAATTTGCAACGTTGACAAATCTCTATGAAACAATACAAAAATTACTACATACAAGAATTGTAGTACTGTAAAAAATTACGATCCTTTCAGAAAACACTATGAATTGGCAATATTGTTACTAGGCTCCTCCACTTTTCAACACAACCAAAGCAACTATTCAAACTACAGAAAATAGCATGTAGTATGTGAAGCAAGATTATGAGAGAAACTTATTAGAAAAGCATTATTAATACTGACCAAGTCGTAACTATACAGATCTATGTATATTATCGATCCATTGAAATATTAGTCATTGAAACATAGCAACATTCTGTTCAAAAACTTAGAGACAAATGAGTCCGCTTAACTTGACCGCCTTGACTTTAGCGAATAATCGACTCAACTTTTGCACTTTTTTCCACAAGTCACCGAAAACCACTAAAGCCAAAGTGTAAAATGCTGTAAAAAAATGATCAGGCAAAAAACGAAACTGTAATAAAATAAAAGCCGTCACTTGTGCACAATGAATGGTATTTAACAGACACTCGCATAGTGCAAGGAGAGAGCGTCAAAGCCAAGGCGAGGCAAGACATCATCCACTTACTGCTGCTACTGATATTAAAAAAAGCAACTACAACAATGTCCAACATACACAAACACACACTTAAAACATGCGTCCTTTCATAACATAAATTGTGCAACACAAGATTCCTTATATACCAACATCGTACGAAAATATACTTACATACATATGTACATATTTATCAAAAGGAAATATACATAATGCGGGGTAGTAAATACTTCATGTATGTATAAGTACAAATACATTAGCAGCTTATAAAATTACATTAAATAACAATATAATAATGTTAGTGTATTGTGTATTGTATTGTAAATACAACAACTCACTCTCTCATCCCACAAAATATGTATGGTTGAATGGATGTTTTGATAGAATTATTTGAAAAACATAAAGTTCTAAGAAAACACAAATACTGAAAACATGATACATTTTGCCATACAATTGTAAATTTTACAAAGTAATGGAAATAGGCAAAAGATAAAGAGTTTTTTCTCTTTTATATTGAAATCAAAGTTTCATTTTGTTAAAACGTGTGTCTGTAAGTAAGGTTGTTGTTGTTTGTGTCTAAAAAGCAAAAAAAAAAAAAAACGTTGAAAAAGTTAGACACGTTAGATGTTTCTTTTTTTTTAGTATCAGGTGGCCAGGAAAAGAGTTGAGGGAAGTTTTGCAATTAGAATTAAACATAATTCTATAAAAGAGCTTATTTTGCATTTTGTTGAGCAGCACAAAACTGTCGTTATAAAATTTGTAACCTTCAATAGTGTGAGACCTTTCTAGGGAATAGTGATCATCACAAACAGATCATACCGGATTACTAAATGTATTACTGTTGCATAAAACAAATTTTTCGATTCAGGTTTTGAGGCACAACCTTTAATTAGTTTCTCTTTTACTAATTTTGAGTTTCTTTCGCATTCATGTTTTATATAAATAGTCGATTGTGTTTGGCTCCTGGTTGCTGTAAGAGACGATCACTTATTTAGATACATAATTTTTTCGATTTCTAAATTTAAACTTTTAATTTTGTCACTTGATTTTTGCTGTTGCATATAAAATATTCCACATTCTTTGATTTTCTTTGGGCGAAGACCCATATTCAGAATTCTCTTGAAATTCTTCTCTTTGAGCTTGGGTAAAGATCAATACTTGTATGGCTCTTAGTAGATACTTGTTTAGACTTCTCAGAGGATAACTTACTAGATACAGTATAAATGGTTGTAGCAAGAATAGATCAAGAATATAAAACTATAAAATCTTCTATGCGACTGACCGATATAAATCAGTTTCCTGGTCTGCCATGATCTGAACTTTCTCAGGAATGTGTCGATGATGGTTGTAATCAGATAAGTCACAAATATAAGCTGGTTTGTACGGGAACCATTAAACTTTTGCTTTTATTCCTCGCTGTACACAAATAGCCCGAAATCACAATTAATAAACCACCATCTTTTGTATCTATTATTATAACAAAGATAAACTTCATGTTTAGCACTTTCGTAATTACATTTCAAATATTTCCAAAATTTAACAATATCTACTTACTATGTATTTCGTAAAATCTATTAATATAGTCATGGTTGCGTTGATGTACTTTGGTCACCTTAAAAATGTGATTTTATCTAATAGCAAATAGCGGGTGCTTTTATATGTCTATAGATTTATTTATGAGTGTGTAAATATGTTTATGTATCGACTATACTATATAAACATACACGTCTACTGACTTTATACATACTCGTACATACCTATGTATACATAGATGTATATACTATATAGCCAAGAATATCCCAGTAACACAAGTATTTTAAATTGCACATTGACTTAAATTTTGCTTTCATCTGTAATTTGATGAGCTAAATAATTCTGCCCGGCCGTAGGTCGGCAATACAGGAAATATTTATTATGCGAAGCCGGTGTTCTGTATACCATAGAGCAGAAAATCCTTCCGCCCGGCCGCTTGAAAAGTTCTCTACAAAATTGTATATAACATAAATTATCATTAAATGGTTTCATTTTTTGAGCTATCAGCATTTTTTTAAAAAAAACTCAATATGAAAAAACATAAATTCAATTGTAGACTTACAATAAGTTAATGGATTACATCATATTATATATCGTTCGAAAGGCCTTTCCGAACACCCATATTGACCAGATATAGTATCTGGTGTAGTAGATATTTACAGTTATATATCAAAACTTTAAAGGTGAATAAGTCGTAAACCATAGGATAGAAGTGCATTAAGTGCACTTCCACCCGGAGACCCTGTGGTTCATTGTGGTTCGTAAACCATAAGAGAGCGGGCAAAAATTTTTCCATTTTTTAGGTATAGAAGTTAATAAGATACCATCTGTAAAAAATTCGTTAAAATTCAAGACAGTGTCACGATTTTGATGAGTTCCAAAATCTTTTATCACAACGAAGAATGTCGCATTCGGTTCACGGTATCAAAATGCCTATAGCCAAACATAGTCCTGTTTCACACTCATCAGTTCTGACTGTCAAGTATGTATTTTTCTATGAAAAGGAAAAAGATAAAAGATAATTTTCTCTTTCCTTCTCAATGAAAAATACTTGACTTGACAGTCAGAACTGATGAGTGTGAAACAGGTCATAAATGTTTATTGGGATAATGTAACCAACTCGCAACAACACACATACTCTTTTACACTAAAACTGATTACTATAAACATTTTTGAACTTCCGTGTTGTTTAAATTGAATTTGCACTCACATTCGCATGCAACAAACACCGATGCAAACCAAAAATGAGAGCAATAACAACACAATAAAGCATACGTACACACAGGCATTTCGAATATTCCTATTTCAACAATTCCTTTTTGCCAAAATGGCAAAATTAAAAGTAGACGAGGATGTACATATGTTTGTGCAGCAGCATGAGAGAGAGTGTGGATAGTGTAAATGTCAGTGTGTACGTACGGAGGAAAAATCAAAAAGTACATACAATAAAAGTAAATACCGGGGAGTAAACAATACAACAAAAGTAAAATACAAAGAAAACATGAGAGTAAGTAAAAATAAAAACAAGTTAGATTGCAATATTCGGCTGTGCCGAATCTTAAATACCCTCCACCTAATAAGAAATACAAAAACTACACTGGTTATAGGACTAGAATATGTTATTCTGTGTTTTCTATTCAAATTTTATTATTATTTTATATACTGTTTGAAATACAATTTTACGACCAACATAATTTATTTTAAATTGTATTTTAAGATTTTATCTAATTTTGACAACTTATAATTGATGTAATTACCGATTCTTACCATAATTTACAGAGTTTGTCTGATGATCTTTTTAATTTATAAGAGATTTATCAGTATTGAAGTGATTTTCGTAAGAGAGCTTTATATGGGGGATACGGTCAAATATGGACCGAAATTTACAACATTTTGTGGAATGATTTTTGTGTATATTTAAATGATATACATATATAAAATTTTGAGTCGGTACCGATATTTATAAGATATATGTATATAAAGATTAATAACTTTTTCGGATGTGGTCCTTATATGGGAGCTGTGACCAATTATAGACCGACAATTATAAAATTTCGTACAACAATTTATATATCTATAGGAATTATTTGTGTCGAATTTTAACCTGGTAACTGGTATTTGTACCATATTTATACGTATTTAAGTGAATTTTGGAAGTGGACTTTATATGGGGTCTATGGTCAAACATGAAGCGAACAAAACAAAATTTGCAATTGCTTTTTACATGACACTTATTTTTGCCGAATTTTGTATTAATATTCCAATTTTACAGGCATTTATTTATCATTAAGCCATATTTCGGGAAGATATTTGTATGGGGCTATGAGACTATTTTCCTCACACTTTCTTCTTTTATCATTAAAATAACGTGTACAAAATTTTATGCCAATATCTGCAATATATTTTAAAAAATTGGAAGTAAAATGTTTAAAAATATCAAATTTTTATGGAGGTTATCTCACATTTTTGTCCATAACTCTGGTTTTACTATACCGATTTGGCTGATTTTCAATATCAAACTACTTAGGAGAATTATAAACAAGTTTTAGTAAACTCTGTTGATTGTGGTTGTGTCGTTTGGACGTCAGAGTGTTTTACACAGACAGACAGACAGACGGGCATAGCTCAATCGACTTAAAATTCCAAAATAAGGACCAAGAATATACATACATATGTACATATATATATACTTTGTTGGGTCTCAGATGAATATTTCTCAGTGTTACACACGGAATGACAAACTTATATATACCCTCATTCACCACTTATGGTGTTGGAGGGTATAAAAAACACTAACAACTAACTAAAAACATGCGGCGCACGCAAAAAATCAATAAATAATTTTCGTACAGACGACGGACGATGTTTTACTCTGCTTGATTTTTACCATGTAAAATTAATTCATTAGCATTTTAAAGGAATAACTTGTAATAATAATTAATGCTAGAAAAACTATTTCCAAGCACAACATTATTATTGCTTTTTAATAGGTACATACATATGTACATATGTATTTAATTAAGTTGTTTATTATTTATTTGCAAAATTTTATACATAGTACATATTTTAACACTTCACAACACTATAGCACGAGTTTTTTTCTTTCATACACCTTTACTATAATATTTTGTGTATTTATGTACATACATACATATGAGGTATATTATTTTTTTTTATATATTCTATATATTTTTGTACTTACTCTCAATCTGTCAGTTTATTTTAGAAACATGCAGACTCTGCTGCTTTGCTTTACATATTTTGTTATTTTCTTATTCTTTTTTGTATTTTCATATTTACACTTACCTTTTTTCTATGTGTATATGGAGCGGGCCCCAACTCGTGAAAGAAGTTTAAAGAAAGAGTGAGTGAGTGCTGTTGTCTGTTGGTGGGCAGATATAAGGGCCAAAAGCAAGGGAATCTATCTATGTGTGTGCAAAATGTCTAATGCGTCCAGAAGTTTTAGTATAAAAACCAAAAAATACACTCCAACTTTTCTTGGAAACTTTAAACGGGAAAATCTATTTTAAAACTTTAACTGCAAATCTATATGGCCGTTTTTTTAAATGGCTCTTCTTTCTTGACTGTGTATTATTTTTGCATGCAATTTCACTCAAAAATTTTCCAATTTTTTTTCTTTCAGCTATAGTATTTTTAGCCACACTTTTTATCTACTACCTTGTTAAATAAAAAGTAAATCACTATAATTTTCCTTTCCTTAAATTTATAATTATTTGTATAAACAAACGAATTTTATTTTTATATTCTTAAAATTCCTTGCAATTTTATTTTCACTAAAGGAATTTTTAGTTAGCTTCTTTTTACTTAAATTAAAAATTCACTTTTTTCTTTGCTTCCTTTTTTAACTTGTCTCGTATTGTAAAAAAATGTAAAAATAATTTATTCGTCAAAAACTACGCGTACGACAAACGGAACGTAGTTGTTGGAGCACGCACAACTCGCAATTGAACGGTTGGTAATCAAGTTGGAAAGTAAATGCAGCTAGCTAGATCCAGACAGACAACCAACAACTACCACAAAATTACACTGCTACTAAACACGGCACAAAAGAAAACACATAAAAAAGAGCTCACTCACTATATTATCTCTCTCCCTAAACGAGAGAATTTTACTTTACTAAATTTAATAGTCTTTTTTCTTGTTTTACATTGACAGCCGCTGTCATTCTTTATGCTTTTTCTTTTAGACCATTTTTACTTTTAATTTTTTTGTTTTTACTTTTTACTTTTATTTTAAAGGACCAAAAAAACATTCGTTCAATTGTGGTATATGTACTTTCAAATTATTGTATTTATATGCTTTTACATTACATTGTATTTTAATTACAAATTTAAAATTTCATTCTATTTTCTTTTGCCAACTAAACACAAATTTTTAAATTGTTATTTGTTAACAGCTGTTTTGCCACTTACTTCCTAATAACATGTTTTTGTTTAAACAAAACAATTTTAGTAGTACAACGTTAGTAGCTCACTAGTTGGAAGAGAATATGTACCATTGAATCAGTGATGCGAACTTTTGAGACTCAAAACGCGTAAACATTTTTGAAAAAAGGGCTAAATTGAAAAAAATCCGTTTAAAGGCATATCTTGTCAAAATTATCGATAAAGTGCAAAAAGGGGCTAAATTATAAAAATTTTCTTTTAAAAATCAAAACAACAAATACATTTTCATAAAATAATTCATTAGAAAAAAATTACTACCATGAGATACATATTTCAATAACATTTCATATTACATTTTAATAAATAAGGTACATACGTAGATTAAATACATAGTATTAAATAGAATTCATTTAAAATTGGTCGTTACTGAACAAAATTTTGATGTCTTCATAATTTTCAGTCCATAAGACACATCAATAAAATATTTAGGTTTTTTCATTTCATTAATTAATTTGTGAGCACACTTCGTCAGGTATTTTGTAGTTTGAACAACATACATTATCTCTTTTTAGGCTATATTTAATGTGTATTAAACTGTACTAAAAAGTTTGAACAACATACATTATCTCTTTTTAGGCTATATTTAATGTGTATTAAACTGTTACACGTATTTAATGACATTTAGTTTCTAATTTTATTTGAATAAATTCATGACACTCTCAACTTCTGCGTTTGAGAACGGATATGTCAATATGTGTATGGCAAAACTGGACAGTTTAAGGAATGGGTTATTACCAATAACATTCTATATTATTAGATTAAATGAAGAAAAAGTACAAAAAAACTAAAATGTAGCCATATATATATATATTATATATAGTCAGGCTCATTCGTTATATCAAAAAATTCATTAAATCCGGCAGTTTTTTAAATATGTTTTATTAAATAAAAAACCATGTTTAGTTATTCTAATTCATAACAAAAACAAAAAATAATAATGAGTTCATACATATCACATTCAATTAAATAATTAGTTCAAACAAAACTAAAAAAATGACTTTGTAACGTATAAATAAATTTTGGTGAGCGAAAAATTTCTTTACATACAAATAAATATTTCTCTTAATCCATTTTTTCGTAAAGCGTCTCTTATAACATTTTACAAATGTAATTACAATGATTTTTTTTGATTTCATTTGCTTTTTTAACTTTTTTGCAAAAATTCGTTAAACCGAGTACATGACATTTTTCATTTGTTCGTAATATAAGGTATTCAATGGAAAGAATTGACTGTTCGTTAAATCGCGAATTCGTTAAATTGAGTATACGTTAAACCGGGAAACCACTATATACATATGTATTCATTGAAATTAGTTCTTATTGTCAGTTTTGTATACTTTTATGGCCTTATTCATAAAACTTCCATACAAAATTTGCTTTATAAACCTTTTGTAAGTTTTTATGAATAAGGGGGTTAGTTTTTAAATAAAAATAAATATAAAAAACACAGTAATACAAAGAATACATCTTTTGTTGTAATTTTTTAATTAAATAATAATATATTTCTTTTTATATGTTATGTTATTTATTTTAATTTTTGTATGATGTGATGGACAATCAGAAAACATTTAATATGGTGTTCACACATGCATTTTTTAAAATTTCAATTAAGATAATTGCTTCATTAAGAGTTAATTGTTAAAATTAAAAATACAACCCTGTGACAAGTAATAACTAAAATGGCAGTTGATTCGCTTTTAAATTAATAAAGAATATTTTTAGGCTGAAAATTATAATATTACAACCAAATACAGTGCACTACGGAAAACGTCAACTAATTAAAACCGCAGGTGTTGACGTTTAACAAATTAAAAAAAATTCTGTTATTTTTTTCTGCTGTTTTTTTTTCTTTCCAACACTTGGAAGAGAGCCTTCTCTTCATAAAATTTTAGAGTAGGTAATGTAAAAAAAAGGGTTGACGTTTTGGGATGCTGACGTAAACGAGCGTTGACGTTTTCCCGAGTGCACTGTAATTGTATTCTTTTTTGTCAGCTGCTGTCAAACGCTAATTGAATTAGCAATATTGAGCATAGGTGAACACTTTTTAATTAACCAATTATTGACTCAATTAAAAATACATGTCTGAACACCATATTAAATGGGTAAATAATTAAAAGTCGACACTTTTCAACACTAAACACGAATATGAAAAAATTTGATTTTATTAGAAAAAGTGCTGCATACTGTTAGGTTGAAAATAGAAATTTGCATTAATAACGGTACCGTAATTAATAAACCTTTTGGACCAACCATGGTGTAACTATACATATCCTACAAAAAATATTGGGTTACATGGTCCAAAGGAGTACTCTTTGGACTACTCCTATATATTGCATCCATGGATTAATTCATTGTTCACAAGCATTTTAAATTACAACTGTTTGGCAACACTAAAAAAGTTTGGCGTAAATACTAAATATAACTCTGGCAACACTACTGTCATGTCTATTGAAGTGAAATAAAATTATTCTTTTGTTTTTGTTTGCCTGTTTCTTTACATATATTATATGCATTAATTTCGAAATTTAACTGCAAAATAAAACAAATGTACTATAGAAATTCCTTTATATACTACATACTAAAAATTTATTTTAGTTTACTGTTAACATATTTTCAGTAAATCAAATTAAAAAGGCAGCTTCTAAAAACCCCCTTTGGGTACTCCATGGAGTAGTACAATAGTGTACTTTAAAAAGTAGTTTATGTATGTGCTCTATGGAGTACTTTCAACAAAGTGATCCATGGAGTAGTTTTGTGTGTACACAAATGTAATGTG
Source organism: Bellardia pandia (assembly GCA_916048285.2). NCBI lineage: Eukaryota > Metazoa > Arthropoda > Insecta > Diptera > Calliphoridae > Bellardia > Bellardia pandia. Next base: position 14,008,699 of record OU696533.1, read on the forward strand.
GTCCAACCCTAGGACATTGCAATGTAAACTGGAGCATGGTCTTTCATACACTTTGGCTACATTTGGAGTACTCCTACTCCATTGTGGAGTAGTCCATACACGCATGTATAGAGTAGACTCATTTTTTTGTGGGTAGTCACACATAGTATAGTTACACCATGGGACTAGGATTTATAGAGAAATTACTACACTTAATGTTCCCACATTTTAGTAGGTAATATCTTTTATTTTCATTAGATGTATTTTAATTCTAAAAAAATATTTTTGATTTTCATTATTTATTGATTTATTTCCATTAGACGACATTAGTACTTTGTTGTTTATAAAAAAGCACATTCTTCTACAATCAATAATCTACAAGATGATTCATAAACAAAAACAAAAAATTTTTCACTACACAAGAAAAAAATAGTTGTTTTTATAAATCAGCTGTTACGGGTTGTTATAATTATCGTTCAGTTTGATTTGTTCACGGGCATGGTGAAAACACTCTACAAGGTGGTGTTGAAAAGCCAGCTGTGTTTTTAGTCATGTTAGTTATGTCATGCTTAGAAGTTTTTTTTTTATTTATTTTTTATTTTTTTACCCTAAAAATTTACCCTAAACTACACATTCGCTTAAATAATTATTGAATTTCAATTTATTTTCATTTTTGTTCTATTTATTTAACATTTTAAATAAAAACCATTATTATTTTTAAAAATTTAAGAGTTTATTCGGTTTTAAGTCAAATTACAAAACATCTTCCATGTGTGCTCGCCACTGTATATATACAAACAAAACAAAAATTGACATAACGAACATGTCTAATGGCGTTTTCTTTTCTGGCAAAAATGTTACACGTTTTTCCCATTTCGCATCTTTTTGTGTTCTTTTCTGAAAAAATGTCAACACTGCTAAAGTGTAGTGTGTTCTTTTCTATAAATGTCACACTATAAATTAAAAAAATGGTGCACCTTTCAAACTCTGTATTTATAGAGGGGGAGAATCGCACGATAAAACAGCTGACCAGTGATGCTAACTTTTGAGACTCAAAACGCGTAAACATTTTTCAAAAAAGGGCTAAATGGAAAAAAATCCATATAAAACCACATCCAATTTTCTTTTTTTTTTTTGCGTTTTGAGTGACTAAAATCCGGCTAATCTAGCCCGAAAAGGGCTAAGTTGGCATCGCTGCAACATTTGTTTTGTTTATGAATGTGTATTTGTGTTAAGAAACAAAAAAAAAATATACAAAATGGAAAATATTACTACTTTTTTATGTGCTAAAAAAATTTTGGATGACCTGTTGAATTCATCTTCATCATCTGATGATGATAAAATATTTTATATGATTATGGAAAAGTGAAAGGCTTTGTAGAGAACGTAATTAATGAATACTCCTACTTCTTATATATGTAATGTATGTCTATATATATATATAATTTTTATAGTTTAAGAAGAATTTGCGTATTAGTCGGGAAGGTGTCATTGGTCATTTCGATAAATATTCATTGTCTTATTTCAAGCGATCTTACCAGGGAGCTATCTGCTTCTTCTTTTTTAACAAAAAACAAAAACAGCTGTACATGAAAAAAAGTGTTACACTGTTGTAATTTTATGTTCTATTCTAACCATTAAAAATGCGACATCTTTAAAATGTGGGGTAAACATTATAAAAATGTACATAATAACGGTGTAACATTTTATTTCAGAAAAAAGAAAACACCATTAGTTTGTACGTTTCTTTTAGCAAATTCAAGTCTAGCAGTTTTGTGTCGATTAATAGTCTATGAGTTTTTCCACACATTTACCTCACATATATTAATAATTTGACCAAGATTTTTTTGGAGACTCATTGTGGTGCTGGCACAGCTTATAATTTTGAGATTGTTTCGCTCGGTAAGCTTCTTTCGGTCCGCCACTAACCCGGATTTTTGGCAAAATTTGTTAGTACAACATGTGACCGGTTTATTTTTATCACAAAGGTACGTACCACGCACCATTAAATTAGTAAATTATTCAAAATTACATAATAAAAAGAAGTAAGAGTGCTATATTCGGCTGTGCCGAATCTTAAATACCCTCCACCTAAACGTAATAAGCAATACAAAAACTACACTGGTTATAGGACTAGAATAAATATCCTTATTCTGTGTTTTCTATTCTCTTAGTGCAAATTTTATTAGTATTTGATATATTGTTTGAAAGACAATTTTACGACCAACATAATTTATGTTAAATATTTTGAAATTTTGTCTAATTTTCACCATTTTTAATTGATTTAATTATTACCAATTCTTACCATAATTTACAGAGTTTGTCTGATGTTCATAATAATCTTGAGTGTAATTTCGGTTTTAGTGACTTTGCTCAAGAAAAAAAAACTTCATCAAATGGCTTTTAGAGGAGATGCCAGCAAAAAAATTTCTTGGCGGTCACGCATATTTTGGAGGGGGCGGGCCCGTAAAGTTGAAAATATATAGACCTATATCTCGGAAACTACTCGGTGTCTGATAATTTGTAATACATTAAATAAAAGGTATTAAAAATACCTTTCCAACGATATAGATCATGATTATAAAATATTGACCGAATATGGGTTAAATCCGAAAAGAATATTTTTTGACCGGAATTTATTTGTTTTTTGGAAATGGTTCTTCTATGACAAATTATGGGCCGATCTTCTTAAATTTATGAACAGTTATTTTCATGCATATGAGGATACTTCACGTCGAATTTCAACATAATGACGGTATATATAAGATATTTATTAGTATTAACGTGGATTTCGAGTGGACCTTATGTGAGGGAGTTGATTGATATATATAAAGTTTTGAGTCGAATTTATTGAAACAACTTCTATTTATAAGATATATATATAAAGATTAATGACTTTTTCGGATGTGATCCTTATATGGGAGCAATGACCAATTATGGACCGACCATCTATAAAAATTATTTTTGTTGAATTTTAACCTGGTAACCAGTGAATTTTAGATGTGGACTTTATATGGGGTCTATGATCAAACAAAACAACATTTCGTTGTCTTACATTTTGATCCATAACTGATTTTGCTGATTTTGAATACCAAACTACTTAGGAGAACTGTAAGGGGTTTTTTGTAAACCTTGTTGATTTCGGTTATGTGCTTTGAACGTGAGAGTGTTTTGCACAGACAGAAAGACGGATATGGCTCAATCGACTTAAAATTTCGTAAGGACCAAAAATATATATACTTTGTTGGGTCTCAGATGAGTATTTCTCAGTGTTACACACAATGACAAACTTATTTATATATACCCTTATTCACCACTTATGGTGGTGGAGGGTATAAAAGAAATTTTAAAATTGGTGTGTTTTTTTTTTTAATTGCGAGCTTTTTCTCCATTTTGGCGCGTTTTGAAATTTCAAATTTGACAACGCTATAAATTGTAAGTACATTAACTAATATTAAAATATTATATTTATTTCACAAGGTTCTATTAACATATATTAAGGATTATATTGTGCTGTGCTAATGCACAGAGGGCATAAAACTGGCATTTGTAAATGTCTGGTCCGATCTTGATAACATTTTTCATATGCGTAGCCAAGAAGTATTCGATACCCTAAGGGGTAATCAAAGACTTGTTTAAGTCCAAATTTGTAGCGTTTATGTTATTATGTTAGCATTTTAGTTCAATACTTTGTAATGTATTAAATCAAAATTAACTTTCATCTATTATTTGGACCAATTTGTACAGTATTAGACAATGCGATTTCAATTGTATCCTGATTATGAGAGTTTATTAAGGGAGAACGATTGTATGGAGACTAGGGGAAATTGTGGATCGTTAGGTTTACTTAGACAACAAATGTGCCATATTTTGTGTTGATATTTCAGTAGCACCCATAGAAAGTGAACATTATATATTTAAAAATATTATATAAATGTATGAATAACTTAATGTATTTTAATTCATGGTTTATATTACTTAGAATATATGTAAACCGCACACATAAATGAATAATTATACGCAGTGTGGCTAATTTAGAGATTACCGTAACTTATTTCATTTAAATGTGTCAATAAAATAACAATAAAAACCAGTAAAGAGTATTACATTGGGCTATGCCGAATCTTATATACCCACAACCAATATAATACGGGCAGCGATATTTGCGCATTTTGTGTAAAAATATTTGTTTGATTCGGACGATTTAATTTCTTTAAATTTTAATCAGATCAGTTACATATTTGCAAAATCATATTATTGGGTTTTGTGGAGATCAGACTGTGTATATATAATTAGCTATAGCTCCCAGACAAATAAAACTTTTTAAATTAAATAAATAGTTCCTATATAGGAACAACATCCGCAAAAATAAGCCACAACCAATAAGTTAAGATATACTAATGTTGTCATTCTGTTTGTAACACATCTTTATATGTTTAACGCTAAAGCCAAGATAGAGGACTTAATTTTTCCCAAATCTTATATTTGTTGATCAGACCGGTTTATTTTTATTCCCAATATATATATATAAAATTGAATGTATGTATGTACCGTATGGACTCCAAAAAGGCTGAGCCGATTTTGATGAAATTTTCACAGCATGTTACTGTGACTCTGGAAGGAATAATAGGCTATATGAAGTTTTGATTGTAAAAACGAGGGTGGTACCGCCCATATAACCCAAATATTTAAATCGCCATATTTTGGGCATTTTTTGACCTACGTCAATGATTGTGGTACATATGGAATTGGCATAATTAGGAATACGTACCAGGAGAAAAGTGGGTGGGACCACGCCTCTTTTTAGGAAAATTAAAAATCGTAATATAGTCTTAACTAGTGGACCGATCGTCATTTAATTTTCACAATAGGACATTCTTACGAAATAATAAATTCTTGACTATGTAAGTGAACAAAGGAACACTGTGTGTCGTTAGATTTTCGAAGCTGCGTTGTTTTGGATTCGAGTCTTTAGTATGTTTTTGAAATTTTTGCAAAATCTTCAATATCATTAGATGCTAAAACGGTGACCCGTACAAGAAGTGCTTTGATGATCAAAAATGGAGTCCTTGCTTTCTATTTGGATTGAAAATTAAGTTGCGCATAGAGTACCATTATGTAAAATGGTCTTTTAGACAAAGGCAAAAAGCTTATTTGATGATTTGATATAAAAAGTAAAGCATTATCCAACGATTATGACAATTTATAGACAATTGCTACAAGGAAATTTATTTTACGTTGAAAAAAAGCAAACATTGGACCAATTTTTTGTGAAAGAAAGCCGACGACTTAGTATTTTTGTAACCCTAGAACCTATCTCCGATCTTTATATGGTTTGCTATAGAAAATCTTAATTCACTGTGCGTCGTTCCAATTTGCGTCGTGTTTTTTTGGAACGTAACCTCGAGTAAGGTATTGGTGGAACTTTTGAGAAAATGTTGACAACATTGTTAATAATTATTTTTATTTAAACGGATATGATCCATAAACGATGAAAATGATTCAATTGCAATATATAGTTTATATCGTCCACATTTGGCATTTATTTCAATAAACAAAATGAGTTCATTGTGTGCTCTGTGTAGTTCGTGTGCTCAATATTTAAACAACTCTAAGGACGTATATTGTATAACAAAATGCGGACATGTTTATCATGGACAATGCCTGCGAAAAATAAGTTACAAAGGAATATGTACAATTTGTCATACATTATATGATGCCCGCCAATGTCATAAATTAAAATTATCTTCGAAATCAAACAATGAAGACGACTCGTATCCCTACGAATATGATTGGATGTACTGTGATCATAAAACCAACTTTGACCAGCAAGATGTGTTCAAATGGTACTTTAAGCTAGGAACCGACTTCAGAAACGATGACATTTACGCGGCTCGGGCTTTTTTGAATGGAAACATGTTACCAGCATACTACATACCAGCCAGGAAATGTGCCATTGCTACCTTTGGAGGGCATGCCTATGAGCTAAACGAAGACATCGACCTTCTTGATATTACATCCGACAATCCAGATTTTTACGAATGGGTAAAATATGAAAATGATAAGGTTCCCGAAAATGCTTTGGATATAACAGAGTTCCCATGTGAATTATTGGACAGTGATGCTGACATAAAAGCATCAAACAAATCGGAGGAGAAACTATATATTGCTCGAGGTGATCATAAGGGTAAAATGCTGTATGGAAAATTGTGCTCTAAAGATAACGATAATAGCAATCAAATTTATCTAGCTTTTGGAAGCGAAGAGATTAAAGTAGATATGGATGACAGTAAAACTTGTGAAGTTCTAGTGAGAAACTCATTTATGTAAGATACATTCTGCTGAGATGTTTTAATTACCGTTCCGTTTGTAACTTCTATAATATTAAATTATTATTATTTACATAAAGTCTTAAAAAATCCTAGCGATCAGCGAGTTATTATATTAGTTACATGTAACTAGTAGGACATCAATTGAAATAATGTTCGTTCATAACGATATACAATAAATGCATTATTAATAAGCCAAAATTTAGTTTTTCACATCCGTGATCCATTCAACGTATCGGCATTTCTATCCGAATTTTCGAAAAAAAAGATGCAAAATTAGGTCTACATACCACATTGCGTATCATATAGAGACACATTAAGCATACAAAGGCTTCTAACAATTTCTCCAAATGTGATAATATTACTTGATTACGTGTCCAGAAAAATGAAAATAAATCGATATTTCAAACTTCAATTGAAAAAAGTATATTTTTGAAATTGGTATATACATATATTGCTTTGATATATTTTATTATTTAACTAATAAATTTGGGGGAAATCGGTCAAAAATTTTGATCGATATTTTAGAGAAAATCGGACCTGGCTTGGGCAAAATTTTGAAATTTCAATTTTAAATTGCTTATAACTCTAAAACTATAAAATATAAATAGCACACGTGAACATGGTTCTTAAAGACCTAGGAGGAGTTTCAGAAAATATAAAAATCTTAGGAATATTACCAAAAAAAAAATTACATACATTTAAATAAATTACATGTCAAAAGTACCCTATTCTTACACCCCTCAGCTCCAAATTAGCCCTTTTCGGGCTAGATTTAGCCCGATTTTAGTCACTCAAAATGCGAAAAAAGCAAATTGGCCCTTAACTAAAAAACGCGTAAATCTAACACGTTTTACAATTATCTTTTAGCCCTTTTTGCCCGTTATTTTTTTTTTTTGCTTGATATGTCTACATTTTAGTTTTTTTTTGTACTTTTTCTTCCTTTAATCTAATAATATCGAAATAGTTCTATTGGTAATAACCCATTCCCTAAACTGTCCAGTTTAGCCAAACACATATTGGCATATCCGTCCTCAAACTCAGAAGTTGAGAGGAGTTTTAGTGTCATGAATTTATTCAAAAATTAAATTAGAAACAAAATGTCATTAAATACTCGTAACAGTTTAATACACATTAAATGTAGCCTAAAAAAATAATAAATATTTTTCAGACTACAAAATACCTGACGAAGTGTGCTCGAGCAAATTGTGTTATTGCTCGACAATAACACCCAAATTTCTTAAGTTTTCTTAGATAAATTATATACTATTCGAAAGATCTCAGTTTCTTCTTTCCAAATCTAGTAAGAAATTGAAACTCGGTTCATTATCAACAAAATTACAGGCTTATAAGTGCGCAAAGGTACAAAAACCAGTTTTTTAACCGGAAATCCGGATTTTGGAGGTGTCAGGCATATTTCACTATTGGAATTTTGTTTTACTCGACAATCTCTACAAGAAAAATAATATCCGGTCCCAGCTTTTTTGGACTGTCGCACCGTGATTGTATCTCATGGTAGTAATTTTTTTCTAATAAATTATTTTATAAAAATGTGTTTGTTGTTTTGATTTTTAAAAGAAACATTTTATAATTTAGCCCCTTTTCGCACTTTATCGAAAATTTTGTCAGGATGTGGCTTTAAACGGATTTTTTTCAATTTAGCCCATTTTACGCGTTTTGAGTCTCAAAAGTTAGCATCTCTGCTCAGCTCCGCACCTGGAGGGTTTGTGGGGTTTATCATCAAGCTTTAAACATGAATACTCCCAAGGTGAATTTAAATACTAGGTGATAGCGTAGCGCCAGCTGATTATTCATGGTGAATTTGAAAATGTCAAAAAGTTATATAAAAAAAAAACTTTTTGATAGTGACGAAAGTTTTTCATATAGAAAAATGCCTGTTGTTCTTGCCTTGTTGTAATTGTTGTAGCAATGCTGTCACCTGGTATTTAATTTCACCATGAATACTCCTTTGCTACTTTCATGTAGAATTTTATCATGTTCCACAAAATTTTGATTCTGCCCCATAGTGTATAAATCTTGCATGCAATATATAAATGGAAAGGTATGTAGAGTTTCTGGAAAGTAAAAATTACTCTTTATTTATTTAAATTTATACAATAGTAATTTAAATAGGCACTTTGTGTTTTTTTTTGCTAGCACATTGCTAGATATGACAACGTTGTAATATCTGACAATAACCGGGAAAATAAAAATTATTAAGAGGAACTGAGATATGTCCCCGTCAAAAGTAATACAGATTATTAAAGTAGTTGGAGCCGTTTCTCCACAAAATTAGTACATACGTCCATATTGGTCACAAAAAATTGTTGCTGATTTACTACAGGGAACTCTGATGTATCAGAGTTAAAAATGATACAGATTATTAAAGTAGGCACCTTAAGGGACAAAATAAGCGAAACGTGCTACAAATGGAGCAGTTTCGCTGGAAAATGTATGCGTTAGTCACAAATAAATCAATGTAATAAATCAGAAACTATTTTTTGTGGCTCATAGGGATGCACTCATTTTGTGGAGAAACTGCTCTAAGGAGTTTTATCACGGCTTGCTTATTTTGTTCCTTAAAATGTACTTTAATAATCTGTATCGTTTTTGACTCTTTAATAAATTAGCAACGATTTTTGTTGCCAACTTGCAAAATTCCTTTCAGAATTCCCAAACCGACGCTATTTTTGGTAGCTTACATGAAAATTACCAATATGTATTTGGTTATTTTATTTTCCGGCTTTTAAATAACTAAAATATCCACTATAATGTCAACGATATCTTGACACGCGTGAACAAATCAAACTGAACGAAACTTTATCGCCGTGTACAAACGCCCGTGAACAAATCAAACTCAACGAAACTTTATAACAAACCGTAACAGCTGTTTTATCAAAACAAACTTTTTTTGAAAATTGTTTGTTGTTGTTCATGCATCATCTTCTAGATTTGTTATTGTAAATACATAACACAAATCACTTAAATTTAATTTCACAACAATCCATACATACTTACATACATATGTAGCTAAAAAACGGACAAAGTATAAATCACAGATATAACATTTATACGTTATTTCTGGTATAAATCGTGCCGAATTGGACAATTCATATTTACTAGAAGTACTAAAGGTTCTGCAGAATTAATTCCAAATTAATTATTTAAGACAACAGTATTGCAAATGTCATCATTGAATATTTTGTGTGCCATTTGTAGCGAATATTTTAAAAATACCGATATTATATACAGCACACGTTGTGGACATGTATTCCATAAAGGATGTCTATTTCACTGGTTGAAATGTTCACGTACATGTCCACAGTGCCGGAAGCACTGTTTGCAGCATAGTTGTCATCAGTTGTTTATAAATTTTGTTGAAACATCACTGTTTGATAATAAGCCGGAAATAGAAATTTCAAAAATATTTGAATGGATTTATATAGACCACGACATGGATCTCAGCGATGACCTGTCATTTGCTTTGAAGTTTGGTCAGGATGAGGAAGGTAATTATATTTATGCAGCTCGGGGTAGTTTTAACGGAGACCTCATACCAGCCTATTATGTACCTTACAAGAGAGCAGTTATAGCACCTTGGGGCTTCAAATCACACTGTCTTACTGATGACATAGAGTTATTGGATATTTCAAATGATGATGCGGAGTACAAATGGGTTGCGTGCTCAAATGGTGCTATTCCCGATAATGCCTTTGCAACCGGTCACACAAACAGTGGTGATGTTCTGTATACCGCCCGGGCGAAGCATGAAGATAAAATTCTGTATGGTAAACTAGATCAGCGTTATAATTTAGCCTATATGCCTTATAAAGACATAGAAGTTTGTAATGGGACTTACGAGATATTAGTACGGATACCGAAAACAACTACAACATCATCATAATACATATGTTTTTTTTATATGATTTTAAATATAGTTACATTTATATACATATGTTTATTGTATATATTAGTAGATACTACAATTCTTTGATACTTTTATAAATTTAGTGAAAACTTCAATTGATCATTTATTATTTTATTAATAAACTTTTTTTTATTACCAAAAATACACACATAATATTAAAATATTTGTTAAACACAAACAAAATTTTCAAAAATATATAATACGTACATATGTATGTATTAAGATTAAATATAGTTATATATTGTATTTTTATTATGTAACTGTTGTGACTTTGAAGTATTTATTTCTAAAAACAATTTAATTCATAAATAATTTTAATCTATATACATACATATTATACAATTTTCGTTATACATTGTATGTAGCAAGGTGTATTTAATTTCACCATGGTATGTAGCTTCAAGTTTAATAAAAAAGTTTTTTTAAAACACATTTCTCAAAATTGAAAACAACAAAAGAAAAAATAAATTCACATTTTTAATTACGAAATCTGGGGGTTATTATGTATTTCGATTGGAATCGGAAAATTTACGAATTTTTAAAAATTGCATTGTATAGTACGATTTTCGGAAATAACTTACGTACATATATTCTTGATCCTTATAGAGTTCCAGATCAATTAAGCTATGTCCGTCTGTCTGCGTGTGTAAAACACTCTCACGTTCAAAATACGTAGCAAAAGTCAGTTTAGTTACAAACACCGTTTATAATTCTCCTAAGGAGTTTAGTATGGAAAATCAGTAAAAAAGATAATACCATGCAATTTCGTACAGTTTGTTTATACGACAGAAGGACAAACTGATGAAAATAGGAAGAATCGGCCCATGATTTTCCATGAATATAGCTCAATGATACATAAATACTAAATTTCATATATAATAATTTGTCAAAGCTTTAATATAAGGACCACATCCGAAAAAGATATTAATTTTTATATATATCTAAAAAATAAAAAGTCATCTACAGAATTTTGAGTATACCGGTCCATATTTAACCATAACCCCCATATAACGTCCACTTCCGAAATTCACGTTAATACTAATATGTCTTAAATATACCGTTACTAGCTAAACCCGGTGTGCTTCAAAAAAAAAGTACCCTATTAATCATACCAGAGTCCCAGATAAATGCTGTGCAAATTTCAAAAATATCGGTCCAGAGGTTTGGTGTCCAATTACAATATTTTAAAAAAGTGTGCGTGGTCAAAAAAAATATGTACCCTATTAATCATACCGGAGTCCCAGTTAAATGCTGTGAAAATTTCAAAAATATCGGTCCATAGGTTTGGTCTCAAACAAACAAACAAATAAACACACATTCAATTTTATATACATATATGTATAGATAAAATTTTTATTCTGAAGAAGCTACTCAAAGAGTAGCGAAATATTGAAATAAAAATTTAAATATTTTATAAAAAAGACCTTAAGCTTTAATAATTACCAAAACATTAATATATGTAAATTATATAAAAAAAATTGATTTGCTTTAAAAACAGCAATAACTAAATATATCCAGATTCGAGTAAATTTGGGTTTACATATTTTAAGTAATTTTGTTATTCTTTGAACAAATTTTGGAAAACTATCATCTAACAGTAGTATGTAAAACATACAGATTAAATAAATAAGTAATATAACTTGAATATATTAAATGGTTGAATTTTTTACATATAATCAGTTCAAAATACCAAAATTTTAGTTATGACGTTGTTTTTAGAAATGAGCAATATGCCTGGATACATTTACATATTGGTTTGATAAATATAATATTTATATACTAAACTAATTTCATCAACACGTATTTTTTAACTTACAACTAATTACTTTTTTATTCTTTGTTTTTAGGTAATATTGGTTTTATAAATATAATAGTTGTATGCTAAACTAATTTCATCAACACGTATTTTTTAACTAACAACTAATTACTGTTTTATTCTTTGTTTTTAGGTAATATTGGTTTGATAAATATAATAGTTATATACTAAACTAATTTCATCAACACGTATTTTTTAACTTACAACTAATTACTTTTTTATTCTTTGTTTTTAGGTATTCTAACCAGTATGTCATAATTTCTATTATTAACTTCTTTCGTTTTATATGGTACGTAGGTACAGCCATGTGATGGATGCATTTTTCCATAACGCATCCTCTCATTATGTAAAGTACGGGCAGTGTATAATATTTCACCAGTTTCACAATATCCGGTTGCTAAAGCATTTGGTGGTATTTCGCCGTCAGAGCAAGACACCCATTTGTAATCAGCATTATCGTTATTAATCTGTAGTAATTCTATACCTTCGGTGAGAAAATGAGATCGACAATTCCAAGCGGCATAAACACCCTTTAACTTTGGCACATAATACGCCGGTAAGAGATCTTCCTCCAAATAGACACGAGCAGCAAACAATGGATCACCTTCTTTGTCTAGACCCATAATAAAACCAAATTGTGCTAGTTCTTCGGCAGTGATATTCTCATCTACATACAGCCACTCAAAACTTTTAATGGGTTCTGCACCAATTTCATCAATTTCAGTGGGTTCACTGAAATTCAAAAACAAACGATGTACATTATGTTTATGTACACTGGCTCGACACTGAGGACATGTATTGGAACGTGTCAACCAACGGAACAAGCATTGGCGATGAAAAACATGGCCACATTTTGAAGTGCTATAGATAATGTCCGTATTTTTAAAAAATTCACTACAAATTGCACACAAAACATTTAAAGATGATGGTTTATTTTCCTCATTGTCGCCTTTATTTTCCTCCATTATTTTTGTTAAAAATATTTGTAAAACTTATATTAAAAAAAAAATAGTGTTTTTCTTTGTCTATTATAAGTATGAAGAACAATACGAATAAAATTGCATCTAATTTCACAACACAACAACCTAAATGATGATTAAAGGCCCAACCATGGTGAAATAGTCTACAAGGTGGTGTTGAAACGCCAGCTGTTTTTTTATGGTGTTTTCTTTTCTGAAATAAAATGTTACACCCATGGTGAAATTAAATACCAGGTGACCGCATTGCTACAACAATTACAACAAGGCAAGAACAACAGGCATTTTTCTATATGAAAAACTTTCGTCACTGTCAAAAAGTTTTTTTTTTATATAACTTTTTGGCATTTTCAAATTCACCATGAATAATCAGCTGGCGCTACGCTATCACCTAGTATTTAAATTCACCTTGGTTACACCGTTATTATGTACATTTTTATAATGTTTACCCCACATTTTGTTTACCGCATTTTTAATGGTGAGAATAGAACATAAAATACCAACAGTGTAACACTTTTTTTCATGTACAGCTGTTTTTGTTTTTTGTGAAAAAAGAAGAAGCAGATAGCTCCCTGGTAAGATCGCTTAAAATAAGACAATGAATATTTATCAAAAACAAGAATGATAAAATAAAGATTACGCCATGCGCATGATTTCCCGTTATGTGACGTATAAGGGCCATTCTAAGGGTTACCAATAATGTTTCATGTGTTAGAATTAAAATTTCTTGCGAAAAATTTATGTTTTATTTGATAGTGGCAACCTTGCAATTGAAATCTCTGAGAGTTCTAAAATAAAATCTGTGTAAAAAAGAAAAACAAACAAAAACAAAACAACAAAAAATATAAACATGAAGAGTGCAGTGAGCAAATGCAAGCAAAACATGAGTGAGAAAAAATTAGCCAATAGAAACACAGAACGTGTGACGTCACAGGGCCCAAGAATGATAAAATAAAGATTACGCCAACGCGCGTAAAATTTTAAAATGTTCTGCGCATTTAGGCCCTGTGACGTCACACGTTCTGTGTTTCTATTGGCTAATTTTTTCTCACTTATTTTTTCTTACTCATGTTTTGCTTGCATTTGCTCACTGCACTCTTCATGTTTATATTTTTTGTTGTTTTGTTTTTGTTTGTTTTTCTTTTTTACACAGATTTTATTTTAGAACTCTCAGAGATTTCAATTGCAAGGTTGCCACTATCAAATAAAACATAAATTTTTCGCAAGAAATTTTAATTCTAACACATGAAACATTATTGGTAACCCTTAGAATGGCCCTTATACGTCACATAACGGGAAATCATGCGCATGGCGTAATCTTTATTTTATCATTCTTGACAGGGCCTAAATGCGCAGAACATTTTAAAATTTTACGCGTGTTGGCGTAATCTTTATTTTATCATTCTTGATCAAAAAGACCAATGACACCTTCCCGACTAATACGCAAATTCTTCTTAAACTATAAAAATTATTTATTAATAGTTTATATAGTTTCCTATATGCAGGCTTTCAAGGTCATTAATTTAATGTAAATAAAAGATTATTTATTTCATTTTCAATTAAATCCGACGTTTCGTTGGTATTCTTTCCAACTTCTTCAGGGATTTGAGTTTTTTATTAAAATAATAATCTTTTTTGTCAGTCCTTACATCAATTTATGATTTATATCACAGTAGTTTTTTGTATATGTGGACAACATATACAAAAAACTATAAAAATTATATATATATATATATATATATATACATACATTACATATATAAGAAGTAGGAGATATTGTCCTATGAAATTTGACATACATCAACTTCAGAGTATTCATTAATTACGTTATCTACAAAGCCTTTCACTTTTCCATAATCATATAAAATATTTTATCATCATCAGATGATGAAGATGAATTCAACAGGACATCCAAAATTTTTTTAGCACATAAAAAAGTAGTAATATTTTCCATTTTGTATATTTTTTTTTTTGTTTCTTAACAAAAATACACATTCATAAACAAAACAAATGTCAGTTGCAGCGATGCCACCTTAGCCCTTTTCGGGCTAGATTTAGCCGGATTTTAGTCATTCAAAACGCAAAAAAAAAGAAAATTGGATGTGGTTTTATATGGAGTTTTTTCCATTTAGCCCTTTTTTGAAAAATGTTGAGTCTCAAAGGTGGCATCACTGGTCAGCTGTTTTATCTTGCGATTCTCCCCCTCTATAAATACAGAGTGTGAAAGGTGCACAATTTTTTTAATGTATAGTGTGACATTTATAGAAAAGAACACACTACACTTTAGCAGTGTTGACATTTTTCAGAAAAGAACACAAAAAGATGCGAAATGGGAAAAACGTGTAACATTTTTGCCAGAAAAGAAAACGCCATAAGTTATAATAATAATAATTTCTCCCGCAAGGGTTAACAATTAAATACAACTCTGTCAACAATTCTCTTCCAATTAGACATCACTAATACAACTCTGTTTAGAGATTAATTTTGTTAATTTTCGCGCAATATCCGCCGGTTTAGGAAGTTTCGTCAGTTTCGTTGCATTAATAAATAATATTAATTATTGCATTAAATTCGTTTAAAATGTAATAAAAGTGTTTCTAAAGTGTTATTGCATGTGTGATATATGAAATAAAATCAATGTTTAATTCATAAATATAATTTCTAAATGAAAAGTATAAAATTGCAGTAACGGCCTGTAGCAGTCAGTTAGTGTGTAAAAAAAAAGTTTTGTGTATGAGAAAAAATAAAGTTGTTAGCTTAAATTGTTTTGTGTAAAAAATGAAAGCTGTTGGTTAATCTGTCATATATTTTTCGAAATTTAGTTATGGTGGCAGTGTTAATTATCTAAATAGTTGGTTATTGTTTGTTTTATCAAATGTGGATTTTTAAAGTTATTAAGTTGGTTTTATAGAAAATGGTTAGTTTTTTTAAATTTGTTATATTAAAGTCTAAAAAGATCCCAGAAAAGTGTAATGTAAATGTATCAATATCTAGATCACAAATAAATAAATAAATTGTTCAAAACTACTAGTGAAGGAATGGGTAAGTGATACTAATGCTTTAATACCATTATTTTTTGAACAAAAACATTTTCATTTCAATAATAAATTCTTTAAAATGTTCATTGTCCTTTTCAATTCTGTCTGATTTTGAGATTTGAACAAGATATTGTGCGCTTGGTTGATCGAATTGATGACTTGTCCAGGCAGGTAGCCAACGAATTGGTATTAATTTCCTTCGTGTGAACATCTTTTGCCGATGTTATTTATGTTCTTGTTCGCACAACTCTGTTTGCCATGAAATGTAATTTTATTAAGAAGACTGCGAAAATGGAAATCGACCAATCTATTGCAGCTAAATCGGGCCAAAACTCTACTGAAGAGTGATGACTTCAAAGAAGAGGGAGCAAAAGTCTCTGTGGGAATACTTTTATATAAATATCCGAAGTCATAGTTGAAGAGGTGACAAAAGGGGTGCTTTTCAGAACACAACTGTAATTTGCCATTCCCGTTTTTATAAAGTTACATATATATTGGTTTTGGTATCGCCTAGTTTCGCTGCCACATAAAATTGTGGTCCCGGTTCCAATTTTACATTTGCTTCATTATCTATAATAAGGAATCTGTTAAATTTTGTTAAATTTGTGTCATCATTTGGATATTTAATTGCAGTATAGGTTTGAAAACCAGCATCCATACGTATGTATTTTTGCGATATCTACACTGGTGTATTGTTTTGCGCCCTCTTTATTGGAGAAACCTGGATTTTGCTTTATTGTAGTAAGCATTTTCTTCCTGTGCCTGGTTTCTTTTAATAACATTTAAGCATTATTTTTGTTTACGATCTGTGCGTAAATTTTGCTTGTATCATTTACAACATCATGTATTTGGCAACTTTAGTTTTTTTTGCAATAATTGAAACCGACAATTGTGGATTTTAAAGAATTTGTGCACGATTTACCCAATGCTTCAATAGTATCAATAAATGAATTCTTTGCAATACCACTCACCTTATATAACCATTATAATAAAAATAAAATTTCCTTTCAACTAAATTATAGGAATATCTCAGTCGTTGTATTTTGAACAGATAAATATTTCACAGATAAGTTAAATAAAAAATTAAATTTTCTTTTATCCTATTAATAAAAATATAGTTTAAAATTAAATTTTAAAGCAAACAAATTTAAAACAAAACACAATTTATTTACCTAAATTATAATTAAAATGGTTAAAATTAAAACGTAAAACAAATTAAAAAGATAATGGTAAAATGTACTTGTAACAGTTTAGCTTCGTTTAAGCAAACATTTAACTAAATAATATCATAATGTAATAGAAGTTTTAAGAAAATAGCAGTTGATGTTAAAACTTCTCTAATAGTTGTAATATATTTGATGGCTTAGAAAAATATCATTTAGTTTTTTATTTTTTGTAGATTTTCTCTGTTTCTATATTTTGTTTGTTATTGAGTAAAGCGTGGCATATTACAATTAATCCAATGTTGCTGGCCGCTTTTTCAAAGAGAATTCAATCATATTATCAATATCGGTTATAGATTTCATGGATTTCTTAACATTCGATTCTAGTACTCTCAGGTTGCTGGTATAATCTGGTAATTTATGTAAAGTCTGGGCCATTTCACGGGCTAACTTTACGCCGTTTGTTGCAGAGGAACATTGGCCAAGAAATTACTTTTAGGACTGTATTTGTAGTGATTGTAGTCTTGCAGTTCACCAAAATCCAAAATATCCCATTCACTAGACATCGTGTTCCAGGTGAATAATACACGACATTTATATTCGCGCCTATGAAAAGCACAAATTAGTTTGCGTGAACAATTCAAGCAGGAGACTTCTTCTCGGGCCGAGAAGTGAGCCATTAAAATGCAAAATACCGTAAGAGAAATGGGACAGACCTGAAAAAGAGTTTAAAAATAAGTAAATTTTTAGGCTTTAGTGTTAATTTTGTTAAGTTTAGCTTACATTTATCAATTCATAGGCCCAGTCATTAAAGAAATCGTAAGTCTTTAGATTCTTCTGGCACAAAGTACTGATGGTGTAGTAGGTAAATGTTTCCATATCAATTGAATGCTGCTCTATAACCACACTGGAACAGTGCAGCTGTTGGTAGGAAGCCTTTGAAATCATTTGCAATTCCGAGTAGCAAGAGCCGTGCACCTCCAGGGGCAATAGTATGTGATAACCGGGGGAAATGCAAACATCTGAATTTGATAAGAAATTTTATAAAGCCTGTATTTTTTAAAAATTCCTTTACTTACCTTCTTCACTTGTTATAACCGAGGCGGCATCATCTTCTTCGACAAAACGTCTTAAAAAGTTTTTTGTACACACTGGCTTGTCTGACATGGCAGCGCCCTGCAGTGTCACCTCCACTACTGAACGATATTCTTCCCTGCGTGGCGACAAAAACGCCGATAGCTGATGATTTGGCGACAGGGAACCGCCCACCTCTAAATGCGAACGTTTTGTCATGGACAACTGTAGTGGCGAGAGGGTACCATGTGGTTTAAAACTTAACATGTATTGCGTAGCGGGTGACAGAGTGTGGGCGAAATTTTGTGGCGGAGATTTTTGATTGTTGTAGAAATGATTGGCCACCAGGTGGCGACTGGGTGAACGCATTACACTATTACCACCGCCAGCGCCAATACCGCCACCTGGGTGTGTTACCAGGCCTGAAATCGAGGGAGGGGATCTAAAGCCCAATGGCAAAGTGCACGAACGATGCAAAGGTGACAAAGCAGCCGATGTAGCAGGATATTGTGTGTTCACATGCTGCTGATGCGTGTGAGGCGATGATGAGGGCGCGGCATATGGTGAGATACTATGCAAATGTGTTAGATTGTGTCGGGGCGAGTGACTGCCTGTGTTGGTGTTACTCAAAAAGGAACTAAATGTATTGGAAGTTCGAGTTTTGATCATCTTGTTTTATTAATATGCCATTAGTTTGCAATGAATATTTAAAAATTATCTTTTTGCTATTCTCAATTTACATAAATTAAAATATTTTAAAAATTTACTTTCAATTGTTCATTTTCTGTAAACTTGTTCACTTGTTTGTTGATTATTTGCTCCTGTCCTTCTACGTTGCGAGTTTATTATAGTTTTATTTTCCAAGAAGAATTTTTTTTATATCGTTTTTTTTTTTGCATTTCTATCATAAATATTTTTTCGGCCCAAGGACGGATGGGATTGAAACTGGTGGAAATCGGTCCATTATTTCACCTGGCCCCTATATAAATGTCCTCCCGAAATTGGGGTTAACCGATCATAAATGTTTGAATTATGCAAGTATCCAAGGCATATGGATTATAAGGTAGCGTTAAGATTACAACAAACACAATAAATAAACAAATTTTGACAATTAGAAACTTGTAAACATAAACGACGTTTGACATAAGAAAACTACCAAAAAAAAAAATCAGCTGTGTCTTCAACGCTACCTTATAATCCATATGCCTTGATAAAGACCCTGTGACGTCACACATTCTGTGTTTCTATTGGCTAATTTTTTCTCACTTGTTTTTTTTACTCATGTTTTGCTTGCATTTGCTCACTGCACTCTTCATGTTTATATTTTTTGTTGTTTTTTGTTTGTTTAAGGTGGCTATACACGTCTTTTTTACATTGTATATGTCAAATTTTACATAACGGAGTAAAAACATCATAAACTTTGCTTGTGTAAAATACATGTAGAAATACATATGTAATTTTTTCGATTAGAACACGCACTATTTTCTTATGTTCAAACACATGTTTTCAAATGTATATGCCATGCGAAAAGATTTGTCGACGGTTAAATATCTGCGCTATCATTAGCCGGCCGTATGAAGAATTTGCATAAGTGATAAATTAAATATTTTTTTTATCTCATTTTGTTAATTTAATAACAATGATATAAATTATTTAAAAATTTTTGATACAAGCTCCACATATTGTATATTAAAAGACGAAAAACCTGAAATCAATATTTTTGACGCCGACATTTTAGTGACGCCACCAAAAATTTTTGCAGCGGCTTTAACTCATTTTTCAATCATGGCGATGTCACGTGTAATGGTACATACAAGTTGGTGACCAAAAATTAAAACATGTGGGTTGTAAACTTAAAAATACATAAGCAAAAACACGTAGTGTATAGCCACCTTTAGCTGGAGGTCCACACCAGTGATGCCATTAGGATACGAAAGATACATTTTTCGTATCTTTTGATGACTTCAGGTACCATGTAAGTATAATCATGGCATTTTTCGTATCTTTTGAATCTGGACGCAAAATGTACAAAAATAAAATACTAAATTTTTCGTCTCTGACAAAGGTTTTTAAAGTTATCATTTTGCTATTGCCAATTATTTTATATTGAAGTTTTAAAACAAATCAATTTAAAATACGTATTTACCGATGAAATATTTAATATTATAAATATGTTTAACTAAAGGAAGCTCAATTTTTTAAAGAAAAGGATTTAACTGTTGTATTAAAAAAATTTCCGTCTTTGTTAAATTTTATCGACCAGAATGGTTTGCATAAGGAATGGCGTGAGCACGCTCTCCTCAATCACGAAGAGCTTCGACATGGCCGCTAATGAGTATTGGGGAAAAGAGTTTAATTTAAAAAATGTTATTAATGAGCCGATGTTTAAAAATTTGAAAAAAGTAGTTTGTTTATCATTTGTACTTCCATTTTCGAGTGCATGTGTGGAGAGAATTTTTAGCCAACTAAAACTTTATAAGACTGATCATCGTAACTGACTCAATACTAGGGTATTCAATTAATCGGGGTTTTAGTTTAATCGGTTAATCGAGCAAATAATTAATCGGTTGAGATTTAATCGGTTAATAATCGGTTAATTAAGAATTATTCGGTTAACCGAACAATTTAAATTTAAATAAATAGATTGGTTAATATTAAAATAAACACTTATTTTATGTTTAGAATTTATATTATATTAATAAAAAAAAAAAAAACAAATAAAACGTAACAATTCATAAGTAATAAAAAATTAAAGTAAATGAGATCCTTCTTTGTACATATGTATATGAGTTAAACTAAGGTTTTAAAGGGATCTTGTGAAATAATCTTTTAAAAAAAGAATATTATTCAAATGTATAGCTTTTAAACGGTTTTTTTTCTTTATTTTTTATAATACTTGACTCGGAAAAAACTATCTCGCTGATTGTGGATGTTGGAGAAATCGAAAGTAAGGCATTATAAAGAATATCAAATTTATCAGTTCTGTTATTTGTTTTTTCGAAGCATACAAAATCATCCATTATACCATTGAAGTCCTTTTTAGAAGTTTTTACATTTTTAATACTATAATAGTTTGGTTTAGTTCTAAAAAAGACTATTTTCATTAATGTCAGAAGTTTCTTCTATTATCATGTCGTCATCCGATTCATTATGACAAAGTTCATCATGGAACATTCTAGAAAAAAGTTCATTTCCAAATTCCTTAGTTTCAGTTTTAGAGCTATATTTCAAAAAACTATTGCTAGAAGGAAATGTTCGGTTAATCGGCACAAATTAACCGATTTATTTGTTATTTGAAAATTGCCAATATCAAATTATTCGAACAGTTAATCGACCCAAATTAACCGGTTAACCGGTTAACCGATTAACGGTTAACCGATTGAATACCCTACTCAATACTAATACATAATATTGGTGAAAGAAAACATTAAGGAAGTTTCAACATACGATCCACCTAAATCGATGATTACTAGTAGTGCGAAGTTGTTCTGAGGAAATATAAACATATTTTTAATTTTCAGGAAATTTATAAAAATTTTAAACGTATATTAATTTTTACAAAAATGAATTTGTTTTGATAACATCTAAAGATAGTTACATAAATTTAATTTTAAAGTTTGCTTACTGTATTTTTAAAAATTACCTACCTAATATTTATGACTTAGGTAAATAAATATAAAAATTAATTTATATATCATTTTCTTTACAATATTCATTAAATATGAAACAAAAATGTTATGTTAATAAATGTGATACGTTGAAAATGGATTTTCAATTTTTTTTCAAAATGTATCTTTTCGGGGAAAAATGTATCTTTTTGGAAACTAAAATGTATCTTTTTCGAAATTTCACTGGCAACACTGGTCCACACCAAGCGTCTACACGTTTCACGCGTTCTAAGCAACTGTCAAAAAAGTAGAATCAATGTAATTGCATGAGTTAAGTTACACACGCGCTGACGCTTGAAACGCGAAAAAACGTTTACTTTCTACTTTTGAACGCGGTGCACGCGTCTCAGCTGACATTGACAAATGCAAAGCAAATTTATTTTAAAGATGATGTCACCAGAAAAAATGACAGTTGAAATAACATTTTTTATATGAGTTTGACAAACAAACCGATAAAAACTTCATATAAAAAAAAAATCAGCTGGGCATACGGCATCACCTGCAAAAGTACATATACATATATAAAAACAAATATTGACGCGAAAAAGCTTCGCATGTAACTTGAAATGCCTGACGCTTAAAACGTTTAGAAAGCTTAAAACGCGTTGACGCCAAAACGCGAGTTGTGGACCTCCAGCTTTTTTCTTTTTTAAACAGATTTTATTTTAGAACTCTCAGAGATTTCAATTGCAAGGTAGCCAATTTTAATTCTAACACATGAAACATTATTGGCAACCCTTAGAATGACCCTTTTACGTCACATAACGGGAAATCATGCGCATGGCGTAATCTTTATTTTATCATTCTTGGATGTGTCTACAGTTTTTGGAATTTGGAAATTCCTATATAAAACGCTTTAATTTATTTAACCGTTGTTTGCATGATTTTTTCTTTATTAGTGAAATTAGATATATTATATTACTCGTAAAATTCGTGCTAAGACTGATTAAAAAACATTGCATAAGGATCTTCTAGTCCTATAACCAGTGTAGTTTTTGTATATTCTGTTATATTTAGCCATTTTGAACGAATTTTTGTTCACAAAAATTGAAGAGGAGGATATTGGGAATATTTGGTTTTAACAGGACGGCGCTACGTGCCACACAGCCGAAGCTACACTCGATGTTTTGCGCCCTGTTTTTGAAGATCGCATTATCAGCCGCAGAGCTGATGTCGTTTGGCCATATCGGAGCTGCGATTTGACACCGTTGGACTATTATTTGTGGGGTGCCGTCAAAGATAAGTGTTACGCCGACAAGCCAGAGGCAATTGACGCTTTAAAGGACAATATTCGTGAAGCCATTGGTGAATCGATAATATGCTTAAAAATTGGACCGATCGTGTAGGCTACTGCATGGCCAGCCGAGGCAGCCATTTGAATGAAATTATTTTCCATTATTAACCGGAAGGATTGTACTTTCAAATATAAAAATAAATTAAAAATCTTTCTATTTTATTAGTTCGGCTTGAGGTCCCTTTTATTAAAAATATATAGAAACTCTTGTTCGTTTTTCATTTTTATTATTATATTTATTTATTTCCAATATTTCAACCAACTTTGTTGATCATCTTCAGGGAAGAAATATAATTTAATGTTTAATACAGTGTTGTCCGATGTTAATATCTTAAGTTTCTTTCACTGACTTTTTAACAATATAAAAGGTCTACATAGCACATAAAAAACAATCATATAAAAAGAAATTTCAGAAAATATTCAGTAGTTTTTTTTATAGCATTTTCAAAAAAAAGTTATTTGGCGGACCCTTTATTATTATGACATTATTTTTCAAATACATATGTATCCGAGAACGGTTTGAATGCAGAATGTTATGTGAACATGTTGTTGTCAATTTACATCATTTAAGAAAAGCAATACATGACACCATTCAAAAAAATTAAGTATGACGAATACCATGCGTTGGATTGCATGTCTTCTATTAATGTCACCTAATACTCACAAAAGCAAGGAATACACAACGAATGGTACGAATGTTTGTAATGCTTATTGAATGAAAAGTTCCAATTTTACTTTTTGAGTTTTTTTAATGGTATGAAAAACACCGTTATTTACTTTTTCCAAAATTTCTGCGTGCTGCATTATTTGAAGTACTAAAAAACATATCAGTAGGCCAAAACTATACACAAATACATTAATTACTCCAACAGGTCAACGAATACTGGACGAATGGTGCGAATGTTGTTAGTTTTTTTTTATGTATCATCATTTCATTTTGTTGCTTGATATATAAAGGCATTATAAAAAACGAATACGAAAAAGGCAATCAATCAAAACAATGTATGCATTACATGGCAACATCAATAGTTGATGTTGTCGAGTGACTGCATGGCTAAAGCAACGAATAGTGTGAATATGCAATGAAAGCGAATGCTTTCATTCTGTTTTCTGATATGTATGTGTAATAACAATAATGTTTACAACATTTACTTAAATAAATATAATGTAATATACTGTAAATGTAATGATTAATTCTCTTGAATAAATTTCACAATTAATGCGGTTATTTAATATTATAAATTTTAGTAGATATGTACCTTTTATTTTTATATATTATTCTTTATTAAACCACGAACTAACAATAAGTATTTTAATTCTTATAAATATCTAATAATTTTAACTATTTAGTCCAGCCAATGCCGCACGAAGGCATTCTTCCTTTTTGTCTTCGGGTCAGATGCGCTGCATCCCTTCTTCTTAGTCGAATATAGCCACTATTATTTAATATGTTACGGGCTAATGGGTTTGGGTGTACTTCAAGATGTTTTTAATGTTTTTGGATCTCAGTTTTTACCAAAGACACGTTTAGGTCTTTAATTTTTATATACCAGGGTGCAATTGTGATCAGTCGTAGCAATTTGTTTTGGCGTCTTTGAATTCTGCCTACATTTGAAGCTGAGGCTTTGTTTCCTATAGCTGTATTCCATAACACCATATAAGTTTTATGATTGCGTTATAAAGTAGGAGTTTACAATCTAGACTAAGCTTAGAGTTTCTGCCAATGAACAAATTAATTAATTTGGTTTAGTTTCAATTTCATTTAAGTCAATTTTGCATCTATTTATATGGGACTTCCATATAGACGAGGTGTATACTGAGGTATTTAACTTAGAATTGTTGTGTTATTGCGTGATTATTGATATAAATAGGAGAGCATGATTCTCTACGCAATGTAAAGGTTATGTGTGTGTTAATTTTTATCCTCCATTTTTCTAATTTTGCAGATGCTTCTTGAGCGTTTTCATGAATGCTTAGAATTGCAGTATCATCAGCAAATGTAGATGAGTGACTGCGATTGTTTGTTGGCATATCAGATGTATATAACAAGTATAAAAAGGGTCCCAGGCTACTTCCTTGAAGTACTCCTGCTGCTAGGTTGTGTGGAGCTTAAAAAATATATTTCTTTAAGCTTAAATATTCGACCAGTTAAAAAGCTTTCCAATAGCTTATGTGTGTTTACGGGTAAGTTTAGTTTCAACTTGTATATTGAGAAATGTCGATGAAAAGATCTTCAAATGTTTTTTTACGATATTTACCAGTCTACGGGTTTGTTCGATAGTGTTTCCTTCTACATCCAAATTAATGATTCGGAATACAATTGTTTTCAGTTTTCAATTAAAAGCGGGTATATTAAAGTTGTTTAAAAAGATAAAATTTGTGTTTTTTTATTATTTCAATATAGGGTGAACAATTTAGACTTTTAAATAAAACCCTTAAAATAAAACTGAATGTCGAAAACTTCATTAGTCCCAATTTACACATTGCTTCGTGTATTTCGTGTATATTTAAAAGATTTATTGAGTATTAAATTAAAAATGCAAAAGTTATAAGCATTTCAAATCAGTCAGTCCAAGTTGGCCCACCCTGTACAATTTTTTCCTTGAAATTTCTTCGGTATTCACACAGTACAATTCTTATTACTTAAAACGCTCGTATGTATTTGTATTTAAGTGTATACACACACTTGTATACACATACGTAATACGAATAAGAGAGTAAAACGAATTGCAACTTGCAAGTACAATCAAGTGTGTACTCGTCTTATCATTCTCTCACCCCGATTCTTTCTCACAGAGATTCTTTTGTAATTGAATTGTGATCTCTAACCTCTGGTAAGCTTTAAAGACCTTAATGGTTTTTGATACTACCCATATTTATTTATATAACAGTAGTCTTACATACAAAACTACTTAATCGGGACATCTGTTACTGTAATGATGAAAAACTCTTTATTAGCACACAGTTTTCAATATGAACAATGATTTGTGTTTCGAAATAGTTAATGAATATGTTTTGAAAAAATGTTGTCCCGTAAAATAATTTTATTTCACCTACAGAATGATCTGCCACTTTACACACCAAATATGCTTCGTTTGTGTGCTATTCCAAACACATATGTTAAATAATCAACGGTCAGGAATAAAAGATCAATAATATCCCGGACAACGGCGGAAAGAAAACGCTAGTATGTAATAAAATTTCTATTTTTCGAAAATCATAAAATGTCCAAAATTTATAATGTGATGAAATTGTGCATCTATACAAAAAATATATTGACAATTAATCATTCTTTCAAAGTAATAGATATGATAAACCAACACGGCAAGCGACATGATGAGTCGATTAATAATAATAAACAGTTGTAAAATATGTACCGGATGGTGAAATTGATTTAAATATAAAAGACAGAGCTATTATAATATTGCAAGTAGTAGACAAGAGTTCTTCAAATCAACAGCTAAGGTCTCAATTATCTAAGTGATTAATAACAAATTCATAAATAAAAAAATAATAATAATGGAATCATCAAAAGTTCAATGCTCAAATTGTGCAGAATACTTTCACAATAGTGACATTATTTACACATCAACAAAATGTGGTCATGTATATCATCAAAAATGTTTGAGTGACAAATTTAACAAGGACTCACGGATATGTGGTGGCACAACACAGTGTTCAGCAA
Organism: Bellardia pandia; assembly: GCA_916048285.2. Lineage (NCBI taxonomy): Eukaryota > Metazoa > Arthropoda > Insecta > Diptera > Calliphoridae > Bellardia > Bellardia pandia. Next base: position 14,035,650 of record OU696533.1, read on the forward strand.
TTTGTTATGCTCGTTATTGCCGACGTGTTTATTTGAAATTCAATAGTTTCTATTGGGTGAATATAAACCCCAAAATCTTTAAAATGGACGAAAAGGTATTTGAAGGAAACATCTTAAAGCTGGGCATTAATAATAAAGGGCACAGTATTTATGCAGCTCGAGTTCAATTACAGAATAAAGTTGTAAAGTGTTACTATAATGCTGCAACAGAAAAAATATATCAGGACTTTGAATGTAATTCGGAATATTGTTCTAAGCAATATGAAGTTCTAGATATAAGCCATGATTCGGGTTATCAATATGTTTGGGAGAATTGTATCACAACATGCAGTGACTACTCTAGAAACAATAAAAGATTGTTAAGAATACCAGCATAGCTGTAATGATGATGGTAAATTACAACGGAAGGATATAATTTTGAATTGAATACTCGTATTTGCTGCTTAACATTTATTACTTTAATTTTATTTATTAACTTGTTTATGTAAATGTATGCTATATTTCCTTGTCGGATGTTTGTGAGCTAACTCAAAATAAAGTTAACTTATTGCTAGCTCATTTACAACTGACTTCTGAAGTAACTCAAAAATGATGCAGAGCTGAACTATGTATTTGTTTTTTAAAGCATTTGACTTCTTCTCGATAAGTATTAAACTAATCATTGGCTCACTCAAAGCTAGTGCAGAATTAAACAATCATTTAAGAGAGTAAAATGCAAAGAACAAAAGAAGCAAAAACAAGTTCTTACTTTTGTTTCTTCATGATCATAACAGTTAAAACTGTAAATACATACTTATTTGTTTTGTTTTCATTTTTATTCAGTTTATCTAGTAATTTGAGGTCACGTTTTATAAAACTAAAACAATTTACATCTTTTTAAGAAAAATAATAAATAATAAAAAAAAAAATAATTAAAATTTAATATGAATTTGAATAACTTTTAATCTTAAATATTTTTTTAACCTAAACATTAGTTAGTTAGTTTATATGTAGCTAACTTATAGTGCCATTTACTGTATGTGCCACAAGCTAACTCATAATGAGCTAGCTTATGGTTAGCTGAAACTTATGCAGAGTGAGTGAGTAGTGACTCATTCTGATGACAACGCGTGGAAAAACTGAATAGCGTTTTACATGGAAAATGAGTTAGCTTTTGAGTCACTTGTGACTTATTTTGGATTGACCATGAGTTAGTTTTAAGTTAACTCAAAGTCCGACAGGGTTATTAGTTTTTAATAAAAAGAAATACAAATACTCATTTATGATATATATGTAAATGTAATTAAGTTTAACCTTTTGAAATAAATGATGGGAAGAATTAAAAAGTAGGGGAAAGAAAAATCACTTATAGATCAAAAATTTTAAAACAAACTAAAATAGGACACATTAATTGTTTTTCGTTCCTGAAATCTTTCATTTTTCAATAACAATTAAATTTACATCGGTAGTTTCATCATATTAAAAAGTATGTCATAAAAAATAGTACTAAATTACAATTACTACAATTTCATTAAACTCATTGATAATTTAAATTTGCAGAAAGAAATTTAATACGAGTATGTATGTATGTATGTCAAAATTACATACAAAATCAGCAATACGTAATTCCTAATCATCATCTGTAACTTTCCATCAAAGTTTTTCTAAAGAATGCGTACAAATTATGTTGACAACTTATCTTGACATAAATATATCTATCGTGTAATCTATATATGTATATAAAAGTGAATGTGTGTCGTTATGTTTATTATTATTAGTTTGAAGTCTATAGACGGCTAAACGGCTGAACCGATTTGCTTGAAATTTTCACAGTATATTTCTGTATGTCTGGAAGGAGCTATAGGCTACTTTTTTTTTGGAAATTTTAAGTGGGCGTGGTACCTCCCATACAAAGTTAATTTTAAAAAATACGGGTAGCGAAGCACACCGGGTTTTAGCTAGTATAATATAAAACCTTTTAAATTATAACAAGTAAGAGTTTATATTCGGATGTGCCTATATATTTTTACGAAATTGTTTTTCAATTTAAATTTAACGGTCGGTATCAACATACAGCATGTTTATCTACATACATCATCTTTATCAACAGATGGCGTGTTTATCGACATACAACTTATTTAGCATAAACATAGCTGAGCAATATGGCAATATAGAGTTTTAACGACTTTGGCTGAATATTCTAGACACGAACAGTCTAGACTTGCAGTTATGAACATTCTATCTATCCCGAATCTTCCATAGACTAATTGGGCCAATCAAGTTAATCAGTTTATTGTGTTATTGAGCACATGATAACAGATTTGAAATTTTAAACTTGGCAGAAAGGTAAATTGAAAACAGAAAATGGAAATTGGAACTTTTTCTCATAATTGTATTTTTTTTTATTATTTAACATCTTGTCATAAAAGTTATCTGATATACATACTTCTGGTGGAAGTAAGAATCAATGATATAGATCTAAATGATATAATGTCTAATTTCGTATTCAAATCATACAAAGGTAATAAATCATCTTTCTAATGTATTTTCAAGAAGATTGAAGTATAACCACAAAGTAAATAGTATCAAATGTCGTGTGCCGGTGTGACTAGATAATATCTCATACAGCAGTAATATATATACAAATACGTCACAGACTTATAAGTAGATTCAGATTCATTGCATGTAGTAGACAAGAGTTTTTCAGATGAACAACTAAGGTCTCAATTATCTAAGTGACTAATAACAATTTCATACATAATAAATAATAATAATTCAGTGATTAAATTGTACAAAAAAACTTTCACAATAATGACATGATTTACACATAAAACAAAATGTATAATGTGTATAAAAACCAAAATCTTCAAACGGGATAAAAAGAAATTTGAAGAAAGCACCTTAAAGCTGGGTATGTTTCAATACCCAGCTTTAATATAAAAATACACAGTATTTATGAAGCCCAAGTTTATCTAGAATATAATACTATGTTTCCACGGTACATGCTTCGCTCTCTATTCATGCTTCACACCCCAATCATGTGCGAAACAACTTGCTTCACCATACAAAATTTTAAGAGCGAATCAAGTAGATTCATATTGAATCTACTTGCGAAGCACGAAAAATTGCACTCTTCTCTAATTTTTATCGCAAGTTTATCTGCACTAGCTGTAAAAATTTAATATTATTGTAAACAAAGCAAATTATTTTCTTGTTGCTGGAAGTAAAGAAAGTAAATACGTACGAATGTATGTTTTTTTTTCAAATAAGCTAATTAATTTCCACTCACTTTTTTTTGTCCATTAAAAAAATTATTTTCCACAAATTGTAAATTCTGTTTTTTTTATTCTGTTTGTTTATTAAAGACAACTGTCAAATCGAATCAAGTTTATTAGTCATGTAAACAGCATGATTCATAAACATGATTCAGAAGGCGAAGCAGGTGATTCAAGTCGTCGTGGAAACATAGTATAAAGTTGTAAAATGTTACTATAAAATTGTAACTGAAAAAATATATCAAGAGAAAATTCTAGATATAAGCAATGATTCGGAACATCAATAAAAATACATCAAAAGCTGCGATGAGAATTTATAAAAACTAAAGAAGAATTTCGTTTATGCTGCAGCGTTGCCACTTTCTGCACTATAGTGCAAAATATGCACTATTTAAAATTTCTTGCACTGTGTTTGCACTATAATTTTTTTGTGTAATTTTGCACTATTTAACAACACTGAATATTTTTTTTTTAATTTGGCAGTTCTGTTTTTTATTTTTCATTTTACAGCGCTGCTGTGAAAATATATTAGTTATATAAAAGCAGATTATTTAAATAACAATGATTTGTTTTTTATTGATCATACAAACAAGCAGCTGTTTACACAGCAAACTGAAATTTATATTGGTGTAGCTGCACAAAATACTATTTCACACTGTTCTTTTTTACAACAAACTGTAATGTATAACGATTTTAGAAACTTCTATATTGAAGTACATAATTAATTCAAGTTAAATGATGATCTTTATAGCTTTATTAATATAGTTGACCCAACATTTGCACAGTCATTAAAACTGGTAATTTTTAAAACTCGATTTTCATTTGTTAAGCTGAATTACCAAAAATTAGACCATGAATGGCGTGAACATGAACTTTTAGATCACAAGGAACTTAATCTTTACGATGAATTAGGTGTTAAAAAAATACTGGAGCCAAATTACCGCATTCGTGATCGAATGAGCTATCGTATCGAAAACTGATTTCGATATCGAAATTATGATAAAATGTACGAAATTTCTTGTTCGATATCGGATGCCATAATCTCAAATAAGAAAATTACGATCAATTTTACTCGATATCGAATGCGGTAATTTGGGCCCTGATCTTAAATTTTTCAACTAAAAAACTGCGCTGGCGATATTCTTTTCCCAAATTTAAAAATTATAATAAAATTTCTATTGATTTTACTTACCATTCTCAAATGCTTCTGTTGAAAGGATTTTTAGTAAATTAAACTTAATAAACACTGATTACAGCAATAACTTGGCAACCAACACGGTTGCATCGATTGTTTTTACAAAAGAAGGCGTTGAAAAAAATTGTGGTGCAAATTTTGACCCTACTATTGAAATGATAAAAAAGAGTTGGAAAAGTTAAATTTCGCTCCTTAATTGCAACATAGTCATATCTCAAAAAAAAAAAAAAATTAACTTGGCAAAATGCGTTTAAAGTTTTAAAAATTTTAACAAGTCAAATTTTGGTTTTTGAGATATGACTATGTTAAGATAAAGGAGCGATATGTTTTCTTAAAAGTATTGAAAATACATAGATAACTACACAAATATGTAAGTTACTTTTTTAAAATTAATGAATGAATTTGTTATAGTATTTTTGTTTTGTTAATCGTTATTTACATAAACATGTATATAAATAGAAACATAATGTATAGTACAAAAAATTATCTCTGTTCCATTTTAAATGTTATGTTTAAAAACTAATAAAATAAAAAATGTCTATCCTTAAAATTGTTTTGCACTCTTTCATTTGATTTTGAACTATTTTTGGCATGAGTCTGTGTAATTTTTGGTTCAGCCGGTGGCAACGCTGTTATGCTGTTAAATTAATTTGAAATACATTTTTTTCTATTCACTTTTTTATTCAAATGTATGTATATTTTATTTATTAGTTTTTATTAAATATTGAAAAACTAAAATCTCAATCTTCAAATAGCGCATAAAGGTAAAATAAATAAAATGAAATGCACGATCAAAAACAGTTTTAGTCATTTTTATCAATTAAGAATTTTATTATTCTTGGCTATTTTCATATTTAAAAATTAATTTTGTATCTGAGGATTATTATTGTCGTTTTTCTCTAAGTCTTTTCCTATATGCCTTCAACAGACGGACATAACTACTTTGTTATACAATTGTAGAAGGACTGTATTCTGATCCTTAAAAAGAACAATATTTCGATGTGTTACAAACATAATGTTAAAAACTTTTTTGATTTTGATTTTAAAAATCCAATTTTGTTAATATCTGGCCTTTTATATTTTAGCTTAATTTCAATATTTTTATTTTTTCAAAAAATTTACCACAAAGTGGTTTTTATGAATGATGCCATATGGCATCATTTGTACTTAACGGTGTAAGAAAAACACTCTTTTTGGTGGTATAGTTAAAAATATTTCAATTCAGTTAGCAGTTTCGGGAGGCATTCGGAATGCGCAAGTGAATATTGCACTTTGTACATTTGTATCTGGAATACGATGAGCAATTTTCTGCCTTGCATCTAACTTTTTTCGATGTATATTCCGGCCAACGACTTAAACCATCATACCCAATGGAGACAGGTGGAGCCACTTCGCACTTCACTTTGGATGTTATGGGACTACCTCTCTCTGAAGTTGTAGGACTGTTTTCTTGTGCTGACTTAGTTGGACGGCCACGTTTACGCGCATTGCTTTTTTGGGCTGCAAAAATTAGAAGTGCATCTGATAGATCATTCATGGTTCATTCAAAGGTTCATGCATACTTTCTTTTTAGCTTTATTTGTTTAGCAATCATTTTTAAACTCCAGCCATGAGTTGCATACGGCAAAATCAATGAAGTGGTCAAAAATATGTAATGTCCATTTTCTAGACCTAATTGAAATACGATAAAGGGAAAGCAGGAAGTTCATTTTATCAACACCACCCATGTTTGTGTTGTAGATGGAGACAAGATTAATGGGTTTCTTGGGCATATATTGTCTAAGGGTGGATCTTCCTTTAAAAGGTACCATCATCTCGTCCACACAGAGATTTTCATCTTTTGGTAAGGAGTAAAACTTTTTGTAGAAAACATCCAATAGAGGCCGAACCTTGTATAGCTTATTATTTTTGTTTGAACTTGAAGTAAATTTCAATTCAATTTCTTTTGCGCAAAGAATTGAACCGACTTATGACATACAGGAATGAAAAGAAGGAATCTGTGTAGCTTTCGACCAGTACATTTTTAGACGAGGATAACCAATTGTACCGATTATTATTTCCAGAGCAATAAATTGCATTAACTCTTCACTGGTTAAATTTATAGGTGTTCCTGTGCTAATGAGCGATGCTTGATTTGTTGATGTGACGATTTCAGTAAGAAACTCCTGAGTAAAATACTCCAAAAAATATTGTATGGGAGTTCTAATACTATTTTTGGGTAAATGTTGCTCAAAGTGCGATTCTGGGGCGGACCAATCAACCTTCTTCCATTTATAACATTCCCATTAAGTCGTTTAAAATGTCGTTATCATCATCAGAGTCCTCGATGTCAGAAAAATCCAACTCATCAAAATTATTTAAAATCTTTTCAATTTCAGAGTCTTTAATTTTGTTCGGCATACTTCTTTACTCTGTGATAACAAGTACTCAAAAGAGTTGATCTTATTTAGCAAACGTAAAAAGTCGTTATTTTCTGTTATGTATTTTAGCTTCTTTGAGTACGTTTTGATGCCATATGGCGTCATGCAAATTAAAAAAAATCGTACGACTACATTAGTTTTTTTTTTTTATTTCGCAGTTAATATTATTAATAAATAACGTCCTTTTGCATACTTCTGCAAATAAATTTCATAATTTCTTCATCAAAATTTAGTAAAATATGATGTTTAAAAATATACGTTTTCCAACCTGAGGAATCAAACACTGAGAAGAGTTTCAAAATAGCGGTGTTTCATTTCAAAGCGACAAAAGAACATAAAATATTTTTTTAGATATTAGTTTTAAAATTTCAGAGTGCAGTATTGCATAAAAAAAAATAACTTTAATCGGAGTTAAGCGAAATTACAAGCCTTTAAAAACCCATGATGCCATATGGCATCAAAAACACCGAAAGGGTTAAAGTCAATGTACCCCCATATGTTTTAAAATATAACTTATACAAATGAACATTATTGTATATATTATAATCTATAGAAGTTACGAGCTGTACAAAATTTTGCTAACCAGAAGTAGTTAATTTACATTGTGTATCTCACCTTGTGTTCGGACAGAATGATTACAAAATAAATTTTTAGGAAGCCTTTGAATGATTCATTCGTAAATAACTTTACAATCGACGATAAGGCATCGGTTTAACATGTCAATTTCTCAGATCGAACCCATTGCACGACATCTTTATTTAATGCAGTCTTAAAAATCTTACAACCAATTAATTGTGCATGGTCTACAATACAATACCAATAAAAAACAAACAATAGGGGTCCAATGCGTGCTTTCAATAATCCGAAAACAATCGTATATCCCTAATTTGGTAAACGTCACCCAAGTGGAGATATTAGACAGCTTTTGGAGAATGTATACACATATTAAACATTTAATTTTTTTTTTTAAATATATTGTAGTGTAATTCGATTGTGACAACGAATCTGTTTACTCTATGCAATAATAAGCCGTTAAAACATATTTCACAACTATTTTAAACAAAAAAGGACTCGCTGCTGCAGCGTTTTGGAAAGATGTAGAAACAACGATCAAATTTTTGGTTGAAAAGAAATAATTAAAACCTGAAGACAACAATTTAGAATTGTTTGACGAGTTTGGTTACATATTGAAATTTATTACCCCAGACAAAATTAGCGAATGTAATAAAAATAATCCTCCTACTAAATCACGTTCTAATAAACCACATCAACGTTGGGTGAAATGTTTCAAACATTTTCAAAGTAACAATGTACCGTACACTTGCTTCGCGCGAATCATTGAATTTATATTTTGTTTGCCAGCAATATCTGCAAGTGTAGAGCGTATATTTTCGAAAAATCGCAACTCAAGCTAGATACTTTGAAACATATGCTATTTCTCAAATATAATTTAAAGTACGAATGCGTTGAATTTTACAATTTTTTGAAAGAATCCCCAACATTGCTGAAGCAAATTTCATCACAGGATAAATACGATTTTAAACAAAAAGTGACAGAAAATTAGATTCAAATTACTTATAACATTATAATTGTCTAAATTTAAATTGAATAATGAAGCTTTTTTCCCATAAAAATGGCCCGGTTTTAAGTTTGAATGTTCCGCATTTTAGTACTTTTTTGGAAAAATGTCCCGGTTTCGCTCAAAATTGAGGTGGTCACACTACTAATAACACATGCTATGTGATCGGTAACATTTGAATGCGTCAATCTGGAATCTAGATGAAAATTACTATTAAGATTAACCAAATCGATATAACCCTTAAACCACCTATCAGCTTTTCGCTTTGCACTTATCAAATTAAAAATTTTAGCAAGGTTATAAGTGTTTTAGTTCCACAAATTCTTTGCAAATCTCACTTTGCTCTCTGCTAAGACTGTGCAAAGTGTTCCACAAAGCATTTAATCATCTTTGCATTATTAAAATGAACTGCAAAAAAAAAACGCTAGTTTTTAAAACTAATATTTAGAACATAATAAAGTTTAAATAAATTCCATTTAATTTAGACACGGGAATCTTTCTTTAAGAATGCCAATACTATAGTCACCTAAAACTACAGCATCCGCAAATGGACTTCATAAATTGTCAAATCTTTGACTTACAGCCGAATTTCGGAACACGCTTGCATTTACAATGTAAAATGTGAAGTCTGACCCGCATATCATCATCACATTCAATAAGTTGCAAATCAATTTAAATGATTGCGCCATCCACGCAGAGTCATCATAAAAACTTTTCAGCAATACCACTGAAGTTCTTTATATATTTCTTTATTATATTGCCGTAATTGTATTTAAAATTAAATCAACTTGGATTTTATTTAAACGAAAGCACTCTTTAAAATTTAAGATTTGTAGTCCCGAATATTGTAAAACGAACGTTTACATTGCAAATTTTCGACAAATTTATAAAGAATTTGCTTTGGAAATATAGAATTTACAGTTTTTGTGGAACAAAACAACATAATTATTTGCATAGTTTTTGCAAATTACACTTTTTAATATTAACTTTGCACTTTGCACAAGAGGACGTACGTGAAGCAAAAATTGCAAAGACAATAAAAAATTGCAAAAACTACAAATTACACTTATTCATTTCAACTTATCTTATTTTATAGTTCTAAAGGTACGGTCACACTTGGCAAATATTTGCCGAAAAATACTAAATTATAAATTTTTGAACTCATTAATTTATTTAAAAATAACTTCGTTTATTTAGGACAAGGCACAACAAATATTAAGTTTTATTTTATTTGATGTTGTTTGATGAGCATAATTCTTGTAACGTCAAAAAAATTTGTGCTAAAATTAGTGGTTACGTGGTTTGAGTAAATATTTGCCAAGTGTGACCGTACCTTAAGGAACATAAAGTTTTGCAAAAACGAAAATTTGCATAAATGCAAAGTGAAAAGTTAATAAGAGTTGAGGTGGACAACTTTGATAAGCAGTATTTTAACTGGGCATTATTTGGAGACGTCCTTTGGACGTCCTCTATAATTTCTACATACATACATTATATTGTATAAGATACTTATTTACATTACTTACATTATTTGTGCAGTTGTTACCACTGTTTATTGTAGTTTATTTAGAATACAGACTTTGTATGAATATGTTTTAAATTAATCAAAAAGTATACTAACCTTGAACATTATGACGACAAACTCTTATAATATTTATCTTTTAATATTTATCATTAAATTGCATTATCATTCTGCTAAAATTTATTTCCCATAATAAAGTCTAAAAACTGTTCTGTAGGGTATAAAACATTTCATTGTTCAGTCGTTTGTCTTGACTTGACTTCTCTTATTAATAATGTTTTCTAAAATAAGATAAAATATGAGAAAAACAAAAAAGACCATTTAAAAAAAAAAAAAACTAACTACATAGAAAGTAACTGGAATCGTAATCCAAAAAGTAAATAAATAAATTAAATGAAAATAAACCCAAACAAAAAATAAACGAATTAAGATAAAAACAAAGTTTTTTTTTAAAGAATTTAACATAAAACAAATAAGAGTGCAATATCCGGCTGTGCCGAATCTTTAATACCCTCCACCTAAACGTAATAAGAAATACAAAACCTACACTGGTTATAGGACTATAATTCAAATTTTATTAGTATTTTATATATTGTTTGAAAGACAATATTACCTGTTGGTCGTAATTTTATTTTAAATGTTTTCAAGTTTTATCTAATTTTGATTATTTATAATTGATATAATTACCGATTCTTGCTGTTATTTACAGAGTTTGTCTGATTTTCATAATAGTCTTAAGCTAGATTTACACGATTGAAATTTTCTTTTAAATGCTTCAAACTCGTGTACACAGCAAAATTTCTTCAAAATGTATTTATTTAATAACTATTATTAACTATTAAATAAATAAATTTTGAAAAATTTTTTCTGTTTGAAGCATTTTGAAGAGCAATTTTGAAGAAAATTTCAATCGTGTAAATCTAGCTTTACACTCAAGACAATTTATAAAATTAAAAAAACATTTTTCCATATTCACAAGTTAAGAAAGAGAGTATAAAACAGAGTATAAGAAAGGATAAGATATAAGGTGAGCCTTTTTTGTTTGAATTTGATCTCAATAATATTATTTACAAAAGATTTATGGGTGGCATAGTAGAAGTGAACCAATTATGGACTGATAGCTTCTAAATCCAGTATCCACTAATGTGGTTTCTACGTATTTGAGGCTTATTTTAGTTGAATTTCATCTCAATAACGTTATTGTCAAGAGTTGTATGGTTGTTTAACATGCTCGGAAGTGGACTTAATTCGGGAGCTATTACCAATTTTCAACTGACAGCTACTAAATTAAGTAGCATAATTGCCGTATAACCGATATTAGTATGATTTCTGTATTAAAATAAAATAAAAAATAAAATAAAATAAAATAAAAGATGGTTCGATATCGATATTTATTAGACATTTTTGGGGTTACATTGTTTTTGGAAATGGTACTTATATGACAGCTATGGCAAATTATGGGCCGATCTTCTTAAATTTTGGAACAATGATTTTTATGGATATGAGGATATTTCACGTCGAATTTCAACATAATAACAGTATATTTGTGATACAAAGTGGAAGTGGACCTTATATGGGGGACATAGTCAAATATGGACCGATTTTCTCTAAATCCAGCAGTTTGATTTTGGCATGTACATATGTAAACGATCCCTGTAAAATTTTGGATAAGTACCCTTATTTATAAGCGATTTATGAGTATTAAAGTGATTTTCGGAAGAGAGCTGTATATGGGGGATACGGTTAAAAATGGACCGAAATTCACAAACTTTTGTGGGATGATTTTGTGTGTAAATTATCTGTGCAAAGTTTTAAGTCGCTACCGATATTTATACAATATATATAGGGAAACATTTCTTTTTCAGATGTGGTCCTTGTATGGGAGCTATGACCAATTATGGGCTGAGCACTATAAAATTTAGTACAACAATTTATTTACCTATAAGGATTATTTGTGTCGAATTTTAACCTTTTATCATTATTTATACCAGTTTTATACGTATTTAAGTGAATTTTGGAAGTGGACTTTATATAGGGTCTGTGGTCAAACATGGACCGAACTAAAAAAAATTTCGTTTTGCGATTCCTTTTTACATCAAACTTATTTTTGCTGAATTTTGTATTGATATTCCAATTTTTTAGGCATTTATGTTTAATTGAGCAATATTTGGGGAAAATTTTTGTATGGGGACTATGAGAAATCATGGATCTATTATTACTATTTTCCTCAAGCTTTTTTCTTTTATCATAAAATAACGTATACAAAATTTCATGGTAGTATGTATCTGCAATATATTTAAAAATATAGGAAGAAAAATGTTTAAAAATATCAAAATTTTATGGAGGTTGTCTTACATTTTGATTCATAACTCTTGTTCTACTATACCGATTTTGCCGATTTTAAATACCAAACTGCTTAGGAGAACTATAAGCTGTTTTTTTAAACTTTGTTGATTTTAGTTGTGTCTTTTGGACGTGAGAGTGTTTTACAGAGACAGACAGACAGACAGACAGACGGACATAGCTCAATCAACTTAGAATTTCGTAAGGACCAAGAATATACATATATACTTTGTTGGATCTTAGATGAGTATTTCTCTGTGTTACACACGGAATGACAAACTTATATATACTCTCATTCACCACTTGTGGTGGTGGAGGGTATAAAAATATAATAAAATTATGTGTATAAATGAATTTCTGTTTCTTATCATAGAAACTTAAGCAAACAAATTTTATACCATTTGTTAGTTAATTATGTTTTAGAATTGCTGGTTGTACGTATGTATATACGTAACTACAAATAAATATGTGTACCACATGACGGGCCTTTCTGAAGAAATTAAAACAGAACAGAGAGGACAAGTGCAAAAATGAATTACTTCTTCTCCATCCAATCTTCATTCATAAATTTTTATATTTTTTATTTTTTTTTTCTATTTTCACTTTAATTGTATAGTAGTAGTAAGTATATTTATATAAAAAGTGTTTATTGTGTATGTTGTTTTTGATCTACTGAAAAGTGTTGTAATAATTAATTATTTATATGAAAAATGACAAAACTATTTAAAACTGTTTAGTATTTAAAAGATACATATACAATATTTAAAAAAAAAAACTATACCTATAAAAGATACAAATTGCAGAAATATAATTAAATAAAACAAAAACAAAACTCCTGCTATAAGGCAAAAACAATTACATTACGATTTGATCTTTAGAAATCTTTTTCGTCGCGCTTTTTCTTATAATTATGCATGTTTGCATACATAAATATAATAATGGTAATATTTTAATAATAATAATAAAAATAATGATGATAAAAACAAAATCAACAGGAACATTTGCTTTTGCCATCTAAAGCTGTTTGATCTCCCGAATTGTTGAGATTGAATTTTTCACTGTCGGCCAAATCTGCAGCACTTATCAGTTTATCGTTGAGTAAAATCTTTAAAATCAATACAATTTTAAGTTATTGATTGTTTTTCTTGTAATAAATAGTGTAATTATTTATGTTACCTTATTAACTAACGCTCTAGCTGCCTCATCTATGTTAATGTTTTCTTTGGCTGAGGTTTCAAACCATCCAGCAAAACCATGCTCCTTAACATATTCATCCATTTTTTCGGTATTCGTTACCACTCCTTGTTTATCTTGATCGCACTGGAAGAAAAGAACAAAAATGTATGAATCTGTATGTGTTATTATAGGAATAGAAATTAAATAGCTAGGAACATTTTTAGAACTTGTTCCAAAATCTCTAGCTGCAAAATAACTATAAACAAAACAATTTCTGATTCTTGTATAATATTGACAAAACTAATGATATGTTTATCACTTCTTCAACATGTGAAATGTTATTGAGATTCTTAAGTATTTTATTTCTATAGAGTTTTATAGGAACTAGTTGCATATACATATGTATGTAGGTTCTAGAACACAACATATAGGGTGTTTTTTTGAGAGGTATAGAACTTCGAATTGAAATAAAACACAAGAAAATCGTTTTAATGACCATCAATTTGGCTTTATTGGAAGGATAATTTTATGCCATTAATGTTTAAATATGATTTCAGGCATGTGGCCGCCGCGGCTGGCTCGAATAAAGCCAATTCTACAGGTCCAATTTTCAACCACTTTTTCGAGCATATGGGGCCGTATGTCGGCAATAACGCCACGAATGTTGGATTCCAATTCCCCTAACGTTTCTGGTTTGTTGGCGTAGACGAGCGACTTCACATCCCAAAGAAAATAATCCAATGGTGTCAAATCACACGATCTTGGTGGCCAATTGACAGATCCATTCCGCGAAATTATGCGCTCATCGAATGTTTCCTTCAATAAATCATGGCGTGCGCTGTGTGGCATGTAGCGCCGTCTTGTTGGAACCACAACTCATCCACATTCATGCCATCCAATTCGGGAACAAAATAGTCGGTTATCATGGCTCTATACCGGTCACGGTGGCGAATCGATTCATTCGGGTCCTCTTCAACACTTTGCTCTACAGCGGCAATTGTTTCTTCGGTGCGCACTGTTCTGTCTCTGCGGATGCGTATTATCACATAGAGTAAACGTAGTGCGAAAACGATCCATGGTTAACCGATTTAATTGCTCTGATGGACGATTATGTCGACCATAAAATGGACGGAGCTTGCGGTAAACTTCGCGAACTGAACCGTTATTTTCGAAATAAATTTGCACGATTTGCAAGCGTTGTTCTTTTGTCAACCTGTTCATGATGAAATGGCAAACCAAACTGAACATAAATGACATTAGAGTTGCCAGATTTGACCACAAAATGCTAGTTTTATCTCTTTTCGAAAAACAAACCTGTAAAAAAAACACCCGTTCCGAAAGTTTTTTTTGTACTTTTATTTATTTATTGTATCTTCATTAAAAAAACGAACTAACAATAAGTTTTTCAAATCTTATATCTAAAAAATTTCTATTATTAGTCCAGCTAGTGCCGGACGAAAATTGTTTGACCAATGTTTATTTTATTTATTAAGTTGCCATTCTTAATATATATATATAATATAGCCACTATATTTTGCGGACTAATGGGTTTGGGTGTACTTCAAGCTTTTTTAAGTGTTTTTCTGCATTTTTTTGTGTCTCAGTTTTTACCAAAGCACGTTTAGGTTTTTATGGATATTCGAAATTTTATACACCAGGCGGTATTTGTGATCATTCGAAGCAATTTGTTTTGGCGTCTTTATATTCTGTCTAAATTTGAAGCTGAGGCTGTTCCCCATAGCTATGTTTCATAACACCATATAGGTTTTATGATTGAGTTGTAAAGTAAGAGTTTGCAATCTAAACTTAGCTTAGAGTTTCTGCCAATGAGCAAATTAATAAATTTGGTTTAGTTTCAATTTCATTTGAGTCAATTTTGCCTATGTGCATTAGGGTGTCCCCGTTTGTATGGAGGAAAAATAAGGTATCTATGTTCCCGACTAATATGAGAATTTGATCCATTTTAATTTTTATTAATTTTTTTTCAAACCTAAATTCTTCCCTATCTGACAATCTCTGTTACCTCAATTCGTTAATGTAATATTGTAAATATAATATTGTAATTAAATTGTATAATTTTCATCGGATCAGTTTTAAAATCGAATTTAAGAAGCGCTAAATATATTTAAGTATATTGTTTAATATATTAAGTATTTTTCAGCAGGAACTTTCTTTTTCAAAAGAGACATGAATAATTTGGCATTTTACTTATTGACATTTCGATAGTTCCACTTCTTTCGAAAATCACCAAAGTTTCGTTGGTTTTCTGGAAAAATTTTTTTACAGAAATATAATTTTCTTTTGTCTCGCCAACAATTATTTGGTTTTCTGAAAATCCAAGAGCAATTGCGCTATGTAATCTGGAAACATGTTTGGCGCATTTTTTTTTTTTTAGAAAAAATCGGCATGAAGTGCGGTTACGGTGAATGGACCACGCTATTGACAGATGTAATAACTAAATTTTATGATATTATTTATGATATGCATATCACTGCAAGGTCTCATTAGAGCTCTGAAGGTATTCAGGGCAATTCCTATGATTTATATTTCTGGCTCTTAAATGTGCTGGAGTTGAACGAGTTTGAATAGATAATTGCCGCCTATTACCTGAAATCATTCATTGAGGATTTTTTTGTAAACGAGATGACTTTATTAGGATGACGCTGCAGTTACGTCTTCCGTCAACATAAGATTGGTTGCGGTGACTTGGCACTACAACACAATACGTTGGTCTCTGACCAACAGCATCCTAACCTTCTAATGTATTCGATCCACATCATTTTGACATAACCGGAGTACATGATTCTGAAAAGTCCACAATACTCGTTATTGAGAAATGTCGTTCACACTCTCCACAATCGTCCATGACCCAGAAGGGACCAGCATGTGATTTTAGGACTTTATTACAGGTTTTCAGAATCTGAATTAAGTGAAATTCGACGAGGATTCCTTTGACATTGATGTCGAGTTCCATTCAAGTATATAGGTATTAGCTTCTCGACCACATACAAGAGAAGGCGATGGTGATTATATTTGACGTTAGGTTAAATAACACTTTTGAATCGCTGGAAAACAAACTTAATGTGGAGCGTGTTTCAAATCAATGAAATACATACATATGTTTTTCTAAAATTACTAAACTTGTATTCGACACGCATTTTTGAATATGAATGATCCTTATTTAGCCAAGCACAAATTAATGAAAACAATGAGATTTAAATAACATTTTAGAAGAGGATTAAGGGGATATGGCTTCTCAAGATGCCAAAATAGAGCATCTCGAGTGTATGCAAAATTGTAAACGATGACACAAGTTTCTGTTCCCCAACAATTTACTAAAATTTTTACTAAAATCGTCGTTCCGAAGTTATCTTCACGTATATCACAAAATCAAAAAAAATTAGATAACACCACTTCCTGGGATAATTTTTTAATATCTATCGATCTGTCCCGTCTCCAGCTTCGTATCTCTTACGATTCCTGACATATTATGGTGTCATTTTGTTGTATATCCAGTTTTCCTAAAAATTTAACGCGTTATGTTACCATTTGTGTGGATTTAAGGAATAAAAAAAAATTGTTATCTTCACGTATGTGCAAAAAAAATATTTGATAGAAATTATCACAATATTAACATGTATATACATATCGTTTTTGTCCCTTATTTCAATAATATTTTCGGATAAAGTCAATGGGGGTTTATTTAAATTAATATAGATGGAAAGTAAAAGATAAAAAGATTTAAAATTCGTTTTCTTAAATGAATTTTATTGTAAGGTAAACTAAAACTTATTTCTTATAAACATATTTAAGATGGAAACAATTTATAACATAATACTAGTAATAACACAAAAATATCAAATATACCTGTATACCACTCGGGCATAAATTCAGTTTTGGAAATTTATCTGAAAAGAATCTCACATGATTTTCTGGAAGGAAAACATAGAGGCTTTCAATATCTTTCTTTTTATCTGGATTAATGTGTATCTTTGTACATGTATTAAGTTCTATTGCAAAAATGGTTTCTGAAGTTGCAATAACGCCCTTTCTCGCTTGTTTTCTTAGGCTTGATGATTGAAAGTTGCGTTCACTTGCAGACGTTTTATATTGCAGAGAAAATAAATTGTATTTATTATATGTATTTAATTGCTTTAATGTTACTGAATGGAACATTCTGAAAATTTAATTTATTTGCTAAAGACGAATAAACTTTAAAATCGGTCGGAATCATTTCTAGAATTTTTAGTGCAAACTTTTTGGATGGATAGTTTTTTAATTTTGTTATCAAATCTAAGGGACTGTAGATTTCTTTTAATTTTAGGAACCGCTCTATTGCACTATGGACAGCATTAATCTCCTGAATTTGAGAATGACCTGGTTCTGAAAATTTTTGAACGATTGTTTTTAGATTATTTTTTTTATGCAAAACCTATGAAGTTGAAAAAACAAAATACGAGGAATAGTTCACTCTTTTTAATCTCTTAGAGAATAGAAATAATAATGTAAAGGAAGAGCGGATTAAAGATAATTATTTGACCTTTAACTAACGAAGTAGTGATATGTTTAACACTGGATTTTTATCGTTACCACTCTTTAAATTATTAGTGCTGGCTAATTCTAACAACCTGCATGAATCGTGGATAAGAGTGAACATAATTTCGGAAAAATAAATAGTACGGTTCTTACGGCTTATTTTCACGTATGCGCCATAAACAAAATATTTCTTCAACAACCTTGGATATTTTTCACCTAATCGATGCAGAATAGCAAGCACTACGCCTGACAAAAATATTGGACAACTTTTTTCGCGCCACTTTTTTTCTATAAGAGTTTGAAACTTAAAACTCAATTTCCCAAAAAAAATATTTTTAGGAGATACGTGAAGATAACTTCGGAACGACGATATGTATTTAATAAAAACAAAACGAATAAAAACTCACCTTGTTGGCCAGCAATATACAGGGAATTGGACTACCATCTGGCAATTGTACTTTTGAATCTAAATCCTCCTTCCACTTACTAACACAATCGAATGTACCACTACGTGTCACATCGAAAACAATAAAGGCACCAACGGCTTCCTTGTAATACACTCTTGTCATATTACCAAAACGCTCCTGACCGGCGATATCCCATAGCTGTAAACGTACGATTGTATTTGGATCCCAGTGTAAAACTTTTAAGGCAAAATCAACACCAATTGTGGCACGATAGTTTTGACTGAAGAACTGATGAACATAACGTTTGATGAATGATGTTTTGCCAGTGCCCAATTCACCGATGACTAGAATTTTATAAAGATGCTCACGCTTCTCAGTGCTTGATGATGTCATTACAGTCTAAAAGAAAATCCAAACAAAAATACAACATAAAAAGAAATCATCTTCCAAAGCCATTTGATAAACTTATTATTGACATTAAAGCTTAGTAGGCAGTTTATGCCATACGAGTACATGGTTGTAAACTTAAGCACTTAAATATTGTAAAAAAATATGTACATATGTATATATATATGACAAAAGTCTTTGTATATATTTTAATTACTAAATCTTAAAACCTTATTTCTTGGATTTTCTTATACCCTCTAGGGTTTCCTATATTGAAACAGTTTAATGACTTGTATTTGAACATGAACAAAAATTGAAAAACATGCTGGAAATAAATAATAATTTACATTAAACATCGATATGTACATATGTAAGTATGTTAATATGTCTATGTTCATGTGTTGAAATACAAGCAGCAACAGTAACTAACATTCAAATCAGGAAAAGAAATCAACAATTGCAGTTATATGGTTTCCAGACTCAAATTTCTCATGTCTCTTTCACTCAAAATCCAAAAAACAGCAACAAAATCAATGAGGAAATTGTCTGGGCAGGCAAAAGCACTGAGTGCTAACTACTATTTGACGAAACAAATGCAGATTTGCAATAATGCTACAATGATTCTTACATTCAGACATGTACATACATTTAACAATAATAATTTAAATTATGAACATTATTTTAATTAACGCAACTCGTCGATACGGCAGCTAAAATTCCTATGATATTAACGAGTTTTCAGGAGAGCAAAAAAAAGTAAACTATTTTATGAAAGCCACGCACACTGTGACCGTATAGTGTATACATATAATGGTCATAAATCAAGGAGGTTGCGGAGCTTCATGAAATTTTGCACACATTTATTTTAAATTTTTTCAGAATTTTAATTTTTTTTTTACAAAAATACACCCACTTTTACGCCCACCTCCCATACAACTTAAATAGAAAATGTGACATAACTTCCATGATTTTAAATATATCAACTCAATTTTCATAAAACGTTAATATTATAATTGTGGAATGAGCTCCTGAAAATATGAACTTAATCCGCCCATTTTTACGCCCACCTCCCATACAAATGATATTAAAAAAATGCCATATCTTCTGTAAATTTGTAACATTCTAGTTTATTTTTCGCGAAAATGCATATAACATCTATTAAATGCTGTTTTGAAAATATGAAGAAAATCCGCCCACTGTAACACCCACCCCTAGGGTTGCCACATGGCCTGGAATGAGCTTGATTGTCGAGATTTTTTAGGTCCTGTCAAGTGTCAAGATAAAATATAATTTGTCCAGTTAATTTTTAAAATTAAAAAAATTCAATATTAAAAAAATGTATCATCATTTGTTAAACACCAAACCCAAAAACTAATTCTTATTTTTTGCACAACATCAATAATTCATTGCAATCGATAATCAAAAAGTATCAACACTTGTAATTCTATTGATAATGACATGTTATATACAGATTATTGCTGTCTTCGAGAAGTGTTCGATCAATTGCCAAAAGATATTCCGATTGACAAAATATGGTCTTACTTTTTCAAAAAATGTGATAAAAATAACTTAATAAATATATTTATACTGATCTTATTTCTTTTTCTATTCCAATTAGTAATGCTTTTTGTGAAAGAACATTTAGTACATTAAACAATTTTATATTCGAAAGAAAGGAATAGAATGGGATTTGACCTTATAAAGGCTGAACTGTTAATAAGACAAAACTTTGATGAAAAAGAACTAGTAATACTAGTAATACGTTTTCGTTTTTTTTTAAGTTTTTGTATAATTTGTTATGTTTTTATTGTTTTGTTTTTTAATAAAATTTAACAGTTTTTCTGCTCATTTATACGTATGCGTTATTTTAATTGTCAAGATATTTTTTCTAAATCAAGCTCATTTTAGGTGAGTGTCAAGCTGGCTGGCTTTTTGGATGTGGCAAGCCTACCCACCCCCATACAACTCTAATACAAAAATTTTGTCAGTTTCACTCTATTTCTTTTATTAACAACTTTTTCACATCTTCGTGATAATCTAATTTTTTAAATTTCGATTTCGTTCTAAATTTAAGTTTTTTCTATATATCACACATGCAATGAAATTTTCGTATTTCTCGCTCCCGAATTGGCACCGGTTACGTGTACCAGTAGCAAAGAAAGAAAGAATGCGCAGTTGCTTTTGCAAGCGTAAAATAACGCATATTTTTTACTGTAATTTTTTGGTTTTTCATTGTTTTTTCGGCGGCGGGCAAATTGGGGTAGGTTTTTTTTTAAGTGTGTTAGCTGAGACTCTCAGCTTTAATTTGGTATAGGACTCCATGTGTCGCACTGCTTCGCACACAACTAAAAGTCTAACGGAAAATTATAAATGTTTATTTTTTTGGCTCAAAATATATTGTCAAAGGAAATTTTTTAAATTTTTTTTTAATTTACATATAAGTATGTACTTAATGTCTATTTTAAGTGAAAAAAAATACTTATAAGGTACATTCGGTGTATAGTTTATAAGTAACAAGCTTTTGAATATGACATAGAAAACTATCACATTTGAGACTTGTTCAAATACTTCAACTTTGCGCTGCTCGGGACAGAAAACCAATGGAGATATTTGCATGAAATTTTCCACACATGACCTTTAGATAGTTCTTAACCATCTGTGCAAAAATCATCAAAATCGGAGAGCAGGTCCAAATTGATTTATTGCCGCAGTGGACACAGTGTGCCACGTAAAAATATATATACATTAGTTTCTGGAATTATTTTAAAAACACCCCTTTTGTCATCTCTTCAACAATGATTTTATATATGTATATTTGTATTTAAAACATGTATGCGGAAAAATTTGTTGTACCAATTTAGTTCTATGTATGTCATTATTCAAAAGCTGCAATGGAGTGGTATCGAAGAAATCGGATCGCCGTAATAGAAAAATATATGAATCCCTAAATTGCCCCCAACTGCAGCCAATTTAAAAATATTGTCAAAAGAAAGTTAAGGGCTCTTTCCTGTATGTAGGTCTTGACAATAAAAAAGTTAGTGATTTGGAATAAGTATGCAGCGCAGGTAGATAAAAATATTGTGCAATAGTTAATCCGTGATCCTTTAAAACAAAAGCATGTACATATTTTTGAAAGAGCAAATTCATTTAAAAGTTTACTTATATACATATTAATAAATGAATATCAATTTGTGGTTAAAAATTATTCAATCGCTTTTTATGTTACATTAATATGCGACCAGATTTTATGTGAACAATGCTTAGTTTGGTAAGTAAATAGACTATCGACAAGGCTTACGAGTAGTCGAATAAAAAAGAATCCAAATAAATGTTACATAAAAACTTTCTTATATTTTGCTATGTTACATTTTAGCAATAAATACAAATGAAAAGTGCGAATGTGTCCTTTCTATATTATTATTTATTTTATTGTCATCTTATTTTAACATTATTGTTTGAACGTCTACAAATTATTCAGCTGTATTAAAAAAATCTATATTCTGCAATTAAGGCTTTATTGGGAAAACATTTTGGTGAACTGAGGTGAGGTTTTGAATTTGTTGTTCCGTTTATTATTTCAAATTTTTCATAACAACTCCAAAAAACTTACAAATACGATTCTTAACATATTTTTTAACTACATATACATATGTATCTCGATTATTAAGTTATGTACATAAATGATATGGATATTACAAAAGGCATTTCAAAGACCTTATCAGCGACGTATATAAAAATTTGTTTCAATATTTATCTTAAAGTAAACTTAGGTGAATATGTAATATACGAGTACATATAAGATACGGCACAGCCGAATATATTATATGTACTTGCATCATTTGTGGTTATGTGAATCCAAAATTCTTAATTTGGATGTTACCAGTAGCAATGCTTGAAAGAGTGATGGACATTTTTTTTATTTTATTGTTGCATTACTATAATTACACTTGATGTTTGCTAATCGTTTTAATGTTACATATAGTTTTTTGAAACGTGTAACAAGTTTTAAGAGTATGCTGAATGATATCTTTTTATTCAAAATTTGGAAGACCAGGGGCCAAATTACCGCATTCGTGATCGAATGAGCTATCGTATCGAAAAATGATTTCGATATCGAAATTATGATAAAATGTACTAAATTTCTTACTCGATATCGAATGCCATAATCTCAAATAAGAAAATTACGATCAATTTTACTCGATATCGAATGCGGTAATTTGGCCCCAGTACATTCATTTAAGAGAGAAATTGTACATTAATATTTTGTTAGTGTTTCATAACTATAATTACATTTTATAATAAACAAAAAATATACTAAAAAAAACAACCATTTAACTGTTATTTATTCTTATTATGCAATTTTCAACAAATTTCGTTCCTTAGTGATTTTGAAAAAGGTCAAATTTCAAATATATACATATAAAAAGTGACTTAAGTTTTCGAGCAATTGCCACAAAAAAAAACTGTTTACATGGTGAAGTATCAAATTTTTCAAAAATACTGATTATTATGGTAAAAATAAAAGTGGTGGCCCGAAAAAAACTTTCCGAATGAGACAATCGCAGTATTATAAACTATGCAACAACACAATGAAGTGTCTTGGTCATATTATTAATAAATGTGAGATAAATATGTATGTATGTCCAAATCAATCATAAGTAGACTGCTAAAAAATGCCAGATAAAACTGCTAAACTTGAATTCGCTAAAAGAAACTTACAAGCTAACTGGAAACAGGGGCCAAATTACCGCATTCGTGATCGAATGAGCTATCGTATCGAAATTATGATAAAATGTACTAAATTTCTTGATCGACATCGAATGCCATAATCTCAAATAAGAAAATTACGATCAATTTTACTCGATATCGAATGCGGTAATTTGGCCCCAGTTAAGCCAATAGATTATCTTTGTTAATAATTGCATTATTTCTAGTATCATGATATTTATTGAACGTGTAGCAGTGCCCTATGACACCAAAGCATTTTTTCTTGTCGGTTTTAAAACCAATTCTGACAATATTGGTTTCTATGACACCCCTGATTATGTTTGATTTGGCGTTTTCAAGCACCAAAATAAATTCTTCTGATTACACAGATGAAAAGAAAATAGTAATCAAAAACAATTTATTTTTAGCAATACAACAATAATACAAGTATGTCGTCAACATATACATATGTCTTCGAAAGTTTTCCAGATTAGAACCCCATGTACGATCGAATTTTTGTTTTTGTTCCATAAAAAGGAGGCCCAACACATTATTAACGTCCAATTTTTTTTTGTGAATATTCATATTGATGAATATAAGAAAGTATCTGAAGAAAAGAAACCACTATGATGACGATGAGCGGTGTCTCTGTAATACCAAATTACAAATACCCCGGACAGCAGGGAACCGTCCACAAACCCTCAATCAACAAATAATGATGATGACCATTTCAACTCTAGTACAATTTTTAGATGTTCTTTTCGGGTTTGGTAACTTGTTTACAATACTGAGTAAAGAAATAGCGAGATGCACACTCGGTTAAGATTGTCAATTTAAAGAAAATTCTGTACTACACAAACTTTTCTATAGAAAATACTCGTACAGATATAAACAAGTAAAGCTAGATTTACACGATTGAAATTTTCTTCAAAATTGCTCTTCAAAATGCTTTAAACTCGTGCAAACAGCAAAAATTCTTCAAATTTTATTTATTTAATAGCTATTAATAACTATAGTTATTTTGACTGTGCCGAATCTTATATACCCACCTCCAAATCGCCTATTATAGGGCGAACTTCAAAAAATATTGTACCATAATTTCTATTTATGTATTTTCGGTTTATTTATATTGAGTTTTTCATCTCAGTAATTATATTTATAAGAATTTTATGCATTTTCCAGTTATAATCAAGAATTACAACTCTGTTTATATTTTTGCAGCGTGTAACAATAATAACAATAAATAATAATAAATTACATAATAAAAAGCCTTAGGAAACTGATTTTGACTCTTTAAAACGTCAAAATTGTCATCTCTGTATACTGTGTGGTTATTCCCGAATGGGAGCTATGGCCAATTATGGGCCAACTTTAACAGAAGTCAATAGTATAATTTTTACGTATTTATAACTGTCCTGTGTAAAGTTTCGGTTCGATATGGATATTTATGTAGGTTAATGAGTTTTCGGGAGTATGTAGTATTCATAAGGGAACTATGACCTATTACGTGCCAATCATTATGAAATTCTGTACGCTGATTTGAGATGTATATATCAAGGTAATAATGATTTTTATAAGAGATTTATGCGCATTTAAGTGATTTTCGAAAGTGGTCTTTATATGGGGACTACGGTCAAATATGGACCAATTATCTTAAAATTCGCTTTGAATATTTCTATATATGTATTTTGTGTCGAATTTAAATTTTCTGCTGATGCATAAAGCGCATTTAAGTGATTTCCAGAAGTGGACTTTATATGGGGGCTATGGTCAAATATAGGCCGATCATCATGATATAAAGATTTAAATGTGCATTTGGATTATTTTTGCTGAATTTCTACTTAATAGTGATTTTTATAAAATATTTATGCCCATTTAAGTGATCTTTATATGGAACGATACAAAGAAAACATCATTGTACCATAAAGCCATAATCCGGGAAGACATATGTATGGGGGCTATGAGAAATCGTGGACAGATTAATACCATTTTCAACAGGACTTTTCATGATATTATCTTCATTATATTTAAAGAAAATAACTGAAAAATAGCGAGGTAGTCTGAAACGTTGATCTATAACTCGGATCCTGCTGATTATGCTCATTTTCAATACCAAACATTTCGGTACATCAAAAACTGTTTGCTAAAAACTTCATTGTTCTATGTTTTTTTTTCGCAGCTCTATCGTGATTTCAACAGACAAACAGACGGACGAACATGGCTAGATTGTCTTAGAATCTTGTAAGGACCCAGAATATATAGACATTTTGGTTTAAGTTATTGGACGTGAAAGCGTTTTACACAGACTGTAGCTCAATAGACATAGAATTTAATTAGGATCAATAATATTTTTATATTGTTGGGTCTTAGATGACAATTTATGAATTTTACACACGTAATGAAAAACTTATTCCCCACTTATGGTGGTTGAAAATACTGGTTTACACAAACCTTTCTATACAAAGTACTGTAATGCACAACATCCATATATGTAAAAATAAATCCGTATATGTACGTCGCCGAACTAATCATAAACGCGTCGTGCGATTTCAACCAAACTTATACACTACATAGGCAGTGGCCCATATATGGTTTATATGAAGTTTGGTTGAAATCCGATAACGCATGTGTGTGCGGTGCGTATGTGAAGTGAGTGTGTTTCTGCCGCAGGCATTTTTTGTACCGCATACAGCGTTCATTAGTATTGAATACATTTTGATCGTTTGTGTATTGGAGAGCATTGCACGGAATGATGCAAATAGCAATTTGTTATCATTTCTCTTTGCTCTTTGGACGTCATTGGTGATTCATCTTATCATAATCGATTTTTGAAAATATTAATTTCTTAAAAGTTGAATAATAGGGAACAAAACCAACTTTATTAAAAACAAGTGTGTTTCTTTTCTTATTTTGTTTTGCCGTGCGAAGCAGGCAACGGGCCCGCTAGTTTTTAATAAAAATACTATTATACACAAACTGCCGTATATATAAAAAATTAAAGTAGACTTCAAATGTACTTTAAGAAAATTTTGTATGAAATTTTTGTCTAAAAGCACACTTAAGCGTTCTAGAAATAATACAAAATATTTACGAGTAAAAACTGATCTGACGAGTGTACGAGTATACAAAATTTTGTACGAGTATTGTTAATAGACTAATTTTTCTTAAAATCCTACCTAAAAACAATTATAACTGCTAGAAAGGACATAAGATTTTAAATCTTTTTTGAAAGTACCAAATAAATTGTAATGTATGTGTCATTCCTGTACTGTACACTAACATAATACGGAAGGGTGGTGATCTATTTACAATCACGTTTTGAGCCGGTGAAATTATGTCCGTCTCTTCGATTGGCTACTGAATGTTCATGTAAATCATGTACATCTTATAATTTTTAAACGGGTGGTGATTATTACATTATTTTTCTCCCTATCAGTACTCATTTTGATGAAACATTACAGAGAGTATGACCGAAAAATTACAAATTTTTCATAAATTGCATTCCTGGATTTGAGATATATTATTCTCAAAAATTTTTAAAATCTTTAGTATATCCGTATAGTACATGTATTATTATATTATGTAAATAAGGATACATTCTATCTGGACACAAAATAATCAGGATTATTCCATTAAAATAAAATGTGTCTTTAAGGATTATATGTACATATATGTGAACACACGACACTGGTCAGAATGACAATTTCATTTGCACTTTCTGGTATAGATATTCTTACCGGTTCCATTTCTTGATCCATGGTTAAATCACCAAAAGCTGGCATCTGTTTTAAGTCTTCAACGGGATATTCGCTTTCGTCCGTATCCAAGGATAAATCACTAACACCCGATTGATAACGGTAATGGGAACGTTTCAATTCCAAACTATTTAATTCGTCGTATAAAGTCGATTGCGATATGTAATGTATACGGCGACGATTTGCCTCAGTTATGGATGAATCTTTATCGTCGATGTAAATTTCCAAATTGGGCTCTTGATTGGTAAACTCAAATAATGACTGTTGGATGGGAGCACTAACTGGACTGCCTACGGCAAATTGTATGGATACCGGTTCCTTTATTGCTTCAAGGGAATCGTAATGTGTGTCACCCGAATATTCACTAGGCTTGACACTTTCCGCTAATGAGATATGATCGTCTGTTTGTGGAAAGGTTTTCAATAAAACTGAATTCGAATTGTCAGTGGTAGGTGGTTGTATGGAAATGTCGTCTGTTGTTGCTGGTGTTGTTGTTATTGAAGGCGGCGATGGCGGTGGTGGTGGTGGTGGTGATGGTGATGCCAATGAAGCGTTAGTTGAAGAAGATTGAATTTCAGATGATGTTTGTGGTAAACTTTTAAAAGTAGTCAGACTGTCGGCTGTTGTTGGTTGTAGCTGTGTTTGGGTTGATGAATTCGTTGGCAGTGATGTATGATCTATGGCTAGAGTTTCATGTGTGGTTGTTGTTATTGGTGCTGCTGTTTTTGTTGTTGAGGTAGGTCTTGGTAGTCTATGACCTCTTTGTGGATTTATCATTAAATCTGTTTCCTTTTTAGGTGCTAATGCAGCTGCTGTCGAATGGCCGGCTGTGCTCGTATTGCTGACGCTGGATCCTTTTGAGGTCTTTGAAGATGTTGTTTTCTGTTTGGATTTTGCACCCGTTACTAGTTTAATAGCTGCTCTAGTTGTGGTGGCTGTTTTGCGTATTGCACCACTGCTTGTACTCGACTGACTGGTTGGTATGGATGTACTCGTGCTTGTAGTTGTTGGCGTTGTTAAGCGCGATGGTTTAGTGGGTGCTCTCTCTTTTGGTGGCGTATCTTTAGAACTTTGAGTGATTGTTATCTCTTCTTGTTGCTGTTGCTGCTGCTGCTGTTGTTTACTTTTAGATTGTGCTATTGTTGTTGAGGATTTCTGCGACGTTTGAGTTGTAACTTTTTGTTTGAGTTTTTTAATTTTATCTAGTTGTTCGTTAGATGGTTTCGACTCGGTATCTGTGATCTTAGGTTTACTGTCTTCTAAGGTGTAGGTTTTAATGGTTGGTGATGGTGATGGTGATGAAGGAGTTGATGGGTTTTTGTTAAGTTGCTCTTGTGAAGCCACGGTTTCAATTTTCTTTGATTTTATCGTTATTTGAACTTTACTTCTAGAGTTCTGTGGTGTAAGACGCTCCGTAGTAACAACTACTGCATTTTCGTTATCGAGAAAAATCGGTTCTAAAAGATTCGAAGTCTCTTGTTGGTCAAAACTTATTTTTGAATCGTCTTGTTTGGGCACCACCTTTGACTTTTTTAAACCAAATATGGATTTTGCGGATTTTTTCTTTTTCTTTGATTTCTTATCCACATCCGCTATGATATTTGATTCGGGCAAATCTTCAGCTCCACTCGATATAATCTGTTCTGAAGATTCGGTAGCTGTGGAAGAGCCTTTAATACTTGGTTTCTCCTTTTTGCGTGTAGAACGTGAAAGTTTTTTTAGAGCAGTTGAAAAACGTGATCGTGTTTTAGCTTTAGCTTGTGTCTCCTCTGGGTCGGAGTGTATGTTACGCGAACTTTCAGCCTTAGGGCAGTTCTCTAAAAGTTTGTGCTGTTCACACGTTAGACTTTCCAATGACGTGGGTTGTGTTAGTTGCAAGTTTTCAAACTTGTTTAGAGTATCGTTATTTTCTCCAGGATCAATATTTTGCATATTATTTTAAGTTTTAAATACGCTCGTAAGGAATCAGGGGGATATTTTGCAGGATATAGAGGACAAAGGGTTTTGTAGAATGAAATTTCAGTTGATTTAACATAAATTATTGCCAGAGATTCTCTTGATTGCACTAAAGACACTTGTAAGGTTTCTATAATGTAATTATTTTTTCTTTTTGTAATAGAGACATCAATTCATAAAACACTTTTCAACATTCTTATGTGAAATTCCATTTAACTTTTTTTTGCTCTTAATCATACACTTCTCCCAATATCCTTGGCCATTTCGATTTAGGATTGACAAGATTCTAGATTAGATCCTTTATTGCAGTCGAGGCTTTTTACCGTTTGTGGCTGCAAGCAGTATTTAACTGTAAATATTTGTCCGTTATTTAATCGTATTGAAATCACCACCGTTTTCAACGCCAATTTAAACATAACTATTCTCTTCTAGATATTTGTAGGCTTTTTATAAATTTTTCTTGTTGTTTTTGTTTTTATTTTGCATTTAACAACAAAAATATCACAACAAGCGTCATCATCTGCTCTATGCAATTGAGGGCCAAACCAACCACGAACAACCGACGAACAAATAAAGTGTTTCAGTCAGTCAGTCAGTGCATTTGCAATTTGTTTTGAAAAAGAAGGTTTTGGATTACACTACTATTGCATTTTATGAATGTTTCGGTTGGTATAAGTATCTTTATAGCCAATTCTAACTAGTCTAGTATAAGTTAAAGGGACCAACAAACGAAATGAGTACAATTTGAGGTGGAAATTTGAGTTATACTCAAAATTGATTGCGGTCAATGTACAGTGCTCACAACAAGTGCTCCACACCAATTACATAACTACATATATGATAGTCACAACCACCTGCATTTATGTAATATGTTGTTAACCATACTCACTATGGATTTTTCATAAGAAGATTATTTTAACAGAAACAAGTATGAAATGTTGAACTTACAAGTTAAAGCTTAAAAGTTAAAATTAAATACTATAAAATATCAAAAAAGTTTCCTCATGTATTATAACGTAATGGTAATATAAACTGATGTATCATCAAAACTAGTATATACATATGTATATCTCAGAACACAAGGAAAATAAAATATAAACTAATTATATTTTTTGGATACCATTAATTTTATTGTACTCGATTTGTTTGATACCATTATTATCTGAATTACAATAATAAAACTGTTTCCCTATTATATATTAATCAAATCAATAGATCAATAATATTTACTTTTAATAGTACCAAAATCGGTGCTAAAAAAACTTTTTGCATTATTTAGAATTTATTTCTGGATTTCTTCATAAACATTTAAAAGTAAAGCAGTGTTCATATAAAATCGGGCCGTATAAATTTTTTAATTTGTGTAATTGATAATAATTAATTGATAATAATTAATACCTAAGAAAATCATTTTTTGTTTTGACCGATCTCATTAAATGCTACATTTTGTTATTGACAAGAACTACAGTAGATGGGGATAATTAGGTGCCTGTATATACTTTTCTATTACGTCGTCCCTATTTCTTCGATAACAATCAATATTTACAGAAAACCAAACCAAAATCTAGCCAAAAATATACTGAAGAGTTGTGAAGTTTTAGCAGACTTGCATTTATATAAATATTCGAATTCATAGCCAGTAAAAAATGTGCTCCAAAAGGAACAGGTTTTATGTATGAATTCATACCTCAAATCGCTTCAAACCTGCTGATGGGATGCATGATTTTTGTATGAGGTGTTACCGGTTCGGAGGACTACTTTCTGCTGACAA
Organism: Bellardia pandia; assembly: GCA_916048285.2. Lineage (NCBI taxonomy): Eukaryota > Metazoa > Arthropoda > Insecta > Diptera > Calliphoridae > Bellardia > Bellardia pandia. The sequence goes on from OU696533.1 coordinate 14,066,658, forward strand.
TAAGCGCTTCTTTTAACCTAATCAAACATGCAAATAAAGCACTTTCCTAAAGTGTTTTTTCTAATTCTATCTGAATGTTTTTGCTTAAGAAAAACTCATAGTAACTGAGAAGCGCGATATTCATTTTGTAATTGACTTTCGTTGTCATACGTAAATCTGTAGGCTATAATTTGATTTTTGTTTTTTTGCTTTAAAACCTTCTTCGTTGTCAGCACTAAAAAAACATCTTTTTTGTATATTTTATTCGGAAGCATTTACTGCTTCAAAAGAGCGCTTTTATTGAAGCGCTCGATTGATTATACGCTTTTTCTCTTAAGTGCTTCAAAAAACACGATTTTTTTTTACTGCGTAGTTGAAGAGAAGAAAAAGCGGGTGCTCTTCAGAACACACCTAAAACCATTGCCTTTTTACCAACTTTAAAAAAAAAAAATATTTTTTGGAATAATTGAAGAAATAGTTATCTAAAGTCCTTTGGACAATTTTTGCTAGGATCAATAGGTGAAAAGTTACACTCATTTAAAAAAAACCCTGTATGAGCAAAATGTCCAACTTTGACCCCCTCTAACTCCGGCACTTCTGGACATATAGAGCTGAAAATTTGTATCTGGCCTACTATCCAATAGTTCTAACCTTGGTGCAAATTTCATCCAAATCGGAAGACATTGATTTTTAAAATTGGGTCACTTGACATGAAATTCACCATATACTTCTTGCGACATAAGTATGTATATGGGTGTTGTATTTTTTTACGCGGTTATTGTTGGAGAGACCCGGATTTTGCTTTCTTGAACCTAAGTTCTTTTTCTTTGGAAGTTCCTAGTTTCTCTTAACAACATTTTTGTTTTTTTTTTTGTTTCAATCTGTGTTTAAGGTTTGCTTGTGTCGTTTTATAACATCATTTACAGTACTATTTTAAAACTGGTGAAGTATTTCACCAGATTTCAACCATGTTGAATTTTTAGCAATTTTAAATCTGGTGAAATACTTTTTTAGAAGTTTAATTACAATCCGACGTTTTGTATGTAACTAAACTGGATGAATATCTTCCAGATAACTTTAAATATTTACTCCCAGACCCTTCTTAAGAAACTTCGGTTTTTCAATTCCGGACTACACGGAATTGGTGAATGGTCCCCCTTAGTGCGAAATATCTGATCGTAGAGAAAAACGAATGGGACATTGTGAAACAAATTCCCACAAAATATATCAATATACATTTAATAATATTAAATATGCCAACATATTCTGCAGTTTTTGAAAGTGACGATATTTAAAATAGAAAATTTGTATATGAAATTGATTAATTTGTATATCAAAATTGTTAATTAATATATTTTTATTATAATAAATGGGGCTTGTTTTGAGGTATAGTCTCGCTTTAAAAAAAAATCAAAAATATGTAAAATTCACACTATTTTGTAATGCACTGTCTACAAAATAATTTTGAAATAATGACCTACTTAAAGTGATAAGTAAATCAACTGTCTTTTACACAACAATAATGAGTGTTGTTAAATAGTTTGTCTCACTAATTTTAAACACAAGACCAAAATGTTTTAGATAAGTGTTTAATCAGTAAAAAAACCCTGACATTCCAATCAAATGAATAAAAATCTTAAAATATTTACAAATAAATTATAAACAAAGAAACCTATTGAATTAATACAAATTTTCAACTATTTACTTAATGCAAAAGAAGATTTGTTTTTTATTAGAATTTTAATCACAAAAATTAGCAGTCTCTTCAATTCAATACCAATGAGATATTGATGCATTTTGATTAATGATTTACATATGAGAATATTTATAAGTATGTATCTGTATTATGTTGGCTGAATGTAATTTAAGTTATTAATCGATGGTTAACCAGATCCGTTACCTTTTATGCCTGACTAAAGTTAACAGCAATTCGCAATTCGATGCGAAGGCAAACATATTAAACAGGTAAATAAAGTTGATCTATGGAGACCTGTTTTGCTACATAATTTCAATTATATTTTGTAGATTTTAAAAGTTTGAAGAAATGTCTAACTAAACAATAACTGGCTCAGGTTTGTTGCGATTCATTGGTAATGAATCTTTGATTGATATGGATCTACTATATATTCGTGTTAGTGGTTTTATGGTGTGCGGAACACATGTCAACTTATAGTTCATGTGCCTGTCTGATCGCAAAATATTTTAGCCAGGAATACGTTGGCTATTAGCAAAGATTATGTATATATGCTATTAGTCAAAGACATATTGAAAAACTTAAAACGTGTTTATTTCAGGAGACACGATATCTAACGTGACAGTTCCTCTTGGAACCAGTGGTGCTCACGTATTTGTTATTCGGTTCACCAAAATAGAGATCAATAAATGAATATTGGCTTAAATAGTAAGCTTTGTATCCCTGTAAATCCTGGACACGTACGTTCAGTTTTCATGACAATTTCCAGTCAAGAATAATACATAGATTTCTTTCTTCCCTGATGGATATATTTAATAGCCGCACATTTGTGACTGAGTCTGAGTTATGAGTCCCAGTTATTGAGCATTTCCAAGGTATTGTCTATGATATTGATGATCATATCCAAGAATATATGTACCTGGAACTACCAGTACTAAAACATCACCATAAGCAACAGCTTATTTACAATTCAAAAAAATCGGGGTAACATCAATCAGTCACAGTAGAGCAAGGAAATATTTCACGTTTAAATTGATTTGACTTTTCGAGCTGATTGATAACTCTTGATATCATAATTTTCACTATCTTGTTCGAGAGTTGGGAACAGCCTACTTAGTCGTATGTCTTATATGTATATCAGTCGATGATTCTCTGCAGGGTTTTTAACAGTAGCAATGAAAGGAAGACTTTATCCTTCTCACACAATCAGAACATAATTCAGCCATAGGCGAAGTTTGTATATTCTATAGATCTAGGGAATTATATATACATAATTACAATTTCGTGGCCGCCTACTATATGGTCGTTGTTTTTTATATATGTGTATATAGAAAAGCTTATAATCATAATTACACTGTGCTAGAATTTGACACTTTTTTTTTGTGACAAACGGGGCACCTGGCGGGTTAACCTAATTCGGGTACGCTGAATCCAGTGGTGCTAACCGTTTTTTTAGGTTAGCTCGTTTTTTCGAAATATACCGTTATTTCGAAAATGGAGGAGGTTGCACAACATATATTCGCGTAACTCAAAAACGGTTCAGTTTATTGAATAAACTAAAAAAACCGAAATTCCGTAAGTAAGGTTAAACTTTTTTCCAATATGCGCAGTCGTTGTAGAAACATAATTTTTTTTTTTACCAAAAAAAATAGTTTTTTTTAGCAAAATTTCAAAAATTTTGTTTTTTAAAACGGCATAAAAAATTGGAAAGCGCAGCTGTGCTTCTAATTTTTTCTGCAGGTATAGCAAACGAAGTTCCAAACAAAACAAGACATAAATAATTAAAATCTGTCTACAACTTTTGATTTTATTCACAAAAGATGAAATATATAATAACCAGACGAAACTTCAAAAATTAAAACATTTATTTTTGTTGTTAATTAAAGTTTAAGTTTTTATTTACAAATTTATTCTTCTTCCTCCTGCAGATTCCAACAAATATCCCCTAATAGCGAATCAAGTTGTTTGCCACTATACCAGTGTTCGAGTCTGACTGTTACTTGGTGAAATCTCTCGCCATGTTCATCAGACTCGGCTGGTGATTGTTCATTAAATTTTTCTGCATGACAATGCAAAAAATGTATTTTCAATCACATTTTGACGTTTAAGTTTTTAAATGCTGTTGGCATATCTCCAATTAAAATTCGCCAATTTTCAGACCGATGATTTCCTAATACATTTTATATTACTGATTTCACAGAATTCCAGCCCAATAGCTCCATATCATTCAATGCAAGTTCAAATTGTTGGTCCTTCATTAGACGACGAATGTCCAGTCCATTAAGAATTCCTGTAAAATAAAAACATTATGACCTGAAATATAAACCTAATTTAATAAAGTAGCTAGAGTTCATACCTTCTTTTACTTTCATGCCGCTTAATCGTGGAAAAATTCGGCTCAATTCGGTAAAAGCAATTCCATCTGGGTTCAATGCTTTTATAAAATTTTTTACAATACCCAGTTTGATGTGGAGTGGAGGAAGCAAAATCTTTTCCATCGGCACAAGTGGTAATTCAATAATATTATTTCTATGTAATCTGCTTTCCTCACGTATAACCCAATCCCGTGTATTGTACTGGCGTCGTACCATTATATCCAGACGATTTTGCGTGATTTCGTTGTGGTTACATGGAATCGTGATGTATGACGGTTGATACATCGATGCAGCTGCTCCACAGGTTTCAACAGATTGAATTATTGAGGGAAATAAAATTGAAGTTTAAGCTTTCATTGCGGAATTTCGGTTTTTTTAGTTTATTCAATAAACTGAACCGTTTTTGAGTTACGCGAATATATGTTGTGCAACCTCCTCCATTTTCGAAATAACGGTATATTTCGAAAAAACGAGCTAACCTAAAAAAACGGTTAGCACCACTGGATTCAGCGTACCCGAATTAGGTTAACCCGCCAGGTGCCCCGTTTGTCACATTTTCCAACTAGCACAGTGTTATCATAGAGTGACTCACTGCGGAGTTATTTACTATCATTCACTATTGGCAGAAATCCTTATATGAAGTTTTCCCGATTTTAATTGGCATCTTATGTGCATTTGTTTATAAACGTAGTCTATTTAAATTTTTAAGCTGGGCCTAAAACTAAAAGATTACATATTTGGTGTTGTTCATAATTGCTTATTAAGCTAATCATGTTCCACATTGAAGTCGAAGTCCAATCTGTGTTTATTTTTGGTCATAACCATGATAAATTTACTGAATCAGATCAAGGTATCACATCTAATCCGTAAGAATTATTCTATTTAGTAATCACTGCATTTTATTATGAAAACTAATGCACTCATGTGTAAAAATATTTATCACACGCACTTGTTAGGTTTTAAATAAATATGTACATAAATAAATGTAAATCAGTATCAGTGAAGTGTAATGTTTACTTAAGCAAAAATGTTAATCCTAATTTTTTATTCTTTTATTTAATATAGTATATACCTACCCACTAGCATTATAATTTATAAGATTTTCATCTTGTTGTGCTAGGCTATCTAATAATAATAAATAAACTAAATAAAATAGTGTAAACAATGATAAAAAAAAATTTGTAATCACTGACTTCTAAACGATTTGAACTATTAACCACAAGGAATGTATCAAGGTAAGTTTAGACGATATGTTGAATCAGCATATATATGCTAGGGATGCCAAACGGGACTTGGGTTTCAAATCCCGGGATTCGGGATTTCATAAATGAATCCCGGGATCCCGAAATCGGGATTTTCGGGATTTTTATTTCATAGAGTGAATTACAATATTAATGAAAAAACTATTTATTTAATTCATATATTTAAATAAAAATATAACAAAAAAATTAGTTCATTGAATTAAAGTTAAAGAAACAGAAAAGTAACATATATTTAATATTATTTTGTTTAAAAACAAAAAATTGTCTCAAAGCTATAGGTTTTTCATTTATTAAAAGTTTATAAACCTTTAATAATTTTAAAAACAAAATTACATTACATAGTTTTTTACATTGTACATACATATACATACATATATGTATAAATTATTAGGTTGACAAAAATTATATGTCATTTGGCTTTTAATTTCTATATTTATAAATTTAAAAATAATAGCATATTAATAAAATATTAAGGCATCTAAAGTGTCATCAGATAATCTTGATCTAATTTTGTTACCAATGATATGATGCTGACGAAAAACATCGTAACTTAGTGCTTTTTCAATTTTTCACAATTTATAAATTAATTATGCAGCAACAATTTTGTTAAGTGTAGAAACATTATTTTCCGCAACTTTTATTAAATTTGGCATTTTTTATTTTATTATTAACTTTTTACTTCTATTTGACACTTTTCACAATTTTTTAATTTGTTTTATTTATTTATTAAGCACCTCACTCTTTTAAAACAAAATTAATAATGACAAAATATGAAAAGCATGTTTAAAATATATTTATTATATACTATGTTTAAAAACATATTGTGAAGGATAATAGTTTCTCAAACATGATTAAAAAGAACTTCAGTATTTTTTTTAAAAAAGCTTATTCTAAAGTACTATTATACTTTACTTATTTTTTGGTCTATTGGGGTATATACCATGTTTCTAGTTTGGTTACGTTTTAGTTCTAAAATAAAATAAAATAACAATTTTAATCAGAGACCGTAACAATTATGACATTTATAATAAAAATCACGATATAATTATTATATTTTGATTTTTAGTTTTTTGTCAGATTCTGATTTATATTTTTTTTGTCAGAAATAATTGTTATTTTTTGATTATTATTTTTTTCTCAGAAATATTTGTCATTTCTTCAATAAATAAAATGTTTAACGTAAAGAAAAATAAATATCAAAATATTTTAGTTCACCCTAAAATATGTATGCCTGTAAATAAAATCAATAATTTACTTTTTTATATCTGCAAAAATGGGAAAAAGAGAGAAAATTAACAATATTTCTGCCAAAAAAATAATAATCCAAAAATAAAGATTATTTCTGAGAAAAAAAAAATAAAAATCAAGAATTTAAAAATCATTATTTTATGAAAATATAGTTACAAACCATCAAAACGGTGTGCTTGACTTGGCTCTCCGATATTTCTTTGTGGTTGCTTTTTCTTTTGAAAATTCTAGAATAATTGTTATTTTTGGTCCCTGATTTTAATTTGTACTTTTGAACACCTCAAAAATTGTGTTACTTAAATTTATGTACGAAAATTGTCCCCCAACAACTCCCTCGCCATTTCTTTACATATATATTGGACAGTAAATAATGCCCAAGGTAACATTTTTTTGTGTTCAATTGTCGATTAAATTGAAAAAAGTGGCTTAGTGCTTTTTACGTTTTTTTTTACCTCAAAATAGTGCTTTTAAAGTGCTTTTTGCTCTTAAAAAGTTGGCAGCACTGGTTATTAGGTGTTTTGTTTTGAATTCTGCACATTTCAATTTCATTATCCCGGGATTTCGGGATCGGGATTTCGGGATTGACATCCCTAATATATGCTAACAGCTATATGATTAAAATTAGCAGCAAATTTCTATGTCATATGTTAGACGTTTACACGATATGTTGAAAGTAGCAAATTTTTAGATGTCAGCATATGTCAGCAAATGAAATTTCAACATAAGAGTTAGCATACGATTTTTGTGTTTATACGATATGTTGAATTTTATGTGGTGCTACATAAAAAAAAACATAAATGATGATGTGGGAGGAAATTGGTCTAGCAATTGCTTGTACAGTGCTGATCTTAGATGACGATGAAGTGGAATTAAAAGCAAAAAAATGCAGAGTTTGGCAAAGAAATGGGTAGAACGGCGAGAGAAAGAAGGTTTTTGTGTAAAAATATACAAGGAATTGGAAGAATAATCTTTATACAAAAATTTCTTACGTATGGAAATCCAACAGATTAATAATTTGCTTTTTTTGGTGTCACCAATAATTACTAAACAAGACACATTGATGCGCAAAAGCATTACTGCAAAGTATCGACTAAATATGCAAATAATGCACGAATACGTGAAAAACATTTATAATAATTTATTGTCTATTTCCAGAGACCTGTGTCGATTAATTTGAAAAAGGCCACCTGCCACTATATTGCATTTTGTGTGCTTGTGTGTGTATGTTTGTAGGTACATATGCAACAAGAAGTGTATGTACATAAAAAAAACTATCGGCGGTTGGTCTTAAGCATGCGACATACGAATTTGCCATATGCTAAAAAGCTTGCATACGCTTTTCAGCAAATAACATATCTGTCAACATACGCAGGAAATTTGTCAAACACTAATAATATGCTGTTTACACGATATGCTAAAATTACCAACATACGTTTGTTGGCAATTGTTAACAAAGTGTTAGCAAATGTTGTTAAAAAATACGTATGCTGAAAAAATTTGCGTTTACGCGATACGTAAGTACTTTTAACAAATTTTTCAGCATAAATATGCTGATTCAACATATCGTCTATACTTATGTAGCTTCATGTTAATCTTTATCATTAAAAGGTATTTCCGTAAAAATTGTTCACGAATATGTTTACTACATATTTACATTCAAAACAAGTAAGAAAGCCCGACCGTCCGTCCGTCCGTCTGGCTGGCTGGCTGGTCCATGTAAAGCTTGTGATTGTGCTTGTTCAATAAAATTTGGTACATGATATTTTCTCGGACCAAGAACGCATGTGATTTAAACTGGTGAAAATCGGTCCATTATTTCACCTGACCTCCATACAAATGTTCTGTCGAAATAGGGGTTTAACGATCATAAATGTTTGAATTATGCAAGTATCAAAACCAATTTCACCACAAATGAGTGGTAAATGAAGCCAAATCAGATCTACAAAATTTGTGTAGATTGGTCCATAATTGACCATAGCTCCCATATATGGTCCACTTTCGAAAATCGCTTTAAAGAGTATAACTTTCTTAAAAATATTGGCATTTAAATAAAATTCAACACAGATAAGTTTCATACATATAGAAATGACGACACCTTATTTTAAAATGGTCGGTCCATAATTAGTAGAAACTTCCATATAAGACCGTCTTTGTGATTCACTTTAACCTCCATAAATCTTTTTTTTAAGTATGTATTTATATCGATATAAACTATAATATACATAATCGGCCCAATCATGAATAAAAATTCCGCGGGAGTTTTTTCCCTTTTTATTTTTTTAACATTGAATTTGAATAGGAAAAATGGGAAAAGGGAGAAAACTCCCGCAGAAATTTTTTCATGATTGGGCTGAATATTTATATGCACAGAAGTCATGACACTAAATTTTTGGATAATCGGTCCCTAATATCTCCCATATACCGCCAATTTCTGAAAAAGTGTTTTATACATATACTGGGTGTAGGGTATTATATGGTCGGCCTTGACCGACTATACTTTCCTACTTGTTTTTTTAAGAACTGACTAAACAGAAACTCCTTCAAAAGGAAATAATTACTAATAATTTATTTATTTATTTGATACCCTGTACAACAAAACTAACCCCCTGGCCCACGATGTCGAACGATAACGTTCGCTTAGATAAGACTTAAGACACAAACTTTTTATCGTATCTATTTTTTACTCAATCAAGTTTGTTTATTCCACTATCAAGTTTGTGTCTTAAGTCTTATCTAAGCGAACGTTATCGTTCGACATCGTGGGCCAGGGGATAAAAGTTTTTTAATTACAGTACGCTAACAAATTTATAGAATAAAATGACAAAAAGACAAGATCACATAAAATAACTTAAAAAATAAAATTAAAATTAAAAATAATAATAATAACGTAGGTATAAAAACTATGCACTAAAGTAGTTATATATAGATTTGCTCAAAACTGTATCCTTGGAGGTAGCGAATTCCAAAGACGAATAGAATAGATAAAGTATTGATATTCCGAAACTAGTTTTTTATGTCGTATTTGAATAAGGTTATTATTCCTCCTTGAACGAGTGAAAACGAGCCGATTAAAAAGATAAGATGGTTCATTTGTAAAAATTATCTCATGTAGTGATGTTAGAGATTTAATTTTTAGAAAGTCAAAAAGGCTTACTCCCAATAATTTAGTTTGAAAGGGTGAGATGTGAGACGATTTTCTTAAGTTAAATACATATCTCAAGATTGAATTATATGCTGAAGTAAGTTTCCCTGTGCTTTTGTAATCACGTAATATTGAACAAGTTTTTCCAGTATCACTGATAATATGATCTGACCAGGTGACTGTAGAGTTAAAAATTATTCCAAGGTTTTTTGCCGTGTTGATAATCTCAAAAATCTGGTTATTGAGCAAAATATTCGGCACATCAATAATAATTTAAGTTTTGCAGCATTTATTCATATTAAAATGTTGTATTTAACCAAAGGTATACTTAACAATAATTGGTAAAAATATATACATATGTCTTTATAAATCACTAACAAATAATATTGTTATATTCTATATCATACCCACACAATAGCGATTTTACGCTTTGAACATTCGCCTGTGCACCCGATAAATATTTGTAAAATGATTTATCAGATTCATTTGATTTGGTTAATTTTTTATTTTCTATTGCTAGAAAATATCTGATCAACAAAGTAGAAATGGGGGTAAATTTCATTCCCGATGTGTTAAAGAGCTCTGGAATTATACAAATATCAACATAAATTATGACGAAATCTTACGGTCTTAAGTCTTTTAAAAATATATTAGATAAACATTCGTAGTAAGGTTACTTTATTACTATGTTTATTTGTTTAGAAGAAAATATAACAAATTAGTTTTAGATTTTACTTCTATCTCTATTTATTAAGGCACCAGTTTAACACTGTATTACATTACAATAATTACACCTGATGTTTGTTATTTGTTGTAAAGTTACAAACAGTTTTTTTTTAGTTTGTAAAATGTTTTAAGTGTATGTTTAATGACATCTTTTTATTCAAAATTTGGGAAACAACATGATTAGTTAATTTAAGAGAGAAATTATGCATTAATATTTTTTGTTACTATTTCATGACTACAATTACATTTTATGAAAACCAAAAAAGAATACTAGAAGAACAAAAGTATAACTTAATAACTTTATGATGATAGTATAATTTTTACATACTTATCTGTGTAAAATTTCGGTTCGATATGGATCTTTATGTAGGTTAATGAGTTTTCAGCAGTAGTCCTTATTAGGGAACTATGACCTATTACTATTATCATGAAATTCTGTACGAAGATGTGTATGCGAATTATTTGTGTTGAATTTCTACGTAATAATGATTTTTCTAAGAGATTTATTTATGCACATTTAAGTGATTTTTTTTAAGTGAACTTTATAAGGGGACTACGGTCAAATATAGAACGATCATCAAAAAATTGGGTATGAATATTTCTATATACGAGTATGTATGTATAGACTATTTGTGTCGAATTTAAACTTGCTGCTGATGCTTATAAGAGATCACTAGTTCGATTACTAGTCACCCAAAACTTCTGAATTTCTAAAAAAGATTTACACAAATCTTAAAGCACACAAGTCATAGTGTATTTTAATAATCTTACACTCTTATTAGAACTTTCTTATGTACGAGTATATTAATATAACTACATGCTCTCTAGTCGTACATATGTATATTCAAATCTGTTTAATGACCCATATTTATAAAGAATATACGATGTTTAAGAAAAAGGCACGTAATATTTTGTTTCATACTTATATAGTTGCATCATCCACTTTGTTTATGAACTGAATAAATAACGGGTTCGCCATCTAACGTTTTTTTAAACTAGTGTTTATTTCGTGAATAGTAACACTTACCTCATGTCTGATTTGACATATAATTAGTTTTATTCTTCCGCTGAACGAATATGGTTGTGTATACGCTTGAACAACGCTGGGAAATATTGCGACATTACTTTGAAAATCATGGTAATGTTGCAGAATGTGTGCGAAAATTGCGTACGGATTTTGGAAGAAGAGAAGCACCGTCAGCTCCGTATGTATGTTATCTTGTGAAAAAAGTGAAATAAACTAGCATCCTCATCGATAAACCAAAGCGTGAAAAGCCAAAAACAGTGCGTACACCCGAGAATATTGCTGCTGTGGCAGAAAGTGTGTGTGAAGCGCCATCAACATCAATTCACCGTCGTTCTCAACAATTGAACATTTCGGAGACATCATTGAGACGAATTTTGCATAAAGACTTTGGTATGACGCCATACAAAGTCCAATTGGTTCAGGAGTTGAAGCCAACTGACCATCCAATGCGTTTTCGTTTCGCTAAGTGGACCTGCGATCGACTTACAGAAGATGCCGGCACAGAAAACCCGCACGCATACATTGAAAAGCCGATGCACCCAAAACGAGTCACTGTTTGGTGCGGATTTTGGTCCAGAAGCATAATTGGGCCATTTTTCTTCGAAAATGAGCAAGGAGTGGCCGTTAAAGTCACCTCGGAGCTGCGATTTGACACCGTTGGACTATTATTTGTGGGGTACCGTCACAGATAAGTGTTACGCCAAAGCCAGAGACAATTGACGCTTTAAAGGGGACAATATTCGTGAAGCCATTGGTGAAATACATATCGTGTAGGCTACTCCATGGCCAGCCGAGGCAGCCATTTGAATGAAATTATTTTTAATTTTTAACCGGAAGCATTGCACTTTCAAATAAAAAAAGAAATTTGAGAAAATATTCAGTAGTTTTGTTTTATAGCATTTTCAAAAAAAAAAAAAAAGTTATTTGGCGGACCCTTTAGTATCATATAAATACTTACATTAGGGGACAAACTAATGAAAGTAGACATTTCATTTAAGTATCTACTATTTACCAAAGTTGAGTAATCTTCCATTTAGTTTTATACGCCTGTCTGTATAAGACACACTCACCTCCAAAATATACAACCGAAATTAATAAGATTCAACCAAAAATCTTAACATTATTCTAAGCAGTTTGGTATTCAAAATCAGCTAACTCGGTTTAGTAGAAAAAGTTGTTTCGCAGCACATTACAAAACATGTTTGTATATATTTCACATTTACAACAACAAGCAACGAATATGTGTACAATAATTTAAAGATAATCCTAAATAGTAGGTGGAGTTTTTTGAAGATATAGCCAAACATTCTATCTTGTTTTATTTAAGTCCAGCGACAAATTTTTTGCACCTCTCTAATGTTCTTGATAATTACGTCAATACTCCATCCTACCAATGCTGTACATTATGAAGCTCTCACAGAAAATAGTTCCTTTTAATTAGTATACAATCATGATGCCATTTTACTACCGGCAGCTGTAAGAACTCGTACCCTATTGATAACTTCACATCAATACTGACAAAAACCATGATGACACCTTGTGATTTTTTTATGTATTTGTTTAAACATATACATTAATTCGCCAATTATTGGCGCTGTGAAATATGACCCCATTATTTTACAATATTCTACGATTTTGTGATAATTTTTTTATTTCGCTTAAAATTCAAAATTACCTCAAAGAAAAATTGCATTACAACCCCAACAAAAATGAAAAAAGAATCAAAAATATCGTGTTTTTGTAATCAAATACTTTTCAATTATTACTACATACTCTCTACATTACATTACAAGTAGTCTAATAATGACTTAGTATTACATGATGTGTCAGTTCTTTAGATCAATGCGTTATTAAAGTTATTACTTGTAACTAGTGTTAGTGTTATCAAAATAATACATATTTTTTTAACGGCTGTCGACAAGCAACAAGTGAAATATTAGAATTATTTGTTAATAAATATTTTAGTGGTACTTAAACAAGAAATGTATAACACATTAATTTTTTCAGAAGCTCAAATTTTAAAGAAAACGAATATACACTGCGTTGCATAACTATAAATACATAAAACATTTCTCAATTTTGTAAGTTAAAGAAAAAGTATCTGCAGAAAACACTCAGAGTCTTTGGCGGAAATCGAACCCGCAACCCTCTGACTGATAGTCCGGAACAATATTGCCTAGTCTATCGGGGCACCCACTTTAATAATGTGTTAGCCCTCCTTTTTTGAATTCAAAGACTCAGATATAGTTGGGTTTGGTTTTCAGCATAAATTCGACGGCTTAATGTTCACAATATTTTTTGACGACTTATTTTCCAAAAATCATACTAATTTCTCATCTAGTAATTTTGTGTAATCAGAAGAATTTAATTCAATTCAAGCCCCCAAAACCATCAAAAAACCGCCTCCGAAATTTCTTTTTGGAAAATATCGTATTCCTTCCGTAGGTCTCTTCAGTAACACTTGAAAGCATCTGGAACATTAAGATTGAATTGTTTCTCATTGAAAAAAATTACTTAAACAAATATATTATAATCTTTATTGTGTTGTTGGTGTAGTTTATAATTCTGCGATTGTCCTGTTTAGAAAGTTTTTTTTACTATAATAAATTGAATTATTTTAAAAATTTGTTGCATTGCAATATGTTTATTTTTTTGGCAATTCCAAGAAAACTTAAGTCACTTTTTATATAAACTGAAATTTGACCTTTTTCGAAATCACTTATTTTCTACGCGGCATTTTATAACAAATTATTGAAAATTGCATAATTAGAATAATTATAAATTCTACTTTTATATTTCTAGTATTCTGTTTTTTGTTTATCATAATATGTATTTATAGTAACACTAGCAAAATATTAATGCACAATTTGTATTGTAATTACTATAGTTGTGCAACACAGTATCTCGTTAAAGAAATTTTTGAAAGTGGTACTATGAATAATTATGTGCTAATCTTAATAAAATTACGTGGCATGACTTTTGTTTATATGAAACTTAGTTGTGTCGAATTTTAGTTGGATACTAACATTTTTAAGAGACTTGTGACTTATGCACCTTAAATTGATTTTCGGAAGTGGGTCTTAAGAAATGGGTGTACCAAATTTTATCGAATATCTTTAGAATTGCGACCTGTACTTTGCCGGTTTTTTTTTGATGATAATTATTAGTAAAATAATTGAACTTAGCTTTGACATTTGTACCCCAATATTTAACCTTCGTGGTATTCATAGAAGAAATCTTAATTATAGCCTTTTCACACTTGTATACATTTAGAAGAAACGCATGGAAGATGTTGAAAATGTGAAACATGCATTCACACTTGCAACATCTAACATCTAACATCAGTTAAGTAGACAAAATAAACAAAAACCGCGCCGCTTTTAAATAGTGAAATTAATTTTGGGAAGGATTTAATAATAAGATTGATTATTCGTTTGAAAGACCAAACCCAGATATTATTGCATTGTATAGGGTTATTAATAGAATGTATACTGTAGGAAGATGATGATGATTTCTAAAATTCAAATTTGTTAATTTTTTTTTTTTTTTACTATATGGGAAAATTTCAACATCTTCGTAAATTGATGGTAGATATTAGATGTTGACAAGTGTGAAAAGGCTATTAGACTATTTCAAATATAATTTCATCTTACAACTTATTTAGTCATACTTTATATAGTTTAAAACTAACTCGCAAATATTACCGTTTCAAATTTCTCGGAGTTTTTCCATTCCCGGGAAATAATAAAAAATTAACAAATCATATCAGGAAACTTCCGAGAAATTTAAAAAAACATTAAGCCAAAAACTGGTAACGTTTATCGAAAAATTGTGTCTGCGTTTTAAAAGAAGTATATATACAAAATTTGTGTTTAACTACATATATATATAATGCTGTTTCAAAGTAGATTATACAATAATGATTTTCTGAGACCAAACAAAGGATATATTTTCCGGATACTTATAAAATGTTAAGTCGATTGAGCTTTGTCGGTCTATCTGTTAGCCTGTGTAAAACACTCTCACATCTAAAATACAAAACTAAACTTGAAAGTATTTCCAAAAAAACTTTTCTGGAAAGTTTGCTATTTGAAATCAGCAAAGTCGGTACAGTAGAACCAGATATTTTTCACAGTTTTTTTTTTGTATTTTGTTTAAATACATTGCTTATGGAATTTTGTGCACGTTATCTTTATGATAAAACAAGTAAGAAAGTATAGTCAGTCAAGCCCGACCATATAATACACTACACGCAGTATTTCAATAAAGCAGTCTTCAGATATGGGCGCTATATTGGAGATAATACATGTTATGAACCGATCATCCAAAAATTTAGTGCCATGACTTCTGTGAATATAAATATTAAGTGTGTTAAACGATATAAATAATTTTAAAAGACTTATGGAGGTTAAAGTGAATTACGAAGAGGGTCTCATATGGGAGTTTTGACTATTTATGAACTGACTATTATAAAATTAGGTGTCATCCTATTTGTACATAAGAAACTCATTTTTGTTAAATTTTATTCGGATAACAACATTTTTAAGAGATTTATGGTCTTTAAATTGATTTCGGGAAGTGAGCCTTATATGGGAGCTACGACTAATTATGCACCGATCATCATAAAATGCTACCATATTATATGTGTATAACAAAACATATTTGTGTTCCATATTATTTGGATACCAACATTTTTAAAAGAGTTTGCTCTTTTAAGTGATATTCGGAAGTGGACCTTATATAGGAGCTACGACTAATTATGGACCGATCTTCACGAAATTTGTAGATGTGATTTAGCTTCATTTATTACTCATTTGTGGTGAAATTTGTTTGCATACTTGCATAATTCAAAGATTTATGATCGGTAAACCCCAATTTCGGGAGGACATTTGTATGGGGGCCAGGTGAAATAATGGACCGATTTCCACCAGTTTCAATCCTATCCATCCTTGGGCCAAAAAAATATCACATACCAAATTTTATCGCAATATCTTCAAAATTGCGACCTGCACTCTGCGCAAAAGCTTTACATGGACAGCCAGCCAGACAGACGTCGATCGGTATACTTTAAGGTGGTTGTTGGACTAATATTTCTGGGCGTTACAAACATCAGCACAAATCCAATATACCCTCCCCACTATGGAGGTGTAGGGTATAAAGACAAATTGTTATGAAAATAGTAAAAAAGTAGTCCCGTTACAAATTTATTCCTAAAAAATCATTATCATGTGAAAACATGTAAGAAAGTATAGTTAAAGTCAAGCCCGATCATATAATATACTACACCGAGTAGAAAACAGTTTTTCAGAAATGGGCGCTATATGGAAGCTATGACCAATTATGGACCGATCATCATAAAATTTTGCAGCGGGACTATTATTTCTATATCAACACTTATAACTGAATTATGCATTATGATTTTAAAAAGAGAGGAATATAAGAGCTATGGCTAATTATGGACCGATCGTTATAAAATTTAGTTAAATGATTTTTGTATTTATGAAACTTATTTGTGTTGAATTTTATTTGTATACCAACATTTTTAAGAGATTTATGATAGTTAAAGTAATTGTCGGAAGTGGCCTTTATATGGGAACTTTGACTAATTATGGCCCGATCTGCACAAAATTTATAAGTGTGAGGTTTTAATAACTTATTTGTGTCGAAATTAGTTAGGATACGTGTATTAATCAAACATTTATAACCGATAAGGTCTTATTACGAAGGGAAATTTGTATGGGGGCTATGATAAATAATGGACCGATTTTAACCAATATCAATTCCAGTCGTTGGCATAAATTAGTTCAAGTACTTAAATTTAAAAAATGTTTAAAAAAATATTCCTGGGAGTTGCTTAGCAATTATGAATTGGAAAGAATATCCTGTTAAAACACTTAGACTACTCGTATGTATATAAATTCTATTAACATGAAAATTCAAAATTAGCTACGTAGTAGTTTAACTTCACATGATATTATATGTATATGTACGTTAAATTTTTTTCCCGATGGTTTGAATTTCGTTGAGTGTATAACTTACGTATTTTAACCTACTTTTAACAACGTAACTATAAATGTTTATGATTTTATGACACATACATACATAAATGCATTTTAGCACATACCGAGGAGTAAAAGTGGTGTGTAGTAGTTACAATACTTCGGATTTATGACAAATAAACTGAACATAAAACTTAATGGTTTCTTCTCTTTTGATATAAACTTTAAAAGTAAAAGGGAGAAAAAATAACGAAATGCATATAAAAACGTATGATGGGTTTGTACCTACATAAATATGTACATACGAGTATATATTAAAAATATGCAATTAAGAATCAAAAACTGAAAAAAGAAAGATTTTTAAAGAAATTTAAATAAATATTGAAACAAAACTGAACATGGTTGTGCAAGTATAATAAGAAATTTACATTTGCATTTGCGTTAAAGAATATATGCATATACATACATACATTTAAACAACAATATTAAATATTTATTTTATCTTACTTTGTTTCTAGTTTAAGCATCATTTCATTTTGTACAAAAAAAGCGGGTAGAATGTTTGTAATCTTATCTTTTTGTAGTTATTTAGATATCTATAGTCATATCAGTGTATGTAGCTGTTTTGAATATTTTATGTGTATGTTGGTGCCTTTTTAAATGTTTGTGCGTCTTCAAGGGATTTTTAATTTTAATGATTTTATTTATTTTTCTATATTTTAGCAGGACAAAAGTCAATTAAATTTACTTAAATTACAAAGAAAAAATTTCGAATCACAAAAGAAAGAGCAGTACAAAATAGTTTAAAGTGATTACCCCCTAGTTTACTAAGAGACACTACAGTGGCAATTGACTGCACGCTAAATTACCTGCGATATATAAATAAATATATTGACTTATCTCACAGTCAAAGTTAGCCGAGTAGTTCGACATTACGAGTAGTTACAATACTGTCTAAAAGAGATATGTATATAAACTTTTTTAGTAGTCAATGCAGAACAGCTGGATGTGAATTGGTTAGTACATACTCCTTTTTCTTTTTATACCCTACACCATAATTAGTCATAGCTCCCATATAAGGCCCACTTCCGAAAATCACTTTAAAGATCATAACTCTATCAAAAATGTTGGTATCGAAATAATATTGGACGCAAATATATTTCCTATATATGTATAAACGAATAATATGGTACAATTTTATGATGATCGGTCCATAATTAGTCATAGCTCCCATATAAGGCCCACCTCCGAAAATTACTTTAAAGATCATAAATTTCTTAAAAATGTTTGTATCTAAATAAAATTCAATACATATATTTTCATATATGTATATATGTCACCTAATTTTATAATGGTCGGTCAATAATTACTCGAAACTCTCATATAAGACCCTCTCCGTAATTCACTTTAACCTCCATAAATCTTTTAAAAGTTTATCATGACACTAAATTTTTGGATAATCAGTACATAATACATAGGTTATATCTCTCATATAGCGCCCATTTCTGAATTGTATGGTATTGTATGGTGGGGCTTGACCGACTAAACTTTCTTACTTGTTTACCTTTTTTTAGATTTTTAACAAATATTAATAAATAAGTATCAATTTGTGGTTTAAAAGTATTCCATCGCTTATATCTGAACCATACATTAGATTATAGTGGTAGAATAATAAACGTTTACATTTTTCATTAATATGTTTCTATAATAAAAACTCAGCTTCCATAAAAGGCCTACTTCTGAACAGTTCTGTAATAAATACTTGTGAAATTTAAACGGCAACAAAAACCTAAAACTTGTTCGAATTTTATAACTGCGGTTTAAGACATTTTGGCTAGACAACCGTAGCTACCATAACTTCAAATATGGCAGACTTAAAAACCAAGATATGTATTTAAATTGACAGAAGCTCTAAAAATTGTCTCATTCTACAAGATATTTGGATTAAAACAAATTTTGGAGCTTACAAAAGCTAAACTGGCGGAGTTACAACAAAAAGTTGTCGAATTAGCAAATGCTATGCCGGTGGACATAGCTACTCTAAAAGCGGATCTGTTTACTCTAAAATCAAATTTATATAATTTAAACGGGCAATTGACAACTGTACCAAGTGAAAAAAGAGATTCTATCAAGGCAATTAAGTAATGCTCAAACATTTATAAAGTTGTATAGATTATGTATTTAAGTCTAAAAATATACTTTTTAAATCGAAGAATATCTTTTTTAGCAATAAACACAAAAAATACATTTTCACTATAGTTAAAGTACTTTGAACGTACACGTATAGATTTTTTTTCTTTTAATTTTCGAAACACTAGCGATAATCATGAACATTTTCATAATGTGTAAATTTCCATACTGTTATATTTTCATTTTTAAAAAGTAATAATTAAATAATTAATAATTAAATTAATTGTGAAAATTAGACTTTCTTACTTGTTATACAATTTATAGATTTAGCAGTGGTCGGCACAAAGATAATAACACGTTATGCACCATCACCAAAAAGATGTGGGTATATTGTATATTACGTTTGTCATTCCGTTTGTAATACATCGAAATATTTATCGTAGAACTAAAAAATATATATGTTTATTGTGAGCGCTTATAAGATTCTAAGACGATCTAGCCATGTCCGTCTGTTGAAAGTACGATATAGCTTCGATAAAAAGATATAGAATAATGAAATTTTTACCAGACATTATTTGATCCCCTAAAATGATTGATATTGAAAATCGGTCCAGTAGGATCTAAATTTTAGACCAAAGCTTCAGACAACCTTAAAATTTTGAAGATTTTTTTTATGATTTCATCAAATATATTGCAGATAATATCATGAAATTTAGCAAAATTTCTTTTTATTATAGAGGGTCAAGCCCCCATACAAATGTCTTCCCGGAATATGGCTTTATGGTACATATGTAAATGTCTATAGAAAAGCCGTATCCATACAAAATTCTGCAATAATAAGTTTCAAGCAATATGAAATCTGAAAACTTTATTTTTTTTTCATCGGTCCATATTTTGACACAGCCCCATATAAAGTCCACGTTCGAAAGTCTTAAATGTGCATAAATATTTTATACAAATCACTATCAAGTTGAAATTCAACAAGCATAATTAAAATATACATACATATATAAGTTCTCGCACCAAATTTTATGATGATCGGTCCATATTTGACCATAGCCACCATATTAAGTCCACTTCCGAAGATCACTTAAATGCGCATAAATGTCTTATTTGCATCGGCAGCAAATTTATATACGCCACATATAATCCATGAATATATGGAAATCTTCATACCCAATTTTATGACGATCGGTACAAATTTGACCGTAGCCCCCATATAAAGTCCACTTTCGAAAATCACTTAAATGCGCATAAATCTCTTATAAAAATCACTATCCAGTTGTAATTCAACACAAATAGCCCATACATATGTATATACAATGAATGGCCCATATTTGACCGTAGTCTCATATAAAGTTCACTTCGAAAAATCAAAATGGTGGGTATACAAGATTCGGCATAACCGAATATAAAATCTAACTTGGTGTTTTGTTGTAATCTGGCCAGCTATTTATAGTGATTTTTATTTCTTTGTTTGTTGTTTACAGCTAAATAACCGATTTTGTTCGACCCCTGGTGGCAGTGAATGTCAACCACCGATTTGTAGTTGAAGGTATGTATATTGTCGTAACTGCTAACATATGTCTCTATCGTATTGTTTCTTGGCACGTGAAATATTTTTTTTTATAATCATCAATGTTTTCATGTTTTAAAGGTGTGGTAAAAATAAAAGAAAAGGGGGAAACATAATAAAATATTCTTGTTGCGATTGTTTTCATGAACAACAATTTCTCTTTTTCTGTAACTATAGGATAAGACATTTTTAATAACATGGATTTCAGAGAAATGACTTAATTCAATTTTGATATATATAAGCTAAGGCACAAGCCGTAATGTTTACATGTGTACGAAAGTGCACAACAAACATAACAAAAACAAATGTATTCAGGTTTTCGAGACGAAGTCTCGACATGAATACGAAAGAAAAAACTGAAGAAAAGGAAAAACAACAACTTAAATAGAAATTAATAAAATGATAATTACAGAAAACTTCGAACCACCAGTCACTGGTTAAAGGATTGATGTTGTCTGTTGACTAGCAGGCACCGTAGTGGTGCAGGGGTCAGAACGTAAAGAATTCTGATGAGAGAAAGTGGTGTTTCTCGAAACATATGTAAATTCAACCAACAACCCAGGTTCGAATCCTAGTCAAAAATTATCAAAAATAAAAATTTTTTCAAATTGTTAAACAATTCCTTCTTCAGTAAAAATAATTTAATGAAAATTAAATTCAATGAACTTAAGCCTAACTAATAGAAAAATATCAAAATTGAATTATTAACAGTTCAACAAAATACTACTAATTACCCTATAGAAATGACTTAATTTTAACAAAATATATAAAAATATTTCTTATTATTGTTTATTTGACCTTTTTTTATTAAGATTTAAATTTTTTATAAAAAATACCTAAAGCTTAACTGCCGTATTCATAAAAAATAAAGTAGGTTTAAAGTGTGCTTTTAGACAAAATTTTCATACAAAATTTTCTTAAAGTATATTTGAAGTCTACTTTAATTTTTTATGAATAAGTCTTCATGGCTCCTAAAGTTATAAGCAACAAAACTCTAGGAGCCATGAGCAAGAATGTAGGAGCATCCACTCATCTATTTTTAATTTAGTTTAGATCAAAGACAGCAAAATCTGAACCTCTAATCAAAAAAGAGCTACACAAATCTCCAATATTATCATTTAAAAATTTCTTTAATGCAATTATAATTTAATTGGAGGAAAATATAAAAATGTTTCCAGTGTTTCTAAAAAATCTTACAACAGTTGTCTTGTTGGATATTTTACAAACGGTAATCAAAGATCACTTGAGTTTGGTCTCTTTTAACGCTCATTCATCAATCACACTCCTTAGAGCAACCAATGACGAATTATTGGTTGCGCATTCATTAGCAATTTCATCACAAGTAGTTGTCTGACCTTATTATGTTGGAGTTGAGAGCTTTGACTAATACAATGCTGTACACATAGATATCAGTGGTCCAAGTTCGAGAACACTTTCTTATATAACGCCAACTATAACCTTTTATTATTTTCTAACTTTACATTTATTCGATAAACTTTATTTTATTTAGATCGTATATAGGCGCAACATTGGTTTGAAAGAATTTTTGTATTACAAATTAGATTTTAAAAATCTTCTAAATTATGGTAATCTGGGAAAATGTTAACAACACGTTAAAATTTATTTGTCAAACAATTCAAACTAAAAACTAAAGTATATAAGGTTAAACATATTATTATTTTCACTCGTAAAACATTTCCAAATTTTTTCGAAGCAAAAAATCTGCCTGAAAAACCATTACGAGTATAAACATTTAAACTTTTTCTTTACACACAATCATTCTTTAACGATCAAATAAAAAGAAGAAAATTAATATTTTTGAATTTCCAAGGGGATGTAATTTAGCATGAAAGTGGAACAACAAATCAATTAGATTAAAAATAATTTGTGTGGAGTGTGTAATGTAAACGACCTTGACCATTTGTTTGTTTATATTCTGTAACAAAACATGTTTACTGGCTTTTAATTTCAACGTAATTTTTTAGAGACATCAAGAAACACAAACACTTTTTTATTAATTATTTAATTCAACAATTTTTTTTGTCTTTTTTTTTAACGTAGACTATGTTTAAATACTTGTACGCTTTGTAATAGACAAATGTCCATTCATAAATAAATAAACGTTTTGAAATTGTACACGTTATTTTGTATTTCTCTTTTTGTTTATTTAAATGATTAAACTTTATTTCATAACTTAGTATTTTAAAGTATGTATATTGTTGTGTGTGCACTAAGTCCACCATTGTACATTTGTTCGTAAAAATTTCCGTATAAAAACAAATTATTTGTTTATTTCAAACACGTCTGCGGTTTGATATTTTTAGGTGTTTTTCTTTCCCTATTTGTTTAAACGCAATTGAATATTCATTGAATGCGGTAAAAGAGAGCAAAAGCTGAGTTTTTTGATAGTTGTGCAAAACAATACCAGACCAAAACTAAAACATTTAAAATAATACTATTAATTATTTAGAGAAATTGTTTACGAGTTCAGTTTTTATATACGAATATCAATGAATTTTGGAATTTTTGATTTTAAATTCAAGTCAAAAGAAATAATTGATCGTCAGATATTACAACGTTGTCCGAAAAATGTCTAACAACCGTGTAAACTTAAAATTTTTGCCTTCCAACGTTGTAAGAAAAAGCATTTTCAGTACATTGGAAGACAAATATATTGTCAGACATCTAACAATCGTGTAAACACACAATTTTGTCATTGTCATTGTTTTAAGACAATTGTCAAACACTTTTCATTGTCATATGTGCAAAGTTTATGCATCTGCCAATGGCAGCATTGTCATAGAAATTATTTCTAAATGCAACTCTGTATATACATAAATAATAAACAAACAAGTGTGCATTAATAAAATTTTTGAAAAAAGTGGAAGAAAATTAAAGAATTAAATTAACGTGTGCATTAATAAAATTTTTAAACACACACACAGAGCACACACAACGAATTTGACAATGCCACACAACAATCTGACAGCCGTGTAAACTGACAATTTCGGTTGACAGATAAGATAAATTCATTGTGTGACAATTGTGTGCAAATGAAATTGTTAGTTTTCTTACAGTCGTCTAAACTGACAATTTACCTTTTGCTAAATATTTTTGAATGTCAGTACATTGCCAGCACATTGCTAGATATGACAACGTTGTAATATCTGACGATCGTGGACACATAGCTATACAGTGATATCTGCACTTCAGCAAACCGTACCTAAGTATATATCTTCTGTGTTCTGCTCTGAAGGACCATATTATTTTTTGACTCCAAATATCACTTCTTTTCATCGGTAAAAAAATATTGTTCCAAAAAATTTGGGGCTCGTTCAGATATTTTGTTTGCAAAATTCAAACGGTTGGTTGGGTTGTTCTTCGTCATAAAGAGTTTCTTACATTGCACTCTACCATATTGGCCATTATGATGCAAAGATCTTTTAATCTTTGCTCATACTTCTTTTACTATAGCTCTTACTTCCGTTTTTGTAAGACGCTTTGGTCGTTTTGCACCAGGCGATTTATCTACAGTATTGTGTTTGATATACATGTCTATAATTTTGCTTATTGTACAGTGATGTCTTCCAACGATTTTAGCTATTTCACGCAGGATTTATCTGTAAGTCTATTAAGATTTGCCGAGTCTCAATTGAAGTTTGTCATCCCAATGTACATTTTTCACTACTTAACGTCAGAACTTATTCTGTTTTAATGATAAATTATGAAACTTATCAGTCAGAGGGTTACGGGTTCGATTCCCGCCAAAAAGCTTCGCAGTTGGTGTTTGTTTAAAAAAAATAAAAAAATAAAAAAAATTTATACTTTGCTAATCGCTTAAATTATAAGTTCATGTAGTAATCCGTTATATACGAGTACATAACTTACCCAATTTCTAGGTGCGCCATTATTACGATTTATATCAGTTCCACCATTGCCTACGCCTACAGTTGAATTTGATTTTGTAAATGTGCCTAATGGTCCATTATTTGACTGCTTACCGCCATTCATACTTATTGCTTCGGTTGCTGTATAATCAATGTTTTCCCTAAACTTCTTAGCAGATTTGGATGATATGAGATCTTCTGACTGCAATATAAGCTGCGTATAATATGGCTTATGGCTACGCAATGACACACCTTTGGAGGGTGTATTCAAGGGTGGTCCAAATATAGGTGAACGCTTCTCTTGCAATATACCCAAAGCTGTATAATTAGAGCTGTATTCTTTGGGTGGCGTTTGAGAAGAACCCGAGTCGATGACCTCTTCGCAGGAGGTATTTTCAAATGCCGTAGATGACGAAATGTTTAGAGTGGAAAACGTTGCAATTGAGTGAAATTTAAAATGTTCCTTTAGACAATTCGAGCGAAAAGACTCTTCTGAACTTGTATATGAGTTGCGAAAATCTAAAGTTTCATTATTTAAAGCGGTGGTATTGTGGTGGCTGTCGTTGCTGGTTTTCGTATTAACCAACAAAAATTTGCGTTTCAAGTACTGCATACATACATATATTGGGGTGAATCAGCAGAGAGCTTTGAAGTGCGACAGACACACAAACATACAAAATCAACTAAACGGTGGGTTGTTTTAGTATAACTAATTGATAGTGCTGGTGCTGGTGGTATTATCAGTTTCTTTATTACAGTTTTTGCTGTTTAATGTTCGCTTTTTTGTTGCTGATGAGTTTGGAATAACAACGTCACGTAAAATTGCATTCACCCTACACAATATGACAAAACAAAAATTAAATAGTTTAAATTATACATACTATTGTTGTGTTTCTTTTTATAAAATTGATCGTTTAATTATTACTGTTGTTATTGTTTTTTTTTTTAATTCAACACGTGGTAGAACAATGTAGTTTTTTATTTATGAAATGTTTATCTCTCTACAAAATTAAAAAATCAACTAAAGGGGAGAATCAAAAATTTTAAAGAATCATACCAGCGCTGCTAGAAGTAAGATTTTACCTTATTTTTTAAGATTTTTTAACCGAAGAAAGATTTTAAGATTTTTTCCTCAAAAAAAAAGATTTTTTGTTTTGTCTAGACGAAGGTTAGGTTCAATTAAAAAAAACTTCTTTGTTCCCATTTGAAAAATTTTAAACTAATCCATCTCAAAAAATTTACAATTTACTATAAGAAAATTAATTTTTGTTGTTATTTTTTTGGTTAGTGTTGAAAAGAATATGAATTGTTTTTTTATTTATAATAAAAAAACTACTTATTTCCAAAAATAAGATTTTTTCCTCAAAAATAAGACTTTTTTTTGGCGAAATTAAGATTTTTTGCTGAAAATTTCAGGCAGCCCTGAATCATACGGTTATTATTTTGAATAGCGCTTAATTGACAGCTAAAAAAGTTTAAGAGAGTAAGTAGATCGGTCATAGATCCATGTGTACCATGGTGCAACTATACAAGGTGAGTGCAAATCGACAACAAATACAACATAAAACAGAAACAACAGGCATTTTGTTTGTGTAAAATAATGTACTACTGTCAAAAATACTTGAAAAGGTATTGCTTTTGACAGAAGTAAATTGTAAACAAAGTCAGTCAGCTGGGCTACTGCACTCACCTTGTATAGTTGCACCATGATGTGTACTGTATAGCACACAAACAACACTCACTTAATAAAGGGTGTCCCAACTAGAACGCAATTTTTAAAATTTAAATAAAACACAGATATTAAAAAAAAAAATTGTGAAACTTTATTATATCGTAAAGTAGACAGAATAAGGTTATGTATATAACACGATATCGTGCAGATGGCCGCCGCGGCTTTGCTGGCACACACGCGATATTTTAATGAAAGTTTCAATGATCTTTTTGCATAAATGCTACGGTATTTCAATAATGCTGCGTCCAATTTGTAACGCGTAAACCATCGACTTCAAAAAACCCCAAAGAAAAAAATCTAAAGGTGTTAAATCGCACGATCTAGGCGGCCAATTCTGGTCTCCAAAATGCGAAATAACACGACCGGGAAATGACTGATGCATTTTCTCTGGCTGTATGACATGTGGCGACGTCTTGTTGAAACCACATGCCCTCCACATTCATTTCTTCAATTCAAAGCAAGAAAAAACTGGTTATCATTTCACGATACCGAACACCATTGCGTTCTAGTTGGGACACCCTTTATTATCAATTGTTCAAGGTCGCCATCATAACTAATGGAAAAAATAACTAAAATAACGCAAACAATGCATCACTGTTTGTTATCTTAATATTATTTTGGAGTGCAATAACAATATCAGACACTAAAACATAAAATTTAATTTATGAATTAAAGTGATATTTTTGTCATTTTTTATTTTAAGAATACGTGGTGTATTGTATTCTTAAAATTATTCATTATTCAACTAATGAATTATGGCCATTAGGCTGACTTTTGATCTTAATTCTACTTTGAAATGTTAATATGGCGGCGGAAACAGGTTGTGGAAAAAATATAATTATCGGAGATCCGTCTAAATGTTTCCCAAGTTCTTAAAACAGTAAAATTAGAAAATGCTCTAGTTGTTATTTGTTCTATAACATTCATCATGTGGGTATGTTATTATCTATGTGTGTATGTACGTACATAAATATATGTTTATTAACATATGGTATCAGATATATGCGATACTCATGGATTTTTCCATTTGAAAATTATTATATGTATGTATATGTAAACACATACATAATTAATCTCAGTCAAGCAAAAGCCCCTAGTAGAATCTTATCGAAAATACTTTTTCAGTAATGGATGTGGATGATTCAGTGAGAATTGGAAAATGCTACCAGATAAAAAACTAGTGCTACAGAAAGAAAGTTATCAAAGAATAGAGTAACAATATTATTTTGCTGTAATGCATCTGTAGAAAACAAAATTAAACCACTTCTTCTTGAAAAGGTAAAAAAGCAGAGCTCGTTTCCTAATAAAAGGTTTTCTGCAAATTATCTTCATTTAAAAAATTCATGTTTAGAATAATGTATGTATACTCGTAGAGCCTAATCTCTCCCAATGATGACTTATGATATTGTCACACCGTTTTAGACATAAAGAAAATATGCATTAGGGAGGGGCGATTTGAACATCTTAATGGGCGAATCGCGTTTCTGATTCTTGGGATTGTACTGAGCAAAAAAGTCCACTAGACCATACGTCTACGGTGAAAATCGATCTTGCCGATTTTGATTTTTTCTCAGAGTTTATTTTTTTGAAAAATTTGCAAATTTTCTTGGGCTTATAGGTATTTCGTAAACTATTTGAAATTTTGACTTATTTCCAAAAGTAAAGTTATAGCTATTGTCTCGGGCTAACATATTACTTAGAAAAAGCTTCGTTTTCATGGTCAAAAATGTAGAAAAATTACCACTTTTGTCACGTTTTTTTTTTTTTTTCTTTGATATTTTGGCCTATAACAGCCAAACCATTGAGATTTTCGATCCAATACTATGACAAAAATTGTAACCAAGACAATAGTTAAGAACTTTCTAGTACATCGCAAAAGCATTGGAACGTTCAAGGGTATGACAAGGTATGAGTCTAGAAGAAAGAAATTATTTGGGGGATTCACATGGTGTCATAAAGTCATATGTCTTAAAATAATAACATGAAAAAATACGACTGCTGTGAACAACCCCTCATAATTCAGTGTGCTATTTTGAATTTAAATCAGCTGATTTAAAACAAATATAAAAATTAATATTGTTTTCCACAATGCCAAAAATAAGTGAAAAAACTAAAATAATAGCCAGTTTGTGCGAAAAATACATTTTAGATGTTGTGATGGCAAACTCAAGTAAATAAACAAAAAATGCTCAGCGCAGGTCTCTTCTGATTAATTACGACAGCACAATAAACATAGCAAGCAAAGTTCTATTAATTTAAGACACTTTTTGTTTACAAATCAACAACAATATTTTTAAACCATTGTAAAATGTTAGAACATTATGACAATATAACATGATAGCACACCTTGTGAATACCCCAATTGTTTTAAACGATTTCACATCAAAAATTCCAATTCAGTGTATTTTTCATTCAAAGATTGAAAACTTCGCATGGACATCGCTCAGGAGCTGTTGAACATCGTCAACAACGATCCAGATTTCCTCAAAAAGGTCATAACTGGTGACGAATCATGGGTGTATGGCTATGACATTGAAACCAAAACCCAATCATCCCAATGGAAACGTCCAGAAAAGCCAAGACCGAAAGAAGCACGTCAAGTTCGGTCAAATGTGAAGGTCTTGCTCACTGTTTTCTTCGACTGCAATGGCGTGGTGCATCATGAATTCTTGACACAAGGAATACTACCTTGAAGTTATGCGCCGTTTGCGCGACGCAATTCGTCAGAAACGCACAGAATTGTGGAAAAACCAATCATGGATTTTTGCACCATGATAACGCACATCGATGCTTGTGCGTAAGTTTTTAGCCAAATACAAAACCGTTATCATGACTCAACCACCGTATGCACCGGACTTGGGCCGCGCTGACTATTTCCTCTTCCCAAAACTGAAGACACCGATGAAAGGAAAGCGTTTTGCTACGATTGAGGAGATAAAAGAAAAATCGAATCGCCAACAGCTCCTGGCGATACCAAAAAGCGCGTTTCAGAAGTGTTTTGAGGATTGGAAAAAACGCTGGCAGAATTGTATTATATCTGAGGGGATTACTTTGAAGGGGATAATATAGTTATTGATGAATAAATAAATACTTTTTGAAAAAATTTAAAACAACGGTTATTTTTTGATCAGACCTCGTACAATTGTCATTCAGTGTGTAACATTGAGGTAGTAATCTGAGACACAATAAAGCCTTTAAAATCCTTATGAAATTATATTCTGTCTGTCTGCTCGTCTGTTCTATCCTGTCTCCTGTTTCTTATCCTAAGCAGTTTTGTATTGAAAATCAGATAACCTTCACGTAATTCCTAAATTAAAAGAAAAAACACCGGTGAAAATCGGCCCATGATTTCTACTAGACAGTACCTATACAAATTTCTTTCCGGAATACCTACAGAATTGTACTCAAATAAATTCTAGAGCATTTTCTTCTTTATTTAGTTTCAAACGAGTTTCCGGAAAAAGTCTAAAGAATATCGTCGTGTATTTGGCCCCCATTTTAACACAACATAAACTATTTCTGAACCCACTGCATTTGTTGGTTTTGTAAAGCAGTTGTTTTGCTAGATGAATGATGTAGTTGTTTTAATAATTAATTCTCAGGCAGAAATTATCTCGTTAAACTTTTAACAGAACAATTTGTTTTTTTTTGCTGGTATGTAGTATCATTTACAATTCTTATCACATTCAAATAAATGAAATGTTAATGATATCGAAAATATGTATTCTTATGTCTTCACAGAAAAAAATATAAAACAAACATAAAAACTGCCAAATTGGTAAAATGAAACCATGAAGAAATAAATAACAAGTTCAAAGAACTTCAATAAATAAAAATTTTCATAGTACCTATAAAAAATCATTAAAAAAAAAACACTTGGACATAACAAAAAATATCACAACAACAGCAAAAACAAATTCAATAATAATAAATTGATAAATTAAGCTTAAATTAAAAAAAAAAGCATGATGAGAAAAAAACACGCAAAAATCTTAAAAAAAACAAAAACACACAAACAATAACAAACTCACACAGTGAAGGTATTAATTTGCCAACAACGGCCACCGTATTTTGCTCTCTTTTCGATAAAACTTTTTTATTTTCAACAATATTTTCAATTATTTTAATTATTTTTCTTTGCTTTCAATAGTTGACATTTAATAAAACCGTTATAATTTGTATTATCTTTCTGTGGCTTTTAATCTTTGTTTGTTAAAAATGCCACCTAATAAAGAAAGAAACTCCCAAAAATAAAAGTAAAACCAACAAACATTAACTTTTTCACTTGCACTTCAAACACTCACGGCGACATTGTTTGTTAAACAATTCAGAAAAAAAACAGAACATGTAAAACTGTAACTGAAAGAAATTAAAAACGAGTTGGCGGAAAAATGTACGGTGAATTCGTGAAATTTTACTTAATTTTCACTTCAACGTCCGGTCACAAGTGTCTCAATATAACAACTAAACTGTATAACGTAATATGACTCTAACTATGTTATTGTTTTTGTATTTATACCCTACACCACCATAGGGGTGAGGGTATAATGGATTTGTACTGATGTTTGTAACGCCCAGAAATATTGATCCCACACCCACCTTCAAGTATACCGATCGACTCAGAATCATTTTCTGAGTCGATTTAACGATGTCCGTCTGGCTGGCTGTCCATGTAAAGCTTGTGCGCAGAATACAGGTCGCAATTTTGAAGATATTTCGTTAAAATTTGGTACGTGATATTTTTTCGCCCAAGGATGTATGGGATTGAAACTGGTAGAAATCGGTCCATTATTTCACCTGGCCCTAATACAAATGTCCTCACGAAATTGGGGTTTATCGATCATAAATATTTGAATTATGCAAGTATCCAAACAAATATCATCACAAATGAGTGGTAAATAAAGCCAAATTATATCTACAAATTTTGTGCAGATCGGTCCATAATTACTCGTACTTCCGAAAATCACTTTAAAGAGCATAACACTCTCTAAAATGTTGGTATCCAAATAATATTTAATTTAAAACATATTTCATATGTATGTATACAAATAATACGGAATCATATTTTTTTTTTTAAATGTTGGTATTCAAATAAAATTTGACACAAATAAGTTTCTTATATACAGAAATAATGACACCTAATTTTATATTGGTCATTCCATAATTAGTTGAAGTTTAGTTAAGCTCCATAAATCTTTTAAAAGAATTTATATCGAGAAAAAGCTTAATACTACGTTTCCACGATACATGCTTCGCTCTCTATTCGGGATTCACACCCCAATCATGAGTGAAACAACTTGCTTCACCATACAAAATTTTAAGAGCGAATCAAGTAGATTCATATTGAATCAACTTGCGAAGAACGAAAAATTCCACTCTTCTCTAATTTTTATCGCAAGTTTATCTGCACTAGCTGTAAAAATTTAATATTATTGTAAACAAAGCAAATTATTTTCTTGTTGCTGGAAGTAAAGAAAGTAAATACGTTAGTCTGTGGTAAATACGTACGAATGTATGTTTTTTTTTCAAATAAGCTTACTAATTTCCACTCACTTTTGTTTGTCCATTAAAAAAAATTATTTTCCACAAATTGTAAATTCTGTTTTTTTATTCTGTTTGTTTATTAAAGACAACTGTCAAATCGAATCCAGTTTATTATTCATGTAAACAGCATGATTCATAAACATGATTCAGAAGGCGAAGCAGGTGATTCAAGTAGTCGTGAAAACATAGTATAACATACATAATATTTATGTTCATATACATCATGACACTAAATTTTTGGATGATTGGTCCACAATAGGTTATATCTCCCATATTACGCCCATTTCTGAAAAACTGTTTTATAGATATACTGGGTATAGGGTATTATATGGTCGGGCTTGACCGACTATACTTTCTTACTTGTTTTTATTTTAATGTGTTTTTTGTGTTTCCTTGTTTATTTTTGTCTCTGGTAAAAACAAACAGAAGCAAAGCAGAGTACATTTATAGTGAGAGTAAGCTCTTTCAATGCTCGTGCTTTTGCTTTCTATCTAGCGATACACTTACTCATTTACAGATTTTTGTTTGTAAGTTTAAGTTTGTCCCCTAATATGTACATATATTTGAAAATTGTACTATCTTTGTTGTTGTGTACTAAATACCAGCAGCAAAACTAACGTGTTTTTATAATCGACGTCATCATCGGCTTCCTTACGAAAAGTCACGTAACAGAGAACATAAATTTTTACAAGAAATAATATTATCCCTTTCACTTTTAATGTGCATGCTGCTTTGTTAAGTTTTTGTTTTATTTTTTTTACTGTAGTTTTTGTTATTGTTATTGTTAACTTAGTTGGTGGTTAGTCAGCCACTCTTTCATGCGAAAAGCGCATGTAAAAAACATAAGAGCATTATTTAATGTAAAACAGTAATAGAAAATGTAACATGGATTTTTGTTCTCTGTTGTAACCTGATGAGCTATTGATACTGATTTTTGTTTTTTCTTTGGCATTGGTGTTCGCCTAATCAGACGAAAGCACTAATGCAATGATACTAAAATATTCTTCGTCGATCAGAAATAGATAATGTCAAACAACTTCCAAAGAAAGTTTATCTTTTTTTAAAAAAGTTCTGCTGATTATATGATGAAAGAACTTGTTGAAAATTGTAAGACTTGATCCATGATTTCTCCTAGCCGCCACACAAATTTCTTCTTCTTTTACTCAAATGCTTTTAGAATAGCAGAACCAGCAAAAATATGTTTCAAGTAGATAAATATAAATCAAAAAACGATATCTGAGTTGATTTTTAGGTGATTTTTATTTATATGGGCTCGAAGTTAGAATTTAAAATTGTCTCTTTTGGGAACAGAGAGGGAAGGTGCCTCTCAGGCCCCGGTATATTTTGAAATATGATTATATATGAAAAATAAAATATTATTCAAGTTCTGATGACAAATATTATTCTTAAAGTTGATGGTGAACATTTTTATCTTTAAAATGTTAATCCTCAAGTCATAAAGCTTTCACTAATATAATATTTATAATGTTTATATCTGACCTTCAAGGGACTCTTAAACCTCAGCCTTGACTGTGTAAAATTTCAGTAAGTTATTTCAAATCATTAACGAATTATCGAATTATTTAACAAAAAAAAAGGTTTATAGCCAGTGTGCAATTAAAAAAAGGAAATAAAGTAAACAGTGTATTTTTACTTATTTTAACACTTTGTATAAAATGACAATTTTCATAAAAAGTGAACTTAAGCATACCATGGAGGAGAAAATCTCTCCTCCCGGCCATTGACCGGCAATACAGGGAAACTGTACTATGCGAAGCCGGTATTCTGTATAAAAAAGAGGAAAAAATTCTATCCTGCATACAAAATTTTGAAAAAATGTGTTTTTTTAATTTTTCAGATCTTATAATTCTATGATTATAGTACCTGCAGACACATATGATACCTTAAATTAAAGCCTAATGTCTTGACTATTTATAGTAATACTCTAAAATAACACTTATATAGAAATTTTTTTTAATTTTTTTAGATATTACAAAAAAGTTCGGGTCAAAAAATATTCTTTTCGGATTTAATCCATATCGGTCTATATTTTATAATCATGATATATATCGTTGGAAAGGTATTTTTAATGCCTTTTATTTATTATATTACAAGTTGTCAGCACCCAGTAGTTCCCTAGATATGGGCCTATATAGTTTCAACTTTACGGGCCCGCCCCCTCGAAAATAGGCGTGACCGCCATCATTTTTTTTTTGCTTGTATCTCCTCTAAAAGCCCTATTTGATGAAATTTTTTGTTTTTTTTTTTGAGCAGTCACTAAAACCGACTTGTTCCAAAATTAGTTACTTTGTTTTTTTTTTATGCAACCACATAAAAATAGAAGTTAAACAACTAACTTCCTTGAGTGCAAGAAACAAATGCAAATCTATAAGAGACCTTGAATACATGTTGGAACAAAAACCAAAATCTAAACAAATGAAAGTAAAAGTATGGGAAACAAGTTTTATTTCATATAAAAATCTGCAACAATTTGCAATATGTACACAATAGTTAGTATACAAGTATGTGCAGAAGTAGTATAAATAGTTTATAAACATTTGACTTTAAAGTTTAAACTTTTGCAAGAAAAACACAAATTTTAACTGGGTTTTTTTATTGTTAAAAATCGTAACACTCACTTCACTGTAATGATGCAAATAAAAACTAAACCAAAACACAGATATTATTTAAACTATTGTTTGTACCAAGTAATCTTGGACAGCATGCGATTAAATGTGAAGTCATGCTTCCAAAGCTGTAAATGTAATTGCACTCAAAGCAATATTTTTTTTCTTGTTGCCATTTGATTACAAAATGCAATTTCGTTTAAGCAAATTTAAAGGAAAACTGCAATTAAATGGGTCGGCCATAACAGATTGAATATTGTAAAACAAGGCTGGAGCTAATAACACTATGCTACAAAAATAAATTAAATATACTAGGCAAGTGCTTAAGACTGGATTGTTTGATCCTTAATAGCCCCAAAAAAAACTATTTTATTAATTTTTTAGAATATAAAACATTGTTTACATAAAATCTGTTTGCATAAATATTTTAATATTTCTGTGAAGGGTCATTTATTTTCACTTAGTTATTGAACATTATGGTTTAAACATGCGGGAAGTTATGCTTTACTTCTTTAATTTGAAAACAAGTAAGAAAGTATAGTCCACCACATAATACCCTACACGCAGTATATGTGCAAAAACAGTTTTTCAGCAATCGGCTCTATGTGGAAGCTAAGACCTATTATGGACCGATCATCAAAAATTGTTGTGCCATGACTTCTAAGTATATAAATATTGTTTATGTTCATTTTTTTATCTCAATATAAACATTTTTCAAAGATTAATGCATGTTAAAGTGATTTTCAGAAGTGGCAGCTTTGATTAATTATGGACCGACTGCTACAAAATTAGATAACATGATTTCTGTATATATGAAACTTATTTGTGTTGAATTGTACATTATACCAACATTTTTAAGAGAGTTATACTCGTTAAAGTGATTTTCGAGTGGCCTTATATGGGAGCTATGATCAATTAAAAACCGATCTGCACACAATTTGTGATTTGGTTTTATATATAACTTATTTATGGCGAAATTTGTATTATTATAAATCAAACATTTATGACCTATTTCCTCCCCACTATGGTGGTGTATGATAAAAACAATGCCGCTGAATCACACTGATTTCTCACCGAAGCTTAAGGTGAATGTTTTCCTTCGGTATCATCACTTTAGATATGGTTTAAGTGGTTCAGTAATGCTGATTTTGAAACGGAAGTCAAAGATCGTCTAGGCCAAGCAAAAAAGTTTAAAAAACAGAAATTAGAAGCATTAATCCATGAAAATGGTTGTCAAACTAAACAAGAGCTTGAAAAATCATTGTTGCTACCCAAGTAGCAAATTCAAAATGTTTTCGAGTTGCAGGGTTCATTCAAAAGCAGAGAAATAGGTACCATATAAATTGAAGTCGAGAGACCTTGAAAACATTTTTCCATGTCCAAAATACCGCTTAAACTCTATAAAAGGAAATCATTACTTGTGATGAAGACTGGATTCATTACGATAATTCGAAGCAAAAAAGATCACCGAATCGACACCATAACCAAACATCCACTCCGCTAAGGTAATGCTCTGTATTAAGTGGGACCAAAAGGTTGCTATCTATTATAATCTGGCCAGACCAACACAAGACACCTGTACCGATTGCAACTGATTTGTTTGAAGCGAACATTTGCCCAGATATCTATCATGACAACGATCGGCCACATGTTGCAATAACTATTCAGAAACTATTTAGTAAGAAGTGGTTGGGAAGTTTTGACTCATCTGCCTTATAGTCTAGATCTTCCCTGTCCGACTACTATTTGTTTCGATCGATGCAGAACGCTCTCTTTAGGATACACTTCACTTTACAGAACATGATACCAGAAATTGGCTTGATTCGTTCAAAAGATGTGTAGTTATAGTCGTAGCTAACGATGACAAATACTTGGAATAAATGTTTTAAAATAGAAACCAAAAATTTTTAATCCATTACTATGCCAATTTTGCTCGTCTTTAATACCAAACATTTCTGATCAACAAACAATATTTGGGAATTTCATCACCTTATGTTCGTCACTCTGTACACCCAATATTTATAGAATAAACAAAACAATATCAACATAACTAAACCAATTTTTCCCAAATTGTTTTAAAGATCGAGATTATAATTAATTTTGTGGTTCTACGACCAATATCCTAACATTATGCTTTCTTTGACAAGACATGTTTACAAAATGTATAAATAAAGCCCCAAAGTGCAATATTTTTACAATTTAATTATGGAATTTCCAAAAATATCGTATAAGAACTTGTTGGGACTTGTTTGGTTCCTTTTAGTTTTTTCCATTTTTTTTATTTATATTGAATATATCGTTTACGCATGCTTTTTGTGGGCGTAAATTATATTGGTTAGGTATATGTAGTATGTAGTAATTACGCGCTTTGGCACACATTCCTGAATCCATACATATCATTCAGATGTACGTACGAGTACATTTTGCCTTCTATCATCAACTAATGATGGTAGAGCCACAAAATAACAAAACAAAAATTAAAGATTATCGCGAAATTTTGTTTTTGCAAAATGCATTAAATTTGTTTTAGTTCAACAAAAGGTCAATGAAACAAAATAAAAATTCATTTAATTGTTTCTAAAAAGCTCAAAATCACAAATAAACTGTACTTCTTTATTAGTGTTGCTGCAAACGAAATCAATAAACAAAATAAAAATATAGAAATTGCAGAATATGCTCGTCTCCATTTGCAGTTAGTTTGTATGTGTTTCTTATCATTAGTACCAGCAATAATAAAAATGGCAATAATAATCAGTAAAAGTGAAGACTGCAAAAACAAAATACATATGTATGTATGTAGTATATGCATTTGTACATCTGTAGATATGTATAAATGTATAATTATAAAATTTTGAAATTATCACGATTTTTATGTTGTT
The DNA here is from genome assembly GCA_916048285.2 of Bellardia pandia. Classification (NCBI taxonomy): domain Eukaryota; kingdom Metazoa; phylum Arthropoda; class Insecta; order Diptera; family Calliphoridae; genus Bellardia; species Bellardia pandia. The sequence goes on from OU696533.1 coordinate 14,104,484, forward strand.
ATTGTCATAGAATTTTTACAAAAATATCACATTTACAGACATCTTTTTATTACATTTGTAACAGATTTTTTAATACGAATATTAGCGTTGCCAGAGAATGCCTTCTCTTTAACTTAAGGTATCACACTTGGTCACACTTGACAAATATTTACTCAAAACAGCGTAACACTTGTATTAGCACAAATTTGTGTTTTAAAAATAAATGTTTTGCAAGATCAATCAATCATCATCGAATAAAATAGAACTAAATATTTGTTGTGTCTTGTTCTAAATAAACGAAGTTTTTTTTAAATAAAGCTCCCTTTAGACGGTATGTATTTTGTAGTGTGCTTGTCAAATTTTCCACTGCAAAATGCATACACGTCGTGTAAAAGCAAAAAAAAATGCTTCTTTAAATGTCAGTCTACAATGTAGCAATCAGCAATCAGCTGTTTCAATTCAATTATTTATGACGCCAAGAACATAGTGCTTGTGATTCAGCAAATTTATATTAAACAAAAAAAAAAATTGTAGTCTTGTTGAAACCACATGCCCTCCACATTCATTTCTTCAATTCTAGGCAAGAAAAAACTGGTTATCATTTCACGATACCGAACACCATTGACTGTTTGCGCTTGACCTGCCTCATTTTCATAAAAAAAGGTCCAATGATTCCTCCAGCCCAAAAACCACACTACACAGTGACACGTTGAGGATGCATTTGCTTCTTGTGAATCACTCGAGGATTTTCCTCACCCCAAATGCGACAATTCTGCCTATTGACGAAGCCATCAAGATGTAAATGGGCCTCGTCACTGAAGATGATTTTATTGGCAAAATCAGCATTTTCATGTTGTCTCTCCAATACCCAATTAACGAACTCCCTTCGCTATCCATGGTCAGCCGGCTTTAGTTCCCGAGTCAATTGAACTTTGTATGAATGAAGATGCAAATCTTTCGTCAAAATTCGCTGCATAGTGGATTTGGAGACACCAATTTGCTGAGCTCGGTGTCATATTGAGGTGGATGGAGTTTGAGCGACATCATCACGTACAGCTGCGACATTTTCGGTCGATCGACCTGGTCGAAGGCGCGTTGTTGTCTTTACATCACTAACAGACCCAGTTTCGGCAAATTTATTCATTAATCTCTTTACAGTTGACTCTTTTGGAGTATTATTGTGACCCCAAATTTATCGCAATTTGCGAAATGTAGCCGCAAAACTTTCACCATTTTGGTAAAATAATTTCACAATGAGAATGCGTTGTTCATTCGTGTAGCGCTCCATTTTTATTAACCTCGTACCTTCTACTAGCAAACAATAACAATTGTTCGAAAGTTGGGACACGCTTTATTTACATATTGTACATTTTCTCTTTAACTCTTGCTTAATTTTTTTATTTTATAGAATCTATTATTACAATAATACTGCAAGTAACAATTATTTAATTTTTTAATCCATCTTTTCAAACTATATTTGCAAGAACACAAAGCTCCCGCGAAAATATTCGCAACGAAAACAGCTGTTGTCTTCTATTGTAGATTATGTCACATAAAACTAAAAACCGATGTGTGAAAACGAAAATTATAAACTGCTTGTAAATTGCCAATTTTGACAGACATGCACAATTACATATGTACGAGTATCGTACAACTCACAAATACACTGCAAAATACATACCGTGTAAAACCAGCATAAATAAACGAATTTAAATATATTTTAATTAGTAGTTACGTATTTTTCGGCAAATATTTGCCAAGTGTTATAAATTTTTGATAAATTATCTCTGGATGCGGTTAATTTTTGGTGATATACATGTGATATATGTACATATTGTGAGCGTCAACACCTACTATTGTTTAGAAATGTTTTATTATACCAATACATACATATCGTTGGTCTCATGTAGACAGTAGGGTGTCCCATTCCAAAAAAAAAATTGGGGATCATTCTTAATTTGAATACTCATAAGGCTAAGAATTTTTGAGATTTTTTTCCGATTTTTCGGAGGTGGTTTAGAGGTCGCGCAAATTGATTTTGTACCAAAAATCGACCTTTTTGGGCTTTTTTTGAATTTTGGTTGAAAATTGGTAAAAAATAGATATTTCTTCAGCTTTTGAGTCAATATTATTAAAGAAAATTTTCTGATCTTTAATTTTATGTGCATAAATAATAAGATTCGTCAGGGATTTTCCACATTTTGATACATTATATAACAGTTTTTCGTAAATTTTTAGCAAATATGAAAAAAAATGCTTTATAACTTTTAAAATTTGTATGAAGACTAAAAAAACTAATGATGCAGTTTAAAAGATTATGAAGTTTTAAATAAATTAGCGAAAAAAAAAAAATGAATTTTCTCTCACCGTTCTCGAGTTATACCCTTTTAAAGCTTTGTACACATTGTATGAAATGTATAATACTATAAGGTGTGTACTAGGTTTGCATTGCTTTAAACTTTAAATAATTGGATTTAGAAAATGTGAATAAATTACCAAAAAAAAAAAACAATATAAAAGCTTTTATGCTAGAGCCCTCTCGCAGTAATTAGCAGTCACTATATATATAAAATCTGAAGTTTTATTGCTCCGGTAAGTTGAAATTATCATAAAGTAGTCCAAGAAATATTGGGTAATATTTTTTTAAAATAGATATGCCTTTGTCGAATACAAGGAATGTGTGGTATGTGGGCAAAATTAAAAAAAGACCTGATATTTTTGGCATGCCGCTATCATATGATGGAACTAGTTGCTGGATCAGCGTTGAAGGCCCTTAATATTGAGGATCAAATTACATCCCCACAAATTAAAATTTTCGTCACTCTTCAGGGAAGGTGGGATTCCATTGATAACAAAAATTTTCGGATTGTATAAACCACGAAATTGTTGGAAAAATTATTCCGGAGTTCATACGAAAAGATCTAATTATTTTTGTAAAAGGGCAGCTGGAGAATATGCAACCAAGGGAAGATTATAAAGAAATGCTGCAACTGAGCCTTATTTTTTGGGTGATAGACCTGAGCCCTATCCAACCATAAAATCTCCTGGAGCCATTAACCGAGCTCGCTGGATGATGAAAATTATATACTCTCTAAAAATATGCATTTTTCGAAACCAGCTACAAGCTTTCATTCAAAATTCAAAAATTGATGCCTTGCTGGAGTTTACCTCATTTATTTTAAGAGTATATATTAAAAATTGGTACCTATGCCAATGTCCCCGATACGCTCCTCTCAATGACCTTAGACTTTTGAAACAATTGTATGATGCAAACCTACTTCACACCTTATAGTATTATACATTTCATACAATGTGTACAAAGCTTTAAAAGGGTATAACTCGAGAACGGTGAGAGAAAATTCATTTTTTTTTTCGCTAATTTATTTAAAACTTCATAATCTTTTAAACTGCATCATTAGTTTTTTAATCTTCATACAAATTTTAAAAGTTATAAAGCATTTTTTTTCATATTTGCTAAAAATTGACGAAAAACTGTTATATAATGTATCAAAATGTGGAAAATCCCTGAGGAAACTTATTATTTATGCACATAAAATTAAAGATCGGAAAATTTTCTTTAAGAATATTTACTCAGAAGCCGAAAAATACCGATTGTTTTAGCAATTTTCAATAATAATTCAATAAAAGTCAAAAACGCTAGATTTTTGGTACAAAATCAGTTTGCGCGACCTCTAAAGCACTTCTGAAAAATCTGATAAAATTCTCAAAAAAACTTTACCTAATGAGTATCCAAATTAGGAAAGATCTTCCGAGAAAATCCAAATTTTTATTTTTTTTGGGACAACCTAGTAGACAGGCCCTAACTCGCTATTTTTTCGAAATTTGTTTTTTTTGCGATTTCGATAAAATCAAAAAATATCCTTTAAAAAAGGACATTTAAGGATTAAAATATTCTACGAAAATGTTTGGCGGAAAATTTCAGTGGGGGTCGCCAAAGACACCATTGTTGTAAATAAAGCTCTTTACGATTAATTGGCAAAATTACACGCCAACACATACAAAGCAGGTGAAAACATCGTCAAGTTCGGCCGGGCCAAACACTGAGTTCTCGCGTCTAGTCAGCTGTGACTTACAAATCAGCTTACAAATCGTAAAGAGCTTTATTTACAACAATGGTGTCTTTGGCGACCCCCACTGAAATTTTCCGCCAAACATTTTCGTAGAATATTTTAATCCAAACATTTTCGTAGAATATTTTAATCCTTAAATGTCCTTTTTTAAAGGATATTTTTTTATTTTATCGAAAAAAGGGTCAAATTGACCCATAAAGAGACCAGTTAGAGGGTTAAGATCTTCCACAAAAATAATCCTCATACAATTCCACAATACAACTCTGACCATAAGAATTCTCTAATACCACTATTCTGAGTTTCGATTACGTCTCCGCATTCAGTTACGCTACGATCGAAAATTGTTATTCCAAACAAAAACTGAATCGAAAGAACAAGAAGAAGACAACAATGTTTACAAAACCAATTTGTTACTATGAAATGTGGAATAGAACAAAGAAATGAGCAAGTTGGTTACTATTTTAATAAACAAAAGTCACAACTAACAATAAAAATAGGAAAATAAAAAAATTTGTGCGATTAATAAGGAAATAATAAAAATAAAATATGTAATACAAAAGACTTGTGAATTAATAATAATAAAAAGATAATCATTGTTTAACCATGTTCTTTGTTGCTGCATATCATCTCTTGATTGGCCGTACAACAAAAATTTATATAAATCACTTTTTAAACATTTTATACTTACATTTTTATTTATTTATTAATTTATTTATAATATGAAGCCTTCTCGGCCATAGTAATAAAAAACTAGCTGAAACTTTAATTAAATTAAACACTTTTTAAGTTTAAAAAAGAGCAGTCGAAAAAATTCCGTTGCTAAAATATAAGCGTAGAAAAACGTAACTACGATCGTAATTCAGAATACCTACAATTGCAAGAAACGTAGCGGAATCGAAACTCTGAATACAAAATTTGCCAAACGGAGAAAATTCCGATTGGAATCGAAAGTCAGAATAGGGGTGTCAGACATTAACTTACAACATTTTATTCATATAGTATAATGCTCCCTTCGACCAAAAAATGAAAACTTTGACCCACTGTAAAAAAAAACTCAGACGTGCTGGACCATAAGTTTGTTCTACAAAAATGATCTACACAACATACCCTTTCAGAATTATAGGGTCGCTATTCTGTTCCAAAAATGGTGTTGGACAGTGTTATTAATAAAAGTAATAATCGCCCATGTTCTGAAAAACGCAAAACGTTTAAAATTGGCGTTTTCAAATTCAAATTGAACAGTAAAAGCCTTTTTTTAATAAATGAGCTAATAAAGATAAAATAAGCATTTAACCACTCAAAATTTAACTCACAATATGATATTCGGAACTAAAGTCTAATTGGTAAAAAACCTAATTTCAGTACATACATATTTGGTAATTTTTTTATATATTTTTGTTTTCTAGTTGATTTTTTTCCAATAAAATTTGTTAGGATTTCACTGGTACTCTAACCCTGGTTGTTCGTCTACAGTTCAGTAGACCAAACCATCAGGTTATACAAGAAGTTTTATTTATATGTTTAAAATGTTAATTTGATTTTCAAACAAAGAATTTGATTTCATTTATCGTACATTCGTATTTAAAATACATTTTTTCATCGTATAGATTTCATGAGTTATGAATTATTAAAAAACTGCAATTTAAAATTAGTAAAAATAAAGATTTTATCATTTTCGAAAAAATTAAAAAACGCACCGAAATTCACAAAACAAATTTTGCAGTGTTGAATGAAATGGTAATCAAACAGGTGTATTTTATTGTAGAAAGATTTTTTCTCACACTGAAACAAAAAGTTGTGTTGAATTTGCTTAAAAAGCGCACCGCGCACCAACTAAAGAATTTTTCGCACCAAAAATTTAAAAAAGCACCAAAAATGGTACAAAACGCACCAAGTTGACAACGCTGCTGATTGCAATTAAATTTTACATGTCCAGAGAGGAAGTGTGGTCGAGTTAATGTTTTGAATTTGTTTGTACCTCATAAGCCCAGCAGGATCGAAGCCATATACCCTCATATGAGGAACTCAGGTATGTGAAAAGTTAAAAATAGTCCATATTTTCGTTTGTGATCCGTGGAAAAGACAAGGAAGACAATATCATTGGACAGAAAATTTTGCCTTATTTTTTTTTAAATGTATAAAATTCATTCAACGATTTTGGAATGTATGTGAATATTAAATGCTTTCGCGACTATAGACAAATTTATTAAATTTTTTATTGCTTAACTACATACATATATTAAATATATCACAACTGTAAAATTAAGTTTCTTTCGGAAATGTTAAATTACACTGTACAACATTTTTCAGGTGATTGATTTGGGACTCAATTCTGATAATTGTTTATGAAAGTAGCTCCAAACCCACTAGTCCGATTTTGCTAAAACAAATCGCTTTTATTCACAATTAAGTAAAGGTATGAATTTCAAAAATTTGCTCGAGATATGTACACAATTCTTTTAAAAACCGGAGAAAAATTAACTTGTACATTTTGTGAGGTTCGGTTGCCATCCGTAATCGACCCATAATGCTTTCACTTGACTTTGACTTGATATAAAATTCTCTTTCCAAACTATGAATATTTTACTTCTTCGACGGAGTACTGTATCAAGCTATCTTCATCGATCTCTATAGGTTTACCAATTTCCATTAATTTGTGGAGGTACTCTCTATAAATAAGGATTCTATCTGTACCCTTTAAAAGTTATTTGGCATATATGTATAATAATTTTATTTTTGCCAAAAATGTAATCAGTCGGAATTTTGCTATAGCTGAAAAATCAAAATGAAGCACAAATTCCTGATGCATCAGACATTGTTGGGTTCAATGATTGCAAAAAAAAACCTAAAGCTTAAAAATTTATTTTAAATGATATTATGAAACGATACAAGTAAACACGGAAAGGAAAACTAATCGGAAAAAATATCGATCGATATGTATGCCCTATTGCCGTTCTCAACTCAACTAAGTTTGGTCGTCTGTCAGTCAACCCGACTTTAACTCAACCAAATTATTTTTTGGTATTGTGTAACACAACGATTTTTAGTTGTAATTGTTATGGCGTTGCCGACATGATATATCGATTTCATGTTGGCAACACCATGCATTTTATTTGTAAAGTGAAGAAAAAACGCAAAAAAATCAAGTTTTTATAAAATAAAAAGAATGGATTTAAGTGTGGATTTATTTTTTGAAGACGAAAATCATGACGCTAATACAAATGTTCTACGTATACGTAGAAAAATACGCGATGATTCCAATCCTCTTGAACTACCCAGTGCGAAGTAAGAAATTTCCAAAATAAGTAACAAATATGTTAGTATAATAAGTATTATTTTTCATAGAGGCAATTTTCTTTTGCTTAATTTTTTTATTTCATAATTTTAATAACTGTTTCCTTAATACTTTTTTAAAGTTTAGCTTGTGTCTCGCATTGTTTTCTCAGAAGTTCCAGACGCTCTTGTTCTGGTGATTTTTTTCTTTTCTTGGCTGGTGTGTTTATTATCTCAGGTTCATTTGTAACGATTTGTTCCATGTCGAGATTTTGAGGAGTTTCTAAAGCCTGACTTGTTGACGGACCAACGTTTTCAACGCCGAAAGTGTGTCCAGATGGTGCTACTTGGTAATTTAGTGATAACAGCTGGGACACGCAATCCTCAAGTACATTAAGCGGAATTTCTTGTGAAGGACCACCACCTGCTGCTTGTTGGTTTTATTTATTATTAGCAAGTTTTTTTAATAATTGCTTTGTAATGAATCCAAACCTATATGAAGTAAAAATTCTAATAAAATGTCTGTTTACAATAATTAAGATGGCATATACTTACACGTTGTCATTCGAAGGATGTTCTTGTAGGTGGGCCCAAGCTATTCAATTCTATTGTAAATCCTTCCCACGCTTCCTTACACTGAGTTTTAGTCATCTCAAATTTTTGCTTTCCTTTAGCAAGTTCTGGATTTTTTTTCCATCAGCTGCACAAGTCGCTCAAATTGGGCTTTGGTTGTTATTTTGACTGTTCTGCGTATGTGTATTAATCATTTAATTAATTATATTAAGATCAAAAAACACCTATACTTACGATTTTTCCATTTTTTATCTTTTTGTATTATTTTTTTAAAGGAAATGTATTAAAAATTTTATTTAAATCTATAACCGACAAAGACTCAACTGCTAATAAGCAGTTGTGTATATTTATCGTTTTTGTCAACCAAACTCATCCAAAATGGTGAACCGCAATACTATTAAACACAACCAAAAAATCAGCAGCACAACCAAAAAGTCAACTACATTTAAGTTGTGAATGGCAATACCGATTTATGAAAGACGACCAAATTATTAAAAAAGTTGTGAACCGCAATAGGGGCAGTAATTATTCTTTCCTGCGGCATGCCGCAACACTGTCTGTGTAGAAATGATACCGCAGAAGTAAAATACCGCATATATTTTTATCTGAGGGGTAATTTTGTAACGCGTTTCGAAAAGAAAGTCGTTCGAATTTGTATACTTTTTACATTCAGGTATGTGATGGAAATCGAAAACGAGTGAGTTTTTGAAGTCCATTTTAAAGTATTTCTAATCAAATTTTTAAAATTTTTGTTTTAAGATTCACTTTAATTGCAAATTATCTTTATATTTTGTGGGATAAAACTGTTTCAATACAGAAATATTACGAAAAAATTAACTTCTAAAATTCACTCGTTTTCGTTTTCGATTTCCATCACATACCTGATTGTATTTCGAAAACGTTTGCTTTCGAATCTATGCCCCTATTGCCGTTCTCAACTCAACTAAGTTTGGTCGTCTGTCAGTCAACCCGACTTTAACTCTACTGCCCCTATTACGGTTCACAACTTTTTTAATAATTTGGTCGTCTTTCATAAATCGGTATTGCCATTCACAACTTATATGTAGTAGAGTTAAAGTCGGGTTGACTGACAGACGACCAAACTTAGTTGAGTTGAGAACGGCAATAGGGGCATACATTAACTCTACTACATATAAGTTGTGAATGGCAATACCGATTTATGAAAGACGACCAAATTATTAAAAAAGTTGTGAACCGTAATAGAGGCACTAAATACACAATAACCTCTCCTTTTTATGTATGGATGAAAAACAGATTTCCTGTGAAAATTAATATGCAATATACATAGTTTTGTGATGCACTGTATGTAATTTTGGTATGTTGTGCGTTCTTAGAAAAGTATTAGTTTCTCAGTGATTTTCAATTTGAAAGGAAACAAAAAAAAAGCATTCAACCTGACTAAAACCATAGAAGACAACTAGAACCAAAAGAATACATTTTAAATGAGATCATATTTTTATATCATATGCATTTAAAAAAAACTAATGACTTTTTTAATTATTTAAGCTTGAGGTCTTTATATTTATAAAATATTATATTTATTATTTTCGATATTTCGCTAACCTTAACCAAAGGTTAAATATAAAGACCTCAAACTTAAATAATTAAAAAAGTCATTATAAAAATAAAGGTCAAATAAGAATAAAATAACATTTAAAAAAAACTGTTATTTTTTTCTGCTGTTTTTTTCTTTCAAACACTTCTCTCTATTTCATAAAATTTTAGAGTAGGTAATGTAAAAAAGGGTTGACGATTTGGGATGTTGACGTTTTCCCGAGTGCACTGTATATGTATATTTTTTGTCAGCTGCTGTCAAACGCTAATTAAATTAGCAATATGGAGCATGTGTGAACACTTTTTAATTAACCAATAATTGACTCAATTAAAAATGCATGTCTGAACACCATATTACCTTTTTCGTGTTTAACTTGCAATTAGTTTTGTAATACGTCTGCCATAAAAAAAATACAATCAATAGTTTTATAAATTAAAGATGACGTGATGTTGCCAAGCAAAGTAATAAAATATAGCATACCTTAAGGAGTTAACTTTAAACTACTATACGTTGGGTTTGTTTAGTCTATGTTAAGCGTGTTATTTTTAGAAGCCTAAAAGTATACTACAATTATGAAGGTCAAATACAATGAAAATAGTGAATAAATTCTTAAAGATTTCTAAAATGGAAAGAGAATGAATGAGAAGAGTATTTATTAAAATATTACCTGTTTAAATAAATAAAACACACTACACACAGCTGGTGTTTAAAGTTTTAACAATTCTTTTTTATTTAGTTAAAAAGTTCTTTATATGGAGCAATGAATTAAATAAATTGAATTCAATATTTGAAGAAAAAATTTAACAAAATAATGTCACAAAACAGACAAAAAAGAAAGTTGAAATAAAATTAAAGACAACATATCAGCAAAAATGATATGGCTATTAGTTAGTAAGTAGGTTAAGTTAAATAATCTTAGTGTACGTAAGTGTAATTTATAAATTAACAACAAACTAAATTAAAACTCAAGGCAAACTTTGGTTATAACAATCACTGGATATTAAGGAGTTTGGTCATAAGCCGATTAGAAAATAAGCAAATTATTTAAATTAACTTTTTTTCTCTAGCCTCTTCTTCTCTTTGGAACGTTTTAATAAATAATACGATACATTTTCGTAAACTAAAAATGTAACCATAGTGGCAGGAACTACTCTGATTAGACTGGCCTGCAAACCTTTATAAAAACCCCGAGGACCTTCAAAACTGTAATGAGACAATAAGTGATATTTATACATTAGCAAAGTTTGAACAAAATGCTTACCTTTTTTGTATCTAACACACTACATACGACAACAATGACTTTTTCTTAATGTGATTACCAGATTTTTTCAGTTTTTTTTTAGTTTTTATATGACTTTTTAAGATATGTAGTTTGTTCCACTTACGAAAACAGCAAATATAAAAAATTAGTTAAAATTCATTTAGCAAAAAGAGAAGAAAAGTAACAAATTATTATATAAAACAAACAACAAGGCAGCACAGGTTTTTAATACACAATAAAACTTAAACAATTGTTAGCTTTAATGGTTAGTTGGAATGTAAATTATTTTTGGTTTCTTTAAATTTAATTTAAAACGTTTAAACACTTACTTTACGCAAAGCTTTAAATCAAAAGTATATTGACATATTTTGTTTAAAATCCCACTCACTCTCATGACAAATAAAGAAAACTATATTGTAGATAATATTTCATTATAGAATTTGACGCATATCTAAAAAGTATACTTGTGTTTAATGTACAACAAATAACTAGTACAACAACTTTTTTTAAGAAGGTGTTACTAATATATCTTGTATTCAACTCATATTTTAATTATTTAACATTAATTTAATTGTTTACTTAAATAATCTTTTTGCCAAAGAATGTTTAATTAATCTTTTTTTTTTTTGTCAGTTTTCTTTAGAACATTTTTTTTTGCTTAAGCTAAATGATATTTTAGGAAAAAAGCCTTAAATGCTTAATAAATTTTAAAGGTTTTTTTATAAGTTTGTTTATATATATATTTTTTTTTTGCTTAATTTCTAAGAAAACTTTTTGTGGTTGTAAATTTATTTAAATAAATTAGTTTTCTGTTTTTTTTTTAACTTAACTTATAATGTAAATGTAGGAAAAGGTTCGTTTTTCTAATTAAGACCAAGTTTTCAAATAAATTTTACAAAAACTATACCATAACTATAAGTTAATGGCAGCAGGAAAATGTTTAAAATATCGAAGGTAATATTGTTTTAAAACTGTTCAGTAAACCGAATCAAAGTAACGACTTCGTTTTTAAAACGTATTCATATATATTGGTGTTCTGTAAATCGAATTCGCATCATTTACACGTTTAACTTTGAAAAAAAAAACAAACTAATTCGCGCGATTTACAAAACATCAATTTGTCAATTATTTGTTTTTAAAAATCACTCGTTTCTGAAAACTCTCGATTTAGAGAACAGGGGCGTTTATTTCAATTAGTAGTCCGACCGAGTATTCCGTTTTAAAAAGGAAAAACATAAATGATGGAATTTTTAAGGTGATACACGTTTTTAATATAACTAATAGAATACAAAAAATTATATTTTTCCTTTAAAAAAATTGTCAGTTCAAGATGAAAAAACTAGATTTATGAAGTAATGTCGGTACTTGAGGTCACCTTTAAATTATCTAAACATGTTATAAAATTAAATAATAAATAAATTTTTTTTGGAAATTAATGGTATATTTTAAGTTTCGGTTTGTTTTGGATTAGACCGAATATCGATTTTTTGGCCGGATATTATTTTTGGTTTCGGCCTCAAAAAAAAAACGGTTTCAATCGGATTCGCAAAGTTTGTAAGTAATAATTCGATAGAAATTTTAAAATTTTTGAAACTAAAACAAATTTCAACAATTTTATTTACATTCGATTCGAAAATTTTAATTTTCCATTTAATTCCAAACTTCCAATTTATGTTAATTATGGAAATTTTGCATTATCTATAGCAGAAAAACAAATACTAAAACCACCATAGAAACACTTTCTTTAGCCATTAACTTAAAATAAAGTAAATTTAATATGTTTGAATGAAATATTAAAAAAAAAATTCTTTCACAACTGTATTTGAAAAAATGTCTATAAAACTTAATAGCTAAGAACAAAAAAATATAATAATAAAGTAAATTAAGAACTAAATTCAGGAGCTTAACGTTCATGGAATTGTTAAAAACCAAACATAAAAAATTAAGATTGAGTAACTATATTTAAAAAAAAGCAAAAAATAATAATATCTGTAATACATAAATAGTTAAATTTTTAAAACTCTTGCCAAAAGAGCATGTCATTTTTATGCTGGTTTTTAGATATCCTTTAGATTCGCTTAAAATCTGTAATACATATTTCTATTTTTTTCAGTTTACCTTAATTTAATAATATTTTTGTTTTTCTTTCAATTCTTTTTTTTTAATTAATATAATTCTAAAAACAAAAATTATTTCATTTAATTGCTATTGCATTGAAGATTCTTGGTTTTCTTTTACTTGTTTTTCATGTTTAATTTGTTTATATTAAATAATATTTAGTAGTTTCTAGAGCAATGGAGAAATTTAAGTATGCATATAAAATGAATGTTTTCTTTCTTTCTATTAAGCTACGCTTTATTTTAACTTCTTATCTATCTAATTGGTCAATTTTTCCCATATTAGCATGACCAAACAAATATTTGGTGTGACATGCACTAGATATGGTATGAGACCTTTATAAAAACCACCCATACGTTCGTACCTCCATGTTTGTTTAATACAATCCAAAGTTCCCCGGTAATTATGGTGGTGATCTTGTAGACGTGCCCGCACAACTTGATATGGGTAAGTAGTGGCAGCTGCTATTAGTTTGGATATAGCCGCAAAAGCTAAATATTCCGATGTGGCCTGAAAGTGTAGTGTAAAGAAATAACGTTTAAGATTATTTATTTCGCTTATAAGTTATGTTTAAATTTTATTTATTTATTTTATTTATTTTTCGTATTTCGTATTAAATTAAAAAAAAAAATAAATTTGGTTAACATAAGAATATGTCATGGACATTATTAAGTTCTATAATAGAACTTTATAAATGTTAAGTCCTAACAATAAAATTCTACGAAAAACTAGCTTTTGAAATAGAATTCATAACAATAAAATAAAAGAGTAATAATTGTATAGCAGGCACACTTGTTTTCGCCAAAGACATTAATTAAACCATACACAATAAAATCAAGTAGTAGTCGTAGTATCAAATAAATAACAAAATATATTAAATAATTGCTATCAGTGACAACAAAAATAAAAAATTCTCATAGAAATGTATTCTAATCTATGGCACGTGTAATGGAATGGAAGTAAAACAAAAAATTGTTGCCCAATTTTTTGTTCTTAATAAAATATTTGTTTAAAGCCTATTTATTATATTATTCAACTAAATTTTGACTTGCAAACATATGTGTGTATATTATACAAACAAAAAAATACAATTAGTTGTGTTTGACTGAATAAAATTTAATAATAATTAAAATAATATTCATACATACATATATAATTCAATACGAAGCAAGGAAAAAAAACTAATAATAAACAGCTATGTGGTCATTGTCATACAACGTGATAGAGGTATTTTAATAAAAAAATTTTAAAATTACTAAATATATTTAAATATGGTTATACATATATACATTTATGTATAGTGTACTTTACGAATTTATGCATTTATTAGCGCCATATTTATTTATTTTATTAATCAATATGTTAAAACGATACAAAAACACAACCTTTAGATTGAACTTAAACAGCCATGAAAAATAGCAGTTATGCGTTTAAACAGATTTGTTATCTTTATATGATTTTAACAGATAAAGAATGTATAGAGAATTGTGTATGTTTAATTGATTGTTTAAATAAATAAACATCTATGGGAAAGCATGGAAAATATGTATATAATTGTTAGTGGTCGCTTATTTAGTCAATTATTTGATTATCAAATCAGTTAATCATTTCTCTCTTTCTGAACTAAGATACATATAAAAATCGGTCTTATTTATGGTTTCGGTTTTGGCAAATGTAATGCCGCCGCAAAATAATCGTTACCAAAAAAAAACTTTACATATCGTTAGCCACTTAAATACCATTAAAAGTATTATATAAATTAAGCTAGTTTTCTTAGTTTGTTAAAATCTGCGTAGTTAAAACATAGTACGATATAAATAATGTACTGCATTTTAAAGTGAATTACTTTCTATTCTACAGTTTCGAGAAGTAATAATTTATTTTCGAATCTAATGCCGTTTTATTTCTTTTCTCAGATTACTGGATGTTTACATAATCAGTTTGTTGGTTAAATCAGTCTGTTTTTTTATTCGTCCTGAGATCACTCGGCCAAGGGCTGTCAACTCAGCAATTACTGCTGTTACAACAACAACAGTATCCTTACTATTTAAATCATCAGCCTCTAAAGAGAAACCAATCAGTCTCGAAATTGAAATGGGTGTATGTATGTATTTAAGTAAATGTGGGAGTGTTTAAGTATGTAGCAATTTTATTTAAAAAAAATCGTGAAATTCTTGTGTAGTAAATCTTTTGCACATCGTCGCATCTATAGCACCTCATTTATATAATAATATATAAATAAAATCAAGAGCATTATTTAAGCATTAAATTTTTAATTTTTTTAAACAATCAGTTTTTTAGTAAAATAATCTAAGAGATAGTTTTTTACTTGTCAGTTAAACTCAGCTTAACACACTGTTATATTAAACCTCAAATATATTTTGCCGGGATTTAACTACTGATTGTGTTTCTCAGTAGTGGATTACCTCCTGTCAATTTTGTTAGCATTGCAGTACTGTTCAGTCAAAATACATATGGCATTCCTCCTAATTTTTTATATAAATATGGCAACATCTTAAATTTTCGCAAAAAAGCAACCGCGTCAATAATAGTATTTGAAAACTTTAACTTTGAAAAAAATTAAAAAAATGCATTTAGTGTGTGGTCCAATTAGTTCTAAAACATTATATGCGGATTGTTTTGTTAAGCGAAATCTTTGAAAGAATTCGGCGTCGGTATAAATGCAGAAATGATTTGTACGTGTCCTTATTGTTCTTATCTTTCTAACAATTGACATATTTAAGTTATTATATGTGTTTGAATCATTTAAATCCTCATCATCACTAGAATAATCCATTTTTTTTAATTTTTGTTAAAATGTCGTAAATTTCTTTTCAATTGTTGAATTGTTTATTTTATTTTTCAGCTGTTTGTTATTTGACATTTTATATCTGAGTTTAACTCACCAATGATGCTCAGTTAACCCTAGATTATATATCAAATAAATAATAACTGAGAAACACAATTTTTAGTTTAATATAGGTTTAAGCGAAAAATGTAGATTATCTTTATCACAGAAACTAGCTCTAAACGGGTGAGTTTCTACGCCCAAAGTTTGTTTGTAAAATCTTGAGTCTTTTAGCCACCTGTCTGTATATAATTGTCAGTCTTTTAACAGTCAATTTGTTAGTTTGTAAGCAGTTGGTTTTTGAAGTAAAACAGGTAGTTAGTAAGCAGTAATTTTCTAAACAGTTGGGGTGTTGTCAGTCTTTAATTTAAGTCTATAACTAAATACCATATTTTATATACAATAGTTGTACATTATAGTACCAAAATACGACTTTATCGAAATTAAAACGGAATAAGTAATATATTTTTTATTTATTAAATCATTTTTATAAAACAATTTTTTTTGATCCTGCTGCTAATCGTAATTTCAAATTATTTAATTTGCCGGCATTATAAACTTG
Organism: Bellardia pandia; assembly: GCA_916048285.2. Classification (NCBI taxonomy): domain Eukaryota; kingdom Metazoa; phylum Arthropoda; class Insecta; order Diptera; family Calliphoridae; genus Bellardia; species Bellardia pandia. The sequence continues at coordinate 14,120,765 of OU696533.1, forward strand.
AAATTTTTGAACTACAGCCAAAAAAATAAATGTAAAAAAAAGAAAAACAATGGCTGTATTATTAAATGTATTATACATATATGACGTTATTAATAATTCAATACAAAGAAAACAAATGACTGACAGCACCAGTAAATAAAGAAGAACAAGTCATGTGATAAACTTAAAGAGCAAGCGGCGGAACTTGATGGTATTTAGAATATAAAAATAATAACATACAAACTAAATGATGGAGAAACGCAAAATATTTCGTCATAGCAATAATAAATGCAATTTTGTCATAAACAGCGGCGGCATGAAGAAGAAAACTAATGGAAAATGGAAAAATCCACAGAGATTTTAAGGCGTTTAGTATAGAAAATGTGCATAGTATGTAGGCAAACACAACACGACATAATACAAATATTATTTTTAAAAGAAGACCATTAAACTTGTTTGTGTGCGTACACAAGAAAATCATGTGATAAATCGACCTTTTTATTTTTTTAATATTGAATTTAAATAGGAAAAATGGGAAAAGGGAAAAACTCCCACGGAATTTTTATTCATGATTGGGCTGTATATGTTTTAAACTACCTAATGTCTGTACGTATTCAATACGCTTTAAACTTATAATATGGAAATAATTTGAAATTTTTAAAATTTGTCTGTACAATTATAACTTACCAATTTCGTATCGATTGGTAGTTTTCGATACTCATTATAGCAGTTCTTCATTTCTTCATATGTCATAAATTGTATGGCACCATGAGAAACACCCAGCATGCCAGGAACGAAACCCTATAAACATAATTAAAAATAAGAACACAATTAGAATTGTCTATAAATAATAAGTTAAGTTGTCTTGCTTATCCTACCTTATACAAGCCTCTAATGCCTTCTTCTTTGTATATCTGCCCCAGCGCTTGAACCATACCACGGTATTCTGTACCTTTACTCTCGGGTCCATATTGTAAGCATAGGCGTGTCTTTACCACCCAAATGGGATTCGTTAAAACCAAAGTCAAAGCTCCCGATTGTGCGGCAGCTACCATATGCATAGCGGGTCCCAAAGGCAAAGTCGTGTTGCCTCCTTGGATGAAAGTCTTAATGCTATTGTAACTGAAAACAAAAGTCGAAGTCTTAAAAATAAAATTTCAATTTCAAGGGAAAATGTTTGTAATACTTACAACATAAAGTAAAGACCCCAGGACGAGCCAGAGCCCCAAACATTAGGTGTTACACCTTTGTAAAGACCACGAAAACCTTCCTGACGGAAAATGGTGGCAAAGGCGCTGCCCAAACCACGATATTGTGGCACAGCTGCAGTACGACCATCATTAACTGTAAATGAGAAATGTTTTTTTTTATTATTTATTTAATTATTTAGTTCTTTTATTCGACCTTTTTTCAATATTCTATAATTTTTTTTTCAAGCAATTAGGTCACTTTTAGTATTTATATAAAAAATGTTCTATATTTATATCCAATATTTCGCTATCACAATGGATAGCTTCTTCAGGGATAATAACAATTTTTTAATTATAATAAAATAATTATTATTACATATTATTATTATTATTACATATTTAAGACAGGTGTTATTCAAAACCAATTGACTTATAGAAATAAAGTTTATAATCTCATTCTGCTATCCTACATTAATAAAGAGTTTCTTAACATTAAAAAAATAACATTGAAAATTTATGAATTTTTACTGTACCTAAAATAAAATATAAACAATAAACATAAACTATTAATTTAACTACATACATATGTATATTAAGTTCAAAGTTTTCATAGTAGTTTCACACAAAAAAGACCCTGAATTGATATGAATTTTACAAATACATATGTATGTATATGTATGTATGGATATGTATGTATGTATATTGTGTACAATAATTAAGCGGAAATAAGTTTAATTAAAAAATAATGAGTACAAAAAACCGATTAATAAAATGACAACTCAAAACTAGTATTTATTAAGAAAAGGTTAAATTCCGAAACGTAAATGAGTAACCAAACCGGAATCTTGTTAGTGAAATGCCATACACGCTTCTAAACTAATGCAATATTTTATGGGAGAAGTTGTAAACAGTTTAAAAAAATTTGAACAAATTGATTTACCCATGATCTCATTTGTTTTGATATTATTATCGCTTCTTTTATAACGTTGTCGTTAAAAACAACAATTCACGTGACTGTACATATACATCTAAAATCGCTTTTTTCAAACATACAGCTATCAAAACGAGTCAGTCATTTATTATTGCTTTTTGTTTATATTTTTCAAAAACCACAGTTCCTTTGTTTTGTGTTATACGTGGTTTATATTTGTTTTTTCTTATAAATTTATCAATTTGTTGTTGCCAAGTGTTAAAAAAAATGATAAATCAACACCTTATTTTATTGCATGTATTTGGAAATAAATGTTTACATTATAAACTGAGTCATATGAAGGAGAAATATACTAAAATTTAATTTTTAGAACAATTTTTAAAATATTTTGTTCTTGTAAAAATGTTATATAATAAAGTTATTTACCATTCAATTTCCTATAATTTAGTTAATAGTATATTGTTAGACAAAAGGTCTGTTCATAAAATTAAAAAATAAATGCAGCACACGGTTGACAAATTAATATAAAATCCTAAAGCGGTAACATTATTAAAGTCATAAAAAATGAAATCCATGTTAAAAAATTTTGCTGCGCTGATGGTTTTCAAGTCCCGGTACAAAATATGTATACAAATATCGAGCGAATTTTGCGATTGTATGTATGTATGTAGGTGTCATTTTAAACATTATTTTAAGAGCTTTAAAAGGCTTTAAATCAGAGGTGATCATTTCATAGAACAATTGCTTATTGGCCCAACCCACTACTTTGTTATGCTCTTTTAATTCAGTTGTCTTTCACAAGGCAAATGGTACACATGCTTAGCGGATGCTTTGAATGTTTTTTTAAAACAGTACGTTAAAAAATTATGGTACCATTACGAGAATTTTTTGTAATCAAAAATGCATTTGGTAATTCTCAATGCCTTTTGTGTTATAAAACATTTAAAGGTCAATGGGAAACCCTTTTTTAATTTTCAAGATAGGTTTAAAGATTTTGATGCCCTTGAACCATTTCTTGATCTTTTTAAAGCCCCCTTTAAAGTTGAAGTTACAAAATATGAGTTAAAAATACAAACGGAACTCAATATTTTGCGAAGCGAAATAATTTTTTAATATTTTTTAAACCGAAACAATTTTTTAGGCTTACTATTTTATAAAAATCGATCGTTTACTTTTTCGTTTTACTGTACCTTTAAATTTGTCTCATTTTCTCACCAATACATAAGCATTTAAATTTTGATCACCTCTGCTTTAAATACATTTTATCAGAAGAAAGAGAAGATTTTACCGGAAAGAAAACTCAGCCTAAGCTAAGGAGGTAGTTCAAGCAGACATGTTCTGTAAATCACAATCAAGCTATTTAAAAAATAAGTGACAAATAGATACGATTTTTTACATTGAAACATTAAAACGAGTAAATGACGTGGACTTGATGTACATAACACCAAAATACAATGTGAATTCGTCTTAAAACATAATCACACCCATCGCGAATAAAAATTCCACATGAAATTTGTGCCTTTTTCACATTTTTCCTATTAAAATTCAATGTTAAAAAAATAAAAGAGAACAAATTGCATGTGAAATTTTTATTCACGATAGGGGTGAATGGTTATTCGGATTTTATTAATATCTGTCGCTCTTAGGCGGTGTTTGCCCACCGACATTCATGCCCTATGTGAATATCGTTAAAGCTGTGTAATGTTAGCATGATTCCTTCGATGAGAACTGTTTTGTTAATATAATGTTGTGTTCCAATTCTGGAACAGAACAGTCCTTAAGTTTTTAAAAGTTCCATTCTAGAAGTGAAACTGAACACCGACCAAACAATCACCTTGTAGGTGGCCAACATGTTTTCTTTTGGCAATGATTGCCTTTAAAAATGAAAAAGATCATGGCAAGGTTAGACGAGCCCCCATTTTTTTTTCTTAACTCTACTTTTTTTTAAACAAAAGAAATTGCCAAAAAAAAATTATTTTATTTACCTCTAACTAATATTTGTTTTTGTTTATTTTATTTCGCAGTGATAAGGCAAAAAGTTGTTGCTGTTTGTTGAATGATTTGCATTTACTTATTGTTGAAAACACCCAAATTTTTTTTCAAATTCAGAATTTTATGTAAAACGCGTGATGTTATTTTCTAAAATGAGTGCTCATGTGCTTATTAGCAATATATTTGTATTATTTGTGTTTTATTGTTGGAATTATATTTTTAATAATTGTATTTTGTGTTAGCAAAAACATTATGCCAGTGAAAATAGAATATATGTATGTATATTATAATGTTGGTGTTTTTGGGTTGGAGATAGGCCGAATTTAGCGATAAGAAAGTAAAAATATAACAAAGAAATTTAATACATTAGAAAAAAACTAGGAAATAAAACTCTAAGGAACTTTATACTTTCTAAATTATACTTTAATTTAGAAAACTATGTTCTATAATAAAAATTAAAATTTGTATAAAAAAATTGTAAAATTGTTATATAACGTTCAGAAAGTTTATATATTTTTTGCATGTATTACAAAATAACTATTTCTATTTCAATTTAATAACGTTTCTTATCAATTAAATATTCATTATTTTAATTTCAAGATTGCCCCCTAGTTAGTTAATAATGTTTACAATTCTTTAGTTCGAAATATTTTCCACAAGTTGAGATAGGTTATCAATTACCACATGTACGTCATCATTCAGTTACGTATTACATTTAGCTTTTTATAAATAATTGAAATATTTGTAAAAGGAAACGAATGACTGATTGATTAAATATTTTTTTTTTAAATTTAACAAGGGTTATTGCACATGTTTCACAAGATTGTTTTTTTTTGCTGTTTAGTATCCGATTTCACAAAGTCGTGAAGTCAAAACATTTAAAATTAAACTCTATTGTTTATTTTCTACTTCTCCACACTATCTGAACCAGCACTTGAAATACCGTATAAATTGCTTAAACACAAGATACTTAAAGCACTTGCTTACAGCATAAGGAGCATGGACTAAGAAACCTTGTTGGTAAAATAAAAAACTATTGGTTGGTCAGTGGTAATTCAATGCAGCCAGAAATACCTCTCTCGGGACCGTTAGAGGCTGCCTTCAATTGCTTTAGGAACAACGCAATTTATAGACATCGCTCTACCCGCTGCCTAATGCAAAAAAAATGAATATCTATGTACACAACCAGTCGAAGTCTTGCAATAATCTCTCATTAAATTTATAATTGCCAATTGAATTTAATAAATATTATATGGATATCAGATATTAATACTTATTTCAATTTAATCAAAAAAATATAAAGCCCACTCAACAACTGTGGCTACTGTAATAAACAAATATACAATACAAATTACATATACAGTAGGTATGTGTTACCATGCTAAATAAATTGTACACCAACACTCGATATGCGTCAAGTAAGTATTTTAATTCAAACACCCCCCCATTAATGATGACATATACAATACAAATGGAAATTTGAACGACTTTATTACAAAAAAATAAAACAAAGTCCGACAAAAGATAGACAACAATAGTTGATTCAATATTTAACAACCAATATCAACTATGAAAATAATAAATTTTTTAACAAATGCAACCACCAGTTGAATTAGATAAATACATATTTCATAAATACAAGAAAGTAGTGCTAAACAAAATTAATAAAATATAAACTAGTAGTTTATGAAATAAAACTCTTTGAAATACACGCTTGTGCGTATCACGATTACAGCACGTGATCAAAAGTTATTTTAATTCATGCTGACTTGGACTTATATTAACACAGCATGAATCGTATCGTTTCTTTTCAAATGACTAATGAAATTAATTTCATTTACAATTTTCTGCTTAAAATACTGAAAGCTATTGTTATAGATATTTATTTATTTATGTATGTGCATACATATGTATATGTACAATATTACATATATGTTTATGTACAATATTACGTATATGTATATATTGTAAGTAACATAAAATGTAGTATTTCTTGAATGTAAAGCGTCACTCATATTGTATAGTATAGTAGATTAGATAAGGAAAATAGTTTTGCGGACAGCTATTGATGGCCCTAAAGTGAACAAGTTTCCACAGGCTAGTAAGTGAATTTATTGTATTTAAACGAGATAGAAAATGAAAAATTTAAAAATGTTTACTAATTTAAATAAAACTGGTTTTTAACAAACATATGTACATAAATTAATATAACTTCTAGGTATAATATATTTATAATCCAGCTTCCTTCTTCCATATTTTTGCTACTTATTTAATTTAAAATGTTTTTCCATTACTGTCCATTTTCAAAGATAATAATCTCATTTTGAAAACAAGATACAAACATATACGTACTGATTTAAAGTAAATATTGATATTTATTTTGAATTTTCAGTTATATTCAAGCCAAGTTCTGTATTTTTCTGTAAACAAAATAACAACATTATATTGCATCTAATGTGCTAAGTAGTCATAATTATTACGGATGTTATTGTTTTTCTATGTTTACGCAGTCGTTGTTGGTTTTACGAATTATTATTTTGCTACAGATTTGCGTAAACAATATTAAAAAACAAGTAAATATTTGTTTTTTGCACTTTTAAATTTAAAGGCTTAGTTTGTTTATTTAAATAAAATAGATAATACATACAGGCATGTGATGGAAATCGAAAACGAATGAGTTTTAGAAGTCAATTTTTCGTAATATTTCTGTATTGAAAAACTTTTATCACATAAAATATAAAGATATTGGGCTACTAAAGAGAATCTTAAAACAAAAATTTTAAAAATTAAAATGTAATTTTAAAATGTATTTCCAAAACTGATTCGTTTTCGATTTCGATTTCCATCACATACCTGATAATAGTACAAAGAAAGAAAAACAAGTTACAAATATTGACTTTAAAATTCTCTTGAAGACATGAAGTTTAAACGTTATTTGCTAGTTTAAAACATTGTCGTTTAAAATAATAGAACCACAAAACATGGTTTAATTTGTAACTGTACATTTAATTTTATAAATTACTTCTTTTCTTTGTAATGGATTTATATTTGGACTGAGAAAATTAAAAAAAAGTTAATTGCAAGACCAGTTCGGTGGCATTTGAGGTATTTTGGTATTTTAACAATATTCAGTGATATACATACATATGTACATACATACATGTATGTACCACATTTTTAGAGATTTAAAATTTTTATTTTTTAACTATTTCTTCCTAATTTAATTAACAACATAAAAAACGCATTTCTAGGCTTTTTTGGGCCTACTGTCACATACATATGTTAAGTAGGCACTGAATCCTGTTCAATGTATGCCTAATATGGTGTTCACACATGCATTTTTAATTGCAATTTTTTAATTAACGCCTAATTGAATTCAATTATCCATATAAAATTTCAATTAAGATAATTGCTTCATTAAGAGTTAATTGTTCTAATAATTGTTAAAATTAAAAATACAACCCTGTGAATAATAAGTACCAATATCTAAAATGTTAGTTGATTCGCTTTTAAATTAATAAAGAATATTTTTAGGCGGAAAATTATAATATTACAACCAAATACAGTGCACTAGGGAAAACGTCAAATAATTAAAACCGCGGGTGTCGACGTTTAACAAATTAAATTATTTTTTCTGCTGTTTTTTTTTTTTCTTTCCAACACTAGGAAGAGAGTCTTCTCTCTATTTATTTCATAAAATTTTAGAGTAGGTAATGTAAAAAGGGTTAACGTTTTGGGATGTTGACGTAAACGAGCGTTGACGTTTTCCCGAGTGCACTGTAATAGTATTCTTTTTTGTCAGCTGTTGTCAAACGCTAATTGAATTAGCAATATTGAGCATATGTGAACCCTTTTTAATTAACCAATAATTGACTCAATTAAAAATACATATCTAAACACCATATAAGAAGAAATTATTGCTGAAAATTAAATTTCTGTGCCAAATTCGCTCAGAATTTGTATTAAACCGATTTAAAAGTAAGAACTAAAACTCTAAATATTTAAAAAAAAACACAACAGCTCAAAAGTAGGGTTTGATATCTTACCTAGCTATTTAATTTATGATCACAAAATGCTCAGAATTGGTATTGGCTAATATTATAACATATGTATGTATGTATGTATGTATATGTTGATAGTCAAGCAGCAGTCAAGAAGTCGGATCCAAACTAGTTAGACATTATGTCAACGATTACTACTTCCCCACCCCACACATACTAGTTACACCACTACAAAGGCCCGACATAATTATCATAGAACTCATATGGGAAATTTTGGAAAGAAATGTGCGAAAACATGAATAGTGGATTCCATGAATAAGAGATTAAAAGATGTCTTACATAATAAAGGCTACCCCTTGAAATATTAGTTAGGTAAAATGTTCTAAATATTTGCACTTTTTATACCCTTCACCTTCATGAGAAGGGTATATATAAGTTTGTCATTCCGTTTGTAATTTCCCCAATATAATTTTCCGCCCCTATAAAGTATATACATTCTAGATCCTTATAGATAGCGAGTCTATTAAGCCATGTCCGTCTGTCTGTCTGGATGTTGAAATAAATTTTCTGAAGTCCCCAGATATCTTCGGGATCCAAGTCTTCAATAATTCTGTCAGACATGCTTTCAGCAAAATCCGTCCATAAATAACGGAGATATGAGCAAAAATCCGAGACAACCTCTGATAATTTCATCAAAAACACTTACAGCCCAATTATGAATAAAAATTCCGCGGGAGTTTTTTCCCTTTTCCCATTTTTCCTATTTAAATTCAATATTAAAAAAATAAAAAGGGAAAAAACTCTCGCGGAATTTTTATTCATGATTGGGCTGTTAGTCTAATTCATAAAAACTTATCAGGGGTTTATAACAGGCTTATAAAGCAAATTTTGTATGGATATTTGCCTGTTATAAACATTTGACAAGTTTTATGAATTAGGGGGTTAGTGTATTAATATTGTTCATCAACAGATGGAGTTGATCACACAGAGTTCGAAAACTTTAAGTGTGTTCTTAAACCGTAATATAAGTTTGTAAAAAGACAGTGTGTCAACAGATGGCGTTGATCACACCAAGTGTTCGAAAACTTTAAGTGTGTTCTGAAATCGTAATATAAATTATGCATCCACAACAAAGGTGAAGGGTATATAAGACTCGACATAGCCGAATATAGCACTCTTACTTGGTAATTATTTTATAGGCGTGTCCTTACTTTTTCAATGTATATTTAAGTTCTAAGACAAACATTTTCTGTATTTTTCTAATACGACCAAATGGGGGTTTTTTAAGTCAAGTGATAGGTATATTTTATATTTTTTCGTTTTAGAGTTTAATTGGTTTTTTTTAGAATAAATCTAGTTTTTTATGTTTACCAAAAAAAAAACAGTGACTCGAATTTATATTGGGACCCGCACATAAATCAATATTACACTAAATATTTTTATAAATTTATTAAACCAAAGAAAAAAAGTTAAACTAAATTTAAATTGCTAGTATGATATTTTGTTAAAAACATAAAAAATTCATTTACTGTTATTAAAACAAAATTATAAAAAAAAAATAAAAAACATGTTAATTTGAGTTCAAAGTAATAATGGGACAAATGAAAATATGCTTACAAAAATAAATCATATTTATTCTATTTTGCAACTTCAAGCAAAAACGACTCTCAGAGAAAACAGGCCCATAATTAAATTATATATGCAATCATGCTTTTGTACTTCTTCAATTAATTTTTCTATAATATCACTTATTTTCTTTTAAATTACAAAAATCTCACTTTTAAACGTTTCTTTTGATTTTCTTTTGTTTTTATTTTTCTTGCGCCAAAGCTGCAAACATATGGTTTTGTTTATAAAATGTATAAAATTTAATAAAAGTATGGCAATATTGTTGAGAGCATTTGTCTCTTAAAGTGAGAGCATAAGAAAAAAAACGCTGTCAAAATAAAATAGATAGATTCTATTTTCACGACCGCATTTTCTGCCATAATTTTATGTTAAAATGTATGGAAAAAAAAAACGTTCAGCCCCAGTTCTGTTTCATCGTTAATATTTACTGACGAAAGTAAATTTAATGTTTTCCCGTCAAACGGGCATTCTTACGTATGGAGAAAGCCAAATACTGTATGGTGTATGTCTCCTTAGTTTTGCGGTCAACTGTACATATTGCCTTTAAAACTAAATAAAAAAAAACTTCTTCATTTTTAAACCTAAATATCGAGCCTTTTCAGAAATGCATCAGTGCGCTGCATCTAAAGGTGCTATCAGACGGGATGTATTTTACATATGTACTGTCACTTTTCTTACCCATATGTAATTCCGTATGTATGTCAAAATTTCCATTTTAAGGTGTGTTCACATTATGTGTATTTGTCATGTGGACTGTCTCTTTTTCGCATGTCAAATTTGTACGTATAGTCTGAACACCTTCAAACAATATCATGTGTTATTTCTGTCTGCAATACACATGACATTTTTTATTTAGAACGAGTTCTATTTTCAAGTGACAAACCATCTGACATCAGCTGTTTTTATTAAAAACAAAAATTTTGTGGCGGCAAAAATTAATTGAAATTTTTATAAATATCTATATATATAAAAATAAGTGTACATTTTGATTGTCACTCCATAACTCGAGAACGGCTCGACCGATTGCCATAAAATTTTTAGGGAAGGTACAGGGAGGAGTGATGATGGTTAGTTGATTTTGAAATCCAAAATCGGTCAAGCCATTCTCCAGTTATGATTTTTTTTCCTGAAAAAATTCAACATTTGAAAAAAAAGTCCCCTAAAGTATGCTGTACAAATTTGCAAATAAATAAGAGCAGGCAGGTTGTGAATACATCTTATTCTATGAAATACAAATCAATAGTAAATACCGAGCGAAGCCGGGGCGGTCAGCTAGTAATTTATAAATAGTAAAACAAAAATACAAAAAAGAAAAACTATACAAATTTACTATTGAAGAGGGAAAAATTGAAAAGGAGTTAACAAAAGTAAGTACATATGTATTTTTTATAGTTATTTTTATGTTGTTCCAGTTTGACTGGTACAAAGAAGCGGAATAAGCTGTTTTAAGATTTTTTGTTTTTTGATAGGTTATGTCAAATGTAATTGACATACCAACATTTCAACATGTAAATTATAAACCGTATGTGAAACTCAATTTTTGACATACACATGAAAACACATGTGGATAGAAAAGTGACATTCCACATGACAAATACACACAATGTGAACACAGCTTTAATGCGCAACTGTGATTGGTTTGTAATCACAAAGTATACTTTGTGTTTGTAATCCTGATGCTCAATTATAGCATCAGCCATTTTTATGATGCTTGTTTTTATATTGTTTGCGCATCAGCTGCTTCACTTAAGAACACGATGCAATTGCAGTGATGCCAACTGTTGCTTTTCCGAAGGTACTGGGCATCAGGTGCAGCACAGTAATGCATTTTCGAAAAGGCCCTATTTTTACCTATATATAAAAGATATATCCAATGAAACGTTGAAATGTTTTCTATTGATCACATTAAAAATTAAAATCAAAAGCTTCTTGGATATAAAAGTTTTTTGAACTGAACGTTTTTGACGTTCATTAAAAAAAAATCGGTCACTTGCACCAATGGTGTTGAGTTCCATTTTCTCTCAATTTTATGCGCAACTCCCTTTTACAATTTTTTATGTATACCTACAAACACCTTAATTATATTTAATTAACTCACCAGCAAAACGAATTTTTATCAAGTCCAACGGATGCAATATTAATGTGGATGTTACACCACCTGAAATACCAGCAACTAAATGTTCATACTTAACGTGTGAAGATAATTTAAATTTTCCATTGGCAACAGCTGCAGGAGATTTTGTAGAACTCATGGCGGACATTTATATATTTGTTTTATTTTCTAACTTAAGACAAAATTTATTTGAACAGGAACTTTGCAAGTGTATATAAGGTTTAAATATTTTCGTTTTTATTTCACTCTTTGCTCTCAAACTTATTAAAGTTACTTTGTTAATCTCACTCTATTTTTTAAAATTGTTGCAGTTTTAGTTTTACTACATGTGTTTTTCCACAAAATAGCAATATCACGATAATTATTTAAATATTTGTTTATATTAGTAAATTGTTGAATTGTGCTACGAAGTGTGTTTTGTTAATTTAAGGCTTTATTGCCAGTTGCTTTGTTTGTTGCTAATTGTATAAGGGGGATTGGGGTATTGTTAATATACAATTGTGTTGATTTTTCTAAACTTATTATAAATCTTTGGTATTTATAGAAATATTGTAAAAATTTAAGCTATAAATCAAAGATTATCTTTAGTTTTCTTTAATAAATCTAAATTCAATTCTAGACTGGTGGCGGCTGAAGCGTTCGCAGAAAAATCAATAGTCCTTGTACTGCTTCTTTTATTGTCTTGCTGTTTTAATGTTGTGTTATTAAAGCACATCTTTTTCCCCTTGGAATTTCCAGATTAATTTTTTTTACAACTTATAAAGTGTCTACTGTATCGTAGCTTATATATTTTACTTGCGAGTCTGGTTTTTATGCAGAAATGATGAAATTCCAAATGACGATTGTATCACGTTTTTTGTTCCCAAATTATTGTTTTAGTTTTTGCTTTGTAGTTGTTCGTTTATTCCGTTTGAAACTCTAGTTTTTAGGTTTATTTGGCTTGTCTCTACTTCCTTTTTGTTGTATATTTCTTTACTGCTTTCTTAGCATCTTTTCTCTATATGTATTATTATTCAGCTTATGTAATTTGTAAGAAAACTATAATAATTTTCAATTGCTGTTTTACTTTTCTTTAATATGCATTTAATTTCACTTTTATAGATTACTTTTCATTCATTTCATTTAATAATTTCACTTTTAATATTCTTGATTTTTATTCGCAAACAATACTTTTAAAATAATTCTTGCTATACGAAAATTTTTCTGTATACCTTTTTTCGTATAATCTGAGAACAGGTCTAAACACGATAAACTGTTAAATTGGAATGTTGCAGAACATTAAATTTCTGCTTGTCTGCACCATAGTGAAATTATATCAGGTGAGTGCATCTCGGCAACAAATACAACACAATACAGACACAATAGGCATTTTATTTGTGTAAAATAGTGTGCTACTGTCAAAAACACCAGACAAAATATAACTTTTGACATAAGTAAATTGTAACAAAGTCAGTCAGCTGTGCTCCTGCACTAACCTGATATAATTTCAAAATGGTCTGCACAAAGCGAAAATAAATTAACTGAGTTGAAAAAAATAGTATTAAAACACAGAGTTGTGTTAAAGTATGTGATTGTTAGCTGCTAAACTAGGCAGCACTTTTTTAGAGATGACAAAATTTACTGAAATTTCTAAAAAAATCGCTCTTGTATTTTTTTTAAGTTCGCATAAATTAATACCATCATTAATACTATGTTTCCACGGTAGATGTTTCGCTCTATATTCATTTTTCACACCCCAATCATTAGCGAAACAACTTGCTTCACCATAATACTATGTTTCCACGACGACTTGAATCACCTGCTTCGCTTACTGAATCATGTTTATGAAACATGCTGTTTACATGACCAAAATACTTGATTCGATTTGACAGTTGTTTTTAATAAACAAACAGAATAGAAAAAAAACAGAATTTACAATTTGTGGAAAATAATTTTTTTTAATGGACAAACAAAAGTGAGTGGAAATTAGTTAGCTTATTTGAAAAAAAAAAACATACATTCGTACGTATTTACTTTCTTTACTTCCAGCAACCATCTATAGGTCAATTTCGGAAAATTAATTTTTGATCCGATATTTTTTTCAAAAATATTAAAAAATTCGGCAAAAAATGTCTTTATGAGTAAGTATATATGTAAATTACAAAATTTAAGTCAAGAAATTAAGCTTTAATTTGAGGTATAATATGACCGTGAGGTAATATCCGAAGATATTAAAAAAAGATATACCATAGAGGAGAAAAACCTTTCCTGTATACTAAATTTTGAAAATTAAGGAAACATAAAATAACACTTATATAGAGTTTTTAAGATTTTTTAGATATTAAAAAAATCGGTCCATATTTTATAACCAATATATACATACATATATCGTTGGAGAGGTATTTTTAATATATTTAATTTAAAAAATGATGTACATATTACAAAAAGTAAAAGCCGTATTTGATAATTTTTTTTTTAGCAATGTCCCTAAAATTAACTTGTTCTGACTTCAAACTTATTAAATGTGTTCAGTACACAATCTTGTAAGGGTTTGAAGTGAATATAAATAATTTTCTCTCTTTTATGAAATGTAATCGAACGAATAAACTACTTTCAGGTATTTTTATAAATATTATTTTGTTTGCTTACAATAGAAAGAGATGTTTGGTTTCTCATTGATTTTCTTTAATAAAAATACTAACTTAAAAGCATAATAAAAACTATATTAGCGATATATGTATGTATATATCTAAGAATAAAACGATTTGTAAAGATATACGAGTATGCTAATAAAACATGCGTTAAATAATGAGTAAGGAGTTGCTATTCCTTAATGCTGTGGCATTTACTGTAACACATATTTTAAATTTTATACTTTGTTTTTTAATTTTTAAATTTGTTTAGTAATTTCTGATTTTAATTTTATTTTCTTAATAAAAATTTTTAATTGTAATCAATTTTCAAAAGCTATTTGAGTCGGACGTGTTTTATTTTATTTTTGTTTGTGAGTAATACCACAAATTTGGTGACCCCATGTCCTTATTACATTCTCCGACTCCTCCTGCAGATCAAGCAGTCCTACATAATCTTAATACAACTGGACAAGCAACACGCAATCTTCAACAAGATGATTCCAATAGATTTCCGGAAGTAGCAGTTACATCTACAGCAACAATTCAAAAACTTCCACCATTTCGGACTGAACAACCACAATTACGGTTTTTCAAATCGAATCACTACTCCAACTTTCAAGAATATCTCGAGATGAAATAAAATATTTCCATGTCGTTGCTAGTTTAGATTCTTCTTATTTAAAGTTTATTGATGATATTTTATTGTCTCCACTGGCAACAAATAAATATGAAACCATAAAAAGCCGATTAATAAACTCATTTTTGTTTAGCGGATTGTTTATTGGAGATCAGAAACCATCTCATTTTTTACAAACAATGAAAGCATTAGCAGTTCTTCTTGGATCAACTTCCTGAAAACATACGATCAATTTTGGCAACTAGCAATTTAAATCTCAGCGAATTGGCATTACAAGCAGATAAGATAATGGAAATTACTCATCCTCAAATATCCAGTTTAAGTTGCTCTGAAAATATTATAAATGAACTAACCGCAAAAATTTAAGCACTTGATAGGAAACTAGATTCATCATTCATTCATAATAAAAATCGCCGTAGAAGCCGAAGTAACTCTAAATTGGTGTTCGTATCATAAACGTTTTGATACCAAGGCAATAACCTATGACAGGGAATTACTAGCTGCATAACAGTCTATAAAACATTTCCGTCATATACTAGAAGGCCGTAAATTCGTTCTCTACACTGATCATAACCCATTAGTATTTGCTTTCGATCCAAATCGTGAAAAAGCGTCACCAAGACAGTATCGGCACTTAGATTTCATATCGCAATTTACGACATATATTCGTCATAAATCTGGTAAATTTAACATCGTGGCGGATGCAATGTCACGTATAGAAGAAATTTCTCATATTAAATATGAAGATATCGCAAAATTACAAACTTCTGATGAAGACTTTATAAATTTTCGTAATTCGTCAACTGGACTAAATTTTAAACTTATGCAAGTTCCCAATTCTGTTATGAAAATCTTTTATGATGTATCTACTGAACATGTAAGACCATATGTTCCCCTACAATTAAGAAAAATAGTGTTTGATAACATACATTGACTTATACATCCTGGAATACGTTCAACAAGGCGTTTGCTTACCCAACGATTTGTATGGTCACCTAAAAATAAAGATTGTAACATGAAACTCAACGATTTGCAACAATCCATACAGACATTGTAGGACCACTACCACCATCAGAAGGGTATATATATGTTGAATATAATAGACCGTTTTACCCGATGTATTGAAGTTATACCATTAAAAAGTATTACGTCTGAAGAAGTATGCAGAAAATGAAAATTCATTGAAGGTTGAAGGTGAGTAGATTTGGCTGCCACATAAAGTACATACAGATCGAGGAAGACAATTTACCTCAAAAGTTTTTGCAAATATTGCTAAAATCATTGGAGTTTAACATCAACAATCTACAGCGTAGCATCCACAATCCAATTTAATCGTCGAAAGATTTAATCGTACACTAAAAATGGCTCTAACCTGCAATGAAAATTTACAATTGAAAAAAACCCTACCTATGGTTCTACTACGATTACGAGCAGTTTATAAAGAAGATATTAAAGCATTTTCTGAAATTGCTTATATAAAATAAATAATGACGCCAAAAAGCTAATTACATATTATAGTAATTTAAGTAAAATTTTACCTTCGTTGAAACTGGAAACTATTTTGTCATAATAATAATCACCCCGTGAATAAAAATTCCACATAAAATTTGTTCCCTTTTCACATTTTACCTATTAAAATTCAATGTTAAAATGTTATCTCCTGGGGCAGCATTATTTAAGTTTTTGTATTGGTCACCTCTCGAAGAAATCTATTCCGACTGATTAAGTGTTTAGGCAAAAAAAAACATGTTTTTTTTTTTGTTAAAAAGTTTCTGTAGTTTACCAGATTTAATGTGCACCATTGTATCAAAGACATACATGTTGTGATACATTTTACCAATATTTTGAGCATACCGTTGGTCTCCTGTAAAGGCCCTAACTCGCTATTTTTTCGAAATTTGTTTTTTTGCGATTCCAATGCATTTAACGCAAATACACCTCCTCACAAAAATTTATTGCAATAGTGTAAAAAATAACGCTTTTATAAGCAGTTGTACAAAAAAAGTTACATGTTGAATATTACAGTTTCTATTATGTTTTTACCTTCTCCTGTAAAGTTTCAAATATGCGAGTTAGGGCCTTTCTACATGAGACCATCGATACATACATACAAATGAAAAAACATTTTTTGTTTGTTTTCTTTTTATTTAACTTTAATTTTTATTTTCTTTGAAAAAAATTACAAAAAGTATTTTTTTTTATTTGGGAGAAGGCTAATATAATATTTGTTATAATTAAATGGGGGTGGCGTTTCTTATAAGTTTTTCGATTTTATTACAAATAAAGTGTTTTGTTTTTAATTTTAGTTTTAGTTTTTACCTTGGCTTCACAAATTATTTGTATAATGAACATTTATTATTTATAGAAAATATTGAATTAAAAAAAAAACACGGGCGGATTTATAAAACAGTTTGTATTATTTGTTTAGTTTGTTATAAATATATTTGGAGGGTGGTTGTTGCTTTGTTTTATTAGTTTTTCAAGAAGATAGAAGAAGATCATTAAATAAACTATAGTCGCATATTAAGAAAAGAAGGCCGGTTGTTATTTTGTTTATTTTTTTTTTGTTTGTATAAAGAGCAAATTATTTACGATAATGTATGTAAGTGTAAGAAGTGGTATTTTGTAACAAATTAAATTCAACAAAATAAATTAAAAAAATAAAAAAAGTTGTTTTTTTTTCATTTTTTGTTATAGTCATCATACTTAATTAAAATTGAGCTTTTTGAGGCTTTTAAAAATTAAAAATTAATTAAAAAAAATGATGATTTAATGGTTGTTTACGATTAAAAATTAATTAAGTTTTGTTTTTTTTTTAGTTTATTTTATAATTAATAAAAAATAATAATAATAAAAAATTAATTTATAGAAATTAAAAAAATAATACAAATAAAAACAATTTTATATAGTAAAAGAAATTGGTGTTAAAAAATAATAAATACAGTGAGGGTACGTAGGAAGAGAGAGAGAGTGGATCAAACTATTTAAAGAGCGATACGCAATTTATAGAAATTGTAAGAGAACTAAGATGACAAGAGTTTAAATAATATAAAAAGTATAATTTATAATAAAAAGAGAGTAAGTAATACGAATACAAAATTATAAGTTATAGAGAAAATAATTAAATAAAGAACATACATATGTATATAAAAATTTCCTTTGTTGTTGTTGTTTTTCTTCTTTGTGGTTTGTGTAATAATTATAATTAATAATTATGTATATTATCATAATAAAACAAAAATAATAAAAGAAAGGCACGACACAACGTGCTGCTTCCTTTTCCTTCGCTTTGCATTATTCTTATTACATTAATTTGTAGTTTTTGTTTGAAGTTTTTGAAAATTGTTTCTTTGTAGTTTGACGTTTTGAAGTAGTTTGTAGTAGTGTAAAAGGTAGTAGATTATTTAACTACAAAATTTTGTAGCAGTAGTAGTTGTAGTACTAGTAAGGACGCAAACACCATTTACGCCTCGTCCGACGCTGCAGTAGCCGAGGTGCCATTGTCATTATTGGCGCTCGAGTCGTTGGTATCCTTTTTATTGCTATCGGAGGCTTTGGTGTCATTACTGTTGGCATTATTATTGGCATTCCTAGTAGCTACAGCATCGGTATCATCTTCTTGGGCCCTCACAGCTGCTTCCAAGGCTCTTATGCGATTTTCATGTTTAACAATAATCGCTTTGAGTTTACGTATTTCATCAGTGATATCACGCAAATCTTTCTCCTATAATTACATACAACATTAAATTTATAGCTTAAGGAATAAAAAAAAATCAATTTTTTTGGTTTACTCACAGTTATACCACTAACCGTCGCTGACCCACTGGAGACACCACTATCGGTAGCATGATTTCCACCACCCAATGTCGCAGTGGTGGCACTTTTTGAGGTTCCGGCTGATGCTTTATTGAGTATATTGGCCTTCTTGGATACCGAAAGCGATTTGTTGGCCGATTGTGACACATAACCACCCTGTACAATAGAAACACGATCCTATTTAGATTTTTTAGTAATTCTGTTCGTTAAAGTTTTGTGGAACAAACAAGCAACACAAAACACAACTAGCAGGAGCATGACAAGTGTCGTAAAAAAGAATAAATTCTTTAAATGTCGACAAGAAATATTTCTTGTTTACAATATTTAAAGAACGGTTTTCTTCTCAAGTTGAAAATTTCACTTCCTTAATGACTTTTTTTTCACATAAACGAATGTTATCCTTGACATTTTTTTCAATACTACAATATTAGCAACGTAGTATTGACAATAATCTAATTTTTGATTAAATTTTATTTTAGAAGTCATGTGATAGTTTCAATTTTCATTTTTCATTTACAGCTTTCTTTTTATGATAATGGCGAAATAGTTTTTATATTTTCTTCGATAATGGAATGAGCAAATGAGTTAATTAAGCATTTTTAAATTAAAGGATTTTCAACACAGGCTTTATGTTTATAGGGCTAGCATGGGCAGCAGCATTAAAAGAACACATTCAGAATCCATCCAAAATTCAAGCAATAACAATATAAAGTCTTAACATTATAATCGAACACATTTTTAGTTATATCATTATTTATAGCAAAAACAGGACGAATCAAATACAATCCAGAACATTTTAAAAATATTGGAATACATTAAATAAGCGAAAGTTTAAACAATGAAGGTGTTCACTTCACACTTTTTACCCTTGCGAAATTACGAACTTTTGCACAATTACAACAACTATACGTATTATGTCAGAACAACATCTGATTCTCTGAATGTTCACATTTTCGCAAGATTAAAACACTGTAACTTAAATTACCTTAAAAAATTGTTTAAACCTTTTATGCAAAAGTTTTTTTTAATCATCAACACCTATCTATCACCTCTGATAACGTTGATTAATGTATTCCTTATCCTAACAGCAAAAGTGATTTTGGTTCTTTCATATCTGAGGAAATATCGGAGTTCTCTTCCTTAGATAAGTTTCTGTATGTATAGGTACACTGAACGGCTTCAAAAGTGGAATGGCTGGTTGTAATATATTCATTAAGGAATTTAGAATTAAAATTATATTTAGACTGAATGACGGATGCTATATTCTTCACGATGTAGTATTAGAGATTAAAAGGACGGCAAAATGGCCACGACATTATCGCATATCCGATGAATATATGAATTCTATACGTAAAATTGGATATTACGACCAAACGTTCGAAGCTAGATCTACGTGATATCGATAATGCTAATAATTTCTAACAATTTTAGTGTAGGCGTTAACCATGATCGATTTTCTTGTTTCATTTTGTTTGCCATTGCAATAGAAAAATTCGATCAAAATTCATTAAGATCTCAGTTTAGTGCTGGATGAATATAGACATCGAACAGTTTAATACAGACAGCTTGGAACCTGTCCGACTTTGGTCACGACTAAATAATCTAAACTCACTATCGCAAAAGACAATTAAAAATAAACAAGCACATTTCACATACAAGACGTGGTGAAATTTGCAGTGCAGATTTTATTTCGTTCGTTTTCAATGTATTTTTTATAATAGCACCATTAAATTAGAAAATTAATTTAAACTTTAAGGTACAATGTTAGGTATTCCCTATTAAATTGATAATTATATGAAAAATTTTGCATTTTTCACAAAAGATTGAGAAGAAATAGAACATTGTCAAGAAATTATCAAATTGATGAGACTAGTTCATTTAAATACATATGTACATACAAAGTGCACCCTCAATTATTTCAAAATTCAAAAACATACTACTCATCTACATAACTAAAAACAAGCATTACTGCTAATTTGTTGATCATCAAAAGTTTTCGTAAAAGAAATTCATTTTTTCTAGAACTCTTTATTGTGTGAAATAAAGACGGTTCCGTATATAAGAAAAGTGATAGAATTTCTTAAACTACATTTCATACTGATAGCTACTATGCACTCAAACATTTTGGAGGCCATGGTCGAATCATCAATGAAATTTACATGATACCACAGCAATAATTGGCACCTTGAGTACTGTATTCCAATATTTGTATAGCGTTGTTTGCAGGCAAAGCAAATGAAAACTTACTTTAAGCGAGAAGGTGACGGGATCAGCATCTTCCCCCATAATCCATTTTTCGGCGGTAATAGCAGCATCTTCGGCTAAAGTGTCGGGATATAAATCCTCTTGGAACAAGTCCGATTTGCGGGGTACAGTCATTGAAATAACTTGACACAAGCCATTATTGTTGAGACGATAGAATTTGGCAATTTCACAGGTGGTAACATCGCAGCCACGTTTTGGCATCATGCCAATACCACGTTGGGGATCGGGTGTTTGGAAGGTATTGATATAGTGGACAAATGGAGGTTCGGGTGTGACCTAAAAGAAATACAACAAAATAATAAGAAATCTTGCCAAATTAAAAAAAATATTGTTTCAATTACTTCAAAATATCTGATGACAGAGTCACCTTTACCACAGAGGAATATCAGATTTGTATCGGGATCGTATAGAGGGAACATTACACCGTTGGATGTATCCAATTCAACCATAACAATAGGTTCGCTTAAAGCATCGGGTGCTCTAAGAGAATATTGTCGCTCTGAGGAACGATTAAAACCGGTGGTAAAAATTAAACCATGACGTAGGAAAATTGCTCTTGTCGCCTTTGAGCCTTCATGACACAAGGCCTCACTCTCCACTTCACCTGTGCGCGGATCATAGATTCGAATCTTTTTATCTTTGCAGGTGGTTACAAGTTTTGAGCCATCCCAGTTAAAGCAGGCACTGTAGACAATGTCCGGATGTGAGTCAATGTGTACCAAGATTTCACCTGTGCCAACATTCCAAATAACTACCTAAAATATAATACAATTTAATAAATTTCAATTGTATGTAAAAACACCAGACATCCTACCTGATTGTCAGAGCCCGCCGTTAAGAGAACATTTAGAGCAGAGGGATGCCATAGTACCAAACCAACACGTCTTTGATGGAAAACTAAATCCACAACAGGTTCAGTTAAAGTTCTGGATAGACCACCATCAGGTATTTGCCAAACTTTAACAACACAATCTTCCGAACCGGAGGCAATTACATTGTCATTGTGGGGACACCAAGCAATATCAAGCACAGGACCCTTATGACCACCAACAAGGGGATGATCAGCAGCAATACGTCCCACCTGGTAAGAAAAATAAAAAAAATTAATTTGTGCAAATTATCATAAATATTTTTTATTTCGAAAAATCTCGTTTTGTTTAATAAAATATATCTACTTAAGAGACAAACAACACCCATTCACATCCTCCCACTCACTCGCATTTAAAACATGACATACATTTTAACTGAAATATTATTATTTATATGAACATTATGCTCTACCTCCCTGTACATTACCCCATTCTCTGCTCTGCTCCTATTTCAATCTCAACCTAGATTTTCGATTTTTTTTCAGATTTTTTTTTGTGTTCATTAATTTTCTTGTTTGATATTTTTGTTCTCATTTTTTTGTATAGAAAAAGAAAAATAAGTTTAAAAGTTGTTTTAGTTTTTTGCAGTTTTCAAAATTGCAACATTTACACCATTTCTCAATTAAAACGGACTGTAGTAAAAATAAATCAATTTGCATTTAACAGTACGCAATCGAATTAGATTTATGTTTTGCAAACTATTTATGTTTAAAATCTATGAAACAGAAGAAAGTTGCCTTTTGCCATATGTTTTGTGGCATTTTTGGATCTGCAGTACCAACAATATTTATGTGGTTTAAATACAAACCGCAGTTGTTTAGATCGTTGATATATATGGCAAAGTATTGTAAAGTTTATTTAAAATTTAAATTGTATTTTCTATTAATGCTCTTCAATATCGTCAAGAGATTAGCTAAACATTTCATGTAGTAATTGATTACACACAGTGGAATATAGTAATAAAGGCAGCGGTTTATGTTAGCATTTGTCTAATTATACACTATCACCAATATGCGAGTTAATATTGTTGTTTCCACATGCATTCTACATGAATTCGTCCGAAAATGGAATACAACTCTCATGTATGGGCCGGTGCTTCGAAGTCTATTTTGGAGTTACTCGACCGCGTACAGGAGAGGGCGAAGATGCTTATCGGTGACAGTAGGGTATCCAACTCTATTGATTCATTGGAGCATCGTCGCAATGTGGGTTGTGTTTCACTGTTCTATCGATACTATAATGGAATGTGTTCTGCTGAAATTAGGGAACTT
This sequence comes from Bellardia pandia, assembly GCA_916048285.2. Taxonomy (NCBI): domain Eukaryota; kingdom Metazoa; phylum Arthropoda; class Insecta; order Diptera; family Calliphoridae; genus Bellardia; species Bellardia pandia. The sequence continues at coordinate 14,144,070 of OU696533.1, forward strand.
GTTCCTGAAACACGCAGTTTTTTACGTAATACACGTTCTTCAGTCAGGGCTCATCCTTTTGTGGTCGACTGGACAGTGGATCGCACAACACACTACAGGGAAAATTCGTTCTTTAGCCGTACTGTCCGTATGTGGAACAAACTCCCAGCAGAAGTATTCCCTGCCACTTTCAATATAGGAAAATTCAAGTCAAATGTTCACAAACACTAATCCCCGCTATCCTCCCTCCCATAACCTATTTTCCTAGTTCCAACGCAATGCATTGCATAAGTAGGGGTCATCCCCTGAGTGCTGGTCCAAGAGAAAAAAAAAATTTAATACATATATGGGGGATTCACAAGGTGTCATAAAGTCATATGTCTTAAAATAATAACATGAAAAAATACGACTGCTGTGAACAACCCCTCATAATTCAGTGTGCTATTTTGAATTTAAATCAGCTGATTTAAAACAAATATAAAAATTAATATTGTTTTCCACAATGCCAAAAATAAGTGAAAAAACTAAAATAATAGCCAGTTTGTGCGAAAAATACAGCGCAGGTCTCTTCTGATTAATTACGACAGCACAATAAACATAGCAAGCAAAGTTCTATTAATTTAAGACACTTTTTGTTTACAAAGCAACAACAATATTTTTAAACAATTGTAAAATGTTAGAACATTATGACAATATTACATGATAACACACCTTGTGAATACCCCAATAGTTTCAGTATTTTCATTTGTTGCATTGTGTAATTTTTAATTACATATTTTGTTTTGGCAGTTTCAGAAGTTATTTTTAAACTCGTTAATGCAAATATAATTTTGAAAAATTCAAGGCATATACAAAATAAGTTTAGAAGACAGTATTTCTTGACAAAATGGTTTTCTAAGGAAATGATTGTATTTTAGATATCGATTATTTTCAATTATACGAGTATATATATAGCTTTTTAACCAATGTTGTGGACAATAATCGAAAACCCCAAGTATTTATTTAAGCATATCTTTCTAAACAGATTTCTGATTTGCATAAATATGTTCTTTAAAAATATAGTAAGGGTACTCATGATATTGCATAAAATTGTCGTTTGTGCAATTGAGAAAACTTGTTTTAAAAATGGTATTTATTTTTAAAAATGCCTAAAGAAAGCCGAACGACTAAATTTCTAAAATGTTTTGGTAAAAATGATGGTAAGCATAAATCCTTTTGTTTATATCACTATGTTACTTTTCTATTTTGGTTGTTTATATGTATGTACATAGATAATCAACGTTAGGCGGAAGAAGAGATTTTGGAAGATTTCCCTTATGTTCTTGCAGCTGGAAATTATTTTCGCTATGCAATGCCATTTGTTCATCATTCAGTCCCGAAATCACACAATTTTATTTTTCAAATGAGTTTTTTTTTCAAGTCAGCTGTTGAGTTAAATGCACAATTGAAAAACGCAAGCATGGTGTAACTATACAAGCACATGTTTATTTACTTTTTGTTTACAATCTCTGCTTACGTTTTGTAACATAATTTTTAGCACTTTTTAGAAATTTTAGTTCTTTGGTAATCATTGAACCAGACAATGTCGGATTTTTAAGAAATTTGTGCACGATTTTCTATCTGCTGAGCAATATTATTAAATTGTTGGCAGGTATGTTTACAAACAAATCAATAAAAAAAAAACAAATTTTGCTAACTTTTAACTTCTGTTGTGTGTCCTAAATTAAAGAAATGACTTTACTTAAAATCATCATGACAGTATTATCCACTTTGAACTACATTATTTATTTTGCTAAAGGTACGGTCGCATTTGGCAAATATTTATTTAAAAAACCACTTGTTTTAGCACAAATTTTTTTGACATTGTTTACTCTTACAAGAGTTTTGCAAGATCAAACAGCATCTAATACATTAAAACTAAATATTTGCTGTGCTTTGGCCTAAATAAGAAACATTTTTTTATATAAATAAACGAGTTCAAATACATGTTATTTTGTGATTACGTCTTTTTCGGCAAATATTTGCCAAATGTGACAGTACCTTAAGACATTAAACCAAACTGTTGATTTGATACAGGCTCTAACCCAAGCTCAACATATGTATCTTCCTGGAAGTCAAATTCGAATGAATTTGTTTTTTTTTTCAAATTTGGAAATGGTTTGGTTTGATATGTATGTTTATATGCAGCTCTGTCGTCATTCAATGTGACTCTCGCCAAAAAAATATTTGTATTTAGAATGTGTATGGGTATTTCTGTGGCTAGCTGCTATAAGTCATAATATCCGCCGGATACTGTACGAAAATATATGTATATATACATACATTTATATGTATATAGCGTATCGGTGTCGTGTGTATAAAACAGGTGTCAAAAAATAAAAGATTTTAATACAAACTGACAGGTTCATATAATATAGTATTTCACATAGATACATATTTTAATTTAAAATATTTTTTCATAATTTATGTATTTAGAATTTTTTAATGAATCTGTAATAGTCAGAATATAGATCAGCAGGATTTAGAAGCTATAAGTAAAGTCATATATGAATTTTGAAAGGATTTTCAAAACTTCCTCAAAAGGAAAAATAACACCCTACATGGAAAGTATGTAAGATACATACATCTTTTCAGAGTTATAGCAAGCAGAGGTATTGCAAGATCTAGAATGTTGAAAATCGGAATATGTACTTAATAATCGCACTTTACGAGTAAATCTTAACGGAGCCAAATTTTAAATGACACGAGCATGTTTATACACAGTTTATAGTATATTATATGCATATGTATGTAGTCGAGATAATATTTGACATAAAACAGTTTTACGCTAATACGAAATGAAAAGACCCAAAACACTGCACTTCATATCGCATGAATCAGGGATGAAATATTTTTTCGGTATCAATTTAATACTAAAATTGTTGCTTTATTATCCTCACGAGTAGTAAAATTTAAAATTTTAATTATTTTTTAATTCTGCGTAAAAACTGTTTATTCATTTTTCTATTCTACAAAAAGTTTTTACTTTATAACTTAGTTGTTCTTGATATCCAACCATAATTTCCAAAAAAAAACCAAATTCATAATAAACTGACTTGTAATTGACACACCATAGTATCTTTACAATACCCAAATGAGTTCAACTTCTTTACAATGAATGGGTTCTTACGTTTGTCTGTCTGCTTTAGAATATGGCGTTAAGAGAAAACTAAAAGAGAAAAAACTATCATTACGACATGAAAGGACAATCTTATATCGAGCAGCAAGTACTTCAATAAGAATGCCTATTTTATATAAAATACTGAAAAGTGTTTGTAGTACCAATAAAGTATCGAAGTACTAAGGTACTTACGAATATAAAATAGTATTAACAAGTTGAAGTGATATATTCGGCCTCCACCTAAATATAATGAGAATTACAAAAACTACGCGAAGTACTAAGGTACTTACGAATATAAAATAGTATTAACAAGTTGAAGTGATATATTCGGCCTCCACCTAAATATAATGAGAATTACAAAAACTACGCTGCTGTTAGGTTAGGTCAGCCATAGTTAGTACAGCTCACTTAGGTACATTCATTGGTCCTTTTGTGTTGCCTGAAAAGAGATGAATAGAAGGGGATAGATGTTATAGAGACATAGAGAGAGTAGACGTGGACAGGTAGGAGCAGAAAATGTCAAGAGAAGAAGATGTCGGGTCCGGAAGGTTTAGAAGAAAAGATGGAGTAAATACTCCGAGCCGCTTAGTGGCCAGTATTTCCACTGTAAGTGAAGGGATTGGGTCCAAAATCATGATAGCCAATTGATATTCCTAATGAGGGAGGGCATTCATACGCTCTAATTTCAAGTCTGATATTTCAGATAGATTATTGAAGGATGGTTGTCCCAAGAAGGTGTTATGCAAGGTACACATTTTTTTGCAATGACAGAGAAGATGATAGATTGTTTCCTCCTCTTATTCATCTTTACAACTCCTGCAGAAATCATTATAGGGCAGACCTAATCTTCTGGCATGATTGCCGAATTTGCAGTGTCCAGTAATCACTGACACTAAGTCGCTTAATTGTGATCGTTGTAGTTTTAGCACGTACAACGTTAGTTCTCTACTTAGCCTACGCCAGATAAGTCGTGTTATTACACAGGTGTGTACATTTATCCACCTGGTCTGAGCAAGCTCATAGTAAAATTTGGTTATTCGTTGCTTGCATGCTGATAGCGGACTACCGCATAGATGATCAATGGCATCATCAGGTAGCATGGAACCATTCTTAGCTAAGTTATCAGCAACAATGTTTCCAATTGTGTCTCCATGTCCACGCATCCATACGAGTGAAACTATTGAATGTCTCGCCATCCTATTTAAGGATTTTAGTTTGATATCGATATTTGTCAGACATTTTTGTGAGTTTACTTGTTTTTCGGAGTTGATGTTTATATGGAATCTATGATCAAATATAGAAAAAATAATAAAATTTGGCGCAGAGAATTTTATATATATGAGGATATATCATGTCGAATTTTAATAAAATACCGGTATATTTAAGTATTTATTACGTATTTAAGTGATTTTTGCAAATGGACTTTGTATGGGGCTATGGTCAAACATGGACCGAACCGAAGCAAATATTGTTTTGTGATTTAATTTTATATGAAACTTTTTTTTTTGCTGGATTTTGTATTGATATTTTCATTTTAAAGGCATTGATGAACAATTTAGCCATATTTATGAAAGAAATTTGTATGTGGCTATGAGAAATCATGGACCGATTCTTACTATTTTCATCATAGTTTGTCCTTTTAACATAAAAATTACTTGTGTAAAATTACACGGCTTTATCTACAAAATATTTAAACAAATTAGCAAAAAAAAATATTATTTTTTGTTGGAAATTGCTCAGATTTTGATTCATAACTCCGGTGCTACTAGACCGATTTCACTGATTATCAATACCACACTGCTTAGGAGAATTATAAGTGTTGTTTTGTAAACTTTGCTGATTTTGGTTACGTATTTGGTTACACACAGACAAACAGACGGACATAGCTCAATCGACTTTGTTAGGTCTCAGGTAAATATTGCTCAACGTTACACACGAAAAGACAAACTTATATTCACCACTTGTGGTGGTGGAAGGTATAAAAAGAAGTACAATTGCAATAAAAGTTCCTCCCTTAGTGAAATTGATGGTAATTGATCGATTGTTCTGTTCATAATTATGCGGCCCCGATATAGACCTAATTCCTTAGCCAAACCTAATGCCGAGGTTTACAAACAGACCAGATTTATGCACTCAATACGGATGCTATTTTAATTACATTCGTCATGCCATACGATGTATACGGACTGCCTAAATGAACGCAATTCTTGCGATTTCAGATAATTAAGAGCTACTTAAAAGCCGGTTGGTTGATACGCTTTTCTCTGCTGCAACCGTAAACGAATTGTTCCTGGCACTTTAGTCCGTTGCCTTGCCTGCCTTAAGAGCTCATTTATTCATTTAGATCAAAAAAATTCAAACGTTGGCTAGTTAGTTAGTATTTATTTTAATCCCTAGATCCTCTCATCCACATCTTAAAATGAGATTCTGTTGATTCCGATTTTGAAAATGCTTTAACCAAGTTTTAGCAATAATTTTACAAAACATAATAATTATTACAAACAATTATTACCACAAGTACATACTCGTATTTATAAAGGAAAAATAAGATAATAAAATTCTGACATCATTTCTCAAGACAGTAAGGTGTTAATATGGAATCATTACAGTTTTAAATTATTATTTCCGTTAAAACAACACAAATCCATAAACACATGCATCACACTACATCGAGAGAGTATCGGAAAAAAATATTCCAAATTTATTTTTCAAATCAAAATTTTGAATATAAAAGATACGATTTTGTTGTTGTTTTTGTAGTACGTTTGTGACTATTTCGGGAAAATGAAACAGAAAATTTTTTATAAAAATAGAATACTTGATTGTTTCATGTGTTATACCATAAACTAATACTTGAACAAAATGTTGTACATACATACATATATTTAAACAATTTGTTTCTTTTCGTTTATGTGTTTGAATGATTTTCTTTTTTGGCCAATGGCCAACTTAATGGGGTAACGCGCGCAAAAAACACACAAGAGAAAAAAGTAGGAAAAATATAAATAAATATTGGAAAAAAGTAAAAATTAACGGAAATTTAAATTAAATAAATAAATATATAGATGAGATGATATAAATTAAAATAATATAAACAAAATTATTTTAGGAAAACTTTAAAATCCAATGAAAGTGTTCTCCAATTATTTTACCTTATTGTGAACTATTTGTATTCTCAGGTAATAATTTGTTAATTGAATAAAAAATGTGATCCACTAGTGGCGGATAATAGATTTTTTAACTCATGACTAACTTGAAAAATTTAATCAAAGCGCTTTTAAGATTAAATGTATTTCCCAACAACTTAAAACTAAACTTTTCAATACTTATTTAACAAGAATTATATCTTGTTCAGTTTAATTGACATTTCTGTACAATATATTCGTATCCTTACGCTCTAAAACTTCGAAATCCTAAAAAATTTATCAATTTAAAATCGAGATTAAGATCTTGAAACCGTTTCATAATCTTGCTTTCTTTTCAATAAGGAAATTGCTGGAATGAATTTCAATTCTCAGCGAAAGCCAACGGTAAGGTATATGAAAAACCTACCTATCCAACCGTCAGATTTCAGATTATATTGCAGGGGTCATAATAAATAATAAAAACAATAACGAGTTTAGAGCTACAAGAAAAAAATATGCAATTTTTTCAGTTTTTGCAAAAATTTTGCCATTAAATAATTATTTTTGCATTTTAATGTTAATGTTTAATGTTTTAATCGTACACATTGCAATTGTAAAGTTATTAAGCATTCCGCAGACCATTTACGTGTTTCAGAGCACATGTAACACTTGTAAGAAAAATATTAACAAGTTTTGAGAAATATTCGAATAAAATCATATTTTTATTTTAAATATACATATGGATACGTATTTACTTATATATGAGTTTCTATCTTCGTATCATAACGTTAACCTATCTAATCTAGTATGGTAAAAAATTGTTGATTTTTTAACTGTCGCTTTAAAACTATTTAAAAAAAATTCTATTTTTTAAAAATTTTGTTAAATAAAATTTAGAATTTTTATAATACATATGTATGTATCTCTTTGGGATTTATTAAGGATATATGAGGGAAGAAAATTTTTAAAAATGATGTCAATACGCGATTTGAAAAACAAATTTTGTTTGCCATATTTTGGTGAATAAGCTTAATTTCTTTAGTGTTATAAAATTAAAATAAAACCCATCCAAAATAATATATTTCAGATACTGTTAAATACTTTTCAAAAGTTTTACTTAAAACGGACAGCATTAACTAACGTTTGGGCCAACATTTTCCGAAAGTTCGAAAATTTTATTTTAAGCTATGTTAGCTTTTCTTGTAATCCAACCAGGAGTGTCAAGATGACGAACCATCAGATCACAATGACGGATACCCTTTGCCGACATACCTGGATAGAGTTCCGCTGCTATTGTAATAACATCCAGGACGTCTACCATACGAAATCGACGCACTTTTTAAATGAACACCATACCTGCGATTTCGGAAATTGAAAAGCCGGTTGTTCTATAGAATATACAGTTTTACACAAGATTTTCTATAGAAAATAAAGTTTCACAAAATATTTTCTATAGATTATTTTGAATTTCTTGAGAGTATCTTGAGTCATGTTTTTCTATAATGAAAGAAAATACGTAAAAAATTACATAAACGGACATGTTTATCTCTAACAGAAAATAATACTGAGTATATAGGATTAAGTAAATTTATCTGTTTTTATAAAATAGAGTCACTATTTTTTGTTGTAATTATTTTGAATATGAAACAGTATCAAACAATATCACCACCGTACATTATGTAATTTTTACTCGGATTTGAGCCCATGTGTAATTAGTTAGATGTGTAATTTCGGATTTAGTTTTATTTAAATTTTAACTACAATTTTTATAATAATTGGTGTGTTTTCAGATTTTCGCTTTTGAGTCGAATATTTGATTAAACATGCGGTATAGAGATAAAATAGCTTAATTTAGGAAGGGCCTAGAGGATATAATTTAATTAAAATTTACACGTTTATATTTAAAAACAATATTAGAAACCTTTTTCTAAGCCAACTGCAAAATTTGACCTTTGACATAATCGGTTTACGGATTAACATTGTTTGATTTTAGTAAGATTTTCTACCGTTGCTGTTCCAGTTAATTTTATCCTATAATCCTATTATATTTCAGGACGTGTTTCTACAATCCATAGTGACATTCCAGCTGGAGGACAAGCTGTAGCTTCATTTTTTTTTTTTTTTTTTTTTTTTTGGCATAAAATTTTGTAACATTATGGCTAGAGTTCCAATAAAACAACCACAATTTTAAGGAGCTAATTTATAATTTATATTTATTTTATAAACACTTCCATATGCGAACGGTGCCACAACAAAATAGAAGCCACATTTCCACTTATTCACAACTATATTTATGTATTTCTATCGTTATGCAAATAAATCCAAGTTGGTGCTTTTCTTTATTTGATTCGAAAGTTTCTATCTATGTATTTTCAAAATTCTATATATAACTTCGAACCAAAAACAAACAAAACAAGAGAGTAAAAAATACGACTACGTGTGAGTGATGGTTTGTTGGTTGGTGTTTGAATAAGTGTCTGCCGGTAGTATAACTGTGCAACCAAATACTAAAAAATAACAAAATTTTTGTGGAAACGTGTAATGTTTTCCTAATGAATATACATACATACATGTATGTATAAATAAAGAAAGAACCAAATGTCTTTAAAAACAAAACTGTATAAAAATAAATAAATATTCTATATATGACTTACTTACCTTATTATGAGGTAAAACTATAAATGCACCACCACCTGCCGATTCAACAATGATGGCCAAAAATTTTGGATTCACTGCACAAAATGTTGAATCCCAACTACTTTTGGAGACACGTATATTATCGTAGCATTGTTCACGTTTCAAAGCTTGACCGTAAACGTGACGAAATTTTGAACTTCTTACTACACGAAAAGACATTTTCTATTATTTATTTTGCTTCTATGATTGTTTATTCTTGTTGTTGTTGATTTTAATAATGATAATAATAATAATAAGGTTGTTGTAGTTGTGTTACAGTTATTTTGTTGTAGTAGTAGTTGCGATGTATGTTTATTTGTTTTGTTTACTTTTCCTTAGTCAATCACCCAGCGAAGAAATTATAGGAAAAGTTTCTGTTTTTTTTTTACAATTTTAAATTTATTTTAAAACTAAAAAATTTTGCTTAGAAAGAAACTTTATCTCTCTATCTAGTTTTCTTTTCTTATTTTGCCTCATTCAACATGCAAGAGAGTGTAAAGAAGTTGCAGTTGTTGCAGGAGGTTGTTGTTTCTATACAAAAATAAAATCTATATTAAAATAAATTATTTATTTATTTAAGTTATTTTTTTGTTTTATTTTGTGATAAAAAGGCGGCAAAATAATCACATTCGTTCAATGAAACTGAAAAGAGAAGAAATGAAATGAAAAAATGTAATTAAATAAATATAGAGTTACATTATTTTTAAAAACTATTTCATGTTTATATTTTGCATTTCTTTCTTAAGTAGTTTTATTAATACATATTTAATATGCAAGGTTTGTTTGATGGTAAAGTATAAATTTTATTTGTATTTCAATGTAATTCATTTCGACATTCCGGAACAATTCTTTTTCCTGCGGCGTAGAGTTAATTTAGATCAGTGTTTGATATAATGAGTTATATACAGGTAAATAAACGAGCATGTTCAACCACTGGTGTGTATGAGTGCCAAACACTAACTTAATACATCTCATAATTAAGTTCTATGCTCAAATATTACTTGTATTACCTACTGTTTCTTGTATTTTTTAAAACTTTCACGACTAAATCTTTTCACAAGTGTAAATTGTTAAAAAAAAATCTGCCTATAGACATACATATGTACATTTATAAAATCTGCCACTATGTCTAATTTTGTTACAAACAAAAGGCTTAACAAAATTTTTTGTTTCCACTTGTTTCCTTACATTTGTTTGAACACAGTGAAAAAATGGTTTCCTATTATCTAATACATAAATTAAGCATACAAAAATAATAACATTTAATCACTAAGATAGAAAAAAATAAATATTTACAACTAATATTTTTTAATCAAACCAAACGTCAAACGTATGGAAAAAATAATAATAAAACAAATAAATACAACAACAACACACCAATCAAAAGAAAATCTATTTTTGCCCGATGATTTAACTAACAGCGCCCGCAAGCACCACAACAACCAATAAAACTACTGAGCAAACAAGGAATTTTTGTTCCATAAAAAAAGCAAACAAAAAAATCAAATAACAATAAAAACGGAAAATAAAAACTTTAGTATAATCAACTACTACTATTTGTACAACAATAACAAAATGTTCGTTAAAACTGAAGAAAGAAAGAAAGATACGAACGAGCAGTTGTATCAATGAACTTGTTGACAACAACCATAATGGTTGGTTTCAAATAAAAAAAAATTAAATAATAGAGAAATATACTAATACATAAATATTTTTATTTAAATTCATACAATGCATAATATCTAGTCTTTTGTTATTAATTGTTAGTATAAAGTTTTTTTTTTTTTATTTTAATATGCGCTCTAAAATAACAACAAAAACTGTTATAAAAAATGAAAGCAAATTTAATAACATTTTCGCATAGAAATTTAAATATATATGTAGTATATACGAGTACATACACACATAGTTATGTAGATGCAAGTCGGTCGAATGCATAGAAAGAAATCAATGTGTTGAGCTTATAATTTTTCTAATGTGATCTATGAAACCCAAAAGATTAAACATTCTAAACCAGGAGTGCCCAAGCCCTATACTCTTGGTGCTCTTTTGATTTTTGTAAAAACTCTTAGCTATAGGATGTGTGTTTTGTATACTCATTACAGCACTCTGCACTAGCAATACGAAATACACAAACAACTTGTTTTTTTTTTGCCGTACTTAACTCTATACACGCAAGCGCAAAGCAACAACACTTTCGTATGCTCTACTGGTAAACATTGGTGACTGTGATCGTCAATGTAGATTTTGTTTTTGTTTAACGTATGATACCGTTTAAAAAAGTGTGTTGTTTCTTTGTATGTATGTATTGGCTTTTACAACAAAAAATACTGGGGCCAAATTACCGCATTCGATATCGTGTAAAATTGATCGTAATTTTCTTATATTGAGATTATGTTATCGAGCAAGAAATTTAGTACATTTTATCATAATTTCGTTATCGAAACCATTTTTCGATACGATAGCTCATTCGATCACGAATGCGGTAATTTGGCCGCTGAATAAAAATTAGTTTTTATTTAAATGTATTGGTGTTTGCTCTTACATAAGCAACTTCTGGGCACTCCTGTTCTAAACTATACTTCATAGCAGACATAAAATGGTATGCTGTGCCTGCCGACGATTTTCCTACGTAACAATTTGTTTCTGGCATTAAGTAATTATCCTCATTTCTTGTAAAGAGATGGGGTGCCTCGATAGACTAGGCGATATTATGCCAGACTATCAGTCAGAGGGTTGCGGGTTCGATTCCCGCCAAAGACCCTGGGTGTTTTCTGCAGATAAGCCAAAAGCTTCGCAGTTTGTGTTTGTTAATTACATATATTAAAAAAAAATCGAGGAATGACGTCAAGAGCAAACCAAAACCAATTAATAAAAGGTGTCTTTTTAGATGTATAGAACTTTAAGTTGACAACACTTTTTTTTTATCATTTTTATGTTTAGTTTGGTTTGGCATTTCAACAACGCTTCCAAATTGTGCAGTTTAATTTTGAAAATCATGGTTCTGTTCGAAATACATATCGCACACTACTACCATTTTACGATCAACATAATCGTCTATCAGAGCAATTAATTAGATAAAAACACGCACCACGTATGGAAGAAGTCATTGCTGCTGTAGAGCGTAGCGTAGAAGCCTGGAAACGGTCTATCCGCCATCGTGCACAGGAATTGGATATGTGTCCATCCACTTTATTTTGCGGAAAGATCTTGGTTTGCGCGCTTACAAAATCCAACTCGTGCAAGAATTGAAGACACACGATCACCTAGCAGGGCGTAGATTCGGTGAATGGGTCAAAAACAAATTGCCGTTGATTCCGAATTTTGTTTAACGAAGAAGCTCACTTTGGATGAAGGGTGATGATAATCCTTAAGTGTATTTTGAGACACCGTTACATTCAGAAAACCTGACAGTTTGGTTGTGGCGCAACATGTCACACAGCTCGTACCACAATTGATAACCACATTGGAAATTGGTAACAAACATCGTGCGATTTAACGCCACTTCTCTATTTTCTGTAGGGATATGTAAAATCGCTAGTCTACGCCGATAAGTACGAAACGATTGATCACGATTGAGTACAACATTCGCCGCGTTATTGCCAATATACGGAAACAAATGTTAAAAAGTCATCGAAAATTTGACTTCCCGATTAGACTATGTCCGAGCCACCCGTGGCGGTTATATGACAGAAGTAATATTTAAATTATAATGACAGCTTATTATCTTTTAAATAATAAATTAATAATTTTTGTTTTATTCCATTTCCAAATTTTGTTTGTTTATTTATCTAAAAAAAAACAGACTTTATTTATCAAATAGTACTCAATTAAAACAAAGAGTGGCCTACGTTTCAAGAATCCGGCAAAAATTCTAGTTTACAAGACACTTCATATGCCAAGATGTTGAGGTTTGATGAGGTTTCTCCAACTAATTTCAATTTGAATAAATATTCTTAAATCTGATTTATTCAAATTTATGGTATACTACATACATAATTCTAAATTTTAGGAACTTATTAAATTGGCATAAGAATAAATTATTTTCTTTCCGTGCAATGATTATGAAAAAAAAAACGCGACATGAAAATGATATCACACAACAATGGCCTTAAGATGAATATGCAAAAAAAGAAAACAATAACAAGTGAATAATATTGTGCATACAATATTTTTTAGACAATTGTTAACTTCCAGACTTGCATAATACCCAGCGTTGTCAACTTGGTGCGTTTCGCACCATTTTTGGTGCTTTTTTAAATTTTTGGTGCAAAAAATTCTTTAGTTGGTGCGCGGTGCGCTTTTTTTTAAATTTTGGTGCGCTTTTTAATTTTTGGTGGCACCAAAGCAACTTCAACACAACTTTTTGTTTCAGTGTGAGAAATAATCTTTCTATAGGGTGTTTTTTGAGAGGTATAGAACTTCGAATTGAAATAAAACACAAGAAAATCGTTTTAATGACCATCAATTTGGCTTTATTGGAAGGATAATTGTATGCCATTAATGTTTAAATATGATTTCAGGCATGTGGCCGCCGCGGCTGGCTCGAATAAAGCCAATTCTACAGGTCCAATTTTCAACCACTTTTTCGAGCATATGGGGCCGTATGTCGGCAATAACGCCACGAATGTTGGCTTCCAATTCCGTTTCTAACGTTTTTGGTTTGTTGGCGTAGACGAGCGACTTCACATATACCCAAAGAAAATAATCCAATGGTGTCAAATCACACGATCTTGGTGGCCAATTGACAGGTCCATTCCGCGAAATTATGCGCTCATCGAATGTTTCCTTCAATAAATCGATTGTGGCGTGCGCTGTGTGGCATGTAGCGCCGTCTTGTTGGAACCACAACTCATCCACATTCATGCCATCCAATTCGGGAACAAAATAGTCGGTTATCATGGCTCTATACGTGCAATTGCTGTGCACGGTGGCGAATCGATTCATTCGGGTCCTCTTCAACACTTTGCTCTACAGCGGCAATTGTTTCTTCGGTGCGCACTGTTCGACGTCTCTGCGGATGCGTATTATCACATAGAGTAAACGTAGTGCGAAAACGATCCATGGTTAACCGAATTAATTCCTCTGATGAGCTTGCGGTAAACTTCGTGAACTGAACCGTTATTTTCGAAATAAATTTGCACGATTTGCAAGCGTTGTTCTTTTGTCAACCTGTTCATGATGAAATGGCAAACCAAACTGAACATAAATGACATTAGAGTTGCCAGATTTGACCACAAAATGCCAGTTTTATCTCTTTTCGAAAAACACCCTATACAATAAAATACACCTGTTTGAGTACCATTTCATTCAACACTGCAAAATTTTGTTTGTGTATTTCGGTGCGTTTTTTAATTTTTTCGAAAATGTGATGAAATCTTTATTTTTACTAATTTTTAATTGCAGTTTTTTAATAATTCATAACTCATGAAATCTATACGATGCAAAAATGTATTTTAAATACGAATGTATGATAAATGAAATCAAATTCTTCAAAAATTTTAGAAAATCAAATTAACATTTTAAACGTAAATAAAAATTATTGTATAACCTGATTGTTTGGTCTACTGAACTGTAGACGAACAACCAGGGTTAGAGTACCAGTGGAATCCTAACAAATTTTATTGGAAAAAATCAAATAGAAGTACTTTAACTAGAAAACAAAAATATATATATAAAAAGTACCAAATATGTACTGAAATTTGCTTTTTTACCAATTAGTACTTTAGTTCCGAATATCATATTGTGGGTTAAATTTTGAGTGGTTAAATGCTTATTTTATTAGCTCATTTATTAAAAAAAATGTTTTTGCTATTATTACTTTTACTAATAATCGTTGACAAAAAGTTTTTTATAGAATTTATGATATTAAAAAATTTCGAAAAACGAAATTCTTAAATTGGTGCGTTTTTTTTTTTGTAAATGGTGCGCTTTTTCTCCATTTTGGTGCGTTTTGAAATTTCAAAGTTGACAACGCTGATAATAACAATAAGTATATGAAAAAGATAAAAAAACGAAAAAATAAAACAAATGATAAGAAAATTAAAAAAAAAAAACACAGATAATTTTCCATGGTAATGTTTGTTAATATTGTATGAAAATGTTGCAAAGAGCCCAAAATCTAACGAAACTAAAGGATGGAGAGGAGCAAAGAAGAGATAGAAAAAATTAATGGACTTTATTTTGTTCATTCATTTATTTTTCAATTTATAAAACAACAACTATAACAAGAGTAATAACAGCAACATTTCGTATAAAGAAAAAAAAATAAAAACAACAACAGGTGGCGCTATTCGAAATTGACATTGAACTTTATTTTGTTTACATGTTGGCTGCATGCATACGAACATGAATATGTTTGTATGAATGGAATAGTTATGCACTTACATCCATTCCTACCTACATATGTACATATGCACATGTATGTTGAGTGAATAGGTGTAACCAACATGTTTTATAGAGTAAGTAATGTTTAGACATGTTTGTTTACAAAGTATTTAATGGTAATGACGGATCAAACAAATATTAACATCAAAATAAATATTTATGTGCGAGTTGAATAATTCAAAACTTTGTTAAAATAAATTAAAAATATAAATTTGTACCTGTTTTTATTTATCTCGTAAAGCAAAACACATACTAGATATGTACATACAGTGGCCGACAAAAGTCTACATACGACCCATATTTTTGCAATTTGGGCATTTTGAAACCATAATGAAGAAAAGTAATAATACAGTTTTGTTTAAGATGTATTTATAATAATAATAACACAAAAAAATCTTATTTTATTATAAACTTAAACTTTTATTCACAAAAAACTAATAAAATTGAATGACAAAAGTCTACATACGAGCTGTAAATTAACATAAAAAACTTTGGGTATTAAAACTTATTATGTACTTTTTATTAAAATTAATATTTCGTTGGGCCACCATGGGCATCTATAACTGCCTGTAAGCGTCTGGGCATCGAAACAACTAAATTGTCGAGTTATGTTTAGCCATTCTTCTTGAAGCTTCTCTTTAAGCATTGGGTCACTAGTAATAGGAGTTTTGCGAATTTTTCGTTGTAGAATCTCCCACACGTGCTCAATAACATTTAAGTCCGGCCTTTGAGGTGGGGTGTACAACTGTCGTGGGGCATTGTAGAGCAGCCATTCTTTGACAATCTGAGCCGTGTGCCTCGGATCGTTATCTTGCTGGAAAATCTAACTCTGACTAAGATTTAAAATATCAGCCGAGGGTTTAAAATTTTGTTCCAAAATGAATTTGTACAGATACCGATCCATATTACCCTCAATAAACACTAACTTTCCTACTCCAGAAGCAGCAACAGCACCCCAAACCATCACGCTGCCTCCACCATGCTTAACAGTAGCAACTAGTTCTTCGGCTCCATCGCTGTATTTTTTTTTCGCCAAGCTTTATCTCTCCCATCACTTCCAAATATGTTATATTTAGATTCATCAGTGAACAAAACTCTCTTCCAGAAATCCATGTCCTTCTGAATATGCTTGTGCGCAAATTCCAAACAAAGTTTGCGATTTTTTTTCGCTTATGAGAGGTTTATGCTAGGAGATCTGCTATGGTAACCATTATTATTTAAAGTTCTTTGTATAGTTCTTGGATGTACAATTAATTCAGATCATGCAGCGATATCTTCGGCTAATTTTGCGGCATTTACTTTTGGATTTTTGCCCACTTCTTTTAAGATGAAGCTAACGTCTCTACGACTAAGTTTCTTTGGGCGACCTCCACGTGGTGTGTTTTCAACTGTACAAGTCTTTTTAAAGTTATTGACTATTGTCTGAACTGTAGACTTACTTAAATTAAAAAGCTTTGATATTTCAGCAAAAGATTTTCCCTCATTTCTGCACTTTACAATAAATGTACGGACATCAATTGATATTTCTTTTCGAGAAGCCATTATTTCTATTAAATATTTATTTAATCCGCCTAAACTTGAACTGAATACTATTTTAAGAAACCTTAACACAACAAGAAAAGTAGAAAATAAATAACGGCATTTTACTGTTTGAATTCAACAACAAAATCCCATATATGCTGGTCGTATGTAGACTTTTGTCAATGCTTTTTATTTGTTTATTATGAATAATTTTTAAAGTTTACATTACAATAATAATTTTTTTTGGGCATATCAATAAAAATAGATTACACACAAAACTGCATCATTATTTTTTTTATTCCGCGCTAATGTTCTCATAAAATGTCCAATATTGTGGTCGTATGTAGACTTTTGTCGGCCACTGTATGTACGTATGTGTGGCTATAAAAATCCGTAATAGTTAAACAATGTTTTTATTTAAAATAAATTTTATTTTTTAGGTCTTTTGTTATGAATTGATATTTTCCTTCCATGTGTCTATTAAAAGTTTGTAATACTTTTTTTGATTCTTATTTTACACGTATTTCTGATTGGCTGGTTCACGTAATGCTCGTCGATTTGAGAAGATCGATATCGGTGAACTAGATCAAATGAATACTAGATCCAACCTGTCTCGATTACGGTTGCCAAACGGCTTTGAGTGAGCTTGATTGTCAAGTTTTTTAAGGCTTATCAAGTTACATGCTAAAATACAATTTATCAAGCTTACAAATATGTTTTAATTTAGAAATAAGATATGCGGCAAAGTATTTTAGTTAGAAATTGATACAACGAAATAAGAAAGCTTTAGGCGGAGGAATGCTTCTAAAAAAGTTCTTCATACAATAAGTTTTTCTTGAAATTGTCATCATTAGATTTACTTCTACATATGTAAATGTTCTTCAATTTATATTTTGAATTCTTTTATAAAATACGTTTTAAAAAACTTTTAAAAGTCAAAAGTTCATAGGAGTCCAATCATCATGAACTTTACAACTTGTTTCCCAGAACTGCGATTATTCTAGAAAAAAAGTAACAAATTGAAACATACTGAGGTATAATCTATAGATTAAGGTGTTAACTGCGGAATAAACGGAAGAACTACTTCCTTTCTTACATGTAACTGTTCAAAGGAAGTCTGTTTATTTGCTTAGGAGTGATCTATTAAAACTGTCATTTACATCGGTTCAAGCTTTGTTTCTCATTTTGTCGCAAATTTCCATGCAATCTTGTCTTCTGAAAATCCTTGTTGGATTTTCTTCATTGTGACAGATATTTAATTGTGCGATATTTAAAGCGGATTATATTTTTTGCCAGCTCGTTTACATCTCATAACAATACCAGTCTTTATGCGTATATAGCCATGGATGATAGTCGTCCAAACATGGACAGCTCTTCCTTGTGCTGATAGAAGATGTTTTTTAAAATATGAGTGGCAAAATTCATTTTCTGATTGTGAACATATATACATAGATGTCAATTCTCGCACGGACATTCGCAATCAAAAGTTTTAATTTCTTCCATGGCTCCAAAAAATTATTATGTGTTTTGTGATCTCCATAGATACCCAGAAATATCGCTATGAATATTAATCCTATTATTTTACAATGTCTAGCACTGTTACTTACATACAACTTTATTAACACCTTGTCAACCAAGTTACTTCTAAAGTATCTAAACATTCATCATAATTTTCAACCAAAATCATATAACTAAACATTTTTATTCCCTAAAAAGTAAACATCATTTACCCCTATCGTGAATAAAAATTCCACATGAAATTTGTTCTCTTTTATTTTTTTAACATTAAATTTTAATAGGACATTTTAAATTCTATAACCCACATTTCAAATGTAAAAGTAAAAAAAAACTCACATAACAATTTATTGTATTATAGGTTATATTTTTAAATGTAAAAAATGCAACTTTTAATTTTGAATACAAATTTTAAAATGCAAATATGAAATTTAATAAAAAATAAACCGTATAAAATAATTTAGAGCAACTGTAAAACAAATTAATTCAAGCATAGAATACTTACAAATTTTGTTTGTTTGTTTTTTTTTATTCTTAAATTAATAGATAAGATATCGAAGCTTGAATATACACACACTAACAACAAACTTTGAATTCACAATTAAACATTTGTGTTCGGCCTGCTAATTATTCAAATGAATCAAATGTTCAATGATTTATAAAATGAAAATATAAAATTATTAATAATATTAACAGAACAAAACAGAAACCGAGATTGTGGACGATACAAATTAAAATTAGGTAAACAAAAAAAAAATAATAATAAAATAAAAATCTAAGCTGTTGTGTATTTATAAAAGATTTAAATAAATAATTATGTTAGTTACAAAAATCTTTAGAATATAACTGCTTGTGAGTCATTACAATAAAATCCATCAAATGAAATCTGAACGATAATCGGACCCTTCATTTTTTAAAAATGGCTTATGCCGGTTAGAACTCAGATCATGTAAGAATTTAAATATTTCAGTACGAAAGGACCTGATTGATTGCAGTAACAGTAGTTTAGCTGAAAATGTATTTTAGGCGTATCGGCAGCTTAGCGGCAACGAAAGCCTACCATGATTTTTAGACTTCAAATTTGATTAAATACAAATAATTAAATTGTGAAAACAAATGCAAAATATTTATTTTGACATTTATTTTTGCCATACAATATTTGGCAATCTAAACACCATCGGGTTTCTCTAGTGTTAAAATTTTAGTAGTGTGTCTTGTTCAGTTTTGTTTATTATCGTGTACTCGTATTCGCAGTTTAGTTTTCGTCACCTAAGGCGTTCTACTTTCGTTTTGTTTTTATTATTTTCTTTAAATAAAAATAAAATTATTATAAACAAAGTATGTAGTAGTTGCTGTGTTCTGCGATGTTTTATTATTATTATTATTGCAAAATTTTACTTATGAATAACTACTCATACACATTTGCTGTGTTTAAATTCAAAATACATATAACGAACATAATTGTTGTTAACAATATGTTTAGTGTGAAATTTAAAACTTTCTTATTTATTTAGTGGTGAAATTATTTAGCATTTGAAACCAGATTCAAAACCTCCCTAATTTTTTAATTACATATATCATTAAAAATTATTTCATTTTTTTTTATTAATAATTTATGAATCAAGGTTATATTTTTCCTGATAATATGCTCTAAATAAATTAACTACTATGCATACAGACATACAAACATACATATTTTACATTTATTTATAGCAAAAAAATGCTTCTATAAGCATATAGTAAATACTTAAGTGGGCTATTGAATATTTATCGATTATTTTACTTCGAATTAAATGTATGTGTCTATTTATAATAAAAAATAGAAAATTATGCAGTAATCGTTTGATTTTCTTTAATGTTTAAGCGAAGTGGGGAATTCTTTTTCTAAAAGCATTTATACGGCACTTATAAATGTTAAAATCAATAAAATAAACAAAAACAATTCTTATAGTATTTTTAATTAATATCTGAATTATTTAGGCATTCTTACAAAATTCTCTACAATTAAGTTTGATGTAAAAAGAAATCAAACTTTAAAAGTTTGTACAGATCGGTCAATAACTGATTTTATCTTCCTATAACCCCTACTCCCTAGAATAAAACATTGATTAGTTTTGTAAATACGATAATTATGCTGTCGAATTTTGAGTTATAATTGTTTTAATTATTTAGTGGGTAGCGAAATAAAAGGAAGCTTTATTATTTTAAAAAAGTTTTTATGTTATTTTTCAGATTGTTGTAAAAAAGACTGGGGAAACTAAAAAACGAATTAAAATAATTATAGAACGTGATTCTAAGTCGATCGGTATACTTTAAGGTGTGTGTTGAACAATATTTCTGGGCGTTACAAACATATGCACAAATCCCCACTATGGTGGTGTAGGGTATAAATATTGTTGTACAATATAATATTTCAAAATCATTTATAACAAACTATTTTAGAAACGGCCACATTGTGTTACTATTTTTTTAATTTACGACGTATTTTAAATTATATTTTATAAATAAATTCCTTTACAAGTTTATTTAAGTATATTTATAGGCACCTACTCTTTTCGATAATAAACATGTAAACATTATTCTTAAAATATAGAAGAATAAACTTTCCATTTATACATACTAATATACATAATTTATTTTGCAGATTTGTGTTTTCTTCTTTGCACATAAACATTTTCAAAAAATAAATACATTTAAATAAAAATTATATTAGAAAAAAATTAAAGAAAATTTCAAAATGACCTTCAACATTGAAACTGAACATATACTAGTGAAAACTGAAAGACGTCAGTTTTTATTTATAAATTTGTTTGTAAGTTTTAAACAAAATGTATGAAATTTTTATATCTACTATAGAACGAGTGAAATATGTACATACATATTCTAGTTTTACAGCAAAATTTATAAATCTAATCATTCATTCTAAAGCTCACGTTTTATTATTTGTCATTTGCGTCTTAATATGAATTCCCTTAATAACCACTAATTAAAGTAATTTTTCATTCGTTTTATATACTGAAGTTGGCCAATGAATCATTTCATTTTATATTTATACGTAATGTTTTAATTTTAAACATATTTATTTATGACGTTTAAAACACATTTTAACATACAAACTAACTTATACCACATCATAAACAACCCTATCGTAAATAAAAATTCCACATTAAATTTGTTCCCTTTTATTTTTTTAACATTGAATTTTAATAGGAAAAATGTGAAAAGGGAAAAAATTTCATGGGGAATTTTTATTCACGATAGGGCTGTTATTTCTTTTTTGCTTTCATTCCCTTTTCCATCGCATAAATTTCTGTCTTATTAAAAGTATTGTTTTTGGATTTTTGTTTGTTTTATTTTTTTTAATGAGTTTTGGTTCCTAATCAGTCAGAAGTAATATAAAATAAAACAAATAAAGCAGCCTATGAATTCATATAACTTTTACTTTTCAACACTTTTGCAATTAACTTATTTTTGGGTTAATAAAAGTTGGGAGTTTCTTCTATATACATAATAGAAATGAGTCAGATGTTTGAAAATGTTATTGTACTTTGAGTTAGTAATAAAGATAAGAATTGGGTCTGTGTGATTGTGTTTGACCCATAATGTATTTATCGGTTATAACATTGAGTAAATTACTAAAGTACGAGCCAACTTGGTAATGATATATCATTATTGACTATATGCATTCCTTAAAGTATAGTCACACGCGACAAATATTTACTGAAGAAATTACACATACTATTTAATCTTACAAGTGTTTTGTAAGAAAAAACAACATCAAATAAAATATATGTAACTACATTTTTTGTGTAACTTGTCCCAAATAAAGAAAAAGTTTTTGAAAGAAATAAACAAAACAACAAGTAAGAAAGTATAGTCGGTCAAGCCTGACCATATAATACACTACATCCAGTATATCAATAAAACAGCTTTTCAGATATGGGCGCTATATGGGAGATATAACATATTGTGGACCGATCATCCAAAAATTTAGTGCCATGACTTCCGTGAATATAAATATTAACCCCATTATTCATAAAAAACTTACAACAGGTTTATACAGCAAATTTTGTATGGAAATTATAAACCTGTTGTAAGTTTTATGTACATATAAGGGCATAAGTGTGTTAAACTTTACCTCGATATAAATGCGTTTAAAATATTTATGGAGGTTAAAGTTACGAAGAGGGTCTTATATGGGAGTTTTGACTATTTATGAACGGACTATTATAAAATTAGGTGTCATTCCTATTTGTACATTAGAAACTTATTTTTGTTAATTTTTATTCGGATAACAAAATAATTAAGACCTTTATGGTCCACATTTTTGAGAGAGTTATGCTATCTAAAGTCATTTTTGGAAGTGGGCCTTATATGTATATGTGATTTGACTTCATTTACCACTCATTTGTGATGAATTTTGTTTCGTTCCTTGCATAATTCAAACATTTATGTTCGGTAAACCCCAATTTCGGGAGGACTTTTGTATGGCGGCCAGGTGAAATAATGGACCGATTTCCACCAGAATATCTTCAAAATTGCGACCTATACTCTGCGCACAAGCTTTACATGGACAGCCAGACCGACCGACGGACGGACATCGTTAGATCGACTCAGAAAGTGATTCTGAGCCGATCCGTATACATTAAGGTGGGCGTTACAAACATATGCACAAATCCAATATACGCTCCCCACTATAGTGGTGTAGGGTATAAAAATGTGGTTGTTTTTTTATTAAATACTAGCCATGTGTAACCCAACCTTTAGGCATAAGCAGTACGTGCTGCTTCCGTAGGGTAAGTCAATATTAACCCAATTTTGCTGAAGAATTATCCTGATGATGGTGTTTCTATAGGTTACTGGGGGATTGTAAAGCAAACACTTTAACATTATGAATAAATAACGATATATCTTGTTGTTTATAGATCAACGGAGTTAAACTAATTTTGTCTAGCAAATGGTATAATTTTGTATGATCTGCCTTCGAATACCACACATACAATTTAACCAGCCGATGTGAGGGTATTTAACCATTGAAAGCAGAATTGAAGAAATCCGGCAGAGCTATCTTGTCTAACGCCTTATTCAGGATTGGTAGCGATAACTATCTCTGATACGTTCCATGAGCTCGGAATATATCCGATGTACCCATTGATAGTGCTGGGTTATAAGTAATTTTGTCCACATTACCTTAGTTAGTTTTCTTGCTTTGAGAATTTTATTTGCTGCATTCGCTTCATTTGTAGAAGTAATACAAGAATTGGTTCTATTTGGGATATATTCGTTCTCAAAGTGATTAGCTAATGCCTTGAACTCTTCGGTTGTATTGTTCGCCCATTGGCCATACGGATGCGGATGGTATTCAGGCATAATATTACATTGGGTAATTTCTGTGGGACTTCCATAGAATATATTTTGTTTTCTTATTAGGGTCTAAATTTTGCAGATAGTTTTAAATATTTGATTCCTTTTTATTCTTGACATTGATGAACTGAATCTCTCTCATAAGAAAGGGAACATTTTGAATAACATTTACTCTTAAACGAGACTGGTATCAACAGCAATTTTGAAAGTTTAAACGATAATATATATAAATCTAAACAGTGAATTATTTTCTTTTAGTTTAGGTGAAATTTATAAACGAGTTGTATCATGAAATGTTTTCCCTACTGTACAGAACATAGTTTGTAGCTTTGTATAGTTATGTAGTGCATCTGCATAAATGACTAAATTATTTATCTTTGTTTATTTGTTGATTAGAATTAAATTAATGGGTTTTTTGTTAGATTTCACCTGTTTTTTCATTTATGTATTTTAAGAAGAAATATAAAAAATGTAAAATAAAAAATAAAACAACAATAACTGTGTATTGCAAAATGTATATATTTTATAGAATTGCTTTTCGCACTTCTTAATTTTTAATTTTAACATTTAGCCAACATATTATTATAGACAGGGCGATCTATTAAATGGTGTTAATATTTAGAGAAACTGAAGTAGCAGGTGGTTTCCTACTGTGTGTATTATGCTAGGAACACAACTAGGACGAACGGCGAATAACAACGAAAAATAATTAATAATTTTTAAAAATTGTATGTTTTTGTTTCCGTATAGTGTTACCATATTTAAAAGAATATTTATATATAAAAATAAACATTACAAAAACACAGCTAAAAATAATTTTTATAGTTAACTATTTTGTATATTTATTTAAATTATATAAAGTAAAAAAAAATAAAACAATAATTGAAGTAAAAATTAATACATATTAACATAAAAAAACACAAATATTGAAATGTAATATTGAAAATTTTAGATTTTGTCCTGCTGCATGTATAATTATGAGTTTATCTTATATTCTTTCACAATCTTTAAGTCTGTTAAATATTTTAGAGTAATAACTATCACCTTATTTACTTCAAAATTTATCAAATAAAACAAATAATCACTCTTTTGTGAACACATTTTTAGTATTGTTCCAACCTCTAAATTGTAACACGCGTTCAATATATTTGTTTTAAACTTTCAACACCATCTCCATCATCACCTCCTCTACAAATCATTCACTTTAAACATTTTGCTCAAAATTGTTTTTGTTTAAATCCATAAAATAATTTCGTTGTTTTAAGTTTATTTTTTTTCGAAATGTGGTTTTTTGGAGGTCAAAATTTATAATACCAGCATGTGGGCGCACTTTGACAAATACAAAATTTATATATAAAATAAAATAAAAAAAATTTTATAAATCTACAGTAGTTGTAAATATTTATAATAAACTGACATTGAAATTCTCTAAAAGTCTAAAGCAAGAATGCATTTTTTTAATGTTTCAATTTGATTTTCTTTTCATTTAGTTGTTTTCCAAAAATTGTGATAAAACATAAACACATATGAATTATAAATGCAAGTTAAGTATAAATATTATTGAAACCATATTTGTATTTGGATTTAAGTGAAATACTTCCGAAACGGAAGTTAAAATGTTACTAAATTGATAAGTGTTAAATGAAAGAATGAGTTTTTTAATAGAAAAGTATTTCCTAACTGCAATAAAAAAATATATTTCTTGGCGCCACTTTATTGAAACTTTCATTGATATTTATTTAAAAAATTTGGCTCAACATCGGCTATCATTTGAAAATTATTATAACATTAAAAAAAATAGGTGCAAAGAAAGAAATGAACCAAAAAAGAAATACGAATGCACTAAAAATTAGAATAACTACTACTTTAGACTGGTGCTCCGGAACTGTTCTGAACCTAATAATGAAAAGCTTATTGGACCCATACTGCCAACAGCGTACAGCATGCAGACTGAAAACATTGGACCAGAGGCAACAGTTGAGCCATCACATTTATAGTGTACAAACTACAAATACAATTTTTATTTTACAAATTAAATTTCAATCTTTTTACCTTTGCTTTTTGTTTTATTTTTTATAAAAAAATTTCAATAAAATTACAATTCTTGATTTAAATTTTAATAAGAAAACATCTTAAATAAGTCTCTACAATTGGTGACCCTGATATTATAAAATGTTTCTTACCCACACCTCACTAAGAGTTAGCACATCAGCTGGAAACAACGACAATACTCTTTTGGATCAAGCAATAGTTGATACATTAAATAACACAGACCCACCTCAAGAAGTTTCTGCAACATCAAGTCAACGCCAGAAATTTCCTGCATTTTGGTCTAAAAACCCTAGTGTATGGTTTCTGCAAATAGAATCAATTTTCTCAATTGGAAAAATCTCATCAGACGAAACCAAATTTCGTCACTTAGTTGCAAATATTGATGCTAGTACGTTAGATTTGGTGATTGACATTCTTGAAACTACCCCAGTTGGTCATAAATACGAAACCCTTAAGAGGAGAATTATAAATCTATTCAGCGAATCCGATGAAAAGAAGCTTAGATTACTCAGTGGACAAATTCTTAGTGATCAACAACCATCTCATTTTTTAAGAACTATGCAAAACTTAGGACGTGGTCAAGTCGGAGATAATGTTATCAGATCATTATTTTTGGAACAACTTCCGGAGAATGTAAGAATAATACATTCCTCAATCGTAACACATTATTCTAACTGTGACTTTAAAGCTCAGATCGGAAGAAACGGAGTTTATTCGGAAAGAATCATTGTTGAAGAATCTACCTTCTGCTTCATAAGGAACACCTCAAACGCATTGTGTATAAAAACACTAGATTGGCGAAAATCAAAATAGCAACACCTTCTGATTAATTGCACAACCTGGAAAGCGACAATTTCTTAAGGATCAGACCAAATAAAAAGACTAATTAAATCAGCCAAATGACTGGCAGGGCTTCAGAGAATTAACCGAACCCATCTTCGATGATCTTCCTATACCTTCCAATTTAAACGAATCAGAGAGAAATGTCATAATTGTTCATTGTTACTCTTCAATGTCAATTAACGCACATCTGAATCGCGACATTAGCAGAATAATGGGAACAAAAGGAAAACCCCATAAGCTTTTAAAGAACTTTAACAGGCAACTGATGTTGTACAGATCATCAGCGCAGCCTAACCATCCAAAGATATTCAGGGGTGTCATAGAAACCAATATTGTCAGAATTGGTTTTAAAAGCGACAAGAAAAAATGCTTTGGTGTCATAGAAACCAATGTTATTGGTTTTATGTTCGAACTAGAATTAATGTCGGTTTTAGGTATCACAGAAACCAATGTTATCGGTTTTTTATTGGAAATAAACCAAGCAGCTAACAGCTGTCAGTTTTCATTTTTGTGCGCTTTTTTTTTTTTTTTTTTTTTTTTGCAGCTTTTTTAGTTTTTATTTTTTTGCAGCGGTATATTTTTTAGAAATGTAAGTAAATATTTAATTTAATATTTGCTTTATAAAAAGAAAAATTTTTGCATTGACCTTTTTATTTTCTAGGGGAAAACATAAAAATACACAAAATAAAATAATCATGGAATTCATGGAAATATATCCTGCTACACGAAGCGCGACAAACCAACAGTAAATGCCCTGTGAGAAGAACTGGCTGATTCACTGAATAGTGCCGGGCCACCACAATTTGACGTGAATGGTGGAAAAAGTAATTTTTTCCACAGAAATAGACTGAGTGGAAGAGCGAGGTAAATAAAAAAACTAGCTCAAAATAATACAGAGTCTAGGGTAACTGGCATTGGACCGTTTGCAAAGAATCACCTGACAACAACATAAGAGGTATGGCTATGTGACATTTCGCAGTTGGTGGAAGGTGTTTGCGGCGTAGCAGTTGGTCACAACGAAGACGTAGATGCTGCATGTGAGAAAGAAGTGCCCTGTACATCTTCATTTTGTTGTCTTCAATAACAAAAATGCTACAACTGCTGATGTCACTTTATTTTATTTATAAGCACTTATCATATTTTAATTATTTGATATCATTTATTTTCACAAAAAATACTTTTACTGATATTTTAATAAAAAAAATATAATATTTTGTCAATTTTCTGCAAAAAAGTAAAATAAAAAATAATAAAAATGTAAACAACAGCTGTTTCGATATTGGTTTCATTTACATTCGAAATTAACAAAACCAACTTGGTTTCGTGACACCAAATGAAACCAATATTGGTTTTAAAACCGACAATTAGCAAAACCAATATTGGTTTCTATGACACTCCTGATTATTTCTCACAGATTCTGAAATAACTTGTTTAGTGGGGACTTGATTAAATAACAACGTCAGGAGGCTGATTTTACAAACATCTGAGAAATATAGGACAAGGATAATCTTACATGTCGATATCCTTCTTATCTCCATTCAAAAATACTCTAAAAGCTTTTCTCCTTCCCAAATTATGCTTTATAGACTATAAGAACAAAAATACCAGGGTATTAATCGAAATTTTAATATTCAGTACTCATACGGCAAAAACCAAGACATGCCTTGAGATAGGACCTTGTCATTGTTTCGTCTACTTCACATTATTCCAGGACATACAGCAATAAACATTTCGTAGAGATTTTAGCAAGAAGTTCGTTACGACGGGGTCTAGAGCCACTCATATTTAAATACTTTTAAAGTATATCAGAAAGGACATGTTAGTTGGAGAACGTGCATAATCCATTGAATCTGAGATGATATACGACAGCTTTGAACGCATCTTTTTTGGGACTTGACTTCAGTGCGGAATACTCAGTATAGGCAATGTGAGTACTGTTGTACATTGCTGAATAGTAGTGCTGGCAAATTCTACTACTTGCCATCACTCAATAATATTAAATACTTTTTATTTGGGTACTCAATACTACTCGATACTTTTAACGGATTTTTTGAAATTGTAACGCATAGTTTTTATCTGCAAATTGAACTGGTTTCTTCAAAAAATAAAAATAGATCTTCAACTATTATTGGTTTTGTATGTCTTTCATTAATAAATCAAAAATAAATGTAAAGCTAACTTTTAATTCAACTTAAGAAATAATTAAAAAAAATTCTTTTGAGAATTAATGTTTTGTTTTGATTAAAGAATTAAAAAACTTGCTTAAAAATACAACTCAGAAAGTATCGAGTAACTACTTTTGAGTATTGAGAATCCAAAAAAGGGCAAATACTCGATACTCGGTACCCATTACTCAATACTTTGCCAGCACTACTGAATAGTTTCATAACTATTTGAAGGAAGAATAACTTAAAATTTAACCAACATCTATTTCGATACAAAAATTTGTTGCAGAAAAAATATTTTATTTTGTTACTACCGCCATAAAAAATTGAAAAGCGCATTCTAAAAATAGTTTCATGTATAAATAGATATAGGTACAAGGTGGCGCAAAAGTAATCTTCCTATCAGAAAATGCTATAAATTTTGCGATTGGCCCCTAATGTCAGTTCTGTTTTGACATTTGTGTAGTAAACACATGCGAAATACACGTTAATAAACAATGTTATGATACACTGGTCCAGAACGCGGAATATTGCTGACTATTTATTTGACCAATAATCGGTCAGTTTTTTCATCAAAAATAATCATGAGTGATGAGGCCCATTTCCATCATAGCGGTTACGTAAATAAGCAAAATTTACGCTTCTGGGGCACTGAAAATCCGCGTGTAACCCACGAAGAGCCATTACACCCGCTCAAAGTCACTGTATGGTGTGCTGTTTTCACTGGAGAAGTCATCGGACTTTTTTTCTTCGAAGACGTCGCGGGCCAAACGGTTACTGTGAATGGTGAGCGCTACAGAGTAATGATCAGCGAGTTCTTTTTGCCGCAAATTGATGAATTGGGATTGGAAAACATGTGGTTCCAACAGGACGGTGCAACGGCACAAACTGCACGTACCACAACCGATATGCTGAAGGATGCATTTCCCGGGCGCCTAATCTCCCGTTTTGGCGATTTGCACTGGCCAGCAAGATCGCCTGATTTGACCGCTCCAGACTTATTTTTGTGGGGCTTTTTGAAGTCGCGGGTTTATGTCAACAAGCCTCACCTCTTGCAGCTCTTAAAGACAATATCCGTCAATAATGTGAGGACCTATCGCCGGAAGTTTTGGCGACTTGATGTAAAAAAATTAAAAGACCAAATAAAAATAATCCACAAGAAGAATCAAAGTTTTTCATTTCTTTTTATTTAATTACAGCCAAAAAACATCGGAAGTTTACTTTTGCGCCACCTTGTACATGTATATATGTATGTACATATGTATGTACTTCCTGTAATTGGAGGTTATGTGACACATTTTTCATAAAATAGGCTTGCATTTAATAACCATCATTTTACAATAGATTTCTGAATCACCAAAGATAAAAAACTAAAATGAAATGAAACTGCAAACTCAACAAAAATGATCGATAAAATATAGATATAAGATTGAAAGAACAAAAGTAAACCCAATAATTAAGCAAACATTTTTGTATAATGTCACAGATTAAGCACATACGAATACGAAAAAAAAGTTTCAAATCATGAATCATACAACAATGAAACAAATAAAAATAAACAAGAAGAAGTATGATGATTATGTGGATATTTTTTGTAAAAAATAAATTACAAAATGTGGCAAACTCATTAAATATCTCATCACATAAACTGAGAATGCACATAAACAGCATACGGACGATGGCTGAACAATACAATACACAAATGCAGCACAATAATATTCATCAGATACAACTATCCAACGGGGCATAGCGCGTTAAAAGTACGAAAGAAATAATAATGAAGAGAAAGATTGAGAGGGGAGTACATATGCAGCAGTAGGTAAGGAAATTATAAAAAAAAGAAGTGAAAAACGAATTTGTCATTCAGTTACCCTGCTAAATATGGTATCTTCATACACTTTTAAGAAAAAAAAACAAAATTTTCATTTGAACAAATCGGAAAAAATGATTTGTCAAAACGTGAATAGCCAACTTTTTTAAAACGAATTGTACCTATGAATTATTTGGATTATTTATTACTCTGTTTCTTTTATCTAAAAATGGCATATTTAAAGGGTTTCTTCACCAGAAAATTTGCTTTTTAAAACAAAATATATAAAAATCATGCATGAAAATCATATCCACCACGATCAGTCATACAGATGTCGATTCTTGTCAACAACTAAAATGTCAAAACATTCATGTTATTCTTTTATGCCCCTGTTAAAAACAAAAAAATCCTTTATAGCTACGTTGCAATTTTTTGTTTTAAAATTTGAAATTTATTTCAAAACTCTTTTCTCGTTACAATTATTTTTAGCTTTCCAGTTATTGAAAAAAATGTTTTATTTCCAAGCGTATATACATATATCTCGTCACACAACATGTTCATGATTTTTCTAGCCGTTATATGTTACAATTTTACACAATTATCACTCAAGCAAAATAAAAACCAATAAATTTAATTTTTTTATTTGCAACCAAGACAAACAGACAAAAAACAAGTAAGAGTGCTATATTCGGCTATGCCGAATCTTATATACCCTTCACCTTTGTTGTGGATGCATTATGACATTATATACATACATGCATAGGTATACATGCATACATACATATATGTATATTATATTAATACACTTTGTTTGATATTTTTTTTTAATGAAATTTTCAGAGGTTGTCTCAGATATTTGCTCATATCTCCGTTATTTATGGACGGATTTTGCTAATTTTAAATAGCATCTTCTCGAAAGCATGTCTGACAGAATTATTGATGATTTGGATCCCGAAGATATTTGGGGACTTCAGAAAATTGATTTCAACAGACAGACGGACAAGCAGACAGACAGACGGGACTTAATAGACTCCGCTATCTATAAGAATCCAGAATATATACATATGTATACTTTATAGGGTCGGAAAATTATATTGTGGAAATTACAAACGGAACGACAAAATTATATATACCCTTCTCATGAACGTGAAGGGTATAAAAACGAAACAAAATTAATAAAAGAAACATGATTTTTTGGGGTCATGTAATGTCAGACAAATAGACAGACTAGTAGACGACAACTATGAACACTTAACAGCAACCAAGAGAAGATATTTAAACCTGTGTATAACAGTGCCAGCAGCATTAAAAACCACCAAAAGAAAATAAACAATTTGTGTAATTTCATAAAAGGATCTTGACCACAAAGCCTAACAAAAAACATATGATGGAAAATGTGTATTACTTGTGTGGAAAAACTCCTTTTTCTAGTCTCTACCAGATAGAAATTTTTAAATGAAGAAACGTTGCTGGTGATAATATAATTTCAAGTGAAAATTAAAATAAACGTCTTAAAAAATAAAATCACCAAAGACGGGGGGTAGTTGTCAATGCAGGAACAGTTTGCAGCACAGACAAAAACATACACACGCACATTCACTCTTGATACCCGACGAAAAATTAAAAATTTTTGTTGATCATCATCATTATCATCAAATAAAAAATAAAAAAGCAAAAATATTTTTACACACACTGGCACTCTGCATCACAACAAAAACAATAGCAACTAAATGGGTGTTAGATTTACAGTTATGCAGCATGAATTTGTGGCGTTTTAAACAGTGAATCAAAAAAGTTGTCTTACTTTAAAGTTCTAGTAATTGATTTCTACAAATATAGAAAAAGATATTTAGCATGATCAACACTACCGCAAAATACAGCTTACTAAATTTCAAATGTCGTGACGATGTTGAATATGTCTTAATAATCAATTTCTGAATATTGTATTCGACTTTAATATATATATGTATCTTTATCTTAGGAGCAAAATTGGAGAATTTATTGGCCTTTAGGATAAATAATACATGATAGCTGATTTCTTTAAAATTGTGCTGAGGAAGCCTTTAATAATACTAAGATTGGAGTAATTCAGAATTCATTACAGTTTCTTAGGGTCCAGTATATCCTGTTAATTTGGACATCCGGACTATCAATTCGAGGATAAAGATGACCAGAGTAACATTTTAAAAAGGGGTATTATCTTTACTGTGGCAACTGGCTTTCAAGATATTTACGTTTACCGACCATATATCAATCAGGAATCGACTTCCTTCCTGGTCTAAAATTAAGGACGCGGAGTTAACACTAATAAGTCAGAATTGCAACAATTCTATTTATATTTCGAAATATTCAGGATGGAGAGAGAACGCCTACAGGAGTTTAATATATAAAAACAAGTCATTGCGAGCAAGTATGGTAAATTAAAAGACGGTTATTAGGCCAGTATGATTCACTTGATATAACTTTAGATGTCTAATTCAGACAGCTTTGGTTATCTTTCCTTTTGCAGTATATAGAACTAGAATGGCGGTTGGATGTTTAAACTAGACACTATGCGTCTGCTTTAGAAAAACAAAGTATTTTGTACGAAATCGAATGGCTGAGACAAAACGATATTCATCTAAGAATTATGAACCACATCCCTAATACTAAGTCAAGAGATTAGTTGACTCAATGACAGCAGAGTTTAAATTATAGTAGTTTTAGTATCATGTTCTAGTGTTAATGGAAATGTGTTCATAGTGCATAAACCTAATCTAACATTTTGTGACTCTCTGTATATATTTTGTAGATTATGGATGAATATAGTGTCTGTCTAATAACGTTAAGACCAAATTTACACGAAGCAATTCTTTAAGCTAAGCTGATTACTTTTAAGACATTATGGTGAGGGGAAGATAAGACGAGTACACACTTGATTGTACTAGCAATTCGTGTTACACTCTTATTCGTATTACATATGTGTATAGAAAAAATTCTATACTCTCAAATAAAAATACCTACGAGGGATTTAAGCAATAAAATTGTGCTGTGTGAACACCGAAGAAATTTTAAGTAAAAAAATTATACCTATCAATCTTTTCAATAAAAATTACTTCATTATTATCATGATTATTACTAAACTGATGATGTTATTGGCTCTGCATGTGGCCACCTTATATTGAATAAAAAATTGTATTTAGTTTAATATTTAAAGCTAATATTTTATTCCTGGCTGCAAAAAAAATGTCAACAAGTTTTTAGCGCGTTTTTTCTTCTTCATCTGTCTCGTTGTCAAACAAATTGCGTTAAAGTGAAAGTGGTTCAAGTGGGGAGTTCTGCGTTATATTAAGTAAATCATAAAATTATTTTTTAAGATGGTAGTAATATTGCTATTTCAGACGTCTTTTAAAAATGTGTAATACAGATATTAATTGAGGTAATAAATTATGTTTTATTTCAGCTGTTGATAATGCAATTTATTTTAACCAAATAAAAAAATTTTTAATTGCAACAAGAGTTTGGTGATTTGTTTAGATGTATGTATCTATTGTTTTTGTTATCAAAACCATAAATGGCACAGCTAAAGTATTTATTCCTTAAAAATATTTATTTTTGGCCTTTGCGTGGGATTTGTTAAAATTTTAAACAGTTTTCTTGTTTTTTTCATCAACTTAAACGTGCGTAACCACCAATCAGTAGTGTTTAGAAATGTGTGAATTGTTTAAAGAAATTTGAATAAAAAATAGATTTGGTGAAAAACAATACTGTACGAACCTCATATATACATAAATGTTTAAAATGTAGGTTTATAGTATCCGCTTGTTGTTTTTGTTATTATGTACCTATCAGATTCATTTTTATTTAAAAATCATGTTTTTTTATGGGTAACAAAGATATGATATAAAATTTACATACATACATACCTATATGAAGGTCTTTACAACTACTTATAAAACATTATTTTAAAAAACTTTTCATATAGGTAATAGGTATAAAGTTCCTTTTTATTCCTTTATAGGTATGAATCAGAATAATTGCATTCATCAAACAATGGATTTAATTTGTCATGATAAATGTACCTAATAAACAGTATAAATTTATCGCTTAAATAGGTACAATTTTTGTATATTCGCTATTATCGATATTCATACCTCCATATACCTCCATAAAATGGGTAATGCACCTCAATATTTGTGTGAACAATTGGAGTATGTTGGTGAAATACAACCGTATTATCTACGCAATTCTACCAACTTCAGAATGCAATGGGTATCAACAGCAGCTGGACAGCGCACTTTATTTTACAAGGGCCTTAAACTATATAACATGCTACCAAATGATGTGAAGAATGAGAGAAGTATATGCGTTTTCAACAGGAAAATTGTGAATTTCATAAAAAATGATTTAATAGCAATATAATTGTAATTTTTTTTTTGTGAGGGAAAGAGTATTGAAAATACTACTAAATAAATAAATAAAATATGTATGTATAATTAAAAAATGTGCTAAGTTGTTTTAACATTTTAACAGCTGGGGGGTTACTCTCTATTGCGATTCGGAAGCAAATTCGATGCGTAAGAGTATCAATTTGTTCGCTTATCGCATCGAATTTGCTCTCGCATCGCAATAGATAGTAACCCCCCCTGGTGATATTTATTTATTAAAAACATGGTCACAATTTCTAATTTTTATTTCTGTATTATTGAGTGACAAAGTGGCTCCCAACTTCGATTCTTATGAAAAGTTATCCTTCTGAACATATTTCCAGTAATAAAATAAATAATTCTGAAATATCGATTACTTAATTAACCCTTGTTAACTATTTGATCTTATACAGAGAGCTCAATCCAAAATTCTTAGCACCATGATGGGAACAGTGATGGAAAAATTAAAAATTGAAGTGGTACTGACCGTCAACAAAAAAAGTACTTTTGTCAACATTTTGGTACTTTTTATGAAACATATTTTTATTCAAAAATAAAATTAAAAATCCATTTAAAAATAATTCAAAAATAAAATTAATTCAGTTTAATAAAATAAAAAATAATAAAACAACAAACTAAGAATTACTTCATTTTTATGTAAAAATATATGTTTGAAAAATGTTTATTTGTTGTGGGTTAAGATAATAAACCTATGAGCATGCCTGCAATTTGTTAGTGCTAATACCATATCATTAATAGTTCGTTGACCAATATGTTTGAAGTTTTCAAACTCATATGATACACAAAAAAATCTCAAACAAGAAAAGAGAATTACAAAAATGTACGAAACATAAGAATTTTAAAAATTTTATCAAAATAGTACCACAAACAACTTTAATTCTTTATGCATCTGTTTACTTTTATAGATTAGCTTATCCCAGATCAAATAAATAACATGAATAACAAATTTGTGCTTTCCTTATGTTCTTCTTTTGAAGCCAATGTGTCAATGATTATAAAAATAGTAACGTTGGATTTCTAAACCGGGAACAAAGCAAAACAAACAAAGAGTACTTTATATGATGTGGGGGTACGTACGTACTGTGGTGTTTTTGTTGTGAAAATAGTACAATAGTATTGAATTTTCCATCACTGAATCAACTTACAAGGATCATAAAATGATAAATAACAAAAGAAATTTTGTCAAATTATTACCATTTACACTTAATTGTAGGTATTAGCAAAATAATATAATATTGAAAGTAATGATGACATAATAAAAAGTAAAACATTCAGTATAAAAAACATAAATCAACTTAACTCAGTTTTGCAGCAGTTTAGAGTTGCAAAATCAAAAAATAAATCAACCGAACTTAAGAGTGCCATCATAACTAAGAAAATTCAAATAAACTGCAGTTTAATCTTTTATTCGCTACATATAAAATTTGTTTGTTGATCTAACAACCAAAACTAAACACATAATTTTCTAATACGAGGATTTTCTTCAAATTGCAGACAAGGGATCTGTGGTACTTCTACTGGACATAGTGAAGTAGGTATGACGGGGCAGTATAGTACCGAAATTGTCCTATAACTACTCTTGATATATGCAAGGTGAGCGAACTGAACAATATTCATGCGGTAACCTGAGCCCCGAAATCCAGTAACAATTACAAAAAAAAAATTAATAAACTAATAGAATTTTACTGTATTTTGTACCAGGTAGGTATGTATTAAATTTGTTAAAAAAAATAATGAAATGACAACACCAAGAACATATGATATATTTAAGCTTTTCTCCCCTAAAGCCTTTCCATTAAATTTTTATTATATGGAGTAAAAACAACTTGTTGCATACTTTAATGACCACAAAAAACAACAACAAACATCCAGAAGATTACAAATAGGAATGAGTTAAGAAATAAATAAATAAACCAACATAAAACACTCAATATTTACAAATAAAAACATATACATAGAAGCTTTTGATTTATTTTTCCAAGTAAACACAGATTATTTATTAGCTTTTAATAATTCTTGTTTTTAGTTTGCTGTAAAAATTTTGTTTCTTTTCTCCTACCACCAGCGAATATTTATACCAAACAAAAAATAAAAAAATAAATGAGCACAAAACTGACATAGCGGTAAAAAAAGTCACACGCAAAAGCAGCTGCAAACACAACAAAACGAAGATGAAAGAAATCACAAGAACGGCGAGGAAGTAGCAACCGAAAAAAACATTTTTATTCCCTTTTTTGGGTGTTGGACTCGTATAACACGCCGCACACACAAGATAACTCAACAATAAAACTCACTGTGAAATATTTGCAAATAAATGACCGGCAACAATGCGAGCAACTGAGATAAATTGCTACAAAACAATAGACATCAACATATAGTTGTACTACTTACTCTTACGCAAAAAGCCTAAAAGTAGAATATCACACAAAAACTGCAAAATTAAAAATAAAAGAAAACCACACTTTTTTCTTTATTTTTTGCTTTTACTTCGCTATCACTTTTTTGTTTTTAATTTTTTTTTTCTAATTTTGCTGAGATTTTGTAACTTGGAAATGCAAAAAAAATAGATTTATAATTTAGTAAATCTTAACCGTTTATTTGGCTTAAATAGAAGTAGATAATCACTGATTTATTTTTTTACACAAAAATAATGCAAAATAAAAACACTTTCTTATTTATTTATGTATATAAAACAATTAGAATTTATTTACTCCCAATATTTTTGTACATGACAAAAGGGAGTGAAATCTGTTGCACCACCACACTCACTCACTTTTTCTTTAGGTTTTGATATTGCAATTTGTTTTTATTATTTACTAAAATAACGCACGTTCTTAGTTAATGGATATTTCGTTGAAACACTTTGTTACTAAAAAAATAATAATAGAAGAATAATTGTGGAAGTTTTCAAAAAAATTTCAACCGAGAACGAATGAAGAATTGAAAAATTAAAAAAAACACCGCACTCGTTGAACGTCAAACAACAACTAAAAATGGTGGAGCACAGTGATTGTGGAACTGCCAGAGTTGACGATTTATCATCGTCATTTTGACGTTTTTTTGTTTCAAATATATCATAAAATAAGTGGGGATTTGACGATTTTTTATTTGAAAGTGGCGATTCTGAATTTTTGAAATATTCTCAATTGTTTTTTGTTTTTGTATCTTGTTTATGTAAATTACTTTTTATGCATAAAAAAATAATGAAAGGACTTTTTTCTTCTTTCTTTCATTAGCTAATTGAGCAACCACCCCGTAAAACTGTAAGAAGCACATTGCCTACTTTTAGAATGAGAAATTTTCAATGACCTTGAAAATATTCGAATAACGGTATTTGTGGTGAATTTCTAAAAACTCACCATGATTGTTTT
Source organism: Bellardia pandia (assembly GCA_916048285.2). Taxonomy (NCBI): domain Eukaryota; kingdom Metazoa; phylum Arthropoda; class Insecta; order Diptera; family Calliphoridae; genus Bellardia; species Bellardia pandia. The sequence continues at coordinate 14,182,465 of OU696533.1, forward strand.
TCCACATCACGATTTTTATACTCACCACAATTTGTTCACCACTTTTCAACAGTATTACCAGTGAATAAAAGTTTTGTTTTTTTAAGGTGTGTTCACATTGTGTGTATTTGTCATATGGAATGTTACTTTTTCGCATGTCAAATTTGTACATATTGAAACAATAGCATGTGTTATTTCTATGTGTGCAATACACATGACATTTTTTATTTAGAACGAGTTCTATTTTCTTGTGACAAACCATCTGACATCAGCTGTTTTTTATAACAAAAATTTTGTGGCGGCAAAAATTAATTGAAATTTTAATAAATATAATTTATAGTAAAACAAAAATCTCTCATTCCATGTTAAAATACAGTTTTATTTAATTATAAATTTAAATTTTATTATACACATACAGCAATCAGCTGTTTTAAGATTTTTTTTTGATAGGTTATGTCAAACGTACTTAACATACCAACATTTGAACATATAAATTATAAACCGTATGTGAAACTCAAATTTTGACATACACATGAAAACACATGTGGATAGAAAAGTGACATTCCATCTGACAAATACACACAATGTGAACACACCTTTACAAAATTATTCATAGAAAAATTTTGAAGTATCGCAATTTACTTAATCTGGCAATGCTGTGAGAAACGGCAAAATCTTGTTCAACTTTTGTACAAAAAGAACAGCTGATTGGCGCCCGCTGCCGCATGCCGCTTACATTAGCCATTTGCATTACTTTACACATAACAATATGCATCAGCTGTTTCTTAAGGCCCAACTATAATGTGCATATGCTAGCTTAAGCAACCCTGCGAATACATACAAATTGTATGTGGTAAACTATAATGTACTTAACGAAACTTTTCGTTAAGTTTTTCAACTGTCATTTGCTTAAGCAAAAAGCGAAACTGATCGCATATTCCGTACGGAATCATCTGTTTGTTGTTTGTTTGTGTTTTTAACAAAATGGAGAAAGAAGAAAATACATTTATTTTAAATTTAATAGAAAATGTGGAAAAAATAAGTGCCTTTATAATAAAAGGGCCCTTTTTATTTTAACAAAAATGTCTCTGTCGTGGTTTATTTCTCTGACAGAACAAGAGCGTCTTCTTCTTTTACAGTGTAGTTCACTTATTTCTTTTAATGTGCACAGGCCTTCAAGCGCTAACTTTAATATTTTTATATTGTTTAAATTTTTAAGTTTTTTCTCCATTTTTGCAAACACAATACGAAAATTAACAAAACATATGTAAACGTTTATTATTATTTACAATGTAGTGCTGCCACAGCTGTACATTTTAGTACTTTTGCCGATAAATTAAAAAAAAAGGAAAAATTATGCGTTTCTGGTACGAAGTTTTCTTTTAATTATAAAATAATATAATAATATTAATAAAATATAGTCATTTAATGGCTTTTTGTTAAAATAAAAACATTTTTTTTTAAACATAAATGAGCAACTGTGGACAAAAAGTTGCAATGTCATTGTAGCCACCTGAAAGTTAGCTCTGAACTGGTTATGCATTTGACAGCCTTTTCGTTAACTTTTGCAATTTGCTTAAGCTTGCTTATGCATATTATAGTTGGGCCTTAAAGGCCCAACCATAATGTGCATAAACTGGCTTAAGCCAGCTTAAGCAACTGTGCGAATACATGTAAAACGTATGTGCAAACCATAATGTACTTAATGATACTTTTCGTTAAGTTTCATTTGCTTAAGTAAAGTGCCAAATTGAACGCACTTTCCGTACGGAATCATCTGTTTTTTGATTTCATTAAAAAAAATAAAAAAAATTAGTATGCAAAATCAAGAAATAGATGATATTACTCATATCTTATAACTTTTTTATTATTTATTATTCAACAATTAGCAGTTTTTACTGTTTGCAAATTTTCAATAAAATAAAACATCAAATAAACAAATACAGGGCTGTAATTTTTGGTACTTTTTATTTTAAAGTACTCGCAAAAACATCGACATAAAGAAAACAACTATTTTCAACCACACACCGACAACTTTTTTCTTTTACGCACGTGTTTACCATGTCCACAATAAAACCACAACAACAAATGTAAACAAAACAAAGACAAAAATATAGCAAAGTTTCTCTTATTACCAATAGGTAAATTTTTAAGAACCACGGACAAAGAATCCACTCAGGAACCTAATTTTGTGGTGCCCACGTTATAAATTTTAGTATTTAAAAAAAATAAGGTTTCAAATCAAACCTAAAATATCAAGTTTAATTTGAATATTTCCAGTTATTTTAGTGGTTTTTGAATTTTGAAAACGGGTTTCATAGCCTGTAACTAGGGCTATTGTAATTCACAACTGTCACTTTCGAAAAATTAGGCGTTTATAGGGCATTCCATTTTAGAGTAAAAAAAATTTAAAAAAGGTTGTTACTCTGTAATTATTTCAAATTGAGCGGTTTACGCATTTTGAAAGCGGATTTCAATAGCCCCCATCTAGAGCTATTAAAATCCAGGAATGTCACTTTCGAGAAATTAGCCCCCAACTAGGGCTATCAAAATCCAGGAATGTCACTTTCGAGAAATTAGCCAATTATGGAGCATTCCATATCAAAGTAAAAAATTTCAAAAAAGTTGTTGTTGAATAACTCTTTCAAATTGAGCGGTTTACGCATTTTAAAGCGGTTTTCAATAGCCCCCAATATTTTTTCGGGACTTTGACGATTGCAAAATTCATCTGGCAGTCCTGATGGTAACGTAGACAAATTTAGCGATTGTGAAAACGTTTTGGCGGGAAAAATAATAACATAGTCTCGGCTGGGATGTAAAATTATTAGAAAATACAATAAATAACTTTATAACACCAATGTCCCAAATCAAAGAAATTTCTGAGCCATTTACAGACGAATTGTTATTTAATATTTGCTAGTAAATTAAAAATAATGATCCGGTATCTTCAAATGCTTATTAGAAAATTTTTTGGATGACTTCATTTACTTTATTTTAAAGACGGTTTGACTCAAAATATTTTGCCAACGAACGCTGTGTTTTGCTGCGAAAAAAGTCTTTTTCTTAATTTTCTTGTTTTAAGACAAATAAGTAATTATATTGTTCAATTTAAGGAAATAGTAGTAAGTAGTTTTACTAAAATAATGTTTTTTTGTCTTCCATATACACATAAATTTAAAAATATTTTCAAAAACACAATACAAATATTATGAATAAACACAATATTTAGTAAAAAACTCTTGCGCACATTTGGCGGGTTTCTGCTGAATAAACTTTTTGTCACATTGACAGCAGCTGTTCTTATTATTAATTGTTACCAGATCTTTTCAATAAGTTTTTAAAACACTACAATTCTAAGTAAAATAAAAAAATGTGTAATTAGTAAAAATGCCCTGTATTGCCGAGCCACGCCCACTGAAAAATAGGCGTAACACACAGGAACTAGATTTAAAACTTTCTTCCGATAACCTTTTTTGTTTTGTTTCTTTGACGCACATGGTAATTTATATTGTATTCGCGTCACTTTTTACTTTTTCCTGTATCAAAATATTGCTTGGTAAGCCGGAATTTTTTTTTAAATGGTTAAGATGGCCGCGCAAATTTTGAATTTATACTCTGTTTTTTTTCAATGAAAAAATCTTTTTTGTATTTGAATCTAAATATTTAGCCGTTACTAAACTAACGTTTTCTCATTCATGAAAAACTTTTGCTATTATTTCCCACAGTGATTTCAATAGTATTCGCAACAACGTCCGGCAACTCTCTACTGAACATACTGCATCCTATTGTTTCATATGTCGCAGCACAAAAAGAAAACAAATACATACATACATAATTAAAATTATTAAAATTTATTATTATACATTTAGTATTTTATTTTCAGGTCTAGGATATGAATGAACATAAGTATGTATTTTATAGAATCATATATATTATTTATATCTAACAATTTTTTCATTTTATGTTATTTTTGTTCTCCGGAACAACAGTACATTTAAACTTTCCGGATGCATTTTTTAAGCGTATAGCATTACTCTTCGAGGCGTTTATTTTTATTCCCCAATGAGAATAATATTTATCGACATATTTAAGGTGTGCAGAAACATTTTGTAGAGCAATTTTTGGTAACTCATTGTGAGCATAAAGTAAAGAGTCGTCAACATAAAGTATACCTTTCGAATTACCGAATTCATGTAGAAAATCATACATAAATATGTTATATAAATGAGGTGCCAATACAGAGCCCTTCGAAACTCCACAAAAAACATCACCATGAGGGGATGAAACATTGTCAACCTGGACGCAGAATCTCCTGCCATCGAAAAAGCATCAAAACCGATCTGAATCATTTTCTATAGTATGCCATTTAGGTATGCTTTATCAAATGCTTTTTATTGTCAAGCGAAACCGCGACAGTGCATTGCCCATTTCTCAAATGTTGTCCTACACCAGTATGGAATTTTAAAAGAGCATGTACAGTAGAATTACCCTTTTTAAAGACAAACCGACTTTGAGGAATATACTCTTCATTTAAGCCTATAATCATTTTATTTCGTATGACTCAAATAGCTTTCCCAGATTAGAAAGTAATGAAATTGGTCTAAAGTTATTTATATCCTTATTATCATTAGGAAATAACTATTTAACAATTGTTGAAAAGTGTAGTTAGGTATTCTAGGTCTTTAATCGGGAATTTTCTTATCAAATACAAATTATTTCCAATATATTTCCACGCCACTAGATTTCTTATTATTTACCGATCTAGAGATATCTAAAATATCATTTAAATTTGTAAATTTCAAGTTGCCATGATTAATCAATGCAGTTGAATCATCGTCAAATATTATCGTAGTTGGAACTTGTGCAATTTTTGCATTGATAGGTTTGTCTACTACTGAAATATTTCTATTTGGTGGTGAATTTTGATATACAGTGGCAAAGTTATCTTTAAATACTTCTACTTTTTGATTTAATTCTTCTATTACGACACCATTTACCGTTACTTTTCTAACAGAAGAGCGCTTTCTATTTCTGATCATTTGATATTTTTTTTTGTAGGCCTATGGACATGGTGTGATTTCCTTTAATCTTTCATTTAAAAAAATTTGCCTGATCTATTTCAATTTGCTCCTTTATAATAATTTTAATGAGACCAATTTGCTTTGAAATAAGTAAATAATCAGAATTTCTCCTGTTTAAGGTTCTTTGAATATTCTCTTCAAATCCCTTTGCCAGCCATATTTATAATCCTTAACAAATTTTTTACTTTATCGGATACAATAAACTTTCGATTCTTGTTATCGATTTGTTTTGGAATGAATTCCAGTCATAAAGATAAGGGAGATATTAAATTCATCTATAAAACTATATATTTCCCTATTTGATAAATTTCTATTTTCCGGTGGAAAGTGATTAAGTTGTTACTTAAGTCAGTTTTGAATGTGTACCAATTAGTGTCTTTAAAAGAGATAAAATGATGCGGAGGTTTAAAAATATAATTAAAATCCGATAAAGACCTGGAACAGGTAGAAACAGAAATCGTCCCGGCTTTGGGTTTTTTACAAATTATGTTCATGAAGGTCTTGACAGATACTTAGATAAAAAATGTCATTGAAAATACATTTTTTGCATTGTCATGCAGAAAAATTTAATGAACAATCACCAGCCGAGTCTGATGAACATGGCGAGAGATTTCACCAAGTAACAGCCAGGCTCGAACATTGGTATAGTGGCAAACAACTTGATTCCCTATTAGGGGATATTTTTTGGAATCTGCAGGAGGAAGAAGAATAAATTTGTAAATAAAAACTTAAACTTTAATTAACAACAAAAATAAATGTTTTAATTTTTGAAGTTTCGTCTGGTTATTATATATTTCATCTTTTGTGAATAAAATCAAAAGTTGTAGACAGCTTTTAATTATTTATGTCTTGTTTTGTTTGGAACTTTGTTTGCTATACCTACAGAAAAAATTAGAAGCACAGCTGCGTTTTCCAATTTTTTATGCCGTTTTAAAAAACAAAATTTTTGAAATTCTGCTAAAAAAAACCATTTTTTTTTGTCAAAAAAAATTATGTTTCTACAACGACTGCGCATATTGGAAAAAAGTTTAACCTTACTTAAAGAAAATTTCATTGCGGAATTTCGGGTTTTTTAGTTTATTCAATAAACTAAACCGTTTTTGAGTTACGCGAATATATGTTGTGCAACCTCCTCCATTTTCGAAATAACGGTATATTTCGAAAAAAACGAGCTAACCTAAAAAACGGTTAGCACCACTGGATTCAGCGTACCCGAATTAGGTTAACCCGCCAGGTGCCCCGTTTGTCACAAAAAAAAAGTGTCAAATTCTAGCACAGTGTTATTAGATCATAATTGTTCGAAAAATTCAAAATCGAAGATAGACCCTTTACAATATTATTGCGGTTACAATTATATTGAAAATATATTGAACCACAAAGAATTTTCTTAACACTACCGTTTATACACACGTTTAATTCAAGAAACAAATTTGGAAACTGCAGATTTGGTATACTAATCCTTGAAAATGAAATGGAATTTTTGAGAGCTATGCCAACACCTAATGAGCTTTTGTCCCTCAGAACAATATAGTCGTCAAAATATACATTTGTGTCCAAGGACAAATGTAATTCTTGTAAAAAGGCAATTTCAATTTTAAATTGATTTACTAATCTATTCAGTTCAATCTTCCGCCCTATATGGATAAAAGAACCAACTGTAAACGTTATTACATTTAGAGAATCACGGACCATAGACATCTTGAATTTCATTAATTAAACTCAAGCATTCTTTCTTAGCTCAATCTCTTGTCATTAACTTGTAATTTCTCATAAATTATCAATTTTGACGTTCCCATGAAAATGATTAAGGATATACTTTATTCCGAGCAACTCGTTAACCGTGCGATTCGGTTTAAGGATTACTAAAAATAACCCTGTATCGATTCCCTGTTTCGTAGAGTATTCCGTAGAAAACTTTGATATAAAATCAACGGTATCTGGGATAATTTTATCAGTCTCAGACTTTATATCGTTAATATCACATTTATGATACAGGCCTCTACAAACTAAGCTCTGACGTTTATATTCTTTAGGAGTATATGTATATTAAGGAATTTCCCTTTCTTTTAAAACTGCATCATTTCCGTATGTGCAGATGAGTCTTTAAAATATAGTTACTTTTGTATTTTGATTGATTTTTTATTTTAAATTCTACATTTTTAGAATTTAACTGGTCTATAAGAGATTCCACATTAACATTCTCCATTATCATTATTATTTCCATTATTATTACGTTCTGAATTTATGTAATTAATCGGCCTTTCGGCTTCAACATTTAAATCTCCTAAAATTGAATACTTATTTGTGCGATTAATATTATCTTATTATATTAACTACCTTATCTGAATTTTTAAATTGACATTTTGTTAAATCGATTTTTACGTCACCTTGAAATTTTCGTTTAATTGAGTTGTTGAATTTTCTGCAAAAACAGCATCGAAAAATTGTTTTCCAAGTTGAGAATTCTTAACAACGTCTGTAACAGCTTCTTTTGATGTTTTTGAAGGTTGTCCTTTTGGTTGAGCGCCAGCTAGTTTTTTTTGTATTCATTTCGCCATTGGAAATTGCTGATGTTTCGTCATTATTCCGGGAGTTGACCAGGAATCTCTTGAGTTGTTCATATAGACTTTCTATCGGTGAAAGGTATTAAGTTTTTGCCTTTTAAACAAGAAATGTATATTCTCCTCCTTATAAATAAATTTATTCGCAAACCTTCTATTAGTCCGCTTTCACACTCTTCAATTCTGACTGACAAGACAAGTATTTTTGGGTGAGAAGGAAAAAGAGAATAAAAGGGGTAATTTAAATTACTTAATAAAATACAAAATGTAATCATAACTCGCATGTTGGTTTGCATTAAAAAGTACGAAAATGGAATTGACGTGTGAATAAAATAGCAAGTTTAAGAGAATTGAACAAAAACTGGTAAGCTAAAACTGAAGAGTGTGAAACAGGACTTACTGTTGATAATTTTTATTCATTAATTCACATTATATCACAAGTTTAAAAATTCGTCTCTGCATTAAATTATAATCAGCCCAATTATGAATAAAAATTCCGCGGGAGTTTTTTCCCTTTTCCCATTTTTCCTATTTAAATTCAATATTAAAAAAATAAAAAGGGAAAAAACTCTCGCGGAATTTTTATTCATGATTGGGCTGAATATGACTATTATTTAGGCAACTATTGAAAAGTGTGGTATTGTATTCTAAGATTTTATCAATATTATTTTTATTAAAGAATTTTATATAACATCCAAACAGCTCAGTTTTTTTATTATTTACTAATTCCAGAGATTTTAAGTTGCCATGATTATTAAATGGAGTTCTTTCTATTATCGTCAAATATTACACTAGTTGGCATTTGTGAAATCTTGACATTGATAATTCGTCTTTTTTAAGAATAAATTAGTGGAAATTTAAAATATAATTGAAATTTGATAAAGATATTTGAAGTTAAAAAAAATATGATTATATGATTATGATCAGAACAATCAATAATATTAGTGCTTGCAATAAAGTGGTCCAAATGTTAGGTCGATCCTCATACACAGGATAAGTTGAATACAATTCATATATTAAAAATATATTGGGATATAGAGAATTTTCTTTACACTACTATTTATAGAATCGAAGACGAGAAATACTGAGTCCATGTTATTCTTTGTATACAGAGAATTTTCTTTACACTAATTAGACTTTCGAACCTCTTGAGACTCTATATTTATTTGTATGATTAATATTGTTACGGAATTATATTTCAATTTAAATTTAACATACACATGTTTATTTACCAACATATTTGCATTAGTATAAGTTTCTATTTACAAATATTGTTGATAATACGCTGTTATTAACACACAGTATGACAACATTAAGTTTTACCGGCATTAAAAAAAGGAACTTTCGATTGTCTTCTCTAGATGCCGCTGGAAATTACTAGATGATGGCGCTATTGTATAACTAGAACAAACAGGACCATTCAAAGTTACTTTATTGTGAGTCATCGTTAAGTGAACATCAAAGCGTTCTTAAACTGTAATTTGTGTGTGCTATGCAAACTACTAAAATGTACAGCTGTGGCAGCACTAAATTGTATATAATAATAAACGTTTACATATGTTTTGTTAATTTTTGTATTGCGTTTGCAAAAATGGAGAAAAACTTAAAAATTTATAAAAATATTAAAGTTAGCGCTTGAAGGCCTGTGCACATTAAAGCTGTGTTCACATTGTGTGTATTTGTCATGTGGAACGTCACTTTTCTATCCACATGTGTTTTCATGTGTATGTCAAAAATTGAACCATATGGGATATAATTTACATGTTCAAATGTTGGTATGCCAATTACATTTGACATAACCTATCCTGCCCTTTTATTATAAAGGCACTTATTTTTTTCACATTTTCTATTAAACTTAATTATTTTCTTTTTTTTCCATTTTGTTAAAAACACAAACATATCAAAGTAAAAAAATTTAAAAAAAGTTGTTGCTGAATAACTCTTTCAAATTGAGCGGTTTACGCATTTTGAAAGTGGATTTAAATAGCCCCCAACTAGGGCTATCAAAATCCAGGAATGTCACTTTATAAAATAAGATCATTTATGCATCAAGATTTGTTAAATGTATCAATAATATTATATTTATTTATTTATTTATTTTAAACATTAGGATATAATTATAAATTACAAACTAATGGAATACAAAAGGCCATGACAACTTGGTCTTAGGCTTAGGATTATATTTATTAATAATATTATATTTCATATTAAGAATCTGGAATCATATACTCGTACATAGTTTTTCATGTTTCATAAATAAAACGCTACTTTAAAAAAAATAAATTCATAAAGTGGCACCACTGAAATATAATGGTTTTCTTTAATTAAAGTTTAGTAAATGTTGATTATTTAAGATTTATATTAATGTTTTTATTTACTTTTTTGTTGTATTTTAGTAATAGCTTCTATAAAATCAACAAAATTCTCATTGCCTACTTTTAGGATGACAAATTTTTAATGACCTTGAAAAATTTGGAATAACGGAATTCGTGGTGAATTTCCAAAAACTCACCACGATTTTTTATACTCACCACGATTTGTTACTCACCACGATATTTTTACTCACCACGATATTTTTACTCACCACGATATTTTTACTCACCACGATATTTTTACTCACCACGAATGTTTTTATTCACCACATTTTTAAATTCACCTCCCCACACGAGAAAAAAAATTTTTTCCGCTCGCTACTTCTTTTTTTAAACTCCTCCAACAACACCTTTTTTTGTTTTTCTTCATTCACTATTCATTCTCACTCATCATATAAAATAAATTCCTTTATCATCTTCCGTCGGTCATGTGTTGGTTGTTTGTGGTGGTTGGTTTAAAGATTCTTAGAAGAAAACCGGGTTCGTTGTATATATAACGAACTTTAAAAAAAAGAATATGTCTTATTATTTCGATGTAAATCTATAAATAAAACTTCTCTCTACAAGTTAAAACTTGCAAAATGGTTGTAGTCTTTGCTATTTAAGACTTTTTAAATTGAGTTGTTGTTGAAAGCTTTACAAATACAGTGACTCATAGCTTATTTTATGCAGTGCAATTTTTGTTTTCAAAACTACATAAAAAGAAAACTAACAACAACTTTGTCAATTTGTCAATTTGTCAATATAAAGTAAACACCTGATGATATAAAGTTTTGGGACAATTTAAGCAACCACTTTATTTATTGTCCTGCTCTAATTTCTCTACAATAGTTTTATGAAATGTTGAGATAATCTTCCTTTTCATTTTAGATTCTATAAATGTAAGATTACCGACAACTGATGCTGCCATACAACTCCAGACCATTCAAACGTTGTTCATTCGGTTGTTCTTTAATATAAAGGTCTTATTACGTGGCACTCTACCATGTAGGAGGCCATTTTGATGTAATAAAGATCTTCTAATCGTACTCGCGCTTACATTTTCAGTTATTTTTACAGCAGTTTGGTTTGCTTTTACTTTTCTTACTATAGCTCATACTTCAGTTTTGGTAAGACGCTTTGATCGTTTTCCACCAGGCAAATTTTCTGCGGTAATGTGGTATACTTGTCTATAATTCTTTTAAATGTACAGTGATGCATATAAGTAAGTCTATTATGATTTGCCCAGTCTCTATTAATGTTTGTTTTTGTTTTTTTTTTGTGAGTTCCATTCTATTCCACAACAAGTTCAATTTCATTTGCAGCATTAGATCTTCAATCATGTATCTAAATTTAATGAGTTTTCCATAAGATTCTCATGACCTCCATTTAAGAGATGCAAATCATTTCACTCATTCGCGAAGTACAAAAAATTAATACGATGCAAATGATTTCTAAAGTTTTCTAAATAGGAAAAAAGTAGAATTGAAAATAATTTTTCCAATACTCATTTCAGTATATAAGAGACATGTTAACGACTCTAGACATCAGTTACAGTTCAATTAAGAACTTTGTAAATTAAGACTTGCTAATTTTTTCTGTTTGCAAATCTCTGCTTAGAAATTCAATATGGCAAAGGTATGTGTGAAATGTATTGAGGTGAAGAATCTGAGAAAGTTGTTTAGCTAAGGTTTGTTTGGATTATTTTTATTTTGCAGTTTTCAATCGCATATGTTTTCATCTTAATGAGTCTAGTGTATCGGAGTGTGGCAGGACCTGTAGAAGTGGTGAGTGAAATCAATTTTGTTTTATTGCTGAGCAAAAACTGGGCTTAAAAAATGACTTAATGACAAGAATTTATTTGAGAAGTGATGTACGTATATTTATAAATTAATTATATTGATTAATAAATGGAGTATTTCAAGTTTCGAGGAGTACGCTTCGGATTAATGAGATTCTTGATATTATAATATTCCAACATCGTTTTGCTAAACTTTAACCCTGTTTTATTATTCTAGGAAAAATCTGCAGATGATGATTTAAGCACATCGGAAACTTTTGGTTATGGCTATTATCAGCCTGGCGTATATTCTGCCCCCTTGGCTGCCAGAGTCCCTTTGGTCTCTACTGCAGCTATAGCTGCACCTATAACCACCACCACTACAACTCTCAATTCAGCATCTGGTGGTTATGCCCGTTCCGGTTATGGTTATGGCAGTGGTTATAAATATGGCAGTGGTTACGACTATGGTAAGCGTTGGGGTTATGGCGGCGGCAGTGCTGTTAATGAATTTTATCGTCGTCATCCCGTCTATGTTGCCTGGGGCTAAGTAAACATTAGACCAGATACCAAACGAATTTCAAACAACAACCTAAAAGTGCCATGATTTTTAAATCCCCATTGTTTCTTTTTAAGTTCTTTGCAATTAACAATAAAATATAGTCGCTTATAAACAAAAATAATTTATTAGTTATATACTTTAATATTTCCTAAAGAGATTTAAATATGTATGGTAGTCACTCAGTCGACTTTCTTATCAATGCAGCAAAATGTATTTATTTATTGACCATAGACACGTAAGTGGTTCTGAAGTCAAGGTATTGTTGATACGCGTGCAATATTTTTTTTTTAGCCATTTTGATATTTATTCACGTGTTTAGCTTTAATAGTAATTGAGGACTAATAAGTGGATAATGTTGTCATAGTGCTTGATAAATTAAATTTATTATTATACTTTCATATGTTTATTAAGACAGCTCCCGCAAAATAAGTTGTCAGAACTAGTTTCCAATAAAAATTAAATTTAAAGCTTTATTCTTCACATAAAATCTGGTCTCATAATTTAATAAAATTTATGGAAAACTAAAAGAAAAAACTATACTTAACATCCAAACCTGTGTTTTTATTTTGACGGATTGCATTAACAGTCTACCTGTGTTTTATACTGTTCCAACTCATTCAGATTTATTATCAAGAACCAATCCCTTTTTAACTTTCCTTGACAACAGACAGTTAAAAGACATCGGATGGCAGAAAAAATATTCCTCTGTAAGGCTAAGAGCTTTAAAGTTTAAACCATTATCATATCTTTTTTTCTGATAAAGACTCATTTATGTCTACTTTAGGTCATTGCTTGAGCCAGGGACTCTAATCTCAAGGCTTAAAATCTTTGTAAGGAGTGTAGAAAGTGAAATGGCGCTACACTCACTATAGAGCTATGTTGAATGAATGATCTGAAAAATACAGGAAATTTACTTTCATTGCCTTCTTCCACATAAAGGAAGCCTTCAAAAAAGCGAGGCCGTGATTAGTTATTTCTTCTATTTTGACATTTGTTGGAAAGTTTCACACCTTCAGGTGACTACTATCAGACGTTTTGAAATAAACGCTCAATCTATTTTTTTTTAAATATTGCTAAGAATACGAACCAGAGAACAGAAAGAGACCATTCACATTTGCTAACCATTCGCAAATTCATTGCTTTTGCATTGCTTTTACTCCACAATAATAAAAATGTACATTGCTGTTTGTTTACACATTCCATATTGCTGTTTGCTATTTTACATTCCCTTTTTGTTATGCCGTTATACATCAAGCAACGAAATAATTCAATGCAACATAAAAAAACTAAAAACATTCACACCATTCGTCCAGTATTCGTTGCTTTCAGTGAACGAAAACATAAAGAAAGAGCAAAAGCAATGCAAAACCTAATAAGAAAATAAATATTTTTTGGTTGTTGCTTTATGTGCGATTTGTTGACAGTAAACTAGTAAAGTTTGATATTTTTTGTTACTATGTACAACTTATACAATCAGCATTGAAACCATTCATACCAATCGTTAACCATTCGTACCAATCGTTAAGTATTCGTTGCTTTTGGGAGTATACGTTTACATTTGTACAAGACATGCAATGCAAGCATCATTTTTCGTTACACTCCGTTTTGTGAATAATGACATGCATTGCTTTACGGAATTGATTTATGTTGTCAACATGAGGTTCGTTTTTTGTGATTGTATTCAAAATCTAAATTTAACCAATCAATCCGTTCTCTGATACGAACCAAGTTAAAATTGTACTCTTACTGTACATTAGGCGATATAAGATTCCAAATTTAATTTTCCAAAGATTTTTGTAGCAACCCTATCGGATTATCGGTTTCTAATATGGTCTTGCTATTAAATTGCAAAATGAATTGGTATCTGAATACACAAAACAGATCTGCAAAAGTTGCAAATCCATTATATTCCTGTTTAAATGATATTGACACTATCTGGGAAGTTAACCCGAACAGCGATTATTCCTTTATACATTGTGTTGCATTACTATAATTACACTTGATGTTTGCTATAAAGTTACATTTTATTAAAACTTCTACAATTTTTTAAGTGTATGGTTAACGATCTCTTTTTATCCGAAATTTGGGAGACCACTTCATTAATTTAAGAAAGAAATTGTGCATAAATATTTGGCAGTGTTTCATCACTGTAATTACATTTTATGATAAACAAAGAATAATATTAAGATAACAAAAATATAACTGTTATTTATTATTATTATGCAATTTTCAACAATTTGCCGCTTGGTTTATATCTTAGTGGATTAAGTTTTCGAGCAATTGACAAAAAAATAAACCGATCACAATTATAGCAAAAATAAAAGTGGCGTTCCGAAAAAACTTCCTAAACTGGACAATCGCAGAATTATAAACTGTGCTAGGAAATAAGTGTCTTAATTATTAATGAATGCGAGGTAAATGTGTCCAAATAAACCTTAAGTAGACCGCTAAAAAAATGCCAGACTATGTCTCGACAAAAACTGTTGTCTTTGTCGAGGCTATTACTCCGCCATAAAACTGCTAGATTTAAATTCCCTAAAATAAACTTCAAAATTAACTGGAAACAGATAAGCCGATAATCTTTGTAAATAGTTGCACTATTAAAACATAATGTTATGCATTTACATATATTTAAATTTAAAGGTTTGTAACGGCTAGATAAACAAACAACATGTTTATATACAACATGATTAATAACATTTGCATTAGTGGAAACTTCTAAGCACTGTTGATAACACGCTGTTATTAACATAGTTGTTGAGTAGACAACACTAATACTATGTTTCCACGGTACATGCTTCGCTCTCTATTCATGCTTCACACCCCAATCATGTGCGAAACAACTTGCTTCACCATACAAAATTTTAAGAGCGAATCTAGTAGATTCATATTGAATCTACTTGCGAAGCACGAAAAATTGCACTCTTCTCTAATTTTTATCGCAAGTTTATCTGCACTAGCTGTAAAAATTTAATATTATTGTAAACAAAGCAAATTATTTTCTTGTTGCTGGAAGTAAAGAAAGTAAATACGTACGAATGTATGTTTTTTTCAAATAAGCTAATTTCCACTCACTTTTGTTTGTCCTTAAAAAAAATTATTTTCTACAAATTGTAAATTCAGTTTTTTTTTATTCTGTATCTTTATTAAAGACAACTGTCAAATCAAATCAAGTTTATTAGTCATGTAAACAGCATGATTAATAAACATGATTCAAAAGGCGAAGCAGGTGATTCAAGTCGTCGTCGAAACATAGTATAAGTTTTAACGGCTTTGGTTGAACATTGTAGAAAAAACTCTCGATTGTCTCGAAAATGACTAGAATATGGCGCTAGTGTATAAATATAACAAACCGGGTCCGTCAATAGTGAGTTTATTGAGCAAACATTAAACCGCACTTTATGTGTGTGTTAAAGTCAATTTTAAAAGAGTATTAAAAGACAGAGTTATAATTTAAATTATTTCGTGTGTTTGAATAAAGACTCGTTATATTTTTTTAAAACTACTTGACGCTTTTATTTTGCAATTAAAAGGAATCCGGTTTATTAAAATTAAATAAAAGATAAAAACGTAACAATATATTTGTTTAAAGTGATTTTTTTCCGGTGAGAAAAATTCAATCATGATGATGTGAAGACAGTATGCTTGATATGGCGTTTACAAGCACCAAATTTATCTTTCAACAAGACAACATACCTATACATGTATACAAGTCGTCAAACAAAGGGATGGTTGTCTTCGAAAATTATAATGTACTTGAATGATCAGCATGTTCTCCAGACCAAACCCAGTTGTGGAGACTATGAAGTCGTCGAAATTATGCTGAAAAACGCTAATATGAAAGCATATAGCTATCATCTAAAAGAAGCTGTTGTAGATGCTTGGAAATCTGTATCTGTAAAACAATAAATTCAGAGTACTTGGATAAATTAATTGTAAAAATTCGAGAAAAACTTCTTGGCTTACAACACAAAAAATTAATTTTTCATCAAGACAACGCACCAGCGCAGCGAGTGTTTTAACAATGGCTAAAATCAACGAATTAAAGTACGAGTTGCTTGACCACCAACCTTATTTTCCTGATTTAGCTCCCAGCAACTTTTACCTGTTCCTAAATTTAAAAAAATTAAAAACTGGCAAGCGTTTTACCTCAAATGAAGATGAAATTATAGTTGTAAACCACTATTTTGAAGGGATAGAATTGCTAGATAAGCGTTGGACTAAGTGTATTGAAGTTTCAGGAGATTATATTGAAAAATAAAAATGTTTTTGAAAAACTAACTATGTATTCTCTTTTGCGATTTGGTTTGCAAAAAATTCATTCAATTTATTTGTTTCATTTATCACACCAAATAGCATAAAATATAGTGATACTTTCAGCATGCAAAGGTTTCTCAACAATTGCTTTTGTCAAATGCGGCAATTTAGTTTATTTACGTTTTTCAGAAAAACCAGGGACCAAATTACCGCATTCGATATCGCGTAAAATTTATCGTAATTTTCTTATTTGAGATTATGGCATTCGACATCGAGCAAGAAATTTAGTACATTTTATCATAATTTCGACATCGAAATCATTTTTCGATACGATAGCTCATTTGATCACGAATGAGGTAATTTGGCCCCTGGATTGAATTTAGCTACGAGAGAAATACATACATACATACATGTACAATGCTTCTACTACAAATATATCAAGAATTAGAATGTCAAAACTTTCATGTTATTACATATGTACATATGTATATATGAAAAAATGCGTTAGTTTAATTTCTTCCCAAAATCATCCCATTTCGTGCTGTCAAGAACTTTGCATAAATTCAACAATTTAATAGTTAAGTAAATATGTCTTTGTTAACTTAACATTATTTGCCAAGTTTTTAGTTGATTTATTTAGAAAAATGTATGAGTGTATGTAGTATGTATTACGAATAATAATGTTTACTTGCAAAATATTTACATAAGAAAATCCATACATACATATGTATGTACATGTATGTATGTATGTACTTTTGTACATATTAATTAAGCTTTTTTGGCATTTAATTTCGTTTCGTTTGTTGATCTTTTGCTTTTTTTATGTAATTTTTGTTAAGTAACTTTTATTTTAATAAGTTTTAGGTTTTGTTTTCTTGTTTTAAACCATTAAAATTATTTGTATAATCATAACCATGCAAAATGTACAGCAAAATTCAAATGTTGAATGAATGAAAATGAACTCTGGTTTAATTAATAAAAATAAACTCAGCTGTTGCTTTTGTTTCTTTGTTTTCTTATTGTTTTATTTTTTTGTTATTATTTTTAGTTTTACATTTCAATGATTAACTTGACCCCTCCACTACTGACACACACATGAACTTAGCAATGAAGTAAGCACAGTGGTGTCGATAGAAAAAATGCAGTAAATATATTTTTTAATAAGTAGAACGTTCTAATATTTTGCCGAAGATTAAAGGTGGATTCAGCCATTCGTTCTGAGAAAAATATTTGTTTGGACAAAGTTTTGTTCATATGAACAGTGATGCCATTAGGATACGAAAGATACGTTTTTCGTATCTTTTGATAACTTCAGGTACCATGTATAATCCTGGCATTTTTCGTATCTTTTGAATCTGGACGCAAAATGTACAAAAATAAAATACTAAACTTTCCTCAATCTTTTAAAGAAAGGATTTAACTGTTGTATTAAAAAAATTTCCGTCTTTGTTAAATTTTATCGACCAGAATGCTTTGCATAAGGAATGGCGTGAGCACGCTTTCCTCAATCACGAAGATCTTCGAAATGGCCGCTGATGAGTATTGGGGAAAAGAGTTTGATTTAAAAAATGTTATTAATGAGCCGATGTTTAAACATTTCAAAAAAGTAGTTTGTTTATCATTTGTACTTCCATTTTCGAATGCATGTGTGGAGAGAATTTTTAGCCAACTAAAACTTATTAAGACTGATCATCGTAACCGACTTAATACTAATACAATAGCAGCTTTAATAATGGTGAAAGAAAACATTAAGGAAGTTTCAACATACGATCCACCTAAATCGATGATTACTAGTAGTGCGAAGTTGTTCTAAGGAAATATGAACATATTTTTCATTTTCAGGATATTTATAATTTTTACAAAAATGAATTTGTTTTGATAACATCCAAAGATAGTTACAAATAATTAATTTTAAATTTTGCATACTGTATTATTAAAAATTACTATTCTTTACAATATTCATTAAATATGAAATAAAAATGTTGTGTTAATAAATGTTAAACTTTAATAATGGATTTTCAATTTTTTTCAAAATGTATCTTTCCGGGCAAAATGTATCTTTTTGGAAACTAAAATGTATCTTTCTCGAAATTTCACTGGCAACACTGGTATGCACTCGTATGTTGCCAATTGTACCTAAAAAAAATGCCAAGTACAATGATGGAACTGACTAGCAGGTTCTATATTATTTTTTTTACATTTTAATAACCCCACTGTTGTACGTGTGTTTGTTAAACATTTAGATATGAATGTTTGCACGAAGTAAGAGTTTTTTTGTACATGATCACGATAATGATGATGATGACTACAACAATGATGATCATTATTATGAAGTGTAAGTATGTGTGAAATGTTTAAAGTACTAACAACAATTATTTTAAACTGTAAAGCCGGACAAAGTGTAAATTAAAACATAAAAAATAAAAAAGTATTGAAATTAAAACTTTGTTTTTACTTTATTATTGTACATATTTCGTGGATGTTGTTTTTTATATTTTGAAGATGTTTTAAAGAAAGAGGCAAACTATGTGCTTTTTATGGCTTCCAGTTAAATTGACGATGATGATGCATTACGGTTGTAAAAAAACGGGAAAAACAGAATGTACGCGAAAGCGTTTCTTAAGATTTTGTTTAGAAGCTAAATATTTTTGGGTTTCTTTGGCTTTTCTAACAAAGCAGGCCATAACATTAAATATTATTTTATACCCATCACCAAAAATATGGAGTCTTTGTTATTCCGTTTGCAACACTTTGAAAATATTGGTCATAGAAACAAAAAGTTTATACATATATATACATATACTGGGTCCTTATAAAATTCTAAGTCCGTCTGTTTGTTGAAGGCACAATAGTGCCTCTATGGAAGGGATTTCCTTGTTTATCAGAAATACTTGGAATTAAAAATCACACTGCTACAATCAGAGCTATATAACAGAATTATATATTATGAAATTTTGCACATATTGTTTCTATTATAAAAAGACTAGTCCTATAGTGAATACACATATAAAATTCATATATTGAGCAATTATACTACTTTTGATGTTAGCTATTTACTGTAATGTTATATATAGTTTTTTTTAAACCGTTTTAAGTTAAATTGTCAATGATCTCTTTCTATGCAAAATTTGTGAGTTCACTTCATTTATTTAAGAGCGAAATTAATTACTGCATTAATATTTGTTTAGTGTTTCATAACTATAATTACATTTTATGACAAACAAAGAAGAATTCTAGAAAAGGAAAAGTATATTGTTATTTATTCTTATTATGCCCTTTTCCACAATTGCTATAAAATGCCGCGTGGTTCGTGCCTTAGTGATTTTGAAAAAGGTAAAATTTCAGTTTATATTAAAAGTGGCTTAAGTTTTCGAGCAGTTGCTAAAAAAATAAACCAGTAACAAAATAAAGAGTCTTATAGTCAGGTTATATACAGGTTAGCCGGTAATTTTTATTAGTAGTTTTTCTATAGAAGTCCAAACTCGGCAAGGGATACTACTATATCTGGCTTCGATGCCCATTCGAATTCCATATCAAACATTTTAATGTTCACAACTCCTCTTGGCTTCACATTAAAGCCATACAACTGCAGAAGGCCAATATTTTGCGTTATTCACGGCGCACAATCACCTTGAGCAACTAGTGAATCAACCAACGCTGAGCATGTTGCTGAGCATCAATACAACACCCTCGACCTTTTTCTAACTTCACACCCTGATAAGTATGAGGTAGAGGTTTTTGTACCTCTTGATAATTCGGTACACTGCATTTCCGTTTCCTTCTCGCTCTTCAAACTTCGTAACGTTTCATGACCAGCTACGAAACGTTAATCTTTAATATACGAAAAGGCTAGTTGGGCTGAGATCAACGAATTCTTTCGGCATTTCAATTGGAAACTATGTTTGTCATAGCGAAAATGGTCGAAAATATAATTATGATTTGGATGAAAAAATTCATACCATCATAACCAAATTACTGGTTGAACATTTAAAAAAAAGTAATACAAAACAATTTACATATTTATCAACAAGACAATGCAAATGTACGAGTATATATATATACATGTATGTAAGTCGACAAGCAAAGAGATGTTCGAAAAATATTAATGTACTTAAATGGCCCACATGTTCTCCAGATCAGAGCCCAATTAAGAACATGTGAGGAATATGAAGCCGTCGAAATTTTGCTGAAACACGACAATATAAAAGCATATATCACCTAAAAGAAACTGTTAAGCTATGTGTCCACGATCGTCAGATATTACAACGTTGTCCGAAAAATGTGCAGAAAATGTTTAACAACCGTGTAAACTTAAAATTTTTGTCTTCCAACGTTGTAAGAAAAAGCATTTTCAGTACATTGGAAGACAAAAATATTTTCAGACATCTAACAATCGTGTAAACACACAATTTTGTCATTGTCATTGTTTTAAGACAATTGACAAACACTTTTCATTGTCATATGTGCAAAGTTTATGCATCTGCCAATGGCAGCATTGTCATAGAAATTATTTCTAAATGCAACTCTGTATATACATAAATAATAAACAAACAAGTGTGCATTGATAAATTTTTTTAAAAAAATGGAAGAAAATTAAAGAATTAAATTAAAGTGTGCATTAATAAAAGTTTTGAAAAAAGTGGAAGAAAATTAAAGAATTAAATTAAAGTGTGCATTAATAAAATTTTTAAACACACACACAGAGCTGCAAAACGAATTTGACAATGCCACGCAACAATCTGACAACCGTGTAAACTGACAATTTCGGTTGACAGATAAATTCATTGTGTGAAAATTGTGTACAAATGAAATTGTTAGTTTTCTTACAGTCGTGTAAACTGACGATTTATCTTTTGCTAAAAATTTTTCAATGTCAGTACATTGATAGCACATTGGTAGATATGACAACGTTGTAATATCTGACCATCGTGGACACATAGCTTTATACACGTAGATGCTTGGAGATCTATCTATAAGTATATCTGAAGATATAAGAATAAATCTGGCAAATAGTATGCCCGATTGAATTTTTGTGTTTTGAATTTTGAGATTTCATCAGGAATATGTAAAAAGAAAAATTTGATGAATTTATTTACAAGTTTCTTTAAAATTGTATAAATATTTTTGGCAATAATACAAAATAGAAATATGTATTTACTTTGTATAAAATAAATTAATCAATTGCTAATAATATACAATTATATTATTCTATATTTGTTTTCTGAAAAATAGTTCAAACAAACTGCACTTTTCCCTAAATCCTTTTGGCTTTGGCCGAATTAATTTAGACTTTAATTATCTCTTAATAAACTTTAGTAGAGAAATTACTTCTAGAATTTGTTTGAAATTGTAGTAGACTTTCAATCTGTGAAGAAAGATCTTTGGGAATTGCTGTATTAGTGTAAAACAAAAGAACAATTATACACGGACCACAATCTAATAATTTCTTCACAAACAAACCATGTTGTATATAAAACTAATAATTGAGTAGCTACATAGGAAATAAAAATACAGCAGGTGGAAACCACATCAATTGTAAAATTGTGGCTATAGTGACCATAGTGTAGATATAGTGACCATACTGTACTCTTGAGTAAAAAGTATATTTATTTAATAAAAGCTTGTTTTTTGTGTAACCTCTTTAAATTAACAAAACAAATTCTTTGGAAACAATCATTTGCTTCAATATAAAGAATGAACTAATCAAAATCCGACGGATCAATTTCTTAAATAAAAATAACAGATTGTCTTGTGAAATTGTTTTTAAAGTAATGCTAAAAAATCATTTAAAACTTGATTGTTATATAAACATCGATATTTTTCGAATTATTCCTTTTCGTCTCGTACTAGACCTTTACCCATTTTGTTGGCACTCAATTTCCACTTACTGTGAGCATGAAAATAAGGTAAACACATAATATATTGTTTAAAAAATGTTTTATTATATACATATACAGGTAAACCTCCTACAACGCGGTGAATAGGTTCCTGAAAAACTCCGCGTTATAGGAAATCGCGTTGTAGGGGACTCTAACTCCATACAAAAATCAGAGTTTGGTTCCAAAGTAAAAAAAAAATTCAATAAAATATCGGGATTTGTATAGTAAAAATATAATTTTGTGTACTTATTTGTTGAGTTATAAGAACATACATATTATGTAATTTAATAACACTCCATTTATTTAAAGAAAAACAAAATAAAATTTCAATTCTACGTAAAATATTCAAGTTGAAAAAATCGTGCATTGAAGTTTGTTTGCTCTTATTTCGCAAATCTTTATAAACTTCTTGATAGGGAGCTAAATTATTTTGAAGATTTCGTTTAAATATTTCTGCTCTGTCACTTAAAGGGTCGTTTTCCAAAATGTATTCTTCCAACTGCTTTGCCATATTTAAAACTTTCTCGATATTTTTTAGTGAAAAGTTTTTATTTTCAACATCGGAAAGATCGTCAGAGCTATCTCCAACTGATTCTTCATTTGTCATTGCCACTAAATCTGCTTCGTTTTTTTCGTCGTCCGCAATTAATTCTTGAATATTAGCCATTGTTATGTCATCAAATCCATCAACTTCTACTATTCTATTGGTGCCCTGAACGTCTATTTCCGGTATTAGTGCTTTCCAGCAAGCTTTTAGTAGTGACGCATCAACAATTTCAACGGAATTTAAGATTGTAAATTGTTTCCAGACTTCTTTAACCGTAATACTATTTGCTGACTCCATCTTCTCTAATATTACCTCAAAGGATTTCCGAATATAGCAAGCTTTGAATGCTGCTATTCTAAAGTCTGTAACAGTAAATATTTGAAAAAATTTTCGTAAAAATCGCGTTGTAAGAGTAGCGTTGTAAGAAGATGTCCGCATTTTGGGAACCGCGTTGTAGCGAAAACGCGTTGCAGGAAACCGCGTTGTAGGGGGTTTACCTGTACTGCAAGTATAAATTTAAAACAAAATATATTGCATAATTCATAAGTAACTTAAGCAAAATATAATAACTCATTAACAAAAATAAGAAACATAAAAAAATAATGCAATACCTGATTTTTTGCCTTAAAATAAATAAACCAGGTATATTAATATTATGCAAAACATTGTATTTAATATTTTTTGTAGTCCTTTGGCCTTTATCGAGTTTTTTAAAGTAAAATCAGGCTAAATTTTGTTCCATTCATCCTGTAATATTGCCTTTAGGTTATTCTTGCAAGACATATTTCTTTGCTTATTTTTTGTACTGATATTACCACAGGATAATCTAAAGTTTTTGTACAATTATTGAGCAATCACTCTTTCATAATTTTGGAGGAATGCTTATCATTGTCCTGTTAAAATCCAGTTCCGCGCTAGTTCTAATGTCTCTACTCTAGAGTTGTTCTTTCATATAATGGACTTTTTACGTGTCACTCTACCACGTAGGCCATTTTGATGCAAAGATCTTCTAATCGTACTCGCGCTAAGAGGTTTTCCAGAAGTTTTCGTAACATTTTCAGCCATTTTTACAGCACTAGTTGTTGGGGTTGCTCTTACTTCTAGTACTATAGTTCTTACTTTAGTTTTTATAAGACACTTTGGTTGTTTTGCACCAGGCAAATTTTCTACGGTGGTATACTTGTCTATATATACATATGTATATATGTATATATTTATTATACAGTGATGGATTCCAACGATTTTACCTATTTCAAGCAGGTATTTACCTTTTCTTTGTAAGTCTATTATGATTTTACGAGTCTCAATTGATGTTTGTCTTCTAATTGTAAATTTTACCGTTATACTTTCAAACAGTAAACAAATTAAAATAATTACCAGTACTTTTGGATCGACAAGGATGATGTCACTGTTTACCTTATTTTGTCGCGCAAAAATTTATATATTTTAACAATAAATCAATTATGGGTCGATTATGTATAGCAACCAAACTGGAGTTGGGTTGCCAATAGGCAACACAACTGACACGCAAGTTGTTATTATGTAAGGCAACTTTCTTGTTTAATATGTTTTTCAATTTTTCGAGTAGAAAACAAAGATTTATATGTTAAAAATATAAATAGTTTAACAACAAAATAACTAACATTTAAAATTTACCACGTAAAATAAAAATCAAAGCAACTACAAATTCTAGGTTGCCATGTTCGGCAACTGAAGTTAACAGTTGCCAGTTGACATCTGTATATTGTTTTTGGCAACTGTCAATTCCACTGCGGTTCGGTTGCCATCCGTAATCGACCCATTAAATTTTTATACACTTTTGTTTCTATTTCTTTTTTTGTGAATTAAAATTGTATTTTAATATGTGCTGTTGTATGTATTTTGACGCTCACTGTAGGTCTGAAGTTGAAATTTTCACGTCCGACTTCTTTAAGGATTCTTTTACAATTCAAACCTAGGAATAGTTTGAAAAATATTATGCAAACATATTATGATCCGGTTACAAAAAAATAAAAATTATTTCTTATTTTTTAATAAAAATTTCTCTCGTTTTTAAACGCATGCACAAACTTATCAAGAATATTTGAACTTTAATATATCCAACAATTAAACAAATATGGTTTTTATCAGGTTTTCACATAAACTTTTATCAGAATAAGAATAAAACACACAATATAACATATCAGTCCAAGTACTTTTACTTACGTCAAATAATTTAATTGGCATTTTTAAGGGAAATCCATAAGTTAATCGGAAGATATGATATTGTTTTGCAGTGCCTTAACCTCTCAATGTGTTTGTCTTTTGAGAAAAAATATAAAATTAATTGATGATAATTGATGGTAGAGAAATTGGCGATAGAAGTTTTAATATTCTGAAACCATTTTACAAAACTACGGTGTTATACGCAAATGTTGATAGATTCAGAAATTATATTGCAAAAATGATTCAATTGATTGGGATTTTCATTATTTTCCTATTCATTAAAGGATTTTCAGAAATTGTATTGCAAAAATGGTTCAATTGATTGGGATTTTCATTATTTTCCTATTCATTAAAGGATTTTTTATTCATTATTGTGTAAGTTTTGATAATCAACATAACTGCCGTCTGATGCAAGAAAAATTTCTGACCTCAAATAATTTGTTCACATAAAATTTGGTCGAAAAAATACTTATGTAACAAATAAACCGAATAAATACCCTGCAGTGGCGGCAGTAACCAGTGATCGCAAGTAAGTAATTAAATAGTATACGAAAAGCATGAGGACTTACTTTTAAAACTACTGGCAATGCCAAAGTTCCACTTTTATATGGAAAAAGAACATAATTGCGATAATATAAAAAACTACTAATACTATAAACACATATGGTGAATTTCACGTCATGTGACCCAATGTTAAAAATTGGATGAAATTTGCACCAAGGTTAATACTATTGGATAGTAGGCCAGACACAAATTTTTAGCTCTATTAGTCCAGAAGTGCCGGAGTTAGAGGGGGTCAAAGTTGGAAATTTTGGTCAATTTTGGCCATACATGAGTGTAACTTTTCACCTATTGATCCTACCAAAAATTGTCCAAAGGTCTTTAGATAGCTATTTCTTCAATCATTTCAAAAATATTTTTTTTAATTTTAAAAAAATTTTTTTTTAATTTTTAAAAAATTTTTTTTTTAATTTTTTTTTTTTTTTTTTTTTTTGAAAGAAAGCTTATACAATTTACTTTAATGCCTTTATAATCGCTTAATGGGATGCGAGTGGGATATCTATCAAAAAAATTTTTAACTCAAGAATAGGATTTTTCAATATTTGGCACATGTATTATTTTCATTTTCCCCCATTTTTTTATTATTTCAAAATAGAGTTTTTTTTTATTTTTCCTCAAAAGAAACTTTAGACCTTTAAGAGCTTTGTGGTCACTTAATGGGATACAAGTGGGGAATCTATAAAAAAAATTTCCAACTCAAAGAAGAAAGTGTTTCAATTTGTACCATATGTACTATTTTAATTTTTTATTCTATTTATTACTTATAATACTAAATAAGAATAATAATAATAAATAATTTAATAAAATTAATACATAACTGAAAATGATACATGTGCCAAATATTGAAAAATCCTATTCTTGAGTTAAAAAATAATTGTTTTGATAGATATCCAACTCGCATCCCAATAAGCGATTATAAAGGCCTTAAAGTAAATTGTATACATATAGTAAACATAAGTTTACTGAGTATTAGTCACTTTGACAAATATCAGGAATTACAAGAGAACTAGCAATTAGGGATGCCAAACGGGATTGGATTTTCAAATCCCGCGATTTGGGATTTTAAAAATGTAAATCACAGGATTTTTCAGCATTTTGGAATTGTTTTTAATAAAACAAATTGCTTTATTAATTTTAAAAACTATTTACTTTAAAAAAGTAACTTGTATTAACTATAAATATGTTTGAAATATATGTTTTCTGTCCTCATAGCTATAATTTTTAAATTTACTTTATAAAGCAAATTTTGTATTTTATAAACAACATTTTATAAACCATTAATAATTTAAAAACATACTAATATGTCATTTCGCCTTTAATTTCTATATTAATTTAAAAGCAATATGCATAATATTATCGTTCGACCTAAAAAAAGCTTCTTAAAATTATTAAGGCATCTAAAGTAAAGTGAATATTGATTTAATTCTGTTACCAATATGACGAAAAACATCAATTAACGCATGTGGGCAAAATTGTTAACAAATTGTTTTACGATGATTAATTATGGATTTTTTTTTCCAAAAAATATGAAAGTTTTGTGTAAATCGTCCGTATTTTCTTGTTTCACCAGTTCATCGCTTAATATGCAATCACTTTTTTAATGTCTTTGAGCTTTAATAAAAGTGCAATATCGTCATAGATTCATATCATTTGAGAACGCCTTCACAGTTACTTTAACCGGATATAAAACAACTATATATTTGTTTAAGTAAAACAAATAGTTCTTCGTACGAGTTTGGTAATCAAAAATTAATTTTTATTCTTTCACCTTCATTTCTTCAACATTCTTTTGTAAAATTTTAATTTTTGTTGGTGACTTCGATTTATTAATCCCGAGATTTTTTAAAAGAAATCCCTGGATTTTCAGGAATATAGACTTTATTTTTAGACTTATGTAAATGCTAAATTTTATCTAGTCTAATACTGACCTTAAGTTCTCCAACAGTTAAGCAAGTACGTATGTTATCATTATTTGCTAAGAAAATGAAATGCAAATATGTATCAAGCACTATCGCTTAACTGCTTAATTGTGTTTACATGCCATGAGAGTAGAACATGCAAACAAATTAGTTAAATATCGTTCTTTTTTTGTTTTCTAATGTTTAGTACACAAATGCTGTTTGTTTATGAAAACTTAGATTTGAATGTTTTATTTGTTTTTAGAGGTTGTATTAAATAAATTTAAGTAATTTTTTTCTTTTAATTTTTATAATGAAACACATTCGCCACAGCAGGCTACCGACTAAAATATGTCAAAAATAAAATACATACATTTATAAGTGATTATTTTGACCACAGCAGGGAATAATGAAACATTACATTTTGAACTGTTTTCTAATTAAATTTTTCTTAAGTATAATGACTAAATCTATTGGGTCTGTTTGCCACGCCCATGCTTACGTCCATGATTTTTATTGTGGGATTTTTGACCGTTGTGTTTGTTGGGTTTCGTTTGCAGTTTACGGGAACGTCCAGTATGTGCATCAGTGTTAGCACCCTTTTTATTTTTGCCATGATGATTGTTGCGATGTTTACGTCCAGAGCCGCCAGGTAGGGGAGCAACCTGGTCATTTGTGGGATTGTGGCTTTTAAGTTCAGCTTCGTCCTTGTTTAGAGGTTGCACCGCAGAGTGTTTCTTGTGTTCCTCATGGCCACTTTTCAACAATTTTCCTTGATGTTTGTGGGATTTATCAGCGGTTATGGCCGAGGCCATAATGCATAAGCATAGCGATACTAAGATTATCTATAAAAAGAGAGAATTGATTAATGTAGTTGTTTTTGATTTTCAATTCCATTTGAGGGTTGCAATAATTAATTTAAGGAAATATATCGTGTTATCTTTATACAATAATTATTTATAGTTTTTTAGTGATACGTTTGTATGTCGGAGTTTTGTTTATTTTGCATTGGAATAGGGAACAGTTATTGTCTTCACCAAAAAAGCAAGAACGAACCCTGATAAGATAAATATATTGTTTGTATTTCAATTTATTGTCTAAAAATATATATGTACATATGTATGTATGTATTTTGTTTTATATGTGATAACAAATTTATCAATAAATACACTTTATATTATTTGTAAAAAAACTTTTCACTGGTTTTGTTCAACTTCCTTTAACTACTGATTACACTTACTGTTTTCATTTTTAGGTTAATAGTTGTTAATATTATTGTAAATTGTATTTGAAAGATATTGATAAAATCACTTGGTGTCCACTATTTTTATAAGTTTTATTTTGAGTTGGAGCTTCTTTCCGCTACGTGCGTATTGTTGTCAACTTTACGCTGGTTGATTGTGTACTAAATTTGAAAACCCTTTAGTTAATGCTTCTTATGATTTATCTTTATTTTTTTCTTGCCTTACTTTCCTTTCCCTCCACGCACTCGGTTCTTTACATTTTGGATTTTAATACTCTATTGGTTGGTTAGTTGTCGATTGGTTGGTCATTATTATCTTTTTAAAATTTAAATATGCGTTGCATATGTGTAATATGCTCTGCTTTATGTTGCTATTGTTATTGTTGCTATACTTTTTCGGTTTTTGTAGAAGATAACAGCTTTTGCTGTTATTATTGTTGCTATTTTTGGAATTTCGGTCTCTTATTGTTTTATCACTTCTTTTTCCATATTGTACTCATTAGACGAGTATGTTTGTATGTTTAATTTATTTTTTATACCCTACACCACAATAGTGGGGAGGGTATATTATATTTGTGCTGATGTTTGTAACGCCCATAATTATTAGTCTAACACCCATCTTAAAGTATACTGATCGACTCAGAATCACTTTCTGAGTCGATTTAACGATGTCCGTCCGTCCGTCTGGCTGGCTATCCAAGTAAAGCGCAGAGTACAGGTCGCAATTTGGAAGATACATATTTCAATAAAATTTAGTACGTGATATTTTTTCGGCCCAAGGACGGATGGGATTGAAACTGGTGGAAATCGGTCCATTATTTCACCTGGCCCCCATACAAATGTCCTCCCTAAATAGGACTTTAACGATCATAAATGTTTGAACTATGAAAGTATCCAAACAAATTTCACCCAAATGAGTAATAAATGAAGCTAAATCACATCAACAAATTTTGTGAAGATCGGTTCATAATTAGTCGTAGCTCCCATATAAGGCACACTTACGAAAATACCTTTAAACTCTTTTTAAAATGTCGGTATCCAAATAATATTGAACACAAATATGTTTCTTATAGGTTTGTATATACATATAATATGGTACAATTTAATGATGATAGGTCCATAAATAGTCGTAGCTCCCATATAAGGCCTACTTTTGAAAATCACCATAAATTTTTCTTTTTTTTTTTTCTTGGACCAGCATTCAGGGGATGACCCCTACTTATGCAATGCATTGTGTTGGAAGCCGTACTGGCGGTCGCCAAGTAAATTGTTGGACTCTAGATATTTCACAAGATGGTAATTTACAATACTTTCCATGACTTTGGAAAGTGCAGAACAGATTGCAATTGCGCGGTAATTTTCAGGGTTTGTAGCCTCTCCCTTTTTAGGAATTGGCGTTATATTAGCAACCTTCCAACACATGGGAAATTCACCGGCACGGTATAAGGTGCTGAAAAGGTTAGCTAACGGACGAGCTAGCGTCGAAGAACACTGCTTCAAGACCAGGGGCCAAATTACCGCATTCGATATCGAGTAAAATTGATCGTAATTTTCTTATTTGAGATTATGGCATTCGATATCGAGCAAGAAATTTAGTACATTTTATCATAATTTCGTTATCGAAATCATTTTTCGATACGATAGCTCATTCGATCACGAATGCGGTAATTTGGCCCCAGTGCTGGTATACCATCTGGCCCAGGAGACTTATTTATGTTAAGATCCGCTAAAACCCTTTTAACTGCTCGCGTGCGGAAGAATATATTTGGCATAGTTACTGATACTCTTTCGAGCACGGGCAGTGGTTGATTGCTTTCCGGTTAACATACATACATAATATTTATATTCACAGAAGTCATGGCAGTAAATTTTTAGATGATCGGTCCATAATAGGATATATCTTCCATATAGCGCCCATTTCTGAAAAGATGTTGCATTTATATAATGGTTGTAGGGTATAATATGGTCGGGCTTGACCGACTACACTTTCTTACTTGTCTTTACTTTTTAATTGTAATTTCCCATCACTATATAAGTAGGTGCCTACTCTTTACACTTTTTATTACTTTTACAGTAATAAACTAAGATTTCATTTTCTTCAATTTAAACCGAAGTACGTGGTGTTAAGTTTATTCAGTCAATTTTTATTTTACGAGTAGCTATATCAAACACTTGTGTTTGTTTATAACACGGCATTTTTATTTAAATCTTTTTGATGAAATTTTGACCCCATGTTTTGTCATATAATTGCTATATTTTATTAAGTAGCTTTTATTTCGTTTGCAAACTTTGAAATTATGCTTCGTAAAGTTTTTTTTTATATTGTAATTTTTTTGAAAATATCCTTAATAATAATTGCTCCGAAAACCTTCAGAAAAGAGGGTCATTACATTCGAAAATGGTCCGTCAGAAAGAGCTCTTAGATAATGTCAGAAAAGGGTCTTTTATGAGGGGTTTTTTGGGCTCTGTGTAATCTTGTTTTTATCATTCTTTTGTGGTACAGCTATGTTTTTTTTTTGTTCAAAGCACAAATAGCAGGAGAACAACGCTTTGGTACACACATAATTAAGTGGAATTTCTGAGTCATACTACGTGCCTACTCAGGACAGTAACAAGCAAATTTTTCTTTCGCTCCGAAAATGCTCTTTAGTTGGACTCTTTTCTGACTCCTTTTTTCGGAGCGCTCCGAAAATGCTCTTTTGTTGGACTCTTTTCTGACTCCTTTTTCGGAGCGCTCCGAAAATGGTATGCTGGGAACTAACAAAAACATTTATGATATCAATGTATGAGAATTGTTTATATTTTGTTTTTATATTATAAAATTTATAATAATAAATCACTCATAATAACTGTTATGAAATGATTTTTGTTTACATGATTTGGTATGACCTTTATTAGTTTTTGTTGTTTTTTAATGCTTTAGTGATCTTTATAAACGTTACTGTACTCGTATGTATGTATTTATGTATGTGAATAATTATTTTGACAACAGGACATTTTGCCATTTCTATTAAAAGTTCGAAAATAAAAGTTATAACCTGACCTTTACGAAAAAAGATTAATTATTATAAATTACTCATCTTAAATATTTCCTACATATTTTTTTCTGTTTCTCTGAACCACAAATCTAAAATGTTCACTTATAAATCTCTCTCTCAGTGATATAAAACAAACAACTAATATTAAATGGTAAATTAATAATTATATTAATTGAATAATTATTAATAACAAAAATTAATATCTAAAATTAAAGTGGACTCGTTATTTTCGGTCTCTGTTTTTTTTAATGTTTACAAAAATTGTCGGAAACATGGTATGTATCCGCCTTAACGTTCGGATTTGATTACGGTTCAATAAAATGCGACGTCGAAGCTTTTAGTTCAACAACCAGCCGATCTGACGTTTGGTTTTATATTTATAAGCATTTTTATGTAGAATTTCAATTTGATAGCACGTGAAATTATTTTTTTGTAAACCGAGTTTTTAATTCAATATAACTTAATTTCATAGTATGAATTTTTTTTCATAGTGTTGGAATCATTTTGATTTCATATAAATCATAGTTCAGTGGTTTTCTTGATATTTACAACGTACAGGTAAGTAAAAGTAATGCATCCCTATAGGAGGGCTTACCATTTTACGTGTACTTTTTTCCTTTCATAGTATTTTTCTATTGTTTCCCTTTTTTATAGCAATGGAGCGTAAAAAATTATAAAAATTAAATTTATTGTCTGAGGAAGACATCGCTGAAATTATGGATTCTGTTGAAACGAATGAGGAGGCAGATGAAGATAGGGATTGACAAAAAACATCGATGTTTTAAAAACACTTGATGTATTGTGTCGAAACATCGATATAATCCGATGTTTTTTTGCTCCTAAACAATCGGAAAACATTAATGTTTTCTTTCGATGAATCTAAATGACAAATTGTATACAGAACGTGTATATTGGCATATAAACGTGTATACATATCTAACATTTTAGACCCTCGATTA
Source organism: Bellardia pandia (assembly GCA_916048285.2). NCBI lineage: Eukaryota > Metazoa > Arthropoda > Insecta > Diptera > Calliphoridae > Bellardia > Bellardia pandia. The sequence continues at coordinate 14,215,366 of OU696533.1, forward strand.
AAAAAAAAATGCACTTTAATGATTCAATAGCCGTTGCCAATGCTGTATCAAAGATCAAGGAATTAATGAATTAATCTGACTCAGAAAAATCCGATAAAAGTGAAGTTACTTTTTCATTATAGACTAGACATTATAAACTGGTTCATAGAAATTGGTAAAGCAACAAGACTGAAGATATATTATCTGATGAACTTTCAGCTTAGTTGAGGACTCCTGTTGGCAGACTGAACGAAAATCCGTTGGATATTTGGAAAGATTATAAATCACAGTTTCCCAAGCTTTACAAGATCGCTTTTAAATACCTTACAATGGTGGGAACATCGGTTCCGATGGTTCATTCGTTATTTGCAAATTTGAAATTTAAGTATTTGAACAGTTTATACACTAAAGTTATACAGATTTACATACATATGTATGTATATAGGTTAGTCTTTTAAAATACCCAAATATTTACATAATTATTTATTTATGTATCATCTATGTCAAATATAAACAATTGGATAGGTTTCTCACAACTAACTGCTAGCTAAAGTTTATTTAAATTTTTTAAATACCATTGCAAAAAAAAAAAAAATAACAGGCAGTCGTGTGTCATTTTGTTTTTCACATAAATATTTGCAGTCAAATTTTCATCCTAAAAGTACTCTACACAACTATGAGTTAAATATAATACAGTGTAATCTGCATTATAAGTACGATAAAATTTATATTTTTTTTGGTTATACCGATTTTAATAATTTTTGGGAACTAATTCACAGTCAATAAATATTATGTTAGTCAAATTTGGTGTATATATTTTAAAACGTTAGACTTCCTGCAGGAAATGTCAATAGTGAAACTGTACTGATTTACTATTGACACAGTCACCAGTACTAGTGACTTTATATACCCCAGACAATGCTAATTACTATAGACATTTAACATGTGCGTGTCATTGAAAATCCACTACTGTCATAGTTACTATTGACATGGTAGTTTTTTTGGGACCACATGTCTACACTTTGGTATTTCTCTGAAATAGAAAATAAAAATACATTTTTGCTAATTTTTGGAGTTTTATTAAAAAAAAAAAGAATACTAAAAAATATCTACAAATAAATTCGAAAACACCCAAAGTCTTTGGCGGGAATCGAACCCGCAACCCTCTGAATGATAGTCTGGCACACTATCGCCTTCGGGGCTCACAATTGAAAAAAATAATTGTATAATAATAACCATTGTGCCAATGCTGTTGACAATGTCTCCAAGCCATTACCAAGATAGTAGACAAAAGTGGTGACTTGGAAACACTTGTCCCCAGGTTTCCTTCAGGGTAGTGCCTGCGCATTTTGTTGAATATTTTATTTCTGGTCAACCTATTTTATTAATTTGTTTGGTAGTCTAATTTATTTGTGTCTGACCGATTTAGTAGAGTATGGATATAATAGAAAAGGTTATGACTGGACTTTGAAATATTTAATCAATTTCTAACTACGTTTAAAAAATCAAATACTTGGAAAACTATAATAGCTATAGTACTCAAATTTTGCATGAGCAATTCCATTGTTTGTTTAAATAAATGGGAGTAGTAGCGACAGGGGGCGTGGCATCTCCCATATGATGATAAGTAAAAAAAAAATCAAATATATGGTATACAATAAGATATATGGTACGGTTATTCTACCATTAATATCAATATTTAGGACCAGAATGGGCGGACTACATATCAATAGTGGGCGTGTCAACTCCCATAGATATGATGACAAATTATATATAGGGAAAGCTATATCAGCTATCAATATTAATATTTAGGACACCAATGCGCTGACTAGCAACAATATTAAGTAAATGTTAAAATTTGTTATAAATAAGAAACAAATAATGTACTACTTATTAAAATAGAAACTAATTTTTGACAGGCTAAATATGTATATTGTAAAACATAATAAGATAATATAATAAGAATTAATTGAAAGGAAAACTGTAGATTTTAATGACTTAATAATTGTATTTATTTAACTCTAAATTTTTTATTTCATTACGATACGGGTAGCGAAGCACACCGGGTTTTAGCTAGTACATATATAAAATATAATGTGTGTTTGTTTATTTGTTTGTTTGTACCTTATAGGAGACCAAACCTCTGGACCGATATTTTTGAAATTTTCACAGCATTTAACTGGGACTCTGGCATGATTAATAGGGTACTTTTTTTTTGACCACGCCTACTTTACGCCCACTTTTTTAAAATTATGTAACTGCTCCCATATAGTTTTTAACAGATTTACTTCAAATTGTATACCCATTATATACTCCAGGCGAGGTAAAGATAAAGATTTCTTAAGCCACGCCCCTTTCACGAACCTTTTCACGCCAAATTTTGTTTGAACGTTTGTGTTCTATATACAAATTTGTTTCTTCCAACGGGTTTTTTTATTTGGTAGTATATTGCTCTTAATACTGTTAACGTTGCCAGATAACTATGAACCACGCCCACTTTTTTAAATTCAGATACTTATACCACTAACAATGGATGGGATTGAAAGTGGTGGAAATCGGTCCATTATTTCACCTGGCCCCCATACAAAAGTCCTCCCTAGATTGGGGTTTACCGATCATAAATGTTTTAATTATGCAAGGAACCAAATAAATTTCATCAGAAATGAGTGGTAAATGAAGCCAAATCACATCTACAAATATTGTGCAGATCGGTCCATAATTAGTCGTAGCTCCCATATAAAGCCCACTGCCGAAAATCACATTAAAGAGCATACCTCACTCAAAAATGTTGGTATCCAAATAATATTTAATACAAATATATTTTATATGTATATAAACAATACCGTACAATTTTATTGTGATCGGTCCATAATTAGTCGTAGCTCCCATATAAGGCCCAATTCCGAAAATCACTTTAACGATCATAAATTTCTTCAGAATGTTGGTAAACAAATTAAATTCGACACAAATAATATAAAGAAATGATGACACCTAATTTTATAGTGGTGGTAATTAGTCGAAACTCCCATATCCATAAATCCATAAATCTTTTAAAAGTATTTATATCGAGATAAAGGTTAACATACACAATATTTATATTCACAGAAATCATGACACTAAATTTTTGGATGATCAGTCCATAATAGGTCATATCTCCCATATAGCGCACATGTCTGAAAAACTTTTTTTCAAATTATTACAATTGCCAACAATTTGGATTGTTGTGTTATTGCTTGATTATTGATATAAATAGGAGAGCATGATTATATACGCAATGTAAAGGTGCATTTCTGCTCATTAACTTTTATTCTTCAGTTCTTAAACTATTTTTCTATGATTTTGTAGTTAGTGAGCTGCCTCTTAAGCATCTCGTTACTAATTTTGTCAATACCAGGTGCTTTCCTAGAATTTAAATCGACAATAGTCTTTTCGATCTCTCGAATCTCAAAACGTAGGGGTACAGCTGCTCTAAAATGGTGTATAACTGGGCAAATACTTTTTTTCAAATTATTAACAAGCCGATTCCCTTTTTCAGTGTCAATTCTTGCCCAACCACCATTTAAATTTCGGAAGGGGAGGGGGGCTCGTTATAATGAATAATCTGATTGTGAAGTTGCGTCCAGATTTTCTATATATTTATTTAGCGATATATGTGATTTAGTAATTTTCCGATATTCCAAAAGTTTTTTCAGTCTTTATATGCAACATTTTAGCTTAGATTTGAGTTGGGGCGGTCTGTAAAATTGTCACTCTCAATATATATACAACTGTTATTTCACTTAATTTTTTAACGATCAGTTCAAAATTAGTGGGTATATACGATTCGGTACAACGTATAGTAACTTCGGCAAGGGAATAAACTTATTCTGAATCTTCGAAAAAACATGCTTTTGTAATTGAATTATAATTTTTTTTTATTTAAACATTATTTTCATATAAAAATACAACAATAGAAATTTTTCTTTATTACTAACTACAAATATATATAATTTCGCTTGTTTAAATATTTATAAACATGAACAAAAAAAAAAAACAAAAAGCTATGTAGAAAATACTTAAAAAACTAATTTAATAGTAGTTAAATTTTTTTGTTTTTAGATAAAATTAAATAAAAAATGGTGCATTAGTTTTTTTTAGTTCGAAATAGATTAGATGAATACGAGTACATACTACCTACATACATATGTATATATTTAAGTATGCGTATGCAGATACATATACATATATAAAAAATATGACTTGAAACAGGGAGGTGACTTTTGGGATTTTGAAATAAAAAAAGGGGAAAATAAACTAAAACAAATTTAAAAATAAGAGGAGTTACTCTGCTTTGCAGAAAGCAACATAACCTGTACACAATTAAAAGAATAATTTAATTTAATTATCAAATGATGATTAAAATTCATTTAAACACGACGTTTACGTTCATTTTGAACTTGTTGTTTTCGAACTTCCTGTTGTCTGTACACGAATAGGGGACGGAAAACTATGGCTCTTTCCCTGCGATTATTTTGGGCACCGACGTCTAAGGGTAGAGGGGCTGCTGCAACAGCCTCACGACGGGTACGAGCATAGGGACGGAACAATTGGGTCTTGTCAGCATCACGTCTGTACAAGGTGCTCAAGAAGTCAAAGTAGGGACGAGATCTCAAGCTATCGGGCTGTCTCAGTGGTGAGTTGTAGCTCAAAACAGTAGGCACTTCGCTGTCACTGTATTGCTGATATTGCTGCTGGCAACAGACCATAGCCAAGAGCATGGACAGCACTAAAAATGTCTGCAAAGATTAAGAAATTAAAAAAAAAACAAAATTAATAAAAATATTCACGTGTTTTTCTAAAGATTTTTTTATTTCTGATATTATTTAATAATAACATAAAAACTACTACCTAAACCTGAGGTGTGAATAATAATTTAGCATAAATTAAAACTAATTGTATTAAGTTGAAACAATAGGCAAGAATTTATGACGTCACTTGAAAAAATACAAGTATGTATGCAAATTAAACTCACAGAAAAGTGTCTATAAAAACCACACATGAATTTTAATGTTTATTTCTTGGTTTTTGTTTGTATTGTTTAAGTTGTTAAAGTTAAACAAAAACAAAATTAAATTTATTAAGCATATTTCTATGTGTTGTTATTGTTTAAACATTTTAATTTCCAGAGCAGGAAGTTGTTGACTTTTGCATTAAAATACTTGTTGAAATCATACCCTCATCATCATCATCATCATCAGCATCATTGTGATTCACACACCCTCAACATCTTAAATATTCAGTGTTTAATTTCAGATTCAAATTCTGTTATTTTGATTAAAATCTTAATAATTATTGAGTTTTTGTTTCGTCTTCTTAATTATAAGTTTCATTAATTCATTCAAATGTACAAAATCTGTGCATCTCATAGTTTTTTCTCTTAGTTTTCTTCTACTGCTTACAGTGTTTTGTTGCAGTTAATAGACACGGTTCGTGCTTCTTTCAAACATGATTTATGTTTTCAAATTAATACTATAATTATTATTTTTTTTTGGTTTGTTCATGTTCTTTGCTGTTGTTAAATGTTTGAGTTTAATTAATGTTTCTTACGTAAATTTTTTGAATTTTTAATAAGTTTCAAATATTTTATTGTCGTTTTTTTTTGCATCAGACTAGGCACAGTGGGGTATTTAGAATGATATTGTAAATAAATCTGTAATTTGTAAAGGTATAGACCGATTATCTTATAATTTCGCCTGATGGAGGAGGTATAGTTAAAATCCAAATTCGAAGACTTAAACTCAAAATAAAATTTCTTCTAAATACACTTACTGTGCCGGGTTTGTTTACTGTAATAGTCTATGCAGATTTTATACAATTTATTATTAAAATCACAGCAAATCTCATACAGCTATAAAATTATAATAATAGAAGTTTTAGAATTGATGTTTTTAACATTCAGAAAATGTCTATAATATTTTATGAAATAAAAACAAAATAACAATAAGTACATATTTAAAACAAGCTTGGGAGTTCCCAACCTAAAAATAAAGTTGTTTTAAATTATTGTTTTATTTTAAAAAAATTGTATGCACAAATAGTACAATGTTTATAGAATTATTAACAAATTTGCTTACGTTTGGTTTTTTTAATGACAAGAATCTTTTTGAAGATATTTTTCGTTAGTAGCCGAAAATGTTTGAAAACAAAAACCAGTACGAACATTAACATTTTTTTTTGTTTTTTGCTAAAACATGTTAATATTCTATCTTTTCAAAAGAAGTTAGCATTTTTTTAATAAAAATTATAAATAAAATAAAAATATTTTGATTTAAAACCAGTTGAAGTGCTACAGTAGTTTCACATATGATACTACCCTACCGCCAGTTAATACGACAATTTATATTTATAATACTCCAACTGTGAAAATATTAATAAAAATTTAAGATTTTATGATGGTTACCCGCATCACATAAAGGAAATGAAATTTCTATACGAATTCTTTCTAAAGTGGACAAATTTTGGTTTGCAAAAAAACGATAAGATTTTAAATTTGTCGAATAATCCGATTAAATGTACATATATTAAAAAATAGTATTACATATTTATTTTAAGAGTAACAAAAAATGCAAACATATTTTAGACACATCTCATTATATACATAATTATAAAGGAATAGGCATGGTGTAACTATACAAGGTGAGTGCAAATCGACAACAAATACAACACAATACAGAAACAACAGGCATTTTGTTTGTATAAAATTATGTACTACTACTGTCAAAAACACATAAGCAATTTGTAAACAAAGTAAGTCAGCTGTGCTACTGCACACACCATGGGAATAGTGTTATGAAATATTTAAAAAAATTATAAATCAAAGCAAATATATTCATTCGTTTTGTTTGATTATTCTGCATAAAATTTTTATATTTGTTAGTCCAAAATGAAAAATTATTCGTAAGATATTGTTTGATTATTCGAACGAACATTATCTAAAAATGTATATATGTACATAGTACATATACTCGTTACAGATATTTATTTTCTCTTAAAATTTTTAAAATATTTGCATTAAAAATTTTAACTTTCTAGACAATATTATAAAGGAAAACTGTTACTACGGGGACCAATGTACGAGTATATAAAAATTCATATTTTACAAAACTAAAAAAAAGGCTTAGTATGTTTTACCCAGCAAAAATTTTACTTACAAATTAAGTAAAAAAGTAATAGGAAAATTACAAATCTAGTAGAAAAAGTACTTATTTTTGTTCGAGATGTCCCAAAAGTAATCCGTTATAATTTTGCCACTTTTAACCAAAAAATTAATAACTTATTTTTATACTTAAAAGTTTTATAAAAATGTAGTTGTAGACTTATTAGAAAAAATATTATAAAATATGTAAACACACTTAATAAATATTAGGGAAACTTATTGCAAATTATATTAATAAAGATTTATAATCGTATACTAACTGCTGTTTCACACATTTCAGTTTTTGTTCAATTCTGTTTAGAAAATTTAGAAAATTGACTAGTAACTTCTAGTATATAGCCCTTTTATTCTCTTTTCCCTTCTCGCTCAAAAATACTTGCCTTAAAGAGTAAGAATTGAAACGTGCGAAAGCGGACTAACTCCTCTAAATCTATTTATTTGAAGTAAATTTTTTGAATTTTATAATTATGTATGATCTTTTTAAGATATATCTATATATGTATATATATAACATATATATAAGTAAATATTTAATATATAATTAATAATAAAGCTACGAAATAATGAATTCTGGAAGTCATTAAAATTAAGAATTTAAGTAAAGATTTTGCAGGGTAAATTATAAAATTTCTCACATCGTTAACTCATTATAACTTGGCATCGAAAAAAAATCATAAAATTTCATATATCATGGTGTAATTATACAAACTCTATCGGCAACAAATACAACAGAAAACAAAAACAAATATGTGTAAAGTAATGTAATACTGTCAAAAACACTTGAAAAAGTATTACTTTTGACATAAGTAAATTGTAAACAAAGTCAATCAACTGTGCTACTGCACTCACCTTGTTTTTAAATTCAAGATTTTTCAATTCAAGATTGTCCATTAAAGGTTAATTTAGTTATTGTTCAGATATCTCTGGCGGGAAGGTTTGACACTCCAATACTGAATTTCATTGGTTTTTAGTGTTTGTGTTAAGTTTTGGGTTTTGGTGTGTTCTGACATATATAGTAAAATTTTATGGGCAACATTTTTGTAGAACATTTCATCCCCGCCCTTCCCCTTTTTCGGGGGGGTTTTACAATTTCTTAGAATAAAGCCAAAAATGCCGTTATGAGAGGGGAGTTAGAGTGTTAATATGTTCTAAAAAAATATTTGCCATACCATTATCTACAAAAATGCTGAACATACCCTACACCTCAGACGTAAAGAAAACATAGTTTTATATACCGATATGCTGCAAGAACAGGCCAGAGCTGGGAATTTTAACCGCTTCTTAAATGAAATTCTGATGTGATCTATCAAAACGCCGACACACGTATATTTTTTTTTTTGGTCTCCTTAACAACAATCAATCGTCGGAACCCCGTAATTTTGGAAAAAGTTTGAAATTGTTCTACAGTGTAATGTAGTCACCAAAGTTGAAAATTTTTTGAAAAATCTACAAAATTTGTGTTTGTTCGACAATAACATCCAAATTTTTCAAGTTTTCTTAGATAAATTTTATATCATTCGAAAGATCTCAGTTTCTTCTTTCCAAATCTAGTAAGAAATTGAAATCGAATCATTATCAACAAAATTACAGGCTTATAAGTGCGCAAAGATACAAAAACCGGTTTTTTAACCGTAAATCCGGATTTTAGAGGTGTCCAGCATATTTCACTATTGGAATCTGGTTTTACTCGACAAGCCCTATACGAAAAATAATATCCGGTTCCAGGTTTTTTGGACTGTCGCACCGTGTTATACAATAAAAGAAGTGTGTGCTTTTAAATATGCTCATGTAACATCTGTTGATGTTGAGCCCTTCTTTTCTATGTACACGAATTTTTTTAGATCTAATCGGGAAAGCTTTGTGTTTGAAAACCTTAAAAATAACTTTTTTGTTTACGCTAATAACGCAATAAAACAAAATTGATCTCTTTTATATATACTTAATTGCTATAATTTTATTTAGTTTTAATTTAACTTATTTTTTTTTTGAATTTATGGTTTTGTTTTTCTTTATACTAGTTTTGTAATATTTTTTTTTTTAATAAAGTATTGAAAAATATTTTTAATTCCATATTTTTTGTGTTTTTAGTGCCTTGCCTTACTTATGACTCTGCCTTTCGTTGGTTCAAATTGATAACTTGAACTTAACTATACCTCTCCAGAATTCATTAAATTGCATACTGTGCATTTGCTAAAATTGTTCGATTTGGTTTAAAATATTTAATGTTGCAATTTCACAACAAATGTCTAATTATTCTTAATTCTAATGGATATGGAATCATCTTACTATAGACTCAAATTAGAAAGTTTCAAACATTATGCATTTGACAAATTTTATCACTCCTCCCTATAAAGTCCCCATTAGCAATAGTAAAAGGTGTGTAACTGGAATACTGTTATACATATATGCATATTTTAAACATTCTAAATTTTGTCATCATCTACATATTAAAAAAAAAAACACTTTCTAACACGGGCATTAAACCACTTAATTATTGTCAGTTAAAAAAAAGAAGATTGGATTTTCATTTAATTTGCTATGGTTTTAAATTTATGGCCAAAAAATTAAAACAGGATGTCTATTATTTTTTTCGTTTTAATGTTATTTTTTATTTTAATGTTATTATTTATATATCAAATGAACGATACAAATTATATTAATTAATTTAATTAAATGCAAATTCAATAAAACTGTCTAAATCTTTCAAGAGCTGTTTCAGTAAATATTTTTTATACATACATACATACATTTTTTTTTGGTTTTTGGTTTTGGTTTTAGTCCTATAGAAAACGTGTTTTTTTATAAATATTTTTTATTAGTTTTTTTTTTATTAATGATAATGTGTGACGATCTACAATCCATAAAACAAGAACCTGCAGAAGCTTCTTTCTTATTGTTTTAAGAGTTCAAAAAATTGTGTGATTTTATTTGTCAAGTTTGCTGTAGGAATCAACCAAAGAAGTTTAGTCTCAGTCAGTCACATTTTACAAGGTCGACAAGAGAGACAATGATCAACAATCACGTAAGAAAAATTCACACACAAGTGTACGAATATAACTGACTGTTATCTGCTCTAATTGAAATTGGATTAGAAACCAACAAATAAAAACAATATATTTATATTTGATTTGAAGTACAAAGCATTTGTATTGATTTGAGTCTGACAGTCAATTAAAAATCATAAGGAAGTGGATTTTGTTTTACTCTACGCAATGAAGCAAAAATAGTTATAAATAAGACTAAAATCGATTTTTATTTTATTTAAGTATGAAATAAATTTATATTTAAATTTGATGTACGAGTTTTAAGATGAATATGTTTGTATTTATTATAATTATAATTAAGATCAGTTAAGACCGATCATCAGCGGAACCTTGTTAGGAATTTTAATACAGTAGAACTTGAAATAAGGGCCACACACAACGGAGCAATTAAAGAAATTAGCTCTAATTTCAGATCTAATAAAGATATATTTAAGTAAATACATAAACCATCAAGAAGGCTTTAAGAATAAAAAAAAATTGGAAATAATGTCAGATGACATTAAGTTTTGACAGATTCATAAAAACCTTAAAAATCGCGACTATGTTCTGAGTTATTTTCCTTTGGTAAATAATTTAGAACATACTAGCTGACCCGGCAAACGTTGCTTTGCCTTCAAATTTTATTTTTATTGAAAAGGTTTCATGCCAATCGGTCTATTATAATAAGAAAGGCCACCAGTGCCATTTTTGAAAAGGGGCGTGGCATTGCCTACTTCCACCAAAGATGTATAGTATCCAGCTGGCACGACAGACGTTGTCCTGCATAATATTTCAAGCGATTAGTATATTAACCAAAGTATGAAATGAAAGACAAATAATAAAATAATTTCATTTTATTTATTTTAAAATAACATTAATTTTTCTAATTTTATCATAATGCGAATTTATGAACAATATTTTTAGTTAACTCCTGCGGAGTATAAATGAATAAACTTTGCAGTAGCACTTAAAAAACGCACACCAAACCGACGTACCAAATTTTTTCAAATACCGTTATCAAGAGCAGAAATAATAGATTTTTAATTTGTGGTTTGTATGGGAGGTACCACGCCCCTTTGTTCAATTGGACCGAATTGTAAATCTAAACCACCCGGGGCGCCACACAAACTCATGCAAACAAATTTATGCAAATAGGTCCGGTCCAGCCGTTTAGGAGGAGTTCAGTCACAACACACGTACAGTAGAATTATATATATAAATATTACGACATACAAATAATGTTTTAAATTTTTGATTACACTAATCCGATGAAATTTTAATCTGGTTTAAATTTGAAATTTACATAAAATATTTGCAATGTTTGCAGAAACAAAAATATTTAAATTTAATGTTCAATTTATTTTATTATGAGAATATTTTGTTAACTATAAAAGCTAATCTATAGATATTTAAAGGTTTTTTTTATATATTTCAACTAGTAAATTGTACGATTTTTGTATGCGGATCACAATATCAGTTCAATTTTAAATTAAAAGTTTAAAAACAAGTTAGTTTTTTTAATCGATCTACTGATATCTACAGGAAAATTTAAATAATGTAAAATTCGTATATATTGGTTTTAATAAAAATAAAATTTCTCCGAACACCGTGTAGATTTCATAAATGTATTCTTATTTTCTATTTTCTGTTTTTGAAAGATATTCAGAAAAATAATTTTCATATACATATAAATCTCATAAACCAATATTCTGAGTATCAATTTAGAATTCAACCCAGCTCCCATATAAGTTGTTCCGCTGAAATTTACTTCAAGTTTTATAAATCGTTTCAACATTAAACTATAATTTATTTAATTTATCATACATTACTTATAAAGAAAACATGTTCTATGCTCTACTTCCAAATTTTGTCCAAGTTCTGAAAAGCTTTTCACTATTTTGGTTCCCTGTTTTTTGTTATAATTTTAAAATTAAGATATCTGCTCTCAATATTTGTCCAATATTTGCGTTTGTAGATCTACAGAATTTGTTGTTTATGCTGAATTAAATTTAATCGTATTTATTTATTTATCTCTTAATATTCAATTTACATTATTAATATTTACAATTTTATATTTATAATAGTTTTGCATAAAATTATATTTATTTTCTGAATTCAATTCACGTCTTCCAATTTTAAGGTTAACAGAAATGAATATGGATGTTGCTGGTCTTGTGTTGGTTTTAATGTTGGTGCTGCTTGTTGGCGTTTGTTGTTGCTGATATTTATTACTGATGTTGGTTTTCTAGTTGTTGTTATTGCTATTTTTAATTCAGCAATATTTATTTGCCTATATTAACCATGATCCAATAAAAGCAGCACCTCTGTTTTTTTTTGGTGTGTTTACATATTTTGCGTCAGTCGACTGTCTGTCTGATTCTTTGTTTGTATGTTTGCATTGCGGTTTTTCAACAAGACTAGTATTTGCACTGATAAAAATGATTTGCGTTTTTTTTAGTTTTAATGTGATTTCTTAAACAAAAAATTACAATAAATGTTTATACATGTTTTTATGCAAGTCTGCCTCTCTTTCCCGTTTGGTGACTTTCAGTTATAGGTCAAGGATTTAAGTTGAATCGTAAAGAAAAATATGTTGAAATGTTGTAGATGGATAATATCTTTTGCCGGTGTTGTTAATTTTCAATATTTATGCCTAATTGGTGTAGATAATATGAATTTGTGTTAATGTTTATAATATTGCAAAATATTCGCCCCACCTTTTGAATAGTATATTAATCGGTTTCTAACAATCATTAGTTAGATAAATTTGTAAGTATTTTAGTATGTATGTAACTCACACTAGTTACGTGACTAGTTCCTGGTTGACAGGGAATAGTTCTCATTCTAACTCTTTCTTTGGGACCTGCTACTTTAACATTGAGGGTGGTCAATTAAAGACTTAATAACATAATTTTCAAAGTCTATCACATTTCATATGAATTACATAGAAATAGTCGAATTATTTACTAGACACATGCTTACACAAATATTATTAAGAGCCAACATTTTGTGTATAAAAGTATTTTCAACAAAAATTGTATATGTATATATTTAGAAAATTTTGTGCATAACAGTTTTTTCTATAGAAAACTTTTGGTATAACAGTATTTTCTATAGAAAATTTTGTGTATAAAAGTATTTTCTATAGACAATTTTGTGTCTAACAGTAATTTCTATAGACAATTTTTTGTACAACAGTATTTACTATAGATAATTTTGTGTATAACAATATTTTCTATAGAAAATTTTGTGTATAACAGTATTTTCTATTGTAGAAATGTAACAGTATTTTCTATAGAAAATTTTGTGTATATAACAGTAATTAAAAAAAAAAAAAGAGTTTGAAATACAATTGTTTAATTTACAACTTATGTTGTATGTTGTATATTTTATGATACAAATATCTGATTGGGAACACAATTTGGAGCAGTCATATGTTTTTTGTGTCAAGCCTTCAAATGCCAAAAGTAAATATTAGAGGCCGACCGAGTATTCAATTACAGTTTCGAATTATGCCAAAAATAGGCCGAATACCAATATTCATTCTGTAATTTTTTGACCGAAACCGTAACTTTTATATAGGAAAAAATAAATGATGGAATTTTAAAGCTGATACAAAGTTTTAATACATTTCATAGAATATAAAAATTTATATTTTATTGTAAAACATTTAAGAATACGGTAAAATCTCTTCGTTTAAAAAAATTTGTCAGTTTAAGATGCAAAATCTAGGTTTATGGAGTAGTGTCGATACTTTATGTCACCTTAAAATTATCTACACATTTTATAAAATAAATATTTTTTTTTTAAATTAATAGTATATTTTAAAAGATTCAGATTGTTTCCGATTTTTTGGCCAAACATTAGTTCGGTTTCGGTCTTAAAAATCCGGTTTCGGTCGGACTCTAGTAAATATATATTTTTATATTTTCTTGTTTTAAATTTGTCAGTCAGCTTATGTGTAAAGTGTTACCGTTTGATTGTTTTTTTGAACTAAAATGAGTATATTTTTCTATTAAGATTATATACGTATCTTAACAGATAGTCCAATAACTTACTGCGTCTCAGTTTAAATAAAACAATGTTAGATTCCGGTATAATCGAATGACCAAATGTACATACGAGTATAACAATATATTTCAAATTTCAGAGTCAATGCGGATGGATTAACTGTATCAGATTTGATTCAAATTTTGAGTTTTACTTGGATTAACAGGGCTTTGAATTAAAAAAAAAAAAAAAAAAAACGTTGAAAACCCCAGATCATATTGCAGTATTGTTGTTTGTGTTAAACTAATACGCGGAGTTATAAATAATAATTATAGGACGAAATATGTTGTAGTTTTGAGCCTGGAGAAAATGTTAACTTTATTCGTACTCGTACGTACTTATTTACATAAATCAGATTATTATTATTTATTAAATAATCGATTTTTAATATAACATTTTTGCGGGCGAATTTTTGTTTATTAACGACTTACCTTTCCATTAAAAGCTGTCATTTTGTATTGATTTATTTGATTAGGAACTTGACGTTTTGAGCGAGAAAATTTTAATTAATTCACAATCACAAAATACGCAAAATGTCAAATAGTAGTTAAACAAATAATTAACACTTTGTAGTTGATTTATGTTTAATATTTGTTTCGTTTTTTTTTTTTTTAATAAAATTTACTTATTTTTTAGTAAAAATATCTTTTTTCGTTTTACTTTGCCACTGGCTGGTTATATTAGTAATACTTTAATTTAGAACACTTTAAAGCCAAATATGTATTTCTTGGTAACACTTGTGTATTGTGTTTTGTTTTTGTGTTTTTGTTTATTTTATTGTGGATATGTTGTGCAAATAATGTTTTGTTGTTTACTGTTTGAATTCTGATACGCTACTGTCAATAAAATACGTTGACAAAATCACTTTTATATGTATATAAAGCAAAAGCAAGCTAATCAGCTTCAATGAGCTTTGTCTGCTGGATCGATCGATTTCAATTTCGCGTTTTATTATTCTGTAGCATCTTCTCCGCAGCGTCTTCGCGTAAGCAAACAACAACTACACAAACATCATTATCATCATTTTGAAGTCATGCTCGTTGTTTGCTTTTGCTGCTGCAGAAGCTATCGCTTGTGGATTTTCGCTTAATGCTCGCTTAATAGTTGTTTGATGGGAATGTATCGTATATCGGTCCGGTACGTTTTGCCTGTAGCCACCAACCACATCACCAACGCCGACCGCATACAAACTCGTTTTGAAATTCAAACTCTACCCGTGTGTGTCTGTCTCATTTTTTACAAATTAACTGAAATTAAAATTGTTTATTTTGTTCAAATATTCTTAGATTCATCATCATCAAAACAAAAATCAATGAGTTTCCAATTTTATAGTATTTTATGTTTTAACATCTTTTTTTATTTCTTCTAATAAAGAAACAAAACTAAAGTTGTAATTTTTTATTTTTCGTATTTTCAAATATGCACAAAAAATTCAATCATTTCAATGACATTATTCTGTGATTTTTGCAAAAAAAAAAAATATTATAAATACCATAAAATATTATGCGTAAATGCGTTTTTATGTTTGATGAACATTTTTTTTCCCACTTCAATGAATTTTTCTTGTAATTTATTGAAGTTTTAATTGAGAATTTTCTCATAATTTATGACTGTTTGGATTTAACGTGTTTTTATATTTAAAAGATACCAGAATTAGCATCATCTATAATTTAGTTTTTAAAACATATTTCGTTAGATTGATTTTGGCAGTAGAAAATTACTGATTTTTTTAAAGCTGATTGATTGTATTTCATTGACTGTAGTTGAACTGACCCTATGAAAAATAGATATTCTTTTACAAAAATTAAAAATAACTCGATTTCTAATTCGTAATTTTTGGGGGAAATAATTAAGGTACATATTGGATAATTTTACCTTCTATATTTACAATACATGTATAATTTGATAGTTATACCCTACACCAGTGCTCGTCAAACTTTTGAGTGTGACGGACCGGCTGCAATTTTTCTATTATGTCGGGGACCGGTACCTTTTTTATTGATAATTTTTCGTTTACGATCATCTCAAGTATGTATTAAAATTTGTTTAAATGCATTTCTTTATTAGCCGGGTGTCTATATATGACCTATTACCATTTCATGATAGCAGAAATTAGCGATTATTTATGAATGTTTAACAAATTTAAGTTGTTTTTATTATACAAGTTGTATTTAGCCTCAATAAACAGTAATATAAAACATCACAAATGTAACAACTGTAAAGTTATAATAATAAGACATATTATAAGCACGTTAAGTTTTATTAAAATTAGATTAGTGCTATTGGAAGGTGTCATTCCATTTAAAGTTACGAAAGTCGATGTTTACTAATGCGAAAGGTGAGCCTGTTTATTATTTACAAGCTTATCAAGTCGTGGCTCAATTGTGGACAGTGCTACTACCATGTAGATAATTGTACAATGTTTAGAAGTGTGGAGTATACATATAGTCGTATATGTATATATAATCGTTTAAAAAATCGTTGTCCATTTCGCGAGACGCCCTTTGCGGACCGGCGACTTATGGCTGACGGACCGGCACCGGTCCACAGACCACCACTTTGGCGAGCACTGCCCTACACCACCATAGCGGGGAGGATATATTGGATTTGTGCTGATGTTTGTAACACCCATTAATATTGGTCCAACACAGCGTTGTCAGTTTAGGGGATTTATCCCCAAATTGAGAATATTTTTTTTGTGATTTGGGATAAAAATTTCATCTTGGGGATCCGGGGATTTGTTGGGGATGACAACACAATTTTAAGGGATTTTTGGGGTTATTTTGTTTAAAAGTGATGGTAACAAGAATGATTTTGGAGCTAAAAAATGTGCGTCTGGAAAGTCTAAAAATGTGTGTTAATAACTATTTATAGTGTATGGTTTCTAACCCTGCCTTTATACATGCAAGTACTTGCATGCAAGTGCCGTGTACGTATTATATACGAAAACTTATTCGAAACACTCGACTAGCTCTGCAAGTGAAAAAAATGTGAGTGTATTAGTACAAAAGTGTGAATGTATTGACTTTTTCGAACTTGCACTTGCATGTGTAAATGCCGGGTAATAAAAAAGAAGTATGGAAATATTTAAAAAAAAGTATATTTTTTACCGTTTAAAATGGCTGCAAATATTACAAATTATTAAGCACCCAGTAGTTCCGGAGATATAGGCCTATATTATTTATTTATTTATTTACAAAAATATTTTACAAACTAAATTTATAAAATATAGGAAAAAGGCGCCGGTAACAAGACCATATGCGCTCGTGTTACAAAAACTTATCTTACTAACTATAATTACATATTTACATTTCAATATTCAATATTTTCAACTTTACGGGCCCGCCCCCTCGAAAATAGGCGTGACCGCCAACAAATTTTTTTTTGCTGGCATCTCCTGCTGAAGTTTTTTTTGAGCAAAATCACTAAAACCGAAATGTACCCCTTTTTTATACTCTGTTTGTTAAGTTACACTCAAGATTATTTTGAACATCAGACAAACTCTGTAAATTATGGTAAGAATTGGTAATTAAATCAATTAAAATGGTAAAAATTAGACAACATTTCAAAATATTTAACATAAATTATGTTGGTCGTAAAATTGTCTTTCAAACAATATATCAAATACTAATAAAATTTGCACTAAGACTGAATAAAAAACACAGAACACAGAATTAGGATATTCTAGTCTAGTGTAGTTTCTGTATTTCTTATTACGCTTAGGTGAAGGGTATTTAAGATTCGGCACAGCCGAATATAGCACTCTTACTTGTTTATACTCTGCTTGTTAAATTACACTCAAGATTATTATGAACATCAGACAAACTCTGTACATTAATGTAATTAATTATGGTAAGAATTGGTAATTAAATGAATCAAAAATGGTGCAAATTAGACAAAATTTCAAAATAACTAACATAAATTATGTTGGTCGTAAAATTGTCTTTCAAACAATATATCAAATACTAATAAAATTTGCACTAAGACTGAATAGAAAACACAGAATAAGAATATTCTAGTCCTATAACCAGTATAGTTTTTGTATTTCTTATTACGTTTAGGTGGAGGGTATTTAAGATTCGGCACAGCCGAATATAGCACTCTTACTTGTTTTTTAACATGAATTGTTCGACGCCGGCAATTTTGTTTACCATCAATTTGCGTTTGGGTTTGCTTATTGTTACCGAAGCATCGTTTGGTGTTAAAAACTTGTCTCTTTTCATTTGTGTTATCATGAGACGTGAGTCAGTATTCGTTGACCTCTAATATGTGGTTTAGGAATAATAAAACGCCTTTTTTGTACTCCTAGGAAAACTGCTTGACTTACTTTAAGCTTAACTCACGTAGAATATTTACTTTTTGTCATTACTTGTCAATATTTGTTAGAAATTGTATTATAATTTGATTTGTGTTGGATAATTTGCTAAAAGAGTTTACCACAGGCAATTAAATTAATAATATAAAGCAAATGCATTGCCGATAATTATTATTTTCCATTTTGTATTGTAAATTATTTTGTTTAACATTAAACCGATTTTTTAAACTTTCTTTATTAGTTTTATATTTATGCAAACAAAGTGCACAATGCATTAACAAGTAGTCATATATGCTCCCCACTGTATATTACTTGTTATTTTATTCAAATAGTTTATCACTTAGATTACATTTTCTATAGGTCTCATTTCTTGTTTAGTTGGCTAATTCTGACTAAAATCGACAAATCTAAATAAAATAAGATTAAGAAGAGATTTTGTGTTTAAAAAAAATTATTTATATGAATCGTAAACACATGATAACGATTAAATTAAATTATAATTATACAACAAATTCATTAATTTTGGAATAACAAAATTCAAACTGATTAAATTAAAATAAATACGTTCTATATTTAATAAGGTTAAAACTGGTTATAACGGCATTTTGATTTATGCTGAATTATTTTTCTAACATCCCAGCAACAACTTGGTAATGACTTGCTTTTATTCAATAACTTACTCTTCGATGGCTACTATATACCATCTGCATTAATTAGAATTAGTTGTATAATGACTTATATGTAATTTTTTATATACATACATAACTGCTTATTTCCTAGTCATTTGAGCATATTTTGTTACGGCTAGTTATAGGGATATTTAAGTAATGATGACTTCACCGTTTTAAAAAACTCGATGGGAAATATTGAAATAATTAAAAGTTAGCTGACCACATGAATAAAAAAAAACGCTCATGATTGAAATTCTCCAAATCTTTCTCTATGAAAAATAAGGACCTAATTATTTTTTCTTTCAAATTTTCTTAATAAAACCACAAATAGCCCGAACTATATTAAGAATTTGTTTAACTTTATTTCTAAATTTAACCTTTTTCTAAATATATTTAATTACAGTGGGCCATAACCATAGACAAACACTAAAGTCGGTTCTTTTTAAAAATAACCTTAAACTAAAAACCTACTTTTAATTATTTTGTAGATATAGTCAAAATTTAAGGTCGTTTTAAGTTAAACCGACTTTAACTGGGTGCCACCTCATATGTAGAAAATTATTTTATACAAACTGTAAAGAAAAATAACAGCTTCAAACAGCTGTCACTGAAAATAAAAAAAAAAACAAAAATCGGAAAAATAATAAAATTAAGCGGGAAAATTTAAGAAAAGTGTTTGCTGTAGAAAAATGGAGAAGGTAAGATTAATATCATATTTATGCTATTTTTGGAACAAAAAAAAAAAAAAACAATGAGAAAGAGAGGCGAATTGGGCTACTGCAGAACAGCGTTGTCAACAATTTTTGGTGCTTTTTTAAATTTTTGGTGCGAAAAATTCTTTAGTTCAATTTTGGTGCGCTTTTTAAGTTTTGGTGGCAACAAAGCACATTCAACACAACTTTTTGTTTCAGTGTGAGAAAAAATCTTTCTACAATAAACTACACCTGTTTGAGTACCATTTCATTCAACACTGCAACATTTTTTTGTGTATTTCGGTGCGCTTTTTAATTTTTTCGAAAATGTGATGAAATCTTTATTTTTACTAATTTTTAATTGCAGTTTTTTAATAATTCATAACTCATGAAATCTATACGATGAAAAAATGTATTTTAAATACGAATGTATGATAAAATTAACATTTTAAACATGTAAATAAAAATTCTTGTATAACAACCAAGATTAGAGTACCAGTGGAATCCTAAAAATTTTTATTGGAAAAAAATCAAATAGAAGTACTTTAACTAGAAAACAAAAATATATATAAAAAGTACCAAATATGTACTGAAATTAGCTTTTTTACCAATTAGTACTTTAGTTCCGAATATCATATTGTGAGTTAAATTTTGAGTGGTTAAATGCTTATTCTATCTTAGATAGAATTTGTTGAAAAAAAGGCTTTTACTATTATTACTTTTACTAATAATCGTTGATAAAAAGTTTTTTATAGAATTTATGATATTAAAAAATTTCAAATTAATTAAATAAATATTTGAAACAAAAACGAAATTCTTAACTTGGTGAGTTTTTTTTGTAAATGGTGCGCTTTTTTCTCCATTTTGGTGCGTTTTGAAATTTCAAAGTTGACAACGCTGCTGCAGAAAGAGAATTTTGTTCTTTTTTGTTCCTTGCATAAACAGCTGATTGATTTTAAAGTGATGCTAAATTATAAAAGCAACTTCAGCTGGTTTTAAATTAAAATTATGTTTTAGCGGTTAAAGTATACTTTTACGTGTCTATAGTTAAAGTAAAGTGTACTTTTAATAAAAGTCAAAATTTTAACTTTTTTTGTGACTATGGATGGTTATGGCCCAGTATTTTCACAAAAACTTAAAAAAAACATATAAAAGCATTATTTGGTGAATGAGTAATAAAGATTTTATCACGTTTTGAAAAATTCCAATGCATTTACTATTACATCAAATTCACACTTTGTCAACAAATAGTTAAGTATTAATGTACGTACATATGAGTATGTATGTTTTATATTTAAAATTTATGACTAATTAGTTTGTCATAAATCAGTTGTAAATTTCTAAATTATTAAAAACTCTCCAATTCGTTTATTTTCCATTATTAACACTTATTTTCTAAAACTAGACAAATATCATAATGTCTTAAATTAATTTCATTTGAATCAGATTAGTAAATAACATATAAGTTATTTATTGCAATAAGCAATGAAGATTGTGACGTTAATACGGATTTTTACCAAAAAGATTCCAGAGAAGTAAACAAATTAATCCAACGGAAATATTTTTATTATCATATTAATTACTTTATTTCAAAACCTTTTCATTTTATTTTAATTGATATTGCTTTATACAACAGGATTTGCTTAGAGATGTTATCTCAGAAGCTGACAATATAAAAAACAGCTTTTTAATTAGAGCTGAGTTCGTTATTAACATTTTAAAAGTATTAAAATGTTTAACAATATTTGCATTACGGTTTTTAATATAAATTAACTATAATTATTTAGTTTAAATTTCAATTCAGTTATTTAAGGAGTTAAATAATCGATGAATTTATACAATTAAAATTGATATACATATACATACATATATACATTTATAAACATATACATATATCTAAGAATCTACAAAACATTTTTATATTATGATTAAAAAATACAATAATAATAACACTGTCCAACACCATTTTTGGAACAGAATAGCGACCCTATAATTCTGAAAGGGTATGTTGAGTAGATCATTTTTGTAGAACAAACTTATGGTCCAGCACGTCTGAGTTTTTTTTTACAGTGGATCAAAGTTTTTATGTTTTGGTCGAAGGGAGCATTATACTATATGAATAAAATGTTGTAAGTTAATGTCTGAGAGAATTCTTATGGTCAGAGTTGTATTGTGGAATTGTATGAGGATTATTTTTGTGGAAGATCTTAACCCTCTAACTGGTCTCTTTATGGGTCAATTTGACCCTTTTTTCGATAAAATCAAAAAATATCCTTTAAAAAAGGACATTTAAGGATTAAAATATTCTACGAAAATGTTTGGCGGAAAATTTCAGTGGGGGTCGCCAAAGACACCATTGTTGTAAATAAAGCTCTTTACGATTTGTAAGCTGATTTGTAAGTCACAGCTGACTAGACGCGAGAACTCAGTGTTTGGCCCGGCCGAACTTGACGATGTTTTCACCTGCTGTGTATGTGTTGGCGTGTAATTTTGCCAATTAATCGTAAAGAGCTTTATTTACAACAATGGTGTCTTTGGCGACCCCCACTGAAATTTTCCGCCAAACATTTTCGTAGAATATTTTAATCCTTAAATGTCCTTTTTTAAAGGATATTTTTTGATTTTATCGAAAAAGGGTCAAATTGACCCATAAAGAGACCAGTTAGAGGGTTAAGATCTTCCACAAAAATAATCCTCATACAATTCCACAATACAACTCTGACCATAAGAATTCTCTCAGACATTAACTTACAACATTTTATTCATATAGTATAATGCTCCCTTCGACCAAAACATAAAAACTTTGATCCACTGTAAAAAAAAAACTCAGACGTGCTGGACCATAAGTTTGTTCTACAAAAATGATCTACTCAACATACCCTTTCAGAATTATGGGGTCGCTATTCTGTTCCATTCAAAAACTCTTAATTTGTTAGACAGTGTAATTTATACAGTGTACAAAATTTTTATATTTGTATGACATTTCCATACAAATATTGTAAATCATTTACATTTCTCATTTTTTAATTAAGAATCATATTCTGAAAATTAGCTATCCACATACAAAATTTAGTTCTGAGTTTCTGAGTTTAGTTTGAAAGAATAATGCTTAAAGTATGATTGTTTGTTATATTCAGTTGTACCGAATCATTTATACCCACCAGCATTTTGTATTCAATTTGATTTCAATAATTTTAAATATTCTATTACTAGAAAATACCAATGTTAAAATACAAAGATTTCTACATTTAAAAGTTAACGGCAAAAAAGTCTAATTTTTTAAGGATCCACTGTACACCCAACATCGAATGACAAAATTAATATCTTAGGTGATGGGTATACAATTATTCTGACTGAATAGGCAATATATTGCCATCATGTGATTTAACACCGCAGGATTATATTATGTTGAAGTATGCTTATACATACAGAGCTAATCGAATCGATTACAGCTTTAAAACTCAAAATCCATGACGTGATTAACAAAATAAACCCGTCATATTGCAAAATGGGATTGAAAATTATTATACGAGAATCGACATCTGTATGCGTGGTTGTGGTGGATAACTGAATGATTTTTATATAAATTCTTAGTTTTATTTTGTTTTGTTCAAGTTCTCGTTGAAAAATCCCTTATTTAAGACCTTACTTCATTTAAGAATTTTCTGTGTGTTTTAATTTTGAACTGATTGAAGTTTGTCCGATATTGGACTAAACCTTAAATGCGAATGCTTCTAGAATTAAAAACTTGATTTTAGCTCGAATTCGTACTTGACATAATCCTAATTTGTATTGGATATAATCCTATAATATAATTTCAAATTGAATCTGCGAAAATTTAAATTGAAATTTAGGGAATTCCAAATGAAATTTCAAATCAAATAAAAATTTAGAAAATTTAATATGATGTTGAGAAAATTCCAAATAAAATTGAGCAAAATTTACACATATCCAGAAGAGTTCTTTCAATACCTACTTCCAGTGGGCCAAACAAGTACCCGTTGCTATTGGTACGGTAGTGAATATTTAAATGTAGATGTACTAGATGAAAAGAGTTGAGGAATCAGTTATCGTTCTAGTATGTGACAATACCCCTTGCCATAATATTCTACATACAATTGTCGACAACTTTAAGGCAATACATTTTTACGATTGAGTTCCTATTCTCCAAAGTTTAATGCTAATGAACAAATTTGGTCGGATACCAAAAGTATTGTGAAGTCAAGAATGAATAAACCAACAGTAAATAACCATTAATATAGAAGAGCATAGGCCAACCACCAAACCGTTCTAGAGTTGAACGATATAAAATAGAATAAAATAAAAATTATATAAATTAAAAAGCTCTCAGTTTCATTTTATTTTTCATGGTTACAATTAAGTAGAATTGAATTAAAAAAAAAAAGAAAGAAAAACATAAATACAAATTGAATTGATTTATTGTTAAAATAGACCAATTTTTACATTCCAAAATAAATTAAACATTGGCATAGTCCCTGTGCAAAAAAAATCATTCCAAAAGTAGTGACAATGCTTTTAATTTTTTTGGAATATTTTTTTTACCAATGAAATTAATGGCGTTTTCTTTTCTGGCAAAAATGTCACACGTTTTTCCCATTTCGCACCTTTTTTAATTTTTTTGTGTTCTTTTCTGAAAAAATGTCAACACTGCTAAAGTGTAGTGTGTTCTTTTCTATAAATGTCACACTATAAATTTAAAAAATGGTGCACCTTTCACACTTTGTATTTTTAGAGGGGGAGAATCGCACGATAAAACAGCTGACATTTGTTTTGTTTATGAATGTGTATTTGTGTTAAGAAACAAAAAAAATATACAAAATGGAAAATATTACTACTTTTTTATGTGCTGAAAAAATATTGGATGACTTGTTGGATTCATCTTCACCATCTGATGATGATAAAATATTTTATATGATTATGGAAAGAAATCCACAACCGTGAGTGAAGGGCTTTGTAAAGAACGTAATTAATGAATACTCTGAAGTTGATGTATGTCAATATCTCCTACTTCTTATATATGTAATGTATGTTTATATATATAATTTTTATAGTTTGAGAAGAATTTGCGTATTAGTCGGGAAGGTGCCATGGGTATTTTTGATAAATATTCATTGTCTTATTTCAAGCGATCTTACCAGGGAGCTATCTGCTTCTTCTTTTTTAACAAAAAAAAAACAAAAACAGCTGTACATGAAAATAAAGTGTTACACTGTTGTAAAATTATGTTCTATTCTGACCATTAAAAATGCGGCATATTTAAAATGTGGGGTAAACATTATAAAAATGTACATAATATAGGTGTAACATTTTATTTCAGAAAAGAAAACACCATAAGTTTGAGATATTTGTAAAATATGGTGGCGGCTCAGTAATGATCTGAGGTTGTATAGGTTTGGTGACATCCGGGGTCGCTAATCTTACATTTATAGAATCTACCATGAAAAAGGAAGATTATCTCGACATTTTAAAAAACAATATAGCCCCTATTGTATAGAAATTAGAACTAGCGCATAAATGGATTTTCCAACAGGACAATGATCCTAAGCATACCTCCAAAATTGTAGAATAAGTTGCTTAATCATTTTCCAAAAACTTTAGATCATCCTCCGCAATCCGCAGAGCATCTGTGGGAATATATGGACAAAATAATTAAACAAAGAAATATTTCTTGCAAGGATAACCTAAAGGCAGTTATACAGGATGTATTATATAAAATTTCGCCTGATTTCACTAAAAAACTCTTTGATCCTTTAGGAAGAAGATTATCAGCTGTGATAAAGTTGCACGTATACAGCTACGTGCAACTAATTAAGGACACGATACTAAAATGTGAACTAAAAGCAAATAGTACGAAAGATTTTATGATTAACACTTACTCCTAGAAAATATTATTAATATTATTTATGAATCTGTGAGACATATTTTGAAATAAGATTGATATCAGTCGTGTATATAATTAAGGACATATTTTACAAAAAAAAAGTATTTATTTAAAAATAAATCAATATTTTATTGCAAATCCAGTGTTATAGATAACAGATTGACATTGATGCCACCAAATTTGTACATACACTACTTGGAATGACTTTCCAAGCTTTCTTTGTTTCGGGAGAGATATCATTAAAACTGCTTATTTTTACAGAACTGATGTTGGTTTTTACAATTTGCTATAAGTTTTCAATCGGGCTGAAATCAGGACTGCATGAAGGCCAGTCAAGAACAGTAACCGAATTGTTAAAAAACCATTGCTTGACGTGATGAGTCGTATGTTTCAGATCGTTATCTTGTTTAAATATACATGTTACTGGCATGTTCTCATCAGCATACGGCATCATTGTATCGCTGAGAACTCTTACTTACTGAAACTTATCGATATTTCCATCAATTTTGTGCAGTGGCCCAATGCCACGTGACGACATAGCAGCCCAAAATATTATAGAACCTCCTTCATGCTTAAAAGTGGTGTACTTTGGCCGTCGAACATATTTTTTCCATGAAAAGAGACCCTTATTTTTTTAATTTTTATTTCGTACGAAATTTTTACATTCTACATTCTACTTCTTTCGGTTACGTTCAAACAATAATGGATTCTTTCGTAAAAGTCTGCCAAACAGTCCAAATTCTCAAAATCGAAGTTTTACTTCATTTACAGACAGTCTACAATCCGAATCACAATAGCTAATTTATGCGGATTTGTTTTCGACTCGCGAATCAGTGCATATTCATGAACTGTCGTAATATGGCTTCTTTTATTATCGGTCACCTTTTCCTATAAGTGTTTTAATTCTGATGCAAGCAAGTATTAAAAACTTTTTATATACTGAAAAACACTCTGCGTAATCATAATTATTCTAACTTTTAAAAATTACTTGAACTTGAAAATGTTAATAAATTTATCACTGTCCTTAATTTAGTGCAAGATTAATTTATTTCACAAATTATAAAAAAACACCACAAAGAAAAAAATAATAAAAAAACAGTGAGCGTTTTATTTAATAAATATTACCTTTAACATAAATATTAAAATTTTGAATACTGCTGTCCTTAATTAGTTGCACACAGCTGGACATACCTGTTTGCTTTATTTTGACGGCAAAAAACTGATACTTTTCGGTTAAAATTTAATTATTTTTTTATGTTCCTTATTTTTCTAGTTTTTGTCTATGAATTAAATATATTTTGCTTATGTTACTTATGAATTATGCAATATATGTACGAAGCTTTATCGATCGATAATATTCTGTTGCTTTTAAATTAATATGGAAATTAAAGCGAAATGACATATTATTTTTGTCAATCTAACATTTTAATATATGGGCTAATCCGAATATTTTTAAACCAAAGGCAAAAATTTAAAGTTGCCCAAAATCCAAATGTTTGTTAATGAAATAATAGGATACATATTCAAGCTTCAAAATATGTATATAAGCAATAAGGTTTTACAGTGGTTTGTTTGTTCTTGGCAGAGGCTAACCTAAACGTGCCTCTTGCTTTCTTTTATTCTTGTAACAAATTGGTATTTTCCATTGTCAAAAAGTGGCAAAACAGTCGTTTCAGTATTTAGCGTTTAGCAAAACTTTAATTTGTTTAATTTTCTTTTATTTAAGATAAAAATCATATTCTTAAGTTATCTAATATATATTAACAATTTAAACTAAAAATGGGTACACTGTGTGTAACGTCCGTAACGGAAAATAGGGTTTTTTAAATTTAACAGAATGAATTTTAATAATTTTGTTTTCCAAACTAGCTTTATAAACAGAGTTTTTTATGCGCTTTAATCTGATGAAAAAAAAGAAATCCTTTTTTTTACAGTTTTTTTAAGTAAATATGACATGAAAATACCCAAAAATTTTATTTTATTATTATGAGATGGAAGTAAGTGTTTATAATGGATTTTCACCCGTTGAATCTGATTCTGGGCTTAAAATTGCTCTAGGTTGCCGTGAATCCGAAAAACTTCACCTCATAGTAACAAAAAGGGTGGTTAAATAACATGCGATCCCCCAATCTGCAACTTAAATTGAGATGAATTTCAAATTCTTCTGAAACCTAAAATAATTCCTTAAAATCAATTATTAGTAATTAATAACCATGTTGTAAACCGCAACCCCCATGTCCTCTTCAAATATTTGGTGGTACGCCCATGCATGCAATGTTTACGTACTGGATTTTCCGTTGAAATCTTTAAGAAATTCTTGCTTTGATCTCAAAATTTTGCCAAAAATATATTCCTAATAATTAAAATGAGTTCAAATGCAGCAGAGCAAAAAAAAATTGTTAAGCGGAAAGTTTGGCAAGTAGTAAAAGCCCAAAATCTCATCTTAAAAAACGCTCGAGATTTTCACAAATTAGCAAAAAAAAAATATAAATGGCGTTGTCCTAATTTACGTTGGTAAACATTATGTCAAAACTACATCTGACGAAATATCAAAAACATGGATAAATGTAAAAAATATTCCAGCTCTTAAATCATATCATTATTTTTCGGGTTTTTCTAATGATAATACTATGAAAGTAGCTCGAACAGCTGGGTCTATTAAGCATAAGATACAATATTAAACAGTTAGATAAACGAATAAAGAAATGAATATAAGCCAATATAAGAGTAATGAAATATTCTATAATTTTTTTATAACTAATAAATTAATAATTACAAGGTTAAAAAGATTTTTAAAAACATGAATGTTTTTGATATACACAATTTGGTTTTATGGAAAAACTGTAACGTCCGTAACGTAACGTCCGTAACAGACAAAAATTAACATTTTTGTTTAACGGGACTACTTAGCCTTATTTTCTAAGCTGGATTGATATGGTCATATATTCCACTTAATTTTTTGTATTTGAACTTTTTTTCTTTATTATGCAAAATTAGCTAAAAAATGTGCAAATGCACATAAGCCTCAGTCGATCTCCATTTTTTGTAACGTCCGTAACGGAACTTTAAGCTAGCATAACTTTTTTTCAAAAACAGTTAACATTTAAGTTTAAAACAAGTATTTCCAAAGAACTGCATTTTGCAAAAAATTTGATGAAAATATTCCAATGTGAACGCCAGCTGTGTCAATTTCAACAAGCAAATTTGCGTGCGAATGTAACGTCCGTAACGCAGGATTAGCCCATATGTACAATGTTATTTTTTTTTAAGGAGAAGTAACACTCAGGCAATTAATATGCCTATATATAATTGTGTTACTTTCTTTGAAAAGGGGTTAGTTGAAGAAGTAAAGGTGGTGAAAGAAGAAAGCTTTTTATATCACAATGTTTAATGATAAAATGCGCTAACCAATTAAGCTACAGCACCCTCAAATTGTTTTTTATTTATTATTATGTATTTTATTTATTATTATTATGTTTTTTATTTTTTAATGTTTATAAACTTTTAAACAATTTAAAATTTTTGTTCTTTAAATAAATTGTTATTATTTATAAACCAATTTGTTTTAATATGAAACAAAAATCCCGAAATCCTGAAAATGCCGATTCCGTAATCTCGACATTACTTTTTGAAATCCCGAATCCCGGGATTTGAAAAACCTGTCCCGTTTGTCTTCCCTAATATGTACATATTTTGTTTTTTATTTGTAATTGTAGTATATAGTTACTATACAATAAAACATATTTTTAACAATATTAGTTGTTTACTTTATATTGACGTTTACAGTATATGAAGCTTTATTTTTTCAATCCGGCAATTTTCATATAAAATAATAATAATATCACTTTAAATATTCCAAATTTTACTACTCTTCTTTGTTAAGATTTTTAACATCTAGTCACAAATAAGCGATGTTTTTTTTTTGGAAAATAACATAAACGTCATAAAAACGGGAAGTTCAAAAAATTTACAAAAACAAACAAAATCCCACACAGACTGTTTAAAGTTAATTATTTTATAACATAATTAGTTATTATCAATATTTGCATACAAAAATTTTGCTTTGCTAATTTTTGTTTAGTCTCAATAAACAAAACTATATTGAATTTGTTCTATTTTAAGAGAACGGAACTAAACAAATTTATCGAATTGGTATTTTAAAACAAATTTTTGAGGCTTAGGTCAAAACAAGAAACTTTGGACAAATTTATCATTTTGAATATAAATACATACATAAATATATTTGCAATTTTATTAAAGAATGCTTAAGGAATTAAATAGATACATTTTATTTAATACAGCTGTAACAGCAATTTAAATTGGGAGAATTTGTAGAAAATCTGAAATTAATAAAAAAAAGGATAATTAAGATGAAAACAAGCTTTATCACTAAAGATGTTTTTGTTATGAATTTTGTTAATTTTGATTTTGCAAATTATTGCTTTGATTATCACATTTTTAATGATACAAAATAAATTAACAAAGTCATAATAAAGATATTCAGGGGTGTCATAGAAACCAATATTGTCAGAATTGGTTTTAAAACCAACAACAAAAAATGCTTTGGTGTCTAGTATACTGATACTAGAAATGTCTCGATATTTATTGAACGTGACACCAAAGCATTTTTTCTTGTCGGTTTTACAACCAATTATGACACTATTGGTTTCTATGACACCCCTGATTATTAAATAAGTTTCCATCAATTCAAAACATGCATATTAATAGTATCGTAAACGAGTAAAGTTACATATGTATAGGTAACATACTTATATGCATGTATTTATATTTAAATTATTTATATAAAAACAACTGCATAAGTGTTGAATCATTTATATTTATATGTTAATCGAAACTTGAATTTGACTAATAAAAATTAATGTGAAAAAATATTTAAGAGTACTTGGGGAAGAAATTGAACTAATTTTGCATCTGACACATCTGTCAGTAATTAACACTGCATTTTGCATGGAGGAATTGAAGATAATTCATAGGAAATTCGCGATGCATTAAACTTATATTATAGGAGTACATACTTACATACATATATTTGCAGTAAGTTAGTAGCTGCATTGATTTGAAAACAAACATCTTAGACACCATGAAGGTGTGATATGAGTATTTTTTACAATTACGGCGAAGACGTTATAATATTTCAGATATTTCACAGATACGTCATCACAGCTGGAGATTTTTGTATATAATGTTTATATCCTCCACCACTATAGTGGGGAGGGTATATTGGATTTGTGCTGATGTTTGTAATGCCCAGAAATATTGGTCCAACACCCACTTTTAAGTATACCGATCGACTCAGAATTATAGGTCGCAATTTAGAAGATATTTCGATAAAATTTGGTACATAATATTTTTTCTGCCCAAGGATGGATGTGATTGAAACTGGTGGAAAACGGTCCATTATTTCACCTGGCCCCCATACAAATGTCCTCCTGAAATTGGGATTTACCGATCATAAATGTTTGAATTATGCAAGTATCCAAACAAATTTCATCACAAATGATTGGTAAATGAAGTCAAGTTACACTTACATAACTCTCTCGAAAATGTTGGTCTCCAAATAATATTTAACACGAATATATTTCATATGTATACAAATAATACGGTACAATTTTATTATGATCGGTCCATAATTAGTCGTAGCTCCCATAAAAGGCAGACTTTCGAAATTGACTTTATCGATCATAAATTTCTTAAAAATGTTGGTATCCAAATAAAATTTGACACAAATAGGTATCTTATATACAGAAATAATGGCATCTAATTTTATAATGGTCGGTCCATAATTAGACGAAACTCCCATATAAGACCGTCTGCGTAATTCACATATAATATTTATATTCACAAACACAAATTTTTAGATGATCGGTCCACAATAGCTTATATCTCCTATATAACGCCTATTTTTGAAAAACTGTTTTATACGGGGTGTAGAGTATTATATGGTCGGGCTTGATCGACTATAGTTTCTTACTTGTTTTTTTACGCGGTTTTGATTTAACACGGTTTGAAAATAAACAAATTTTAAATTTTTTTACACAATTTTATTACATTAACACGATTCAAAATCTTTTGGACTTAAATTTTTTTGTTAAATTAAATTTTGCGAAATACATATGTTCATATTACAAATTTAGCCGAATTACCTTTTTGTGGATACAAGCAAATTTACTGGTCAGAACAATTGTAAATAGCACAAATTTAGAGAAAATCCGTTTTAGCGCATACAATCAAATGAACTTGTCAATGACAAGTTTCCATACATTTTTTTACATTACTTTAAAGCTGAGAGTGCATATCTTTTTTTTTTTGTTTAATAACTATCGCCCATGTTCTGAAAACGCAAAACGCTTAAAATTGGCGTTTTCAATTTAAATTTGAATTTAAATTTAATTTAAATTTGAATTTAAAAACGCCAATTTTAAGCGTTTTGCGTTTTTCAGAACATGGGCGTATTCTTGTGTAGATACACAATGTATACATTTGTATGTGATTGAATATTATAAAGTTAAAAAATCCTTTTTTTACACAAATTACAATAGGTTATAGAGATAAGGAACGAATTACCTATTTTGCATATGATCAATGTTTTTTTTTACACGGAAAAAACATGGGAAAATAACAGCTGTTTCAACAGTGTAGTAACTTAATGCTTTAAATATTGAATTATACCTACATATTTAAGTTTCTTGTTTCGTTGTTAATGCTTTTAATATTTAATTAATAAATTATTTTTATATATTTACATTTTTATTGCCTTTATTTTTAACCGAAATTAATTGAAGTTATAAATGTATGTACATATGTATGTACAAACATATGATTTGCTTCCATGTTTATATTTAAAATCAACTTCACCTTCTTCCACAAAATATCGCAAAAATTCATCTTTTATTATTGATGTTTTATTTGCTACGTACGAGCGATGTCTTTGCAAATTTTATAAACTTTGTGCATTATTATCACTGCGCCAGCGATGTCTTTGCAAATTTTATAAACTTTGTGCATTATTATCACTGCGCCATTCTCCAGGAATTACTTAATTATGCAGCACGCAACACGCAAGTGGCACTTGTCTTGTTTTTAATGGCTCCAGCTTAATTGGGGTTCTCATTACACGAAATGCTGCAGACAAAATTCCAAAGGCGTTTTCGATTACTCGCCAAGCTCTTGATAACCGATAATTGACAACTCTTTGGATAGCATTCAAATTCCGCGCATTAAAAGGTTTTGAAATATTTGGGGTCAATGCAAAGGCATCGTCTGCAATGAGGACATATGGCACTGCAACATTTAAAGATGAAATTGGTTTTGACATAGGTATATTTAATGTATTGCTTTTAGGAGCTTCATTAAATGTACATTTCCTAAAGACACCACCGTCAGATATACGGCCGTTTTACCCTACATCAATGTACAAAAACTTATATGAAGCATTTGCAATGGCCATAAGCACAATGCTATGTGTTCCTGCAAAAAAGTTTAGTTAAAAAATATATACAATATATCGAGCCATAACCGCCAAAATAATGTATCCCACACCATAATCGATTGTTGTTTTTTAATCGAAATCGATAGTTCAACATCATTTAAAATTATTAAAATTAAATGTATTACACAAAACAATATTTACATTATAAATTTTGAAATAATGGCTTTATTCAAACTGATTTTATTTAAAAAAAACCTTCCCCTGTAAAATTTTGAGTTTGTGGGATACATTTTTTCGGCGGTTATGGCTCGATATGTATACATACATACATATGTATGTATGAAATAAACAATCACAAATATTAAAATATTAAAATATTTGATCTTAGTGTGACCATCAAACAAATTTTTTTACTTATGCATTCAATAAATAATAGAAATATCGTTGAAAAATGTATTATAGTAATTACTTGCCTTCAATTATATCACCAAATTTTGTCTTAAATCACACTTCAAACCTACCCAGCATGCCATCTGAGTCCGAAAAGAGTCTTTTCTGACACCTTTTTCGGAGCGTTAACGCTCTTTATGAGCCCAAAAACAATCATAATTGCTCCGAAAACCCTTAGAAAAGAGGGTCACTACATTCGAAAATGGTCCGCTAGAAAGATCTCTTGGATAATTTCAGAAAAGAGTCTTTTATGAGGGGTTTTTTTGGGCTCTGTGTAATCTTGTTTTTGTCATTCAGGACAACAACGCTTCGGTACACACTTAATTAAGTGGAATTTCTGAGTCATACTGCGTGCCGACTCAGGACAGTAACAAGCAAATTTTTCTTTCGCTCCGAAAATGCTCTTTAGTTGGACTCTTTTCTGACTCCTTTTTTCGGAGCGCGCCGAAAATGCTCTTTTGTTGGACTCTTTTCTGACTCCTTTTTCGGAGCGCTCCTAGAATGGTATGCTGGGTACTTTATTTTTTATGAATACAGCAGAAAGTAAGAGCCACATTACACGAAATTTGCGAGAACTTTAAATCAGGAGATTAAAATGATGGAAGTGATTTTTCTCAGATATTAAAGATATAAACAAAAATAAAAAGTTTCTTAAACTATTGAGTTTATTGAAGTTTAATAAAAATTTAAGAATATATTTTTAATGCGTGCCCTAGAAGTGGTCTGACTGAAATTTAGTTACTGGTGGCAGTATGTCAGTTACTGCCTAAGTGGTTGCTTTCCTAGTTGTTTTTTAAATATAATTCTGTGTTTTAGGAGAAAGCTAAGTGTTTCCTAATAGTCAGTCTAAGATTCAACTATATTGGACTCTAGTTACAAAGAGACACACCAAGACTCGGTTCTTAACTCTTTTTGTTTAATAATGCTACAATGCCGACTGTACTTTATGTGGTTTAAGTAAAATATCACGTTCTCAAACTAAAATATTTTTAAATAACATCATTATAGAAATTATGGATTAGCTGATCATTAACTCTAAATTTTCATTTATAATCTGTGGAGTTTAATTCCAACAGGCGTCGTTTCCAAATTCATAATATTGACATTGATGGTGTGACAAGTTTTCGTTCTATTTCTAATTCGCAATAAATCTCCAATATTTATTAATTTTTAAATAGCGTTAATATTTTTACATAATAATAAAGTATTCTTAAGTTCGTTTTTTTGACTCAAATAGACAAAGGATTTAATATTCGGACCTTTTGATACAATTCTCTAAACTTTTATCAAAATCTGTTAAATTAAAATGAGAGAATGGTTAGGTGTTTAGCGGTTTTTAGTACAGATCTGAAAATTTAGTTATTAAACTTATTTTTTTCGAAATTCTTAAACGTCAAAATTTGAGTAGGTTTTAATTGACGTAACTTTTACTCTCGTATATATCCTGAATCACAGTTTGGAAAGTTTAAACATTATCCTTTTAGGATAAATATGGATACATTTTTTGTCTGGGACACATAATGAATGGGATATTTTTAATAATTTAAAAACTTCTAAAAAATGATTTTTGGTTTTATATCTTTTTAGAAATATAATTCCGTATGTATTACGATTCTGTTATACTTAGTTAAATGTTAATTGGTGCGGGTAAACCTTATACAATAGTGTTTAAATCCGAACCTCGAAATTCCATAAAAAATATCATTCCCATACAAAATACCTATAAATGTATTGTAATGAAATAATTGTTGGTATTAGTCATACCAAAAACATTAACATATGTATGTATTAATTTCTAAGAATTTCTAAAGTTTGTTTTGAATTTTTTGTTTATTAGCAAAACAACACAGACTAAACTTGTGTTTTAGAAGCATATATTAATTTCCAGGAATACTAAAAATTCGGCAATTGTTATTTATATAAACAACCATAAGGGTATACTGGATTTATGCTGATTTTTGTAACGCCCATAAATATTGGTCCAACACCCCATACTCTTTAAAGTATACCGATCGACACAGAATCACTTCCTGCGTCGATTTAACGATGTCCATCCGTCCATCTGGCTGGCTGGCTGTCCATGTAAAGCTTGTCCGCAGAGTACAGGTAGCAATTTTGAAGATATTTTGATTAAATTTGGTACATGATATTTTTTGGATGGGATTGAAACTGGTGGAAATCATTATTTCACCTGGCCCCCATACAAATGTCCTCCCGAAATAGGGGTTTACCGATCATAAATGTTTGAATTATGAAAGTATTCAAACAAATTTCATCACAAATGAGTGGTAAATGAATCCAAATCACACCTACACATTTTGTGCAGACCTACTTCCGAAAATCACTTTAAAGAGCGAACTGTCTTAAAAATGTTGGTATCCAAATAAAATTCAACGCAAATATGTTTTATGTAAACAGAAATTAATTAATCGAAACTTCCATATAAGACCCTTTTCGCAATTCACTTTAACCTCCATAAATCTTCTAAAAGTATTTATATCGAGATAAAGTTTACTGTACATAATATTTATATTCACAGATCGGTCTTTAATAAGTCATATTGCCCATTCTGAAAACTGTTTTATACATATACTGGGTCGGGCTTGACCGACTATACCTTTTTACTTGTTTTTATACCCTTCACCATCGTGAGAAGGGTATATATAAGTTTGTCATTCCGTGTGTAATTTCCACAAAAAAATTTTCCGACCCTATAAAGTATATATATTCTGGATCCTTATAGATAGCGAAGTCGATTAAGCCATGTCCGTCTGTCTGTCTGTCTGTCTGTCTGTCTGTCTGTCTGTCTGTCTGTTGAAATCAGTTTTTTGAAGTCCCCAGATATACTCGGGATCCAAACCTTAAATAATTCTGTCAGAAGTGCTTTCGAGAAGTTTGCTATTTAAAATCAGCAAAATCGGTTTAGGTCAACCAGAGTTATGAACCAATATGTGAGACCACCTCCATAAAAATTTGATATTTTTCATCCATTTTATTGCAATATTTTGAAAACTATTGCAGATAATACCATGAAATTTTGTATACGTTGTTTGTACTATAAAAGAAGAAAGTGTGCGGAAAATAGTAAGAATCGGTCCATGATTTCTCATAGCCCCCATACAAATATATATATTCCCGAAATATGGCTTAATGATAAATAAATGCCTATAAAATTGGAATATCAAGACAAAATTCAGCAAAAATAAGTTTTATGCAAAAAGAAATCGCAAAACGAAATTTTTTTTAATTCGGTCCATGTTTGATCATAGACCCCATATAAAGTCCACTTCCAAAATTCACTTAAATACGTATAAAACAGATATAAATAATGTTAAACGGCTAAAATTTGACATAAATACTCTTTATAGGCAAATAAATTGCTGTACTAAATTTTATGGTGGTCGGCCCAGAATTGGTCATAGCCCCCATACAAAAATCTTCCCGAAATATGGCTTAATGATAAATAAATGCCTATAAAATTGGAATATCAAGACAAAATTCAGCAAAAATAAGTTTTATACAAAAAGAAATCTCAAAACGAAATTTTTTTTAATTCGGTCCATGTTTGATCATAGACCCCATATAAAGTCCACTTCCAAAATTCACTTAAATACGTATAAAACAGATATAAATAATGTTAAACGGCTAAAATTTGACATAAATACTCTTTATAGGCAAATAAATTGCTGTACTAAATTTTATGGTGGTCGGCCCAGAACTGGTCATAGCTCCCATACAAGGACCACATCTGAAAAAGAGATTTTTCCCTATATATATTGTATAAATATCGGTACCGACTCAAAACTTTGCACAGATCTTTTTAATATATACAAAAATCATCCCACAAAATTTTGTGAATTTCGGTCTAGTTTTAACCGTATGCCCCATATAAAGCCCTCTTCCGAAAATCACTTTAATACTCATAAATCTCTTATAAATAAGGCTACCAATCCAAAATTTTACACGGATCATTTACATACATGCCTAAATCTAACTGCTGGATTTTGAGAATATCGGTCCATATTTGACTATATACCCCACATAAGGTCCACTCTCGAAATCCACGTTAATACTAATATATATGTATATATAGCGTTATTATGTTGAAATTCGACGTGAAATATCCTGATATGCATGAAAATAACTGTTCCAAAATTTAAGAAGATCGGCCCATAATTTGTCATAGCTGCCATATAAGAACCATTTCCAAAAAACAAATAAATTCGGGTCAAAAAATATTCTTTTCGGATTTAACCCATATTCGGTCCACATTTTATAATCATGATATATATCTTTGGAAAGGTATTTTTAATACCTTTTATTTAGTGTACTACAAATTATCAAGCACCCAGTAGTTCCCGAGATATAGGCCTATATATTTTCAACTTTACGGGCCCGCCCCCTCGAAAATAGGCGTGACCGCCAACAAATTTTTTTTTCCTGGTATCTCCTCTAAAAGCCCTATTTCATTTTGTTTTTTTTTTTTTTTTTTTTTGAGCAAAATCACTAAAACCGAATTGTACCCCTTTTTATACCCTTCACCATCGTGAGAAGGGTATATATAAGTTTGTCATTCCGTGTGTAATTTCCACAAAAAAATTTTCCGACCCTATAAAGTATATATATTCTGGATCCTTATAGATAGCGAAGTCGATTAAGCCATGTCCGTCTGTCTGTCTGTCTGTCTGTCTGTCTGTCTGTCTGTCTGTTGAAATCAGTTTTTTGAAGTCCCCAGATATACTCGGGATCCAAACCTTCAATAATTCTGTCAGAAGTGCTTTCGAGAAGTTTGCTATTTAAAATCAGCAAAATCGGTTTAGGTCAACCAGAGTTATGAACCAATATGTGAGACCACCTCCATAAAAATTTGATATTTTTCATCCATTTTATTGCAATATTTTGAAAACTATTGCAGATAATACCATGAAATTTTGTATACGTTGTTTGTACTATAAAAGAAGAAAGTGTGCGGAAAATAGTAAGAATCGGTCCATGATTTCTCATAGCCCCCATACAAATATATATATTCCCGAAATATGGCTTAATGATAAATAAATGCCTATAAAATTGGAATATCAAGACAAAATTCAGCAAAAATAAGTTTTATGCAAAAAGAAATCGCAAAACGAAATTTTTTTTAATTCGGTCCATGTTTGATCATAGACCCCATATAAAGTCCACTTCCAAAATTCACTTAAATACGTATAAAACAGATATAAATAATGTTAAACGGCTAAAATTTGACATAAATACTCTTTATAGGCAAATAAATTGCTGTACTAAATTTTATGGTGGTCGGCCCAGAATTGGTCATAGCCCCCATACAAAAATCTTCCCGAAATATGGCTTAATGATAAATAAATGCCTATAAAATTGGAATATCAAGACAAAATTCAGCAAAAATAAGTTTTATACAAAAAGAAATCTCAAAACGAAATTTTTTTTAATTCGGTCCATGTTTGATCATAGACCCCATATAAAGTCCACTTCCAAAATTCACTTAAATACGTATAAAACAGATATAAATAATGTTAAACGGCTAAAATTTGACATAAATACTCTTTATAGGCAAATAAATTGCTGTACTAAATTTTATGGTGGTCGGCCCAGAACTGGTCATAGCTCCCATACAAGGACCACATCTGAAAAAGAGATTTTTCCCTATATATATTGTATAAATATCGGTACCGACTCAAAACTTTGCACAGATCTTTTTAATATATACAAAAATCATCCCACAAAATTTTGTGAATTTCGGTCTAGTTTTAACCGTATGCCCCATATAAAGCCCTCTTCCGAAAATCACTTTAATACTCATAAATCTCTTATAAATAAGGCTACCAATCCAAAATTTTACACGGATCATTTACATACATGCCTAAATCTAACTGCTGGATTTTGAGAATATCGGTCCATATTTGACTATATACCCCACATAAGGTCCACTCTCGAAATCCACGTTAATACTAATATATATGTATATATAGCGTTATTATGTTGAAATTCGACGTGAAATATCCTGATATGCATGAAAATAACTGTTCCAAAATTTAAGAAGATCGGCCCATAATTTGTCATAGCTGCCATATAAGAACCATTTCCAAAAAACAAATAAATTCGGGTCAAAAAATATTCTTTTCGGATTTAACCCATATTCGGTCCACATTTTATAATCATGATATATATCTTTGGAAAGGTATTTTTAATACCTTTTATTTAGTGTACTACAAATTATCAAGCACCCAGTAGTTCCCGAGATATAGGCCTATATATTTTCAACTTTACGGGCCCGCCCCCTCGAAAATAGGCGTGAATGCCAACAAATTTTTTTTTCCTGGTATCTCCTCTAAAAGCCCTATTTCATTTTGTTTTTTTTTTTTTTTTTTTTTGAGCAAAATCACTAAAACCGAATTGTACCCCTTTTTTATACTCTGTTTGTTAAATTACACTGAAGATTATTATGAACATCAGACAAACTCTGTAAATTATGGTAAGAATTGGTAATTAAATCAATTAAAAATGGTAAAAATTATACAACATTTGAAAATATTTTACATAAATTATGTTGGTCTTAAAATTGTCTTTCAAACAATATATCAAATACTAATAAAATTTGCACTAAGACTGAATAGAAAACACAAAATTAGGATATTCTAGTCTAGTGTAGTTTCTGTATTTCTTATTACGCTTAGGTGAAGGGTATTTAAGATTCGGCACAGCCGAATATAGCACTCTTACTTGTTTTATTTTAAAGTTCATATTTACAGTTTAGGGTTTTATTTTGAAAAGTGTGCGACAAAATTAAAAAACAGAATAATAATTAAATTGATAAGAATTTATGCTGACGCCTCTAATTATTGCTTTGAAAACAGTCTGATAACA
Organism: Bellardia pandia; assembly: GCA_916048285.2. Taxonomy (NCBI): domain Eukaryota; kingdom Metazoa; phylum Arthropoda; class Insecta; order Diptera; family Calliphoridae; genus Bellardia; species Bellardia pandia. The sequence goes on from OU696533.1 coordinate 14,255,975, forward strand.
GTATTTTCGCTTTAATTATTTTTTTAGTTTAAACCGGCTTTTAACGAATTAAAAATAAATAAAATTAGTAGAGTTTTATTTCTTTTTTATACACTTCACCACCATAAGTGGTATATATAAGTTTGTCATTCCGTATGTAACACTGAGAAATACTCATCTGAGACCCAACAAAGTATATATTCTGTCTGTCTGTCTGTGTAAAACACTCTCACGTCCAAAGGGCACAACCGAAATTTACAAAGTTTAAAAAAACCCCTCTAATGGCCGAATTCACATTAGTTAACCATTTGTAAACTAATATACTAACTGTTCTTTAACTAATACTTGTTATTCTTATGGCAAACTAAGCATTGCGAATAAAGAATCATTAGTTAAGCCTTTGTCATTAGCTAACTAAAGACTGTGAATTCGGCCATTATAGTTCTTCTAAGCAGTTTGGTACTGAAAATCAGTAAAATCGGTATAGTAAAACAAGAGTTATGGATCAAAATGTAAGACAACCTCAATAAAAATTAATATTTTTAAAAATTGTTCTTCCAGTTTTTTTTAAATATATCTTATCCTTTTTTACACTCTGTTTTATACTCTGTTTCTTAACTTAACAAACTCTATAAATTACAGTAAGAATCGGTAATTACATCAATTATAAATGGTCAAAATTAGATAAAATTTCAAAACATTTAAAATAATATAATATTAGTGAATTACGACCAACAGGTAATATTGTCTTTCAAACAATATATAAAATACTAATAAAATTTGCACTAAGACTGAATAGAAAACACAGAATTAGGATATTCTAGTTTTATAACCAGTGTAGTTTCTGTATTTCTTATTGCGTTTAGATGGAGGGTATTGAAGATTCGGTACAGCCGAATATAGCCTCTAACTTGTTTATATATATCTTTTAATAATTTATACAAAATTCTAACGATTGTTTTTTGAAACACATTTAATACAAGAAACAAATTGAAAGTAAAATAACTTGAAATTTCATACTTTAAAATCATTTAATATCAAATCATTAATTTATTTATTTTATTTTGTATGTATTAAGCAAAAACATTCTCTTGTTGTGTTTTAAATATCAATATAAAAACATACAAAAGAAAATAACTAAATGAGTTATTAAAATTTTATATAGAACGTTACTTAGATTATTAATTAAAAGGTTTTTGACATTATCCAAATATTATTATTTTAAATAAAAACATTAAAATTAAAACATTAAAAAATATACTACATATACATACATATATACATATGTATATGTATTAAATATATATTTAATAAAAAGTATTCATCACGTGTAGCATTTTGTTGTCGGCTCTATGCGTAAATTATTAAATTGAAACTTGAAGTAGACTTTAAAAACGTGATTTTTGTGTATGAATTAAAAAAAACATAAACCTTCCAGGTGTTAACAGATTTCCGAAGTGAAGCTGCAGATGTATTAAGAAACATAAAACTGTTTCCTGTATTTTGATTTACGTCATAGAAATAAAAGTAGTGAGAAACAAAATTTTGTTACAAGTAGATAGAATCGTTGTTGGAAGCTGAAAAAATTAAACAACAATTTAGTTTTTATCGAAATTGCGAGTAGCAAGGGTCTTATAGTTATGACACTTGCTTTAATAATCAAGGTTTTAAGTTTTGTAATGGCTGTAATTTAATTTTTTCAGTTTTTGTTAAAAAAAATATTTATATTGGAATCGTTAACTATAAAAATTAATCTTTCAAAAAAAAAAATACATAAAGTGGGGAGCGCAAATGTGTACATGTTTGTGCCTTGTGCACTTTTAATTGCATAAAAATAAAACTAATAAAGAAAATTTAAAAATGTTTCTTTGTCGTTCATTTTCGGTTTAATTTCTAATAATAAAAATGAAAATTAATAATTTTGGGATATTAAACAATTAGTGCAAACAAAATTGCATAACCTAAATTTTGCAGAATAGTTATGAATTAAAAAAAAATTCAGTTAGGCAGTAATTTAATTGCATGTTGTAAACACTTTTTGCAAATTATCAAACACAACTCAAATTATAATAAAAAATGTGGACACTGTCAACAGCCATTGAGGACAATATTCTAGTAATGACAAAAAGTAGCTGTTCCTCACGAGTAATAACAGTCGTTATAACAGTCCGAAAAAGCGTTCTATTGTTCCTCAACCACAAATAATATGCGAACGTACGACCCATGTTAACACAAATTTAACACCTAAAGATGCTTATATAGGAATAGGCAAACCCGTTAGTCGATGGATAGCCAGACGAGCACTTCCCGATATTGCTTACATATCAGCAGTAAAAATATAAAACCTGCATTGTCGATAACAAATGTTAAGGCACGGTTCTAGTTTGTCAAAGAGCATAGAAGATGATGGACAGTAGATGACTGGTAACCTGTGATATGGTCACACGAATCTAAATTAAATAGTTTTTAACAGACAGTAAACAATGTTGCGCCGCACAGATCAAATAATTCAAAGACATCATTTTAAGGAAACATTGAAGCATAGTGGAAGGAATGTCTGTATATGGTGCCACCTCGGACCAATGTAAAGAATCGAGAGAATAATGAAACATTTTTATCTTATCTTACAGAGTCATATTAATATCAGTTATGGGGCAATTTGATTTTGTTGCGGTCAGTCTATAATTGGCAATAGCTCCCAAATAATTCAGTAAACTTTTGTGAAAGACGTTATTCCGACGAAAGTCAACAATAAAAGCCTAAGCTTGCCCTTTTTATACTCAGCACAGCACACAGCCGAATATAACACTCTAACTTTCAATTCAATTATTGCCTTGCCGCCTAAATGAAACTTGTGGTGTATAAAAAACTCCAGATAGAATGTTAAAGACAAAATTAGTGTTAATAAGAGTAATAAGATGACATTTATTTAAATACAAAATATCACATCTCTAACAATTACAAACGTGTGATTTTGAAGTCTTCTCTAAATGCGCCATAAGCAAGATATACAAGATAAGGTCGTTAAATTTAACAGATACTTATATAAATATCTACAGCTTCGAATTGAATTGCTCGACCTTGATTATGGACTAATTCAAGCGATGACTATTAAATTAAAATTTAATACGGTAAATATTTTTTCTTTGTTAATCAGTCCCAAATTAAATTTATTACATTTAAAATCGAAAATAATTTGCATAATCTGTCGAATATTCTAATTAAATTTACTTTCATTTTGAGAAATTGCATCGCAAAACTCAAAATATTGAAATGACAAAAAACTGTCTGTTACAGTTTGGGGACATTTGTGTCAATTGTACAATTACCTTGACATGTGAAAAGCGGTTAGTTCCCTTTCCTTTAAGGTGGAGGAAAATATATTTTTTAAACTTAAAATTGAATATGTATTTAATTAAAAAAAATAGTTTTATATATTTTCAAAAGGAGCAGACAACTGTAGGGAACTTTATTCTATTTTAAGGATTTCTACGTTACCAATCTATTGGAGCTTTTGAATAATGACAGGTAGCTAAATTATACCAATTGTTAGTAAAGTCAGGTGATGCCCATGAATCAAATAATAAAGATTATGTATTGCGCAGATATGTTATATTTTACAAAAACTGTGAGAGTAACATTGAGAAACAAATTTCTTCTTGTTACGTCACAAGTGAAAAATATTTTTATGTTTGCTTAACTTCTATATAAAGTTTAATGAAAATAAAAGTTTTGAAATGAAGTGTGCCGTTTTTAATTGTGGAAATATTACAAAATATTCGATTTTCAAAAGAAAATAACCCCCTGGCCCACGATGTCGAATGATAACGTTCGCTTAGATAAGACTTAAGACACAAACTTGATTGTGGAATAAACAAACTTGATTGAGTAAAAAATAGATAGATAAAAAGTTTGTGTCTTAAGTCTTATCTAAGCGACATCGTTTGCCAGGGGGTAAATTAAAAAAAAAAACAATTGATAAACAAAAATTAAAATTGTCTCATAGAGTTTGTATTGAACACTTTAAGGCAGATGATGTTAGGTATGCCTACTGACGAATTTGTGTCAAATTAAAAATCTGGAAGCTGTATTCAAATCTTTGAATGGTGAAAATCTCTTGATTTGCAACGAGTATTTAAAAAAAAACATATATGTACATATGTATGTAAATGAGTTAAGTACTATTAATGCGGATATTAAAGCTAAAACACTTTTTTTTCGATCGCGAATGTTTTTTCAAATAAGAAAACTAAATCAACTCCAAACAAAAATAATAAATCGATAATACAAAAATATAATATATTAAAAATACTAAAATAGTTCACTTTTTTGATACATTTTATATGTATGTATATGTATAAAATAATAAATAATTAAATGTTTTATTTTGAATCAAAAAATTTAGGAACAATTATTTTTATTAAATAATTTTTAAGCTTGAGGTCACTTTTTTGTTTTTTATAAAAGTTTTTTTAATTTTTATATATAATTAACTCAATATTTCGATTTCCTTTGGAAATCTTCTTCAGGAGTTATTTTGATATTATAACAAATAATATTATAATATTATAACAAATAATATTATAATATTATAACAAATAATATTAAAATAACTCCTGAAGAAGATTTCCAAAGGAAATCGAAATAGTGAGTTAATTATATATAAAAATTAAAAAATCTTTTATAAAAAACAAAAAAGTGACCTCAAGCTTAAAAATTATTTAATAAAAATCATTAAAAAGGTCGAAGAATATAGAATAGAAAAATTATTTTTTAAAATATTGTTAACAAAAGTTATTTTTTTACATTTTGATTATAGGCAAAAAATAAACTGTGACATCATGCGCAGAGAGAGGAAATTTTGTTTACATTCTTTGCGCAATCTTTATTATTTGATTCATGGGCAGGGATGCCAGATGAATTTCGGAAAGAATCGTCCAAATTCCGATAGAAAAATATCGTCATTTTAAATTTTAAAAATCGCTAATATAAAATGTCACTATTTCTAATAGTATTTTTAAGTATTTTGAAACAAAAAAATTTTTTTTAACCGAAAACATAAATCAAAATGCATAAATTTGAACTTTTTAAATAAGAAATCGCAAAAAATATAATGTTAAACACAACTTGTGTAATATTTTTATAATATCTTACAATATTTTGTAAATACATATACCTGAATTTAGCATATTTTATTAATTTAGGATAAATTATAATGTTAAAACAATTTAGTTTAATTGAATGAGAATTTTTCCTCTTGCGAGTATTAATTGTAAAAATTTTTTATAAAATTTTTTTGTTTAACTAGAAGTAAACCTTCGAATAAAAAAATTTATAAAAAATTTAGTTTAATTATTATTATTAAGTTTATTATTAAGTTTTAAATAACATTGGGAGTAAAAAATCCAATTCATCCAACATATAAAGGTACTTATTTTCAAAGAATTCCGTATTTTTGTTTTATTCAAATAAAAATTCTTTCGACGTTTTGATAAAATAGGAGAAGTTTCTGTAGAATTTCCCCGTTGAAATTCAGAAATTATTTCCTCTACAAATTTTAATTCATGGAATTCAGCATTTAAAATTGCTTTTTATGTTTACCAATGGATAAGTAATTTCTACTATCCTGACTCAATACGATATGTGCTTAAAGTTAGTTTGCACCGTTTTATAATTTATCATTTACTGCACTTTTTAGGAAATGCAGGAATTTCCAGGAATTTGTGGATTTATTTCTATATTGATTTCCCATTGCTTAGCATTCGTACAAATATTTGTATGGCATAATAAAGATACATATGTATTTATGTTTAGCAAACAATTCATTTAAAATTACAAAAAATGTTATCACCAGGCCTTTTTTAAACAGGTTTTTGTTTGGATTTTACTTTATAATTACAGTGGAATCTCCCATGAGCGGACACCGAAGGGACCGTTGAAATGTGTCCGTACAAGGGGGCTGTCAGGCCAAGAGAAAACTGCTAATTTAAATCAACAAAACTTTGCCTAATATTGTTTGTTTTTATTTAAAGGTATTTTTATTAAAAAAAAATATAAAAAATAAACAATTCAATTGGGTTTAATAACAAAAAATCATTAAATGTAGCTCCATATGTAATAAAAGTTTAAAATGTTTTATGAGTATGTACTCTTTTTATCCATTTCAAAAAGTCCCGCCCACACTAATGTATACAAACGAATGAACAATGCTTTCCAAAGTACAATAAGCAAACGTACATCGAATTTTATTTGGGGAATCCCCTAAATCGCGTAAGTAATGGCATAGATTACATTATGTAAGAGAGAAAATATGTACCATACCCACATTCAAGAATGATAAAATAAAGATTACGCCAACGCGCGTAAAATTTTAAAATGTTCTGCGCATTTAGGCCCTGTGACGTCACACCTTCTGTGTTTCTATTGGCAAATTTTTTCTCACTTGTTTTTTTTACTCATGTTTTGCTTGCATTTGCTCACTGCACTCTTCATGTTTATATTTTTTGTTGTTTTTTTTGTTTGTTTTTCTTTTTTAAACAGATTTTATTTTAGAACTCTCAGAGATTTCAATTGCAAGGTTGCCAACTATCACATAAAACATAAATTTTTCGCAAGAAATTTTAATTCTAACACATGAAACATTATTGGTAACCCTTAGAATGGCACTTCTACGTCACATAACGGGAAATCATGCGCATGGCGCAATCTTTATTTTATCATTCTTGCCCACATTTAACTATGTATGTATGTATGTATGTATGTATGTATGTATGTATGTATGTATGTATGTATGTATGTATGTATGTATGTATGTATGTATGTATGTATGTATGTATGTATGTATGCATGTATGTATGTATGTATGTATGTATGTATGTATGTATGTATGTATGTATGTATGTATGTATGTATGTATGTATGTATGTATGTATGTATGTATGTATGTATGTATGTATGTATGTATGTATGTATGTATGTATGTATGTATGTATGTATGTATGTATGTATGTATGTATGTATGTATGTATGTATGTATGTATGTATGTATGTATGTAAGTAATGTGATGTAGTAAATATGATAAACCGTGCCCTGTTGTTAAAGCGAACAAATTAAAAGGGTCTTGGCAAGCTTATTTGTATTTTATTACATGAAAAATTTGTAAAAAAATAAGCGGATGCCCGCGTCCACTCATGAGAAGCGTCCGTTCAAGGGAAAGCGACTGCAATGCTCTTCTTATGGAGCACTGCCGGGACCTAGCAAAAATGTCCGTCTAATAGGGGTGTCCGCTTATGGGAAGTGTCCGTAAAGGGAGATTTCACTGTATTTTCAAAATAAAAAGTTCTTAAACCACTGTGCTACTCATGCTATATGAAAAAATTTCACCAAAAACTGGAGAATACTATTATTTATTTTCCTCAGTCAAAAGTATGTATATACATATAATATTTGGAATTATTCATTGAAATAAAACGTTCCCAAAGCTTTTATTAATACTTTAATAAAGTTCAAAACCATTTTACTATAAACTATTAAGTACACACACACTTGGCTTTTTGAAATAACATTTACCTAGTTTTGATTGTTAAACATCAAAATAATCTTGCCTAGTTTAGGGCTCTAAACATTATTGTCTATTTTAAAGCTCAATTATTATGACAGCAAGAATTAAATAACAATAAAAAACAAAATACAATTATCCAAAAATATTTGCATTAAATTTTGAACAAAAATACAAAAATGTTAATTAACAAGATTATGGCAAATTGCACGTTTTAACAATATTTACGAGTAAATAAACAAATTAGTAAATAAACAAAAAATTTGTATTCATTTATGAGTAAAATTTAAAAAGAAAAATGGAAAAAATTAAAAAAAAATTTGTTATTAATAAAAATGATTTAGAGGAATAAGCCTGAACTTATTGAATTCCGTCAATAATAAATTATAATAATTACAATAACAATTTAATAATTTCAAGTGTACACAGCAGTAGAGCCAGTTGGGTTCTGCGTCTTTGAATCGAAATTGCCGATATTGACTTAAAATATTTAAAATCAAAAGTTGCAAATAATACGAGTATATTGGCGATTTAATACATATAGGATTTTTTTCAAGATAATTATACCCTACACCACCATAGTGGGGAGGGTATATTGGATAGATTTATGCTGATGTTTGCATATCGACATAAAGTTTAACACATATAATATTTATACTCACAGACATCATGACACAACATTTTTGTATGATCGGTCCATAATAGGTTATATCTCCCATATAACACCCATTTCTGAAAAACTATTTTATACATATACTGGGTGTATGGTATTATAAGGTCAGGCTTGACCGACTATACTTTCTTAAAAAAGGTTAAAAAGATAGCAATATTTTTTTTTAAATTAAATAGATCTAAATTAAATAAATACTAAAAATTGATGTGTAGCTAGATAGTGTACAGGGGATTTTTAGGGTATGTAGAAGTTTTCAATGGTTTAATTTTCATATTTATTTAGTGTTTCACTTGGTAACGGATTATTTACTTTTAAGTGCGTCAAAATTGCTGATATTTAAACAATTTTTTATTTGATTATTTAGATTCCATTCATACTTAGTCAATCGTAAAAGTTTTTTAATTTAGGTAGATTTATGTTAGGTAGATTTATGACAGACACAGTGTCGAAAATTTAACGACACACTTTCTGTTTGTTTATTATAAAAGGGTTCGTTAATATTAAGGGCTTAATTTCTGAATAACTCGTAAAAAACAAATTATTTGCATTACAGCCATAAGAAACAAAACTTAAAGGATGCTATATTTTGCACAACTGAAAAGTAGTAATTTGGTTTAATAGAAATCTACATTAACCAAAGAAAACTTACTTCAGTTCTAGATAGTCGATAGACGGCGGGAGCCATTTTGATCTAGCTTCAATCGAATAGGAAGGTTCGTGTTTATCTGTATCTAGTCCAGTTGTACATAAAAATATTTGTTAAAAACTCCCTAGTTTAAAAAAAAACATTAAAAGGCCAAAATAACCATACAAACAAAAAAAGATAGCCCCTATGTGATGATTAACTGATAATAATTAAACGGTGTTGAATATTCGCATGTGAGATTCCGGGTGTTAGTTGGAATCTGCGCCTCTATACCCTCCCATTCCAATATCTTGCTAGCACACAAAATTTTACAAGATCCCACAAAAGAGATGAACTTAACTTGTTATTCCGTGAAATAAAACATTTGCAAAATTTCAGAAAAGTGCGCTATATGGGAGATATGACCTATTATGGACCGATCATCCAGAAATTTAGTGTCATGACTTCTGTGAATATAAATATTGTGTATGTAAAAATTTACCGCGATATAAATACTTTTAAAGGATTTATGGTGGTTAAAGTGGATTACGGGGAGGATCTTATATGGTAGTTTCGTCTAATTACGAACCGACAATTATAAAATTAGGTGTCATCATTTCTGTATATAAGAAACTTATTTGTGTCGGGAGCTACGACTAATTATGGACCGATCAATATAAAAGTGTACCGTATTAAAATAAAAAGTTTTTTCGAGCTCGAGGCCAATTTTTTGTAAAAATTATTAAATTATTTTTTCCAATATTTCGATATCCTTCGGATATCATTATCAAGGAATGAGTTACAATTATATTTTTAAGAGACGTATCTGCACAAAATTTGTTTATGCAATTTGGCTTTATTTACCACTCATTTGTGATGAAATTTGTTTGCATACTTGCATAATTGAAACATTTATGATCGGTAAACCCCAATTTCGGGAGGACATTTGTATGGGTGCCAGGTGAAATAATGGACCGATTTCCACCAGTTTCAATCCCCTCCATCCTTGGGCGGAAAAAATTTCACGTACCACATTTTATCGAAATATCTTTAAAATTGCTACCTGTACTGGACGGACGGACGGACATCGTTAAATCGACTCAGGCAGTGATTCTGAGTCGATCGGTATACTTTAAGGTGTTGGACCAATATTTCTGGGCGTTAAAAACATCAGCACAAATATATACTAAAAAAATACATATAATATACCCTCCCCACTATGGCGGTGTAGGGTATAAAAAGATAATGATTTAGAGCAAAACTTTATTTTAACATATTTAAAAATAAATAATAAGTTGTATTATACGAACTCGGGCCTAAAGTCCAAGAATATATGGAATTATTAACATTTGAAATGCAAAGTGAAGAAACTTGTAATTCTGTCTGAAAAATTTTGAGGTTAGCACATCGAGTGCCGGAATATGTCCGCTTGAGACAATTTGAGTTCTTGTTTAGATCATGTACGGACCGTTTAGTCTTTTGTTAAATGAGAAGCTCGTACTAAAGTTAATTTATTTGTTAAAATATACAAGAAATGAAATAGCAAAAGCACTGGTAAAAAATATAATATTTTGACGGATGTTGTCACACAATGTGGTCCATAAATTTGCTGATTTTTAATACCAAATTGCTTAGAAGAATTATAAACGGTTGTTGTAAATTTTGCCAGTGTTTTAAACAGACAGACGGACACAGCTGAATCGCTTAGAATTCCATAAGGATCAAGAATACACATCCATATATATTTTGTTGGGTATCAGAATTGGTGGTCGAGGGTATAAAAATATCAATTTATTAATTCGACAAGCAGTTTCTTGTTTGCACATGAATTAGTCGCGTGTGAACAACATTTGTCGATTTCATGTTCTCTTTTTTAACAACATTGTCGCAACATTTACTTGCACAACAAAGTTTGTCACAAAATATAATTATCACAAAGAAAGATGGTAATTTTAAAAGAATTACAAAGAAAACATTGTACATCGACATGTTATCCTAAACACAGAGACAAATGTGATAAGTTGCGTGTCCATAATTCGTTCGACGTTTTGATCAGAAAAGGCTAAATTATAAGCAGCGTTGCCGTTTTACCAAATTTGGTAGGATTTTTTTCATTTTGGTAGGCTAACTTTGATTTTGTTGGGATCGGTCAGGAATAATTTTTTTGAAATTCTAGGGAAATTTTAAAAATTTATTTATGTTTCCTAAATTTACAATACATATTATTCAGCTTGTGACGATAATTGTATTTAATCAGAAAACATTACATACAATCTAATTTATAGGTAAAACAGAGACCGGAATAAGGCATTAGTAGAGAGTATAATTTAACGTAATTTTCTCAATTGTGGTTATGGTCATCAAGCATATCAAGTATATTTTATGATAATTGCGCTATCGAAATTCTGTTTAAATACGAAATCTTATTCGAGACCTAATGCGATAATTCGGCTCCAAATTTTCCTCAGTTTTGTCATAAAACTTTGAATGTGAAAAGAATAGTTGATCCTTTATTTTCTCTTATATAATAATAATTATTATTATTACCGTTATGTTCTAAGACCTTAAATATTTTAAACCAACATCCCATTAAACATTTTTCAGATGTTAAGGAAACTGCTCCGTATTCGATAACTGTGAACCCTTAAGGCCCAACCATAATGTGCATAAACTAGCTTAATCCAACTTAAGCAACGGTGCGAATACATGTAAAACGTATGTGACAAACCATAATGTGCATAATGAAACTTTTCGTCAAGTTTCGTTAAATGTCATTTGCTTAAGCAAAGTGCCAAACTGAACGCACTTTCCGTACGGAATCATCTGTTGTTTGTTTGCATTAAAAAAATAAAAAAAATTAGTACTCAAAATCAAGAAATAGATGATATTACTCATATCTTATCACTTTTTTTTATTATTTATTCAACAATTAGCAGTTTTTACTGTTTGCAAATTTTAAATAAAATAAAACATCAAATAAACAAATACAGGGCTGTAATTTTTGGTACTTTTTAATTTAAAGTACTCGCAAAAACATAAAACACTGCAAATATGCAACAAGGGTTACATGCATCATGTAAGTACATTATGGCCACTTAAAAATCTTCTTAAGTTTACTTATGCATTTTACAGACTTTTCGTTAATTTTTGACATTTGCTTAAGCTAGCTTATGCACATTATGGTTGGGCCTTTACTAAGATGCAGCATATAAGCGTATACCATTGAAATGATTTCTGTATTAATATAATTGGAAATAAATGAAAACCTTACTGCTATCCCTTACAGAGAAGCAGGTGGTAAGCTAAAATATTAAAGATTTATTGAATTTATTATGTATAATCCCTTACGAGGAAGGAGGTTGTATTGTAGAGATATAAGATAAAATGAGATATATAAAAATGGTGCCTTCTGGATGCACGTTATAATCTGTTCTTTATTACGAAAATGCTTAACGGTAAGCTCCAATTTTTGCTGCGATTTTTTATGCTACTTCTTTCACTTAATTCTTTAAAAATGGACTTATGGAAATTTGTGTAAATTTTGTTTAAGTCAATAGTCCAGTGACATGTGAAAATAGAACTTGATTTGTCAAATCGTTGCAAAATTGAATTAAATTTTGCTAAAAAATATTAAAAATTAATTTTTAGAACATTGAGTGTAATTTATAAAATAAATCCATTATGTGTTGGTCAATTCAGTAACTCCGTCCAGTGTCAATACAACCTCCTATAAAATGCTAAAGTTACAGGTTTGTTTCTTATAGATATAAAGTAACTACAACTGGTTTCGTTTCAGCCTGAGTCAAATGGAGCCTAAATGTTGTGTTTTAGTTATAAAGGGTGGTTAAATTTCAAGGGCCGATGTTGATTTTGAATAAAACACAAACTATTTAGGAAATTATTGTAATTTTATTTTATTATGATATATTGGTATTACTCAATTATGTATGGAACAAAATATCGGCCAAATGGGCGCCGCGACCACGGCGCACAGAGGGATTTGTTCATACAATGTTTGGCAAAAAATATAAGGAGTGCTCGTAGAATGTTGAAATTTGGCACAGAGCCTTTGGTTAGCTTAATTAAGAAAAAAATAAAGTTTCATCAAAATTGGCCACGCCCACTACTCACCGCCCATAGAACCCAAAATTAATTTTTGGCCCAAAGTTTTTGAAATTTGGCACAGAGCCTTTGGTTAGCTCAATTAAGAAAAATATAAAGTTTCATCAAAATTGGCCACGCCCTCTACCCACCGCCCATATAATCCATATTATATTTTTTCCCACAACTTTTTGTTTCATTACCAAAACTAATTATTTTATAAATAAATTTCAATACATGCATTTAAATATAGACTTTTATTCATCATCTATCATTTCTGTAACTATCAAGTTCCATAACCTGTTTACGGGGTTGACATCTAATGCTACTTATAAAAGGATCTGACGATACTAGAAGTCGATGAAAAACATCTGTATTTGTTGCAACTCTATCACATTTTCTGGAGAACCTTAATCTTTAATTTCTATAATCTTTATTTCTGGCTTCTTCGGCTTCTTCAGAAAGCATGCCAATAGGAAGTATTGCCGCATCCATGATATCCTTTCCGTGTATTAGTATACTGTTACTGGCATATAATACCAACTATATTTGTCAACAAAAAGTTTTGCTGTATCTTGAGCAAAATTCTTGAACTTCAAGGAATTAACTTTTTTGCCACATATTATTATTTGTAGTATAATGCGAAATCGATCAATTAGTTGCTCCTCTACACCAGTCACATCGGCAACAAGTGCGGGGTTAGAAAAGAAACGCCTGGACGTATTTCCATCGTTAGTAGACCCAGTTCCTTGTTGAACTGCATCCACTCGTATACCCATCTGTTCCTTTGAGGCCTTCTGAATTCGAAGTTTGTTTTCCAGTTTAAGACTTTTGTGTTCGTCCTTGAGCGCGGACCATTTTTCAAATGGTTTGTTGTAGGCGATATGAAGTATGCACTCCATAAATTTTATGCGAGCATGTAAGAAGGAAACGCCCATTTTGATTGCTTCACCATCAATAGAAAATAAACTCATTTTAATAATATCTTTTCCACTTCGATATTTTCACAAATTGTTTTATTTTTATTGTTGTTAAATCATATGGTTTTGTTTTTAATCTATTCTAAATAAGTTATTGTTGTAACTTAATGTCATTATAACGCACGTGCCTAAAATTATGCAATATATTTTTGTAATTTTTTAAAATTAAAAATTTCATGAAATCGGAAACCAATTTTATGATTTTATAAAAGATTATTAACTATTTAAATTTTTTTTTTTTTTAAATGATAGTATGGAGTCTTACCTTTCATTTTATTATAGCGAGAGCACCGAGCACGACCGAGCAACCTTTTTTTTTTCCAAGGAAGTTTGTAATCACGGCACATTATAGAACAAATTTTATTCTATCATATCTTTTAAACCATATGAGCGAATTTTATAAGTTTTTTTTTAAATACGCAGAAAAGGCTATATTTGAAGAAAATCGCTATTTAAATCAGAGCAATAAAATTATCTTACGTACAAACACTTTAGAAGTGCCTTAACAGTTTTCAATATTTTGGACCAAAATTTACATGTGACTTTACTTCATTATTTCAAAGACAAATAAACGTTTTTTTAGATTCTGTTTATGGATTCTTCATACTGAATCAATTTTCTACAAAACTGCATCATTACATTTTTAAATTTTATGTGTCGAAAAAATGACTTATTGCACAAAAAATCCCACTGTGCGGCGGCACACCTCCATCCGATGGTCCAAATTTTCGATGACCCTGAGGCATAATGGAGGTTCTATGCCGTTAATGTGCCGAATTATCTCATCCTTTAGCTCTTGAATTGTTGCTGGCTTATCGACGTACACCTTTTCTTTCAAATAACCCCAAAGAAAGAAGTCCAACAGTGTCAAACCCGGTTTGCTCGAATTTTTCCACGATTTTTGCGATTGTACGCACATTTGGACGGTCAAATTGACCAAAAAAAATCACGAAGTGCACGATATGCATTTTGATTTGAACGCCCATTTTCATAATAAGTCTGGATAACTTTAACACGTTGTTGGATTATGTATCTCTCCATGGTTCAAATTGAGTAAGTCTGAAATAGAGAAATGTCAAATAAAATTCAGAAAAAAGGTTGGCGTTTAGGTGTGGTTCACATTCAACATCGGCCCTTACAATTTAACCACCCTTTAGAAGTGTAATTGGTAGATTTTTTGAAAAGATTTGGTAGATTTTTGGTAAACATTTTAAAGGATCAAATATTTTCCAGTTGCAAAACTGATCTTAATATATTCTTGTAACGTTTTACAACATTATTTGCATTACATTTTTGAAATTTTAACTTTTTGCAATTATTGAACCAATGTCAGATTTTTAAGGAGTTTATGCGCGAATACCGGTTAATATGTTTAAAAATTAAAGCAGTGAGAAAAAAAGTCCTGCCACCAGCTTTTTCTAAAAAGCTTACGCAGTGTGGCCGGATTATATGTGAACAATGCTTTATATCAATTTTGTTTGTTAATATAGCCGTTTTTATTAAAATATTTGGCCGCTTCTAAAAAAGGTTTTAGATCATGATGTATGGATACTGGTCATCTCTTATTAACAGCCACAGCAACATCTACTATGGCCTATCAGACTATGTAAACTGTAATTAACATTCTGTTCTTTGCATTAGACGCAAAAACCATAAGCTGGGTGTCTGTTCCTGTTTCAAATTTTGCGATCTTATTACTATATGGGAGAATTTCAAAAGTATATGATGTATATGATAAAAGTAAATAATTAATAAAAATATAGTTTTTTACATTTTTTTTAATATAATTAAGAAACACAAACTGCGAAGCTTTTTGGTTTATCTGCAGAAAACACCCAAAGTCTTTGGCGGGAATCGAACCCGCACCCTCTGACTGATAGTCCGGCATACTATCGCCTAGTCTATTGTTTTGTTTGAATTTTATAATTGTTTTTGTAGAACATGAAATTTAGTGTTTGTGTCTTGTGTGCTATATTTGGCAATAATTTGGCTTTTAATGATTTAAAAAATATCAATTAGTCGACGAGTTATAGCCAAAAAACCATATAAACAATATACTGAAAATCAGCATTTGACTGCAGAGCTCGAAGGTCGAATAAAAAAAAATCGAACTAACAAAGCCGCGATACGGGTCTTCTAATTTAGCCTCTATTTTCACCCCTCATCTTAAAATTTCGTCCCGTAGTTGATGATTTTTGTGCAGAATATTTAAAATTTCCCCTAGAACCACGACTTTGTGTAGGTGAGTAAATATGTTCCACAAAAGCCCAAATTACGTTGAAAAAATATAAAAATTTGGATGTTAATTATACCCTACACCACCATAGTGGGGAGGGTATATTGTATGGATTTGTGCATATGTTTGTAACGCCCAGAAATATTGGTCCAACACCTACTTTAAAGTATACCGATCGACTCAATTTAACGATGTCCGTCCGTCCATCCGTCCGTCTGGCTGGCTGGCTGCCCATGTAAAGCTTGTGCGCAGAGTACAGGTCGCAATTTTGAAGATATTTCGATAAAATTCGGTACGTGATATTTTTTCGGCCCAAGGATAAATGGGATTGAAACTGGTAGAAATCCGTCCATTATTTCACCTGGCCCCCATACAAATGTCCTCCCGAAATTGAGGTTTACCGGTCATAAATCTTTGAATTATGCAAGTATGCAAACAATAAACTACAATCCCTTTTTATGAAATTGTTCCTTTTCAATAACAAATTTTAAAATTTTAAAAAGTGCATGTCTTATTACTTATCAGATTTTTTATGTTGCAAACATATTTCTATTCACTTTCTTACTCACTTGTGCTGTCTTTATTCGTCTATCACTCGTGAGCTCCTCGTAAGCAGTACTTTCAAATAATTTGAAACAAATGTGAAAAAAAAGTTATGCTTCAATTGATTCGTTTTATGTATGTTTGTATATGAAATTGTTAATACGTTTTTAATTGTTAATGCTGTTTAACCATATTATATTACAATTCGAGTAAAAGAGATGAAAATGTGATATGAAATGAGCAGATATCAGATTCAGATAAAAACCAATTAAACATGATTATTGTTGAAGTTAAACATTATCGGTTCAAATGTTTGAAAAGATTTTAAATTTCCAAAATGTTGCCTTATTATTTTCCAAATGTTATAAAAGCGTTGAAAAAATAAGTGCCTGTTGTTGTTTTCAATACAAGCTTTCGAAAAAGATGTGACTTTGAATTTTATAAAATTTAATTTTGTATTTGTAGCGGAGCAACATTAAATTATTTTATTTTCATTATTTTGTTTAAACTTTAATGTTATATTTTATATTATTATTTTGATGTGAATTTAATTATTATTTTAACCCTTTTATTTGTTGTTAAATTAATTTTTATTAATACATCTGCGTTTATTTAAATTTAACAGACTGTAACCTTTATATTCTTTTACTATTACACTCATTTCTCTCCAATATGTAATTATAACTTACTCAATTTTTATTGTTTCATTTTATGTACATACTAATTATATTATTACTCATTGTCACTTGTTTATTTCTGTTCATGTTGTCTTTTAATTTACAATACATACCATTGCAATTGCACTCAATTTATTCTCATTTTTATTTAAAAAGATTAACGGTATTATTTTATAGATTTGTTTATAGCCTAGAGTTAAATAATTTTTACAAAATAAAATTCATTCGCTTACAAAGTCAATTTAAAAAATTTTCTTTTAAAAATAAAACCCAAATATAAAAGAGGTCAGATTAAGACTTACATAGTCCGATTAGACCCTTTTTAGAAATATATAATAAAGTATTGTTCTACTAGGACGTTAATCGTCTGGTATGAACTTGCCCAAATAACATAAAAAAAACATAAAATAATAAAAAATACCTCCTAGAAAGGAAGATTATTCCTCCTTCCTACATATTAAATTTGTTCTGAAATTCCTATACAACACAATTTATTACAAAGTCTTTATTTGTATATTTTCATAATGTTTATTTAAACTTAATGCTATTAAAGAGTATTTATAATAAATACATATGTATTTATGTATGTATATAAATTATTTAGTTTTTCAGTAAACCAGTTATATTTTTTCATCATTGATCTTAATTAAGTAAACCAGCTACATATGATTTTGGTATTTTTATCAACATTCTTAGTAAATATTTCAAAGTCCTATAAAATTAAAACTAATTTAAAAAGATAAATTATTTAACTTAATACTTGCTTAATTATTATACTTTTAAATTAAGAATATATGTATACATATATATTTACAATTAAAAATCCCAGTCTGTACTCTCATTCACAAGCAACCGGAACTCTTTGTAACTCCCGCACAACAGGACACAAACAAATTTTCCAGAGCTTCCATTTACCCAAAGAAGTTGGGAACAAACAACTTCTTGCGTTTGGCATGGGTTTGATGGTAATGCACCAATGGTGCATACTTCACGCTATTCTGATGCGAATCATTGGAATTGTAAGAGTCGCCGTTGTCTAGACGTCTGCGAGCGATTTGATTGATATCAGTGGGATTTACGGGTATTATCTCACCGTCATCAATGTAGTAGTAACCACTTCGCAGACGATTTAATAGGGAATATTTAGGAGCCACTGGACGAGTTTGGTAGCTGCCAAGGTATTCATCATTGAAACGATCGTCAATGTTAACCGGTGTTGAAATAAAAGTATCCAAATCGGTAAACGCCCGAGCAGTGCTTTCAGCGATGAGGGTAAAGAGTAGGCAGAGCAAGAGAGTTATGTATGGTAATAAGTGCTAAAATAAGAAAAGAAGAGAAAGGAAGCAAATTAATTGTAAAATTCCACTAGAAAATTTTATAAAAATTGTTGGTTTTATTAAGATTAAAGTGAAAAGAAATTCGAAATTTTAAAGTTTTTTTTTTGGTTTATTTAAAGTTATTATTATATTTTTAAAGTAATAAATAAAATTTAATGTATTTTCTGGACCGCTGCAACCATCTTCTGGGTGAGTGAAATATATGAATTTATTTCAGGTCAGAAGAGCACAGCAGCGCTTTAGAAAACACAAAATATTCTTCAAAATATTTAATTGAATTAATAACATATTTGTAGGTTTTTATTGAAATATTAAAAGAAACTTTTAAAAGCATAAAATCTTTAAACAAAACATTAAATGCCGTTACTAACTAAAAGACTTAATTTTCTTCACTGCAAAACTTTTTTTAACATTTTTATTCCATTTATGAATTTATCTCTTACCATTAAATCCATTATAATTGTTGCTGTTGAGATATTTTGTAGAATAATTTGCTGAAATTTCAGATATTTTTTCACTTTTTTAATTCTTGATAATCCTTTTTTTATGCAGTTGCTTTGCCGTTTACGAAAAATATTTCTCGCGTTCTCCGTTTTTCTGTTTGTAAGAAATGGAAGACGATTTTGAAATGTTTAAAGTTCTTAATCCGTGCGTTGTTAGCAATTTGAAATTCAATATAATTCTGTTGCTTAATTGATAATCATAGAGAGTTTTTATAGGAAATCAATAAATTAGAAATTTAAAAAACATATTTAATTGAATATTATTTTCACACTAACCTGTGAAAAGAAAAAAAGCATCTCTTCTCACTCTGCCTGCAAAAGTTCGCCAACCGCATGGACTTGAATATATCTACTATATATTTATATTTTAATATGTATGTGGAAATAAAGTACATACATAATGAAAAAAACAAAATACTTACTCTATAGAATCTAGTCAATCAACTCTCTAAGAAAAATTCTTTATTGACGGTTTAACGATTCCCTCTGAAGTGAAATAAGTTTGGAATATTTTAGAACTTTTGTTTTAGCATCATGCCTATATTTCTAAATGCTTAATTTCCTAAACGTAATAAATTCCATTAATAACAATTTATTAGCAAAATCATAAACATTGAATGTTTACTCGTACAATCCAGAAATTAATTTACCAAATGAAACAAACTCTCATACAATGTCTTTAGCACGTAGTATAAAAACCTCAAGGTTGTTAAAGGTTTTTGCTCCAGACTTTTACTGTTACTAATAAGACCCATAACAAAGATTTGAATTAAATATACACAACCATAGGTGTCCACTTTCTTTTAAAACTTCTATTTTGGTATCCTAAATTCTAAATTCAGCGTCCGTTTAAATGATGCAACATTCTTGCGACATTTTGCCATTGAATTCTTCATTTCTCCTATTTCGCTCATTCGCAGATATGTTACCACATAGGATCTAGGTACACTACAGGTACATTATACAGGTACACTAATACCCCGACTTGCGTCGTTAATTGGGACCGACCAAACGGGACGCAATGCGAAACAACGCAAATCGAATCACTTTTCTCCATATATTTGTATGGATTTTTCGTTAATTCGTTCCAGAAGAAAATTTTTAGAAAAGTTGAAAATTTTTACTATAAATAAATGTATACATAGGTATATTTTTTAAAATTTATTGCAACAAAAAGATAACGTAAAGTAAAAAAATAAATTGAAGCCGATTAATACATATACAAAATCAACATAAACATACATATATTTGTGTTTGACCAAAACAAGTAAAAAGGGAAATCCTCTTTCTATGCACAAAATGTAATAGAAAACGACGCAAAACGACGCAATTCGAAGCCACAATTATGTATTTTTTCGACGCAAAACGAAACATCAACGACGCAATTCGAAGCCACGCAACTTTTTTTTGATGACGCAAATCGAATCAACGCAAATCGGGTCGACGCAAATCGGGGTATTAGTGTATTCATATTCCTGATATTTCCCTCTTAAATTTTCTATTATATTTTTTGACTACTGTATTTATTTAAAATTAAAACAACAATTTGTTTTCTTTTTAACTTACAGTTTTTGTAATCCTATAAAATGAAATTTCATCGTAGCAACACTGCTGGTAAATTAAATAAAAATAATACAAGAGAAAAGAAGAAATGTCAAGTTTCTCGCTTCGTTTGACAAAAATCTACGTATTTCATCTATAAACTCGAGTCGCTGAAAAATTGTCACATGTAAAAGTCGCAGCGTGTAAACTTCCTCTAACTAAATAAGTGCAAAAAGTTCGGCTCTTTTGAATTAAATGTTAAAGTTTATTGAAAAAGTTGTTTATTTGTTAGGCAAACATCTGAAGTGTTTAGTGAGTGACAAATACCAAATAAAAGACAACATATTTGGGGCTATTTAATTATCTAAGTAGAGTAATTCGGGCACAAGAATTTTATTTGTATGTCATGGGGTGTAAGAGGGTGCTAAAATTTGTCCAGTTTAAATGAATTTTTCTGTTAGACAATTGATGAAATATTAGAAAATATTTTATGAAATTATTTAGGTAAATTTTTGTGTAAAATATTAAGATAGACGTCGCGAGATTTTGTTTATATTTTAGTCATTTATGTACCGATTTTGAAGATATTTAATATGAAAATTCTGATGAGTTTATGTTAAAATATCAGGGATAATCGGAAAACCTACAGATAGACGCACATGGCTTAATCTACATGGTTGTTAAGAGCAACGTGTATTTATATTTATTCATTGCAATTCTAAGTAATTCAGTTTTGAAAAGGACCACACCACTCGATGAGATGGGCGACAAGACTAGATCATATTTAGATGAAAGCTTGATGTCTCTGCTAGGTTGCTTAGTATACGAGTGTAGAAAACATTCAAAAACATTCACAGAGAAGATGAAATACTGTTTTTTCTTTATCACGATCCTGACAACTACAGCGTTTATTGAAAGGAAGTCCGAATCTGCATGCATGCTTACTAATCGTCCAGTGACCAGTTAGTGCCGCTATAATTCTTGAAATATCCTAACGATTCCTATTTGAAGCTATGTACTGCGTTTTTCATTGTATACTGCTCACATTTTTCTAGTGGTCTTGCATGTTTCCAGATGGCGCTATCTATTTTCAGCCCTTTCGCAATTAGTGCTTGAGGATTTATTTTTCGATGGTCCCAAGCGTTATTGTGACAGATATAACTGTTGAGACATTTAAAGAGGATCTTTCTCTGGAAAGTTCATGTAACCGTTCATTACCGTAGTAGTCCCTATGAATAATGTCAGTTAGACTACTAAGTATTCTTGTTATTAACTATATTCTTGTTTGAGTAGAACACCATAAGCTATAATATTAACGTGGATGTTGGTCACAGAAAAGGTGTCCAATATTATCAAGTCCAATATCGTAGTGCAACGGGAATACATAACTACCAAGCAATTCAAGATGTTGAATGTAGTATACAAGATATTCAATGCAATAAAAGGTCTTGCATATTTTTGACTATCAACCGATAAGTGTAAAAAATAAAGGAGTACATGATATTGCAGAAGTTGCAATTATTTTGTCAATAGTTAGAAGTACATAGTATTTTACTAACTGTAAAAACACAAGCTTGCATTTAATTTTTTCTCTTTCTTTCTTTTCATTAGAGTCCAAAAACGCGCATTCTATTGTTTCCTAACATCAAATCGGAGGTCGCATAAACGTATGCGAACGCGCGTCATGCTAACACAAATAAAATGAGACAAGTGCTTAACACAAAATCGATTAAAAATGTTTGGGTACAGTTAATGCGTGAGGAAATTGGACAGAATATGACTGGAAATATGTAATCTGGTGAGACGGATCAAAATTTAATCGTTTTCAATCCGACAGTAAAGAAAATTGGTGGCGTAGAACAGCCCAGAGAATTGAAAGACACTATATTAAGACAACAATGAAGCAGGATGGCATGAACATCATAATACGGGATTGCTTTACATGGTGGCATCTCCTAACACTGCAAATAATCGAAGGTATATGGAATTATGGTATATAGCGATGCAAATAGGAAGCAAAATGAGGCAAAGCAGATTGATTCAAAATTTCAAAGCCAACGCATATCGACATCAAAACCACGCATATAGGATAGACGCAAATCGGTGCTCTAGGGTATTGAGTATATGCGGCTTGTTTTCATTTCGTTCATATTTTTTCTTAGAACTTGATGTTTCTAGTTTGGATTTATAAATTATTTTCTTAAATATTAAACATTAAATAAAGTTGTTTTAAAGTTCTTTATTAGTTTTATTTTAATTCCATAACAAGTACAGAATCACAAATATGTACTCATATGTGCTCCTCACTGTGTATGCTGAAACAAGAATTAAAACAAAGTATAACAAAATAACTACTTTGTTTTTATATCCCCAAAAAAAGTGTGAAACATCTATCTGTTCCTTTTTGGAATAAATGAATATGAGTTCCAAATTTTACCTCTATCTACATATATTTGTTTAGAGTAATTGGAATAATTAACTGTATTTTATTTTAAACACACATTAGCAGCGAATTTCTGTCCAAAAATTTCAAAATGTACCCATTCTCTTTTTTTTATGATATTGTATAAGATGTGTGTGGATCAAACTATAAATTTTTGATTAAGAATACATTTTATTACATAAAAATTAAAATAGCTATGCGAACGTATTTTATGCGAACAATACATTACAGTATTGTAATTTTAAGTACATTGAAGCAATTTTTTTTATCATATAAAAGCATTCGTCTTGGAGAACATACTGGCACGAACAGTTTTTTAAAGTTTGGCTTGTGCTGATAACAATTAAAGTTCGTTAGAAGTATTGTTACGAAATGATATGAATTTAACATTAAACTACATATCAGAACTATCTTATAATTGTGACTTAACAATTTTTTGAGTCAAAACTTCACACTATTGATAAGTGTTTTTTCTTTTATATGTTTTTTATATTATAAGCTAGGAAGTTTTATAAAATTTTCATTAAGAAAATAGATAGATAGCATTAGTAATAGAAACAGAAATTATTTGTAAAGTATAATTATTATAAAGTAGCGAATATATTTACAAAGTGACCTAAAATTGTTATATACACAAACATTTTCCAATACGAGTATTATAGGTAGTTATAATTATTAATAAAATATTTTCACTAAAAAGTATTTCTGTTCAGTAATCAAAAACGTTTACAAATTATTAAACATTTTTTGTTATTAATTACTGCTTTTGTTTCAATAAAACTGTTTAATAAATGAGCTGAATTTTATATAATTCTGTATATCCAGTGTTTTGAATTTGAGCAAGACCAAATCTAAAAGGAAACTTTCTGTCACTGAGTACAAGTTTTTTTTTAATTTTCCTTTCAAAAATAATGCTGAATCAGTCAGAATGATGTTTTTAGTTTTGAAATCAAGATTTCATTTTGAACCATTATTTTATAAATCAAAGTCATATGAATATTTTTTTTCTTACGAACTGGCTAAATTTCACATTCAAAAAATAAAAACTTCGCATCATGCTATAATATTTAATTTTTCTATAAAAATAAACTTTTTACAAGAAATGAAATCATATTCAATTTTTAGAAAATAGTAAAAGTAAAATAACCACGACAGAATTAATTAGCAGCAGTTCAAACAAATTGTCTTAAAATAAACCAATGGGGGCAAAAAAACTAGATGATACAAACAAAACAAAAGACTTAAGAAATAAGCGCTTTTTATTAAATTGATTAAATTTTTGCAAAAAACTGTGAAAAAACACACATACAAATCTAATTCTAAAATGAATAATATTACAATTATGATTTTTGATAAACGATAATGAAATATATAATAAATAAATTTAAGTCTACCGCTTATAAAAACCAAAAAAAATTAGATTTTTTTAAATAAACAACAACATATGGATATGTTTTTTTTGAAAACTTTTGAAACTCTCGACACTCAGACTCCAAGTGATGTTTAGTATACTTCCTCATTATAATAATACAACAATAAAATTTAATACATTTTTACAAAGTTGCAAATATTTATTTATGTGTGAAATTTGCAAAGAGAAGTGAAAATGATAAAAAAAAACGTTTAAAGAAATTTTAATTTCATAGGTAAATAAACAAATTGTTAAATATTTATATTAGTGGAAATTTTTCCAATCAAATTGCTAATTAAATAAATAATTCGATCCATATAAATATTTGTATATTCATCCATTCATTGATTATTATATTCATAGTTACATACATAAATATTCTAACAGATATGTACATATGTATAAAATCTATATATGTTTATCTGTGAGTAGATTGTATTTCTTTTGTACGATCGTTACGTAAACAAATAATTAGTATCAATGCAATCTGGCAGATGATTTTAGTAATTTCTTTCAATCTCCTTTTAATTGTTTAATCTAGCTAAATTCATACGAATTCAATGACAGTGACTTCAGCAAGTTGAAATTAAGAAGACAACAAAAATTGAAAATACAGATTTTATTTTAAAACCTCAGTTTAAAAATTGTTTTTATTATGTAAGTGTTCAATTTTTATTATATTGAGATAATTTTCACTATAAATTACCCAGATATTGGAGGAGTGGTACATATGTATATGAAATAACGTTCATTATTATGGTCAATATACAGCGTAATGCCAATTCTTCTCATCTTTAACAAACAAAGTGGAACGATCTTTTCTGTAATCAACATATATAAATAATATCATATATAATAATATCAGTTTTATATATTATATATATTAAAATAGAAAAATAATAGATTAAAAATAGAAATTTTAAAGGACAAATAATGTTGAATAAAATAATTAAAAAAAAACCTAGCAGATCTTTAATAAGTATGAAAGTATAGTCGGTCAAGCCCGAGTATTTAATACCACACTTGTTATGTGAGCAAAAAAATGGAAACTATAACCGATCACCATAAAATTTAGTAGCATGATTTCTATGCATATACAAATTATTTGCATTAAATTTATATCGATATCAAGACTTGCAAATAATTTATGTAAGTTAAAGCGATCATATGAAATGGCTTCTTCGGATACCAACATTTTAAACGTATTTATGATCGCTTAAGAGATTTTTCGGAAGTGGGTCTTATATGGGAACTATGTTCAATT
Source organism: Bellardia pandia (assembly GCA_916048285.2). NCBI lineage: Eukaryota > Metazoa > Arthropoda > Insecta > Diptera > Calliphoridae > Bellardia > Bellardia pandia. The sequence goes on from OU696533.1 coordinate 14,281,848, forward strand.
ATAGACCGATCTTCACAAAATTTGTAGGTGTGATTAGGTTTTATATATAACTTATGTATTTCAAACATTTATGACCGATAAAATTCCATTTCGAGAGGATGTTTGTATGGGGGCTAACAGAAATAATGTACCAAAAAAAAAGGTCACATACTTAATTTCATCGAAAGATGTATCTTCAAAATTGCAACCAATATATTTGAGCTTTATAAATATCAGCACAAATCCAACAGAGTGGATTATGACAGTTCTGCCACAATATATTTTTATATTCAAGATGAAAAAAAAAAAAAGTTACAGTGTTATATTCGGCTATGCCGAATCTGTAATACCCTCCACCTAAACGTTATAAGAAATACAGAAACTACACTGGTTATAGGACTAGCAAATCCTAATTCTGTGTTTTCTATTCAGTCTTATTACAAATTTTATTAGTATTTTATATATTGTTTGAAAGACAATATTACCTGTTGGTAATATTTTTTTGAAATTTTGTTTTGAAATTTTATCTAATTTTGACCATTTATAATTGATAGAATTACCGATTCTTACTGTATTTTACAGAGTTTGTCAGATTTTCATAATAATCTTGAGTGTAATTTAACAATTTATAAAATTAAAAGAACATTTTTCCATACTCACAACAAGTTAAGAAACAGAGTGAAATAGGATAAGATATAAGGTGAGGCTTTTTTGTTTGAATTTGGTCTCAATAATATTATTTACAAAAGATTTATGGGTGGCATAGTAGAAGTGGACCAGTTATGGACTGATAGCTTCTAAATCTAGTATCCACTAATGTGGTTTCTACGTATCTGAGGCTTATTTTGGTTGAATTTCATCTCAATAACGTTGTTTACAAAAGTTGTATGGTTGTTTAGTTCCACGCATACTAAACAACCATACAACTTAATTCGGGAGCTATTGCCAATTATTGACTGAAAGCTACAAAATTCAGTAGCATAATTGCCGTATAACCGATATTAGTATGAGTTTTGGATTAAAACTACTGATGTATATAAAATTTTGTTCGATATCGATATTTATTAGACATTTTGAGGGTTAACTTGATTTTCGGAAATGGTTCTTATATGGCAGCTATGACAAATTATGGGCCGATCTTCTTAAATTTTGGAACAGTTATTTTCATGCATATGAGGATATTTCACGTCGCATTTCAAAATAATAACAGTATATTTAAGATATATATTAGTATTGACGTGGATTTCAGGAGTGGACCTTATGTAAGGGATATAGCCAAATATGGTCCGATATTCTCAATATGCAGCAGTTTGATTTTGGCATGTATGTAAATGATCCGTGTAAAATTCTGTATCGGTACTATTATTTATAAGAGAATTATAAGTATTAGAGTGATTTTTGGAAGACGGTTTTATATGGGGGATACGGTTAAAAATTGAATGGTATATAAATGATATGGGCAAAGTTTTGAGTCGGTAGCGATATTTATACGATATATATAAAGATAAATGGCTTTTTCGGATGTGGTCCTTATATGGGAGCTATGACCAATTATGGGCCGACCACCATAAAATTTAGTACAACAACTTATTTTCCTATAAGGATTATTTATGTCAAATTTTAGCCGTTTAACATTATTTATATCTGTTTTATATGTGTATTTTTGAAGTGGACTTTATATGGGGTCTATTGTCAAACATGGACCAAACTAAACAAAATTTCTTTTTACGCTACCTTTTTGCGTGAAACTTATTTTTGCTGCATTTTGTATGGATACTTAAATTTTATAGGAATTTATGTATCATTGAGAAATATTTCGGGAAGATTTTTGTATGGGGGCTATGAGAAATCATAGACCTGTTGTTACTATTTTCCTCATACTTTCTTCTTTTATCATAAAAATAACGTACAAAAAATTTCATTGGAATATCAGCAATATATTTAAAAAAAATTGGAAGAAAAATGTTTAAAAATATAAAATTTGTATGGAGGTTGTCTTACATTTTGTGCCATAACTGTGGTTCTGCTATACCGATTTTGCTGATTTTCAATATCAGAATGCTTAGGGAACTATAAGCAATTTTTTGTAAACTTTGTTGATTTCAGTTGTATCCTTTGGACGTGAGCGTGTTTTAAAGAGACAGACAGACAGACGTATATGGCTCAATCGACTTAGAATTTCGTAAGGACCAAGAATACATATACTTTGTTGGGTCTCAGATGAGTATTTCTCAGTGTTACACACGGAATGACAAACTTATATATCGTCCCCTCAATATAACAATAGCGTCTGTGCTCATACGCTATTATTTTTTTATTGCATATTTAGAATATCCATCATTGATTTTATGTCTGGTCAAAATTTCGTTAAATTCTACTTCCAAAAAGTGGGGCAAAATGTCGTTGGAAGAAATAGTGTATTATTTCTTGTTCAAAACTTTCCTTCAATAAGTGTGTAAGCTCATATGCGCTATTTTACTTGAAATTACCACTCCAAAGTTGTTAAAAGAATAATAGTGTATACGCATTATACTCCATTTTAGCCTGTAGAAAAAAATACAATTTATGAAAACTTTAACTCATAAAATAGCTTATAATAATATACACTATTGTTTAAGAAATAGTTTCATTCCGACCATTTCTATATCCAATCTAATTGTTTAGATAAGCCAGATGTAGCAGAGGAAAAGAAAGAAGACGAATGAATTTCTAGTTATTTTTGATTTACGCAATTTATACCTTAATTTGTCATAATTTTTTGTTTATAATAACCCAAATTGAAAAGTAATGAATATGTGCCACTTTATTAACTATGAATTAATCACTGTTTTATAATGTTACAAATAGATATTTTGTGAGATCAAATATTATTATACGCTAATGTTATATTAAGGGGACGATATTCCCTCATTTACCACTTATGGTGGTGAAGGCTATAATAATGGTGTCCAACTCCTAAAAATAAGCCGAAACTTATGGTGGTGAAGGGTATAATAATGGAGTCCATGCCCTCCTCGAAACATGTTCTAAAATGAAGATAATTTAATGATTTCCGTACAGTACATTTGAAATATTTCAGTTTGATTTAGATTTTTTTCTGCCGAGTACTGATTTTTTTTTTGTCAGACTCTAGTTATGCAGGTACATTATAGTCTGTCAATTGTTCCAAGAAACTTTTCATACTCTTCTTCTATTTTTATATTCTTTACTATCTAAACTAACTAACATATATTTTGAAGTCAATCGGATAACGGTAATCATTGCTGGAAATCGACTAAAAGAGTTCAAAATCATCAGAAATATTAAAAGCAGATTTAGTAAACGCCAACGAATACATGTGACGAATCTCTAATTTCATACTAATGTATGTTGGACGGGGTACTAGGACAAAGATGACAACTGCTGAGCAGTAAATGAACTCCACCCCGAAATAATGTGGTAGCGATCCCGGTTGTGGTGGTTCCTGTGAAGGACCACTAGATGATATTACTATGTTCACTAAAAAAATATCCATATCTGGTCAGTTTGTCTTCAGTTCATTACTGTTTGCATAGGACAACTAATTAGACTGAGGTAAGATAGACGTCCTAGCCTTGGCAAAACTTTCTTACACTGTCTGACTTAAATAGATGTAGTAGTGTAGAACTTATGTGACAAAAGTGCCGGCTGTCGAAAAAATGTCAGTACTCCCTCGAATATTCTAACGGTGTTTTTAACAAAAGCTTTTAAAAGAGCACGTAAATTTTGAGAATTTACTTGCTGACATATCAGTAGTAAAAGCTTTGGCAATTGTTGTAATGAATTTTATTGAATATGAAAATGGTGGATTTGCAAAAGCTATATTTCGTAGAAACCTAGATATTTTATACCTACGGTCTATCTATATCTTTGGTCTATCGTCGTTCTGATATCGCTATTAAGAATTTTGTAGATAAATTTGAGTTGACAGGTTCGCTACATTATGTGCCAACACTAGCACTTGTTCGACCGAAGTGCTGAAGAAGAATTTGTCAATTCCTCGGCCTTTTCAAGAAATGGTGATGCAACTGGTGTATGAATTAAATCCGGCCCATCATTCGCCGTAGATTCGATGAATTCAGACGAGATCCATTTTTACTTATCTGCATACGTCAACAAGCAAAATTCCCGAATTTGGTAGATAAAGCCTTAAAATATAAAATCTATGATTTGATAAACAAAATAGACCCACCATTTTGCCAAAATGTGATTGAAAATATCGTTTAAAGACACGACATGTATATGCGTGGTCGTGGTGAACATCTGTCCAACATAATTTTTCATTTATAATTGTCGAACCTTATTCTTACTGTTCTTCAATATTTCGGAGCAGAATAGTGTTCTGAAGGACTTGTGATGCCCAGTGGCGGATTTAATCCTGCTCCCTTCCTAGGCATTCTGTATGCCGCCCTTTTTGATTATACAAAAGTGATAATAAAAACCCATATAATTTTTAAATACTTAAATTATTGTGTATTAATTTTTATTAATTTAGATACAGTGTAAAAAATCTCCTGGTTATGATAGTATAAATGGAAAAGTAGTTCAAACCCTGCCTAAAAAGAGTATTTTATAGAGTAACTTATATATATAATGCAATACTAAAATTAAATTACTTTCCAGTGCAATGGAAGTGCGCAGAGATTGTTATGATTAACAAGCCTGAAAACATTGTTTCATCCTACCGTCCAATTAGTTTACTGGCTTTATTCTCCAAAATATTTGAAAGAATATTTCTGAAAAGATTATTACCAGTTTTAGATAAATTTAACATCATTCCTGAATACCAATTTGGTTTTAGAAGCCATCATGGCACTCCTGAACAATGCCATCGTATCGTTGCTCATATAAGAGATACTTTGGAATCTAAAAAATATTGCTCAGGAGTATTCCTGGATGTTCAACAAGCATTTGATAAAGTATGGCATACTGGGTTATATTATAAGTTAAAAAGGCTCCTTCCAACTCCTTTCTACCTTCTGTTGAAATCATATCTTACAGACAGAAGCTTTTTTGTTAAAGTTAATGATGAATCCTCCAAAATACATAAAATCAAGGCCGGAGTTCCTCAAGGTAGTGTACTCGGTCCTATTCTCTATACGGTATTTACATCTGACATGCCAATTATTGAGGAAGTTTTAGTTGCAACTTATGCAGATGACACTGCAATCCTGACTTCAGATAAATGCTCTAACAACGAATCAATTTTAGTGCAACGACAACTCAACGTAATTGAAAATTGGTTAAATAAATGGAACATAAAAGTTAATACTGAAAAATCTATAAATGTTTCTCTACGACGTGGAAACTGTTCTGAAGTATTTCTGAATAACAATCCAATTCCTCAGGCTGAATACGTTAAATATCTAGGAATGCATATTGACAAGAGATTAACGAGGAAGTCACATATAAAGGCAAAGAAGCATCAATTGAATATAAAAACAAAACGCTTAAATTGTTTGTTAGGACCAAAATCAAAATTAGATTTGAACAACAAAATATTAATTTATAAAACAATCCTAAAACCATTTTGGACTTACGGTATTCAGTTGTTGGGAACAGCTAGCAACTCGAATATTGAAATATTGCAAAGATACCAGTCAAAAAATCTTAGATCAATTGTCAATGCACCATGGTTTGTATCCAATAATTCAATTCATAAAGATCTTTCTATTCCGCGAGTTATGGACGAAATCAAAAGGTTTAGTGAAAGATATTTGGAGAGGTTAAGTCAGCATGTAAACCCATTAGCTATAGTTCTACTTGATGACACTGATGAAATAAATAGACTCAAAAGACATCACATTCTGGATTTGCCATTCCGGAATTAACGTTTTACGGTTGTATTAAAATAGACTTTTTTAAATATTTATTAATACTTTTTATTTTCCTTATAAATATAATATGTAAGAATATAAAATTTATGTATATATGTATGTATTAATTGTTACATAGATAAATTTATAATTTTTATTTGATATCCCTAATGTTTATTAAAGTTTGCTGTTGTTCTCAATGGAGTACAACATAAAGACTATTTTTTATATTATATCTCATTTGCTTATTATCCTTAAATGGATAGATTGTAAATAAAGAAATACAAAAAAAAAACATGTACTTATATACATATGTATGTCATATCAGCCTTATTTTTCATAGATATTTAAATTTTTTATACATGCATACAATTTTGTTTATAATTTTGAAACAAACAAAAAATTTGTGCAGAACGCACATCTTCAGGGGCCAAATTACCGCATTCGTGATCGTATCGAAAAAAGATTTCGATATCGAAATTATGATAAAATGTACTAAATTTCTTGCTCGATATCGAATGCCATAATCTCAAATAAGAAAATTAGGCCTCACGGGCCTAGGCGTAAATCCACCACTGGTGATGCCGATGTAAGCAGATATCTGAATTTTGCTGTTTTACGAAAATATATGTATCATAAATATAATTTTCAATATTTTACTTAAATCATTTTTTTTGAAGCCAACAAAAATGTTCGAGTTTGCTTTCAATCTACCTTAAAAGAAATGAAATGAAAAATTCAGCAATTATACATACATATACACACCACTGTATTACATTTATACTCTAATAACCTTATTCACACATCCATTGTTCATTATTTTGTTTAATTTGTCTGTTTATTTATTTATTTATGTATATAGTAAATTTTATTTTCTTATTTTCTTTCTCGTCTTAAAGTCTGAAAGTTATTGCCATTTGGCAATAATAAACAAAATTGTTTCAGTTATTATACGGTCTATTACGTTTTTGAATAAATTGCGAAATGTTCAACTCCAAATGGCGTGGCATTAGCGTGACATGGATTAGATTGTATTTGAATAGGTAAATTGTTTAGGTGTAAATATATTTGTTAATTTCAATGCATATATTAATTGATGTTAAATAGATGTTTATCAACTTTGTTTATATTTGTATTTGGTTAGAGATTCTACATTTAAAGCATTTTGGTTCTTGATTTGGTAAAATGCTAATAAAAAAGCCAGTAATTAAAAAGTAATTAGAAGTTATGGTTTCAATCCCAAGTGCTTAAAATAAAAGTAAATGTTTTTGACGGCTCGTGACTTGTGAAAGTAGTTGGGTGAGTCTCTTTAAATATGTTATTGTGGCAAAATGTTTAAAATATAACAAAGAATTGCAAAGACATTTTTGCAAAATAGTATCGATTAATTTGAATCCAATTATGCAACCAGTATCTGGTAAGGTTTTGTTTCATAGCCTATTACAGAGTATCTTATAAGGTGGCAAACGTCATATGAAAAAATCATAAGCGGTCCCCACCCGAAGAACCGGCCAAGTTCCAGCATTTCTTACACAGTTTTTTAAATTATACCTGTGTTATTAAAAGTTTTCGGAAAATTTGAATGTAGGGCATACATTAAGTTTGACCTAACCCAACAGCTAAACAAAACATTTAATTATTTGTTGTTACTTGGATAATTCTAAAGCCATTTGAAATATTTGTTTAAAATATTATTTTGCCAAAAGTTGACCTCCCATTAGAATTTGTTTATATCTAATTCAATTAACATGCAAATAATGATCCATACAATAAATAAATATTTCTATGTGGTAAACTCTGTAAACAGGAAATGAAATATTTTATAAAAAATTACCAATACTTATACATACTTAAATATTTTTGCTGTAACTTTTGAGTCCAACTTTTATAAATAAAAGCTATAAATTGTAAAAATTACAACAGAAATCACGAGCCTCTGGTTATGGCAACGTGATAAAGATATTTTTACAACAAGTAAATTTGTAAGACGTGTGTCATTTAATTATTGAATCTGGCTTTGCTTCTTAGGCCTAATAAAAAGTAATAAACTAAACATATATTTATGTAATTAAAGATATTTGCTCTCAATTAAAAGCCTTAATAAACAAAAGGTCCTAAATTTATCGTAGTGATATCAGTGATATCGCCTCTATGATTCTGTGTGAATGAGTTTGTTTCAATAGTCTTTTAAGTAACTGGGAAATGTTGCAATTTAAAATTGTTTTTCTTGTGAAACGTATTGTTAAGTCTCTGTTGCTATGTATCATAGCTTTTCTGTCATGGTTCTAATTTTAGATTGTACCCTCTGTATAAAATCAATACTAACTATTCTCATATTTATTGTTAATTACATCTTTAATCTTTATGTACATATTGATTTTAAAATACTTTTTCAAAAGTAACGTATAAATTTTCATATTCTCAACCAAGAAGCATCACATCTTTCAAAATCACTGTTTCATCTGATACATATAATAAAATAATTGATCCTTGTTTCTGGCCTGCCAATACTTTTATAAGAGATTATGAACCAAAAATCAAGCAGGGAATAAACAATATTGCCCGGCTTCCTTCTATTCCTCCAACCAACCAAAAAAATTGAGTTTGACAATTGATAATCAACTTTCCATTACATATCAAAACGTTCGTGGCCTTAATACAAAACTACATAAACTTTACATCAATAGTTTCACATTTAATCACCATGTCATTGCATTTACGGAAACTTGGCTTAATAAATACATTCTCAACAACGAAATACTTTGTAGCAATTACAACATTTTTAGATCAGATAGGAAAACTGATACTATTGGAGGAGGTGTGTTAATAGCAATCTCTACGAAGTTTTCATCTGAATTAATTAATTTTAATATTCCTAACGGCATAGAATTTATTGCTACCAGTACAAAACTACAGAATAAAAAAATGTTTATTACTTGTTCTTACATCCCACCAAAACATAAAAATAATCAAGTTGTTTATACTGAACACGCTACTTTAATCAAATCAGTTGTATCTTTATCTGATCCTGGAGACTTAGTCCTTGTTTTAGGTGATTTTAATTTACCTAACGTATCCTGGAAATTTCTAGCAGACTCATATATATTAACTCCTACAACAGCTGACGACTGGATAATAGCATTTTTAAATTCTTTTCACGATTTATGTCTTTTCCAAATTAATGATGTCTACAACTCGTTTGGAAAATTATTAGATTTGGTATTTATAAATGAACCAACTGATTGCTTACTACAACGTTCTGATCCAATCGTTTTGCCTGAAGACCGCTACCATCCTACTCTCGATATTAGCTTAAATGTTTCTTTTAAAACCAAATCCAGTTCTTTAAATTCACAAGATAAAGTTTTCTGCTTTAAAAAATGTAATTATGACGATTTAAACCATTATATATACAACACCAATTGGAATGATCTTCTTTCAATATCAACTAATGCTCCAGAATCTATTGACTCAATGATATCAACTTTTTATGAAACTCTACTAATATTTTTTAATCAATGTATTCCAAAAACAATCATACATAATAAATCTGGTCCTCCTTGGTGCACAAACGAATTATCTAGACTTAAAAATATTAAAAATAAACGCTTTAAAAAATACAAGACAACTGGCCTGCAGTCTGATTATGCTAGATTTGCTGTTTCCCGCGCTGAGTATAATTTACTAAATACTAATCTCTACAAAAACTACATATCTAATATAAAGCAAAATTTCAAGTCTGATCCGAAAACTTTTTATAAATTTGTCAACACTAAAAAGAAGTCCATTGGTTTTCCTAACGTGATGAAGTATGATGATCAAGAATCTGATGACAACTTGGTAATAAGTGATTTGTTTACTACTTTTTTTTCCACCACATATTCGGATGCTCAATATACCCAGGATATATACCCTCATCCAATTGAGCAACACCACTCAATATATTTTTCTCCAATTCATTCATCCCAAATAATTGAAGTCTTAAAAACACTTAAATCCTCAATTCATTGTGGTCCTGATGGAGTCCCAAGTTGTGTTTTAAAGAACTGTGCACACTCGTTAGTCATACCGCTAAACATAATGTTTAATATTTCTTTAAAAAATGGTTACTTTCCACAGTTTTGGAAAGACTCATTTATTATACCGTTATTCAAGAATGGCAGTAAGGCAAATATTGCGAATTATAGAGGTATAGCAAAGCTGAGTGCAATTCCCAAACTTTTCGAAAAATGTGTTACCGATAATCTCCTGCATCAAATCTCCTCTTTGATATCCCCTTATCAACACGGTTTCAGAAAGGGTCGTTCTTCAGTAACTAATATTTTGGAGCTGACTACGAGAGTAAATTGTGGTTTTACTAAAAAGAAGTTTACTGACTGTATCTATACTGATTTTAGTAAAGCTTTTGATAAAGTCAACCATAATCTGCTACTGATAAAACTTAGTTCTATGGGCTTTACACAAATGAGTCTAAATTGGATTAAATCATACCTAACATACCGGAAGCAAAATGTTCTTTTTAATAATGTCATATCTAAAGATATAATTGTGAGTTCCGGAGTACCTCAAGGTAGTCATCTTGGCCCAATCTTATTCTCCCTTTTCATCAATGACTTACCGTGTGTAATTAAATACTGTAATGTTTTAATGTATGCCGATGACGTGAAAATATTTTATACCTACAATAATAATGCTGAAAAAAATTACATGCAACAAGATTTAAACAAATTTTTCGATTGGTGTGTTCTGAACTTAATGGAACTAAACCTAAAAAAGTGCAAGCATATGAGATTTTCAAGAATCAATAGTACTGTCGGTAAATTCTTATTAGGTGGACATCAACTTGAATCAGTTACAGAATTTTTGGATCTTGGTATTCTTCTGGATCCTAAATTAAATTTTAAAAATCATATAAACATGATTGTTAATAAAGCTCGTGGTGTGCTAGCTTTTATAAAACGATGGGCGAAAGAATTTACGGAGCTAACGATCACTAAACGGTTATACACTTCTTTGGTAAGACCAATTTTGGAATATGGATCTGTCATTTGGGTTCCTGATGCATATTGTGATATAAATAAGATTGAATCGGTCCAAAAGCAGTTTCTTCTCTTTTGTCTGGGCAACTCAACTTGGAATCCTGATTTTCTTCTTCCATCTTATTCTTCAAGACTGTCAATAGTAAAATTACCAACCTTGGAAAGCAGAAGAGTCATGCTTAATGTATCTTTTTTATTTAATTTAATTAATGGTAATATCTATTCTGATTTTTTGCTAAGCAATATAAATTTTAATGTTCCACAACGATCAACTCGCTATTATATACCATTATATCTGCAAGTTTTTCAATCCAATTATGCCAATGCTGATTCATTAAGAAGATTATGTAGAGTTTATAATGAATTTTATTTTCTTATTGATTTTTCTGTTGATGTCAGTGTTATAAAACGTAATATTATATTGTACCTTAATACTAATTAATAATTATATTATATTGTAAATTACGGGTCTGTAAGGATTTCTATCCGTAGACTTATAAATAAATAAATAAATAAATAAAAAAAAAAAAAAGCCATATGTTCTTTTTGGCAAAGTCTGAGTCCTTCTCCATAAACAATTTATCAACTTTTCACTTCACACTTATCAATTTGCAAATTTTTACAGAGACTTTGCGCTCTCCTGCAAAGTGAGTGTGTAAACTTTACATACTTACTTTGCACATTACACTGTAAAGTGTTCCACAAAGTATTTAATCATTTTTGTCTTACCACTATTCTCTTTGCATTGCTAAATACAACTTGTTGAAATGAGCCGCAAAATAAAAAAGGGGAAAAAACTTGAAGTGTTACATGTTATAAACGAACAAGTTAGAGTGCAATATTTAGCTGTGACGAATTTTAAATACCTCTACCTAAATATAAAAAGAATTACAAAAAATATTGCCGATTTGCACTCACCTTGTATAGTTACACCATGAGGTAAAACACCATGCGCCTGTTTCTTCCTTGAGGCGTTGTAAAAATGTATAAAATATACATATTTATTTTACTTTAAAATTCTTTTAGCTAGTTATGAATAATTAAATAAATAACTCTCAATCTTCATTACTTAAAATATAATTATTCTAATGTTTTTATACCCTCCACCACCATAAGTGTTGAATGGGGGTATATAAAAATTTGTCATTCCCTGTGTAACACTGAGAAATACTCATCTGAGACCCAACAAAGTATATACGTATTCTTGGTCCTTACGAAACTCTAAGTCGATTGAGTCATGTCCGTCTGTCTGTGTAAAACACTCTCACGTCCAAAGGACACAACCGCAATTAACAAAGTTTACAAAAAACCTTCTTATAGTTCTCCTAAGCAGTTTGGTACTGAAAATCAGCAAAATCGGTACAGTAGAACCAGAGTTATGGATCCAAATGTAAGACAACCTCCATAAAAATTGATATTTTTAAACATTTTTCTTCCAATTTTTTTTAAGTTTTAATCCAGAAATCATACTAATATCGGTTATACGGCAATTATGCTACTGAATTTTGTAGCTGTCAGTCAATAATTGGCAATAGCTCCCGAATTAAGTTCACCCACAATGCGTAGAAATCACATTAGTGGATACTGGATTTAGAAGCTATCAGTCCATAACTGGTCCACTTCTACTATGCCACCTACAAATCTCTTGTAAATAATATTATTGAGATCAAATTCAAACATAAAAGACTCACCTTATATCTTATCCTTTTTTACACTCTGTTTTATTCTCTGTTTCTTAACTTGTGGTGAATAAGGAAAAATGTATATTATGAAAATCAGACAAACTCTGTAAATTACAGCAAGAATCGGTAATTACATCAATTATAAATGGTCAAAATTATAAAAAATTTCAAAATATTTAACATAAATTCTGTTGGTCGTAAAATTGTCTTTCAAACAATATATAAAATAATAATACAATTTGCATTAAGACTGAATAGAAAACACAGAATTAGGATTTGTTAGACCTATAACCAGTGTTGTTTCTGTATTTCTTCTAGCGTTTTGGTGGAGGGTATTAAAGATTCGGCACAGCCGAATATAGCACTCTAACTTATTTTTTTTTAATATAATAACCAAACTAAATATAAATAAATGTGTAAAAATTTAAAAACAACTTGAACATCTTACTAATTAAAACAGGACACGATTTGCTTGTGCTATTGCAAAACAAAAAATACTTTGTCAAAATATATTTGTCAAAAATTCACTTATGCATAAAAAAAAACTAAAATATACAAACAAAATCGGCAAGTATTTCAACAGTTTAATTAACACAACGAATATTGTATAAATAATGAATCAAAAAATATTATTAATAGACATCAAATAACTTACGACTTTACAAGAAACAAATAAGAATTATATGTATAAAGGCCTTGAACTTGTACTTAGTAAGTACGACTTGCTGAGGGGCAAATGATATCTCGTTCATTTTATTTACATCTTTAATGAGAGCAGATTTGCATAATATTAATGTGCATACCTTTAACTATGTGTAATGTTTTCTCTTATGCTAAAAAATCTTTTGGATACATTTATAATTATAACAAGTAAGAAAGTATAGTCAGTTTTAACTTAAAATTAATTACGAATAGGGTCTTATATGGGAGTTTCGACTAATTATGAACCGACCATTATAAAATTAGGTGTCATCATTCCTGTATATATGAAACTTATTTGTGTTGAATTTTATTTAGATACCGACATTTTTAAAATATCTATGGTAGTTAAAGTGATTTGCGGAAGTGGGAGCGATGTCTAATTATGGATCGATCATCATAAAATTGTACCAAATGATTTGTATATATATGAAACATATTTGTGTTATTTGGATACCGACATTTTTTAGAGAGCTATGCTCTTTAAAGCGATTTTCGGAAATGGGCCTTATATGGGAGCTATGATCAAATATGGCCCGATGTGCACAAAATTTGTAGATGTGATTAGGTTTGTATACTTGCATAATTAAAACATTTATGATCGGTAAACCTCTATTTCGGGTGGACATTTGTTTGGGGGTTAGGTAAAATAATGGACCGATTTCCATCAATTTCAATCCCATCTGTTCTTGGGTCGATAAAATCTCATGTACCAAATCTAATCGAAATGTCTTCAAAATTGCGAAATAAAAATTGTTAAAAAGACTGAGGTGATTCTGAGTCGATCGGTGTACTTTAAGGTGGGTGTTTCAAACATCAACACAAATTCAACAAACCCTCTCCACTATGGTGGTACAGACTATAATTAATAAATTATGAAATAATATTGTAAACTATTTAGAAGTATAATTAGTAATAATTAAGGAAAAACGTTTGTTTGACTAAGAATATTCTGTCACATATTGAGTTTAGTTTTTTTTTACAAAATATAAGTCGAATTTTTCAGTATATTTTATTTAAACGCGAAAACTGTCGTCCATGTTCATACATCGTGTCAGCGCTGAACCACATACGTTTGCAATAGTATACATAACATTCTGAAATATAAACAGGCCATAGAAAAAATAATATGTGTTTATCAGTACTTGACAATTAATACTTGATTGTTAGAAGAATAGGCTGCAGAATTTATCTGTATTAAAGTTGGTTGGATATCGATATTTATTAGACATTATTGTGGGTTAAATTGTTTTTCGGTAATTTACCTTATATGGGGGATATGGTCAAATATGGAACGAAATTCACAAAATTCTATGTAAATGTATATGTAAATGATTTATCTATCTAACATTTTAAGTCGGTATCGATATATGATAAGATATATGTATTTTAGGATTAATAACTTTTTTGGATGTGGTCCTTGTATGGGAGCTATGACCAATCATGGGTCGACCATCATTTTGTGGATTATTTTTGTGGTATTTAACATGTTAACAATATTTATTTATTTATTGATTCCATTTCCTGTACAACAAGAAATGAGTCTTGTACTTATAGCACAGGAACGTATTACGTTACAAAACAAACTTGATGCAATATTGAGATAAAGTTAAAGTAAAAAAAAAAGAAATTATAAATTATAAATTAAAATAAAAATAAAAATTATAAATTATTATTTAAAAAAATTTAATAAAAATTTTTTGAAACTATTAGCATTGCTGTTTAGTTGTTGACTTTGTGGAAGATTATTCCAAAGACGAGCGGCCATTCAAATACAAGTAAACTGCCATTCAGATACAAGTAAATTATGTCGAGGTATTACAATATTTCGGTTTCGTGGCGATTAAAAAAAAAAGTATTTTATCGAATATATATTTAGGTGTTTGAAAGTTGATTATTTTATGTAAAAAAATAAGAGTGCGAATTTTTAGCAAACTTTCAAAGGATACTCCATAAAGATTATTGGCAACAGAGGAAACATGATCAGACCGTCTTAATCCATACACATATCTTATTTTGTTATTGAACAAGATATTCAATTTTCTCATACCAACTGAGTCACAGCTTCCAAATATTTCACAAGTATGATTTAGCAAGTAAGTCCCTTATTCTTAAGGGTGTGAAATATTGTGTGGACCAGAGCGCACGTAATTTTGCATAGTTTTGACCAACCAGCAAATTTACATGATCAGTCCAGGTCAAATTACCATTTAAAATGATACCAAGATTTTTTGCTTTATTAACAATTTCAATTTTCTCGCCATTTAAAACAATATCCTCAGATATGGAGGGAATTAAGCTTTTTTACATATTACAATGCATTTAGATTTATGAGGATTCAAACAGAGACCGTTTGCACTAGCCCAAAGGTAAATTCTATTTAAGTCTTTATACCAGATTTACACCTATTTAAGTGAAATTTGGAAGTTGATTTTATATGGGGTCTATGGTCAAACATGGACCGAACTAAACAAAATTTCGTTTTGCGAATTTTTTTTACTTTGAACTTATTTTTGCATTTATGTAACATTGAGCCATATTTAGGGAAGATATTTGTATGGGGGCTATGAGAAATCATGGACCGATTCTTACTAAAGTTCTTAGAAATAACGTTTAAGTCACATAGCGATTTTTCGTATACTTCTACACCAGTTAATTAATTAAACTAAAAAACAACGTTGTCAACTTGGTGCGTTTCGCACTATTTTTGGTGCTTTTTAAAAATTTTGTTGCGAAAAATGCTTTAGTTGGTGCGCGGTGCGCTTTTTTTAAATTTTGGTGCGCTTTTTAATTTTTGGTGCCACCAAAGCAAATTCAACACAACTTTTTGTTTCAGTGTGAGAAAAAATCTTTCTACAATAAACTACACCTGTTTGAGTACCATTTCATTCAGCACTGCAACATTTTTTTGTGTATTTCGATGCGTTTTTTAATTTTTTCGAAAATGTGATGAAATTTTTATTTTTACAAAGTTTTAATTGTAGTTTTAAATAATTCATATGTAACTCATGAAATCTATACGATGAACAAATGTATTTTAAATACGAATGTATGATAAATGAAATCAAATTAACATTTTAAACATATAAATAAAAATTCTGGTATAACCCGATGGTTTGGTCTACTGAACTGTAGACGAACAACCAAGGTTAGAGTAGCAGTGGAATCCTAACAAATTTTATTGGAAAAAATCAAATAGAAGTACTTTAACTAGAAAACAAAAATATATAAAAAAAAGTGCCAAATATGTACTGAAATTAGCTTTTTTTTACCAATTATTACTTTAGTTCCGAATGTCATATTGTGAGTTAAATTTTGAGCTTATTTTATCTTTATTAGCTCATTTATTAAAAAAGGCTTTTACTGTTATTACTTTTACTAATAATCTTTGATAAAAAGTTTTTTATAGAATTTATGATATTAAAAAATTTCAAATTAATTAAATAAATATTTGAAACAAAAACGAAATTCTTAACTTGGTACGTTTTTTTTGTAAATGGTGCGCTTTTTTCTCCATTTTGGTGCGTTTTGAAATTTCAAAGTTGACAACGCTGCTAATAAACTTATTTAAACCCCTAATATTTTGATTTAAATTTTAAAACTTAAAGATCTTTTTCTCTCTTTAGATTATTATTTAAACAATTGAAAGTTTATTTAACAGTATAAAAGCTTCATACTAAATATACTCTTCAAAAAGCTTTCTCATAAAGACTGATAAGATAACAGAGTTTTCATTATGATCAATTACATTAAGCTTTACACAATTCATATGTCAGTGATGATAATGGTACAATTGTACAGTTTTTCTATACAATTAGTACTCCATTTAAAGTTTTCAGGCAATTTAACAAATGTTATCATATAAATAAATATTAAACATTACAAACATTTTTTTTTTAATTTTATTGACATTTTACATAAACTATTTAATTATTATTATAGATATAAATGAAAAATATATGAAAACATATTTACATATATGAAGAATCAGATATTTATTTAATAAAGCAATTAAACTTTGCCTTCTATTTAAATTAAAATATCTTTTAAAAAATCAAAATATTTATTTCTTATAAAATTAATTAAAACAATTGAAAAGGAGATCATAAAACTAATTTTATTTCAATTTTGTACAATTTGATGAAAAAAGTGCTATTTTTACAATAAGTACAATATTGAAGAACACATCTGTCATCTCTGTCACGTGATAATAGAGACAGAGAGCATTAAAAGAGATAACAAAAATTATTATATGGAGGTGTGGAGGAAAAATAAATTAATTGTAGAACCGGTGTTACCAGAAATATTATTTATTATTTACTTCTGAAAAAAACCTCTACTGTAAGTAAGAGTGAATTAAGCAGAAATATTTGGTATTTATAATATCCAATTTATATAATTTGAAATGGATCAAAAACTTTTATCGATACCAAGCTAACACATTTCAGCTTTTTGTTGGAAAATTAAAAATCTTGCAAACGAATAGTAAATATTTCGATAAAGCAAGTAGGTATATAACTAAGATACTAAGCTTTATTTTAACGATGCATCACGTATTACAATTCTGAATATATTAGCCGAATTTTTACAAAAATTAGGTTGCCTACATTTCATACAAAATCTATGTTCTATTTTTACAAAATACTGTTTTTATTTTCTATTAAGTTTAAATATATTAAATATCATTAGCACAATTCAATCTGATAAATATTGCTGAAAATTTGACAAAATGGCAACTCCCATTAGATAAACGCTAACAAAACTAATGCGCTCTAAATATTTCGAGCCAATTAATTAGTATTACTTATTACTCTCCCGAGTAAAGAAGTATCGGTTCACAATTTTTTCGGTTTCGCCTTGTGTTTGTCCGTCTGCACACGTATTCGTTTGGTGCTAAAATTTAAAAACAAAATAAATAAACATATTAACTAAACTTTAATACAAGAAAAACTTGGTAAACAAAAGAAATGACAATTCGCTATAATATCTTACCACGCCGTATAGTCGATTGGTTGTGTTTTTTATTGATTAATCTTGCAACGTTTATTATATTCATTTCTGAATTGGTAGTCGTGGTACCGGGAATACATAAACAAGGCGGCTTTTGGCATCTATTTACCTTAATAATTGCCACATTTATAATTTTCCAAATCAAAGGAAATTATATGGGATGTCTGATTACTGCCACTAATGTCGATTGTAAGTATTTATGAAAGCTAGCAGTTTTAAAATATTTCATTTTTAAATTTCCAAAGCTTATCTTGGAATGTAATTGAAAGTATTTATGATTTGAAAGTGTTACATAACTTCAGGTTGTTGAACAATGCAATGAAATGAAGGTATAGTTAGTTTGTTATAGAGCATTCAATATGCAAAAATTTTTACCATGCCAATACGCTTCAATATCTAACTAGGAATCAATGGACGATGGAAACATATGTAAATACAATATGTGCGATATACAAACTGTATCGTATTTATGTATCTGTATTGCCATCATTGGTAAATATATTTAATAGTATGGTAGAGTCGTCGGAATACCCTGATATTTTAAAAATTTCAACAATTATTCCAATTCCGAAGGAATCAGCTGCTAATACGGAAGAAAAGTACAGGCCTATTTCTTTACAATCAATTGATGATAAAGTTTTTGAAAAAATAATACATAGGCAACTACTAACTTACTTGGAAGATAATAAACTAATATATGAATGCTAGTATGGTTTTAGAAAGGGAAGTGGAACAGAGAACGCGGTTACGAATGTTGTGAATTACATACATATGTAACGGTTTAGATCAAAGATTCAAAGGAGTAGCAGGAATCTTCTATGACTTTTCAAAAGCGTTTGACTTAGTAGATCATGCAATCTTGTTTCAGAAGCTTCAGTACTATGGGATAAGGAGTAATGAACTTAATCTTTTTAAAAGCTACTTGAGTAACAGAAAACAATATGTTGAATTGAATGGCTACAAAAGTACATTATTTTTTTTATTATACACTATTGTTTACTATATACATATGTAAATGACATTGTTAATCTTGGTCTATATGGAAAAATATACATGTACGCAGATGATATCTGTGCACTGTATCCATATAAACATGAAACTGCACTCAAAGCATATATGGAGAGAGATGCAGCTCTAATTTTTGAATTTGCAAGACATAATAAATTAGTTATAAACTCAAAGAAAGAAAAACTACTCATTTGACTAGAGATTTTTGAAAGCTAGTCAATAAGATATTTAGGGGTCAATATACAAAGCAATCTTTAATGGGATATACACATTGAATCACTAAAATCAAAAATATCTCATGTAATCGGTGTTCTATACAAATTTAAAAACAAGTTTAATGTCAAAACTAAAACTATGCTCTATCAAGCGTTGGTTCAAAGCCAGCTAAATTACTTAGCTCTAATTTGCGGTTGTAAAAATACCGTAGCACTAAAATCTTTGTAAAGAATTTAGAATAAAGCACTGAAAGTTGTGTTTAATTTGCCATTACGGTATTCAACATTGTCCCTTTCTCAAGATGTTGCGAAAAATTTCTTACCTGGAAGGGGTATGTATGTATATATATCAACTACTTATTTTTGTTTTTAAGTCACTATACAATATTGGTAACAATACAATTACTTTCCCCAGGAATCTAAATATATTTAATACAAGGAATAGCGCAAATTTATGTGTTTCAAGTGGTTTTGAATTTAATAAATTATCGACTGATTTAAAAAGTATTCAGAGAATTTCGTTATTTAAAACAGATTAGATTTTGATGAATTCTACAATAATGTATACAATTTATACTTTTTAGGCTTAGTTAACTCTTGTACTACTCCTGCCCAGATGCTGTTTTTGCTTCTTCGTCCACTATTCATCAGAAAACTTTTCTAATATGTCCAGGTTTAGTTTTATAATGACCTTTTTGAAATGCATATCAAAAAATTTTGCATTAGTAGGTCAGTATTAAGGATATCGTATGCTGTTTAATTCTTTGCAAGCAGCCAAAACCTTCTGTTTGTTTCCTAGTAAAATCAAGATAGTGTTCTGAATATTGTTTTTAAATGTAGAGGATATATCTGGGTGCATTTCAAATGATCTTTTGTTAGCGGTTCCAGCATGTAGTTGAATAGAATTGATATCTAGAAGATCAGACGGAAATTTATAATTTCATCTTAATTTGAGGTGCCCCGATAGACTGTGATAATGTGCTGTTCTATCAGTCAGAAGGTTGCGGGTTCGATTCCCGCCAAAGAAGACGGATGTTTTCTGTAGACAAGCAATTTCTGTTAGTGAGTGACTGAGGTTCACTGCAAATTACACATTTTCCGTATACGAGTTCTTTATCACAATTGGGATTTTCATCGTGTTTCTCAAAGTAATTCTTGTATACGCGGACTTTCTTCTAGCACTGGTGTGAGTAGTGGTTTGTTAGTGATTTTGACGGACCGTCTGGACTAAGCTGAAAGCTCTGTCCACTCTAGAGTTATACAAATTATCCACCTCAGTCCCTTTATGTACCCGAAGATGTCTTCTATTCTACAGACCCCGCCAAGTCCATTATGGAATTGACTACCGAACATAGATGGTTATGTAGTTATGGCGCTGTAGTCCCGGAAAGTAGATATAATATGTTCCACGGTCTCCAACTCTTCTTAATCTCCGCTGTTCTACAGTCTGTTTAACTTCTTCATTACCGGTCAGTTCGAAATAATATATTTATACTTTTCTATGGTAACAGCTTTTAAGGATAGGTCCGGATTGTGTGTTGCGAGCTCGTCTGCTATTAACCTTCTACCTACATATTACAATGACCTGGTACCCAACGCAGACGAACATCGAAGGACTCCATTAACCAACCTGAGGATCTCTTACAGTCTAACCACATAGAAAGTCATCTTATTACCCTTAATGACTTTTTCACACACTAGATCTATGGCTTTACAAATGGCTTTATTTCCGTTGTCATGTAATCCGATATGGTAAGGTCTTTGTGGATCCATATTCGAAAACCATATTCGTAAAGGATGCCCTCTAAAAGTCTTCGTCCCCTATTATTTTCTACGCAGTCGCAGCATAAGCAGACCGGGCTAAGAATTTTACCATCAACCCGTACCCTGGCAAAAGTGGGGAATTCTAACCGACTATTTCCTTTAGACACTAACTAGCAATACATGTTCTCAAGATTGTTACTCTTGGCAAAGGCCAATGGGCACGAAAGGTTCTTCAAAAACGAAATTCATTTCAAACGAAATTTGTAAATTTGTTGTTGTAGGCAATTTGTTCGCATTTTTTTTTTGGTGAGTTCACTATAACCTTGCAGCGTGAGAATCAAATTTTTATGATGTCTGTTGACCTCTTTGAGTTCCAGAAAGTTCACCGATTCCAAATTGAAAATTGGGGAAGTTGGTAATGTAGGTGGGTAATGTTACTGGTTTTCTTTAAGTGTGGGTTTGCAAATACACACACATATTAAAAATCAAGCACTTGTTTGGTTGTTGTTGTTATTATTTATATTAACCCAGCAGTCGGGGTAAGTTGTGAATGTTTTGTGATTTGACTACTTACCAATAATCACCAGTACTTACCGGCCTTGCCACTGGCAATGTTAATGAGTAACGAGTTTAACATGGGGATGTCATAGGAGGTAGTCACTTGTTACCAAAGTCATTACCTCTCAGCAGTCATTTCGTTTGTGACATAGACGCAACTATAATTTATGTGGGATAACGGCACATTTTTGCATTTTCTCTCTTAAGAGAAACTATAGTAACATAGTAACATATTGTTCTACGCAACAAACACCTCGAAGCAAAGAAGAAACACAGCAAATTAGTAGTTTTTTGGATTTTCGCAATTATGTTTTTTTTTCATATAAAAGTGGAACTTTGGCATTACCAGTGGTATCAAAAGTAAGTACTCATGCTTTTCGTATACTATTTAAGTACTTACTTGCGATCACTGGTTACTGCTGCCGCTGCAGGGAAGTTTCCTCTTTTAGTATTCTTTTTAATTATAAAACTTTAATAGTTTCACAGTCTTTCTTTCCTTTTACATACATATATATGTACATACATATACAAAAAGAACTGTAACTTTGTAAATTAACATTTTTAAATTGCCGACGTTTGTCCCACTTGTTCTGATGATCAATAAGTAAAAAAAGTGGTTTTAAGCGATCATCATATTGACTTGAGTGACAATTTGAACCATTGATTTAAGCGAAAAACAATTTATACATTTCTAGAGTTATCATATACAGCAAGGTTAATATAACATGATTAATAGGGATTCTAGTATAATTACCATCCATGTTTCTTACCATCCATGATTTCTAGATTTCCATCAGTCTCTTAAGCAACCAATTTCTTAGTATCTATATAGACCACATAAGATTTACGATGCGCAGCAACATATCTCATCAGAATACCACCCGCACTAGACTCGAACTTTAGTCTACTTTGACCGGCAAAATCTGTATGATTATTATTATTTCCAGTGTGTAAATAATAATAAAGAAAACAAAAAATAAGAAAAAATTAAACATAAAAACAAAAACAAAACAACTGTAATTGTTAAACCTCTTTGTTTTAAATATAATAAACAAAAACAAAACAACTGAAATTGCTAAAACTCTTTGTTTTTTCTCTTGAGAATAAAATAAAAGTGCTATATCATGGATAAGAATTTAAGATCAAGTGGTAACAAAAGAGATAACACAACTCCTCTTAAAAATGGTGCTAAGAGTGTATGCCTGTCGTTTTCACCATCCCGTTTAGAGTCAATGTTTATGAGAATTGATCAGCAATTCGATCTCTTAATTGCTCAGATCAAGGAAAGTGAAGGAAGAATTTTGTTAAAATTAAATGAGCAAATACAAACAGTCGAAAATAAACTCTTAAATGAATTTGAAAGGCATATCTCTGATATAGTCAAGCAGATAAATAATGTAAATGAGCGTGTTTCTTACTTGGAAGCACAGTGTACCGAAATCGTATTACTCAAAGACGAAATAAAAATATTAAAATCCCAAATTAATCGGCAAGAAAATCTGTCAGTATCTTGCGACTTACGTATTAATGGTATTCCGTATATGAAAAATGAAAAGCTAAATGAAATTTTCGATAGTATTTGTTTCGCCTTGAATATTTCCACACCTGCTTACAATTCTATTTTCCGTCTTCAGAACAGAAACAATAAACTTGTAAACTCTCCGGATGCCGTCATTCTTGTGAAACTCTGTTCGGCGTATGACAAAAATTTTATTTTAAAGTCGTTAGTATATTTCAAAAAAACAAACCAGTCTCAACTTTGTCTTGACCATATCGGCTTCACCACATACAACAACTCAAAAGTGTATCTCAATGAAAACCTAACATCAAATAACTACAAAATTTTGAATGCAGCAATTGATCTTCGTAAAAAAATCGAATAGCTAGTGCGTATACTCTGCGAGGGTTAGTTTATGTAAAAGTTAACCCGGGAGATAGGTTAGGTTAGGTTAGGTAGGAAGGCTGGTGTGAGTCACCTCACACCCTCACCCAGAGACCAATATGGTCCATTGCGATGCCTTAGATTCTCTAGCAAATGTCTGACTAGTTTACATATATCTGACTGGTCTATATATGTCTGACTCGTCTACATAGGTCTGACTGGTCTATATATGTCTGACTGGTCTACATATGTCTTACTCGTCTACCCAGAGTCTTTGGCGGGAATCGAACCCGCAACCCTTTGACTGATAGCCCGGCACTCTATCGCCTAGTCTATCGGGGCACTAACCCGGGAGATACTCCGATGTGCTTTGAAGACCTAAACGAGCTCCACAAATTTTTTCCAGAGTCCAGTAAAAACACTATGGATAATTTACCAAAATGAGTTGCCATCTTTACAAATCAATAAAAAATATGTTTATTTAACCTATCTTCTATCTATAATATTTACATTAATTTTTAATCTTAATTTTTATAACATCAACTTTTTTACAAATTATTCTGCAATTTTATCAAAATGTTATCTGATTCATATATCTTGTATTTCATACTATTGTTTTTTTGTTTTAAATATGTATCTACGTGTAAGCGTTGTCTTTTCTTTATCAACTTTTTTAAATGTTAGCATCAAATAGCCTTGGTTTGGGTTCCACAGTTTGTACAAAAACTATGATTCAAACTCTCACAGCACAATGTAAAGGACTCAACATATGTCACATCAATGCCCAAAGCTTGTTTCCCAAAATTGATGAATTTCGATTTTTGTTTGAAGATACTAAGATGAATATTGTGTGTGTATCTGAAACATGGTTTTCGAGAGATCTCCCTGATAGCTTTGTTTCTGCGAAGGGGTACAAAATACTAAGGAATGATAGACGAGGTCATGCAGGTGGGGTATCAATCTTTATTAAAAATGATATTCGCTACAAAGAAATTTTGAGATCTCAGGATGGTGATAAGATTGAGTACTTATTCCTTGAAATTTTTGGTGGTGACACTAAATTGTTGTTAGGTTGCACATACCGGCCAAATTCTCAAATACCTTTTGACTCATTTATGTGTATTTTAGAGTCACTAACTACGCAGTACAATGACATAATAATAGCTCACAATTATCTGACCGGCTTACATCTATCGGATTGCATATTGTTAATACAATGCAACCAACGCACTTCACCAATAATAGTAATACTTTACTGGATATATTCATATTAGGTAATATGACCAATTTATTAATATTTGATCAAATTAGTGCACCAACTTTTTCAAAACATGATCTTATTTACATTTCATATAATTTTAATTTACATAAAGTTGAATCTACAACCAGCTTCCGAGATTTCCGTCACATTAATTATCATTTGCTGGAAGAACGCTACAACTTAATAGACTGGAATAGCATTTACAATATGCCATCTGCTGATGAGCAGCTCTACTTCCTCAATTGTAATCTACTCAGCCTTTACGATATTTCGATACCCTTACGTACATACCGTAGAAATAACTCAAATAAAAGCTGGTTCAGTTCAGCTATAAAACTAAAAATTAAAACTCGTGATCAAACTTATAGATGTTGGAAGAGATTTAGGACTCCTGAGCTATTCGAAGAATATCGCCAAGCCCGTAGACTCGTCAATAAAACCATTTATGAAGCTAAATCTACATATTATGAAAACCGTTTTAGTTCAGCTGTAGACTCAAGGAAAAAATGGCAAACCATACGAGAAATTGGCATTGGAAACAAAGCTGAACAACATTGCAATATTGATGTAAATGAATCATTTATAAATGTTCCATCTAGTTTGCCCATGAATGTGGTCCAATTGGCTGCTGTTTCTGAACCGTTACAAATACCCTCAGTATCCCCTTCCCTGCGTCGCTTTGAATTCACATGTGTTTTTGAAGATGAAGTTATCTCATGCTGTAAATCAGTGACATCAAATGCTGTTGGTTTTGATCAAATTCACCCCAAATTTATCAGACTTATACTACCTACAATGATACGTTATATAACACACATATTAAACACTGTGATAACCACCAGCCATTTTCCTAACTGCTGGAAATATGCAAATGTCATACCTGTAGCTAAATCCTCAAATGATTATCGTCCTATATCTATACTACCATTTTTGTCTAAAGTATTTGAACGACTGTTACACAACCAAATGAGCAAATACCTGAATAACAATCAGCTCCTGTTTAGTAAACAATCTGGATTTAGAGCAGGCCATAGCTGTGTTTCTTCATTGATAAGTGTGTCAGAAGATATTAGATGCAACATTGATAGTGGTGGTGTCACACTATTGGTTCTTTTGGATCATTCTAAAGCATTTGATTCGGTAAATCATGAAATGCTCTGTAGTAAGCTGTACAACAACTTTAATTTTTCGTCAACTGCCACGTCGTTACTTAGAACGTACCTCGCTGATCGTTATCAGTCTGTTTCTGCTGGCGAAAGTGTATCTACTCCTTTACTTGTGTCTAAAGGAGTACCACAAGGTTCCATTCTCGGACCACTACTTTTCACTTTATACATAAATGATTTACCATATTGTCTCTTATATAGTGATATCCATATTTACGCTGATGATGTGCAATTGTATATACATTGTAAAAAGGACTTTATAGATGATGGTATTGCAAAACTCAATCAGGATCTGAACAATGTATATTGCTGGGCGTCGTCAAATGATCTATACCTGAACGCCAAAAAATCAAAATGTCTGATTGTATCCCAACGGAATCAGAGTATTATTGCTGATACTCCTATAACCTTAGGAAATCAAAATATATTGGTTGTAGAATCAACTAAGAAGCTTGGCATAATTTTCAACAATTCCCTTCAATGGAACACTCATATAAACTCTGTTTCCGGAACAATATTCTCAATGCTTAGAACGCTATATCCACTGCAACACATCACACCTCTTCATATTCGCGTGCTTCTTGCAAAAACTTTTTTAATGCCTAAGATTTTGTATGGCTGCGAAATTTTTGCATATTGCGATTCAACCAGTAAAACCAGACTAACAGTAGCGTATAACGCTATTCTTCGATACGTCTACGGCATAAGAAGATATGATGGTACCTCTCTCTATTCTAAATCATTATACGGAGTCGAAATTATGGACTTACTGAAAATCAGGGCATTAATCTTTTTGCACAAAATTATTTACACACAAGAACCTGCTTACTTATTTAATTGCATTCAATTTGCAAGATCTAACAGAGGGAAACAGATTATTCAACTTAGATATCGGACTTTAATATCTGAGTGGCAGTTCTTTACCAATACAATACGACTGTGGAACTAGTTACCAAACCCATTACAGGTCATTAGCAACGCTTTACAATTTAAAAAAATGTTATTTTCAAACTTTTAATTTTAAAGATATTTAATGTTACATCTTTGTTTTTATTCTCTTTATTCTCTTTTTTATTATTATTATATTTTAATTTTAATTTAATTATTTAATTACTATTTTACTGTGCACATCTATATTGTAATCGTCATAAAATCGCATGCTGTAACTTAAAAGATTAATTTCTTGTTGCATGTGATATTCAATAAAATAAATAAATAAAATAAATAAAATAAATAAATAAAATAATATAGGTGAAGTTTTTATTAAGCCAATAAAATGGATTCTGTTACTTCCACCA
Source organism: Bellardia pandia (assembly GCA_916048285.2). Taxonomy (NCBI): domain Eukaryota; kingdom Metazoa; phylum Arthropoda; class Insecta; order Diptera; family Calliphoridae; genus Bellardia; species Bellardia pandia. The sequence goes on from OU696533.1 coordinate 14,309,243, forward strand.
GAATTCTACTCCACTATGCTGTAAGAAGTCGTACAAAACGCAATTAGGATAAACATCCTTAATCAAAATGATCAAGAAATCAATAATCTAATCAAAATTTAATCTAAGTTCTACAAATAATTAAATTTTCTAAATTAGTCAAAACGCACACGTAAATGTCACAGGATTAGTTAACTCTTTTTAAGTTAAATATTTTCACGTTACTGTATGTTTCTATTGTTTATCGTGATTCCCATGAACAATATCCACATAATCGTGTGCATCCAATTGAATGTATAATTGCATTGCTTTCTCTGCTAGGCTAAGAAGTTTTCCAACCAATCGTATGTATATTGTATATCATGATGTAACTATACAAGGTTAGTGCAAATCGGGCTTGTATAGTTACACCATGGTGTATATTGTATACTCAATTCATTGAAATAGTTTTTACAAGATTTTCATATAGAATTCAAATAACTGGTTATTAATATTTAAATATAATATGGATATTTGGAACTTATAATGTTTTTACAAGAAAATCTGTCAAAAATGGCTTTAAAAACTCTGTTTTTGCTAAAAAGGGGGATTAGTAGACAAAATCTTTGGGGTTAATCGCGGTACTATACATGATACTGATATGTCTAATTTTGTTAATTTTTATATTCGTTACAGACAATGCTCTTCGTCCACCTAGTGGCGGTACAGAGGAACTGGAGTGTCAAGGCTGGCATGAATGTAAAGAGTGTGAAAAATTGGCACCACCCCGTAGCTGGCATTGTTCAGTATGCAAAACGTGTATTTTAAAACGTGATCATCATTGTCTTTTTACTGCTTGTTGTATTGGCCATAACAATGCGCGTTATTTCATTATGTATATAATATACTTGTTTATCGGTTCTGCTTATGCTTTCATCTACAACTCTATATACATCTGGTTAATAAGGGGCGATATTTATCTGAATCCAATAACCATTTTACGCATGGTCTGCCCACTAATTATTTTGGTTAGTGGGGACTTCATGGAAAATGCGTTATTGGTATTTTATAATCTCAATATATTGGCGCTCGTCTACAGTATCATAATGTTGGCCTACCATGCTCCAGCCCTTTTGAAGGGTGGTGTTGCCCATGAAAAAGATAAAAACGAATATTTGTACAATAAAGGATCATGGAAGCGCAACTTGGAGACGGTTCTTGGTAAACGTATGCATTTAGTATGGCTGTCCCCGATAATTCAAAGTGACCTTCCAGATGATGGTATTAACTGGAAAATGACAATGAAACCCAAGACTGAGAGCAAGACGAAGAAAACAAAATAAATAATTATTTTAATGAAATTTATTTATTTTTATTTATTTTTAAATTGTTATTTAAATTAAATATTTAAATCTATACTAATTAATCCTTAAATTTAACGGTATTATTAAATAAATACATTTACGCTATAATATGGTAAATGTATGTAGGTATTTTAAATTTATAAAACTGTAATAATAGTTTACCTTATCTTATAATAGTTCACATTTTAGGTGTGAATTCTTGATATGTGGAACATATTTATAATAATACATAAATCAAAAAGTCATTTTTAATGAAATTGTCACACCCTTGTCACGGTTTTTCTACGGTTATTGTTAAAAAAAATTAAAAATGTTGTACCTATTTAGTAAAGGATTTTTCGAAAAGAACTTTTTTCAAAAAAAAAAAATTTAGGTGAAATAATTGACCGATGTCAGCAAATTTCAATCCAAACCACCTTTGGGCCGAACAAAATTTCATGTATCAAATTTTATCAAAATATCTTCAAAATTGAGACCTGTACTTTGCGCACAAAGTTTATATGGACGGACGGACATCGTTAAATCGTTTTAGAAACTGATTCAACAACCATCAGCACAAATCCAATATATGGTGTAGGGTGTAATTATTAAAAATTTCTAGTTAAATTTTTGATAACAATTTTCTAATTATGCTTTTAGAGAACATAGCGGACCATACAATCATACGTTCAGCGTACAAAGGCTTCAATTGTTCTACTACAAAGTTCTCCTTAATAAATCCGTAGCTATCCGTTGGTACTAAATTGTATTTAACTTTAAACTTAACTGTTTGTAACGTCTGGGGGGTTATACTATGTTTCCACGGTACATGCTTCGCTCTCTATTCATGCTTCACACCCCAATCATGTGCGAAACAACTTGCTTCACCATACAAAATTTTAAGAGCGAATCAAGAGATTCATATTGAATCTACTTGCGAAGCCCGAAAAATTGCACTCTTCTCTAATTTTTATCGCAAGTTTATCTGCACTAGCTTAGGAAGTAAAAAAGTAAATACGTACGAATGTATGTTTTTTTTCAAATAAGCTGTTAGCTAATTCAGCAACCACCCGTAAAACTGTAAACCGCGCAAATCTATTGCCTGCTTTTAGGATGACAAATTTTCAATGACCTTGAAAAATTTGGAATAACGGAATTTGTGGTGAATTTCTAAAAACTCACCACGATTTTTTATACTCACCACGATTTTTTATACTCACCACGATTTTTTACTCACCACGATTTTTTCACCACATGACAGAAAAAAAATTTTTCCGTCTCCTTCTTTCGTCAGTCAGTCAGCGCTCTTTTTTCCACAACCTCTCTGTCTTCTGTCGTCTCTAGAGCGTGTGTCGGTCGGTCATCCGTCGCCGGTCCGCTCCGCACACGTCCTCAGTGCGGCGTCGTACTTTTTGCATGTGTGCGTGTGTGGTGTGTGTGTTGTCGTGTTTTGAGAAACAACACCGGATGTTCTATTTATGCGAACTTTTTTAGAAAAAAGAATATGGGAATTTTTGATTGATTCTATAAAAATTCAAATTTATTGAGAATCGGGTATTAGAAAGATGACCACGTTGTACATTTTTATTAAAGGTAAAAATATCGATTATAACATATACAACTGCTGAATTTTACAAAATAGTCACGATAGCCTTAACACAATTTGGCATCACTTTTTTAAGAGTATATGATTGATTTACAGTTATCTTGTTTCTGTTTCAACATCAAAAGGAAGGAAATGTGAGTGAAATGAATACATACGTAGAAGAAAATTGAGAAAAAAAAATAAAAAAGACACAAGGAAATATAAAAAACTTTCAAAATAATTTAATAAAGACATACATACATATATTTTTGACCTGATTTTTAAAAGAGAGAATAAAAGCAACATATTTTGCAAGGAATAAACATCATGTTTAAAATTAGATCTCTGGGAGAAATACCACAATCTCCAGCTGATGTGGGCTGCTTAATATTTTTGCTGTCTTTTGTGCCTATAAGTTTTGTTTTTGAATTGTGTATTGTCATGCCAGCATTCCATGAACCGGGAAGTATAATGTGTGTATTGACATGGCTGGGAGGTGTCTACGTTGTCTACAATATAATGGGAAACTATATCGCCTGCATACTAGAGGATCCCAGTATAAGAAGTAACTGAGATTTTACATAAACATTTTATATAAAATTAACGAACGCTTTAACCTTTTACAGGTCTAATGTTGAAGCCTCCATTGGAACCGCAATTACGCAAACATTGGAGATTGTGCACAGTATGTGAGCTTTTAGCACCACCCCGTTCTTGGCATTGTGACACTTGTAAAACTTGCGTTTTGAAAAGAGACCATCACTGTATTTTCACCGCCAATTGCGTTGGTCATCGAAATCAGCGTTACTTTTTGCTGTTATTGCTCTACTCCCTTATAGGTTGTGGCTACTCGTTTATCTATAACAATTTATACATCTGGTGGCTACATAAAGACGTCTTTTGGAATTTACGTACTGCCTTCAAACTCGTCTGCCCATTTTTAGGAGTTTTTGCTGAATTTTCGTGGCTTAATGTGTACCTCTTTTTGTATGAAATCAATTTTGTTTTATTCATCTACATAATTGTACTTCTATGTTTTCACCTGCCCAATATACTCAAGGGCGCCACTACATATGAACGTGATTTTGCTCACTACGATTTGGGTTGGAAGAGAAATATTGAAATGATTTTGGGCAAACGTTGGTATTTAGTGTGGTTGTCGCCATTTGTGAAAAGTTCTCTGCCACATGATGGCATACATTGGGAAAACATTTTGAAACAGACGACAAAAAATCGTTAAGATAATAGCGAAATTAGCAATAGTTTATCAAAGACATTTCATTTTAAAATTAAGTAGCATAAAAATAAATTTAATGTTTTTTTAAAGCACTTGTAATGAAATTCTATTTCTTTAATTTGTTTTATGCATAGTTGTGATTATTTTAGGTTAACTTTTCGTGCAATATTTATTTCTTCGTTCTAAACAAAAAACAATTCATCTCCATCTGTATAAACTATTTAAATTAATTAAAAACAAATATACATAATTAAATTATTCCTTTAAAAAACTATCACCTACCAAAGATTTAATCTTTGACAGATGCACCTCATTCAAGGTGAATCCTTTATTGATGCGTTGCGCCAACACCAAGCCATCCATGTTGTTTTCAACAGCATATTGCAGACACAATAAAGCTTGAGAAGGAACCTTATTTACTATAGAGCCATCAATAAATTCCATAAGACAAGCTTCCGAGGGAGTGCCAGGAATACGATGTTGATTTTTATCTATATTGGCGAAAACATCGACAGCCTTTTCCCAATTGTTGCCACGCAATAACAGCGACAAAATATCACCAATCATCTGGCCAGTAAAGGATAATTTCTTTTGTCTACTCTCGGATAATTCTACTTTGTTGTAAATATCTAATGCCACTTTAGCGAACTGTTCGGGTAATTGTTCTTGGTATTTTTTACTAACATCAGGTTTGTTGGACATCATAATTTTCAGCGTACGTGTCAAGAGACTTTCACGATTTATATGATCAAACACAACCATATCAGACCATAAACGAGGTATCAATTCAAAGGCGACATTGACTTCGATCATTTTTAAAATCTCTTCCATTATACCCGGTTCGGGTATGTAAATATTGGGCACCAACAAATCATAAATTTCCATAAATTCATCTATGGTCGAGGTTTGACATAGCAAAGCAAAGTAATGTCTATAATAAATGGCCTCCTTGTAAGTGTCACCAATCAAGTCATAGTTATTGCCCGTGTGCAACAAGTCATTGACCTTTATGGCCAAAGAACGATCATGTAAATGGTTGCGACACACATCCATGGCAGTGGTAAAGAAATATGTATCTCTGGGATGTTGTATTTTAAATTCTTGTCCTTCAATTTCTTTTAAAATGTCCACAATAACATGTGAAACGGGACCTCTTTCGCGGCAAAAGATGATGAGTACATAGTAATATGTACCCAGGCTGGGATTAATGTCCAACTTTTTGAATTCCGACAAAACTTGTAGAGCACAGTTACGTGCCAATTTATAATTGCCAAAGGTGCTTATACATTCCAATAAAGAATTCATGGTGACTAAATTTGGCTTCAGTTGTTGGTGTTTCATTTGTTGCAACAGATCTTTGCACAGTTCCCAACGTTGATCAACGTTGTCCTTGATGAAGTTTACGTTGCTAATAATAGAATTGTAGGTTTCAGTATCTAATTGGAATTGTTTTTCCATTGCCTCCTGGAAGAGGGCATATGCACGATCGGCCTGAGAAAGACAATAAGTGAAACTTATTATTATTGAATGAATTTGATACAAAAACCTGGCAGATAAAATTCACATACAGGCATGTGATGGAAATCGAAAACAAATGAGTTTTAGAAGTACATGTTATGCATTTTGAATCTAATTTTTAAAATTTTTCTTTTAGATTCTCTTTAGTAGCACAATATCTATCTTTATATTTTATTTGACACAAGTTTTTCAATACAGAAATATTACGAAAAAATTTAATTCTAAAACTCATTCGTTTTCGATTTTCATCACATGGCTGATAATCTTATTTTTAGACAAAATCTCCAGAGATAATTTCTATCTTTGTCTTTAATTTTCCACAACTTTTTTTAAAACTTAAAGTGTCATCATATTCACCTGATAATATTTAGCCATGCCCCTTATTATAGTCGCATAAGTATTAGCAGTTTTAGGTTCAATTTCATTAAAAATTTGTTCAGCTAAATCACCATCCTTCCAGGTCTTACGGTGACGTTGTTGAGCTTCATTGTTTTGCTTAAACCAACGTTCCTCGTAATACTCTTGGGGCAAAGGTTCCTCATTATTATAAAACGAAATCAATTCCAACAGACTCTGTTTTTGTTCAGCACTAATCTCAACACCCTTTTGTTTCATGAGGTTATAGACCAAAACAGCATCTTGTATTTCAGAATGCTTAATCAATTTATCGAGCGTTTGGACAGAAACTTCAGATTCTTCAGTGAAAACCATTTTGGGGGCAAAAGCTTCAATTGATGGCTGGGCTTCTTTATGCTTTAAGTACAAGATTATTTATTTAAAATAGGTAATATGAAGAATATAATAAAGGTGTTACCTGAAATAATTGCCTATGTTCATCTTTAATCCATTTAGCCGCTTTACGACCCGACTCTTGGGCCATGGCATATGTGCGCTTGGCGACATTGGAGTTTGGAATTAAAAAGGGATCATCGTGGTATTTATAATGAGGAGCTGTAGTATCTCTTCCCACGGTGGCCGACAAAGCTTGTAAGATTTCTGTGGGCGACCTGTGAATGCGATTGGGTATGACAATTTTTTTTTCTGTGTTGCTTGTTGTAGTCGCGTTCACTTTTGTGGTGGTTTTCAACAAGCGTGCATTTACATTTTTGGGTAAATGTTGTAAACGTCGTGCTAAATGCATTCTGAATTTACTATTTTGAGAAAAATGTAAAATAAAATTTGCGATTTTTATTTAGAAAGTGATTACAAAATAAATTTTCCAACACACGACCGACTTCTGACATAAATGCAACAAAAAACTAAAACATACGGTAAGTGTCAAATTGTTATAATCAGTGTTGCCACGAAAAAAAATTTTTTGTAACCAACATTTATGAAAAAAATAACCAAATTAAAAAAAAAAATAACCAAATTTAAATGCATGTACTATTTATTTAGTTTTTGTAATTTTAACTATAATTTGTACTTTAAGGTAACAAAAAAAAAACATAAAACAACGTATTTTACAACACAACTCCTAATACTAAAAAATAATTTTTTTAAAAAACTAAGCGTCATATTTTGCAAAAAGTAATGCAAAGAAACATAAGCTAATGCTACAATTTGTAAAATTTAAAATTCCAATACTTTACATTAAGTTTTGCAAGTTTAATTATTAATTTTTAATGTCTTAAACAAAAATAAAAAGTATATAATAAAAACAAAAAATTTTTCATTGGCAATAAAATAGGGAACTAGAAAGTTACTCTCTTAAATACTAAAAAAACATGTAATTATATTACAATAAATATGGAGATCACTTTTACTTAAAATGTCACAGCTTGAGTTTTAAAATTTGTCTTTGGCAGACCAAACAAAATGGGCATTTTGTTGATTTTTGCACAATTCTTTTGCTTGCAATATATTACTAATTGTCCTAAAATCTAAATTATTCCTAAATTTTGTTTTTATCAAACTAAGCTGAGAAAATGTTCTTTCAGCTGCAGCGGAACTGTGGGGTAATGTCAATAAATTTTGTACGAAATTTACAAGTTCTTTAAAACAAATTTCGTTTAGGCCATTTTTGTATGTTGAAATTTTATCCCAAAATTTAAATTCACATAGTAAATATTTTCAGTAAAAAAAAATAACCAAAACAGAAAAAATCTACACATGTACACATTGAGAAAAAAAATAACCAATTTTGGTTAGAAATAACCAAAAACGGCAACGCTGGTTATAATACTTATTTTGAGGTTAGAATTCGCACAGCTGTTGATGTATACATTTATAAAACGAGTTGCCAGATCAGCTGGCCACTAAATTAAGGTTAAGTGCGTTAGCAAAGATTACAACCTTTTAAATGGTAAATGGTGAATATGAACTTAAATTCGAATTTCGTAAAAAAATTAATTGTGTTTTAAGATCGTGTTGGTTTAGTTTTAATTTGTTTTTGACATTGTAAGCACGTCTTGGATAGTGTACGGTACAATGAAACTGGTTTTATATTACGATCAGCGCAGTCCCCCTGTGCGCAGTGTTTTGATGTTGTTGAAAATACTTAAAATTGATTTGGATTTAAAGTTTATCGATTTGTTTAAGGGGGAACAATTAAAACCTGCATTTAAAGAAGTACATACTACCTATATAATATTAGTTTATATAATAAATGGAATATTACAATTTATTATGTATTTTTAAATTTCAGCTCAATCCTGCTCATACTGTGCCCACTCTTGTCGATGATGATTTAGTTTTAACCGATTCCCATGCGATTTTAATGCATTTGTGTGACAAATATCAGAAAGACAATTTGAAATTGTGGCCTCAGCAGTATAAGGAACGTATACAAGTCACTAATATGCTTTTATTTGAAGGATCTTTGATATTTCGACGCGACAGTGAAATGATGGTAAGTTTATTAACAAATTATAGAATTTTCCAAAATTTTCTTGTGCAATGTAATACATATTGTTTTTCTACAAAAAATCTTTGCGTTACAGTATTTTCTATATAAAAAATCCTTTGTGTAACTGTAATCTACAGAAAATCTTGTGTGTAATTGTATTTTCTATAGAAAATCATATGTGTAAATTTTTTTCGTAGAAAATTGTCTTTATACCTATCAGTATTTTCTATTGATCTTCGTATAACAGTATTTTCTGTAGAAATATTTAGTGTAAAAAAAGGAAATCTTTAGTATAAGACTATTTGTTCTATACTGTACAAATATTCAGTATAACAGTATTTACTATACATACTCCTATGTAATACATACATAAATGCATGTATAAAAGTATTTTTTTATAGATGATTTAAATATATTTTGTAGGTCTAGGTATTTAGTATTTTTCAATTTCAATTTTTCCAGTCTGAAATTGTTCGTAAATCATATGCCAATGTCGATATATCATATCATCAGCGAAAAATGCATGAAATCTACGATATGTGTGAAGCACATCTGAAGAAACACAAATATTTGGCCACCGATTATGTAAGTGTTCAAAAAAATAAATAAATAATAAAACGAATAAATAAATAATAAAATATATTCGTATCTTATTATACAAACAAAGAAACCCACAAATAAACCAAAAAAATCTTTATCACGTTTCATTTATTAGTTGACAATTGCTGATATTTCCGCTGTAACCACATTGAGTACGGTTGATCTCATGTTTCCCATTACAGCCGCACAATGGCCTTCGCTGTCAACATGGTTAAACGGTATGAAATCGATGACAGAATATGAAATAAATCAAAAAGGTTTGCAAGAATTGAAAAATGCTATTGAAGAGTATGGCAAATTTAAATTTCCTGCTAGAGAGGAGAATGTGAAGGAGAATATATAAAATTTATTATGTTATTATTAATGCAACTAATTTGAAATTGTAGTTTTATTTAGAAAAATATATTCATATTTACTCATAACTGTGATGTAAATTCTGAATATTTTGGCAATAAACTAAATTGCTTACTCACTTTCAAGAGAAATTTGTTTTTAATTCAAGCATAAAATTGTATAAAACAGGTAAAAATAATTTTCCTCTATTGCAGTTTATAGTATACATTGTGTAACTTGGAAAAATCCAAAAAAAAAAAATGTCTTTGTGGTAGTGGAGGGTATAAGAATCGGTCCATGATTTCTCAAAAATAAGTTTCATATAAAATTAAATCACAAAACAATATTTGTTTCGGTTCGGTCCATGTTTCACCATATCCCTCATACAAAGTCCACTTAATAGAATCACTTAAATACGTATAAATCTGTTATAAATAACGGTAACGATTCAAAAATCATCAGATCATATACATACATATGTATGCCAAAATCAAACTTTTAGATTTTGCGAATATATGTCCATATTTGACCTAATCCTCCATATAAGGTCCTCTTCCGAAAATTACTAATATCTGTCTTAAATATACCGGTATTTTGTTGAAATTCGATATGATTTATTATGAAGTACGGTCTACAATAGCTCCCATATATTTGGCAACAGTTTTCAAATAAAGTAAACTTCTAAAGGTACGGTCACACTTGACAAATATTTGCCGACAAATATATAAAATATATAAATATATATACAATTATTCTAACAAACCTTGATTGTAAAAACAGAATTGTAACACTATATAACCAGATTTTGGAATATCACTTGTTTAAAGTAATTATTTTTGAAAACTATACAATAAATAACTCAATTTAAGCTATCGAACAAAATGTGTACTCTACAACTTTTGGAGAAAAATTCTAAATAAACTTGACAAAAAGCAAGTAAGAGTTTATATTTGGCTGTGCCGAATCGAATCTATGCATACTTACAAGAAATTTGTGTAACATTTTGTATCGCTCGTCATACAATACTTTACTGTATTTGAGTCTTATGGTTATTTTCAATAACGATATTTTCATCTCAATAACGATATATTTTAAAGTTTTTTTTTGGGTATTCTAGTTGTTTCCGAAAATGGACCGCATATGGGAACTGTGGCCAATTATAGACTGACCTTCACAAAATCCAATAGAAAATCTGGCTTTAGCAGGCCAGAAAATGCATTACATTTTGCTAGTGTCTCTTTGAATATTTTTGAATGATTTTACATTTATGCTTTCCAACGGAAGGCTATGTGAAACATATAACAGAAATATTCAAAAATAAATGTAGTGTATACAATTTATTTTCAAATAAAGTTGTATATTTAAATTGAAGGCAACTTCGATTAAATTTTTTTGAATTTTATTGATTCATTATTTTACATTAAAACAATTTTTTGTTTGATATACATACATAAAAAATTTAAAAATTGTCAGTTCTATTAATTCGATTAAATTTTCAGAATTATGGCTCAGGAATATAATTACACACATGTGCCAATATTGTATTACGATGCGCTAAGTTCTCAAGCGCGCAGTTGTCATATGCTCATAAAAATGCTTAAGATTAATGTAGAACTTCGGCCTACAGATGCTATTAATGATGTTAACTTTTGTGATACCTATACCTGGGTATGTTTGAGATTGAATCATACTTTGACTAAATAACTTTGTTAATGATTTTCAGATAAACTCCTTTTGCCTGTTACCAACTTTGGTGGATGGCAATGTAATTTTGAGTAATGGTCACTCAATTTTGATTTACTTGTGTGAAAAATATGCACCTTTGAATTTAGCAAATGTATGCCCCTCTGATTATATATCAAGAATGCGGCTAATGAGTTTGCTATTCTATGAGGGCTGTATTCTATTTCGGCGTTTAAATCAATTATTGGTAAGTACAGAAGCAATTAGTCCAGAAAAGAAGGCACTGTCCGACAGGTGTCAGAATTACATTTGCTTAAACTCTAATACTTATCTACATATTCCCTTAGGCCGATATATTTTTAGCTAAATATCCAAACTTTGATACGGATTATCATAAACGTAAAGTGTCAACTGTCTTTAAAACCCTGAATACATTTTTAAAAGCTCAAACTTTCATGGTCGGAAATCGTGTAAGTTTTAAATAACTATTAGTCATTTTTTGTTTTTTAAATGTATAATTCAAAACAGAAGTATGTAACTAATTTACTATGTGTATTAACCACTTTGTAAAGTTGACTATAGCTGATATATCGTGTGTTTCCACAGTGAGTGCCCTAAATATAATATTTCCCATAGACTATGAAAAGTATCAAAATTTATTTGATTGGTTTCAACGTATTAAGAAAATGGATTTTTATATTTATAATGAAGAAGGCATTCATAAGTTGCGCTATTTATTAAATAAGCTTGGCAAATTTCCATTTCCTTTACCACTTTACAAATCTGATGGGCACGGCTATAGGGAATCCGATGAGAAGAACAATAATGCATCTGACTCGATAATAAAGCCACATAGACATGAAGCTACAAAACTAAAAACGGTTGATTCCAGAAATGTTAAACAAATTTATAAGGCCGATAAAATATCAAGCTCTGATAGTTTTGAGTATTTAATGAATCCAGAACTATTCAATTTGTCTAATAAAAAATCCTCCGAATGCGTTTGTGCTTGCATACAGCTGGGAACTAATAAATATTTTAACAGCAATCATTCCCCAATAAAGAAGGATGGTTTTAATGAAAATAATGAAATGCACCGACGAACAGAAGGTAATAGTGAGTATAAGTATTACAATAATATTATGAAAAATATTGTGGACCATTTCATTGTAACTTTCATTTTCAAGAGATTTGAATATTTTCAAAGATTATGTGTGATATCCACATTTAAGCATTTTATACGGTCGAATATGGTCAAGTGGTTTTTGTTGAGTCAATATTTAAAAATAAATTTGAAAGCGATTGGTATAATTCCTACCTGAAATTATATTCAAAAATAGATTATGTATAAATATTGACCCAACAAACGGTACTAGATCATATTCGACCGAACAAAAAACTTAAATGTGGTTATCACACATAATCTTTAAAACTTTTTTTTTCAGATTTCTTAAAAAATATGTCTATTCATTAGACCGGCTCATAAAAAAGATTTGCTTTGAATTGATCTCAAAAAATACCTTTAACATAGTTTTTTTTTCACTCGACAATCTTTGTTTTATACTTTGTTAAAAATATAATTGTATCTAGATGATGAAATGTTAACATTTTGTATTTAAGTGCCAAACTTGGTACTTAAAAGGTACCTTTATTTAGTAAATTTTACAATTTTTAATCTATTTTCGGCACAGGTTCTCATTGACCGATTGGCCTTAAATTTTTACATAAGCTAGTTTTAATTACTAAGGAACTAAATTATCAAAATCTGAACTACTGTCAATGAAAGCCTTGTGTATCTAATGATTTTGTTGTTGTCCCAATTGTCTCTTCACGATTGACCACAAATTCTAAATCGGATTGAGGACTCTTTGCTGGCCATGAGCAAAATAAAATTCTGTTCGTTAAGCCTTTCTTTTACAATTTCAACAGTGTAATTTGGGTAAAAGTATTTCATTCAATTGAAAGATTGAATATACACTCTTATCTATAAAATCGGGAAGATGAGTTTGAGAAATACGCAGATAGTATTCCATCCTCATTAATTCTTCGATTCTTTACAGTGGTTCGCGTTGCTACCATGTATATCGACTAACGTGTTTACCTATTGCTATAAAAGCATATTTTGGTGTTAAACACTTAACTCTTTTTTATTTGTTTTATCATACAACTTTTTGTTTGCTTTGTGTTGGATAATTTGCAAAAAATGTTTACCACATGGAATTAAATTAATATCAAACTAGTGTTTTTTTAAAGTCGCAAACACATACAAATTTAACGGTAAACTTTAATATTTATGTGCAAATATATAAAAAGACACATTTGTGCAAAATTGAGCACATGCAAGTTTTTTTGGTACTAATTGTTTATTCCCGAAAATTATTATTTTCCATTTTGTATTGTAAATTATTTTGTTTTCTTTATTAGTTTTATTTGTAAGCAATAAAAAAAGCACAAGGCACAAATACTCGTATGTACTTATTTGTTCTCTCCACTGTATGTATCTATATGAATTCAAAGATATATTAAGCAAATTTAAAGCAACTATTAGTTTATAAATGAACCAAAGCCAATTTCAATAAAAAACAACACCGATAAAAGAACTAGTTCTTTAATTATCCTAAAAATGTATGTTTGCTCCGTAAAGCAATTTCAAGCAAAAATCATATATTAAAGAACTGGTTTCAGAACCGTTCCAAATAAAGTGTGCTAGGTTTGCAAAGAAACATTTCTGGAGGGCACAATTACAAACAAAAATCATAGGTCGAAAGTCCAAACTAGGAAGAGTACTGGCTACATGCATGCATTCAAGAAATAGTTTTTCTTTTTGATTTCGTAATCTGTTCTACTGTGAGTGGTTTTAATTTCTCATTAACAAAAACGATTTCTCTTCAAGATATCAACATGGAGCAGGAGAATGGAACATATTCAACTGCGAATAACTACACAATTTGTAGATGTCGTTACTCCCCCAACAGCGCTTATAGAGCAAAAGAATTTGATGAAGTGGTTGAATGTGACTACTCCATTCAAACTCTGCCGACTGTGAACAATCCAGTAATAGGGATAAAATCATGTGTGTATGTTCAATATAATGGCACTAATATAGACCATCAAGATTGCCGGTATTTCTGTTCAAGAAGGAAAGAAGGACATACGGAAGATAAACAAATACCTTGTTCTTGTTTCTTCAATAAAGAATTATATAGAGCCAGCAAAACTAAAACTATTACAAAGAGGTCAAAAAATAATAAGAAATCAGATTTTGAAAACTCGAAAATTAATGAAAAAGACAATGAGAAAGTCGAAAATGCTGATTTTGAAGAAGATGCAAAGCAACAAAGTGTAAAATGCGATGAAACTCGTATTATTAACAAACCATTTATGAAAAAGTTTAACCCAAACCAAGAATTTGAAATCATAAGACAAAAAGATAATACAATTGAAATTACTGAGTCATCTATAGGTACACCTATAAAACAAAGTAAAAAACGTAAGAGCATTACTTCCGCGAATAATGGCTTTACAAATCTAAAAGTTCAGAATTTACTGGAAAAAGTTCGCAGTTTAGAGAACATTTTAGGTAATTGAAAATATTTTTAGTTAGATACTCTTTAAAATGATTATTTTTTGTAGAAAATTCAACATCAGAGATGATTAAAAAGAAGATGAATTTACCAAAATTTAACAAAAATGCAAAAGTTTCGGAAGATTCTTCGTTTGGGTCATTAAAAGACGGGGAATTATCACACAATTCTCTTGTAATTGATATGTGTAATAATAACCAAAACTCTGGATTTACATATCAAGATGTTGAACATTTACTGTCCAAAGTTCGTAGCTTGGAGAACATTTTAAGTAATTAAAGAATGTATTTTTAGCTGTATACTTTTTAAGATTAATATTTTTTGCAGAAAATGATAAAGTAATGGCGAATAAGAGTAACCAGACGCATTTGCCTAATGTTAAGAACAAGTTAGACAGGAATCCAATTTTGAATACAAATGTTTCGGATGATTTTTTGGCTGAGTCTTTAACACAAGAGGGAGAGAATTTCATCAATGATAGTAGTATGTTAAATAAGAAAATATGTTTAGATGGTTAATTTAATTTATTTTTTATTTCTTGTATAAATCTCTTAATCAGAATTAACTGACAAAGTAAGAATGAGCAAGAGTAGCCAAACGAAATTGTCGAGATTTAATAACAAGTCTTATAAAAATCCAGTGTTGGATACCACGACATCAGCTGAGTCACTAACAGAAGAAGAGGAAAATAATTTCGCACACACTTCTAGTAGTCCAAAAGGGAATAATACAAAAGAAGATATTCTTGATTTAGAAAAATCTTTACTAAAAGAAGATAATTTAAATAATGATTCTTTGAACAGCTCAATAGATACTGTTTCCATTTCACGTCACATACTGATACCCAACTTTATAGTAACTAATTCTGAAAGTGAACTTCAAAATCCAATTACTAGTAATGTTAAAGAAACCCCAAATAAATACTCTGAAACACATAGTTCTGGTAGATATTGTTGCAATTGTAATACAAATTTAATAAAACACAAACGTTTGGAGGCTGGTAGTAATCCTAAACGGCAAGAAAGCTTATCCTATGAAGATGATTTACCAATGACATCTGCACAGTTTAAACAAAGGGACGTAAGAGCGGAGGATAACGTATCGCATAATAGTGAAATAATTACCAAAGTAATTTATCACATCTGCATGAAAAATACTTCCAAATATAGAAATAATTGTCACTGTGATGATTGCTTAAAGAAGGAACAAATAAAGCTGAATAAAAAATCAAAAATACCACGCTTAATTTCAAATTTCAAAAGGAAAACCAAATAAAATGTCTTCAAAAGAAACTCCAGAAATCGGCGGTAATTGTCCAAACAAACAAAAGTTTACAAAACATGCTATAAGTAAATGAAAATAATTAAGAATTTTTGGAATAAATAAAAAGTATATTAATTGTATATTAAAAAAAGAGTATGTTCGCGATCGATACATTTAAGACCTATTGCAAAAAATTCAAAAATGATACATATATACAAGTATGTAAAATAAAACACACGTTAAGATAATAAAACAGGTTTAAGATAACGATTAATTTAGTAAAGAGTGCTAAGATAATTTGGTGAAACATAATATCACTCTTCCTTTATTTAAATAGAGATTTATGTATAGAGATAAATATATTTTTCGGATATGGTCCTTATAAGGGAGCTATGACCAAGTATGGTCCGACCATCATACAATTGATCACAATAATTTATTTACCTATAAGGATTATTTATGTCGAATTTTAACCTGGTAACAATATTTGTAACAGATTTATACGTATTTAAGTAAATTTTGGATGTGGAATTTTGCCACATTCAACCAAAAAATTAATAACTTATTGTACTCACCACGAAAAAGATGGGGAATATAATAAGTTTGTTATTCCGTTTGTAACATATCGAAACAATGGTCGTAGAACCAAAAAGTCTATATATTCTATGTCCTTATAAGATTCCAAGATGATCTAGTTACGTCAGTCCGTTTGTTCGTATGTGAAAATTTTTACAAAACATTTTTTGATCTACCGAAATGATTAGTATTAAAAATAGGCAAATTTGGTCCAGTAGGATTCGAGTTATAGATCAAAGTTTCAGAATACCTCGATATTTTTTACTATTTTCTTCAAATATAATGCAGATAATATCACGACATTTTGCACACTTTATTTTTATTATAGAAAGACAAGTCCTATTGAAAATGACTGGGTCAATGATTTCTAATAGCCCTCATATAAATATCGGAATATGGCTTTATGGTACATAAATGTCTATAAAAAAGACGAAACCATACAAAATTCTGCAATAATAAATTTCATGCAAAGTGAAATCTCAAAACGATATTTTGCTTGCATCTGTCCATATTTTGACATAGTCCCATATAAATTACACTTCCAAAGATAACCTAACAGCGCATAGACTTTTATAAAAATCGCTATCAAGTTGGTATTCATAATCCAAATAAATATTTCAATTGCAGTATAAAATTTCATGATTATCGGTTCATATTTGACCATAGCACCCGGAAATCACTTAAATGCGCATAAATCTTTTATAAAAACCAATATCAAGGTGGAATTCAATACAAATAGTCTATAAATATATAAAAATTGTCGGTGCCAATGTTATAATGATCGGTCTATTTGACCTTAGACCATAGTGTTTTCAAAAGCAGCATCACATCAATATGATGATTTTTTTTTAGGAAATATTAGAGTTCGTTTTTATGTTGGCAAATACTGTTTGCTTTCCAGAAACATATTTTCGAACAGTTCATGGCTTATTAAATACAGCTTGCAGTAGCATGGATTGCATTTTAAGAATTTCCTGCATCATGCTACTCATAGAATTCGTAAAATTATTATACGATTGTACAAAGGTTTCTACTGACTTTAGTCGGCTCGAGGGTTTGATTGTTTGGCTCCATGTTGTCATTATTATTGGGTAATGGGCTCTGCAGAATTGGACTGTCGGCTACTCATTTTGTGGACAATTTGCATTTCGAAGGTTCGGTTCTTGTACCGTGGGTACTTTATTTCTAAGAGCTCTTTACAATAGAAAATACTGGGCGACTTCTACGAGTACGAGTATAGTTAGCCATCTGATTTCCATTACAATTACTACATTTTTTCATGTTTGAATCATCTCTTGGTTTATCACTGAGATGAACAATGTAGATGCAAACTGGTGGCAACTTATAATTTGTTCTAGTATGACCATATTTTTGGCAGTTTAAACATTGGATCATTTGTTTGGTTCTTCTACTGTTCTTCTTCGGTGCAATAAAAACCTCAGATCATGGATAGGATGTGCTTCACCTTTCTTTAGTTTAACATCACCATGTTCGAATTCCACTCGAAAAAGTGATTGGATATTTTTTCATGATTTTTAATGTTTATCCTGGGGTTCTACACAGGAGTCGATACTCTTAATAACAATTTAAAGGCTTCTACTACTCTTTAATTGATAGGTATAGGAACTTATTTTACGAGTTTCACACTCAGTTACAAATTTACGATAATTATTTTCATGATTAACCAGAATTTTGGTTTCATTAATATTACCTCTCTTAAATGGGACGACAAAAAATTAATTTTCGCCAATAAACGAAATCAAATCTTTCACTAGTTTGCTAGAGTTTTGCTCTCTCAAGTATATTGGTGGTGATCTAAACGATTTTGTTATTGGGGTATCAGTTGTTTCATTATCTAATACAGCAAAACAATTTACAAAGTTTGGCCTATCATTTCCATTATCCTTTGATATTTTTGAGTTAGATGCAACTTTGGAGGACTTCGGACGTCGTCCTCCTCCTTATCAGTGTTGTTTATTAAAGTAATACAGTTGGTTACAGATAAGCTTTTGTTAAAATGCAATTATTTACAAACAAAGCGGGAGAACAAGAACGTGTTCGGTTAATGGGTTTATTTCATTATTTTCTTTTATATCACTCTCTTCCGCATTTATTTTAAGGTATGCATTTCTGTTATTTATACTAAATATAATCTAGGCTCACAAAAGTCATAAAAACAATTGTTTAAGCAATCTCTTATTTATTAATTTTGCCACTATTTGAATTTTTCTTTTATTGAATTATTTTGTTGTTTCTTTACACAGGTTATTTTATTTTTTTATAACTTTATTTATTATTAATATTTAAATATAAACTAGGAGATATATTTAGAATTTGGGAATATTGGTCAATCGTTAAGAAACATTTAAGACAATACCGATTAAATTCAACCCATTTGACTGAGCTTTGGCAGCGAGTTCAGCTCGAATTAGATAGTATTACAAATAAATAATTTTAAAAATTTGTGGAGAGTATGTCAAAACTTGCAAAAAGTGTTTTGCGAAATAACGAGGCTTTGGACTAAATATTCAAAACACTACCTAAAGTTTTTGGATGGTGTAAAATTGAGTCTTTCTCTTCTTAGAAGTTGATCATTTTAGATTTGTTTTATAAATTACTAGCAAACCCTGCACACTTCGTAGTGCAAAAAAGAAAATAAAAAAATTATTTCGAATTCATTTACATCAGTGATAAATTGCTTTTATTGTATTGCTCTGTGAAAAACAACATTTTTTGTTTTTCCATTTTCGGTGTAAAAATACAAAACCTATGGTTTGCCAACGCGCGAACAGGCTACACACAACTGTCAATGTGAGGAAACTGGATACTCTAAATGCACTCCATAAATTCTTAAGGATTGGCCTTGCGCCTTATGGTAACCGCAAACGCAAGGCGAACAGGAAACTGAAGTCGTTTAAATTCAAATGGCATATCAGACGGAAATATTGGAATGCGTGGAATGAATGCATCTTCGGCTTTGAATTATCCAGTTAAAATAGTAGCTTCAATTACATAAGCCATCAATCTTTTAATAGCAAGTCTTGTACCATTACACAAACGGGGTGGATTGATATTGCGAAGCATAATAATAGTGGCTCCAACTTTCAATTGGGAATTATTCGGAGGCAATCCTGGAATTTAAAAATTCTGTTGGATAATTACAACATCTTTTTCATTGGTAACAGTATCCACAGACTTGTACAACACCAATTTGTCAGGAATCTTTGATTGTATAGCTATGTTTTAATTTAGTAACATCTTTGTTTTTTGCCGCTAAAATTGCTCTGTACACTCAACCATGCGTGGCATGTATATGGTTGTGCTATGTTAATGAAAACACATTTAATCAATTCTTCTTTTGACTGTTTGACTGCTGTCGATCTAGGAATGACGGGTAATGTTTGCCTAAAATTGCCTGACTATAAAATCAACGCACCACCAAACAACTCTGAACAAAGTGGCTGTAATGACAGAAGACGTCATATCCAATGCATTTTTATTCTGGGAACGTATCGTTGCCAAGCCAACATCAATGAAATTAAGAACGTTTTTCCGGTGCCTCCTGGTGCATCCAGAAAATAAAATTAACCGGCTTTACTATTGACAGCTTGCATAATAGTATCATACGTCTTTTTTGCTTCGCATTCAATGTCGAAAAATTTGCGTGAATAAAAGCATTTCATTCATTGCGATCGTATTGTAGTTCTTACTCAAAAATGTCATGGTGCAATGCATGACTAGGTGATGGCATTCCCAATACGTTTGACTAAAATTGAATTATAATGAATTTAAAAACGAATTGTATTTTAGTTTTTTCAAAATATTAACTCAAATATTTCAAATATTTCCAAATGAATGCAGTGTTCACATGGCTATAACTCATGAACCAATACACATACAGAGACCGTTTATATATAAAAACCTTGGTATTGGCGTCCCCTTTCATATAAACTTTCCCGAAACAAAATTGGTTCACGCATTCCAGAGAGTATCAATTACTTACACAATGCAACTATTTATATATATATATAGATTTTGTTTAATATTAAACATTAAATAAATTACAAAAAATATATTTTAATTTTCTTTATTAGTTTTATTTTTCTACAAGTGCATAAAGTACTGACATGTATTAATTTGCGATCCCCACTGTCTTTACTGATTATATTTTATAATTCCGTTACATAAACGTATATAAAAGATAATTTAATTGAAAATGTTTTGGACAATTATTCGTTTCCACAACATTTCTAATATTCCCAGTTCATTTTTTCAATTTCATTCATAAATATTTGTTTAATTTTATAACTTATACAAATAAGTATTTATAACAAACTTATTTTAAAATAAATTTTATTGGCGAAATATTTTATAATTTTTACAGAAAAAATAGCGGTTCCAAAAAGTTGTTTCGGAACTAAAAATTCTCTAGAGAACTAGTCTAGAACTAATGTATAACTAGTGTCAAAGAACTAGTTTCATAAAAACCATATAAAAGTATTTTAGAATCTCAATTGCTTTCCACTGAAATGGTTGTATAAGTAATTGCAATATCACTGTTTCCAAGGCTGCCATTAAATAATCTAATCACTTATTCTAAAACTAGTTATTTTAGAACAAGTTCTGAAAGCGAAGAAACACTCATAGTAACCTTAATTGCATAAACGGTTTTATTGCAAATATTTTACAAAAGTGCCCAAACAATTGGTCCAAACTAAAAAAAATTTGAAACGTAAATAAATTTGTCACATCATTAAAATAACCTCATGAATAGGTAAACAAAAGAGGTTAATTATGTAACGATATACTTTTGTTTGTATTTCGTTAAATTAACATAATAATGAGATGGACACATTTGGGCTTCCTTTAGTCATTTCACTTATCAACATGCTATTCCAAAAAACATTGAGTAATTGTCATGTCGTTAAGTGTTGGCGCAAGTGTCACTTATTTTCGTTATAGAATAAACAATTGAACAAATACCCTTTTTAAGCGAAAATATTAAACTACACGCATTTACAAAACAAATATAGAAAAACACTTAAATGATGAACACACAATAAAAAATGTCATTAACAGAAGAACAATGATGATTCACCAAAAGCATTTTTTTTTTACACAAAAAAAGGATTTCAACTTTTGTATGGGATTTAGAATAATTTATTATTTTTGGAAACTGAATACAAAACATTGAAGGTTGGGTTTAATCAACCATATTCTAATCAAAATTAAATTAGTTGTAGACGTGTAAAGCGTGTTTAATGAAGATGAATTGTTGATGGAAAGAGTAAGTAAGTCCCAATTTACACAAAGCAGTTTTTATTGAAAATATTGACACAATTTTTTCCTTGAAATTTCTTCGGAGTTCATACAGCACAATTCTTATTATGGAGCAAAATGTGAGAGTAACAAGAATTGCTGTTACAATCAAGTGTGTACCCGTCTTATCTTTCCCTCACCCCGATGTCAAAAAGGTAATCAGCTTAGCTTAAAGAATTGCTTCGTGTAAATTGGGACTAATACATAAGTAGTCAACCATATAACACAAAATAGGTTGAAAAGGGGAAAAAGTTGTGAATTTAAATTCAATTCAGCACATAGACATGTAAAAGTTTTATACAATTTCAGTAATTTTCACATAGTCGTACGTACTCGTACATATGTAGAATATCTAAAATGTATGTAGAAAAAATCATTACGGTACAAACTGAAACTGTTTTAAAAATTATTGATTATGCTCTTAAAGCATGTTATACTGCAATAAATCAGAAATTTTGAGATGTATTTACAAAAAATGAATATTTTTTGTTTAGTTTTCGCAAAACAAATTAAATATGATATAATTATAACTGGGACAATATAAAAATACTAAAACTACATAATACTATTATTAATAAACAATATCGACATTTATGCGCATTAATGTAAATGGGCCTTATTTGTTGCTAATTTTGATTGACTTTCGTCGCAGTTACGATATTTCCCAGAGTTTACAGTTATTCTGCCTCCAATTCTGGACTAATGAAAATAAAATTTAGTTTTATGTTTTCTCTTTAAATAATATGTACTTAATTTTGTTGAATTTTGACTATATACTGCTTTTCTATAGGCATTTATGTACCGTAGAGTCATATTTTTGGAATGGTTCTATGACATCTAGGAGAAATCATGGACCAATTCTTAGCATTTACATTTCTTTGCAATACCATTTGTCCTTTTCTATATAAAATTTATTTAGATACAATTTAATCAGTATTTTGATGTGTTACAAACGGATTGACAAACTCAATTTAAAATTTCAATAAAATATGAAATATTTTTTGTCGTTTTGTTTACCATAAGTTGTGAATGTGGGTATATACTCGTATAAGTTTGTCATTCCGTGTGTAACACTGAGAAATATTCATCTGAGACCCAACAAAGTATATATCGTTGGTCTCATGTAGAAAGGCCCTAACTCGCTATTTTTTCGAAATTTGTTTTTTTTTTGCGATTCCAATGCATTTAACGCAATAGTGTAAAAAATAAAGGCCCAACTATAATATGCATAAGCAAGCTTAAGCAAATTGCAAAAGTTAACGAGAAGGCTGTCAAATGCATAACCAGTTCAGAGTTAACTTTCAGGTGGCTACAATGACTTTGAAACTTTTTGTCCACAGTTGCTCATTTATGTTTAAAAAAAATGTTTTTATTTTAACAAAAAGCCATTAAATGACTATATTTTATAAATATTATTATATTATTTTATAATTAAAAGAAAACTTCGTACCCGAAACGCATAATTTTTCCTTTTTTTTAAATTTTCGGCAAAAGTACTAAAATGTACAGCTGTGGCAGCACTACATTGTAAATAATAATAAACGTTTACATATGTTTTGTTAATTTTCGTATTGTGTTTGTAAAAATTGAGAAAAAACTTACAAATTAAAATAATATAAAAATATTAAAGTTAGCGTTTGAAGGCCTGTGCACATTAAAAGAAATAAGTGAACTACACTGTAAAAGAAGAAGACGCTCTTGTTCTGTCAGAGAAATAACCGCGACAGAAAGACATTTTTGTTAAAATAAAAAGGGCCTTTTATTATAAGGGCACTTATTTTTTCCACATTTTCTATTAAATTTAAAATAAATGTATTTTCTTCTTTCTCCATTTTGTTAAAAACACAAACAAACAACAAACATCTGATTCCGTACGGAATATGCGATCAGTTTCGCTTTTTGCTTAAGCAAATGACAGTTGAAAAACTTAACGAAAAGTTTCGTTAAGTACATTATAGTTTGCCACATACAATTTATATGTATTCGCAGGGTTGCTTAAGCTAGCATATGCACATTATAGTTGGGCCTTAACGCTTTTATAAGCAGTTGTACAAAAAAAGTTACATGTTGAATATTACAGTTTCTATTATATTTTTACCTTTTCCTGTAAAGTTTCAAATATGCGAGTTAGGGCCTTTCTAAATGAGACCATCGATATGTATATACTTGATCCTTATGAAATTCTAAGTCGATTGAGCTTCGTCCGTCTGTCTGTCTGACTGTGTAAAACACAAGTTTACAAAAAACCGCTTATAATTCTTCTATGCAGTTTGGTATTAAAAATCAGCAAAATCGGTATAGTAGAACCAGAGTTATGGACTGAAATGTGAGACAACCTTCATATAAATTTGATATTTTAAACATTTTTCTTGCAATTTTTTAAGATCAATTTTTGTTAGATCAATTTTATCCAACTCTGTTAATATTGTATTTTTTAAATCTTTTAAAGTTGTATATAGTTGTATAAAAATCCCCAAAAAACTTCTATTGAACTGAGATCGGGTCTTATGGGTGGCCACTCTAATACTGGTATACTATGGATGTTAAAAATATTCTTTGTTTTACGTGAATCGGAGCCTTCTCTTGTTGGAATGTCTAAGTATCACCATCTAACTCTGCTGCAAAGTGTATTAAATTATTCCTTAGTAAATCTACATATACATATTTCAGCATTCATTTTGCTTATCACTATACATATTCGGAAATTTCCTCGAGCTTCAAATGCAGCCCACAGCATCAGAGATCCACCACAGTGGGTTCGCTTAAAACACGTCTTAGGTGGGCGTCGTGTATTATGCCAATGTTTGTACTGACCGTCAGGACTATCCAAATTAAGCTTTTTTTGTTGCTGAATATAACCGTTTCAAATTCTTTATCTCAAAATTTTTCAGCAAACGCAATACGCGCTCTTTTGTGGCGCTGAGTTAGGTAGGGTTTTGCTATTTTGTTTTCATATTTAAGTCCAATATCCTCTTTTAGCAGTTGCTGTATGCACTGCCGGATTACACTGACGTCGAGTTTTCACCTGCTGGTCGAATTCGCCATTTAGTCCTGGTGTTTATGGTTTAAAATTTTAGAAAATTAGATGTCGTTTTTCGATACCGGTTAATAGAACTAGCAATCGATTCCACCAATCGGTTTCTCAGCAAGCCGCATTCCCTCACATTTTCCTCGTTTCAACTCAGTTAATTCAGTTCCACGTGGCATTGTTTACTGAAAACATTGTCGAAACCATTTTTTTATATATATACTCGTACATTTAATTATTTGTTATAGATATATCAAAAAAAAAACAGATTTTAATCTTCTATTCTACTGATTGTTTTGGTTATAGGATGTGAGGTCGATTATTAATATTTTAACTTTTGTTTGAATATTTTTTTAACGTAGTAAATGTTGATTTTTATTTTATTTCAACTTTTAAAATTTGAAAATGTTTTTGTTTGAAATGACTTTTCTTTGTAAAGGAAATGATAATGAAAGATGCAACCAGGTTTACATAGGTACTACGAAGAACAAATTAAAGAATAGAATTGCAGGACATAGATCTGATCAAAAATATAGGGACATTAATTCAAAAAAGACAGCATTAAGTCATCATTGTCATCAATTTAATCACTATCCAAATTTTGAAGAAGCGTCGGTTTTAAACACTGAAACTAACTACAAACGCAGATATATATTAGAAATGTTACAAATAATTAATACACCAATTACACAGAGAATAAATTTTAAAGCAGACACAGAACATATAGCTAATAATTATAGATATTTAGTTATTAAGAGATAGAAGTTTAGATATAATAATATAAATATATATATCGTGACCTTGGAGCAGGAAGGTTAAATTTGCAAATTAAATTACATAAAAATTAAGATTTTCTTGTTCTTAGGTCACGATATGTATGTTAGAATAAAATAAGTTTAATTAGAAATGTATTTATTTATAAGTATTTAAGATATATAGGTATTATTACTAGGTTAAAAAATTTTTATCAAAAATAGTTTTTTGAATTTAATTTATGACAAAAAGGAAAAATATTTTTTCATAAATTTGTTATCGTTTTGTTATTTTTAATAAAATTTGTTAATTAATTTCCTGAAGATGCTAACCAAAGGTTAGCGAAATATCGAAAATAATAAATATAATATTTTATAAATATAAAGACCTCAAGCTTAAATAATTAAAAAAGTCATTATAAAAATAAAGGTCAAATAAGAATAAAATAACATTTGTTTTTGTTTGATTTATATTTGATTTTTTCATAAAAAAAGTTTAATTTCTCCCTGACAAATAAAAATTGTGTGAACATAATTTTTTTTTTTGGCAAACATAATTTTTAAGAGTCGTTGTGTAATTTGTATGCGAATTGTTATTCTATGATTTAGGTTTGTCTAATTTACAACAAATAAGCAGGTTGGAACATAGTTTTTGTTAGATTTTAAACGGTGTTACTTTTTGTTTAAAATTTTTTGACAAGGAAATAATAACTAAGCCCTAAATTTCCACAGCCACCACAATATATTCAAGAGGACAAACTAGGAGAGTATTCAGTTCATCCTTTTCCTCAGCAATTTTGACCAGGAAACGAATGTTTGTTTGTTTGGAAGGAAGATTTGCCATTGTAAAAGTATTCAGCCTTATTACGGTTCTCGTATTCGAGCTGCAAAATTGTCAATTTTACATTTTGGTCCTACATTTCTCGAATAGTAATAAAATACAACACTGCTTAAAATTCTATTACAAGTTTCTTACCGCGAGTGTCGAATTCAGCTGTCAAAAGTTAAAATAATAGTCGATCGTTTTATTTTATACGACAAGGAAAAATTCAAAATGAAATCAACAAAATCGTAAGTATTTTATAAATATTTTTATTTATAAATAAATTTTGAATACTATGAATATGATTTTAGAATAAAAATTACAACAGCTAAACAGTTTGAGAAGATGGTTGAGTTGCTGCAGCAAAAACCAGAACTGGCACAATCCTACCACAGCGGCCTACAAAAATTGAACACCAAAGAGGAATGGAAGGAAATTTCGAACAAACTCAACTCACTAGGACCGCCTTTTCAAACTGGTCCTGAGAGGTTAAAGGTTTGGGCCGATTATAAATGCAATTTAAAGAAAAAAATTTTGCACAACAAACCTGAGTGTCGAGCCGCCCCCCATGGCTTAAACAAGCAGTTTACTTTGTCTGCAGTAGAAGAAGCTGCTTCTGCTTTATTACAATTAAATAGGTATGTAGTCTAATAAATCCTGATGGACAGGAAATTGGCATTAACAACGATTCCTTTGAAGAACCCGTTTATGTTTCTTGTGATTTGGAAAGTGAAGATATTGTCGCAAGCACATCAAATACATAGAAATTCAAACTGGTTCACTTCCACTATGATAATAAAAAATAAAATTATTGAGATCAAATTCAACTACAAGAATATAGAACTTCGTATTGAAATAAAACACAAGAAAATCGTTTTAATGATCATAAATTTTAAACATGTATGTACATATTCTTTGATGTCTTTAACAAAAATGGAAAAAAGGAAGTAATTCTTGAAGAAACTTATATAATATGTATGTAAATATTTGACACAAAACAATAACTTAACTTAATTTAATTTATAAATTTTCAGTCGAACTCTTATTCTGAATTTGTATAAACTTTATGAAATGACAAGCGGCTTTGTTTTTTTTCATTCTCATTCATTTAAATTTGAAAACTAGTAATATTACTTGATTTATAAAAAATTGACGCTCAATGCAAAATGTGGGGACAACCTTTCTTTGCAACGCCAAATTCGCACTAATTAAGTTTTGACAACTATAACAAATCAAAACACAAGAAATAAACACCATAATTCGAAAACTGTTAATAACTGTTGCATATTTATTTTTATTCTTGATTTTATTTTATTTTGTTTACTAAAAATTCTAACGGGGGACACATGCTTTTGTATGGAAGCAGTAAGAGGGAGAAACAAAATACCATTCTGAATAAACAAAAAAACAAACATACAAATTTGAGAATTACGTTTTTTTGTTACATTTTTCTCGCTGATCACTCTCACATTTTTTTTTTTTTTTGTTTTTATTTACCTAAAATAGTAGTGTAAACTTTACTCTGTAAAGTGCGGGGACACAAAAATTGCGTTTTTAATGAAATTGACCCACATATAAAAAAGTTAGAGTTCAATATTCGGCTGTGCCGAATCTTAAATACCCTCCTCTTAACCATAAGAAGTAATACCAAAATTACACTGGTTATAGGACTAGAATATACTCCTGTTTTTATTCAGCCTTAGTGCAATTTTTATTAGTATTTTATATATTGTTTGAAATATAATTATACGACTAAATGTTTTGAAATTTTATGTAATTTTGACAATTTATAATTAATATTACATATTACCAATTCTCACCATAATTTACAGAGTATGTCTGGTTTTCAGAATACTTTTGAGTGTAATTTAACAATTTATAAAATTAAAAGAAAATATTTCCATATTCACAACAAGTTAAGAAACAGTATAAAACAAATTATAAAAAAGGATAAGATATAAGGTGAGGCTTTTTTTGTTTAAATTTGATATCAATAATATTATTTACAAGAGGTTTTGTAATGAACACAAAACAATGTGATATTTCTGACTGAATCATTGAAAATCAGTCCATTGATAAATTGTCAAGAGAGGACTACGGGAGCCATTGATGAGCTAGCTAACAGACGGGCAGGGGGGTTCGGTCCTCGCTTAAAAAAAAATACGGTTTGTAGTTTTATAGACTCTCTATTTTTTTTTTAAATGATATAAACAATCTGAATTTTATATGGACCACAATGACTATAATATTATCAAAATAAGCCTGATTATAGTCATGTAAACAACAGAAACAAAATAAGACATGTTTTATCTAATACACCCAGAATGAGAGCTCTATCAGATGTTGTTGATAGGCTAGTCTCATAACCCTCCCAATACCTACATATGTCCTAATGACTACATATTCGTTTAAGGACCCCACAATCAACATAAACCCAACTCATTATCAACCTAGAAAACACAATTAATTTGTTAATTTAGACATTCGTCAAATTCAAAATTTATTCATTCATTTCTTATATGATAAATGTTTAATAAATAACCTTTCGGTCTATTGAAAAAATAAACTAACATACCGTATAGATACTTTAACATACTAACAAAATCTTTTTCGATTTTCAAATAGATTCTAAATTGAAACTAATTACTAAATATTTATAACAAGTAACTTTGAATGGTAAACTGTGAAAGCATTAATATGTTTTGGAGAAAATATTAAACCGCGTTAATTGAGTAAAGAAAAATATATATTAGCATGAACGATAAACAAATAAAGCAAATATAAAAACAAAGTAGAATGGTAACCAAAAGAAATTATGTAGTAATAAATATGTGTGTATCAGCAATAATAATAATCACACAATAAGCTTTAATTGAAAAAAAATCTCAAACAATTCTCATTTGTAGGATTTACAACAAAAATCGGTGTGATCATTCTAATCATCACTCCACATGTTGATGATCATTATTACTGCTCACACAAAAAAAACAAGAATGATAAAATAAAGATTACGCCATGCGCATGATTTCCAGTTATGTGACGTAGAAGGGCCATTCTAAGGGTTACCAATAATGTTTCATGTGTTAGAATTAAAATTTCTTGCGAAAAATTTATGTTTTATGTGATAGTTGGCAACCTTGCAATTGAAATCTCTGAGAGTTCTAAACAACAAAAAATATAAGCATGAAGAGTGCAGTGAACAAATGCAAGCAAAACATGAGTAAAAAAACAAGTGAGAAAAAATTAGCCAATAGAAACAAAGAATGTGTGACGTCACAGGGCCTAAATGCGCAGAACATTATGTCCACTGAGGAAAAATTCTCGTTTTTACGACCACTATTACTTTGTATATCCTCCGTGTGCCTTTTGTGTCCTTTTTGGCATACTTTTCACAAGGTTATTAAGAATTTCTGGATCGATGCTTTTCCAGGCTTCAATACAACGATTCCAAAGATCTACCTTTTTAGAAGGTTAATTTTTTTGAAAAATTTTTCTTTTTAAGATAGATCAAAGATGCTCGATCGGGTTCTAATCTGAGGAATGTGGTGGCCAATCTAAAATCGTAATACCGTTTTCTTTAAACCACCATTTTGTTACTTTTGCCGTGTGCTTTGGGTCGTTATCTTACATGAATGATCATTTTGTCCCGGTTCAAGCCCAAATATATCAAGACTTGGTAGGTAGGAGTCTTCCAAAATGGTAACTCCAAGCTGATTTCCACGAAAACATCCCCAAGTCAATATTATTTGGATACCAACGTTTTTAAAAGAGTTATGCTTTTTAAAGTGATTTTCGAAGTAGAGCTTATATGGGAGCTATGATCAATTATTGACCGATCTTGACAAAATTTGTAGATGTGATTTAGTTTCATTTATTACTCATTTGTGGTGAAATTTGTTAGCATACTTTCATAACACAGTACAACAAATGATTTCGGGACTAAATTCTGATAATTGTTTATGAAAGTAACCCCAAAAAGAAGAACTTCTGCATCATTCTTTTGGTCAGGTTATATCAAATAATTATTTAAAAACTAATTTGAAGTTAGTAAGTATCGTATAGGGAATTTATTACGTTTTAGGCTTTTTGTTTGTCATAACTCGAGAACCACTAGCCCGAATAAGCTGAAACAAATTTAAAAAAATTAAGAATTACAATTCCTTCATATGTTTCACAAGCAACAGTTTCGCAGTTATAAATAAATGTATGAAGAAAAAAACAATTTTTTGCCTAAAACATCCAAAACGTTAAAAAAATGTCAAGTCCTATTCCTTTCACGTAAAGTCGCATAATCTATGAAAAAATTAGACATAAATCATGAAAATCGATGACCGCGTTTCGCTTTTATTCACAATTAACTAAAGGTATGAATTTCAAAAATTTGCTCGAGATATGTACAAAATGTAAGTTAATTTTTCTCCGGTTTTTAAAAGAAATTTGTGCATATCTCGAGCAAATTTTTGAAATTCATACAGTTATCAGCTATCCGGAAAAATAAGCTTCATTTGAATATATTGTATAGTTTCATAATTAGAAGCGAATTTGTAAAATTTTACTTAGAAAATTAAGGCTTATTGACATCATAATTGCCAGCTGGCTTAACGCATATCCATGATGTTGGTACTCGTTGGAAGCATAATGAAGTCAGCTATCCGGAAAAATAAGTTTCATTTGAATATATTGTATAGTTTTATAATTAGAAGCGAATTTCTAAAATTTTACTTAGAAAATTATGGCTTATTGACGTCACAAATCCCAGCTCGCTTAACGCATATCCATGATGTTGTTTCAGTCTCGTCTCATCGAACTGTTCGGACGTGTTATTTTTAGTGCTGCTGAATTTTCGGTGAAAAAATCGTAATAGGTGAAAAAGTGTAATTGGTTGAAATAAAACAAAAAAGTGAAAAAATAATTCGTAATACGTAAAAATATCTGCGGTAATATCTCGGTAAATAAAAAAAAAACATTAAAAATCGCATAAAAACTGTATGAGTGCTCCTCTCAGATGTAATTCTGAGAAAGAGCTTAGCTTGACTAGAACAACTATATGGATCTCTGAGGAAGAATCCTTAAAAAAATCTGTGGAGAATCTTCTCACTACAAGAGCCGTAGAACGGCGTCGTTCCTGTTCGCCCAATATAGTGATTTTAACAGATGAAAAAACATCAACATCTTCTACATCAAATAGTGCAGTCAAACCTAGAAAACAAGTAGGTATGGATAAATACGTCACAGTTCTTAAGCGACAGAGGTGCCCGACATCTGCTCAAGTGTCATCAAATTCAAAATCTCCTAAGACCGTGAGTAGTGATAATCCAAATGATCAAAATAGGTTTGCTCTCCTCCAGACGGATGAGCCAGAACTTCTTAAGAAGACGTTTAAGCCCCCACCAATTTATCTGAGAGAGCCCACTTCCAGTAAATTGGTACAAGGAATTGTTTCGGTAATAGGTGAAAATATGTTTAGCGTAACATCAATTAAATATGGAAATATCAGCGAAACCAAAATACAAGTGAAAAAGGAGGACGATTTTCGAAAATTGTCCAACCAGTTGGAGAGGGAGAGTAGGGATTTCTATACCTACCAGCTGAAAAGCGCAAAAGGACTCCAAGTCGTTCTAAAGGGTATAGAGCCAGATGTTGATCCTGCCGAGATAAAGACTAGTTTAATGGAAAATGGCTTCAAAATTAAGAGCATAACGAATATTAGAAACCGTGAAAAGATTCCACAGCCTATGTTCAGGGTAGAATTGGAACCTGGAGATGTCGTATTAAAGAAAAACGAGTCCCATCCCATCTACAATCTGATTTACCTTCTGCATCGTAGAATCACCGTGGAAGAACCGTATAAGCGTCAGGGGCCTGTCCAGTATCTTAACTGTCAAGAATTTGGTCACACCAAAGCGTATTGTAAATTGCAGTCAGTTTGTGTTGCGTGTGCTACATGCAACTGCTCAATGTGATAAGTCGAAAACTGACTCAAAAATAAAAATAAAAAAATGCAGTAACTGCGGAGGTAATCATACCGCAAATTATAGAGGTTGTCCAATTTACACTCATTTGAAAGGCATAAGAACCAACAAGACGTCAGTATTACCTGATCATCCTCAACAGCCTAATTTTGCATCGAGTGACAATTTCTCTTAATTGTTACGGTCCACTAGTCATGTAAACGCGCCTAGTTCTAGACAAGTTTCTTACACAAACGTGGTTAAATCTAATATGCCAGGTTTAGAGCAGGAACCTAAATCACAATTTTATGAGCCTAATATTAACACTCTAGAGACTACAAACTCCAAACTATGAACACTTTTACGACCACTATGACATCCATGATGCAGGAAATGCTGAAAATGCAATCCACTATCTTACAAGCTATTTTATAGAAATGATTTGTTTAAAAATTTGTTTTTGGAACGCGAACGGCCTGCGCCAACATAAAAACGAACTGGAACACTTCCTGGTGGATAAGCAGATTGATGTCATGATGATTGCTGAAACTTACTTGACGGCGACAGGGTACTTCAAAATTAATGGCTACGTGTTGTATGATACTAAAGATCCCCGCGGAAGAGCATGTGGAGGTTCGGCAATTCTTATAAAGAACAGAATAAAGCTTTATCTAATGAATAACATAAGTGAGGATTACCTCCAAGCAACAAACATTTGCATTGAATTCTGTCAATACAAATTTGTGTTATCATCGATTTATTCTCCGCCTCGATTTTCAATAAAAGAACACCAATATTACAGCTTCTTCAATTCCCTTGGAGCTAGATTTTTAGTTGCTGGCGACTTTAACGCCAAACACACATTGTGGGGTTCACGTCTGGTAACCCCAAAGGGTCGCGTACTATTCAACACCATTGCTAAAATGGGCTTAGATGTACTCTCAAGTGGACAACCCACCTATTGGCCGACGCACCGACGGAAGATTCCCGATGTTATTGACTTTGGAGTCATGAAAAATATCCCTGTAGAATGGATGCAAGTGGATCCTTCACTGGACTTGTCCTCAGACGACCCTCCTACTATCATTTCAATGCATTTCCCTCAAGGGTGTGGTTCTCCAATTGTGAACATGACTAAGACCCGAGTAAGTTGGATAAAATACAAAAAGTATTTAAGTTCTCATTGCACGGAAAATGTTGTGTTCAGAACTACCGACGATATTGATGAGTCGATTGACAACTTTACCGAGGACATTCGACGAGCTGTGCATCACGCTTCCACTTATCACGTTGAATAGGACAAACAGAACTTATTTCTCTGAACTCGAACATCTCCTATCAGAAAAAAGAAGAATGAGAAGAGAGTGGAAAATTCACAGGTCTCCTGAACTGAAAGCTACGGGTATGCAGAGATATACTAAGACATTTTTTAGAAACCCAAAGAACGGCCTCACTTAGATCTTACTTGGAGGGTCTTGATAGTGCCCCACAATCTGACTACTCGTTATGGAGGGCGGCAAGAGGTTTAAAAATACCAGTGAGAGGAAAACCTCCTTTGCGAAATCCGACTGGTGACTGGGCTAGAAATGATTCTGAGAAAGGGACATTTGTTAACCATTTGAGAAATGTGTTTACTATAAACAACTCAAATAATAACGAATCTGATTTGCCACCACTTGTTATAAGACCTCCTGTACGTCTAAGACTAAACTTTCGTGATTTCCAAAACGCTATTGGTACTCTGAACCTTAGAAAGGCTCCAGGTATGGATAAAGTCAGCAATAAAATGCTTGTGGAGTTACCTCGTGTAGCAAGAAGAATTATCCTCTTTACCTTCAACGCTATTTTACGCCTAGAATACTATCCTGCAGATTGGAAGGTGTCTATGATCACTATGATTCCTAAGTCAGGGAAGGACCATTCCAAAGTGGAGTCATATAGGCCAATTAGTCTACTGCCGACAATTTCTAAACTGTTCGAAAAATTGTTAATGACTAAGTAGACTCCAATTCTGAATGACACTGAATGTATTCCTAATCATCAGTTCGGCTTCAGAGCTAAACACAGCACCATCGAACAAACACACAGATTGGTAAATGTGATAAGAGGGTCGTTAGAAGACAAAAAATACTGCTCCGCCCTTTTCATTGATGTGTCCCAAGAGTTCGACAAAGTTTGGCATGACGGTTTAATGTACAAAATTAAATTAACTCTGCCATAAACTCATGGAAAGTTATTTATACGGTCGCAAATTTAAAATCAAAAAAGGCAATTTTTTAAGTATCGTTCAGCCAATTGAATCAGGTGTGCCATATGGTAGCATACTGGGTCCTACTTTATATTTGATTTATGCCTCCGACATGCCGTCAGACCCCAAAATCCACACGTCAACTTTTTCCTTTATCAGCGTCCATAAGGATCACCAAGTTGCATCACAGAATTTGCAGAATTATGTTTATAAACTAGAGAATTGGCTAGAGCTTTGGAAAATGAGGGTAAATGAACAAAAATGTATTCATATCACTTTCACATTGCGAAAAGAAACTTGCTCGTTCATCAAAATAAATAATCAAATTATTCCTCAACATAATGAAGTCAAATACCTCGGCATTCACCTCGACCTCCGTTTAACTTGGAAGTACCATATTGAAGCGAAACTTACACAAATGAGATTAAAAGCAGTGCAACTTAAATGGCTAATTGGCAGAAATTCTTCACTAAAGTTGGATTGCAAACTATTGTTGTACAATGCAATACTAAAGCCAATCTGGTGCTATGGAATTCAATTATGGGATACTGCCTCAGCATCGAACATTCAAAAAATTCAAAGGGGTCAAAATAAAATTCTACGTATAATTACTGCAGCTCCATGGTATGTTAAAAATTCTCGAATCCACAAAGATCTAGGCGTGCCATTAGTAAAAGTCGAATTTACAAAATATGCGTCAAAGTACGTCAGCAAACTTGAACATCATCCAAACCCACTTGCACGAGACATCCTTAACTTTAGTGGCCACAATCGGTTGAGAAGCCCTTGCTTTAACTCAAGTGCAAAACAGATGACTGGATCAGTTGATGTGAAATTTTTTAGTATCATAAAAATTTTTGTCTAGCACTGGCTGGGCTTATTATTTTCTTTTTAGTATTAAGATTTGAATACTTATTGTCATTTCATTATATGAAGATTCAATAAATAATTAAAGGCAATATAAAAAAAATATACATACATATATGAGCTTTTACATAGCTTCACAAAAGTAACTTAAGGGCATGAAATCGCACGATCTAGGCGCCAATTTGACCGGCTCCAAAAGTGAAATAAACTGTTCACTTAAATCGCCTCTCAATTAGGCCATTGTTTCGCATGCTGTGTGGCCTATGGTATCATCTTGTTGAAACCACATGTCAGCCGTGGTCAGGTCTTCCATTTGGGGCAAAAAAAAATTATATTCATCGCACGGTAGCGCTCGCCATTCACAGTAAACATTACTGCCTTCGTAGTCTTTGATCCAATGATGCCAGCGGCCCATAACTCCCACCAAACAGAGAATTTTTTGAGATGCATTGGCATCTTTTGTGCTGGCTGCTCTTTACATAAAATACGACAATTTTACTTGTTTACGTATCCTTTCAACCAGAGTTTCATCGCTGAACAAAATCTCCGACAAAAAAGTGCACGATGCATTTTATTCATCGGGCATGAATTTTGATAATAAAATTTAATAATCTTCAAGCGTAAGTAAGACGATTCATGGTTAAATTATGGACCAAACAGAACATGTTACACAAAAACAGTTAAGCTGTCAAAAACAGTCTTTCCAAAAAGAAAGTTGCTAAAAAATCAGCCTTTACTTGTACGTGTACGTGTACTGAGCAATAGAAAATCAAAACTGAAATTACACTTACACTATAGTTTTGTTCAGTGATTTATTTATACTGATATTCTATCAAAGAATTCAAACAATCGGAATGTAATTGTACTAGGTCTGATCAATGGAAATGCCCAAATTTCAACAGTCGGGTTCAATGATTGCAGAAAAGCTAAAAAACGGTTTTGTAATTTCTCTTTACATGAAATTAATCTTTGCTGAATTTTGAATGGATACTTTTTTTAACCTTTTTGGGGTAGGTATAAAACAACCGCATTTTTTTTTGATTTATTGATGATGAAACATACAATAAAAATGGACCACAAAGAGCTAGCGTTACTAAATTTTAATGTACAGAAATTTTTATAAAAGAAAAATGTACAGAAATGGATAAGTTTTGGTAAAAATGGCTGTTGTGGCGAGAAATTGATGTGACCTCATGTGCTACTGGATTTTATATGAACAACGATTTATCACACAATACATATACATTTTGTGTGAATATTCTCTTCTCTTTTCTTTATATTTTAACACACATGACAAATGGATTCCATTTATACATGTCGAAAGTAGTATTTATCCATCTTCTAACATACATATCGTCACCTAAAATGC
This sequence comes from Bellardia pandia, assembly GCA_916048285.2. NCBI lineage: Eukaryota > Metazoa > Arthropoda > Insecta > Diptera > Calliphoridae > Bellardia > Bellardia pandia. The sequence continues at coordinate 14,346,128 of OU696533.1, forward strand.
CAAAAGACGTAACCCTCAGTATCATAATTTTACAGGAGAAGCAAAAAACGTTATAAAATGAAAACTGTTTAATTAAAAATCGCGATTTCTGCACATCTTGCCTTAAGATAGACGAGAAACTTCAGGTGACGATATGTACATATCGCGTTTTTTAATTAAACAGTTTTCATTTTATAACGTTTTTTGCTTTTCCTGTAAAATTATGATAATGAGGGTTACGTCTTTGGGCATTTTAGGTGACGATATATAAATTTATTTTATTTTCCAAATAAAGCAAAAGCAAAGGAAAACAAATAAGAGTTTATATTCGGCTGTACCGAATCTTATACACCCACCACCAAATACCAGTAGTATGATCTATTAATGCTTGAAACTAATTTTTATTAAATTTTGTATGGGTAACGATAATTATATTGGTTATTTTATTTTGAGGATCGCTTACATGAGTGCTAACAATTATTATGGGGCGATCATCATAAAATATTGTACCGTAATTTCATTTATTTGAAGTTTATTTTATTTGAATTTCATCTGAGTTGCAACTTGTAACGATTTACTTTGACACACAATAATTACACAAAATTAGATACCAAAATGTCCTAGCAAACTGATTTTGGCTTTTTGAAACTTCGAAATTGTCTCCTCTAGATACTTTGTGGTTGTTCTCGAAAGTGTGTGTTGTATGAGATTCCATGGCAAATTATGGACTTATTTTCTCACAAGTCAATAGTATAATTTTTACATACTTATAACTGTTTTATGTAAAACCAAATGGTCGATATAGATGTTTATATGGGTTAATGAGTTTTTCAGAAGTAGTTCTTATAAGGAAGCTATGACCTATTATGAACCGTTCATCATGAACTTATGTACGACGATTTATATGTTCATATGGATGATTTATATTTAATATCAACTTGTTAGTGAAGTTTATGAGAGATTTATGCGCATTTAAGTGATTTTTGGAAGTGGACCCATGCAAACAAAATATTGTTTTAAGATTTCTCGTTGCATGAAACTTATTTTTGCTGAATTCTGTATGGATACTGCTTTTGTATAGACATTTATGTATGTATATTTCATAAAGGTAAGACATTTGTTGAGGGCTACGAGAAGTTGTGGACCGATTCTTACCATTTTCAACAGGACTTGTCTTTCTATAATAAAAATAAAGTGTGAAACATTTTTTATTATCTGCTTTAAAGGTAATTGTGAAAAATAGCTGAACAATATCTAGGGTCTCTGAAACTTTGGTATATAACTCGGATCCAATTTTATCCATTATTAATACCAAACATTTTGATGAAACAAAGTTTGGTAAAAATTTCATGGTTCTATGTCTTGTTTTCGAAGCTTTATCGTGCCTTCAATAGACGGACGGACATTTCTTGACCGTCTAAGAATCTTCAAAGGGCACTGAATATATGGAATTTTTGATTCTGCGACCAATATTTCGATGTGTTACAAAGGAAATGACGAACTTAATATACCCCTATCCTTTTGGTGATGGGTATAACAAGATAATAATAGTAAAAAATAGAGAATAAGAAATAAGAACTAAGCAAAATATATATGTATATCTTCTACTCGTACGATTGATTTGCATCAAATCGACTTCATATTTATCAAATAATTTGCTTTTATAGACAGACCAACAAATACATGCACACATATAAGATAAGACAAGACGTGAAAGGAATAAATTAAATGTATCTAATGTATGTTTTCTCTCACATATTCATACTGGAGCAAATATTAACTTTATATACTTTTGAACAATAAATCGCATGCTGTAGTAAAAATTCTATTAAAGTATTTGTTGGTTAAATAATTAAGTGCTTGAAAAGTACTTTAGAACTCTTATAGGCATTCAATTGAAAAATAAATATTAATACAATCTTATTTTTAAATGAAGAATATTATATATATGTATACCCTCCACCACCATAAGTGGCGAAGGAGGGTAGGTGAGACGGGGGCACGTTTGAACACAGGGCACCTTTGAACAATGTTGATAAAATCTCAGTTTAACATTTTTTCCGACCCTTAACCGAAACCTTTTATTCTAGCAACGTCAACAACTTTTACTAGTTTTTTCAATCGTCGACCGAATGTAGTTGGGTGAACAAGAAGTATTCAGTGATCGTTTTCTTTCGTGAAAAAATTCATTTCAAACAAAATTAAGTTAAGTTATTTGATATTTATGTAAAAAAAAAAAATATTTATTATAAATTTCCGTGAAATGGCGTGCCAGTTCAGGTTTGAACAATGAAAAAGGGGGCACCTTTGAACATGTTAATTTATCAACCGAAAAACCAAACATTTTTGATTCTCTCTTATTTTCTGAAAATGACGAATCCAATGCTGATCATGATGCTATAAATGTAATGTAATGTCACCTGAAATCGCAAAGCCTCCGTCTTATTAATATATTTTTGATCTGGTTTTTTTTTATTTTTTAATTGTTAATGTTTATTATATATGTATGTATATAAAAAATATAACTGCTTATATTATTTTTGGACATAAGCGCTACAAGAAAAAGATGTCGTTCAAAGCTGCCCCAGCCTAGTTCAAATCTGCCCCGTATGGGGGGCACATTTGAACACAATGACTTCATCCATTAAAAATAAAAAAAAAATATAAATCAAACTAAAAATAAGTTACTTGTAGACTTTAACTAAAATTTATTTCCATACATATTAGTTAAATTATGTAAAAAGTCAATAATTCAAAAATATAAATTTTTATGTGGCTTGAAAGCAAAAAGTGTTCAAAGGTGCCCCCCTCTCCCCTATATATAAGTTTGTCATTCCGTGTGTAACACTGAGAAATATTCATCTGAGACCCAACAAAGTATATATATTCTTGGTCCTTACCAAATTCTATGCCGCTTGAGCCATGTCCGTCTGTCTGTTGTCTCTGTAAAACACTCTCACGTCCAAAGGACACAACCGAATTCAACAAAGTGAACAAAAACCCGCTTATAGTTCTCCTGAGCAGCTTGGTATTGAAAATCAGCATAATCGGTACAGTAGAACAAGAGTTATGGTTGTCTTCACCTCCATAAAAATTGATATTTTTAAACTTTTTCTTCCAATTTTTTTAAATACATTGCATATATCCCAATGAAATTTTGTGTACGTTGTTTTTATGATAAAAGAAGAAGAAAGAAGAAAGTGTGAGGAAAACAGTAAGAATAGGTCAATGATTTCTTATAGCCCCCATACAAAAATCTTCCCGAAATTGCAAAACGCAATTTTTTTTAATTCGGCCCATATTAGACCATAGCCCCATGCAAAGGCCAATTCCAAAATTCACTTAAAAACGTATAAAACTGGTATAAATAATGCTAAACGGTTAAAATTTGACACAAATAATCTCTTTAGCTAAATAAATTATTGTAATAAATTTTATAGTGGTCGGCCCATAACTGGTCTAAGCTCCCATATAAGGAACACATCCAAAAAAGCCTTTTATCTTTATATATATCGTATAAATATCGGTACCTACTCAAAACTCCGCACAGATCATTTAAATATACACAAAAGTAATCGCACAAAATTTTGTGAATTTTGCTTCATTTTTAACCGTATCCCCTATATAAAGCCCTCTTCCGAAAATAATTTTAATGCTAATAAATCTCTTATAAATAACGGTTCTGATCCAAAATTTACATCATTTACATACATACCGCCAAAATCAAACTGCTGGATTTGGAGAATATCGGTCCATATTTGACTATATTTCCCATATAAGGTCCATATCCGAAATCCACGTTAATACTAATATATATCTTAAATATACCGTTATTATATTAAAATTCAACGTGAAAGGTCCTCATATGCATAAAGATCACTGTTCCAATATTTAAGAAGATCGGCCCATACTTTGCCATAGCTGAACCATTTCCGAAAAACAAATAAACCCACAAAATGTCTAATAAATATCGACGTCGAACATACTTTTATATACTATAGATCAAGAATGTTAGTCCAGAAATCAATCTAATAGCGGTTATACGGCAATTATGCTACTGGATTTTGTAGCTGTTTATCAATAATTGGCAATAGCTCCCGAATTAAGTCCTCTTCCGAGTATAACAACCAACCATAAAACTCTTGTAAATAATGTTACTGAGATCAGATTCAACCAAAAAAGCCTCATCTTATATCTTATCTTTTTTTATATTCTGTTTCTTAACTTGCTGTGAATATGGAAAACTATTTTGTTAATTTTATAAATTGTTAAATTACACTCAAGATTATTATGAAAATCAGACAAACTCTATAAATTACAGTAAGAATCGGTAATTTCATCAATTATAAATGGTTAAAATTGGATAAAATTTCAAACCATTAAAAAAAATTAGTATCTATAAAAAAATTTGCAACTCAAAGAAGAAAGTGTTTCAATTTGTACCATATGCACTATTTTAATTTTTTTTGCTATTTATTACTTATAATACTAAATAAGAATAATAATAATAAATAATTTAATAAAATTAATATATAAATGAAAATGATACATGTGCCAAATATTGAAAAATCGTATTCTTGAGTTAAAAAATAATTTTTTTTTAAAGATATCCCACTCGCATCCCTATAAACGATTAAAAAGGCCTTAAAGTAAATTGTATAAGCTTTGTTTTGAGAAAAAAAGGGCCCAAATTGAAAAAAAAAATATTAAAAAAAAAAAAAATTTTAATTTAAAAAAAAAAAATATTTTTGAAATGATTGAAGAAATAGCTATCTACAGTCCTTTGGAGAATTTTTACTGGGACCAATAGGTAAAAAGTTACACTAATTTAAAAAAACCCTGTATGACCAAAATGTCCAACTTTGACCCCCTCTAACTCCGGAACTTCTGGACTGATGGAGCTCTGGCCTACTATCCAATAGTACTAACCTTAGTGCAAATTTCATAGAAATCGGAAGACATCGATTTTTAAAATTGGGTAACTTGACGTGAGATTCACCATATGTACAATTCTAAAAAAAATTTCCACTAAGACTGAATGGAAAACACAGAATTAGGATATACTAGTTCTATAACCAGTGTAGTTTTAGTTGTTTTAGTTTTGTTAATTTTATTTTTCTTAGAATTGATGATGCTAAATTTAATTTTTAAATTATTTTTTTAAATATTAAACATAAAATTAATTACAATAACTTTTTTTTAATTTTCTTTATTATTTAAATTTTTACATAATAAAATATAAATATGTACTCATTTGTGTTTGCCACTGTAGTGAATTTTAATATCTATATATATAAAATTAAGTGGCAAAACTTCCTGTTCGCATACTCCTCCTAGACGGTTTGCCCGATTTCAATGAAATTTTCAGTGGTGATTGGGGTCTGTGTGGAGGGTGCATAAGAAATGTGTATATCTTTGCGCGTTTTGCGAGGGGGTAGCGAAGCACACCGGGTTTAGCTAGTTTATTAGAAAAATTAAACTCATTGAATACTTTTGGGAGTATTATAATATCTGTATTATATGTAGATGTTAACCAAAGTGATGATGAGAAAAGGGCGTTGATCTATAACAGGATTAAAGGGGGTAATCTATAATAAAGATATAATTATAATTACTCAGAAATTGAATAATTATAATTGTGGGTTGGAGAAATTAAGGGGTTAGATGACAAAACTCATAGGCTGGTTCATATAGAATAAATATCACCTTTTGTTTTTGCTTTTATACAATTACAATTCAGGTTCCTTTATTTGAATTCCTCAATGTTCAATATATTAAAGGTAAGTATTATAAAAATTTAAATTTCAAGTAAATGTGTATGAGTATATAAAACTTCAATTATGTAGTTTTAAGGTAAGTCTAAATTTTAAATAAGAACTGAACTTCTTGATGGTTTTAGGACAAGTAAGTTTTCTTTTCTTGTAAAATCTGTTAAATATTAAATTTCCAGTACGTTAAAACTGGCGATTGAAAACCTAGCGCTGCCACATTTTGTGTCTTTTACGATACAGCTTACTACAAATGCTTATATTAATTGAGTTTTAATAATTAATATAAAAATTATATTTAATTAACAAACACAAATTGCGAAGCTGTTTGGCTTATCTGCAGAAAACACCCAGAGTCTTTGGCGGGAATCGAACCCGCAACCCTTTGACTGATAGTCTGGCACACCAGCGCCTACTCTATCGGGGCACCCTAAATTTGCATATTATAATTTTAGTGTTCAAACTAGTTTGGACACTTATATTATTAATTTCTAAATCTCCTCAGCAGTTTAAATGCATTTTACATTTGGAGAAAACTAATGTCGATTATTACAGTCTATCAAAAAAATCATTCCATAGCTATTATATATATGTATATATTATGTCCTGTGGTTCCTAGTAGGAACAAAGGGTCGCATTCTAATTTGTTGCGGTTTCAGTAGTCATTTCAGTTTAAGATTGAGGGACTGACTCTTCATTTCGGTGGCCACCTAGTTACCTGAGACGCATCGGTTTTAGCATGACATTCAGGTTACTCAGCTGTGTGCCTTCTTACTCTAGCTGTCGACAAACGGGTGTCTGAAAGACATTCCATAGCTATTAATGTACATATATACTTTTGTTCAATGTCTTTAATTGCAACCAATGCACACATACATACATATGTGTTAAATATTGTAATTAAACAATCAAATAGTCGTATCAATAAAACTACAATTAATATAAACATTCAATACCACATATTGCATTATAATAAATGAATTGGATATGTGTTGCCCATTATCACCCAACTGAAGTGTACTGATATTTACACCTGTCTCTATCATTGTTTTGTTTCATCATTATGAGGATTACAATCGTTATCCACACTGCATGAATGTTTGAAAATTTCTATTTAAATTTCTATAGCTATGTAAATATTGTTTACGATTCTGTGGCATGCAACAAATTTAGATTAGTATTGAAATTGTATATACATTGTGCTCAATCAATGGAATTTATTGCACTACACTGTAAAATGTTCATTAATTTCTAATTTTGTATTCCGCACCACAGGTAACATGTGTATGTATTGTGAAGCATTGATACGTTTTTATTTGCAGATGAAAGTATGCATTAGAATTGATTAGAAATAAAAGATATATTGCGTCGTATTTATCGGAATAACAAGTGTGCACTTTAATAACTGCATAAGTTAGAAATAACATTGACTTGACTTGAAGTACAATATAATTGTTATGAATTCTATTTTTATTGAAGCAAAAAATATTGTCATATAGTTTAAAGGTTGCTCTTACAAGAGTTTTGCAAAATCAAACAGCATCGAATAATATAAAATTAAATATTTGCTGTGTCTTGTCCTAAATAAACGAAGTTTTTTTTTTAATAAATAAACAAGTTTAAATATATTTTATTTAGTGGTTATGTCTTTTTCGGCCAATAATTGCTAAGTGTGACCGCACCCTAAGAATAATTAAAAATAAAATTAATAGGATGAAAAAACAAGCACTGCGTCTTTTTGTTGGCAAGACTCTTACATGACTCTGGAATTTTTCTTGTGGTGATTTGTTTTTTAAATATAGCTAAAGTTATTCTGTCAAAAATTTATTAAGTCGAAATACGTTTGCACGAGTGCTTAGCTAAGGTAAATCAAAAATAAGAGTTTATATTCGGTTGTACCGAATCTTATATACCCACCACCAAATACCAGTAGTGTGATCTCTGAATACTAATTATACCCTCCACCATCAAGAGTGGTTAATGAGGGTATATTACGTTTGTCATTCCATGTGAAACTTTTTTAATATTCATCTGAGACCCAACAAAGTATATATTTTCTTGCTCCTTATGACATTCTAAGTCAATTTAGCCATGTCCGTCTGTCTGTCCGTCTCTGTAAAACACTCTCACGTCCAAACTCTACAACTTAACTAAACGAAATTTCCAGAAATATATTTCTTATTTTGCAGGTAATCAGCAAAATCTGTTCAGGCCAACCAGAGTTATATGTGAGACAACCTCCATAAACTTTTGTCCATTTTATTGCAATATTTTGAAATATATTGCAGATAATACCATGCAATTTTGTATACGTTGTTTTATAATAAAAGAAGAAAGAGTGCGGAAAATAGTAACAATCGGTCCATGATTTCTCATAGTCCCCATACAAAAATCTTCCCGAAATATTGCTCAATTATTCATAAATGCCTATAAAATTGGAATATCAACACAAAATTCAGCAAAAATAAATTGTATGCAAAAATAAATCGCAAAACGAAACTTTTTTTAGTTCGGTCCATGTTTGACCGTAGACCCCATATAAAGTCCACTTCCAAAATTCACTCAAATACGTATGAAACAGATATAAAAATACAACAAATAAATTGTTGTACTAAATTTAATGGTGGTCGCCCAGAATTGGTCATTGCTCCCATACAAGGACCACATCTGAAAAAGACATTTATTTCTATATATATTGTATAAATATCGGAACCGACTCAAAACTTTGCACAGATCACTTACATATGTACAAAACTCATCCCACAAAATTTTGAGAATTTCGGTGTATTTTTAACCGTATCCCCAATATAAAGCCCTCTTCCGAAAATCACTCATGAATCTCTTATAAATAACAGTACCGATACAGAATTTTATACGGATCATTTACATACATGCCAAAATCAAACTGCTGCATTTTGAGAATATCGGTCCATATTTGACAATATCCCCCACATAAGGTCCACTCTCGAAACCACGTTAATACTAATATATAACTTAAATATACCGTTATTATGTTGAAATTCGACGTGAAATATCCTCATATGCATGAAAATAACTGTTCCAAAATTTAAGAAGATCGGCTCATAATTTGTCATAGAACAAACAAATAAACCCACAAAAATGTCTAATAAATATCAATATCGAACCAACTTTTATATGGATCAGAAATTGTAATCCAGATGTCATATTAGTATCGGTTATACGGAAATTAAGCTACTGGATTTTGTAGCTGTCAGTCAATAATAGCTCCTGAATTAAGTCCACTTCCGAGCATAACAACCGACCATACAACTCTTGTAAATAACGCTATTGAGATGCAATTCAACGAAAATAAGCCTAAAACACATAGAAATCCCTTTAGTGGATACTGGATTTAGAAGCTATCAGTCCATAATTGGTTAATTTCTTCTATGCAACCCATAAATCTTTTGTAAATAATGTTATTAAGATCAAATTCAAACAAAAAAGCCTCATCTTATATCTTATCGTTTTTTATACTCTGTTTCTTAACTTGTTGTGAATATGGGAAAATGTTATTTTAATTTTATAAATTGTTAAATCACAATCAAGATTAATATGAAAATTAAACAAAATCTGTAAATTACAGTAAGACTCGATAATTACATCAATTATAAATGGTCAAAATTAGATAAAATTTCAAAACATTCAAAATAAAATTAATGAATTACGACCAACAGGTAATATTGTCTTTCAAACAATATATAAAATACTAATAACATTTGCACTAACACTGAATAGAAAACACAGAATAAGGATAATCTAGTCCTATAACCAGTGTAGTTTCTGTATTTCTTATTACGTTTAGGTGGAGGCTATTTAAGGTACATGTTGCACTCTAGCTTGTTAATAACAAAAAATCAAATTTTTATATTTTTTTGCACAATATTTATTTTTATACAGATCAGTTATTTTTAAATACATATAAAAATCACATGCATTCATATTATTGTCCATACATACTATTGTTTTTTTACCAACAGAATATTAGTAAAACAAAAATACCAAGTTTTTTTTCAATTGTTGTACAATTTGTGTAAAGATGTACACGTTTTTACTTAATTTAGTACAATATTTAAAATTCCCTTTCTCATTCTTGGTGTACGCTGCTATTTATGAATTTGCGTTTGCCAAATATTTAATTATAAGTATGATATAGTTATTTTAACATTTGTTTATTTATTTTAAAATGTTTAAGTTGTTCTCTGTTTATGTGTTGCTCCAATTGTTTGGCGAAAATATATTTTTAGCTTCTTAACACATTTTCGGCTTCACTCATTAAATAGGAATACTTACATATTTACATGCAAACTTTTTCAATATTTCTGCAGTTTGTTTCTGAACTCTCACTTGTATAAATGAATAATTTTACATAACATTTCGTTTGAAATGCAAAGAAGAAACGAATCTGTTTGTACAACAAAATACCAAATTTGTTTGTATATTTATTATTTTATGTATTGTTTTTGTTAATAGACAATGTCTATTTATATATATTTATACCTTGTCTAAAGCTAACGATCTCCTTTAAAACAGACACTGACAGATAAACATGAAAATTTAAATTTCAAAAAAGCCAAGAAACGGAATAAAAACAATGTGAACATAAATAAAACAAGTAAGAGTTTATATTCGGCTGTGCCGAATCCTATACACCCACCACCAAATACCAATAGTGTGATCTGTGAATGCTTGGAACTAATTTTTATTACATTTTGTATTATATTGGTTATTTTATTTTAAGGATCGCTTACATGAGTGCCAACAACGAAAATGGGGGTATCGTCATAAAATATTGTACCGTAACTTATATTTATTTGAACTTCATTTTGTTTACATTTTATTTCAATAACAACATTTATTAGAATTTTATGCATATTCCAGTTATTCCACAAAGTATACGAAGGTGTCACGAGACGAATGATGATCACATTTTATATTTATTTCTATCTTTTATAACTGCCCTTTGTCTATATTTTTGCAGCGTGTAATAATGTGTTCAGATACGCAACTTTATTGCGATAATCGCAATAAACGCCATTATTGAGCTCAATATTCCATATAGAGCAATTCCATATGAAAACGATTAAAATTGGCAAATTTTTGGACGACCCCTCTCCGATTTTAAAATAAATAGTCTCAATCGATTGCCCAGCAAAAAATAATGTACCTACATATTTTTTTTTTATAGTGACTGGTTTAGTGGTGGTGTACACCACTGTCATGTGACAAAATTGAAGAATTCTTCATAAGGGACCTCATTGAAAGTTGTTTAAAAAAAAACTGCTAAAGCGATCGCAACGAGTGATAGCTCGTTGGAAAGGTATTGAATCAGGCTTTAATTGAAAAATAAAATTTTCCTAATTTTTCTTAGAAATTTACCTTTAAATTTTCCCATGAAAATTAAATTTTCCGATTTTCCACAGAAGCTCCTAAATTTTCCGGCTAATTTTTTTTTTAGATTCCTCATAATTTTTGCTTTAAGAATCAGCAATAAAAAAATGGGCCCTGACTCCTTGTTTGGACAGGAGAAGAGCATTTAAGAGACCACCTTGTTAAAAATTATTTTACAGTTAAAAATACATTTATGAGAAAAAATCTTTCTTATTTTGCTGCTTATACTTAATTACAATATTTATTAAAAATTTCAATTGTCTTGGCATCATTATAAAATTAAAGTAACTTTAAATTTAGCACGTCGGCAGACGTCGTCCAAAAATTTGCCAATTTTGAACGTTTTCATATGGAATTGCTCTATGTGTGAATTATTTGTGTACTTATTTTTCCAGAATTTTGTATGGATACCATATAAAATATTCGGGGAAGTAATTTGTATAAGAACTAGATATCGTGGACCGATTCCCACCATTTTAAACTGGATGTATTCTTCTACAATAAAAATAAAGTGTGCAAAATTTTAAGATTTGTTTATATAGGTAGAAAATTCTGTTAGACCTATATTTTTTTATAGAAAATTAAATAAATTAGACACAAGATTTTTTATAGAAAATACTGTTAGACAAATGATTTTGTGTTTTTGTTGAAATCCAAATATAAATATTATGTAAGGAAAATGAAATGTTAATATTTGAAATTAATAACTACAAATATTTATTTCATGAAGTATGTTTACAAGTCATTGTGGCTCCTATGTTTACTTGTACGAGTATGTGTATTATTTAAATAATACAAATATTTTGTCGGTATTTGTTATTATTTTCTTTATTCATATATGGATTTCTTGAGAGATTGTGCAACTTTTATATTTATTTATATTTTGTGGCTTCTTGCATTCCAAGAACGTAGTGAAATAAGCGCCATGTGTTATTAAATTAACCAGATTTTATTTTTATACCCTCTGTATATAAGTTTGTCATTTCATGTGTAACATTGAGAAATATTCATCTGAGACCCAACAAAATATATATATTCTTGGTCTTTGCGAAATTCTAAGTCGATTGAGTCATGTCCATCTGTCTGTATGTGTAAGACACTCTCACGTCCGAAGGCAACAACCGAAGTCAACAATGTTTACAAAAAACCGCTTATAGGTCTCCTAAGCAGTTCGATATTAAAAATCAGCAAAATCGGTAGAGTAGAACAAGAATTATGGATCAAAAAGTAAGACAACCTCAATAAAAATTGATATTTTTAAACATTTTTCTTGCTATATTTTTAAATATATTGCAGATATTCCCATTAAATTTTGTATACGTGTGAGGAAAATAGTAACAATAGGTCAATGATTTCTTATAGCCCCCATACAAAAATCTTCCCGAAATTGCAAAACGAATTTTTTTAGTTCGGTCCATGCTTGACAATGGACCCCATACAAAAGCCACTTCCAAAATTTAGAAAACTGATATAACTAATGCTAAATGGCTAAAATATGACATAAATAATCCTTATAGGTAAATAAATTGTTGTACTGAATTTTTTGGGGGTGGGCCCATATTTGGTCATAGCTCTCATATAAGGACCACATCCGAAAAAGCCATTTATCTTTATATGTATCATATAAATATCGGTACCGACTCGAAACTTTGCACATATCATTTACATATAACCAAAAATTATCCTAAAAAAGTTCGTGAATTTTGGTTCATTTTTAACCGTATCCCCCATAGAAAGCCCTCTTCCGAAAATCTCTTTAATACTCATAAATCTCTTATAAATAACGGTGCCGATCCAAAATACTACACGGATCATTTACATACATGCCCAAATCAAACTGCTGGTTTTTGAAAATATCGGTTTATATAGTCAAATATATACCCCATATAAGGTCCACTTCCGAAATCGATGTTAATCTTGTTTGTTTAGTTGTTTGTCTGTACCTTTTAGGAGACCAAACCTCTGGACCGCATGTTACTGCGACTCTGGAAGGAATGTAGGCTATATGCTGTTTTGTTTGGATAAACGGGAGTTGGGCATTTTTTGACGTATATGGTATTGGTATAATTAGGAATACGTACCAGGAGAAAAGTGGGTGGGACCACGCCCCATTTTAGGCAAACTAAAAATCGTAATATAGTCTTAACTACTGGACCGATCGTCCTTAAATTTTCACAATAGGATATTCTTACGAAATAATAAATTCTGGACTATATAAAGTTGTGAGTGGACAAAGGGACATGGCCTCGCCCACTGAAATGCATCGCTCATATGATGCGCTTCAGCATCCTATTGTTTTTCCATATGGATAAGATGAATATCACTTTGACAAGCGTCAAATCAATGAAGCAACCCGTAAGGCCGTTAATTATCCTGTTGAGTTTTTAAATTCACTCGATGTGCCAGGCTTTCCACCACATGTGCTACAACTTAAAATTGGAGTGGCAATTATTTTACTGCGTAATATCGATCACCACGTTTTTACAATGGCACTCGACTTGCAGTTAAAAAAAAACTGAAAATTATTTAATAGAAGCGACCATTATAACAGGAAAATATAAAGGTACAGATGCACTTTTGCTACGCATTTCACTGCTACCAACAGATTTACCATTCGATTTTAAACAATTGCAGTTTCCTGTTCGGTTAGGAAAACACACCGATTTATATGTGTATGCTCCTGATATGAAAACTAAAAATATTCTATATCCTAACACCCACAAACTTATGAAAAGTTATTTATATGGTCGCAAATTTACAATCAAAGAAGGCGATTTTTTAAGCCCCGCTCAGCCAATTGAAGCAGGAGTACCCCAGGGTAGCATACTGGGTCCAACTTTATATTTGATTTATGCATCCGATATGCCGTTAGACCCCATAATACATACTTCAACTTTTGCAGACGATACAGCCTTTATTAGCGTTCATAAGGACCATCAAATAGCATCACAGAACTTGCAGAAATATGTTTATAAACTAGAGAATTGGCTTGAGCTTTGGAAAATCAGGGTTAACGAACAGAAATGTATTCATATAACTTTCACACTGCGAAAAGATACATGCTCGTTCATCAGAATAAATAATCAAATTATCCCGCAACACAATGAAGTCAAATACCTCGGAATCCACCTTGATCGTCGTTTAACTTGGAAGTCTCATATCGACGCAAAACTTACCCAGATGAGATTAAAAGCAGTGCAAATTAATTGGCTAATCGGCAGAAATTCTACATTAAAGTTGGATTGCAAACTTTTGTTGTACAATGCAATTCTAAAGCCAATCTGGTGTTATGGAATTCAATTATGGGGTACTGCCTCAGCATCCAACATTGAAAAACTTCAAAGGGGTCAAAATAAGATTCTACGTACAATTACTGCAGCTCCATGGTATGTTAAAAATTCTCGAATCCACAAAGATCTAGGCATTCCTTTGGTGAAAGTCGAATTTACAAAACACGCCTCAAAATATGTCAGCAAACTTGAACACCATCCAAACCCACTTGCACGAGACATCCTTAACTTTACTGGCCATGTTCGGTTGAGAAGGAGGGATACCCTTGCTTTAACTCAAGCGCAAAACAGATGACTGGATCAGTGGATATAAATTTTTTGTAGTATCATAATATTTTGTCTAGCACTGGCTGGACTTATTATTTTCTTTTAGTATTAAGATTCGAAAACTTATTGTCATTTCATTTCTGAAGATCCAATAAATAAATTAAATGTATTAACAAAAAAAAAAAAAAAAAAAAAAATCCTAAAGCTTTGCAATAAGTAAATTAAAATCAAATAAATAAATTTTTGTAAATATATAAATACGTATTATTTTGCTAAAACGAAGGGGGGAGGGTAACCAAGCACACCGGGTTTAACTAGTACTAATATATATCTTAATTACTCATATACCGTTATTTTGTATAAATTCGACGTGAAATATCATCAGTTGCATAAAAATCAGTGTTCCAAAATCTAAGAAGATCGGCCCATAATTTGTCATAGATGAACCATTTTCGAAAAACAAATAAATCCACACAAATGTCTAATAAATATCGATATCGAACCAACTTTTATATACATAGATCTATATTTTAGTCCAGAAATCATACAAATAGCGGTTATACGGCAATTATGCTACTGGATTTTGTAGCTGTCTGACAATAATTGGCAATAGCTCCCGAATTAACACCACTTCCGAGCATATTAAACAACCACACAACTCTTGGCAATAACATTATTGAGATGAAATTCAACCAAAATAAGCCTCTAATACGTAGAAACCACATTAGTGGATACTGGATTTAAAAGCTATCAGCCCATAACTGGTCCACTTCTACTATGCTACCCACAAATCCCTTGTAAATAATATTGTTGAGATCAAATTCAAACACAAAAGCCCAACCTTATATCTTATACTTTTTTATACTCTGTTTCTTAACTTGTGGTGAATAAGGAAAAATGTTTTTTTAACTTTATAAATTGTTAAATTACACTCAAGATTATTATGAAAATCAGACAAACTCTGTAAATTTCAGTAAGAATCGGTAATTATATCAATTATAAATGATCAAAATGACCAACAGATAATATTGTCTTTCAAACAATATATAAAATACTAATAAAATTTGCACTACGACTGAATAGAAAACACAGAATAAGGATAATCTATAAGCAGTGTATTTCCTGTATTTCTTATTACGTTTAGGTGGAGGCTATTAAAGATTCGGCACACCCGAATATAACACTCTAAATTGTTCTACATATTTTTTTTACTATTTGAGAGTGATCCAAGTAATTATTACCTAAACTGGGTGGTTAACACAAGATGTATAACGGATCTGGCTTTTGGACACATGATTTAACTAACGGTATTAAAACTGTATCTAGTTCAGGGCCAAAGTGGACTTTGAAAAATCAACCTATAATAACTTACAAAAACGTTTCATAACTTAAAAACAACTTCATAACTTCAAATTCTGTAATCTAAGAAATTCAACACTTTTGAGAAGCACAAACAATTTAGAGTTACAAAGAGTAAATAATCGAACGAAGCCGTCATAATTACTATTTAATCGAATGATTCTCAGAAAATTCTAGATATTTTTAACTATTATAAAACAAACAATTCTGCTCACAAAATTTTCTATTTGAAACTTTTCTAACTTAACTGTAGGTCATAAAAAGGACATTTAAAGATCAAGAAATAAAAAAATAAAAAACATTGATTATAAACGTGGGACACAACTGAATATAATAACCTGACGTGTTCCAATTATTTTTACATATGACGACTATGGCAAATTTTGTGTTTTCTTCTGGAATACTTTCAGATTGGTATTTCTAGTGTGTGTGTGTGTGAGTTCTTTTTTTTTTTTAATAAAAATAATATTTAGAATAACAGAAAAACAAAAATGAGAAATTTTCAAATGACGATGCTAGACTATTTTTAAATTTAAAGACAAAGGATGAACAAAAAACTACCCACCACATCATTCATGCCGTTCTTTATAACTATGTATGAATGTACAAAAATGTATGATTCCATTCGTTCGTTTATTTGTCAGTCTGTCCGCTTGACTCGCTTTCCACCTGTTTTTCTTTCAATAATTTTCGTTAATATTTTGGTTTTTTGGTTGATGTTGTCTTTGTTCTTTTGGCCGTTACCAGTGATGGAACATCGGTTTTTGGATTTCGTACCAATTATATAAATAAAATGTACTTTTTACACCTGCACGATATCATTTTTAATATTTGTTAAATAATAATAAAACTTTACCACAAACTTACTTTATCGAAATAGGGCAGGGCAACAGTATTAATATTACCTTATATAACGAATGTTTAAACAATTCTATACCTACTCGATTGCTATTATCTAACTTCTGGTGATATTATAAATGCTACAAAACTGGAAAATGCTACCAGATAAAGCGTTTGTTCGCGATATGCAACTAGTGTTTCAGAAAGAAAGTTGGCAAAGCATACTCTAACAATTTAATTTAATGCAACGCATCAAAGAAAATTAAACCTCTTTTTCTTGGAAAGACAAAGAAACAGAGCTCGTTTCGTAATAAAATCTTTACTGTAAATTATCTTTATTTGGAATTTGTCTGTATTTGTATAAATATATAGTTAGACGGCTACTTCTGAATAATATTATGCATTAATTATTGCGATAATCTAAAATATTATTATTTATGAGGTATCGGTTTATTTGCAAAAAGTTAACCTTCTTATGCCCAATAAAACAGTGCGTATTTAAGTGTAGTTTTAGTTAATTTTCATAAAATCTTAAGTTGCATTTAAATACAGATTAATTTTTTCAGTCATACTTAATTGCTGTTATGATTTTGTGGTAAAAATATGGTAGCACTTTGAAATGTCAACAAAATTATCGATATATTTTAGAAAACAGGTGATTTTTTGAAAAAAATGTCCCAACAATTTTGTGTTTCGGTTTTTGTGTTTACTTGTTGTATTGTTTTGTGTGTTTTATATATTAAATTTGGTGGCATAAATATGTATAAAAAAAGTCCCAACTTTACCTTAATAGGGATTAACTTCTTGTAAGACGCTGTTAAGAAATACAGCAGCGTGATTGAAAAAAAACCAAAAACAAATGTTAAAACCATATGTTCAATATTTACAACTTAAGTTGCACTTAAATGAACATCGTTGGCCATTTAAGTTGCATTTAATTTTTCAGTGAAAAACAAAATTTTGTACTTAAATGCACTTTAAAAATAAATGACACTTAAATACGCACTGTTTTATTGAGCCTTAAATACATATATGCAATTTTTAAAAATTAAAAAAAAAAAATATTTTTGGAATGATTGAAGAAATAGCTATCTACAGTCCTTTGGACAATTTTTGCTAGGACCAATATGTAAAAAGTTACACTCATTTAAAAAAAATCCTGTATGACCAAAATTGACAAAAATGTCCAACTTTGACCCCCTCTAACTCCGGCACTTCTGGACTGATAGAGCTGAAAATTTGCCTCTGGCCTACTATTAAATAGTACTAACCTTGGTGCAAATTTCATCCAAATCGGAAGACATCGATTTTTAAAATTGGGTCACTTGACGTGAAAATTCACCTTATATATTTCATCTGGAATATCAAATTTAGATGCAACAGTATTTTGAAATTGTACCAAATGACTCGTGGTAGTACTACGGTACCAACTGTGTCTAAAATGTATCAAGCAAAGTACAATTGTACCATGTTTGTCATCACTGGCTCTGGCATTGAGTGTAGAAGGTGTTTGAGAGTGGAACCGTCCAATCGACCACTCATTCACATTTGTATCAAGTAGTTTGAAGATGATTTTGAAATATTTGTACATGAACAAAGATTAGACGACAAATTCAAAATAATTGTGTGTGTTGATTTTTTTTTAGTTTATAGTATAATTGTGGCGTTTTTTATTTTTTTTAATTTATTTGCTTGTTTATGTTTTGAAATCACAAAAATTTAAAAAAAAAAAAACATAATAAATACTAAATCTAATATCTGCAATTATGTTATTTAAAGATTTAATAATTTTTGGAAGTGTTTATACATATTAGGATTTTGGTTTAATTTTAAGGATTTGTTTAGTTTTGGGATAAATGTTTATTCTCTGTAGTGTCTATGTTTTATTAAACGATAAATTTGTTGATGTTTTAAATATTTTTTTGTATGACCTTTTTGTTTGTGGCCATAAATATTGTTAGCAACAGGGAGAAAACACATCGTAAATCATTTAAATTGTCAGCTTAATCATGAATATAAATTAAAAGAATATGTATTAAGAAATCCACAAAATTGTTTATGATTGTATATTTTATGCATTTATTTAGAACCATGTCAAAGATCTAAATTTTTAATAAATTTAGGTATTTTAATACTGATTCAATGAAATTTGCACTCATTAAAAATACAATAAAAAACAATGGCAAAAAAACAGGATTAAAAAAAACAAGTTCGAGTTCTATATTCGGCTGTACCGAATCTTAAATACCCTCCACCTAAACGTAATAAGAAATACAGAAACTTCACTGGTTATAGAACTAGTATGTATATCCTTGTTCTGTGTTTTCAGTATTAGTGAACATTTTATTAGTATTTCCAATGTGTTCTAAAGTCCTAAGTCATAAAATACTATTTAAGACCAAATATCACTGTTGTGAACGGCCTGTCGTATATTATTTATTTTCATAAACGTCATTACTGAATACACACATTCAATAAACATCAAACGTCAAATATAAATAAAAATATTTTAAGGGCGCAATTATTAAAATAAAAAATGGCCAGCAAAACAGAAAAAGAAAAAATTATGGAGGAATTGTGTGAAAAATATGCAATAGATACAATTATGGCAGAATCAACACACAAAGATCAAATGTGAGTCTGTCATTACTGAATTAAATAGCATATCAAAAAAACATGAGTTTCAATGTTGTATTGTCATATTATATTTTTAAATATGAAATACCAACAACATTTTTATGACAGTCGTAAATTTGTAGACAATAGGACAAATAGGACAGAATAGCACATATTGTGAATTGGCTTATTGTTTGAAACACAATTTTACGACCAACATAATTTATGTTAAATATTTTGAAATTTTATCTAATTTTGACCATTTATAATTGATGTAATTACCGAGTCTTACTGTAATTTACAGATTTTGTTTAATTTTCATATTAATCTTGATTGTGATTTAACAATTTATAAAATTAAAAAAACATTTTCCCATATTCACAAGTTAAGAAACAGAGTATAAAAAACGATAAGATATAAGATGAGGCTTTTTTGTTTGAATTTGATCTTAATAACATTATTTACAAAAGATTTATGGGTAGCATAGAAGAAATGGGCCAATTATGGACTAATAGCTTCTAAATCCAGTAGCTTAATTGCCGATGATTTCTGGATTAAAATTTCTGATCCATATAAAAGTTGGTTCCATATCGATATTTATTAGACATTTTTGTGGGTTTATTTGTTTTTCGAAAATGGTTCATCTATGACAAATTATGAGCCGATCTTCTTAAATATTGGCACAGTGATCTTTATGCATATGAGGACATTTCACGTCGCATTTCAACATAATAACGGTATATATAAGATATATATTAGTATTAACGTGGATTTCGGGAGTGGACCTTATGTGGGGAACATAGTCAAATATGGACCGATATTCGCAAAATCCAGCAGTTTGATTGTGGAATGTATGTAAATTATGTAAAGGATTGGATTGGTGCCGTTATTTATAAGAAATTTATGAGTATTAAAGTGATTTTCGAAATGGAGGATTTTGGTCCATTTTTAACCGTAATAGACCAAAATTCGCAAAATTTTGTGGGATAATTTTTGTGTATATGTTAAAAAGAAATATGATAATTCTTGTACTCTATTTCTCAAAAACGGTGAGTTAAATAGATGATATTTACAGAGTGATAGTGGACAATGAAGATTGCTGAGGACGCCCTTGGCCGGGTAGAAAATGCATTCCAATTTATCAATTGTTCCAGTACTTTACAATAGTATTCTCGATTATTTGAACTATTAGCCTGAATAAAAACTTTTCTCCTAAAAAGATCTGTGCAAAGTTTTGAGTCGGTACCGATATTTATACAATATATATAGGGAACAATTTCTTTTTCAGATGTAGTCCTTGTATGGGAGCTATGACCAATTATGGGCCGAACACCATAAAATTAAGGGCAACAATTTATTTACCTATAAGGATTATGTATGTCAAATTTAAACCGTTTAAAATTATTTAAACCAGTTTTATACATGGACCGAACTAAACAAGTTCGTGTTGTTATTTCTTTTTCCATGAAACTTATTCCTGCTATATTTTGTATTGATATACCAATTTTATATGCATTTATGTATAATTGAGCAATATTTCTGGAAGATTTTTGTATGGGGCTATGAGAAATCATTGATCTATTCTTACTATTTTCCTTATACTTTCTTCTTTTATCATAAAAACAACGTATACAAAATATCATGGTATTATCTGCAATATACATATTTAAAAATATAGCACGAAAAATGCTATATAAAAATATAAATTTTTTATGGAGGTTGTCTCACATTTTGATCCATAACTCTTGTTCTGCTACCCCAATGTTGCTGATTTTCAACACAAAACTGCCTACAAGAACTATACGCGGTTTTTTGTAAACTTTGTTGATTTCGGTTGTGTCAAAGTGTTTTACACAGTTAGACAGACAGACAGACGGGCATGGCTCAATCGACTTAGAATTCCATAAAGACCAATAATATATACATACACTCAAAATATTTCATAGGTAAAATAAACGAAAATCGTGGTTCATTTTACTAAATTTTTCGTTATTTTGACGAAACGAAATATTTCGTATAATATACAAATATTTTTCGTTCTTGTTGGGACTTTTTATTTTCCGCATTTTACGAAATATTTGTGTATTTACCAAGATTATTTTGTTAAATTACAAAATAAATGGTTATCTAACGAAAATTTTTCGTAAATTAAACTTTTAAATTTTGTCTGGTTTACAAAATTAAATAAAAATAAGAAATATATTTCGTAAAAATAATGCTAAATTTCGTAAAAATACAAAATTATTTTGTTAATTTTAGAAATATTGCCTCCTGTTATACGAAATTTTCTAAACTTAGGAAAAATATTTTGTAGGTATAAGAAAAATTTCATATTTTTTTTTCGTTTATTTTACAAAATTTTGTAAAATCACAAAAATATTTCCTAAATACACGAAAGGTTTCGTTAATATAAGAAAAGTTTCGTAAATTTCTGCTAAAAATTGGTAAATTTACAAAATTTTCTAAAAATATTTCGTAAAGTTACTAAAAATTGTGTAAAAATAAAAAAAAATTTTTGTTTATTTTAGAAAAAGTTTCGTTAATTTCTCAAGAAATATTTTTTTTATTAAACGAAAAGTTTTGTTTCTTTTATAAATAATAGTAAAGGAAAAAATAATAGCATTTCTGCATTAAATTAAGTTTGATTTTGTCGATTGCTTTGGATTTCTACAAAGAAAATTTATATATTAGTAACTTTTAAACTTAGTTTATATAAAACACACTAACCTTGTATTTTTTTGTACAACATATGCGTAATTGGATTAACATGATGCTTATCTATTTTATAGAACTGAATATTTAAAAAATCCCACATATGGCTGGAAGCCGTGATACGCTTTAAACCAAATGTCTATAGCTTTAGTGATACTGAAATCTTTGTATTTAATGTTGTCAAAGTCACAGAAAAATGATTGGGGCTTATATATGTCCCCTATAACAGTAAGGTAAGGGGCAACTGAACCCTCTGCCACAATTTTTGTATCCAATTTCTTTTTATATGACTCTTCAGTTGTTGAAAATGTTATAAAAGACCGTTTTGATTCCATAATACTATAAAACTTGCTTCCTTTATTAGAACTTTTTGATTTAATTCTTGATGGTGGAAGTAAGGAATGTAAGAGTGTTAAGACTATGATAAATTTGGTATCTAAAAAGTTAAAAAAAATTGCATAACCATTATCCATCACTAAATAAAATTTAAAAATTTGATTATATTTGTTTATAAAACTTTTCTACTTACTATAGTCAATGCAATTATTTTTTTGTACAAAATTCCAAAGCTTTTGGTCATCTTCATCTTTAAATTTCGATTCGTTTTCTAGAAATATCTTTTGAGTCATTAAATCAGAAAAATCGTCAAAGCTGTCAAGCAATTCGTTTCTCTCTCCATTTATGCGATCGAAATCATTAATGATCTAAATATACATGATTGAATATATTAATTAATTAAAGGGTTGAAGAAGTCAATATGTTTTCTTATATATTTTTGAATTATTCTTAATAAAAACTGAATGTCATTTTACTTACTAAGCGAAATCCTACTGGATTATTGTACACAGGCCACAAATCCAAAAGTTGTTTTTTTTGAATTTGGGTCGCATAGCTCTTTTAAAGTGTTTTGCCTATATTCAAAACAGCCGTTCCAGTGACTTAGTATATCTTCAAATGATAAAATGTTAAACTCATGCCTTAGAAATAAATAAATAACAAATAACAATTCATTTTCTTACACTAATTTAAATTTATTTTAATAAATCAAACTATTTTTAACTATTTTTAACAAGACACGACTAACGCTTCTATCTCTTTAATTGTCAGTAAAAGCATGACTTGTTTTGTTATTTTTAAGTTTCATTTAAAACGGTACATTTCATTTTACGAAATTATACAAATTTGTAAACAATTTGAAAAACAATGTACGATTAAAAAAAAAAATTATTAAAAAAAAAAATAAAAAAAAAGTTTATTTACATTTTTGTAATATTTTTTAAAAAAATGTATGTACCATGGTGTAATTATACAAGGTGATAATGTTTGATAATGCAAAAAATTAAGACTCTTTTTCATCGTCATGGTTTGCAACGCAGCACTGCAATGTTTTAGCACAAATTTCTTTGACGATGTTTACTCTTATCAGAGTTTTGCAATATCAAACAGCATTGAAATAATTAAAACTAAATATTTGTTGTGCTTTGGCTTCAATAATAAAAGAATTTTTAAATAAATAAAAGAGTTCACATATATGTACGTTATTTAGTGGTTACGTCTTTTTTGACAAATATTTGCCAAATGTGACTGTACCTTTAGTGTTGACGATGCCGCAAGTTCATTAATGCATGTTAATGCTTTTCAACGCGCAACATTTGCCAAATTTTTGCATTATTTTCATTTGTGATTCTTTTGCGTTTTTAGTAAATTTTATTTTTTAAATTTTCTTGCCGGTAAAAGTAAAAATACATAAGAAAAAGTTAATTTGTGGTAGAAATGGCGGATTTAATTAAATTTTGCAAAAAGTTATATTTATGGGTCGATTACGGATGGCAACCGAACCGAAGTAGAGTTGACAGTTGCCAAAAAAACATATTAAAGATAGCAACTGGCAACTGTCAGCTGTTAACTTCAGTTGCTGAACATGGCAACCGAGAATTTGTGGTTTCTTTGATTTTAAGTGATACATTTAAGATCATAATAATTTTGTTGTTAAATTATTTATATTTTTAACATATAAATGTTTGTTTTCAACTCGAAAATTCAAAAAAAAAAAAAAGATTAAAAAAGAAAGTTGCCTTACATAATAACAACTTGCATGACAGTTGCATTCCCTATTGGCAACGCAACTTCCGTAAAATAAAAAGAAAACGTTCCTTCAACATTTTTTAAATAAATGTTTTTTGATCAAAATCACAGAATAAGTCCATATCTCAGAATTAAGACTTATTTGGAATGAAATGATAATATTCATTACATTTAGAATATATGTAGTTCAAATTGTTGACCTAGGCGCCATTGTTGGATTGGAATGGATGCAATTAAATTGAGTAAAACTCGATTTCTAGACCGTTTCATATTTTCACACTTTAATAAAGGCGTGAATAAAGTTTCACGTTGATAAATTAACTGAAAGTATTTTTGGTCACCGATTCCATACTAGTCAGACCACAGGCTAAAATATTCCGAAAGCATTACTTAGCCATCATCAGAACCATTAATCCTTCAAATTGAGCCGGCTTTTTATCATACCTATGTGTTTAATATCCCGTTTTGTCGATTCACTTACCGGGTTTCCAATGATGGTTTCTGGACTTTGTGCGAATGTTTTTTATAATTAAATACCGCAATTCACAATCTTGTGCAAATGGTATTGCATCATTGCATTTGCAAAAACGTTTAGCATATTTTTTCTCTTGCTGTGTATTTTGTTAGTGTAGAGCAAAAATATGCTACACCTTTTTGCAAATGCAATGTTGCAATACCATTTGCACAAGATTGTGAATTGTGCTAATGATTTTGCGTTTTGTTTTTTTCTTTTACATATTTTTGACACAATTCATATAATATTATAATATTAATATTCGATAAGCCATTATAAATTTCGTCTTACTCTTAACTCGACTGGAATATCCATAATTTTATCGGTTTTTAGTGGTTTTAACATTTATAGATTTAAACAATAAAAATGAATAGCAAAACATCTGACGTTGTTTTCAAAGGTTGAAAAAATCATTTTTAACGACTTAAATAAATCATTGCAAAATACATGCCATGGTGTAACTATACAAGGCACAGCTGACTGATTAAGTTTACAATTTACTTACGTCAAAAGTAATACTTTTTCAAGTGTTTTTGACTGTAGTACATTATTTTACACAAACAAAATGCCTGGGGCTAAATTTCCGCATTCGTGATCGAATGAGCTATCGTATCGAAAAATTATTTCGATATCGAAATTATGATAAAATGTACTAAATTTCTTGCTCGATATATAATGCCATAATCTCAAATAAGAAAATTACGATCAATTTTACTCGAATGCGATAATTTGGCCCCTGTTGTTTCTGTATTGTGTTGCATTTGTTGCCGATTTACACTCACTTTGTATAATTACACCATGATACACACACTTACCCCCTGGCCCACGATGTCGAACGATCGCTTAGATAAGACTTAAGATACAAACTTTTTATCGTATCTATTTTTTACTCAATCAAGTTTGTTTATTCCACAATCAAGTGTGTGTCTTAAGTCTTATCTAAGCGAACGTTATCGTTCGACATCGTGGGCCAGGGGGTTATATTTAAAATTTTTATTTTATTTTCAAAAAGTTCAAACATAGTATTCTCTAAAAAATTTTAAAAATGTTTAAAAAATGTTTAACCAACCTAATACATATTCTTTATGGATTGCAATATAGAATTTTTTTTAAAATTCTCTTTCATAGTTTTAACAAATCATTTTACAATTTCAAAATAAATATTCTTCATATACATACATATGTACATATGTATGTACAAGGTGGCGCAAAAGTAATCCTCCTATCAGAAAATGCTATAAATTTTGTCAGTTTTGTCAGCAATATTCCGCGTTCTGGAGCAGTGTGGCGTAACATTGTTTATTAACGTGTATTTCGCATGTGTTCACTACACAAATGTCAAAACAGAACTGACAGTAGGGGCCTTGCAAAATTTATAGCATTTTCTGATAGGAGGATTACTTTTGCGCCATCTTGTATGTATGTATGCATTTCACATAAATTGTTGATTGATCAAGGAAATTATTATGAATTTAACAAAAATGATCGATGATAAACAAAAATGTTCACGATTTCCAATAATTCAGTGCACCAAACAAAAAACATTTTTCACATACATATTTAATTTTTTTGGGATTTTTTTTTTTCAATTCACATATTTAAATAAACAATTTTGGTGCAACAGTTATTTAAAAACAAATTACAAAAATTTGGTTTATAATTTATTGTTGTGAAACAAAGAAACCACATTCCTTAACTATGTATGATATATTAGAAAATACTTTTCGAGAAGTGTGAATTTGGGTGTTAGAATTTGAATTGGATGCTAGTGCGATTTTAAAAACTATGAACTATAATTATAAATGTACACTCATCTTGTTAGGCACACAAACAAACAAGAAAACAAATGTTTAATTTTGTAACTTTGTACTTAATGATGAAAATTTTTATTCAATTTTACTAATAGAATTTGAAAATGCGTGGGCGTGCATCTAAATTTATACTCTTGAGTGAGTTTTTTTTTTTTTTTGGTTGATATTTTTGGAAATTGTTTTTAAGAAAATTTTCCGTTAAACTTGAGTAGTTTTCTTATGTACTGTGTAGCGGACTGCAAAGAGAGAGTGAGAGACATCAGGAATTGAGTGTTTGTTGATTGTTTGGGCGAGAGTGTGTGGGTGCTGTGGAAAAATAACGTTAATAACGAATCTGGTGGATGAAAATCAAGGTGTTTATAAACTGTAGCATCACGGAGGATCAATATCAGTCTACTTTGGATTTTTAACAAAGCAACTTTTCCAAAACAACACAAACCAACTACCAAACTAAACATGTCTCTTGAACGTGCTATTAAGGCTAAGGTGAATATTAATTAAGTGAATAAAAAAAAGGAAACAAATCTAGTGAAACAAATGAAATTAAAAATAAAATTTTGAATTTTTCAAAATTATTGTAAAAATTATGAAATTAAAATAAAAATAGAAAAATCTGTTATAGATTCTATAGTGACCAAATTTAGTGAAAATTGTGAAAAACCCGTGTTTCTAATTAAAAAGAAATGGATATAAAAATAAATTTAAATATGTTTCAGTAAAGCAATTATGTGCCTAAGTGTGCAGAATTTTAAATAATTAAACATTTTAAAATAAAAAAGTTTTTAAAATAAAATTTCAATATTTCAAAAGAAAATTCAGACATTTTTAAAGCAAAATTTTCTTAAACTTAAAATTTTATGGAATATTAAATCTTATCAGCTATGATCTATTTACAAATGTACAATAATAATTTGAAGATGAAACAACAAAAATTTTGATATTCATGAAATAAACTAAACAATTCCTTTTTTTGATTCTTCTAGATCGCTGGCAAGCGTAACCCCGAGATGGACAAGGAAGCTCAAGAATGGATTGAAGCCATTATCGGGGAGAAATTCCCCGCCGGTATTGAATACGAAGAACATCTTAAGGACGGTCAAGTTTTGTGCAAATTGCTCAACATTTTGTCCCCCAATGCCATACCCAAAATCAACTCTTCCGGTGGTCAATTCAAGATGATGGAAAACATCAACAATTTCCAAAAGGCCTTGAAGGCTTACGGTGTACCCGATATTGATGTCTTCCAAACTGTTGATTTGTGGGAAAAGAAGGATATTGCCACAGTAACCAACACCGTCTTTGCTTTGGGTCGCGCTTGCTACAAGCACGACGAATTCAAAGGTCCCTTCTTGGGCCCCAAGCCCGCTGATGAGTGCAAGCGTGACTTCACTGAAGAGCAATTGAAGGGTGGCCAAACCGTTATTGGCTTGCAAGCCGGTAACAACAAGGGTGCCACCCAAGCTGGTCAAAACATTGGTGCTGGCCGTAAAATCTTGCTCGGCAAGTAAATTAAACACAAACCCCACCCCCTCCATCATCTTACAACATTTTTTACGGTTTTAGTTTAAGTTAAAAATTCTTTTGAAAACATATACACTCACACAAACACACTCTCATGATAAAAGCAACCGAAAAAATCTTTTCTTTTCTATATAACCACATCTCTTATTGAAAGGAAATTGTATTTTTAATTAAAAGTGTAAAAAAAATTTGTATTTTATATAAAGTAAACATAAGTTTAAGTAATTTTAAAATTAAAAACAAATGTAAAATTAGTAAAATAATAAAAAAAACAGTAAAGAAACGCGTTTCACATAATAGAAAAATGAACTGATCACACTAAATAATGGGTTTTATTTAATTAGTTGACAAGCACCACAAACCACAAGCAATTATTCGCCGAGTAAACTAATTCAACGTGTAAAGCTAATTTTCTCTGAAATGTATTCTCCAGTACCTTATCAACTTAAAAGTGACGCACAAAATAATTTAGATGCGAAAGAATGCACTTCAAACAAGGATATGCAAATCGCTTTCAAACCAAACCGATGCATTCCTTGTGCGCTAATCATAAATATACTCATGCATTTGAAAATATGGCTGACTTCATAAATGGAGTTTGCAATTGAACGCTGCAATGCATACTGGTCATAAATGCATTAGACTTAAAGTACGGCAAATTTGGCAAATATTTACTTGTTTTAGCACATATTTGTTTGACATTGTTTACTCATACAAGAGTTTTGCAAGATCAAACAGCATTAAATAAATTAAAACTAAATATTTGTTGTTTATTCTTTATTTTTGATATATTTATTTTTTAAATAAATAAGGGAGTTCAAATATATGTTATTTAGTGTGACCGTACGTTTAGTATTGGCGATGGCGCAAGTTCATTATTGCATGTCAATGCCATTCAATGCGAAATACTTGTCAAATTTGTGCATTGTGTTCATTTGTGATTGTTTTGTGCTTTGTAAAGTTTATTTTTATATTTTTCTTAAACAAAAACTAAAAATACATAACAAAAAGTTAATTTATGGTAGAAACGGCGGATTTAATTAAAATTTGCAAGCAGTTATATTTAATGACACAAGGAAGTTAGTTATACTTAACGTTACCCGCTTTTGGCGGTATTCTCCCGGTTTTTGGAGACTCATCCCGCTTAAATTTTATATCCCGCTCTTCAAACCAAAATCCCGCTTTTTGCTAATTTGGAAGAAAATATAAAAACTGAAAACTATGACCTTTGGCCTCTTCTTTAAACATTTGAATTTAATTGTCGTTATTATAGTAAAAGTATTTTACCAGCAACGAATGAAAAGCAAAAACCTCATTTTCTCAGTATTGCGAGGTTGTTCATGTCTCGATCGGACCAGCCATTTAGAAATGGCAGACTTATTTCCAAGAAATTTTCCCCCTGCCCCACGATGTCGAACGATAACGTTCGCTTAGAAAAGACTTAAGACACAAACTTTTTATCGTATATATTTTTTACTCAATCAAGTTTGTTTATTGCACAATCAAGTTTGCGTCTTAAGTCTTATCTAAGCGAACGTTATCGTTCGACATCGTGGGCCAGGGGGTTAGATTGTGATTAACGTTTCTTCAAGAACAATTCAATTTTGAAAAATTTTCAGATTCGTGTTTCTGTTTAAATGGTCACTAGCTTTTAAAATAATGTTTTTTCTTTGTTTTAAGAATTTGGTATATTTTATAAGTTCTAAACAAAAATATAAATACATATATGTTTATTGGTTTATATAATAATAATTAATGATATGCTATAATATATTTTGATGTAGTCACATATTTGAATATGTTTATCGACATGAAAATTGTGTTTTTTGTTGATATTTCTAAATGAATATATTTTCTAAGAATTCAACAAATAGAATTTTAATGGAATATTACGTATATTGCGTTTATCATTCCGTTTGTAACACATCGAAATAATGATCGTAGAGCTAAAAAGTCTATATATTCTGGATCCGTATAAGATTCTAAGACGATCTAGCCATGCCCGTCCGTCTGTTGACGATAGTACTTCGAAAAAAAGACATAGAACATTGAAACGTTTACCAAACATTCTTTGATCTACCGAAATGTTTGGTATAAAAATGGGCATAATCGGTCTAGTGGGATCCTAGTTATAAATCAAAGTTTCAGACTACCGCGATATATTTCAGATATTTTTTGCTATTTTCTTCAAATATAATGCAGATAATATCATGAAATTTTGCACATTTTTTTGTATTCTCATGGCCCCATACAAATGTCTTCCCAAAATATGGCTTTATGGCCGCATCTAAACAAAATTCTACAATAATAAGTCTCATGCAAAGTGAAATCTTAAAACAATATTTTGTTTGCATTGGTCCATAATTTTGACATAGCCCCATATAAAGATCACTTCCGAAATTCACTGAAATGAACATACATAAATCTTTTTTAAAAATGACTATCAAGTTGAAATTCGACAAGAATATACTTTGCTTATATATTTAAATTGTCATTATGGCCCGTCCATATTTGACCGTAGTCTCCATATAAAGTCCAGTTCGGAAAATCACTTAAATGTCCATAAATCCTTTATAAAAATCACTTTAATCGGTTTAAATTCGACACAATTAGTTAATACATACATATAATTCGTCACGCTCAATATGATGATGATCGGTCCATATTTAACCGTAGCCCTCATATAAAGTCTACTTCCGGAAATCACTTCAATGCCTACAAATCTCTTATAAATCTCCATAATAGGTGATTTGGTGGTGGGTATATAAGATTCGGCACATCCTAATATAAACTCTTATACTATGTTTTCACGACGACTTGAATCACCCGCTTCGCTTTCTGAATCATGTTTATGAATCGTGCTGTTTACATGACTATTAAACTTGATTCGATTTGACAGTTGTCTTTAATAAACAAACAGAATAAAAAAAAAACAGAATTTACAATTTGTGGAAAATATTTTTTTTAATGGACAAACAAGAGTGAGTAGAAATTAGTTAGATTATTTGAAAAAAAAAAACATACATTCGTACGTATTTACTTTCTTTACTTTCAGCAACAAGAAAATAATTTGCCTTGTTTACAATAATATTGAATTTTTACAGCTAGTGCAGATAAACTTGCAATAAAAATTAGAGAAGAGTGCAATTATTCGTGCTTCGCAAGTAGATTCAATATGAATCTACTTGATTCGCTCTTAAAAGTTTTGTATGGTGAAGCTAGTTGTTTCGCTCATGATTGGGGTGTGAAGCATGAATAGAGAGCGAAGCATGTACCGTGGAAACATAGTATTACTTGTTATTTGTTCTACAGTTCGACCTTGGTATAACGAAAACGTTATACCGAATAATTCGTTACAACGAAGTTCGTTATATCGAGGTGAAGTTAGACTTCTATTCGTTATAACGAGGTAATAAAAAATAAAAAAAAACAATAAATTTTTCTTCGAATATTTCAGCCGTTAGTCCAATGCATGCTGCTCTCGACTACGAATGAAGGTTTGCTAGAGACGTTGTCGTTGCAAACACAATAATTTTGTGTGTATCCGTTTCATATAATTTGGATTAATTGATGGAAATCGTTATACAAAGGTTGTAAGTTGACAAAATTCGTTAGATAGAGGTAAATAATTCTTTCTATTTCGTTAGTCTGCAGTGAATGAAAATTCGTTATAACGAGGCTATTGACCAATGTATTCGTTATAGAGAGGTTGATTTTGTATTGAATCTTATGGAGCGTTGTAGGGGATTTCAAAAAATTAAATCGAGGAATTCGTTATAGTGAGGGTCGTTATATCAAGGTTTGACTGTATTTAATTTTTTCATTTGCTGTTGACTTTTTTATAAAATAAAGGAAAACTATTTTAGATAATCGTTTAGAGTGTTTTGTTATAAATGTTTGTCAATTGTTTTAATAGTTTTACAGTATAAAAAATATGGCAAAAAGTTGGGAATTTATTTATGAATTAAAAAAATTAAATAAAAACCTTGAATAATTTTAATTAAATTTTGAGACCAATATTTTATTTGGGTTGGTTCTTTAAATCAGTTCCTGAGTTGAATTTAGACAAAATGTTTTTATTTTTATTTCTTTATTTCACAAGTCGCCATAAATAAAAAAATCTACTTCAACCCACTCATTGTAATAACACAATCATCTTTATCCAATTAATTTTAAAAGAGTTTCTTACAAAACAAAAAAATACAAATCTCAAACTAATTTCAAATTCATATATTTCTTCAAATTAACAAAATATTAAACCGAAAAGAGAAAAAATCAACTTAAATTTTTTTTATATTTAAAGACTACTCTTCTATACAAAGCGTGTCGAGGCTGTGAAAAAAGAAAAAATTGTGAAAGGCAAAAAAAAAAAATAATAATAATAAATAACATTATTTTTTGTTTAGTTTAAATTTCGGGCCATAAACATTCAGCCAATGTTACATTTTTAATTTTATAAACGAAATCTTGTTTGCATGTATTGGTATTTTATACTCACATTTACTAATAATTATTTAAGTGTGTGTTTTTTCTTTTATTTGTGTTTTTTTTTTCGTTTTGATGTGTGAATAATAAATTTGGAAATTCTGCAGAAAAAATATCGAAAATGTATTTTTTATAAAAATGTTTTCGTCTGCCCGAATGTTTCCTCTATCTTTTTTTACTATGTATCAAAAATGTATTTTTCTTAAAAACTTATTCGTCTGCCTGAATGTTTGTTTGTCTTTTCGTTGCTGGTTTGCTTTCACACTTATGTGTGTTTTTTAAATACTTGCCATGCGCCAATTTGAATTAATTGTTTGATATTCTACTTACGGACATAAAATGTATTGATTTATAATTTCAGTTGTGTTAAATAATAAAAAAACAATTATTTAATGGGCTCATTTGCATTAAATAAATTGAGCTCGCACAATAATACAATGTAAAAAATAGAAAATATAATAAAAATATATTCATGGTTTTAATATAAAATACACTGTGTTACAGAAATGAGTAAATGTTTAAATTTTTTTTGAATTGTTATTTTAAAACTTTTTGTCGGAATATATTTTTAAATTGCGATAATAAAAAAATAAAAGAAATACTGCGTCTTTCAATTTAAATATTAATCACACGCCCATTTTATAAAAGTTCCTGAAAACATTAAACAGAACATTTTTTATTTGATATTTTAACGCTGTACAATAAAATCTTATAATATTATAAACAAAACAAGTAAGAAAGTATATTCGGTAGAATCCGAGCACTTAATACCCTATACGCAATATGTGATCAAAAATGGATTTTCAGATATGGGCGCCATGTTTAGTAGCATTACTTCTGTGCATATACTCGTACTTGACAATTTCAATGGCATTCGTTCTTGGACTGGAATTATTTCACATAATATATTTTTGGAAATAAATTCAAAATTGCGACCTGTTTTTTACGCACAAGCTCACTTGTACAGGCTGCCAGCGAGCGGACATAATTAAATCGACTCAGAAAGTGATTCCGATTCAATTGAGCGATGAAATACTTTTAGCCAATGCTTTCATCACAATTCATGCTGTTTTCAACAATATTTTTCTTTTTTTTTCCAACGGAAAGCTAATGTAGAACATATAACAGAGGTATACAAAAATAAATAAATTTAAATAATTTTTATTTTTAACTAGAAGTAAACCTTCAAACAAAAAATTTTTTTAAAAATTTTTACAATTAGTACTCGCAAGAGGAAAAATTCTCATTCATTTTTATTTAGTGCTAATTTACTGTCCAAATTTCTTTTGGGTAGTTGTATACTGTAAAGAAAACCACCGAAATGCATTAATTTTTGTTTCCATTAATTTGCAACATATACCAAGTGTGCAAACTTTGTGTCTACCACTGTATATGGAATATGAGTTTGGATGAATATGTATGCTTACTTAATAATTAAGTAAAACTTAAGAAAGAAGAAACTTATATTCAATTCCTCTTATAAAAATCCTTGCATTTGCCTTTAAGGATCATACTAACTGTTGTAAAACTGTATTAATTCACTTGCGCTTCTTATTTCAAATTGCTTACATTGTTGATGGTTAAGAACTACCGGACCATTCCACTTTTAATTTCCTTTGATAATAGCTCAATATTATTTAATCGAAACAGGGGAGAATCGCTGATTTTCTCGATAACTACCAGTTCATTGTTATTTTTGAACTAAATCGAGCGGAAACTATACTGAGAGGTATTCTTTAGACCACAACAGCATTTTGCTTTTTTTTATATAAATTTATACATTTTTGTTTATAAATGTTTTGGGTTGGCATCCCCTAAAGTTTTAAATATGTTTCATAGAAGGCCAGTTGCTGAATTTTGTTCAAAATTATTTATTCTTCATTTCGATACGATTTGGATATTCAATACCCACACGTACTCTTACATTCTTGTTATGCAGTCATTGTCCAGATGTGCTTTATTGATAAGTTTTTAATTTCTTTTAATAATATTTTTACTTTCTTTTCCAATTCCAAAATGTAAATTTAAGTCATTCACATTTTCTTCTCTGCAAACATTGAACCCGCCAATGACATATTTGCAAGTAATTCGTGGACAATTTTAATTCTGTTTTAATTTCCCACTACTGAGAACTTTTTCTAATTCTAGACAAAATTAAAAAAAAAAAACAGTCATCAAATAACTGTCCATGAATATGCTCCACCAAACCTTGTTCTAAATTGGATTTGTTTTTAAAATTTACATATACAATCATATACATACATATATGATTGTTATAATCATGTGAATCTTAACTTAACAAAATTTTGGATGCCGCAATCATAAACATAATTACACTAATCGTAATATAAAATGCGGTGAACATGTACAACTCTATGTATTTTTATACCCTCCACCACCACAAGTGGTGAATGAGAATATATACGAGTATACATACTCGTACATACGTTTGTTATTTTGTGTGAAAATTTATAATATTCATCAGTATATGTATTCGTTATTTTCCTTGCAAAATACTCTCACGTCCAAAATACATAACTAACCTTCACAAAATTCCCATGAAAATGTTTTGCATTTTGTCATAAAGTCTTGTATTGAAAACCAACAAAATTTGTATTGTAGAACCAGAGGTCTGCACCAAAATATGAGAAAACCTCAATTAGTTTTGTTTTCAATATATTGCAGATAATACCATGAAATTTTTACACGTTATTTCTATGATAGACGGAGAAACTGTGATCAAAATATTAAGAATCGGTCCATGATTTCTTATTGCTCTCATACAAATTTCTTCTCGAAATATGGCCCAATGATATCTCCTTATAGATATATAAATTGCTGGATTTTAAGAATATCTGTCCAAATTGATTGATCTTCTAACGTGTACAAAATTTTATGGCAATATCTGAATATCAAATTTTTATAAAGGTAACCTCAGATTTTGCTCCCTAACTTTGGTTCTGCTATACCGATTTTGCCAAAGTTACCTGCAAAATATTTTTCTGTAAATTTCGTTTAGCTAAGTTGCTTAGTTTGGAAGTGAGAGTGGACAGACAGACGGACATGGTTCAATCGACTTGGAATTTTATAAGGATCAAGAAAATATATACTTTGTTGGGTCTCATATGAATATTAAAAAAGTTTCACACGGAATGACAAACGTAATTTACCCTCATTCACCACTGTGGTGGTGGAGTGTATAATAAGTCACAAATACAAATACGTTACTGAATACTGAATTTTGAAGCTGTCGGTCTATAATTTTTCCATTTTTACTATGCCACCCATAGAATTCTTATAAATAAAGTTATTGCGATCAAATTCATCCAAAATATAATCTTGCCTTTTTAGAGTCTGTTTCTTTACTTGTATTTAATATAGAAATGTGTTTTTTTAATTTTATATATTCTTAAATTACAGTCAAGATTGATATGAAAGTAATTACATCAATTGTAAATAGTCGAGATTAGATAAAATTATAACCAGTATAGTTTTTGTATTTCTCATTATATTTATGCGGAGGGTATTTAATATTCGGCACAGCCAAACATAGGGCTCTAACCTGTTTACTCTGCGTGTACCCGTTATCAATAGTATTTGTATATAAAAAATGAAGTAATGATTTTATAAATCTCAAACCTTATATAAAGTCTACTTTAGAAACTGTACATATGTTTTATTGATCTGACTATACTACTTAATTCTTATTGTTGTACAAACTTATATTACAATGGTAAGCCTCAAGTAATTAATAAATATTGTATTTTTGTATTTAGTTATTATATTACTGTTCAAAAACGACAGCCAATTTAGTAAATCTATTGTTAATTAACGCGAATTATTCAAAATCA
This sequence comes from Bellardia pandia, assembly GCA_916048285.2. Taxonomy (NCBI): domain Eukaryota; kingdom Metazoa; phylum Arthropoda; class Insecta; order Diptera; family Calliphoridae; genus Bellardia; species Bellardia pandia. Next base: position 14,382,638 of record OU696533.1, read on the forward strand.
CTCATATATGTATGTATATCCATATTATTGATGTTACGGCTTTTGTTTTAACGCCATCGCTTATTAATTCGTATTTTTTTTTGCTTGGACAGCACTCAGGGGACGAGCCCTACTCATGCATGCATTGTGTTTGAACTAGGAAAATAGTGTTTGTGAAAATCTGATTTGAATTTGCTTATATTGAAAGTTGGTAGGTAATACTTCGGCTGGTAGTTTATTCCACATACGGACAGTACGGCTAAAGAACGAATTTTCTCTGTAATTAATTACACTGTGCTAGTTGAAAAATGTGACAAACGGGGCACCTGGCGGGTTAACCTAACTCGGGTACGCTGAATCCAGTGGTGCTAACCGTTTTTTTTAGGTTAGCTCGTTTTTTCGAAATATACCGTTATTTCGAAAATGGAGGGGGTTGCACAACATATATTCGCGTAACTCAAAAACGGTTTAGTTTATTGAATAAACTAAAAAAACCGAAATTCCGCAATGCAATTTTCTTTAAGTAAGGTTAAACTTTTTTCCAATATGCGCAGTCGTTGTAGAAACATAATTTTTTTTTTACCAAAAAAAATATTTTTTTTAGCAAAATTTCAAAAATTTTGTTTTTTTAAACGGCATAAAAATTGGAAAACGGAGCTGTGCTTCTAATTTTTTCTACAGGTATAGCAAACGAAGTTCCAAACAAAACAAGACATAAATAATTAAAATCTGTCTACAACTTTTGATTTTATTCACAAAAGATGAAATATATAATAACCAGACGAAACTTCAAAAATTAAAACATTTATTTTTGTTGTTAATTAAAGTTTAAGTTTTTATTTACAAATTTATTCTTCTTCCTCCTGCAGATTCCAACAAATATCCCGTAATAGCGAATCATGTTGTTTGCCACTATACCAGTGTTCGAGTCTGGCTGTTACTTGGTGAAATCTCTCGCCATGTTCATCAGACTCGGCTGGTGATTGTTCATTAAATTTTTCTGCATGACAATGCAAAAAATGTATTTTCAATAACATTTTGACGTTTAAGTTTTTAAATGCGGTTAGCATATCTCCAATTAAAATTCGCCAATTTTCAGACCGATGATTTCCTAATACATTTTCTATTACTGATTTCACAGAATTCCAGCCCAATAGCTCCATATCATGCAATGCAAGTTCAAATTGTTGGTCCTTTATTAGACGAATGTCCGGTCCATTAAGAATTCCTGCAAAATAAAAACATTATGATATGAAATATAAATCTAATTTAATAAAGTAGCTAGAGTTCATACCTTCTTTTACTTTCATGCCGCTTAATCGTGGAAAAATTCGGCGCAATTCGGTAAAAGCAATTCCATCTGGGTTCAATGCTTTTATAAAATTTTTTACAATACCCAGTTTGATGTGGAGTGGAGGAAGCAAAATCTTTTCCATATGACATTGAAGGGGTTGAGGAAATCTTATTTATACTGTAATTTTTTTTATCAAAGTACCTGTCAAGACCTTCAGAACATAATTTGTCAAAAAAAACCAAAGCCGGGACGATGTTCTTGGCAATAAGTTTTTTATTAATTTGGTATAATTATGGAATAATCATCCCTATCGTGAATAAAAATTCCATATGAAATTTGTTCTCTTTTATTTTTTTAACATTGAAATTTAATAAGAAAAGTGTAAAAAGGGAACAAATTTCATGCGGAATTTTTATTCACGATAGGGGTGAATATAAGTATAAGGTGGATCGAAATATTGCACAACTTCAGAGGAAATTAACTTTAGTTTTCATTTCATTCCATTTGGGGTTCAAAAGTATACAATCCGTTTTTTATTATTTACGCAACTGGATTTTATGTGAAAATCCTTTAAGTCTACCATTTTTGAAGATATGCACTTGTTCAATTTTTGATATAGATATCCTGATATATGCCTAAATTATATTGTAGGGCATAATATCATTCTATTAATTGGCCTATAGAAACACAAAACAACAAAAATAATTTTGTAAAGAGGTTTTATTTACCAAATAAATATGAATAGATAATCAAACGTTTTTGTTTACTTTGTTGTTTATTCTATCATTATGTGTTTTTTAATTTTTTTTTTATTTTGTACATATGCATAAATACTAAGTGGAAGAAAACATAGAAATGACTAATACTGTTTGCTATTCAAATAGAATATTTCATGAAAATAGTTGAACAGTAGCAGAAAAAGAAAAACAAGACGAATCAAATTAAAAACATTTGTTAAATGTTGAAAACAAACAAGAAATAAATAAAACAGAGAAAAATTCCTGTCTAGATAAATAAACGCTTTTTACGCATACACTGTTATATCCGATGTACGAGACTGGTTGCTAATGTTTGGTTTTATTATTGTTACTATATTTTGACCTTAGTGTGTTTTTCCACAAATAATGAGAAAAATAGCTTAAAACTGTGCAGCGAATTGTGCGTAATGGAATTTTATCTGATTTTTTTTAAACAAAACAAGTTGGCGCGGACATCGTGAAATAGACTCAAAAAGGCTTTTTAACAATACGAGGGCGTTTCGAAAACTTCGTCTTAGCTTAGAACAGAAAAAAGTTGAGTGTTTTGGAAACTTCTATTTGTGCTATAAACACATGTTAAATTTCTTTTCGATCTGGCAACTCCTTCATACAGAAACAGGTGTTCAAAAAAGACGCATCCGCGATTTTTTTACAATGCAAAAATTAGAAATTCATGGTGTCATTAAATATTTAAATAAAAAAGTTTTATCGGGACAAGAAATTCATAATGATATGGTGAATGTGTTAGGTGAAAGTGCGCCTTCATATGCAACAGTAAAAAATTGGATTGGAGGAAGTGCCCCAAAGAAGGCAAAATAGAATTCAATCGGCTGGTAAGATTATGGCAACGTTTTTTAAGACTTGAAAGGTATTTTGTTGATTGACTATCCGCAAAAGGGTAAAACAATAAATTCAGAGTGCAATTGCAACATCTTGGATCAACTAAATGTAAAAATTCGAGAAAAACGTTCTCGCTTACAACACACACAAATAATTTTTCATCAAGACAACGCACCAGCGCACAAGAGTGTTTAACGAATTAAAGTACGAGTTGCTTGACCACCCACCTCATTCTCCTGATTTAGCCCGCAGTTACTTTTACCTGTTCCCAAATCTAAAAAAATCCTAGCTAGCAAGCGTTTTACCTTAAAAGAAGATGTAATTATAGTTTGAAGGCCTTGAAGAAAACTATTTTAATCAAGAGATAAAATTGCCAGATAAGCGTTGGAGTAAATGTATTGAAGTTTCAGAAGATTATATTGAAAAAATAATAATGTTTTTGAAAAACTAACTATTCTTTTTCTGCGCTAGGCTAAGAAGTTTTCTAACCGCCTTCGTTCGAAAATCTAATATCGGTGTTCATAATTGCATATAATAGCATCCTTTACACATCTCAGGCGGAACACCGTAGATTTAGTTATAATGGAGAGAAGATCCGGACAATTACAGTGTGTTACATACAGCACGATATTTCTACCATGAAGAAAGCGGCAAAATGGCAATGGTATCGATATGGTATTATCGATAAAAAGCCTGTCATGGAATTTATAGTTTAATTTCCATGCGACATATCAAAAGTAATGCTAATTTGGTATTCGGGACAATTCAGTGGAACTAGTTCAGGTCAGATGAGGTATCGTATACACTGTTGAATATTTTCATTGGTAAGCGTCTCTCGTCATTGCAGGAAACTATGTTATGGAAGCATGCAACATGAATGGGTTGTTCCGCCAGTATTTCTTATGATGAGGTTGAATACCTTACTTACTACTGTACTTTGTATTTTACTAATGTAGGTTGCTGCCCATGAAACTGAATCTATCTAAAACGACTTATTCAATTCGCGTTGGAATTGTAGAGGCAATAATATCTTGTAGCACAGTGTTATTAAAATATTATTATTTGGAGTAAAAACTCATTTCTAATGGTCTGCCTGTCGTTCGACAAAGAAGACTTTTTGGTGTCATGTGTTTATTTTTCTACCAAATGCTTATCTGTCTCTTAAGCTATTGGGTAATTTTGAGCTGAATAGGGTGGGGTGTTTGTTTGTAGTATATTACATAATTGTATTGTTATAATATGTTTTAAATTATATATTGTTTTTATATAGTCCATTAAATCTGCTAGTGCAGAGTAAAGATATAAATAGATTTTTTGGAATTGTCAGTTGTCTGTTTTGGCCACTGAGATCAAAACACAATGTGGTTTTACTTAAATAAACTTGCTAACTTTAGGGGCTGAATGTAGAGTCCTATCAATGCATATTCATCAGATGCTGGCAAAAAGGATTGGAGTTAAGTTGTAATGAACATTAAAATAAGTGTATATATTTATGTATGTATGTACATAATTCCTTTAAAATTAATTAACTAAACAATTTCATGGTCATTTATACAAAAACTTTCAATAATAAAATTCTAAATACGTGGGACGACAAATGAATGCTGTTTTCATGTTTATGAACTCTTCGAAAAAACATGATTTGTGGCAGATAAACAAATAAATCCAAACAAATTGAAAAATAAAATAATAAAAATCACATACATACGAGTACATACATATGTACATATTATGTCAGTAAATTTGATTATATAATTTGCGTATAATAATTATATAAACAAAAACTTAACATAAAAATTTCGTACTTAAATGAATACTGATTTAAATTTGTATGTATGTATTTGCAATGAATGAAAAAGTATATTACATGAATTATTTGGTCAACATGTTAATATCGATTTGAAATGTGTATAATAACTATTAACTATTTAAATAACTAAAGTCAAAAATGTTTGGTTTTTCTTGTGAATGTGTGTGTTTAATTTAAATCCAATATATGTACATATACTTAATTATTTAGTACATAGGTATACACATTGAACTCAACCAATCAATCACAGAATAATAGTCACTGAATATATAAATAATTAAAATAAGTTTGATGTTTCTCAACTTTCGTTAAAGTTATTTTTAATGTGATAATTTATTGTACTTATTCTTAATATTCAGGTATGGCGTGGCAAAATGGATTTAAGACCTAGCCGGCTAATGACACTAGCCAACAAGGTTTTTGACTGGAGCAACCAAATACATTTCCCAGTGTAATTTGGTGCGCTGAATTCGAATCTGTAAATGGTTTTTCTCTATCACGTCAGGTTTTCGAGATATAAAAAAAAGCTTTTATTAGATTTTTCCATAAAAAGTTATTAGTTTATTTAAAAATCAATGAGTTTTCAAAAGTGAATGGCGTTATATGATTGTCGTTTGTATTTCGTTGGTTCGGTTTCACGTATTAGAGTCCAACAATAGTCTCCCAGCATACTTTTATCCCAAAATCCTTGATAGTTTCTTTCAATTTTCATTAAATCTTGATGGGCGCGTTCCCCTTGTTCGTCGCTAACAGCACCTAGGTTTTGTGGGAAAAAATCTAAATGCGAATGGAGAAAATGTATTTTGAGTGACATTCGTGCACCCAATTCATGATAACTTTTCAATAATTCAGCAACTTTTCAGCAACTTTTCAGAAAACTTTTCACGATGCACTTAAAAGACTCCCAGGCTGTATATTCTTTCTCCGATAAACACTGCGAAAAATTATGATCATTGATAAGCTTCCTGATCTGAGGGCCAACAAATATCCCTTCTTTTATTTTAGCATATGAAATTTTAGGAAAAACTTTTAACAAATATTTAAATGCTGCACCATCTTTGTCCAGAGCCTTCACAAAGTTCTTAAAAAGGCCCAATTTTATGTGCAGCGGTGGAAGAAGAACATCATTTGGATCAATTAATGGTTTATTTGAAATGTTTTGTTTTCCTGGTGAATATTCAGTCCTTTTTGGCCACTCTGTTCTGAGGTAATGATGAAGTGTGGCGCGACTATCCCATAGACACAGGAAACAGCAATATTTTGTGAAACCTCCTTGCATACCAGTCAACAAACCAATGACCTGAAACAGATTTAAAAATAAAAACTGTTATTTACGATCATCTATGTATAGGTATATTACATATGTAAAGAAATTTAAATCACATACCTTAAGATCACCACAGATCTTCCATTTATTATCATTGTATTTAAGTAATGTCAAAATTTCAGTCATTGACTCATAATTTTCCTTCGTATTAATGGCATGAGCAATTGGTATGGATGGTTTTTTATTGCCATTATGTAAAAGAAGTGTCTTTAAACTGTACTTAGAGCCATCAATAAATAATCTCCATTCAGTTTTGTCATATGGCTGGTTCATTTTTCGAAATAAACCATTAACATCAGTGCAGTACAGAATAGAGCCTTTCTTTTCAAAATATGCAGTCAATTCCAAACTTCTTTTTCTATAGATTGTTACTTTCGTCCCAGTTGCAAGATGTTTCCACTGCTGCATGCGTGAAGCAAGTATTTCTGCGTCTTGCTTCGTTAAATGCAAGTCCCGAATTAGATCACTCAGCTCAGCTTGAGTCACTAAATGGCGCTCACTATTAGCCTCATACAAACTACAACTGCTGCCGAAAGATATTTCGGACTCACTGCTCGTAGCACCGGGAATGACTGGTAGTGGATCAGTTGATAGACGTTGAACTGGTTTGGAAACTGATAGGACATTAGGGTAGGTAATACTTTTTCGATTTTTCATATTGAATCCAGTAACTTTTGTTAAACAGAAATAACAATCAGTTTGGTGGTTACTTGACTCTCTCCAAAGTACTGGAATTGAAAAATCTAAATAGATTTTCTCGCCATTTGACCACTTGTATAAAATAGTTCTGCAACGATTGCAAAACATTGTCGGTGTCCACGGTTTGTCCAAGTTTCCGACAGCAAAACCAAAATAATGTAGATATGCATATTTTAGTGATTCTGATATTGCATATCCTTTTTTTCCAATCAGATATTCACCACACACAAAGCAAAAATAGCTCGGATTAGTAACACACGATCTCACTGACATGCTTAAACTCTACCTTTATACAAATTTATAATGAATGTAGGCTTTTGTCAAATTAATAACTGTGAAATTGTAGCGTCAGTATTAACTATTTTACAGTATTGCCAGCATGCGATAAAAAACGAACTGGACGTGATAGCCCAACTTTGTTGCCAGATTCGAATTCAGCGCAGCCAGATTAGCTAAAAAACATACTTCGTTTCCCCAGTCAAAATTTTTTGCCTAATTTGTTGGCCAGTGTGATTAGTGATGCATTGAATTCAGCTGGGATATATTTTCCCGAACAAGCGACAATATCTCAATTGAGAAATATGTATATTAGTGTAATTACAAAAAAAAAATTATGAAACCACTTGCAATCGAGGAAGTTTTTTTGTGTAATGTAAGAATATTAATTGCATTTTTGTGTTTTTTAAAAAAAGTTCCCCTTTCATTCGGATGAAAAAAAGTGAAAAATTATTTTTTTTTTAAATTTACCCCCTGGCCCACGATGTCGAACGATAATGTTCGCTTAGATACGACTTAAGACACAAACTTTTTATCGTATCTATTTTTTACTCAATCAAGTTTGTTTATTCCACAATCAAGTTTGTGTCTTAAGTCTTATCTAAGCGAAAGTTATCGTTCGACATCGTGGGCCAGGGGGTTAATTTTTCACTTTTTGGTTTATTCAAAAGATTAATAGTAAAAAAAATTAATAATATAAAACAGTTAGTAATAGTTAAGTACAGAATGTACAAAAAAATTTTTAAAAATTATTTTTGCCTAGATTCAGAAATTCAAATTTTTTCGAGTTTGCATGTAGTCCCTTTTATACAGATCAAAAATGTTAATTCAGAAATCATACTACATAATATCGGTTATACGGCAATTACGCAACTGGATTTTGTAGCTGTCGGTCAATAATAGGCAAGAGCTTCCGAATTAACTCCACTTCCGAACATAACAACCAACCATACAACTCCTGTAAATAACGCTATTGATATGAAATTCAACTAAAATAAGCCTAAAATACATAGACATCACATTGGTGGATACTGGATTAAGAAGCTATTGATAATTGGGCATAAATCTCTTGTAAATAATGTTATTGAGATCATATTCAACCAAAAGAACCCCTCACTTTATAATATATTGTTCTTGTGACACATATACTGGTGTTTTTTTTTTCGGAGAGCCCCTAATTTTACATTATTGGGTGTAGTATTTACTTTGTAAGTTCCTGGTTTCTTTTAATTTAAATACATTTTATTTAGATACTTTTAGTCAAATTCAGAAACATTTTGAAATTTCTTTATATACACTTACAAGATCGAAAATTAAAATTACAGAAATTTCAAATTAAAGTTGCTAACTTTAATTATATTTTACAAATCAAATTTGAAATTATTTTTAATTTTCTTTTTGAATATAAATTCTTGTTTCATTAACGAAACATTTTTAATAGAATCATTAATAACTCTTAATGGTCCATTTAGAATTTCTGGCAGTTTGTCACAAATTTGTGTTTTATTTCCACCTAATGATAACCAAAAAAAAAATAATTATTAAAATATAAAATGTTTATGAATCTTACAAAGAAATGTAAAAGAAGCAATTACCTTGAAATTACAGGTGTGTCTATAGAATGCTATAAATAAAAATTGTTATTTATAAGTTATACATACATTATTATGTCTTAGCGCATACATATGTATATTGTTTGAAAGACAAATTTACGTAAATGTATTTAAATTTTTTTTTTTAAATTTTAATCACTTATAATTGACGTAATTACCAATTTTTACCATTATTTCCAAAGTTTGTCTGTTTATTATAACAATCTCTCTGTGTAATTTAACAATTTATAAAATAAAATATTGGTATACATTACCCGATTGGTTCCACAAATTTTCATATTCAAGACAAGTTAAGGAATATATTATAAAACAAGTAAGAGTTAATAAATCATAAAATATCGTACCGTAACTTCTATTTCTATATATCATAGTCCCTCATTCACCACTTGTGGGGGTGAAGGGTATAATAAAACAAGTAAGAAAGTATAGTCGATCAAACCGACCATATAATACCCTACACCCAGCATATGTATAAAACAGTTTTTCAGAAATGGGCGGACCTATTATGGACCGATCATCCAAAAATTTAGTGTCATGATTTCTGTTAAAATAAATATTCTATGTGTTAAGTTTTATCTCGATTTTAATACTTTTAAAAGATTTATGGAAGTTAAAATGAATTACGGAGAGCGTCTTATATGGGAGTCTCGGCTACTTATGGACCGACCATTATAAAATTAGGTGTCATTATATCTGTATATAAGAAACTTGTGTCGAATTTTATTTGGATACCAAAATTTTTAAGAAATTTATGATCGTTAAAGAGATTTTCGGAAGTGGGCCTTATATGGGAGCTACGACTAATTATAGACCGGTCATTATAAAATTGTACGGTATTATTTCTATACCAAAATTTTTGAAAGAGTTATGCTCTTTAAAGTGATTTTTGGAACTTGGTAGGTATGATAAATTATGGACCGATCTGCACAAAATTTATAGATGTGATTTGCCTTCATTTACCACTCATTTTTGATGAAATTTTTTGGGATACTTGCATAATTCATATATTTATGACCGGTAAACCCCACATTCGGGAGGATATTTGTATGGGGGCCTGGTGAAATAATGTACCGATTACCACCAGTTTCAATCCTATCCATCCTTGGGTCGAAGAAATATCACGTACCAAATTGTATCGAAATAGCTTCAGAATTGCGATCTGTACCCTGCTCCCAAACTTTACATGGACAGCCAGCCAGACGGACGAACGGACGGACACACCGACATCGTTAAATCGACTATGAAAGTGATTCAGAGTCGATTGACTTTAAGGTGGGTGTTGGACCAATATTCCTGGGCGTTACTAAGTAGAGATCGGCAATGAATCGTGTTTTTACAATTCACAACTACTCATAACATTTTACGTATAAGTGGTTTTACATCATTGCAATTTAACTACTCTGAGGTACTCAAACTCACAACAACGTTGTCTTATAAATGCAGGTGGATATAAGTATGAGTACAACGCCGACATCGAGCTCATATCAATCATAATATGTTTGATTCATAAACCGCGGTATTTAGATTTACATTTTAAGAAAAATACTCACATACTCTACTTTATGAGTTATCAGTTAAGTCATTGAAAAAAAATGTTCAGCTTAATCCGTGAGGTATTTATACAAAATAAGTAAAAAAGAAATATAAAAACATACAAACTTAATTGTAATAAGAAAACATATTTGGAAAAATATAAAATTTATTATTTTATATAATTTGTATAAGCAGGTTGTAAAAAATGACCAACACTCGCATGAGTGTATGCGAGTCATACTTATTTTTTATTATCGTCTACGTACATTGAGTTAAGGAGGGGCAAAATAAACAACATCATACATGAGATTAAGTATGAATATAATGAGTATTTTAAACTTTAAAGATGAGTATTGGTTTGATGATATTGAGACAAGTATGAGTACGTATAAGTACAATAAATTATAAGCCATGATTCGAGTATATTCACTTTTTCAGTACTCATATCTGATCTCTGTTACTAACATTAGCACAAATGGTGGTGTAGGGTATAAACATACAAATTAAATTATAAGAAATAACAATTAGTAGAAACTACTTTTTGATTTACTTTTGTTAAAATAATTTACAAATTTTAGTACATACTTATTAATCGGAATAGGTAATTCTATACCGAATATTTATGTTTTCTTCAGAGCAGTGATTTTGGTATTTAAATTTACTATAGTACTTTTTAAATCTTTAATAGTTTGTTTTCGTAATTTATTTAAATTTCTACTGTTTCATCATAGTCCTTCAGTAGCAACGGTTTATCTAGTAGGCCACTCTGACAACTGACATTACGTATATCAGACCTTAGTTGCTTACGTTTGCCTTTAAGTTGAAATATAAATGTTCGACACATTTTCTTTTCGTCCTCTAATTCTTGAAAATATTGTTTTTGTGCGAATACAATGTCTCGTAACATTTTTTGTTTCTCTTGCAAATGAGCCATGTTGTGCAAGTCAAAATTTCAATGTTTGTGAAGCTTTTTGAGAGTAGAATTTCCTTCTGAAAGAAGCAGATATTTATTAATTTTAAATATTGTGTAACACGCAATTAAATTTAATTTTAACTAATAAGTTAAAGATACGAGTATAAAGATATTGGTAAATGAGGAGGATTTCCAATATATTATCGGATGAGTCATATTGGGAGTCACGTGGTTTTAAGAATTAAAGGTTGATGCATACTTGTGACATGATCATATTGATCATGGTTTTCGGGCCTTGACAACTGGGCATAAATTGTTATTCATCCTGTTTCCGTGACATGTTCTTTTTTTTTTTCTTATATGAGTGACATACGAGTATATGCGGTATTCTACAACCGTGGAATTTTGTTATATAAAGGTTTTTCTAAACTGCCATATATGATCTTCGACTCAACGCTCTTCAATATTTGGACACTGGAGGTAAAAATCTTGGCATCGTAGTAGACGGTTCATTCCTACTATGAACCACTCAAAAATCTTGGTCACGTTGGCTATGTCACTGCGATCTCGCACAAATTGCAAAGTAAAAATAAGGCCTTTAAAGCGCTACTCAGCAACACTTTGGGTATGTAAATAAAAAAAACCTTGTTGGCTACCTATAAGATGTCATGATTCACGCTGCTCCAATGTGGTCGTTGGATGATACCCAGTGGAGAATACAATTGCTGGCTTCATGCAAATTACCTCAGAACACCAACCACATTAGGAAACAAATGTTCTACTTGTAATAAAACATAATACCATTTAGACGAAACAGCTGTTACATCACACAGCTAAAGTCTCCTCCGAATCATGACAGGAAGGATCTTCGAGTAAACGATGAAAATATACGAAGGCACGTACAGAATCCGTTATATCACAACTCGTATGTAATAGCTTTGAACATTCACATAGACAATAATAGAAAAGACAGAAAGCAACTTCGGTAATTTTGGCACAACTGAGGTCGGGATTGAGCAACAGACCAAACGCATATTGGTCCTGCATAGACCGTGCTGTAGAAAAATTACGCGCAGAATGTGGCCGGGTTCGCCATGATATTACCAGCTATTCCTAATACACTTCGCCCAATGTATTAGCGCTATTTCTTGGCCTGAATCTCACTGCAGAACTCCCCGATTAGGGCATTATATAGTCTACTGTTACAACAAAAATCTACGATTCAATGAATGCCACACATATCTCTGCATGCTATCCTAGCAATAAAAAGTTGGAAAGGTTTCCAAAAATATTTTGAAAAAACATTGTCAATCTTAAATACTTTTGCAAAAAAATCGTATTTTATATACACAAAATTGGATAATCATTAGTTTAAAGGCACGTACCTTCAAACTTTTTGCTCAAAACTATCGTTCGTATGTCTACAGTTTCGTATTGCGTCAAATTTAAACCATTGCTTAAATCTTCTACATTTTTCCTTTGCTTGAAAATATAGTTTTCGTTATTATTTTAAAAGCATTTTTATTAATAGTAGTACCTGCCTCTTGGAGCACAGATACCTTATGATGTTTTAGCAAAAGTCTAAAACGAATTTTAGAAAATTTAGCAAAATTTTCCCGCTAAAATGTTGTCTTAATATACTCTTCAAGTTGATCAACTTCGGTTTTGGAGTGTTGTTCGACCACTTTAAATTGATCTCTTGTTTCAAGAAGCTGAGCTGAACATTGAGTTTTAGTTTTCTCCTTTTCCATCAACCATTTATCTAAATTATCAAGAGCATTATGGGAAATTTTCACTGCCAATATTTAAGGTCTTGGGATCGTCAGGTGAAATTACACGAAAGCATGATTTACGTTTAAAGTATTCGACACATTTACAATTAAGAAATTGTGTTACTATTCTTTCCTTTTTCAGTAAATCATATGTTGCTTTTAGTTCCTTCAATAATTTACTTTTATCTAAAGATTTGCGTAATATCATTTCGGCAATTATGGACTCGGATTTGTCTACACAGTGATCTATTAATTTATTCAGAAATTCCAAAGTATGTTCAAGTACGAATGCAATCCTAGCTGCATTATATTCGTCTTTTGCCGTTGTTTCCATTTGCATTTCTTTATTTGAGAAAGAGTCGAAACAACTCATTATCGTCTTTGTCACGATCTTTGACATCCGCAAAGTCATCAGCAGGTTCAATGCTATCATTTTCAAAGACATCTTTATTAAAAGTCCCATTTTCGTATTCCTGGGATTGTTTTTCCTCTTTTTAGCCTTCTTGAGATTCACTTTCTTCTGTACTGGGATAATCATTTTCCACCTTGGATATTCTGCTTAACGTTGAAAATGATGATTTAACACCAGTTAAAGGATTAATAAATTTTCCCGCATCCGTGTTTTGCCCATCAGGAGCATACACATATACATTAACCTTGAGCTTTGTTAACAGTCATCGCAAACACTAACCGAACAGGAAAAAATTGTTTAAAATCGAATGGTAAATCTGTTGGTAGCAGTGAAATGCGTAGCAAAAGTGCATCTGTACCTTTATATTTTCCTGTTATAATGGTCGCTTCTATTAAATTATTTCTCAGGTTTTTTTTACTGCAAGTTGAGTGCCATTGTAAAAACGTGGTGATCGATATTACGCAGTAAAATAATTGCCACTCCAATTTTAAGTTGTAGCACATGTGGTGGAAAGCCTGGCACATCGAGTGAATTTAAAAACTCAACAGGATAATTAACGGCCTTAAGGGTTGCCTGATTGATTTGACGCATTTCAAAATGATATCAATCTTCTCCATATGGAAAAATAATAGGATACTGAAGCGCGTCATATGAGCGATGCATTTCAGTGGGCGAGGCCATGTCCCTTTGTCCACTCACAACTTTATATAGTCCTGAATTTATTATTTCGGAAGAATATCCTATTGTGAAAATTAATGACGATCGGTCCAGTAGTTAAGACTATATTGCGATTTTTAATTTTCCTAAAAGGGGGCGTGGTCCCACTCACTTTTCTCCTGGTACGTATTCCTAATATCACATATCATTGACGTAGGTCAAAAAATAAAATATGGCGATTTAAATTTTTGGATTATATAGGCTGTGCCACCCCCGTTTGTACAATCAAAACTTCATATAGCCTATTATTCCTTCCAGAGTCACAGTAACATTCTGTGAAAATACGTTACATACATACATACATACATTCATTTTTATATATGTATATAGATAGGAAGAAGCTGATATTACAATAATGCTGCAAGTAACAATTATTTAATTTTCCAATCCATCTTTTCAAACTATATTTGCAAGAACACAAAACTCCCGCGAAAATATTCACAACGAAAACAGCTGTTGTCTTCTATTGTAGATTATGTCACATGGAACTAAAAACCGACGCACAGAGGGTTGAAATGCACCAAAAGTGAGGATTAATTCAAAAGCTGAACTTTATCCTACACATTCGTGTGTGGTACTGGGTGAAAGGTAATTAAATTCTACATCACTATTTCCAAAAACTTTTGTTTTGAGTAAATTACTTTATCGACTGTGAGCTGTCAAAGTCCAATAATTTTTCAAAATTTTTCGTGCCGTGCCTAAAACTGAAAATTGAGATTTTTGGGTGCGTTCTAAAAGTAGTTTTATTAAAATGGAACCATCAACTTCAGGTATTTGGCTACATAATTGCATTAATGTTTTTTAGATAAATGTTTTGCAAATATTTTTAATATTTTTTTAAAAACTGCTCCATATTTGGGGTATTTTCGATATATACACAGAGTTTCAACAAATTTCTTGTTGCGATCCAGCAAATTTTATTAAGTGATATTTTAATATAGTATTTTAGCTTATATATTCCACACCAAACTTTTGCAGAGGCACCGCGTTTTTGTACTTATTAAAATTTTTGTGAAAGAACTCCAGTTACTAAATACTTAATCTGAAAAAACAAACAACAAATCAACTTGTTTGTTTTTAACTCTCTTTTGTCTTTATTTTCGGTATTAAAGTTATTGTTATAAATAAGTTTGGTTTCTATCAGAGATGGTTGCGTGAGTTAATTTTGACTCACGCTCACTGGAAATAATATCCAATGCCCTTTTGCCAATTGGTGAGCTATCAGAGGAAGCGCAAGAGGCTAGAAACAAAGACTTCAAAAACTATAGGGAATACTTTGCGCGTAAATGCAGCCGGGAAAAAACTAATGAAGACATATTTAATAGATTTCTGCTTACTTCAGATCCATATATTTCCAGCGTGAGTAAAATTAATATAAAAAAAAATACACACAAAATACCGCAGGTGGCTTTGGAATTATTAATTCTTCCCGAAGAAGGCGACAATGATGATGAGGATTCTGATCATGATAATGATGATTACGATCATGATGATAGTGATCATTATAATGATAATGATGATTATAGTGATAATGTTGAAGATATCTAAAGCTATTACCACAATAATACCCAAAATGGATTTAAATGCATATATATGTACATATAATTTTTATCTTCTTTTTTAAATAAAAAAATTTTTTCTATCAGTTTTTTTTCAAAAACCTTATTTTTTCACTAAATAATGTACACTTTGCTCGCAAATGCAGCCGAGAAAAGTCGAATGGAGATATTCTAAATAGATTTTTTCTCAGTTCAGACCCATTAATATCTAGTATAAATAAACAAAATGAGCGGAAAGAAAAGCGCAACAATTATCAAATCCCGAACTACAGCTTTTGCTATCGCCTATTATTTCTCAAGAAACACATGATAGTAATATATAATTTTTTTTCTTAAATACAAACAAAATGCATAAAAAAATTAAAATATTGTTTTTTACTAACATATTATACAAATTTTAGAATTCATGAAATTTTGTCGTAAGGGCAAATAGGAGTTTAAATCAATTATGTTGAAATATTTATATATGTATATATTATTTTTTATTTATCTTTTTAATAATATATTCAATATATTTTAAGTTTAAATTTTATTTAATCATTTATAGCTTTCTATTTTAAATTTACAATAAAATTTGTACATTAAGCCCATTTTCCACAAAATTGAAAAAACGTTCCCAAACAGACAAAAATTTATTTTTTTTAATTTTTTTTGTTTAATATGGTTTCTTTTTAAGTGTATGACAATTATTGATAAACAAAAAAAATTATAAAAATTTATTTCGTTACTTTTTTAAAAAATTTGTAAAATTCTCGAAATCCTTCAATACCCAAATTCAGACTTTAAATTAAACTTATGTTCATATTTATGCAAAATATATATTTATTTTTTTATTTTTTAGCAAGAAGACAATATAAGCTTTCGTTTGCTTCTCATTTTTAAAAAAAATTACTTTCCATTTTAAAATTACGGCGAAAATTCTGAAACAAACTATAATTTTCCGAAAAATAAAAATGTCTATAAAATCGTAAAAAAAATTTTTTTTCAGTGTATCTTTTTTTCAGAATATGCCTTTTTATGTATGTTTAACGATTTGAAAAAAAATTTCAAAAAAATTTAAATTACGGCTCCCATGAACTAATCGCCACTTTCGGTGTCATCGAACCCACTGTGCGACGTGTGAAATCAAAAATTATAAACTGCCTGTAAATTGCCAATTTTGACAGACATGCACAATTACCTATGTATCGTACATCTGACAAGTATACTGCAAAATACATATCGTCTAAAACCAGCATAACTTGTTTAGTTTCCGTTCACTTATGTGTAATACTTTATGGTTTGAATGTTTTAAATAACAATTTATGAACTATGAAACAAATAATTTATACAAATCCTTAAAGTATGCTATGATTTTTGTTAAATATCCAACATAAAAGACACTGTACCAAATCCATCATCCATCACCACCTTATGTCTATTATTTATAATGTATTTAACATATTGACTTTTAAAGTTAAATCGCAAGCATGTATTGAAACGAAATTAAAATTCAAAAGCGTTTTTCATATTTATTTGTTCTACTTTTATTGTGAATGACTAGACAATATTTGTGCGAAAGCAAACTTTGCATAATCAATCACAGGGAAAAGATAGACGATGAAAGCAAAATATAAATAAAATATTTTAATACATGTAAATACATATTGTTAAAATACACAAAGAGCAGAAACTTGAACAATTTCGAAAGCAGACATTTTTTCTGTGTCTCCTTATTTTTGATTAAAAAAAAAATAGAAATTCAAAAAAGAACCTGCAGAAACCCTTAAAATTCACACATTCAAATATTTTTTTTGTATTCATATATGTATACAGTTGTGTAGTTACTAAAAAATTCTTACTACTTATTATTTCCTCACTGTATCTATTTTTTGTGTCTATTTTTTTAATATAAACATAAACTTTTTTTAAATAGAATACAATAATATTGAGGGGTGTCATAGAAACCAATACTGTTTTAAAACCAATTGGTTTCTATGACACCCCTGATTATATTGAAATATTTTGATCGTGATTTCAAATAAATATATGGAAATATAACTGCAATGCGACAAATTGAATTTTAATGAATTTTTAAGAATATTGTCATTTTAATGCAAATATTTTTATATATATTATATATTACATATATATTTTTTTGTGTTGAATAAATACTATTTCCATAAATAAGTTACAGATGTTAATGCAAGTAAAAATATATATGGATTATTATTATTACAAATTTTAGATTAAAATTAAATATGTAATTGGATAACCAGAAAACTTATAGCCTGTTTATAGATCACGAAAGATAAGCGAACGTTAGATAAGACTTAAGACACAAACTTTTTATCGTATCTATTTTTTACTCAATCAAGTTTGTTTATTCCACAATCAAGTTTGTGTCTTAAGTCTTATCTAACGTTCGCTTATCTTTCGTGATCTATAAACAGGCTATTAACTTACTTCAGCTTACAAAATATATGTATGTATGTACATAAAAGACATACATGTTCACTTTCATTTTTTTAACATTGAATTTAAATAGGAAAATGTGAAAAGTGAACAAATTTCACATGGAATTTTTATTCACGATAGGGGTGATTATGAATTAAGACTTATCTCTTAACATTTCGCAACGGATTTTTTAAATCGCTGTTTGAGTTAAATCGTAAAAATCACACTTCTCCAAAAAAAAATTTACGACGCACAGTGGCTGAAAATCGTTTTTCATTGGCCAAAAGTCGAATTTTTTTTTGTCACCGATTTTTAAAATTTTTACACCTTTTTGGAGCTAATATATCCATATTAAGGTAGCCAAAAAATTAGGTTAAACTATTAATAATTGTGGGCGTGGCATGCTGGCAAACTCAACTGTTTTTTTAATTTCAGAAAAAGGTGTTTTTTATTTGTTTTTTGTCAAAAATAAATGGTTACTACTCGCAAGCTATCATCGATAATGGCCTGCGGTCTTTTTTATAATGATGGTAGGATTATAGTCTTTAGTTGTTTTAAGTGGTTACCGCTCTAGCGTTTAATATTAGGGGCGTTCTGAAATATTTTTGAAACTACTATATTTTTCTGAAATTTAAACTTTAGTGGAATAGAACTTCTAGGGAACAAAAGGGAACAAGAAACGTATACCACCCGAAGAAAGGTGACAGTGTCTTCTTTAACCCTATATATACTTTTGCACCCGCCACGACCCGCCGGTAGAACACTTTTTTAATTTTAATGAAATTACTCTAAAAAAATTCAAATTACGATAATTTAAACAGCCCTATAGTTACTCGTATACAATGGTGTATTAAATTTTCAATTTTTTGCCTAAAGGTTTATGTTTTTTTACTTTAGACTACGTAAAACTAAAATAATTAAATATAATACCTGCGAAAGGGTTTTATGGCTTTGTTTTGATTAGCAAAAAAATAAGTCATAAAAATATCACAATAGGTTCTACAGTAAACATATGATCTCTTTCTAATATACCTGTTATCAACTGTTAGGGTCAACCAAAGTCATAAACAATTTTATAATAATAATCGCGACATTAAACCACTAAAGAAAAAAAAAACCCAATATTGGCGAGACACTAATTAGTTTTAACTGATATTAACCCTTTCGGCCGCACTTGAATTTAGCTGTGACTACCAAGAGCATCACATATTTTTTCACTTTTTGACTTTTTACTGTGGATCAAATGACGACTTATGGAACATATACTAAAAATCAGTTATGATTTGGATTTCGGGTCTTCAGGATCCATAAGAAACAATGGAACCAACAAAGAGTTAAGAAGTTCAAAAAAGAAACATGTTCAAGATGAATATCGCAAATTTGGATTAATTATAGATCAGCCAAAACAAGGGTCAGGCAATACAAATGATGACAAAAATATATACAACCAACTACCCATGGAGAAATATGTCTGCAACAGTTCACAAAATATTTAATATCATTAAATATCATTTGGTGCCACTTGGAGATCTATCAGAGGAGGCTCAGGAAAGAAGGAACAAGGATTACAGATTTTATAGAGAGCACAATACTAGAAACATTTCACGAAATTCCACAAATGAAGATCTATTTAATATATTATTGGCAACATCAGATCCGTTCATATCCAATATTCGAAATCAATGGAAAGTGGAACATCGGGAGTTAGATGAAGAAGCCAAAAAACTACTAAAGAACAGAAATAGCGCAGAACAAAATATAGAATATTTGCAATCAATATTTGTTTCAAATGAATAATAATTATAATTGCCTTCATTGTTATATAAGTACGAAAAATATAGTATTAGTAAATAATTCTTTAAAAAAAACCGACTTCAAAATTTCGGCCAAATAAAATGTTGGGTTAATTTTCAAAAATGTTTAATATAACTAATGTTGTTGCACTTTTTTGATTGAAAGAAAAAATTTTCAAAATCTTGTTAATCTTCTAAAAAATCGGTTTATGCTAATGTTTTCCCATTAACAGATCTAAATTTTAACACCCATATTCGATATATTCTTAAAAATCGGTTTATGCTATATATCCCCGATATATCTCAATCAATTTCTGAAATTTTCATTTTTTTTTACCTTAAATATATTTTTCTGCAAGCCATATCTTCCAAATAAAAAAATTATTTTTAAAATTGATTCATAAATCACGAAGTTATTCAACAATTTATAAGAGAAGCACAGAAAAAATATAGATAACGGTAAATAAAAACCGTATGTCCGTCCGATCTTCCTAAAAATTAAATGGGACCCACCTGCAAGCAAACCCTTTCAAACAAAAAAAGAATTTTTAAAATTGGTTCAGAAATGGTTATCGTGGAACAAACATAAAAAAAGCAACATACCATTAGAATTGATAACCTCCTCCTTTTTGAAGTCGGTTAAAAATAATAATAAATAGAACCTACTATTGTTACAAATGCTAATAAAATCTATTGCAGTTTTTATTTTTAAAATGTTTTTTAAAATTATCAAATCTGTCAGCAAAAAAGAATAAATTTTTCTGTAGTAACAGCAAAATCTCCAGTGAATTTTACTATTTTTTTTAGTGTAAACAATTTTTTGAGTGTAAAAATTTTTTTGAGTGTAACATTAAAAAAATTCCATTATCACAAAAAATAATTATAATTATTATTAAGTTCCAAATATTAAATTTTTTAATATGTAAATAAAAAAAAAATAAACCCATATTTCACTCCAAAAGTTAAAAAAAAATCAAAAGTTCAACTTTGACCTAGAAGTCCTTAAAAAGTCATCAATCAATTTTAATGTAATTAAAACTGAGTCAAGCTGAACTAAATATCTATCCACTAAAAAAAAATTACTTCAATATTTTGATCGGTTCAAAAGTTACAGAATTTTGGCCAATGAAAAACGATTTTCAGCCACTGAGCGACGATCTAATTAAAAACTGTGTTATCATTTCCCGTTTTATTTTTTGATTTTATAACGGAGAGACTAGAATGTCTTGAGGTGTAAAATAAGATTATTTGATTTTGATATGCCCAATATTATTGTTACATTTTTGCCTTTTAAAACCGATGGTTTATCGCCTTAAAATAAACCGGATTCTTTTTAATTTTAAAAGAAAAGCGTTAAGTAGTTTATAGCAAATATAACGAGATTTTAGTTATTTAAATATATACAAAAACAAACTCAATGAACACTCTGCCTTTCGCTACTCCTAAATAACAGTTTAAGTTCCTCTTAAATCTTACATCCTGTTTATAGAACGCGACTCGCCCAACTGGCGACTCGACGATCGATGGACGAGTGAGAGATAAAAAGCGTTTATAGAACGCGAGTCGATTTAGTCGTGCCACTTACGTTAATTCGCGCATATGACAAAATTGTTTGAAACCCTACTATTGCCAACGTGTTAAAAAATATTTTTGTTTATATTTCTTCATACAAAATTTAATATTAAATGTTACAAGATGGCCACCCTACTATTAAGAAAAATATCAAATAAAGAAACAAAAAAGTAATACTGTTTTAGATATGAAACTGTATTATTAAGTGTTCAGGCATACGCAATTTTCAGTTTACTCAATAATCATTTGACAGCTGGAAAACAATACAAAAATACTACAAATAGTTGTTGTGTTTCTATGTAAACAAACTTACCTACACATTGATTTTTTAATGATTTATTTTGTACAATTTTATACAATTTTGTTTACTTATCAGTAATTTTTTTTAAGGCGACCCTTGAGATCTACCCACACTTTGTCAGGTGTTGAAAGTTACATACTAACATGTACACACATATGCAGATAGTTCAATTAAATAAATATCTTTTTCCACTCACTACTACTTCTTAATGGAAGGCCGTAAGAATATATTTTATTTGCCACAGTCTCCCAATTACATTTCATAGTAGATTTGTTGCTACCAAACTAAGGAGCTCCTGTGGCCTAAACTCCATTGCTGTAGTTATTTTAATGCTGAAAATTTAACAAATCGAAATATATTAACAAAAACATTTATGATATCAATGTGTACTTACCTTTATTTTGTTGAAATATCCATTTTGTGCTTGTCTTTTTAAATAAAGTTGTAATTAAATTTTACGCGCGAACACAATTGTATATTCGTCCAATTTTGACACTTCGGCGACTCTAACCGTCTTGTATATACCAAATAAATTGACAGCAGTTACGTTTTTTAACAACCGTGTCAACAGTCGTGTTCTATGACCCAAAATTACATAAACGCTAATATTTCAGCTGTTTTATCAGCGAGTCGCGTTCTATAAACAAGCTGTTAGTTTGAGGACGCTTAGATGTTCACTAAAAGATGACTCACAATAAACTACTTAACTTGAGTAACCCTGTTAGTCTACTTATAAACTAACCACAATTTCTGGATGGTTCGGAACTAAGATTCCCAAATGTTCAGCCAAAGCTATTAAAACTTTATGGTGCTATAGTACTCAACTATGTTTATAACAAGGCGTTATCAATAATGCTACAAATGCAAATGTTGCTAAACAAGTTGTATGTTGATAAGCATGCTGTATATTAAAACCGACCGTTAATTTTAAAATAAAATACAATTTCGCAACAATATGCTGCAGATAAAAGCAATTTTCGATTTCGAGTCTCCCACTTTTCAAAAAATGATTTTTTTCCCCTATAACATCATTTTGATTCGAAATTCGATTTTTTATTCATCGTTATATTATCTTTTTTATGTGTATATGGGGTCGAGAAATTCATTTTTGATCTTTATTTTTACCTATGAACACCACCAGAGGGCGTTTCATGCATATTTGTAATATTTTTCGTCTATTTTCCGAGAAAAAATGTTCGGTAAAATTGATATTTATTTTATTTTTTTCAACAGAAATTTAACCTAAAAAATTAAAACATGTGTAAAAAAAAATTAATTTAGTGGAAGAAAAGCGGAATAAGTTATTTTTGAAAGTCTTTCTTGCTTTCAAGTCATTCATTTTTTGAAAAGTGGGAGACTCGAAAATCGAGATAGACCCATGGTTCCTTCACCAAAGTTGCTTAGAATTGTCCATAGAATCATCCTAGGGGGCGGCTCTAATCGACAAAAAATTTGGCCCGCCCTAGTATACATATGTATGTATCTGTATTGTTACGTTTTTACCTTTTAAAAACGGTGGTTTATTTCTTTTAAATAAACCGGATTACGTTTAATTCTAAAATAAAAGTGTCAAGTAGATTGAAGAAAATATAACGCGTCTTTATTAATTTAAAAAAATTTGTAAATGAACACTCTGTCTTTTACACACTTATATTACGGTTTAAGAACACACTTAAATTACTGTTTGAGAACACTTTGATATTTACTCAACGATGACTGACAATAAACTCACTAACTTTAGTGGCCCTATTAGTCTATTTAAACACCAATTATAATTTCTAGATAGTTCGGAGCTAAGATAGTGGAATGTTCATGACTGCAAGTCTATAATGTTCGTGTCTAGAATATTCAGCCAAAGCCATTAAATGTCGCTAATCAAGTTGTATGTTGACCGGCCGTTAAATTTAAATTGAAATACAATTTCGTAACAAAATATACCATAAATATGCAGAACATGTTAAATGTTAAAAAATGAGATTGACAACTGACAGATTCTGTTTACTAAAAATGGAGTTACACGAGTGAACAAATACAAATTTTAAAATTTTGGAGGCTAAGTTCGAATAAAATCAGTAAACCTCGATAGTTTTGTTAATGGAAATGCCATATTTTGAGATAAAAGAACCCAAATGTATACCCACTGATTGTATAGTTTCACCTTATTCATATATATTGTTATGTGGTGTTTTGAAATCAAAACTCTATCCCTCAATATAGCCACCAAGTTCACAACTTGTTTGGAAAATGGTCATTAAAAATTTCCGAAAAAAGGCTTGTATAACTGGTTAATTCATGAAGGCTATTTATTTTAAATTTTTTTAACATTTTCTTTGATCTCAGCTTCTATAAATTACATACTTTGTAAAATTTGTTAAATCAACTAGTAGTTATAATCTACACCACCATAGAGGGGAGGGTATATTGCATTAGTGCTGATATATGTAACTCTCAAAAATATTAGTTTAATATCTACCATAAGGTTTAACAGAATCTAAAAGTTTTTAAAGAATCATTTTGTGAGCCGATTTAACGATGTTCGTTCGTTCATCTGTGTAGCTAGCTATCAATGAAAACCAAATCCCACCATAAAATTATGTGTAGATCGGTCAATAATTAACGTTTGCTCTCATATATATCCAAACATAACGATACAAAGGTTATAGTTCCTACGAGTATATCGAGCCATAACCGCCGAAAAAATGTATCCCACAAACTCAAAATTTTACAGGGGAAGGTTTTTTTTAAATAAAATCAGTTTGAATAAAGCCATTATTTTAAAATTTATAATGTAAATATTGTTTTGTGTAATACATTTAATTTTAATAATTCTAAATGATGTTGAACTATCGATTTCGATAAAAAAACAACAATCGATTATGGTGTGGGATACATTATTTTGGCGGTTATGTCTCGATATATTCAGCCATGTCACAGAATATAATTCCGTTCGGTAGTGGAATTAATTACATATTTTGTTTCTATAGAAAAAGTAAAACAAAAATTGTTTTCGAATTGCTACTAAAACATAATTTTAAAAGGCAATTTGTTCACAGTATATTTCAGAAAAGTTTAGAATTTAAGTTTAATAATAGTTATGTATGTATGTATATAAACACAAGCAATTTCATACAAAATACTAAATAAAAAAAAAATTGGTAAATAGGCATTTTATATTATTTATATGTTGAAATATTTTTTAGAAACTCCTAGAATCTGCTTAGAATTTAAGTATATCGTCAATAATATTTAAAATAAATATGTACATATGTATCTATATTTAAGAATCACTACTACTACTTCTATTACTCTCCATATAATCAATTGATCTTGCCAGGAAATCATTATATTTTCTCCAAAATATAGCACTTTCCAATTTCGATTTACGTCTTAAAAATCTATGCCTTGTTCTCTTCCTGCGATCTTCTTCAAAACTGGAATCCGATGAATTTGCGGGTAAATTTTGCAATACCATGCGACGCTTTTCCATTATTTGTCTTATTGCCGTACTCATAAAATGTTTGTTGCCAGGAAGCCTCTGCAACGTAATACCAGATGATTCTGCATTAGATTCTTCAGCTATATCGGACTGTGTGGTAAGATTTTGGAAGACATTTCTGTGTATTGGCCACAAGTTTCTTATTTTTTGTAAATCTTTTGAGTCAGTTTTTTGCTGCTGTTTTATTTTATTATCTTGGATCTGTTTTTCTAATTCCGTTTTTATATTTTCAGTTTTGAGGGTTGTTTCGTTATTTTCGACTGAGTTTTTGGTTGGTTGGCGAAACATTTTTGAAAGAAGGGATTGTTAGTAACTTTTTTCTGAAATTTTGAAATAAAAATAATATTATACACTTGGAAAAATTCTTACGCATTTTTTTGGATTGGAAAATATGGAACATGGTGTAATGGCAACCATTACAACACAATACAGAAACAACAGGCATTTTGTTTGTGTAAAATAATGCACTACTGTCAAAAACACTTGAAAAAGTATTTCCCCAGTAAAAACTATGCTCCAAAAGGAACAGGTTTTATGTATGAATTCATACCTCAAATCGCTTCGAACCTGCTGATGTTCCCGGTTTGGAGGACTACTTTCTGCTGACAATAAGCGCTTCTTTTAACCTAATCAAACAAGTAAATAAAGCACTTTCCTAAAGTGTTTTACGTCACTTCGCGCACACCAATCAAAGAACAAATTCTATCTGAATGTTTTTGCTTAAGAAAAATTCATAGTAACTGAGAAACGCGATATTCGTTTTGTAATTGACTTTCGTTGTCATACGTAAATCTGTAGAGTATAATTTAATTTTTGTTTTTTCGCTTTAAAACCTTCTTCGTTGTCAGCACTAAAAAAGCATATTTTTGTATATTTTATTCGTAAGCATTTACTGCTTCAAAAGAGCGCTTTTTCTCTTAAATGCTTCAAAAAAACACGAATTTTTTTATTGGGACCAGTGCTGCCAGTATTTTTTTAGAGCTTATCACCAATTTTTTTATTTGTCATCCCTAAAAATCCCCAAACTGATTTTTTTTTTATTAAAATTTTTATTTTAAGAACAATTATTATTTGTAGTTGAACTGTTAATTTTTAAATTTTTGATAATTTTTAGTTAGGCTTCAGTTCATTAAATTTAATTTTCATTAAATTATTATTTTTACTGAAGGTCAGCTCAGCCAAAAAAAAATAATCAATAAAATTTTAATAAAATTTCATGTTGTAAAAATAATTCCTACCTTCAGTAAAAATAATAATTTAATGAAAATTGAATTTAATGAACTGAAGCCTAAAGGTACGTTCAGATTGATGAAATATTTGAAGAAAATATTTGTTATTATATTTGCTTCAAATTATGTTAAATAAAAAACTATTTTGTTTTATGTTCAAACTAAGCACAAATATTTCATCATTTTTGTTTGTTGAAACAGCCTAAAAATAGTGTGAAATAAAATAAAAAAAAAATTGTTTTTTGTGTGTTCAGACTGAAATAAATATTTGGATTAAATATTTATTTGATAAAAGTGTCAAAAAATATAATTTTGTTTACCAAAAAATATTACATTATATAAATAAAAGAAATGCAAACAAACGAAGAGGATTTATTTGTTTTGTGTTGTGGAGCCGCATCTCTGGTGATAGTGGAGGTGGAGACTATAAAAGAAAAAAAAAAGATAAGATACGTGTGCAATAGTTCCTAACTTCAATTTATTTTTATTTATATTGAATGTTCACATAGTATTGTGCTCATGGCTATTTCTGATGCGTACAAATTTTTATACATCGTCGTAGGAACAAATGGCCGAAGGTGGGGTGTTACAATAAAAGTGCTTTCTACATAAAAAATATATGTATGTATATATATATATGTAAATAAGTTACATGAAGTTAAAAAACAATAGGATAATCAAAAATACGCATATCGCGAAATCCGCCTAAAATGTGGAAAAAAGCTCAAGCAAAAATGTTTATGTTTGCCAATATTTTGTGATTGTGATATATTCCGAGTTTTTCTTTTTTTTGCACATTTATCGCGATATGCATATTCTTGTTAACCATATTGGATTTTTAAACATTTACACAATTTATATACTAATTTACAGCTTTTTTTTTATCAATTTGCTTATACAATCATTTGTAAAGAACTCAGCTGTTATTTGTCGTTGTTTCTTCTTACAATTTTTTTGGAAGAAAAAAATAAATGTTTGCGCAAAAATAAGCAAAATATTTTTTCTTTTGTGTTCACACTTTGTTCACATTGGACAAGACAAATATTTGTATGAAAACAAATAATTTTATTTGCTCAAAAACAGCTTTTGTTTTGTTAAACCCTCAAAATTATTTTATGTTCAGACTACGTTAGAGAAATATTTCATGTAATATAATATTTCACCAATCTGAACGCACCTTAACTAAAAATTATCAAACATTTTTATTTTATTTAAAAAATAACATATTTATTCAATAAAATTCATTTTTATCGATAGCTACATATATTAATATTCAAACTAATTCGATTTGTAATTATAAATCTAGTAAAGAAAAAATTACACATAATATAATATATAAAAGTATAAAAAATTATTTACCAGAGTTTAGCATTTCAAAAACTTCAGAATCAAAATCTTTTGATTCATCAGCCTTAGAATTGTTATTATACCCACTTACATGCTTGTATTAAAAAGCTTTTGCATTTCAGAAGATGGGTTAAATTTCTCACAACAAATTTAATTATTTTTAAAGTACATATGTGTTTATTCTGAGAAGTGCTTCCATGCCAAATCATAGGAAAGAAACTATCCACTATAAATAATAACATACATTTTTAGATATGCCACACGCACGTTTCTTAGCTCAAAAATCATTTTTGTTACCATCAGTTATAAAAAAAAGTCATCAAAAAATCCCCTAAAATTCTGTTGTCATCCCCAACAAATCCCCGGATCCCCAAGATGAAATTTTTATCCCAAATCACGAAAAAAAAATCCTCAATTTAGGGATAAATCCCCTAAACTGACAACGATGACTGAGATTTTTGACATAAGTAAATTGTAAACAAAGTCAGTCAGCTGTGCTCACCTTGTACAGTTACACCATGGTGTTTTATTTGTTGCCGATTTGCACTCACCTTGTATAGTTACACCATGAAATTAATTTTCAGTTGAAAATAAATGTCAGTACTGAAATAATTTCGGTAGTTAAAAAATATATATTTTGTTTTTCACCCAAAGATTTAATCAAGCAGTATACGACTATGTACAATTGAGAAAATAATTTTATGCAAGAAAAGATTTAATCTGCAGATAACACATTATATATTTTATAATAAAATATTTAACTAATTAACGACTTCTATTCTAAAGGCGCAAGAAATAACCAGAAACAGAACTTAACAAAAATGACCAAAGGATATCAAAGCAAAGCTAAAATATCTACAAATATAAAGCAACAGGAGACAGAAAGGAAAAAAGACGCTGATTTCCAAAAGCAAATAGAATCACAAGAACTGAATTTGGAGTCACGCTCAACAACAACATCATTAACAACAACAGAATCAAATGAATTTCAAATCGACCAATATGAAGAGGAGAAAACTTTAGTTAATATTTTAGATACATTGTATGACATCACAGATGTATCTACAGATGAGGAATTAGTAGATAAAGATCAAGAACATATGAAAACCAAAACATTAGCAGAAGATATTAATTTCTTTGAACATTTTGGGGAAATACCATTTATTGCAAATATATCAGAAGATATTAGTGTGTGTACCATAATTGAGGAAAAGGAAGCAGCATCAAATGATACTACGAAAGATGTAGGACGTTTTGTAGATCCTTTAACTGGCTCAGAATTGCAAACTCATTTAGGCTCCTCATATATGACAGGTTATGACGAGGGTGAATCGAGAGAAATGCTTGTGGCAAATGATGAAAATTCAGTTTCCGCATCACAGCAATCTGATCTTAGTGATATTTTATTACCCGAAGACATACTATTCGAAGACACACGCAAGACTTCTTACGATAAGGAGGACGAGAGAGATCTTCTAGAGTTAGATATAAAAAAGTTCATGTCGTTGTAGATGATATTGATTGGGAGGCTTTAGCTAAGCAGCAAGAAGCTAAACTTATACGCCAGCATACTTTAGATTTCATTAATGATCTTGTTCATAGAGTTGCGGAAGTGGCCGAATTTGTTACACCCGGTCAATTACTAAGACAGAATATGGATAGACGTAAACTTCTAATGCAAATTTCACATGTCTACCACCAATACAAAGTTGAGCTCAAAGTTTTAGAGTTCTTAAATCGCAAAGTGGTGATAGTTTTTAAACATAGGCAATTGCATCATCCTATTATACAAGAAAATACCAAGAATTTGGCAAAGGAAAATGAAAATTATTTGAAAGCCTTACATCGTTTAGATGAGCTGCTAGCTAAAGAAAATGCTATGACCGATTCGTTTTCAGGTCTTGCAAAGAGATTTCGCAATGAATTGGAAGCGGCAAAACAGAAAGTTAAGAGTGAAGTAAAGATGTTCGAAGATATGGTTAAGAAAAAATTATTTAAGGAAACACACCCACAATCTAATGCGGTAAGTTCAGTTGTTTTCTTACATAAAGCGGGGTGAAGTTGAGAAGCTAATCAAATCTATTATAAATAATAAATAGCGTTATTTAATGTAAACAAATTTAGACAGGTGATTTTTAAATTGCAACAATATATTTTTGATATATTTCTTTAGTTAGGCTCGAGTTCATTAAATTTAATTTTCATTAACTTATTATTTTTACTGAAGGTAGGAAGTGGACTTGATGAAAAATTATTTTTTTGTGTTGTAAGCCAGGACGTTTTTCTTGAATTGTTACATTTAGTTCATCCAAAATGTTGCAATAGTACTCTGAATTTATTGTTTCACCCTTTTGCAGATAGTCAATCAATAAAATACCTTTGAAGTCCCAAAAAAAACGTTGCCATAATCTTACCAGCCGATTGAATTATTTTTGCCTTTTTGGGGGAACTTCCTCCAGCTTTAGTACATTGCTTGGAGGGTTCTTTTGTCTCTGGAGTATAGTGGTGTATGTCTCATCAATAGTTATGAAACGACGCTTAAAATCCATTTTATTTCTCTTAAAACGATCCAAACAACCTTGAGAAATTTTCATTATTATGCGTTTTTGGTCGACTATTAACAAATGCAAATGTTGTTGTTTTTGGACGTTCACTACGTGGTTCACCCCCGACCACGTTTAAATTCAGCAATCCAATTTTTTAGTCTTGCATATGAAGGAACACTTTCACCTAACACATGCGCAATATCATTATCAATTTCTTGTCCCGATAAAACTTTTTTATTTAAATATTAATTGACACCATTAATTTCTAATTTTTCCATTGTAAAAAATCGCAAAAGCGTCTTCTTTGAATACCTGTTGCTATATGAAGGAGTTGCCAGATCGAAAAGAAATTTAACATGTGTTCATAGCAGAGATAAACACTAGAGGTCTGCACAAATGTATTTGGCAGCCAAATGAGTGTTGTGTGTGTATTTGATTTTCAATTCAAATGTGTAAAACAAATGAGAGCTAGTCATTCACGTTCAATCATTTTAAATGAAAGATCAACACAACACCGTTCATGAAAAAGTGAAACACATACACTAACACTAATTGTGTGTGCGTCTCAATTATATTGTAATGCTTGATAAACTCAAATTCATACATCTCACAATAAAAAAAACCTGTGTGAAGTTAAAAATCACACAATTCTTTCGTGTGTTTGTTGTGTTTCTTATTTTGTTAAAATTGGGGTTTTCCCTATTTAATAAATTTCCCTAACGTTCTTTGTTTTGATACGGGCGTTTACTTAGTTGTTGTGTTGCGGTTGCCCAGCAGTCTTGTTTTTTCTTTAGTTTGGATTTACATAAATACAATTGTATTTACTCGTGTAAAACAGCATTTTTGTTATTTACAGTTGAATCAAATATTTCTCTCACAATACTCACATAATGAATTGAAGGCTTTGCACAATATGTTATTTCTTACACACAATAAATTTTGTGTGTTTCTTAAATCACACACAACACACTACTTGCTAGTTTGATGTGTGAATTCATGTGTCGTTTCATCGCACACATGCAGACCTCTAATAAACACTAAACTTTTTTCTATTTATAACGCGCTTTCTGTTCTAGGCTAAGACGTTTGCGAACCTCCCTCCTCTATATGTCTTATAATTCTTAAAAAAAATTATGAATAAATGATCATATGTTAAAAAGGGAATCACAACTATCATTTTTATCAACCCAAACATAAAGTAGTGGTGGGGTGGTGAAAAGTGTAATGACAGTTTCAATAAAACTAGTACCTTATGAATTAACTAGATGTAGTTACTTGTTAGTATGTTTATTGGTTTTTTCGCGAATTAACCTAACCTAACCTTGTTTAATAGATATAAATAAATAATAATAGATAACTGGACAAAATATAATTAAAAATGTAAAAAAATAAAAAAAATTACAATACAAAATATATATAGATCTGACCAGAGCCATGTGCTACAAATGTGATGTCTGCAGCAAAATATTCAAATAAATGTCTGTCGAAATGCTTTTCAGGATTTCTTTTTTAAATATTTATAGCGAACTATGTAAATTGTAGAAGGGTACCTGAAATTTCAAGTATCTAACTAAGTTGTAAATATATTATAATAACATTTCAAATTGAAAAAGGGTTGGCGAGACTCATGTGTAAGACGAAGGGTTAATGTATTTAATATTCGCAATTAGTTTCGTTGTAGCATTTAATGTATTAATACAAAAAATATATTTTTATTACAGCTTATTGAACTACTATTAAGAAGAATGGCAAAAAATCGCAATGAAGTTAGCGAAGTGCGCTATCGAATGATAACAAAACAACATACTCATGCTCTTCTTATAGAGGTAAGATAAGAAAACTACCTTAATATGATAACAATCATATCATATTGGTATGCCTGTATATACCTAAATTAAGCATTAATCCATTGAAGAAACTGACTTCACTCGAAAATTTGGGCAATTGTTTGACTTTGAAAGACTATGATCACATACAAACCGAAAATCAAAACTTGGATAAGAAAATTGAAGGTATTACCACAATAATACTCTTAGTGATAAATAAATTTCCATTATAAATTTCCCAGAACGTAATGTTGACTTGAAAAAACTCCACCTACGCTTACGTAATTCCTAGCATCTTATGGCCCATTTTAAGGATAAACAAACCATGATCAATGAAGTTATTGCCACACAAAATTCTGCTTTAAGTAATTTCTATGAAGAGCTTAGTTCCTTGCGCAAATATATTTATCAAACGAAATTGAAATGTAGTCGCATTCGACAGGAGCTCAAAAAATTGAGCCTACAGGCTGGTCTTTTGGATAAGCCTGCTTTAATGCACGACTATGATCAAACAGTGGAGGTTTTATGTGAAAAGCGAGAAATCGTTAACCGTTTAAGGATAACCCTAGAGACTATTCAGCAAAGAGTTGTTAAGCTGGAAAAACGATTAACTACAGATAATTATAATTTTACAATGATTTAGTATTTGAGTCCACGTATTGCATTGTGTCAATGTCGTTACTAACTTATAAAATGCAAAATATTTAAAATATATACGCACATACATATGTTTAATTATTACATATTAGTCTAACATTCATCTTAATAATACCGATCGACTCAAAATCATTTTCTGAATAGATTGTACGCAAACTACAGGTCGCAATTTTGAATATATTTATTTATGCTCACAGACTATAATCTTAATTTGAAAATTTATTAAAGCTCCGTAAATCTTTTAAAAGTATTTATATCTAGATAAAGTTCAACATACATAAAATTTATATCCATAGACATCATGACACTAAATTTTTGGATGATAGGTTCACAATAGGTTTACCACCCATATAACGCCCATTTCTGACAAACTGTTTTATACATATATTGGGTGCAGGGTATGATATAGTCGGACTTGACCGACTATACTTTCTTACTTGTTTTAATTTTATAAATTGTTAAAATGCACTCATGTTGTTATGGATATCAGACAAACTCTGTAAATTATGGTGAGAATTGGTAATTACATCAATTTATAATTATAAATGGTCAAAATTAGATAAAATTTCTAAACATTTCAAATAAATTATGTTGTTCGTAAAATTGCCTTTCAAACAATATACGTATAAACTGCTAAGCTATTAGTATTAAAAACACTGAATAAGGCTAATCTTATAGCCAGTGCAGTTTCTGTATTTCTCATTATATTTAGGTAGAGGGCATTTAAGATTCGACACAGCCGAATATTACGTTCTAACTTGTTTATCAATAATATAATAATCCCCCAAATTAAAAAGCACTAATTAAAGTTAAATAAATATGTTAGTTGCATGTTTGTATTGAAAATAACTTGCTTTTAATTTGCGTGCAGCCTACGTCACAGCTGTTAATTTTTGAGGATTTTGACAAGCAGTAAAATGTCTACTCATCAGAACTGTTTACATTTCAATACGTTTTAATATTTTCAAGTATCTTTTCTAAATACTGTAGTACGATATGTAGTATTACGTTGTTATTTAATTATTGTAAAATAAAATACATAATATTCTTCTCATGACATTAAAAATTGCAGATTATTAAAGAAATTATACATACATACATACATATGTAAGTATGACATAAGAGAGCATACATACATGTAGCTGTAAATATTGACATATGTATAAACCTGTAAATTTGTATTTGACATTTCTATGTAATAATAAAATACAAAATAGTAATGACAGTAATGTTGACAGCAATACAAAAATAGAGCAAGACAATAAAATGTTTTGTTTTAATTTTTGTTTGTGGTCTGCAATAGAATATTGATGGATTTTTTCAGAGACCATAATTTATATTTTTTTTTCATACAAATACACAATTCTTAAAGTATTTACAATAGGGCGGTTACGTGTTGTTTGTAACAGAATTTTAGATATCATCTAAGACCTCTGGAATTGTAGAAGTGTATAAATATAAAAAATCATAATAATATTCACCAAAAGAATTTTTTGTTTAATAATATACATATGTATGTATGTTTGTACATAATCCAAATCATTTTATGCAGAAAGTTTTTATGTACATGGCAAAATATATTTCTCATTATATTTATATTTATGGAACTAGAAATGTGAAAAAATTAATTAATGCAACCACCCAAGTGTACACACAGTATTTTGCATACTTACATTTTACATAGTATACAGCAAGGTGAATTTAAATACAAGGTGACAGCATAGCGCCAGCTGATTATTCATGGTGAAATTGAAAATGTCAAAAAGTTGTTTACAAATAGTCAAAGTTTATATAAAAAAAAGATGTTTTTGACAGTGACGAAAGTTTTTACACAAACAAAAATGCCTGTTGTTCTTGCCTTGTTGTAATTGTTGCAGCAATGCTGTAACCTTATATTTAAATTCACCTTGGTATACAGTGTGTGCTTAATGTATAAAAATTATACGTTAACCTTAAAACAGCTTTGCCAGCAGAAAATCCGAAAATAATAAATTTTCTTTATTCCTCTAAATAATAATACACGCAAACCAAACAAACAGTTATCGCAAAATTTTTACCCCCTTTATACAAAATTTTATAAACCTCTTAAACCTGCTGTAAGTTTTATGAATAAGGCCATTAGAAAATAAAAATATATTCTACCTTCTACACATCTTTGAATAGTGTTTCTTTATTGTAATGGTTTATGACTCGCAAACAGTCAAGTATAGTCGAAATGTACAAATTCCATCCTATAGTCGTGAGATATCTGAATAGAATACTTGTTTATACAACTCACCAATGTTGGTCAGGATCTCAGCATCTCTTGACAGTAAACACTGGGCAATCGCAGAGAAGGCGGAAAATCGTTGCCTCCTTTTGCTTGTCCTTGTAACTATGAAAGTGAATGTTGAAGGGAAATCCAAGATTCATTCATGCTATGAATATAATACTATCAGTGTAGTATATGCAGCAATATAGTGTAAATATTGATTTAAAATTCGAGGTAATAGGCCCAACCCCCCACAATCTAAACATCTTTGCACTGCAGATAGAGGTAATAATTATGAATACAGTGCTTAAGTACGTTTAGTTTTTAGTGGGCCAGTTATACTGGTAATTGCAGAGCACAGAACTTTATGCAGTTAGTCTATGGCAAGTTTTTTTACAGTTGCAGTCCACTATACAGACGTTTTAACTATATTATAGCTGAGTGCCCAATTTATACATCTTACGATATGTGTAGTAGGTCACCATTGCCATCTTGACCCTGTTTTGATAATAATATAGTGTAGAGATAACCTAGAATGCGAGATTGTCCGATAGGGGAATTTCGCAGTTCCTAAATGCTGAAATCTTGGTGTTTGTTGTGAACAGTATCAGTTCAGGGTTTATTCATAGGCTACATTTATTATCCCAGTTATTGTGTAACCCCAAAGCATTAAACATGATGTCACTAACGCTACCCTGATACTAGTATAACCAGTTTTATAAGAATCAAGTTAACAACTACAAGTCAAAGTAGTAAAGATAACATGCCGCCCTAAATATTAATACTAACCAGCTGCTGATGTATTCTTCGTTAGAGAAAGCATCCTCGCTCCATGTCCAACATCGGCGTAGATAGCCCGGTCTGGGGGAGGCTAAGCCCCCCCAGAAAAAATTTAGCCACCCCCAGAATTTTTATTCTTTTATTGCATTTTTTTATTTGAACAATTTTCCATAGCTTTTACTAAAAAGTGTTCCAAAAAGATCCCCCCAGGAAAAAGGCCTAGCTACGCCGATGATGTCCAATGAGGCTACCGAGATATCTCTCTATAGCACATACAACCTTGTGTAGATTACATGAAACAATCAGTAAGTGTTTCCAACGTTTTATGTTGAAAAATGTTGCATTCTTATGACAACTTCGTGTTGGCCTGAACATGGTTAAGAAAGATGCAAATTGTAAGTATTCTGTCAGCCATGAGGATAAGTAAGTGAGACCAGCAGTTATCCTTCCATTTCATATAGGTTGGGTTTAACCTACAATGTCTGCTGAGTCTAGTAGAGTTTTTTATGTTGTCAATAGATTCACAGCAGCTCATCCGTGAGCTTTTTTGTAAACTATTATTATCATAATGTGTTGTTATAGATCATATATAGGCTGTAATATGTTTCATAAACGTAACTTATATAGCAGCATGTTCCACCATGAAAAGAAGTTTTTCTTTATCTTTGCAATAGGATTGGAAAATTCGTGTCTTCTAATCGGAGACTAGATCAGATTCTTATACTAGATTTTAGTGCTCTAAGAAATGATGTAGAACTATCATTACTTTATGCATAGAGAGAGTTGTTTCCTCAGGACAGGAATCCTTTTGCCCCTCAATCTGAAACTTAGGATTCATGCCAATTTACAGGTCCACTTCAGGTAAGAATAATCGCCGGTTATCTGTAGCATATATATAGTGCTGCGGATTTATCTCAATTCTGTAGGCCGAAATACATTCATCTTTGCATTCCTCCTTCCGAAGAGCACCTTTAAATTTACCTTGTCGATCCCAGATAACAAGAATTAGGCAATTGTTACTTTCCCTTCTTCTGTAATCCATAAAAATGTTGGCATTTTAAAGATTCAAACACTCCAAAGTTGTCTGCGCTTAGAGAAACATTTTTGGTAACCAAATTCGTACACGTGGTTTCATCGGAATTTTCTCAGCATATATGAGTTTAAGACTTAAATCTTCTATTGCACCAATGATCTTAGCGATGCACTTACTATGAAAGTGCTCTGAGAACTTAATGAGGCATTTGGTCTCCCTTTATCCACGTTATATCTCACAAAAGTCAAAACGTAAACAAGTGTTCTATAACAAACTCAGCTAGTTTGGATTTGATAGAACAACATTCTGTTACCACAGGGTTATTAAGACCTTATTTTTGCGTTCCTAGCGCAAGTATAAGATGAACCTCAATGTCAGATGGATGTTGCAGTGCTAGGTTTGGTGTTCGGAGAGCCTTTTTTTATTGGTAAGCTGAGTTACATCCTTCTGTCTGACAGCAATTGCGCTTATATCTTTTAGTATTTTTTGCTGTTGAGTACTGAATCCATTCGGATGACATTTACTTGACCAAAACGATTTGATCCAAAGGGGAGTTGTCTGTACCCAACATTCTTTAATCACTAAATAGCCATGCCGGTTTTCAACAATGCTTCCAACAATATTAACCTTGCAAGTGGAAAGGAGAATCACTTATATGACTTTGTACCTTGGTCGGCTATATAAATCAGTATCTGGGTAAATCTTAGTAAAAAACCTCACTATCTATTAAGTGCTTTGCAAAAAAACTTTTGACTCCCACAGTACTACATACATATGTAGTAAAATATTGTATAGAATTGAAAGCAATTTTAGAGTTATGTCATGTCAAGCCACATAAACGCACTTATATGGAGCAAACATATGACATTTTCATACATGGGAAGATGACAATATAATGTATAAAAATAAAATAATCTAACAATTCTCTACTCTCACCACTTAGAATACAATTGAATGCAGTGCTTATAATAAACATAAAACAAATAGGTCTTAAAGTTTGGTAAAATTAAATAAATATTAAATTTGTAACAAGCATTTCGTTCATCTATAATGCAGAACTTTGCGTATACTCGTAAGTAAAAGCTACTCTATTTCTGCAAATATTTCATTTTTTCATGTTTCGCAAATAAACTAGTCTATTAACTTTAAAAGCCAATGTTCTACTTAGTTGTGACCTCATTTTGGAAATTGGGGTGAAATCAATACGTTTACTATTATGTTTTACACTCCTCCTAGTGTGATTGGGTCTTTTACACAAACTTTATGTAAAGAGAGTGTGGACGTTTAACCCTAAAACACTAACCTTATTTTTTATACATTAACACTAATCATTAGTCCAATCGACTAACACATATATATAACCGATTTGTTCGATATCTATGTATATATGTAAAATTGACACATCTAATAAAGGTTGATATTTGATTTATTATAAATGTAAATAAAATAACAAATTTTAGTTTTTATAAAACAATTAATTTAAAATAATATAATTAATAAAAGTACTTTTGAGATGAATCTTTTGAGATCAGTTGTTAAAAATAATAAAAAAATAACAAAAACAAAAAATAAAATCACAGAATTCATTACAAACAATAAAACTTAAATTATGTAAAAATTAAATGCAAAAAAAAAAATAATTTTTTTTGATTTTTAAAACATTTC
Source organism: Bellardia pandia (assembly GCA_916048285.2). Classification (NCBI taxonomy): domain Eukaryota; kingdom Metazoa; phylum Arthropoda; class Insecta; order Diptera; family Calliphoridae; genus Bellardia; species Bellardia pandia. The sequence continues at coordinate 14,421,072 of OU696533.1, forward strand.
TTGATCTAATCATTAGACGATTCGACTAACACCGTTCACAACGAGAAAACACTGACTACTGAGTATACAAGAGAGTTGAGAATGATCGGTAAAAAAATATCAAAATGTGAGCGAAAACGTAAGTGATGTTAGTCGAATCGACTAACGTTAGTGTTCTAGGGTTAAGCCATAAATTATGGTTAGCTTTTAGTTGCGAAAATGTTTAAGTAACAATTTTCCTACAAGTGAAAATATATAGATGTACATATGTGCCTTTTCTAAACGTACGGTCACACTTAGCAAATATTTAACGAAAAGGAATTTATATGGGACTACGGTTGAATATGGACCGATCATCATGAAATTTGCTATGACACTTTAAATGTATATTTTGATTGTGCTTGTTGAATTTCAAATTGATAGTCATTTTTAAAAAAGATTTATGTTGATTTAAGTTATTTTCGTAAGTGGCCTTTGTATTTATATGTCAAAATTATTGTCTTAAGACTTCACTTTGCATGAAACTTATTATTTGCAGAATTATGTTTAGATACGGCTTTTTTATATAAATTTATGTGACATAAAGCCATGTTCCGGGAAGACATTTGTATGGGGGCATTTGTAGACCGATTCCGACCATTTTCAACATGACTTGTCCTTCTCTAATAAAAATAAAGTGTGCAAAATTTCATGATATTATCTGTATTAATTTGAAAAAAACAGCAAAAAAATATCTAAAAAATATCGAGTTTCGGACTAAACTTTGATCTATAACTCAGATCCTGCTGGAGCGATTTTGCCCATTTGTAATACCAAATATTTCGATAAATCAAAAATTGTTTGGTAAAAATTTCATAGTTCTAGGTAATTTTTTCGGAGGTATATCGTGCCAAATCGTCTTAGAATCTTATAAAGACCCAGAATATATAGACTTATACTTACTATTGGGGTATTCACAAGGTGTGCTATCATATTATATTGTCATAATGTTCTAACATTTTACAATGGTTTAAAAATATTGTTGTTGTTTTGTAAACAAAAAGTGTCTTAAATTAATAGAACTTTGCTTGCTATGTTTATTGTGCTGTCGTAATTAATCAGAAGAGACCTGCGCTGAGCAGTTTGCCATCACAACATCTAAAATGTATTTTTCGCACAAACTGGCTATTATTTTAGTTTTTTCACTTATTTTTGGCATTGTGGAAAACAATATTAATTTTTATATTTGTTTTAAATCAGCTAATTTAAATTCAAAATAGCACACTGAATTGAAATGAGGGGTTGTTCACAGCAGTCGTATTTTTTCATGTTATTATTTTAAGACATATGACTTTATGACACCTTGTGAATCCCCCATATATATATATATATATATATATATAGACTTGGTTCTACGACCATTATTTCGATGTGTTACAAAGAGAATGACAAACGCAATATACCCCCATCTTTTTGGTAGTGTGTAAAAAATATATAACTGCAATTTAACTGAAATGTAATATGTAATATAGACACTTCCCATTAGGGTTACCAAACGGGACTGGTTTTTCAAATCCCTGGATTTCATAAATATAAATCCGGGATTCCAAAAAATATGTTTCATATTAAATCAAATTGGTTTAGGTATAACAAAAACTATTTATTTAAAAAAAAATTTCTGTCCTTACAGCTACGAGTATGTATGTATAATTAATAAATTGATTAAAAGTTTATAAATAATTAATAAATAAAAAACATAATAACATTATATTGACATGTTAAATTGGCAACAGAACATTATCGATCGATAAAGCTTCTTAAAATTATTAAGGTATCTACGAGGGCGCTTCGGAAACTTTTTAGCCTAGCACAGAAAGAGAATAGTTAGTTTTTCAAAAACTAACTTTTATTTTCGATTAAGACCAATTTGTTCCTTTGTTAATTCTCCATCATACGAACTATGTAAATACATTACGAACATTTTAAAGAATATTACTAAAAATTCAAAATATAATGTCAAAGACTCACTACAATTCAAAGATAGACTAAAGAACCAACATATACAAGATGATGAGATAATGATTTCATTTGATGTAGTATCTTTATTTCAAAGTATTCTTGTTGACTTAGCAATCAATATAATAGAAGAAAAATGGAATATTATAGAACAATACACAAAAATTGATAAATGCCTATTTTTACATATTCTGAAATTTTGCATAGAAGATAATAGATATTTTCAATATGTGCAATGAAAAGATATATATACAAAAAGAAGGACTTCCAATGGGATCTCGTGCTTCTCCAATTGTTGCAGTTAGTGTAATGGAGAAGTTATTAGATACATGTATAGAAAAATTGATTATAAAACCAAGAGTAATGACCAAATATGATGATTTATTTTGTATTATTTCGGAACATACTATTGATAACCTGTTATAGACATTTAATAATTTTAATTCATATATTAAATTTACAATAGAAAAAGAATATAATTCGAAACTTTAGATACATTATTGATAAGAAGAGGAAAAAATATAGTAATAGATTGCTTTCAGAAACCAACAGCTCTAGGACGAATAATTAATTATTATTCTAAACATAGTAAACATATTATTATTAATACAGCTAACAATTAAGTTGAAAGAATATTAACTATAAGTGACAAGGAATTTCATATGAAGAACAATGAAAAGATAAGGAATATATTAGAAGACAATAATTTCCCAGTTCAGCTAATTTATAAATTAATAAGACAATATAAGAACCAAAATAGAAACAATACAAAAAACACAACAGAACCGAAAATTTACAAATCAATAACTTATATTTCGGATATATCAGAACGATTGAGGAGATCAAAAATTTTCGATACTGATAAATTATTTAGTCAAATGTTGTATATAAGATACCTTGTGACGGAAATGATAAGGAAAATTGTAACGAAAAATAAACTAAAAACCAGAGTTGCTGGACATAAATCAGACCAAAGATATAGAGACAATATTACTTTACAAAACACTGCGTTATCTTCTCATTGTAGTAAATTAAATCACTATCAAAACTTTGAAAATGTATCGGTATTTAACACTGAAAATAACTACAAACGTCGTTATATGTTAAAGATGTTACAGATAATTAATGTATCTACAACTAAAAGAATCAACTACAAAGCAGATACTGAAAATGTAGCACAGATATACAGACATTTAATACATAAAAAAATAACACAACTTATGGTACGGTCACATATAGCCAACATTAGACTCTAACATGTTTGCTCATATTTGCTTTAAAAGTTTACGCATTTTGTTAGATGGTCACACCGGGGGCAAATATTTGATAAAATTTATTTTACCAAACAGCAGTCAAACAGCGGCATATACATATTTTGGCAAACATGTTTTCCCTCCGTTCACACTGTAACAAATATTTTCTGTGACAATTTATTTGATCAAACTGTCAAAATATTTAAATTTGTTTTTTCATAAATAAAAACTGAAATGGAAGATTGTGAAGCATTATTTGTATTAAGTGGAGCAGCGTCTTTATTATTATTGGAGGAAAACGAATCCAAAAGTCGCAAACATAAAAAGACAATGGGTGCGTATATGAATTCAACGTCGGAAAGAGGAAGGATGCTGTACAAAGTTACTGTTGGAGCTACGATCTGAAACTCCAGATCTTTACAAAAACTTTTTGAGGATGACGGCAACTGATTTTGATTATTTAGTAAGAATAACGTTATTTCAGTGAAAATAGTAAATACTAATATTTACTAATACTACTGTAGCTTAAGTTAGTGGCACCGCTGCTAACTAAAGAAGTAACAGAGTTTCGTGAGCCAATATCTCCTTCCGAACGCTTGACAGTTACGTTTAGGTACCTAGCGACTGGAGAGAGTTATAGATCTTTACAATATGTTTTTCGTATTCCTCATAACACTATTTACAAATATTGTATAATTAGTAATATTTTCTACTTGTTATAAATTGTTTTAATATTTTGTTATGTTAAAGTTTTCATATTCTCATAATAATTTTTGAAATTTATAAAATTATAAAAAATTTTTATCCGGAAGAAGCTACTCAAAGAGTAGCGAAATATTGAAATAAAAATTTAAATATTTTATAAAAAAGACCTAAAGCTTTAATAATTACCAATATCTTAATATAAAAAAAACGGTGTAATAAACAATAATAATAAATTTTTATTTTTCAATATAATCTCCTAAAACTTCAATACACTAAGCCCAACGGTTAGAAATTTAACCTGTGTTCATAGCACAGATGTAGGTTTCCAAAACATTAAACCTTTTTCGGTATATATCGCGCTTTCTGTTTTAGGCTAAGAAGTTTCCAAACGGTCTCATATCTTGATTTAATTCTGTTACAAATATATGAAGCTGACGAAAACCATCGTTTACATAGTTTGTGGGCAAAATTGTTAGCAAATTCTGGTATTCTGATTGCATAAACAATCCTTTCTCACCCTCCGAAAGAAGTAATTCTTATTCAATATTTTATTCCATATTATTACAGAGATTATTAGGTATTGTGGGGGCTTTTACATATTCAAATTACATTCATTATTTCATTCGTTTCACAATCAACCTTTTCAATTCATTTCTAATAGCAAACATTTCTACTTCATTATCAAATTCACTCTTCAATTTCTTGCTAAAAAAATAAAGTGTTGAGTAAATCATCCTTCTTTCTTGGTTTCTTTTATATATATATTTCATCAGATCACTTTTTTTTATATTTCTTTGAGCATAAATAAAAGGGCAACATCAACAGAGATGCATATCACTGTGACAAAGGACTTTGTGTGTTACTTTAACCGGATTTAAAATGACAACTACTTGTTTAAGTAAAACAAGTTCTTCATCTGTCCAGCTATCAAATCAATGAAGACTTTTTATATAGGAATTTCCAAATTCCAGAAACCACAGACACATCAAATATTGCGTTCGAATCCAATATTATTTTTTATTCTTTCACCTTTATTTCTTCGACATACTTTTGTATGTCGGGATTTATTAATCCCGAACATCTCGGGATTTCGGGATTGGCATTCCTACTAGCCATGTATTGCACATTCAATTTAGTTAAACTATCTAAGGTAGTTTGGGGTTATAAAAAACGCAAAAAATGCAAAAATGTCCTACTCATTTAAGTGTTTTCGCAAATTCTATACTGTAGCCTTTCAGATAAATCGCACACATCAAATTTAACAATCGCTCACATAAATCTTCTATCAGTTAAAAAGTACAACCAAATATGTTTAAAACAAAATTAATTAAAAATTCATTACAACTAAATTAAAAATATTTATACATACACACACATGTGCTTGTTTGCCTGTTGGAAAATGCTCATTATGCAAACAAACCACAGATATAAAGTTACTTACCAGACACTTTTGTTGCAACATAAAGCGGAAAAACGTGAGTGCAGTTCGCATCCTCATAAATCATGTTTTAGCTAAAAAATTTTACAAAAAAAAAACATTAACGACGTGTTGCAAATTTTAAAATTAGATGATTTTAAACCACTGAATGGAATGAAAAGTGTGTTTCAAGTGTGCTTTATTGTGCAACACCTCCAGGTACTTGAGAGTTTTTTCTTAAGTCTGTAATTTAGTTAATTTAAAACACTGCATATTTTCTATACATTTTTGTCATACGAAGGTTGTGTGATAAATCAACGATATTATTATTAGTATATAATAGTTAAAGCTTACTTGCTTGGACATTACACTTGCCCCTCGATTTAAGTTGGCATTGGTTCTAGAAAAAGTCAAAGTAAAATGAAATTGGGAAATAACGAGTACTTGTGCCGGAAATAGATTGAAATTTAGAAACCAGCAAACATGGTAATTTCTTCATAAATTTTGCTATACTTTAAATAAAACCTAAATGTTTAACCCATATATGCCGGCCGTACTACATATAGTACACCTTTTACCTTTAGTTTTCTGCGTTGACTGTGATTAAAACTTTCTAATACTATGTTTCCACGACGACTTGAATCACCTGCTTCGCTCTCTGAATCATGTTTATGAATCATGCTGTTTACATGACCAAAAAACTTGATTCGATTTGACAGTTGTTTTTAATAAACAAACAGAATAAAAAAAAAGAGAATTTACAATTTGTGGAAAATATTTTTTTTTTAATGGACAAAAAAACTGAGTGGAAATTAGTTAGCTTATTTGAAAAAAACATACATTCGTACGTATTTACTTTCTTTACTGCCAGCAACAAGAAAATAATTTGCTTTATTTACAATAATATTAAATTTTTACAGCTAGTGCAGATAAACTTGCAATAAAAATTAGAGAAGAGTGCAATTATTCGTGCTTCGCAAGTTGATTCAATATGAATCTACTTGATTCGCTCTTAAAATTTTGTATGGTGAAGCAAGTTGTTTTACTCATGATTGGGGTGTGAAGCATGAATAGAGAGCGAAGCATGTATCGTGGAAACGTAGTATAATATACTTGATGTTGTGATACAGAATGTAACGGTCAACAAAACATGCCTTGATAAGTTTTGTAAAGGGTGATGGCTTTGTGTATTTTTTGTATCAGAGATTTCAGTTTTGTGAATTTGGCAAAAGTGTGAAGATGTCACGTTTAAAAAAAAGTTTTATATTTATATAAATAGTATTTTTGTTGCGTTTCTATATATTTTTAAATCCTCCACCACCAAGAGTGGTGAATGAGGGTATATTACGTTTGTCATTCCGTGTGAAACTTTTTTAATATTCATCTGAGACCCAACAAAGTATATATTGCTCCTTATGAAATTCTAAGTCGATTTAGCAACGTCCGTTTGTCTGTCCGTCTATGTAAAACACTCTCAGGTCCAAACTATACAACTTAACTAAACGAAATTTCCAGAAAAATATTTCCTATTTTCCGGGTAACTTTGGTGTTGATAACCAGCAAAATCAGTTCAGGCCAACCAGAGTTATGGACCACTATGTGAGACAACCTCCATATATATTTTGGAGGGAAAAACCATTTGGGTTAAATTGCATGATGTTTATAATCAAGAAATTTCAACTATTTATTTAAGTAAATTCTATGAAAAAATAAATTTTTATTTAAAATTTTCAAAATTTTTGTATTTAAAATTTATTTTTTTTTTAATTTTTGATAAACCATTGAATGCACCTCTCAAAGACCTTTCATATGATACCAAATTTAAGAAATTGGAAGAAATGTGAAAAAATTAAAAAACCTCTAAAAAGGACCTTTTTATCCTTTGATCCAGATCACCAAATATTGACCCCAGGACAAAAAAATTGAGAAACGTAGTCTTAAAATGAATTAGTTTTTCGGGAACATCCGTAACTTTATTTTGGGGCCACCCTAATGTGGCCCGCTAGCCCACAGTCAAACACCAGTAATACTGGTTTAAGGATTGATGTTGGACTGTGGGATAGCGGGCGCCGCAGTGGTGCAGAGGGTCAGAACGTAAAGAATTCTGATGAGAGAAAGTGGTGTTTCTCGAAACATATGTAAATTCAACCAACAACCCAGGTTCGAATCCTAAGCCAAGAAAAATTGTCAATAAATTTTAATAATAATTTTCATGTAACAATTCCTACCTTCAGTAAAAATAATTTAATGTAAATTAAATTTAATGAACTCGAGCCTAAATAAAAAAATATCAAAGATTTAAAATTAACAGTTCAAAATAAAAATAATAATTCTTATTATTTAAAATATTTTAGAATAGTAGAAAATTTATTGGTATTTGAATTTTACACAATGTAAATTTAGTTTTACTACTCTACATATTAATTATTTTTTAAAACACTTTGAGCGTAGCAAAAATTACACTAACTAAAAAAAATATACATACGTATGTATGTCTGTAGTTGCCAAGTTGCAATAAATGTCGGTAGAGTAATTTATCAATAAATATACAGTTTTTTAAACATAATTTCGTATGAAGACACCCCGAATCAATATAAAAGACCATGAAATAATTTTATACAACTAGATTAAAATTTAGAACCACATTGAGTCGCTCTAATACACATTATTATACCCTTCACCATCGTGAGAAGGGTATATATAAGTTTGTCATTCCGTGTGAAATTTCCACAATATAATTTTCCGACCCTATAAAGTATATATATTCTGGATCCTTATAGATAGCGAAGTCGATTAAGCCATGTCCGTCTGTCTGTCTGTCTGTCTGTCTGGATGTTGAAATCAGTTTTTTGAAGTCCCAAGATATATTCGGGATCCAAACCTTCAATAATTCTGTCAGAAGTGCTTTCGAGAAGTTTGCTATTTAAAATCAGCAAAATCGGTTTAGGTCAACCAGAGTTATGAACCAATATGTGAGACCACCTCCATAAAAATTTGATATTTTTCGTCCATTTTATTGCAATATTTTGAAATATATTGCAGATAATACCATGAAATTTTGTATACGTTGTTTATACTATAAAAGAAGAAAGTGTGCGGAAAATAGTAAGAATCGGTCCATGATTTCTTATAGCCCCCATACAAATATATATATTCCCGAAATATGGCTTAATGATAAATAAATGCCTATAAAATTGGAATATCAAGACAAAATTCAGCAAAAATAAGTTTTATACAAAAAGAAATCACAAACCGAAATTTTTTTTAGTTCGGTTAATATTTGACCATAGACCCCATATAAAGTCCACTTACAAAATTCACTTAAATACATATAAAACAGATATAAATAATGTTAAACGGCTAAAATTTGACATAAATACTCTTTATAGGCAAATAAATTGTTGTACTAAATTTTATGGTGGTCGGCCCACAACTGGTCATAGCTCCCATACAAGGACCACATTTAAAAAAGACATTTTTCCCTATATATATTGTATAACGTTGCACAGATCATTTAAATATATACAAAAATCATACCACACAATTTTGTTAATTTCGGTCTATTTTTAACCGTATGCCCCATACAAAGCCCTCTTCCGAAAATCACTTTCACACTCATAAATCGCTTATAAATAAGGGTACCAATCCAAAATTTTACACGGATCATTTACATACATGCCTAAATCAAACTGCTGGATTTTGAGAATATCGGTCCATATTTGACTATATCCCCCACATAAGGTCCACTACCGAAATCCACGTTAATACTAATATATATCTTAAATATACCGTTATTATGTTGAAATTCGACGTGCAATATCCTCATATGCATGAAAATAACTGTTCCAAAATTTAAGAAGATCGGCCCATAATTTGTCATACCTGCCATATAGAACCATTTCCAAAAAACAAATAAATTCGGGTCAAAAAATATTCTTTTCGGATTTAACCCATATTCGGTCCATATTTTATAATCATGATATATATCGTTGGAAAGGTATTTTTAATACCTTTTATTTAACGTATTACAAATTATTAGACACCCAGTAGTTCCCGAGATATAGGCCTATATATTTTCAACTTTAAGGGCCCGCCCCCTCGAAAATAGGCGTGACCGCCAACAAATTTTTTTTTGCTGGTATCTCCTCTAAAAGCCCTATTTGATTTTATTTTTTTTTTTTTTTTGAGCAAAATCACTAAAACCAAATTGTACCCCTTTTTTATACTCTGTTTGTTAAGTTACACTCAAGATTATTATGAACATAGTTTGTCTGATGTCTGATGAACATAGTTTGTCTGTAAATTATGGTAAGAATTGGTAATTAAATCAATTAAAAATGGTGAAAATTAGACAAAATTTCAAAATATTTAACATAAATTATGTTGGTCGTAAAATTATCTTTCAAACAATTGATATATACTAATAAAATTTGCACTAAGACTGAATAGAAAACACAGAATTAGGATATTCTAGTCTAGTGTAGTTTCTGTATTTCTTATTACGCTTAGGTGAAGGGTATTTAAGATTCGGCATAGCCGAATATAGCACTCTTACTTGTTATTATTAATATTATTGAAACTGATTGAAGTGACTAAAATTGTTTCATGATTTCTAAAATCTTTTTCAGCTAATCTTTCATGCTCAACTTTATTCTTTGTATAGCTAATAATAATATTGTCACTTTTTTATTGTAAATATGTATGTTAAAATTGAACGCAATAGAAAATGTTTACAAAATGCCATCACAGATAATTATAATCTATTTAAATTACGGAAAAATATAAACAAAACGGAATATTTATTTAGTGACAATTTTGCATTCTTTTTTCTTAACAGCAACAAGAGGTGGGCAATTCCCAGCATCAGTTGATTCACCAAAAAAAAATCCATTTGTCAATTTAAATGTTTATTTATGACAGAAATTTCTTTGAAAATCAAGTTCATCTTGTTTATGACCTTTTTATATATTTTTAATGGCCATAGTCGTTATAAGTATTTTTAACTTTTAATTTTAAGATTACAGAAAATGTAAACTGTAAACACGAATGCAATTCTTACAACGAGGTGGCTAGACATTTTGTTACCACTCGTGGTGAATAAGGTAATGTATATAAATACGTGTGTAATACTTAGAAATATCTTTCTTCGATCGATATTCTTAGTCGATTTAGCTAGACAAATATCTAAAATTTAAGAAATAAATATTTATTATTGTTGATTTATATATTGCAAATTAGTAAAATTCAGTGCAGTATTAAATAAATTGCGACGACACATATATTGCAAATAAAAATATGCACACTTTACTTTTTTGTTACTTAATCTACATATAATGTAAATGATTTTAAAAATTTAGTAATATAAAACCAATGTTAGCTTTAAGGGATCGATATATATATTGTTCTTAACTTTTTTTGTTTTTATTGTATTTTAACTCAATGCCCTATATGTAACCAAGTAAGAAGGTATAGTCGGTCAAGCCCGACCATATAATATCCTACTTCCAGTATACATACGTATAAACAGACATTAAACAGTTTTTCAGAAATGGGCGCTATATGGAAGATATGGCCTATTATGGACCGATCATCCAAAAATTTAGTGGCACAACTTCTGTGAATATAAATATTGTGTATGTTAAACTTTATCTCGATATAAATACTTTTAAAAGATTTATGGAGGTTAAAGTGGATTACGGGGAGGATCTTATATGGGAGTTTCGACTAAGTACGGACCGACCATTATAAAATTAGATATCATCATTTATGTATATTATTTATGTCGAATTTTATATTTGTTAGTATATTTTTAAGAGATTTATGGTTGTTAAAGTTATTTTCGGAAGTGGGCCTTATATGGGAGCTACGACTAATTGTTGACCGTAGCCCGATCATGATAAAATTGGGTCGAATGATTTTGGTATATATGAAACATATTCGTGTTGAATGTTGTTTGGCAAGTGGGCCTTATATGAAAGCTACGACTAATTATAGACCGATCATCATACAACTTTACCAAATCATTTGTGTATATATAGGAAACATATTTGTATTCAGCGTACCAAAAGATTTGCGACAATGATCCATTTATGGGAGCCGATCCGATCTTATGGATAATTTGTAGATGTGATTTGTCTTCATTTACCACTTATTTGTAATGAAATATGTTTGGATAATTGCATAATTCAAATATCTATGATCGTTAAACACCTATTTCGGGAGGAAATTTTTATGGGGGCCAGGTAAGTTTCAATCCCATCCGTCCTTGGTACTTGGTATCTTCAAAATCGCTACCTATAAAAACTTTACATCGACAGCCAGATAGACGGACGGACATCTTTAAATCGAATCAGGAAGTGATTCTGAGTCGATCGGTAACTGGACCAGTCGGAGTTGGACTAATATAAATCCAATACATCCTCTCCACTGTGGTGGAGTAGGGTATAAAAAATTAAAAAAAGGCTGAAAAAAATTAATCTTAAACTCTACGCACAGTGTGGCATAACCGATTGTTTTTGGAAATTGGGACACAATTTTACATGCCCTACTGAGCAATGGAAGCTTTGTATATGTATATGTCCAATTATAGAATCATGTAGGATTTTTTTCTAAAACACATATTGATTTATTGACTTCTATTGAATTTATGTACAATGATGGACCTATAGTAACATATTCCAGTAGTAAGATTTACTCTAACATGTAACTAATCTGTATTATTTCATTCTATATAAATATTATTATAATTTGGTAGTTGTTATGAACCAGTAATTTCAAGATTCAGTTCACGTTAGAAATAATGCTTGAAAACCTCGTATTGAATGTGATTTTTGAATTTTGATTATTTGATAACAAAAGTGATCGAAAACTAGTAAGAGTGTTATTTTTAGCTATGCTAATTCTTAAATACCCTCCGGAATAACGTAGTGACTAACAATTTTACAGAGTGGTCAATATTCATGAAGAGTTTATAAAGGGTGTTTTTTTTAGATGTATAGAACTTGATTTATGTTTGAAGTCGTTAGTCTACGCCGATAAGCCCGAAACGATTGACCATTTGAAGGACTACATTCGGACTTCTATATTGCCAGAAGATTATCTTTCAATTCAATTCAATAAATAAATTTAAAAAACTTATCTTTGTGTTATTCCATTTCAAAGTTCTATTCATATAAAAAACACAGAATCATGATTTTCAAAATAAATTTGCACAATTTGGAAGCGTTGTTCAGGCGTCAGTCTATTCATGTTGAAATTCCAAACCAAACTTCAGTAGAATTAGAGTTATAGATCAAAGTGTCAGAGTACCTCGATATTTTTCTGATATTTTTTTGCCATGAAATTTTGAATACTTTATTTTTATTAAAGAACGACAAGTCCTATTGAAAATGTTAGGAATTGTTCCACGATTTATTTTAGCCCCATAACAAAAGTCTTCCCGGAATATGACTTTATTGTACATAAATGCTTATAGAAAACCCGTATCCATCCAAAATTCTTCAATAATAGATTTCATGCAAAGGGAAATCGTAAAACGATATTTTGTTTGCATCGGTACATATTTTGACCATATACCCCCCATATAAAGTTTTCTTCGGAAAATCACTAAAATTCGCATAAATCTTTTATAAAAATCACTAACAAGTCGAAATTTAATACAAGTTATTCGTAGACGCAGCTAAATTGCTGTACTGAATTACATGATGATCGGTCTATATTTGACCCTAGTCGTCGTATAAAGTTCACTTTGAAAAGTAACTTAAATGCGCATAAATCTCTTATAAAAATCATTATTACGTCGAAGTTCAACAAAATACATTTATACATATAAATCGTCGTACAGAATCATGAGGATTAGCGCGTAATAGGTCATAGGTCCCTTATGAAGACTGTTCCCGAAAACACATTAACCGACATCAATACCAATATCGAACTGAAATTTTACACAGATCAGTTAAAGGTATGTAAAAATTATACTATTGACTTTTGTGAAAGTGAGTTCATAATTGAGGATAGCTCCCGTACAAGATCCACTTCTGAGAAGAACCAGAGACTATACAGAGTTGACAATTATGACATTTTAATTTATAGTTTGTTAAAGTAAATCTCTTTATGTTACACGCTTCAGAAATATAAACAAAGTGTAAATTTTTGATTATAACTGGAATATGCAGAGATGAAATTCAAACTAAAATAAATAGAAATTACGGAACAATATTTTATAAAGTTCGCCCCATAATAAGTAATTTTGTTGTGGGTATATAAGATTCTTACTTGTTCTTTTCTGGAACTGTTTCATAAATTGTGTCAGTTTTATTTAAGGTTTTATGGAAAAACTCTTCAGGAAATTTATCATAGTCATATTGTTACCAAAAACACAGTGTAGTAGTCGTAACCATGCCTAACCATGTTTTTCTCTGCATGTAATTATCAGCAGTTGATTCGTCACACTATTTTCACTTTGTCGCAGTCTCGTGTTGTAGTAGATGTTGCTGCCTTTTGTAGGGCATTAGTACGAGTATGAATTAAAAATATTTATTTAAAATATAATGTCTTTGAAAATAGTCAATAATCCCACAAATTCTTATCAGCGTTTTGGGATTTTTTTCATCGTTAAAGATCATTTAAAGTCACATAAATACTGACAACTCATGTGATGAACGATTAGTCTTAGTTTCAATTTACATTCAGAGGGAGATCACATACTTAAAGTTGGTGTTAAAATAAATAAGATTTATTGAACAAAATTTTTATATTAAAAAAAAAAAACTAAAAAAAAAAAAAACAATATGAGGATTATAATATCAGCATTACTCTTACTTGGAAGCTTAAATCTAGTATTGGCACGTTCTGTTTTCTGGAATTACCAAGACTCGATGGCAAACAAGTGGTTGAGTGACTACTATTACGAAGACGAATTATTTAACAATTATGACGATATCAATAAATTGTTAACGAGTAAAAGTTCAGAGGAATCAAAAGAAACTCCCATTTCCACAGCGACTGAAATATATGATGATATCCTTACCAAGGACGAAGACGATGAACTGGTCAAGTACTTCAGTGCTTTTTCAAACCCATTTCATGTTGTTGACTCTACAAATAATAAGATAAGCGAAAAAGATACGGAAAATAATGATGATTTTTCTAACAATCAACATGGTGCTGTTGATACTTTAAACAATAATGAAGATGCTAAGAACGACGATAGCAATGAAAAAGGTAATGCGGATGAGGAAATTAATCAATTTGAAATTTTCTTACATGTTCCATCTGACAGTATGGAAACCGATTTAAAAGTAACAAAGTCATCTGAAGAAAAGAAAGATGATGATGATGTATCGACAGATTTAGTAGAATTAATTGATTTGAGCAAATCTTCTGAAGAAAATAAAGAAGTTGTTGAAGGTGCTGATCTTTCCGAAAAGGACATTGAAGAATTGGCTGCTTTGATCATAACTCTATCTGCAATAGATGATTTAATGAAAATTGCAAATGAAGTTCCAGATTATGCAGATAACGAACACGATGATGAGTTGAAATCCAATGAAGTAAATAAATATTTAAATTTATTTAGTTCTATTTTGGATGCAGAAAATTATAATGATGATGTTACTACGCCCAAGAACGTCAACGATGAATATGATGATATCGATTACACCACTCCCAAAACTGACAGCAACGAAGATAAAGATGATGATACAGATGAAAGTACTACTCCCAAAACTGACAGCAACAAAGATGAAGATGATGATAATTACTCTATCACTCCTAAAACTGACAGCCATGAAGATGATGACACCAATACCAGCAATGAAAATAATATTGTATTTTACAGCATTGATGATGACCATCGTGAGTCCAATCTAGAGGATAGCAAATATAACATTGTAGAAATATTACCAGAAAAAAATGTCAGCGATTATCCTGCGTGGCCAGCCAATCAAAATATCATACAGGAATATGTTGAAATTCGCAAAGACTTGGATATTGAACAGGATGCCCTGGAAAAGAGTAAATTAAATTTAGACCAGGATTTTTATAGCGTAATTTCCAGTGACTACAATCAAAATAGTATGAACAAATTCGGAAAGGACTTCTTTGTTATAAATGAGAATTTGGATAGAATCAAACGTAATATTAATGCCATGCAAAATCTTAGTTCCAAACTATATTTCCATAAATTGATTAGGGATGCTGTCAAGGATGTTCAACATAAATAGAGTGTATTAGCAAAGTTATTTTTCTTTTTTTAATTATAAATAAACTTTTTTAGAAGTTTTAAAATAATAAATATTTATATTTGTTATACAATTAAATTAAAATATAAACATATTTAAACTGTGATAAAAACTGTAAACTTTTTTATTTCAAAAGTAATAAATAAAAGAAGTATGAATGTTTTTAAAGGCATATTTCAAAATAAGCTAATTTTTCATGATTATGATAAGGATATTGGAAATACAGAAAAGAAATAGTAGATCTATTTGTAAAGAATCTGTTTCCATTATTTATATGAAAAAAGAACAGAATTATATTAAAGTATTATTTAAAATTTGTAAAAGAGTTTATTTTAAACAAAAATTGATTTTGGAAATCAATTGACATTGGTTTTGCGCAATATTTGAATTGAATTAAATAGAAACCCCAAAAGAACATTGGCTTCTAATAAGCTTATAAAAAAAATACAATAGTATTAAATCACACTATCTTATCTAATTCAATTACTAAAACGAATTTTTTGAAGTGCATCCTATGCTATATAACGGGTCCGCCATCTAACGTTTGATTTTTTCGTGAATGGTAACACTTAGCTCATGTCTGATTTGCCAGATAATTAGTTTTATCCTTCCGCTGAACGAATATGGTTGTGGTTTGAAAATCATGGTAATGTTGCAGAATGTGTGCGAAAATTGCGTACGGATTTTGGAAGAAGAGAAACACCGTCAGCTCCGTATGTTCGTTATCTTGTGAAAAAAGTACAAGAAACTGGCATCCTAATCGGTAAACCAAAGCGTGAAAACCCAAAAACAGTGCGTACACCCGTGAATATTGCTGCTGTGGCAGAAAGTGTGCGTGAAGCGCCCTCAACATCAATTCACCGTTGTTCTTAACAATTGAACATTTCGGAGACATCATTGGGATGAATTTTGCATAAATGACACCATACAAAGTCCAATTGTTTCAGAAGTTGAAGCCAACTGACCATCCAATGCGTTTTCGCTTCGCTAAGTGGGCCTGCGATCGACTTACAGAAGATGTCGATTTTGCCAAAAAAAATCATCTTTTCAGATGAAGCTCATTTTGATATTGGCGGGTATGTAAACAAGCAAAATTGTCGCATTTGGGGCACAGAAAACCCGCACGCATATATTGAAAAGCCGATGCACCCAAAACGAGTCACTGTTTGGTGCGGATTTTGGTCCAGAGGCATAATTGGGTAATTTTTCTTCGAAAATGAGCAAGGAGTGGCCGTTACAGTCAATGACGATCGTTATCGAGCCATGTTGAACGAATTTTTGTTCACAAAAATTGGCAACATTTGGTTTCAACAGGACAGCGCTACGTGCCACACAGCCGAAGCTACACTCGATGTTTTGCGCCTTGTTTTTGAAGATCGCATTATCAGCCGCAGAGCTGATGTCGTTTGGCCACCTCGGAGCTGCTATTTGACACCGTTGGACTATTATTTGTGGGGTGCCGTCAAAGACATGTTTTACGCCGACAAGCCAGAGACAATTGACGCTTTAACGGACAATATTCGTGAAGCCATTGGTGAAATACAGCTGCACACAATCGATAATGTGCTTAAAAATTGGACCGATCGTGTAGGCTACTGCATGGCCAGCCGATGCAGCCATTTGAATGAAATTAATTTCCATTATTAACCGGAAGGATTGTACTTTCAAATAAAAAAAGAAATTTGAGAAAATCTTCAGTAGTTTTTTATAGTATTAAAAAAAAATTGAAACGAATAAAGATTTTCTGTAGCAAATCATATAAAGATCAAAGATAGGTTCCAGGGTTACGAAAATACTAAGTCGTCGGCTTTCTTTCACAAAAAATTGGTTCAATTTTTGCTGAACAGCTTTTTTTGAACGTAAAATAAACTTCCTTGTAGCAGTGATCTGTATTACTACTGGCTAATGCTTTATTTTCTATTTCATCAAATAAGCTTTTGGTGTTTGTCTGAAATACTTAATGGTATTTTCTGCGCATCTTCATTTTCAATCCAAATAGAAAGCAAGGACTCTATTTTCATCATCCATCATCAAAGCACTTCTTGTACAGGTCATCGTTTGAGCATCTAATGATGTTGCAGATTTTGCAAAAATTAAAAAAAAAAATTAAAGACTTGAACCCAAAACAACGCAACCTCGAAAATCTAACGACGCACATTAAAAATGAATTCTAGTTTAAGCAGCGACGCAACTCCGAAAAAACGCAAAACAAAACTACGCAAAGCGAGGTGTTGGTGTATATGAGCATAATTATTTATGTCGAATTTCAACCTGATAATTATATTTTATAATGTAGTTACGTGTATTTTAGTGATTGTTGTAAATCATGTATGGGTCGATCTTTAAAAAGATCGTCTTATAATTTCTTTTAAAACAACATTTGTTTTTGCTAAATTTCACCATTGTTTGCCTTGTTATCATAAGAATGATGTGTGCAAAACAAACATCATGGTGTTTCCTAGAATAAATTTAACAAAAATACAAACAGAATTAAGTAAAATATCAAGATCTTTGGGACTTAATGATTAGACTGATATTACTGGGTTTCAATACCAAAATTACTAGAAGAATGATGAACGATTTTTTGTAAATCTTGTTGATCGTGTCTGGGTAATTTGGATGTGAGAGTGTTTTACACCGACAGACGGTATAAGACAATCGTCTTAGAATTTTATAAGCATCAAAAATTTACATTGTAGGCAAATATAATAAGAACGTTTTCTTAATCATGCAAAGAAGAAAAACTTTGTTAATTCTTACTGTGTTGATATTTGTGATATCTGAGTTAATTGGCTAAATTGTATTGAAATTTTTTTTAACAGCTGGGAAAAATTAAAATATTTTTAATTTTGTATTTAACTCTGGATAATAATAAACATTTTGCTTTATGTAGTTTAAGATGTTACAGAAATAAACACAAATCAACAACACTCTGTCCAAAACATAGCGTAACAAAGGTCTTTTAATCGAATTTCAGACTGTTGAAGAAAATGTCCCTTATTTTATTTGTAAATTGAATGATGCAATAAATGGTTGTATTTGCAACACACAAACGGATCATCACTATTGCAAGTTTGAATGTATGTGTGGCTTGGCTACCGTTTACTTCCCAGCATACCATTCTAAAAGCGCTCCGAAAAAGGAGTCAGAAAAGAGTCCAATTAAAGAGCATTTGTGGAGCGAAAGAAAAATTAGCTTGTTACTGTCCTGAGTCGGCACGCAGTATGACTCAGATTATGTGTGTACCAAAGCGTTGTTGTCCTGTTATTTGTGCTTTGAAAAAAAACATAGCTATACCACACAAGAATGATAAAAACAAGATTACACAGAGCCCAAGAAAAACCTCATAAAAGACTCTTTTCTGACATTATCTAAGAGCTCTTTAAGAGCCCAAAAAAACCCTCATAAAAGACCCTTTTCTGACATTATCTAAGGGCTCTTTCTGACGGACCATTTTCGAACGTAATGACCCTCTTTGCTGAAGGTTTTCAGAGCAATTATGGGCTCATAAAGAGCGTTAACGCTCCGAAAAAGGTGTCAGAAAAGACTCTTTTCGGACTCATATGGCTTGCTGGGTTGTATGTTTTACTTTTATCTTACTTCTTGTTGAATTATTGAAAGTGACAGGTCGCAGTGCGGATAATATTTTATTTTAAATAAACAATAAATTAATACTGAAACAGAATATAACAAAAGTGTGTTCTAAATATTAAGTGGGAACATAAGGCATAATTTTTAACACAAACAAATCAAGTTTCTCTCAACATGCTTGTACCGATAGCGCGAGTACTAAGAAAAGTTATTTATTTGTTAAAATGGCATACATTTTCAGTGAATTTGATAATAAAATATTTACACATACATACAATGGCAAGCAAAACTATCCGGATGTTTTGCATTAAGGATGGTACTTTTGTATTCGCTCATGCGGCCTATGCCGCATTCTTTTCCATCAGACTGGTATCGTTTCGACGCTCCAAATAACCCGTTTTCAGTCATCTACAGTCCAACTTTTGTGGGTTTTACTGAAATGAAGGCGTTTTTTCATATTTCTATCGGAAGTGCTGGCTTTTACTTTTTCACACTGGCTACTTAACCAATTCTATTTAATGCGACTCTAACCGTACATGAACTGACATCCTTGCCAATACTTTGTACAACATTTTTCGGGGTCTTGATGTCCTTATTATGTAGCAAACGTTCAATCTGCCGGGCATCACCATCAGAAAACAGTCTTGGTCGACCCCTCCGGTTATTATTGCAAACTACATTACGCCTTTTTTTTGTATCATTTATCGTGGATTTATTAAAATTTAATTCTTTAGCAATTTTACGGCATGAATAATTATTTCGCAACAAATTTATCACATTATTTTCAATATCGGTGGGCGTTTTTTATTTAAAAATCAAGTTAATCACTTCACAAAAAAAAGAAAACCGACGGGTCAAATGCCGTTACACTTTAACAGAGCAATATCGTGATAATTGTGCTGTGCAAAAGTGTTCGAATAGTGAATTTTTTGTTTTTTTGTTTTTTTTTTTTAATTTTTTTATTTGTTTGAAGCAATTTATATAAAAAAAATATATATACATACTCGTATATAATAATATACCTTTATTTGTATTATCTTCATTACCTTAGTTCCTTAATGCAAAACATCCGGACAGTTTTGATTCCCACTGTATGTACATTTAATAATAATAGTAGCATTTAAATGAGTATTTTAGTGGCTTTGTAAAAATATAAATAAAAACAAGTATGAACGTATAGTCGTTTAAGTCCGACTATATAAAACCCTGCACTTAGTAAATTATTATACAAATATTGAGAGATGTATTCGCTTTCAAATGTAGCATGTTTAGATATTTATGCGCGTTAAAGTAAAATTAAGCGACCCGATTTCTACAAACACCAAATATAATTATGCTGGTAAAATTGGCATCCATCAATATTCAAATATAAAATAAATATTGAACAAATATTTTTCAATGTTACAAACCTCAGCACAAACTAATTATACCCTCCCCACTAAGAGCAGTATAGCGTATAAATATTGAAGTACATACCTATTTCAATATATTATTTGAATAATAATTGAATTATCTTCTCAAAAGCAAAAAAAAAATATTGTTAATATTGTTAATATTATAATTAATGTTTTAGTTTGAATTCTATCAGTAATTAAGAAGATTGAGCACGAATACAAATATATTTAAAAAAAATGAGAATTTTTGCAATCACATTATTGCTAGCAATATTTACATTGATTTTTTCCTTGGCCAAACCCTTAGAAGATCATGAATTGTTTGGAAACAAAAATACAAAGTTGATATTCGGACCAACAGAGCCTTCTTATAATGAAGTTCACAATGGAGAAGTGCAGATGGAAGTGACAGTCGCCAGTAATCCAATATATTTTCGGCCAAGAAATAATAGGCCCAAGGCAATACAACTGGATGGAGTTAAAGCGGAATAATTGCAATTATAATTTATTTGAAATAAAATGAATAAGATTAAAAATGTTATTATACAAATAATGTTTTATTTTTTACTTTTGTCGATGAGATTGTATCTAAGGCCCTAATATGGCACTGATCTAAATAATAAACATGGCTCTGTTTGCAGTGGAAATTAGAAAAAACTTTTGAAAAATTTCACAATATCTGTCATCTTGAAAAACTGAGTGTCATATTTATAGTCATGTTTTAAGAAGCTGAGATGAAATATCTTTATCTAAACTCTTGCATAGTGTAGCCCTCGCATAAAGGGAGAATAGGAGTTTTGTTGGTTCTGACAACTTCATTAATAGTTGTTACGTCTGTAACCCATAGTGTGTTTATAATATAATATAAGAAGTCACCTGGTACCTACATTTGTGAATGGGCTGAGTCCCAATTTACACGTAGCAATTTTTATTGAAAATATTGATACAATTTTTTCCTTGATATTTCTACATTGTTCACACAGCACAATTTTATTACTAAATCGCTCGTATTTTTATTTGAGAGTATATACACATATGTAATACAAATAAGAGCGTAACAAGAATTGCTAGTACAATAAAGTGTGTACTTGTCTTACCTTTCTCTGACCCCGATGTATATACATAAATATAAATGGTAATCAACTTAGCTTAAAGAATTGCTTCGTGTAAATTGGGACTAAGCCCTCAGATAATTTTACTCTAATTAATGAGTTGGTGCCACCTCAATAAAGTTCCGAATTTCTATCATGAAGACAGAATCAATGATCCTAATGCAGGAAATTCTCCTGATACAGATAAAATCACTTCTACTTTATAACTAAGATCAAAATAGTAAATCAAAATAGTAAATCAAAGCCTAACTAAAGAAATATCAAAAATTAAATATTAACAGTTCAACTAAAAATACTAATTATTCTATAAAAATAGCTAAGGCACAAGCCATAATGTTTACATGAGTACGAAAGTGGACAACAAACATAATAAAGAAATGTATTCAGGTTTTCGAGACGAAGTCTTGAAATGAATACGAAAGAAAAAACTGAAGAAAAGGAAAAACAGCTATAAATAGATTTTAATAAAAATGATAATCACAGAAAACTTCAAACCACCAGTCACTGGTTAAATGATTGATGTTGTCTGTTGACTAGCTGGCACCGTTGTTATGCAAGGGGTCAGAACGAAAAAAAAAAAAAGAATTCTGATGAGAGAGAGTGATGTTTCTCGAAACATATGTAAATTCAACCAACAACCCAGGTTCGAATCCCAGTCAAGAAAAATTATCAAAAATAAAATTTTTTCAAGTTGTAAAACAATTCCTACTTCAGTAAAAAATAATTTAATGAAAATTAAATTTAATGAACTCAAAGCCTAACTAAAGAAATATCAAAAATTAAATATTAACAGTTCAACTAAAAATACTAATTATTCTATAAAATGTAATATTTTAAAGTGAAAGCCGCCGATTATTTTACTTCCGTATCTTTTTGAAAATGAGAACAAATTCATATTTGTTATTAATGCCAGTGATCTCGCAATGGCTTGCCCGCTCTGTAGAACAAACTTGTATAAAGTATATGATGGAATTTTACCAACAGGATTTCAAGATGATTTAAATCTAATTAAATGCCCCTTAAACGAATTTAAGAACCGCCAAGAAAACCATTACACAATTGCACACACTGGAATTCAAGCAAGTGTAATGCAATCATTAATTACAATTAATAAGAAGGAAATAACAATTCAAACCAAATGTTTTTAAATTTACAATTACTTTTCAAGTTAAAAATTTATATTTTTAAGTTCTTAATGCTTAATAATCTATAAACGACCATCATTACACAGAAGTATTTCCAATCAGCGTTGCCGTTTTTGGTTATTTCTAACCAAAATTGGTTATTTTTTTTCTCAATGTGTACATGTGTAGATTTTTTCTGTTTTGGTTATTTTTTTTTTACTGAAAATATTTACTATGTGAATTTAAATTTTGGGATAAAATTTCAACATACAAAAATGGTCTAAACGAAAATTGTTTTAAAGAACTTGTAAATTTCGTACAAAATTTATTGACATTACCCCACAGTTCCGCTGCAGCTGAAAGAACATTTTCTCAGCTTAGTTTGATAAAAACAAAATTTAGGAATAATTTAGATTTTAAGACAATTAGTAATATATTGCAAGCAAAAGAATTGTGCAAAAATCAACAAAATGCCCATTTTGTTTGGTCTGCCAAAGACAAATTTTAAAACTCAAGCTGTGACATTTTAAGTAAAAGTGATCTCCATATTTATTGTAATATAATTACATGTTTTTTAGTATTTAAGAGAGTAACTTTCTAGTTCCCTATTTTATTGCCAATGAAAAATTTTTTGTTTTTATTATATACTTTTTATTTTTGTTTAAGACATTAAAAATTAATAATTAAACTTGCAAAACTTAATGTAAAGTATTGGAATTTTAAATTTTACAAATTGTAGCATTAGCTTATGTTTCTTTGCATTACTTTTTGTAAAATATGGCGTTTAGTTTTTTAAAAAAATTATTTTTTACACTCAGAATATTATTACAGTAACGGACTGTAGTTTATTTAGGAAGTATTCCGTGCAGTTGTTTTTAGCTAAATAAACATTTAAAATTGTAAGAAAATTTATTTTTAACTGAATCTAACATTTATTCAAAAAACTAAGTGCACATTAATACGGATTTTCAATTGCATTTAATATTGACAGTTGTTTACGTCAAATAATTTTGTATGTAAAATTAAATGAAACTGTAATTTAAAATAACTGAAAATTTACTTAAAAACCGATCTACTTATTTTCATTTCATTTTAACAAAAAGTTCATTTAATTTTAAATGTTAAAATAGCTGACTTAACTATCAAAAGAAAAAGTCACGACTTCCGTGAAAATAAAAGATTTTTCCTTTGTTTATGCTATTTTTACTATCAAAAATTAAACTGTGAATTCCGTAAAAACAAATGAATTTTCAGTTATTTTATATATGTAATTTAACTACCAAAAAATTGTTGCGTGTAGTATAATAATAATAATTCCATATTCTATGTTATAATTCTCAAACAGTCAATGTGAATTTTAATATAAGATATGTATAGATATTTTACGGAAGCTATGATATGATATAGACCGACCCTTAGAAAATTAGTTCAAGTTATTTTCAGTTATTTTATGTATTTTACATATCAAAAAACTAACCACAAATTCCGTAAAATGAAAGGAATTTTTTAGTTAAAATACATAAAATAACTAAAATACATTAAATAACTGAAAATTCTGTTGATTTTACGGAATTTGTGGTTAGTTTTTTGATAGGTAAAATATATAAAATAACTGAAAATTCTTTTGATTTTACGGAATTTGTAGTTAGTTTTTTATTACTTAAGTAAAACAGAAATCACTGAAAAATCAGTTATATCTGCGGATTTTGGGGTAAATTTTTCGATAGTAAAAATAGTAGAAACAAAGAAAAAATCATTTATTTTTACAGGTTAGATCAGTTAATTTTTTAACATTAAAAATTACCTGAACCTTTCATGTAATTTAAATGAAAAATGAGTTGACCGGTTTTTAAATGAATGTTCATTTATTTTAAATAACATTTTCAGTTAATTTTACCTACAAAATATTTTGAGTGTAGTATTAGGAGTTGTGTTGTAAAATACGTTGTTTTATGTTTTTTTTTTGTTACCTTAAAGTACAAATTATAGTTAAAATTACAAAAAATAAATAAATAGTACATGCATTTAAATTTGGTTATTTTTTTTTAATTTGGTTATTTTTTTCATAAATGTTGGTTACAAAAAATTTTTTTTCGTGGCAACACTGTTTCCAATAGTGACAATTTCAAGCAAAAATTATTTAATAAAAAAACAAGCGTTTCGGAGGTTTTCATAAACATTATTCCGAAGTAACATGTGCGAACAAAAACCATTGGTATTGGATAAGTACTTAACTTAGAGAAATTTAGCTTGAGAAATTATATTATAGTTTGAGACTTGTCAAGATTTTAAATAACTTCAATCAAGCTCATTCAAGACGGCCCTAATTTCGTTATTCTGACCTTAAAGGTTAAGACTATCAGGTCAGTACTATCAAACGTTGATAAAAATTTTTGAAAAAATAATATCTGATCAATTGTCAAACTATTTACATTCAAAAAATATATTGTATGAAAGTCAGTATGGCTTTACAAAAGGCTCTGGAACAGAGGATGCTTTAATAAACGTAATAGACTATATTTGTGGCGGTTTTAAGGGTGTTACAGGTGTATTTTATGATTTTTCAAGAGCCATTGATTTAGTTCAGCATGATATTTTAATAAGAAAAACTAAGAAATATTGGACTAGCTGCTGAAACAGTGTTACTTCTCAATGATTACCTTATAAACAGGTTTCAATTTGTTCAAATTGGTGATTCAATGAGCAGCTTGTTATCTGTACATTATGGGGTTCCCCAGGGCAGTGTTCTAGGACCATTACTTTTTAAGATATATATCAACGACTTGAAAAATATAACATTTTATGAGAAATTGATAATGTTTGCAGACGATATATGTATATTTTATAACTACAAACATGAGAAGGTGCTACAAACGGTAGTGGAATATGATGCTGCAATACTAACGGAGTTTGCCCGGTTAAATAAATTGGTTTTAAATTCAGATAAAACTAAATTTATACGATTTAGACCACATGTTAAAAGAAATGCGGAAGAAATGGTTATTCACGTGGACGGGTCAGTCATTACAGAATCAAAGGTTGTACAATATCTGGGACTAAATTTAAGTTACAATTTGTTGTGGGGCAACAGTTAATTCTAAAATATCAGCGGCTGCTGGAATTTTATATAAGTTTAGAAACAAACTAAATACTAATGCAAAATTAATGATTTATCAGGCACTTGTACACTCACATTTAACTTACTTGCCATTAATATATGGATGCCGTATGACAAATTCTTTAAAAAGCTTACAATCAGCTCAAAACAAGGCGCTTAAAATAGTTTATAACCTTCCACTACGTTATGCCACTGTCAACTTATACAAATACAATGCTAAACATATATTGCCAGTTCGGGGTTTATATAAACAGCAAATGTTGTACATATTTAAGTCTATAAGAGGATTTAGCACAAAAGCAATCAAATTTTATCCAAATATAAGACGTACTGGTAGAACAACAAGACAAGCATTTAACTTAAAAATTGCAAGATGTCGCATTGAATTAACCAAGCAACGTATTGCATTTGCTGGTCCAATTCAATACAATAATTTACCAGTAAGACTAAAAAATATATCCATTATGTCATCCTTTAAACAAAATCTTAAAATATTTTTGTTAAATAATATAGAAACACTTCTAATATAATATATTTATTTCTATACACGAATTGTTTTTAAATATATACATATGTACATATATATAACTAAATATTGTTAATATAATTTTTATAATGCCATGCTATTGCCTCTATAAAATCTATAAGGTGCTGATATTGAAACAATATTTATTTGTCAATAAAATTAAATAAAAAAAAAAAAAAAAGAAACAGAACCTGACTGTTTTTCGTTGGATGGTGGTATGACCAATTTGACTCCTTGAGTCCGAAAGTCGACTTTTTTTTATATGGTTAACTTGTCTTTAGACAGCTTATATAAATATTTATTTATTTATTTATTTATTTATTTAATGTGTTTATCCTGTACAACAAGATTAAATCTTATAATTAAAGTACAGGAATTTTAGATTTTAAAGTTAAAGTTAAATTTAAAGTTAATTGAATTAAAGTTTAGAATACAAATAAAGAAGACAAAGTACGAAAATAAGTAAAAAATAATTGTACGATAAGTAGAATTTACGATTGAAACAATTAGAACATAATAAAAAATGTGAAAGGTTAAAAAAATGAAGAAAGAAGAAAAAAAAATATCAATAAAAAGATGAAAACAGTAGTAAAATGGAAATAAAATTAAATTAAATTAAATTAAATTAGATTAAATAAAAATGTTATGAAGTTGTATGTACAAGTACCCATATAAAAATCAAAGTTAGGAAGTTTTTTAAACAAAATAATTTAAAAATCACTTAAAGTGTTCAAAAAAATTTTTCTTAAATGCGTTTGCATTACTAAGGAGCTGAATGTTATGAGGGAGCAAATTCCAAAGACGAACAGCATGTATAAAGAATTGCCACTCGGAAACAAGACTGCAGCGCCTTAGGAGCGATAAATTTAGAAGATGTACATATGTCTAGCATAATCTATTAATAGAACCAGTAATATAAACTAGTTGAAGTCGGTCTATTATTTCACTTAGTACCCAACCAACCAACCCAAAAAATTTCCTCCCGAAATAAGGGTTAATCGGACAAAAATGTTTGATTTATGCACATATGTATCTAAACAAATTTCGACACAAATAAATTCTAAATGAAGCCTAATCACATTTGCAAATTTTGTGCAGATCGGTCCATAATTGACCATAGCTCCAACATAAGGCCTACTTCCGAAAACTACTTTAAAGAGCATAAATCTTATAAAAAATATGGGCATTAGGTGGTTGGTATTATATTCAACACTAATATGTTTCTTATATACACATATAATTCGTCCCAATTTTATGATGATCGGTCTACAATTAGTCATAAATAGCTACCATATAAGAACCACTTCCGAAAATCACTTTAAAGTGCTTAGAAATAAAAAATATAACACGATATTTGCAGTAGTGGAAAAAAAGGATACATTATTGAATATTTTGTAAATGTGAAGGCTCAAATTAATTTTTGTAAAACACATAAAAACTGGGTAACTAATGGCTGGAAATGAGTGATATGGTCGGATCAATAAAATAAAAAAAAAATTATCGTTTCCAATCTGATGGAATATGTACAATATTTTTGGAAGAGGAACGGTGATACGATTTAGCGACACCATGTCAAGCAAATGGTGAAACACGGTAATGGAAGTGTAATGGTATGGGTGTGTTTCACTTGGTGGGGCATTGGTCCTCTATTTAAAATAAAATATATTATGGATAAGGATTTGCCCGTTTTTGTTGAAAATTGCGCTTATCCTGCAACAGAAATAACTTTTCAGCCAGATGGGGATGTTAAGCACACTGCCAAAATTGTGCAAGAATGGCTTGCTGAACAAGAATTCTAAACAATGAAGTGGCCAGTTCAAAGCGCCGATACGATCAGTGTTGTCATTTTAGCACTTTCAGTGCTATATTAAGCATTTTGTTTCTCAAAAATGCATTGAAATTTTTAAAAAATATGCTATATACTTCTTAGCATAATTTGCTTGATAAAAAAATTTTTTACTATTTTACTCCAAAAAATACTTTTGGAGAAATAAAAAATAACTTTTACTAATATTTCAACTAAATTTCTTTCGGTGTGGTAAGTAAATGAACATGGAAATTTTTGAACTAATATATGAAATGTAATCTATTAAAACAAGTCAACAATTGTTATGAACAAAATTAGAAACAACTATAATTTATATTTGTAACAATTGAAATAAAAATTTTATTGTTACATTGAAAAAATTTAGCACTTATTTTTTCTTCTGTAGAACATTTTAGCTCTTAGTTTTTCAAGTTTTAGCATATTTTGAAATTCATTTTCTGGCAACACTGGATACGAACGAGCACCAAACATCTTGGAGGATCTTTGGTCAAGAGTTTCAGCGGAATAGACTAATATTCCACCTCAAACTTTAAAAAATCTAAAGCACTTTGGAGAATATACTGAAGAAAAAACTTGTCAAAAATTTAAAATATTTAAGATTTAAATATGGACACTACTGGATAAAAGCGTCCACAACTTACATTCTTTTTTTATTAACTTCTTTATAATAGTGTACTGTTTAAAGGTTTTTATTGAAGAAACCTGTTTAAGTTTTATGTTAAAAAAAAGAAGAATTTTAATATTCTATACAAAATAAAAAATGAATAACAAATTTATCAAAAAAAAAAAAATAATTTAATGTATCTACTTTAGTCCACTACTGTATATGCACAGAAGTCATAGCACAAAATTTATGGATGCTCGCTCCATAATAGATCATAGCTTCCATTTAGAAAATTTTCAGAAATACTGTTTTTACACATATACTGGGTGTAGGGCATATATAATCGGGCTTGACCGGGCTTACTTGTTTAATCTTAATTTCTGTAAACCTTGTGTTTTAATATGTACGTGAGTTAATCCGTGTATTTCCCAGAATTGACAATCTGTAAAATGTAAAAGTAGAAATTCCAATGAATACAGAAAAGACAAGTCAGTACTCGCATATAGAAAAACAATAATTCCGATTATCAGTTTATTTGCATAAATAAGCGAATATGTATATAGTGGAAGTTTCTTGCAACATCTCCATAGTCACTTGCAATTTTCTACCAAATAAAGAGTTTAATTAAAAAAATATTTGTTTTTGCAATAATTAATTTTGCACAAGATGAAATTAATTCTATTAATTTTATTGATTACACTATTTTGCTTTGGTGATTGTTTTGGAAAACCCTTCAACTCAAATTTAAATCAGTTTTTTAAAATTAACGACATTTCCGATGACTATAATGAAATGGATCCCATTAGCAGCGATTTGATGCAGGAAAACTTAGTGAAAAAACAGCAGAAACTCAACTATTTGTTAAGTTTGCCGGGGAATTCGCATGAATTGCAAGTGTATAGAAAATTGAATCGACAAGATATGAAATTTTGAAAATATGTATTACTGAAAAATATTTTGTAGTTGTGTATTAATAAAATTAAAAGATTTTTGTTAAATAAAATTTTAGTTTTGTACAATTGATAAATAAAATACATAATTAATTTTACTACACACATCTATCATTAACTAGTATTGAGTAAACATGATAATGTGTCGGCACTTTACTTCAGTTAAAAATTTTCATAACCCCTTCGTTTGCGTTCAAATATGAGCGATTGCATTGGCATTGGAAGTTATGGATCTTATTTGCTATGTGAAATGTTGCCACGACTCTTTTGGCTCGTGTTAGGAGCTGGATTACACTTCACATATGTATATATACCCTGCAAATAACGCGACTAGTCCATACATGCATGTAAAGACTAGTCCAAAGAGGAGTAGGAGTACTCCAAATATATGAAAAAATGTGGTCCATTTAACATTGCGATGTCCTAGGATTACATTACATTACATTACATTGGACCATGTTGTAAGTAGTCTATTTCATCTAAAATGGATCACGTAGTCCAATATTATTTGCAGGGTAGTTACTGAACACTGTATGGTTGGAAATATGTCATAAACTGATGTGATAAAACTTCTTCTATGTGAGTTTTAATATATTTCATAATCTGGTCTTTCTTAAAGCATCTGATTATTTTAATAGCAATCATAAGATTTGCCAAACCGCACTGGAATATGTAGTGTCATGTTTATTACTTACGTATAATTATGGACTTAAGGAATATGTAAGGCATATGTATGTAACCTAATCGAACAAAGTCTACTATCATTTTTAATCTCACTAATTTTATTTCACATACGAGAAATAATTAATATATTAATTGCCACTTCCATTCGTACTTCTCCATTTTGAACTTCATTTTAAGCTGGGGTCTGAAAAAAAACTTTGTTTATCTGTTTCCAAACAGTTCAGAATTTTGTTAGAATTTGGCCATGAGCACATTTATGGAAATACAGCTGCAATAATGTGATTACAAAGACTCCCATAAAAACCTGAATGCACTTATGCAAGTGACAAATGACAACAAACAGCTTTATAACAGATGCTTAATAAGAGATTATATGGCTACTTCTAAGACAATATGCAAGTTATTCATTAATTGCAATTGCAAAAATTCGATTTTGTCTATTTTCTGTAACAGGACATTTCTGGCCAACATAGAATACTTAAGAAAAGTGTTATCCCTCCAAGTCCTCTATAGCTCAGTTGTCTTAGAATTGTTTAGGGATCTTGAAAATATATACTTTACTGAATCTACTAACAATATTTTCGTGTGTTAATAATGAATGACAAACCCCGTATCCCCCAATGTTTTTGGTAGTGGTGATAAAGTGAAATATTTAAAAGTTAGCCTAGAAATTTCTTAAAGTTCCAGCAATTTTATGGGTTCTTGCTTTCCCAATGCCATGACTAAAGAATTTAATTCCGAAACCAGTCGCTAATCGTCAATAAAGTATAACCCTGTATTAGATAATTTGGCAGCTATTGTAAGGTAAACAACCTAATTTATAGTGCTTTGTTATGGCTGTTATATCCCCATTCTTTTGACCAGTCTTTAGATCTAAGACTTTTATATTCTTGAACGAATTATATTGTATTTAAAATGAGTCAAAATAACGGTAATAATTGATTGACCTAACCAAAGTTAATGTGCTGATCCTGTAGTTGCACACTTCACATTATTAAAAGCTCTTTCCAAAGCTAAAAAAGCTTCGATTGTGAAATTGCCAAACTTGAAAGATTTCACAATATACTCGTATACTACCAATTAACTAATAAAACTAATGCCATCTAAACCGACTTCTTTCTTATATTACTGTGTTGGGAGATATTTAATATTTTTTATTCCACTAACATTTCATTCACTGGTAAAATATATACGATCATTAATGACTTGAAATTTTGATTTAAGATTATATACTAGATCGACTATTCATCATTTAATTTGTCCTCGTCTGACTACCGCCTTCCACTACTGGCTACTGGAGTCCATTTAACCGTCCTGTATTTGAACAGCTATTTATGTATTTTTTTTTTTTGTTTTTTGTTTTTTAATTTTGCAACAATTTTAAAAAAGTAGTAGCAGTTCAAAAAAGCAACCAAAAATTATAAAATACTAAAAATAAAATAAATATCCCTGCATTTTTAAAACAGTAGTAGATATAGTACTTTTTCCTAGAAGTAGTAAAATATCTCAAATTAGTAAAAAAAATATGCAAAACTAAATTAACTGTATTTATATAGATTTTCAAACCTTTTCTCACAATCTAAAATATGAGTAGAATCTAATACTTTCTTAAATATTAATAAAAATATGACTTATTTTTGTTTGTTCTATCATTTTTTGTTTCTTTTTTAGATTGAAATTTCACTTCATAATGACCTTTGTTAAAAAAAAACTCAAACCTTAATTGCTCAAAAAACAGAAATGTTATGTTTTTGTGATATGGTTTTCACAAAAAAAAAAAAAGGAATTCACGGTGTTTATCCAAACCTTAGTATATTCGATATACATACATATATATACTAGTAAGGATGCAGGATATAAATTATCAATTTATATATACTACACTCGAACTTCTATAATTTGAACTTCTATTATTCGAATTTTCTATAGGTCTCGTGGCTACAGCATTTTGGAGAGAAATTCTATCAGGGTTTGCTTCTTTAGCTTGACTTCCATAACATAAATTCCTCTATAACTTGAAGAAAAGCAGTAGTAGTATAGGATAGGATAGGAAGGGTTGTGCACTAAGTGCACTTCCACTCGGATACCCTGTGGTCCATTGTGATTCAGTAGTAGTATAACGTTTCTATAATTTGAATATTTTGGAAAAAAAAAATTTTTTTTGCTGCCCAAAATTACCGAATTAGCCGCTACTAATAAATATACATACCTACATACATATCGCTTATTTGCTGCAAGACCGCCATAAATCAAAAACATAATTTTTGAGTTAATGATGCAGAATTGTTCGTTATATCATACTTCATGTTGTGTAAAAAATTCATATGAATATCTCGTAGTACCGGATCACACACTGTTATAGAATTTCCTTTTTTCTGTATAAGATGATAGTAAATTGAAAACTTTAAACGCGTTTTCTGCAAAATCGATTTTTTTTGACTTATGCCAGTCTTGCAGCAAATGAGCGATATGTATGCACGTTCTTTTCAACTTAATTTGCTATAAAAATCGCAAAATTATGTACATTAAATTGCCAACACTGAAATTTATATGTACATACATAAATATAGCAGTACTATTGTTTACGTACAAATTTCGTTTGTTTTAAAGAACAGACAAATACTATTGTAATAGAGTACAATGGCACCGAAACGTAATTAACCAGTTAAAGAAGAGTTTAAATTAATAACAGAAATGAGCAGCAGATCAAAGAAAAAGGACGTGTCAGAAAAATAAGAGAGTAAAAAAACCAAGATACGATAACACCGACACAGCTGTTTTTGAGTGGTTTACGGTAATAAGAGACCGGATTACGTCGATATCTGGAGAAATATTAACGGAACTCAAGGTGAATGACTTTAAGGCAAGCAATGGTTGGCTGCATAAATGGAAGATAAGGTAATGTGAGAGAAAAAAATAAATTTTAAGTACATACTCGTACATGTCACTGCGTTTCACTTGAATAGGTGCAGTGTTTTAGCAATCCAATTAAAGTTGCTGTTCTCAATATAATTCATGGAAATGATTTTGTTGTACTTTTTATAAGAGGTTAAACTATAGAGAAAAAGAATGTTAACAAAAAATACTCGAAAAAGTTCCGTTAGATGTAAGCCGTGCTTCTTTTTTAATTTTCAAAGAAAAGAGTGAATTATTTTTGCATCACTTGAATAGGTGCAGTGATAAATTTTAACTGCAAAATATTTAACAATTTTTTAAAAAGTAAGAAAAAAAGCAATTTTTAATCAGCTTTAATTGAAATTGGGTCGAGGTAAATCCTTAAATGTGGAAGAGAAGGCCAAAATTTATCATAGTCTATGCGGTCTTGAAATTTGTAAACAAGTTAATAGAAGTGCTAACGTTGTATGTAATTATTTACGAAATAAAGAAAAATATGGCAAACACATGAACGGAAGGCAAAATATGGTCACAACAGCTGCAGAAAGGTGAAATATTCTACGAATTGCTTCGAATTCCAGTGACTCTGCTGCAAAAATAAGAGAAAAAAGTAATTCCAGTGCCAGTGTTTCTACCGTCAGAAGAGCAATAAATGCAGCAGACTATTTAAAAAGAAGTAAGTTGCAGAAAAAACCACCACTAGACCAAAAACGAAAGGAGTTACGATTGGAATTTTCAAAGAAACACATGACTTGGAAGACTGAATGGAATAAAGTAGTTTTTTCGGATGAAAAAAAATTCAATTTCGATGGACCCGATGTCTATAACTAGTATTTTAATGATTTAAGAAAAGAAAAACGTTTTTTAGCCCGCCGTCATAGTCGAGTAGGTGGTGTTATGGTCTGGGGTGCGATATCACACTATGGGGTTATTGAATTGGAATTTAAAACTACAAAAATGACTGTCCTACAAGTCAATACTTCAAACAGAATTTCCAAAATTCCAAGAGTTATTTGGCCCTATCTAATGGACCTTCCAGCAGGATAATGCTCCTATCCACATGCCAAGAATCATTAAAACGTGGATTAGTGAGCAAAACGGTGAATTACTGCCATGGCCGCCATATTCCTCGGATTAAATATAATGGAAAACATGTGGGGATGGTTGTCTCGGAAAGTCTACAAGTCTGGATGACAATTTAATGACCGATAATCTTTAATTGCTATGACTCCCTTCCAAATAGAATCTTTGAGGTAATATTGTCGAAGGGAGGAAGTACACATTATTAAAAATAAATAACAACTAGATTTAGTAACCAAATCTTTAATATTTTTGTGTTTTTTATTTATTTTTTACTGTTATTTGTTTTTTTCCCATATGAACTATTCAAGTGAAACGCAGCTATATGGAAATCCTGAGTAACAAGATTTGGATACGCTAGAACCCTTAATTTTGTGGGGTTTAGCAAAAAAATGTATGAGCCAAAAATTAAGGGTGTGGGATGGGGGTAAATGGCCCCTCATCGGGGTCACAAGTAGGAGAAAACGTGACAAAATCCACTCAAAGCTGCATAACTGTGCCCGAGTCGCACTTACTGGGTGAAAATGTGAGACCGACCCTCACTAATATTATCCCTCCTACATTTGTTATGGACACACCTACCCCCTATCTGCCCTCCTTAAGGGGGTTTCCATACAAAATATTATTTTTTATAAAATTAGCTCTCACCGCCCTAACTAGCCCCAGATTGCTCCTAGAGGAGTAAAATGTATGTAAAGTACACAATTAAAAATAAAAGTAATTTGGTGATACATATGTATATAAAAATTAATTGGTATTAAAAGTATGTATGTATGTAAATCAGGAGTGCCCAAGCCCTATACTCTTGGTGCTCTTTTGTAATTGTAAACACTCTTAGCTATAGGCTATGTGTTTTGTATACTCATTACAGCACTCAGCACTAGCAATACGAAATACACAAACAACTTTCCCTTATTTGTTTTTTTTTTTGTCGTACTTCACACTATACACGCAAGCGCAAAGCAACAACACTTTCGTATGCTCTACTGGTAAACATTAGTGACTGCGATCGTCAATGTAGATTTTGTTTTTGTTTAACGTATGATACCGTTTAAAAAAGTGTGTTGTTTCTTTGTATGTATTGGCTTTTACAACAAAAAATACTGAATAAAAATTAGTTTTTATTTAAATATATTGGTGTTTGCTCTTACATAATCAACTTTTGGGCACTCCTGACGTAAATACATAGTTCCTGTTTATTTAATTTGGAATATTTTTAAATTTTATTCCCAAAGTTGAAGTTCCTATAAGTTGAAGTTTTTTTTCTGGATAATTGTGATTCAATTTATAGAAGTTCGACTGTATAAAGCTAATGGTGAAGGATTTTTCCGAACTACCTTGGTAAAGTACCGTTATCGAAATAGTCTAAACTAACGTTATGGTTTCACCTTTCCGAATCGGCACTTAAACATATTTTGATTAAACACTTTTCTAGTATTTATTCGCAAACACTTTCCAGACATTTATTATGAGTTCACTATATTTGTTAAAAAAAAAATAAATATAATGAATAGCATATTTCTACAACGTCTCTGTAATTTACTTTAAAAAAAAACGTCTATACGAATTAATGATCATTTTGACCTATTACATGTGTTAAGACAAAAAAATCATTGTCTTATCATTACTTTAAAAATGCTGTAAAAATAAAAACTACGTTTTAATAAAAATTAAAAAAAATCTCAATGGATGATGACAATATCAGAAATATAAAAAAATAAAAATAAATATAAAAAATTTTGCAACATCTAGGAAAATAATAAATAGTACAGTCTACTTGTTGGTGTTTTTCTTTTTTCGGACAACAAACAATAATAATTTTTATGAATATTAAAGTTTATTTATAAATCTTTTTGAATATTTTTAAAAAATGTTCGCATTGTTTTGCACGCAATTAATCACATGAAGAAAAAAAAGGAACGATCGCATTAAAATAAACAGCGCAAAAATGATACGAACGATTTAGTGGTGGTAAATAATCGGCTCAGTTGAATAAGTGTTTCAACTGAGAACAGCGTGACTTCAAATGGGTATCATTAATTAAAAGTACTTTGGCTATAAAAGTTAGAAATTGTTAAATTTATCTTCCAAAATAATATTTCTAAACAGGGATTTTTTACTTCTGTCAAGTAACTTTTATTGTAAAAATTAATTTATATTATGGAAAACAAACAAACTATAATTGGTTATTTACTACGGTTTACAGTGTCGAAAAGTATTGGTCGAATTATTTTATATAAAAGCCTCAAAATTTAGGCTTGATTTTCTTGTAAGACAAACCTGTATGTTTTTTAAATTGTTTGTTATTACATAATATTATTCCTATTTTAGTTAAATAAACTTTAATTTTCGAACAAACTACCGCAACCAGGTAAGTGTACCGGAGGTGCCTTGTGAACGTAGTATTTTTGCTTCCATTGTGTTAACAATCTGTGATTGACATCATTACAGTTTTTTTTTAAGTTTTGTACGACAACGTCTGATTTCAAGTTCAGTATAACGAAACTCTGTATGAAAAATAAATCTTTGAAAAGAAAAGAATCGAAAGTGTTGCTACCTGATTTTCTGAAAAACTTCTAAAGTGTGATCGGATTTTATGGAAATGACTGTAATAAAGTTGACTAATTCGTTCTGATCAAAATATTTGTTCGGATAAAGTTTTTTTCATATGAATGTTTTCCCTCTCTCTCTCTCTCTCTCTCTTTAAAAGAAAGGGGTCCAACTTCATATGAAAAAAACTTTGTCCGAACAAATATTTTGTTGGGAACGCATGGGTGAATTCAATTTAAGGCTTCATTAGTCTTTACTTTCTGTTGCTTTTCTCTTCCGTGTCGTTCTGTTGTTAAATTTTTGTAGTTAGTTTTTCCGTATAAACGTATCAGCTGTTTTAGGTAAACAGACAACACACCGCGAAAATAAATCAAAAAATACAAATCAAAGTTTTTTTTATTGTACAATATGTCATTACTTTCGATTAAAGTAATGAGTTTTTTGTCATCCATTGTTTATTTCTTATATTTTTATAACTTTTATACAAAAAATTAATTAAATTCAAAAAAAAAAAAAAAATTAAAAATTTTGTAATAAATCAAAAATTTTTTGTTGTGCAGATGTCAGCTGTTTTGTGCTGTCACTTACAAATACTTAGCAAATTCTTGTTTTCAACAGGTTCGTCCGCAACGGCAAGAAAAGTAACAAAACAACTAACGACTTCTACACATTTTCTATTTAACATAATCAAGTCAGCTGATTCGGAACGGAACAGAAAGTACAGACTAATTCTGCCTTTAAGCAAGCGTTTCTGCATTTGTGAAATTGTCATCAGTGTTGAAGCGAGTGTAATTTTGTGTTATAAGTAAAGGGTATCTACTCAGTGTACTATTTTTTATTGCTTGTTTTTCTACACATAACAACACTTTGCATTGAATATTTGTTGATAATATGGATCTCTTCGTTTGCTAATGGTGTTTTCTTTTCTGAAATAAAATGTTACACCTTTATTATGTACATTTTTTTAATGTTTACCCCACATTTTAAAGATATCGCATTTTTAATGGTCAGAATAGAACATAAAATCACAACAGTGTAACACTTTTTTTCATGTACAGCTGTTTTTTTTTTTTTGTTAACAAAGATGAAGCAGATAGCTCCCTGGTAAGATAGCTTGAAATAAGACAATGAATTGTATCTCAAAAAGACCAATGGCACCTTCCCGACTAATACGCAAATTCGTCTTAAACTATAAAAATTATATATGTATGTATATAAACATGCATTACATTATTATAAGAAGTAGAAGATATTGTCCTATGAAATTTGACATACATCAACTTCAGAGTATTCATTAATTACGTTCTCTACAAAGCCTTTCACTCGCGGTTGATTATTTCTTTCCATAATCATATCAAACATTTCATCATCAGATGATGATGAAGATGAATCCAACAAGTCATCCAAAATTTGTTCAGCACATAAAAAAGTAGTAATATTTTCTATTTTGTATATATTTTTTTTTTGTTTCTTAACACAAATACACATTCATAAACAAAACAAATGTCAGCTGTTTTATCGTGCGATTCTACCCCTCTAAAAATACAGAGTGTGAAAGGTGCGACATTTTTTAAATTTATAGTGTGACATTTATAGAAAAGAACACACTACACTTTAGCAGTGTTGGCATTTTTTCAGAAAAGAACACAAAAAAATTAAAAAAGGTGCGAAATGGGAAAAACGTGTAACATTTTTGCCAGAAAAGAAAACGCCATAAGAAACTATTTCATTACACATTATAGTCATGAATTCATTGTATTCGTTACCAACTGAATCGATTAATCGATTAATAAAATTCAAAGTTACTAGAATGTTGAGACAAACTGATAAGAAATTGCTAAAAATCAATAAAAACTTAATAGGAATTTATGTTAAGGGAACAGTATACAAACGAATTGAGCCGTAAAAACAACGTTGCGAATATAAGCAGAAGTGTTAAAATTAAAAATAATTATTTATACATACATACTTTTGTCTATATATTTTATATTGAAAGAAACGTAAATTTATTGAGAAGCAGGATAATGAGATTATTAACATTGTGCACAGTATTGAGTGTGATATTGGCAGTGTCCTTAGCTAGTCCCGTTAAAACACAAGTCCGTGATGTGTCTGACTCGTATTCTTCCTCAGAGGAAAAGGAGGATATTAAAGTGACAAACATTGTGAAGGATAATAGTAATGAAGAGGAAAAGTCTGCCAGCTCCAGTGAAGAACAACAGGCTCAAAAGACAACTGTTGTTAAAGATGAGGCTAAAGTTGATAGCAGTTCGGAAGAGGATGAAGAAAAACCCAAGGTAGTTTTGGATATTAAAAAGGCAATACCAAGCAGATCCAAGAGATCTTTTGATATCGATACTTCATCCAACTCCAATAATAATCTTAACGTTAAAGATGAAGGTTCGATTAAATACGACAAATATTTTAAACAGAAACGCCGTGCTTTACAAAATGTTGAATCTGGACTACGTTTTGAACGCAGTGCCGACACTTCAGAAGAAAATTCCTCAGAAGAGCAAAAGAAACCTAATGAACAAGGACATAATCAGGCGGCTGGCCAAGAACACTCCGCAACACCAGCCGAAGCCCAAGCCGCTGCACCAGCCGAAAACGCCGATGCAGCTCCTGCAGAAGAATTAAACTTGGCTGCCAAACCAGATACAGCTCCTGCAGAAGAAATACATTTGTCTGCCAAGCCTGATACGGCTCCTGCAGAAAGTTTACTCAAGCCAGAAGAAGAAAAACATGCCCAAACAGACAGCGCCAGACGTAGAAGAAGTCCAGATGTCTACGAAGATGATAATCTATTTGAGCAGGAACAGGATGTTAATGAAGTTTTTATTTTCAGCAACGAAAATGAACAGGCTTCCAATGAGAACTTCAAAGGCGATCAATTGAAAAACAATGAATATGTAGTATTAAACGACAACAATTTAGAAAAACAAGATGTGTCCCTGGAAAAGAAAACTTCTGAGGAAGATTATGCCCAAGGATGTGGTGGTAGCAACGATAATCAAGACGAAGATTCAAATGAAAATTCTAATGAAGGCAATGAAACCACATACAACACTCGATAAATTATAAAATTTAAAAAAGAAAAACTAAAGTATAATAATTGTTGAATAAAAAAAAATGTAAAAAAAAATAATTAACATGGTTTTAAATGTTATTTAAAAAAATTAAACACGCGCTAAAATTTCAAGACATTTTAAGCCGTATTTAACACGAAAATAAGTAAATTAAAAAAAAATCATAACACATATTTAAACTCAAGTACATTTATAATTAATACTTTGTACTAGTTTTTAAAAACATACTAAATGCTTCACTTTTTAGCTTTGTTTTGTTTTCATTATCAAGGTTTTCACACATTTTGCCTTATCAGGGCCTTTTGTCGTTCATGCTCACATTAAAATATATGATGACTTTAATCATCTTCACTGTCAAAGTACATTTAATGAGCAAAAAAAGTAACAAACAGAAATATAGAATATATAATAACAGAATGTTTAAGAACTGCATACATACATATTTCATGAAATGAAAGTAAACAGCTTTAGACTAAATACAACTGATAAGAAACATGAGAAATAAAATTGAAAAAAAAAAAAATAATAATAACAAACATTGTATACTGCTGCCGTCCACCACGTCATAGATAAAAACATCTTACTTTAGGCAGGTATTATTAAAATTTATATCACTGAATGTGAACTGGTAACACTCTTGTGAGTCAAAGAGTGTTTAAAAATATTAAACTTAAAGCAATATACTAAATGCACAATTCAAATAAATATGGTTCGAATATTTTTTACGCTTACTGCCTTCTTCTATCTGAAATCGGTACTGTTTCCAATACCCTCCAGGGGTACTTTAACTTGATCGCATATTTCTTAAACATATTTAACAAGTAAGAGTTTATATTCTGCAGAGCCGAAACTTGCATACCTACCACCAAATCATCTATTATGGAAATGTATAAGAGATTTATGCACATTCAAGTGATTTCCGGAAGTAGACTTTATATGGGGGCTATGGTCAAATATGGACCGATCATCATCATATTGTGATGGACAATTTTTTTTATGTGTATGGACTATTGTGTTGAATTTCAACTTAATAGTGGGTTTTGTAGAGGATTTATGCGCATTCAAATCATTTTTACATTTCATTTAAGTGATTTTCGGAAGTGGTCTTTGTTTGGGGCTATGTCAAAATTATGGACCGATGCAAACAAAATATTGTTTGGAATTTCACTTTGCATGAAACTTATTATTGCAATATCTGAAAAATATCGAGGTAGTCGGAAACTTTGATATATAACTCAGATACTACTGGACCGATTTTTCCCATTTGCAATACCAAATATTGGTATCAGAATCATTTTCTGAGTCGATTTAACGATGTCCGTCCGTCCGTCTGGCTGGCTGTCCATGTAAAGCTTGTGCGCAGATTGCATGCCACAATTTTGAAGATATTTCTATAAAATTTGCTATGTGATATTTTTTCGGCCCAAGGATGTATGGGACTTAAACTGGTGGAAATCGGTCCATTATTTCACCTGGCCCCCATACAAATGTCCTCGCAAAAGAGGGTTTATCGGTGATAGGTGTTTTATTTATACACGTATCCAAACAAATTTCGCCACAAATATGTTGTACATAAAGCCCAAACTTACCTAGAATTTTTTTGCGGATCGGTCTATAATTGACCATAGCTCTGAAAATCACTTTAAGAAGCATCTCTGTTAAAAAGGTTGGTATCCAAATAATATTCAACACAAATATGAATAAACAGCAAAAAGTTAAGTGCTATGAACAGATGTTAAATTTCTTTTAGATCTGGTAACTCCTTCATATAGAAACAGGTGTTCCAAAAAGACGCATCTGCGATTTTTTACAATGGAAAAATTAGAAATTCATGGTGTCATTAAATATTTAAATAAAAAAAATATATTTTGGGACAAGAAATTCATAATGATCTTGCACATGTGTTAGGTGAAAGTGCTGCTTCAGTAAAATATTGGGTTGTTGAATTTAAACAGCAACAACAACCAAAGTGCATGATATGGTATTAAATGATTGACGAATAAAAGTGCCCGAAATAGCCAATATCATGAGCATTTTAAATAATCGATTCCATTTAATTTTGCATGAACAACTACAGATTAGATTTGTAATTAGATACATTTTTTAACAGTCGATCAAAAACGCATAAGAATGAAAATTTCTCAAGCTTGTTTGGATCGTTTTAAGAAAAATAAAATGGATGAAAATCCTTAATATTTTTTAAGGACAAACAAAAAATTTAACTCAAATAACTTATGAAGTTAAAATTAAAAATATTGGGAGGTCTAAAATGATTTCCGATCTAATAAAATTCAACTGTATTGTTTTGTAAGTATTCAACAACTGTAACTATTTATTTACTTTCTTATTTAATCATTTGTACATTTCTTGTCAATTCAGCTAAACAGTTACTATTAACATTTTTTATATTTTAATATTAAGGATATACAAATTTAAGTATTTAATTCAGATGTAGAGTAAGTTAAATTAAATTAAACTGGTAAAGATGTAAGTATAAATTAAAGAAAAAATAATAAATTCAAATATAAAAAAACCTTATGTGGAGAAAACCATCATAGGTCAAAAAAAAACTCCACGTTCGAACAATGGATTTTAAGCTTCGTTTCATAACTACGGATGAGATATGAATCCACCACTATACTCCAAAGACAAAACAACAATCCAAGCAATAGACTGAAGCTGAAGGAAGTGCCCAATAAAAGGCAAAAATAATTCAATCGGCTGGTAAGTTTATGGCAACGTTTTTTTGGGGACTTTAAAGTTATTTTATTGATTAACTATCTGCAAAATGGTAAAACAATAAATTCAGAGTACAATTGCAACATTTTGGATCAACTAAATGTAAAAATTCGAGAGAAACGTTCTCGCTTACAACACAAAAAAATAATTTTTCATCAAGACAACGCACCAGCGCACAAGAGTGTTTTAACAATGGCTAAACTCAACGAATTAAAGTACGAGTTGCTTGACCACCCACCTCATTCTCCTGATTTAGCTCCCAATGACTATTACATGTTCCCAAATCTAAAACAATTCCAAGATGGCAAGCGTTTTACCTCCAATGAAGATGCAATTACAGTTGTAAACCACTATTTTAAAGGCCTTGAGAAAAACTATTTTAATCAGGGGAGAGAATTGCTAGATAAGCGTTGGACTAAGCGTATTGAAGTTTCAGGAGATTATATTGAAAAGTAGAAATGTTTTTAAAAAAACTAACTATTCGCTTTCTGTGCTATGCTAAGAAGTTTCCGAACCGCCCTCGTGTACAGAAATTATGGCACCTAATTTTATAACGATTGGTCCATATTTATTAATATTCTTCGGAATTCATCGGAAAATCACTCTCGCATGCATAAATCTGTTAAAAGTGGTAATATCGATATAAAATTTACTGAAAATAATTTGTATATGCACAGAAGACACGTTACTACGGGCGCTCCCATTTCTAAAAAACTTTTTTTACTCGCTTACTCGTTGTAGGACATTATATGGTCTTTCTAACTTTCAAGGAAGCTACTCGAAAGGCTCATTTTAAATTAATAATTTGATCGAAAATCGCAACTCCTGAAAATATATAATATATTGAAATCGATTAGTACTTAAAAAACTATTTGTTAATTTTCTTTTTTACAGCACTATAAAATACAAACTTTTCTGGAAACTTCCTTCGTATTTTTATCACTTCAAAAGTTTATTGACTTTTTGAGGAAATACATGTTTGATTTTAAAAACGCACACAGAACACAACTATTTGCTGTGGAATTTATTTAGGAAAAATCTATGTACATATGCATTCTGTGTTTTATTTTATATTTTCTTTTGCTTTGTTTAATTGTCTGGCAAAACAAAAGAACTTTGTTTAAGTAGACTAATAATACAAGTTGGCTAATGTAGAGTGTGTAAGGGAAACATAAACATAAAGACAGACATTTGGACCATTTGGGAAATGTGGAGAAAAGTAATTCGTTTACAATATGATAGATTTTTTAATAAATCCTGTAGAATGTTGTTGTGTAATTTATGAAAAGTGTAAAATTGTTATTGATAACAAATTTTTTTTTTTTTTTTTTTGATATTTTCATTGAATGTATCATGTTAGTAAATATATTGAAAGAACGTATTCATATCTTATTCAGTAGTATTTGTATACTTTATTTAATTAAAACCTATGTATAGTTTTTCGTGTTTATTCGATT
Organism: Bellardia pandia; assembly: GCA_916048285.2. Classification (NCBI taxonomy): domain Eukaryota; kingdom Metazoa; phylum Arthropoda; class Insecta; order Diptera; family Calliphoridae; genus Bellardia; species Bellardia pandia. The sequence continues at coordinate 14,465,403 of OU696533.1, forward strand.
TCCTATTGGGTATTTTAGATTAAACACAACTAACTATTCATTTCCACACAGAGTGTAAACAAACAAATAAATAGACCTATCCCAAAATAACTTATATTGACCCAAAATAGCAACTCTTGACACACGCTAAAAGCAGATGGATGCCAACGAGTGATGAAAACACACAGCAGAAATTAAGAAATTCACAAAAATACTTACGAAAGAAGCTCTACATACATAAAAAACCATTACTGCAACAAAAAAAACTATAAAAAAAATCTGTATCTTTTTATTTTCAGTGTTTAGAGAGAAGCAACTAATTGAATGAACGAATCTTCGAATAGACCACAAAGGAATAAAATTATAACTTTAAAAATAATCAGTCGCCAAATTGCTCTGTAAAAAAGAAAACGTAAAAATTAAAGCAAACTTGAAACGGAAAAATTTAAGTGCTAACATAGAAAGTTGAAATTTGTAAAAATATCTAAATATTTTAAATTAAATTTAGGAAAATATTTTAAAATCTAGCAATTAAATTAAGTGATTTAAAAACTGATTTTTTTGGTTATTGTAAATTTTAAAATAATTAAAAAAGAAATATTCAATTCTAGTGACATTTACAATTACGTAATTTAGAAAATTTGAAAACCTCTTTTTTCCTACCAAGTAATTTTTGTGGTTGAAATTGTGTTTTTCATAAAATAAAATAAAAATATAAACAAACCGGCATTTAATAAAACATGCAATATATATTGTTCATAATTTTGTAGATATTGTTTCAACAATTTTTATCTCATAACAAAAATGATTTACCATTTTATTAAATAAATAAGAGTGAAACAAATTAAGAGAGCTTTTGTTTAGTAGCTCTTTTTATACCAACCATTGCTCTTTATTAATCTGAAAAGTGTGGGCTAATGAGTGATTTTTTCAGTGTATAATTTGTATAGAAGTGATTTTTTAAGAACTGCTAAAATAATTGTGTAAAAGAAAAATTTTATATTGTAACGGGTTTATCAACTAGAACTTTGTTTTGCAAAACAAAATAAAACAAAGCATTTTTAGGAAAATTATTAAAATTTTTATTGTTTTGGAAAGAGTAAAGATTGTCAATTATAAACAAGTAAGAAGGTATATTCTGTCAAACCCGAACATATAATACCCTACACCCAGTATATGTATAAAACGGTTTTTCAGAAATGGGCGCTATATGGAAGATATCACCTGTTATGAACCGATCATCCAAAAATTTAGAGCCATAACTTCCGTGAATATAAATATTATGTGTGTTACACTTTATTGCGAAATAAATACTTTTAAAATATTTATAAAGGTTAAAGTGAGTTATGGATAAGGTGTCATATGGGTGTTTTGACTATTTATGGAATGACCATTATAAACTTTGGTGTCATTATTTCTGTATATATGAAATTTTGTTTTGTTTAATAATATTTGGATACCAGCATTTTTAAAAGAGTTATGCTCTTTAAAGTGAGAGCTTCGACTAATTATTGACCGATCATCATAAAATTCTACCGTATTATTAGTATATATACGAAACATATTTGTGTTCAATATTATTTGGATACCGACATTTTTAAGAGAGTTATGCACTTTAAAGTGATTTTCGGAAGTGGGGCGAATATGGGAGCTATGATCAATTATAGACCGATCTTTACACAATTTCTAGATGTGATTTGGTTTTATTTACTGCTCATTTGTGGTGAAATTTGATTGGATACTTGCATAATTCAAACATTTATGATCGTTGAACTCATATTTTGGGAGGATATGTGTATGGGAGCCAGATGAAGTAATGGACCGATTTCCACCAGTTTCAATCCCTTCCGGCCTTGGGTCGAAAAAGTATCACGTACCAAATTTTATTGAAATATTTTTAAAATTGCGACCTGTACTCTGCGCACAAGCTTTACATGGACATCTAGCCACACGGACGGAAGGACGGACGGACATCGTTAAATCGACTCAGGGAGTGATGCTTAGTCGATCGGTAAATTTTAAGGTGGCTATTGGACCAATATTTATGGACGTTACAAAATTTAAGCACAAATCCAATATACCCTCCCCTCTATTGTGGTGTAGGGTATAATGACTAATGATATCGGCCAGATGACCACCATGACCATGCACACAGATATCGACAAAATTTTGAATCACATTTTGGCTGGACTTATTCGATAATCACGTCACGGATATTCTGTTTTAAGAATTAATCTATTCGATTAGCTCTGTGCATACTTTCAGTCTAATTCATAAAAACTTATCAAGGGTTTATAACAGGCTTATAAAGCAAATATCCATACAAAATTTGCTTTGTAAGCCTGTTATAAACCTTTGAAAAGTTTTATGAATTAGGAGGTTTATCTTTAACATAGCCTTCGAAAAAAGTCAAGTGGTATTAAATCACATGATGTGAACGTCCAATTAACTAAAAGAATTGGTGAAATTATGTGAATGGGAAATTTTGTTAACAATTAAAACCACGTGTCTATGATATCGACATCATTAATCAAAGGAATACATTTTGTTGTTAACCTCTCTCGAAAACGTTATCCATCCATGGTTATCGCATTTCTTGACGAAATTTTGAAATTTTTTAGTGACACGTTCAGCATGCAATTGCTCCTATATTAGGGAATGCAGCATTATTGCTTATTGACCTTTTCAAACAAAAGAAAAACATTTTTTTTCAGAAAAACGAGAGGCTTGTTGTTCTTGTATGAATTTAGCGAATCTATTGTGATTTTCAAGCGATACTGAATACATAGTAACAATTTTCAAGACTTCTACTACTAATATGGCAACAAGTTAATTGTTCAAATTGTAATGTTATTCCAATATATTCCTCTTACAAAACTTCGTTTTACAAAACCTGCGACTCTAGCTACCCCGTACTCTCCACTACGTATTTCATCTATAAACCCGAGTCGCAGGATAAAAGTCGCAGGTAAAAGTCGCAGCGTGTGAGCTCTCTCTAAGAAACTTGTATTCGGCTGTGACGAATCCGTTATACCAGCAACACAAATAATCCTCTAATGTATTAAAATTGCATTACCAAATTATATGAGAATTGCATGATTATTTCAGTTAACTTCCATATAAATTACTTAAGAGTAAAACACCAATAATTCTCATATTATTTATGACGATCAGTCCATAATTGGTTATATAGCTAGCAACTTTCGAGGCTAACTATGAATATCATACATATACATATTAGATGCGTCTGCCTTCTGAAGGCCTACAGGGAAGGGGACTACTTTAGGGGATATATATTCTCACAAATATTATTTGCTAATACATAATATTTATTATTGAAATGTGCCAAATCAGTCTAATCAAAATTTTTCGAATAAAATGTCCGTCCGCCCGTTAATTAAACACAATTAAAAAGGAGGTGACCTAAAAAGAATTTATTAATAAAATTTGCCAAAATAAACTGGTTAAACTATAATATATGTATATGATAGGTTAAACTATGAAACTAAATATAGAAACAAATTTGTGCGGACTTATCACTATATATTATATATTTCAATATCATATAAACGCAGGAATCTGGAATTTAATTAAAATTGGCCACTATAATTGACAACTAAAATCAACCAAAATGCACGAAAATTTCTTACCCGCATTATATTGGTGGTGTATATATAAGATTCGGCACATCTGAATATAACACTTTTACCTATTGTTATAGCTTTCGTCTCAGAATCACTTTCGGTTGTACACATGAAATATAAATATAAATAAATTTTTACACTTTAAAAAATCGCTCAATTTCTGCATTTTTACCTATTGTTATAGCTTTCGTCTCAGAATCAGAGCTAGCACACAAACAATAATCTGTTCAATTATTCAACATACTAGTACATAAAGGAGCTCAAACAGCTGCTCTGTGAAAATAAAACACCAATAACATTAACAATTCACCTGCAAAATGCCAGAACCAAATTTTCTTACCCTCTACTCGTTAACACCGGAACCACCGAAAAAACTTCCCACCATTAAATTGTCATGTGGCATTGGTGATACCGATGGTTTCCCAGCATTTGATATTGATTCAGATCAATACGCCGCTAAAGATGACTCAAAATGGGGTTTCCTCATAACGGGTGGTGCTGAATTTCACATGCCGCTAACCGTATTTCAGGTGAGTAAATATCAATGCACACATAAACATGCCAATTCATGCAAATGTATAACATACATACATATACAAGTAGGTACTTTCAAATATACATACATACATACATACATACATATGTACATACCTGTATGATATTGGTGTATGAAATACACGAATTTTCAACCGCACGTGTTCAAATGTTTGCGTTTATTCACATCAGTATTTATAAGATATTTTCTGAAATTTCTTTTTATTTATTTGTGTGTTTTTTTAGTTTTTATAATGTTCTACATGGTGGTCATAAAAAATATGTATATATTGCAAGGATACATTTACAATAATGGTTTCCTTAAAAATCTTAGTGGTCACGCATTGTCCGTTCAGTTACGATTTTTAACGGCGGTATTAAAAAACATCTAGCCGAGCCAATTCGCAACTTTGCAATGGACACTAAATCGGCTATTTACATGATAACCAAACATAGTTTTTAGTAGGTATTGCAACATATGACCCAGCGTTGTAATGATGCATTTTCTCTGGCTGTATGACATGTCTTATTGAAACCACATGCCCTCCACATTCATTTCTTCAATTCTAGGCAAGAAAAAACTGGTTATCATGTCACGATACCGAACACCATTGACACCATTGCGTTCTAGTTGGGACACCCTTTAATAATAATAAAGAAGAATACACACACGTTTGTAAAAACATAAGTAAATTTCGTACTAACTAATAACATGTAATAAAGAAATATGGTAATTCCCAAATTATATTTCTCAATAAATGGTGAGTTAAATAGATGATATTTACAAGTAAATCTTGGACAATAAACATTAAAATATAGTTTTCACAGTTTTATTCTTCGAGTTATTAATTAAAAATGAACTCAAGCCTAATTAAAAACTTTCTCTAATATAATAAAAAGAATCAGTGGATTTCAGTACAAAATCGTGTTCAAAACAAACGCCATCAATTATCCCGGTGTATAATTTAAATGAATCTCGCATTTTTAAGTTATACACCCAATACTAAAAAGTCCAACTCTGATTAATCGAAATTTAAGTCGAAGCGGATAATGACATTTTAGTAAAAAATATGGAAATTAGTATAACAAAATGTTCTACGGCTCTATTTTCAAACATTTACAAATATGTACTTATTAGACAGTTTTTCAAGAGTTTTAAATATAAGATATTTTATAGACTTACAAATCAATGAGTTATTGATATCATTATTTGTAATTAGTTATAGTGGCATTAAAATAATGGCATACATATGTATAAGAGGTTGTAGTAGGAACTTTTTGCTCCGTGCTAAAATAAAAGTTTACAGAATTTAGTATTTTAACTCATTACTTGATAGCTCTACCCAGCTGCCAAAGAAAGTAAACTGAAACATAAAATTTAAACATGCACTGAACTCCCAACGATTGGAATACATTTAAAGTTCTCTTGTATGTTAATTAATTTTTTTAGATTTTACTAAATTCTAAAAGAAATATTTAATCGTTTCTATTACATTAACGTATATTTTATAAAAATTAATTCTTTAGCACTTCTGTCATTAGCACAGATATTTTTTTATCTAACAAGCAGACTAGTGATGTAAAATTAAAAAAAAACTAATTGTAAAAATAAATTTAAAAATAGTATTTTTCCGACAGCAATTGTTCGAACAAATGTTTCGAGTAAATTTTTTAGTTAAAGGAAAGAAATCATTTTTTTTTAATTTCAGCGACTGAAATAAAAATTGTTGAAAGGATTTGGTACTAAAGCTGTGTTCTATTGAATGGTGGTAGAATTTTCAGAAACAAAAATCAGTGTTCTCCAATTTCAAAAGTTATTTATTTGGGTAGTATTTATTATGGTTTAAAAAAAGGACTTACAGAATTATAATACAGGCCATTACCGGTATAACGAATCTCACCTTTAAGAAAATCCATTATCATTTTATATAGCAAATGCTTTATTTGTTAATAAATCATAATACAGTGAGCCTCAATATAAAGTAAACGCTACTTACTACAATCGATGATGATGCCAGTTTCTTTCACTTTTTTCACACGATAACGAACATACGGAGCTGACGGTGCTTCTCTTCTTCCAAAATCCGTGCGCAATTTTCGCACACATTCTGCAACATTACCATGATTTTCAAAGTAATGTCGCAATATTTCCCAGCGTTGTTCAAGCGTATACACAACAGAGACCTGCAACGAGTACTAAATTTTCGGGTATACTTAATCATGCACATTGATTTTTATGATTTAATCGTTTTTGTTCAAATGCACAAAACGCTCGTTTACGCAACTTTTCGTTTCAATCATTCAGTTTTATTCACTTGTTGTTTTTTGCGAACATGAATATTCTGACTGTGTCGTTAAATGTATGAAGCTCATTTTACATCAAAGCCAACGTGTTGTTAGCCGAACATGTGTTTTATTCATTTGTTGTTTTGTGCGAACATGAATGTTCGACTGTGTCGTTAAATGTATGAAGCAGCTCATTTTACATTTTTTCTTTAATTTTTTTTGCTGTGCAAAGATATATTTGGCAAACTGTACATATTACAAATTTTATCATTGCTTTGTCAAATAAGTTTTCTTTTCGACGAAATACTGTTAAATAGGTAGTAAATGCACATTTTTATGTTTTCATATTTTTTTGCCAGCCGCTTTTTACTTATAAGTGGCTCGTGTGTTTTTAGTTCAATTCCAATCAGATCAGGCACAACAAAGCCGACATGCAAAAAACAAACTGTGTATAAACAAGAATTTTTGTTTTCAAACATTGCAGTTCGAACCAAATGTTGGAAATGATTTATACTCGTTGCTGAATTTTCTGTGTGTGCATAAAAAGTGAATAAGCATAAAATTGAATCATACTTTTTTGTATTGTTCTTAAATTTGTTAGGAAATTACCAACAATTTGGACAATTTGACAACAAAACTGACATAGTGAAAACCAAGCATTAGTGAATAAGTCGGCTCGTTCATACTTGTTGCAGGTCTCTGATACACAACCATATTCGTTCAGCGGAATGAGAAAACTAATTATCTGTCAAATCAGAGATGTGCTAAAGCCTCAGTTAGCCGGCTGTAACGGAATGTAGTGTAGTGACGTAAAAATGTAAGGAAATTCTATTTCTTACAGATTCATACATTACGGTGTTGCGTTACTTTACATCTCCATAACCATTAGCATTACTTTACACATAACAATATCCATCAGCTGTTTCTTACTGTTGCAGTTACATTCCATTATAATCGGTTAACTGAGCCTTAAGTGTTACCATTCACAAAATAACTACTAGTTGAAATAAAAAACGTTAGATGGCGGACCCGTTACAATTTAAAACAAAAATAATATTGCATAATTCATATGTAACTTAAGACAAGTAAAACATAAAATATAATTAAGTTTTAATGGAAAACTACCAGCTTTTTCGCATCAGAATAAGGTAAACAGGTAAATTAAAATTATGTAAAACATTGTATTTAATATTTTGCATGTAGTCCCTTTGTCTTTATCACAGCTGACTATCTTCTAGACACAGAATCAACTCTCATACACCACCTGTGGTGGTTGAGGGTATAAAAACTTATTTCATTAACAGAAAGTGTGGATATTTTTTATACTAGAATCATTTTAGAACTAAATTCAATGAATTAATCATCATAATGCTCCAAGTCACCATCGCGAGGTATAATTACTAAAAACTACTAAAGGTGAAAAAATTTTAACGATAGCTAGCTCTTCGAATGTCACCATTTTATTCAAAAATTACATCTGTATATAACGAATTTGTCAATTTAACTAATAGGCCTGACAAAATATTATTCGTTATGCCAGGATTTGTCTGTATCATCCCTTAACATTTCTATTATACCTATTTTCACAATTTCTCTTATGAGTGCTTGCTTGATAAGCAAATCAAGCAAAAGTTTTTGTTAAGCAGACATTTATTTATTCATGCTCGTGCATATTTACTCATGTGTGCAGACGTGTTTCGTTCTTCTTAATTTTGCATGTACAGTTCAACCTTGGTATAACGAATCTTAAGGGGATTAGAAAAAAACGTTATATCGAATAATTCGTTACAATGAGGTTCGTTATATCGAGGTGAAGTTGCACTTCTATTCGTTATAACGAGGTAATAAAAAATTTGGTATATTAATCATCATCTGCTTACCATTTTATAGCGAACGATTTCCGCTAATACTTTACTAAACATCAAAGAACATTGATTGTCTATCGATTTAAAGTCTGTGAGCCAGTTATTAACTAGCTAGATTGCAACAACAGCTGCTGCAACAAGCGCCCAAGCTCTTGGCAACAATAAATATTTTTTCGAATATTTCAGCCGTTAATGTAATGCATGCTGCTGTCAACTATGAATGTAGGTTTGCTTGAGACGTTGTCGTTGCAAACACAATAATTTTGTGTGAATCATATAATTTGGATTAATTTATGCAAAGGTTGTAAGTTGACAAAATTCGTTGAATAGAGGTAAATAATTCTTTCTAATTCGTTAGTCTGCAGTGAATGAAAATTCGTTATAACGAGGCTATTGACAAATGTATTCGTAATAGAGAGGTTTATTTTGTATTAAATCTTATGGAGCGTTGTAGGGGATTTCAAAAAATTCGTTAAATCGAGGAATTCGTTATAGTGAGGGTCGTTATATCGAGTTTTGACTGTATTTAACTATTCACATTATGGGCAATGTTCAGTTTTGGGTTTTATTGTTTTTGTTGTCAATCGAAAATTTAAATTTTCTAACACAAATTCATGGTATGAAAATTCTCATATTAAGTCCCTGATGATTACTTCATTATAATAATATTCATATTAGGGAGACTGTAAGAAAGGTTGGAATTATGTAGATAGGTAACCTTTTCGATATCATATTTTATCAGATATTTATGGTCGTGTTCCGTAGTAGAAATTACTTGGGCAATATGGACAATTATGAAGAGAACTGTACTAAATCTTGTAGTATGAAAATATAACACAATTACGAATACAGCAAGAACAAAGTTTGTGGAGGAAAAGCAGAATGGTGTTTCTACGACAAAGTTTAAACAAATTATACAACTGCCTTATTTTAGATTAATCATATCTAAAAATGGACTTTAAATTACCCTGACCAAGATTTTATGTTATACAGAAACTACGGGATGTCGATCGAAATTACTAAAACATTTATAAGATAGAATTTCATGTGAAAAGTGCTTTTGTTCCCTCAATATACCTATAGTTTCTTAGTGGTTTCTATGCTGAATTTTCGGGATATACCTAATTTGGCATATCCATAGAAACATTTTCCTATCTATCTATTCCAAACATTGGCACAGGTAAAGTTCCAGTTCTCTTTCTCCCATGCTTTTTAGATGTTTTTGTCGACAAACTAATATGATCCAGATAAGATCCAGATGCCAGTTGGCACCTATTTAAGTTTGGAATCTCCATTGTTCTCTTTAGCTTTGGGGTTTTACATAGAATGACGGACAATCTGTTGCAGATAGCGTTATGCCAGTTTCTTACATGCTCATATTACACCACAGACGTCTATGCAGCACAGATTTTATATAGATATTTTTGATGATATTTATATAATACAGTCTTGTGTCGGGCTTATGTCCTATTTCGAATATATCGCTCTTCTATAGACATGCTTATACTATTTGCCTTTTTTACCTTGCTATCAATGTGGTCCTTCTACGTTAGTCTCCAATCGAGTAGGGGAGAGGGGGTCACCTTAGAACATTTTTTGCTTTCAAGCCACATAAAAATTTATATTTTTGAATTATTGACTTTTTACATAATTTAACTAATATACATATATGGAAATAAACTTTAGCTTAAGTCTACAAGTAACTTATTTTTAGTTCGATTTATATTTTTTTTGTTTTTATTTTTTTAACTAGGCTGGGACAGTTTTAAACGGCAATTTTTTCTTGTAGCGCTTATGTCCAAAAACAACATAAACTGTTATATTTTTTATATATATAATAAATTCGATTTATTTATTAAGAAAAACATAAACATTAACAATTAAAAAATAAAAAAAAAAATTCAGATCAAAAATAAGTTTTATATTATTAAGACGGAAAAGACCTTGCGATTTCTGGTGACATTACATTTTCCTTTAAAGCATCATGATCAGCATTGGATTCGTCATTTTCAGAAAATAAGAGAGAATCAACAATGTTTGGTACTTCGGTTCATAAATTAACATGTTCAAAAGTGCCCCATTTTTCATTGTTCAAAACTGAACTGGCATGCCATTTCACGGAAATTTATAATAAATATTTTTTTTTTCATAAATATCAAATAACTTAATTTTGTTTGAAATGAATTTTGACCTGCAATAAATTTCTTTCACGAAAGAAAACGATCACTGAATACTTCTTACACTCTTACAAAAAAAAAAAAAAAATAAAAACATTTACACTGCGAAAACTTGTTCAACCAACTACATTCGGTCGAGGACTGAAAAAACTAGCAAAGGTTGTTAACGTTGCTGGAAAACAAGGTTGCCATGTGAAAAGCTCGGTTAAGGGTAAGAAAAAATGTTAAACTGAGATTTTATCAACATAGTTCAAAGCTGCCCCGGGTATAAACGTGCCCCCCTCTCCCCTACTACTCTTAGTTATTTGACTTTTATTGTTATTTGTATTGTCTAGTATTGAAATACATTGAAATCATAATTACAAATTTTCTGCTTTTTAGTGAACGCACAAATTTCCAACTTACCGAAGTTTACCCAGGTAAAAGGTTTGTTGAGCGCTTTCCAGCCTTTTTTCTCACAACATATTATAATGCTTTCCTCACAGAAGTCAGCATGGTTTTGAAATCTTCATCGGATAGTAGTGGATATAAAATACCACCTGAGGGTCCCTCCTTTTTGCGTTATTTGCAAAATCGACAAATGAATCAATAAGTATCGTAAGCTTTCTTATTTTAAATGATGCGAAGAAGAAATATTTTAAAACTAAAAAAATGTTTTACTGCATATGAAACCCTGCTAATAACTTTGTTAATTCTTACAGTCAAACTAATGATAATTTTATGGTGCATCTATACTAATAAGCTTTCTATGAATGTCTTTAATGCTCATAAGTTAATTGTCTTAATTTAAGGGAAAATCTTAATTTGCTTGGAAGAAGTAATAAGAACGATATTTTGTATTTAAGACATCATAAAAACCGTTGAAAACATAAGTCAACATAGCGAAATAGTTTTAATTATTGAATCCAATATTTTACTGTTGAAATACTAATAGTTCTTATTTTGTTTTCTGATTGTACCCTTCAACTCAATATGTATTTCCCATAGAAGTGACTTTTGTATCTTTAGTAATCTGCACTTCCTCTGACTGGTGTGAAAATATTACTGCCTTCACAATAAAAACATTTTATATCAAGCATCTAAAAATTAATGCTTAAACAATTTGTTTTTAATTTCTCGTTTTTACATATGAATCTCTGGCTTAATTGAATATTCCTTCATCTTTCATGCTAAATCAATAGCGATAGGTTATCGATAAAACTTCAAACTAAATTTATTATTGGAAGATTGTGATAAAATCAGGAGTTTGAGCTTTTCTAACCTCCTTTTTCCAACTGATTGAGCATTTGTTAAATAAAATTTTCAATGAAATATTTGTATTAAATTGTGAATAAAAGATTAAATAAAATTGCCTTTTTATGTACTGGAAAAGTTTATAAAGTTTTCTTGGAATTAACAGTTTGATAAAAGATTCAAGAAAACAGTTTTTTATGTTTATAAAATGTTATAGAGCCTTATTTTAATTATAAAACAATCTTAGTTGAATTAATATATCCACCATCAAAAATAGGGAGGTATATTAGGTTTGTCATTCCGTTTGTAGAATTTTAATATTTTAATGTTTAACATTAAATTTCTAATTTTTGATGATTGTAACTCATTGTTTTTATTTTCCTGATGATGCTTACCGATGGTAGGCGAGATATTGAAAAATAAATAAATAAAATATTGGATTATAACACAGACCTCGAGCCTGATTATTTACCTAATTTATTTAAAATTTAAAAGGTCGAAACAAAAACATATTTAGTTATTCATACTCAATTTTACGACAATCGGTTCATATTTCACATATTTCCATATAAATTTCACTTTCACTTAAATGGGCATAAATCTCTTATAAAAAGCACTATTAACACATACAATAATTCACATATACCTATACATAGTCGTACGTAATTTTATGATGGTGGGCCCGTAATACGTCATAGGTCCCTTATGAGGACTACTGCCGAAAACTTATTAACCTACATAAACATCCATATCGAAACGAAATTTTACACAGATCAGGTATAAGTATGTAAAATTTATACTATTGACTTTTATGAAAGACTGCCCCTAATTGGCCATGAACACCCATATAAGCTCCACTTCCGAGAATAAGCACAGAATTTACAGAGATGATAATTTTGACGTTTCAAAAAACAAAGCGCAGTTCTAACAAAACGAAATTCTTGATTATAACTGGAATATAGGAAAATAAACCTAAAATTGATAGAAATTATGGTACAATATTTTATAAAGTTCGCCATATAATAGGTGATTTGATGGTGGGTATATAAGATTCGGCACATCGGAATATAAACTCCAACTTATTTCGAATTAAGCATTGTGAATATAAAATCTGGTAGTACAGAACATTTAATATTAATGTAACAACAAATATTAACCACAAATTTGTTACAAATTTGTTGTAGATAATGTGTGCTAGTTTTACAGCAATGCCAATATACTTTGTACTACAATTTGGATATTTAATTGCATGATGGGTTTGAAAACTAGCATCCTCATTTATTCATCTTGCGGTACTTACACTGGAGTTGATTTTTTTTTTGCACGCCAATGCAGGAGAGACCCGGATTTTGCTTTCAAGTTTAAACGTAACATTTTCCTTGTATGTTTCATGTTTCCTTATATAAAATGTTTGCTTTATTTTTGTTTACGGTCTGTAGGTTTGCTCATTTCGTTTTATAACATCATTCCTTGTAATTGTTTGCATCTTCAGTTTTGTTATAATTATTAAACTCAAATTTGTTTGATATTTAAGGAATTTGTGTACGATTTTCTTTCTATTTTGCTTTTTCATTGCTCAGAACTCGTACAAATGTATTTATTTATTTATTTATTTATTTATTTATTTAATGTGTATATCCTGTACAACAAGATTAAATCTTATAATTAAAGTACAGGAATTTTAGATTTAAAGTTAAAGTTAAATTTAAAGTTAATTGAATTAAAGTTTAGAATACAAATAAAGAAGACAAAGTACGAAAATAAGTAAAAAGTAATTTTACAATAAGTATAATTTACGATTGAAACAATTAGAACATAGTAAAAAATGTGAAAGGTTAAAAAATTAAGAAAGAAGAAGAAAAAAAAAATATCAATAAAAAGATGAAAACAGTAGTAAAATGGAAATAAAATTAAATTAAATTAAATAAAAATGTCATGAAGTTGTATGTACAAGTACCCATATAAAAATCAAAGTTAGGAAGTTTTTTAAACAAAATAATTTAAAAATCACTTAAAGTGTTCAAAAAGATTTTTCTTAAATGCGTTTGCATTACTAAGGAGCTGAATGTTATGAGGGAGCAAATTCCAAAGACGAACAGCATGTATAAAGAATTGCCACTCGGAAACAAGACTGCAGCGCCTTAATGGTACAATTTTCTTTCCCCTGTTGCTTCTATTAAAGTGAATTTTCTGATAAAGATAGAAAGGCTTACCAGTATAAATAATTTTATGAAGGAGCACAAGTGTTCTGACATTTATAAGGGTTTCGAATGAAACGCCATAAAGTGAGCGGGAAAAATTCGACACATGATCAAAACGTTTAATACTATACACGTATCGAACTACATTATTGAAAACTACGTTTAACTTTTGCTTACTTACGGAATCACAGCTGGCGAAAAGCTCACAGCCATAAAGTAAACCGGGCATAATGTACGTTTTTGCTAATAGCATTCTTATATTTTGCGGGGTAAAATGTTGGGTTCGCCAGAGTGATCGTAGTTTAGCATACGTTTGACCTACAATAGCATTAACATGATTTGACCAAGACAACCTATCATTGAAAACTATCCCAAGGTTTTTTGAGTGTGACACAATTTCTATAGGTACGTTATTCAGAAGTATGTTGAGTTCGCAAATCTGTGCAGAACGTCTTTTTTGTATTAGCAAACATTTTGATTTTTTTGGGTTGAGACAAAGCCCATTTGCCGTTGCCCAGCAATGTATTCTTGACAGATCGCTATTCAATTTGGCCACATATTCAGTTAAGTCATTAAGAGGAAATCCGAGTGTCAATTGCACGTCATCAGCATACATATGTATATTACAATGCGATAACTGCAAAGGGAGGTCATTAATATATAAAGAAAATAACAGAGGACCCAGGATGGAACCCTGTGGTACACCTCTTAATACTGGGAGAACCTCTGAAATGGAGTTGTTTGAGAAAACAGCCTGTGCACGCTGTTTTTGGAACGGACTGAGTGACAGTAGCTAAGTGGTGCTAGTAGTTTTTTAAAAGCTGCCAGATTGTACTTCGATCACGTACAATCTTTATTGAATTTTTCAAGAATTCACAATCCTAAGAGTTCATGTGAAGTCTTCTTACATGATAGCTACTTATATTAGAAGTGACAATGTTCTATACTATTGAAGGCATATAATTGTTAAAAAGTAAATAAATTGTTTGCTAATCGAGATTCTATTAATGATTTCTGAAGTAGCTTCTAATCTACCGTGAGCGTCAATATAAAGTAAACACCTGATATTGTTTAAAAAAAATGTTTTATGTTACAATTACAAATATAAAACAAAATATTTTGCACAATTCATAAGTAACTCAAGCCAACTATAACTCATTAACAAAAACCAGAATAATAGGAACATAAAAAAATAATTAAGTTTTAACGGAAAACTATTTGAGTTTTCACATCAAAATAAAGTAAACAGGTATATTATAATTATATAAAACAATATATTTAATATTTTGCTTGTAGTTCCTTTGCCTTTATCTCACCTGATGCCGCCATACAAACCCAGACCATTACTGAGCCGTCGTCATGTTTTACCGTCTTGGTTACATATTTATTACTTAAGGCTTCGTTTTTGGTTCGGCAAGTTTTTGGTTGGTTTTTGACTGCAAATATCTCAAACTTACTGACATCGGTGAAAATAATATTATATCAAAAAAATTGGAGGCTCGTTTGTTTTGGTTGGTTGTTCTTTGCTTAAAGGGCTTCTTATGTGGCACTCTCCCATGTAGGCCATTTTGATGCAATCTTCTATTCTAGTAACAAGTCAGTTTTAGTGACTTTGCTAAACAAATAATTTCGTCTAATAGGGCTTCTAGAGGAGATAACGGCGGACCCGCCTACTTTCGAGGGGGCGGGCCTTCAAATTTGAAAATATATAAGAGTATATTTCTGGAATTCCTGGGCGTCGGATAATTTATAATACATAAAATTATAGGTATTAAAATCTTTCCAACGATATATATAATGATTATAGTCATAGGCCGACTATGGATTAAATCCGAAAAGAATATATATTGATTCGATTTTTTTTAATATCTAAAAAATTAAAAAAAAAGTTTTATAAGTGTTTTTTTAGTTTATTAATGTAAATAGCCAAGACATTTAGCTTTAATTTAAGGTATGACATGTGTCTGTAGGTACTATAATCACAGAATTATTAGATCTGAAATATTAAAAAAAAAAAAATTTTTTTTTTACATTTTGTATATAGGATTTTCATTCTATGGAGATAGTAAAGATTTCCTGCATTGCCGGCCTATGGACGGGCGGAAGGGTTTTCTCCTCTATGGTTTACAGAACACTGGGTTCGCATAGTAGAGATTGTATTTTTTATGGCGAAATGTCCTAATATTTCTTTAACACAGCTTAATTTCTTGAGTTTAAAATATTGTAATTTCTATACTTACTCACATTTCCAGGATTTTTTAGATTTTTGAAAAAAATATCGGATCAAAAAATAATTTTCCGAAATTGGCCTATAAGTGGTCCATATAAATAGGTCATATTATATATCGTTAGAAAGGTTTTTAAAATACCTACCATTTGATATATGTATATATTTCGTCTAATAAAAGATGTAGTTTTCAAGATATAGTTAAATATCTTTGGAACTCCGCCCACTTGGAAATAGGCGTGGCCGCTAAAAAATTTTTTAATTTAATTGGAATTTAAAACTTTATTAGTGACACAATTTTGGAAGTGATTTGCAAAAAGTCACTAAAACCGACTTAAGCCCTAAAGAACTTTTAGCTATTTTTACAGCACTAGATGTTGGGTTTGCTCTTAGTGCCAATTTACACGAAGCAATTTTTATTGCAAAGATTGATACAATTTTTTCCCTAAAATTTCTTCGGTGTTCATACAGCATAATTCTTATTGCTTAAATCGCTCTTATTTTAATTTGATATATTTGACATATGTAATTAGAATAAAGTTAAAAGTTAATCATCTTCGTGTAAATTGGGACTATTTTCTCCTCACCACGATATCTAAATTGTAGTCACCTTAACTTAAAGAATTGCTTCAATAACAGGGGTTTTTAGCCATAAGAATGAGGCCACTGCTTACTCTATTTTGACCCGTACAAATTGGTATATTTTAACAATAAATCAATAAAGTTTGTTTAATGGATTTTTAAATATGTAACTATACGATGCACAGTGGGTTAGAATAGCATGTTTTCTTGGATCAAATCAGGGAAGCTATGTGCAAAGCCATATTTTTTTTATTTTTTTAGAAAACAAATTGGACATTTACTTCGTATGTCATTCTTTATGTATGGCTTAGAGATATATGCCGGAACAAACTTATTAAGATTTTGGCGAAATGTGTTTTAATATGTATTATCATTCGTTTTGTCTAACGACTGCGACCTAGGGATCATGTATCGGAATCTGTTTTTGACTTCTTGGATTGCACTTCTGAGGATTTTATTAATGTAAGGTTGCTTACTGTTTGTTATAAGGTATTTTGTCTAAATTCTTCGTCATATCTAGTTGCTAGATGTAGTTTTTTGAATTCTTCGCGAACTTGCTCCTTTATTTGTACCAGGTTTAATACGATTATTATGCCAAAATCCTTCGTTGTATGTGTAATATGTTTATGGAATAACTTAATGCCACCACCACCAATATAGTGATCGACATTTTTCAAAATCTACTGAAAGCTTTGTAAGAATGATTATTGGTCTCATGATACTAAATTTTATTAGATAAATAATTTTTTGTAAAATTTATTACTCCTTATTCGTGCTTAGAAATAAATATAATACAATATAATTTCATACTTTTAATATAAAGATTTTAGTTTTATTAGAAACTCTTGCCAATTGTCTATAAAATTATAACTTTACAATGGTATTCTTCTAATTATGAATTATAAAATGAACTCAAAACGAAATAATAAGAATTTTTCTCTAATAATATTATTTATATTAATATACTTACATATAAATATAATTAGGCTTTTCTTTTAATAATATGTGGTGTGGACTTTTTTTGACGCTCACAGTAAATATGTAAATGTCGTAATTGATATACTCGTACGTTCACTGTGTCTTTTGAAGGGGAAATAATTTTCTAGCACGCGTCTGGCATAACATCATTGTTGCCTAATTTTATAAACAAAATTTTAATATTAAATAATTATAAATTCTTGCCAAAAATCTGCCACAATTTCGTATATCACACACACATCATGACATATTACATCATCACATATTGTGACAAGTAAATAAACAAATGAAAATAATGACAACAATTGTTTGGCCAACGTTTTCTTACGTACGCAGAATAGACCCAATTGATGAAATTTATGATGAAATTACAATTATTAATTGGAGATGGATGGAAGGCAGTTGTCTATAATAAAATAATAAGATTCAGCATAGATTAAAACATAATTGGAATGTGGTACTAATATTGTTATTACTCGTATTCAAGTTTTTAGTCAACGTTTTTGAGCAAATATGTACTTTTTCGAATTCGATGATTAGCAACAAAATGTAAGCGATTTGATGTTACATATTTTATAATAAATGCATATTTTTACATATTTTTAAATTTTTTATATTTAATATTTTTCGAAGCTTCGTATCTTGCGCATGCTTTTCTGTTTAATAGTTGAAATTTTAAAGTTTTTTTTAATATATAAAAAATGGATTTTAATTTAGTTGTCTGTTTCTAAAAGCTTTCATGAGTATACCATCAAAAACCTTATAATAATTGTTTTCCTATTATTTAACTATCGCAAAATGTCGCCAAAAATATGTTTATTAAGTTGTATGAGATTGGCTTGGAGAAACTTTAATTTTAAAAATTAACTGAAGTATTCAAATTATTATTAATGATGCTACATTCCTTATAGAACAGATTTTTTCGCCGCTAGTACATTTTAATTAAATATAATTTATTTTCAGACCTTGTTCTAAAATATCTAATAACTAACCAGTTCAAACCCTTTAATGAACTAGTGATGTCGCAATTACTTCTGCAAACCGTCCTTTAGAATGCTATTGTGATTCAAAAGTATTTCTAACCAGTTTTTAAGAAACAAATTCTTTGGCACTAGTTATGCAGTGGTTCTAGACTAGTATAGTTTAGTAATTAGCTTCAAGTCAACTTAATGCAACGGCTTAAAAGCTTTATTTTTATATCCACCATAGAAAGATGGGGGTTATATTGCGTTTGTCATTCCGTTTGTAACACATCGAAATAATGATCGTAAAACCCTAGATTAATAATTTCCAAAGTCTATTTCTCAATAATGGTGTTAATGTTTACAAATAGATCTTGGCAAATGAACATTGCTGATAACGCCATTGACAGTACAGAAAATGCATTCCAATGTGACAATTGTGTAAAAATTACTTTAAAATGTGGTGTTGGGTATAATAACAATATTTTTGAAAAAATCAAATATATTGTTTCCATATTTCATAACTATCGCGTTATCAGTTTTAGATTCTAAAGAATAAAAGAAGACCCAACCGATGAAAATATAAACTTGGGTATATACATTTATACCCTACACTACCATAGTGGGGAAAGTATGTTGGATTTGTGCTGAAGTTTGTAACGCCCAAAAATATTAGTCTAACACCCCACCTTAAAGTATAGCAATCAACTTAGAATTACTTTTAGAGTCGATTAAAATATATATTTACTAACAAAATACTTATTTATCTGCAAATAGTCGTTAATAGTAATACTGTTACATGTATTATACTTGAAGTACTTTTTAATTTTATTACTTTATGTTAATTTTACTTTTTAATTCGAAAAACTAGAAAATTCGAATTCAAATTGTGTTGACTTTTTTTTTGCCATTTTTTTAAGGGATATAACTTTTTCTGGCTTTTTCTAAAGCCCATTTAGCTTCTTTTTTTCAAGCTCCAGGCAACACTGTTAAAAAATGACTCAACTAAGAAGCTGCTGTAAAATAATTTAGGGAAATTCTATAGCCTACATTTAAGCAGTAATTTTTTGACTAAAAGACTTTTTCACACTTTAGTTGCAAGAATAAAAATTTATTCGTTGAAAATAAATCCGTTAAGGTTTACAAAGTTTGTGGTTGTTTTTCTTTATGTTTAATACATTTACAAATCCTAAAAAATTCCTTAGCTTAATTTACTTTTATACCTACTAAAATATTTAAATAGTCTCATTGTCTGCTAGATTGCAAAGGATAATACTCGTATATCTGTCTGTGAATATTAAACAAAAGAAAATGTTGCCTATTTTGAATACGAGTGCAAGTGCGTGTAAAACGTTGCTTAAGCAAATGTGTAAAGACAGAATAATATAGAATAAAATATCGAATTAGCAGCTACAATGTATGTAGTGGGGTATAAAAAGTAATTTCTGACATACTAAAATGTATAAATAAAACAAGACTCTTTTTATGACGTCTACAGCATTTTTCTGGTTTGGCAAATGTTACCAATATTAAACACATTTCTAAAGCCCTACACTTTTCCACAAGCAGTGAGCAACTATAGATGTTTAATAGATGAGTTTAAGGGTAAGATTTTCAGGTTTTTGTAAGGGATTTTGTTGAAATGTTGTTCTTAAATTTTACAATTATTTTAAAGTCGAACAAATATAATCCAGAAAGCTTTTCAAATAAATAAATTTGCTGGTACACTATTAACATATCTCAGTCCTAACCCAGCCACTTTGCACCCATTAAATGATGCCATCCCATCCACACATTCATTTAGTGTACAAGGCAGAGTGTGTTTGAACAAACATGAAATTCTCGTCAAACAATAAAAATGCATTTAAAAGAAAAGTAAAATATTCTTTTGCCAAAAATTAAATAAAAACAAACTAAAATACAGACACACACAGTTTTTCCTATTTATTTTTCTTCTACACCTTGTTCTTATTTCTGTGTTTATGAAAAAATAATAAAAAAAAAGAATAGCAGGCAAAAAATTAAAATATATAATATATACAAAATATTAAAGACGCAAAATAAATGCTTTATAAACTGATGTTAAAAACAAACATTCGTACATATTAGGGCTGGTTTGAGTCAATTCGAAAATTGTTTTCAGTTTTTACAAAATTCTTTTTTAAAAAATATTAATTTCCGGAAAAATTTTTAGAACTTGTTCTGGAAAAACAAGAATCATTTCAACAGTCTTGAAAATACTTATGTCGCGATTACTTCTGGAACTAGTTCTGTAGAGTACTATTGTCATTCCAAAGCACATCTATAGAATTTTTATGGAACTAATTCTATGGCAAAGTTTATATATTGCTGTTGGACTTTTTCTATAGATTACTTTTTAGTTCTTGGACTTTTTTTTTAAATCTATATACATAAAAGTGAATGTGTGTCGTTATGTTTATTATTATTAGTTTGAAGTCTATAGACGGTTGAAATTTTCACAGTATATTTCTGTATGTCTGGAAGGAGCTATAGGCTACTTTTTTTTGGAAATTTTAAGTGGGCGTGGTACCTCCCATACAAAGTTAATTTTAAAAAATACGGGTAGCGAAGCACACCGGGTTTTAGCTAGTATGAAAATAAAAATGACCATGTCAAACAATTTATATCATTAAGGAATTGCATAAACTTGCTGATAAATATTGGAAATATTATTAATATTGGAATATTGCATTTCGTACTGTGGCAATATTTGAGAAATGCATCTTTTCCCAAAACCTGTATTAGGCATATAATAAATCACAGAAACAATAAAAATTCTTCATCAGCTTATTTTGAAACTAGTTTCAAGCGTTACAATGTTTAACCATTGCTATTACATTATTTGCGTCTATTACGTGAAAATTATATCAGTGCATTATAAACATTTTGTTCGTATGTTGTGAACACCCCTAATATATAATGCACTCGACATTTCAGCACATGTTGTACGAACATCTAATGTACTAAATAGTAAATATTATTTTGAATACTAAAAAGTAGGTTAACAAAAGTTTAATGTTTTTTGCTTTTATTTTCCTACATACATCTACATATTATAATTGCAAACATACATACATACATACATTTATTTAAAAATTTCATTATATTAATTCACAAAGAAATATTCGCCCCAAACGATGTGAATGACCAAACAGTAGTAATTTAGTTTTGAAAGCCTACACAACTTAACTCGTTCAAATAAAACAAATTTAAAAAAAATTATATAAAAAAAATATCCATTAATTTAATTTTTTTTTTTGTTCAAAAAACAAATTTCCAGGTAACACCCGACAGTTTAGCTGATAAGGGTGGCATTTGTTTGGGTGACATTATATTGGAAATCAACGAAGAGGACGCCACACAATTGACTCTATCGCAGGCTCACGAAAAAATAGACAATAGTGGCAAGAAAATTCAATTAATGGTGAAAAGGTAAAGTATTGCTTTCATTTAACAATAAAAAGTAGCTAATGTGTTTAGTTATTATATCGAAAAAATTAAATATTATATCGAATTATTTAAATGTGTATTGTAAGACTCTTGTACAACAGCTGGCGTTTATGTTTTAATTGTAAACAATATTTAACAGTTTTTTTTTTATTTTTTGGCATAATGAGACTATGTTTGAAATTATTTTGTAACAAATTTTTAAAAATCTTGGGTGCCCCGATAGATTAGGCGATAGTGTTGCGGGTTCGATTCCCGCCAACGACTCTGGGTATTTTCTGCAGATAAGCCAAAAGCTTCGCAGTTTGTGTTTGTTAATTATATATTGTTAATTATACATAGACTTATCGTCTGTTTATATAAATAAACAGCTGCCGAATTACAATATAAAATATAACAAACAGCGAAACTTTATATTTCAAACACTGCTAAAGGATGCCCTCAATAAAGCCTACAATACACATTCGAAATTTCTATAGATAAGTGAAATGTGTTTAGCAGAATATAATTATTTTTAAGCAGATTTTTCCTTTCTAAGTTTAGAACATATTTTCCATAGCTTTATATTTTATTATTGAATATTCGTTACTTATTGGTTTTTAAGAAATTCTGAATATGGAATTGTGAAAATCCAAAAATGGCAAAAAAAAATGCTGTAAAATACATGGCAAATATTTACTCAAAAAAGCGTAACCACTTCTTTTAGAACAAATTTGTTTGATGTTGTTTACTCTTACAAGAGTTTTGCAAGATCAAACAGCATCAAATAAAATAAAACTAAATAGTTGTGTTGTGTCTTGTCTCAAATAAACCAAGTTTTTTTTAAATAATTAAGCGAGTTCAAATATATTTTATTTAGAGGCTACGTCTTTTTCGGCTAATATTTTCCAAGTGTGACCGCCATCTGGTATCTGGATGTACAAAGGCAGAGTCTCTAGACGAGGATTCACATAAAAAAAATCATGTAAATTTTCAATTATCGGAATTTCTGTAATGTATAAAACCCCAAAAAGTACTCCTGATTATTATATGATTTTTTGTTCGAGATTTCTTGACAGGAGCCTCTTCCTTATTTGATTTGTTCACTTTTTGTTAAAGCTAAATACTGTGAGAAGCTGTATCGAGGCAAAAACGATGATGTACCAATTTTTTACTTCTTGCAAAACAGTAAGGGTTTTGCAGTGTTAAATTAGAATGAAAATACTAGAGCTTTTAACAAACTATGTTTGAGTAATGAATTAACCATACTTAAAATTAATAAAGAATTGAAATGTTCCTAAATTTTCTCATTAAAATTAGCAGATATAAAATTGTAGAGTGGGTGTCCAAATTATTAGTTACACATGCAAAATTGTTTAGTTTGAAGCCGTATAACATTTTAAAATAGTGGAAATTTATCCTTTTATTTGTTGTTTTAGGTAAATTAAGTGTTTCTAATTCAATTAAAAATAAATTCTTTTGTTATTTAGTTCTTTTATTCGACATTTTTTTTAATATTCTATAATTTCTTTTATTCAAGCAATTAGGTCACTTAGTATTAATATAAAAATGTTTTTTTTATTTATATATTTATATATCCAATATTTCGTTATCACAATGGATAACTTCTTCAGGGATTTACAATTTTAAAAAATTATTAGCCTAAAGATACGGTCACATTTGGCAAATATTTGCCTAAAAAAACATAACAACTAAATAAAATATATTTGAACTCGTTTATTTAAACGGTCCGCCAAATATCTTTCTTTTTTTTGAAAATGCTATAAAAAAAACTACTGAGTATTTTCTAAAATTTATTTTTTTATTTGAAAGTACAATAATTTCATTCAAATGGCTGCCTCGGCTGGCCATGCAGTAGCCTACACGATCGGTCCAATTTTTAAGCACATTATCGATTGTGTGCAGCTGTATTTCACCAATGGCTTCACGAATATTGTCCTTAAAACCGTCAATTGTCTCTGGCTTGTCGGCTTAATACTTATCTTTGACGGCACCCCACAAATAATAGTCCAACGGTGTCAAATGGCAGCTCCAAAGTGGCCAAACGACATCAGCTCTGCGGCTGATAATGCGATCTTCAAAAACAGGGCGCAAAACATCGAGTATAGCTTCGGCTGTGTGGCACGTAGCGCCATCCTGTTGAAACCATCTGTTGCCAATATCCTCCTCTTCAATTTTTGTGAACAAAAATTCGTTCAAAATGGCCCTATAACGATTACCATTGACTGCAACGGCCACTCCTTGCCTCTGGACCAAAATCCGAACCAAACAGTGATTCGTTTTGGATGCATCGGCTTTTCTGGTTTTCTGTGCCCCAAATGCGACAATTTTGCTTGTTTACATACCCGCCAAGATCAAAACGAGCTTCATCTGAAAAGAAGATTTTTTTTTTGGCAAAATCGACATCTTCTGTAAGTCGATCGCAGGTCCACTTAGCGAAGCGAAAACGCAATGGATGGTCAGTTGGCTTCAACTCTTGAACCAATTGGACTTTGTATGGTGTCATTTATGCAAAATTCATCCCAATGATATCTCCGAAATGTTCAATTGTTAAGAACAACGGTGAATTGATGTTGAGGGCGCTTCACGCACACTTTCTGCCACAGCAGCAATATTCTTGGGTGTACGCACTGTTTTTGGCTTTTCACGCTTTTGTTTACCGATTAGGATGCCAGTTTCTTTTACTTTTTTCACAAGATAACGAATATACGGAGCTGACGGTGCTTCTCTTCTTTCAAAATCCGTACGCAATTTGCGCATACATTCTGCAATATTACCATGATTTTCAAAGTAATGTCGCAATATTTCCCAGCATTGTTCAAGCGTATACACAACCATATTCGTTCAGCGGAAGGATAAAACTTATTATCTGTCAAATCAGTCATGAGCTAAGTGTTACCATTCACGAAATAAGCACTAGTTGAAAAAATAACGTTAGATGGCGGACCCGTTATTAAAAAAAAATTCGTTTATTTAGGACGGGACATAACAAATATCTAGATTTATTTTATTTGATACTGTTTGATCTTGCAAAACTCTTGTAAGAGTAAACAAAGTCAAACAAATTTGTGCTTAAACAAGTGGAAGTCTGCTTGGGAAGACGTTGAAGCGTAAGATTTTTTATGGAATATAGACAAGACATTAATTAGCTAAAATTTACTATGACCAGTATGCAATGTTTCGAATTGGCCTGCTAATATTCTCTTCTATTCTCTTCTATTTCTTTCTGAGAAATTATTGCTGTTATCAAGAATGCAAAATTTTTACGAATTTCTTGATATTCTATCTATGGTCCCGACAAGATGGAACAACTGTGCTATGACTAGCATAAGAAATCTCGGTCCATCTACTGCAAATAGACCAGCGACATTTAGCTTTTTCTTAACTTAATTTTTTACGGTAAATTGCCCAACTATTTTCATATTATTTGTAACAGGCGGTTAAATTTCTGATCCTTTCAAAAAATTATTATGTTTTACCATAGCCTCTTTGAGGGGATATGAATGTGAAGAGACTAGTCTTTTCTAGTGTGTTGGTGCGAGTTTTTCCAAAAGTATGTCCACTTCTGTAATTGTGTTGTCTTTCATCGGACAAAAAGTTTTTGTTCAATAAAAAAAACAATAACTTTTTAAAAAGATCAATAAATAACAAGAGGAGCATTTGACTAAATTTTTAAATTGAACTAGTAAAACTACATTTTGAATGAAGGTTATAAATCGAAATTTATTGTATCCCATAATTAATAATTGTTGCTTATTGGACTGAAAGCTGGTGGCCCTATGCATGCTAGATGTGACTTTAATTCAGTATAACTAGACAGAAGACTTTTGAGCCTGTCTTACACAAATTCTGAGCGCACAGCATGGTCCATACTTATCGGAATGGCTCCATGTCCCATATAGTGTCATTTTTTTTCTTCTAAATTCTAGAATTTAGTTTTAATGCTGACAGTATAAAATCTTATTAATAGTTTAATTTTTTTTAGCATGGAAGATGAACCCATGGAAGGCTATGAGCCCGGTGAAGAAAGAGTTATCGTGCTAAGGGTGCCAAAACCACCCCCACCACCCAAAGGTAAGTAAATAACAGCAAACGTTTAAAGACTATTTGTTTTTCTTTCTGTATGCATGTTATGTGACCATGTTTTGCCTGCTCTGCTCCTCACCTGTTTAAATGCTAAATCTAACCTAAAATAAATAAAAACACTAAAATTAATTCTTATTTGTAGAATTTACCCCCACTCCATTGCTAGGCTCCCGTTGTTGGCATCCCATTATGTGGACAGAACCTCCAGCACCACCCAAACCAAAGAAAAAGAAAACTAAAACTGAAATCGATGCAGATGGCAACGAGATTATAATTGAATTGAGCGAAGATGAGTCTTCCGATGAAGAGGAGGTATTGCCAACAACTTTTTGTTTTATTTTTGTTTTGAATCATAATTAACCCATTAATAATTTTTTGTTTGTATATATGCACAACATGCATTTTTTTTTAAACAAAATTGGACATTTCCCAAGGAGTTGCCACATTATCGCATCGTGCGCAATATCAGACGTTTCTTTGCCGAAGTCAAAGATAATGATTTAAGAGCTCGCATCACAGAGGACATGTTGCTGGCATTGCCTACAGCTTCCAAAGATAATTAATTTCAAAGTTTCTTTAAACTCAAATTGTTTTATAACCTTTTTTTTATTTATTTAATAATTAACCTGTTATACATATTTATTTCTCAAATACAAATTTACTATTGTTATTTAGTTAAGTAGAGAATGTTAGAAAATAAAAATAAAAAACTATTTTAGAAAATAAATAAAACAAAATCCAATAAACTTTTATAGTTTCCACAATTGAAAAACGTTTACAAGAATTGCAACGAAAACTTTCGGAAATTGCTGAAATACCAAAAATTCTCTCATCCACCCTGGCAACCGTGTCACAAACTTTCGACAAACTCACCACAACACTGCCACCACCAGTACCCGCAACACATTGCCATCATAATTTCCCAAACGGAAATGAGTATTGCCCTCATTTTTATGGTAATGAGCAGAGACGCAAATTATCCTATGATGAAGATGTCTATGATTTCGAGTTGAGTGATGAAGCTGATGGAGTTGATGCCGAGAACAACGATTTCGATGCAAAACAAGCATATTTGCAACTTAAACGTTATGCGGCTAAGCAAAGAAAGTCAAAGGATGTAACACCGGAATCAGATTATGCATCGGAAAGCAATTACCAACCAAACGAAACAGACTGCGAAGACCAAGCCGATTTGACACGTGCCAATGATGACGATGATAATGACGTCACTGATGACGATAAGAATTACGATGAAAACGCTGACGCTACCACTTCCAACGACGAGGACGATGATACTGAACAAATCTGTGACATGTATGAAGAATTTAACTTGTCTGTGCTTAAAATACCTTTAAATCATGTCAACGATGAGTGCGTTATTGATGAGTATGAGGACGATGTGGATGGTGATGTTGATGTTGATGTTGATGAAAAAGATAGTGATAATGATGATGACTTTTTAACAACCACTTTTACATGGAATTTACGCAACAAACCAAAACTACAAATAAATGACAGAGATAAAAATGACATTGTTAATAAACGAGACAATGGTGATGAAGCCGATAATAAATTAAATGTTTCACAACAAAAATCCTTAAATGAATCCATCGATATTTTATGCAAAAAACAACAATACACAAAAGCAGATACACCAGAGAAGGAACAAAAAGTATGTTAAAGTAATTTTAGTTTTATTGAAAAGTTTTTCTTTACAAAAACATATTTACATTTATGCTACCATAAAAAAAGATTCGCAATCTCTCAACGTTAAAATACCAACTTCGAGTATTTCCAGCTGAATTGACCTTATTTAAAATATAAATATGATATTAGAGTTCAAAATCTGTTTAAACACATTAAAGTTTTTTAAATTGACATCCGACCTTTATTCATATTCAAAAGATCTCTCCACTTGTACGAATTAATTGTTGAATAGATAATCGTTAAATTGTTCCTTAATCTAATAATTAGGTCAATATATGGGATGGTTTTATTATATTTGTTAATGTCGTCTGGGCATAGAGTTAATATGTTGTGCTTCAAGATTATATGGACAAAAAAAATTTACAGCTGCCCACCCCTAGATTTGTTCTATGGATTTTCCGAAGAATATTAGGATATTAGGAGAACGTTAATTGGTGCAGCAACGGCTCTGAAGTTTGCAGTTGCTAAGGAGGAAAAATTATGCAATTTATACAGTTTTTGCAAACATTTTGCCATTAAATATTAATGTTTATATTGTAATGTAAAAAAAACGTAAATGTGTATGATAATTACTTAATAAGACAAAATGATATGAAAGACAAAGATTGCTTAAAAAATTTTAAACATATATACTATTCCCCAAGCCATTATCTATTATGGTCAACAATTTTTGATTTTTTAACGATCGTTTCAAAACTCCATTTTAAAATTTTGAATAAATTTGTTAAACGAAATTAAGAGTTTTTAGAATATCTCTTTAGGATCTACTGAGCAATGCGGACGTTGTTCACATTATACACAATAAAATGAGTCAGTATGAAATTTTCAAATAATATTTTACCCTTAATTTTATGACTGGTGAGTGGTCAGTTGATAAATTATATGACATATCTAAAGACATCAAATTTCGAGTAATAGTTTTGGTTATGGCAAAGTCTATATGATGACTAAATTCATAAATACTCTCAGAATCCTATAAGAAAATATGTGAGTTTATTTTATACAAGTTATAATTTAATTGTGCCTGAGACCTGAATAGGGGAGAGGGGGGCACGTTTTTACCCGGCGCACCTTTGAACTATGTTGATAAAATCTCAGTTTAACATTTTTTCCAACTTTTAACCGAGTTTTTCACATGGCAACCTTGTTTTCTAGCAACGTTAACAACTTTTGCTAGTTTTTTCAGTCGTCGACCGAATGTAAATAGTTGGGTGAACAAGTTTTCGCAGTGCCATTGTAAATTTTTTTTATTTTTTTTTATTTTTTTTTTTTGTAAGAGTGTAAGAAGTATTCAGTGATCGTTTTATTGTGTTCCATTTTAAGTCTCTCCTGAGTACTCCTTTTCGAAGATAATTTGCTACTAAAATAAATAACTATGTACTTTACCGTCGCCGTCAATTTTAGCTAGATACCTCCAAGATAGGCCTACATACCTTACCATCGGTTGAATAAAACTAGCTCCGTTTTTGCTGGGTTCATACTCTGAGCTTTAGCACAGGAGAACCATTTCCCTAACTCTACGTGCGTTAGTTAATTTCACCTTAGTTAGCCTCTAAAATATTTAGGTTAGTTCAAAAAGCTATTTCGAACTTTATTGTTCAGAGAATGTTGATTAAATAAAAAAAAAAAACAATATATTGGTATCATGTGAAATTACTTTAGGTTCTAACAGCTATAAGTTAATCGTTTCTGTTGGTTAAAAATAGAGTACTTGCTATGAACATTTTTATTAATAATAATAAAAAAATAACATTGAACACATTTTTCTATGAATCTGCATATTTTGGAGTTGTGTTGCACAGAAAACTACACAGCAGTGTTAAAAGTGCTTGTTTCTCTACACAGTTTGTGTACTTAGTTTAGTTTTCATATTTAAAAGTAATTTATACAATAATTTAACTAATTTATATTTTGGTATACATATTTATAATTTCATGTTATACGTTTTTCTCTTTGTACTTTTCATAGCTGGACAAATTGGAACGTTCATGGCCTTGGGCAGATCGTGAGAAAATCATTTATAAGTAAATTTATTCATTAGTTTTTTTATTTTTCTGTTTATTTCGTTTTTGCATTCTTATCTAAATGAGCGTTTATTATTTAATGTGGATACTTTTGTGTGCTTTTGCTTTTGTGTACTTTTGCAGACAATCAACTTGCCATTTGGTGCCACACAAACCGCTGGGTTTAATTGAGAAGCGCATACAATTACTGGTCAAACGTAACCTTTTGGAGCACATAAACAAAACCCAGAATCCTCAATAATTTCCAGAGCAAAAGAACAAAGAGTTAGTTGTATGAGTACATAGTATAATTAATATTTAATTTTAATTAACGCTGGATGCTGCCCCTTTTACTAAAGTGTATTTTTGAATTTTAATTCGAAATTTATGTTGTTTTTATATTTTACTTTTCTTGCAAAGTTAAATAAAAATATATAAATAAATATTTAGATTTATAAATTTGGGGCTTTTATTTATTTAAGAGTGGAACATAGCACTAATTTTTTATAAACACAAAAACAGTTTAGAAAAATCTTAAAATTTAATATGTATTTCCGTTATCTAAATGGACTTTTAAATATTTAGTTGTGCTGGTGGACTGCTCGAAAATGTTTACTTTAAATATAAAATAATATAATTTGTCTAGTTTTCTAATATTTTTACTACAGTGTCATCATAATGAATTAAATATATAAATCAGTCAAGGCCGATTATATAATACCCTACATCGAGTATTGAGCAAACACAGTTTTTCAGAAATAGAAGCTAATTACGAACCAATCATCATATATACAAATTATTTGCATTAAAAAAATTAATAAAATATCGATATCAACACTTTAAAAGTATTTATGCATTTTAATGTGATTTTTAGAAAAGGGTTTTAAATGGCTGCTATGACTATTTATGGTTCGAGCATTATAAAATTAGGTGACATTTGTATTTATGAAACTTATAGCTACTTGTATTGCTTTCTATTTGGATACCAATATTTTTAAGAGAATAATGGTTGTTAATGTGACTTTCGGAAATGGGCCTAATATGGGAGCTATGGGACCGATCATCATTAAGTCAGACCGTGATTTGTTTTTTTATATAAATTTTTTGTGACTCGACGTTAATTACCGGTAAAGTCCTGTTTCTGGAATACACTTGAGCGATTTCAACCAATTTATTGAAAATTTACGAAATTGACGAAGGAACATTTTTAAATCGAAAATGATTGTGAGTTGATCGCTATACATATTTTAAGATGGCGTGTTAGACTAATATTTTTGGGCGTTACAAACATCAGCACAAATCTAATATATCCTCCCCAATATGGTGTGGCAGAATATTTATGATGCAATTTTATTTCACATTTTTGTGGTTAAAACTTTTTATTATTCCTTGTTTATTTTTTTTTGTGTAGATTGTCACGTTAGTAAAAACATAAAACTATGAATGGCGCCATATTTACTTCCTTTTAGAAATTATTTTAATCTTTACAAAAGCAATAATAAATTTATACATATGTCAGGGTTGCTATAAAGCTTTTAGAAAAATATATACATATGTATATACGAGTACTGTGAGCGTCAAAATAGAGTGAACACCACATTACTAAAAGAAAATGTTAACTATATTGATGTAAATAATATTAAATTAGAAAATTCTATGTACAATACTAAAGCAGAACAAAAGCTTATACAAATTTAATTAATTTATTGTTAAAATTTATAAATTGTTACGCGTCAAAATAAAGTAAACAGTGACATCATCCTTATGCAAAAAACCCCTATTATATCTAAAATAGTGGCAATTCTTTTAATTGTTCTCTGTTTGAAATTATAACGACAAAGTGCGGTTCAATATTAAGTGCAAAACGACCAAAGCATCTTACAAAAACTGAAGTAAGATCTATTCTAAGAGATGTAAGAACAAACCCAACATCTAGTGCTGTAAAAATAGCTGGAAATGGTCCACATGGTGGACTTTCAATTAAAAGGGGTTTATAAACGAGCCTCAAATATTTTGGAATAATATTATTTTCAACAATGTAAGTAAATTTGCCGTATTTAAACTAAATAACCCCCAAAAAATATGGCTAACCAAGGACGAAGCCTTTAGTAATAAATATGTTACCAAAACGGTAAAATATGGAGGCGGTCTTGAGTTGTATGGCAGCATCAAGGCTAGGTAATTTTACATTTATAAAATCTAAAATGAAAACGGAGGACATAGTCCATATATATATTTTGCATACGTGGTTGCTCAATAATTTTATAAAAACTTTAGATCATTCTCCGTAATTCATTGTAACCTCTATAAAAACTTTAAAAGTAATTATTTCGCAATAAAGTGTAACACACATCATATTTATATTCACGGAAGTTATGGCTCTAAATTTTTGGATGTTCGGTTCATAACAGTTGATATCTTCCATAAAGCGCCCATTTCTGAAAAACCGTTTTAACATATACTAGGTGTAGGTTATTATATTGTCGGGGCTTGACCGACTATACTTTCTTACTTGTCGTTAATGATTTATATTTAGCTTAAGTTACTTCTGAATTAAGCAATATACTTATTTCCTACACCACCATATATATTGTAATATTGGTCCAAAACCCACCTTTAAGTATACCGATCGACTCAGAATAACTTTCTGTGTCGACTTAACGATATCCGTCCGTCCGTCGGTCTGGCTGGCTGGCTTTCCATGTAAAGCTTATGCGCAGAGTACAGGTCGCAATTTTTAAGATATTTCGCTAAAATTTGGTACGTGATATTTTTTCGGCCCAAGGATGGATGGGATTGAAACTGGTGGAAATCGATCCATTATTTCACCTGGCCTCCATACAAATTTCCTTCCGAATAGTGGTTTAATGATCGTAAATGTTTAAAATGTGCAAGTATCCAAACAAAATTCACCGCAAATGAGTGGTAAATGGAGCCAAATCATATCTACAAATTTTGTGCAGATCGGTCCATAATTGATCATAGCTCCTATATAAACCGCACTTCCGAAAATCACTTTAACGAGCATTAATCTG
This sequence comes from Bellardia pandia, assembly GCA_916048285.2. Classification (NCBI taxonomy): domain Eukaryota; kingdom Metazoa; phylum Arthropoda; class Insecta; order Diptera; family Calliphoridae; genus Bellardia; species Bellardia pandia. The sequence goes on from OU696533.1 coordinate 14,498,370, forward strand.
TTAACAGTTTTAGTAAATAACTTTCATATATGTGTACAGAAATGATGACACCTACTTTTATAATATTCAGTCCATAATTAGTCTAAACTACAATATAAGATACTCTCGAGACCCGATCGAGATAAAGTATAACATTTATAATATTTATATTCACAGAAGTTATGGCACTAAATTTTTGGATGATCGCTCCATAATGGGTCATATCTCCCATATTATAACCGAAAATCTAGTATGTCAATGTCCAATATAATGATAATGCCAGACATAAAATCTTCACTCAAAATAGGGAAGCTCCTCTCCGAACCATTTGCTATGAAACCAAGCTTCAGCAAGACGATAATCATTCATATCATCTGTTTTAAGTGCTGCTGCACAGTTGGAAAGCATTGACATTTTTTTGGAAATATAAATGACATTTAATTTAGGTTTTGAAGATGGACTCCCACCATTGCATGTCAAAAGTGTCGTATTTTGAACCCATACAATTCCTTCCCTGGATGGTTGCTTTTTACTTTGCAATGCCTACATACAATTTTATCGATCCGTTTAGAAATGCCAAATTTATTTCCAAAATATTCGGTTCTACCCCACTGTGATGCTGCATGAATTGTAGAAAGAGCAGCCATCGACACATCACAGAACAAAATTTCGCATACTTATATGACATCATAAAAAAATAACGATGCCAACCCGGAAATTGAAAAAGGATAAATGTAAACAGCAGAAAAATACAGCCCTCGAAGAACAAAAATGACGCTCTACAACATGTTTATAATACCAGTAATTCTTTATGGCGAATCATGTAGTACGACTGGATAAAAACGTTTCAGCACAAAAATCTCCGACGGTAATTTCCAGGGTCCAAGTCCAAGTGCAGCTGATGAAATGAAATATATTTAACCAGCCTAACCCTTTAAGGTTAGGTATAGCCATATAAGAAAGTGTAATAAATTATTGTCATTAGAAAGTAATGTGTGTAATAACTAGCTATCAAGCTCCCAAACATTCATAATTCATATTTTTCTTATTAAAATCAATATTACTCATACGCTGAAATGGTGCATGCGAAAAGTAATACTTTAAAAATACTTTTATAAAAATCAACGTGTATATGAGGCGTAAGAAAGGAAATAAACATTTATAAATTGTTATTCATAATAGGGTTTAGAACCACTTAACGAAAAAACTTTTTTTATTCGCAATTTCTTTTGTAAAGTTTTATTTTTAGTGGCAGATTGCAAGTATGTTTGTATTAGATTGACTCCAAAGAACTTGTGGATTTTCTTAACTTTTATTAAAATGGTTTATCTTTCAAGATACAAATTTTTAAAGATTTTTGCTCTAGTTCTAGCCTTTGGTGTGCAGCAACAACGAATAATAATTTAATTTGTTGTAAAAAAACAATGTGCTGGTTCAATTTTAAAAAAAGTAGTAAAAAAACAAGTAAGAGTATATAGTCGGTCACGGCCGACCATATAATACCCTACACATAGTATATGTATGTGTAAAAACAGATTTTCAGAAATGGGCTCTATATAGAAGCTATGACCTATTATGGACCGATCATCCAAAAAGGCATGACTTCTTTGTGTTAAATTTTATCTCGATATAAATATTTATAAAAGATTTATACAAAGTCATTTTCGAAGGGGAGCTATACAGCAGCTATCACTAATTATGGACCGATTGTTATAAAATTAGATGTCATGATTTCTATAAATGTGAAACTTAATTGTGTTCACTTTTATTTGGATACCAACATTATTAAGAGATTTATGGTTGTTAAAGTGATTTTGGGAAGTGGGCCAAAAGAGCTAAGACTAAATATGGACCGATGATCACAAAATTCCGCCAAATAACTTTGTATATAGGAAACAGGCTGATGTTGAATATGATTTGGATACCAATATTTTTAAGAGCTTTATGCTCTTTAAAGTGATTTTTGGCAGCGAGCCTAATTTGTATATAAATATCTTTAAAATTGCGCCCTGTACTTTGCGCACAAGAACATGGACAGCAAGCCAGACGGACGGACAGACATCGTTAAATCGACCTAGAAAATGATTCTCAGTCGATCGGTATACTTTAAGGCGGGTGTTGGACTAATGTCCACTGTGGTGGTATAGGTTACAATTACAATATATATCACGGATAAATTCAGGATAGTCGTTGACATGCATTTAAAATGAAGGAAATGTTTAATACTTTTACAGTAGACATAAATGTCTTTACGTGCAGTTTATTCGAACACTTAGCCATTAGGTTGGCCTATATATTGGATTTTGACTTTCTGTGCTAATTTGTCATTTAAGACCTTATATAATTTCTTATTTAAATGGCCGTATTAAAATAATAAATGAAAATTACAAAGTTTAATGTGAGTCCGACTTGAAATTAGATTTTAGTCATATATTTTTTTAAAATTATTTACGATTTCATAATTTTAAATTTAAACAAAATGTAAATTGAATTTGTTTACTAAAAATAATTTCTTTTTTCTATAATAATTTTATATTTCTTAATATTGCAAGTTTTAATTGTATTTCGTAAATTAATTATAGTATAGTGAATAAAACCCAAATAGCTTTTGTTTAAAACTAATTAAAAAACTAACCACCATTACATTCATTATTTGCTCAGTTATAAAATTTGAACTCCATTAAAATTAATTCTCATAAATATATAAACCTAAGCCATTAAAACTTTTTTGATAAATATTTATTTACTCGTCACTAAAAACAATATATCAAAGTTTTATTAAATAAGAGTTTAAAATAATGTACCACACAAACATTGTACAAGCATTAACACAGTGTTATATCCGCTATAAAGTATCCTGTCATCAACTTGACAGATGTTTCATAATTGTTTTGTCGCTGGCGTTAACTGAGTTCAACAGATTGTGGTATTTATGTTTTGGGTAAAATATTGTGAATATAAATATACGTTTATTTATATTTCAATATTGGATATCCTTGCAAAATATGTCTGTCATCTTTTATTTAATACAAAATAAAGGTTGTTTATTTAAACTCAAAAGGGAAAAATTAGAAAAATATGGTTTGAAATTATGTATATTTATAATGAGCAAATGTGTTGTAATGAGTAAATTGACTGAAAAAAATCACTCTTTTTTACAAACTCATTATTATACCCACCACCAAAAAGATGGGGGATATATTAGGTTTGTCATAACGTTTGTAACACATTGAAATAATGTAAGTCTGTATATTCTGGTCCTTATAAGATTCTTAGACGTTCTAGCCACGATAGAGCTTCCAAAAAAAAAGACATAGAACAATGAAATTTTTACCAAACATTCGATGATTCACCGAAATGTTTGTTATTGAAAATGGGCCAACTCAGCCTAGTAGATTATAGAGTTATAGACCAAAGTTTCAGGCAACTTTGATATTTTCAGATATTTTTTGCTTTTTTCTTCAATTTTGCACACTTTATTTTTATTACTGAAGGACAAGTCCTGTTAAAAATGGTAGGAAAGGGTGCATGATTTCTCATAGCCCCCATACAAATGTCTTCCCGTAATATGGCTTTATGGTATATAAATGTTTATAGAGAAGCCGTATCCATACAAAATTCTGCTAAAATAAGTTTCATACAAAGTGAAATCTCAAAGGGATATTTTGTATTTTGACATAGCCCCATATAAAGTCCACTTCCGAAAATCACCTAAAGCCGCATAAACCTTTTACAAAAATCACTATCAAGTTGAAATTCAACAAGTACAATTTAATTATATATTTAAAGTGCCGTACCAAATTAAATACGCATAAAATTCATAAAAAATCACTCCTACAAAATAAATCTAAAATAAATAGGAATTATGGTACAATATTTCATAAAGTTTGCCCCATAATATGTGATTTGGTGGTGGGTGTAAAAGATTCGGCATGGTCGACTATAAACTCTGACTTGTTGTCTATAGCAATGTAAAATAATTTTTTTTGCAAAAATGCTCGTCTATGCTTTTCATTTCAGCGGTCAAAAAAATATATGTTTAGCCCATGATTATTTATATTTATTTGATTGATATGTACCCATGTTGCTGCCCACACAGGCAAATCTCGATATAAGGAACGGCACATTTATCAAATTGAAAACTTTGTTATATAGAGACATCTGTTTTAAATAATTTGTATGCGGTTTTTTATAGGCATGAGTGTCGTTCAAATTTGTTCATCTTTTGCTTATTTTTTGCAATTATTTTTGGGGATTTATAAAGAATTAATAAAGTCTTCATTAAGAGGGATTCCGGTTCTAAATATAATTCAACAATTAAAAATATTCACATTTTAAATAAATAAAGATTTGCTTGTTAAGAATAACATTTTTTTTCTTTTTTGTAACAAATTAGCCATTTGATTTCTAAAGCAATTTAATTAACTAGACTTTTGTCTTCGGTTGAGAAACCATTAATAAAGCTTTATTTATATTAGAGGATACTCAGCATTCTTTGGAGAACGACGATTTAAAAGTACATCTGAGCCGATAAATAAAATATAAAAAGAAAAGCATTTGATAATGTCGCAGTCTCCTTTGATGACATAAATAATCTAATTGATTATTTTTATCACTGCTAGAATTTGTTGGATAAATATAAAAACTTAACTGACGCAGACTTATCATAATCCATTACGACAGACCAAACACATAGTGGTGACGATGATCACAAACTCGGTATAAATTGGAGAAGGTATGGTCAGCCCAACCTCATATGAGGCAGAACTACTATATCTTATATTGTCAGTGTGGTCATGGAAGTGATGGTTTCTCTATTTAAGTCATAGAAAACTGTTGTATACAAGCTACAATCTATTTTCGGCATATTTTTAGCACTAATTATTTTTCCTTCGACATATCAACCAAATTTTCATGTTCATGATTCGGATGCAGAAACTGAGCAATATATAGACATCAATGAATATATTAGTATGACAGTAATGCTGAAGAGCAAGAAACTGATGCTCCACAAACAAGTGACAATGATTTTATTTCTAAACATGACACCAAATGGAAAAAATGCTATACCGACTTTCCATACTCATGCTCATAACGTGGTCGACTTCACAAGGAGGATTCCGGGACCAGTAGGAACCACATATTATCCATTTACCATATTTCGCTACCTCATCACCGAAGACATGACGCACATAATAATACGCGAATTGAATCTGAAAGGCAGGGAAGTGAGAACTGCCTGTAATTTGGCAAATCTAACTAAAGAAACCAAGGAATGGAAACCAATCACTTTGAAAAAGTTCGATGCCTTTTTGGCTATTATTTTGTACTAACCTCTTGCCGTCTACTGATCTGCTCAGAATCACTTCCTGAGTCGATTTAACCATGTCCGTCCGTCTGGCTGGCTGGCTGTCCATGTAAAGCTTATGCTCAGAGTACATATTGCAATAACATTTAGTACGTGATATTTCTTCGCCCTAAGGACGCACGGGTTCGAAATTGGTGAAAATCGGTCCATTATTTCACCTAGCCCCCATACAAAAGTCCTCCCGAAATTGGGGATTACCGATCATAAATGTTTGAATTATGCAAGTATCCATACAAATTTCACCACAAATGATTAGTAAATGCAGCCAAATCACATTTATAAATTTTATGAAGATCGGTCAACAATTTATCATAGCTGCTATATAAAGACCACTTCCGAAAATCACTATAGAGTCCATAACCCTCTTAAAAATGTCGGTATCAAAATAATATTCAACACAATGATGATTAACATTACGGATGTGGTCCGTATTAGAGAGATGTGACCAATTATCATAAAATTTAGTACAAAAATTTATATATTTATATATTTGAACCAAATTTATACGTATTTTGGAAGTGGACTTTATACAGGATCTATGGTCAAACATGGATTGAACAAAACAAAATTTCGTTTTTCGATTTCTTTTTAAATGACGCTTAGCTATATTTCGGGAAGATATTAGTATGGGGGCTATGAGAAATCATGGAGCGATTTTTACTATTTTAATCACACTTTCTTCTTTTATAAAAAAAAAAAAATAAATAACGTGTACAATATTTCATGGCAATATCTGGAATATATTTTAAAAAATTGCAAGAAAAATGTTTAAAATATCAAATTTTTATGAAGGTTGTCTTACTTTTTGATCCATAACTCTGGTTCTACTATACCGATTTTGCTGATTTTTAATACCAAAATGTCTAGGAGAACTATAAACAGGTTTTTTTAAAACTTTGTTGATTTTGGTGCTGTGTCTTGGACGTAAGAGTGTTTTACACAAACAGACGGACACAGCTCAATTGACTTAAAATTTCGTAAGGATCAAGAATATACAAATATAATTTATTACGCCTCAGAGGAATATTTCTCATTGTTACACACGGAATGACAAACTTATATACACCCTCACATACCACTTATGGTGGTGGAGGGTATAAAAATGGCGTTTTCATATAAAATTCCTTACAAATAGAAATATGCCCTGTGGACCTTATACTTCGTATAAGGACAACTGATGATTAACAATTATTGGAGGATTAACGTAATTTTGTAGTTTAAAAGTAGTCAAGCTATTTCACACTTTTACAGGATACTGGTAGCAATATTGAGAGTGTGGTGGAATATTGGCCAACCTATTGCCAACATAATGTATTTAAAAATTTCTGTTTTTTCCAGTAGAACCTTACTTCTAAATAATTATTGTTTTTATATAAAAATTATAAATATTCAGCTTCTTTTGTATCAAATTCAGTGAAACCTTTTAGCAGGGGTATATTAAATTTCATATTGTCTAAAAGGGAATAAGATATATATTCCCTATTATTATTAATTAAAATTACAATAAATCTAAAAGTTAAAAGCACAAGCATCAATGGCTAGCGGCTAAATATTTATTGAATAAGTATTTATTATAATTTTTTTTTGTTAGATATTGATTATAATTTAAAATTTAAATTAGGTAATGAAAAGAAGTTGTCTTTAAGAATTTACAGACTATTACTATTTGAAGTTTTTAAAAATTCAACAATTTAGAGGACTTGGAAATGTATGCACTTAGACTGAGGAGTACTGAACAGTCCACTAAGAAATGGAAAATAGTTAATGACGAGGAGCTGTAAAAGGTACATATTGGCTGTGCAGTTTTGTTCATTAAATAGTGATGTGTTAATCGCAGCCTTGTGAAACATTTATTTTGCAAGCAATTGGTTGATGTTGGTAGAATAACAGGTTATTTTGTTGGGTTAAAGGTTTTGTAGGGGTGACTGTATTCGTTTCATTTACGTTCTAAAGAAATTGTTTTGACTTTGGAATGACTATGTATGTGGTACGTAGGTACACTGACTTTGCCGCGAGGTCTGCTGCCTCGTTGCTTTCAATGCCAATGTGGCTGGGAACCCATAGTAACTTAACATATTTGCTCCTTTTTATAATTAATTCATATTTATTCTTTTGGTTTAAAGTAGCATCAAACACCGAACGACTGTCTGTGCAGATTATATATGTATGTATTTGCTTTGTGAATTAACGCTAAGCTGTAGGGCCTCAATAACTTCAATGGCTTCAGTTTCGAATATAGTCGTATTTTGAGATAATATTCCGTTTTATTTTGTGGTTCCACTATGGTCTGTGACGGCAAATCGTACGTGTTTTTTGGTCTTTGATCCGTCTGTAAAAAGGAAGTGCCAGCCTTTGGGTTTATGTTCCCAGTACTTTTTGTTAAATAGGGATTTAAAGACAAATCTATTTGTATTGCTTTTATTCAAGCTTTGAAGCACATTTAAAAAATTACTGGAATCTAGAAACCATGAAGATTGATTTTCCAAGAGAGGAGTGTATTCAAATACATTGTATTTTTTTCCGCAGTTTTAATGATGTTGCATATAGTATACGCATGCTTAAACGTTGTTTTCCTTTTTTTTTAACTGGTTGATGGGTTTATGCAGAAGCGAAGAGCTGGAGTTAAGTTAAAGTTATTTTTGTGTAGTAGTCGAAGCAAAAGTATATTGGAGTAAACGCGAAAATGCTGCAAGTTCATGATTGGGGTCGTACGAAATGCTCTACTAGCGTAGACTAACGACACAGTTAATTTGCATTAGCAGTCTTAATTCAAATTAACTCGTGAATTATCCCCATCCTAAAGCGCATTAGGTTAGACGTAAATGCACAAAATCAGAGTGAATTTATACCGAATTTAGCTATTTAAATATGGCAACATCGTCGACAATCAATCATATGTTATCAAATTGTTTACTATTGTTAAAGAAGAAGACAATTGTAAAATTAAAATAATAAAAATAGATTTCCACAATTGCCTTTCTCTTATTTTAGAGTGTCCTACTGCTGTCCCCTCTTGTAGCAACACGTTCAGGTTGATGGTTGCTAGTGCATGAACAATTTTTGCATTTTTTTCACAATTAAACAGTTGTTTACCAACAAACAGCTGTTTACGAAATGCAAAAACCGTCGCCTGTCAGGGTAAAATCTTAATTCACATTAGTGAGATTTTAATGCACATTAACGCTATCGTGTGTCTACGTTATAAGACTGGTTCTATTGGCAGTGTTAAGAATATTTTCCACAGTTTTCAGAGTCGTCTTGGAAGTCTTGTTTTACATGAATAATACATAATCAATTTTAAACAGACGGTCTAATTCATAAAAAAATAAGTAAGAGTGCAATATTCGGCTGTGCCGAATCTTAAATACCCTCCACCTAAACGTAATAAGAAATACAGAAACTACACTAGACTAGAATATCCTAATTCTGTGTTTTCTATTCAGTCTTAGTGCAAATTTTATTAGTATTTGATTTATTGTTTGAAAGACCATTTTACGACCAACATAATTTATGTTATGTCGAATTTCAACATAATAACGGTATATTTAAGATATATATTAGTATTAATGTGGATTTAGAGAGTGGACCTTATGTGGGGGATATTGTCAAATATGGACCGATATTCTCAAAATGCAGCAGTTTGATTTTGGCATGTATGTAAATGATCCGTGTAAAATTTTGGATTGGTACCGTTATTTATAAGAGATTTATATGGGGCATACGGTTAAAAATAGACCGAAATTCACAAAATTTTGTGGGATGATTTTTGTATATATTTAAATGATATGTGCAAAGTTTTGAGTCGGTACCGATATTTATACAATATATATAGGAAAAAATGTCTTTTTCAGATATGGTCCTTGTATGGGAGCTATGACCAATAATGGGCCGACCACCATAACATTTAGCACAACAATTTATTTGCCTATAAAGATTATTTATGTAAAATTTTAGCCGTTTACCATTATTTATATCTGTTTTATGTGAATTTTGGAAGTGGACTTTATAGGGGGTCTATGGTCAAACATGGACCGAAATAAAAAAAATTTCGTTTTGCGATTTCTTTTTGCATAAAACTTATTTTTATTGAATTTTGTCTTGATATTCAAATTTTGTAGGCATTTATTTATCATTAAGCCATATTTCGGGAATATATATATTTGTATGGGGGCTATGAGAAATAATGGACCGATTCTTACTATTTCCCGCACACTTTCTGCTTCAAAAAACTGATTTCAACACTCAGACAGACAGACATGGCTTAATCGACTCCGCTATCTATAAAGATCCAGAATATATATACTTTATAGGGTCGGAAAATTATATTGAGGAAATTTCACACGGAATAACAAACTTATATATACCCTTCTCATAAAGGTGAAGGGTATAATAAAGTAGACTTCAAATGTACTTTAAGAAAATTTTGTCTAAAAGCTTACTTCATTCAAACCTACTTTATGTTTTATGAATACGGCAGAGAATATCTGAGTTCACTATTCTTCGTAGACTGTTTGTATTTGACTTTTAGTTAATGATAAATTCTTCATAACATTAAAGCTACTTGTTGAATCTCTTTTTAAATAATAACAATGATTACACAGTGATACAAAATTTAATGAAATAGAAAAACATGGGACCCGATATTATTTTTCTTGTAGGGCTTGTCGAGTAAAAGAAGATTCCAATAGTGAAATATGCCGGACACCTCCAAAATCCGGTTTTACGGTTAAAAAACCGGTTTTTGAACCTTTGCGCACTATAAGTCTGTAATTTTGTTGATAATGATCCGATTATTAATTTCTTTCTAGATTTTGAAAGAAGAAACTGAGATCTTTCGAGTGATATATATATATTATCTAAAAAAACTTGAAAAATTTGGGTGTTATTGTCGAGAAAATTGTGTTATAGCAAATTGTATAATAACAATAATACTCAAATTACTCAACTTATCTATCATATGCTGTTTAAACTGTTCAATTATCTTATTCGGTTCAAAAGATATGATTTTTGTAACGAAAAAACTCAAATGGCGCCACTGTGCGTCGTTTTAATTATGGGTCTGTTTTCTCTGAGAGTCGTTTTTGCTTGAAGTTGCGGTCGTGTTCTGTTTCATCATTACAATTCCTCTTTTAAGGTTAACAGAAAACCGGACTTTATCATGTCACGGAGATTTCCTGTACACTTCAATATATTTACATCAGAAATATAAATGAGCGACTGTGCAATGTTTATGTAAATAATTCAGATACTCAAACAAATAATGTAGAAGAAAAATCCTACATTATTTTGTCCGACAGTGTACATATATTTGAATTAAACAATTTTTTTCAAACTTACCTTTTGAGACTGAAAATTTAATTAAAAATGTTTATAATTTTCAATTTAAATTTTATTTTTTACTTTTTTTTATACTATTTTGTATTTAAATAAATTTGTTACGTTTTTTATTCATTCCTTCATTTTATTTATTACATATTATGTTTACATTAGTTATTTTGTTAGTTTGTTTTTCTTGTTGTATGATTTTGGTATAAGTTCTACATTAAATTAAAAATAACATTTTAGTTTAAAATTCAGCATTAAATACTTAAAAGTAAATTCTTTAATTTACTTTTGCATTTTTCAAGTACACAATTCTTACGTTTAAATTCACACACAGATTTATTAGACTATTTTATAATTTGTTTATAGAAAATTATAGAAAAAAGTATTAAAATATGTAAACATTTACATACATACACATATATTTATTATTTTTAATAGTGATGTAGAGCAGATTTTTTTTGTCTGGTTTAACCGAAACCGAGGTTTTTCAATAATCGGTTGCACAACTTGTTTTGTGTTAGATGATTTAATAAATTTCAACTTCTAAGCAAACATGGAGGTCAAATTAAGAACAAACATCTACAATGCAAACTTTTGATAAAGCCATTATTTTTTTAACATTTGACTTTGTGTATGTTGAGTTATAATTAATTAATATTAATAGTTTCGTTTTACAATAAAAAAGGGTGGGTCATATAAACTGACAATCTTTAAATGGCCACTGATATTTAAGGGCAATAAACAGGCCGCCATGAGTGATTTTCCAGAGTACGGCCGCTGTTGCAACAGGGTGATGGCGTAAGTTAAGCTAAATTGACACAATGTCATATGAGCTTGTTCGGTTTGTTTAATTATGGAAATTTCCCATTTTAACCAAATTCATTTATTTTTAATAATTCATTGTGTAATGCACACTAGTCTGAATCTAAATAAATCCGATAGGCCCATAGGCGTAGCAGAGTAGTCTTGAGTTTAGGTTTTGACAAAGGAAACCAAAGAGCTTTTAAGAGCGGCACTGTGCGACCCCAAAGTACGGCACATAAGATATTTTTTTTTTTAACTTTTTTTATTTTTTATTGAATCTGCCTTATTTCCTTAGGCCTAACAATAAGTATCTCAAATCTTAAAACTAAAATAAATCTAATTACTCTCTAACAGAGCAGTAATTTTTTTTTTATTGGCTGTTAAGCTTTACGAAGCCTCGACTCCGTGTGGCTCTGAGATAGAATTCTAGCAAACGGATGCGGGTGGGCTTGCAGCTTTTTGATGTAGTTCTCGCGGACCCTTCTGAATTCATCATTTACCAATGGTACTTCTAGATATCTCTGTGGATGTTCTAAGAATTTTTGATTGGGCCCTCTGTATAAGTTCAATACTGGTATTACTAACAGTTCCCCACAATTGGATGCCATATGTCCAAATTGGTCTTAAAATGGTTTTATACAGGGTGACTTTATAGTCCAGGCTTAGCTTAGATTGGTCACTGATTTAACCAGTAAAGGCTACATGCTTTTAACTTCATGTGAAGTCTCTTGGTTTCTATATGACGACGCCAAGTAAGTCTTCTATCTAAGTGAATACCAAGGTATGTAACATAATCGGACTGATGTATATTTGCAGGTGTACAGCATCGCCTCCTCAATGTGAACGTAACATGTTTGCTTTTTAACTCATTTACTCGTATTCTCCATTTGTTTAACCATGTTTCCACACATCTTAGATAGCTATCTAGTATATATATGGATTTTCATGCGAGCTAATAATTGCGGTGTCATCAGCAAATGTAGAAATAGTTAGTATATCGTTCGTAGGCAAATCAGAGGTGTAAATCAAATAGAGGGTAGGTCCAAGAACACTTCCTTGTGGTACTCCTGCTCCAATTCTATATTCTCTTGTCACGTAATCGTTGTACTTAACTGTAAATAAGCGGTCCAATAGATAAGATTCCAATAGTTTATGGGTACATGGTGGTAGCAAGCATTTTATTTTATATACCAGTCCTTTGTGCCATACTTTATCGAAGGCTTTTAGCGTCATCCAAAATATTGCTGAACAGTATTTCTTTAATTCAAAGGATTTTCTTATTTCTCCGATTATACGATTAACTTGTTCAATTGTTCCGTGGCGTTGCCGGAAACCAAATTGATGAATTGGGATTATATTTTTCTTACTTAAAAATGGTATGATTTTCTTTTGGAACACCTTTTCGTATAGCTTAGATAAGCAAGGAAGTAAGCTTATTGGTCTGTAGGAGGATGGTACCGTCTGAGAAGTTTTCCAATTTATCGGAAAAACTTCATGTTTAAAGATCGCATTAAATATTATAGACAACACAATTATTGTCATATTTGCAGGTGATTTTCTTAATATTATATTATCCTTGATTTTTTGTTTAATGTCTTCTGTGCTTATAGCTAATACATCATCATTAGATAATGTTGACACAGGTGGCTCTTCAAGGTCAAAAATAGTTGTTGGCGAGTAAGATATGAAAATTTATTAAACCATTTCAAAGATTTTGAGGTTCCTGCAAAACCTAACAATATAATATATTAATATGTTCAATATATATTCTTAAAACTCTTGATTCAGTGCCCTTTTTACTTCCTATAGTTAGCAAGTTAAACGTATTTTAAAATTAAAATTTCAGTTCCTTTTTAAATCGGTCATATAATAGGAAATTGTTGACCAGACTACTTACAAATCTACTGGACTTATTTTGGTTCGCAATGTCCCAAAAGTAATCTGTTATAATTTTGCCACTTTTTACCTAAAAATTAATATGTAGTTGTAGACTGATTACAACAAAATGGTATAAAATAAATAAACAAATTTGATAAATATTTAGGAAACTTATTGCAAAATATATATTAATAAAGGTTTATGATCATATAATAAGTGCTGTTTCACACGTTTCAGTTTCAACTGAAAAGTTTATGTTCAATCCTTTTTTCAAACTGTTATTTCGTTCACACGCGTATCTTCAATTTTCGTACTCTTTACCAAATGGAACGAATGTTTTCAAAACAATTCTCATGAATTCCTTGTACGTTCCTAACTGATCAAATTGGCCATTATAAGTTTGATAACAAAACTAGATTAATATCAATTGATAGTAAAGTTTTTTTTTTTAATAAATTCGGAATATGAAAAATACGAATATCAAATAAATTTTTTTTGCATATTTTAAAACTTATTTTGAAAACATTTTTCCAACAAAAGTTATAATTTGTTGTTGTATTTCCTATTCAAGAGCTCTGAGACCTGAACATGTACACATTTTAATATTTTCTCAAAGACTGTATAAAACAGGAGTGCCCAAAATTGCTTATGTAAGAGCAAACAACAATACATCCCAGCAAGCCATATGAGTCCGAAAAGAGTCTTTTCTGACACCTTTTGCGGAGCGTTAACGCTCTTTATGAGCCCAAAAAACAATCATAATTGCTCCGAAAACCTTCAGAAAAGAGGGTCATTACATTCGAAAATGGTCCGTCAGAAAGAGCTCTTAGATAATGTCAGAAAAGAGTCTTTAATGAGGGTTTTTTTGGGCTCTTAAAGAGCTCTTAGATAATGCCAGAAAAGAGTCTTTTATGAGGTTTTTCTTGGGCTCTGTGTAATCTTGTTTTTTTTATCATTCTTGTGTGGTACAGCTATGTTTTTTTTTTGTTCAAAGCACAAATAGCAGGAGAACAACGCTTTGGTACACACATAATTAAGTGGAATTTCAGAGTCATACTGCGTGCCGACTCAGGACAGTGACAAGCAAATTTTTCTTTCGCTCCGAAAATGCTCTTTAGTTAGACTCTTTTCTGACTCCTTTTTTCGGAGCGCTCCGAAAATGCTCTTTTGTTGGACTCTTTTCTGACTCCTTTTTCGGAGCGCTCCTAAAATGGTATGCTGGGATTTAAATAAAAACTAATTTTTATTCAGTATTTTTTGTTGTAAAAGCCAATACATACAAAGAAACAACACACTTTTTTAAACGGTATCATACATTAAACAAAAACAAAATCTACATTGACGATCGCAGTCACCAATGTTTACCAGTAGAGCATACGAAAGTGTTGTTGCTTTGCGCTTGCGTGTATAGAGTGAAGTACGACAGAAAAACAAATAAGGCAAAGTTGTTTGTGTATATCGTATTGCTAGTGCTGTAATGAGTATACAAAACATACAGCCTATAGCTAAGAGTTTTTACAAATACAAAAGAGCACCAAGAGTATAGGGCTTGGGCACTCCTGGTATAAAATTTTATTTCGAAAAACATGTGTTTTGTTGCTATTTATTGCAAATTAAGTGAACATTATTTACCTGCTCTATATAGCACTACAACATAATTTAAAGTTTAATTGAGTTGTGTCCACTTCAGAAGTAAATTATATGGCTGAGTTTTTAAAAAATATAAATTAAAGCAATTAAACCAAAATGATTTTAAAAGAGAAGTCTTAAGTTAGCAATTATGAAGTAAAAGTTTTTAATACAAAACACAGGATACAACTGGACAGTGTGAGAAATAATACAGAAAACTACTTTAAATTAATAGCCACTGCTATTATTTTGTTACTGATTTCCTAAAATCTGATCTGAAATTTAAAATTCTGTTAAACTATCTTAAAATTTGCTTTAGATATGTTCGTTATTAAAAATTACTACTCATTTAAAATGTACTCAAATTCTTTGTCACACTGTTAAAATAGTATATAAATTAACAAGATACTGCATTTATTTACACATTTGAAACCCTTTAAATGTATTCGTCTATTTTACAAAATACAAACAAATATTAAAGTTAATTTAAGTTTTTTTTTGTACTTTCTTGCAATGTGAAAAATATCAAGGAACTAAAACATGTTTCTATTTATTTTGGTCCAACGAATACACGCAGTTTTGAAATTAAAGTGCCTCATCGACCAATTTATGCTCAAGGCAAGTTGAATTGTTATTGTTAGCGGGGCTGGAATTGAAGGTGGCTAAAGTTACCAAACAGCCGGGTTCAATTGATGCAGCTGTCGTTGTTTTTGTGGGACTTTGGTTGTGTATATTTATGTTAGTGCACCTACTACTCGTAATAATACTAGTTTCCTGGATTACTGGCAATGTACCTGAAGGATTAATTATTCGAGTAGCTGATGCTGGTACTGCTGCTGTAGATGTTGTTGTTGTCACACTTGCAGTTGAATTTATTGGGGATGTTGTTGTAATGGTAACTAATGCTGTCGTTGTATGTTGTAACACTTTTTCATAAGTTGGTATTAATGTTGTTGTCGCAATGGCATTGTTGCTGGTGTTGTTAGCATCAGCAATTTGTTGCATTTCATATTTGTCATCGGTCGCAGCTGTTGTTATTTCCATTAGGCAAGAGTCGATTGCATTTTGCTCTGTTGGTTGCATTGTTATTGACGTCCTTTGTGTTTCCTCCATTAGCGGTTGGGTAATGCGTGAATTGGTGGCATCTAATGTTTTGCGTCGTAATAAATGAGCTTTCCTTAAGCCATTTAGAAAACCCATTGCGCCACGACTATGATGCGATGTTACTTGTTGTTGATGATGATGATGATGTTGTACAGCTGGTTGTGCTGTGCTATGGGATCGTTGACGTTGCTGTTGTTGATACTGATGACGTACGGACGAAGATGTTGCTGATGTAACTGCACTGGACGCTCTTCGTGTAGCCACTGACGACAAGTCTTTTAGTCATACTTTCTCTTCACCGGGCATTGGGGGTCCACAGCGTACGAACTATAATCAAAAGAACTGAGATTTTGTGATTTTCTATTAACAAGGAAAAAAATGCTGGTGTTTAAAGCCAATTGGATTAATTGCGTTTTATTTAGATAAAGTGTCATTTAAGATTTTTAAAGCAGAAGCAATTTTCTATATAAGCATTTAGCTACATATATATAGTATTTAGATTAAACTAAAAAGTACTAAATGCATAATGAATATAAGCGCGAGAAAATCATAATATTTTTAAATTTTGATTGCAATAAATGCTCTTTATACAGATGAAAAATATTATGTTACAGTTTAATATTTTCATGTATTTTGTTGAGTCTCAAAAAAAATATCAGCCAATACATTTTATGTTAACAAAATATTTTCACAAGATTCAGTTTTAAATTTTCAATTAAAATAATCGCATATTTTAAATTTAATGTATGTACTTAGTCACATTTATTATACCCTTCACCATCACAAGTGGTGAATGAGGGTATATTATGTTTGTTATTCCGTGATAAACTTTGATAATATTCATCTGACCCAACAAAGTATGTCCGTCTGTCTGTTTACCAACAGCAAAAAGACAATCCGTGATCATTACGATTATTTTTAAATTATTCTCTGATTATTGTATTTTCTCAACACAGTGGATTCTAACAAAATAAGAACTATTAAGATAACCCAAATTTATTGAATTACTATTATTTTATTGTTTTACAAATCTATACCTATATAAAAATATTAAAATGTTAGAATTTTTATTATCGCATTAAAAATATTAGATTGTCATTTACGAATTTTGACATCATAACTAATGTGAACTGATTAGATTTTTTCGTATTATAAGTATGTATTTCTTGTAATTAATTGAATAAAATTTAATTGTGTTATGGATTCCTCATAAGAATTTAAAAAAAAATTTTTCGTGATGAAATGAGAAAGTAAGTGTTATGAAGTTTAGGGATCTTATTTGAAAGCTCGTCGGTAAGATCATTTGGAAGGGCGGGTTGTGAGGTGATTATCCTGTCAACATCTTGGGATAAAGTAAATATGAGAGTCAGTTTAGTTCGTTAACATACATTTAAATTACAGATTGATAACTTCGGTCAAACTATCATCTTATTACAGAAACAATCTGTAAATGTTATTAGGGAGTCTAGAATAATTATTTATGTTATGAATGTTTATATGGGTAGAATTTTAAAAGGAACAAGAACCCTCCCAACCGACTGACCGCTAGTGGCAATCAATGGCTCCCGTCGTTCGTTTGAATTTTCTACAATAAAGCTACAAAAAAGATAAACCATATAATTAGTTGTTATTTAATTTGTACATTACAAAGTGACGACATAAATTTGAATTTGTTCCATTGTAATCACCCCTATCGTGAATAAAAATTCCAAATGAAATTTGTTCCGTTTTCACATTTTTCCTATTAAAATTCAATGTTAAAAAAATAAAAGAGAACACATTTCATGTGGAATGTAGCACCCCGTGATAATCGGTTCACATTCCGATTATGTCGAAGAGAGCAAAAGAGCATTGTCAAACTTCATATATCTGCATATGCTGCCAAAATCCTGTGTGTGCTGAGCATTCGATTACAATTAAGAAATGTCGAGAGTGTATCAATAATACAGAAAATTAGTTACCAACATCTATTTTGAATATAACTAGACTCAATTGCAGTTTTTATTTTAACAATTCATCTGTATACCTCACTTTTTTGTATTTCAATAATAATTTAAGAATATTTTAACATATCTATATCAAAATGAATTAAAATATATATAAATTTTAGTAAAATTCAATGCATTTTCATATAAGTTCTATACGGACCTTACCGCTCAACGACCAACTAAAAAGTTACCGCTCGTCGGAGGGTTAATTTACATGTTTCAAAAACAAGTATGAAAGTATAGTCGGCGCAACCCAACCATATAATAACCTAACTCAGTATATGTGTAAAAGCAGATTTTCAGAAAAACCTTGAGTAATGACTTCTGTGCATATAAATATTGTTTGTGTTAAAATTTATCTCGAGATTTATACATGTTAAAATAATTTGCGAAGGGAATTTTTTATGTGAACTATGACTGAATATGGACCGACAATTACAAAATTGTTGTCATGATTTTTGTAGATATGAAATTTATTCATATCAATTTGTTCAATTTTATTCGGATACAGACATAATTATTGATTTGTGGCTATTAAAGTGATTTTGGGAATTCGGCCAAATGATGTTTGTATATATGAAAAAGGCCGATTAAGTTGAATATGATTTAGAGACCAGCATTTTTAACAGAGTTATGATCTGTTAAATCGCCTCAGAAACGATTTTAAGTTTTTTTTTTAATTAACAAACACAAACTGCGAAGCTTTTTGGCCCATATACACCCAAACCTTTGGCGGGAATCGAACAAGCAACCCTCTGATTAATAATTCGGCACACTATCGCCTAGTCTATCGATCGATCGGTATACATTAAGAAGGGTGTTTGACTAATATTTTTGGGCGTTACAAACATCAGCACTAATCTTATATATCCTGCCCACTATGGTGGTGTAGGGCATAAATATCTGCTGCAAGTCAAACCAAAAATTTAAACAAATCTGAAAATGAAGCTTTGTCAACAGAAACTTTAAGTAACAACATTAAATAAACAAACGAACGAAGACACAACCCTGCTGGTTTATTCTTGGCCTGACCTGACCTCTAACCGCAACATCATTCATTTATTCCTTCAATCTTGGCAATACTCATTGTCAATGTCTTACACATTGTGTGGAATTCTGCTATTACTTCAACCATGCTTTATTTATGTGTTTATTTTCTTTAAAAAACAACATCTGACTTGAATTTTTCCCCAAAAAATAAGAAAAACCAACTTTTGTTTTCTAAAGAAACCTCAACATTTTTGTTGAGCAACTGTTGAACATGAAATTTAATATTTATTAAGTTTGTACTATTCTGCCAATGGCTGGTTGTTTTAAGGAAATTTAAATCAGAAAGAGTTGTTTCAATATTGTATAATATAATATAAACACTAACAAAAAAAATTTTAAAAACACAAGGAAATACATAATAAGTAAGAATGGGGTTGTACCAAAAAACGATTAATTTGTTGAAAGAAATTGTGAATATTTTCCTAAAATTGACCCATTGTGAATTCGAAAATCTAATCTATTATTATTTCTTTGATTGGTCTGTATATACATACAAATTATTATCTCGACATTGGCTAAATGTTGGTCCGAATTTCCATAGTATAGTCGTACGTCTTTGGAAAGGTCTTTGATATTCCGTCATTTAAAAGGAAGCAGAACACAAAAAGCATTTACAGTTCATAAATAAAGCACACGAAAAAACAATTTAAAAGAATAACTTAAAAGCATTAAACAAAACAGGTGGCAACTACATTTACAGCACTTACACGCACACACACACAATATACGAAATCTTACCGAGACCTGAGTGGCTGTGTAGGAGTTTGCACGCGGCCGATTACTTAGGAATGTTGTACGCCATTTACGCTTCATCTGAGCAATCACTTCGCCATTAAAGAAACAGAAAAAGGTGGCTACACAGAGACCCTGAAAAGAAAAAAATAAATCGAGTTTACATTGGCAGTTAAAGTTCAGGATAATATTTTTAATTTAGCACAAAATATGTATTGAGCCGTTAATTATTTCCTACACCTACATATTTCCTACATATTAACACCCAGTATATGTATAAAGCAGATTTTCAGAAATGGGCGCTATATCGTCATCCAAAAATTTAGTGCCATGACTTCGGTGAATATAAATATTATGTCTGTATGTTAAACGATTTAAATACTTTTAAAAAAATTTATGTAGGATTTACGGACAGGGTTTTATATGGGAGATTTGACTAATTATGGACCGACCATTATAAAATTAGGTGTCGTTGCATACATGAAACTAATTTGTGTTGAATTTTATTTGGATACCAATATCTTTAAGAGAGTTATGTTCCTTATATAGGAGCTATGATCAATTGTGAACCAATCTGCACAAAATTTGTAGATTTGACTTTATTTACCACTCATTTGTGGTGCAATTTGTGTGGTAACTTACATAATTCAAAAATTTATGATTGTTAAACCCTTATTGCGGGAGGACATTAGTATGGGGGGCAGGTGAAATAATGGACCGATTTCCACCATATTCAATTCCATCCGTCGTTGAGCCAAAAAAAATATCATGTACCAAATTTTATCGAAATGACTTTAAAATTGCGACTTGTACTCTGCTCACAAGCTTTCCATGGACAGCCAGCCAGCCAGATGGATGGACGGACGCACGGACGGACATCGATAAGTATACTTTAAGGTGGGTGTTAAATCAATATTTATTGGCGTTAAAAACATCAGCACTAACCTAATACACCCTCCCCACTATGGTGGTGTAGGGTATAACTAAACAAGGCTATTTAATGTGCCTATTAATATTTAATTTATTTTTGCTACAACATGATTTTCACAATTTCCAATCAACTGATTTTGTTAAATTCAAGCACAAAGAAGTCGTATCGTATAAGTCTATAAATATATTCCAAAATGTGAGAATATGGTAAAAATTAAAACAGAAATAAAATAATTAAATGTTTTGTTGTTTTACATTTTGTATGCCTTTTCACTACGTTATTTTAATTATCATTTTACACAATAAAGCTCATTAAAAAGAAATACATTGAAAATTTATTATAATGGTTCAAAACCTATTATCATGCTTACAATCTTTATTAATAATTTTCCAAAGAATAATACCAAATTATTCAAAGTTTCACGATTTAAGAAAGCTTTTGTTTGCAACGTCTTCTTTACTTATAAGAACTAAAATAATAAACGTAAAGTTTCACTCGAATGAATCAGTCACACACACATACATTAGTCTGAGTTGTGACTACAGTGTTGTCAACTATGAAATACTTTTGTGTAGCGTTAAGGCTAGAAGTAATTAGAAAATAAATTTGTTAAAAATGTTTGCTAGCTAAAACCAATTTAATAGCAATAATAAGTAAAATATAAATAAAAATATTATGATTAGACCTTTAGATCGTCGTGTACGGCAAAAGGGAAACAATAAGTCAATAAAATTAGATATTAAGAAATTCGTTTATTTCCACTGTACGAGTATACTTTTGTTACGCACTCATCTATAGTACAAATATTTGCTGTTGTCATCATGTACTTACATACATACTCGTACTCTTACTAAACATTATAAAGAACCGAATGGAAGGGAGATTGCATAATAATATTTTTCTTTAATTTTCAACATTATGTTTTGAAATATATAACGGGTGATTCAAGAAGATATACTTTTTCGAATAGTCTTTTTTTGAGAGATCACGTGTAAGTCGTGTGTTGCTGGCATGTTATTATACCCTACACAACCATAGTGGGGAGGGTATATTGGATTTGTGCGCCCAGAAATATTGGTCCAACACCCACCTTAAAGTATACCGATCGACTCAGAATCACTTTCTGATATTTTTTCGGCCCAAGGACGGATGGGATTAAAACTGGTGGAAATCGGTCCATTATTTCACCTGGCCCCCATACTAATGTCCTCCCGCAATAAGGGTTTAACAATCATAAATGTTTGAATTATGCAAGGAACTAAACAAATGTCATTACAAATGAGTGGCAAATGAAGCCAAATTACATCTACAAATTTTGTGCAGATTGGTCCATAATTAGTCGTAGCTCCCGTATAAGGCCCACTTCCGAAAATCACTTTAATGATACTAAATTTCTTAAGAATGTTGGTAATCAAAGAACATAGTCGAATGTCTTTATTAGTTTTATTTTTATGCAATGACAAGTGCACAAAGCAGTAACATGTACTTATATGATTCTATAACATATACAGCCTACAAATAGTCAGAAGATTGCATTACATTTTGCTAGTGTCTCTTTGTATATTTCTATATGATTTTGCATTTATGCTTTCCAACGGAAGGCTATGTAAGACATATAACAGAAATATTCAAAAATAAATGTAGTGTACAATTTATTTTCAAATAAATTGTATATTTAACTTGAAGGTAACTTCGATTAAAATTTTTTTAAAAATTTGTTAATTAATACTCGCAAGAGGAATAATTCTCATTTAATTATTTATTTTTATAATTCTTATAGTTTAATGTGATATTTTTTATGAAAATAAATTTATTACTGATGGTTGATGGTAAAGTGATCTGCGGATGTAATCTAGATTTTCTTAAAGTAGTACTACAAATTCAAAACGAAGTATTAATCCTATTTACGGCTAAAATGTATTTAAAATTCAAAGTATTCATTGTAATTATTTTCTTAAATAAATAGTGAAAATACGCATAAAACATTTAAAACATCTATCAAAAATACATGATATCTTCAACTTTTTACAACATCATCTCCTGAATGGTGTGTTGTAGATGTTTGAAAATTTCAAAAGGATGTGGCATTAAGTAATATCCAAAACAACCTTCCTCCAAAGACCATAAACGAATAAAACATAAATCTATAAAAACACTTCTGCACTTCCTTCAACGAAATCATATTTTTTTTTTTTACGATAGAAGAAAATATTTTCTGTTATTTTCTTCAACAACACAGCAACAATATTTTTAAAGAACTTTTAGAAATATTTCATGTGTGACAAAGGGAAAATCACAAATAAAAAGTATTACGTGGAGAAAGGAAACTAGAACAAAATGTGCAATAAACTGCACAAAAGACATGTTTTGAAAATAAAAAAAAGTAATAGTTTTTAAAGTTTTTTCTGGGAGCATCTTTAAAGTATAAAAAGCAAAATGGAATAAACACTTTATGCCATCACTCGAACTTGACATAAATGGAGCTGAAATAGCAAAAACACTGAAAAACTGAAAGTAACTAAATCGAATGTAAGAGTTGTGTAATCGAAATTCTTTAAACAAAACACAGGAAATGTGCTGTCATTGACTTAAAAGTTTTTAGTTTTAGTTTGAAATGAAATATAAGATGTAAAGAATATTTATTGTTGCATGCTTTTACTTTAAACAAAGTTTATAAGAAAAAAAACATTGTAATACAAGAATAAAGTGGTGTAATTTTTTTTTATTTAAATAAACGATTGTTAAATATTGAAATTTGTAATTTAAATATGAAAAGTATAGTTTACTTTTAATATTTTAAGACAAATGTACTGACACGTATGATTAATATTTAATTCAAAATATTAGATATTCATACGTACGAATATGTTAACCCTTAACCTTCGCATTCCGAAACAATTTTGTGTACGCCGTTTACGGAAACCCACCGGGGTGGGTTTGCACTTCCAAAAATACTTTTTCCCACAATTTTCATTCTAATTGCTTCAAAAACTTCTTTCTAAAATATATATTCTATAGCATAAAAGATGCGCCCTTATGTTGTTTGTTCATTACATTTATTTTCCACGATCAAGAGTTGTTTTCTTCTCCCGAAAAATTGATAAAAATATTTCATTTGTGTTTAGAGAGCGATATACATATTCAGTGTTTGATTTGTGTTTGCCAATTCTTACTATGTAGAAAACAAAAAGCAACAAATATACATCACTGAAATTTGATACGTTGATACGTTCAACTGTATTCTCAGCTCCCCTATCAGAGATTTATTACGCAGATTTTCCAATAAAAAAGCAGTGGCAGTGTACGCGAAATGGAATGACGATAATACTGATAAGAAACGTCGTATCTGGAAGCCTATAATAGACACTAAACTGTCTGCATTTTTAGGAATTTCTTTGATAATGGGCTGTCATAAGTCAAACCAAGAGCGGCTTTCTGATCTTTGGAAAAAAATGCAGCGGCTATAAGAGACCTTTTCGTCATGGTGAACTCAAATTTGAGAGCTTATTATAGGCCACACGAGTTCATAACCATAGGCGAACAGTTGTTTGGATATATGGGTCGAACACGATTTAATCAATATATGCCATCCAAGCCAGCTAAGTATGGTCTAAAGATCTGGTGGGCGTGTAATTCCTCTACATTCTACCCACTGCAAGGCCAAATATATACAGGAAAATTGAATAATGTACGGGATGTTAACCAAGGAGAGCGTGTGGTAAAAGATTTAGTTGGTGAGTACAAGAAGAAACGTCACAATGGTCAACTTATTCACAACACTGCCATTAGCCAAAGGTATGTTCCTAGTGAATTTAAACCATCACCAGCTCGTGAAGTGGGGTCCAGCTTATTTGCTTTGATGAAAATGTGATATTGTGCTCGTACGTCCCTGCCAAAAATAGATCTGTTGTTTTGATGACTACAATGCACAACAATAACGCCGTTTCTGGTCCATAAGGGAAACCAGATATTATCCACTACTATAACCACACTAAAGGAGGAGTAGATACAATGGACCAAATGTTATCACAATACACAACCCAGCGAACGACATTGCGTTGGCCTTTGGCTATGTTCTACAATATCTTGGATACGTCAGCCCTTGGGACATTTATCATATACCAGGAGAATAATAAAGAAAACTCAAAAAAGCAATCACAAAGGAAAAAGTTCCTTGAGAGCCTGGGTGAAGAGCTATGTCTTCCACTTATTTTGGAGAGATCCAAAAATCCAAATATCATTATAAGATTCAGGATAAGAACAGCATTGAATGTATTCTTATAATGTTTATTGGTACTGTAGGAAAGCCTCTTGATAGGACTTGCGAAGATGATGATTTTGAAGCGGATGATATTCCAGAACGAGATGCAACTGGCTGCATAAAACAAAAGGGCAGATGTTTTATGTGCTATAAGGACAACCAAAGAAGAAATACACGTCAAATATGCAAACACCAAAATGTGTTCACATAAGCGTACTCCAGTGCCCAGCTGGGAATTATTATATTTTGTATGGATTTAAATTAAAAATCGTTAATATTATTGTCAACTTCTAACTCGTCCCCAATATCAGCAGCATCGTCTTCATTTCCATCAACCTCATTCTGAATTTCGTTTTCTATATTATTGGCAATTGCCACTGCCAATCTATCATAATAGTTAGGGTCACATTTTGAAACTGTTTCAAAGAATTTGTCTACTTCAGTACTCATTGTAACACTATATACTTGTTAACTGCCAACACAACACTACCAAACTAATTTCTTTGTGTATCTCTCTCTCTCTCTCTCTTTTTCTTTTGTTTTGATTTTATTTGCTGCATTCTCTACATATGTCTTACTGTAGGGCCTGGCTGGGCCCTGGTGTAACAAACATGTTGAGAGCAATTACCACGCCTGCAGACAAAAAATTTTAGTTGTTTTTAATTTTTTTTTTTTTGTACAAAACATATTCATTTAGGAATTAATGAAAATCTAAGGGGCTCCGCCTGGCTAGGCCCTGGTGTTTGCTTAAGGATTAATTTGCACAAAAACTAAAGTGTCAAACTTTCTTTCTTTGCTTTTACAAAATTACTTTAACGAATTTTTTAATCACACATTTTTTTATATTTTGAAAAGAAGTAAAACTTGTTTACACTTTGATTAATGTGTAAACAAGTATTGTTCACATTTTATCCAGCCACACTATAGAAACTTTTTCTAAAAAATCTGTTGTCAACACTCCAGTGATTTGTTTCTTAAGCATAACTATAACAATATAATCGAAACATCAAAATAGTAACAAATCGTGAAAATTCCACATTGTACGATTAAACGTGAAATTTACAACATCAGCGTAAAGACCTTAAGAAGAGCACCTCTTTTGTCACCTCTTTAATTATGATTTTGGAAATATCTCCTGCTTTTTATTAGGCGTTGTGTAAAAGTTTCAATCAATTGTTATAGAAGAAATCAGGTTGCCGTAATAGAAAAAAATATATGAACCCCTGTGGAAAAAATACTTTTTTATACTTTGGGTATCGCATGTAAAAATCGAATATACAGTGTTTACATATAAATATATGTAATAAAAATATACCAACTTGAAACTTTGCAAATAATTTTGGGAGCAATCCTCGTATGTGTGGTTAAATATGCTTTGTTGTAAAGTAAAAAATTCTTTATTTCTTTCTTGCATTTGATACTGATTTATGATAAAAAGCTTTGCACAATCATGCTTCAAAAATGTGTGAAAAATAAAGTGATTTGCATACTCCTCTATGGTACGTTTTACAAGTGTTAATAGAAACAGTTTTAAAACTAAATCCATTTTTTATTTTTGTAATACCATGGATAAATAAATGCAAATAAGCTCTGATTTGAAAAAGATGTATGTGAAAAAATGTTGCTACTTACAATTGGTTATAAATATTGTAAATATAAGATTGTCTTTGATAACAAAAATATAGAAATATTTAAATCTTTAGCTAAGTTTGCAAAGGTGCTAACTCTTGTATAACTAATTTTAAAAGGAGACAGTAAAAGCTTTTAAAAAAATCTTTGTAAAAAGCCAATAACAATAATACACTTAAATATCTTATATTCTTTTAAGCCTTAAGTGAGCACCAGGGATGGCCAGGCATTTTTGAATATTTTTATAGTTTTTTACATAAATATCTTAGGCGGAGCAGCTTTCGGAAATAGAAGCTTTTCTAAATAAAACCAGTCAGTCATTTTGAATCAAAGGAAATTATTTAGAATACATAATAATATTTCATATATTACAGGATCCTAAGCAAATTTTAATTCAAGAAAGCGGTCGTGAGGTCTTAAAAAACAAATCCAAGTGTACTATTTGCAAGAACAAAGATAATGTAAAACGCAACACAAGATTCTTTTGAAATTTAACATTTGATCTCCAACATGTCACGTCTTGGTCACCTCTTTTATGATATTTTTAGGACCTTATTTAAACATAAAGAAGAAGTTCTATGAAAAGTTTTTCTCAGTATATTTCATTGAAATAAGCAATTTTTATTTGTTTGGACTTTAACAGTTGGTATAGTAAAAGTTGATTTTATTTAAAATATATTTTGAAATAAAAGTATTTTTATTTTTTTTTTGTATATCTTAAATAACAATCAACAATATATACTGCCAATTAATTAATTAATTACAAGAATATATAATTAAAACTGTCTAGCCAAGTTATTAAAGAAGAAATTAGTAAATATGTAATTCTGCTTTAATCGGATCAAGGAGCAATATTGTTACTGTAAGTTTAAATATTAAAATTAAAGTTATAAAAGTTATAAATATTTACAGTCTAATTCATAAAACTTACAACAGCTTTACAAGAGGTTTATAAAAAAAATTTTGTACGGAAATTTACTTTATAAACCTGTTATAAACCTGTTGTAAATTTTTATGAATAAGGGGGTTAAGGTTTAATCATCATACTCATCATACAGAAGATAAGCATTTGCTGATTAAAATGATTATAAGTACAACCTAGATAAAACAAGTAAGAATATATTGTCGGTCAAGCCCGAACATATAATATATGTATAAATGTAAAAACAGTTTTTTAGAAATGGGCGTTACATGTGTTCTATAACTTATTATGGACCAATCATCCAAAAATTTAGTGGTATGACTTTTGTGCATATAAATATTTCTAGTGTTTAATTTTATTTCGATATGAACACTTTTTAAAGATTTATACAAATAAATTTATACAATATAAATTTTCGACGGGGGTCTGATAGGTGCCATTTAAACTTCTTTGTATATACGAAACTTGTTTGTGTTGAATTTGATTTAGATACCAACATTTTCAAGAGATTTATGGTATTTAAAGTGGTTTTCGGAAGTTGATCGACAATCATAAAACTAGGCCGCATGATTTGTGTACATATAAAACCAATGTGTTAAACACTATTGGAATACCAAGAGAGTTTTGTTATCTAAAGTGATTTGGGGATGTGGTCCTTATATTGGAGCTATTAATTACGGACCAATCTGTAGGCTTGATTGGGCTTCATGAACAACTTACATTTATGACAATTATTTCGGGAGAACATTTGTAAGGAGGCTAGATAAAATAATGAACTGATTTTAACCAATTTTAATATCAGACTTTCTTGGGGCGAAGGAATATAATGTCCCGAATTTTACCTTAAAAATTGCATCCTGTACTCTGAGAGAAATCGTGACATGGAGAGCCATCCAGTCAGACGGACGGATATCTTTAAATCGAATCAGGAAGTGATTTTGAGCTGAACGGTATAATCTAAGGTGGAAGTTGGACTCATATTTATTAGCGTTACAAACATCAGCTGTAAGCCAATATAACCTAACCACTATGGTGTAGGGTTTAAATATAAAAAATATTACTTGTAAAATTGTTTTACTCACCTGAAATGACGCAGTAAATGCTGATATAACTTCATAAGAATGTTCCCAAGGATGATTTGGATCGGGACGAAAAGGTGTTAGTATATACTGCAAACCCAGTAAAGGTACCAGTAACAAAGTGGCACTAAATGCAAAACAAAAGAAAAAGTTAAACAGAATTTCATTAAAACATATAATTCCATTTAACAACTTTACCAACTTAAATTGCTAAATAAAATTTCACTTCAAATCGAATTTTGTCAAGTACATGACCAGTGTAATAGTGGAAAATACGCACGTAAACGTGTTCATAACAAAGAAAACGTATTTAAATGAAATAAAATAAAAAAGAAGAAACATTTTTAACTCACCGAAATGCCTGGAGCACTGTACGTGATGGGCCACAACTGTTTTGTAGGCTGGCGGGAGCTTTCATCTTTAATAAAACAACACGAACAATATTGCACAGGAAGAGCAAATTGAGGAACATTGAAATGCACACTGGTACAACCAAAATATTGGCAAAACTAGTAGAATTAATCCAACAGCTTTATATAGCGTAAGAATAAAAAAACACAATTTAACATGAACATTAAATAAAATAAAAGACTTTTAAGTATAATCTTTTCTAACAATGCATAAGTAAACATTAAACTTACTGTTCATTTTCGTTGGGTGCACCAATCAAACCACGCGCCAAACCATAAACAAATATAACAACAGCTGGTGAGCCCCAGCCAAATGCTATCAACCATTTAACCAATTTTTTCTCCGATATAAATGCTGACACCAAAACCGTATGTAAATAGAAACCCTCACACAGCATCCAGGAATAGTTGGTTATGAGAAAATAATGCAGAATTACATGTAGACCTATACAAAAAGGCTGGTTGTGGTTGGCAAATGAAAAACGTGTGAAAATTAAAACAAAACTCACACACAGTATTATGTATTTCATTAAATTTAATGGTTAAGAATTTAAATGATTAAATAGTCGTTTGTAAATTTGTTGTCAGTCACTTCAACTTACCGGACTTTCGCGCAGCAGATCTGCGTCCGGCAGCACAACCATATACCATATCAACCATAAAGAGTTATTGGCAGCAAATGATGTGAAAAGATTCATGTGCAGCGTTATACGAGCACATTTCAATGATCTGCAAGTGAATGGTGGTATGAAAAAGTCAGTTATCTTTTTGCTAAATTTTTATAAATTCTATTTATTGCTTATCAAATTGTGCACAGAAGCTTGGCATATTAAATTAGCAAAAGTGCAGCCGTATGAAAATAAATTTAATTTAATATTAAAATTATTCTGAAGGGAATTTTGTTAAGGGGAATAAATTTTGCAAAAATGTTAACTCTGTATCTCGAACTCTAATAAGGCTAGAATAAAAATTTTGTATATCTGCCTTTAATTGAAAAGGCATTTTGGAATTCTAGATGATCAAAACATTTAAAAACGGTACCAGAATATCCTCTGTTGCTCTTTGGAAAATTTAAATAGTAGAATCTTAAAGTTTGTATGAACATATATCACCAACATCTATATCTGAATCATAAATAGTTAAGTTTGAGAAAATAGACGTGATGCTGCCTATACGAATTAGGTACTAAAATTGGTATATAATGAAAAATTAAAATGATTTATGAATAAATACGGAATTATAATAGTCGTTTAAAAAAAATATATATATATATGACCTGTGGTCTATTCCAAAGAAAAATTTCGCATTGAAGGCCTGCGGATTCAAACATCAACAAGAAAACTGCTAAAAGGATAGAGTAATTGAAATTACGCGTTGCCTTTTACAAGATATAATAAAAACCAATCTGAAAAATATGGATAATAATTACAAAATAATATATTTTTTAACTTGATTTCATTACGATAGAGTTTAGCTAGTCATTTAAAAAAATAAACATTGATACATAAACACTAGTGTAAATGCTTACAAGTACATACATTACGACACGTATAAGTAATATTTTCATTTTTCTAGTTACTTTTCTAATTGACTATAAAGTATACGTTTAGGCGTTTGTTAATAAAACTGCTTCTTCATTTTGAATGCTGCAATAAATAAAAACTCAAGAAGAAATAACCTTGTTAAATTTTAGTTTCAACTATGTAGGTACTTATGATTTTATTGTGAGTATATACTAAAAAGCTTTATTTGAATCTCTTTAATGACTATAAGTTAATTACCAAAATTTATAACATGTTATACTTATTTTACACAAATTACGTCATATTTATTTACACTTTCGTAACAGTCCAAACACCAGATATATGTTTTTTTAAACATAACTGCAGTGCCAATGTATTTATTCGAGCACTGAATAATGGTTAATTCTTGACAAATCCGTCATTGTTGTTTTAAATGATTGCAAGAAATCTAAAACTTTCAAAAAGTAATATAAATTACTATCTATCTATAAATATAAAAATTAATAGTATGTCTGTATGTAACGTATAGACTCCAAAACGGCTGAGCCGATTTTGATGAAATTTTCACAGCATGTTACTGTGACTTTGGAAGTTTTGATTGTACAAACGGGGGTGGCACCGCCCATATAACCTAAAAATTTAAATCGCCATATTTTGGGAATTTTTGGACCTACGTCAATGATATGTGGTACATATGGCATTGACATAATTAGGAATACATACCAGGAAAAAAGAGGGTGGGACTACGCCGCTTTTTAGGAAAATTAAAAAACATAACATAGTCTTAACTACTGGACCGATCGTCATTAAACTTTACCAATAGGATATTCTTACGAAATAATAATAAATAAATAATTCTTGACTATGTAAGTGGGCAAAGGGGCATGGCCTCGCCACTAAAATACTATTAGTTTTTCATATGGAGAAGATGGATATAAATTTGGAATACGTAAAATCAAATCAAGCAACCCGTAAGGCAGTAAAATAACTGAGAAATAATTTAGTAGAAGCGACCATTATAACAGGAAAATATAAAGGTACAGATGTACTTTTGCTACGCATTCTAATGCTACCAACAGATTTACCATTCGATTTTAAACAATTTTTTCCTGTTCGGTTAGCGTTTGCGATGACTGTTAACTCAGCAGTTTCACAATTGTTACAATAAATAATATTCACTGTGAAAATGCAAGAACTTCGCAAAATTCGTGATGTTTTCGATTTATGTTTTTATGTTCTATTGGTGATTTCAGACCAATCAGAATTTGTTTGATAAAAGTGTTTGTTATTTTGACAAACCAAGAGCGAATTTAAGAAAGAGTTCACGCTAGCAAGAGAAGTTGACAACTAAAACCAAAATTCACGTTCGCATAATTTTACGAAATTCTGCTGTAAATTGGCCCACTATATGACCCTGACTGATTGCATTCTTCGATCACCTATGTATACCACATCAATTGCATTCATCAACGAAATTAGTAAAATTTAATTAATTTTAAGCTCAATAATACGAATAAAGAGAGTTGCTTTAGTTTCTTAATATTTTGTATTAAACGCAATAAACTTTACACAAACATAACTAAACCAACATTTTTTGGCTCATTTTTAAACAACATAGCAAGTGAATGCAAGTTATACTACATTTACACCTACGCAAAATCTAGTACTTAAGGGATTTTGAGTGAAATCTTGTGCATTTCTACTAGATTTCCAATACAAAACAAAATCTAGTTCGTCACGAGATTTTGGCAAAATCTCACCAAATACAGCACTGAACCAGAAAAATTTGATAGTTACACAAAACTAAATTTAAAATAATAATAAGAAGAGCGGGATATAAAATAAATTTGCGGCAAACTGCACCGTATACTAAATAAATAAATAAACATTTCTTTGTTTTGTCTGTTTTTGTCATTGACGTCAACTTCGAACACAGCAATTGAAATGTTTGCCGGCTCATTCGAAAAATTTCTATAAACGTTTCTACTGGCATAATACGCACATCTTCCTCATAAAACGAGCCGTGGCAAGTCTATAATATAAACGTATTTAGTTAATTTTCCCCAACTTATTTCCCATACTTACGTGTGTCCATTCCAACATCCTATATAATAATTGCTTGTAGCACATTTGCAGAAGTTTGTGAATCCTTATGTTTAACAAATGCTGCTGTTTTTTTTACGCAAAAATGTTAATTCCGATTGTTTTTTTTTTCAGATCTGGATGTAAAATATAATAAAATTTGTTTTTGTCTCTCAATTCTTGTTACTAAAAGTTTACAATATAATTTATTTTCTTCTTCAATCAGCTGTTTTTATTATGAAAATGAAATCCAACAATATGTCAAAAAGTAGTAGTGTAAACGCCAAAAATTTTCTTTAAGATTTTAATTAAAATCTACTAGATTTTGCGTAGGTGTAAATGTAGCATTACACATATTTTTCGTTCGTTAATGAAAAAAACACTCACGTGAACATCACTGCTGAACAAAATAGATTTTTAACTAAATAAACGAGAATAGAAAGTCAAATTGAAAAAAATATACAATTTGCCGACTTTTTCTAGCCAAACCACTAAAGAGGTTTTATTTACAAATTAAAAAATATTTATATAGCAATAAAAACCTATAAAACCACCACCTTTATATACTTTTACATTTCGAAAAAGTATTTATTTAATTCCATTTACCACAAAACAAGGATTTACAACAACGGAATTTGTTGTGTAAGCAACAACAAAACACAGCAAATAAAAATAAAATATAATCTTTAAATTTTTTTAACCAAAAAAAAAAAAAAAAAGCAGGAGGAAAACAAACACAGCTGTCATCAGTGGCAAAGATATACAAATATTACACACACATTACTTACAAAATGTCTGAAGTATTTCTGTAAATACGCATGAGTTTGCGAATATGCGAATATGTGAAATACAAGATAAGTATAGATATAATAATGCACAGTGATACCGATTGCAAAAATTCTGATTTGATGTTTATAAAAAGTTTAGAAAAAAAAATGTACAGACAAATTTTTGTTTTATAAACCATTGGTAAAAGAAAAAAGGTTTTAATAAAACTGTTAAAACTTAAAACAGGAATGGTCGCCAATATTTTTTTAGAAAAAAAAATGTACAGACAAATTTTTGTTTTATAAACCATTGGTAAAAGAAAAAAGGTTTTAATAAAACTGTTAAAACTTACAACAGGAATGATCGCCAATACGCGATACTCACAAAGAATTGTGAGACAAGTACCAATTCTTACTTGCTGGTTATAATCGTATTTAATAATTTTCATATACAGACACTGCACTGTAATCACACCATTTGTATTGATAGATTTTTTATATATTTTCTGCTTAATATAGGGCCCAGTGTGCTATGTCTTAATGTGTGCATATGTATGTACGTTTTGCATAAATGTTTGTATGTGTCGGCTTTCTTGGGAAATCCCTTGACACATTTGTAAAATGACAGAATTTCTTACTTTCCATATCTTGTTTCATTCTTCTAAAATGTATCTTTAATGTCCTTAAAAGTTAAGGGTAATCGGATAATATTATGAGTGTGTCTAAATATTAGGGTATTCAAATTATTCGATTTTTATCTTGTTCAAATAAAACGAATAATCTTAATAATTACATTTGAAGTTATATAATATAAGCTTTTTAAATAAAATAAGGGATTATTTGTCGTGGTCAAGTCGTATGTAAAATCTTATCGTCTGAAGTAACCTTTTCGTTTTTCAAAATCACATTCACTATCACTTTTTTTTTGTAGCTACAATTACATTTTCATTAGTATTATTTGCTTAAATATAAGGGACAGCATTAAACAGCAAAACTTTATTAAGTCCCTTGATGCCATCATAAAATGTAAAATCACGAAACATTCTTTGATATTTCTTTATTTAGGTTCGAGTTCATTAAATTTAATTTTCATTAAATTATTTTTACTGAAGGTAGGAATTGTTATATGAAAATTATTATTAAAATTTATTGATAATTTTTCTTGGCTTGATTGATGTTTGACTGTTGGCTAGCGGACACCGCAGTGGTGCAGAGGGTTAGAACGCAAAAGAATTCTGATGAGAGAAAGTGGTGTTTCTCGAAACATATGTAAATTCAACCAACAACCCAGGTTCGAATCTTAAGCCAAGCAAAATTATCAATAAATTTTAATAATAATTTTCATGTAACAATTCCTACCTTCAGTAAAAATAATTTAATGAAAATTAAATTTAATGAACTCGAGCCTAAATAAAGAAATATCAAAGATTTAAAATTAACAGTTCAAATAAAAATAATAATTGTTCTTATTTCGAAACATTTTGAAAAGAAAAATATAAATTTTAACAAATGTATTTATTCCTTTATTCTACTAAAAATTATACGAATTGTTATATATTTTCAAATTATAATTATTTGTAAAACATTGATCGATTACTCGAATGGATACCCTACTAAATACCATTAATGTGTTATGATAGCATGCTGTTTCGATTGAAGAGCAGTACAGAAATACAGCTGATTAGCTTAAGTATAAAAATATTTTTAGAATTTTTAAATTCTAAAAGTCACCAATCAAATATTCTATGAAATAAC
The DNA here is from genome assembly GCA_916048285.2 of Bellardia pandia. Lineage (NCBI taxonomy): Eukaryota > Metazoa > Arthropoda > Insecta > Diptera > Calliphoridae > Bellardia > Bellardia pandia. The sequence goes on from OU696533.1 coordinate 14,533,586, forward strand.
GACAAACGCCAAAAATTATCTTTCATACTTACATACATATATACGAGTATTATTGGAAAATATTTGCAAGTGAATTTTCAAATTTCAGTATTTGCCTTTTAGTTTATTTCATTTTCATATCCTTCACCACTATATATACGGCTGTATATACGTTTGTCATTCTGTGTGAAACATCGACAACATACATCTGAGACTCAACAAAGTATATATATTCTTGATCCTTTTATATATTTGAACAATTGTTTTCTATTTTGTTTAAATATATTGCAGATAATACTATGAAATTTTGTACTCGTTGTTTTTATGGTAATGGTAAGAAGAGGGTGCTGTAGCTTAATTGGTTTGCGCATTTGATCATTAAGCATGAGTTGGCATATACATATATTTCGATTCGCAGCCGCTGCCACTCAAACAACATCAGTTTCTGATAATTATTAGTTTTCTTTTCTATCCATTATAACTAATATTTATCACAGCGTCCTCATTCGGTGGTATAGCATTTAAAGCGCTACCGAAATAAAATAATGAAATAAAGGCTATAAAATCAAGCTTTAAAAATAATGCGCCTAGGTTAGGGGAATCGGGGAAATAATGTCGACAAATGTTACCAATTAAATTTTGGTTTATTATTAATAATATGGATACTACTGGAATATGGTTTCAAAAGAATAGCACCATTTGTTACCTCACAGGTAGCAACACAATGAATTTATTGAAAACCATCTCTATCGCATCACTTCTCGAAATTCAGCCATTATCGTCAGAGTATGATTGTGCAATTTAACACCACTTTATTGTTTTTTTGTGGGGCTATGTTAAATATTATGTTGATTACAGCCTTAAAATTCAAAATATAGTTGATATAGATCTTAAGCGTATGAGCTTAAGACAGTTTTATAGACAGCTTTAAAGTGATTAAAATTGTTGTTGGTGAATGAGTTGAAAGAATGAATGAAGAAGGATGTTAACATATGTATGTATATCAATTCTTTTATGCTATATACTGTGTTATACATTTCGAATATGAAGCTGGAAGAAGCGTCCACTCTTTACTAAATAAACAATGACCTACCAAATTAAGTCTTAACTCTAAGGATATCTTGTGCATAATTTGCTCGCGATTAGCAAATGATGAAGTTCATTGTAAAACCCTTAAAAATTCTGACGTTTAATTCATTTAAATTCCAATGAATGCTTAATCATTAAGTCCCAGTAAGTGCAGCTGTAATAAGATTAATCGAGTTTCTAGCAAGAGATTACTGATACGTTTGTATGCAACAGTGGGCCATCGCAATTTTTTTGTATGCTACAAGTTATTCAACTCGATTTCGTGTCTGTATACCCTCATTCAATATTGTCAATTTACTACTTTGCTACATCCTAGAAATACCCTTCTAGTATGCACTTATCAGTGACTATATTTCTAGGGGTACATTCATGTCTTGGAACCTATACTAACTAGACAAGGTGATTTCAACCATAGGTTTTAAGGGCATTAAAAGATGCATACAATTATTGGAAATATTTTTCGAAAGAAAAACAATCAGCAGAAACCTTTTTTACAAAATTATCTTTTTTCAGTCAAAAATATTTTAACTTTTTTTTCTACAAACAACAATTTTACAACATTTCTATTAGAAATTTCTAAAATACACTTAGAAAATACTGAAATACAACTAGATATTTCTAAAATACAAATCGAAAAGGTGTCGTTCGTAACATCTGTGCTCAAGTATAAAATATTCCCATAACCCATTTATGTATGTAAATGGAATTGTTACAGACGTATGATCAATATTATTATCTACATCACATTTATGTTTGTCATACGCACCATATGCAAGACTTATACTAAAATATATGTATTTGGATTTTTACAATTTAATCACCCCTATCGTGAATAAAAATTCCACATGAAATTTGTTCCCTTTTATTTTTTTAACATTGAATTTTAATTGGAAAAATGTGAAAAGGGAACAAATTTCATGTGAAATTTTATTTTTTCCGCTTAAAGCGTTGTTGCCATACACAATTACATAATATGTGACATATGAGTTTACTTGAATAAAAATAAAACTGAAAATAATCGATGACGAAAAATTAATTTCATAAACAAAAAAATTCTAATTGTTGTACGAAAATTTTATATTTTTAAATTTTATTGTTGTACAACATATAATTGCCACTTACATTGGCCTTCCACTATAATTATTTGAATCCCTTAAATTTTATTTTTAACAATAAATTTATTGGAAACTGTGGAATACGCAATTCAGAATTTTTGTGACCGCATCAAATCTAGAGACACAATCAGATAGGCGCAAAGTGGCCCTGTTGCTACATCATCTAGGTAGTGAATCCCTAGAAATATTCAATTCATTTAACGAAGATGTGGATACCATTGCGTACACAACATTAGTTCAAAAGTTTGAAAACTACTTTATACCTAAAGAAAATATTGTAATGGAGCGGTACAAATTCTTTACATGCAAGCAACAGCCAAATCAAGGAATTGATGAATATGAAACAATATTAAAAAATCTTGGTTTAAGTTGCGAATTTAGCGGCTTACGAGAAGACCTTGTTTGGGACATATTCACTTGTGGCTTGTCCCCTAAAATGGGAAATATTAGAGAGAGACTATTAGCAGAAGGTGGCATTCCGTTGGATAGAGCTATTGCTATTGCTAAATCTATAGCTATTGCTAAAGAAAATGCTTTGAAACTAGAGGACAATCATGCAGATGAAACAACAGTAAATATGATCAGGAGAAAAACTTTGAAGTCTGCAGCTTACAACAAACAACAACAACAACAACAGCTTGCACATTGCACACGATGTGGCCTAGTGCACAAAAACAGATGCCCGGCAGAAAGAGCTAAATGTCACAATTGCGGACAAGGTTGATTTTAATTTATTTTTTGCCAACAATAGCTTATATATTGCGCGTGCTGATCGTGCAAAAATAATGTTTCCAGTTTCCATGTGTATATAAAAAGAAAAATTCGGCGGGAATTGTTGCAATTTTGTGATTATAATAATATTATTAATAATTGTTTAAGCTTAAGGTATTTCTGTCTGTCTGTCTGTTGAAATCAGTTTTTTGAAGTCCCAAGATATAATCGGGATCCAAACCTTCAATCATTCTGTCAGAAGTGCTTTCGAGAAGTTTGCTATTTAAAATCAGCAAAATCGGCTTAGATCAACCAGAGTTATAAACCAATATGTGAGACCACCTCCAGAAAAATTTGATATTTTTAAATATTTTCTTCCAAATTTTTTAAATATATTGCAGATATTTCCATGAAATTTTTTATACGTTGTTTTTATAATAAAATAAGAAAGTGTGCGGAAAATAGTAAGAATCGGCCCATGATTTCTCATAGCCCCCATACAAATATATATATTCCCGAAATATGGCTTAATGATAAATAAATGCCTATAAAATTGGAATATCAAGACAAAATTCAGCAAAAATAAGTTTTATACAAAAAGAAATCGCAAAACGGAATTTTTTTTAATTCGGTCCATGTTTGACCATAGACCCCATATAAAGTCCACTTCCAAAATTCATTTAAATACGCATAAAACAGATATAAATAATGCTAAACGGCTAAAATTTGACATCAATACTCTTTATACGCAAATAAATTGTTGTACTAAATTTTATGGTAGTCGGTCCAGAACTGGTCATAGCTCCCATACAAGGACCACATCTGAAAAAGGCATTTTTCCCTATATATGTTGTATAAATATCGTTACCGACTCAAAACTTTGTACAGATCATTTACATATATACAAAAAGCATTCCACAAAATTTTGTTAATTTCGGTCTATTTTTAACCGTATGCCCCATACAAAGCCCTCTTCCGAAAATCACTTTAATGCTCATAAATCGCTTATAAATAAGGGTACCAATCCAAAATTTTACACGGATCATTTACATACATGCCTAAATCAAACTGCTGGATTTTGAAAATATCGGTCCATATTTGACTATATCCCCCACATAAGGTCCACTACCGAAATCCACGTTAATACTAATATATATCTTAAATATACCGTTATTATGTTGAAATTCTATGTAAAATATCCTCATATGCATGAAAATAACTGTTCCAAATTTTAAGAAGATCGGCCCATAATTTGTCATACCTGCCATATAGAACCATTTCCAAAAAACAAATAAATTCGGGTCAAAAAATATTCTTTTCGGATTTAATCCATATTCGGTCCATATTTTATAATCATGATATATATCGCTGGAAAGGTATTTTTAATACCTTTTATTTAATGTATTACAAATTATCAGACATTCAGTAGTTCCCGAGATATAGACCTATATATTTTCAACTTTAAGGGCCCGCCCCCTCGAAAATAGGCGTGACCGCCAACAATTTTTTTTTGCTGATATCTCCTCTAAAAGCCCTATTTAATTTTGTTTTTTTTTTTTTTTTTTTTTTGAGCAAAATCACTAAAACCGAAATGTACCCCTTTTTTATACTCTGTTTGTTAAATTACACTGAAGATTATTATGAACATCAAAAAAAATATTTAACATAAATTATGTTGGTCGTAAAATTGTCTTTCAAACAATAAATCAAATACTAATAAAATTTGCACTAAGACTGAATAGAAAACACAGAATTAGGATATTCTAGTCTAGTGTAGTTTCTGTATTTCTTATTACGCTTAGGTGAAGGGTATTTAAGATTCGGCACAGTCGAATATAGCACTCTTACTTGTTTTATTTTATAAATTTTAAATTCTTTGTCATATGAAAAAGTATATGAAAATTTTTAACAGAACAAAATGTTATGTTACTAATTCTTCGACTTTATATCTTTATTAAAAATTATATTGTTTTGAGCTTAGGGTCAATTTATTTTTTATTTATTTCGATAGTACGCTACAACAATGTGTAGATCCTTTCTCCAGGACAGAAACATGCAATTAGGACAGATGATTTTCTACTTAAAAGAATATATTAGCTGAAGGAGAAGTTTTTACACAAATTATAAACAACAAACATGAACGGAAAATCGCTAGATCTAAAACAATTATTGATAATCAAATTAATGTATAAAAATGGTTAAGGAAAATTTTACTAGGAAGTAGTTTTTTGAAGCACAATAGGAATATAATTATTTTAAATTCGGATGAAGAAAATTCTACTATAGCTATCAATACAACCGAATATGGATCAAGGATAAATGGTATTTTAGATAATACTACATCATATCAGGGGGCTAATTCTGGCAGTCGTGATCGAAATTGTTTTCGATTCGTTTGGAGTTGAAAATTAATTTTTTAAGGGAATATGTCAAAGCTCCATTTGTAGGATAACGAAGCGAGTGGTTAATGAGATGGATCATAAGCTATATAGCCAGCTCATAAAGTTTAGCTTAAGAAGCACGAGTAGTGATGAATGCAAAGAATATTTCATGGCAAAATATAATTTTCCAGGAGGTATGTATGTTCAGTAATTTTACATATACATATACATACTTACGATTAAAAACTCGCAAGGTTGCATTCGAACGCTCGCTCCCTATCGACTGCTGCCATTAGAAATTTCGATACATATTATTCGATAACGACTTATAGAATCCCAAAAGTTTAAAAAACTCGAACTCACGAGTAAGTATTCGATCGTATACGACTGCCAGAATTAGCCCCCAGATATTACATTAAGACCCTACAAACAAATTACAGAGGATAAATAGTAATATTGTTGATAACCTATTCAAATTAAAAATAATTTCAATTTTCGAGAAAAACAATATCAAAACAAATTATATGGATTACCAAAAATTCACAAAGAAACATTTCCTTTAAGACCAATTTGTTCTTGTATTAACTCTTCCTCATATGAACTTTGAAAATATATTACTAACAGTCTTAAAACAATTAACTACAGACTCTAAATATAATTTAAATTACATTCGTTAGAATTTAAAGATAAGATAAGGAAAGTAAAAAATTCAAAATAATGAAAAACTCATTCCACTTGTATACCTGCAGACTTGGCTATAAATATTATAGATGTAATATGGAATATAATAGAACAAAATACAAATATTAGTAAATATATATTTTTACGTATTTTGAAATTTTGTATAATTGATAACAGAAATTTTCAATATAATAATAATACACAATATGAACAGAAAATAGACCTTTCAATGGGATCACCAGCTTGTCCAATTATTGCTAATATTGACATGGAAAAACTACTTGCCAATTGTATTGAAAAATTGACTATAAAACCAAAACTTTTAACTAAATACGCAGATGATTTGTTTTGTATAATTTCAGAAACTGAGATGGAATATATATCGACGATATTTAACTCATTTCATCCTAACATTATATTTACTTTAGAAAAATAATGTAATTTTATACTTTCTTATTTAGACAGTTTAATAATAAAGAAAGGTAATGAATTATTAATAGACTGGTATCAAAAAGGATCATTCATTATTATTCAAAACATCCTAAAAGAACTATCATTAATACAACTAAAAATCTTATAGAAAGAATATTAACAATAAGTGGTAAGGAATTCCACAAGAAGAATATAGAAACAATTTAAAATATATTAAACGATAATAATTTTTATATTAATATAATCTGTAAATTAATAAGACAATTCAAAAATAAAATGGATAACACAAAAAGATTTTCTGATCCGAATGATTAGAAATATCGAATATATTTGATAATATATAATATATATACTCTAATACAATTTTCCTTATCTTATTTTATCTTTTTACTAAATAATTTATCTAATGTATTAAAATGAGATGTATCAAAGGTTGTTTGTATGACAAATAATTCAAAATTTATTAGATAAAAACATTTTCTTGAAGATGTTGCACAAAGAATTATCGAAAAGAAAAGATTTTTTTTTAAAAAGACCTTAAGCTTAAATAATTATAGGAATATTAATAAAAAAAGTCAAATATATTATAAAGGGTGGCCCAACTAGAACGCAATTTTTAAATGACTGATGCAGCAATTGAATTGTTTCTCTGGCTGTATGACATGTGGCGCCGTCTTGTTGAAACCACATGCCCTCCACATTCATTTCTTCAATTCTAGGCAAGAAAACACTGGTTATCATTTCACGATACCGAACACCATTGACTGTTTGCGCTTGACCTGCCTCATTTTCAAAAAAAAAAAGTCCAATGATTCCTCCAGCCCAAAAACCACACCACACAGTGACACGTTGAGGATGCATTTGCTTCTCGTGAATCACTCGAGGAATTTCCTCACCCTAAATGCGACAATTCTGCCTATTGACGAGACCATCAAGATGGTAATGAGCCTCGTCACTGAAGATGATTTTGTCGGCAAAATCAGCATTTTCATTTTGTCTGTCCAATACCCAATTAACGAACTCCCTGAAGATGCAAATATTTCGTCAAAATTTGCTGCATAGTGGATTTGGAGACACCAATTTGCTGAGCTCGGTGTCGAATTGAGGATGATGGAGTTTGAGCGACATCATCACGTACAGCTGCGACATTTTCGGTCGATGGACCTGGTCGAAGGCGCGTTGTTGTCTTTACATCACTAACAGACCCAGTTTCGGCAAATTTATCCATTAATCTCTGTACAGTTGACTCTTTTGGGGCATTATTGTGACCCCAAATTGATCGCAATTTGCCAACTGTAGCCGCAAAACTTTTACCATTTTGGTAAAAACAATTTCACAATAAGAATGCGTTGTTCATTCGTGTAGCACTCCATTTTTACTAACCTTGTACCTTCTACTAGCAAACAATAACAATTGTTCAAATGTCAAACAATGACACATTGCGTTCTAGTTGGGACACCCTAAATACATACATGTGAAAAATATAAAATTTAAAAATTATTTTTATTCGTTGTACTCGAATATTCTACATAAAATTATTTGATATTATTTCAAAGTATTTTCAAAATTATTCGAATAATTATTCCTCGGAAAATATTCGATTATTCAAATGGATAACCTTAGTATCACTAACATCCAAGATTACCATGAAGCTAAACTTATGAAACTACACCAACTTTTTGACATTTAACCATTTTGTAACTATTGTACAAATCCTTTCAGTCGGCCAAACCACACGTTTTTAGTGGTTTTAACGTAATTTCAAAAACCTATGTACGAAACATAAATTTGAATTACAATATGATTGAACGCACGTTTATTTAAGCTTACTGTATTCGGTTAAGTAATTGCTTTTGCTTTGCATATGATTTGGTATTTTTGTGCAATTTAGTTTAGGTTTTATCACAATTTATTATTTCTTTAAAGAAAATGAAATTGTATTTCATGTCAGCAAATGTGATTCATATTAAACATTTGAATTTCAATTTGTTTATTTTGCATTCTCATTGTTTGCTCCTGTATTATCCGAATTTAACATTATAATTTCCATAAATATAATGTTTTTTCGTCTTCTGCTTATTTTTAAGCCAAAGACACACATGCTTGTGTTTATTCTTCGCATAACAGAATAAAAAAATTAAAAAAAAAAAACTTGTAAAGAAATGACTTGCTAGAACAAATCCCAAAGTCTATAAAAATCCATATGTTACAAAGTAAATATGTAAATTGTTTTTATTATACCCTCCACCAGCACAGCTGGTGAATGAGGGTATGTCATTTCGTGTGTAACACTGAGAAATGTTCATCTGAGAACCAACAAATTATATATGTATATTATTGATCCTTGTAGAATTCTACGTTGATTGAGCTATGTCCGCTTGTCTGTCTGTCTGTGTAAAACACTCTCACGTCTAAATTTAAACACCAATACATTTAAATAAAAACTAATTTTTATTCAATATTTTCTGTTGTAAAAGCCAATACATACAAAGAAACAACACGCTTTTTTAAACGGTATCATAGTACGTTAAACAAAAACAAATTCTACATTGACGATCGCAGTCACCAATGTTTACCAGTTGAGCATACGAAAGTGTTGTTGCTTTGCGCTTGCGTGTATAGTGTGAAGTACGACAAAAAAAAAACAAATAAGGCAAAGTTGTTTGTGTATTTCGTATTGCTAGCGCTGAGTGCTGTAATGAGTATAAGAAACACACAGCCTATAGCTAAGAGTTTTTACAAATACAAAAGAGTACCAAGAGTATAGGGCTTGGACACTCCTGGTCTAAAGTAACCATAGATGACTGCTACAAATTGGTTAAATCAATTCCAAACCGGATCAAATATATTTTAAAAGCCAAAGGAACAAGTATTTCATCATACTAAGTTCAAATGTTGATCAAATTTTCATAAAATCAGTTAAATTTTTTAAGTGTGCTATAATTATGAACTACTAATTTGAGACTTCTTTAATTAAACAACCTTATTATTTTATTATTTTGAACTGAATTGTGATATTAATTTAATAAATTTGCATAAATATGTTAATTTAAAACCAAAAAACAAACCACTTTTTTTAATTTTTAGAAAAAATATAATGAATATTAAAAAATAAATTAAAGTGCGCTATAATTTTGAGCAGTACTTTATATGTATAAAATTCTTAGCTACGACCATGTTTTGTAATTGCTCACATAAACATACCACTTCCGAAAAACATCATTTTATACAGATCAGAAATTGTAATTTAGAAATCACGCTAATATCGATTATACGGCAATTATGCTACTAAATTTTGTACCTGTCAGTCAATAATTGTCAATAGCTCCCAAATTAAGTTCACTTCCTAGTATAACAACCAACCATACAAGTCTTGTAAATAACGTTATTGCAACTAAATCACATTACTAGTTTTAAAAGCTATTAGTCCATGATTAGTTCGTTTCTATTATGCCACCCATATATCTCTTGTAAATAAAGTTATTCAGATCAAATTCAACCAAAAGAAGCCTCATCTTATAATCTTACCCTTTTAACTTGTGATGAATATGGAAATATGTTTTTTAAATTTTATAAATTGTTAAATTACACTCAAGATTGTTAGAAATATCAGACCAACTCTGTAAATTATTGTGAGAATTGGTAATTATATCAAGTTTAAATTGTCAAAATTAGATAGCATTTCCAAACATTGTAAACTTGTGTATAGCTATTAAAAAACACTGATTAAGGATATTCTAGTCATGTAACCAGTGTAGTTTTTGTATTTCTCATTATATTTAGGTGGAGGGTATTTAAGATTCGGCACTGCCGAATATTTCACTCTAACTTGTTTTGTTCTCATTTTAGCATTTTATTATTAACAAAGATTTGGGAAACATTTTTATAGACCAATATAAATAAACCTTTATTAGTAAATGTTATATGACACAAGGAAAACAAATCTGAGAAAACTATATAAATTCTATGGATTTAAGGAAATAAAAAATATGCTAAAACAAAAAAAAAGTATAGGAGACAATTTAATCTAGTGCAAATAAATTGCAAAATTGTGTATACACCTAATTCCAATTTTTACATGGTAATTGGTTCCAGGAAAATTCGTGTAAAAAAATTGTGTAACAAAGACATTAAACGTATGAAAAATAGATGATTATCTCTAAAACCTATTGCAACTGGTAAAAAACAGGTATTTTTTAAGAACAAATATTCAGGTTTATAATATTAAATCACATATACAATGTATGTTTTATAAAAAAAAAACATATTCACTCTAAGCTTAAAAGTTATGTAAACAATGTATGACAAGTAGTGATGGCACGATTAATCGAAAAACTGGTAATAATCGATTATTTTTCTTTAATTAACGATTTAATTGTATCGTGAATTCTCTATCGATTAATTGAGTTAATCGATTATTCTAAAAAATAATCGATAGACATCCAGGAACAAAAAGAAATAGAAAAAGAGAAGAGGAACAAACGCATGGTTGAGCGTTTTTCGTGACTGCCACATGAATTTCGGGAAAACTCGTCAAAATGACGATAAATCGTAAAATCTGGCAGCTATGCTTGTGTCCCTTTTTCTCCGCATTTTGTTGTGTATAATTTGTACAAACGTGGTCATTGTTCACTATAGGCTGACAAAACACATTTGTATACAATAAATACATACATTAGGCCGGGCCAATTTGTATGGAGCCGAAAAAATCGATTAGAGCCGCCCCCTAGGATGATTCTATGGACAATTCTAAGCAACTTTGGTGAAGGAACCATGGGTCTATCTCGATTTTCGAGTCTCCCACTTTTCAAAAAATGATTTTTTCCCATAACATCATTTTGATTCGAAATTCGATTTTTTATTCATCGTTATATTATCTTTTTTATGTGTATATGGGGGGTTTTTGGGGTCGAGAAATTAATTTTTGATCTTTATTTTTACCTATGAACACCACCAGAGGGCGTTTCATGCATATTTGTAATATTTTTCGTCTATTTTTCGAGAAAAAATGTTCGGTAAAATTGATATTTATTTTATTTTTTTCAACAGAAATTCAACCTAAAAAATAAGAACATGTGTAAAAAAAATTAATTTAGTGGAAGAAAAGCGGAATAAGTTATTTTTGAAAGTCTTTCTTGCTTTCAAGTCTGGGGAAAAAAAATCATTTTTTGAAAAGTGGGAGAGGCCCGCCTTAACATACATATATACATAAATGGCTCCAATAAAAAGTGAATTTTGGAAGCAATAAAAAGTGGAGTCGCATTGGAAGAAGTGAAATCGGTCTACCCTAAGCTGTACTCTATTGAACAAAAAATATTACTTTTTGATTGGTACATCTGTACCATCAGAGCGGTTTTTTTCCAAAGCAGGTGCAATAGTAACGCAAAAACTGAACAGATTAACCACGAAACGGCTATCAAAGCTTCTATTTTTAAATTCTGTGCTAAATAAATGATTTTTTTTAATAAGTAATAATAATTTTTTTATTTATGATAATTTTCAATTTTACCTAAAAATATCGATTAATCGATTAAATCTTTCCAATTAATTGCAATCGATTATTTTTTCTTTTCGATTAATCATATAATCCATTAATCGATTATTCTTTTTTTTTGCCATCACTAATGACAAGTTCATTTGATTATATGCACAAAAATTTGTGCTATTTTAAATTACTCTGACCAGTAAATTTGCTCATATCCAGAAAAGGACAATTCCCCTAAATTTGTGATATGAAAATATTCAAGTTAACCAAAAAAATTCAAGAGCAAAAGCTTTTATATCGTGCTAAATGCAATAATATCGTGTAAAAAAATTTATTTATTTTCAAACCGTGTTGAATAAAAACCATGTAAAAACAAAATAAGGTGTATATTTATTTGTGATAAATATTTGTTATGGAGTGTATGATAAATATGATGCAGGTAAAAATATTAATCATACGTACATGAGAATCAACATAAATTTTTTGTAAATGTCATCTTGCATAATGGTCAATCAATGTTGGCACATACACTCTACTTTATCAAAATTTACAATAAACGTTGTGCATAAATGTGGCGGAATTGCGTTGCTGGTGTGAATGAAGTGGATATTTCCACATTAACTTACGATTGGTTGTGGGTTTGTTGGAATAGACCTTTGTCTTTAAATAACTCCATACAAAGATATTTAGTGATGTTCAATGTCTTATGACTAATTCTGATTCTTGTTCAAATCACGGCAATATCTTCAAATTTAAACAAATGTATTTATGCTTAAAGCCAAAAGATCACACTAATCAATGGCACGTTGTAAATGCATTTGCATTTTAACAATCACATTTAGGTTCTCTAGTGAAATTCTTTAATCTAAAAATGTGGCATTATTGATGATTACACTATGCGACAGTCAAAATCGGGATGTGATGAAACCAACGGGAAATGTTATATCGGCAAAAAAGAAGTTATACGTGTCCCGGCGTTTCGGTGGGTCACGTCTAGGAATCGAGATATATCGCTTTGAAGTTAGTAAGTTTCTATAGGGAATTTGTCACGTTTTAGGCTCTTTTGTTTGTCATAACTCGAGAACCACTAGTCCGAATAAGTTGAAACAACTTTAAAAAAATTAAGATTTACAATTCCTTTAATCTGTTTAAAAAACTTGCTCTAGATATGCATAAAAGGTACAAGTTAATTTTTCTCCGGTTTTTAAAAAAATGTTGTGCTTATTTCGAGCAAACTTTTGAAATTTATACCTTTACTTATGGTGTTTTCTTTTCTGAAATAAAATGTTACACCGTTATTATGTACATTTTTATAATGTTTACCCCACATTTTAAAAATGTCGCATTTTTAATGGTGAGAATAGAACATAAAATTACAACAGTGTAACACTTTTTTTCATGTACAACTGTTTTTGTTTTTTGTTAAAAAAGAAGAAGCAGATAGCTCCCTGGTAAGATCGCTTGAAATAAGACAATGAATATTTACCAAAAAGACCAATGACTCCTTCCCGACTAATACGCAAATTCTTCTTAAACTATAAAAATTATATATATATAGACATACATTACATATATAAAAAGTAGGAGATATTGTCCTATGAAATTTGACATACATCAACTTCAGAGTATTCATTAATTACGTTCTCTACAAAGCCTTTCACTTTCCCATAATCATATAAAATATTTTATCATCATCAGATGAATTCAACAGGTCATCCAACATTTTTTTAGCACATAAAGTAGTAATATTTTCCATTTTGTATATATTTTTTTTTTGTTTCTTAACACAAATACACATTCATAAACAAAACAAATGTCAGTTGCAGCGATGCCAACTTAGCCCTCTTCGGGCTAGATTTAGCCGGATTTTAGTCACTCAAAACGCAAACAAAAAAAGAAAATTGGATGTGGGTTTATATGGATTTTTTTTCCATTTAGCCCTTTTTTCAAAAATGTTTACGGGTTTTGAGTCTCAAAGTTGGCATCACTGGTTAGCTGTTTTATCGTGCGATTCTCCCCCTCTAAAAATACAGAGTGTGAAAGGTGCACCATTTTTTTAATTTATAGTGTGACATTTATAGAAAAGAACACACTACACTTTAGCAGTGTTGACTTTTTTTCAGAAAAGAACACAAAAAGATGCGAAATGGGAAAAACGTGTAACATTTTTGCCAGAAAAGAAAACGCCATTAATTATGAATAAAAGCAAAATGCGTTCATCGATTTTCATGATTTATGCCTCATTTTGTTCATAGGTTTATGCGAAAGTAATAGGACTTGGCACTTTTTTTACCGTTTTGGATTTTTTATGAATTAAAAATAAAAAAATTAATTTTTTTAGGCAAAAAATAGTTTTTTTCTTCATACATTTATTTATAACAGCGAAACTGTTGCGTATGTAGCGAAACGTTGTATGAACGGATTAAATTTGTATACCCTCCATCACCAAAAGTGGTGAATGAGGGTATATTACGTTTGTCATTCCGTGTGAAACTTTTTTAATATTCATCTAAAACCCAACAAAGTATATACTTGATCCTTATGATATTCTAAATCAATTTAGCCATGTCCGTCTGTCCGTCTGTGTCTGTAAAACACTCTCACGTCCAAACTATACAACTATACTAAACGAAATTTTCAGAAAACTTTGGTATTGAAAATCAGCAACATTGATTTAGACCAACCAGAGTTATGGACCAATATGTGAGACAACCTCCATAAAAAATTTGCTATTTTTTGTCAACTTTATTTCAATATTTTGAAATATATTGCAGATAATACCATCAAATTTTGTATACTTTGTTTTATGATATAATAAGAAAGTGTGCGGAAAATAGTAAGAATCGGTCTATGATTTCTCATAGCTCCCATACAAAAATCTTCCCAAAATATTGCTCAATTATTCATAAATGGCTATAAAATTGGAATATCAAGATAAAATTCAACAAAAATAAGTTCCATGCAAAAAGAAAACGTAAAACACAATTCTTTTAGTTCGGTTCATGTTCGAAGTGGATAAGTGTACTTCCAAAATTAACTTAAATACTAAATTTTATGGTGATCGGCCCATAATTAATCATAGCTTCCATATAAGGAACACATTCGAAAAAGCCGTTTATCTTTAAATATATATTATAAGTGTCAGTACCGACTCAAAACTTTGTATAGATCATTTATATATACACGAAAACTATTCTGCATAATTTTGTAAATTTCAGTTCATTTTTGACCGTATCCCCCATATTAAGGTTCACTTCCGACATTCACATTAACTTGTTATTCTTTCACCTTTTTTTCTTCAACATACATAAGTTGTTTTGTATTTGTGTATGTCAAAATAGCAGATAAAAACAATTATACTTTACTGGATCTTTTACACAAATTATAATTTTTCGGATTTATCAAGTCCAGAAAATTCCGGGATTTTGGGATTGTCATCCCTAGTGTTTATTGATGTCACATTCGCTGTTTTTTTTTTTTTTTTTGCTATAGTAATTTTTACTAAAATGTGTATGAAACACAATTCTATGAACATGTTTTTTGCACACTCAAAACTACAAAAGACCGCAATAAAAAATGTTCACTTTTACAACATTTTTTACAATCCTATAAATTGTAAGAAGCTTGTTTAAGAACTCTAACATTAGTTATAAAACGCAATAACAAAATTCAATGATATTATATTATACATATTTATCATTTCAAAAAAAAATCTATTATTACGGCTTCATTAGACTATTATTTCTTTTTTTTCCTTTTTTTTTGTTTAGCTACAGGAAATGAAAAAGCTGTGTTTGTGAACGTCTTTTATGTCGAAAGGATGTTGATTGATTTCCACTCAATTATACGTTTTATATTAAATAATGTTTGTAAATGGCTCTATCGTACAAATCTAAAAGCATCATTACAATTCATTGCAAATTATGTATTTATTTTGATTGTACAGAAATAAAAAAAAAAAAGAAATCAAATTGAACTTTATACTCACTTAAAATAACCCAATATGGCCAAGGATAATAATATGGCCACCAATGAGATGCCATAGCCAACTTCGTATATGAGATTTATATTGTGTTTCCACTAAAATGCAACAAGAGAGAGGGAAAAAGATATAAACTAAACCATAAAATGCTAATGTTGAAATGAAAAATGTTCTCACATTTAAGTCGTCTAAATTCACACACGTTGTATAATTTGACCAGCTTTTATTTGTTAACGGATGTTTGAACCACTCGCCATTTGAATCGCACTCCTTGTGGGCATATCCTGTAAATGAACAGAAACAGAAAACAAAAAATAAACAACAGTCTTTGTATGGAAATGTAAATAGTACACACATCAATATTAGAAGTGGACATTCAAATAAATCAAATGTAATAACCCAGCAACATGTTGTGATTTACGTAGCAAAATAACATATTAAACTCTAATGATAACAATTGGTAGATTGTTTTATATTTATATTGGTATTGATTTATATTTAGATCTGTAAGTTATCTGGAATTTTGATTTTACCACACATAATATGAAGGTGTATTTGAGCTTAGCTGGTTTATATAAGATTCCGGTGGACTTTTAAGCGTTCAGTTGTTCTTATAAGTTTCTAATTAATGAAATTAAATTATTACGAATTGAAAGTACAGAAACATTGTTTTATTAATAAGTAGTCACGAAAACTGCTTAATTAGTATTTCCAACTAGAAAACTTGTGTATATTTTATATATATTTTGCTAAATTATTTAAAATGTTTGTTGCGTTCCGTATTTGCGTAGTTAAAAAGTTAGTGAATTTGTAAAGCTCAGACACTGTGCCATTTATTATCCTCCCACATACACAATCACCCCTATCGTGAATAAAACTTCCACGTGAAATTTGTTCCATTTTCACATTTTTTCTATTAAAATTCAATGTTAAAAAAAATGAAAGGGAACAAATTTCATGTGGAATTTTTATTCACGAATTAAAGGTACAAAAGATATTTTTAATGGCACAGAGAAAGTAATTTTATGAAACTGTGATTAAAATATTATTTAAGGTCAACTAATTTATGTAATTTTTACTTATTTTAGAAAATGCTTCTCAAATAAAATACACACATTTGGCATACTTTCATTTGATTTATGTAAGGGTTAAATTTTCTATAAAACTTAAGTTGAAAGAAAGATTATATAAATTCACAAAGGAAGTAAATACTAGCGGGTAAATATAATGATTTTACCACAAGGATTTGAGTTTTTTATTTTAAACATAACTATGAGTATAATCAAGGTGAATTTAAATACTAGGTGACAGCGTAGCGCCAGCTGATTATTCATGGTGAAATTGAAAATGTCAAAAAGTTATATAAAAAAAAACTGTCTGTCTGTGTAAAACACTCTCACGTCCAAAAGACACAACCAAATTAAAGAAAGTTAACAAAAAACGCTTTATAATTCTCCTAAGCAGTTTGGTATTGAAAATCAGCAAAATCAGTATAGTAAAACCAGAGTTATAGATCAAAATGTAAGACAACCTCCATAAAAATTTAATATTTTTAAAATTTTTTTTGCAATTTTTTGAAATATGAGGAAAATAGTAAAAATCGGTCTATGATTTCTCCCAGCCCCCATACAAATATCTTCCCGAAATATGGCTTTATGAAAAATAAACGTCTGTAAAATTTAAATATTAATATAAAGTGCGGCAAAAATAAGTTCCATGCAAAACGAACTTTTGTTTTGTTCGGTCCATGTTTGACCGAAATTCACTTAAATACGTAATATAGTTAACAAGTTAAAATTCAACATTAATAATTCCTTTAGCTGCATAAATTGTTGTACTAAATTTTATATTGGTCGTAGCGTCGTCATAGCGCCCATATAAGGACAACATTCGAAAAAGTTATTTATCTTTCATTTATCTTATAAATATCGGTATCGACTCATAACTTTACACAGATTATTTATATATGTTTGCACAAAAATCATATATTACAGAAATTTGTGAATTTCAGTCCATATTTGACCATATTCATCATTGAAGCGCTCTTCCGAAAATCACTTTAACATTCATAAATCTCGTATAAATAACGATACCGATCTAAAATTTTAAACAAAAGTCAAGATATTATTATTAACAAACATCTTGATTTTATTCCATTATTCCGTAGTGACCTTATTTATATGACCACTTCATACATATTGAACGAAAACTTTTCAAAAAGTCCCTGGAATGTAATTTATATGGAAAAGTTTCCTAAAAAATTGACTGCAGTTGATAGATTTATTGTTTCGTTTCTAACAAAACTGCGAATTGAACACTAAACATCATAAAATGTTTAGAAAAATTTATGTATAAATATTAGGGTAGTCCATTAAAATCGTGTAATTACTTTACAGGTCGCAATATTTATAAAAGATTGTGTTAAATTGTAAAAATAAAATATCTTCATAAAGTTTAATACCACTACAATACTTGTACAATGTTGCAAAATTAATAATTAATTATTGTTATGGTGATGATGTTGACACCTTTGCTAATGGCATTGCGATAATAATAATGTTAAATTTTAGTTTATGTGCAAGACTTAGATCAAACCCCGTAAAATCACTCACTTTCTTTATTTACACTATAGCTATGTACATATATATTAATATATTAGCTATAAATACCAAATACTCGTATGTTTATTCCAAATTTATGGTTGTTTACACAAATATCTAATATTCAGAATTAATAATAGCGCAATAAGTTTTTTTTTATTTGCCCCCACACAACAAATCAATCAATTGCCTCAGAAATAAAATTGTTTCATTAGAAGCATTTTTAAATTTCTATTAACAACACATCATTCATTGAGTAAAAAGAAATGACTTGCTCCTGCCGCATGCATGTCTGCAAATTAAAAAAGCAAAATTAATTTCCCAAAACATGAGTAAGTTAATGAATGTTACTTCCGGTTATTGAATGAACGAATGTATGCTCGCTTGGTAAGTATTTCTATTGTGTTTCAATTGAATACATTCTGACAGTAATAATACGAGTATGGGAAAGTTGAGGGTTTAGTTACTGGTTACTTGTGTTGATATAAATTCTGGTACGCTGTTTGCTACTAAATGATGGCATTTCTATCTGTTAACGAATTTTAAACGAATCATTTTATTAAGAAATGCTTATAAAGAATGAAAAAGTATATTTTTTTTTATCTCAGTGTTAGTTTGTACAATAGCAGTTGCAATGTTTTTACTACTAATGAATTTTGAGACTATTAATGTAAATTTTTTTATTTTTATTTTTTGTAAGAGTGTAAGAATTATTCAGTGATCGTTTTCTTTCGTGAAAGGAATTTATTTCAGTCCAAAATTCATTTCAAACTAAATTAAGTTATATTTTCCGTGAAATGGCATGCCAGTTCAGGTTTGAACAAAGAAAAAAAGGGGCACCTTTGGACATGTTAATTTATCAACCGAAGTACCGAACATTGTTGATTCTCTCTTATTTTCTGAAAATGACGAATCCAATGCTGATCATGATGCTTTAAAGGAAAATGTAATGTCACCTGAAATCGCAAGGCCTTTTCCGTCTTAATAATATAAAACTTTTTTTTGATGTGAATTTTTTTTATTTTTTAATTGTTAAAGTTTTTCGTAATAAATAAATCGAATTTATTATATATATAAAAAATGTTTGTTATTTTTGGACATAACCGCTACTAGAAAAAATTGCGTTCAAAACTGCCCCAACCTAGTTCAAAGCTGCCCCGTATGGGGGCACATTTGAACACAATGACTTTATCCTTTAAAAAAATAAAAAAAATATAAATCGAATTAAAAATATGTTATATATAATATATTAGTTAAATTATGTAAAAAGTCAATAATTCAAAAATATAAATTTTTATGTGGCTTGAAAGCAAAAAGTATTCTAAGGTGCCCCCCTCTCCCCTTTAATTTTTATATACCTAATTTGTGTAAAATTTCGGTTCGATATGGATGTTTATATTGGTTAATGAGTTATCGGAAATGGTCCTTATAAGGGAACTATGACCTATTACGGGACAATCATCATGAAATTCTGTACGATGATTTATATGTATATGCGAATTATATGTGTTGAATATCAAGGTAATAATATTTTTTATCAGAGACTTATGCGCATTTAAGTGATTTTTCGAAGTGAACTTTTTATGGGGGCAACGTTTAAATATGGACCGATTATTATCATATATCCTAAAAGTGACGATTTGCATACATGCATGGACCATTTGTGTTGAATTCCAAATTGCTAGTGATGTTTATAAGAGATGTATGTGCATTTAAATGATTTTTGGAACTGGACTTTATAAGATTTATGCTCTTTTAAGTTATTTTCGGAAGTGGTTTTTGTATGGGCTATGTGCAAAGAAAACATCGTTTCGGGATTTCACTTTGCATGAAACATATTATTGCAGAATTTTATATGGAGTACAGCTTTTGTATAGACATTTATTTACCATAAAGAAATATTACGGGAAGACATTTGTTTGGGGCCATGAGAAATCGCGAACTGATTCCTGCCATTTTCAACACGACTTGTCATTCTGTAATAAAAATAAAGTGTGCAAAATGTCATGATATTATATGCATTATACTTGAAAATAGCAAAAATGCTTAACAAATATCGGATCATAACATTTCGGTACACCAAAGAATGTTTGGTAAAAATTTTATTGTTCTATGTCTTTTTTCGAAGTTCTATCGTTTCTTCAACAGACGGACGGACATGGCTAAATCATTTTAGAATCTTATAGGGACCCAGAATATATAGACTTTTTGGCTTTACGATCATTTAATATACCCCCATCTTTTTGGTGGTGGGTATCAAAAGAATTTTATGCCGAATCACACATAAAATCTGTTGCATAAATATTTTTTATAATAAAAAAAGCGATCTAATTATTTCAAACTAAAAATTTATATTAATACTTGCTAAAACCCGGTATGCTTCGCTACCCGTATCGTAATGAAATAAAAAGTTTAGAGTTAAATAAATATAATTATTAAGTTATTAAAATCTACAGGTTTCCTTTTAAATTAATTCTTATTATATTATCTTATTATGCTTTACAATATACAAACAAACAAACACATTCACTTTTATATATAGATAAGGGTTTCAAATGTATAAAAATTTTAATATTTACTTAATATTGTTGCTAGTCAGCGCATTGGTGTCCTAAGTATTAATATATAATATAATAACTTGTCATCATATTTATGGGAGGTGCCATGCCCACTATTGATAGTCCACCCATTCTTGTCCTAAATATTAATATTGATGGTAGAATAACCGCACCATATATCTTATTGTATACCATATATTTGATTTTTTTTTTAATTATCATCATATGGGAGGTGCCACGCCTCCTGCCGCTACTACTTCCATTTTTTCCGCAAATATTTAAACAAACAATGGAATTGCTCATGCAAAATTACTATAGCTATTATAGTTTCCCAAGTAATTGATTTTTAAAATTAACTTTGTATGGGAGGTACCACACCCACTTAAAATTTCAAAAAAAAGTAACCTATAGCTCCTTCCAGACATACAGAAATATATTGAGAAAATTTCAAGCAAATCGGTTCAGCTAAACGCCATCTATAGGTCCCAAACTAAAATTAATAATAAACATACATACATAAACACAATCACTTTTATATATATAGATAATAGAAAAGTTTAAAGAATAAACTAAATTTAATTTCCTCTTTTATGTTTTGATTGATTACATTAACTGTAGCATAACATTTCGATCCACTTAAGCTTATTCCACTTATTCCAAATCCCTAACATATTTTACTTGTCAAGAACTACATTACGAGTACAAATCCGTTTTTATTTTCCTTGACAACAGCCCCACATTGTTCAATTGGTCAAAGTATCTGTTTGAGTTCCAACATAAAGTGGGGAGCACAAATGAATAGATGTTCGTGGCTTGTGCTCCTTTGGTTTCATACAAAATAAAACCAATAAAAACTATTTAAAAATGTTTTTTGTTATATATTTTAGGTTTAATGCTAAACAAAATAATTTATAATGGAAAATGGAAAATAATTATTGTCGGCCAATACGAGTAAGCAATACGTAAAAATTCTATTATCTACTCCATTTTGCACAAGTGTGTCTTTTGAAATATCAATGTTTTCCGTTATTTGAAATTCGTTGCTGCGGTATTTTTCCTTTTTGCGGCAGTATTGCGGCATACCGCAGGAATGAATAATTACAATTTACATGTCGATCGATATTTCTTTCCGCTTAGTTTTCCTTTCCTTTTCATTTTTTGAAAATTATACAACACGAATCAAATTATAATAAATAATGAAGAGACTTTATATTTTAACAGTAAACAAATTAAAACCTGCATTGTCAATAAAAAATGGTTAAAGTTTGCCAGAAAGCACAGCAATTGGACAGTAGATTACTGGAATCATTAGGCAAGTTCAGTTTTAATAATTTTCAATACGACTGTAAGCAATATTGTTGGTACCGAGCGAACCAAAGAATTCAAAAACACCATTTTAAGGAAACATTGAACTTCATGGTGAGGGATTGCTTTACATAGTGACAGCTCGGACCACTGCTTTGAATCGAATGAATAATAAGTTTGCGTATTTTGCAAACCGATTTTGTAGATAAAAAGCAGATAAAGTCTATTATGTGGATAAAGTTACTTTTCAGCCAGATGATTGCCTAAAGCACACTTCCAATTTCCTTTTGATGCAGTTGCCAGCAAGATTAAATTATAATAAAGCAGTTGCTGAATTTTGTTAAAACTTTGTCTTAATGTATGCCCGTTTTATAGCAACATTATTGTGTTTCCGCTATTCAACATTTAATAATACTTATAGTTCTGTTGTATATTTGTGTGATTTTGCAATTAATAATAACATAAAATTCAATAAATCTTAAAGAAAATTCAGGATCCACAATGGAATAGAATACTGACATGAGAAATAAAACTCCATGTGAGTAGGCCAGGAAAATTCAAGTTTAAATTCAATTATATTCTAGGCTTTTAAAGTATAACTAAAGCGCTGAATTTAACTATTTAATAAATGTAGAAATTATTATTAAACTTATATTAAAATCTCTTGTAGATAATCTTCTAAAAGGATTTTTAGCTTAAGTTGCTTATTTAAAACTAATTTATTACAACTGGCTCCAAACATCTCTGAAAATAAACCTAATTATCCAGTTTTATTGTTCCTTTTGATAATCATTCTTTTCCTGATTGCGGCACGAGCAAATATTTGTTTCAAACTTTTCTTTAACTTATTAACTTTGTTATTTTACATGTGAGGGCGTAGCTGAGTGTGAGCACGCTTGTTTGTGTCCCTTTAACCAAAAAAAAAAAACTGTTTTTACAAATGAATATATAAGCGTATAGATATTTGTATGACTGTTCAATATTTTTTGCGAGTTTTTTGAGTGTGAGTATGTTCTTTTTGTGTTTGGTAGTGTTTACCATCATTAATTTTTATGACACATCCGGGAGGCGGATGTTGAGTGTTTTCAATGGCTGTTTTAGCACAAAACAGCGACCAAACAACGAAACAAACAAGCTTGACAAAGAAACGTTGAACGTACAAAAAATCCTTATCACCATGTTTCTCTTTCTTTTTGATACTTTTTTCCATACAGTCACTATATTTTGACCACAAACATGAGTTTGCTTGTACGTGTATATGGATGGCTTATGCGTTAGTGGGTGGCTTTTACATGGTTGTAGTTTTATATATTTTAAGTGTACTCTTTTATTGGTATGCGCAACGAAAGACAACGAAGGACATGTTGATTGTGGGGGATTTATAAAAAGATGTGTTTTAATTTCAAATCATACAAAGTGTTAAAGTAAAGTTAAACAATTTAAAAGTAGTATGTTGTCAAGTCCATGTAATATATATTAAATATAATCAGCAGTCACAAAAACGTTTTGATATTAGAGACTTAAAAAATAATCAAAACTTTTTGGCATTATTTAAATTCAAATTAGATTTATTTATATGTAAATGATGTCTACATTTACTTTCACAAAATTGAAACTTTTAAGACTATAATATACTGCATATAAAAATGTCTGGGACATGGTTACTTTATTCTAATCAAATCAACTTAAGAAATTTATGATAAGGCTATTTAAATAAATACCTGCTTAAATATCACGCATTAGTATTTTTATACCCACCAGCAAAAAGATGAGGGTACATTACGCTTGTAAGTTCGTTTGCAACACATGGAAATAATGGTGTGTATAAGATTCTTAGACTAGCCATGTCCATCGGTCTGTCAATAGAAGGCACGACAGAGTTTCGAAAAAAATACTTAAAGCAATAAAATTTTTACCAAACATTCTTTGGTGTACCGAAATCGCTCCATCAGGATCCGAGTAATAGATGAAAGTTGCAGACTACCTCCATATTTTTCAGATAATTTTTGATGTTTTCTTCTTTCTCCCTCATATAAATGTCTTCCCGGAATAAGGCTTTATGGTACACAAATGTCTATAGAAAAGCTTTAAGCAAAGTGAAATCTCAAAACGATATTTTGTTTTCAGCGGTCCATATTTTGACATAGCCCATATATACAAAGACCATAAATCTTTTATAAGCATCAGCAGCAATTTTAGATCCGACACAAATAGGTCATACATATGTATATAGAAATATTCATAGATAATTTTATGATGATCAGTCCATATTTGACCGTTGTACCTAAACAAAACTCACTTTGAAAAATCTCTTAAACGCGCCTAAATCTCTTATAAAAATAATCAGTATTAAGTTGAAATGCAACAAAAATAATTTGCATATACATATAAATCATCGTACAGAATTTCATGATGATTGACCCGTAATAGGTCATAGTTCCCTTATAAGGACTATTCCCGAAAATTCATTAACCAACATAAACATCCATATCGAACCGGAGTTTTACACAGATCAGGTATAAGTATGTAAAATTTATACTATTGACTTTTGTAGAAGTTGGTCCTTAATTGGCCAAAGCTGCCACTTCCGAGTATAACCACAGACTATACAAAGGTGACAATTTTGACGTTTCAAAACGCCAAACCCAGTTTCTTAGGGCTTGTTGGTACTTAATTAATTGTGTGTTAAAATAAATCACTGCTGCAAAAATATAAATAAAGTGTAAATTCTTGGAATATGGTAATAATAATAATAATAATAATAATAGGTTATTTTGTGGTGGGTATATAAGAGTCGGCAAAGCCGCATATCAACACTTAATTGTTTATATTTTAATATTTTTCGTAAAGGTCAGGCTATAACTTTATAATTTTCGAATTTTAAAAATAAATGGCAAAAATTCATTTGATGCAAATCCATGAAGCTTGAATATACCTATAAAATTATAAAATAATTATGTATATGTAAAATTTTACAAAAAATCTTAAATTTAAAAAAAAAAAAATCAAAAGAACGTAAATATTCAGGTATGTGATGGAAAACGATAACGATAACGAGTGAGTTTTTAAAGTCCATTTTAAAGTATTGCTAATTAAATTTTTAAAATTTTTGTTTTAAGATTCTCTTTAATAGCAAATTATCTTTATATTTTGTGGGATAAAACTGTTTTAATACAGAAATATTACGAAAAAATTAACTTCTAAAACTCACTCGTTATCGTTTTCCATCACATACCTGATTAGCAACATCTGCAAAAATAAAATCAAAATCCACAATTTCGGAAAAAAAATTTAATTGTACAAATAACAATAAATTTTGCAAAAATTTCAAAATTATAATAATATATATTATAATAATATATATTATAATAATATATATTATAATATATAATAAAGGTCATGCCAAACCATGCAACTGATTTTTGTTTGCATGACTATTTTCAGCTATATTTTATTTGGACAAGTATATTATACTGTTAATTAATCTTAACAATTTGCTATAAAATGGTAAAATTTCAGTTTATTTACATACGAGCAATAGACAAAAAAAAATAATAAATCCGTCACATGTTGTAGTAATAAATTTTGCAAGTAATTCGGATTAATAAAAACAGGCTTTCTGAATGAGACAATAGCAGAATTATAAATTGTGCCAGCAACACAATGAAGAGTCTTGGTCAGATTATTAAAAAATTGTAAGGTAAATGTGTCCAAATATACCAAAGGTAGACTGCTAAAAAATCTATTGTCTCTGCCAAGGCTATCAGTCGGCCAGAAAACTGCTAGACTTGAATTCGGAAACAGGTAAGCCGATAATCTCTGTTGACAATTGCACCATTTAAATATATACATATATATTTGTTTATTTTTGAAAGCTATTGGAGAGACCTACGACATGATCCATTATATTTCTCAAAAATAAATTTCGCAGCCGGTTCTTTGATGGTTTGGGGAGCTTTTTGTGAAGACAGTATACTTAATTTAGGGTTTCCAAGCACCATAATGAATTCTTCTAATAACACAAAAACAATAGATGAGAAATTAGTGTAATTTTTAGAAAATTGTAATGAAAATCCATTTAGTTTCAACAAGACAATGCACCTATAGATGTACATACATTGGCTCCATCGCATAATCGGACAAGTGTTTGTATAATATTTACGTTCTCTGAACTAAAACAAATCGTAAAAATTTTTATTTATTTTTTGTTTTTATTTGCACTCTACACTCTAATCTTTCCAAATATAAAAAAAATATCAATATTCTCGATGATAACTCTTAATAACGTCGTGGACAGTAGACTTGCTTCTTCCAACTAATTCAGCAATTTCTCTCACTGTTTTACCTTTAATTTCACTATTGTCTTATTTCGACAGTAGATTGCTTTCCCTTAGGGGCCATTTGTAATAGATTTTTACCTATTGTTAGAACTAGGAATGTCTGCCAATAAATGCAAGTTATGACTAAATGTGACAAAAAAAGTTTTGAAGTGCATATTTGTAAAGTAACGGTATTTTTATTATTGATGTTTTACTTTGTCCGATTATGCGTTGAGCGAAAAAAATTGAGTTAATTTTGTTTTTCTATGTAAATTTACAGTTATCATCGAGAATATTGATATTTTTTTTATATTTGGAAAGATTAGAGTGTAGAGTGCAAATAAAAACAAAAAATAAATAAAACTTATTACGATTTGTTTTAGTTCAGAGAACGTAAATATTATACACACACTTGTCCGATTATGCGATGGAGCCACTGTATGTAAGTCGCCAAAAAAGGGATGGTTGTTTTCGAAAAATATTAATGTACACATGTTGAGAACATTTGGGGAGTATCTATTAAGCCGTCGAATTTTTTGATTAAAAAAATGAGGCCCACAGATTGTTCAACTCAAAGTTTTTGTGAATATTGTTATTCTAATTTCAGTGTATTTATACTTGGAACACATATTAAATTCTTTATACATTTTTAGGAGGTACAATAAAAAATAATGTTTTTTTTTATTAAACTGTTTTACTTTTTCTTTAACTTACAAAATTGAAAAAAATTTTCATGTATGCAGTATATAAAATAATGCATATATGTATAACGTTTACACCTTCGCTGCCTGTCATAGTTCAAATGCTAAAATGGATTGGTACCAAAAAAAAATTAGGTCGAAGTAGTAAAAAAATTGTCTACATTTTGTTTCAATCAATCAATATTGGGATTTTGGCAAATTAAAATTAAAAAGGGGTGGAACTGTAAAACTTTTGTCAAAATAAACTTTTTTGGGAACTTTTTTTTTTTTTTTTTTTTGCATATTCTTTTTTATTGTATCTTCATTTTAAATGAACTAACAATAGGTATTCAAATCTTAAAACTAAAGTTAATTAAGATAAGTCCAGCCAATGCTAGGCAAAATCTAGTTTTCAAATTCGATAGGATATAATGAGCAACTTGTATTTATTCATCTGAGAGCGGTGGTGTCCCTCCTTCTCAAACGGCTATGACCGGGATGTTGTAAGATGTCTCGAGCGAGGGGATTTGGATGAGTTTCCAGCTTACCCAAATAAAGGGCCACGTGTTTAGTTATTTCCCATTTGACAAGTGGAACATCAAGATCGTTGTGTATGTTGTTGTTTTTAATATACCAAGGAGCGGTAGTTATCATTCGTAGAATTTTGTTTTGACGGCGTTGAATTTTCTCAATATTGGAGTTGGAGGCAGTGCCCCATAACTGGATACCATAGCACCAAATTGGCTTTAAGATTGAGTTGTAGAGTAGAAGCTTACAATCGAGCCGAAGGACGGAGTTTCTGCCGATGAGCCAATGAATTTGGGCTGCTTTCAGTTTCATTTGAGTCAGCTTAGCATCTATATATGGTTTCCATGTGAGGCGACGGTCCAGATGAATACCAAGATATTTCACGTGTGATTTTTGAGGCACTATATGGTCATTAATACGAATAGGGGGACATGATTCCCTACGTAGAGTAAATGTTACGTGGGTGCATTTCTGTTCATTTATTTTTATTCCCCATTGTCTTGCCCATTTCTCCACTTGCGTTACGTGGTGCTGTAATTGAATCGAGGCATCTTTTGGATCTTTGTGAGTACTGAAAAATGCCGTATCATCAGCAAATGTTGACGTGTGAATATCATTGTTTGTTGGCATGTCTGCTGTGTACAGCAAGTATAGAATTGGTCCTAAGATACTACCTTGAGGGACGCCAGCATCTATAGGTTGAGGACGGCTTAAATAATCACCTTCTTTAATCATAAACTGACGGTCGATTTAGTATTTCCATAGTAGGTGTTGAAGATTCACCGGCAAGTTCTGCTTTAATTTAGATATCAGGCCTTCATGCCATACTTTGTCGAAAGCTTGAGAGACGTCAATAAAGAGTGCCGAACAGTATCTCTTTTCCTCAAAGGTTTTTCTTATGACTTGTACCAATCTATGTGTTTGTTCTATTGTACTGTGTTGACGTCTGAAGCCAAACTGGTGATTGGGAATGCAGTTGTTTTCATTCAAAATCGGAGTCAGCTTGGTTATAAGCAATTTCTCGAATAATTTGGACATAGTTGGTAATAGACTTATTGGCCTATACGACTCAACTTTGCAAGGATCTTTTCCCGGCTTAGGAATCATCTTTACTAAAGCGATTTTCCAAACCGGAGGGTAGTACTCAAGCCGTAAGATGGCATTAAAAATAAAGAGGATTAATCTTTTTGCAATGCGAGGCAGCTCAAAAATCATTTTATTGCTGATTTTATCAAACCCAGTTGCTTTTTTAACATTTAAATTATCAATAGCCTCAACAACCTCCAGATATTGAAATCTTATTTGTACAGGTGGTCTGGCAACAACAGGCGGTAGTTGGCTAATGTCAGTATCCGTATTGGGAGTGAATGCATTTTTTAAATGACTTACGAAAAGGTTGCCTTTTTCTTCGTTATTTCGTGCCCAAGATCCGTTCAAAGTACGCAGTGGAGGTTTTGCGATTACGGGTTTTCTCAGATTTCGGACTGCACGCCATAATGAATAATTTGACTGGGAAGTTGCGTCTAGACCTTCCAGATGTTGTTTGAGAGACGCTGCTTTTTGCGCTTCTAGCAAGATCCTAAGGTTTTTGGTACATTCTCTCAACCTAGTTTTAAGTTGGGGCGATCTGTGTTGTTGCCACTCTCTTCGGACTCTCCTTTTTTCAGACAATAGTTGCTCAACATCTGCAGAAAAAACTCTGTTGTACCTATTCGGGCGGTAAGTGGAAGAAGCATGTTCTGCGGCTTTCTCGACATGTTCATTAAGACTTTTTATACAGGCATCGATGTCTTCAGCAGTTTTTAACGGGAGTTTCTCTGTGCAGTGAGTGCTGATGTATTTTTTGTATTTTAACCAATTCAGACGTTTGACAAGAAGTAAGGCATCAGTTACGCTTTGCTGAGGACTTCTGATGGTGATTACAGTGGGTGAGTGATCTGAAGAAAGATCCAGTGAAGCCTCGACTTCAATGAGTTCCGGGGATACCCCTTTCGCCACGCCGAAATCGATAACGTCAGGAATTTTTTGCTGGTCAGTTGGCCAATAAGTTGGTTGACCAGTTGAAATCACATTCAGTCCCATTTCAGACAGGGAGTCGTACAAGATACGACCTTTAGGGCTAACGAGTCGTGAGCCCCAGAATGTATGCTTAGCATTGTAGTCGCCAGCCGCTATGAAACGGCTACCTAGTGATTTGTAAAAATCTCTATACTGATCTTTTGTTATTGAAAATCTGGGCGGACAGTAAACTGACGAAATCACGAGGTTTTGACAAAAGTTCTCAATACAGATGTTTGTTGCTTGAAGGTAGCACTCTGAAAGACCACCCAATGAATGGTGTTTGATTCGCGATTTGACCAATATTGCCGAGCCACCACATGATCTATCTCTGGGGTCCTTGGTGTCGTAGAATGTATAACCACTTATTTTAAAAATGCTTCTCGACGTCATATGAGTCTCGGAAATCAGCATTACATCAATTTTCTTATTAAAAAGAAAATATTCAAGTTCATTTTTGTGTTGGCGTATGCCGTTTGCGTTCCAGAAACATATTTTGAGACAGTTCATGGTCTATTAAGTATGGCCTGCAGTAGCGTGGACTGCATTTTTTGCATCTCCTGCATCATACTTGTCATGCTTGTCATGAAATGATTCATGGATTGCGCCAGATTCTCCATTATACCTTCAAGACGGCTAAAATTATGGCTGTTTGTATCATTTATTGGTGATTCATTTTGCACTGTTGGTTGGTTAGATCTTAGCACGTTGGCATATGAAAATTGGCTAGTGGATGCTTGTGCTACGGGGGGAATAATTGTAATAGGTACTTTTGTCGTCTGAGTAGGGGTAGAAGCGGGTTTGTTGATCAAGGAGCGTTTAACGACCCCGAAAACAGGGCAACCCCTGTAGTTGGCAGTGTGGTTTCCACCGCAATTGCTGCATCTTTTTACCCTGGAATCATCCTTAGGTTTATCGCACTTTGAGGCGTCATGAAGATCCCCACAAACAACACAAACAGTAGGCAACTTACAATAAGATTTAGTGTGACTATATTCTTGGCAGTTCGAACACTGTACTGGGCCAGATCGCTTATGAGGTTCTTCCACTGTAACTCTTCGGTGCATTATGAATTTCAAGTCATATATAGGATGTGTTTAATTTTTCTTCAGCTTAACATCACCAGGTTCTAACTCCACTCTAAATAATGGTTGAGGGATCCTATCTCTGTTTCTTATATTTGATACGGCCTTGATTTTAAAGCCTTTGTCGGCCAAACTGCTCTTAATCTCCTCAGGATCAACAAAAGAATCAATTCCCTTAATTACGACTTGTAGACCTTTTGCGCTTTTAAGTTGATACGTGTAAAAATTCTTTTTGCGTTTTTCAAATTCCGAAACTATTCTCCGAAAGTCGTTTTCATTATTAACCTGAATCTTTGTTTCATTAATATTTCCACGCTTAATTGGAGTCACATAAAAAGAATTTTCACCAATTAATGAAACTAATAATTTTATAAGTTCGTTTGAATTTTTTTCTCTTAAATATATTGGAGGTGGTTTTACTGGCTTATTCACAGCGTTAGGGACATCATTTTTCTCTTGGAGGATGGCAAAACGATTTTGCGAGCGTGGCTCTTCAGCATTCTTTGATAATTTTGCGGCTGGTGTAATTTCGGCAGATTTTGGGCTTCTGCCTCTCTTCGATACTGTTATATAACGGTCCATTCCTACCTGTGTTTTTTGTTTTTCTTCAACAGCAACTATAGGAGCGGTCTTATTTGTAGGACTTAATGTGCCTTTTGCAGCTGTTGACGTCTCTCCAATATTTGATAACGAGGACCGTGAAGAAGACGGTCCTTCAGTGATTTTTCTATTTAAATTAAATATGCTTTGGGCTAAGTTTGTGCCCTGTTCAACACATTTATTCAAGTTTGGTGCACTTGCACTTAAATTCAGATTTGTGCTTATTTTTGGTTTCACAGTTAAGTAGTTTTTATTAAATTCGGGATTTTTAATGTTCTCATTACTAACACTTGCCGAGCTCAACACGAAATAAGCATTTCGGCTCTGGGGCCCACTCGCACTGTTAGAATTGCTACTCATTCACTGTCTCACTGTATTTAATTTTGTAGTTTTCAAATAATTAAAAATAAATTATTACAAATTATTAATTTTTTATTGCACCTAGTGCAATTATTTGACTTTGTAAAGTTTTTCACCTATTACGAGTTTTTTTTCCACTTTTTTATTTAATTTAACTTTTTATACTTTTTCACCTATTACGATTTTTTCACCGAAAATTCAGCCGCACTAAAAGTAACACGTCCGAACTGTTCGATGTATCAAGCACCTCATTTTGGGAACTTGAAATAATTATATGGCGCAGGTGGAACGATATGTTGTGCATCAGTTTATCAGTGAAACGATATTTCTGTCTTATCACTTTTCTTTTTAAATTGCTAAAGAGAACTTCTTAAAATGAGCCACAAAATAAAAATAGAAAAAAACTTGCATTGTTACATGTGATTAAGGAAAGAACAAACATTTTATTTGGTAAATTGTTTCAAGTTGTAATTAAAAAAATATAAAATTATATTGAGAAAAACCAAATTCAAATTCATATATTCAAATTAATATTGTTAAACTCAAATTGAATTCCCCAATTTCAATTTGTTATTTCTCAATATTAATTTGCTATTCCGAATTTCAATTTGTTATTTCTCAATATCAATTTGCTTTTCTGAATTACAAATTGCAGTTTCTTAATTTTAATTGAAAAGGAGTAGTTTTCAAAACAATAACATAATTATTTTTTATTGTAGATATTTAGAACATTTTTAAGTTTATATTTCATTTAATTTAATTTAGGCACGGGAATCTTTCTTGAAAAATTACAAATTTGTAGTCAAATATGCGCCATGTTTTTGAAAGTCTTTTCAGCAATGTTATCGGGATTTCGAATTAATTTTGGTATGAACTAGTTTTTCAATCCGTAACCACTAACTTTGACTTACAGTCGAATTCCGCAAAACGTTTGCATTTACGCTGTAAAATGTAAAGTCTACCCCGCATATTATCATCACATTCAATCAGTGGTTTTCATGCCGGTCCACATATCCTTCCTCGTATAGTGCAGGAACTCAAATTTTCATGATTGTGCCTGTAGGTATAGCATAACCAGAGTTATGGCCCAAAATGTGAGACAACCTTTTTTTGATATTTTTAAATACTTTTCTTCCAACTTTTTATACACGTACACGTTTTTTTTATGATAAAAGCAGAAAGTGTGAGGAAAATAGTAAAAATCAGTCCATGATAGCCCCCATACAAATATCTTCCCGAAATATGACTCTATGATAAATGCCTACAAAATTGGAATATTAATACAAAATTCGGCAAAAATAAGTTTCATGTAAAAAGAAATCGCAAAATGAAATTTTGTTTTGTTCGGTCCATGTTGACCATAGACCTAATAAAAGGTGTCCCAACCAGAACGCAATTTTTAAATTTCAAACATAACACAGATATTTAAAAAAAATCATAAAACGTTATTATATCGTAAATTAGAAAGAATGAGGTTATGTATGGAACAAGATATCGTGCAGATGGCCGCCGCGGCTTTGCTGGCACACACGCGCTCTGAAATTTTCAATGACCTTTTTGCATAAATGCTGCGGTATTTAATTAATGTAGCGTCTAGTTTCCTCTTTTAAGGCTTGAGTCGTCGTCAGCATATTCGCGTAAACCATCGACTTCAAAAAACCCCAAAGAAAAAAATCTAAAGGTGTTAAATCGCACGATCTAGGCGGCCAATTCTGGTCTCCAAAACGCGAAATAACACGACCGGGAAATGACTGATGCATTTTCTCTGGCTGTATGACATGTGGTGCCGTCTTGTTGAAACCACATTCCCTCCACATTCATTTCGTCAATTGTAGGCAAGAAAAAACTGGTCATCATTTCACTATACCGAACACCATTGACAACATTGCGTTCTAGTTGGGACACCCTTTATATAGACCACATGTAAAATTCACTTAAATACGTATAAATCTGGTATAAATATAGTTACCAGGTTAAAATTCGACACAAATAATTCTTAGAGATATATAAATTGTTGTACTAAATTTTATGATGTTCGGTCCATAATTGGTCATAGCTCCCACATAAGGACCACATTCAAAAGTGTTATTTATATTTATATATCTTATATATCTTATTTATATTTATATATCTTATAAGTATCGGCATGGACTCGAAACTTATTTAAGACTAGGCACGACCGAATTTTGCACTATAACTTGTTTTTTTTTTGCACT
Source organism: Bellardia pandia (assembly GCA_916048285.2). Taxonomy (NCBI): domain Eukaryota; kingdom Metazoa; phylum Arthropoda; class Insecta; order Diptera; family Calliphoridae; genus Bellardia; species Bellardia pandia. Next base: position 14,567,750 of record OU696533.1, read on the forward strand.
ATATACTTTCTTTATTATTTAAGAAATTTCCAAGAAGACTGACAACGTACCTGTATGTTTCTGACCAGAGTCATTTAAAATATATCTATGTTTTGTGTAAAATTTAACTATAGGGAAAAAACTAATAGCCGATTTTATATACCCCAATATGTGTTTAATTATATTGCAAGGAGTTTCGGTAACCCCGCACCTGGTATGACAGCATAATTATTTGTATATTGGATTGCTGATGAAAATTATTTTAAAATCTATAAATCTATTATAAGTGTTTGTATTGAGATAAAATTTAACACAAAGAATATTTATATGCACAGACATCATGGCACTGTATTTTTGGCTGATCGGTCTATAAGAGGTCACATCCCCTACCCAGTAAAAAAAAAGTCGTGTTTTTTAAGCACTTAAGAGAAAAAGCGCATAATAGAAGCAGTAAATACTTACGAATAAAACATACAAAAAGATGCTTTGTTAGTGCTGACAACGAAGAAGGTTATAAAGCGAAAAAACAAAAATTAAATTATACTCTACATATTTACGTCTGACAACGAAATGAATTTTTCTTAAGCATAAACATTCAGATAGAATTTGTTCTTTGATTGGTGTGCGCGAAGGGACGTAAAACACTTCTTTAGGAAAGTGCTTTATTTGCATGTTTGATTAGGTTAAAAGAAGTGCTTCTTGTCAGCAGAAAGTAGTCCTCCAAACCGGGAACACCTCATACAAAAATCATGCATCCCATCAGCAGGTTTGGATCGATTTGAAATATGAATTTATACATAAAACCTGCTCCTTTTGGAGCACATTTTTTACTGGGTATATAGGGCCCATTTCTGAAAATGTGTTTTTACACATATACTGAGTGTAGGGTATGATATGATCGTGCTTGACCGACTATACTTTCTTACTTGCCAGTTACTGTTCTTATATTGCTTATACTACTTATAATACTCCATTTTTTTTTTTTTTTTTTGTTTCAAAAATCTATATAGAAAACTTTATTTTAAATATAGAATTTGTGAATTTTTCTACTGTTTTAAATTAATTTCCATTATGTTTTTGTTATTCATTCTATAAAATACTTGTGCAACATTTTTACAGCTTCAAGCCAGAAAATATTTCAAATTTTATACAAATATTTAGCTTTTTATCAAAAACAAAAAACATGTTTAATTAACTTTCTACATACATAATAAGTTAATAATAAGTTATCAACCAATCGTATAGGTAAGTTGCAGTTGCTGCAAACTAATATTACATTACATTTATTTCTGTGATTTAACAAATCTTCAATATTTTGTTGTATAATAAACAAAGTTGTGACAGAACAATAAATTTAGAGAAAAAGTTTGAAATTTGTTTGTGTACCAAAAACTTTTTGTGATTTTCTATACGAATGTATAGTATCTAAACAGTGTGAGTTAAGCAATGTTGTACAATATTTATTGAATTATTAAGACTAGTGAAACGTCTAAAAGTTTACATTATACATACATACATACTCGTATATTAAAATATTTTATTCAAGCAAGTTATTTATTTTCTTTAAATATTAAATATTTCTGTAGCATTTCTTATGTTTCACGCTGTATTTATATTGTTTGAAAATATTCTCCTCTTTCACTATTTATTTCATAACAAAAGCAACTTTAATATAAAAAAAAGTATCAAGAAAAAGTTTTACTTCTACTTCTACTTTTACTCTTTCATTTCAGTTTTTTTTTCCTTCCGGAATTGTAATATATTTAGTATATTTCATGTGTGCTGCGATATCTCTACACTTACATTTACCATTACACACATATTGCAGTATTTTTCTCCCATTTATTAACCTAAAGAAAGGACTTAGTAATATTTCTTTCTTGTTTAATAAAGATTTTGTTCACTCTACCACTAGTCGTGCTGAATAGTAATACATAAGTTTGACTAAATAAGTAGGTCTCTTCAAGACTAACCCCCTGGCCCACGATGTCGAACGATAACGTTCGCTTAGATAAGACTTAAGACACAAACTTGATTGTGGAATAAACAAACTTGATTGAGTAAAAAAATAGATACGATAAAAAGTTTCTGTCTTAAGTTTTATCTAAGCGAACGTTATCGTTCGACATCGTGGGCCAGGGGGTAACTGCTAATTATAGTAATTATTATACCCTACACAAAAAAGATGGGGGTATATTACGTTTGTCATTCCGTTTGTAACACATCGAAAGAATGGTAGTAAGACCAAAAAGTTTATATATTTTGGGTCCTTGTGTGATTCTAAGACCATCAGTCATGTCCGTTCGTCTGTTGAAATTACGATAGAGCTTCGAAACAAAGACATATAATAAAATTTTTATCAAACATTCTCTGATCTAACGCAATGTTTGGGATTGAAAATGGGCAACATCGGTTTAGCAGAATGCCAGTTATAAATCAAAGCTTCAGACTACCTCGATATTTTCCAGGTATTTTTTGCTAGTTGCTTTAAATATAATGCAGATAATGTCATGCAATTCTGCACTCTTTATATTTATTATAGTATGATAACTCTTGTTGTAAACAGCAGGAATCGGTAAACGCTTCTTTTTAGCCCCCATACAAATGTGTTCCCGGAATATGGCTTTATGGTACATAAATGTCTATAAAAAATTTTGCTAAAATAAGTTTCATGCAACGTGAAATCTCAAAACGATATCTTGTTTGCATTGATTCATATTTTGATAATAGCCTCATGCAAAGACCACTTTTTTATAAATTGAAAATCGGATCATTATCAACAATATTACAGGCTTATAAGTGCAAACCGGTTTTTTAACCAGAAATCTGGATTTTGGAGATGTCCGGCATATTTCTCTATTGGAATCTTGTCTTACTCGACAAGCCCTACAAGAAAAATAATATCCGGTTCCAGATTTTCTATTTCATTCACTTTTGTATCACTGTGTAATAGGTGATTTGGTGGTGAATATATAGAATTCGGCACAGCTGAATATAAACTCTGACTTGTTTTATTTAATTGAACTGGACGTCGGAATATATATTTTAATGTATGCATCCGCCATATTGCAGTTATAAATTTTGCACAAGTTATTCCTATGATAAAAGAATCGGTCCACCATTTTTCAATAGCCTCAATACAATAGAAACATCTGAAATACAAATGAAATACAATTTAATTACAAAATTTGATTCATTCTTTATCCCACATATTTAAAATCATTGATAAATTGTTCTATAATTGGAAACGTAAAGTTATACATACAACTCCACTTTACATTATTTGAAATCTGTGAACAACACTTTAGGAAAACTACTCTCTTTTTCCATTTCCTATAATTTTTCTTTTGCGTTTTATTTACACAAATGATTGTTTGATGCAGTTGTACTGAATATTTGAGTGTGTGCTTTAAAACAATTTGTTGAATAAGTTTTTAATTGCTTATTTCCACACAATTGGTTTAATTTAATTCAATTATGTAGATATATAATTTTTCCCAAAGAAACCCATTAAATGTTGGTATTTGTTAAAATGCAAACTAATTTAAAGTATTCAAATGTATGCTTTCTAAATGATCAGGAAAACCACAAATATTCTCTAATAAAATTTTAAATTAAGCAATTACATTTTTTTCAGATAATATATTAGCGGTATTCACACCGAGCTTGTTAGTTTGTTAGTCGGTAGTTTGTTAATTTGTTAAAGTTACCAACTGTGAACGACCCCCTTTTTAAAACTTTGTTAGTCTGGTAACTTTCGTAGTAAAACAGCTGATTTATTGTTTTGACACAATTTATTATTCTGGAAAAAATAAAACATGCCACGAGAAAGTGTAAAAAAAACAATTGTAAACCATTTAATTACTCATTTTTTCTTTTGGTTATCCACTATGAGAACAGTTTATGATTTATTAAAATAAAATAAAAAATCATTTATTTAACATACTTACTCTCAATGTACACAAATATTTTTTTAGAAATGTATCACAAATGATTTTTTAAATATATTTATTTAGAAACTGCAACAGCTGATTGTGAGTTACCAACTAACAACTATTTTATCAGGGGTGCCGTGTCTTTAATTTGTTAAATGTTTATCCGTTAGCGCGTTAAATATACAAAAACAAAATGCGTGTAAAAAAGTAACGATTAACGACTAACAAACTAACAAGCTCGGTGTGAATACCGCTATTGTTTACAGTATTTGAGATTTGTTTCAGTGAAGGAATCTAACAGTTTTTCTTTAATAAGGAAATAGTTGTGTATTAGGTTAAGGAGTAATTGGCGCATGTAGTCACAACTATAAACGCATATAATTTTTCATTTTATAAAAACTTATTAATATTAATGTGTTTTTATATAGATTTTTGTGATTTGCGATAAATACACTAATGTATATTTGGCTTAGTGTTTCACAACTATAAACACACTTTAATTAAAATGGATGTAGCATATTCAATTTTGTTATTATAATTTGATTAATTTGTTACTCAATACCCAAAATTTCATATAAAACACATCTCATACAAATCGAAAAATATAAATTGTTGGCTAAAAATTAACTTATAACGATAATAAATTAGGTAAATAATCAGGCTCGAGGTCTGTGTTATAATCAATTATTTTATTTATTTATTTCTTTTTCAATATTTCGCCTACCATCGGTAGGCATCATCAGGAAAATCTGTACACAAAACAGAAATAATACAAATTAATTTACTTTACTATTGTGACCGAATATAAAAACAAAACATACAAAACAATGAGTTGCAATAATCAAAAATTAGAATTTTAAAGTTAAACATTTAATATTGCACTAAATTTTCTATTTTGTTTTATAACTCTAGATTTACACGATTGAAATTCTCTTCAAAATTGCTCTTCAAAATGCTTCAAACTCGTGTAAACAGCAAAATTTCTTCGAAATTTATTTATTTAATAACTATTATAACTCTTTGATAAGTTTTATATATCATTCTGTTTTCTTGTTCGACCCTGTTGATGTGTAACATCATATCCCATGTAAATCTCCGTTTATATATTTCCTCTCTTTGCAAAATTTGTGCATTGTCAAAATCTGCTGTATGTCCTCTCATTGCACAATGGGCTGTAATTTCCGTTTTTTTTTGTGTTGATGACTTATCCCTACATCTTATATCCGATCTATGTCCTGCTAATCTAGTTTTCAGCTTGTTCTTTGTAGTTCCAATATATACTTGGTTGCATATGTTAGTGTTGCCCCTAATGCATTTTATTTTGTAGATAAGATTTGACTTATCCATGTCGTCAATTCTACTTTTTGTATTCGAAAAAAGTTGTGTGAGAGTGTTATTTGTTTTTGGAGCTATTTTATATTTATCTTTATTAGTATAAATATCCGAATTCTGAATTCTTGATTTATATCATTGATTTATATATTCTATTAGAGTTATCTGGTAAAGGTATATGTTTAATGTTATTATTTTTGTATATTAGTTTTTTGATAATATGTTTCGGGAACGAGTTTTTTCTTAAAATATCGTTTTGCTTACGTAAATTCTCTTTATGGAATTGTTTGTCACTGATTGATAACAGTCTCTTAATAAAATTACTTGCAGTATTCATTATTATACTATATAATGATAATTTTTTGAAAGTTAAAAAAAAGTACAATGACTTTGTTCATCGTATACAAAACCATAACGCGTGGATCAGATAAACACAGTATTTTTAATGCTGCGAACTGTTTTATGAAAAACACGTTTATATTTGGCTTGACCGAATCTTGTATATCCACCAACACTCCACTACTTGGGCTATAGTCAAATATGAACCGATCGTCATAAAATTCGGTAGGCAGATTATTTATTTTTTTTTTTTGTCGAATTTCAACTTGCTAGTGACTTTATAAGAGATTTATGCTCATTTAGGTGGTTTTCGTTTAAGTGTGTCTCATATAAAAGCTATTATTAATTATGGACCGATCATTATAAAGTTCGTTATGATTATTTATATATTGATTATTTGTGTCTAATTTTAACTGGATTTTTATAACAAAAATTAAGTGTGCAAATTTGCATGATATTATCTGCATTATAATTGAAGAAAATACCAAAAAATATCTTAAAAATATAACTGGTCTATAACTCGTATTCTACTGGATCAATGTTGCCCATTTTCAATACCAAACATTTTAATGTTTGGGAGAAGTTTCATTGTTCTAAGTTTTCTTTTTTTCAAAGTTCTGTCATGCTAGACGGACAGAAATCCATAATTACTTTTTCACTCCAATCATGCCGACCGGGCATTGCAAAGAAAATTGTTCAAGCTAAGTGGAAAGACTCACGACAAAACACTTTATGTTTATCCCGTACACCACCATAGTCCAACTTCAGAGTCAATTTAACGATATTCGGCCATCCGTTTGGCTTGCTGCTTATCCATGAAAGGCTTGTGCGCAGATTACTGTACACAATCTTGAAGATATTATGATACAATTTGGTTCATGATATTCCATCGCCCAAAGGATGGTTGGGATTGAAATTGGTTGAAATCCATCCATTATTACACCAAATGTTATGCCGAAATAATTGTTTATCGCACATAAGTGTTTCATTTATACACCTATATGTCTCCAAACAAATTTCACCACAAATAAGTTGTTCACATCCATAAATTTTGTTTAGATCCTACCACAATTGAAGAACTGCCATATAAGCCCCACTTCCGAAAACCACCTCAACAACTATAAATCTTTTAAAAATGTTGGTATCCAAATAAAATTCAACACAAATAAGTTTCACATATACAGATAGCACGACACCTAATTTTATAACGATCGGTCTATAATTAGTCATAGCTCCCATATAAGACCCTCTTCTGAATATAACAAGTGTCGATATCGAGGTAAAATTTGATGCATATAATTTGTAAAGGCGCAAAAGTCACGCTACTGTGGGCGCACCCATTTCTGAACAAGTAAGAGTTTATATTGGCCTGTGCCGAATCTTATATAACCACTACTAAATCACCTATTATAAGGCGAACTTCATAAAATATTGCACAGTAATTTCTATTTATTTTAGGTTTATTTTAGCAGAATTTCATCTCAATGACGATATTTATAAGAATTTTATGCATATTCCAGTTATAATCAAGAATTAACATCTTGTTTATATTTTTGCAGCATGTAAAACATAAAGCGATTTACTTTAACACACAATAAATTAAGTACCAACAAGCCCTAGGAAACTGATTTTGGCTTTTTGAAACGTCAAAATTGTCCCTTTGGCCAATTATGGACCAACCTTCACAAAAGTCAATAGTCGGTTCGATATGGATGTTTATGTTAGTTAATGAGTTTTCGGGAATAGTCCTTATAAGGGAACCATGACCTATTACAGGCCAATCATCATCAAGTTCTCTACGATGATTTATATGTATATGCGAATTATTTGTGTTGCATATCAAGGTAATAATGATTTTTATCAGAGATTTATGCGCATTTAAGAGATTTTTCGAAGTGAACATTTAATAAGGACTACGACGGTCATAATTTGGTTTGATTTATTAATACCACTTAATTCATTCGTAAATTAATCATTTCCCCAGCTAATTCTCTTGCAATTTATCAACAACAGTTCGTGAGGATAAGGCAATACTTAAAAAGAGTAAACTGACTGAAATAATTGAGGAATTTGGATTAAATGTTTCCAGTAGACTTGTTTGTACAAGGACGGCTCAATGAAAATCAGATGTATGGTAAGTAAGTACAAAAAAAAATCACTTCTGTCAAAAAAGAATATAAGGACAAAAAAGAACTACAATGGAACAAGGATATGAAATTCTGAAAGAGTGTTTTTTACAAATGAAACCAAAATTAATCTGATTGATACTGACGGAAAAAAAGTTTGTATATCGATAAAAAAAAACAACAAGAACTCAATCCCTGTTACACTACTAAAACAGTAAAGTGTGCTATTTCTCCACAGCTGTATATGTGGAGGGTTTTGGAAGAGTTTATATTCACAACTCTTGTTTTTTTTTTTTTTTTTTGTTGCAAAAAGCTGGTTACATTTTTTAGCGCTATCATGGAGCGATCATCATAAAATTAACTATGTATATTTGTTTCGATTTTGAACTTGCTGCTGATGCTTATAAGAGATTTATGCGCATTTAAGTGTTTTCCGTAAGTGGACTTTATATGGGTGTCTACGGTCAAACATGGACCGAACTAAACAACATTTCGTTTGCGATTTCTTTTATCATGAAGCTTATTTATACTGAATTTTATATTGATATTGCAATTTTACAGTCATTTAGATATCATTGAGCATTATTTCGGAGAGATATTTGTATGGGGGTCATGAGAAATCATGGACCGATTCTTACTATTTTCCTCACACTTTCTTCTTTTATCATAAAAATAACGTGAGCACAATTTCATGGCAATATCTGCAATAGATTTAAAAAAATTGCAAGAAAAATGTTTAAAAAATATCACATTTTTATGGAGCTTGTCTCACATTTTGGTCCATAACTCTGGTTCTACTATACCGATTTTGCTGAGTTTCAATAATTAACTGCTTAGGAAACGGGTTATAAACGGGTTTCTGTAAACTCTGTTGATATTGGTTGTGTCTTTTTGACGTTAGAGTGTTTTACACAGACAGACAGACGGACATAGCTCAATCGATTTAGAATTCCATAAGAACCAAGAATATATACACTTTGTTGGGGCTCAGTTGAATATTAAAAAAGTTTCTCACGGAATGGCAAACGTAATATACCCGTATTCACCACTTTTGGTGGTGGAGGATATAACTAGATTAGTTTCATCATTTTGATACTTTTGGCAAAATTTTTGTCCTGATTCTAAATTAAGTTTGCTTTTTGGTTGACAAGTCTTTATTATAACTAATCTTGATTAAGGTTGGGCATATACAGTTTCCGTTTTATAAAGTGGCATTTTATGTATCAATCTAAGAGTAACTATTAAAAGTTAATGTGATAGTAAAATTTTATTATATATACTATAACATTGCCAGACAGTGAACAAAAATAAAAACTATTCTATACAAATGTTAACAGTTTACGTCCTTCGTAGGATGTTTAGAATTTATTGCATTATGTTAGTAGGATAATTGAAAATAATTTATAACAAATTTATTCCTTTGTGGTAAATATATACATATTTTCTTTTTTTTCAAATATCAATATCTTGTTACGCTTAAAGGGGTAAAAAAGTGTCAAAATTGGTCAGTTAGTAATAAAATTAATTCAGCAAATTTAATGTAAATAGTTTCATTCTATTGGTTTTCGTTTTCCTTCCAATCACCTACAAAATTAATTTAAAATTAGGGAGGAGGGTATATTGGATTTGTGCATTTGTTTGTAACGCTCAGAAATATTGGTCCAACACCCACCTTAAAGTATACCGATCGACTCAGAATCACTTCCTGAGTCGATTTAACGATGTCCGTCCGTCCGTCCGGCTGGCTGGCTGTCCATGTAAAGCTTGTGCACAGAATACAGGTCGCAATTTTGAAGATATTTCGATAAAATTTGGTACGTGATATTTTTCGTCCCAAGGATGGAAGGGAATCGGTCCATTATTTCACCTGGCCCCCATACAAATGTCCTACCGAAATTCGGGTTTACCGGTGATAAATCTTTTAATTATGCAAGTATGCAAACAAATTTCACCAAAAATCAGTAATAAATAAAGGTAAATCACATCTACAAATTTCGTAAAGATCGGTCCATAATTAGTCTTAGCTCCCATATAAGGCCCACTTCCGAAAATCACTTTAACGATCATAAGTTTCTTAAGAATATTGGTAATCAAATTAAATTCGACACAAATAATATACAGAAATGATGACACCTAATTTTATAATGGTCGGTCCGTAATTAGTCGAAACTCCCATATAAGAGCCTCCCCGTAATCAACTTTAATCTCCATAAAATTATTTAAAGTTTTATATCGAGATAAAGTTTAACATACACAATATTTATATTCACAGAAATCATGACACTAAATTTTAGTCCAAAATAGGTGATATCTCCCATATAGCGCACATTTCTAAAAAAAACTGTTTTATACATATACTCGGTGTAGGATATTATATGGTCTGGCTTGACCGACTATACTTTCTTACTTGTTTGTAATGGATTTGTATAAATTAATAGCTTTATTAGATATTAATGATACAGAATAGAATTAATTCTATAGAAAATGACTAATTAACTCGGTACGAATGCTAGAAAGTCTCGAAAAATAAATTTCTGTAAAAGTACCATTAATGAACTAAATACTGGAATAATTACAGCAAACTGTTTTGATAAGACTTTACATAATTAAATCTTATTGTGGGAAAATATCTATTTGTATATTTTTTCCAATAATTCTATTCCAATAATGGATTTTTAACATAACAACTGAAAATGTTCTTTAACTGTATTGAAATTGAGTAAATATTAAGGATCTTCAACATTCAACTCAAATGGGAACTCAAATACAAATAAACAAAGTTTTAAATGTACTCTGAGAAATTACATTAGTTATATGGCATTGAAAAAGTTTTTCTACTAAAATTTCTTCATTTTTAAAACTAAATAGAAATCTTGCTAAAACTTTCCAATTAGACCACGAGTTTATCAAAGGCAAATGTCCGAACTAAAGAAAATTAAATTTTTAATTGGCATTTTAAATCGTACGAGTATTTAGTATTGTAGCCGGGTTTTGCCTTTTTTATTCCATTTCATTTTGTGCAGTTTTTATACCTACCACCAAAAAGATGAGGGGATTAAGTTTGTCATTTCATTTGTAACACATGGAAATATTGGTCGTAGAACCCAAAAGTCAATACATATATTCTGGGTCCTTATAAGATTCTAAAACGATCTATTGAAGATCTGTTGAAGACACGATACAGTTTCGAAAAGGACATAGAACAATTAACTTTACATCAAACATTCTTTGATCTACCGAAATATTTTGTATTTAGAAGGAACAAAACCGGTTCGGTAGCATCCGAGCAATAGACCAAAGTTTAAAACAACCTCCATATTTTTCAGATATTTTCTTCAAATATAATGTATATAATATCATGAACACACACACACACTTTATTTTAATTGTAGAGGGACAAGTCCTGTAGAATATGGTAGGAATCGGTCCACGATTTCTTAAAGTAAACATACAAATGTCTTCCCGGAATATGGTTTTATGGTACATAAATATCTATAGAAAAGCCACATTTAAACAAAATTCTGCAATAATAAGTTTCATGCAAAGTGAAATCTTAAAATAATATTTTTTTTTGCATCGGTCTATATTTTGACATAGCACTACATAAAGTCCACTTCCGATAATCACTAAAGTAAAACAAACACACAATTTACATAAACATATAAATCGTCTTTCCAAATTTGTTGATGATGGGTCCATATTTGACCGTAGTTCACTTCAGAAACCCTCTTAAAAATTTAAATATTTCGCAAATACATATAAATCATCATACACATTTTTATGATGATGGACCCGTAATAGATTAGAGCTGCCTTGTGAGGACTACTTCCGAAAACTCATTAACCTACATAAACATCCATATCGAACCGAAATTTTACACAGATCAGTTATAGGTATGTAAAAATTATACTATTGACTTTTGTGAAAGTTGGTCTATAGCTCCCAGACAAGCTCCACTTCCGATATTAACCACAAAGTTTACAGAGGTGATAATTTTGACGTTTCAAACAGCCATTGTGTGTTGAAGTAAATCCTTTTATGCTACATGCTGCACAAATATAAACAAAGCACAGTTCTGAAAGTTCTGAGACAAATATAAATTCTTGATGATAACTGGAATATGCAAAAAATTATTTTAAAAATAAAATTAAACCAAAATAAACCTAAAATAAATAGAAATTACTGTACAGTATTTTATGACGTTCGCCCCATAATAAGTGATTTGGCGGTGGGTATATGAAATTTCGCACAGCCAAATATAAACTTTTACTTATTTTTTTTTTTAAATGGAATATATATAAACATATGTATAAGTGCACATAAATTGGTTTTATATCCCAAAAGAAAATACATAGCCATGCAAAAAAACTTATTCATACATTAGACCTGCTCTTAAAGAAATGATTAGCTTTGAATGTCTATTGTTAGTTAGGAGCTAAAATTAACTAATGCACAATTAGAGACACATCCAATAACGAAAATTCGAGCTGGAAGCCGTTTAAAAGTTGTAAACTTGAACAAATAAATAAAAAAAAATAGATATTTTTTTTATTATTGAAAAATTTTGGCATTTGCTTATTATTTTTAAAATCAATTTAAAACCATTTCATCTTTCAGAGAATATTTTCTTTATAACAACATTTAAAACCTTTATATAGGTATTAACATTTTCCCCAGTTCAGGCCTCAAATTTTGCAATAGTTAGTTTTAGCATATAAATACAAAAAACAGATTAGGTTGCAATTTTCGGCTGTACCGAATCTTAAATACCGTCCATCTACATATCAGTAGTGTGATTGATCGATGTATGCTTACTTGTAGGAAATTTGTGTTCAATTTTGGATCGATAACGATGTTTATACGAGTTATTTTATTTTTTGGAGCCCTTATAATGGATCTATGTGACGATCGTCGTAAAATACTTTACTGTATTTAAGTCTTATTGTGAATTTACATATCTCAATAGTGACATATTCATCTCAATAACGATATATTTTAGAGTGTTTTTTTTTTTTTTTTTTTGTATTCCAGTTATTCTCGGAAATATACGATATATGGGAACTGTAGCCAATTATGAACTGACCTTCACAAAATCCAATAGTAAAATTTTAGCTTACATATAAAGGATGGTTCAAAAATATCAGTTCGGTTACAATATTTATAAGATACTAACGAAGATTAATGTTTTCGGAAATGGTCTCTTTTTATGGGTCGAACACCATTAAGGTTGTTACTATATATGTAGGTATATGTGTATTATTTATATCGAGTTTCAACTTGATAATGATGTTTATAAGAAATTTATGTGCTTTCAAAATATTTTCGGTGTGGACTTTATATGGTCAAATATGAACCGATCAACATAAAATTCGATGCGGTGATTTATATGTACATGTGAATTATTTATGTCGAATTTTATAAAATGGGCCGATTCAAAGAAAATAGTGCTTTTTGATTTATCTTTACGTGAAACTTATATTTGCTAAATTTTTTATGGATACTATTTTTCTAAAGGCATTTATGTTCAATAGAGCCATATTCCAGGAATACATTTGTATGGGGGCTATGAGAAATCGTGGACTGATTCTTACCGAACTTGTCCTTCCGCAATAAAAATAAAGTGTGTAAAATTTTATAATACTACTTCATTGCAAGAAATAGCAAAAACTATTTGAAAAAAATCGAGGTTGTATAAAACTTTGGTTACTTGGTTCCAAAATTCTTTTTTTAAGGGTAGGTTTATACAGTTTTGTTAATAAATCTATGAGTGTTTGCAAATAAAGACTGACTGAACATTAGTCTGGTCCAAGAATCGTATTTGCAAATTATTCGTTATTACAAGGACTTTATAGACTTTGTCAATGAAGTATTCGTTTTTAACAAATATTTACATAAAGTGGTTTCGTACATTGTTCATTAAATTTTAAGTTATATTATAACTATAATATTTTCCAACTAATCTACATATATACGAGTATTTGAAAGACAGAAGAAATTCATTTCTTTTTTTCTTGTAATCGTTTAAACTGTATTTTTCGGAAATATGTTGTTAAATCTGTGTTTGACACAAGTTTTTCAATGCCTTTTTTGATTGTCAACAACTATAGAACACTACGCTAAAGCTTTCATTAAGAAAAGACAAATATTATTCACTTTGCTAAATCTGGTGACAATGAGGGTTTAACAAGAGGAAGCAAATTTAAAATTTTTAATTTTTTGAGCAGTCTAGTTTTTATGTATACTATGAACGTAAGTATAGGTATGTGAATGTGTTATACATATGTGCTGTTATATGTTGGTGACTTTGGACGAGTTATTGATTTTCTGTTTGATTTATACCTCTTGTAGTTTTATGTTTATAAAAAATGAAAAAAAAAAAAATAATACACCCACAAAATGTTGGTGATTTAAATGAAAGGCCACATTATTTGTTTTTTTATGTTTTTATACCCTCCACCACCATAAGTGGTGACTGAAGGTATATATAAGTTTGTCATTCCGTGTGTAACACTAAAATATTTTCATCTGAGACCCAACAAAGTATATATGTATATTCTTGCAGTCTTATTCAGAAAAAGTTAATTTAGGTTTACTATCCACTATAAAGCAAAATTCCTTAAAGTAATATTAACAAACGATTATTAGTTTAATTTGCAGACTTTAACGCCTTATTAAAAGTTGAAATTTTAAAGTACGCCCACCCCTACTTTAAACTTAAAGTAAAATGACATTTCTGTGTTGACTTTACTCCCCTGGCCCTCGACGTCGAACGATAACGTTCCCTTATATAAGCCTTAAGACACAAACTTGATTTTGGAATAAACAAACTTGATTGAGTAAAAAATACATACGTTAAAAAGTTTGTGTCTTAAGTCTTATCTAAGCGAACATTGTCGTTCGACATCGTGGGCCAGGGGTACATTTATTTACATGTTCATATAAACATTTAAAAGAATTTGTTAAAAAATATTAAATTTTTGTGGTTTATTGTGTAAAATATGGAAACAATTAATTTTATTAGAAGAATTGGTAAGTAAGATAATTTGTGACGTGATTTTTTTTTAACTGTTGCACTTAAAAAAAAAACAAGTAAAAAAGTATAGTCGGTCAAGCCCGACCATATAATACCCTACACCTAGTATATTTATAAAACAGTTTTTCAGAATTTGCAGACCAAAATTTAGTGTCATGATTTCTGTGAATATAAATATTATGTGTGTTAAACTTTATCTCGATAAAAATACTTTTAAAAGATTTATGGAGGTTAAAGTGAATTACGGAGAGGGTCTTATATGGGAGTTTCGACTAATTATTATAAAATTAAGTGTCTTTATTTCTGAATATAAGAAACTTATTTGTGTAAAATTTTATTTGATTATCAACATTTTTAACAAATTTATGACCGTTAAAGAGATTTTCGAAAGTGGGCCTTATATGGGAGCTACGACTAATTATGGACCGACCATAATAAAATTGTACCGCGACCAAGCTTTACATGGACAGCCAGCCAGCTAGACGGACGGAGAGACGGACACCGTTAAATTGACTCAGAAAGTGATTCTGAGCCGATCGGTATACTTTAAGGTGGGTGTTGGACCAATATTTCTGGGCGTTACAAGCATCAGCACAAATCCCACTATTGTGGTGTAGGGTATAATTAATATTTAATTTTTATTAAAAATCTTTTACTAAAAGACTATTGCAAAATATTTTCTTATTCAATACCATTTCATATTTATTTAAAAGTAAAACAACTGACGAGTTGAGGTTACTTATAAAAAAGTATGCAACCATGTTTCACCATTAGATCTTATGTGGCATTGAAATGAAATAGTGTTGCCAGTCTTAAATGAAAATTACTCTTAAATTACTAATTAGTTAATAAGCGATTTTTGAATTAGAAATTTTAATAACCATTTATTAAGCGAAAATCTCAAATTTACTAATTTGCAGATTATACCGATATTAAATTTTTTTCTGAATAAGACTGTTAATCCTTTTGGAATTCTAAATCGATTGAGCTTTGTCCGTTTGTCTGTCTTCCTGTCTGTCTGTCTGTGTAAAACACTCTCACGTCCAAAAGGCACAAAGAAAATCAAAAAATCGTTTACAGTTCTCCTAAGCAGTCGGGTGTTGAAAATCAGCAAAATCGGTAGAATAGAACAAGAGTTCTGGACCAAAATGTGAGACAAGCTGCATAAAAATTTGATATTTTTTAAATATTTTTCTTGGAAAATTTTTTTTGAAATATATCGTTATTTTTATTTAGCATGAGTTCTTACAACCCCCGCTAAAATGAGTTAAATTTGCCCAACTCAACTTTTGATTTTTGTCGAAACATTTCATGCCAATGAAAACTTATTGCTGGGAACGTTTGTACTTGTATCATAAATATTGAGTGGCAATAAAGGCAACGTATATCAAGTATTTGATATTTTTTACTCTGGATCATTTTAGGCAGGGAAGTTAATTTAGGTTCTATATTTCGGATCGAAAATGGCTCAATTTCTAGAAAAATTTTTTTTAGTCCAATTGCTGAAGAAAACGTGGACAAAAGGTATCAATATAAACAGAGTAGTGTATGGCTGCTTGCTTCTTGAAGGTTCATCACGTTCTATATATCCCGCTTTTCATAAGAAAATAACGCTTATTGCTGTTTTAGTAAATAAATTTTTTGCAACTTTTTAACAAAATATAAAAACACAAAATAGTTTGAAATCGTGTATTAAATAAAGTACTTGAAATATTTTTAAAAGGTTTCTATTAGTTAGACTTTTATAAAATGTAAACAAAACAATTTAACAGTTATTATGAACTATTTGGAAACTATTAGCGCAATTCACATTCCTGTGTAAATAGTATGTCGAAAGATAACGTTCGCTTAGATAAGACTTGAGACACAAACTTGATTGTGGAATAAACAAACTTGATTGAGTAAAAAATAGATACGATAAAAAGTTTGTGTCTTAAGTCTTATCTAAGCGAACGTTATCATTCGACATCGTGGGACAGGGGGTTAACATATTTTTTCTCTTACTGTGTATTTTGTTAGTGTAGAGCAATAACATGCTAAACCTTTTGCAAATGCAATGATGCAATACCATTTGCTCAATATTGTGAATTGGGCTTTTGTATTATGTGGAATACCGTCGAAAATGTTTTATATCTAAGAAAAAAATAACAAATATATTGAAATAATTGAAATAAAATATACAGTTTATACTTTTGATTAGGACATCTCTTTTATTTAAGAATAATCGAGTGGAAACCATTATTCGTTCAAACTCTACTAATGTTTGGAAAATTTGAAATTGAATCACTAAACTCCAATTATATCTTATAATTTGTTAAAGTTTTTGCAGTGATTTTAATTTTAAAAAGAACATAAACATTTTTAAAATGTATCAATATAGTTAACAAATTTCGCTTTTTCATCATATTTACTTCGAAATCACGGTTTTTCATTTTTATTTGATAAATATAAATACACTTAACTTTAATTTTATTTTATTTTTTAGATTTATTTTAGTTTTGCTAATTGTGATCAATGTGTTATTCAAAAGTGGATCATAATGTTGCATACAATTTTTTTTTGTTTTAATTAAGCGTTTTTATTACAAAATACTTTATTTTATTCAGTGTAGTAATTCTATAAAAATAATTTTTTATTGTTAAATTTTCATAACACGCTTTAAGATTGGCGAAATATTTTAAAGTTCATATTACAGAAACCCTTACTGTAAAAACACATTTGGTCCTTTACATCCATAAATAATGGTTGTGATTTCAAATCACATTTATTACATGTAATAAGACCGTATTCCTGATATTGTGAAAAAAGAAAGTTAGAAAAACAAAAAACATAAGTAAAAGTAAAATATGTATTCATAAATAACAAATTTTAAAAACTAAAAGCAAATTAAAATAACCAGATTGAGTTTTAAACGCAGCACCACAATTTAACATAAAAACGTAATTTACTTTAACAAGAATTTGTGTTCATTAAAAATAAAAATAAATTTGTCTTATAGTTACTGTTTTTGCTGTAACTTGTAAAAGAAATATTTCACCATGTTACCAATGCCTCAACAAGACGGTTGTGCCACCCCCATGGCTTGCGGGGTTCTGATAAGGAAAGTAAAAACCACAGGACAACATGCTATGAACAGAAACCATCATGATTAGAATGATAAAAAGGACGAAATAAGATTTCATTAATAAACCATATCAAATGGAAACAACAAATTGGACCTATTTTTATGAAGAAAGAAAATTGACATTTCTGTCAGACTCATGACAGAACTTTAATTTGAAATAATTTTAGTAACAAGTCTAAATAATGTTTAGCACTAAAGGGCAGTGTTGCCAAAACATGCCACCAAAAAATAGCCAGAATTGATAAAAAAAAAGGCCAGAAACCGCTAAACGTTAAAAATTAACCAGCTGAAATTCGGATAAATACTACATTGTAATTAAATCATACATGTAAGATTTAAATGCTTTAATTACATGCGGTTTTTATACCCTACACCACCATAGTGGGGAGGGTATATTGGATTTGTGCTGATGTTTGTAACGCTCAGAAATATTGGTCCAACACTCACCTGAAATTATACCGATCGACTCATAATCACTTCCTGAGTCAATTTAACGATGTCCGTCCGTCTGGCTGGCTGTCTATGTAAAGCTTGTGCGTAGAGTACCGGTCGCAAGTTTGAAGAGATTTCGATAAAATTTGGTACATAAAATTTTTTATAAATGTTTGAATTATGCAAGTATGCAAACAGATTTCACCACAAATGAGTGGTAAATGAAGCCAAATCAGATCTACAAATTTTGTGCAGATCGGTCAATAATTTATCATAGTTCTCATATAAGGCCCACTCCCGAAAATCACTTTAAATAGCATTACTCCCTCAAAAATGTTGGTATCTAAATAATATTGAACGCAAATAAGTTTCATATATGCAGAAATTATAACACCTAATTTTATAATGGTCGGTCCATAATTAATCGAAACTCCCATATAAGACCCTTTCCGTAATTAACTTTAACCTCCATGAATCTTTAAAAATTATTTATAACAAGATGAAGTTTAACACACAAATCATGACACTAAATTTTTGGATGATAGGTCCATAATAGATTTTAGATTTTTACAACTCAAAATTAATAATTTGCACAAGTAATAATAAGAAACAAAAATAATGTGATTGCCTTAAATGCCTATAAAGTAGAAATAAAAAAAGTAGCTAAAAAAAATAGTTCAGCTGTTTTTTCACAAACTTTCCCATAATTGACAAAATAAAAACACCATATCTGGCCGAAAAACCGCTGAAATGGCAACGCTGCTAAAGGGAGACAAATGTAAGATACATACAAACCCATATGTACATACATATGTATCAATTTAATTTAAACCTTTTTATAGCCTCCTCTAGCCCAATTGAAAACTTCTTAGACTAGAACAGAAATCGCGGTACAAACAGAAAAACGTTATAAGTTTTGCAAACTTCCATCTCTGCTATGAACACACGTTAAATTTATTTTCGATCTGCCAACTCCCTAATATAAAAATAGGTGGTCAAAAAAGACGCATCCGCGATTTTTTTACAATGGAAAAATTAGAAATTCATGGTGACATTAAATATTAAAAAAAAATCTTCATCGGGACAAGAAATTCATAATGATATGGTGAATGTGTGAGGTGAAAGTGCTCCTTCATATGCAACAGTAAAAAATTGGATTGCTAATATCATGGGCTTATTTGGAGCGTTTTAAGAAAATGAAATGGATTAAGCATCGTTTCATAAATGTTGATGAGACATGGATCCACCACTATACTCCAGAGACAAAAGGCAAAAGCAATTCAATCGGCTGATAAGGTTATGGCAGCGGTTTTTTTGAGACTTTAAACATATTCTATTGATTGACTATCTACAAAAGGTTACAACAATAATTTCAGAGTACTATTGCAACATCTTGGATTAATTAAATGTAAAAATTTGTGAAACACGTCCTGGCTAACACAACAAAAAAATAATTTTCCATCAAGACAACTCACTAGCGCACACGAGTTTTTTAACAATGGCTAAAATCGAGGAGTTTAAGTACGAGTTGCTTGACCACCTTATTCTTCTGATTTAGCTCCCAGTGACTTTTACCTGTTCCTAAATCTAAAAAAGTTCTTAGCTGATAAGTGTTTTACCTCAAATGAAGATGCAATTACAGTTGGAAGCCACAATTTTAAAGGCCTTGAGGAAAGGGATATAATTGCCAGATAAGCGTTGGACTAAGTGTAATGAAGTACCAGGAGATTATATTGAAAAATAAAAATGTTTTTGAAAAACTAGTTTCCGAACCGCTCTAGTATATGAGGCTATATCATTCCGTGTGTAAAATTGAGAAATATTCATCTGACTTATGGAATTCTAAGTCGACTGGGCTATGTTCGTCTGGCTATGTCTCCTAAGCAGTTTGGTATTGAAAATCAGCAAATAGTTATGGAGCAAAATGTGTGACAACCTCCGTCAACATACATATAATATTTTTCTCTAGTTTTTTGTTTAAAAATATTGCAGATAATACCATCAATTTTGCACACCTTATTTATACGACAGAAGGACAAGCTGTGTATTTTCTAGTGTAATTAGTAAATAGGAAGAATCGGACCAGGATTTCGAATAGTTCCCATACGAATTTCCTCCCGAAATATGGCTAGTGGTACATAAGTGACTATATAATTGCAATATCAATACAAAATTGAGCAAAAATAAGTTTTAGGCAAAAAGAAATCGCCAAACGAAATTTTGTTTAGTTCGGTCCATGTTTCATTTAAAGTCCACTTCCAAAATTCACATAAATGCGTGTAAATATGGCAGAAATATTATAAACATAGAAATTGTAGTACAAAATTTTATAATCGGCCCATAATTGGTCATAGCTTCCATATAAGAACCACAACCGAAAAAGACATTAATCTTGGACATAAGTTTCGCCCTTTGGGTATTTTTAAAAATGTGGAATTAGAGACCAGAAAGGCATAACTTTTTAGGCCTTAAGAATTTGAATTTAAAAAATGTGCCGAAAACATTTCTATTCTTCATTGCACAGAGAAAACAGTACCTAATAAAAACATAGTAAAATAGAACAACATTTATAAGATTTCTCTATGGTTTTTACTCAAGAAGAAATTCTTATTAATTTTATAAGGAAAACCTTTTTCAAAAAATCAAGAAGAAAACTTACGATTTTTACTAGGCTTTCTTATTGTTTTTTTCTTCTTCTTGATTCTATAAAGCTATCTCTTTGTTTATTTAAATAATACTTCTTGATTCTGTTTGATATTATAATTTAATTTTTATTCATATGTATATTTACTTATTCATATTTTTACTTAGAAACTTAAAAATAAAAATTAAGTATTATTATTTTAAAATAAAAATTTAATAATTTAAGATTTATAAATTTAAAATTTATAGAGATTAAGATTTTCTATTTTTTTTTTTAAATTTTATTCACTATTTACACTAGAGAATGGCTTAGAAAATACATTGATGGCTTCGACTAGCAAAGAATTCGCTTCATCGATTTCAAGTAATGTTGTTATGAATTTATAAACTGGTGTTTTGATACACTGTGTAACAGAATTTTGAATATCAATTATGTCTTTACGGAAAATTTTTTTGTTAGAGTGAAGCTTTAATAGAAATGATATTATTGATTGATGAAGAAGTAAAGTTTTGTACAAGTTGCATTTGATTGTCAGAAAATGTATTAGATTCAGAATTAGTCAAAGCTGGTTCATTTGGTAAAAGTTGTAGTTGTTTTTTAGAAATTGCTTTAGTTTCACAACTCGAAAGTGACAAGTTAACAAATTGTTTACTGTGTTTTTTTAAATGGTTCTGAAAGTACCTGGTCCCTTGGACTGCAATTATGCTGCAGCCAGCACTTTTGCTCGAAATATTTATCTTTGAGAGAGAAAGATAGATGTTTAAAGATGTACATATGTATATTACTTTAAGAAATTTTATATATCCATACCGTTATCAAAATCTTTAAAAGCTTCCTCCGCAGTGCTGCCACTATAGTCATCAAATTTTCCTTTTTCAACATTAGTCCAACGAGAAAATAATTTTCCTGTTAGATTTTTCTTCCCGTCTTTCTGTTTCAAAAAGTATGTTTCCTAGAATAACCAAAACTGTTAATAAAAATATATGTAAATAAAATTTTGTTTGGATTTCTTACCGGTTTTTCTTTAGGAAATACATCACAGATAGCATAAGACCATTGCTGCATTTCTGCGTATGTCAATTTGGATTACTGAGTTTCTCAGAAATTTTTTCCAACCAATCCAATATCCTACTATTTGCCGATAAAGTTTCTATTTCACATATGAACGGTAGGTTCTGAAAAGATGTCTAAATTAAAATATTTTTTTTATGAACATTATTTTGCACGAACAATATTTCTTCTCCATTCCCTTAGGCCTGCCTTAAATTTTATCAACTCCCCAGTATATTTTTTGTCCAGTTTCTTGAATAAATTTTCAACGTCTTCAATTTTCATTTTTTTTAATATGGTTGTCGATGTAATTCCAAAACTTAAAAGAATGTCACACGTTTCATCACATAGTTCCCAGGATTTATAAATTGGAGAAATGTCTATATTTTCAGTTAAGCTATTGTGATCTCCCATTATTCAAAATATTATTGTTTATGTTTTTTATGTTTTTTTTGTTGACATTACATTCAAATGTAACACTTTTCAATAAATAAAAAAATAATTTTTTTTTAATTTTAATTTAATTACTTTTTTCACTTCTTTACTTGTCACTTGTTCACTTTCAACTAAAAGTTGTTCGCCGCAACACATGTACAAACACGCAAACAATTATAAGAGTACAAAAACTAAAAATTCATAAAAAATTGTATTTGTGTTGATGTGTTGAAATAACAAGCCCAGCTAATTTAATCAAGAAGATATTCTTATTAACAAATTCATTAAGATAATTTACACATGATCAAATAGAAACCTAATAAAATCAATAAGGAATACCTAATAAAAACAACAGCGTATTAAGTAGCCTAATGAAAACTATAAGAAGTACCTTTTTGAAAAAAATTATTAGGTAGACTAATGAAATTAATAAGAAATTCTTTTTTTATGCAATTCATAAGAAAACCTAATAGAATCAAAAAGTTGTTCTCTATGGATTGTGTTTTTGGTGCCAAAAATAACGGAATTTGAGTAAAAACATGGTAAATAACAAGCTTTTCTTTTTAATTTTATGTGTTTTACTTATTGAAAAAATTAAAAAGATTTATACCATGAAAATAATAAGGAATCTCTTTAAAAAAATCTTCGTTTCTTTCCGCCGGAATACTCCTCACCCCAAAAGCGTTTCATAGAGAAAATCTTCTTAATTCTATTAGGCAGTTTTCGCTCTGTGTGATTTTAGCCGGATGTATTTTAAATTTTATTTCTGCATTTACTTATTTAGAAAATATGAAGGGTAATATATAAGGTCCATTTTTAGCCGCTTTGATCATCTAGAATTTCCTCTTCTTTTTTTGATTAAAGGCAGATAAACTTAAACTTTTTATTCTAGTTCCATTAATTTTGGAGATATACAGTTGCCATTTTTAAGATCAGATCTTCCAAAAATCCGTTATTAGTGAATCTATATGATGCTGAAGGAATCTAATACCCGAATTTTACGTGTCTAGCTTTAGCGAATTGGGCTGTGCAGTGATGAATGAATCAGTCAGTCACTTTATTCTTTTATATTTATTTATAGATTAAATATTAATGTTTACTAAATACACTATATTTTACCAACAGTTATTTTAAATACCCAACAAAATGAATTCGTTTATTAAAACTAATCAAAACCCAACAAAACAATCAAATATTAAAATCAAAAATACAATTTCTTTTACATATAATTGATGTTCTTCTGCTCAGTTTGCTTTTTGTTCAACATTCTAGTTTTACAAGTGGCTATACTAAATAGTTGTATTAATTTTAATTGTCTACTTACTTAATGGATCAAAGCCAGTTATAAATTCAGGACAACGTTCATAAGCTGATGTGGCAGCAGGAGTGTCCGGCCAACAGAGCCAGCCATCAAAAGTGCCTGGACAAAATTTGTCTAAATGGAATGAGGAAAACAGAACAGTATTATTATAATTAAGGACACAAAATTAACACAATTTTGTATAATTATCATATAGAAAAAAAGAAATTTATATTGCTCTGAAATGTCTGCTAAAAGGCCACTTGGAGATGTTAAGAGGCGTATAAAACGAGAAACAACATTTAGCAAGAAATGTAAATGACAAGTTTATTTATTTGTGGAGATCCATCACAATGAAATCTTTTTGCTGTTTGTGCATGAAAGGAATAAAGCTTTTAATACTTCATAATGAAGTTAATTGTTATAAATTAAACGACATATTTTGAATGTTAAAGCATTTAAATTATGAAAAAATATGATACTGAAGTACTACTTATCTACATATATATTTTCTTGCAAAGAAAATTAAAATGGACCTCCACAACTATTGTTTCAACAACTGTCATTTAGAGAGAGAGCTTTTATGAACATGATTTTACACTTTTTGTGTTGTATAATTATATTTATATAAAATTTAATTATTATTTTACCTGTCATTGTGTTTGTCACTGCAGTTGCAGATGCCGCCGTTTGGTTGAGACGTTCATAGCATTCATTGCGTAAAATTTCAAAAGGATCTGGTGGTGTTTCATTCACTTCTGTTTGTTCTTCCACTCCTGCTGATGCTGTCACTGCATTCGTGGCTTTGGTTGCTATCAAGGAACTTGCCATTATTGTAGTTGTTGTTGTGGTGAGTGTAACCATATTGCTGCTGCCACTATTTAACATGACAAAAAACTATTGTTTTTTCTTTTTTGTGTTTTTATTTTTTTTGCACTGAATTTTCCTAAATTAATAAATTATAACTATTTTTCAAAAGTCCTTGTAGAACTACAGGAAACAGAAGTATATATGTAGTTCAGCATGCACCATTTAGCACATTTTTGTAAACAACCATAATTTAGTCAGACTTAAAATGAATAAATTTTATTTATTTTTTTTTTTTTAATTTTATTTTGCAAGGATGGAAATATGTATATGTAAGTAAATATTACTGAGTTCAGTTTGTGGCGTGTTTGTTAATGAAAGGATTTAATTTACTATTTTCTAGGTTTTTGTCCTTGTTGTACTTTATTATACTGGTGTCGTATTCCTTTAAGCTTTTAAATTAATATTTTCCATACGTTGGCTAATATTACAGCAATATTGTTTTTATACCAAATTGAAATCTGCAAAGAACAACAAACATAGAAAAGATGTTTTATAATCATGAAGGTTTCATTTTATCAATAAGTAAAATTGCAAACGTAACCATTTAGATACAATATATTTTTAAATTATTTTATTTAATTCAAAAACCTATTCTGTTTGATGCTGTTTGATCTTATAAAACACAAAACACTTGTAACATCAAATAGAGTCAAACAAGTGTGCTAAAAAATTTCATTACACCACGTTCTTGAGTAAATATTTTAAGTATAGAAAGAACATGATTTTAAGATCATTAATTAGATTACCATTTACAACACGACTAGTCTGTTTTTAATAAAAATGAAATGTGCAGGATTTCATGATATTATTTGCAATATATTTAACCCCAGAAAACTAAACCCTGCCTGTGAGGCGCAACGATTGCTTTTTTAACGTATTTTATTATAATTGAGTGCAAGTAACAACACGAGCTTTCAAACAAACACAGTATTATTTTGTGTGAGCTTGTGAGTGGACGTTCATTGCACAAAGTTTTTTTGTTGCGGAGATTAATTACTTTGTGTTGCCTGAGAGGTGAGGTTTAGTGTTAAATGTATTTTTCTCACTGCATGTTACTGCATGTAAAAAAGGGAAAAGATCAATATGCAATTACTGTACATCCAGCAAGAAGCGTATGAGTGTTTATTGTTGTGCAAAATGCAATAAAACATACTGCCTAGAGCAGGAGTGCCCAAGCCCTATACTCTTGGTGCTCTTTTGTATTTGTAAAAACTCTTAGCTATAGGCTGTGTGTTTTGCATACTCATTACAGCACTCAGCACTAGCAATACGAAATACACAAACAACTTTGCCTTATTTGTTTTTTTTTTTTTGTCGTACTTCACTCTATACACGCAAGCGCAAAGCAACAACACTTTCGTATGCTCAACTGGTAAACATTGGTGACTGCGATCGTCAATGTAGATTTTGTTTTTGTTTAACGTACTATGATACCGTTTAAAAAAGTGTGTTGTTTCTTTGTATGTATTGGCTTTTACAACAAAAAATACTGAATAAAAATTAGTTTTTATTTAAATGTATTGGTGTTTGCTCTTACATAAGCAGCTTTTGGGCACTCCTGGCCTAGAGCATAGATCTCCAAATTGCTATCAATATGACGTAAGAAAAAAGGTCTAAATTTTTTTATTTATCCTAAAAGCCAAATACTAACGATAGACTGCAAATACCTTATTTTTATGAAACCTAGTACAAATAACTTTAAGAAAAATGTGAATTTAAGTTTTTTATTTTAAATGTAAAAAATATATTATTACTTTTCTTCAATGATCTCTTTGCAAAAAAAAAAATTTGGAAGTGAAACTTTAGTGAGTATTTTGTTGTGTTATGAAATAGTTTTAATGAAATATTTTTTTATTTCTAGCTAAGTGCTTCAATTTATACGCCGTTTTCTTTATAAAAGATTTAAAAAAAAAATTATATTTTTTAAAAAGTAGCCTGACTGGCGGGCTTTAGTTTTAAGCGTTAACAAAAACTGTTTAGTATTCTAGGGTTAAAGAAAAAAGCAAAAAGCAAAAAATTATATAATATTAAAGTTGTCTTAAATTTTTGTCCATAGCTGTGTATTTTCTTCACCAATTTGGTTTCTTTCCTTACTTAACAAAGAATATTTGATGAAAACCTCTTAAGGCCTTTCCTTGAGGTCCTGTCATGTACACAACAGACGGACGGCCATTGTTAAATCGTCTAAAAATATTCATACGGACCCAGAATGTATAAACTTTTTGATTTTACGACCAATATTTTGATGTATTACGACGGAATGACAAACATATTTTAGATGGTGGGTATCAAATTTGACAAAAAAGAATTCCTGATCTTTTAAATCAAATAGTGTTTCAGCTAAATAAAAAGTAGATATGACTTAACTGCATTCTTTCTTTCTGGTTTACGAGGTAAGTAGAATTAGTTAATTTTTTCATGAGCACACAAATGGAAGTTTTGTCTTTAAATTTGAAAACAGATGCATATATCAATATCATATCCAAAATTCTGTTTTATATACTGCAATACAGCATCAGTTGTGGATTCAGATGCAAAGCGAGCAGCGAAAATAGTTTTTTTTTTTTGGAGATACATATTACTTTAAGTGTAGCCGGAACATTTGCAGAGTTAAAAACAGGAACATCAGAAGTTAGAGCAGTTTGTTTTGGTATTATAGGTAAAGGTAGTTTTTCAAGAACAAAAGTAAATGATGGTATTGATTGACTATTTTGTGTATTTTTCAGTTGAAGTGTTGATGAATTTTTAGAGCAAGGGTCGGACGGAATAGGAACTTTAGGTTGTAATTGAGGTGAGGTAAAAACAGTTGATGTAGAAGGTTCCGGATGTTGTAAATTGTGTGAAATGGTACTAACAGTATTACAAGCGTTTTTAAAATTGTTAGATGATATTCCAGTAATTGCATCAGTAGTCGACTTCTTCCTTCTGGGAGAACAAATAATTCTTTCAATTTAAAATTTTTTTAGTAACACAATTTAAATCAGTTATCTAGTTCGAGGCGTGTATTTTTAAAAAATTAAAAAATTCTACAACATAAACTATACATTTGTTGCTGCACCAACGAAGTCCTTTATCTTCACATACATTATGCGCAGTCTGAGGGGCCAAATGGACGCATTTGTCATGGTAAACAGCATTGCAAAGCCTACACGAAACCATGGGATCCTCAGCTTTATTTCTGCATTTCGGTTTAGCACAACTCATGTTGAGAAATATTAAATTGTGTTTAAAAAGGGATTGTTTACTGGGTTTTATCCGCCACATAAAAAGCAGATACACACTTAGTTGATAAAATGTTTTAACGGTTGTCATATTTTAGTATTGACAACAGATGATAGTGTCTCTCACTTGAATTTGTTTACGTTAGTTTTTAAGACTATATAGGAATATCAGAGTAAAATTCTGTTTATTCGTTTTCTTTTGTTTTCTTTTATTAGTTTTCAACAATTCTTAAGATTTAAAATTAACTTGTTAATTTAATAAATTGTGTATTAAAACACTTTAAAACAGATTACTGTACTGTTGCACAACAATTATTTCACTATATTTTGAATTAAAATGAAAACGTTATTGAAAGATTTTATTAATTCTCAGAGCTTGAAGAAACACGTCTTTACTTGAAGATGTCCAACTTAATGGTATTTGAAGAAAATAGCAAAAATGCGAGAAAAGTATCGAGGTAGTCTAAAACTTTGATCTATAAATCTTATATATCTATAACTTTAATACCAAACATTTCGGTAGATCAAAGAATGTTTGGTCAAAATTTCATTGTTCTATTTCTTTTTTTTTTTAAAGATCTATTGTGATATCAATAGACGGACGGGCATGGATAGATCGTCTTAAAATCGTATAAAGACCCAGAAATTATAGACTTTATGGCTCTACGACCATTATTTTGATGTGTTAGAAACAGAATGACAAACGTAATATACCCCCACCTTTTTGTCAAACCACAGTATAATGTAATATAAATAGTAATCAGATGTAAGGCCCGGTCACATCAGTATCACAATATATTATCACATAAATACATTCTTAACATTGTATTTATATGAAGCACAGTAATTTTGTTTAAACACAACTCAACAGTAAAAATTAAAAACCGCCATGACAAAATGATTATGTCTTTAAGCGAAATGAAGTGTGAACAACAGAATATACATATGTATGTACTTCATTTATATGTATGTATGTATGTATGTATAAATAAAGCGAGAGCAAAAATCTCCTCCCCTAACTGTCACTTAAATTTGAGTGACATTTTACAGATTAAGATGTCAAAAACAGTCGTTGTTAGTTTTTCTTAAACCAAAGCAAAACAAATAATCAAACAAATTTTGTTTCAAATTCTATTCACAATTTTTAAAGGAAAAACACATGTATGTATGTGAGAATATGAACATGTTCGATCATATTAAATTAATTTAATATTTAAACATGTATTCAAGCACACGAGTAACAATTCACATGTACCAAGGGATAAATATCTCGATATATGTATGTATATATACTCGTATATACGGAGTTATAGTGGCAAGCCATTTCACAAAATTCTTTACTTACATAAGAGAATGTAAGATACATTATATAGTATATACGTATGTACTCGTATTTCTTGTATATTATACAAGGTGGCGCAAAAGTAATCCTCCTATCAGAAAATGCTATAAATTTTTCGAGGCCCCTAATGTCAGTTCTGTTTTGACATTTGTGTAGTAAACACATGCGAAATACACGTTAATAAACAATGTTACGCTACACTGCTCCAGAACGCGACAGAACTGACATTAGGGACCTCGCAAAATTTATAGCATTTTCTGATAGGAGGATTACTTTTGCGCCACCTTGTATGTGCAATTAAAAACAAGTAAGAATGAATAAGTTTAGTTGGCCAAGCCCAAGCCCATAATAATACCCTACACCCAGGAAATATAACCTATTATAAGCCGACCATTCATAATTTTAGTCGTGTGACTTCTGTGCATATAACCATTTTTTGTATTAAATTTTATCTCGCTATAAACAGTTCTAAAAGATTTATAGATGTTAAAGTGATTTTCAAAGTAGATCTTAAATGGGAACTATGACTAATTATGGACCGACCGATATAAAATTAGTTGTCAGGATTCCTGTATGGACGAAACTTATCTGCTTTCGATTTTATTTGGTTACTAACATTATTAAGTAACTTATGGCTGTTAACGTAATTTTAAGAAATGGGCCTTATATGGGAGCTATGTACCGTTGACCACAAAATTCGGGCAAATGATGTTTGTATACATGAAACAGATTTGTATTGAAAATGATCTAGATACCAACATTTTTAAATGGGTTATGCTCTTTAAAGTGATTATCGGCAGCGGATCTTCTATGGGAGCTATGGTCAGTTATGGACCGATCTGCACTAAATTTGTAAATGATTAGGGTTCATGTACAACTTATTTTTAGTGAAATTTGTTTTGATATATGTATAGTCTTCTCGGAGACCATTTGTATTTGGCCGAAGTGAACTACTACTACTACTCCTGGACATCGTTAAATCGACTCATGAATGAATAGATCGGTATACTTTAAGGTGGTAAGGTTGGACTAATATTTATGGGCGTTACAAACAGCAGCACAAATCCAATATACACTCCGCAGTAGGGTATAAAAGCATAATCATCATTATACGACTATGTGAAAATATTGTTAATACGTTTCGTACATGTTTACGTTCGTTGCAACTTACCCAGCAACATATGAGCTCAATTTTGCAATTAAATATGCAAACTGTAGTGAATTTTTGCATGAAGAAACACTTATGCAATTTTTCGTCAATTTGCTAAACATGATGTTACTCAGAACTATAAAATTTGATAAGTGATAAGTTGAAATTAATAAGTGTAATTTGGAAAATGTTTAAAATTATTATTTTCGTTTTGCAATTTCTGTTACACGTACGTTTTCTTGTGCGGCTGAACACTTATATAATTTATTATAAGATATCTTTGTAAACTCTTTAATATTAACATTGTAAAATTAAATTTATTGCTGTCAATATGTTCCACTCTTGTATGTATTGTATGGTGGCATGTCATAACGTCCAATGTCATAATGTCCATGGACGTTATGTCGCACTAAAAGGTGTCATAACGTCCATGGACTTTATGACTATTTCAAAATGACATAAAGTCCATGGACGATACGCCACAATTTTTTTGGATATTATGTCACTTTAAAATATGTCATATCGTCCAGACTTTTGAAAATAAAAAAATAAATAAATATACTCATATAGTTTTTTCAGGCTGAATTTCAGTTTATGGGGGACACCCCTAGAGAAAAAATCTAAATATGCCATCCCCTTCAGAATGTTCCCAGGAGTACGAAAATTATAATGAAAAAGGGGGCTCACGCCCCCTATGGGCGTGTCAGTCGAAAAACGACCCGGCCCACCTACGTAGACAATATGGGTATCAAATGAAAGCTAATGTCTTCACGATTCCAAAAATAGCCATAGTTGCCAGATCGGGCGGTTTTTGCAGCCGATACGGCCATTTTTGTTAAATAGGGGCGGGGGTGAAAAACGACCCATGCCACCTACTTAGGCAATATTGGTATCAAATGAAAGGAAATGTCTTCACGATTCCAAAAATACCCGTAGTTGCCAGATCGTCCAGAATTTGAGGAAGATATGTTAATTTTTATAAAATGGGGGAAGGACTTTTTTTGTTTATTTCTTTTTAGCTCGGCCAGAGGCCGAGCACTCGAGATCCCCGCCGTCTAGAATTAAGACATACTGGAGTTAAAAACCCCTAAGCCCGGCCGTAGGCCGGTCACGCAGAAAAACTTTACTAAGCAAAAAAAAAAATTTCCCCCACCCCAAATTTTGCCAGTCGTCAAAAATTCACTTATATTTTACTTGAAACATTTGATTTTTAATTATTGTGGACTTTATGACACACCATAACGTGTCATAATGTCCATGGGCATTATGGCATAACTAAAAGTGTCGCTACATCCATGGACTTTATGACACTCCATATGTGGACGTTATGTCACACCAATATGTGTCATAAAGTCTATGGACGTTTTGACACCTATTGGTGTGTCATAACGTCCATGGACATTATGACATTGGACGTTATGACATGCCACCGTATTGTATAGATAATAAGCATGTATCTTAAACATGTACGTGTCATAAAATTTGTGTTATTGCATGCATAGTATTTTACAAACATTATGATAGATAACAGGTTAGAGTGCAATATTCGTTTGTGCCGAATCTTAAACACCCTCCACATAAACTTAATAAGAAATACAAAAAATACACTGGTTTTAGGACTAGAATATCTTATTCTGTGTTTTCAACATACATATTTATTTTAAATGTTTCGATATTTTATCTAATTTTGACCATTTATACCGATTCTTAAGATAATTTATAATACTCTTGAGTGTAATTTAACAATTTATAAAATTAAAAGGACATTTTTCCATATTCACAACAAGTTAAGAAACAGAGTATAAACAAGTTAGAAAAGTATATTCGGCTTTGCCGAATCTTTAATACCCTCCACCTGCAAATATACTGTTAAAGTTAAAGGTAATAAAAACAAGTTAAGAAACAGAGTATAAAAAAGGATAAGATGTAAGATGAGGCATTTTTGTTTGAATTTGATCTCAATAACATTATTTACAAAAGATTTATGGGTGGGCATAGTAACCATAAATTTCTGAAAAATGTTGGTATCTAAATAAAATTCAACACAAATAAGTTTCATATATACAGAAATGATGACACCTAATTTTATAATGGTCGGTCCATAATTAATCGAAACTCCCATATAAGACCCTCTCCGTAATTCACTTTAACCTCCCTAAATCTTTTAAAAGTATTTATATTGAGATAAAGTTTAACACAGAAATCATGACACTAAATTTTTTGATGATCGGTACATAATAGATTATATCTACCATATAGCGCCCATTTCTGAAAAACTGTTTTATACATATACTGGGTGTAGGGTATTATATGGTCGGGCTTGACCGACTATACTTTTTTACTTGTTTCGGACTTATCTCTATACATATTTTGCGCTCTAAAACATTGAAATGTATGAATCTAGAGTCTAAGGTAACTATTATGAGCAAAATTCGATTTTCGACTGTAGTCGAAAATGCTTATCGAACGAATTTTCATTTGGTATTATGGTGCACATACGATGAAAAATTGTGAAAATCAATATTTTTGGGTTATTCAGAATAGTACATTTCTATCAGCTGGCGCTATATTTGTTTACAAAACCTTAAAGAGAAATAAATTAATTTTGAAATGACCACCACGGAGTTATGATTTGATGATCCTTCTGATGAAGATAATTCCTTAGTAGAACTGTCCAGTGGCCAGGGATGGCTGAGGGATTCTTTCAACATTTTGAAAATGGATTCCATCACGTAAGTATACTTTAAAGCAAATACCTTTTGCCAGCAGTGGATCTTTTCCATGAGAGAAACGTGCTTCTCCAATTGCTGTTTTGTACTTACGACCTTAAACCTGCAGGATATTAACAAAAGTAATTTACGAGTAAAATTAGTATTTGGTTGACCAAAACCATAAAAAGAAACAAATACCTAAATTATATTTACAGAATACATTACAATTTGTCTTCGATAAAAAATTCGTTGAACAATGAATTTTTCGACAGTGATGCCAACTCATAATACAAATTTTACATTCTAAAGTCGATTTTCAATAGCCAGCGAATATCGTTTGTCGAATGCAGTTCATAATAGGAGCCCAAGTGAAATTTACAACTAAATTTTGATGGCTGGCAGAATTTTAATATCAAATTCTTACTTGTTTGATATAATAGTGAACGTTTTTACTGGGTGACTTTTGTGAACCAGGAACCATTATATATATTGTAGCTTAAAATAATCGGATATTCTGAATGTTTCCAAATCCGAGGTTCTTAAACACAGATTACGGATGATATCTATTTCCTTTATTTTTCTACAATACGTAAAGTTTTTAAGATATGTATGTTGTTATATTTACTGGATTTAAATCGTGTATTATTAGTTTTAAACCTCCACTGCGTACTTTGAATGGATCTTGGGCACGAAATAACGAAGAAAAAGGCAACCTTTTCGTAAGTCATTTAAAAAATGTATTCACTCCCAATACGGATACTGACATTAGCGAACTACCGCCTGTTGTTGCCAGACCACCTGTACAAATAAGATTTCAATATCTGGAGGTTGTTGAGGCTATTGATAATTTAAATGTTAAAAAAGCACCTGGGTTTGATAAAATCAGCAATAAAATGATTTTTGAGCTGCCTCGCATTGCAAAAAGATTAATCCTCTTTCTTTTTAATGCCATCTTACGGCTTGAGTACTACCCTCCGGTTTGGAAAATTGCACTAGTAAAGATGATTCCTAAGCCGGGAAAAGATCCTTGCAAAGTTGAGTCGTATAGGCCAATAAGTCTATTACCAACTATGTCCAAATTATTCGAGAAATTGCTTATAACCAAGCTGACTCCGATTTTGAATGAAAACAACTGCATTCCCAATCACCAGTTTGGCTTCAGACGTCAACACAGTACAATAGAACAAACACATAGATTGGTACAAGTCATAAGAAAAACCTTTGAGGAAAAGAGATACTGTTCGGCACTCTTTATTGACGTCTCTCAAGCTTTCGACAAAGTATGGCATGAAGGCCTGATATCTAAATTAAAGCAGAACTTGCCGGTGAATCTTCAACACCTACTATGGAAATACTTAATCGACCGTCAGTTTATGATTAAAGAAGGTGATTATTTAAGCCGTCCTCAACCTATAGGTGCTGGCGTCCCTCAAGGTAGTATCTTAGGACCAATTCTATACTTGCTGTACACAGCAGACATGCCAACAAACAATGAAATTCACACGTCAACATTTGCTGATGATACGGCATTTCTCAGTACTCACAAAGATCCAAAAGATGCCTCGATTCAATTACAGCACCACGTAACGCAAGTGGAGAAATGGGCAAGACAATGGGGAATAAAAATAAATGAACAGAAATGCACCCACGTAACTTTTACTCTACGTAGGGAATCATGTCCCCCTATTCGTATTAATGACCATATAGTGCCTCAAAACTCACACGTGAAATATCTTGGTATTCATCTGGACCGTCGCCTCACATGGAAACCATATATAGATGCTAAGCTGACTCAAATGAAACTGAAAGCAGCCCAAATTCATTGGCTCATCGGCAGAAACTCCGTCCTTCGGCTCGATTGTAAGCTTCTACTCTACAACTCAATCTTAAAGCCAATTTGGTGCTATGGTATCCAGTTATGGGGCACTGCCTCCAACTCCAATATTGAGAAAATTCAACGCCGTCAAAACAAAATTCTACGAATGATAACTACCGCTCCTTGGTATATTAAAAACAACAACATACACAACGATCTTGATGTTCCACTTGTCAAATGGGAAATAACTAAACACGTGGCCCTTTATTTGGGTAAGCTGGAAACTCATCCAAATCCCCTCGCTCGAGACATCTTACAACATCCCGGTCATAGCCGTTTGAGAAGGAGGGACACCACCGCTCTCAGATGAATAAATACAAGTTGCTCATTATATCCTATCGAATTTGAAAACTAGATTTTGCCTAGCATTGGCTGGACTTATCTTAATTAACTTTAGTTTTAAGATTTGAATACCTATTGTTAGTTCATTTAAAATGAAGATACAATAAAAAAGAATATGCAAAAAAAAAAAAAAAAAAAAAAAAAAAAAAAATTAGTTTTAAATAGCAGTTCCATGGTACTTTTTCCTGATATTTACGATTATAAATAATTAATGAAAATAATTTATTGAAAGTGATATTTAGACAAAATTTTTTGCTGGGTAATGTTTATTCTGTTTATGATCTAAAAAGCTTTTAAGTGCGTGTAATAAAAACTGTATATCGGTGCGTATCTTTAAGTGGAAACATGTAGAAAGTAGTACAACACTATTTTTGTTCTTTTGTCACGTGTGAAATATTCCACTTGGAACAGGTCTATTTCGTCTAATGCTATTCTTTGCCATCGTGCAAATATTGCAAATACCACAAACAATATCTGCCATAAAATAATAAAAATTATTTGTGGGACAACTTTCTTGGAACACTTATGCCACACTCCCACAAAGTTACATCCTGCCTGCCTGTCTGCGAAAATGATATTGTCATGGCGTATTTAATCACTTATGTATAAAATATTAGATGAGTAGGGAAGAAAGACTTTTTATTAACTTTAATTTGGAATGTAAAAATTTGGAATATATCTTTTCATGTTATTAGACATTAGACGCTGTTTTGACAAATAATCGACAAATCGCCAAAACTAATAAACAGCAAATCAAATAAACTACAGTAGCATATTTTTTTTAATATTTATGGAACAAAAAAAAAAACGATTGAATATTTTTGAACCGCAAATTGATAAATTCGTGTTTTTGTTTAAATGGATCGCATTAAATGTAATTATTCCAAAAAACTCAACAAATTTATTGTCAAAGACTAAAGTACCACTTATGGCCAGTTTTTAACTTAAAAATTAAAGTGTGTTTAAGCTTAAGTTCTGTTTAAATACCAAATTAACTTTTATAGATCATACTTAAATATAACTTAAATCACTGACTACGTCCATTTAAAAACAACTTAAGTTTTTCATACTACCATATGATTTTGACAGTTCTGCAAATTATGAAAGTTGCACATTGAAGTTTTTTTTTATTATTTGATAAAAAATATTCAATAAATAAACTCGCCGCGAATAAAAACATTGTGCTTATTATTATCAATATCAACTAAAACAATGAATTTAAATGAAGAGGATATGAATGATGCAGCTTTTGCCCATTTAGTTTATAACAATTTGTAAACTTAATAGTAAATCAGCTGTTTAATGAAGAAGTTGTTTATATTTTTGTTGACATTTAATAGTGCTACCATACTTTTATCATAATTAAATACCAAACTTAATTTGAGACTGAAAAAATGAAACCATATTTAAATAAAACTTAAATTTAAGGAAAAATTAACTAATTTCGTATTTAAATATCAAGTTAAAAACTGGCCATTAGTGTATTCTTTAAAATAATCGAACAATTTCTTAAACAAAAATTATTAGCAGAATTTAAAAACTATGTATTCGTTTCCAAAAATTAGTAATTGGAATAACTTTGTGTATAATATACGAATAAATATATGTATTTACATATATGTAGTTGTTTAAATTTATGACAATTTTTTTAATGTTTCATAATTCTAAATTTTTATATTTATACAAAAAACTCGTATAAATTTGCCATTCAGTGAAACTAAAATATTAAATTACATCGAAATTCAACAAATAATTCACAATAAAGGTCGGCTTTTAATCTATAACCAGCATTTCTCGATAGCTCCTTCAACAAATATATGTATATGTAAATGTTGCTGTAAAAATTTATAATACTTAAAGCAAAACATTATTATACACACCATATATATTCAATTTGTAACATATCGAAGTATTGGTTATAGAATTAAAAAAAAATATATATAAACTGGGTCGTTAGAAGATTCTAAGATGATCTAACCATGTCCGTCCGGTTGTTGAAGGCACGATAGAGCTTCGAAAAAAGACTTAGGACAATGAAAAATTTCCTAAACATTCTTTGTTGCACCCAAATGTTTAATATTGAAAAACATCAAAATCTGTCTAGTAGAATCCGAGTTCTAGACCAAAGTTTTAAGCAATATCGATATTTTTTTTTAGATATTTTTGCTAATTTCTTAAAATATAATGCAGATACTCTTAAGACATTTTTTTCTCGTTATTTGTATTAGAGAGGGTCACATTATGTTTAAAATGGTAAGAATCGGTCCATATGGATCTATGGTACAAGAACACATTTAGACAAACAGTATGCATACATAATTCAGCAAATATTTGTTTTACGTAAAGATAAATCACAAAACTGTATTGTGTTTGTATCGGTTCGTATTTGACAATAGACACCATAGACAATAGACTTCTAAGAAAAGCTTCTTCTAAAGGTTTCGAAAATAACATAACGTGCATAAATCTGTTATAAAAATCATTATTAAGTTGCAATTCAACACAAATAATCCACATATACATATAAATTAGCATACCGATCGGTCCATATTTGACCATAGCCCCATGTATATCACCTAAATCTCTTACAGACATCATTATAAAGTTGCAATTCGAAACAAATAATCCACATATATATATATATACGAAAAAGTCATCGTAATGAACTTTGTATTGATCGGCATCTATTTGATTATAGCCACCATATGGTGAGCACCACCAAAAACACATTAACCTACATATCTAACTTATATACTCGTATATCGATATCGAAACTAAATTTTACACATTAATTTTGTTATATTTTATACTATAATTATCACTTAGAAATATTAATTTTTAAAACTTATATTATTTGTGATATTACTTAAGAGTATTTCAACAAATATTAAATTATTATGTTTTAAAAACTAAATATACTAAATTAAAAATATATATTTAGAGCCAGTTTTTAGGATGCAGATCAACCATGTTTATTGTTTTAACTTAGTTTAAACTTCAAATTAAGTTTTTAGGATATACATTGTTTACTTTGTTTTAATTGGCGTTTAACTCTTCAAGAATGGGCGTTTAAACTCGATTCATATTTGTCAAAACATATCAGCTGTTTAAAAGTACTATAAAATAAAAGAGCCGATTGTTTTAAGTTTTACCTTATAACATTAAATAAATTATAATAAAATGGATTTTTGCTCAGATGATCAGGATTATAGTGATTCGGAAGTATATAATAATTTAAAGTGCGGTCAGTTTTCTTACACTCTATTGTATACCTACTTTTGTTTGTTCACCAATTCAATTAATGTTTCTATTTCTTTCGAAGTAAAACTGGATGAATGTTTTAAACTATTTGTATCGACCTTGTTCATTTTTATGATTTTTTATTGGCTTTTTCTTTTGCTGCTTTGATTTTCCAATGTTTTTTTTTTTTCTTTTGCCGCTTTTATTTGTTTA
Source organism: Bellardia pandia (assembly GCA_916048285.2). Lineage (NCBI taxonomy): Eukaryota > Metazoa > Arthropoda > Insecta > Diptera > Calliphoridae > Bellardia > Bellardia pandia. The sequence continues at coordinate 14,606,444 of OU696533.1, forward strand.
TGTTTTAGAGAAATTTTATAATGCTACCACATTTATATAAGAAATTTTTAATGTTGCCATATTTTTATTATGTGTAAAATATGGTAACATTAAATAATTTGACGTTTCTGAAACTACCACTGAAAAACGACTAGGTGGATTAAAAAAAGTTAGAATGGCGCATATTCAGAAATCGTAACTAAAGTCGAAACTTATTAAACAGAAACTAAAAAATAGTTCACAAATAGTTAAAGATATTATTCACAAATCATTACTAACTTAGCAACTGCTTTCAGCTGTTAAAAGAAATGCAACACTGCATTTAGTAGATTTTTTTTGACGAAAAACACATCTCTAGTTTGTTTTCTGTTTTTTGTGATTTTTTTTGGTCAAAATGGACACAATTAGCAAAGAAAATAAGATAAGTTTATTATTATTGTTAGAAAAAAATATGTATTTATTGCTTTGTGTATTTTAGAGACTCAAATTGGTCGCCAGATGAAAAAACTACATTTAAAGAATTGGTGGCCAAATATGTTAACATCATCGACGACAAGAAATAAAATCAATCAGCTGTTCTTTAAATGTATTTGTTAGTTACATTTAGTTACAGCTTTACCCATAATTAAGTTGTAACTTTTCGTGCTGAAAGTAATCAACTAAGAATAACTTAAATTGGTACTTAAAAAAGTTTTAACTTGGTTATCATTTCTGAATATGCGCCAATGTTATTAAAGTTTAACTAAACCACTAACAACCCAAGTTTAATCGTTCTCCTAAAAAAAATCCATGATCATTAAAAAAAACAATTAACACACGACAGGTGTGGTCATGAGGTGAACTGGTAAAAAATTTTAGATCAAGATATGTATTTGCATATATTCTATCTGAAATTTACACTAAATATTAGTAGTGGGTAAGATTCGGCACAGCCGGAATATAACACTCTTACTTGTGTTTTTTTTTTTTTTTGATTTTATGAATTGAACAACTGAAAAAGAAGAAACGGAACACGGTGGACTAGAATACACATTTTTTATGGAAATAAATCAGACGATATGGGCTTAGCCAGGGAGTATTTCAGTTAAAGTTTTAAATCTGGCCCCACAAAATATCGGCCATAGTTTTTGCCTCATTTACCTTAAATATATGTTGTTAGTTAAACAGGAGTGATTTGTTGTTGTGGACGTTTTTGGTATTGGTTTTGTATTAATGTTTCTTGTTGATCAATAGATTCCTGAGCACGTGTTGAAGGATTAGTAGGCAGCTGTACATTTTCAGTTAAATTATTAGGTGATAATGTGAGTTGTTCGTTTTCAGAAACGTTGGGTCTACTAATTAATTCATTATTTGGAAATTGTAAATTATTTTCTGGAGGACACTGTTCTGGAGCCAACACTGTTGGTGTTGGCTTTTTTTGACGCTCACAATATGTAGTATTAAATTATTACTATTATTAGCTTTAGATGAATGACCGATGTTCAACTAATATTATTGGAAAAAATTCTCCCTAATCGAATGTTACAATTCTTCGGTCTATCCATCTTGGTCGTGTGACTAAATCTGTTATACTGTCTAAATTTCTAAGCAATCAACTATATTTTAATGTTTAATTGAATATTTGATGCTTACTGTGCTTACTATTTCACTGGTGATTACATAGTAATGGAAAATGTAAAGAGTTTGCATTACCTAAACCAAGTAAATTGTTAACATGATATTTATTGTGCAATTGGTACAACTAATAATTAACTAAATACTTTTTAAAATTTTAAATGTTTTTAAAAGATCATCATGCATGACATACAGATTCCGATTTGTGACTTTCTAATAATAGCCTACAGCAGCATAGCAAAGTGTGTATATTGCGTTTATGCTGTTGTTTGTTACACCTACAATTATTTGTGCTTAAAGTATACCAATAGACTTAGAATCACTTCATCCCCACATATTTCTCACAAATAAGTTTCATATACACCAATACCTCACTTTACGTCAGGGTTACGTTCGCACATTTAAACAACGCAAAGTAAATAAAGATTTTCTATAGCAAATCCTGTAAATATCGAAAATAGATTCTAGGGCTACGAAAATACTAAGTCGTTGGCTTTCTTTCATAAAAAATTCGTCTAATGTGTGCTGAACAGCTTTTATCAACGTAAAATAAATTTCCTTGTATTACTACCAGTAGCATTATCGTTGAATAATGATTTACTTTATATGTCATCAAATAAACTATTTGCTTTTGTCTGAAATACTTAATGGTATTCTCTACGCAACTTCAATTTCAATCCAAATAGAAAGCAAGGACTCCATTATTATCATCCATCATCAAAGCACTTCTTACGCGGGTCATCGTTTTAGCATCTAATGCTGTTGCAGATTTGGCAAAAATTTCAAAAAAGACGAACCCAAAACAAGGCAATCTCAAAAATAAAGCAGCGAGGAAACGACGCAAAGCGAGGTATTGGTGTAATGAAAATCACATGTAAACATTGTGTGCAGATCGATCTTTAATTAAATGTTGGTATCTAAATAAAATACAATAAGTTTTACATTTGTATGTACATTAGGGTGGCCCCGTTTGTATGGAGAAAAAATAAGGTACCGATGTTCCCGACTAAAATGAAAATTTGATTCATTTTAAGACCACGTTTCTCAATTTTTTTGTCTTGGGATAAATATTTGGTGAGCTGGATCAAAGGATAAAAATGTCCTTTTTAGAGGTTTTTAGATTTTTCACATTTTTCCCAAAGGATATGTATGTAAATTTGGTATCATATGAAAAGTCTTTGAGAGGCGCATTCAATGGATTATCAAAAATTAAAAAACAATTTTTTTTAATTCAAAAATTTTGAAAATTTCAGACGAAATTTTAGTGTTTTTTTATTTTTTCATAGAATTTACTTAAATAAATAGTTGAAATTTCTTCAATATAAATATTATGCAATTTAACCCAAATGGTTTTTCACGTTTTTTAAAATTCTACCTATTTCAATTTTTATTAATTTTTTTTTTAAACCTTAATTCTTTCCTATCTGACAATCTCTGTTAACTCAACTCGTTAATGTAATGGGTATTAAAAAAAATGTAAATTTTATAAGCTAAAAAACGGGAAAAACCATTTGGGTTAAATTGCATGATGTTTATAATCAAGAAATTTCAACTATTTATTTAATTAAATTCTATGAAAAAATAAAAAACACTAAAATTTTGTCTGAAATTTTCAAAATTTTTGAATTAAAAAAAATTGTTTTTTAATTTTTGATAAACCATTGAATGCGCCTCTCAAAGACCTTTCATATGATACCAAATTTACATATAGTTCCTTTGGAACAAATGTGAAAAAATATCAAAAAACCTCTAAAAAGGACATTTTTATTTTTTGATCCAGCTCACCAAATATTGATCCCAGGGCAAAAAAATTGAGAAACGTAGTCTTAAAAGGAATCAAATTTTCATATTAGTCGGGAACATCCGTAATTTTATTTTGGGGCCACCCTAATGTACATATATGGAAATCATTCGAGCTAATTAAAAAGGACCCATATAATGCACACAAAAATCACTAACGAAAAAATATTTAAAATAAAACTGATTTTACTCATGCACTCTGCGTAGGGAATAATATAGTCGTGCCAGGCCGACTGTACTTTTTTAATTTTTATTTTTAAATTAATTATCAGTATATTTGTATTTGTTCTAATTTTTTTTTGATGAACATAAATTGGGATGTGTTTTAAATATTAGTCATTGCTTATTTTAATCTCTAATCATTGTAGATTTTGTGAAAAAAAAAACTTAAATTAAAAACTAAGTTGGACAGAGATGATAATGAGAACGCATAACTAAAATGTTTTAAATATTGTAAGGTTGGTGAAAAATGCTTTAAGCTTTTAAATTTAACATTAACATAACATGGATAGCGTAAAATGGATAGCAACAAGAACTTGGTTTTTAAACAGGGACATATTTGAATAACAATGATATTTTTACTTATTACTAGCATGTGTTCGATCGGATCGGTCCAGTAAATTTAACAGAGCTACAGAATTTTTCAATTCATCGATATTCCCAACGAGCCCAACTGGTCAAATTTTACCAGTAAATTTTTACTGGTAATGAAAATGAAATTCCATTACCAGTAAATTTTTACTGGTAATTAAATGAAATTCCATTACCAGTAAATATTTACTGGTAATTAAATGAAAATTGCAGTACCAGTAAAAGTTTATTGGTAATGGAAATAGTAATGCAGTATATTTTGTAATGGTAAAAAAAATAATTTTTAGAAAAAAATAAATAGTAATTTTGTTTCTTTTTCTGTTTTTTTAATTTTGATTGAATAATTTACATTAATATAAACTTCTAAAAAAATATATTTTTTTTGAATTAGCATACATTTTTTTTAATTTTATTAATGTTTTACTGGTACTGCTATTTGTTTTAATTACCAGTTAATATTTACTGGTAATGCATATTTTTTTTAATTACCAGTAAATTTTTACTGGTACTGCAATTTTCATTTAATTATCAGTAAAAATTTACTGGTACTGGAATTTTCATTTAATTACCAGTAAAAATTTGCTGGTAATGGAATTTCATTTTCATTACCATTAAAAATTTACTGGTACTTGAAGTTGATTTCAATTACCAGTAAAACAATTTACTGGTAATTGAAATTTTACTGGTACTGGAATGTGCCCAACTATGATCTGCATGCATTTAAATTCCAGATTTATAAATTATTTAAATTCATTAGCACTTTATTAATATGTATTTGGGTTTTATTTAAATATTTTCTTTAATTTATTTATTTCTTCATTAAACTTTCAATTTAATTTTTGCAAGTGTATAAACGATGCACATAATAACAGCTCATATTTAATATTGAATTTGAAATAAAAATAAAAACTTTATATCTTTTTTTATATTAAAACTTGTTTTCTCTTATTAATACTTTTTTTTATTTCTTAACAAATATTGATTTTCTTAATTATGAAATTGATTTTTTAAAATGTATTCATTGTAGAACATTGTATGGTCGGCATTTCTCTTTAAACGTTGTTTCAGTATTTTATGTTCATAAGCACTTTCACAGAATTTCGCAAACTGTAGACCGTAGTAGTAGCGCGATTTCTTTTTGGTCAAAATTTCTGTGCACAACTCCTCCAGCATTTTGTCGACTGCCTCTTTGCCCATTTTTGGTGTTTTCTGGGATGCCACCGCCCAAGCCAGGGTGAGAGATATTAACAATGAGACAAAGAAAAATTTCATTGTATTTATATTTTTGCTATTATTTCTAAATTATTTTCTCTCGTTTGAAATTTGTTTAAAAAATCCTCTTTTTCATTAGAACTCTGAATTGCAACTGATTATTTGTTGATAATAATTAAAATATTTATTTATAAATCCATAAAGAAAATAAAAATATTTTATTTTATTTAATTTGTTGCTGTTGTCTTATAAAAACTATAATTCACCCATGTAGCAGATCTAATCAGAAGCTGTCGCAGTTGTTTTAATTATTCACACATATGTATTAATGAAATTCTAATTTGATAAGAAATCAATTGCAAATTTTTTTTGAATTCATTGATAGTCCGCTGATGTCTCAATGTTACACTAGATTCATTTCAATGCGTTTTAACACATTTCATAGAATTGCATTTGTCTACTTACTAAAGCTATGTATCCACGATGGTCAGCTATTACAACGTTGTCAGATCTAGCAATGTGCTAGCAATGTACTGACATTGAAAATTTTTTAGCAAAAGGTAAATTGTCAGTTTACACGACTGTAAGAAAACTAACAATTTCATTTGCACACAATTGTCACACAATGAATTTATCTGCAACCGAAATTGTCAGTTTACACGGTTGTCAGATTGTTGTGTGGCTTTGTCAAATTCGTTTTGCAGCTCTGTGTGTGTGTTTAAAAATTTTATTAATGCACACTTTAATTTAATTCTTTAATTTTCTTCTACTTTTTTAAAAAATTTTATCAATGCACACTTGTTTGTTTATTATTTATGTATATACAGAGTTGGATTTAGAAATAATTTCTATGATAATGCTGCCATTGGCAGATGCATAAACTTTGCACATATAACAATGAAGAGTGTTTGTCCGTTGTCTTAAAATAATGACAATGACAAAATTGTGTGTTTACACGATTGTTAGATGTCTGAAAATATTTTTGTCTTCCAATGTACTGAAAATGCTTTTTCTTACAACGTTGAAAGACAAACATTTTGAGTTTACACGGTTGTTAAACATTTTCTGCACATTTTTCGGACAGCATTGTAATATCTAACCATTGTGGGCACATAGCTTAATTAATATACGTATGTATGTAAAAGTGAAACTTAGATGCAAATTAATTTGCAAAGAATGGGCAGGAATTCTAATTAGATCAGATTTCATTTAGAGGTTTTCATTAATGATATTTGTATATTAAGAGTATGAGTCTTATATACCCAGCAGCAATATAATATTGCAACCGGGTTTGAGCATTTTGTATTAACCCTTTAACGTCTAAGACGGTCTATAGACGGTCATCAATTGAGTATTAAAAACAAAACCAGGTTTTCCGTTTAGCTACTAGTACCGTCAACAGACTGTCTTCCTTGTTTTTGTGCTGGAGCTTTCGAGGAGTATTTTTTCTAAATTGAAACTGAAATTCGTAATTTGCAGATTAAATACATGCTAATACAAAACTTTATTTTTGCAATTGGAACGTATTTTCAATTTCAGGTATTTAAGGGTTAAAACATTATTCTGATTCACCCAATTTTGTTAATTTTAAATTAATTCATCTATGTATAAATGTGTTCGAAACCCAAATATGTATAAAGATAAGCCCGAACAGATTCTTTCATATAGTTTAATCGAAAACTTTTCACAGGTTCACCTTATTTTGTTAATTTTTGAACACTGCTATTGAATGAATGCTAAGCAATTAATATATGGACTAAATGCTTTCTAAATCTCCTCGATTAGGTCCAATAACATTCTAATTGTTTTTATATGACAGATGCGTGACAGCAGAAATGAGGAATTATTAATTGATAGTTACAAAATCCAATAGTAATATTTAGGTATACTTAATGACCCATAATCATATTCATAAAAAAAGCATACTTTAAGTAAAAGTAGACTTTTAAACAACAAAAACATATAAATTTTGTTCTGCATTTAAAACAAAAGCATGCTTTTGCTTAAAGTATGACTATGATTATGGGCCAATATTTATTATTGTATCATATGTATAGACTCTGTGGGAAATCATGGACCGTAATCATGTTGGTGATATATAGTATCTACAATATACATATTTAAAGAAAATAAATAGAAAAATATTTTTAAAAACTATTTTATATTTCTCGGGGTTACCCACATATTGCTATAACTTTTTTTTTGACATTTTTTTTTATCAACAAAGTATATTGAAAGACATTTTTATCCGTCCAATTCCCTTTTTCGAGGCTCTGTCGTACATTACATACACACATCAATTTATTTTATGAGATCGTGATTACATAAACTAGTTGTTATCATAATAAATTAAACTTTTTACATTTACCTAAAACATACAATTCTAAACAGGGGGGTTACTGCGTATTTCGATTCGAAAGCAAAAGCTTTCGAAATACAATGTAAAAAGTATACAAATTCGAATGATTTTCTTTTCGAATCGAAATACGCAGTAACCCCCCAGTAATTCTTTCTCATCTGTTTAAAAGCATATGTATATTTCTAAGCAGACATCTATATGTATATTTCAACACTGAATACAAGTTGATTAGACTATTGAAACTAACCTCGTATATTGAGTCCCAAATACCTAATCATTGATATGTCTCCAACAGAATAGCAAAACAAACATGTTTTTAGAGATACGAAAGCGAGACCCCAACCGAGGGGTTATTAGCACATTAAATCTGTACTAGACCAGCGAAAGTGACAAACTGACAAACCTGTTTTAAGTTTAAGTCGGCTATAAACAACTCTTGTGTATTTATAAGTATTTAGAAATGCGTAATTTTGAAAAAGAAACCGATTAAGTAATAAATTTTATATTACACTCATTACAATCGGGCAAAACTTTTTTAATCTCTTAACCAGTGTGACCCGATCTCAAAAAGTCTGTGGCTAAATAGGATTAAAAATAATGCTAAAAAATTATAAACCTTATTGTAAAATGATTAAAAAATAAATTTTTTATTTAAATAATACAATTTGGAACTCAAAAACAAACCTAATTAAGGTTCTCTTCAGGAGTTTAACTTTAAAGTTCACTCAGTTTTTAAATATTTTTTTGAGTGATTTTTTCTAGAAAAACGTTCTATAAGTTTTACTGAATCAGGGGGGTTACTCCGTGTACAAATTCGAATGATTTTCTTTTCGAATCGAAATACGCGGGGTTAGGCTTTAAGTCTTCTGTAATTTGAAAACATTTATTTAATATTTTTAATCCACATGTAATATAAAATATTTCAATATCTTATTTTTTTATACCCTACACCACCATAGTGGAAAGGGTAAATTGGATTTGTGCTGGTGTGTGTACCGGCCAAAAATATTAGTCACCTTAAATCACTTTATGATTCTATTTAATAGCTATACATGCAAATGGTTGCAACTGGTCCATTATTTTACCAAATCCCAATTTCCTCGCGAAAAAGGGCTTTATCGCTCATAAATGTGTGATTTGTAAACGTAAAACAATACATTTTTCTACAAATAAGTTGTAAGTTGTAAGCCTAATCACATCTACAAATTTTATGTAGATCGGTCAATAATTGGTCATAGCTCCTATATAAGGCCCACTTCCGAAAATCACCTTAACGTGCATAACTCTCCTAAAACTGTTTTTATCAAAATAATATTGAATACAAATAAGTTTCATATACATATCGTTGGTCTCATGTAGAAAGGCCCTAACTCACTATTTTTTCGAAATTAGTTTTTTTTGCGATTCCAATGCATTTAACGCAAATACACCTCCTCACAAAAATTTATTGCAATAGTGTAAAAAATAACGCATATAAAAGCAGTTGTACAAAAAAAGTTACATGTTGAAAATTACAGTTTCTATTCTGTTTTTACTTTTTCCTGTAAAGTTTCAAATATGCGAGTTAGGGCCTTTCTACATGAGACCATCAATATATAGAAATCTATCTAATTTCATAACGATTGCTCCATAATTATTCATAGCTCCCATATAAGGCTTAATTTCGAAACTCAGTTTAATGACCATAAATCTCTTGAAAATATTGGTATCTAGATAAATGCAATTCAGCCCAAATAAGTTTCATATGTATAGAAATCATGACACCTAATTTGAAAGCGATTGGTCGATGATTAGTCCACTTATAAAAATTACTTTAACATGCATTATAGTCAGGCTTGACCGACTATACTTTCTTACCTGGTTTTTATTGAATTCATTCCACTAAATACGCGTTTAACTTCTGAATTATTAAAATCTTCATAACTAAAGATGAAAGTGGGTTTTCATAAAAACGCATTCTTATGTTCGCAAACTTTCAGAGCCAGTTTTTAGGATGTAGTTCAACCATGTTTATTGTTTTAACTTAGTTTAAACTTCAAATTAAGTTTTTAGGATATAGTTTACTTTTTTTTTAATTGGCGTTTAACCCTTCAAGAATGGGCGTTTAAACTCGATTCATATTTGTCAAAACATATCAGCTGTTTAAAAGTACTATAAAATAAAAGAGCCGATTGTTTTAAGTTTTACCTTATAACATTAAATAAATTATAATAAAATGGATTTTTCCTCAGATGATCAGGATTATAGTGATTCGGAAGTATATAATAATTTAAAGTGCGGTCAGTTTTCTTACACTCTATTGTATACCTACTTTTGTTTGTTCACCAATTCAATTACTGTTTCTATTTCTTTCGAAGTAAAACTGGTTGAACGTTTTAAACTATTTGTATCGATCTTGTTCATTTTTATGATTTTTAATTGGCTTTTTCTTTTGTTGATTTGATTTTCCAATGTTTTTTTTTTCTTTTGCCGCTTTTATTTGTTTATGTTTTAGAGAAATTTTATAATGCCACCTTGTATAGTTACACCATGTACCATGGTGTATTTTTATAATAAAATACACTACAGCTAATGTCAGTAACAAAATTAAATTAATTTTTAGAAAATGTAAAACATTTGCAAGAGTACAAAAAATAATTTCATTTATTAAATAAGTTTTAGATAACTAAAGGTACGGTCACATTTGGCAAATATTTGCCGAAAATGACGTAACCACTAAATAACATTTATTTGAACTCATTTGTTTACTTAAAAAAACTTTTCTTATTTAGGCCAAAGCCCAACAAATATTTAGTTTTAATTTATTTGGTGCTGTTTGATCTTGCAAAACTCTTGTAAGAGCAAACAACGTCAAACAAATTTGTGCTAAAACAAGTGGTTACGCTTTTTTGAGGAAATATTTGTCAAATGTGACCGTACCTTAAGTCCTAATTTAATAATACCAAGGCCTAATTTACACGAAGCAATTTTTATTGAAAATATTGTACATTTTTTTCCTTAAAATTTCTTTGGTGTTCAAACAGCACAATACAATCATAATCACTCATATTTTTATTTGAAACAAGAGAGTAACACAAATTTTTATTGCAATCAAGTATGTACTAGCCTTATCTACCCCTCGCCACGATGTATAAATAGTAATCAACTTAGCTTAAATAATTGCTTTGTTTAAATTAGGACTAAGTTCAAACAAAAAATGTGCCTGTTTATCACGAACTTTTTCAAATTTATTCAAACACTTGTATTGTGTTTCACATAAAAATTTCAAGAAATTTTATTTATTTTTAAGGTAAAATTTAAATTATCTTAATGTTTATATTTTTCTGTCAAATATCTGCGGTGAACTCTCGCAAGTATGTTTTATTTTTTTTTATGCAAAAGTACGTGTGAAGAGAGCAATATTTCTTACTTTCAGTTGCGCCTCGGTTCAGCCACTTTTAGTTGAAAAAACAAATCAAGTTCAAAATATATAAATTGCAATACAAAGCAAACCTAGCGTGAGAATTTTTAAACGTGTTGCTGATAAAACCATGCCCAGCATACCATTTTAGGAGCGCTCCGAAAAAAGGAGTCAGAAAAGAGTCCAACTAAAGAGCATTTTCGGAGCGAAAGAAAAATTTGCTTGTTACTGTCCTGAGTCGACACGCAGTATGACTCAGAAATTCCACTTAATTATGTGTGTACCAAAGCGTTGTTCTCCTGCTATTTGTGCTTTGAACAAAAAAAAACATAGCTGTACCACACAAGAATGATAAAAACAAGATTACACAGAGCCCAAGAAAAACCTCATAAAAGACTCTTTTCTGGCATTATCTAAGAGCTCTTTAAGAGCCCAAAAAAACCCTCATAAAAGACTCTTTTCTGACATTATCTAAGAGCTCTTTCTGACGGACCATTTTCGAATGTAATGACCCTCTTTTCTGAAGGTTTTCGGAGTAATTATGATTGTTTTTTGGGCTCATAAAGAGCGTTAACGCTCCGAAAAAGGTGTCAGAAAAGACTCTTATCGGACTCATATGGCTTGCTGGGTGAGCACATATTCCCATAAAAATCTTATCAGTTTAAATAACTCACGCATCAAATGTCTAAATATAAATTAATATGATAATGAAATTATAACAACTAATTACAAAAATATTTCATCAGCATAATTATACCCACCACCAAAAATGATGGTGATATATTGATGTTGTCATTTTGTATGTAACATATCGTAATATTGAGCGAAAAGTTATTGTCATAATAACCAGTGCAATCAAACAAAATTTTTATAAAAATATCCGTCCATTTAAATTCATGAATCTAGCAATTGAAATTTACCACTGATATTTTCTAGTAATAAAAAATATAAATTTAACCAAATCGGTGAAACCAGATAAAGTCTGTTGTACAAAATATATACAAATCGATACCTGTTGTAGGGTATATAAGATTCGGCTATATATATGTAATGCTCTAGTGAATTTTGAATTTAAATGTGCTTTAATATTTGGCTGATTAAGCTTATAGTAACAAGTGACTATGTGGTGGAAATGAACTGTATTATAAAGGGTGATTTTTTTGCAACTTTCCTCTTGGCGAGACTGTTTAGGCAGCTCAGCTGTCTCTTGTAACATGTTTTTTTATTTTTTTATTTAAAAAAAAATTTAATTCTTATTATTTACAATATTACAATAATGATGCCTCAGCGCCCTTTTGGGCCTTATAGAGGCGAGTTGATAAAAATATTACATAAATAAAATTTACTTTAAATAAAAATAAAAAAGAAGAAAAGTTTAAGAAAAAAAATATGTAGGTATATTAATATAATATAATAATAAATAAGTTAATTAAGTTATTTTGAGATCAAAAGTTACTGTTTATAATAAAAGTTGTCTTACATTTTGCAGTAAATAATTTTTAAGAGCTGATTTAAATAATGAAATTCTATTAAGATTTTTTAAGTATTGTGGCAAGTTGTTAAATTCGAAACTACTCATATATTCGATTATTTGCTTAGTTTTTTCTAATCTACACCAGGCTACGGATAAGTTTGTGTTATTTCTTGTATTATGTGAGTGTTGAAAACTTTAAAACTGAATTGTATGATATGATAAACATTTTCAGTTTCGCTTAATTTTTCATTTAATGGATACGTAACCAAGCTGAATTTTCGTATTTAGTGTGAAGAGCAGCCAAAGGCATTGCAATAACTGTCAAGGGATTTCGAAAAATGAACTATTTAGTGTGATTAATGGTCCAATGGCTACATTGCACCGTACTTTTTCAAAGACGATGAAAGAGACACGTTACCGTGCAATGATTACAATTTTTGTTTGCCCAAAATGAAAGAGGTAGACTTGGCTGAGATGTGGTTTCAACATAGTGTCACATGACACACAGCACGCAAAATAATGGACCAATTGAGAGGCGAGTTCGGTGTACAATTTATATCGCTTTTGGGGCCGGACAATTGACAACCTATATCGTAGGATTTAACGCCTTGAGACTATTTATACCCTAAACCACAATAGTGGGGACGGTATATTGGATTTGTGCTGATGTTTGTAACGCTCATAAATATTGGTCCAACATCCACCTTAAAGTATGCAGATTGTCCGTCCGTCCGTCTGGCTGGCTGTCCATGTAAAGCTTGCGGGCAGAGTACACGTAACAATTTTGAAGATATTTCAATAAAATAAGGACGGATGGGATTGAAATTGGTGGAAATCGGCCCATTATTTCACTTAACCCCTTACAAATGTTCTCCCGAAGTAGGAGTTTAACGATCATAAATGTTTGAATTATGCAAGTATCCAAACAAATTTCACCACAAATGAGTAGTAAATCAAGTCAAATCTACAAATTTTGTAATAATAGGTACATAATTTATCATAGCTCCCATATAAACCCCACTTCCGAAAATCACTTTAAAGTTAATAACTCTCTTAAAAATGTCGGTATCCAAATAATATTGAACACAAATATGTTTCGTATATATAAAAATTATTTGGTCGTATTATACGGTTCATAATTAGTCGTAGCTCCCATATGAGGCCTACTTCCGAAAATCATTTTAAAGTTAATAACTCTCTTGATTTGGATACTCTCGGTATCTAAATGAACACAAATAAGTTTCATATATACAGAAATGGTGACACCAAATTTTATAATGGTCGTACCATAATTAGTCAAAACTCCCACATAAGACCCTCTCCGTAATTCACTTTAATCTCCATAAATCATGAAGTCATGGTACAAAATTTTTGGATGACCAGTCCATAATAGGTAATATCTCCCATATAATGCCCATTTCTGAAAAACTCTTTTATGGGTGTAGGATATTATATGGTCGGGCCTGGCAGACTATACTTACTTACTTGTTTTTTAGAGCTATGTTACGGTTCATATCTATATCATATCTGTGATAGACGCACTGGAAGATAATATTAAAGAATTTTTTAATGATATACCGGCCGATAAGATAAAGAGATTATGCCAATATTGGACCCAGCATATGAACCATTTGAGAAGTTTACATGAAATCATCTTTAAATATTAAATCGTATAAATCATTCTATTGTGTCAAATAAAGATTTCATACATTTCTGTAAATGTTGTGCATTTTTTCTTTTTATCAAATTTGAATGTTCTTAAAAAATCAGTGTTTATAAACGTGAAAATGTTTGCTGCTGTTAAATGTAGGTATTATTTGACAGTCGATTTCGTGTTTAATATTTAAAGTTGTTCTTGTCACTTATTGAAAATAAAAACATAGACATGTGTAACTATCTGAATGGGATCGTGGAAACCATTTATATCCAACCAAAAATCGGATACCACTTCCATAAATATATCAGTAATACAAAGACTATTTTAGATCTACACGAACGCATGCAGGACAGGGAACATTAAATTAACTAACACTTCTCTATTATCCTTCCTTGTATCTCGCCATGGCATCCCACTCTATTCTAGCAAATCTTTAGATGATGCCTATGTTATGACATGAATCAGGATAATAACACATATCCACTAAGCTAATATTACATCACATATACTCAGTAACCAATTTGATATATTTAGATGGAGGGTATTTAAGATTCGGCACAGCCGTACTTAGCATTCTAATTTGTTATATTTTTACAAAGGTTTTACAAAGGCTACACCAACAACATATTAATGTATTTAATGTGTTTAATCTCTCAACACAATTCTGATAAGACCATAAATCTTCACGCTTCCGCAAATGGATCCACAATCAAGATTTTTTTTAGACAGTCATAGAAAGCGAAGAAATCACACCAAAGGTTTTTTTGATACGTTTTAGACCTCATCTAATAATTGTGTGCTGAGCTGTTAAGTCAGAAACTAATATGCTCCGAATTTTGTGATTTTGTGTCGAATAAAAATACATATGAGAAGAGTATTTCTGCCAAAAGCTAGAGCAATGAGTGTCAGATACTTTTATATATCTAAGTCACCACTCATCGATTATTTTTGAGAATCCAAGCAAAGACATGTAGATATCCGCTACTGTGGTACTGTATCAGTCATATAGACGATCAGTTACTCGCCAGGGGTATCTATATCAATACTCATTTAAATAAACTATTGTACTGTATATTCAAGTATTGTACATATTCAAAGTAAATTTCCTTGTTTAATTTGATTAAAATATAATTTCTACATTTTCGAATGCATGTTTGCCTTTTTGTTGCTGCAATTTAACTTTGTGCTGCAACATTGTTTATGGTTGTTATTTTTTTTTTTTTTTAGTTTTCAGTTCATTGTCTCATTACATTTTTACATTAAATTGTCTTGTATTCCTCATTTATTCATTTATGCCACACAAACCACATTTTCCATACCTACTCTTTCTTTCCATTGCCATTGCAATGCACAAGATGAGCGAGCACATGGCATGTGACATGAACAATATCGAACGAAACGACAGACAAGTGACTAATAGAACTGGACTGGAAAATTGTAGTCATTTGTTGTTTGGTAAAAGTATTTAATACCGCACCATGAAATGAATTAATTTTGTATGCCATCATTAGAAGCAGTTGGTTGTTATAGTAGGGGAGGGTAGGAGTTGTTAAATCATTATTTTTTCAAACCTTTTTTGAAATAGAAAATTGTTTTTCTTAAGTATGTAGTTTAATTTAAGTTGTAAAACATATTATAAGGGTACTTTAAACAAAAAAAAAAACCTATACTTATGTTAATCTGAAATTCTAATTTCCATAAATGTTTGCATAAATCTATCTAGCCAACCATTAACAAAAGAACGACAATTTCTAAAGTTATTAGTTCAACAACCAAAAGGTTTTTTCTTGTTAAAATCTTAATAATAACAAATAACAACATCAAGCTTTCTTTTCAACAGATTCTAGTGAATATGTTAAATTGACAACATGATAAAATATAATTATATACCCCAGGGTCAGCCAAGGGCTAAAGACAGAAAAGAAGAA
This sequence comes from Bellardia pandia, assembly GCA_916048285.2. Taxonomy (NCBI): domain Eukaryota; kingdom Metazoa; phylum Arthropoda; class Insecta; order Diptera; family Calliphoridae; genus Bellardia; species Bellardia pandia. Next base: position 14,622,458 of record OU696533.1, read on the forward strand.
ACTATAAGGCACGTATAAGTTCAATAAAGATACGTATGATACTTTCACATTGTTAAAATATTTAATGAAATTATCATACCGAGCAAATGTTTTCATTGAACTGACATGGATTTTGTAGGAGTAAACAATATCAAGCAATAATGTGCAATGTGATCGCTGACTGAGATAGTTTCTAAATGAACGCATTCCAATTCCAGCAATCTGAAAGTATGTTATGTATGTGGTAATAATGAATAAACAAGCAACAGTATACTCTCTAATAGCATGACCAAATTTAATACTACATATTTTGATTACATTTCCAAAAACAGCTTATTAATAAACTTCCAAAAGCATGCAATAACTGGCGAGATATCTGTATTCTTTCTATGATCCATAAGATCAGTAAGAATAATGAAATTTAATTTTCCCCATAAGAGAGCAATATTTTGTTCTTCTCGATTAAGGAAAACTTATATTTTTAACATTTTCAACATTCAACAAGTTTAGACAATAAATTTCGAAAATTGTCTTATTCGTATGCGACAGTACTCTGTGTCATCAAAGTGGTCTTGCAAAACATATCCTTAAAAGAAGGAAAGCATATCATATAAAAGTAAAATAGTTTAGACCACTCAGCCTCTCTTTACTCTTAGGACATTGAAATAAATATATAATATCTATGTTGTACCATCTCATCTCTTTAGACTAGGTGGTCTAATTTAAGCATCAATATGACTGCATTATTTAGCCGTATAATGATCCCGGAACTATAAAACTTTAGTTATCATTCTGTATATAAGAGCTAAAAAGGAGGTACTCTCAAGCCAAAGAAGATCATGACGGTGATGCAATTGATGTAAATGTTATGGCGTAAAATATTTCGTCCTTCGGGGTAAAGTACATCAGACCATCTTGTTTACTACTTAAAACAAGTAAGAAAGTATAGTCGGTCAAGCCCGACCATATAATAACCTACTCACATTATATGTGTACAAACATAAATGATCTCTATATAGAAGCCACGACCTATTATGGACCAATCATCCAAAAATGTAGTAGTATGACTTCTGTGCATATAAATATTCTTTGTGTTAAATCTTATCTCGCTGTAACAACTTTTAAAAGATGTGAAAGTGATTTTCGAAGGGGATCTTATATGGGAGATATATAAAATTAGTTTTCATGATTTCTGTATTTATGCAATTTTTTTGTGTTCAATTTTATTTGGACATTATTAAGAGATTTATTTTGGTTAGTGGAGTTATATGGGAGCTATGGCTAATTATGGACCGATCATTGCAAAATTGGGTCAAATGATTTTTGTATATATGAAACAGGTTTATGTTGAAAATGATTTGGATACCAATATTTTTAAAAGAGTTATGCTGTTTTAAAGTGATTTTCGGTAGCGGGTCTTATATGGGAGCTCTGGTCAATTATGTACCGATCTGCACAAAATTTGTTGATGAGATTAAGCCTCATGTGCAACTTATATAAATTTATTGGGATACGAGCATAAACATTTATAATCGTAAACCCCTATTTCGGGAGGAAATTGTATGGAGACTACGTAAAATGAAGGAGTGGTTTCAACCAGTTTCAATCCCAAGATTCCTTGGGCCAAAAAATTTCATGTGCCAATTTTTATCGAAAAATGTGTAAAATTGCGACCTGTACTCTGCGCACAAGGTTTACATGGACAGCCAGCCAGCCAGAACGGCGGACGTCGTTAAATCGACTCAGAACCTTTTTTATTTATTTTTACATTTTAAATAAGTTATTACGACCCTAAACAAAAAGCTCTGATATTTACCTTATTGAAAATAATATCATTCATATGTTATCTGCAACTAAATTGTCACTGGTGCATTCGGAAATTGAAATTTTCGATCACTTTTTCCAGCACAGTTACTGGTATGTAACGAATTTCGCTAGTAATGTTGGCTTCCAAGTTTTAAATCGTAGCTGGCTTACCGACGAAGACTTTTGACTTCACACAACTCAAACAAAAATTCAAATTAGTAAATGAAATTTGCAAATGAGTGTCTTGGAATTGCTAAACAAAATCACTTTGCCTAATACTGAATAATAAACTCAATTGCAATCTGATTGCACAATTCAGAACCATTAAGAGACAACGGCAATATATTTCTTTCTAACTTTGGAATAGACCCTTAAAACGTACATTCACATTAAGGACACGGTAGCATGCACAGATTATTGGTGTTGCCGAAATAGGCAATTCCTAAATTCATTTACGGTCCGCCTTTTACAACATATAGATTACTAGAAATTTTCATAGAGGTATTAAGATTAATACTGGGTTATGGAGGCGTTATTTATATTCAGTATCACAGAATAACAGGAATACCCAAGAGTTTGTGATAGCGAATCGACTATTAGAACCATAGAGAATGTTGGGAATTTCTGGAGGAGATAGTGGGACATTCGTTGGTTATCCTGAGTTCCTGAATCTGAAAACATCAACGGAAACGGAAACTAGCAGAGCTTGCTAGTGCAGATATCAACATATCAATATTTCGATTCATTTAGTTGTACTATTGGTATTATTTTCACGATAAATGCGAGTTGGGATAAATCCGCCTAAATTTAACCCAAAGAATAAAGGCGACTTAAGAAGGAGTGTTTGGTTTACATATATTTATTTCTGTATATTATTGATTAAGTTAAAATACCTGGATAAATGAATGGTAACCTAGAATAAGTACAAGTTATCAAAACGAGACTTTTCTTTGGACCGAATTGAGCTATGTTTCAAGCGGTTACCAATTTAACTTAACCTAACTTAACCTAACCGTTAAATTAGCTTAACAATATTTTAAGAAATTATTGGGTAAAATAGCTTTGAGATCATTGCGCACATTGGGACCCAAGAAAGTGAGATTACCAGTAGTTAATTTACCTAAAAAGTTCGATTTCCTGGAAAACACATTTTAAAATTTCAGAGAAAATTTGCGGCACTTGTTAATATTAAGCGTGTTGACTTAAATTTTCAAAGTTGGACTATTTTACCAAGTGTCATAATGGAATGTGTAAAAGGATCAGGTTGAAAAAACTGTCTTTAAATATTTATATTTTTTAAGATAAAAAATAAAGAGTTTTTCCACAAAATATACACAAACCATATCATCTTAGGGAGTACTGTAAAAACGAAAACAATAGATATTGTCATTATTAAATAACATAATTTTGTAGAAAAAATTAAACAACAAAAGTACGTAAATGTAAATAAAAACCTCAACGACAAAGCATTGAGAAAATTACAGATGAAAAAAACGCAACAACACAATTGTTAAACAAAAACTACATGGCTCATGGCTGTAAAGAAAATAAAACTAAAAAAATATAATACAAATACATATTGTCTTTTAGCATTTTATTAGACATGTCATTTATTATTATAGAAATGTATTAATTTCTTTTTTTTTTATTTGTATTTGATCCTTTTGTTGGCAATAGACTAACAACCGCATACATAATACATTTACATACATACATCATAGAAACAGTAAATAATATTTCCAAGAAGGCCTTATTTTGCAGACACGAGGCCACCCAGTCTTATATTTAACTAATTTTATACCCTCCACCACCATAAGTGGTGAATAATGGTATATACATATAAGTTTGTCATTCCGTGTGTAACACTGAGAAATATTCATCTGAGACCCAACAAAGTATATATATTACTGATGCTAATGGAATTCTAAGTCGATTGAGCTATGTCCGCCTGTCTGTCTGTGTAAAACACTCTCACGTCCAAAAGACACAGCCAACATGAACAGAGTTTTTAAAAACCCGTTTATAATTCTTCTAAGCAATTTGTTGTAGAAAATCAGCAAAATCGGTATAATAGAGCCCGAGTTATGGACCAACCTCCATAAAAATTTGATATTTTTAAAAATTTTTCTTAAAATTTTTTAAAATATATTGCAGATATTGCCATGATAAAAGAAGAAACTGTGACGAAAGTAGTAAAAATAGGCCTATGATTTCTTATAGCCCCATACAAATATCTTGCCGAAATACAGCCTAATGATAAGTAAAGGCCTCTAAAATTGGAATATTAATACAAAAATTCGGCAAAAATAAGTGTCATGTAAAAATAAATTGCAAAATTAAATTTTGTTTTGTTCGGTCCATGTTTGCCCATAGACCCCATATATAGTCCACATGTAAAATTCACTTAACTACGTATAAATCTGGTAAAAAAAAATAGTAACCAGTTTAAAATTCGACACAAATAATTCCTACAGATATAGAAATTGTTATGCTAAATTATATGATGGTCGGTTCATAATTGGTCATAGCTCTCACCCGAAAGTCATAAATCTTTATATATTATTATTTATTTATTTATTTTGATATTATTACAATTAAAATTATAATAAATCTTAAAATTAAAGCACTAGCAACATAGTCTATCGGCTTAAAAATCTTTATATATAGATCAAAAATCATTCTGCAGAATCTTGTGAATTTCTGTCAATTTTTAACCGTATTCACCATATAAAGCCCTCTTCCGAAATTCGCTTCAATACTCATAAATATGTTATAATATCTTATATATATTACTTATTACGTTTAAGTAGAGGGTATTTAAGATTCGGCACAGCCAAATATTGCACTTTACCTTGTTTTTTTTTATTATATTTTTTGATAAATATTTTTAGGTATGTATATAAACTAATTATGCAAGAAGGTCATCCGACGAAGTAATGTCTTTACTTTACTTTCTACTAGAAGAAACAATGACTCATTTTAGAAGACAATTAAAATATGTAAAGTATATCTTAGAAAACCAACTCATTGGAGGCCTTTTAATTTTTACCGCTGGTTACACACTTAAACCGGTAAATGTGTTTATCTTATTTTGAAATTACATATTGACTTTAACGTATTGCAGACAGGCTTGAAGAAATAAATTGAATCCACAATAAAGAAATGTGCTGATATTGTAAAGTTTATGCAACTATCATGAGTAAAATTTACCTAATACAAACAATTGTCAACTAAACAGTCAAATATTATTATGTGTTTTTTGTACAGTTTCCAATTGAATTGTTACTTAATGAATTTTATCTGAGTTTAGGTAAATTTAAACAAAATATAAGAATTTAAAGAAAATATGTACGCTAAATCTTAAGGTTTAGTGAAAATATCATAAACAGGTATCAGTAAGTTTTACTTATACCAGCATAAATAGATACTGAGGTGTCAAATGTTTTTAAACTTAACGATATCGCATTTTCGACTGCTGCTACCTTCACTTTCACAAATAATAACAGAGCATTTGATTCGTAATGTGAGCGTCAAAATAAAGTTAACACCACATATTATTCAAAGAAAACCTTAATTATATTAGAAAATTATATTGCATTTTTATAAGAAACAAAAACAAAAGCCTATACAAATTTAATTGATTTCTTTTTAAAATAGACCAATTTTTACGTTTCAAAATAAATTAAAGAGTGGCATTATCCTTATGTAAAAAAAGCATAATAAAAAGCATAACTTACATAGAAAAGGTAAATTCTTGCATGAAATAGGTAAAATTTTCCTGTTGCAATACGACCAAAGCGTCTTATAAAAACTGAAGTAAGAGCTATACGAGAGTGGTTCGGAAACTTATTAGCCTAGCACAGAAAGAGTTGGTTGGTTTTTTAAAAACACTTTTATTTTTCAATATAATCTTCTGAAACTTCAATACACTTAGTCCAACGCTTATCAAACATTTCTATCCCTTGATTAAAAGAGTTTTCCTCCAGGCCTTTAAAATAGTGGTTTACAACTGCATCTTCATTGGAGGTAAAACGCTTGTCAGGTAGAAATTTTTTTAGATTTGGGAACAAGTAAAAGTCACTGGGAGCTAAATCAGAAGAATAAGGTGGGTGGTCAAGCAACTAGTACTTTAATTCGTGGATTTTAGCCATTGTTAAAACACTCTTGTGCGCTCGTGAGTTGTCTTGATGAAAAATTATTTTTTGTTTTAAGCCAGGACGTTTTTCTCGAATTTTTACATTTAATTGATCCAAAATGTTGCAATAGTACTCTGAATTTATTCTTTTATCATTTTGTAGATACTCAATCAATGAAATACCTTTGAAGTAGCAAAAAAAAACGTTGCCATAATTTTACCAGCCGATTGAATTGTTTTTGCCTTCTTTGGGGCACTTTCTCCAGCTTCAGTCCATTGCTTGGATTGCTCTTCTGTGTCTGCAATAAAGTGATATATCAATGTCTCATCAACAGTTATGAAACGACGCTTAAAATCCAATTTATTTTTCTTAAAACGATTCAAACAAGCTTGAGAAATTTTAATTCGTATGCGTTTTTTGTCGACTATTAACAAATGTGGCACCCATCTTGCAGAAAGCTGTTTCATCTGTAGTTGCAAAATTAAATGGAATCGATCATTTGATATGCCCATGATGTTGGCTATTTCACGCACTTTGCACTTATTCGTCGATCATTTAATATCATATCATGCACTTTGGTTACAATTTCTGTTGCTGTTTTTGGACGTCCAATATATGGACGTGCGGCCACGTTTAAATTCAGCAACCCAATATTTTACTGTTGCATATTAAGAAGCACTTTCACTTAACAAATTCACCATATCATTATGAATTTCTTGTCCCGATAAACATTTTTTATTTAAATATTTAATGACGCCAAGAAATTCTAATTTTTTCATTATAAAAAAATTGCAGATGCGCCTTTTTGAACAATTGTTTCTATATGAAGGAGTTGGCAGATTGAAAAGAAATTTAACATGTGTTCATAGCACAGATTGAAGTTTCCAAAACACTTAACGTTTTTCTGTTTATACCGTGCTTTCTGTTCTAGGCTAAGAAGTTTCCAAATCGCCCTCGTAGTCAGAGAAGTAAGAGCAAATCCAACATCTATTGCTGTAAAAATAAATGAAAATATTACGAAAATTTCAGATACACCTGAAGTTTTACATCAACAACCAAACGCTTGAATTTCGCAAAAAAAAAAATATTTAAACTAGCCTCAAATTTATTGCAGCAACATTCCTTTCACCAACAACCAAGAATAAACGAACTAAGAAGCCTTTAGTAATATATGTATATGTTACCAAGACAGTAAAACGTGTCTCAGTAATCTTACATTAATAGAATCTACAATGAAAAAGAAAGATTATCTTGACATTTTTATAAGCAATTTAGAACCCGGTGTAAAGAAATTACAACTGGCGCAGAACTGAATTTTTTAACAGGACAATGTTCGTAAGCATACGAGTACCTTCAAAATTGTGAAAAAGTGATTGCTCAATCATTGTTAAAAAACTTTAAATTATATTCCGCAGTTGATCACCTGTGGGAATCTCTGGACAAAAAACTTAGGCAAAGAAATATTTTTTTGCAAGGATAATAAGACAACGCAGTGAAAGTCAATCAATTTTAAAAAATTCAATTTTAATTAAAACCCATCCATAATTATGTAGTTCAGATACTGTTAAGAGAAGATAGCGAAATATTATAAATTTTTGAAGTCCAAAATTTGCGCATAAATCTAAATTAACCCTTAATCGCCCTTAAAGGCATTCTAAGTTCGTAATTTTCTTTTACTGGAGAATTCTACTGTGTACAGTGTACTACTGTAATGTTTGCAGATGGTGTACTTAGGAAATGCAGCACAATCTTTACTTCATCTGTCAATATCCGGCACCCTCATGCAGTTGGCCTAACTTTTATTTAAGAAGCTTCAAGTTCGAAATCGTATTTTTCCTATAAAACCTAAACCTCATGGTCAAATGGTTTCATTAGCTTTATATAACATTAACCCCCTGGCCCACGATGTCGAACGATAACGTTCGCTTAGATAAGACTTAAGACACAAACTTGATTGTGGAATAAACAAACTTGATTGAGTAAAAAAAATAGATACGATAAAAAGTGTGTGTCTTAAGTCTTATCTAAGCGAACGTTATCGTTCGACATCGCGGGTCAGGTGTTTAAACACAAAGTTCCCTCTTAATTTAATTTATTGAAACCATATTGTATAAGTAAATAAAATAGTTAAAAGCATACTTTTATTATTATAATAAAAACTTCTTATGGCCGAATTTTCGGTCATTAGTTAACCATTGGTAAACTAAAATACCAACTATTGTTTAACTATTACTTGTTTATGGCTGTCTTATGGCAAACTAAGCATTGCGAATAAAGAATCATTAGTTAAGCCTTTGTCATTAGCTAACTACAGACTGTGAATTCGGCCCTTATAAGCACAATAAAATACTGAAAGTATGTCAAGTATGTTAAGTATTTAAGTTTTATTTTATTTTAACGTCATAACAATTTTCCTGCATATGGATACTTCTTCGTATTTATGATTTTCAATGGAAATGGTGTAAATAAATTTCATAAATATTTTGTATATATAGTTTAATGGCTTTAGCCTTAATACCACTACTATCTACCACTACTACTTTCTCTTTGATTGTTTGTTAAATGTCTACATATGTATGTATGTGATTGTTAGTTTTGTTTAGTTTAACTATACAATAACTATTGTTCACATAATCATACATAAGTATGTATGAACATTCTTAAACAAAACAGACTGACTGATCCTAGAATTTCTCCCTGCTCCTACTCATAGTCCTGCTATTAAACAACCACAATAATAATAATGACAATAAAATAAATAAAAGACGAAAACAAAAAAAAACGAATAAAAAAAACCTCATAAAATGTAATAAAAATAAAATATAGGCGAAAAACATTGAAGCGATGTTTAAAGCCAAATGTATTGCCATATGTTGAGTGTGATGGCTGTGCTGAGTGGGCGCAATGGGAGACTTTATGGTTAACTATACTCCGGATTTGTTACGCTTTGTATTTATTTTTAGATTTTATTATAGCATGAGCTTGTATAGATACAAGTATTTTAAAATTTAATGGAAATGGAAGTTGTGTATATTATATACCTGTGTCGCACTTAACTTGTGACCCTTGAAATCAATCCTATGTTTATTTAAACCAAAGACCGAATATAAAAGGTCCACTTTAATTTTAGTAGTTAATTGGCAGCATTTGCCATTTAAAATGTGTTTTTTGTCTTATATCACTGAGAGAGTGATTTATAAGAGCACATTTTAGGTTAATGGTTCAGAGAAACAGAAAAGAAAATAGCGGTAAATCAATAAATAAATAAATACAAAAAAGAAAATAGCGGTAAATCAATAAATAAATAAATACAAAAATAACAATAACATCAAGATGATTATTAATAATTTTAACATTAATAAATTGATAAATAATAAAAAATAATATATGTATGTATAGTCATAAAAAATGTATTAAAATGTGGGATAGTATTAAAGAAATGTTTAATATATATTATACTCGTATGTTTTATTTCTCTTTAACAGCTTAAAAGTTAGTACCCAGCAAGCCATATGAGTCCGAAAATAGTCTTTTCTGACACCTTTTTCGGAGCGTTAACGCTCTTTATGAGCCCAAAAAACAATTATAATTGCTCCGAAAACCTTCAGAAAAGAGGGTCATAACATTCGAAAATGGTCCGTCAGAAAGAGCTCTTAGATAATGTCAGAAAAGAGTCTTTTATGAGGTTTATTTGGGCTCTGTGTAATCTTGTTTTTATCATTCTTGTGTGGTACAGCTATGTTTTTTTTTTGTTCAAAGAACAAATAACAGGCCAACAACGCGTTGGTACACACATAATTAAGTGGAATTTCTAAATCATACTGCGTGCCGACTCAGGACAGTAACAAGCAAATTTTTCTTTCGCTCCGAAAATGCTCTTTAGTTGGACTCTTTTCTGACTCCTTTTCTCGGAGCTCTCCTAGAATGGTATGCTGGGTATTGTCATACCTATCTAATATACTATACATACATACGTATGTTGTACATATGTATATTAAGTCATTGGTAGTATTCCATTTGTAATTTTAAATTTTTTTTAAATTCTATTGCGTTGCTAGTAAATTGCATGTTCGGGGAATGATGGCATATACATAGATAGAGATATATAGTAAAATTAAAAAACTCATGAAATGATGCTGTATCGCGATACTTAAAATTCTTGACAGAGTTATTTCTTGGTGATGAGGTAAATGTTATCCTTGCATATAGTTAGCAAGAGAGATTCCAATGATACGTTTAGAGTATAAGCATACGCTTTCAAATCTTCTTAAACCCGATATATAGCGAATTACATATATTATTGAATGTTGTATTAATTTTCTTCTTGTCATTAATACTGCAGCTTGCAAAATTTAACATTATTATCTTTGGTGGTGTGAAGTTATGACTTGACCATAAACTCCTTAGCATGCCATATGTGCTGCCACAAGCTTGATTAATATGGTCAGTCCAGGTGAGCGAACAGTTAAAAACAACACCAAGATTCTTAACAGATTTCACCAACTCAATTTTGGTATATACAAGATACTCGTATATATATACTCAGTTCCTCATTGATCACAATAGCGTTTTTACAAATAATTAAATATTTAGACTTCTTGCGATTAAGTCGTAGACCATTAGCTGATGTCCAATTTAATATTTTGTTTAAATCATAGTTTAGATTATCGATTTTATGTTGAATTGATATTTTTAAACAACTCAGATACAGATGGACGAGTGTGCCGAATTTGTTGTGGTAAATCATTAGCATATAGAGGCTTGTGGAACACCTCTCGATAGTATCAATGGGTTAGAAACTGTTCAATTATTTGCAACCGATTAAAATCTGTTAGATAGGTATGACAATACTAACTTTGAAGCTGTTAAAGAGAAATAAAACATTTTCGTTAGTTTCATTATCAGTGTTTGGTGTTTGAATGATCAAGTAAAACCAGAAAAGTAACTTTATTGTCATCCAGATTTTTTTTCGTATGTTTTCAACTACTTCAGAGCTGTTGTGCAACTATGCCGTGATCTAAAACCTGATTGTCTATCCGTTTATAGCTTTCTTTCATAAATATATTTGGTTATTTGCTAATGCATGAGGCGCTCAACGACCTTTGAGAGGTAAGAAAGGATAGATATTGTCCGGTATAGCCAGTCAGCTAGACGGACGGACAATATACGTATATTATGTAAATAAAAGAGAAAGAATATTAATAGTTATTATGATCAACCAAAGCATTAAAAAACAACAAAATCTATAAAGGTCATTTCAAACTATATTAACAAAAATCATTTTATAACAGTTATTTTGAGTGATTTAGTTTTTAAAACAGAATATAAATCACTATTTTGTATTTTGATCATGGGACGAGTTATTTTCGGTCTCTGATTTAAAGAAAAACGTTGTGTTTTAAATGTTTTTGATTACTTTAATTATTTCCAATTTGAAGTCTGCTTATTTAAAGTTGTTTGAAATTAAATTGAATAAAAATATCGTTTTATTGTTTTAAATGTTACATTATTTTCAATTTAAATAAGTGAAAATTTTTGTTCCAAATTTGAAATGTTGTTTCCTCTTAAATCCCTTTAATTAGGATTTATATTTCCGTTAATTAGTTTGTCTAAACACATGCTGTGCAGATGTTGAAATCATTAAATTACATTGACAAAATATAATAAAAACTCTTAACAATATACAAACACTGAAAAGAACAAAAACCTTAATAGATTCAATGATTTGCAAGAGCTTTGTCACAGGAATTCTGAGCTCAAACCTGAATCTACAGGCATTTGATAGATTTATCAAAGGGAGTGACTATGACACTAGGATATATACTGACCACTTTAAAACGAGCTGGGGTTTTGGATCTAATGTTTTCTCTGGACAAATTTAAATGGATGTTCAAGACTTAAACATTCCTGGATATATTTTGCCCAGCGTCATTTCTGTCACTAAACTCATATATGAGTCATTCCATGTCAAACGGTACGGATTTTTTACATCACTAACTTGAATTGCTTCGGCAGTTTGTGTATGCATTCTTCCCTTAAAAATATTTTATACATGTTTCAAGAAAAAATTATAATTTTTTTTTTCAAATGTTATGACCAATTGAACTTTGGTGAAATGGCGATTTTTTCAAAGAGGTGAGTTCATTCAATCGCATGTAACTCCTGAAATACTGGATCGATTTTAATGTGATATACCTTGTTTTGAAGGTAATTTCAATTTCTTCTAAAATACCAAAGCGGTATGACATATCCCCATACCATTTTTTTAAGTTTGTATCATTTTCATCCTTTTATTTCGATTTTCAAACTGATTACATCTTTTTTTTTTTTTTTTTATTTTGAGAGTGTGTTCTTATAGGTCTTTTTAACAGACTGTGTGAGTTTTGAAGTGATGAAATAATGCGTTCTATTTTTTTAAAATTTTTTCCCGAAACATCTTTTCCACAAGCAACATAAATTACTGTGAATTTACTTAGAATAGTTAACAGAATGATAATATGTTTTTTGACTTATTAATATAACAATAACAACAACAAAAGCAATTACTGTAACATTCTTATTTGCAAACAATTTTATTAAATACAAACGATAAACTAAGAGCAGAAATAAAGAACTTATAGAGAGCTGAAAACAACAACTGTTTATACTTTTAATACAAATACATAATTTGCATTGATGTCAATGTTTTTCTAATCATAGTAGTAATGTATATTCTGTCATTGCTGTGCCTGGACGACATTAGGTCAATTGTTACAGTCATTCGCGTTTAATTTGTCGCGCAGACTTCCTTGAAGTTCTCAGAAAAATATAATAAAATAAGTTTTTCAGATTAAAAATGCCGCCTCGGTTCGATGTTTGTTGCAACCCGTTTCATAAGAAAAGTTCTAAGAAAACATTGCGATGGATAAGTTCAAGTGTTGTTTAACGTAAACGAAAATTAAAACTTAAATCATTATATGGCAAGGTTAGAATTTTTACTAATTGCAGTATTAAATTAAGTAAAGTGAGTGTAACTGACGTAGAAAGTGCTTCTGATGTGGAAATAAATGACAATATGTCTATTGACAGCGATTATGTATAACGGTTCTCCTATAAACAAAAGAAAACTTGAGCAGAAAAAATATAACACCATTAAAAAACAGAAAATTGTTAATTTAATAAACGAACGCGTGTTTCAAAATTCAAATCAAGACAGCGAAGATGTTCCTGACAATGAAACAAAAAATGCTTCAATATTAGACAAACATAAACAAAATTTTGCAAGTGCAGTACTGTATTAAGACGCATAACATTTATTTCTTTACTCTATTTTTTGTTTTCTTTTTTACTGTAAATACATGACTGAACTACGTTTTCTTTGTTTTTTGTTGTTGTTTGTATCTTGTGTTAAGGCCTTATGACACTACATTTTTAATGCATTGTTCAAGTTTTGGTGAACAGTACAAATATAATGTAATAGAAAAATTTACTAAGTGCAAAGAGTTCAGCACTATTAACATAAATGGCAAACTGTCAAACATTTTACTAAAGTTATCGATATAAAATGAAGTTATGTCAAAAAAAATGTAAAATTATTCAACTTAAAATTGACATTTCAAGCTTGAAATGTTAAAAGTGTTGCTGAATCAGCGGTTTATGAGCAAATTTGGCGATTAACCGTTTTTTTGTTCGTTTTGTTTTTATGTTTCTCATAAACAAAAAGTTGACAACATTTAATAAAAAAAAACTAAAAGGCTTTTTTGTTTACATTTTTTATAGTTTGCTTTTTCTAACATTTTCTGTTTCTTTCTATCAATTCTATATCAATTCAATGAACAAAAAATGAAGTGTCATAAGGGCTTTAATAAACTATCGAAAAATATATTTTTTTCTATATTCACAAAAATTTTTGTTGCTCGTGCAAAAGGTATAAGGTAAAAAAAATCGTTAAAAATAGAATGCATTATTTCACCACTTCAAAACTCACACAGTCTGTAAAAAAGACCTATAAGAATACACCCTCAAAATTAAAAAAAAAAAAAAGATGTAATCAGTTTGAAAATCGAAATAAAAGAATGAAAATGATACAAACTTAAAAAAATGGTATGGGGATATGTCATACCGCTTTGGTACTTTAGAAGAAATTGAAATTACCTTCAAAACAAGGTATAGCTTATTAAAATCGGTCTAGTATTTCAGGAGTTACATGCGATTGAATGAACACACCTCTTTGAAAAAATCTCCATTTCACCAAAGTTCAATTGGTCATAACTTTTGAAAAACAATTTTCATATTTTTTTTCTCATCGGGGATGAAATAGAATTTGTAGAGGACTAAATCTGCAAATTTCCATAAAAATCGGAATCATTGCGTTAAATTTTTTCCCAAATTCGTACCGTTTGACATGGAATGACTCATATGTTGTATTACGTCTACATTAGTCAGTCAATGTAATGTAAAATCTCGCAAGGGTGGAAACCCTGCTTCCGAAAATAACTTTAAAGAGCATAACTCTCTCAAAAATGTTGGTATCCAAACAATATTGAACGCAAATATATTTCATATGTATGCAAATAATACGGTACAATTTTATTATGATCGCTCCATAATTAGTCGTAGCTCCCCTATAAGGTACATTTCCAAAAATCACTTTAAAGAGCACAAGGTATCCAAATAATATCTAACACAAATATGTTTCCTTTATATACAAATAACATGGTACAATTTTATGATGATTGATCCATAATTAGTCGTAGCTTCCATATAAGTTCCACTTCCGAAAATCACTTTAACAATAAGAAATCTCTTAAAAATATTGGTATCCAAATAAAATTCAACACAAATAAGTTTTATATATACAGAAATAAGAATGCCTAATTTTATAATGGTCGGTCCATGATTAGTCAAATCTCCCATATAAGATCCTCTCCGTAATTCCTCCATACATTTTTAACATACATAATATATTTATTCAGTCATTGCACTAAATTTTTGGATGCCCATATAGATAACAATTTCTGAATAACTGTTTTGTACATATACTTGACCGTCTATACTTTCTTACCTGTTTTTTTTTTTAAGAAACTATCAATGATTTTTTCGGGCAATATTAAAGAATTCGACATCAAGTTCTAATCTATTAAATTTCCAATTAAATTTCCAAACTTATAATTATATTTCAGAATTCATTTTCTTTGTACGCATCAAAAACTTCACTTAGCTATACTTTTATTTTGAATGACTTTCAGAATTCATTATTTCGTAGCTTTATTCGACACTTTTTGTATTACTAATTATATATTACAGAAGTACTTTATGTTGTTCTTAAAAAAGTCATAACTATAAAATAAATAAAATATACTTTAAATTAAGAAGTTAAAATATGATTATAAATTATTATTAGTATCATTTTGCTGTAAGATTCCTCTGTATTCGTCAAGTTTGTTTTATATATAAATTTGTCATTCCGTGTGTAACACTGAGAAATATTGATCTGATACCCAACAAAGTATATATATTCTTGGTCCTAACGAAATTCTAAGTCGATTGAGCCATGTCCGTCTGTCTGTCTGTCTCTGTAAAACACTTTCACGTCCAGAGGACACAATCGAAATCAACAAAGTTTACAAAAAAAAAACGTTTATAGTTCTCCTAAGCAGTTTGGTATTGAAAATCAGCAATATCGGTATAGCAGAACAAGAGTTATGGATCAAAATGTAAGACAACCTCCAGAAAAATTTGATATTTTTAAATATTTTTCTTCCAAATTTTTTAAATATATTGCAGATATTCCCATGAAATTTTGTATACGTTGTTTTTATGATAAAAGAAGAAAGTGTAAGGAAAATAGTAAGAATAGTTCCATGATTTCTCATAGCCGCCATAAAAACATCTTCCCGAAATATTGCTCAATTATACATAAATGCCTATCAAATTGGAATATCAAGACAAAATTCATCAAAAATAAGTTTCATGCAAAAAGAAATCGCAAAACGAATTTTTTTTTAGTTCGGTCCATGTTTGACCATATACCCCATATAAAGTCCACTTCCAAAAGTCACTTAAATACGTATAAAACTGATACAAATAATTGTAAACGGCTAAAATTTGGCATAAATAATCTTTATAGGCAAATAAATTGTTGTAATAAATTTTATGGTGGTCGACCCAGAATTGGTCATAGCTCCCATACAAGGACCACATCTGAAAAAGACATTTCTCCCTATATATATTGTACAAATATCGGTACCGACTCAAAACTTTGCACAGATCATTTACATATATACAAAAATCATTCTACAAAATTTTGTGAATTTCGGTCTATTTTTAACTGTAGGCCCCATATTTGTTATACGGCAATTATACTACAGGATTTTGCACCTGTCAGTCAATAATTGGCAGTAGCTCTTGAATTAAGTCCATTTCCGAGCATACCAAACAACCATACAACTTTTGTAAATAACGTTATTGAGATGAAATTTATTTATTTATTTATTTATTTATTTATTTATTTATTTATTTATTTATTTATTTATTTATTTATTTATTTATTTATTTATTTATTTATGTATTTATTTATTTATTTATTTATTTATTTATTTATTTATTTATTTATTTATTTATTTATTTATTTATTTATTTATTTATTTATTTATTTATTTATTTATTTATTTATTTATTTATTTATTTATTTATTGATTCCATTTCCTGTACAACAAGACTGAGTCTTATACTTATAGCACAGGAACGTATTACGTTACAAAACAAACTTGATGCAAGTAAATATAACAATAATTGAGATAAAGTTAAAGTTAAAGTTAAAAAAAAAAGAAATTATAAATTAAAATAAAAATTATAAATTATTATTTAAAAAAAATTTAATAAAAATTATAAATTACTATTTTTATAAAAACCTCTGAAATTATAAATTATTATTTAAAAAAATTGAATAAAAATTATAAATTATTATTTAAAAAAAATTGAATAAAAATTTTTTGAAACTATTAGCATTGCTGTTTAGTTGTTGACTTTGTGGAAGATTGTTCCAAAGACGAGCGGTATGTACATAAAACTACCATTCAGATACAAGTAAATTATGTCGAGGTATTACAATATTTCGGTTTCGTGGCGATTGAAAAAAGCGTATTTTATCGAATATATATTTAGGTGTTTGAAAGTTGATTATTTTATGTAAAAAAATAAGAGTGCGAATTTTTAGCAAACTTTCAAAGGATACTCCATAAAGATTATTGGCAACAGAGGAAACATGATCAGACCGTCTTAATCCATACACATATCTTATTATGTTATTGAACAAGACATTCATTTTCTCATACCAACTGAGTCACAGCTTCTAAATATTTCATACCCATAGATCAGGGAAGGAATCAAGTATGATTTAGCAAGTAAGGCCCTTATTCTTAAGGATGTGAAATATTGTGTGGACCAGAGAGCACGTAACTTTGCATAGTTTTGACCAACCAGCAAATTTACATGATCAGTCCAGGTCAAATTACCATTGAAAATGATACCAAGATTTTTTGCTTTATTAACAATTTCAATTTTCTCGCCATTTAAAACAATATCCTCAGATATGGAGGGAATTAAGCTTTTTTTACATATTACAATGCATTTAGATTTATGAGGATTCAAACAGAGATTCAACCAAAATAAGCCTCAAATACGTAAAAACCATATTAGTGGATACTAGATTTAGAAGCTATCAGTCTATAACTGGTCCACTTCTACTATGCCACCCATAAATCTTTTGTAAATAATATTATGAAGATCAAATTCAAACCATAATGCCTCACCTTTTATCTTATCCTTTTATACACTCTGTTTTGTACTCTGTTTCTTAACTTGTGGTGATTAAGGAAAAATGTTTTTTAACTTTATAAATAAATTACACTCAAGATTTTTATGAAAATCAGACAAACTCTGTAAATTACAGTAAGAATCAGTAATTACAGCAATTATAAATGGTCAAAATTAGATAAAATTTCAAAATATTTAACATAAATTATGTTGGCCGTAAAATTGTCTTTCAAACAATATATCAAATACTAATAAAATTTGCACTAAGACTGAATAGAAAACACAGAATAAGAATATGCTAGTCCTAAAACTAGTGTAGTTTTTCTATTTCTTATTACGTTTAGGTGGAGGGTATTAAAGATTCGGCACAGCCGAATATTGCACTCTAACTTGTTTAATTCTTTAATATTTTGTTGTCTTCAGCCTACAACTATGTATGTATTTTTATAAAACTTTTAAGTATAACAATAAGTATTAATTTTGCCACATTACGAACAAAAATAAGTACTTGTTCTAGTAGATTTGTAAGAAGTCTGATCAACAAATTGCAATTACTTTTTAACTTAATTTGTAAGGGAAGATTTAGCTGGGTATTTGAGAAATTTTGAATTGCATGATAGAAACTTACTGTTTCATTTCTGGAAATTTATGAAAAGTAAACAGAATTCAGAAATACTGTTGGTAAATGGAATTAAAAATACTATATATGCAATACATTAACAAACTTCTGAAATACACTAAAAAATTATTCATTGTTTGCTAAAATTAAATTTAGTACAAATTCCACTTCTCTAGAATAAATATTTACTATATATGTATTTTACTTCCAAACCAGTCAGTTACTTTTTTGCTAAACATTTTCATGTCTCTTTATACTCGCACATCATTAAATATATATTATCTATGTGATTTTTCATAATCTTAAATAATTGTATTAACAAGTTTTTTAATCTGTTGAACATCTTGTTCTTAATACAAAGATTGATGTCATTAAAATTAAATTAATGAAAATTCAAGTAAATCTCTTGTAAGTCATTATTCATAAATTGAATGGTTACTCGTAAAAAAAAAACGAGCAAAACGCAACACCACTCTAACAAAATTATCATGATGCAACATTCTGAACACACACATGAGTACAGATATAAACACATATTGAAAACTTCATTGGCAATCGAAAGCATGAAATAAATAAATAAATAAATAGTAAATTACTTCCAAAGAAGCAGGTCTTTCTGGAGTTGCTCATGTTGTACATGCTGCATGCGTATGCTAAATAGCAACAGCATCATCTTGCAACAAAATTGTAAGAAAGAACGTGTGATGTAAATTTAAAGAACGACAAAAAACAACTAAACTTTTGATGCATCACTTAAACCATCGATAAGAGTGGCAGAAGCCCAGCTGTTCCATGTAATATTCGTTCAAGAAGCGTGAACATAAACAACAACATATTTCCTTGTACATTTGCGGATGGCATTTTTGGCATGAAAAATTGACAAAAAAAAATTTAGATTGTAAGAGAATTTTGTTTATGGTTGTAAAGTCCTCTGGTTTGTTGCTGTACAATTTATGTATACTTGATGGTGCCAACTAAATCCCAATTGAAAAATGTAATGCAGAAGCACTTAAGAAGTATTTATGTTAGGATTGGTCAAGGCATCAATAAATATATATAATAGCGACATAGAGTGCTACGCTTTAGCGAGCTAGTACTTATAGGCATTAGCTATGACATAGTGATATTTGTTTTGTTAGTCTTGGAAAAAAATAGACGGGACGAAAAATGGAGGACTTTGGCTGAGGATAAATGGCGCCTCATTGAGGGCAAAGTTCAAGGTAAAAGTGAAAAAATTAATAAAATGTCCAATAACTGCCGCGGAGTCACCTCTAGAGTAGTAAAATGTCAGACTGACCCACATTAATTTTTCCTCTCCAACATTTTTTGTAGAACATACTTACACCCTATCTTCGCTCCTTAAGGAACTTGCCCTACAAAAGTTAGTTTTTATAAATTTTACCCCCATCGACCTAACAAGTTTCAGGGCGCCTCTGGAGGATTCAAATGTATGACCAACCCCCTTTACTTTTTCCTCCCCAATATTTTTTTAGAATATACCAACCTTCTATCTCTGCTGCTTAGGGTACTTTCCCTATGAATAAAGATTTATAAATTTGCCCTCACGACCCAACTATTTTAATTGCACCTTTGGAGGAGTCAAATATATGATCGGCCATTGATTTTTCTCACACAAAATTTGTGTGAAAGACACCAACCTTCCCATTGGGCATATTGTCACTTAAGCTATGTATAGACAGACGGTCGTCAGATATTACAACGTTGTCCGAAAAATGTTCAGAAAATGTCTAACAACTGTGTGAACTTAACATTTGTGTCTTTAAGCGTTGTAAGAAAAAGCATTTTCAGTACATTGCAATACAAAAATATTGTCAGACATCTCACAATCGTGTCAACACAAATTTTTGTCATTTAAAGACAATTGTCAAACACTTTTCATTGTCATATGTGCAAAGCTTATGTATCTGCCAATGGCAACATTGTCATAGAAATTATTTCTAAACGCAACTATGTATATACGTAAATAAACAAACAAGTGTTTAGTTATAACATTTTGGAAAAACAATTTCGGTTGACAGATAAATTCATTGTGTGACAATTGTGTGCGAATTAAATTGTTAGTTTTCTTATAGTCGTCTGAACTGAGAATACCTTTTGCTAACAATTTTTCAATGTCAGTACATTGCTAGCACTTTGCTAGATCTGACAACGTTGTAATATCTAACGACCGTCTATACATAGCTTTAGATAACCAACTGACATTTTTTTTTATGAAAATGTATTAAACTTACCGAACTTTTTAAAATCATATACAAACTAGAATGTCTCAAATATAAGGTTTGTTTTAGAAGTCTAAAACTTTCAGTTGTGATTTATGATAACAACGGCGACAAATGTTGGAAAAAATCATCGAAAATTGGACCTCTAGTTTAGACTATGTCCGAGCCAGTCATATGCCAAAAGTCATATTTAAATTATAAAGCCAGAAAATTATCTTTCAAATAAAGTAAATTTCATGTCAATTTAAAAAATCAACTTTGTTTTATTCCATTTAAAAATTGTATACATTTAAAAAAAACACAGAACCATGATTTTCAAAATAAATTTCCACAATTTGAAAACGTTGTTGAGGCTTGAAATGCCAAACTAAACATAAATCAATCGACAGCTGACAAAATGGCCACCAATTAAAAAAATGTCTCCAACTTAAAGTTCTATTCATCTAAACGCCCTATATTTTAACGGATTTAAATGGATATTATGTGTAGAAATCTGTATTATAAATATTTAAGATGAAACGAAACAAAATCACATTCAACATCTTCCAAAACTCTAAAAAAAACTCTATTTTTGGGGGGAGTTTTTGTACTTGAAAACAAAGACCGAGTCAAGCACGACCAAAAATAGGTTTTCATAAATGGGTGCTATATGGGAACTATGACCTATTTTTTGTGTAAAATTTTATCTCAATATAAAAAGTGTAAAAATATTTATATATGTTAAATGATTAACGAAGGGGGTCTTGTATGGGAGATTTGACTAAATATAGACCGACTGATTTTAAATAATTATTTCTGTTGGCTTTTATTTGACTACTAGGGTAACCAAATTATTCGATTTTTTGTTTGTTCGAACAATATAATTCGAATAAGAATAATTCGATCACATATTTAAAATTATCGAATTATTCGAATAATTCAAAAAAAATTAAAATAAACTAAAATAACAAGTTTTTTTCTTAATCAAGTCGTACATAAAATAGTATCGTCTAAAGACACCTTTAGTAATATCACTTATATACATTTAATAATGTCCTTTATCTATTTCAACGATATTATCATCAAATATGAGTTTCTTCCACATGTTCAGCATCTCATTCACCTCCACCTTATGTAGGTTAGGTTGTAATTTAAAACCAGTGTATATTGAAAACAAATACAAATAGTTTAATTCAATGTATTGAAATGTTTTAGTAATATCCTCCTCTTCTGTATTTGGCATTTGATTATTCCCATATTATACAGTGTTTTGTATGCAATCACTTTCAATATCACTTTCTTTAAAATCGATCAATAAGGGGAAAATATATATTTATGTTTCCAAAAAACGTGTTCAGTATTTATTTTTACTAAATAGCTATCAGAATTATTTTAAGAATTATAACTTATTGCAATAACATTTACATATATGTAGAAGGAGCTAACAGAGTCACTCATCTACATACATATACATATGTATATTGAGTGAAAAACTTTATTTTATTTTCGTTTCTAATTATAATTTATACTGAAATTCAAAAATGTCACCATCAAACAAATCTTTAAATCATAGATAACAATTATTTAATTTATCTATGTACAATAATAACTGATTATTTAAAAATATGTCTTATTTTGTAAATGAAATTAAAATTGGAGTTAAATTATAAATTTTCAATCATAAAATTACTAGCTAAACCCGGTGTGCTTCGCTACCGCCCCCCCCCCTCGTTATAAAATAAAATAAAACGTATTTATATATTTACAAAAATTTATTTATTTAATATTAATTAATTTATTGCAATGCTTTAGGATATACAATATTTTAGTTTGCCCATCAGGAGCACACACATATACATCGGTGGGTTTTCCTACACGTGATATTAACCTTGAGCTTTGTTAACAGTCATCAAACGCTAACCGAACAGGAAACTGCAATTGTTTAAAATCGAATGGTAAATCTGTTGGTAGCATTGGAATGCGTGGCAAAAGTACCTCTGTACCTTTATATTTTCCAGTTTTTTTACTGCAAGTCGAGTGCCATTTCAAAGCCGTGGTGATCGATATTACGCAGTAAAATAATTGGGACTCCAATTTTAGGTTGTAGCACTTGATTTTAAGATTTCAAATCCGATTGCTGTCCACTTTAAAGTGCATCGTCCAACTTGAGTAACAGTGTATTGTGTTTACTATTTGTTGTTAAATTTTTGATCAGCTCTTAAATTGATTGTAAAATGCCAACGCAGTGGAGCTGTTTTGTAACCAGAAACACTTGAATCTTATCAGATGATACGCTTAACTCTACGTTGAACTGTTACGTAGGAAAACGTTCACAGTTTTTAAGTAATGTCCTTTATAAATTGTGTCCATATACTTCTACTTGCATGTACTCATTGTCCTCAGTTTGGTTCGCATGTCACTGTAGATGACAAATATTAGATAATTCATATAAATTACGCATTCAGTGCACATATAGTAGTAGGAATATTTGAATACCGAATAAATTAAATCTGCACACAATGCAGAAACTGCTTTAGCTGCTACTGATTCTCATGCAAAAAAAAAAAAAAGAACTACTTGTATATACTTGTATAGTGGATGTCAAAATCTTAAATTTAATATTTAAGTTTCACACAATTTGAAGCAAACAAAGTTCTAAAACATTTTCATTTAGATATCCTTTAAACCCATGCACACTTCAAAAAGTTGCTCTGGAATGATGTAGCCTATAATTAATTTGAGAATTCCCATTATAATGTTTAGTTTTTCCAATAATTAGCTAATAATCCGTTCATAAGTAATCATACACTTTAGAAAACATTTTCCATATACTAATTTTATCATTATCATACAATTAAGTTTAATTTTCACGTATTTGTATCAAAGCCGTATCTTTTTTTTCCACCACAAACAAGTTTGAATATTTAATACCCCGGCATTAGCGCTATAAATAGTAAACTCTTTATGTCTACAAAAGTTTGTATCTAAATGCGTCTAATAACAACACATGATAATAATTATAAGAATACAAAGCTGAATAACAATTGCAATTCATTTCATAAATAATGAGCAAATGTACAGGGGATTAATTTACTCTTGAAATAATGCCGTCTTGTTTCTTATCAGTGACCTACTGTTGTAATTAGTTGTGTCGTTATATTGTTGTTATTTTAGTATAATATTTATTGCACTTTGTTTTTCTTTTTCGAGCTTTTGTTGTTATTCAAGTTCTAAGAAAAATATATATGTACTCGTACTTATAATCAACAAAAACAAATCACTATCATTTTAAACAAGTTAGTGTGCTTTATTCGGTTGAGTTGCAGCTTATATACCCTTAACATTACATATTCCGTTTTTATAGGTGTCATGACGCATGGCGGTGAATGACGCTACCCAGCATACCATTATAGGTGCGCTCCGAAAAAGGAGTCAGAAAAGAGTCCAACGAAAGAGCATTTTCGGAGCGCTCCGAAAAAAGGAGTCAGAAAAGAGTCCAATTAAAGAGCATTTTCGGAGCGAAAGAAAAATTTGCTTGTTACTGTCCTGAGTCGGCACGCAGTATGAAATTCCACTTAATTATGTGTGTACCAAAGCGATGTTCTCCTGCTGTTTGTGCTTTGAACAAAAAAAAACATAGCTGTACCACACAAGAATGATAAAAACAAGATTACACAGAGCCCAAGAAAAACCTCATAAAAGACTCTTTTCTGGCATTATCTAAGAGCTCTTTAAGAGCCCAAAAAAAACCCTCATAAAAGACTCTTTTCTGACATTATCTAAGAGCTCTTTCTGACGGACCATTTTCGAATGTAATGACCCTCTTTTCTGAAGGTTTTCGGAGCAATTATGATTGTTTTTTGGGCTCATAAAGAGCGTTAACGCTCCGAAAAAGTTGTCAGAAAAGACTCTTTTCGGACTCATATGGCTTGCTGGGTATGTATAAGTTTGTCATTCCGTGTGTAACACAATATCGCTACAGTAGAACAAGAGTTATGGACCAAAATGTGAGATATTTTTAAATATTTTTTTTTGCAATTTTTTTTAAATATATTACAGATATTGCCATGAAATATTGTACACGTTATTTTTTTGTTAAAAGAGAAAAGTGTTAGGAAAATAGTAACAATCGATCCATGATTTCTCCCAGCCCCCATACAAATATCTTCCTGAAATATGGCTTAATTATAAATAAATGCCTGTAAAATTGGAATATTAATACAAATTTCGGCAAAAATAATAAACAAATCGCAAAACGAAATTTTGTTCTGTTTGGTCCATGTTTGACCATAGACCCCATATAAATCCATTTCCAAAATATATATACGTATAAGTTTGGTACAGCTAGAGTTACCAGGTTAAAATTCGACGCAAATAATACTTATAGATATATAAATTGTTGTACTAAATTTAATTGATGGTCGGTCCATAATTGGTCATAGCTCCCATATCCCACATCTGAAAAAGACATTTATCCCTATCTATATTGTATAAATATCGGTACCGACTCAAAACGTTGCACAGATCATTTACATATATACAAAAATAATCCCACAAAATTTTGTGAATTTCGGTCTATTTTTAACCGTATGCCCCATACAAAGCCCTCTTCCGAAAATCACTTTAATGCTCATAAATCTCTTATAAATAAGGGTACCAATCCAAAAATTTACACGGATCATTAACATATATGCCTAAATCAAACTGCTGGATCTTGAGACTATTGCTCCATATTTGACTATATCCCCCACATAAGGTCCACTCCCGAAATCCACATAATTGCTAATATATATCTTAAATATACCGTTATTTGGTTGAAATTCGACGTGAAATATCCTCATATGCATGAAAATAACTGTTCCAAAATTTAAGAAGATCGGCCCATACTTTGTCATAGCTGACATATAAGAACAATTTCCGAAAAACAAATAAACCCACAAAAATGTCTAATAAATATCGATATCGAACCAAATTTTATATGGATCAGAAATTTTAATCCAGAAATTAAATTAGTATCAGTTATACGGCAGTTAAGCTACTGGATTTTGTAGGTGTCAGTCAATAATTGTTAATAGCTCCTGAATTAAGTCCACTTCCGAGCATAACTACCAACCATACAACTCTTGTAAATAACGCTATTGAGATGAAATTCAACCAATATAATCCTAAAATACATAGAAATCACATTAGTGGATACTGGATTTAGAAGCTATCAGTCCATAATTGGTCCATTTCTTCTATAAAACCATAAATCTTTTGTAAAATTTCGGAGAATGATTGGTAAGAATTTCATTGTTCTGTGTTTTTTTTCAAAGCTCTACCGTGACAACAGACGGACTGACATTGCTAAATCGTCTTAGAATCTTATAAGGACCCATTATTTCGATGTGTTACAAACGAAATGACAAACGCATTATACCCCCCATTTTTTTGGTGGTGGGTATAAAAATACTCTTAGAAATAATGACTTTTTATTTTTCCGTTTTTTAAAATTCGAAATGACGATTTTCTCTTTTTTATCGGGGTTTTTGACGATTTTTTCCGGAGTTTTATAGAAACTTTTATGTTTGCTCCTTATAGATTTGCTGTTTGTTTCAAATACACAACAAGATCAGAGATCGTGTACTGTATAGTATAGGTAATTACCATATATTAGATCATGCAGAGCAAAGTGGCTGGAAAGGGCTTTAATAATGGACTTATAATCTCACTTAAATAATGGCTGAACCAATGAATCCAAATTCCACGAGATTGGTTCTAGTTCAAACACTTTATACTTACAGTTCGAAGCGGTCTCGAACTAAAAACGCTTTCAAGTTGTCTATGCTCTTTGGCAATAAACATTAATAGTTATAATTATACCCTACACCATAATAGTGGGCAGGGTATATTAGATTTGTGCTGATGCTTGTAACGCCCATAAATATTGGTCCAACACCCACCTTAAAGTATACCGATCGACTTAGAATCACTTCCTGAGTCGATTTAACGATGTCCGTCCGTCCGTCTGGCTGGCTGTCCATGTAAAGCTTGTGCGCAGAGTACAGGTCGCAATTTTGCAGAAATTTCAATAAAATTTCATACGTAATATTTTTTCGGCGCAAGGACGGTTTGGATTGAAACTGGTCGAAATCGGTCCATTATTTCACTTAACCCCCATACAAATGTCCTCCCGAAATAGGAGTTTAACGATCATAAATGATTGAATTATAAAAGTATCCAAACAACTTTCACCACAAACCAGTTATAAATGAAGATAAATCACATCTACAAATTATGTTCATATTAGTCCATAATTAGTCGTAGCTCCCATATAAGGCCCACTTCCGAAAATCACTTTAAAGAGCATAACTCTTTAAAAAATGTTGGTATCCAAATAATATTGAACATAAATATGTTTCGTATACGTACATATAATATGATAGAATTTTATGATGATCGGTTCAGAATTAGTCGTAGCTCCCATATAAGGCCCACTTCCGAAAATCACTTTAACGACTATAAATCTCTTCAAAATGTTGATATCCGAATAAAATTTAAAACAAATAAGTTTAATATGTACAGAAATGCTGACACCCAATTTTATAATGGTTGGTCCATAAGTAGTTAAAACTCCCATATAAGACCCTCTCCTTAATTCACTTTAACCTACATAAATCTTTTAAAACTATTTATATCGAAATAAATTATAACATATACAATATTTATTTTCACAGGAGGTACTATCTCCCATAAAGCGCCCATTTCTGAAAAATTATTTAATTTATATACTGGGTGTAGGGTATTATATGGTCGCGCTTGACCGACTATATTTTCTTACTAGATCTTATTAATATTTGCTTTGAAAATCATATAATTCAAACCTGAACTGAGTATATACATACTTATATACAATTATAAGCACAACTTACCTTTGCATGAATTTAATAGCTGCTATGATTTAGCGCACTACTCCTAAATGCGTCAGACTGTTGAAATGAAAACAAAAACCTGGAAATTAAAAATGAAATGAAAAGCATTATCACATCATGTAAATTTAATAAGGTGCCAGACTTTATACAATAAATGTTATTTTAATGCAAATAAAAACAAACAAATAATAATCTAACTAAATTGCGAAAAATATCCAACATGCATTTAAATTTCAACAAATGACTTTTCCTATCATTTATAATATTCATACTCAAACTTGTGCAAATACAGTGTATATTTATATACGAGTAGTGTTTACTCGTAGTATTTAGTTTGGATTTTCTTGTAAAAATAAAATGACGTGTAATTTGGTCACAAGAATAAGAAATATTACACAGTGGTTGTTAGGATTTAATTCAAGAATGAAAAATATAAAAAGTTTTCATTTAAATGATATTGCAGTTCAAAGGTATATATGTGGGGATGGCTCTCCCGTAAAGTATACGAGGCTGGAAGACAATATTCCAATAAAATAGAGTTAATTGAAGGAATCAAGCACGCCTGGTCAGAGATTTCTTTAAATTATTTAGCTCAGTTGTATGAGTCGCTTCCAAACCGAATGTGTGAGGTCATTCTCAATAAGGGAGGATCAACACATTATTAATTTAATATAAAAACACTTGGTTTAGTTAAGTTATAATAAAATAAATAAGTTTATCACTTTAAGTTTAACAAAATGATAAAATAAGTAATATGTGCTAATCTGGTGACCTAAATGGAGATGTGATAATTTTTGGTATTTTATGTAAAGAAATAATAAAAATTTGTTTTGCTATAATAACTCAATATTTCGTGCTTTATTTTATTAAAAACAAAACAAACTATAAACAACAATTAATATTTTATTGTTAATGCCTTGAGTTCGGTAGAAATTTATCCGAAATCTCATTCTTGAGGGGGTGTGCTCACCGGATGACGCGCAGTGTATTTCTGCGTTCGCTGAATTCGTAACAATATCAATATCTTTAGAGAATTACAAATTTTTTAGGTATTAATATATGCAAATATTCTTCTCTGTTCATCACTGTGTCAAATGGCACCACCATTTATTTCGAACAATTGCGTGACTACAATAAATCAAACAGTGAGATAAAAATGATACTTGTACAAGCAGTTTTTTATTTTATCTTTTATTACAAAAGAACATACAAAATTTAAAACACAAATAAATACATACAAATAGAAAAAAAATTTCTAACTCACAAATGAGCAAGAGCTTTGCAGTTTGCGATTGCAATCATTTTTCATTCCGTAGCCAAACTAATCATGAGGCATATTTTATGCAAAGAAAAAAAAAACCAGAAAACATAAAATATTGCATAGAATTATGCCAAACAATCTGTTGGATATTTATAGTTTTATGATGACTGTGTTTGGGGAATACATGATTGTTGACATTTGGGATTGACCTTTTACTAGATGTCTGCTCTTTTATGTAAATGAGGTAAAGAATATTATAAATTATAAAAAATACTAAATAATTAGCATAATATTTCCAAGATATGATAATGGCAATTATTCTGTGAAAAGAGATTTATTATTCAACTTTTTTGAATTTTTTATTATATTCTTCCATGTGTTTAACACAAACAATACAAATTATTACATTATTATCATATACATCTAAATCAGTGATTGACACCCAAAGTGACCAGGAGCAGAATGTGTTTATTTACCTGTAAACTTAATGTTGTCATCAAAATTCACACAAATTATCAAATAAGAATCAAATATAATAAAGAAATAGAAAAAATATATGTAGAAAAAAAGACAAAATTTACAGTAAATTTCCTTACAATACTTTGCTATTTCCTTCCATCCTTAGAAGCCACTCAAAATTTACCCAACTGTTTACATCTATTAAACAAAAACACAATGTTTTTATTAAACTTGTTTAATGAGTAAACCATTTGCACCACTTCAATATTTTTTATCTCAAATAATCGTTAAATTCCCACAACATAATGTTATACATATGTATGATTAACAACCCCAGAAAATACTTTGCAAAAATCTAAGGAAATGACAAATATTATAAAAAGCATCATAAATCTCGAAACGAAACATTTAACAGACAATTTGTCACCAACACAAAACACCTCTTAAAGTCATTTATTTAGATGGCATGGAGCAACAGCTGAAAAAAATGTGAACAAAGTTGAAAATAAAGTTCATTACAAGTATTAAAAATCCGTGGAAGAGGATAGGGAGTCGGCTTAAAGCTAAACTGAGAGATGTATATTTATAAAGTTCTATTAAGCTCAAACAATTCAACATACAAAGCTGCAACAAATACAAACAATGTTACTATTTGTACAATAAACACTTTATGCTACAGTTGGAGACACTTTATGCTACAGTTGGAGACAAACGTGTTCGAACTAGTCAAGTGCAAAAAAATGTTTTCCTAACTTAAGTACAATTGCACAACAAGATATACTCGTAGCTAGCCATCTCCACTGTTTTTAACCCCACGTCACAAAATTGTTAAATGAGATGAATATACGAGTATATACTGTGAGCGTCAATAGATACCAAATATTAAAAAAAAAAATTATTATCAGCCATGTGACAGAGTGAATTCCGTTCGGAATTTAAATTAATTCCGTATTTGTTTCTATAGAAAAGTAACTTAATATAGCTCATTAACAAAAACTAGTAAAAAGGAACATAAAAAATAATTAATGAAAATTAAATTTAATAAACTCGAGCCGAAATAAAAGAAATATCAAAAATTTTAAATTTAATTTTAAAATACGGATTTAAAATTAAATTTAATTTTAAATTTTAATTATTTTTAGCGTCAAAATAATGTACACAGGTTTATTAAAATTCTGTAAATCATTATATTTTATTACAAAAGAACATAAAAAATTGTAAAAGACAAATAGAAACAAATTACAGATAAGAAAAACCGTTAAATATTAGTGCAATTCACAATCTTGTGCATCATTGCATTTGCAAAAAGGTTCAGCATATTTTTGCTTTACACTAACAAAATGCACAGAATGCATTCATGCATTCGTCCCTTCCCAAACGCATATTTGAGCTTGCTAATCGTAGATTTCTGAGATCCTAATTGCTGTTAAAAATTGTGTGCTAATGATGTGTTTTTTTTTCATCTTTAAAGGATCAGATGCCCCGATTAAGTAGTTTTGTATGTAAGAATACTGTATATAAAAATATAAATATGGGTAAAGATCGGAATTTCGGAATTCTGATTGCAGAGAGCGGCAACACAAATTTTGTATCTTCGGCACAAAATTCCAAAAAGAATAAAAAATATTCAAAATTGTATGTTAGTAGTTCATTAATTTAAAAGGGCAACCAAATTTACCATATTCTCCGTGATTACCGCCTAACTGTCGTTTGAAGCAAATAAATATTTCAGTGAATCTAAAAAGCCACAAAAATACTTTTTATCAGTTTAAAACAAACTATACAAAAAGTAACAACTATGCAATTTTTCTGTATTTTGGATTCACCAAATATATAGGTTAGGTTAGGTTAGGTTAGGTTATATGGGTAGCCGTTTTCTGAAACAGCTTACTTGGGTCCATTATATTGGTCCCATTGTGATACCCATTGGTGGGCAACCTCTCGATTTCAAACCGTATCGGTTGCTTCCCTGTCGAACCATCCAGACTTCTTAGCAAAGGTGCCGATGCATTTTGGACTAATCCTGGATAGTGCACCCAAACATGGAAGAAAGGGTGCCCCGAGTATCCGTTCCCTCTTCATCGATAGGGCCGGTTCGCAGAGGAAGTGGATGACTGTCTCCTCCTCCTCCTCGTTATGACAGCTTCTACAAAAGTCGTTATATTGTAGACCAAGTCTTCTGGCGTGTGTCCCAAAAGTACAGTGACCTGTAAGTAGAGAGACAATAAGCCTAATTAGGTCGCGACGAAAACTAAGTAAAGATTTCGTCCTTCCCATATCAAATAAGGGCCAAGTGGACCTAGAAATAGAGCAGGTGATTTCGTTCGTCCATCTTACCTGAGCAAGTCTGAACATCTCATCTTGAATCAGTGATTTCAGACTTTTCATGTTAATGCCAGTGAAGGAGTCAATCTCCTCATCAGCCAGCATTGTACCTTCCTTGGCTAAATCGTCAGCAATATAGTTACCCTGACAGACTATACTTTCTTACTTGTTTTGTGATTGCATAAATTTCGTTGTCTTAAAACAGCAGATATAAAAGGTACATAAAAGTACAAAAACACAATTCATTACCTTGTTTTACGCCCACAGTTTGAATTTCAGAATTGTATGTTTTTGATAATTTTTTTTGTTTTTTAATATACATATCTAAATCTATAAATAACCTATTAAGATTAAACACAAAATTCCCCTTCTTACCCGCGAAATATACTTACTAAGAAATACGTTTCTAATATGTACACAACTTTGTGACTACAAAGACAGATTACGGGAAGAAATTTGTATGGGAACATACAAAAATATTAACTTCTTTGAAGGTTACCGAGCTTTTTGTTTTTACCTTTGGTTCGACTAAACCGATTTTGCCCATTTTTAATACCAAATATTTTCAAACTACAAAAAAAGTTATAACCCCCCTAAGTATTTTCTTGACAGTCCAATCGTGTCTTCAAACCACGGACATTTGAATAAATACAGCTAGACCCTATTTGAATTAGTTGTGAGGATAATTTGGGACTACAGAAATGGATTATAAATATACGGAAAACAAGCTTGCAAATACTTTTAATAAAATAAAATCTGGGACTTTAGTATCTATATAATAGAATTTGAACTTATTATTTGAACATGCTGGTGTTATTGAAGGCAAGTGCTTACCAAAACCGCTTAAAAATATGTCATTATTTTACTATGACTTAAACTAGTAGCGCCTTAAATAACAAATTAATAGAACTTAAGTAAATAACTAGAACTTAAACAGCTACATATTTAACAGATAATAAATATCTCATTACTATATACTTAAAAGTAATGCAGAAGCTATGTGTATAAGTCATTGAAAAGTATGTAATTAAGTAATTATAATTACAATTTAATACAAAGGATTTGCTGGGCTTTTAAAAGCCATATTTTGGGTGTTTGAAAACTTTTAGATTTGTGTATAGTTACAAAGTAAAATGTAAGCTATTTGTAAGTTTGGAAATATGTATACAATACGAGTATGTATGTATGTATGTATGTATTTACTGCAAACAGTTCCAAACACCCCACAATTACTTTCAACAGCAAACAAATGTAAACAATTCCACGCATAAGTTAGCATATGTAAATGTTTGCGTACACTTGGAAAAATGTCTACATAAAATTATTTGCAAATAAATGAAAGTTATGAAAACAAATTGGGTAATATGTGCTTGAAATTGTCAAATTTCTTTAAGTGCATTAAATGTAACACAGGAATGAACTCAAGTGAGTCTGCAATGTGTGTTTAGTTTCTGTAGCAAAGCATAGACAATTTACATACATGTGGGATTACGTGGCAACGCCCGAACCACCAGAAGTGGTTGCACATTTTAGCAGATGCAACTCTATAAGTGACTGACGAGAAGACGATACGAACGAGTGGAAATTACTGACGAGACTAGATTACTGACGAGATTTAGGGTGTGGCTCGTGCGAGTCAAGACTTGAGAGAGACAAACTAATGACAAGACAGGACAGTTGATATTAGAAGCTGGACAAGAATACACTAAGTCTTTAAACTTATAAACAAATAATATAAGCACATGAATTATAATAAAAATTTAATACATTTTAATAACTAAAATTAAATTAAAAGCGTTTTCATTAAAAAACCTACATACATATATATATGTAATAAACTTTAGTACCCAGCAGCTTAAAGAAACTTTAAGAGATCTTCTAAAGAGGCTTATTTAGCGGGCATACTATAAGAATATCTTGCAGAAGTTTTTAGCATTCAATTTAAAAATTTTGGATGTATTTGTACCAAATTTTATTAAGGTATTAAGTATTTAAATGCATTTTGGAAGTGGACTTTATATGGGGTCTATAGGCAAGAAACTTTCGTTTTGCGATTTGGTTTTATATGACACTTATTTTTGAGAAATTTGGTATTAGTATTCCAATTTTACAGACATTTATTTATCATTAAGCAATATTTCTTCTTTTATCATAAAAATCAATCATAAAAAAAATTGGAAGAAAAATATTTAAAAATATCAAATTATTATGAAGGTTGTCTCACATTTCGGTCCATAACTCTGGTTCTACCATACCGATTTTGCTAATTTTCAATACCAAACAGCTTAGGAAAATTATAAACGGATTTTTGTAGACTCTGTTGATTTTGGTTGTGTCTTTTGGACGTGAGAACAGACAGACAGAATATTTCTCAATGTTACACACGTAATGACAAACTTATACATATATACCCTCATATAAAAAATGTTTGACAAGTTCATTTAAAAGGAATTCCAATATATTTGTGCTATTTACTATTGCTCTGATTATGAATAAATTTGCCTGTATCCACAAAAAGGGAATTGTCGTAAATTTGTGATATGAATATATTTCGCAAAAAATAAATTTAACAAAAAAAATTTTAGCTAAAAGATTTTGAATCATGTGAAAGGAATAAAATCGTGTAAAAAAGTTTATAATTTGTTTATTTTCAACCGTGTTAAATCAAAGCCGTGTAAAAAAGGACCGAATAAAAACAGAGTTATGTGTATAAGATTCATTTCCTTTAAGATGCTGTAAAGCTTAACATTTTCTTTAACGTGGTTTAAGTTTTATGCACATTTTTATTTCGTGGAAGCTCCTTTCAATTAGCCAATACAAAATGTTCTTTAATCTATACATAAATTTATAAAAAATTATATGAATGAAAGGCATTACGCCGTTCTCCCCTATATTACTAATTAAGCGTGGCTATTGTCTAGAATAATAAAACGTTATTACCTACATATAGTATCTATTTATATATTTACTTATTTATTATTTCTATTTACAAAAATAAAATAAAAGAGTCCTGAATTTCACTTCAGAATCCTTAATAACCAAATATGTTTACCCCTTCCTCAGTGATTTCTTCTACTTCATTTCAATATGAATGATTTAACAAAGCAATAAAAATTACATAAATAATTTATCTGCTTTTTGTATCAAGCTTCCACAACATCCAACTTAAGGAGTCCATACAAATTCCTTGTAACTTTACTGACATTTGAGGGTATGTATATTTAATACTTTATAAAGATCTTGTTAAATGAAATTCCTCTGTTTTAAAAATTTCTTTTTGTAAATATATAGAAGTCAAACAAAGTTTTTTTGTTACAACACAAAAGTCATATTATGTAAATTGATTAAGTAGGTTTACATTACAACTGAACAATTTTTACAATTAAGAGACAGCAATTATGTGGCTATATATAAGGAGTAAGTTTAAACATAGGTAATAGAAAGAACCAGTTGGAAAAAAAAACATTTTAAAATGTATTTATGTACACAGAAAAGTAAGATACAATTTATATAATTTATAAATTAAAGATGTAAACAAAATTTGTTTAACCATCATCTTTATAATCATTACTATTTACCTATTACCACCATCTCAATTGCATTTTACTCTTACATTGTTTGCAATTTAGGCAACATTACCTAGCCAATGTTGCCAGCTAGTAAATTTAAATTTGAACACCTTTTCTTTTGTAATACTCTTGATAATTGGTAACTAAGTGACCTAGTCTTTATACTTAGAGCTATTGTAAAAATTGATTACAAAACAAATCTAACTTAAAAGAAAAGTGAAAATGAAGTATATTTATAGAAAATGATACCAAACACATAAAAGTTGCTATTGACAACTGACTGCCTTATTGCTTATTATATACTCGTGCAGGTAAAAAAAAAACTGTATAATATTCTTTTAAATATTTAGTGAATATTTATTAAATATTCTTTTTAACTTTTTTAAAGGCAAAAACCTTTAAATTTCTTATTTTTCCCAATAGTATTGAATGGGGGTATATACAGTGCAGAGATCGGCAATGAATCGTTTTTTTACGATTCACAACTACTCATAACATTTTAAGTATAAGTGGTTTTAAATCATTGAAATTTAACTACTCTGAGTTACTCAAACTCACAACAACGTTGACTTATAAATGCGGGTGGATATAAGTATGACTACAACGCCGACATCGAGCTCATACGATTCCCAATATGTTTGATTCATAAACAACGGTATTTAGATTTACATCTTAAGAAAAATACTCACATACTCATAAAGTATTCAACTCAGTTAAGTCATTGAAAAAAAATTTCAGCATATTCCGTTAGGTATTTATACAAAATAAGTAAAAAAGAAATATAAAAACATACAAGTAAGTTTATAGGAAAACATAGTGGGGAAAATATAACATTTATTATTTTATATAATTTTTATAAGCGGACTGTAAAAATGAACGACTCTCGCATGAGTGTATGCGAGTCATACTTATTTTTTTATCGTCTACGTACATTGAGTTAAGGAGAGTCAAAATAAACAACATCATACATGAGATTAAGTCTGAATATAATGAGTACTTCAAACTTTAAAGATATATACGTATAAGTATAACAAATTATAAGTCATGATTCAAGTATACTCACTTGTTCAGTACTCATAACTGATCTCTGATACAGTGATCGAAATTCGTTCATCAGTACATAAATAAAAATAAAGACATAAAATAATAAAAACAATTACTAAAGGTGGCTATACATTGCCAGCCGTATTTATAAAAAGTTACAACAGCTGTACAGCTTTGTTAGCTTAATTTACTGAAACTGTATTTATAAACGTTTATTAGCTTACCAAACGTTTGGTAAGCAGTTGTTAAATCGTCAAATTTTAAAGTTGGTTCGACCGTAGTTTAAGAGTACTGTAAAGTGACATTTCTTATGATTTATTTACATTTTGACATGAATAAAAAATATTAATTTTTGTGTCATTTATATTTTTTATTTCAATAGAAGTGTTAAAACAAATTTCAAATCGCCGTCAACCAAAAATTTATAAAAAAGGATAGATCCCTTTTCCATTCCGGATTATCAATTTAAATTAAAATATCTATTTGCAAAAGAAACCGTAAAAAAATAACAAACTTAATTAAAGCGGATATATCCTTGGACGGTATGGGATGTGGCACATCTGCAGAATTGCAAGTTTTAATTGCTTTACGTTGCTGGGGACGAAGAGAAGTAACCAGATTTTTATAGTATATAAAACAATGTAGACAAAACCCCAATTATACTTCTAGTTTCAGGATGATGCAGCTAATCTGCATGGCCTTAATCAAGCCACAGTCTGTACGATCTGTGCAAAAGTTGCCTGATCTTTAGCAAAACATGCAAAAGACATTATTCACATGCCCAAAACTGTTGATGAAGAGGACAAGGTATTAACATGTTTTAATCATATATGCTATTGATGGTACGCATATTAAAATAAAGAAAACCGGCGGAGACCTAGCACAATATTATATCAACAGAACAGAAAGGAATTTTACTCAATGAATATTCAGGTAATACCGTATGCTTACTACATATAAAAAAATATACATTTTATATACTTTTAAGGTGGTTTGTAACGCCAAGCGTAAAATTATGGATATCGTTTGCTTGGCGACTCTGGGTACAAGCTAACCCTTACTTATTCACCCCTATTTTACGACCCCAAAATGAAAAAGAAAAAAAATAACGTTGCACACATCGCTACTACTAGAAACCCTGAACACGACTGAGCATGCATATTTAGAAGACCATGTAGTAGAACTATTTCCTGATGTTAAACAGCAACGCGAATTTGAAGATTACGTCTTCTGTGACGAAAACTGGCTTTGCTGTGGACAACTTACCGATTAGGAGATTGTAATCGAAATTGACAACTGTTTGACCTCAGACTCTTCCGACGGTGAAAATGAAGAAGTTGTTAACAATCCTCCTTTAAATAAAGAAGTATGTTAAGAGAACATCCTTCAGGATTTTTTTACCAAACAATCTTTTTTCAAACGAACTTGATAACATGGAAAAGAATATAATCGAAAGCTGTTTTAATCTACAAGTTCAGACTGCAATGACCGATTTTTTTAAAACTATTTAGTCATGTTTTGAAATAAAGACAAATGTATTTAAATTTACATAAATACATACATATGTACGTACTATGTACGTATATTCTCGTCAGTAAACATTTTGATCTCTATTTCAATTTAATAAATTAAGTTTATTTTTATTTATTTTGTTTTCTGTTTTAAGCGCTTTTACATATTTAGTGTATATACATTTGTATTGTTCTTAATAAATGAATTAAAATGTGTGAAGAAAAATAATGCAAAACAAAACGTTTTATTTCTTATATAGGTATGTATGTACCTACATATGTATGTATTTTACTGCTTTATTGATAAAACTGCGCAATTGTGGGGGACTCTTTTAATTGCGCCAGTGAAGCAATTAAAAGAGTATCAGTTAAATGATTTTCCCTGTTAATTGATACAAAAACTGTGCATTTTTAGGAAATCAATTAAGCGGAAATTACTGTATTAATATACGAAAATTGCTTATTTTATTGTTTAAATTAACAAACATTGTTTTCAACAGCAAATTTATAAAAGCTGAAAAAGTTCATAAATTAAATTCAAACCTTTCAATTTGTTTCCAATTACATGTGAATAAAGGTTATACCCCATAAAAGAAACCAAACGGAAAATGTAATTAACAGTAAATGAAAATTAATAATTATTTTATTTACAGCTACTTAAATAAATGACCCAACAACAAGAAACACCCCCCCCCCCCCCGCGGCTTCATTCAGGTACTTCTTTTCATTATAACAAAAAGCTGTCAAAACAATATCAACACGAAAATAAATATTCGCCTGTGTAACGTAAAGGTAAATTTATCCTTAACAAATAAAGCATAAAAACTTTTTTTTAACAAAACACCGTCAAGATTCGTTACGCTTAAGGAAAACTTAAATACAGTTCAATGATTTTTTTTTCAATTATGTAATGTAATTTTTTCAGTTGGTAAACAAACGGGCATTACGACTAAGTAACATCTGATGTTTTACTGTTTATGCCATTAATTTATTAATATTGTTTTCTCGGTATATAAAGTTTTAGAACTTATTTAAGTGAAAAACATCACTTTCCACTTTATATGTTTCTGTAACACAATATAAAGGTACCTATAGGTACTAACTATAGTTTAGAAATATTACTTTAGGAATGAGATTTTATGAGAGTTCAATAAAAATTGTACTTTTTCATTAATGAAATGAAACTCAGATTCCCTGAAATACAAACAAGAAATTCCAAGCAGAGAATTAACGGCCTAATTTTTTACATGCCTTGAATTCAGATGGCTTTAGGGAACTTCTAAGTGTAAATATTACAATTTTACTTTAAAATACTTATCAGGTGTATATTTATTTAAAAAAAAGCGTAACCACTTGTTTGAGCACAAATTTGTTTGACGTTGTTTACTCTCACAAGAGTTTTGCAAGACCAAACAGCTTCAAATCAAATAAAACTAAATAGTTGTGTTGTGTCTTGCCCCAAATAAACAAAGTCTTTTTTTCATAAATATACGAGTTTAAGAATATTTTATTTTGTGGTTACGTCTTTTTCGGCAAATACTTGCCAAGTGTGACCGTACCTGAAGGAAATTTTCTTTTTTGTAGAAGAAGAAAAAGAGTATTAAAATCAGAGAATCCAAATTCAATGTAAAATTCCATTTTAAAATGTACGAAAATGTGCGACATGGCCTCAGGGTAACATTTTGATGTCGAACGAAAATGTGCGAGGTGGCCTCAAGGTTACATCTGGGTGTCGCATAAAAATGTGCGATGTGGCAGCGAACGTCTTATATAAAACGACAACAATAACACTGTGCTAGAATTTGACACTTTTTTTTTGTGACAAACGGGGCACCTGGCGGTTTAACCTAATTCGGGTACGCTGAATCCAGTGGTGCTAACCGTTTTTTTAGGTTAGCTCGTTTTTTTCGAAATATACCGTTATTTCGAAAATGGAGGAGGTTGCACAACATATATTCGCGTAACTCAAAAACGGTTGAGTTTATTGTATAAACTAAAAAAACCGAAATTCCGCAATGAAATTTTCTTTAAGTAAGGTTAAACTTTTTTCCAATATGCGCAGTCGTTGTAGAAACAAAATTTTTTTTTACCAAAAAAAATAGTTTTTTTTAGCAAAATTTCAAAAATTTTGTTTTTTAAAACGGCATAAAAAATTGGAAAACGCAGCTGTGCTTCTAATTTTTTCTGCAGGTATAGCAAACGAAGTTCCAAACAAAACAAGACATAAATAATTAAAATCTGTCTACAACTTTTGATTTTATGCACAAAAGATGAAATATATAATAACCAGACGAAACTTCAAAAATTAAAACATTTATTTTTGTTGTTAATTAAAGTTTAAGTTTTTATTTACAAATTTATTCTTCTTCCTCCTGCAGATTCCAACAAATATCCCGTAATAGCGAATCAAGTTGTTTGCCACTATACCAGTGTTCGAGTCTGGCTGTTACTTGGTGAA
This sequence comes from Bellardia pandia, assembly GCA_916048285.2. NCBI lineage: Eukaryota > Metazoa > Arthropoda > Insecta > Diptera > Calliphoridae > Bellardia > Bellardia pandia. The sequence continues at coordinate 14,662,551 of OU696533.1, forward strand.
ATCTCTCGCCATGTTCATCAGACTCGGCTGGTGATTGTTCATTAAATTTTTCTGCATGACAATGCAAAAAATGTATTTTCAATGACATTCTGACGTTTAAGTTTTTAAATGCGATTAGTATATTTCCAATTAAAATTCGGCAATTTTCAGACCGATGATTTCCTAATACATTTTCTATTACTGATTTCACACAATTCCAGCCCAATAGCTCCATATCATTCAATGCAAGTTCAAATTGTTGGTCCTTCATTAGACGACGAATGTCCGGTCCATTAAGAATTCCTCTAAAATAAAAACATTATGATATGAAATATAAATCTAATTTAATAAAGTAGCTAGAGTTCATACCTTCTTTTACTTTCATGCCGCTTAATCGTGGAAAAATTCGGCGCAATTCGGTAAAAGCAATTCCATCTGGGTTCAATGCTTTTATAACATTTTTTACAATACCCAGTTTGATGTGGAGTGGAGGAAGCAAAGTCTTGTATATTTCGAAAAACGAGCTAACCTAAAAAAACGGTTAGCACCACTGGATTCAACGTACCCGAATTAGGTTAACCCGCCAGGCGCCCCGTTTGTCACATTTTCCAACTAGCACAGTGTAATTAATAATGAAAACATGTTTAGCATTGAATTAATTTTAAATTTTCTCTACTTGTTTATACTTTGTTTAATTTACATACATTACCGTTTTCATTATTTAAACCTTGTGGTAATTTCATAAATATTTCTTCTCGTAAATTTCCGTTTAGAAAAGCAGTCTTTACGTCCATCTGATGAATATAATAATTCTTCTTATTTGCCACAGCTAATAATACTCTAAATGTACCAATTCTTGCAACTGGTGAATAAGTCTCTTCAAAATCAAGTCCTTTACGTTGAGAGAAACCTCTAGCAACAACTCTAGCCTTGTACTCTCTAGGATTTCCGTTGGTATCAAGTTTGCGTTTAAAGACCCATTTGCAATCAATAATTGATTTTCCGGTTGGCATTTTTACAATATCCCAAGTTTTATTTTTCTTTAGAGAATTAAGCTCGCTGTCAACTGCTTCATACTTTTGTTTGCCTTTTCGGTACATTTGGGCATAAAATTCTATTGTCTGATTTTCTCTTTTTAAAGCTCTTTACCGACCTTTTGTGCTTTGATTAAAAAAAAACAGTACAAAAAAATATTTTACTCTAGAAACAGCACATGACCATTATGGAAAACAAAAAAAAAAAGTCAAACAGATTTTGTTAAATTAAGAAAAAACTTAAGTGTATTCTTTACATTATTTGTTCTTGCATTCTGTCTTACTATGTTCATCGTATTTTAAATTGTTCAATAACAAACAAACAAAAACTATTAGTATAGACTAGTAAAAGGCATTTAAAGTACTTTTGATATTTTTTGAAATGTTTAGCTTTTATTTTGAAACATTTGTACAATACATCAATACCTCCCTCACTTTGCGTCGAAGTTACGTTCCAAAAAAAACACGGCGCAAACTGAAATGAAGCAAAGTGAATTATAATTATCTATAGCAAACCATGTAAGATTGAAGATAGGTTCCAAGTTTAAGGAAATACTAATCGTCGGCTTTCTTTTACAAAAAATTGAAATAAATAACTTTCCTTGTAGCAATTGTCTGTCTTACTACCACTAGTATTATCGTTGGAAAATGTTTAACTTTTTATGTCATCAAATAAGCTTTTTGCTTTTGCCTGAATTTCCATTTAACTTAATGGTATTCTCTGCGCAACTTGATTTTGAATCCAAATAGAAAGCAAACATTAGCCTTTTGTTAAATTGTTAAATTGCATAAAATATGTTTATGGAAAAAGTAAAAAGTATGAAAATAATGATAATAATTGGTAATTAAATCATTTGTAAATGGCTAAAATTATCTTGTGCTTCTGACAGTGCATTAAATACTAATAATATTAATGCTAACTAAGACTGCATAATAAACATTGCATATAGATATTCTAGTCTTTATTCTTCCTGTAATTCTTATTATCTTTTGGTGAAGGGTCTTTAAGATTCGGCACAGCGGATTGTTCTTCCTATATATTAGGCTTTTACTTATGCAAACATTTTGTGATTTGAGTAACATTTTAAAACGTTTCAAATACAAACGCTATAATGAGAATTACAGTGTAATAGTGTATTTCTCTGTATAGTGTAATTTGTATTATATTTAGTTGGAGGATATTTAAGATTCGGAGCATACGAAAGTATATCTCTAAGTCCCCGTTTACACAGTCGAACATTTGGGAGAAAAACATCTGTGAATTCTCTTTTGTTTTTTCATTCGCGGTCACATTGTCGAACAATGTTGTCAGACACATTTCATTATTATTTGCTTTTTTGGCATTTCTCTTATTCGTGCTGTGTAATAATTTGTTGTAAATTCCAGCAAAGAAAATTGATTCTCTCTTCCCCACCCGTAATTTTCTACCAAGCTAAATGTTTTTCTTCCAAATGTTCGACTGTGTAAACGGGGACTAACTTGTATTTGCCAAACTTCGTGACGATCAGTTCATATTTGACCGAAGCGCCCACATAAAGTTCATTTCCGTAAATAAATTAAATGCACATAAATCTCTTATAAGCATCAGCAGCAAGTTTAAATTCGACGCAAAGAGTTCCTACATATATAATGACGTTCGGTCCATAATAGGTGATTTAGTGATGGATGTATAAGATTCGGCACAGCCTAATATAAATTTTTACTTGTTAGTAATTAGACATATTTTCCTGCATTAAAAATTATTCATTGTTTATCTACATTGATAATTTCTCTTTGATATTTTCCCTTGTATTTATTTCTTTTACGTTTTTGCTAAATATGTTGTTATTGATTGAAGATTGTTATCTTTTTTATTTTATTGCATTTATCTTTTGTTAAACACAACGAGTTTCATTGTGTGTCAATTGCATGCCAATTAAAATTATCAAGCACATCAAGCTTTGCATCATGCTCACGCTTAAGATGATAAAAATAAAAATAATTCATAAGAAATAAAATGTTTATATGTATAAGGGGATTTTATAAATTTAGGACAACTTCGTAGATATGGAACTATTTGTTTTGTGTTTCCGTTAAAAACAATCACAAACTTTTATTTCAGAAATTTGTGTCGGTAACTTGTTGCTATTGCTTCCTCCTCTGATAAAGTTTTCCTTTGTTAAACTAATTTTAAATGTTAAATTTCAATTAGTTCTTGTTTTTTGAATTAAACCTCCTAAATTATGCACACGTTCTTAACATACTTAAACTTTTCTTTAAGCTATTTTCGCCCCACAACAAAAGAAAGAAAACTCAGAACAATATACATACATACGGGTATTTAACCATAAAATATTTAATTAATTTGGGAAAATTTAATTTTCTAAAATTATGCACAGCAAGCAATTGCCAAAACTATTATATATGCAAATTTAGTAAGAGCAACAAGAAACAAGTAAAAAACTATAGTCGGTCAAGCCCACCCAGTATATGTATAAAACAGTTTTTCATGGGCCGATCATCAAAAAATTTAGTGTCATGATTTCTGTGTTAAACTTTATCTCAATATAAATACTTTTAAAAGATTTATGGAGTTTAAAGTGAATTACGAAAAGGATCTTATTTGGGAGTTTCGACTAATTATGAACCGAGCATTATAAAATTAGGTGTCATCATTTCTGTATATATGAAACTTATTTGTGTTGAATTTTAAGAAATTTGTGATCGTTAAAGTGATTTTCGAAAGTGGGCCTTATATGGGAGCTACGACTAATTATGGACCGATCATAATAAAATTGTACAGTATTATTTGTGTATATGTATATGAAATATACTTATGCTCAATATTATTTAGATACCAACATTTTTGAGAGAGTTATGCTCTTTAGAGTGATTTTCGGGAGTGGGCCTTATATGGGAGCTATGATAAATTATGTACCGATCTGCACAAAATTTTTAGATCTAATTTGGCTTCACCTATCTTTCATTTCTGGTAAAATTTGTTTGCATACTTGCATAATTCAAACATTTATAATCAGTAAACGCCAATTTCCACCAGTTTCAATCCCATCCGTCCTTGGGACGAAAAAGTATCACGCACCAAATGTTATTGCAATATCTTCAACATTGCGACATGTACTCTGCGCACAAACTTTAGATGGACAGCCAGCCAGCCAGACGGACGGACGGACATCGTTAAATCCACTCAGGAAGTAATTCTGAGTCGACGGTATAATTTAACGTGAGTGTTGGGCCAATATGTTGGTGTAGGAAACCCGAGAAGTAGAGTAAGGACAAGTTGAAGTGATATATTTGGCTGTGACGAGTCTTAAATGCCTCCAACTAAATATAATGAAAACAAGTAAGAAAGTATAGTCGGTCAAGCCCGACCATATAATACCCTACACCCAGTATATCAATATAACAGTTTTTAAGATATGGGCGCTATATGGGAGATATTACCTATTATGGACCGATAATCCAAAAATTTAGTGCCATGACTTCATGATTTATGGAGATTAAAGTGAATTACGGAGAGGGTCTTATGTGGGAGTTTTGACTAATTATGGTACGTCCATTATAAAATTTGGTGTAATCCTATTTGTACATTAGAAACTCATTTTTTGTTAAATTTTATTTGGATAACAACATTTTTAAGAGATTTATGGTCCTTAAAGTGATTTTCGGAAGTTGGAATTATATGGGAGCTACGACTAATTATGGACCGATCGTCATAACATTCTACCATGTACGAAACATATTTGTGTTCAATATTATTTGGATACCAAAATTTTTAAAAGAGTTATGCTCTTTTAAGTGATTTTCGGAAGTGGGCTTTATATGGGAGCTACGACTAATTATGGACCGATCTGCACGATATTTGTAGATGTGATTTAGCTTCATTTAGTACTCATTTGTGGTGAAATTTGTTTGCATACTTGCATAATTCAAAGATTTATGACCGGTAAACCCCAATTTCGGAAGGACATTTGTATGGAGGCCAGGTGAAATAATGGACCGATTTCCACCAGTTTTAATCCCATCCATCCTTGGGCCAAAAAAATATCACTTACCAAATTTTATTGAAATATCTTCAAAATTGCGACCTGTACTCTGCGCACAAGCTTTACATGACAGCCAGCCAGCCAGACGGACGGACGGACATCGTTAAATCGACTTAGAAAGTGATTCTAAGTCGATTGATATACTTTAAGGTGGGTGTAAGACCAATATTTCTGGGCGTTACAAACATATGCACAAATCCAATATACCCTCCCCACTATGGTGGTGTAGGATATAATTGCAAAAACTCGCAAATTTTACTAGCATTTTATGTAATTTTTGATAAAAGATAAACAGATAAGAATAACCTAGTTTACAAAAGTTAATGATTTTATAATGCTACTCAGAATCCTACTTTATTTGGGAGCTATTGCCAATTATGGACTGACAACTACAAAATCCAGTAGTATATTTGCCGTATGACCGATGATTTCTGGATTAAAATTATTGATCGGTATAAAATTTTGGTTTGATATCAATATTTATAGACATTTTTGTGGCTTTACTTATTTTTTATATGGGAGCTATGACCAATTATAGACCGAACTTCTTAGAGAACTGGCAGAGAGAAGTTTATATACATATATATGAGGATATATCATATCGAATTTCAACAAAACACCGGTATATTTCAACAGATATGAGCATTTAAGTAATTTTCGGAAGTGATCCTTATATGGACGATATGGTCAAATACCACTTCACAATATCCAACACTTTGACTTTGGCATGATGATCTGTGAAAAATTTTGAATCGGTACCGTTATTTATAACAGATAACAGATATTTAAGTGATTTTCGGAAGCGGACTTTTTTTTATGGGGCGATGGTCAAACATGGATCGTACCGAAGCAAATATTGTTTTGTAATTTAATTTTTTAAAAACTTATTTTTGCTGGATTTTGTATTCATATAAAATTATATAAATGTTTTAAAGGCATATTTCGGGAAAAAATTTATATGAGAGCTTTAAGAAGTCATGAACTGATTCTTGCTATTTTCATCATAGTTTGTCCTTTTATCATAAAAATTTCTTGTATTATTATTGCATGGCTACATCTGCAAAATAATTAACCAAATTAGCAAAAAATATGTGAAAAATATAATTTTTATTAAAGTTGTTTTAGATTTTGATTCAAAACTCGGGATATACTGAACCGATTTTACTAATTTTCAATAGCAAACTGCTCAGAAGAATTATAAATGTATTTTGTAAACTTTGCTGATTTTGGTTACGTATTGTAGACTTAAGAGTGATTTACACAAACAGGCAGACAGACGGACATAGCTCAATCGACTTAGAACTCCATAAGGATATATATTTTATATATATATATTTTGTTGGCTCTCAGGTGAATATTTTTCAAAGTTACGCACGGAATGACAAACCCTCATTCACTACATGTGGTGGTGGAGGGTATAAAACTGCCAAAAATGTTTTTAAGCGTTACTTGTCAAAGTTCTTTGTTTAGATTACAAGACAAAATAAAAGTTTTTTATTTAAGTAAATCCCTTTTCAGCGTAATTGCTTTTTAATGGTTAATAAGTAATACCCCTTGATTAGGGATATGGAGTATTCGGGCATTTTCCTCTCATATTAGCACTAATTTGATGGAAAGTTTATCTGAATTCGATAAATTAATATGTTAAAAACCGCTTTGACAAACATGTTACAATTGTACTTTTTTGATACATTTTAGACTCAGCTGGCACTGTGGTAGACCATGAGTTATTTTGTACAATATTTAAAATATTGCTGCATCAAAAATTGGTATTCCGGTTGATATAGATAAATATATGATTTAAGTTATCATTTGTATAATAGTGCAAGCCAAAGAAATGATTTTATTAAATTTCATAAACATTTTTAAACTGATTTCCATATAATCTTTAAAAATGCATCTAAAAGATAGTTATCACGAAGAGAAGCTGCTTGTTCAATTATCTCACAAAGGGAGCCTTATTAATATTATTTCATATTAATTGATTTTGAGGCTAAATCCAAAAACGAAAGCTTAAAATTTAAATAGAATTTCAAAAATGTTTTGGAATTATTCCCTCTTATATTTTAACACATTCTTAAAATATTAAATCTTGTAATTTTTGAAATGAAATCAGTGGCTGTACGAATATATACTTATATACATATGTGTATTATTTAAGGCTAACTTTTAATATAAATAATAAACAAAATATTGTCAAATCTCTCTGTGTGTGATAAGGGGGCGTTTCATAAGATATGTATAGTCTTCTATAGATTCTATAAATTATTCTAAATATGATTTATTTGAATGAATATAATTTACAGAGATAATATACAGTTACACATGTTTAACACAACAATGCAAACATTTTTACAAATCGTTCTACAATGTCATTGTCACTGTAATTATTTGTATGATTGCGGTAACCACAATATGGTTAAGTTTACAATTCAGATGATTACTACAAGCATCTACACGATTGTCGTAACTATGTATATATTGAATACATTTGTCATAATTTGTTGCTTTATAATTATGACAGAGAACAACATAATATGGTATAATCTTTCATCATTAAGCTAATCACCACAAACATTATATAATTACTATAATCATATATATGATTTCTATAATCATGTGAATGATAACTTAAAAATATCATTGTTGAAGAAATCATATAAACAATTACAGTGACCATAATATTTTAAAAAAATGTTTAAAAATGTTGAAAAAGTTGTGGTAAACATGCACAACTATATTTTGTTTCTGCGTTCAGTTTTTTTAAATATCAACATTAGTTACATTGTGATTCTTTGAATAAGTCTTACACCGCATACTTCTTTTATCACTTGCAATAAATCCACCATTATCCTTAATGTATTTCTATGGCTTTGATTTTTAAAACAATTCAATTAACTGAAATATTGTATGTTAGTACATTCTTCGACAAAAAGGGGGAAATGACAAAGATCTACCAATTAAACGGATTATTTTTTTTTTAATTAACAAACACAAACTGCGAAGCTTTTGGCTTAGCTTCAGAAAAACACCCAGAGTCTTTGGCGGGAATCGAACCCGCAACCCTTTGACTAATAGTCCGGCACTCTATCGCCTAGTCTATCTGGGCACAAATAAGTAAAATTTCTGGTGGCATTATTTTATTCCAAAAATATATATCCATTCATTAAAATTGTCTATAAACTAAAGTTTTATATACATAAGTACATATGTACATAACTATTTTGTTAATGCTGGCAAATTCCTTTCCTCAGCTCTGACCGCTTTCATTCTACTAATTTATTGATTTAAAACACTATTAGTTAGAGCCAACGAAAGTGTTGAAAATGTTAAGAGATTTTTGAACTCATTTAAAATATTGTAAATAAATATTTACAATGTGCGAATATAAAATATGATATTTTGTTTAAATATTTGTTGTTGTTTCAGCCATTATGTTTTTATTATTTGCCAATTTTTGATTGCTTTTGCACCAACAAACAAATGTTGAAAACATTTTAGCTGATTTAAAGTCTAAACAGACCAAAACATAAATGTTTGTTTGTATTTTAAAACATTGGCCAACTGCCCGTTAAAAGGCAGGCAGAAAAAAATTAAATTTTTTCTAATGGTTTTTCAGAGAGAAAAATACAGAACCTCAATATTACTCATATTATTTATTTATGAACCACATGAAGTCTACCAACACGCGCCTTCTTGAATATGGCCCGGTGTGAATTCTGCTGCGCCAATAATGATGATGATGATGAGTAAACTGAAACTTGGAAAAGCAAATTCAAATTGTTTGTATGGCTGTCTGTCCGTCGGTCTGTCTGTCTGTATTGCTATTTAGGTGGTTTTTGTGTTATTAGTACAGACAAACTGCAATCACATAATGACAGACAGGTTGGTGCAAATGCAGAAAAATAATATATTTAAAATTTTAATTAAAAAAAACAACGCAACAAAACGACTGATATTTAGGTAAAACAAATCACAGAAGTCGTAGTGGTAATGAACGCACAAACAAACAGTTGGATTAAAATTTTACAAGTTATTAACAAGTACTATTTTTCATTTAAATTTATACCAACTATAATTAACTAGTAAAAGAACTGGTAATGAGATGTTAATACTGATAATTACACTTTGTAAGTTATTTAGTATACAGTGGGTGGCCAAATTATTATTTACAAATTGTTTAGTTTGAAGACGTATAAAATTTTAAAATAGTGGAAATTTATCCTTTTATTAGTTGTTTTAGGTAAATTAAGTGTTTCTATTTCTAATTCAATTAAAAATAAATTCTTTTGTTTTAAAAATATATATTTGAGGAAAAGAAATATTAAAAAATTATTTGAAAAAAATCTTAATATTTCGTAGAACCTTCTTTGGCATCAATTAGATACAACTTGCACCCTTTTTGGCAGGCTCTGTATGCATTTTTAAACATTTTCTTTTAGTTCTTCATCGTGATGCCAGACTTTAATCAATTTAATCAAAATTACATATTTCACACTTCAGAGCAGAATGACAGATAATGATCTACAACTGTACTCTAATGTCACCAATCATTGTTGACACTGCACAAAATATTTAACAGTATTACCAGAATTAAAATACGAAAACATCTGGTACAAGAAATAAATTTATGTATGTACGTATTAAAAGCGGTTGAAACTTAATTAATATAGTGTAACTAATAATTTGGCCACCCACTGTAGTATAGTATTAGTATGGCTGGATTATAATTGGATAAACATTTGTATAAATATGTGATATGTTTCAAATTATTGATTCAATGTTTTTAAAAGCACATATGGGTAAATCCTGGCGTTAATATAGTATATAGAAATTAAAATATCGCAACACTTACAACAATTACCCCGTTCGGACGTTACAAAATTTGGAAATCATTTAGAGATTGATATTAAAATGAGCTAATTTCGACTCATTTATTAATCATAGAAAAAAAGTATTAGGTTAGAAGTTTTGGCAAGTTTAATAAGCTTAAAAAAGCTCTTACCTTATTTTAAAACTCGAACTATAAAGTTTGCAGTTAATGAGTTTAATGAAGTGCAACATGTTTGTCCTTTGTAATTATTATTTTAAAATAACATAAAATTTTTATTTTTTTATATTCTCTTTGTATGTTTGATATCAGCACTGACAGTTTTAAAGTTACAAATTGCATCCGGCATTTGTAGTCCTCCCATACAAAATAAATATTTATTATCGAAATTCTAGAAAATTAAGTGATGTAGTTTTTAAATTTGAATTGAATTGAAAATAGATGGTGACAGATTTTAAACATCTAGATAATTATTAAAGAAATAGCCTGCAAATTCTGGTTTTCATTAGGATCTAAATTGACTTAGACAGTATATTGGGCATAACAAAGAAATGAGTAGCTATTGTTGAATATCTTGAGAATAGTAATAATTAAAATCTTAAAATATTGTAAATATTATTATGTTACCATTATTATAGCGGGCATAGTATATATTTTATACAAATTAACTATCTACAGAATTATAAAGTTGGGGTCTCAAAATTGTGCCTAAGTTATATTATTATAGTTGCACGTTGTTTAAGGTACGGTCACATTTGGCAAATATTTACTTAAACAAGTTAGAGTGCAATATCCGTCTGTGCCGAATCTTAAATATCCTCCACCTAAAAATGCTGAGAAATACATAAACTACACTGGTCCTATAGGACTAGAATATCCTTATTCTGCTTTTTTAAATGCTAATAGCTTAATATTTTATATATTGTTTGAGAGACAATTTTACGAACAGCATAATTCATTTGAAATGTTTAGAAATTTTATCTAATTTTGACCATTTAAAATTTATGTTATTAACAATTCTCATCATAATTTATAGAGTTTGTCTGATATTGATAACAATCTTGAGTGCAATTTATTTAAATTTTATTTTAATTTATTTAATTAAAAAACATTTTTCCATATTCACCATATTCCATATACAAAAACGGTAAGATTAAAAGGTGAGGCTTCTTTAGGTTGAATTTGATCTCAATATCTTTATTTACAAGATATTATAATTAGATTATACAATAAATTCTGTAAAAATAATGTAATATCACTGATGCTCTACATGCAATTCAATTTAATTTAAATTAGTTCCATTTGTTTGCATTTCAAAAAAAAAAAAACATATATACAAATATAATAGTAAGTAAATTTGTTTGTGTGACGGCAAAAACAAATTTTAATATTAAAATATTTATAACATGGCACGTGATATTAATTATATCTTTATTTTATCAAGAATCTTCATAACATTTTGTTTGACTTCAGACAATGAAAAATATACATACTCGTACATACTTAGATACATATGTATTTATAAAAGAATATGTAACAAACGTAAAGCAGGCAAATTCAAAGTACAGTAGACTATTGATTATGCAGTTAATCAATAGAAAAGTTTTTCCAAATTAAGCTTACGCAAAAAGAGGTTGGTTTTTTTTCGTTGAAGAATAAAATCACATTTGTCTTAACAAACCAAATTATTTATTGAGTGTAATCCAAAACGAATATCTAAGATTCCCCCCGTACAATTTTCTTCGAAATGCGGCATAAAAAACGAAGACCAAACAAAATACTGTAGGTAGAAACAGACACCAAACAAGAACACGTTACAAATGCACTTTTCATGTTCATCTTTACAAAGTTTAGTTTTTACAATTATGTATCGTATTTTTGTATTTTCATTTCATATTGTTTGTAAATATGTACGTGTTGCTTATTGTACAATTGATGGCAAAAAAAAAAGAAAAGGCCAACAAACTGCTGTGACTGCCTCGGTGTTTATAGTCGTATGTACATATGTATGTACATCTTTGACTATGTGTACGTTCACAGTGAGTGACAATCCAATAAAACCTTAGAATATAAAAAACTTCTTGTCAATTTCAATTACTAAGAATTAATTAAAAACATTTTTTATACCTAATATTATACTCTTATTGCTAATGTTGTAATATAAAATTCCTGTTATGTATATACATATGTACATACAAATGTATAACAAATCCGATAATGTAAGGATTTCTTACAGAAAAACTTTAAGAATTTAGTTTACTTCCGCAGCAAATAAAAATGTTTCACCTGAAAGCAATCGTTATAGCATTAAACAATATTTAGCTTCCCACAATATTTAGCTTCCAATAGTGGTGAACAAATCGACAGTTCAATTCCAAACCATGCTATGTCGACTTAGCATGTTTTTAATTTTTTTTTTTTTTTGAATTTAGATTTTTTCAACTTAAATTCCGTCAAATTTTGGTTGTGATTGGCTAGTCCAATCAATAGTTATAAACAACAAAGTTCTACCTCATATAGTTTTTTAGATATCGCCTGTAAACTTTAATAGCTTTTTCTGCAAAACTCACTTTTTCGACTTAGCATGTTTTGGAATTGAGCTGTCGAAATGTAGTGGAGTAAGCCAAAGAATACTTATTGTTTCTTAAGGTACGGTCACATCTGGCAAATATTTACTCAAAAAAAAAAGCGTAACCACTTGTTTTAGCACAAATTTGTTTGGCGTTGTTTAATCTTACAAGAGTTTTGCAAGAACAACCAGCATCAAATAAAAAAAAAAAAATAAGAAAAGTTTTTTTTTTTAACAATAAACCGAGTTTAAATATATGTTATTAGTGGTTATGTTTTTTTGGCAAATCGAAAATACTTTTTGAGGTGCACCAAAGCCCTAGAGTTTTACATTTTTGTTCGTGATTGCCTGATTATAGACCTAGAGTTTGATTTAGTGCTTCCAGGAAGCAGTAAACAGTTTTTTGAATTACTTCATTACTTTATGGCATTTTTTCACCACTTTTGGAAGCTAAATATTGTAAAAATATGTATTGCAAGCTGTAAATAAATAATGTTCTTTTCTGGATACCTCCTGCAACATTCAATAATGTATTATATAACTGGATATTATTCTACTCGACTCATAAACATGCTACAGGAAAATGCCCATTTCTCACATGGTTTTATTATAATTACATTAAAATATTGTTTAATAGTCTTAAATGACAAAGTATTATTATTTATTTTAATTAAATTGGATCTTAAAATAAAGGCGGAGTAGATAGTTTAAAATTTTTTCTTCAAAAACTTAATTTTTGCTGGTTTTTCTTAGGGGATAGTATATTTACAGCAATCATAATTTTATAAATCATTAATATAAAATTTCCTATTTTCCCGATAATTCCCGCTACTGACTATCTCTAGTTTGGGTTGTAGGTAGGGGCGGCAGCTATGGCAAAGAGTAGACAAGCTAATTACCAGGGCCAATTTCGCTTTGAACATCGTAGATGCGTTATCAGCATCAGTTTTACGAATCCTTAAGTAACAGGTCACAATTTAAGCAGACATGGACTTTGTTTCAAAAGTTATTGTCGCATCTATTTTGAACATCTAAAGAAGGAAGTGGTTTTTCGCACAAAAATATTGAGATCTCAGTACCATTGACTGGCGTTGCCCTGCCGAAACGAACTCATTTCGATTCTACTTGATTGCTAGTATCAAGAATCGAGGGCTTTAAATGAAAAAATCAAATTAATCTAACATCACAAACATTTAAATTTTAATTTAATTTAAAATTATTTTCCAGATACATCCCACTGTACATGGATGTGCACAATTTCTAAAATTCACTGGAAAACAAAGAATATCAATGAATATTTTATTTTGTCTCTTTGTGTGTCTTTCCAAATATTTTACTATTCAATCGTCCGTCGCTGTTTAAGTTTGTGGATCTGTTCGTTTGTCTACATATTCATAAGCAAAGTGTTTTGTTTGTAATTCATGGCAAAGACGTTGCCAATTTATTTCTCTGGTGGTGGCATTGTGGCAAAAGAATGGTAAATAAGTTTCGTTGGCCACAAGCCACATGTGTTGAAAATTTACTACAGACATATTTTATAATTTTATTTATATTTCAGCGAAATTGTTTGAAAAATATATATTGGAAGCAACAAATAGTTTCATTAAAGCTATCAGTCGTATGTGCATAAATAATTTATAATGCCAACTTATTTTATTTAGAATTTTGTTTTAATATTAATTCATATACATACATAAATATGTACATGCATATATGTGCACAAATTATGATGAATTATTAAATCAAGTAAATAATGTATTTAACATTACTCTTAATTATGTACAATATTTAGAAATTTGTGTAAATACTTCATACCTTTATAAGAAACCACAGTTTATGCGTATCTGTAATTATAACAAAAACAAAGTCAATTAATTATTTATACATATTATAGCTAATTAATTAAAATGTATAGATATAGATATGAATAATTTATTGAATTTAAATGTTAATAAAGCGTGACCTTTTCGAAGGTTCCCTACTTTTTTAAATAAAAAAAACAACACACAGAGAATTCAAAATTAATGGGGAATCATTTGAAAGAATATTCTTTGGCATTTATTTTTCTAAACATTATGTCTATCAAATGTTGACCGTTGCTTCCTCGCAGATGGTCTATCCGTTGAGTCCAACTTTCGATGACTCGTTCGAGCATTTCGACTGGTAACTGGCAAATGACACGCGTGATGTTTTCCTCCAAGGCCTAAATCGAAGCGGGTTTATCCGCATTAACTTTAGACTTTACATATACCCACAGGAAAAAGTCTAACAGTGTGATATTACACTATCTTGTTGGCGTGAAATTATGTGTTCACCGAAGTGTTCTCTCAATAAATCCATTGACTGGTGCGATGTGTGGGAAGTGGCGCCGTCTTGCAAAAACCAAATGTTGCCGAGATCACGAGCTTCAATTTCAGGCAACAAATATTCAGTCGAATTTATTTGTTTTTTGGAAATGGTTCTTGTATGGCAGCTATGACAAATTATGGGCCGATCTTCTTAAATTTTGAAACAGTTATTTTCATGCATTTGAGGATATTTCACGTCGAATTTCAACATAATAACGGTATATTTAAGATATATATTAGTATTAACGTGGATTTCGGGAGTGGACCTTATGTGGGGGATATTGTCAAATATGGACCGATATTCACAAAATCCAGTAGTTTGATTTAGGCATATATATAAATGATCCGTGTAAAATTTTGGATTGGTACCGTTATTTATAAGAGATTTATGAGTATTAAAGTGATGTTCGGGAAAGGGCTTTGTATGGGGCATACGGTTAAAAATAGACCGAAATTCACAATATTTTGTGGGATGATTTTTGTATATATTAAAATGATCTGTGCAACGTTTTGAGTCAGTACCGATATTTATACAATATAGATAGGGATAAATGTCTTTTTCAGATGTGGTCCTTGTATGGGAGCTATGACCAATAATGGGCCGACCACCATAAAATTTAGCAAATTTTTTGCATATAAAGATTGTTTATGTAAAATTTTAGCCGTTCACCATTATTTATATCTGTTTTATGTGAGTTTTGGAAGTAGACTTTATAGGGGGTCTATGGTCAAACATGGACCGAACTAACAAAAAAATTCGTTTTGCGATTTCTTTTTGCTAATTAAATGAGAACTATTCCTCTTGCGAGTATTAATAAACACATTTTTAAAAAAATTTAATCGAAGTTGCCTTCAAGTTAAATATACAATTTATTTGTAACAATTTGTTTTCAAATAAATTGTATATTTAACTTGAAGGCAACTTCGATTAAATTTTTTTAAAGATTTCTTTTTGCATAAAACTTATTTTTGTTGAATTTTGTCTTGATATTTCAATTTTATAGGCATTTATGTATAATTGAGTAATATTTCGGGAAGATTTTTGTATGGGGCTATTAGAAATCATGGACCGATTCTTACTATTTTCCGTACACTTTCTTCTTTTATCATACAAACAACGTATACAAAATTTCATGGTATTATCTGCAATTTATTTCAAAATATTGCAATAAAATGGACAAAATATATACAATTTTTATGAAGGTTGTCTCACATATTGGTCCATAACTCTAGTTGACCTAAACTGATTTTGCTGATTTTAAATAGCAAACTTCTCGAAGGCATGTCTGACAGAATTATTGAAGATTTGGATCCCGAAGATTACTGAGGACTTCAGAAAATTGGTTTCAACACTCAGACAGACAGACAGACAGGCGGACATGGCTTAATCGACTCCGCTATCTATAAGGATCCAGAATATATATACTTTATAGGGTCGGAAAATTATATTGTGGAAATTACACACGGAATGACAAACTTATATATACCCTTCTCATGAAGGTGAATGGTATAAAAAGAGTTCATTTAGAAAAGTAATCACAAAAAACCATAAAACTTAAAAATGAATATTTTTGTTATATAAATATGATATACATATGTACATATATTTTTTTATTCAGTATTACTTTCTGATAATCGCATTCGTTTACGAAAGACATCACTTTCATCGCTAGAAATATTTTGGAAATAATGATCAGTTGGTGGTGATGGTTCAGTGATTTTGGTCTTTGGTACTTTTAGTTTTTATAAGACTGTTTTCTAATTTACGATAACTACCCATTAATAATTTCTGTTTACGTTGAAATTTCGCGGTTGTTTTTAGTACCAGACGATTTTTAGTGCTGGCAACTATGTGTTTAATTTAAAATTCTCCAAAACCAGTGCAAACAATATTTTTCTGGTAAAAATACATATGGACATTTTTAGATCGCGTTAAATAAAATCTAGTCGCATAAAAACAGAACGAAATATTTATTTGGAAACGCGTTAAATAAAATTAGCGTAAAAACAGAATTAGGTGGATATGGCACACTCTCAACTACGGCCGTTATATTTTCTTTACAGCGTACAGGACGTGGTCTATTCGGTCGAATATTATCCAATAATGAATGCTGGGTCTTAAAATGGGAAAATGCACGAAACACATTCCTCACAGAAAGTGAATTTTCGTAATAAAGTTGAACGATTTGTAAACGTTGTTCAGTCGTAAGTCTTTCCATTATGAAATGTCAAACAATATTACACAAAAATAACATGACAGCAATACACGACTCACACGTGATCTGTCAGAAAAAGGCTATTGAAAAAAGTATCTCTATTAGAAGCACCCTATACATATACTCGTATGTATGTATATGTACACACCTACATATGTATGTAATAGCTAGACACTCGTTAATATGTTCTAATGATTTTATGGCAAAATTGTGTGGAAAATAATTACATTGAAAATTTGAGTCGTTAATGATGATGTTGCCAAATAATATGGAAGACATGCAGTTAATTGAATTAAAAATTTTTAAAGAAAATAATTAGATGAAAGCAATTCATGTTGAATTTAATGTATTTTATATTAAATCAACACTTTGATATGGAAAAATGTTTAAAATAAATTATTCGTTTGTATTTCTGAATCAGAACTAATGATTTTTGAAATAAATTATTGTACATAAATAACTTTAGGCTTTTATAAAAAATTTTAGAATTTGTAGGAGGCTAAACCTAATTTCTTCAAATGCTCACGGTTACACATGCCTAGGGATGAAACCATACGAGTAAATACAAGTACATATCGATACTCTTATTGCGATACCAAGTACTTTTGGTATCGATATTTTACTACCAACTACCAAGTAGGTATCGATAAAAAGTACTCGTATCGGTCAAAAGTACTCGTTACATACAAAAACAATAAATATAGTGGCGTCATTAAACAAAATTTGTGTTCTCTGTAAAAAGAATAAAAAATTTATTGTATGAATAAAATTTGTAAAAATGGCACATACAAAATCAAGTGTTTGGGCATTTTTCACCAAAAAGGATGATAAAAATGCTTGTTGCAAAAAATGCTTCAAATATGTACGGTATTGTGGTAACACATCAAATTTGCACAAACATTTAAAAAGTCATCCGAATTATGTTGAATCTGCTGATGGAAAAATATCGAAGTAAGTATATACAATAAATTGAAGGATTGAAGAAAAATAATTCAATGAAAAACAATAAATTTAAGGAGAAAACAAAAAGAAAGCGATTGCAGTGTCGCATCTGGAAGGTCATCTGCTACGATTGAAAAAACACCTGATCATCAAACAAGTTTCGAGTCTTCAACATCAACAAAGAGTTATTCATAAAATAAAAATTAAATATTTAATTTCAATATATGTACATACATAATATGTAATAAGTTTGTACATATTTACAATATGTAAATTTTTTGATCTCATGAATTGTATTTTTTCTTTTAACTATTATTTGTCCTTATGTTTTTGTTAAGTTTTTGTTTTTAATAAAATTGAATTTTAAACACAAACTCTTTTCATTTGCTTTCACAAAATTATTAGGTTTATTTTGACCGATACAAGTAAGTATCGATATTTTTCTTACGATACTGAGTAGGTATCGATACTTTGTGACCGATACCATATCGAGTAAAAATATCGATACCATTGTGGTATCGTTTCATCCCTACACATGCCAAATATTTGACGAAAAGCCACTTATGTTTTAGTTCTTTTATTTATTTCAAAATCTTATTTTATTAAATGAGAATTATTCCTCTTGCGAGTATGAATTGTAAAATTTAAAAAAATTTAATCGAAGTTCACTTCAAGTTAAATATGCAATTTATTTGAAAATAAATTGTATACACTGCATTTATTTTTGAATATTTCTCTTAGATGTTTTACATAGCCTTCCGTTGGAAAGAATCATATTTTATTTAATTTTAGTTTTATTTTATTTAATGCTGTTAGATCTTACAAAACACTTGTAAGCTTAAATAGCGTCAAACAAATGTGTGATAAAAAATGTGGTTACGCTTTTTGTAGTAAATATTTGTCGTGTGTGACCATTCCTTTAGGCAGCTACTTGGTGGTTTTTAAATTTTCAATGGATATTTTATATCCCATATAAAGTATCTAGTATTTACACTATAGCTATTACTATGACGATAAGAGTCTGTCTGTGAGTAATTTTGATATCAATATGTTGTTTAAGAATAGTAGGCGTGGCATCCTATTCGTATATAAAACAGACTGTAATGCTAAGATAATTCAAAAATTGCGTTCTAAGTTTGTTATAAAATATTTTTTTTAAACAATATCTATCCTTTTTAGTAGTTTCTTTAACGATTAACGAAAACCTGTATATCTAATCCGTTATTATTTTATACAGTAGAAATAATTAGATAAAGCTTTTTATATACCTATTTGCGGATAAATAAAATCAGAAATTTGGTAATATATTTTATTTTCTTTTCGTTTTGTTGCATTTATCAAGAGTTGTGAATGAGGGTATATTACGTTTGTCATTCCGTGTGAAACTTTTTTAATATTCATCTGAGACCCAACATGAAATTCTAAGTCGATTTAGCCATGTCCGTCTGTCTGTCCGTCTCTGTAAAACACTCTCACGACCAAACTATACAAAAAAGCATTTCTTATTTTGCAGGTAACTTTAGTATTGAAAATCAAGAAAATTGGTTTAGGCCAAAACCAGAGTTATGGACCAATATGTGAGACAACCTTCATAAAAATTTTATATATTTTGTCAATTTTATTGCAATATTTTGAAATATATTGCAGATAATACCATGAAATTTTGTATACGTTGTTTTTATGATAAAAGAAGAAAGAGTGCGGAAAATAGTAAGAATCGGTCCATGATTTCTCATACAAAAATCTTCCCGAAATATTGCTCAATTATACATAAATGCCTATAAAATTAGAATATCAAGCAAAAATAAGTTTTATGCAAAAATAAATCGCAAAACAAATTTTTTTTTAGTTCGGTTAATGTTTGGCCATAGGCCCCATATAAAGTCGACTTCCAAAATTCACTTGTATACGTATACAACAGATATAAATAACGGTAAACGGCTAAAATTTGACATAAATAATCTTTATGGGCAAATAAATTGTTGTGCTAAATTTTATGGTGGTCGGCCCAGAACTGGTCATAGCTTCCATACAAGGACCACATCTGAAAAAGACATTTATCCCAATATATATTGTATAAAATATCGGTACTGACTCAAAACGTTGCACAGATCATGTACATATATACAAAAATCATCCCACAAAATTTTGTGAATTTCGGTCTATTTTTAAGCGTATGCCCCATATAAAGCCCTCTTCCGAAAATCACTTTAATACTCATAAATCTCTAATAAATTACGGTACCAATCGAAAATTTTACACGAATCATTTACATGACTGCCTAAATAAAACTGCTGTATTTTGAGAATATCGGTCCATATTTGACCATATCCCCCACATAAGGTCCACTCCCGAAATCCACGTTAATACTAATATATATCTTAAATATACCGTTATTATGTTGAAATTCGACGTGAAATATCCTGAAATAACTGTTCCAAAATTTAAGAAGATCGGGCCATACTTTGTCATAGCTGACATATAAGAACAATTTCCGAAAAACAAATAAACCCACAAAAATGTCTAATAAATATCGATATCGAACCAACTTTTATATGGATCTGAAATCATATTAGTATCGGTTACACGGCAATTAAGCTACTGGGTTTTATAGCTGTCAGTCAATAATTGCTCCTGAATTAAGTCCACTTCCGAGCATAACAACCAACCATACAACTCTTGTAAAAAACGCTATTGAGATGAAATTCAGCCAATACAATCCTAAAATACATAGAAATCACATTAGTGGATACTGGATTTAGAAGCCATCGGTCCATAATTGATACACTTCTCCTATGCCACCCATAAATCTTTTGCAAATAATGTTATTGAGATCAAATTCAAACAAAAAAGCCTCATCTTATTTATTATCCTTTTTTATACTCTGTTTCTTAACTTGTTTTTATTACCTTTAACTTTAAAGTATATTTGCAGGTGGAGGGTATTAAAGGTTCGGCAAAGCCGAATATACTTTTCTAACTTGTTTATACTCCGTTTCTTAACTTGTTATGACTATATATTTCCATATTCTTTTAATTTTATAAATTGTTAAATTACACTCAGATTATAATTAAAATCAGACAGAGAGATGCCAAAAAAATGGCCAACACTTTAAACAAATTCATATTGTACATACATTGTATGTACATACAATATTATTTGAAGGCTCTACACCGCCAGAGTTTTACTAATGCAGAAGTTTGTAACGCCTAAAAATGTCATGCACCTAATTTTATGATGATAGACCATAACAAAGATATTATGTATATAGAAACCTATAATGCGGAATAACAATATGTTTTTCAAAGAATATATGCAATAAATATCTGTCACATTATATGCTGGAATATTTTTTTATATTCTAATATTTTAATCTCTCTAACACATACTTTTGTGCGCCATACTAATTTCTCTCCTGCATTATTTTATATTCTGACAAAATATGAGTGTGGCAAATATTTTGTATGAGTTGGCACCAAATAATTTTTGTGGTGGCATGCAGCTTAAGTGTCACCACACAAATGAACTAAAATGCACAGGAGTTTCTGTTTTACACCCATACCTCGCTTTGCATCGTTTCGTTTACCGTTTTTTAGAATTTACGTCGCTGCATAATTAGTACTAATTTTCACTGTGCGTCGTTAGATTTTCAAAGTTGCGTTGTTTTGGATTCGAGTCTTTAATTTTTTTTTAAATTTTGTGAATTTTTTTTTTTGTTTTATAAAATGGCAACATTTTTTTAATTGCGCCAAGCCATCAAAACTTGGGGATTCCTTTTCTAACTAAAAACTATATACGTATGTAATTTTAATATGTACAGTCTTATTTTCACTTTGTTTTGCTAATTTTAGAATTCAGTTACAATTAAGTAGTGTTTTGTGATTTTTGTAACGTTGCAATTAGTGTGTTTTTTTTTTTAAGAAAATAATATAGTTATAAATTTTTACGGGTTCGTTCTGGTTACAAAAAATGGGAACTCAACACCATTGGGTGCAAGTAACCGATTTTTAATTTTTTTTTAAAGAGCGTCAAACACATGTTCATTTTATGTTCAACAAATTTACCCTAAAACAAATTTCCAAAGCGATATGTTTGATTGACGAAGCTAAGGAGATTTTTTTAAAAACAAACCTGACAGCGGAAGAAGTTTTAAAGTGTTCCAAGTGAAAGCTACGATTATGAACTGCTGCAAGGAAATTTAGTTTACGTTGAAAATAAAGCTGTTCAGCAAACATTGAACCACGTAAGGCGACTTACGACAACAGCCACTGTGGATTCATCAGACAGTGATTAATTATAATTTTATTTTCAATAAGTTAATTAAACAGTTTATTTTGTTTTACTTAGATACATTTTTTTGTTGTATTTTGTATGTAGGTACATATGTATGTAATAAAATTTTATACTATTTTTGTTTTTTACCCTGCCTTTACACATGCAAGTACTTGCATGCGAGTGCTGTGTACGTATTATATACGAAAAGTTATTCGAAAAACTCGAATCATTTGCAAGTTGTATTACTGTATACACAGGGCAGTGAAAGTTCATTTTCAAAAAGTTGTCAAAGCTTAAACTTCAAAAATTAGTTTTTTGTTAAAATTAAAAGAGTTATTAAATGAAAATGAAAAAGAGAAATGTATGAAAAAGGTTTAATTGTATTATGCAGATTTAATTTTGAATCCATTTTGAACATTGTAGTTCCAGTAAAACTATAAAAAAAGAAAAAATTCATAAATTCCATAACCAAATTGTTTTACCATTTCTACTCATATTTTGTTCCAGCAAAAACTATAAATTGTATGTAAAAATATTTTCTATAATTTGTTTCCTACTTTTTTTCTAAAAAGTCAGATGTCTTATAAAATAATTTTTAAAATTAACAAATAGCGCATAAAGTTTGTATTTGTTTACCAAGAGTTGCCAAGGCCTTCACATGAGTATAATTGTGGGGAAATAATTATTAAAATTTATTATTATTATTTTAATTATTATTTAATGCTATAAAATGACATCAATACACTTCCTTTTTTCATTTTGTTTTGTTATTGTTGTAGTTTTTACATATTTGTTATCCTATAATCAATATGAGTGTATTATCTGTAAAGGCAAAAAAAAATCAAAAGCAAAAGAGAGGCGAATAAAATAATAACATAAGTTACGCTGAAGTGACTTCTTAAAGTTACTTCTGGGGGGTACAACTTCTCAATACGGAAGACGCTTCTACGATGAGAAAATGGTATCGCAGAAGATGAGTTTCAACTTCTTAGCGCCACTTCTGAGTCACTTCCGCAATAGAAAATGTTTGCAGGGTGCACTTGCATGTGTAAACCCCGGGTTAAATGTTGACTTTGTTCAATTTTCGTTTTAAAAAGTAATATTTTCATAACCCTAAAAACCTATCTTCGATCTTTACATGGTTTGCTATATAGAAAACCTTAATTCACTTTGCTTCGTTTCAATTTGCGTCGTGTTTTTTTTTGTTTTTTTGAGCGTAGTGACGCAAAATGAGGTATTGGTGTATTTTTTATTATTAGGTCACACTTAAGAAATTGCTTAAAGTTTTTGTTATTGCATGCTCGTATTTCTGTTTTTTACGATCATACGAAGTATTTATATTTTTAACGTATATTTTATTTAGATTACATTTGAAACTTTGCAGCATGTGGCATAAATAAAATGAAAGTGAATGTCAGTCAGGGTTATGAAAGTGATTTGGAATGGAGCACATTCGTCTTAAGGAGCGGCGTTGCAAGTATAAATCTGGAATTATTAATGATTAATAAAATTAAAATACACATTATGACAATTACAAGCATCAGCACTTAATTCTAAAGCTGTTTATTGAGCACAGCTGGGAAAATAGTAGATCTTTCATAAATAATGGCTGTCTGTATCTGTATATTTTAGATAAGAAATTATACAATGATTAAAATTCAAAGTGTTCTGCAATCAAATATTTCATTTCTTTATCTTTTACCAAAGAAAATAAAAATTAATTTGTTGCTGTCGTCTGAAAACTTTATAATGCCAAACAAATACATATAAAAGTCATACAAAACTATACACAACATATGCATACGAGTACATTGACATATGTAGGTATATTTAAGTACAACCTTTGATCTTTCCCCCTGGCCCACGATGTCGAACGATAACGTTCGCTTAGATAAGACTTAAGACACAAGCTTGATTGTGGAATAAACTGAGTAAAAAATAGATACGATAAAAAGTTTGTGTCTTAAGTCTTATCTAAGCGAACGTTATCGTTCGACATCGTGGGCCAGGGGGTTTATTTTATTTGTGTGTTAATTATTTACAGCATTTTACAACAAACAAGAAACTCCTGTCTAATTATTGTCAAACTCATCTTTATGCAGTTTCAATTATTTTTCTATTCTTAACCCATTTTAAACATTTAAATAGACTAACACTGAGAAATGTGCATAAAATTACTTGTTTATTTGTTCATTATTTAATTTTAGTCATTGTCGTATTTGCATCATTTGTAGTAAAAAATAGTATTTGGCGTCTTGTATGATTAGAATGTTTGTAGTTGTTGTTTGCTTTCCTTTTATATATTTTATCATTGTCTGCCTTAAAAGTCATGTTAGAA
This sequence comes from Bellardia pandia, assembly GCA_916048285.2. Taxonomy (NCBI): domain Eukaryota; kingdom Metazoa; phylum Arthropoda; class Insecta; order Diptera; family Calliphoridae; genus Bellardia; species Bellardia pandia. Next base: position 14,687,126 of record OU696533.1, read on the forward strand.
ATGTTGTTAGTAGGAGGTGGCTGCTACTGTGATGTAGTAATCTGACGTGGCATGAGCATGAAAGCAAAATTAAAAGAATTCCTATACTCGTAATATTTCAAACAAAAGTTTTCATATTCAGTTGTCACTCTGAGGCATGAAGGAAATACTTGTGGATGATGTCGACACAATGATGAAATAAAAGCCAGTGGTGGTAAGTGGTTTTCTCTGTAGTGGATTCTTTTGCTCCATTTACAGTTTTAAGAGTTGTGTAAGTTTATTTTGTTTTGCCAGACTTGTACACATTAAATTAACCCATTTTTGCCACTGGTCGATTTTTCGAGTACCCATTGTCGTTTAATTTCAAAGTTAACTATGATTTTTTAGATCGGTTTTCAGAAATATAAAATCTGTAATAGTGTTTAAAATATTTGTATTGAATTGATTTTCTGAAGAATTTGCAAAAATGTTTGTTCTAAGAGTAAAAAAAAGCAAATTTTTCACACTTTTTTCCAATTTAAAAATATATGTACGATAAATTCGAAGATTTTGTTTTTTATTTTTCATTTCTAAATCATTGATATTACTTTTATTTCGGCTCGAGTTCATTAAATTTAATTTTTCATTAAATTATTTTTTTACTGAAGGTAGGAATTGTTACATGAAAATTATTATTAAAAATTTTTATTGATAATTTTTCATTTCTTTTAAAGCCTAAAGGTGCTATCAGACGGGACGTATTTTACATATGTTCTGTCAAATTTTCCATCTGTAAAAGTTGTACACATCGTGTGATACATATAAAACTTTGCATGTGGAAATACATATGTAATTTTTTCGATTAGAACACGCTCTATTTTCCTGTGACAAACATAAACAAAACAGCTGATTTGTTTTGAAACAAAATTGTTTGAAAGAATATATTGGAAAGAAAAATTAAAGAAAATGAATTTTTCGATTTTTAATAAATTAAATTATGTTTATTGTATTTATTGCAGTTAGATTGGCCAAAAGAAGCAATTTTTGAAATTTATAAACGTTAAAAAGGCAGCTTTTGTTTACATTTATAGGTTATGTTATACGGAAAAACATAAGCAGGTGTGATAGCAAAAATTATGAATCGTATGTAAAATGGAAATTTTGACATACATACGGAATTACATATGGGTAAGAAAAGTGACAGTACATATGTATGTAAAATACATCCCGTCTGATAGCACCTTAAATAATATATTTTAAGAATCGAAGATAACCAATTTGTGAATTATAAGATTTTCTACTTTTAAATTTCCACAAACTTTAGTGGACCACTGGCTGAAAGTCTTGTGATGCTCTCAATACAAATTTTAAACAATATGATTTTCAGCCATATTTTGTCAATTGATAAGCAGATTATTCCCTATTTCGGCACTATTGCAAAATATTTATTAAGGGGAAACCAATCCGTTTTGGATTTAAATCATCGTGCTTGTGTTCTAAAAGTGGATATTTCACAGTATTTTATATGGTGTTTCAGCAACGCCACGCGATAATTACATTGGTCTTGGGGCTCACACTGTTCCGGATTTATTGGCTAACGTGTCAATTCCGATTGTCATATAGTTTTGTTTGACAATTTTTTTTTCATCCTATCACCTTATGTTGAGCGCAAAAAGAAAACAAAATGTCGAAAATTCCGTTTAAAAATCTAAAAAAAAGTAAGTGCAGAGAATTTGATCAATTGCTCGATGATCAGCAGGAAATAATATTAGTGCGTTGGAACGAAAATTCGGTTGTTAATATTATCACCAATAATTCCACATTTCAACCAATGGCAAATGCTAAACGATCAGCAAAAAACGGAATTAATTCCACTTCCGAATGAAATAAAATTCTGTCACATGGCTGTATATATACATATATCGACGGAATGGGAATGGGATATAACGACAGAATGGCAGGTGTTGACCTGGATGGACTAAATAATTTAGGTAACGCAATCGTCAATTTCATGCATTGATATCAATTAGTCGACGATTTATAGCCAAAAGACCATATAAACAATATGCTGAAAATCGGGATTTGACTGCAAAGTTCGAAGGTCGAACTAACATAAACAAAAGCCGCGATACGGGTCTTCTAATTTAGCCTCAATTTTCACCCCTCACTGTCAGAATCGACCTATCTTTTGCTAACCTTAATTTTTTCCACAGTTTTATTAGAAGTGCTGAAGATAAATACTGGCGCTGCAACATACCGTTTTTATCTGCAAGAATAAAAATTTATAAAATATTTGTTTCAATTAACATGAATAAAGCCTAAGGAAATATTTCATTTTACAAAAATATAATAATAATAATATAATAATTGTTTTTTTTTTTACTGATTTTGGCCAGTGGTCGATTTTTCGACCAGTCCATATTTAGAAAACTACATATCGGGAACGAAAATTTTCTGCAAAATATCCTTAATTGGAGTCTCTAAAGCAACCGCCCCTGCTGGCGTTTCAAAAAATTCCTGCGCTAGGGTAGCGGCCAATAATGGGTTAAATGCATTATCCGCATTTCTTTATTGGAGGGGAAATTACAGCATTTCCCAATAATAAATAAATCAAGTTACTTAAAGTAAAAAGTCAGTCTTAAATCTTCAAAAATGAAGCACAAATATTATAATTCTTAAATCACATAAACGTTTTCAAAAATTTCAATGATATGATTATTTATTGTTATACTGAAAATTAGGAAGTCTACAGACTACTCGCCAGAGATTAAACAGTGCCAAGATCCCGGCAGTAAAAATTTATTAAAATGTTTTATAAAATTTTTTATTCGAAGTTTACTTCTAGTTAAACATAAAATTTATTTGAAATTTATTTTTGTATATTTCTGTTATATGTTCTCCAGAAAATGAATTACATTTTGCTAGTGCCTCTTTGTATATTTCTATATGATTTTACATTTATGCTTTCCAACGGAAAGCTAATGTAGAACATATAACAGAAATATACAAAAATAAATTGCAAATAAATTTTATGTTTAACTAGAAGTAAACTTCGAATAAAAAATTTAATAAAAAATTTTTACAATTAATACTCGCAAAAGGAAAAATTCTCCTTCAGCAATTTATTAAAATGTTGTTTTATTAATTTAAAAACTCAAAATATTTTACTGTATTTCAGTCTAATGGTAAATTTCATCTCATGAACGATATTTTCATGATATGTTTTAGATTTGTGTGGCTATTCCAGTTATATTGATATGGAAGCTATGATCAGTTATGGACTGAGCTTTACAAAATCCAATAATATTTAAAAATATTTTTTATTTACATACAACTGATCTGTGTAAAATTTCAGTTCGATATCGATATTTATAAGATATTTACCGAGGTTCATGTGTTTTCCGAAAGTGGTCTCTAAATGGAACTATGACCAATTACGGGCCCATCAAAACCAAATTCGTTATGATGATTTATATAGATATTTTGATTATTTGTGTCGAATTTCAACCTCATAATGATGTTTATAAGAGATTTAGTGAACATTACATTTATATTATATTATATTATTTGTGTTGAATTTCATTAGATAGTGAGTTTTATAAGTGATTTATGATAATTTAAATTATTTTTGAAAGTAGACTATATATGCGGGATATGGGCTGATGGAAACAAAAAATCGTTTTATGATTTCTCTTAGCATGACACTTACTTTTGCTGAATTTTTTTATGAATTCTGCTTTCTATAGGCATTTATATACAATAGAACCATATTCCGGAAAGACATTTGTAGGAAGCCTATGAGAAATCGTAAATCAATTTGTATCATTTGCAACCGGACTTGTTATTCTACAATAAAAATAAGGTGTGCAAAATTGCATGACATTATCCGCATTATATTTCAAGCAAAAAAATATCTATTAGGTTGCCCGAAACTTTGGTCTTTATTTGTATGAGAAGAGGGTTTTATATGGGAGATACGGTTAAAAATGGACCGAAACTGACAAAATTTTGTGCTGTGATTGTTGTATATACAATGTAAAAGATATGTGCAAAGTTTTGAATCGGTGCCGATATTTATACGATATATGTAGATAAAGATAAATGGCTTTTTCGGATGTGGTCCTTATAAGAAAGCTATGATTAATTATGGGCCGGCCACCATAATATTTAGTACAACAATTTATTTACCTTTAAGGATTATTTATGTCAAATTTTAACCGTTTAACATTATTTATATCTTTTTTATACGTATTTAAGTGAATTTTGGAAGTGGACTTTATATGGAGTCTATGGTCAAACATGAACCGAACTAAACAAAATTTCGTTTTACGATACCTTTTTGCGTGAAACTTATTTTTGCTGAATTTTGTCTTGATATTTCAATTTTATTTATGTACTAGCTAAAACCCGGTGTGCTTCGCTACCCGTATTTTTTAAAATTAACTTTGTATGGGAGGTACCACGCCCACTTAAAATTTCCAAAAAAAAAAGTAGCCTATAGCTCCTTCCAGACATACAGAAATATACTGTGAAAATTTCAAGCAAATCGGTTCAGCCGTTTAGCCGTCTGTAGACTTCAAACTAATAATAATAAACATAACGACACACATTCACTTTTATATATATAGATAATTGAGTAATATGTCGGGAAGGTTTTTGTATGGGGGCTATTAGAAATCATGGACCAATTCATACTATTTTCCGCACACTTTCTTCTTTTATCATAAAAACAAAGTATACAAAATTTCATTGGAATACATGCAATATATTTTTAAAAAAATTGGAAGAAAAATGTTTAAAAAAGTAAATTTTTAATGGAGGCTGTCTGTCTTAAGGTGTGTTCACATTATGTGTATTTGTCATGTGGACGGTCACTTTTTCGCATGCCAAATTTGTACATATAGTCTGAACACCTTCAAACAATATCATGTGTTATTTCTATGTGTGCAATACACATGACATTTTTTATTTAGAACGAGTTCTATTTTCAAGTGACAAACCATCTGACATCAGCTGTTTTTTATAACAAAAATTTTGTGGCGGCAAAAATTAATTAAAATTTTAATAAATACAATTTATAAATAGTAAAACAAAAATACAAAAAAAAAAACTACAAATTTATTATTGAAAATGGAGGGAAAAATTGAAAAGTAGTTAACAAAAGTAAGTACATATGTATTTTTTATTGCAATTTTTATAGTTATTTTTATGTTGTTAAAGTATGACTGGTGCAAAGAAGCGGTTCCACAGTTGATCGAAATGTGGCAAGAGAAGGAATACTTGTATAACCCGCGAAATAAGTTTTACCATATCAGCTGTTTTAAGATTTTTTTTTTATAGGTTATGTCAAATGTAATTGACATACCAACATTTGAACACGTAAATTATAAACCGTATGTGAAACTCAAATTTTGACATACACATGAAAACACATGTGGATAGAAAAGTGACATTCCACATGACAAATACACACAATGTGAACACACCTTTACATTTTGATCCATAACTCTTGTTCTACTATACCCATTTTGCTGATTTTGAATACAAAACTGCTTAGGAGAACTATAACTATATATAAACTTTGTTGATTTCGGTTGTGTCTTTTGGACAGACAGACACACAGACGGACATGGCTCAATCGACTTAGAATGTCCAAGAATATATATACACATGTTACACACGAAATGACAAACTTATGTATATCCTCCTTCACCACTTATGGTGGTGGAGGGTATAAAAACTAACAACACAAAAAGAAATACATAAAGTATTTCACCTAGCCTGACATTTTCCTTAATAGCTCTGAGTCACTTCAAGGCTGTCAACTACAGAAAAATCATTTTTAAGTCTCTGTACACAAATTGCACACAGTCATTGAACAACATTTTGTTTGTCAGAATAATCATAGCATTTACCATTGTTGGATTAAATAAGAACAAAAACTAGTAGTACTTAGAAAAATGTTTAAAACGTAAATTCTATTGTAATGTAAAACAAGCAAACAGCTAAAGCTCTTTTAAACGGACAAGAACTAAATTTAAAAAAAACAAGTTTCTGAATCTTACTTTAACCATGTCCATTTAGGTGACAATTAAGTGTAAGTTTTTTTTTTAAACAATTTGCCATTTTTGTACAGGAACAAATATCAATCAATATCTAATGTCTGATTATTGGCCATTTGTAATCACATTGTCACATTTAATCGTTGCTGTTGTTGTTCATTCAATCAATTCATCCATTCAATCATTTATTGAGTAGTTGCTGCTGCTACTTGTTGCTTCACTTGTTTGTAATTTAATTGACTTTTTTATCCATTAATTTTTGTGTGCAGTTTTAATATCTGTTTTGTTGTTGTTTTTTTTTTTTCTTCTAATTAAAACGTCACACCAATCAAATGCTTTTAAGTTACTAGATATTTATTTCTTAGTTTTACTTTTAGTGTTGGTTTTGTTTATTTTTTCTGATTTAACGCCGACATCACCACCAACGTCGTCAATTAAGCGCTTTTCAATTGGTCTTCTGTTCATTCATAAATTTTTACGATAACTTTTCTATTTTTTTTTTTTTTTTTTTTCTCAAGGAAAGAAATATTAAAGACGTCAATTACTATACCCTACACCACCATATTTAGGAGGGTAGGTATATTGGATTTGTGCTGATCTTTGTAACGCCCCTTAATGTATACCGATAAACTCAGAGTAAACATGTGCACAGAGTAAAATTTAGTACGAGAATTTTGTTCGGCCCAAGGACGATTGGAACTGAATTTGATTAAAAGCGGTCAAACCCTAAAATTGTGCAAATTTATCCATAATAGAAAATCACTTTAACGTGTTATATTCTTAAAAATGTTTGTATTCAAATAAGATTCAACACAAATAAGTCGCATATACGGTGCAAAGGCACACACTACACGTGCCACAACCGATATGCTGAAGGATGCATTTCCCGGGCGTCTAATCTCCCGTTTTGGCGATTTGCACTGGCCAGCAAGAAGTCGCGGGTTTATGTCAACAAGCCTCAGACTCTTGCAGCTCTTAAAGACAATAGCCATCAAGAATGTGAGAACCTATCGCCGGAAGTTTTGGCCAAAGTGATGGAAAATGCCATAAAAAGGGCTCAAATGACAATCAACTGTGGCGGCGGCCATTTACAAGACCAAATAAAAATAATCCACAAGAAGAATCAAAGTTTTTAATTTTTTTTTTTTTAATTACAGCCAAAAAACATCGGAAGTTTACTTTTGCGCCACCTTGTATATAGAGATCATGACACCTAATTTCATAGCGATCGGTCCACAATAAGTCATAGTTCTCATTAAGGCTAAATTTATAAAATCACTTAGATCATAGATCCCATATAGCGTCTATTTATGAAAAACTCTTTTTGCACTTATACTGGGCTTAGAGTATTATATGGTCGGGCTTGCCCGAATATACTTTCTTACTTGTTTTATGTTTAAGTTGCATATAAACTGGGTTTTTTAAAATGATATGTTATATTATTTTAGTTTATTTTGGGATGCATATAGAAATATTTCTTATTTGCTGACGTTCTGTATTCTAGTTCTGTGTTATTCTAGTTCTCTTCTAGTCCTGTTCTAGTTCTTTTTTAATTCTGTTTTAGTTCTCATTTTGTTTTAACTATTCACATGTACATTTACCTATGCAACACCCTTTATGTACGTCAAACATATATAAATGTTCAAATAAATATATTTGAGAATGTGTACAAATGTGAACATAAATGAGTTTTCGTGATTTTTATTGATTTTTTCAACACATAAACTGTTGGTTGTAGAAAACATTGTTGTCCGACAAGTATTTATTTAAAAAAAAAGTATAAATTCAAATATTAAAAGAGTTTTAATGCAACCTCCCAAGTAAATAAATACTTACATTTATGGAATTGAAAAATAACTACAAAAAAGTTGCAGAAAGATTTCATATAAAATATTTCATAAACAGTGTCCATCTGGCTGATTAAAATAATATTATTGTAATAAAACAAAAGTTAAAATTGCTGATGTTAGTTCAATAAAATTTTAAAATATTATTATTTATTGTTATTTCAAGTAACAGATCTGATCCATAATAAAACCCAAGTTCCTTACCTCTTTAAAAGTTTTGTAAATCTATCACATACATATAAATTAAATTATGTATGTTCACTTAAGATGTTCTGTGATTTTATAATGTTTATACTTTCATTTTCAGACAAAATGATTGATTGCTTATTTTAGCTAAATTTATATTTCAAACAAAAGTCAAAACATTGAAATAATGATTGTTTTAAATAAACAAATCAAAGTATAAATTTGTGTTTATTTTTAAAGAATATTGCAAATGTTTCTGTTTTTTTAACATCATAAAACTATATCTACAGAAATTAAACACTAACTTTAAAAATTAACGAAATATTTTGTTTAGTAGGCGATAGTGTGCCGGACTATCAGTCAGAGGGTGATAAGTTCGATTCCCGTCAAAGACTCTGGGTGTTTTCTGCAGATAAGCCAAAAAGCTTCGCAGTTTGTGTTTCTTAATTATATAAAAAAAAACACAAAACAACCATTTGTGGTCAATTAAACCAAACTAAAAATCAAAGAAATAGCATAGTTCAATGGAAGATATCAACGTATTTTCCCGGCGAAAGTAATACTATCTTTTGACGCAACATATTCCTTTAATTCTTCATAGTGCACCAATATATTCAAACCAAATCGTTGAAGATTTATTACAAGATCCTGAAAATCAATTTTAGCCTAAAAACAAGTAAGAAAGTATAGTCGGTCAAGACCAACCATATAATAATCTACACCCAGTTTGTGTGTAAAAACAGTTTTTAGAAATAGACGCTAAATGTTCTATTATGTTAAAGTGAGTCTTACATGGGAGCTATGACTAATTATGGACCGACCATCATAAAATAGGATTTGTCTATATATGAAACATATGTACACAGAGGGAAAAAAGGCGTTCTAAAATCGTAAACGGCTGGTATCAAATTGAGAACGAATCGTGAACAATATTTTGTTAACTTTCGGTATCAAATCAAGCTTAATATGTCATTAAATTAAGAACAAATGGTACAAAAACGCCATAAGTTAATAAGTTAAAAAACGTATGGTATTACATCAAATTGTCAAAATAATAACGATCGGTAACAAAATATATACAAATGGTATCATAATGAGAACGGACCGTTACCAAATTAAGAACAAACGGTAACAAATTATGACGAGTACGGTATCAGAATAAGAACATTTAGTTATCAAAATAATAACGATTGGTAATAAAATGATACCGAGTTGTTCTTGAAAGGGTGATACCAACTGTTATCAAAGTAAGCACAAACGGGCTTAACTTAATTTCAACAACAAATGGTATCAATTTCGGTATTATACTACCGTTTTTTTCCCTCTGTGTATTTGTGTTGAATATTATTTGGATATTAACTTTTTTAAGCGGGGTATGCTCTTTAAAGTAATTGTCAATTAAAAATAAAAAAATGCAGTAACTGCGGAGGTAATCATACCGCAAATTATAGAGGTTGTCCAATTTACACGCATTTGAAAGCCATAAGTACCAACAAGACGTCAGTATTACCTGATCATCATCAACAGCCTATTTTGGCATCGAGTGACAATTTCCCGCAATTGTTACGGTCCACTAGTCATGTAAACGCGCCTAGTTCTAGACAAGTTTCTTACGCTAACGTGGTTAAATCTAATATGCCAGGTTTGGAGCAGGCACCTAAATCACAATATTACGAGCCTAATATTAACACTCTAGAGACTACATTGCAGACACTTGTCCAAACCATGAACACTTTTACGACCACTATGACATCCATGATGCAGGAAATGCTGAAAATGCAATCCACTATCTTACAAGCCATTTTAAAAAAATGATTTGTTTAAAAATTTGTTTTTGGAATGCGAACGGCCTCCGCCAACATAAAAACGAACTGGAACACTTCCTGATGGACTTGACGGCGACAGCGTACTTCAAAATTAATGGCTACGTGTTGTATGATACTAAAGATCCCCGCGGAAGAGCATGTGGAGGATCGGCAATTCTTATAAAGAACAGAATAAAACATTATTTAATGAACAACATATGTGAGGATTACCTACAAGCAACAAACATTTGTATTGAATTCTGTCAATACAATTTTGTTTTATCGTCAATTTATTCGCCGCCTCGATTTTCAATAAAAGAACACCAATACTACAGCTTCTTCAATTCCCTTGGAGCTAGATTTTTAGTTGCTGGTGACTTTAACGCCAAACACACTTTTTGGGGTTCACGTCTGGTGACCCCGAAGGGTCGTGAACTCTTCAACACCATTGCCAAAATGGGATTAGATGTACTCTCAAGCGGGCATCCCACCTACTGGCCGACGGACCGACGGAAGATTCCCGATGTTATTGACTTCGGAGTAGTGAAAAATATCCCTGTAGAATCGATACAAGTGGAGCCTTCATTAGACTTGTCTTCAGATCACTCTCCTTCTATTATTTCAATGCGTTTCCTTCAAGGGAATGGCTCTCCATTTCGGGACATATCTAAAACCAGAGTAAGTTGGATAAAGTATAAAAAGTATTTAAGTTCCCACTGCACGGAAAATGTAGTGTTGAGAACTACCGAGGATATTAATGGGTCGATTGGCAAGTTTACTGAGGACATACGAAGAGCTGTACATCACGCCTCCACATACGACGTTGAGTGCAGAAGTGGGACAAATAGAACTTATTTCGCTGAACTCGATCATCTCCTGTCAGAAAAAAGAAGAGTTAGAAGAGAGTGGCAAATTCACAGGTCTCCTCAACTGAAAGCTAGGCTACGGGTATGCAGAGATATACTAAGAAATTTCTTAGAAATCCAAAGAATGGCTTCACTTAAATCTTACTTGGAGGGTCTTGATAGTACTCCACAATCTGACTATTCGTTATGGAAGACGGCACGAGGTTAAAAAAGACCAGTTAGAGGAAAGCCTCCTCTGCGAAACCCGACTGGTGACTGGGCTAGAAATGATTCCGAGAAGGGGACTTTATTTGTTAATCATTTGAGAAAAGTGTTTACTATAAACAACTCAAATAATGCATCTGATTTGCCTCCACTCGTTATTAGACCTCCTGTACCTCTAAGACTAAACTTTCGTGATGTCCAAAACGCTATTGGTACTCTGAACCTTAGAAAGGCTCCAGGTATGGATGAAATCAGCAATAAAATGCTTGTGGAGTTACCTCGTGTAGCAAGAAAGATTATCCTCTTTATCTTCAACGCTATTTTACGCCTAGAATACTATCCTGCAGATTGGAAGGTGTCTATGATCACTATGATTCCTAAGTCAGGGAAGGACCACACCAAAGTGGAGTCATATAGGCCAATTAGCCTACTGCCGACAATTTCTAAACTGTTCGAAAAATTGTTAATGACTAAATTGACTCCAATTCTGAATGACACTGAATGTATTCCAAATCATCAATTCGGATTCAGAGCTAAACACAGTACCATCGAACAAACTCACAGATTGGTAAATGTGATAAGAGGGTCGTTTGAAGATAAAAAATACTGCTCCGCCCTTTTCATTGATGTGTCCCAAGCGTTTGACAAAGTTTGGCATGACGGTTTAATGCACAAAATAAAATCAACTCTGCCTGCTAACACCCATAAACTCATGGAAAGTTATTTATACGGTCGCAAATTTAAAATCAAAGAAGGTGATTTTTTAAGTACCGCTCAGCCAATTGAATCAGGTGTGCCACAGGGTAGCATACTGGGCCCTACTTTATATTTGATTTATGCCTCCGACATGCCGTCAGACCCCAAAATCCACACGTCAACTTTTGCAGACGATACAGCCTTTGTCAGCGTCCATAAGGACCACCAAGTTGCATCACGGAATTTGCAGAATTATGTTTATAAACTAGAGAATTGGCTAGAGCTTTGGAAAATCAGGGTAAATGAACAAAAATGTATTCATATCACTTTAACATTGCGAAAAGATACCTGCTCGTCCATCAGAATAAATAATCAAATTATTCCTCAACATAATGAAGTCAAATACCTCGGCATTCACCTCGACCGCCGTTTAACTTGGAAGTCTCATATTGAAGCGAAACTTACACAAATGAGATTAAAAGCAGTGCAACTTAATTGGTTAATCGGCAGAAACTCTACATTGAAATTGGATTGCAAACTTTTGTTGTACAATGCAATTCTAAAGCCAATCTGGTGTTATGGAATTCAATTATGGGGTACTGCCTCAGCATCAAACATTGAAAAAATTCAAAGGGGTCAAAATAAAATTCTACGTATAATTACTGCAGCACCATGGTATGTTAAAAATTCTCGAATCCACAAAGATCTAGGCGTGCCATTAGTAAAAGTTGAATTTACAAAATATGCGTCAAAGTATGTCAGCAAACTCGAACACCATCCAAACCCACTTGCACGAGACATCCTTAACTTTAGTGGCCACAATCGGTTGAGAAGGAGGGATACCCTTGCTTTAACTCAAGCGCAAAATAGATGACTGGATCAGCTGATGTGAAATTTTTTTAGTATCATAAAAATTTTTGTCTAGCACTGGCTGGGCTTATTATTTTCTTTTTAGTATTAAGATTTGAATACTTATTGTCATTTCAAATATGAAGATTCAATAAATAATTAACTGCAAAAAAAAAAAAAAAAAAAAAAAAAAAAAAAAATTATGGACCGATCTGCACAAAATTTATAAATGTAATTAGGCTTCACGTGCATAAATCAAACATTTATAATAGATAAACCACTAGTACTGGACTAAGTAAGCTAATGATTTCAATCAATAGCAAGAGTCCTTGTCTCGAAATATCAAATATCATGAACCAAATTTTATCGAAATATCTTCAAAATTGAAACTTGTACTTTGTGCACAAGTTTACATGGACAGCCAGACGGATGTATTCACGGGCATCGTTAAGTCAATGTTCGATTAAGGTGGGTGTTGGACTCTTGGGACTTAAACTGGTTGAAATTTCCTCCCGAAATAGCGGTTTATCGGTCATATATGTTTGATTTATGCAATTTATTCCAACAAATTTCTCCAGAAATAAATTCTACATGAAGCCAGCCTAATTTCATTAACAAATTTTGTACAGATCGGTCCATAATTGACCATAGCACCTATAAAAAACCCGCTTCCGAAAATCACTTTAAAAAGCAAAACTCTTGGTAATATTGGTATAGAAATAAAAATGAACACAAATAAGTTTCATATATACAGAAATATATTAATAATTAGTCATAGCTCCCATATAAGATCCTCTTCGAAAATGACTTTAACATGTATAAATGTTTATATCGAAATATAATTTAACACAAAAAATATTTATATGCACAGACTTCCTGCTACTACATTTTTGGATGAACGGTACATAATAGCTCATAGATCCTATATAAAACCCATTTGTGAAAATATGCTCTAAAACATATACTGGATGTAGTGTATTACATGGTCGGGCGAGACCGACTATACTTTCTTACTTGTTTTAATTAATTTTATATGTCAGATTATTTAAAAAAAAACTTCATTTTACTTATAAATATATGTATATTTAAATTTAAAAAAATGCTTCAATCAGAGCTTATTTAAATACCACGAAATACTGCTCAAAGTAAAATAACAAGCTGTCATATTGTAACACAAGCGTAATAAGAATATTAGTTTTGAAAATCACTGACAAGATTTTATGAACATGCATATTTATGACAGTTGATATGTCACAATGTCACATTTCTATCTTTGCCAAATGTGACAAGCAACATCATTTAAAGTAGCATTCAGGTGGTTAAAATGTTGGCATGTCAAAATGACATTTTATATAAAGTCTCACATTAGATATACATACATACCTACATACATTCTGCATACATGTGTATGTAACATATAATTAACTATTGTTGTATTTAATTTAAAAAGAAGTTCTCAGAACATAGTTCCTCATTATTAATTACTAATGTTCACACAGTAAACAACTGACTACTCAAAATATGGTATAAATAATGTAAAAATATTAAAAAGCAAAAAAAAAATGTGCCATTAATCATCATTAAAAGAAACTGATGCTGTTGGATTACTCCTGCCACACGATTTCAGATACCACAGCAAAATTTGCACATTCATCCAACTAAGCCGATATTAAGTTGGGAAGCCAACCATCACACTTTCCACATATGCTTGCCTCATTTTCTATCCCAGTTTGGTCTACCACGTGACTTAAAGAACTACAACAACAAACCCATCAGATTAGCACACGCAATGTCGTGCCATACCCAAAAAATCAACAAAGAATAAGTAAGAGTTTATATTCGGCTCTGTCGAATATTAAATACCCACCACCAAATCATCTATTATGGGACGACCGTTATAATGCATGAAGCTTAATTTTGTAGAATTTTGTTTGGCTACAGCTTTTCTATAGACATTTATGTGACATAAAGGCATATTCCGGGAAGACAATTATATAGGTGCTATGAGAATCGAGGACCGATTCTTATCATTTTCAACAGAATTTGTCCTTCTGATGATGATATCTGCGTAATATATGAAGAATATAGCAAAAAATATCTGAAAAATATCAATGTTGTCGTAGCTTTGGTCTATAGCTCGATCGATTTTGCCCATTTTTATTACGATACATTCATGCTTGGTAAAAAATTCATTGCTTTATTTCTTTTTTTCGAAGCTCTATCGTGCCTTCAACAGACGGAGAGACCGACGGGCATGGCAAGATCCTCTAAGAATCCAGGGGGCTAATTCTGGCAGTCGTGATCGAAATTGTTTTCGAATCGAAATTTATTTCGACAGTGCAAAATTTTCTAATGATGGTACTCGATACGAATCGAATCGATTCGTTGCTTCAGTGTTGTAAAAAACTTAAATAAGTACGTATTACAACACTGAATAAAATAAAAGAAAATATAAACAAAAAACATATGGTTCTGCAAAAAATAACTCAAGTAAAGCAAAATTTTTTAAAGAAGTTCGTTTAAATTAAAAATGGACCCAGTTATGTTTTTTTATTCTTCGTCTTTTGATTCTTACAAAATATGAATGACATAAGAAACACCTTCGTCCCATTAAGATTGACAAACAATGAGTAAGTATAAATAAGTACATACATACATACCTACATATTTATGTATTAATGTATGCATGTGTTTTTCTAGACTCAAAAGACGTTTTAGGCTCACAAAGCAAGCATAGCTAAAATTTATTTTTGAAATTTTTGACCTAAAAGTAATAAAATTATTAATATTATGATATTTTTTAAAGTAAGTAACAAATTTTTTACTAACATTTTCTTTTTTCTTCTGTTTGCTAAAAAAAAAAACGTTATTTCGAACGCTTCTTTGCTTACGAGTAAAAACTCGCAAGGTTGCGTTCGAATAATCATTCGTTATCGAATGCCATCATTAGAAATTTCGATACATTTTATTCGCTATCGAATGAGAGAATCCCAAATGCTAAAAAATTCGAACGTTCGAATGAAAATTTACTCGCATACGAATGCGAGAATTAGCCCCCAGAATATATAGACTTTTTGGTTCTACGACCTATGTGTTAAAAACGGAATGACAAACTTAATATACCCCCCCCCCCATCGTTTTGTTGGTTAGTATAAAAGAATGAACAAATTTTGATATTTTCTGATGAGAAATATTTTGTTTGAAAGCTCTGCATGAAGTATTTAAGAGTGAAAAGCAATAAAAGACATACACAAATACTCGAATATTTCGGAATATTGAAAAGAAAGTATTAAATTTATGAATAATTACATGCAAACTTGCAAATATTTACGTTCGCCATACAAGCACTTCTGGACTATCATGCTCGAAAACACAATTATGTTTAAGAACTAATACTTGTGAAGAGTTTTGGATAATTAACCCTATATTTCTTTGTCTTATAATTTTAAATGTGGTGCGATTAGCAAAATATATGGAACTAAATATAAATAAGATTTCCAATTAAATATTTCATGTTTTGAGAAACTCCAAACTTATCTTAATATATTTACTTTAAAAGATAAAACAAAATATTAGTTTGTCATACCGTTTATTGTCCCTACAAATATGTATATACACCGGGTTGCATTACTATAACTACACTTGACGTTTGCTATGTATTGTAAAGTTATAAACAGTTTTTTTTTAACGTGTAACAGTTTTTAAGAGTATGATTAATGATCTCTTTATATCCAAAATTTGGAAGACTAAGAGAAATTGTGCAATAATATTTTGTAAGTGTTTCATAACCATAATTTTGTGGTAAACAAAGAAGAATACTAGAAAAACAAAAGTATGACTGTTATTCTTATTCCCAAATTCTGAACAATTTGCTATAAAATGCTGTGTGCTTCGTATCTTAGTGATTTTGAAAAAGGCCAAGTTTCAGTTTATATCAAAAGTGGCTTAAGTTTTCAAGCAGTTGTCACAAAAAAAAACAATCACATGTCTTAGTAACAAATTTTGCAAATAATCCAAATTATTATGGTAAAAATAAAAGTTGCGAACCGAAAAAAAATTCTTCTTAAACGGGACAATTACAGAATTATAAACTGTGTCAGCAACACAATAAAGAGTCTTGGTCAGAATATTAATGAAAGTGAGGTAATAAATATTTTTTTGATTGCATAGAGCAACAACACAAATTTTCCAAACAAATAATGATTCAAAAAAATATATTATACATTTTACGTTAGTTCATTATTTTTTTACTCGTCGTTTTATAAAAAAGTTACCCTGAAAAAAAAAATCAACTAAGAACAAAGTATTCAAAAGGTACTGAAACACATTTCAAGTTTGTATCTCCTTTTTAACCGTTATTTCCTACTAAGGGTCGTATTACGAAGAAATTACTTCTCAAATATTTATTTTTGTGATTGCATGCCACAACAAAAATTTAATTGTTTTAAAACAACAGACGCAAAAGGTGCCTGCCTTTACACATGCAAGTACTTGCATGCAAGTGCCGTGTACGTATTATATACGAAAACTTATTCGAAACACTCGACTAGCTCTGCAAGTGAAAAAATGTGAGTGTATTAGTAAAAAAAAGTGTGAATGTATTGACTTTTTCGAACTTGCACTTGCATGTGTAAATGCCGGGTAAGCAGTTGCCGTAAGTAGAATGACAAATAAATAAACAGTGCTACCAGTGTTAAAATAAAAGTTATGTTTATAACAAATTGTCGGGGTTTTACAAAAAATTATTAAGAAAAAAGAACAAAACTATTACACAACACATCTTAATAGTATTTTTAAATATTAATTCCATGCATTTATTAAAAAAAAATTGTAAATTACAAAATTTTTTACTTTTGACAATACGGCAATACTGGATCCTTATGAGCTTGAATGTTAACAGAATTTTATGAAAAAATTTTGTTTGAAATTTCTTTGCTGATGACATTTCAAAAATTAATTTGCACTTGCTAGTGTAGCCACTCAAACATATATTGTTGTTTTTCGGTATTTTTCGTATATAATATGTATACTCAACTTGCAAGTAATTACTTGTATGTGGCAACGGGGGGTTACGAATACATTTGTCAACAGTGATGCCAACTTTTGAGACTCAAAACGCGTAAACATTTGTGAAAAAAGGGCTAAATGGAAAAAATCCATATAAAATCACATCCAATTTTCTTTTTTTCGCGTTTTTTCGCATTTTGAGTGACTAAAGTAAGCCCGAAAAGGGTTAAGTTGGCATCGCTGTTTGTCAATAGCCTCGTTTTAACGAATTTTCATTCACTGCAGACTATCGATATAGAAAGAATTATTTACCTCTATTTAACGAATTTTGTCAACTTACAACCTTTTCATAAAGATTTCCATCAATTAATCCAAATTATATGAAACAGATTCACACAAAATTATTGTGTCTGCAACGACAACGTCTCCAGCAAACCTACATTCGTAGTCGAGAGCAGCATGCATTAGACTAACGGCTGAAATATTCGAAGAAAAATTTATTGTTGCCAAAAGCTGGTACGCTTGTTGCAGTAGGTGTTGCTGCAATCTAGCACGTTAATCACTAACTCGGACTTATTATTTTATAAATGTAAACTATTTTTAAACTAAATACTATTTTTGAATTTTAAAACTACAAAATACAGTGTTTTCCTTCACATGTGTTTTGATTTATTAGCGGAAATCATACGCTATAACATGGTAAGCAGATGATGATTAATATAAGTGCATACAAAATTTTTTATTACCTCGTTATAACGAATATAATTGCAACTTCACCTCGATATAACGAACCGCATTGTAAAGAATTATTCGATATAACGTTTTTTTTTAATCCCCTTAAGATTCGTTATACCAAGGTTGAACTGTATTTAAATTTTAAAAATTTCAAAAGTTGACAAATTGTCAAAGAATTTAATTAACAATCTACGATTTGCATATTTATGTAAATATGTATTTATATCATTCGGTAAATTTTTAAATATTTGATTACGCGAGGGTGTTTGATAGAACAAAATTTTTTAGGAATTCCAATCAATGTTAAATAGAGGAAAATTCAAAATTTAAAATGATCAGCAGTCAGGAACACAGAGTATAACAGAGGTGACAGAAGAGCAAAGATAGTGTAGGTTTTTTCTTGTCTCTTTCTTTGAGAACTGCCTTGTCGGTTTCTTTATGTTACTATTTTTCTTTATTTCTGACTCAAATAAAATTCAATTTTGGTGGAAAAGGTAAGTGCATGTATTTCTATTATTATTATTTTTGCAGATTATACAAAACACAACGTACTTAACCGTAAAATATACAAAGCACAGATTATAATTAATTATATTTAAAGGAATCACTGAAAATTAAATAATTTAACACAACACAAATTAATTGTTTGATTTATTTTGCCACAGATTTTGCTTTGACACTAAATTGTTTTGTTTATTTTGCTTTGTTCACAAATTTCGTCTTTTATATAGTGCTTTGCTTTTTCACATTACAAATTTACTAACAGAAAATATTTTCTTTCTCTTTTTAATATACCTACTGTGTCAGCTGATTGTAGCGATTTTGAACTGTCAAAGTTGTCCCCTCTGTTATACTCTGTGGTCAGGAATAAAATATATGAAATCACCGGCTAGTTTAATATAAATATCAGGTGTCATACAACTGTCAATTACTTGTCAAACCATTGCCATTTTACTAAGTTTACATTTTTTAAATAATTTTTGTGCATTAAAATGCGAAGAAATATCTGAATATGTGTATTTAAAATCAGTTAATCATCAAGCATAACATTATGTATTGTACATAAATGTGTACGTCTAAAGTCCCATTTAGTGTTTAAAGGGTTAATCATATCTAATATCAGCATAAAAAAAATGTCACGCTCCGTCATGTTTTCAGTTGTACAAAATGACAAATAGTTTTATAACATTTATACTCTGCTGGCTTTCCAGAGAAACGTAGGTAAACCAGTAAAAAGAAAATACAACCTTTTAATAACTTTTTATATAAAGTTCTACAATTGACAACATTAACCACAGCAATATATGACCACAAACCTGTCAAATCACTAGGCTGGAAATTACAGTAAAGATAAATATGTATTTATGTGTTTAACGCTCTCATTAAGAGTCCACAGTTAAAAGGAATTTTATTTAAGTTTACGTTACTGTAGATGCGTCATGTTCGAGTACTAATACACCTCATTAGATGCAGTTTTGAAACTTGTTAAATTCCAATTAACAACTGCAGTAACTCTGCTCTGTCATTGACAATTTGCACAAAAAAAAAGTAAAAATATTAATGGCCAAATATGGAAAGAAGATTTTGCCAATACTAGAAACCTAAAGAAATGCCAGATTTTCAAATTTCAAAGCCAATAATGTTTGCTGATACATATCGTAAATGAAGATGAAAACAACAGAAAAAAGTCAATAGTTAATTTAATTTATCATCTCTCTTTCATTTACTGTTTGCTCAGCAGCAGCACTGTTACGATTGTCATTGTCCAACGACTGAAAGTCTGGTCTTAAGCAGCCAGTAACCGGCATCTGGTAAAGTTTGTCAGTGTGTGTTGTGTTAATGCAATTTAAGGTTGTATTTATTTCCATTTGGTAAATGCATTCAGTATACTTTTATGTTTGTACTCGTACATACATAAAGTATTTAGTACTACGAATACTGGGTAAGTAAGTATAATCGACAGTATGGCTTAAATATATATTTTTTTTGTATTTTAAATTCTTTGTCATTATGACCATTATCATTAACAAGAACATTATATGCTAACTCTGGTATTGTCATCATCATAAACATCTTTGACTACTCGTGATTGTCGTGCGTAATTGGGCTTGCGGTTAAAAGGCTTTAATTGAACGCCCACATTTAATTATTGACTACTTTTTGTTGTCCTATTGATGCTGGTTGCAAGCAAAACATTTGTACGTTTCAGCTAATCAGAAACAAGATAAATGGTATTTGACCTCAAACCCCATTAAACTAAAACAAACAAAAAAAAAACAGTATTGAATGAAAAACCAGAAGCAAACCTGAAATCATGTTCCATATTAAGAAACCACAACAAAAGCAAACATTCTCATTCGAATTGAGAATATACTGAAAATGCAGGTGGCTTCAATATAGGGCACCTACAGTTGGTGGCCAAATTATTAGTTACACATGCAAAATTGTTTAGTTTGAAGCCGTATAAAATTTTAAAATAGTGGAAATTTATCCTTTTATTTGTTCTTTTAGGTAAATTAAGTGTTTCTAATTCAATTAAAAATAAATTCTATATATATATTTTTGAGGAAAGGAAATATTAAAAAATTATTTGAAAAAAAATCTTAATATTTCGTAGAACCTTCTTTGGCATCAATTAGATACAACTTGCACCCTTTTTGGCAGGCTCTGTATGCATTTTTAAACATTTTCTTTTAATTCTACATCGTGATGCCAGACTTTAATCAATTTAATCAAAATTACATATTTCACACTTCAGAGCAGAATGACAGATAATGCTCTACAGCTGTAATCTAATGTCCCCAATCATTGTTGACACTGCACAAAATATTTAACAGTATTACCAGAATTAAAATACGAAAACATCTGGTACAAGAAATAAATTTATGTATGTACGTATTAAAAGCGGTTGAAACTTAATTAATATAGTGTAGTTAATAATTTGGCCACCCACTGTAATCATAAAATTCTGTTAAGCTGCTATTATAAATAACTCACTTCTTAGAAGTTTAAGCATTGTTAATATAAAATCCGGCTACACAACATAGGGTGTTTTTTTAACCTGGTAACAAAGTTTTTTTAATTTTTTCAGATTTTTAACAAAACTACCGTATTTTGTTAAAAATGTTAATCAGTCGGAATATATTTGTACGAGTGCTAACCATGAAAATCATGCATCCAAAGCATCCAAAAAGTAATGTAAATGATGTTGTAAAACAATGCAAGCTGTGGCCTTAAATACAAATAAAGTAAAAATATTATTAAAAGAAACTAGAAAGAAAAAAACCACAAAAAAGTACTTTGCTTTATAAAACAAAATCCGATTTTGTCTGACTTTAATCACCGATATACTAATATATCGTAGAACTGTCTACTTATTTATCTACGTACTCAGTAAAAAAAATCGTGTTTTTTGAAGCACTTAAGAAATTATGCGAGCGCTTCAATAAAATCGCTCTTTTGAAGCAGTAACTGCTTACGAATAATATATACCAAAAATATGTTTTTTTAGTGCTAACAACAAAGAAGGTTTTAAAGCGAAAAAATAAATATGAAATTATAGCCTGCAGATTTACGTATGACAACGAAAGTCAATTACAAAACGAATATCGCGCTTCTCAGTTACTATGAATTTTTCTTAAGCAAAAACATTCAGATAGAATTTGTTCTTTGATTGGTGTGCGCGAAGTGACGTAAAACACTTTAGGAAAGTGCTTTATTTACATGTTTGATTAGGTTAATAGATGCGGTTATTGTCAGCAGAAAGTAGTCCTCCAAACCGGAAACACCACATATAAAAATCATGCATCCCATCAGCAGGTTAGAAGCGATTTGAGGTATGAATTCGTACATAAAACCTGCTCCTTATGGAGCACATTTTTTACTGGGTAGTTATGTCTTGTTGATTACTTCATTACTTCATAATTTCTCATTCTAAGTCAAGTAGTAATCTGGTACTTTCCATATTTATAGTTTGAACTGCTCATCCAGGATTGGATTGCCTTACATGCTCATCTTTAAATTCATTTGCTTTGATTTTCCAGCGGTCTGTTTGCCAACACAGTCGTATCTCCTATCAACCCGTTTAGAGCAATCGTAAAGTCTTAACGTACGGTAACACATATCAAATATTTAACGAAAATCACGTCACCACTAAGAAAAATATATTAAAATTCTTTTATTAATTTTAAAAACTTATTTTATTCAGGACAAGTCAACAAATAAATTTAGTTTTATTTTATTCCTATGTTTTGTAAGATCAAATAGCGTCAAACATATGTGTGCCAAAAACTTTGGTTACGTTTTTTTTTTTTTTTTTTTTGAGTAAGTAATTGTCGTGTGTGACCAGACCTTTAAACGCGGCCTGGGGCCAAATTACCGCATTCGATATCGAGTCAAATTTATCGTAGTTTTCTTATTTGAGATTATGGCATTCGATATCAAGCAATAAATTTAGTATATTTTGTTATAATTTCGATATCGTAATCATTTTTCGATACGATAGCTCATTCGATCACGAATGCGGTAATTTGGCCCCTGATTACGAACTAATAAAATCAAAAAAAAACAAGATCTGAAGCTTTTAAGATCGCCCAGATTTCCGCCTACAATTATCCGAATGACTAAACGATTTTCTAGTATCTGTCTCCAGTATGTAGACAGTAGAGGCAATTGCTTTTTTCGTCTTCAGTCCGTGACTTTCATGTAATTTGCTGAAACATATATGAGAACTCTATTAGAGTGTGCTATTCCTTTATATAACTATTGAAATGCATCATTCTTAGTTACAAGTAATGACTTAAAGATCACATTGATTTTTAGTTATAATAGAATCCCTTATGAGTAAAAACACAATTTGCTTTTGCAATTGACTAGAAAGTTAGTAGTTACATATGAAACAGATAGTAAAAAAGTAATTATGTGAGTACTTCTAAGTAATGCAGACGATATACATATATTAGACATTGGAAATTAGGTTATTAAATAATTAAAAGTCATTACAAAGCAACATTTTCTAACGTAGGTTTGGACACCTCCGTATTTAACAGCCTTTATTTAGGACTTGCAGGCAATATGTAAACACTCTTTAATTAAATCAGGAAAAAAAACATCCATTAATTAAACGTGAAATTTATAAGATTTTTCTTATCTTCCTTTAATTTTCAATTAAAAATTCACAAAGGTAAAATCTCCAAACCTGTTTAAAAGAAATATGTACTATTTGTTTTTATGCCATAACATTTTTCTAATACTTCTTGGAAAGATGAATAGAAAACTTTATGAAAAGAAAATAATAATACAATAAACATGAAATATTAAATTAAATGTTTAATTGATTGCTTTTCTTCAAAGTGATTCTATCCATTACAAATAAAAAAACACTCAACAAGTTGTTTTTATACAAAACTTCAAGAACAATTTTGTTTATATACGAGAAACTCATAAGAATAATTGTCAGAAAAATTATCCAATTATTATACTCGTATTGTATAAACCCATCTATGTTGGAAAATCAAATAATGTTTTTTAAAAGTTTTTTCCGCAATATTTTTTCCTTTTGCCTTTTGTATAAGTTCTTCCTGTTGCTGTAGAATATTTAAAAGGCAGCAGATGCCTTTGTTTATTTGTTTTGGTGTTAGAAATATTTTAAATGTTTTCAATGATTTTTCCATTAACAATAATTGATTATTTTGTTAAAAGAAGTAAAAAAGAATTATTATTTTTTTTTCAAATCACACAAAGGTATCACAAAATATTGTTTTTTTAAACTCAGCATACATAAGTAGAGAAAAAAATTATTATTAATTTAATTTAATTTAATTTAAACATGTTCGAAAATATTTATTTATTAAGTAAACAAATTTGGGTAATAAACTTTAGATATTCTAATTTTATTTTCCATACAATTAATCGAAATACATATGTATGTATATTATTTATGTTAGAGCAGATGCATTGATGGAAATTTCCTTAACGAACGCTGCACAGTGGCGCCCGTAGAGCAATCGAGGTTGCAAAAATCAAAATGTTCATAAGCGCCGACGAAGTTTTGAATAAACCCATGTTATAGGCAACTTTTCAACGATTTTAAATATACCACTCTTAATAATATCAGATATAACCGTTCAAAGTTGACCGACTTTCGGTTTTCAAAAAAACACACAATTCAGGTGTAATATCACGAAAAATAGGTCACGAATCGCCATATTTTTTCTTTGTATTGATTGATGTATTTATTAAATGTATAATGATAAAAAAAAAATTACCTGTTTGCTTTGTGTTCCTCCTGGTAAATCACTATTTAAAAACTATCCGTTTTTTCACTATTTTTCAACTTTGACGGAAAATAAAAAAAATGTAAATTTTTGTATATTTGCCATATTTGCAACACCTGTTCTTTGATTATTTCTTTACAGAATTAAAAAGATTTTGGCGCCATTTGAGTTTTTTCGTTGCAAAAATTCATATCTTTTGAACCGAATAAGATAATTGAACAGTTTGAACAGCATATGATAGCTAACTGTTCAGCCTATGAAATAAGCGTTTGGAAAGGGTGCTACGCTTTGTAGGGGCCTACTTATGGGTTATCAAAGTTAAAATTAGTAGAAAAATCAATTTTATGGTAATGGATGAATATTTTACAGAAAATTTAAAAAATTAATTTAAAAAAAATTATTTTTTTTTTAATTTGTTGGGTAATAATTGAAAACATAAGACCCTAAAGAAAAAAAATAAAAACAATCTAAAAATGTAAAAATAATTTTTTTTAGTTACAATTAAACGACAATTCTAAAAGAATATAAAGTAAATTGCAATTTCCATCAATAACAAACTTTAAAGAGTTCATTCAATCCTGGAAATTCAATCCTAAGAAATTGAGCAGAAGTGTTAGCAGAACCTTTCACTATTACATTTAACTATTCTCTAAAGTTTGGTAGTTTCCCAGAGTTATGGAAAGAATCCTTTATAATTCCTCATCATAAGTCCGGCAACCGTAATGATATAACGAATTATAGAGCTATAGCGAAGCTAAGTGCTATCCCAAAATTATTTGAAAGAAATGTAACGGATATACTGTCTCAACAAATGTCATCCATAATCTCAACAAGTCAACATGGTTTCTACCGTGGACGCTCAACGTCAACAAATCTTATGCAACTAACATCATATATAAATTCTGGTTTTAGTAAAAATCAACAAACGGACGTGATATATACAGATGTCAGCAAAGCTTTTCACAAAGTTAACCATGATTTATTAATATTGAAACTGGATGGTATTGGGGTCACGGGTAACTTTCTTAATTGGGTGCGCTCCTACCTGAATAATCGTAGACAATCTATTATTTTCAATAATTCAAAATTCAAAAGCATAGACGTTATATCTGGAGTTTCGCAGCGATGCCATCTCGGACATATACTATTCCTACTATTTATTAATGATATTCCCAATTCCATTGAACACAGTAATATCCTAATTTATGCAGATTCAATTCGATTTAAACAAATTCCACAACTGGTGTATAACTAACCTGATGGAATTAAACCTAAAAAATGTAAATGTATGTCCTCTTCGAGATATTCCCCGTCCATCCATGAATATCTTATTTTATTTATTATTTTATTTATTATTTTTTATTTATTGAATTTTTTCATTTCCTGTACAACAAGACTAAGTCTTATATTTATAGTACAGGAACGCATTACGTTATAAACAATTTTATTATGAGCATAAACAAATTAGATACAGAAAAACCTATATTGATAACATCTTACGTGAAAAAGTTATATAAAAAATTTCTGAAACTATTAGCATTACTATTTATTTGTTGATTTCGTGGAAGATTGTTCCAAAGACGAGCGGCATGTACATAAAAGTGCCATTCAGACACTAGGTATTGATGTCGAGGTATTATAATATTTCGATTTCGAGACGATTGGAAGAAACGTATTTTTTCAAATATATATTTGGGGGTTTGAGTATTTATTATTTTGTGCAAGAATACAAGAATACGAATTTTTAATAGGCTATCAAATGAAACTCCGTAAAGTTTATTGGAAACAGCAGAAACATGATCAAACCTTCTCAATCCATACACATATCTTATTATGTTGTTAAACAATATATTAAGCTTACTTTTACTACTTGAATCACAGCTTCCAAACAACTCGCACCCATATATTAGAGAAGGAATCAGATACGTCTTGGCTAGTAAGGTTCTTATTCTTATTGGTGTAAAATATTGTGTAGACCAGAGAGCTCGTAACTTTATGTATGTTTGACCAACCAGTGAGTTTATATGATCAGTCCATGTCAGATTGCTATTGAAGATTATACCGAGATTTTTCGCTGAATTAACAATTTCGATTTTTTCACCATTTAAAACAATATCTTCAGAAATGTAACGATTTAAGCTCCTTTTACATATCACAATGCATTTAGATTTGTGTGGATTCAAACAGAGTCCATTTGCACAAGCCCAGAGGTAAATTTTGTTTAAGTCCTCATTTAGAGATGATATTCCTGAAGCTATATTTTGAACAGAGCTACTTAGAGTAAGTTGCACGTCATCTGCGTATAAATGGATGTTGCATTTAGAGAGTTGGTTTGGCAAATCATTTATATATAATGAAAATAAGAGTGGTCCTAAAATAGAGCCTTGAGGTACTCCTCTATTAAGGGATACGCTATCTGACCATGTATTGTTCACAAACACCGATTGTGTGCGGTTCGTAAGATACGAATATATAAGTTTAGTAGAAGTGTCGCTAAACCGAAAAAAGTGGTACAGTTTTTTAATGAGTATGTCATGGTCTACCGTATCGAACGCCTTAGAATGGTCTAGAAGTACTAAAAAATTCATACTACCTTCATCTAATCCTTGACGTATATTTTCGCTAACCTCCACAAGAGCCGTAACGCAGCTGTGATTCTGACGAAACCCCGATTGCGTGCTGGAAAGTAAACTATGAGTATCAATATATTCCATCATTTGTTTATACAAGAGCTTCTCTAAAACCTTCGATAGAAAACACAAGATAGCTATCGGTCTATATTCTCCATTCGATTTAGGTAATGGTATAATTTTTGCGTGTTTCCAGTTTAACGGATACGCACTTGACATTATAATAGTATTAAATAGATAAGTAACATACGGTAGAATCATAGGTAAAAGTAATCTTATAAACTTCGGGTGTATGTCGTCAATTCCTACTGCATTTGATTTAATCAAAGAGCTTGTTGAAATAACGTCATATTGAGTAACGCACGAAAATTGGAAATGTTCACTAATTATTCCAGTATTTGTATTTGGCGAGCATGAGGAAAAATTAAAAAAAGTGGGATTTGCCTGTACTACAGGTATGTCAGTGAAAGTTCTGTTAAGCATGTTTGCATCCACATTACAATCTGTACGATTATTAGTATTGCCAATTCCTATTTTGCGAATGATATTCCAAGTTTGTTGAGAATTGATTGCTGAGTCAAAGCGGTTGGAATAATATTCAGTTTTTGCCTGTTTAATATGTTTATTTACATTTTTCCTGGCATTGGAATATTGTAATTTTAGTTCAGGAGTTTTAAATCTTTTCCACCTGGCATATGCTAAGTCCCTCAATTGTATTGCATTCTTAACAGAATTTGAAAACCATGGTTTTTGAGTATGTACTGTTTTTTTATATTTTAGTGGTACTGTTTGATCGAAAAGATATTGAATATTGTGTTCCAGAAATGAAGATTGTTCATCAACGGTGTACATAAAATAGATATCATTCCAGGCAATATGGGAACAATATTCATATAAAATATTAAAATCTAGATTCTTAAAGTCACGATAACTGAAACACTGTTCAATTTGTTGGATTTGAAAGTTATAAGTTAGGAATATTAGATCATGTTTAGAAAAACACGGAGCAGATATTTGATCATACAGAACTATATTCGTAGTATTGGACACAAAGAAAAGATCAATCAGCGTGCTTGCTGTGGATGTATGGTGCGTTGGATTAATCATGTTGACTGGAAAAAGACCAAGCGATAACATATTATCATGGAGCGTCGTCTCCACTAATACGTTTGAGTTAAAATCACCAGTAATGACTATATCATTATACACTGTGGCGAGAGTTTCTAATGTTGAATACAAAACAGTTAATGGTATTCTCTTATTTGGCCTATAAACACAACCTACCAGCATCTTTTTGCCAAATGAAGAAATTTCGATAAATATAAACTCAACCGCTTGTTCAGTTGTACTGTATGTCAAAGATGATTTGTTGCATATTTTGCAAGAAATGCTATTCTTAGTAAAAATGGCCACACCGCCACCATGACTTCCTCTATCATCTCTAAATACCTTGTACCCATTGGGACATATATTATTATCTGGGGTTGATGTTAACAGCCATGTTTCCGAAACACAAATGACATCAATACCAGAGTTCTCAAAAACAATTTTAAATTCATCCAATTTATTATTTAAACTTTGTGCATTTATGTGTACAATTTTAAAACCTCTTTTATAGTTAGCCAAAATTCTAACCATATTCATTGTTAAGTCTTTGGACCTTCCACGATCATCACTGATAAAAGTCATAAAAGTGCATAATAATGTGTGTAATGCTAATAAAATCAGAAATTATATAATATAAAGATAATATTAAATTAAGAAATTGAATCATTGTAATTGAAGCAAAAATAACAAAGTATTGAAAATGTAAAACTAAATTAAATGTTGAAGTCAGATAAAATAATAAAGTCATGTATTGAAATAGTAAAGTTAAATTAAATGTTGAAGTCAGATAAAATAATAAAGTCATGTAATTATTAAAGAAATTCAAAACAATTTTCAAAACAATTAGTAAAGCAACAAACAAATATAGAGTCATTATCATAAGGTCATTAAAAAACTTGTGTAGTACAGCGAAAAAACTGCCTCAATTGCTCTGGAAAAATAATTTTGTTGGGTTCATCATTCTCATGTTGCTTAATGTAGACAATTCCCCTCAGAGTATAAACTGATTTCAATAGCTTATCCTTTTTTAGTCCAATCGCTGTTTTAAATATACCATAATTGTGCGGGGTAAGGTTTTCATTGATGTAAAAACTCTTATCACTTTGGAAACCGGCATCGGACAATCGTAGCGGCGATTTAATTTTACGACGATGAGCTGAAACAGTTCTCAGAAAATAGTTTTTCTCATACGGCGTGTTAAATTTTATAACAATGGGTGGATCAATAACTCTTCCTTGGTTGTTGTAGTGTTTTACACGAAAAATAGATTTAATCACAGGCATAGTAGTGTTTAGAGAGTTGCATATATTTTCATAAATTTTATTTAAGTCTTCATTGTTATAAAAAGGTATGCCAGTTATGCGTACTTCAGACGCCACCATAGAATTTTCATGATTTAAACATTTAACTTTTAAATTTTCAACGTCAGATTTTAATTGATCAATTTCCGTATTGACCGTCTCTAATTTATTTATTCTATCATTTAATTCTTTTAATTCGCCTTTCACTTCATTTATAATCTCACATTTTAAGTCTTTAAATTTTTGTTCAATTTCAATTATTAAAACTCTCTTACTTTCTGCGATCATATCTTTTATTATTTCAGCTTGCTCTTTCATATAACTGTCTTGCTTAGTAAATTTTGCATCCAGCCAATTCCACAAACGACTGCGTGAGCAAGAGTCATTTGCACTTGAAAAAATAAGATCTGCCACTGCAGGAGCATTATCAGATAACGGACTAAGCTCAGCTTTATCTGCTGTTCTCTTAGCTCTGTCGGCAGACAACAAGCTTTGAGAGATTTCTGTTGTTGTTTTCTTTGTTCTACGTGTTGACATAATTATGTATATTAAGTACAAACAATGTTTTATATTTATTTTTATTATCTCTTGTAATTCTCTCGTATTATTATTATTGATTGTTTATGATTGTTGTTGTATTTATATTCTGTTTTTAACACTTTAGAGTTTATTGTAATTAAATTTTTATGACAAACACTTTAAATTTTAATTAAATTTTAGTTCAAAAAAAACTTATTTAAAATAAAATAATTGCGTAAATCACAAGTATTTTGCTCAAAATTAAAATCCGTTGACTCTATCATTGATTTGGGTGTCAACTTTGATAGAAAACTGAACTTTAACTACCATATAACTAAGACTGCTAATAAAGCAATTAGTGTCCTCAGCTATATAAAACGCTGTACAAAGAAATTTAACCCTGCTGTTAGGTTAGAAAAAACTTACGAATCTTAGGTTAAGGGACCATTTGGTCCATAATGCAATTTTCATGCAAAATAATAATTTTATCTTATTCATTGTAACTATTTTGGTTCAATAATTTCTAAGGTAAGTATTTGTCATATCAAAAACATTCTCTAAATATTTGACATGAATTTACATTCACTTGGTAATGAAAAAATAATTTTGGGATTCCCCGTTTTTGATTTTTATCGTGAAGAAGCACAGATACGTGCAGTACTTCTTCGCGTTTGAAAGTTTCTTTGAATAGTCCGGAAGTGTTTTTGTTACGAAATGGCGCAGTTGAACGAAGAAGAGATACGTGAAATTCTAAATGAAGAAAGTGAATCTGATATTTCCGATTCGGAGGCGGATGTTCATCTGAAACAGAAAGTGAACAGGAAACCATCTCAGTTGAAACTAGCTCCGTTGATCGTCTTTTTATTGCTAAAAACAACATGGAATGGAGAGCGCCTCCATTACCTCAGTCTATTAGAATTGGGACTGAGAATATTATCACAACACAAGCAGGGCCAACTCGATTTACACTGTCTAGATACGATGACATGTTGTCTGCTTTTTTGTTGTTTTTTTCGCCTCCAATAGAAAGAATTGTCATTGAAAATACTAATAAGCACGGCAAGATCAAGTTTGGTACCAATTGGACAGATATTGATGAAGACGCACTGAGCGCATATATAGCTATGCTCATTCTTGCTGGAGTTTATCGGTATGTACATTCATGTTTTACTTACTGCTGTAATATATCAAATTTATCAGTGGCAGCGGAAAATATGAGGATGTCCACGGTTTATTTGATGAAAAATTTGGTCGCCCTAGTTTCCGATCGATTAAGTCTGAAGATACATTTCATAGGATTACAAGTGCTCTCCTCTCCTATTCGTGTACTGTGGGACTATTGGCAACAACTCCTTCCAATGTTTTACAATTGTATTGTAACCGTTGTATTTGTAAACATACTTGACATATCCGCTTTGAATGCGTACATACTATTTTTTGAAATCGATGCTTTACGGGCTCCAACTGATCGGAATCGAAAGAGGCCAGAATTTTTGCAACAACTAGCACTTTCTTTAGCTAAGTCTCATATGATGAAACGGACTAGATTACCTCAACAAGGGTTCTCAGCACATTGACAGAAGTCAATATAAAGTCTGATATAAAATGTTCCATTTGCAGCAACTTAATTTGCAAATCTAACCGAGAAACATTGTGCTTATCTTGCAATGAAAAATATATTCAAACCAACTAATAAATTATTATTTTTTAAAAAAAAAATCTATAAAAATGTACTATGGACCAAATGGTCCTTTAACCAAAGATTCGTCATTTTGTATTTTTCTCAGTCGTGAATAAAGTTAGAAAATTTAATTTTCGCACATAACATTGTTTTATTAAAAGACCCCATTAGCAGAAAAATTTAGTCAGTATATATCACCGTTCCAAAGTTACAAGGGAATACTGAAAAAATTTGGACCAAATGACCCTAACCTAACAGCAGGGTTAATGACCCGAAAATCTATTCACAACGTTGGTAAAAGACCGATACTTGAATATGCATCTATAATCTGGGACCCGCAATACAATGTGTATACACAAAAAAGCTGGAATCTATTCAAAAATAATTTCTTATATTTTGCCTTCGGAATCTACGTTGGAATCCTGGAATAAACCTTCCACCATACCGAATTCGACTGGTACTCATAAAGCTCCCAACATTGAGAAGTAGAAAAATAATTGCAAACGTTACATTTTTATTGAATCTAATTATTGGTACTTTTAAATCCGAATATCTTGTTTCTACAGTTTGCTTCAATATCCCAATGTCAATTTCTATCTGAAATTCCATCGATCGAATTTTATTAATTTTGATCTAATTCGAAGAATACGAGTATGTGAGGAATTCAACAAATTCTATGATTTACCCTCTGGCACACGATGTCGAACGATAACGTTCGCTTAGATAAGACTTAAGACACAAACTTGATTGTGGAATAAACAAACTTGATTGAGTAAAAAAAATAGATACGATAAAAAGTTTCTGTCTTAAGTCTTATCTAAACGAACGTTATCGTTCGACATCGTGGGCCAGGGGGTTAATTGATTTTTCTGATACAACTGAGGAAATTAAGAGCAGAATAGGTACTACTTGAATTCAAATGAATATACATATATATGAATTCAAACCATGCTCAGCTGTTACTAATATTTGTAGCTGAATTTTTTTTAAATAAATAAAACAGGATATATTTTGTCTTATATTTTATTTTAAATATTTTATAAAAAAAACCTTTTGTATCAGCTCCCACCTTCTAGGAAATTAAGCTTGTTTATAAAGTTATTATTATTTAGACAAGATTATATCGTGAACCCTAATACATTATATTTTTATTTATGTTCAAATACATTGCTTAAATTTCAGATAAACCAAAAGGAATCCTTGTACTGTTGTATCGTTTTATTCGTATTTAAAATTATCTGCACCATTAATCTTTGTCTGACATTTACTTAAAAGTGTTAAACATTAACCCATTGATATTTTTTCTTTAAATGATTTCATTAATATATTTTCACTGTTGGTTATCATAGAAATTAAACTTGTTTATGTGTGTTTTTTGTTTCATTCATTTTGAATGGAATTTCTTTAATACCCCAACAAAGACTTGCCTCAAACAAAACGACAGAACAAAGAATTATTAACACAATTGATAATTTTGGGGTTTATTGTGGTGTACAAGTCTTTTGTTTTTTTTTTATATAAAAGGAATTTAAATTGGCGATACTTTTATTTTGTGAATATTGTCCTGTGGTCCTGTTTCAATATAAAATAAAACAAATACACAATCGAAAAGTCAAATTACCCTTGTTTATGAAATCATATTGCTTGCATTGCTATTGGCGTTAGAATGACAATAAAGTAAATAGTGTGCGATAAAAGTAAAACAACATGACTAAACCAGCTAATAATGGTTTAACATTTTAGAGCAATACAAAAAGGGTATTTCAAACAAGAAAAGAGTCTATATTCGCCTGTGCCGAATCTTATATACAAACCACCAAATCACCATAGGGTGAACCTCATAAAATATTGTACCGTAATTTTGATTTATTTTAGTTTTATTTTAGTAGAATTTCGTCTTAATGACGACATTTATAAGAGTTTTATGCATATTACAGTTATAATCAAGAATTTGTATTTGTCATTTTCTTTCTTTTCTGAGTGTTCGGGAATAGTCCACATAAGGGAAATTTATATGGGTACTATGGTCAAATATGGATCGATCATAAAAAAATTGAGTACGAATATTTCTGTGATTTCCGGAACTGAACTTCATATAAGGGCAATGTCAAAATATGGGCCGATGCAAACAAAATATGGTTTTTAGATTTCACTTTATATGGAACTTATTATTGCAGAATGGATACGACTTTTCTATAGACATTTATGTACCATAAAGCCATATTCCGGGAAGGCATTTGTATGGGGGTTATGATAAATCGTGGAGCGATTCCTACTATTTTCAAAAGGGCTTCTCCTTCTGCCATAAAAATAAAATGTGCAAAACTTCATGATATTATCCGCAATATATTTGAAGAAAATAACAAAAAATACCTGAAAAATGTCGAGGTAGTCTGTAACTTTGATCTATAACTCGGAACGTACTGGACCGATTTTACCCATACCAAACATTTCGGTGGATCAGAGATTGTTTGGTAAAAATTTCATTGTTCTATGACCTTTTTTCGAAGCTCTATCGTGCCAAGAACAGACGGACGGACATGGCTAGATTATTTTAGAATTTTATAAGGACTGAGAACATATAGACTTTTTGACTCTACGACCATTATTTCGTTGTGTTACAAACGGAATGGCAAACGCAATATAACCCCCATCTTTTTGGTGGTGGGTATTAAAAATGGTTTCAATGTTATCAACTAACACAGTTTAAACTTTTTGTAGACTTTTATCTACATTGCCATTTCAAATGACAAATCTCTATTAATTGTTTAAGCTTGATTTAATTTTTAACAATTTTATATTTAGCATATCCATATATATGTGTGTATGTATGTATATCTTTTATACTTTTGTGCCAATTTCATTTGAACAAAATACTTATTAAGACCGTTTTTTTTATTCTCATAATTCATCAATAAACTTCAAATTGTGTGGAAATTGGTGTTCAATAAAATTAATGAGTTTATTTTATAAAAATAATATTAAAAAATGTTCATTATAGTCATTGTCACTTTTAATGCGTTTATTACACAAAAACTAAATGAGTTGCAATCAGTTTATTACGAAAACATGCCCATTTTATTTTAAATTTGGCATATTTTCCGAACGGATATAAACTCAAATACGAACAGGAAGTTATAACCCATAAATAAGTGTCATTATGTTTTCTTAATGTATCGTATAAAAATTATTATGTAAGTAAACAATTTTGTGTCTTATTACAAACGTTTACTTTGTAAACAGTTTTTATACACTTGGAGAAAAAAGTTGTAATTTAAAGAACAATTTCAATAAATTTGCAATTTCTACACGAATAGTCAGATTATAATGGCTATGGAAGTGGTATATCTGATTTCATTTAAGTTTTTTTAATTCACAGTTTTTCATCATATGTATTTGTAAGATTGTCTACATCTATCAAAATTAACTTTTTAAACATACCAGGAATTTGTGATCCCGCCTTGTTTTATTAAAATTGAACACAACTATACTTTTTTGATAGCATAATCGGATAGTCCGATTTTAACAATCGTTTAGAAGATAAAGTTGGCTTTAAATTTTTTAAATACTCTCCACTGTGTAGTGAAGCCAAATTATAATATTTTGGATATAAAACGGCCATATCTATTAGCTGGTCTTATTTTCCTGAAAAAGTTCATATTACTGACAGAGATTTATTTGAATATTGTAATGTTGATTAGTAGGCTATAAAAATTTATGAAAGGAATACACAATTTCTTATTCTTATGGCTACCATTTGATTTCCACCAGTGAAATAAACGAATAAACGGCAGAACTCTAAATAAACTTTAATAATGGAAAAATCTTTAAAATCATATTTGCGTATGTTACAAAACAGAAGTGTCCAGCTTTGGCCTGTTGTGCAGCGGTTTGTTCTTAAAACTTATATCCAAAAATAAAGGGTGATTTTTTAGCAACTTTTTTTTTTGCAAGACTGCTATTGGCAGCTCAGCTGTTGTCGTTTAACATGGTCAACATGTTTTGTTTGTTCTATAATCTAACCATGAATCGATTTACAAACGAACTCTAGCAGATTAAAAAATTTTTTTTATCAAAATTCATGCCCGGTTAAAAAAGTGCATCGTGCACTTTTTATCAGAAAATTGTGTTCAGCGACGAAACTCATTTCTGGTTGAAACAAGCCAAAATTGTTGTATTTGCTGGAAAATAAGCCAGAACATTGTCAGAACTGCCAAGACATCCAGAAAAATGCAGTGTTTGGTATGGATTATGGGCCGGTGGCATCATTAGACCGTACTTTTTCAAAAACGATAAAGGCAGGAACGTTACTGTAAATGACACCGTGGTTTCAACAAGGCTTGCCACATGTTTAACAGTACTTGAAACAATGGCCCAATTGTGTGGCGAGTTCGGTGAACAGCTTATTTCGCGGATTACCTATTTTTTGTGAAGCTATTTAAGCCTTATATCAATAGGGACCGGCCGATATGTTGGAGAGAGTATGCGAAAATTATAGTGTTTTCTTTTCAGAAATAAAATGTTACACTTTTATTATGTACATTTTTATAATGTGGGGTAAACATTTTAAAGATGTCGCATTTTGAATGGTCAGAATAGAACATAAAATTACAACAGTGTAACACTTTTTTTCATGTACAGCTGTTTTTGTTTTTTTTTTTTGTTACAAAAAAAAGAAGCAGATAGCTCCATGGTAAGATCGCTTGAAATAAGATAATGAATATTTATTAAAAAGACAAATGGCACCTTCCCGACTAATACGCAAATTCTTCTTAAACTATAAAAATTATATACATATATAAACATACATTACATATATAAGAAGTAGGAGATATTGTCCTATGAAATTTGACATACATCAACTTCAGAGTATTCATTAATTACGTTCTCTACAAAGCCTTTCACTCGCGGTTGTGGATTTCTTTCCATAATCATATAAAATATTTTATCATCATCAGATGATGAAGATGAATCCAACAAGTCATCCAAAATTTGTTCAGCTCATAAAAAAGTAGTAATATTTTCCTTTTTGTATATTTATTTCGTTTCTTAACAAAAATACACATTCATAAACAAAACAAATGTCAGCTGCAGCGATTCCAACTTAGCCCTTTTCGGGCTAGATTTAGCCGGATTTTAGTCACTCAAAACGCGAAAAAAAAGAAAATTGGATGTGGTTTTTTTATATGGATTTTTTCCATTTAGCCCTTTTTTCAAAAATGTTTACGCGTTTAGAGTCTCAAATGTTGGCATCACTGGTCAGCTGTTTTATCCCGCGATTTTCCCCCTCTAAAAATACAGAGTGTGAAAGGTGCACCATTTACATTTGACATTTATAGAAAAGAACACACTACACTTTAGCAGTGTTGACATTTTTTCAGAAAAGAACACAAAAAAATTAAAAAAGATGCGAAATGGGAAAAACGTGTATATTTTTCAGCTATTTTTTGCTATTTTGCTGCAAATATCATGAAATTTGTCACACTTTTTTCTTATAGACGGAAAAGTTCTATTGAAAATGGTTAGAATCGGTCAACGATTTTTCATAGCCCCCATATAAATGTCTTCCCGGAATATAGCTCTATAGTACATAAATGTTTTTAGAAAAGCATCCTTACAAAATGCAGCAAATATTAGTTTCAGGTAAAGATAAATCACATGGTGGTATTTTGTTTGAATTGGTCCATTTTTGACCATAGCACCTATATATGACAACTTCACTTCCGAAAATAACTTAAATACTCATAAATCTCTCAAAAACATCACTATCAAGTTGAAATTCGAGATAAATAATCCACATATACCTATGTATTTTTGTATATAAATTATAGCAACCAACTTTATGGTGATCGGCCCATAATTTGTCATAGCTCCCATAAAGGGACCACTTTCGAAAAACACATTAACCTTAGTAAATATCTTTTATAGGTAAATATCGATATCGAACTAAAATTTTTCACCGATCAGTTATATGTAAGTAAAAATTTTAGTTTTCCCATATAAGTCCATTTCCAAGAATAACTGGAATACCTAAAAAATATTATTATATGAAATTCACTATAATACTCAAATATGAATATCGTTCTATAATATGTAATATACGTATGTAGATCCCTAAAAAATTAAATAATTCGTATATGTATAAAATTGTACACAAATTTCTTTCAAGTATGCACAGATTACACTACTGATGTGTATGTCTGTATATAAACTCTTACTTGCTTTGGGTGAACATTTTCTAGGTTTAGTGACTTCTTGAGAAACAATGTTCAATTTTCAAATGAATACTAGAGAAATACAACTCGTGGTCATATATGTATACATACCTAACAACATATTTGGTTGTAATATTGTAAATATTTGACATTGTAGCACACGTATGTACCTACTTGTTATATCCAAGGGGCATTAAAGATCAACTATAAGAAAACTCAAATGTTGTATGTATTAGGAAAAAAGGAAAATAAACTTAAGTAAAAGGCAACATCTTGTTGAAAGTTGTTTTCCGTATGTATTACTTTTAATAATTTAATAAACTAAGTAAATGCGATTGTGGCTAGCTAGCAACACAACTATCACAATGAATGTTCAGTATTTGTTCTGTGTATTTATTTAGTAAATAAATAATGTTATAGTTTTTGGCTTTTGTTAAAAAGTTGTGCCGAATAGGCAGTAAGAATGAGGAAAGTATCCGCGATATCTTTTTTAATAAATTTGTTCTGAATTTCTAAACACACGATATTGGCGCCCTAACTTAAATATAAAATTTATACATTTCTTATTTATAAACAAAAATTAACATGAAGTAAATTGTAAATTGTTTGAAAGACAATTTTACGAACAACATATGTAATTTATTTCAAATATTTAGAAATTTTATTTAATTTATGTAATTACCAATTCTCAACATAATCTACAGATTTTCTTGTTTTTTGGAAGTGGTACGTACATGTGAGCAATTACAAAACAAGGGCCAATCTTCTTAAATTTCGGAACTGAACGAATTTTATACATATGAGGATATCCCATATTGAATTTCAATATTATGATAGTACATTTAAGATACGTATTAGTATTAACGTGAATTTATGTAGTGGACCTTATCCGGTATAAGGATGGTGAAATATGGACCGATATTTTTAAACTCCAATAGTTTGAGTTTGGTATATATGCAATTGTTCCGTGTAAAATTTTGGATCGGTATCGTTATTTATACGAGATTTCTGTAGTATGATTTTTGTGTATATGTAAATGATCTGTGTAAAGTTTTGAGTCAATACCGATATTTATAAGGCAAATATAAGGATAAATGTATTTTTCGGAGCTATGGGAGCTATGACCAATTATGGACCGACCATCATAAAATTTAGTACAAAAATTTATATATCAATATGAATTATTTTTGTAGAATTTTAACCTGGTAACTATATTTGTACCAGATTTATATATATTTAAGTAAATTTTAGATGTGGACTTTATATGGGGTCTGTGGTCAAACATGGACCGAACAAAAAAATCGTTTTGCGATTTCTTTTTACATGGCATAAATTTTTGCTGAATTTTGTATTAATATTCCAATTTTATAGGCATTTAGTTATCATTAAATCATATTCCGGGAAGATATTTGTATGGGGGCTATGAGAAATGATGGACCCATTCGTACTATTTTCCTCACACTTTATTCTATTATCATAAAAATAACGTGCACAAAACTTCATGGCAATATATGCAATATATTTAAAAAAAAATTGGAAGAAAAATGTTTAAAAATATGAAATTTTTATGGAGGTTGTCTGACATTTCGGTCCATTACTCTGGTTCTACTATATCGATTTTGTTTATTTGCAATACCAAACTGCTCAGGAGAATTGTAAACGGTATTTTGTAAACGCTCTTGATTTTGGTTGTGTCTTTTGGACGTGAGAGTGTTTTACACAGACAGACAGACGGATAGACAGACAGACATAGCTCAATCGACTTAGAAATCCATAAGGATCAAGAATATATATACTTTGTTGGGTCTCAGATGAATATTTCTGAGTGTTACACACTAAATGACAAATTTATATATATGTATTATACCCTCATTCCCAATCTGTGGTGGTGGAGGGTATACAAAATTTATTTATATTTTATATGGTGTATAGTTATATACACTTAGTGCTTTTGATCTTAAATGTGTAGAGTTAAATACCATTTCAGAATCTAATTTATTAAGGTTTGCATTGACTAAAAATGTACGCTTAATTTGTCATGGGTAACCTTCCCCAAACATTATTGTTGTGTTATTATACCCTACACCACCATAGTGAATTTGTGCTGATGTTTGTAGCGCCTATAAATATTGATCGAACACCACCAAATCACTTCCCAAGTCGATTTAAAGAAGTCAGTCTGACCGTCCGTTTAGCTGGCTGGCTGTCCATGTAAAGCTTGTCCGCAGAGTAGAGGTCGCACAAATTAGTGTTTAATGCAGTCAAATCACATCTACAAATTTTTTGCTGATCGGACCATAATTGATCATAGCTCCCATATAAGACCCACTTCCGAAAATCACTTTAAAAAGCATAGCTCTCTTAAAAAATCATAATTAGTCGAAACTCACATATATGTAAAATAACCTCTACGTAATTCACTTTAACCTCCATAAATTTTTAAATGTATTTATATCGAGATAAAGTTTAACACACATAATAAATATTTATATGCTCAGAAGTCATTTCACTAAATTTTTGGATGATCGGTCCATAATAGGTAATATCTTCCTTATAGCTTTTTATATATATATTGGGTGTAGGGTATTATATAGTCGGGCTTGACCGACTATACTTTCTTACATGGTTATTTATGTAATTGTTATGTAAATACTCGTATTTGTCGCCTTTTTATTGGCTGTTACTATTGATACATTGTTTTTTCCTATTGCTTTTAAAAACCATTAATTATTCCTATAAGTACTTCCCAATGTATAAGGATTATTATTAAAGGTTCCTGCTAGAACACCAACAAAAATTCGTGCCAAAAATATTATTGTGGAAACTGGAAAAAAAAAAGTTGAATAACAAACATAATGTAAGGAAACAATTAAGAAAATTTCATGGTAATAAATATAATTCCCGACCTGAAAAAGAGGAATATTTTACAAATAAGAAAATGGGTAATGAAAAATGTAAGTGAATTTTTTTTTTATATTTTAAGCGTATTAAAAAGAATGACATTATTTCCATTGATGTTTAGTTTTGGTTCCATAGTGATAATAATACAATGACAGACTTAGATGTTAACCGGGAAACCTACCCCCGATGAACCAGTCACATAACAGTTGTATGTCAGTATTCTTCTCTCTAGGCATATTTATGCAATTTATATCAAAATTTACAATATTGTTCTACTTGTATCTACATCTAATGAATAAATAAATTTTTTCTAGTTTAATATCTTTAAAGTTGTAAAATAGTCTGATGTGCAATAAAAATAAAATTAAACTGGCTGTTGTATTTGTTTGTATTTCATGCTGCAAGTATAAATAATTACATTATCTTCACAGATAACAGCTAGAAACTAATAGATGACTCAAAAATTATGGCAGCAGAAAAACTACAACAACATTTCTATGTCATCTAATTAAGTACATAAAGACTTTACTTGATAATGTAAAAATGAAAAAGATAGAACAAGAAGGTGGCGGAAAATCTCTTACCAACTGAATCTCTTCTTCAACTGAAACGCTTTGTTATATTTGTTCTTTTTTTTTTTTTTTTTTTTTTTTTTTTTTGGTTTAACAATCTCAAGATTAAGCGATTTACTAAGAATTAATTTACAGCTTCAATGGCCATGTATTTAATGCATGACTGTGCGCACAATGTGCTCAACTCAGAGCTGATTAGTTTTAGTTAAATTAATAGAAATTATAACGCTTTAAAAGTAAGTACGTTACTGTTAAGGTACGGTCACACTTGGCAAATATTTGATGAAAAATAAAATATATTTGTACTCGTTTATTTAGAACACGCTACAAAAAATATTTAGTTTTATTTTTTTACGCTATTTAAATTTGCAAAACTCTTGTAGGAGTAAACAACATAATACAAATTTATGCTAAAACAGGTGGTTATGCTTTTTTCAGTAAATATTAGCCATGTGTGACCATACCTTTACGCCTGTTTACAAAAAAAACTTTTGTTTTGCAAATACTGTAGTGAAAACATCAAATTAATATTTAATAAATTTGGTACTCTTGTTAATATTACTAAGTTAATACCCAGGAAAAAAGTAAAACAGCACAATTTATTGATTGGCAAATTTGCTATGCTTCAATGTTGTAGTTATACAATATAACGGGTTTTCAAATAGCTACTTGACAACTCTGAATTTAAATTGTGAACGCACTATTTCACTGATCATCTAATTGTTGCTTTCTTTTTTTTCAGTAAACTTAACATTTTCGTTATGGTAAAGTACACGAAGGAACAACGTTTGGAAATTATAAAAATGTACTACCGAAATTCGGAGTCGGTGACCGCAACTTTAAGAGCGTTAACTCCAATTTTCGGTCGTAATTCTCGCCCTAGTAGACAAGCAATAACAAGTTTAGTGCAAAAATTTGAGTCTACATATTCATTGTGTGATGCTGTCGTGCCAGTGAGACAACGGCCTGGTCGAAGTTCCGAAAATATCGCTGCCGTTCAGGCGTCCGTAGCAAACGATTCAAATCAGTCGATTCCGCGGCGTTCTCAAGAACTGGGCATCCCCAAGACCACTTTATGGCGAATTTTGCGTAAGGATCTGGGTTTACACCCATACAAGATTAAGCTGACTCAAGAATTGAAGCCGATGGACCATTTGAGTCGACGTACGTTCTCCGATTGGGCTCTGGAGAAGATGCACCAAGATGATGAATTTCATCGCAAAATCATCTTCAGTGACGAAGCTCATTTTTGGCTCAATGGGTTCGTCAATAAGCAAAATATGCGTTATTGGTCTGCTGAAAATCCACATGTGCTTCACGAATCACCACTTCATCCACAAAAAATTACTGTTTGGTGCGCTTTGCATGCCGGCGGCGTCATTGGGCCATATTTTTTCGTCGACAATAACGATCGTCACGTTACTGTGAATGGCGATCGTTATCGCGCTATGATTAGCGATTATTTTTGGCCCGAATTGGAACACATGGACTTGGATGACATGTGGTTTCAACAAGACGGTGCCACAAGCCACACAGCACACGTTACAATCGATTTAAAAAAAGTTGTCAAGTCCTTATTGAAAACCCGTTACGATTAACAAATTGACGACACGTTGATAAATATTTATATTGAATAAACGGTTTTCATTGCACTTTTAAGACTTTAGTAACTTTTTCCATTTGAACATATTTTAAGGTCGAGGTATATTTGTTGATGACAATTGCAATTTACACGCATTTATGAAATTATGTATGAGTCTGTTATATCAGATCGCCAAGCTGTTGTTGTAAACCTTCGTACAATTTTCGGAGGCCTTGGTCAAATTCACATTATTATACGGTGTTTTGGGTAAATATCTCTTAACGACTAATGGCCATATATACTTTACATTTCTTCAGTTCCTTCGGTATGGAGGTCATCAAAGATTTAGGCATGAATATCGGTATCTATAGTTGAAAACCCTCCATAAAAAATTTGATATTTTTAAAAAATTTTCGTGCAGTTTTCTGAAATATATTGCAGATATTGCCACAAAATTTTGTACATGTTCTTTTTACGATAAAAGAAAAATAGTAAAAATCGGTTCTCATAGCCCCCATATATGCTTAATAGGTCGGGTCGATTTGTGGGGAGGCAAAAAAATCGCCCATGGCTCAGTGAAAATCGT
This sequence comes from Bellardia pandia, assembly GCA_916048285.2. Lineage (NCBI taxonomy): Eukaryota > Metazoa > Arthropoda > Insecta > Diptera > Calliphoridae > Bellardia > Bellardia pandia. Next base: position 14,730,710 of record OU696533.1, read on the forward strand.
ATTCTAGGGATCAAAATAAGAAACTTTGCCGAAGGAACCATACCTCTAAAACGAATTCTACTACCCTCCAACTGTTTTAAAAAATTCCACTTTGACCCATTTAGAGTGCCCCAATCGAGTCCAAATGTACGACCGACCCCCACTAACTTTGGAGGGCCGATCCACCCATGCCAGTGGCACACCCCCTGGAACTCCCCTGAGGGGTTCCTCATACAAACATTTAAACATTTTTTAATGGCCCGGGTATGGGCGATTATTAAATCGACCCGCCCTAATGCTTAATGATAAATAGATGCCTACAAAATTGGAATATCAATACAAAATTCAGCAAAAATAAGTGTCATCTAAAAAGAAATTGCAAACCGAAATTTTGTTTAGTTGGATCCAAGTTTGACCACAGACCCCATATAAAGTCCACATCTAAAATTTACTTAAATATATATAAATCTGGTGCAAATATAGTTACCAGGTTAAAATTCGACAAAAATAATTCTTATTGACATATAAATTTTAGTACTAAATTTTATGATGGTGGGTCATTTATCCTTATATTTATAGTATAAATAACGGTATCAACTGCAACCGTTACAAAAAAACCGATAACCATTTAAAAAAAAATTCAGGAAAATCTGAGAATTGATAAAAATCTATTTTTTAAAAAATTTAACGAGATACAAACATTTCCACGAGTCTGCCTAAAAAATTCTGCTCGATTGGATCAAGGAAAAAGGGTTAAAAGTCGATACAAAGTCTTTAACACAGGCGGACAAACGGATACTACGAGCTTTATACTTTATATGTAGTATATAAAAAAATTCTGACGTGTATATGAAAATCGCTTTAATTTCGGTAGCTGACGGTAACGGTAATTTCGGTCTGATTTGAATGTTTACAACAATTAAAAATAAGGTGACAGAGTGGTATTACACCTATATTATATTTTAAATTTACTATATTTTAATAAACTCAGTTGTATTTTCATGGTTTTATACATATTATGTATAGAATAGCGGTAGCGCTAACCGAGTTTTTTCTTTATATTGCCAACGGTAGAAATCTTCACGGTAACGGTTTTAAGGGGTAATGTTCAAAACAATTCAGAATTGGAGGATATCAAGATGGACAAAAAATCGTAAATGTTGTCTGATTACCTTTTAAATATCAGAGTGAGGGGAAGATAAGACGAGTACAGACTTGATTCTACTAGCAATTCGTGTTACTCTTTTATTCGTATTACATACATATGTATGTGTATTCAAATGTGTGTACACTCTCTAATAAAAATACGAAAGATTTAAGCAATAAAATTGTGCCGAAGAAATTTTAAAGAAACAATTTTACCAGTATTTTTAATAAGAATTTGATCGCGTAAATTTAGACTATCTGTTTTCAGAAGACCATCAAGGTCTGGAAGATTTTCTTCTGTAAAAACCTCAAGATATGCGTCAAAGTCTTAATAAACCAAAGTGTTGTCTCCTACAGAAAGTACCAAAGTCCTTTAAGGTTTATTCTTATTATCCCTGTTGCAGATATATTTTACGTATAATTTATTAGTTTGTTTGAAGAATTACTTGCAAATTTTTTCACCAATAAATTATATCCCAACAATATTTTCTTGTCGTACAAGAAATTTCTACTTATAACTAAATACTTATTTATGTATTACCAAGTACCACAATACTAAAAGAAATACCAACAAAAATAATAACAATTTGGTGATTGATGGCTTTTAATGGAAGTTTTATTAATATTAATAAACATTTGTTATACATTTGTAGGTAAGTATTGGACTAGCATACTTACGAATACGTATAATTTGCCTTAAATACATACAAACACAAATAGTGTGTAAATGTGTAAAAGTAAATAACTTTTGTTATTTTGAAATAATGGCAATATTATTTTAAGCACTTGGCAAAAATTAAACAAAAACTGACAATAAATATTAATTGCCCTACTTTTGGATACGAAATCAAAAAAGTAAAAACACCACTTCCTTCTTTTATATGAGACGGTAGCATTAACCGAAACATGGAAATCATCATCGTCAACTAAACGAGCAATTTGTAAATTGAAAATATGTATGTACATAAATACACCATTCTGTTAAATAAACCAGAGGCACATGATTTTCATATTTAAATAAAATGAATCCAAAAAATTGGCAATTTGTTAAATTTTTTTTAGAAATATTTTAAACAAGTAAGAAAGTATAGTCGGTCAAGCCCGATTATATAATACCCTACACCCAGTATATGTATACACAGTTTTTTTTAGAAATGTGCGCTATATGGGAGATATGACCTATTATGGTCCGATCGTCCAAAAATATAGTGTCATGATTTCTGTGAATATAAATATTATGTGTGTTAAACTTTATCTCGATATAAATACTATTAAAAGATTTATGGTGGTTAAAGTTGATTACGGGGAGGGTCTTATATGGGAGTTTCGACTAATTACGGACCGACCATTATAAAATTAGATGTCATCATTTATGTATATTATTTGTGTCGAATTTTATTTGGATACTAACATTCTTAAGAAATTTTTGATCGTTAATGTTATTTTTTGAAGTGGGCCATTTATGGAAGCTACGACTAATTATGGACCGATCATAATAAAATTGTACTGTATTATTTGTATGCATATAATTTATATTTGTGTTAAATATTATTTGGATACCAACATTTTTGAGAGATTTATGCGCTTTAAAGTGATTTTCGGATGTGGGCCTTATATGGGAGCTACGACTAATCATGGACCCATCACAATAATATTATATCATATTGTTTGTCTGCATATTAAATATATTTGCGTTCAATATTATTTCAATACCTACATTTTTGAGTGAGTTATGCTCTTTAAAGTGGTTTTCGGAAGTGGGCCTTATATGGGAGCTATGACTAATTATAGACCGATCTTTGCAAAATTTTTAGAGGTGATTTGGCTTCATTTACCACTCATTTGTAATTTGTTTGGTTGCTTACATAATTCAAACATTTAAATCGGTAAATCCCAATTTCGGGAGGACTTGTGTATGGGGGCCAGGTGAAATAATAGACCGATTTCCACCAGTTTCAATCCCATCCGTCCTTGGGTCCAAAAAATATCACTTACCAAATTTTATCAAAATATCTTCAAAGTTGCGACCTGTACTCTGCGCACAAGCTTTACATGGACAGCCAGCCAGACGGACGGACGGACATCGTTAAATCGACGCAGAAAGGGATTCTGAGTCGATCGGTGTACTTTAAGGTGGGTGTTGTACCAATATTTATGGGCGTTACAAACATATGCACAAATCCAATATACCCTCCCCACTATGGTGGTGTAGGGTATAAAAATGTGTGATTTAATTGGCTAAATTAGTCTCAAATTATTGAAATAATGTTAAACAAGTTAGGTTGCTTTATTGGGTGGTGCCGCATTTTTCATACTCTCAACAAAAATGTAAGTATGTATGTAGGAAAAAGGAACATAAAAACCAAAAGTTAAAGTAGAATTGCCTTGAAAATAGATTATGGCTGTAAATGATACAAATTAAAACTGAAATAAATATTGTGGATCAGTTTCGGAGTATACTTCCAAGCACAGCCTGCAGTTCTAGAAACTTAAAAAAAATTAGGATGCCGACATTGTCTTCGAGTATAGTTAATGATCTCTTTTTATCCAAAAGCCAAGTGGCCTTCTACACTTCATTAATTGAAGTGAGAAATTGAGTATTAATATTTTGTTAGTGTTTCATAACTATAATTACATTTTATGGTTAATAAAGAAGAATGCTAGTAAAGCCTAAGTATGACTGTTTTGATACCGATTTAATATAAAATGCCGCGTGGTGCGTACCTTATTGTTATTAAAAAGCTCAAATTTCAATTTATATAAAAAGTGGCTTAAGTTTTTAAGCAATTGACTGTTCACATTTTTAATAACAAAAAGTGGCAGACCGAAAAAAGTTTTCTATAAGTGGACTGCTTAAAAAAAATCCCAGACTATTAGTCGACAAAAGCTGTTATCTTTGGCAATGACGTTATTCCGCCACAAAACTGCCAGACTTGAATTTGCTAAAAGAAACAAACTATGTAACTGGAAACAGGTAAGCCGATAATCTTTGTTAATAGTTGCACTATTTAAACATATATTTGCTTAAGGTAATTTTTTCCGATGAGAAAAAATCTCTCCTTGGAAAGACCTAAGGAAGGAACCATAATATTTCTAAAAAAAAAAATCGGAGGCTTTCATTTAATTTGATGGTTTGGAGAGCTTTTTATGAAGACAGTCTGTCTGATTTGGTGTTTCTAAGCACCAAATTTAAATTCTTCTGATTACACAAAATTACTAGATGAGAAATTAGTGCCATTTTTAGAAAACAATAATGAAAAACAATAAACATATAAGTTGTCAAAACAAAAGGAATAGCTGTTTTCGAAAAATATTAATGTACTTGAATGGACCTCACGTTCTCAAAATCAGAACCCCATTTAGAACATTTGGGATATTTTAAACCGTCGAGTTTATGCTAAAACCAAAAATATGAAGGCATACTCGTATATCACCTAAAAAAAGCTGTTATAGATGCGTGGAGATCTATGTTAAATCTGGTGAATAGTATGCCTGATCCTATTTTTGAATGGAATCAAAAAAGAGGCCTAACTATTTAAGTGTATTTTTTTATGAATATTGGTATTTTCAGTTATTTTAATTTGAGTGTATTTATGGTTATTAAAAACTAATTAATTTCTTTATAAATTTTTTGAGAGATAAATTAAAAAATATTGATTTTTTTTTTTTTTGTTAAATATTTTTTGTTCTTTTGTTTGTTTCAAAATTTTTTAATTTTTTATTAACTTACAAAATAGAGAGAAGTTTTATATATTTATAGTAATGCAAGGCAATCTATGTTTTCTTTTAAACCATATTGACTTGATTTGGAACATAGCCTAAAATAATGTCCTTTACACTGAGCTATATAGTCTAAAATATTGTCCTTCACTAATTTCATTTAACGATACATATGTGTTAACTGAAGATGACCGACAGTACAGTGTAATATTTTAACGCTTTTTATATCTTAATTACATTGCCTAAATGATTTCCCAGAATACTAATGTTTATATAGAAACACTTAAATTTGATTATACTCTCCATCACCATAAGTGGTGAATGCGGGTATATATAAGTTTGTCACTCCGTGTGTAACATTGAGAAATGTTCATCTGAGACCCAACAAATTATATATAATCTTGATTCTTATGGAATTCGATTGAGCTATGTCCGGCTGCCTGAGTAAGACACTCTCACGGTCAAAACACACAACCAAAATCAACAAAGTTTACAAAATCCTGTCTGTAATTCTCTTAAGCAGTTTGGTGTTGAAAATCAGTAAAATCCGTATAGTAGAACCAGAGTTATGGACCAAAATATGAGACAACCTCCATAAAAGTATGATATTTTTAAAAATTTTTCTTACAATTTCTTAAAACATATTGCAGATATTACAATGAAATTTTGTAGACATTAACTTTATAATAAAAGAAGAAAGATGAGAAAAATAGTAAGAATCGGCCCCCATACAAATATCTTCCAAAAAAAATGGTTTAATGTTAAATAAATGCCTGTAAAATTGGAAAATTAATAAAAAATTTCGCAAAACTAAGTGTCATGTAACAATAAATTGCAAAATGAAATTTTTTTTGTTTAGTCGATGTTTGACCATAAACAACATATTTATAAAGTCCAAATCTAAGATTTACTTAAATACGTATAAATCTGGTACAAATATAATTACCAGATTAAAATGCGACAAAAATAATTCTTATAAATATATAAATTGTTGTACTAAATTTTATGATGGTCGGTCCATAATTGGTCATAGCTCCCACATCCAAAAAGTCATTAATTTTTATACATATCTTATAAATATCGGTAGAGATTCAAAACTTTACATATGTATATCATCATTCATTAAACAAGATTTTGTGAATTTCGGTCCATATTTGATCGTATCCCCGATATAAAGCCCTTTTCCGAAAATCACTTTAATACTCATAAATCTCTTATAAATAACGATACCGATCCAAAACTTTACACAGATCATTTACATACATGACAAAATCCAACTGCTGGATTTTGAGAATAACGATCCATATCTGATTATATCCCCCATATAAGATCCACTACCGAAATTCACTTTAATATTAATATCTATGTATCTTAAACATACCGTAATTATGTTGAAATTCGACGTGAGATATCCTCATATGCATAAAAGTTACTGTTTTAAAATTTAAGAAGATCGGTCCATGATTTGTCATAGCTGTCATATAAGGACAATTTCTGAAAAACAATTTAAACCACAAAAATGTCTAATAAATATCGATATCGGAGCAACATTTATACAGATCAGAAGTTTTAATTGAGAAATCATATTAATATCGGCTATACAGCCAATAATCTATAAAATACAATGTTTGTATATTTGCCTTCTATAGACTCTAAAACTATCCAACCGATTTGGCCCAAAGTGGTTTCATTTGAAAGGTTATAGTCCAGAATGTTTGTATGTATATCTTTTATAGACTCCTAAACTATGCATCTGATCATGTGATGATCTTCGTCAAAGTTGTTGTGCATGAGACCGGGAAGGCTTCTGAGTTAGTACGACCACGACTACTCTAACGCCCACTTTTTTTAATTGATTAATTGCTTCTGCATGGGTTTTTAAAAATTTACTTCAAACAATTTATATACACATCTTACTGAAGGCGGGGTAAAAAGAAAAATGTTATGTGCCAAAGCTTCTTATTTCTCTCGACCACTCCCCTTTCACGCCCCATCTGTTGCAGGACAACGTCTGCCGGGAAGGCCAGACCGCCATACCGATCTTACTAAAAATTTAACGGAATATAACTAATAATCCAGCATGACTAATAATATTTCTTTCGACTAGTGCTGGCAAATTCTACTACTTTCCATTACTCAATAATATTCAATACTTTTCATTTGGGTACTCAATACTACTCGATACTTTTAACGGATTTTTTGAAATTGTAACGCATAGTTTTTATCTGCAAATTGAAGTAGTTTCTTCAAAAAATAAAAATAGATCTTCAACTATTATTGGTTTTGTATGTCTTTTATTATTAAATCAAAAAGAATTGTAAAGCTAACTTTTAATTCAACGTTAACAACAACTTAAGAAATAATAGACAGCTTTATTTCGGCGGTTGGTTTTTACAGTGATGTATTTTTCAACTTGATTAAAAATATAACTCTCAAAGTATCGAGTAACTACTTTTGAGTATTGAGTATAAAAAAAAGGGCAAATATTCGATACTCGGTACCCATTACTCAATACTTTGCCTGCACTACTTTCGACCGCCTACTTTTTCCAAAATGAGAAAAATCAATACAATTACTCAAAATGAATTGAATATTTGTGTAATGTATTTCTTTCAAATTTATTTTAATTAGTAGCGTAGCAACGCGCGTAGGGTACAGCTAGTATAATATAGGCACAGCCGAATCTTGCACTCTAACTTGTTTTTTTTTTTAATTGAAATAGAGTGCGATGCAATTAATTGAGCGACAAAGTATTTCATGTTGTCTTCATTCAACTGTGTTTATTACGTTAACGTCAATGTCATGGTGTTCTCTATCAACACTATGGACAATTTGATGAAAGACATAATATTAAAGCTCTCTTCATATTATTTAACGTTGTCTAATATTTTTGCAAATATTACTTATAAGTATTATTTTTGAACAATTAAAAATGACAAACTCGAGAACCGCCATTAAGCAATATACAAATATTTTATTGGGGTAAGTAAAGAGGAATTACAATTTGAATTTGAAATCATTTAATTTTTAGTCTCTTAATTAAGTAGTTGCTTCATATACTTTTTAGTTTGAAACAAAAAAAAAAACTATTTTTTACCACACAACGTTAAATAAAATATGATTCATAAATTATTTGCTGAAGCTAAATAACATTTAATGTGTAAATCATAATTACAATGCTATTATATATCAAATGTAAGTGTAAATACGTTTAAATATTACATGCGCAATTGTATTCTGTTCTGATTATTTGCATAAGATAGATTTTGCAGGCAATTTAAAATGCAATGGCATAGTGCATTATTCATTGGGGACATTCCTAGATTAGAGAAAGCTTTCAATAACATTGAAATTGTAGCGATAAAAGTGGCACTCGATGTACTTGGAGTCTGAGAGTTCTTGGTGGTGGATAATAATAAAGTCAAGTAGAAGAAGGAAATAGAAGGAAATATTCATCGACATAGGAGGAACTCCTAGTGGCTGCTGGCGGTTAGACCTTCCGAAAATGAATGCTTGCGCCAATACGCAATCAGTAATATAATGCAAACAGCGCTTTGTGACCAATATTTCTGAGACGAGCTGTTAGGGGTCAACTTTATTGAGGCCCAGAGAAATAGGTGATTCGGTGATGACATAGTAATCTCGAACTAAGTAAACAAAAATAACCTTTGATAGAATTTCCAAATAGACCTGGACAGGTATGAGTGGACGAACTCCTTCAGATTAATCCATGCTTACGCGTTATTTACTGACAAATTAAAAATTAAAGTAGGCACAGGTTCGTGTTAATTAGTAACTTAAATTTTTATCTATTTTGGCTACCAAAACTAACCTGTTAAGGGGAACATCTCTAATATCAAGCTACAACTGCATCATGATCACAGGTCACTGCCGAGTAATGGCTATGACAAACAGGTACGATAATGACACTAAGGTATTCTGGAAACTGTTGAGCATATTATTAGCCATTGCCCGGGACATTAACAGGTCTGCAGAACAGAGGACATAACCAGCTTTATAGGAGAATATGATAGTTATTCATATGGTAGTTAATTATGTATGTCACAATAAATACACATCCTAATGTAGTTATTTTTGCAGGAAATGTAACAATTTTTGAGAAATTCTTAAGTGTTCAAAATTTTGATAATACGGCCTAAGAAATAAAAAAAAGAGTGTTTCTAGCAACAACAATAGTAATTGCAGCCAAAGTACATGATATGATATTAAATGATCAACACATAAAAGGGTGTGAAATAGCTAATATCGTGGGCGTCTCAAATGATCGAGTCCATTTAATTTAGCATGAGGAACTATAGATGAAAAAAAAGCTTTCTGCAAAATGGGTGCCACATTTGTTAATAGTCGACCAAAAACTCATAAGAATGAAAATTGCTCAAGCTTGTTTAGATCGTTTTGAGAAAAATAAAATGGATTTTAAGCGTCGTTTCATAACTGTTGAGGAGACATGGATCCACCACTATGCTCCAGAGACAGAAGAACAATCCAAGTAATGGACTGAAGCTGGAGAAAGTGCCCCAAAGAAAGCAAAAAAATTCAATTGACTGGTAAGGTTATGGCAACGTTTTTAAAGACTTCAAAGGTATTTGGTTGATTGACTATCTGCAAAGGGGCGAAACAATAAATTCAAAGTACTCTTGCAACATTTTGGATAAATTAAATGTAAAAATTCGAGAAAAACGTCCCGGCTTACAATACAAAATAAATAATTTTTCATGAAGACAACGCACCAGCGCACAAGAGTGTTTTAACAATGGCTAAAATCGACGAATTAAAGTACGAGTTGCTTGACCACCTACCTTATTCTCTTGATTTAGCTCCCAGTGACTTTTACTTGTTTTACCTCAAATGAAGATGCAATTATTTGTAATTAGTTGTAAACCACTATTTTGAAGTCCTAGAGGAAAACTATTTTAATGAAAGGATAGAATTGCTAGATAAGCATGGGACTAAGTGTATTGAAGTTTCAGGAGATTATATTGAAAAATAAAAATGTTTTTGAGAAACTAACGATTTTCTTTTTGTGCTAGGCTAAGAAGTTTCCGCACCGTCCTCGTAAACGTGTGTATTTTATTTTTGACATATTGTTGCTTTAGGGGAAGATTTATATTTATTATTTATTATTGCATTCTAAACTCATGTTCAATACAAATTTTATTAAATGAAACCAAAAGATAATATTGTTTTTAATATAATTTTTACAAAGTACAATTATTATTTTTAGTCGAACTGTTAATTTTTAAATTTTTGATACTTCTTTAGTCAGGCTCGAGTTCATTAAATTTAATTTTGATTTTCAAAGTCTTGACAGAAAGAATACGAAAAAAAACTGAAAGAAAGGAAGCAACATAAAATTGAAAAATGATAATTACAGCAAATTTCGAACCACCGGTAACACTGGTTAAAAGATTGATGTTTGACTGTTGGCTAGCAGGCACCGCAGTGGTGCAGAGGATAGAACGCAAAGAATTCTGATGAGAGAATGTGGTGATTCTTGAAACATGTAAATTCAACCCAAGTTCGATCCCCAGCTCAGCCAAAAAAAAATTATCAATAAATTTTAATAGGGATTTCATGTTGTAAAAACAATTCCTACCTTCAGTAAAAATAATTTAATGAAAATTAAATTTAATGAACTCGAGCCTGACTAAAGAAACATCAAAAATTTATAATTTTTACGAAGTATTTCAGCAAGTATTAAGTATTTTTAAATGCGAAATTAAATAACAAAACCTTTTAAATAAATGTCAAATATAACGTAAACAACGGCCCCCATGTCGTCTACTTTAATATTTTTTACACAATATCAAACCTTTTTACTAAAGACATACACGTATTTTTGTATTGTTTGCATTTGTGTGCCATACACTAGTTTTTTTAACTATAATAACTTTGATCTGATTATGGCGTGGTCAATATAATTCATTTCGTATCAGGTTTTCTTTATTTTCCTTGCAACAGAAAAGCATATAGAAATCCATTACAGTACAAGTATAAGAGTATGTTCGCACAAGACCGACCATATGAAACCCTACAGTAATTTCTATATATTATTAAATTTGAAGCTTTTGGAGCTTTTTGGACCAATATTTTTTATTTTATTCCGGAAGAAAATTTATACAAAGGTGAAGCTAAGAATTGAAGTAAAAATCATAAACAAACTCAATAAGTTTTGTCATTGTACCAAAACAAGGCCAATTGCATCGTGCCAAACTATAATAAATTATCTCCAAAATTAGCACCTGGAATTTCAATATAAAATTTATATGGCCAATTTGTCTGACGGACATGGCTAAATTGACTTAGAAAGTGAAGTAAGTGTTGGAACACTGTGTTTGGCTATTACAAACGGCAAGACGACTCAAAATACCCTATGTTAGTGGATTTTCAGAAAAAGCCTAAAAAACATCGCTGTTTTCATTGTCTGTCTATTTTAGTCAACACCTATAGTTCATGTCCTCCTGGTAGGAGACATGTTAATTCATACGTATACAATTTGTATACCTATACAAAGCCTTTAAAAACGAAAATCTGTAAAAAAAAAAAAAAAAATGAAAATCCTTTAAAAGCTGTTTATTTTCACTCGGTTTTACACAAAAAAATATAAAATGCTTTATCGCTCTTTAACACACCATTCATACAAATTAAAAACATATTGTAACTGGGCTTTACACAAATATATATATGTATGTACATATGTATGTATATATGAAACTACTCGTATATATAAACTATAACTTTAAATTGGTAACACTTTTTTAACTGGCGGCCAATTTGTCAGCTGTCAATTGATTTACATATGTTTAGTTTGGTTGGACATTTCAATAGACTGACGCCTGAACAACACTTCTAAATTGTGCAAATTAATTTTGAAAATCATGGTTCTGTGTTTCTTATGGCCAGGGGGGTTACTCTCTATTGCGATGCAAAAGCAAATTCGGTGCGATAAGCGTACAAATTGATACTCTTACGCATCGAATTTGCTTTCGCATCGCAATAGAGAGTAACCCCCCAGTTTTTAACTTGATATTTAAATACAAAATTAGTTCATTTTTACTTAAATTTAAGTTTTATTTAAATATGGTTTCATATTTTCAGTCTCAAATTAAGTTTGGTATTTAATTATTATAAAAGTATGGTAGCACTATTAAATGTCAAAAAAATATAAACAACTTTTTCATTAAACAGCTGATTTACTATTAAGTTTACAAATTGTTATAAACTAAATGGGCAAAAGCTGCATCATTCATATCCTCTTCATCTGAATTCATTGTTTCAGTTGATATTAATGATATAATAGCACATTGTTTTCATTCGCGGTATTGAATATTTTTATCAAATAATATAAAAACTTCAATGCGCAATTTGCAGAATTGTTAAAATCAGATGGTAATATGAACAACTTAAGTTGTATTTAAATGGACGTAGTCAGTGATTTAAGTTATAATTAAATATGATCTATAAAAACGAATTTGGTATTTAAACAAAACTTAAGTTAAAAAAAACCCTTTAATTTTTAAGTTAAAAACTGGCCATTAGATGTATAGAACTTTAAAATGCAATGAAACAATGAATATTTTACTAAAATTTGGTACATGATACTTTTTCAGTCCAAGGACGGATGGGATTGAAACTGGTGGAAATCGGTCCATTATTTCACCTGGCCCCATACAAATTTCCTGCCGAATGATCATAAATGCTTGAAATGTGTAAGTATCCAAACAAAATTTACCACAAATGAGTGGTAACTGAAGCCAAATCACATCCATAATTGACCATAGCTCCCATATAAGGCCCACTCCCGAAAATCACTTTAAAGAGCATAAATCTCTTTAAAATGTTGGTATCCAAATAAAATTCAACACAAATAAGTTTCATATATACAGAAATAATGACACCCTCTCGAGATCTTATCGAGATAAAGTATAACATTGATAATATTTATATTCACAGAAGTCATGGCAGTAAATTTTTGGATGATCGTTGGGCCAAATTTTTGTGAAAGAAAGGCGACGATTAGTATTTTCTTAACCCTGGAACCTATCTTCGATCTTTACATAGTTTGCTATAGAAAATCTTAATTCACTTTCAATTTGCGTTTTTTTTTTTTTCTAAACGTAACCCCTACGCAAAGTGAGGTATTGGTGTATTCGAAAGATAATTTTCTGGTATCATAATTTAAATATAACTTCTAGCATATGACTGGCTCGAATGTAGTATAATCTGGTAGTCCAATTTTCGATGACTTGTTCATCATTTGTGGTGGTGGTGGATACTATAACTGCTTTAACAAATTTGGGTTACAAAAAACATTTTGGATCACAATCAACATGGATCAGCAGGCATCAGCAGTTTTAAGTGACTGTGCCGAACTAGTGATCCCGAACACTTTGAGCCCACATAGATTACAAAGGGACGTTCTGATTATTGGTACAAAATAGTCTCAATATATGGAAATACACAACGAGATACAGTAATATTATAACTCCCCTGCTTTATATTGCCGGGTTGAGTTTTTTATTTTTTTAATAATTAAATTTTGTAATAATTAAAAAATCTTATCCTTGAATTTGGATTACAAAGGGACAGTAAGACACTTTCTAAAGTACAGTACAATTACATTTTAAACGTGACTACACTCTTGATTGCTTAGAGACATTAAAATTATATTTTTCTTAACTCTATATTATTTGAGATGTGTAAAATAACTTGTCTTGTTTAAAAATAAATGGGTTTTCATTACTATTTTCTAAAAATTAAACCTACTTCTCATCAAGTAATTTTGTGTAATCAGAAGAATATATTTTGGCGATTGGAAACGCCATATTAAGCAAAAACCTCCCAAACCATCAAAGCAACGCCTCTAAAATTTAATTGAAGAAATATCGTGAAATATCGTTTCTTTCATAGGTCTGTCATCGGAAAAAATCACATTAAACATATATATGTTTAACAAAGATTAACGGCTTACCTATGTACTTCCAGTTAGTTTGTAAGTTTCTCTTATCGAATTCAAGTCTGGTAGTATTGTTGTGGAGTGTCGTTTATAATTATTATGCGATTGTCGCGTTCAGAAAGCTCTTCTTTCTGGCCGCCACTTATACTTTTTACAATAATAAACCGGATTTTTCTTTTTTGAAATTGCTGAGAAACTTTCTCAAAATCACTAAGGTACACTCCACTCGGCGTTTTATAGCATATTATTTAATAAGAATAAACAACAGTTATATTATTGTTTTTCAAGTATTCTTCAATGTTTATCATAAAATGTAAAATGTTTATCATAAATGTAACTAGAACGCAATTTTTAAATTTTAAATAAAACACAGATATTCAAAAACAAAATCGTGATACTTTATTATATCGTAAAGTAGACAGAATGAGGTTATGTATGGAACAAGATATCGTGCAGATGGCCGCCGCGGCTTTGCTGGCACACACGCGATCTTTTAATGAAATTTTCAATGACCTTTTTGCATAAATGCTACGGTATTTCATTAATGCAGCATCCAATTTCCTCTTTTAAGGCTTGAGTCGTCGTCGGCTTATTCGCGTAAACCATCGACTTCAAAAAACCCTAAAGAAAAAATCTAAAGGTGTTAAATCGCACGATCTAGGCGGCCAATTCTGGTCTCCAAAACGCGAAATAACACGACCGGGAAATGACTGATGCAGCAATTGAATTGTTTCTCTGGCTGTATGACATGCGGCGCCGTCTTGTTGAATACACATGCCCTCCATATTCATTTCTTCAATTCTAGGCAAGAAAAAACTGGTTATCATTTCACGATACCGAACACCATTGACTGTTTGCGCTTGACCTGTCTCATTTTCATAAAAAAAAGGTCCAATGATTCCTCCAGCCCAAAAACCACACCACACAGTGACACGTTGAGGATGCATTTGCTTCTTGTGAATCACTCGAGGATTTTCCTCACCCCAAATGCGACAATTCTGCCTATTGACGAAGCCATCAAGATGGAAATGGGCCTCGTCACTAAAGATGATTTTATCGGCAAAATCAGCATTTACATTTTGTCTCTCCAATACCCAGTTAACGAACTCCCTTCGCTGGCTTCAGTTCCTGAGTCAATTGAACTTTGTATGCATGAAGATGCAAATCTTTCGTCAAAATTCGCTGCATAATGGATTTGGATACACCAATTTGCTGAGCTCGGTGTCGAATTGAGGTGGATGGATTTTGAGCGACATCATCACGTACAGCTGCGACATTTTCGGTCGATCGACCTGGTCGAAGGCGCGTTATTGTCTTTACATCACTAACAGACCCAGTTTCGGCAAATTTATCCATTAATCTCTTTACAGTTGACTCTTTTGGAGCATTATTGTGACCCCAAATTGATCGCAATTTGCGAACTGTAGCCGCAAAACTTTCACCATTTTGGTAAAACAATTTCACTTCGTGTAGCGCTCCATTTTTACTAACCTCGTACCTACCACTAGCAACCAATAACAATTGTTCAAATGTCAAACAATGACACTTCGAATGGCGCCAAATTTAAAAATTGTGTTCTATTTGGGATACCCTTTAGTTGAGAAACACTAACAAAATATTAATGCACAATTTCTCACATAAATTAATAAAGTCGTCTAGCAAATTTTGGATAAAAAGAGATCTTAGAAACTTGACAACAAATAGTAAATATCAGGTGTAATTAAAGTAATGCCACACAGTGTATGTGAAATATAAGAAAAAAGACCACGATTACCATTATTTTTGAAAATAAATTAAACGCCTTAAGTTCCTTTTTCAAAAATAATTTTTTCGTAAAAAACTAATTTATTTTCTTTATAGCACAGCCAAATAATTACATCATTCTGACTTATATATAATTCTGTTTCACCTTGAAAAAAAATTTAATATATGTAAATACATGATTTGTATGAATATAAGATGCTCTAAGCTCAAAAGTGAAATCTATATATTAATCATACCATTGACTATAGAAAAAAAAAACTGACATTTCATCAACACTGAATACAAACAATTGACATCAAGTGTTCCCATCTACATACATACATAAACAAATCCTTGACATTTATTTTCAATTCATTATGCAAACAAACGTTTTATTAATGATCCTTCACATCAATTTGCTGTTTTTGTTGAAACTTCAACGCCCAAACAATAAACAAAAGTTAACAAAAAAAAAATAAAAAATCACAAAAATCAAGTAAAATGAGAACACGAAAATATAAAATACGAAAAAAAACTTAAAGAATATCAATCAATTCTCTTCGAGTCTCATCAATAATTAACTATTTGCTGTTGAGCACAATGTTTACAAAATATAGAATTTACTGCGTAAAATATTGTCGAAATATTTTGATAGGGATAATTATATTGTGGTTTACATATCGAGCCATAACCGCCGAAAAAATGTATCCCACAAACTCAAAATTTTACAGGGGAAGGTTTTTTTTAAATAAAATCAGTTTGAATAAAGCCATTATTTTAAAATTTATAATGTAAATATTGTTTTGTGTAATACATTTAATTTTAATAATTTTAAATGATGTTGAACTATCGATTTCGATAAAAAAAACAACAATCGATTATGGTGTGGGATACATTATTTTGGCGGTTATGGCTCGATATGTACTTACATTAAGAAAACGTTTATCCTAATTTATTTTTTTGTTTTTGTTTATTTGTAAACGTTGTTGGAGATGTGTATGTAGTATATTAGAAATTCTTCTTAATTGAATTGAATTATAACCGATTTAACCGATTATACATTTATGTGCCGCTTTTTATGTATATTACTCTACACTAGTTATAAGTCTTATGTGAACTAGTGGTGAACTATTTTTCCAGATCTAAAAGTACGGAAATATTGTAAAAAAAAACATAATCACTAAATAAAATATTTTTGAACTCGTTTATTTATTAAAAAAAAAAAACTTCGTTTATTTAGAACAAGACACAAAAAATATTTAGTTCTATTTTATTTGATGATGTTTGATCTTGCAAAACTCTTGTAAGAGTAAACAACGTCTAACAAATTTGTGCTAAAACAAGTGGTAATGCTTTTTTGAGTAAATATTTGCCAAGTTTGATCGTACTTTAACACTTCTAAACCCCAACATAACTTGGGATTCTTGAAAACTATTATTTTCTTTAATTTAATTTCTGAATTAAGTAGATGATAAATGAATAGTTTGCAGCTGAAAATCATGCTGACAAACGTGTGCTATGATGACAGTAGCAGTTCTAACAAGTAAGGGTTTATATTCGGCTGTGCCGAATCTTACATATTCACTTCCAAATCACCTCGTTATTATGGATATTTCTAAGAGATTTATGCACATTTAAGTGTTTTCCGGAAGTAGGGTTTATATGGGGGCTACGTTCAAATATGGACCGATCATCATCAGATTGAGATGGATGATTTTTATATAAGTATGTATGAACTATTTGTGTTGAATTGCAACATGATAGTGGTTTTATAAAGGTATTATTCCCGTTTAAATGATTTTCAGAACTGGACTTTATATGAGGACTACGGTCAAATAAGGACCGATCATCGTGAAATTTAGTACGACTATTTGAATGTATATTTTGATTATGATTATCGAATTTCAACTCTATAGTCATTTTTACAAAAGATTTATGTTCATTTAAGTGATTTTCGGAAGTGGGGTTTGTATTAGGCTATGTCAAAATTATGGACCGATGCAAACAAAATATTGTTTTCAGAATTCACTTTGAATAAAACTTATTATTGTAGAATTTTGTTTAGATACGGCTTTTCCATAGACATTTATGTGACATAAAACCATATTCCGGGAAGACTTTTGTATGAGGGCTATTAAAAATCGTGGACCGATTCCTACCATTTTCAACAAGACTTTTCATCAATAATAAAAATAAAGTGTGCAAAATTTCATAATATTATCTGCATTATATTTGAAGAAAACAGCAAAAATATCTGAAAAATATCGAGGTAGTCTGAAACTTTGATCTATAACTCAGATCCTACTGGACCGATTTTACCCATTTGCAATACCAAACATTTCGGGGGATCAAAGAATGTTTGGTAAAATTTCATTGTTCTATATCTTTTTTTGAAGCTCTATCGTGCCAACAACAGACGGACAGGAGAACAGACATGATTATAATCTTATAAGAACCCAGAATATATATACTTTTTGGTTCTATGACTATTATTTCGATGTGTTACAAAAGAAATGACAAACGCAATACACCCCCCATATCTCTGGTGGTGGGTATAAAAACTATTACATTTAGCAATGTGTCTATTCTACAAACTTATAGGGTGATGCATTTAGACCTTCTTTATTTTTAAAGATCAAGAAGAGTGGTGTCATACTGTTCTTTATTAATTCCCAATTTATACGAACCAACTCTTTAAGCTTAGCTGATTACCTTTTAGGCGTCAGGTTGTGGGAAGATAAGACGAGTACACACTTGATTGTACTAGCAACTCGTGTTACTCTCTTATATGTATTACATACATATGTGTATACAAATGTGTCTATAATACGAATAATAGAGTAACACATATGTGTTTTCAAATGTGTGTATACTGTTAAATAAATATACAAGTGGTTTAAGCAATTATATTCTGCACCAAAGAAATTTCAAGTACAAAAAGTATCCATATTTTCAACAAAAATTGCTTCGTGTAAATTGGGTCTTAGTATTGTTTGACATTTCATGGAAAGGCTTACACCGCAACAACGTCTTTAAAATATTATATATATTACGTAAATCAATGTTCTATGAGAAAAGTGAAAAATAACAAGTTCGAGTGCTATATTCGGCTGTGCCGAATCTTAAACACCCTCCACCTAAACGTACTAAGAAATATAAAAACAAAACTGGTTATAGGACTAGAATATTCTTATTCTGTGTTTTCTATACAGTCTTACTGCAAATTTTATTAGTATTTGATATATTGTTTGAAAGACAATATTACGACCAACATAATTTATGTTGAATATTTTGAAATTTTATCTAATTTCTTACTGTAATTTACAGAGTTTATCTGATTTTCATAATAATCTTGATTGTATTTTACCAATTTATAAAGTTAAAAGAACATTTTTCCATATTCACAACAAGTTAAGAAACAGAGAATAAACAAACGTAATATACCCTCATTCACCACTCTTGATGGTGGAGGGTATAAAAAAGAACAAGAAAAAATGCTTTGGTGTCATAGGGCACTGCTACACGTTCAATAAATATCTTATATACTAGAAATATCTCAAGAAAAAATGCTAGAAATATCTCGATATTTATTGATCGTGTAGCAGTGCCCTATGACACCAAAGCATTTTTTCTTGTCGGTTTTAAAACTAATTCTGACAATATTGGTTTCTATGACGCCCCTGATTATTTAGCTTCTAAATCCAGTATCCACTAATGTGATTTCTATGTATTTTAGGCTTATTTTGTTTGAATTTCATCTCAATAACGTTATTTACAAGAGTTGTACGGTTGATTGTTATGCTCGAATGTGGAGTTAATTTAGGAACTATTATTGACTGAAAGGTACAGTAGCTTAACTGCCGTCTAACTGATACTAATGTGATTTCTGGATTAAAATTTCTGATCCATATAAAAGTTGGTTTATTAGACATTTTTGTGGGTTTATTTGTTTTTTGGAAATGGTTCTTATATGGCAGCTATGACAAATTATTGGCCGATCTTCTTAAATTTTGCAACAGTTATTTTCATGCATATAAGGATATTTCACGTCGAATTTCAACATAATAACAGTATATTTAACATATATATTAGTATTAAAATGAATTTCGGTAGTGGATCTTATATGGGGGATATAGTCAAATATGGACCGGTTGATTTAGGCATGTATGTATATGATCCGTGTGAAATTTTGGATTGGTACCCTTATTTATTAGAGATTTATGAATATTAAAGTGATTTTCGGAAGAGGGCTTTATATGGGGCATACGGTTAAAAATAGACCGAAATTTACAAAATTTTGTGGGATGATTTTTGTATATATTTAAATGATCTGTGCAACGTTTTGAGTCGGTACCAATATTTATACAATATATATAGGGAAAAATGTCTTTTTCAGATGTGGTCCTTGTATGGGAGCTATGACCAATTCTGGGCCGACCACCACAAAATTTAGTACAATAATTTATTTGCCTATAAAGATTATTTATATCAAATTTTAGCCGTTTAACATTATTTATATCTGTTTTATATGTATTTAAGTGAATTTTGGAAGTGGACTTTATATGGGGTATATGGTCAAACATGGACCGAACTAAAAAAAATTCGTTTTGCGATTTCTATTTGCATAAAACTTATTTTTGCTGAATTTTGTCTTGATATTCCAATTTTATAGGCATTTATGTATAATTGAGCAATATTTCGGGAAGATTTTTGTACGGGGCCTATGAAAAATCATGGACCGATTCTTACTATTTTCCGTACACTTTCTTCTTTTATCATAGAAACAACGTATACAAAATTGGATGGTATCTTCTGCAATATATTTCAAAATATTGCAATAAAATGAACAAAAAATATCAAATTTTTATGAAGGTTGTCTCACATATTGGTCCATAACTCTGGTTGGTCTAAACCGATTTTGCTGATTTTCAATACCAAAGTTACCCGCAAAATAAGAAATATGTTTCTGGAAATTTCGTTTAGTTAGGTTGTATAGTTTGGGCGTGAGAGTGTTTTACAGAGACGTACAGACGGGCATGGCTAAATCGACTTAGAATTTCATAAGGATCAAGAAAATATATACTTTGTTGGTTCTCAGATGAATATTAAAAAAGTTTCACACGGTATGATAAACGTAATATACCCTCATTGACCACTCTTGGTGGTGGAGGGTATAAAAAATGGCTTCATTGAGAAATCGTTTTGTGGACGGCTAACTTCGGGAGATACCGATGGCCATGTTGGAAAGAGATACCGGTAGCCATAAGGGAAGGGTAATCAAAAATTATACCTTTTGGTTGATAAACCTTATAACTCAGTAATGGTCAACATTTAAATGAAATTATCTGTAAAAAGTAAATGCCAGTTATTGTTCATTTTGCATTAATAAAACATCCAACATCCAGTTTTATTTTAAGTGGTTTATTTCAAACTAAATTTAAATGAATCAGCCTTTATTACACTTAAAATGTATTAATTTATTTCAACTCATGTAAAATTTGAGAAGTTCTAAGAAAAACTGCGAATAAGTGAATTAGTCTGTTATGGCAAAAAAAATATTGTATTCAATAGGTGCTAATATTCATTCTAATACATTTGTCAAATTATGCTTCCCAATCATGAATAAAAAATCCGCGGGAGTTTTTCCCTTTTATACCCTCCACCACCAAGAGTGGTCAATGAGGGTATATTACGTTTGTCATTCCGTGTGAAACTTTTTTAATATTCATCTGAGAACCAACAAAGTATATATTTTCTTGATCCTTATGAAATTCTAAGTCGACTGAGCCATGTCCGTCTGTCTGTCCGTCTATGTAAAACACTCTCACGTCCAAACTATACAACTTAACTTAACTAAATATATGCATAAAAATCACTGTTCCAAAAATTAAGAAGACCGGCCCATAATTTGTCATAACTGCCATATAAGAACCATTTCCAACAAACAAATAAACCCACAAAAATGTCTAATAAACCAACTTTTATATAGATCAGAAATTTTAATCCAGAAATCATATTAGTATCGGTTATACGGCAATTAAGCTACTGGATTTTGTAGCTGTCAGTCAATAATAGCTCCTGCGTTAAGTCCACTTCCGAGCATAACAACCAACCATACAACTCTTGTAAATAATGCTATTGAGAAGAAATTCAACCAATACAATCCTAAAATACATAGAAATGCATCTGCGTAGATAGCCCGGTCTGGGGGAGGCTAAGCCCCCCCCAGAAAAAATTTAGCCACCCCCAGAATTTTTATTCTTTTATTGCATTTTTTTATTTGAACAATTTTCCATAGCTTTTACTAAAAAGTGTTCAAAAAAGATCCCCCCAGGAAAAAGGCCTAGCTACGCCGATGTAGAAATGATACTAGTGGATACTGGATTTAGAAGCTATTAGTCCATAATTGGTCCACTTCTTCTATGCCACCCATAAATCTTTTGTAAATAATGTTATTGAGATCAAATTCAAACAAAAAAGCCTCATCTTATATCTTATCCTTTTTTATACTCTGTTTCTTAACTTGTTTTTATTACCTTTAACTTTAACAGTATATTTGCAGGTGGAGGGTATTAAAGATTCGGCAAAACCGAATATACTTTTCTAACTTGTTATTTTTTAATATTGAATACTTTTGGCGAGTATTATAATATCTTTATTATAGATGTTAACCAAAGTGATGATGAGAAAAAGGGGGGGGGGGGTTCTGTGGGATCTTCAGATAGTGCAGATATTGGTCGAGAGTTGAGTACTCCTTCAATACGAGCTAACACAGTAGCCAATTCTTCATAAGTGAATTTTTGGCACCCCGCAACTCGTTTAAAGTGGTATTTGAAGCTTTTTACGGCGGCTTCCCATAAGCTGCCCATGTGCGGAGCGTGTGGTGGTATAAATTTCCACTCGAACCCGTGAGTAATGTATTTCTGAGCTATGTCGTGAGCTGCGTGTTTAACAAAAGCTGAAAATTTGAGTTCAAGTTCTCTACTGCAACCGATAAAATTTCTGCCATTATCTGTTACTACTCTTTGGGGTAGGCCTCGCCTCCCAACGAAACGACTAAATGCAGCTTCAAATGCAGCAGAGGATAGATCTGAGCAGGGTTCTAGATGTATCGCTTTCGTGCTGAAACAAACAAAAACACTGACGTAACCTTTAACATAGGGTGATTTTCTTAACGAAGATGTTTTTAATTCAAACGGGCCGGCAAAATCAATACCTGTTATTTGAAAGGGTGGTTGATGTTGAATAGGAAAAATGGGAAAAGGGAAAAAACTCCCGCGGAATTTTTATTCATGATTGGGCTGATCATCAGTAATTTTCTATCATTTTCTGTAAAACTAATTTGTACATTATAATTTATTATAACAATTTATTAATTAAATTTACTTTTTCAACAACACAATGTAAACCTGCATTTGTGAGATATTCTTTAAAATAATTTTGCCAAAAAAAAGCTTTTCTCTGGGTTTTCTATAGAAAATATCTTTAAAGTATTTAATTTTAAAAATTTAACTCACATACATATGTATGTATGTACATATATATTTTTGCCATTTTAACATACGTGCACTTAGAAATCATTTTGATCTGTAAAGATCACATGTTAAAAATAACGAAGCCATCGGAATGAATCGTTTGGTTTATCCAAATTTTGAGGCTATGGAAAATTTTATTTTCACTCTTATCAACCTAACCATTAGAATGTTTTTATATTTATAACACTGTGATATTGCAAAATATTGCAATATTTTTGAATTAATTTAGTTGGTGTGAAAAGTTAACTTGAAATTTAAATTACACACAGTTTTGCGTTACTATAATTACACTTGATGTTTGCTATTTGATATAAAGTTGCAAACAGTCTTCTAAAATAAACTTACAAAATTTTATAACAGTTAGGTTAATGATTCCTTTTTATCCAAAATTTTGTCATCATTAAAATCATTAATTTCAGATAGAAATTGTTTAGTAATACTTTGTTAGTGTTTCATAACTATAATTACATTTTATGATAAACAATGAAGAATGCTAGCAAAATATGAGAATATTAGTTATTTATTCAAATTATTTAACAATTTACAAACAAATTTGTCGTAACAAATATTGCAAATAATCCGGGTTATTATTGTAAAAATAAAAGTGCCGGACAGAAAAAAAGCTTTCTGAATGAGATAATTGCAAAATTATAAACTGTGACAGCAACATAATGAAAAGTGGACTGCTCAAAAAAAAATCCCAGACTATTACTCGACAAAAGCTGTTGTCTTTGCCAATGCCATTACTCCGCCACAAAACTGCTAGAATTGAATTTGCTAACAAACTAACTGGAAACAGGTAAGCCGATAATCTTTGTTTAAAGTTGCACTATGACAAAAAACTCAATATTGATGGTCCAGATGGTTTCAACAGCTATTGGAGCAATTTACGAAAGGAACTACGATATTTTTCAAAAATAAATTTCGGAGTCGGTTCTTTGGTGGTTTCCTTTTTGGCCTCATTTGGCGTTTCCAAGCACCAAATTTGAATTCTTCTGATTACACAAAATTACTAGATGAGAAATTAGTGCCATATATTGTCTTCGGTAATATTAATGTACATTGATGGACCTCGTGTTCTCCAAATCAGAAACCCATTGAGAACATTTAGTGAATATTAAGCCGTCAAATTTATGCAGAAAACCAAACAGTATGCCTGATCGAAGTTTTGTTAAAAAAAATATGAATTTATGGGTTGGGTTTGACGCTGTAACATGGTAATATGACATATTTATACTAGGGTAAAGCATTGTTCACATAAAATACGGCCGCACTACATATCTTAAATACATTTATGTTGTTGTAGTGATTTTTTTAAATCGGAATATATATTTAGACTGAGCAATAAACATCAATATTTAAACAGTATCGTGTATAAATTCCATTAATACATATGGATGCTAGTTTTCAAACCTATCTTTGCAAATATCTAAATCACAGTGAAGAGCCGAATGGGGCCTTATCAATGAATTTACCTCAAACAATAAAAAGATGTTATCGACTTAGAATAAGTAAGCAGCGCAGGTGCATTAAAAAGTTGTGCAACATTAAATACTGTTGAAAGGTATTCAATTGATTTTTTTGTTACAAAAATATTTGAACATTTTGCGACCGAAGTTTATGAGAACAATGCCTTATTAATATCTTTAAGGACATAACAAAAATATTGTACATTTGCAATTATTTTAAAATTGTATATACTCGTATGTTAAATACTGCCTATTTAGACAAAAAATAAAGAACTCTTAAATAGATAATTTTATAACAGGTTTTCCATTAAGACAACGCAATGAAATTTTAAAACATTATGTTTAAATTCAAAATTTCGATAAAATTGTTGAAATCGGAAATAGTATATTTTGGCGTTTTCTATTTTAAGACTCTCAGATGCCTTTCAAAACATTATAAGTTCCTTAGGAATTTTTTTCTATAATGCAAAGAGTAGAAGTAGTTTTTCAAAAACAATGTTAAAATGTTGAATTATTTTGGACTCGAAAAGAGATTGATATTTTTGTTAATAACAAGTTTAATGAAGTCGGGCATAATTTGTTTCCAATATTTTGAAAACTCGCTAATTATAAGCAATAAATATATCGAGCCATAACCGCCGAAAAAATGTATCCCACAAACTCAAAATTTTACAGGGGAAGGTTTTTTTTAAATAAAATCAGTTTGAATAAAGCCATTATTTTAAAATTTATAATGTAAATATTGTTTTGTGTAATACATTTAATTTTAATAATTTTAAATGATGTTGAACTATCGATTTCGATAAAAAAACAACAATCGATTATGGTGTGGGATACATTATTTTGGCGGTAATGGCTCGATATTTTTAATCGTTGATTAAAAAAAAACACTAATGGCTAAATTTACAGTCTTTAGTTAGCTAATGGCAATGCTTATAAGAATAACAAATAATAGTTAAACATTAGTTAGTATTTTAGTTTACCAATGGTTAACAAATGACCGAGAATTCGGGCATAAATGATTCTCA
The DNA here is from genome assembly GCA_916048285.2 of Bellardia pandia. NCBI lineage: Eukaryota > Metazoa > Arthropoda > Insecta > Diptera > Calliphoridae > Bellardia > Bellardia pandia. The sequence goes on from OU696533.1 coordinate 14,756,307, forward strand.
TGCTTTTAAAAAATATTCAAGTCTAAGTTGCGAAGACAAAACTCTGGTACCTTAAGTTTGCCATTTTAGCACTTTCAGTGCTAGATTTAGCATTTTGTTTCTCGAAAATGCATTGAAATTTTAAAAAATTATGCTAAATGCTTAGTTTTTCAAGTTTTAGCATATTTTGAAATTCATTTTCTGGAAACACTGTAAGGTACGGTCACACTTGGCAAATATCTGCCGAAAAAGACGTAACCACTAAATAAAATACATTTGAACTCGTTTATTTATTTTACGAAACTTCGTTTGTTTAGGCAAAAATTTATTTGATGCTATTTGGTCTTGCAAAACTCTTGTAAGAGTAAACAACGTCAGACAAATTTGTTCTAAAACAAGTGGTTACGCTTTTTATGAGTAAATATTTGCTATGTGTGACAATACATTTAGACTCAAATTTAATCCGACGAACAATTTATTTGAAATTAAAAAAATATTACATAGGTTGAAGATAACCATAGCAATAATTTGACGAACTTGATTTTCCAATCTGAGGAAAATTCGAGGATGAGTTGCAGCTTATTTTCGACCATACATGTCATTACATATAAATTTTTATATAAACTATGGGAACGGACAATCTTAAATGAATGAATAAGATGTGGAGCAAACATCAATTGAAAAATATTATCTATCTATTAGAAACCAGTAAACCTGATGTATAAGTAACAAATCGACAAATAAAAAGTAATTACCTATATACAAAATGTTCGCACAACACACTCACTTTTTAACCTTTTTTTCATAAATTTTTTGATAAACACTTCTTATTATAGATTTTTATTAGATTTTTTGTAATTTTTTCGCTATTTACTTTAAAATTTTATGCTTTTCTTTCAATTTCTTTCTTCATTTATATTTCATCAAACAAAATTAAGCAAACACACTCCACTCCGCTCATTTAACTATTTCATTTGTTTATTTTTATTTAGATGATTTTAAATATTTATTACTTAATACAATTCGAACTGTTTATTTAATTTTGTAATCAACACAACAAAATTTCTTTAAAAAAAATTCTTCTTTTCGTCGAATTATTGGAGCAGCACTTTAATAAAAATATAATTTTTAAATACTTTTATTTAAATTTGCGTTCGAAAATTCTATTAGTTCGCTCTTCGTAACTGTTCGCTTGTTATTGTTTTCCGCCTAAATTATCTCTTCTTTCGTCCGCTTTTGCAATTTAAATAACCGGCAGTTTGGCAACGACTGATTTTGCCATCTGTTTTGTATGAAGAAGATTTTTTTACGTGCGTGCGAATTTTTTCAATCATCATTCATGTATGTGGTGGGGTACTTACACTTACAACACACAAATACAATAATAAGACATTTGTTGCTTGCAACATATTGTTTTGTGTTTTATGTGTTGAGTACTTTTGTGTCCAGCAACATTGTTGTAGCTTTAAAGCAAATACTGATCCATTGCTGTGTGGGGGAGAAGAAAGTAAACATTTGTTTGTGGTGGACAGGCTGCCAGATTAATTTCAAAATAATCGTCAAAAGCCCGATATAAAAAAGAAAATCGTCATTTCGAATTTTAAAAATCATCAAAAAAAAATCAGAAAAATAAAAAGTCACTATTTCTAGACTTACAGTTTCTGAAATATTGGATGAACTAGATTCCCTTTAAAACAATGAACATTGTATTTTACACAACTCCATCGATGAAAACGATGATGAGCATGAGGCAAATCTTAATCATCTCGGTCCAAAAATATTATCTACTAAATGTGAAGTAGTATAGGCAGATAGTGATTGGGATGACAGTGATGATGAACCCCTAGATAAAAGATAATGTCCTCTTCGCTCAATACCGGTAATGAAAAAGGAAGAAGAAAAGTGGTCTGTAAATCCGAGATTTACATATAAATGGGAACATATTGCTCATACGATGGAAAGATAATAGTAGTGTAACAATTGCAAGAAATTTTGATGTCAATGAAATGGGATCGTGCCAACGATTCGTTAAAGGAAGGGGTGCTGTACAAAAGTCCCAACTAAAATTTATAATATGGGCAGTCTACCGCTCGCTAATCAGACAAAAGCAATGGTGGTGTCTAACATGTGCACATGTCCTTGATGCATCAGTTGTTAATGCATGGCTGCTGATGAAGAAGCTACATCCCAGTAATTCGGCATGTGCGTCTCTTCTTATTCTTCGGCGTCTATTCCTATCTTAAAACGTATGGTACCCCAAAGTACTTAGTATGGTACCTCATCTAAGCACTAACAAAATGACGACACATACACGATATGGTGGCAGAAACCACCTTATTGAATGTGATATATTATGTGATATATTATCATGCGCCTAGTGTACCTACTGCGCAGTGTCCCTTATAAGGGAGGGTCCATAACTTCAAAACTATATATTTTTTTGAATAAAATGTTTTTAAAAGCAATTAATCAGATAATTTTTATTAATAATTGGTGAAAATTATTTGAGGAAAGTTGCCAGGGAACTTCGTCCACTAATGGGTTAAACGAAAACATAAAAATTCAAGTTTATATAGGTTCTTGTACAATACATATTTTAACTTTTTAAATAAAAAATCACAAAAAAAAACGACAGGAGGCAAGAGAACCAAAACGATATAAAAGCATAACTTATATTTCTGGACTTTCTGAAAGATGGAAAAACACCGATATTTATAACGCCGAAGAGTTTGAATTAGCATTTAGGTCAGACAATACTGTGAATCGGCTGTTTAGCAAAACAAAATCAAAACTAAAAAAAGAAGAAAAATCAAATGTTGTGTATCAAATTCCTTGCAATGGTGACGGGACCAATATATGCGAGAAAGTATATGTTGGGACAACAAAAACAAAACTAAAAACTAGACTATCATCTCACAAAACTGGCCAAAAGACAACTGAAAAACCAATTGACCAAAAAACTGCATTAGCAGCCCATTGTGCACTAACAAACCATAAACCAAAATTTGAAGAGGTAAAAATATTACAAGAAGAGAGAAATTACTCAAGGAGATACACATTAGAGATGTTACATATAATAAATGTAAGACCGGAGCTTCGTCTCAACTACAGACAAGACACAGAGAATTGTGCACACATATATAGACAATTAATTAAAAAACACAGACGATGGACAAATTAGTTTAGTAACAAAAATCCAAGCAGAAGGACAATAAGTGTAAAATAAGAAAAAATGTTTGTGTTATTTATTATTTTTAAATTTAATATTATTTAATATTATGTTCGTTTTTTGTTTAATAATAATAAGAAAAATTGTTCTATGTATTTATTTAGACCCCCGAAGATGATTAGCGACGCTAATTGAAATATTGGGAACAACAATAAAAATATTTAAAATAAAAATCAAAAGTTTTTATTTATTCAACGACCTGTAGCCGAACAAAACCAACAAATAATTAACCATCAATAAGGTCTACTAAAAACATACACAAAAAATATAATGTTAAATACAACTTGTGTTATATTTGTATAATATTTTAGTCCGCTTTTACTCTCTTCAATTCTGACTCGTCAAGGTATTTTTAGATGAGAAGGGAAAAGAGAACAAAAAGGGTACGAACTTGACTTTACTAGTCAATTTTCTTATTTCCTTTTGTTTTTGTTTCATGCATGTTGATTTGCCTTAAAAAGTACGAAAATTGAATTGACGTGTGTAAATGAAATGGCAAGTTCAAAAGAGAATTAAACAATAACTGGTCAGCTAAAACTGAAGAGTGTGAAACAAGACTTACAGTATTTTATAAACAAATATCTGCATTTAGCATATATTATTAATTCAGGGGCCAAATTACCGCATTTGTGATCGAATGAGCTATCGTATCGAAAAATGATTTCGATACCAAAATTATGATAAAATGTACTAAATTTCTTGCTCGATATGGAATGCCATAATCTCAAATAAGAAAATTACGATAAATTTTACTCGATATCGAATGCGGTAATTTGGCCCCAGGTTAAATTACAATGCCAAAACAATTTAGTTTATTAAATTTAAAATAACATTTTGTGTAAAGAATCCAATTATCTAACATATACAGGTACTTATTTTAAAAGATTTCCGTATTTTTATTTAAGTTTATTTGGCTGAATATTCTTTCTACATTTTGTTAAAATAGGAGAAGTTTTTGATTTTCCCCGTTAAAATTCAGAAATTTTTTCCTCTAAAAATTTTAGTTAATGGAATTCAGTATTTAAAATTGCTTTTTATGTTTACAGATAAATAAGTCATTTCTACTATCCTGACTCAATATTATTTGGAATTATTATACTTAAACTTAACAATTGTCAATAATTAAGAGAAAACTACTATTATTATCTATCTTATTATCTTCTTAATATTTATAATATTAAATGAGAAAAATAGTTGTTGTCTCAAAAAAAGAGAGAATATGGTAACAAAAACATTAATAAAAAAACAAATGATAGACAATTTTAATAATTCAGAAAATTGTCACTTTTAATGAAAAAATCGTCAAATCGTCACTTTGCTATTTTTGACGATTAATCGTCAAATCTGGCAGCTATGGTGGTTGAGAAATGTTACTAATGACTTTTTGTAGGTTGCAACATGTTTGAAATGTGAAGCGTAGACATTAGGTGGGGGAAAAGGGACACAATTCACACTATTGTTGGCTCAATATATGAAGCACTCAAATTTGCATCTATTTTATTAAAAAATTAACTTTATTATTTTATACAGTGTTTTGCACAGAAAAAATAATAAGAACAATTTCCATTATATACTCGTATATAAAGTAAACACCTAATATTTTAATAATTAAAAAAAATGTTTTATTAAATATTAGAAATGTCAATTCCGAAATCCCGGGGATTTTAGTATTATTTAGAGATAATTAGTATTTGTGTGAAAGATCCAGAGAAGTATAATTGTTTTTATCTGCTTTTTTGACATACGCAAATACCAAACATCTTCACTGAACATAATAAATTAAATCAATGCGTATAAGAAAATAATACAGATCTATCTATTGACAGATTCCACATTAAATCACTAATTTAAAATTTAACAATTTCATCTCAATAACGTTATTTTCAAGAGTTGTATGGTTTGTTGTTATACTCGGTAGTGGACTTAATTCAGGGGCTAGTGTCAATTATTGAATGACAGCTGCAAAATCCAGTAGCATAATTGCCGTATAACCGATATTAGTATGATTTCTGAATACAAATTTCTGATTTGTATTAAATTTTGAAATTTTTTTTCGATATCTATATTTATTAAACATTTTTGTGGGTTAAATTGCTTTTCAGAAATTATCCTTATATGACAAATCATGAGCCAATCTTTTTAAATTTCGGAACAGAGAATTTTATGCATATGAGGATAGATAGATAACTCATGTCGAATTACAGCATAATATCAGTATATTTAAGATACATATGAGTATTAACGTAATATATTTATTCCAGTAGTTTAATTTTGGCATATATAAAAATGATTTGTCTTTAATTTTGTATAGGTACCGGTGCAGATAAGAGTTTATATTTAAGTAATTTTTTGAAGTGGCGATATCGTCATATATTCACTTTATTAAAGAAACAAATTCACAAAATCCTGTAAGACGATTTTTGTATATGTAAAAATGATTTGTGTAATGTTTTGGGTCAGTAACGATACTTATTGGATAATTTGTATGTATAACGCTTAATATTCTTTTTGGATGTTGTCCTTATATGGGAGCTATGACCAATTATGGGCCGACTATAATTATATATAATTGGATCCTTCTTCTAAACTATTTGTGTACTTTTTTTCTGCAACATGTTTGAGTAACAACTTGTTGTATTACAATTAAAAATTTTGGAGGCAGCGTCAACTTGGTGCGTTTCGCACCATTTTAGGTGCTTTTTTCTCTATTTTGGTGCGTTTTGAAATTTCAAAGTTGACAGCGCTGGTCATTTAACCAAACGAAATAATAATTCCCATATTTTTTTTAAAAGTTCGCTATATATACAACGAACCCGGTTTTCTTCTAAGAATTTCAACGGCCACAGCAACCAACCAACAACAACACACACAAACAACGACCGCCGGAAGAAGAAAATTAATTATATGAGAGTGCTTGAGGAGGAAGGAGAGAAGAGAAGAAGAAGAAGAAGAAGAAAGAAAGAAAAAACAAGAAAACAAGGTGTGTATGTGTGTGTGGGTGGGGGCTAGCTAGCTACTTAAAAAAGGTAGAATAAATTCTAGCTGAAAAATTTTTTTGCTCGTGTAGTGAGTGAATTTAAAAATGTGGTGAAAATATCGTGGTGAGTATAAAAATCGTGGTGAGTAAAAAAATTGTGGTGAGTATAAAAAATCGTGGTGAGTTTTTAGAAATTCACCACAAATTCCGTTATTCCAAAGTTTTCAAGGTCATTGAAAATTTGTCATCCTAAAAGTAGGCAATGTGCTTTTTTTAACGAAAGTTTATACAGCATAACTTAAGGATGTCAAAAAATATTTGAGTCAACCTGTAGCCAAAAAATCAAACAAGGTGTCCATGTAATATTATGTTACCAGTGTTGTCATAGTAATATTATTCTTTTTGTTGGTATTATGTTTTTTATTTTTATTTAAAACACAGTCGTTGTTAATATTGTTCGTACATTTGTGTTTACTTATACCGTTACAGCCTTGATAATGATATCCGATGGATATCGGAATATTGGAACGAATAATTTAATAAATAAATATAATATATATGTTTTAAAAATAATTGGCCTCGAGCTCGAAGAAACTTTTTTATTTTATACAAAATAACTTTTTCATATAAACTTTGACTATTTGTAAACAAGTTTTTGACATTTTCATGATATCAAGCATTTCACCATGAATAGAGCAAAAAATAAACAGCTGGCGCTATACTTGTCACCTGGTATATAATTCACCATGTTAAGAACTACTTTTGAAAATCTTAAAACAAACTAGAACTAAAGCCTCAGTTAGCCGACTGTAATGGAATGTAACTGCAACAGTAAGAAACAGCTGATGGATATTGTTATGTGTAAAGTAATACAAATGGTTATGGAGATGTAAAGTAACGCAACACCGTAATGTATAAATCTGTAAAGCCTCAGTTAGCCGACTGTAACGGTATGGTCGCACACATGCGTACCAGCCGCTGATAAGCGTATTTTGTGTTATTTCTAACTTAAAAATTCATGTTCATGTTTGAACAATTCGTTTAATGATAGCAATATCTTATAACAAATGCACCATCTAGTAACCGCCGAATAACCCCTCTGTTGACCCTTTTTCACTTAATAGGTGTAAAATTACGACAACTGAAAGTATTGTATTGTAAATGCATTTTATTTTGTTAAAAATTAAATTAAATCTAAATAATTTTTAAAATATCAATTTTATTGAAATGTCTGCTTAGATTTATAATATGACAACAAAGAAAATTCTCTATAAATATAATTAAAAATTTCAAACAAAATTTATTAAATCCGATTAACTTTAAAGCATTCACTGTGCAGTGATGCTGGCAATATTGTAACATTTATTACTACTGCTATTCACCACTTGAACACGTTGGCGCTGGCAGACAAACAGCTGTTGAATGTTGTTTACATTTTTGTATTCATTCCGAAAATATTTATAAACTGGACAATTTTAATGAAATTTTAACAAAAAAAAAAATATGTTACAACATACTGCAAAACGTTTAAAAAGGGATCATATAACGCATATTAAAGTCATTCTAGCTAATGACTACACAGAAAGTATTAAAGACATGGAAGTTATTGTCACTACAGTGCAGGACAAAAAGGATATATCAAAACTAATGCAGGAATTGGCTACTAAACTGCCCTTAAGTAGTCTACAACACTTGAAGAGAGTCAATGGAAATCAAATTATATTATGTGCTACTAGTGAGCTAGTGAAGATTGAAAATCTGAAAGCATTTTTAGAGAAAAAATTGGTAACTATTGAAATAATAGAGAAAGTCTTAATACACACCGAAATTGTAAAAGTGCCTAGTACGGCACCCAAATTAAGATGGCAATTTGATCAAGTAAGCTCAAAATGGCCCTGCAAATTTCATCCTGATAAAAATATGGAACAAAGATATGAAGGTACAAATTTTAGCATTGAAGAGAAAGAGTATCATTTGAAAATCGGTAGATTATTGCAACATGCTTCTGTGAAATTAGCAGAAGGTAAATGCTTGGGAATATGTATAGATCCAAGATTCAAAAGTATAGTAGCAATGTCTTGTACTAAAACCAGCAAAAGTCCTATAATGCATGCTCCTATGGTCTTAGTAGATTTTGTTGCCAAATCTCAAGATGCTGGAGCTTGGAATATGCTAATTAGTGAAAATGATTGCACAGAAAATAGTGAAAAATCAGGTGAATTAAATATGTCCGGCATACCTAAAAAATTTGAAAATTTCCTAAGTGAAAATGCCGACTTTAAAGGTATAAAGCTGGGTGCGGAAAGAGTTCACGGAAGAGAAAAAATGAAACTTGAAGATTTATCATCTGTAGAGGGCGATAATTTGACTAAATATGGTCCCTATTTATGTACAGGATACGACATTTACTTAAGTCATGAACCCTGCTTAATGTGCTGTATGGCCCTTGTACATAGTCGAGCTAAAAGAGTATTTTTTCTAGAGAATTCTCAAAATGGAGCTTTAGTAAGTAGATTTAAATTACAAGCCGTACCAGAACTAAATCATCATTACGAAGTATACCAGTTTTTTTATGATAATAAAGATCAAAGTAAAAATAAAAGTTAACAAAATATGCAAAAACATAAAGTATATTTTATTTAAGCGGTCAGTACAGATGCTCTCATAGAGCCCTGTCTTGCAGGGGAAGAAAGTAAACCTAACAATTGACAATCAGCCTCCAAGATAGTTAAATCTTTAGATGAGCCCAAGAACTTGGTAGATAATTCCAAATCTTTCACCCTAAGGCGTACTCTGGCACCACGTACATAGTCCTCGCCATTGCGTGCTGGTCTTGTACAGACACAGTGGAATTTCCAGCCGAAATCAATGTATAAATCATCACCAACAACGTGGAAGATTTTGCCAGAGACTACCTTACCCTCAGGATCACCGAACTAAAATATATATAATAAATATTGTTACTAAAGAATATATGCTAAAAACTCTCAACTCACATCAACAAATTTTGAATTTCTCAATAAGGAAGCAAAACTTTCAGTATCCTTAAGTTCTTCTTTAGGCTTTAACGCATCGTTGTGGCTTTCGTAAGCTTTAGCAAATCCCTTCACCGGTGCATTCTTACCATCCACAATAGTTTCCAAGGAAGCTGGAATTTCTGTGCCTTTGTCAGCAGAAAAAAAGTTCTGTGAAGCTGAAATACTTCTCACACATTTCTGCAATGGTAGTCTATTAAACCGATACAAGAAAGACATTTTATTTAAAAAATCGAATAATTTTCGTAATTTTTCTTAAAAGAAGGTTATGTAAAACAGCTGTTCGATGGGGGACTGTGTTCAGTAGAAATAACATCAGCAGCTGACTAGTATTTTTACTGTGTCCAGTATATACATATATATTGACATTAATACACGTAAAGAAAAATCATTTCTTAAAATTATCATTTAATATGTGACAATTACGAACAAAAATTTAGAAAGCTGCTTAAAATCACAGTGTTATATTCAACCAATTTATTTATTTATGCAATATACAATAAATTTAAAAATAAATTCATATAAAATATTAAAGAAATTGTTTTTATATAATACAGATAATTCGTTTCAAATAAAACGTTCCTTTTTTTTTCTTATTTTAATATATCTATGTATGTTTATCGTTTTTAATATCACAATTGCGTGCAATAACTTTAGAATAATAAAAGCCATGTTTCGAAGAGATATTTATATGGAGGCTATATAATAATAATCCGATCATAACAGTTATTTTCCATTCATACGATACCTGGTTCGACGCACCCTAACGATCCGAGTTTACTTGGCCAAGGGTTATCAACTCTGCAACAAATGCTGTTACAACTTCAATATTAAATTTAAATTCAGAATAGATTAAATTAATTGATCATTGAGATCTTTAAATTAATTTTGCGGATATTTTGATTTATTCAGATTTTTTAATAGTATATAAACTTAAGAAGCTTTTAGAAAAAACGTAATTTAAGTTTTAGGAACAACAGTCTTCATCAAAACTTTTTTGTTAAAACGTCCTTCTGATACTTAGCCTGCGTGCCACCGCTCCTCAATCAAAATTACAAAACCCGAATTCAAATTTTGAAAAATTTCGCTCAGCTCCAAAAAGATTTGGCCCGGTTTTTATTTTTGGGATTCTTTAATTTGATATCGAATACAATTTTTAGGAATTTAAAAGTTTTAAAGCGAAAAGTGTACAATTTTAAAACAGAAGAAAATATTGTTCTCGTTTTGTAAATTTCACATTAGTTTCGGTACTTTTGAACTAGCTATTTATATTTTATATGGAGCCGTTTAAAAATACACTAAAATCTTTTCTTTACCATTAATTTGGCTTAGTATAATTGTTTGTGTTTAGTGTCCACAACGAAACAGCTGTTTATCAACTTTTAGTTTTTGAATCACCCCGTTTTTTTTTTTATCAATAAAACTAAAAAACACGAGTTACGCGTTTTTCTTAATTTCTTACCTAATTTTGTAAAACGATAGTTTTTTCTATTAAATTATTAATAAAAATATAACAAAATGATTCAACAACAACGTCAACGTATTGAACAAGCCGTCACCGAAATGATCGATGATATGGATAAAACGCATCTTCGCAAAATGCAGGTAAATAGGGGCATAATAATAAGCTTTGTTGCATTCAGAAATTGTCTTTTGCAATCATATTATTTAAAATAAGTTAATTAATAAGCCGGTGGGTTACAGTTCTTAAGTTTGTTTTGTTGTTGTATGTAAATGATTAATAAACAACTTTTAAAATTTTCATACAGACAGACATGCATTTGTGCGCCGCCAAATGTTGTCAAGACAATAGTGCTAGTGTGGACAGCGTACAACGTTGCGTTGACAGATGTTCCCAGCCTCTAACCAGCGCCCAAAATTATGTTCAACATGAATTGGGTGAATTTCAGGGTAGACTACAAAGATGTGTTATGGTAAGTTAATATTTAGACTCCAATAATAATATATAATATTTTTTATAAAAATTTTCTTATTCGAAGATTTACTTCTAGTTAAATATAAAAGAATTTGAAATTTATTTTTGTATACCTCTGTTTAATATTTTTAATATTTACATATTAACTTATTTTTAGCAATGTAACGACGATATTAAGGTGAAAATGCCTGCTAATCCTAAAGAAGATGATATCGCTAAATTCACCGATCAATTTGAGCGTTGTGCTATAAAATGTGTAGACAAACATGTCGGTTTAATACCCAGCATGATGAAAACTATGAAATCCGTATTGGCTAAGGGTCCTGAATCTATACCACAAGTTTGAGTGTGTTGTTGTTATCTACTTTCGCAATTTAATTTTTTATTGTTGTTTCTAATTGGACGCGAATGTTTTTATTGATTTAAAAAATTAAAGTTTTTCGAAATAATATGACAAGCAGGTCTTGTTTTTTATTTTACCAAAATCTGGAATTTAGCCGCCGATTATCGTTCACAACACTAAAATGTTGTGTAGCACGACTACAACACAACATCCATTTTATTAAGAATAAGCCGATGATACATGTTGTGAATCGTAATCGCAGTTTACAACATACAACATCAAAATACTTAGTGTTGTGAACGGTAATCGGGGCCTTAATTTTTATTAATTGTTTGCTAAAGAACGTGACCTTTAGAAGATTTTTTTTATTAAAAAACGAATATTTTAACAAACTTTAGTATCTTATTGTAAGTGAACAGACCTAATATAAAACTAACCCATGAGGTTTGAAACATACATAATATGTATTAACAAAGGAAAATTCGAGAAAAATATAGACAAACTTTAATGATATCAACGCAATTTATAATAATAAAACATAACGATTTGAGATTCAGGATTTCAAATTTCTGAAATCAATTTGAGCTTAATTGACAAAGATCTTAATTCAAAAAATGGCAGTAATATAAAACTTAAAGATTAAAATATTACATTTAATTTTTCAAAAATTTTAATCGAAGTTCATTCACTTCAAGTTAAATATACAATTTATTTGAAAATAAATTGTATACACTACATTTGAAAATAAATTGTATACACTACATTTATTTTTGTATATTTAACTTGAAATGAACTTCGATTAAAATTTTTGAAAAATTTGTTGATTAATACTCGCAAGAGGAATAATTCTCATTTAATATTACATTTAATATTAGTATTTCTAATAGGAACAAAATTACATGTATATTTCAGTATTATTTCTGGACAGATAAAAAATATTCATTGCAATATGTGGCCAATCGAAAATTTCGATTATATATGTACATACAGGTTGATTATACATATATGTAGGTATATACATACATATGTATACAGTTTTGATACTAGCTGCAGAAAATGAGAATTGTTGTTATCCTAACTCAAGTTTTTAATTTTCACACATTTTTACATATTTAACTTACCTGGAAATACTAAATCTTTTTTACATATTTGTTTTTCCCGGAAATTGAAAAAGTTTGCATAATTAGAGACGTAGATTCAAATTAATGTTTCCTGTAAAATAGTTTTTTTATTGGCAATCCCTAAAAAAACAATTGTTTCATTTAAAATTTTTTAATTCAGCTTTCAATTATAAATTGATTAGCTTAAATTTCTAAATAGTTTATAGTTTATATAAATTTCTCTTGAAAATGATTGAAGATCAGCGTAATCGTGTCGAAAAGGCTGTTGCCGACATGATACAGGACATGTACAAGAGTCATTTAAGAAAAATGCAATCCGACATGCATTTGTGTGCGGTCAACTGTTGTGATGATCTTAAACGCCGACCCAGTCTAGACAATGTGCAATCCTGTATAGAAGATTGTGCTGTGCCGTTGCTGAGAGCCCAGGACTATGTTCAACATGAATTGAGGCAATTCCAGTCAAATCTACAAAATTGTATAATGGTTAGTAAAAAATTATATTTTCTTTTCATTGTCTTTACGATTGAGACTTGTCGTTTTCTTTAGCAATGTAACGATGATGTTCGTACCAGTGTACCAATGAATACCCATGAATCTGATATTTCAAAATATCGCTATCAGTTTGAACGTTGCACTATGAAATGTGCGGACAAATATATTGGACTGATACCGAGTATGATGCGGTCTATTAAAACGGTTTTGGCCAATGGTCCTAACGATATGAAGCAGGCCTGACTGTATATTGGATGTAAATAGAATTTTCGTATTTATTTTAAGATCGCCAGATGTATTTTCGAAGATATACTTTACTTATCAATCTTTAGCACACTTTTTATGAATATTGTACTAGCATGCTATTTGGAGCTTTATGAATTTAATTATGTAGTATATAATACCGCTGTCTAAGACTAATGACAAACATATTAACATTTTGAATTAATTTAAAACATTAATTGAATTGAAAAAGGAAATTTACATATATTTTAACAATATTGGACCAAAATTTCAATGCAAATTCTTTAATAAAAAATTCTTAAATATAATAAATTCTTATAAATACTTTGTAAACATGGTTATCGGGATACAATTCACAATTTAATACGTATAAAATTTAAACATTTAAAATTGCGAGTGCGAGAATTCCAAATAAAATTGAGACTTTCAATTTCAAGTTGGGGAGTTTCCAATTGAATTTCAGAATTCAAAATAAAATTGCGAAAATTTCGAATTAAATAATTTAAAATGGAATAAACATTTACATATGTATGTATATCACTGTACTTTCGATAAGTAATTCCCGTATCCCCAACATGCACGTTATTTGTGCAATTGGCAGTCGTTATTCAAATGGATTTTAGCAAAAGGTTGTTCACTGCCGAACACTCAAACGAATAGGTCAAAAGCGTTTTTTGATAGAGAGGAAGACTTGTGGAATCGGTTATTCGAACATGTTCTGGTATGAAACAATGCAATAGCAATATACAAATGTCTTCTTGAAATAGGACTTTATTGATTAGAAATGTCTGTTTAATATATGTATGTAGGTATTCACACAAATTTCCCTGAATTGTATTTTCCCACAATTCATCGAAATTTTTGCTTTTTTCCCCTTCAAAACTTTTCTCAACTTTGTTCTACAAGTTCTCAATTGGATTGAGATCAGGGGCCAGATTACCGCATTCGATATCGAGTAAAATTGAACGTAATTTTCTTATTTGAGATTATGGCATACAATAATCGAGCAAGAAATTTAGTACATTTCATCATAATTTCGATATCGAAATCATTTTTCGATACGATAGCTCATTCGATCACGGAATGCGGTAATTTGGCCCCAGTGGACTGTACTGACCATTTTAAAAAAATTATGTTTTGTTCCTCTAAAAAACGTTTCACAAGTCCGAAAGTGTGTTTGGAATCATTGTCGTGCATAAAATTCCATTCCAATTTTCTTTAGTGAATGGTATCATCGTATTTTCTTATATATTTTTATATAAATGTTGATCCATTTTAAAAGAAATGGCCCAATCCCGTGACAATAAAACGCACTCCAAACCATTACATGACCACCGCCGCGTTTAATTGTTTTTATGGTATACTTTGGATGATACTGCTGATTAATCGGACGCCATACATACTGTTTTCCATCAGAACCCCTAAAAACTTTTATTCATTACTCCAAAGTACGATTTTCCAAAAGCCTTGATTTTATATTCTTTTTCGAAACAAAAGCTTTGCAATGTACGATGCAACCACGAAGATAGAAACTTTATTAAACCTTCGTCTTATTGTTCTAGATCAAACTTCAATCCAATGCGATGACTTCACTTCAACCTGTATTTGTCTGGAAGTTTAAAATGGATCAGCTCGAGAGATTCTTGTTATAATTTGATCTACTGTTTTCTGCTGTTTGGGAGCTCTTGCTACATTTGTAGTTATCCCATATGTATTTAAATTGTTGATGGTGTTGTATACTTTTCTTCTGGAGCAACCAAGTAAATTAGAAATTTGTAATACGGTTTTACCAGAGGTTTTCACGTTATTAATAAGTTTTCTTTCTTCTTGGCATTTTACCCATACCTAACAATGTAAAACTTTTTAATTTTGCATTAAAACACTTTTTTAATACCTACCGACAATATTTTTTGGGAGCAATTTAAAAATATGTTATTATAAAACTAATATTAAAACAAAGTTAAGGAATTTTGAATTATGTGTCCACTCCGAAAACCGTATTACCACAAAATAACGCATTATTTTACAAAATAAATTGATGATAGAGAAAAATAAGGGAGAAATTAAGACTGTAAGACATAAAATAGAAAAAATATTGTAGAAAAGTACAATTTTAAAGTAAAGTAAAATTCCAAAAGAAACATTAAAAATTTTAAATTGGGTGACGTTGGAATTGTGTTTTAAATGTATGGCCACCACTGAAAATGAGCAACGGCCTTATGTGGGAGCTAGGATCCACGATTTGTGTATATAAGAAAGTTATTTGTGTATAATTCAATTTGGATATCAACAATTGTAAGCTATATATATGCCCGTTAAAGTGATTTATAGAGCTACTATGTGCGTCAATTGATTTATTATTAAAATAGACTAATTTTTACACCTCAAAATAATGGAAACAGTGACAAAAAACCCTGTCATTCAAAACTAAGTGGCAATTCTTTTAATTTTTTATACCCTACACCACCATAGTGGGGAGGGTATATTGGATTTGTGCTGATGTTTGTAACGCCCATAAAGTATACCTATCGACTCAGAATCACTTCCTGAGTCGATTTAACGATGTCCGTCCGTCCGTCCGTCTGGCTGGCTGTCCATGTAAAGCTTGTGCGCAGAGTACAGGTCAAATTATAAAAGTCTTAGATAGAAAAGGTAAATGCCTGCTTGAAATAATTAAAATTATTTGAAAGAACCACCATTCAATAAAAATAACAAGTGAGGTAGTATAGTTAGTCAATACCCTACACCGAGTATGCAAGCAAAAACAATTTTTCAAAAATGGGCGCTATATGGAGCGCCTATTGTAGAATAACTTCTGTGCATATGTATACAAATTAAACTCAGAAAGTGAGTCTAACTTTATGTTATCACTGACTTCAAAAGGTTTAATGGCCTTCAATAGCAAACATATTAAACAATTTTGGGCGTGGTATGCCGTTAAAAACAAATATCTTACGTTATTTTAGAAAATATTTAATTTTTGTAAATTTGATTAGAAGGAAATTATTATTTCTCGCAAACTGTTATCGATAATGGGTTAAATTTTTTTTTATAATATTGGTTTTAAGAAACACTATTACATACCCTGTACCCGTTATACATGGAGTGTTATTAAATGTTTGCTAAGGTACTAAATTTAAGTCAAAATAAAATTTCAGAGCAGTAGAACATTTGAAGACCAAAGGGGATGTAAAAAATTTTTACTACCAGCAGAAAACTGATAGTTTGCTCTTTAACCCCATTGTATAATGATGGGAATGCATTTGTCATTCCATTTGTAACACATCGAAATAAATGTCGTTGAACCAAAAAGTCTAGACATATATTCTATATATACGTACTTTTCGCTTATAGTCCACTACTATAGTTGCACAACTTTAGTGGACTTTAAGCGAGTTTGGACTATAACCGATTTTTTTATAAGCAATTTTATAGATTATATTTGCAAGTAAATATGTCAGTTTTGGCTTATATCCATTTTTGGCCTTTAAGATTTAGCCATGTCCGTCTGTCTGTCGTTGGCACGATAGAACATTCTTTGATCCATCGAAATGTTTGGTATTGCAAATAGGCAAAATCGGTCCAGCAGGATCTGAGTTATAGATCAAAGTTTCAGACTACCACGATATTTTTCAGATATTCTCTGCTGTTTTCTTCAAATATAATGCAGATAATATCATGAAATTTTGCACACTTTATTTTTATTATTGATGAAAAGTCTTGTTGAAAATGGTAGGAATCGGTCCACGATTTCTAATAGCCCTCATACAAAAGTAAACAAAATTCTACAATAATAAGTTTTATGCAAAGTGAAATCTGAAAACAATATTTTGTTTGCATCGGTCCATAATTTTGACATAGCCTAATACAAACCCCACTTCCGAAAATCACTTAAATGAACATAAATCTTTTGTAAAACTGACTATCAAGTTGAAATTCGACAAGCATAATCAAAATATTCATTTAAATTGTCGTAACTAATTTCATGATGATTGGTCCATATTTGACCATAGCCCCCATATTAAGTCGAGTTCCGAAAATGAAGTAAACGCGCATAAATCCCCTATAAAACTACTATCAAGTTTGAATTCAACACAAATAGTCTATACATATAAAGTCCAGCTTTTATTAGCATCAACAGCAAGTTTAATTTCGACACAAATTGTTAATACATTCGTCCATCTCAATATGATGATAATCGGTCCATATTTGACCGTAGCTCCCATATAAAGTCTACTTCCGGAAATCACTTAAATGCGCATAAATCTCTATATAAGATTCGGCACAGCCGAATATAAACTCTTACTTGTTTATTTTGAGCCCTTTTTAGTTTAGTTTAGGTTAGAGTGTAAACTTATTATCCAGGTATCTTCAAAAAGTAAAAATCAAAAGAATCTTGGAAGACCACCAAAGTCACTGGACAACTGTAGTGATAGCTGAGGATGTCAATGAAGAAATCTTTACAATAATTGAAAAACAACTCACAAAACTCGATATTATTCAAATTATTCTCTTCACAAAAAAATTACTACAATATCTCCATCGGTTCAAAAGTGACAGATTTTTGGCCGATGAAAAACGATTCTGAGCCCCTGTACGGAGGCTCAGTAATGTTTTGGGGTTGTATGGTGGAATCAGGGGTCGGTAATTCTACATTTAAAGAATCTACAAAAAAAAAAAATAGGAAGATTATCTCGACATTTTAAAAAACAACTAGCGCAGAACTGGACTTTTCAACAAGACAATAACCATAAGCATACCTCAATAAATCTGCATAAAATTTAGATTATCACGTCAACAGTCTCCGGACCTCAATCCAATTGAGCAGCTGTGTGAATATCTGGACAAAAAATTAGGCAGAGAAATATTTATTTTTACAAGGTTAACCTAAATGCAGTAATACAGGATAAATGGGGAAAAAATTCTCTTGATTTCACTAAAAAAACTCTATGATTATATGTCTAAAAGATTGTCGTCAGCTGCTATAAAGCAAAAGCACTACAATGTTAAATACAATTTTTTACTTTTCCATTAAACTTTAATTATTTATTTATGTTCCTTATTTTTCGAGTTTTTGTTAATGATGTGTGCATGAAATAAATTATTTGTTTACTTTATAATATTATGTGTTTACTTTATATTGACGCTCACAGTATGCTTTATATGGAAGCTATGAATAATTATTGACCGATAGTCATAAAATGATCTCTGTATATATTAATTTTATTGTATAGTATTGAATTTTATTAAGATACGAAAAGTGTTCAGACATTAATGCGGATTTTATCGAAATATTCTACAAATTCTGAGCTGTAGTTTGCGCACAAGCTAGTCAGCCAAATGAATGGACATCGTTAAATCGGAAGTGATTTTGAGTAATATTTTTGTGCGTTACAAACATCCAATGTACCCTATCCACTACGATAGTGTAGGGTATTAAAACGTAACAGTATTTTTTTGGTGGTGGGAATAAAAGATTCGAAATAGCCAAATATAAAAGATATAAAACATCTGTTGTACATTCATATAAACACAAATATGTATACGTATCAAGTTTAGTTGCAACTGTTTGTTAATAAAGTTTTAATTAGTCTTAATATTTAAACAAAAACATTCAAATGACAACTTTTAATAATTATTGTACAAATCATGTTGCATACATATAAGGAATAAGTAAATGAGAGAAACTTTTCATTTAAATTTGTATGAATATTGTATGTACCAGTATAAAATTATTTTGTTGATAATATACAGTGTTTCGCAAAATTATTTTGCCTGATCTTTTTAGGAGAAATTTGTTTTTCATTCATACATAAAATTGTAAAAGTCAAGTAAATTTTTTTTTTGCAATTGTTAATGGATACCATGTATAAGAGGAAACTCCAAAAAATTATTCACTTTTATTTAGTTATTGTTGAATTTTAATAATTTGCATCATAATTGGAAGGTTACAAAAGTACTATTATATGTTTTTAAATTCTTGTTAGAAAAACTACACTAGTTATAGGATTGGAATATCCTTATTCTTTGTTTTATATTTAGACTTAGTGCAAATTTTATTAGTATTTGATATATTGTTTGAAAGACAATATTACAACTTGTTGGTCGTAAATTACTAATGAGATTTTATTTTAAATGCTTTGAAATTTTATATAATTTTGACCATTTATAATTGATGTAATTACCAATGAATCTCACCATAATTTATAGAGTTTGTCTGATTTTCATAATAATCTAGAGTGTAATTTATCAATTTATATAACTAAAAGAACCGTGTACAAAATATCTGCAATAGATTTAAAAAAATTGGAAGAAATATTAATAAAAATATCAAATTTTTATGGAGGTTGTCTCACATTTTGGTCCAGAACTCTGGTCCTACTATATTAATTTTCGAGATTTTCAATACAAAACTGCTTAGGATTTTTGTAAACTTTTATGATTTCGGTTGTGTCTTTTGGACGTGAGAGTGTTTTAAACAGACAGACAGACGGACATATCTCAATCGATTTAGAATTCCATAAGGATCAAGAATATATATACTTTGTTTCAGTGTTACACACGGAATGACGAACTTATATACACCCTGATTCACTACTTATGGTTGTTTATTGGCAAGTGCTTGGTGCAGTACAAAAGCTAAACTAAAATTTTATCCCCAGTATGGTGTTGGCCTACTTGATCTATAATTCGGATCCCACTGAACCGATTTTTCCCACTTTCAATATCTAACATTTCGGTGAATCAGAGAATGTTTGGTAAAAATTTCTTTGTTTTATGTCTTTTTTTCTCGAAACTCTATCGTGCCTTCAACAGACGGAAAGACGGACGGACTTGGCTAGATCGTATTAAAATATTATAAGAACTCAGAATATATAGTCTTCTTGGTTCTACGACAACTATTTCGATGTGTTACAAACGGAATGAAAAACTTAAAATACGCCCATGTTGTTGGTGGTGAGTATAAAAAGGACATTGTTACAATTTTTTGGGATTTTTCCCCAATTTATTATGCATATTGTACTAATAACTGCGAAAAAGAAAAAAATCCTGGTTGTCCACAATTAACAAATTTATGTGTGAATGAAAAACAAATTTCTATTGAAAATTAATTAACAATTTAGTTGTGTGACAGACTGTACATATGTATTTTCGTGCGTCATAATTTGTTTAGCTGATTATTAAATTAACTGCAAAGTTTTTGTTTCTGTTCAAATTAGTTTATAATCGTGCAAAAGAAGAGTTAAATTAAAAAGTACATCCCACTGCAGGAAGAAAAAAACAACGGTCGTTTATGAATATATACGAGTATATACATAGTATATGTATTTATAAATTAATAAATTGCAATGAAAGTTTTCAATCCTTTTTCTTTTTAATTAATATTGTAATTAAATGGGAAATTATAAAGCATTGTAGTAATTGATTCTATTGCCACTTTTACTCTTTATTGAATTAATTCCTGACTTAATAATTTAAATGTTAAACGAATTTCATTGGAAATTAATTTAACAATAATAAATTCTATTCAAATAAAATTCTTAGATTGAAGCTAAAGAATTAGTTTATTAGGAATGGTTTTATGGAATCAATTGTTGACATTTTGAATACTGATTTAAGATTGCAGTGAAATAAGCTCAACTTTAATTAATTTGAAGTTTTGCTTAGCAGAAATGCATTTGATGTAGTATGTATTTAGGTATCATCATCGTAGTCTCAGACAAGCTTGAAGAAAGAACGACTAGTCTGTTGAGTACTTGTAAAGAATAAAGAGGTCTTCAGCGCTTCAGTCTTCCACCAGGCAGGTTTACTGTGGGTCAGAATATCTCTGTACATTCAGCGCTGTGTTTTTTTAAATACTTATAATTACACAATAACATATTCTAATCGTGACTTTCTGAATTATTCTTCAGTCTCCGGCGTTTTTAACCCCAATACATTTTCTTTGCCCCATGATAGTAGTAAGCCAGTGGCTTACTATGTTTATTTAGTGTGGAAAGAAATGTGCCTTTTAATACGAAACAAATTTGATTACTTTGGCTATTCTAATGAACCACAAAATCATTTATTTACATTAAGATTGTACAAAAGTGGAGAAATAACAGCTCTTTATCCGGTGTTCAACTAGATGAACAAGATACCCATTAATGACATGTGCTGAGTCGATTCCTGTTCTAAGAAAAAGTACACTAAACTGACCACTTGCTCATGGGTATATTTGTATATTTCTCCCAGTATGGTATTGGCCTAGTTCACGGATTTGGTGGTATTTTAAATAGGGATAAATTTGGTAAATTTTGGAAATACCAAATTATGTAATGCTGCCGTGTAATGCAATGATTCACAGCACACGGAGAATCTTACCAATAATTTTGTTTTCAGTCCAGACCTAAACCCCATCGAATATTTGTGCGGTACGTAAAAAGGGCAGTAAGTCTTAAAAACATAGCCAATAAGGATACTCTCTTTTTTTAAGAAATGAACGTGGTGTTGTAGCTGTTGAGCGATGTCGACATCTCATATCATCAATGCTAAGGCTCTAATGAATCAAAAAGGTTTTGTAACAAAATATTGATTAAAATTTTAACAGAAGTGCAATCGCTTAGAAATACATAGGTGTTGCAGTCAAATTGTTAATTAATACACAAAATTCTATAGCTTAGAGAAGTCGAAAAATGTAATGGTTTAGCTTATTTAGCACAAATTTTAAGGTATAATTGTCGAAAAAGTAAATGATAATAATAATTTTTTGCGTAGATCAAATAAACGTAGTATTTATACCCTACACCATTATAGCCGGGAGGGTATATTGGATTTTTAGTAACGCCTAAAAGTATTATCCAAACACCTCAAAGTACACCAATCACCTCAGAATCACTTTCTAAGTCGATTTAACGATATCTGTCTGTCCTTTCGACTGACTGGCTGTCCATGCAAATTTAGTATGTGAAATTTGTTCGAACCAACGACAATTGGGATTGACTTTGGCTGAAATCGGTTTATCATTTAACCTAGCCACCATACAAATGCGAAATACTTCTCTATCTGTCATAAATGTTTGATTTATAAACGTATCCAAACAAAATTTCGCTACAAATAATTTGTATATAACATTTAATCACACCTATGAATTTTAGGCAGATCGGTGGATAATAATTAAACGAGTACAACTCTCTTAAAATTGTTCGTATCAAAATAATATTCAATACACATATACTTCATACCTATATATGTATACAAAATTCATTCGGCCCAATTTAATGATCGGTTCGTAATTAGTCATAGCTCCCATAAAACCCCACTTTCAAAAAATTACTCATACATCTTTTAAACATTTTGGTATCCAAATAAAATTCGACACAAATAAGTTTCATATATACAAAAATCACGACATCTATTATATAACGGTCGGTCCATAATTATTCAAAGCCCCCATATAAGATCCACTTCTAAAACTTACTTTAACATGCATATCGAGATACAATTTAACACAAACAAGATGTGATCTATTCCGGCACGATGATTCAAATCATATGTTGCAAGAAGTGCGCGAGAACACATTACTAATCTTAATTTTTGTAATACAACGGAATAATTCGTACATGTTGATGTGGTGTGAGTTTTTCCATACCGAAATTCTGAATAAAAATAAGATGACAGTATGACAATATGAAATGATCTGCAAAAAAAATGTATGAAAAAACCTCTAAATTAATTCTAAGTATCACTTAATTATAAATATTACGCGACGATAATTTTAAATGAACTGAACACTAAAAAATTCTTGAAAACATATTTAAATAAAGTTTCCAGAGATAATATATTTATATAATTTTTAACAGAGCTTTGTTTGTCTGGAATTACGATCGCTAACCCCTGGTAAGTATTGATGTCCATAATGTTTTTCGTTATCCAATTTTAAACAGCAATTAGGATCTTATACATTATGGACGTGATAACAAAGAAGACTTTTTAAATTTGAAATGTAAGTTTACTAAGTTTACTAAAATCTACAATTAGCAAGATTAGCAAGATAAATGTATTTTTTTCTCCTACAAAAATAAATGTGACAACAAATATACATCGTTTGCTTGATCAGCGGCCAGGAATAAAAGATCAATAATATCTCGGGCAACACCGGGTGCAAAAATCTAGTATGTAAAATTATCAAAAGTACAAAGAAAATCTCGCAATTCCAAAAAAAGAGACAGACATCCCAATTATTAAAAATAAAAAGAATTAAGAAACTGTTTTGTCCAAAAATCAATATTTTTTTAACTTTAAAATTGAAAATCGTTTGTTTCCGGACCTACAAACTATTGAATTTGAATCTGATGGAATATTTTATTGCTTATTCCGATATTAAAAAGACCCTGGACCAGAGCTTTAACAAAATTTTAATTTTTAAGTGCGTATAATTTGAAACCCATTAGAGATAAAAAACACATATAAGCGTGATTTAAGATCAAGTCGGGGACTTTCAGAAAACAAAAAAATCTTAAAAATCGGATGAATAACTAAAATCTTGCACGCCTTTTTTTTATAAAGATAAGTAACACTCAGGCAATTAATATTCCTTGGAAAGGGGATAGTTGAAAAAGTAAAGGTGGTGAAAGAAGAAAGCTTTTTTTATATCACAACTCTGCAATTGCGCATTATGTTTGTTTTTAGTGCAGAATTGCAGCGTCTCTGGTGGTGAGTAGACACATTAATGTTTAAGCTTGATTTTATAGTCTTTATTTAATTATTTTACTTCGGTGTGATAAATATTAGTTATGATGGATAGAAGAAAACTAATAATTATCAGAAAATGATGTCGTTTGAGTGCCAGCGGTTGGGAAATGCGCTAACCAATTAAGCTACATCACCCTCAAAGCAAATTACATGCCTTAAACAAATTACATGTCAAATGTCCCCTATTTTTAGCCCTTACAGCTTTTGGGGTCTGTCTTCGAAATTTAACCTCGAATACATCTTGGCTACGCAATTGAAACATTTTATCACGATCGGATAAGATTTATTTCCAAAAACTTTTGATTCTGCCCCCTTGTGCAGAATGACACTAACCACTCGTGATGATTGAAAAATTGGTCTAAATGGATTACCCATTAAAATTAAATCAAAGCGAATTATAATCAATATAAAATAAGTTCATTAAAAATACTGCGTACTTAGGAGAAAAATATTTTCAAAATAAATCAAGCATTAAGTCTTTGATTTTATGCATAAATTGTTCATATACACACAGACATATGTATATATATATAAATATATATATATCTATGTACTTATAGTCGTATTTACAGGGTGGGGCAAAAGTCACGAAGGTGAATGAAATCATTATGTTCTTAGGCCAATTCTTGGAAGCGAACTGCATAAATTATTCGTTCTTGGGAATCTCCTGGCTTTAGTTCTTGCACTAACTGCACCTTATATGGGAAAAGATGTAAATTTCAGCAGAGCGCCTTCGAGTTGATGTTTCAGGATTCTCCTCAACAGTCTCCAGAACGCGTTGAATATTTGCTTCACTAATTACAGAATGTGGTCTTCCGCTTCGTGGAAGATCCCTCACTGAGCCTTGTTCCTGAAAACGTGTCACTAAGCGTCGAATCATTGATTCGGATGGTGAATTCCGCACATTAAAATGACGACGATAGGCTCGTTGAGTTTGAATTATTGATCGATGATGTTCAAAATAAGATTTTGGTTCGCTGGATAACGTTGTAACCTTCCATAATTAATCTCCCAGATTTATTTTACAAGTCCTAAAAAGAAAAATAAAAAAAAAAAAATTAAATTAGAAAAGTTATGACTGTTTCAAATCCCTTCGCGACTTTTGCCCCACCCTGTATAAGAAATATATAAATGTTATTTTACTTTATATGTATTTATTAATTTCTTTTCCCATAACAACTGTAATAAACAATTTATTATGCAGTTTTTTTTTTGTTTTTTTCTTATACATTGTTTTTGTTTTTACAGTACATATGTACATACAATTTACAGTTACAAACTCATACATGAACCCTTAAGTGTATTTGTGTGTTTATGTTTTACATATTTGCACCATTTTGTATGCAATATTGTATCCATTCATACATACCCAAGTAAAAGACACAAAAATGAATATATAAATTTATTTAATATAATTCTTATATTACGGAGGTTCCAAAAATAGTTTTTTTGGTTGCATACTTACCCCCTGGCCCATTATCAGACTTAAGACACAAACTTAATTGTGGAATAAACAAACTTGATAGAGTAAAAAAATAGATACGATAAAAAGTTGGTGTCTTAAGTTTTATCTCAGCGAACGTTATCGTTCGATATTGTGAGCAGGGGGTTAATTTAAAGCTTACTTCATTTTGAGATATTTCTCAAAATATTAAGGGCACAAAAGTTTAAGAAGAGAAACTTAAAAACGAATAACTGTTCATTCGTATTGTAAACTACTGATGATATTAGGGTCTGTCAATACTGATAAACTTTCTATGAATCTATGTAATGGTCATAAGTTAATTGGCTAAATTTTATGGGAAATGTCAATTTTCTCAAATTAAAGGATAAGAGTATTATTTTCAGTTTTGATTTTAAGTCATAATTGAATTTTACTTCAACAATAAAATAATAGAATCAATAGTTAAAATAATTATTCATGATCGTTTATATTTTAGTCCAGACAAATGTCAACAATAGGTCTGACAATGTAGGTCAGGAAGCTGGATTACAAAAGTTACTTTTACACATTAGGGAAACATAGTGTTAAAAATTGGATCTTTTTTACTAAGAAACATCTACACCGCAAAAATTGGGTTGAAAGAAGATAAATTTGTTTGATGAAAAAAAAAACAAAACAACAAAATAAAGAATTTGATCGCGGTATAGTCCTACATATCCAAACTAGTTAAGTTTTTCTTTATGCAAAACAAAGTCCATGTTATAGAACAGATTTCAAAATTCCCGCACTTAAGACCTATAGAACACCTTTTAGCAGTCTTTAAAACGAAAATAGCAGGATATTAATCTAAACATAAAAGCGATAATGGGAAATAATCAATAAAAGATGGAATTCCATAGCTACCGAAATATGTTAAAAACTTGTGTTCAAAATGGATAGAGGTTCAACTAAATATTAATATTATGTGAGACATAATCGTAAACTGGTAGGAAGTTGTAAATAATTCTGAAGAACATATAAAATATAAAATAAAGTTTTTTTTTGGCTGAAGAAGTGGTACTACATCGATCAAAACAAATAGTAGTTGGATTATGCAAGGTCTGGACAATAAGGCGGGTGAGGCTAAACTTCCCAACCATTTCTTTCTAAATAATTTTAACAAGTATTGCAACATGTGGCCGAGCGTTGTCATGAAGGAATATCTGTCTGGCGTTTTGGCCAATGTTTACTTTAAACAAATCGGTACATGTACTCTGTGATGATCTGGCCAGATTTCAGCAGCTGATAATAAATAGGACCTTTTTGGTTCAACGCTTGCACTTTGGATTATCGTAATGGAACCATTTTTCATAGCAAGTAATTATTCGATGAAAAAATTATTTCTTTTTATAGACTTTCGGACATGCAAAATCGTATTTCTAGGTTTCTTCGCTTCAATTCCTGCATTTGAATGAATCATACTGCTGGCAAACATTTTGAAATTGCTGCTTGAGTAGCTCCCAATGATTTTGCAAGCTCTTGTTGAGGTAGACTACAATCTTTATAGAGTAATGCCTCCAACTCTTGATCTGCAAACTTTTTTGTCTGGGCGATCTTTGTCTTCCTTGTCAAAATCACCATTTCTGTACCGCACAGACCAATCGGTGTGCTTTAGCGTCACTTTTTTTTTCAAGCAATATTATGTTCAAAAAATAATTGAGATAATAAAGACAAGAACCGCGCACAAGAGTATTATGAATCCCGCATTTTTAAGTTATACACCCAATATAGTTTTACAAAATTGCCTGTTTATGTTATTTTCTTAAAAACGAAATAAAGTCATGATAAAAACAAAACTAGTTGACGATTTTACAGGATTTTATGGTGTGATAATTGTTTTAATTTTACCAATTATTGTATAAAAATAGAAATCGTATTTTGTAGATAATTTACATTTTAAGTGAAATCTTCTATATGCGACCTCTTTAATACAGATTTATGAACTTGCTTATAAATTTGCAAATATCACTGGGTGTGTGTTTGAGATTTAGTGTACCTATATACATTTTATAGAAAAATACATACATTCGACATGCATACTATACTCGTATTCCTAGTATTTATGCCTGCAGTATTTTGTCTGCATAAATTTTATGCTGCAATAATAAAAAAATAATATACAAAATTGTAATATTTTTACTTGCTCATATTTGCGTATGTTTATATGTATATAAGACAAATCTTATACATATGAATACAAACACTATACAATAACATATGACTTGTAGTTGTTCAAAAATGACTTAATGTTTAAGGATTGGAAAACAATTGATAACTATTGTACTTTTACAGTGTATAGACTAGGTCTCATGTAATAATTTAATATATTTTAAATTTAGATAGTAATATGTAATTCAATATTAACATTTCAACGTTAATTTATGCGAAACATCTAAAAACACATTCACCTCTATTCTGAGTTTCGATTCGAATCGAAATTTTCTCTGTTTGCCAAATTTGGTATTCAGAGTTTCGATTCTGCTACGTTTCTTTCGATTGTAGGTATTCTGAATTACGATCGTAGTTACGTTTTTCTACGCTTATATTTTAGCAACGGAATTTTTTCGATTGCTCTTTTTATAAACTTAAAAAGTGTTTAATTTAATTAAAATTTCAGGTAGTTTTTTATTACTAGGTAATATATTTTTATTTTGGCCGAGAAGGCTTAATATTACAAATAAATGAATAAATAAATAAAAATGTAAGTATAAAATGTTTAAAAAGTGATTTATATAAATTTTTGTTGTACGGCCAATCAAGAGGTGATATGCAGCAACAAAGAACATGGTTAAACAAATGTGTAATGGTAGAACGAAGGAGTTTTGAATCATTGAATATTTATTTATTTCTCCAAGTCAAAAACAACGACATCAGAGCAATTTTTTTATTTATTTATTTAAGAAACAGGATATTGCTTGCGGCTACCATTAAAGATCCAAGGAGGAAGTTCAGATATTTTCTTTTCAAGCCTTACCTCTGCTTGCTATGGATTCCATTTCTCCTTCAAATACAAAAATTAAAAATACCACCTCCGGCTTGACAGGATTCTTAGCACTTAAATATTTTGCAAACAAAAATGATTATCTTTTTATTATTATTAATTCTTCTTGTTCTTTCGATTCAGTTTTTGTTTGGAATAGCAATTTTTGATCGTAGCGTAACTGAATGCGGAGACGTAATCGAGACTCAGAATAGGGGTGATTGAAATTTATTCTAAATCGATCAAATGTTTTATAGTCAGAAACTAGAGTACCATTCCGCCTTAAAATGTCCTTTGCAATAGTCCAATATCGTTTAACTGACTGAAGTTTATTATTGCAAAATATTTTTATATTACGGTTCATGTATTTATACCCTACACCACAATAGTGGGAAGGGTATATTGGATATCCATGTAAAGCTTGTGCGCAGAGTACAGGTCGCAATTTTGAAGATATTTGGATAAAATTTGGCATGTGATATATTTTCGGTCCAAGAATGGATGGGATTGAAACTGGTAGAAATCGGTTCATTATTTCACCTGACCCCCATACAAATTTCCTCCCGAAATTGGGGTTTACCGATTATAAATCTTTGAGTTATGCAAGTATGCAAACCGAACGAATAATAAATGAAGCTAAATCACATCTACAAATTTCGTGAAGATCGGTTCATAACTAGTTGTAGCTCCCATATAAGGCCCACTTCCGAAAATCACTCTCTTAAAAATGTTGGCATTCAAAGAATATTGAACACAAATATCTTTCGTACATATACATATAATATGGTAGAATTTTTTGACTATCGGTCCATAATTAGTCGTAGCTTCCATACAAGGCCCACTTCCCGAAATCACTGTAAGTACTATAAATCTCTAAAAAATGTGGTTATCCGAATAAAATTTAACAAAATTGAGTTTCCTATGTACAAATAGGATGACACCTAATTTTATAAAAGTCAGTTCATAAATAGTCAAAACTGCCATATAAGACCCTCGCATAGGGAATTATATGGTCGGGCTTGACCGACTATACTTTCTTACTTGTTTTTTTAACCTTTCACATTTTTTATTATGTACTAATTGTTTCAATCGTAATATTATATCATATAATTATTTTTTACTTATTTTCGTACTTTGTCTTCTCTATTCGTATTCATACCTTCAATTCAATTAACTTCAAAATTAATTTCTATACATCTAAAATTCCTGTACTATAATAAAATTTAATCTTGTTGTTCAGGATAAGAACATTAAATAAATAAATAAATAAAAATAAATAAATAATTAAAAGTTCAACTTTAATTAAATTGTTTGAGATTGTAGATTTGAATCCATTGGAAAGAAACTGATACTGTAAAGTGATGTAACTAGTTGTTTGGGGATAGATTTTAAAACTTTATATGAAAAAGAAGGTGTTGTCATTGGTTAGATGAAACTTTGTGAAAAGCCACAAACAATAGAACTAATTGTTTATATATACTTAAAAATTGTATACGTATTTCCATTATTTTGCGATTGACAATACCTAACATTTAATTTCAAAGAAGTATTAAATTTAATGCAATTTTATCATGAAATTACTATTTAGTTTTTCTCAAACATATACATTTCTTTTGAAAATAATTTTAAAGTCTATTTAAATCAATTTTTACGCAGGAAACTTTATGACTTTTAAATTAGACAACAAACATTTCTAAACTAATAAAAAACAAAAGTACTCGTAGTAAATTTTACGACTACCACTTGCTCGTTGTTGAGAATATAAACATATGTATGTATGTCTGTTCACACATTTGCGAATATATTGCGAACATAAGAAATGATAAAAATAACAACTTCCTTCCTTATTTATGTCAGAACATTTAGAACATTTTATGTGCATTTTATTGTGTTGAGAAACTACATATGTTTTTTTGTTTTGTCATTTGTTGGTATTGCTGTTGCTGTTTGCATCGTTTGCATATCATTAAAAATACATTATAAACTAAACAAAAAATACAAAAGTTTTTTATTCTAATAACTATAGACATAGTAACTATTTATTATACAAACACAACATATATTTATTTGTATACTAGCTGAACCCGGTGTGCTTCGCTACCACCCCCCCCCCGTCGTTATAAAAAAATAGAACGTATTTATATATTTACAAAAATTTATTTCTTTGATTTTAATTTATTTATTGCAATGCTTTAGGATATACAATAGCTTTAGTTTGCCCATCACGAGCATACACATATAAATCTGTGGGTTTTCCTACACGGGATGTTAACAATCATCGCAAACGTTAACCGAACAGGAAACTGCTATTGTTTAAAATCGAATGGTAAATCTGTTGGTAGCATTGGTATGCGTGGCAAAAGTACATATGTACCTTTATATTTTCCTGTTATAATAGTCGCTTCTATTAAATTATTTCTCAGTTTTTTTTACTGCAAGTCGAGTGCCATTGAAAGCCGTGGTGATCGATATTACGCAGTAAAATAATTGGCACTCAAATTTAAAGTTGTAGCACATTTGGTGGAAAGCCTGGCACATTGAGTGAATTTAAGAACTCAACAGGATAATTAAAGGCCTTATGGGTTGCTTGATTCATTTGACGCATTTCAAAGTGATATCCATCTTCTCCATATGGAAAAATAATAGGATACTGAAGGGCGTCATATGAGCGATGCATTTCAGTGAGCGAGGTCATGTCCCTTTGTCCACTTACAACTTTATATAGTCAAGAATTTACAATTTCGTAAGAATATCATATTGTAAAAATTTAATGACGGTCAGTCCAGTAGTTAAGACTATATTACGATTTTTAGTTTGCCTAAAAAGGGGCGTGGTCTCACCCACGTTTCTCCTGGTACGTATTCCTAATTATGCCAATACCATATACGTCAAAAAATGCCCAAAATATAGCGATTTAAATTTTTGGGTTATATGGGTGGTGCCAGTTCCGTTTGTCCAATCAAAACAGCATATAGCCTATTATTCCTTTCGGAGTCACAGTAACATGATGTCAAAATTTCAGGAAGATCAGTCCAAGGGTTTGGCCTCCTATTAAGCACAAACATACAGACAGACATTCATTTTATATATACCATGCCTACGGTCTTACCAACTGAGAAATCTTCCCGGACTCATGCACAATAACTTTGCCGAAGATCATCACATGACCAAATGCATAGTTTACGATTCTATAAAGGACATACATACACACAAACATTTATTTTTATATATATAGATAAAATTGTGTTTTTTTTTCAAAAGAATTTAAATAAATTAAAAAAAAAAACAATAAGAAAACTGTATACGTATGTATGCATTTAGTTTTGCAAATTGAAATAGTTTACATCTGTAATTACTCCACAATAATGTATAAAATCATCATAGGAGACAAATTGCCAAAGATAAATTCTTCTCTTTATTTTTTTGTTTAAATTTAATTATTATTTGCTTTTTCTAGACGAATGAGTAACAAATAAAAATTGTTTTTCTCTATGCCAGTGGTATTAATCATACGCTGTGTTGTATTTTTCATTTTAATTTCACATACTTTAAGGGGCGTTATTTGTATTGAATGATTATGCATTAAATCAGTGGTCCTCAAAAAGAGAGGATTTGGTAATTACATATGTATGGGTGACACTACACAGAAAGAAATAACATGTAATGTTTAAATAAACCTCAATTACAAAAATGTATACATTTATGTGATCGCTGCTTCTCAGTGTACTGAAAACAACAACAAAAATTAGCTGAATAAAGAACAAACATGCGGCATAGACCTGCTTTGTTGAATGTTGACTAACAACTGAATGAAATATTAGTATTTTTACGCTCTTGTTGTGAGTATTGTTTGCGATCGTGTTGTGTACATGTAAATAGCCGAAAATCTTCGTATTCTGAACAATACTAGTGAGGACCACTGCATTAAATACATGTGCATATTTCAGTAAATGTAGCTGGTTGTAAATAATATGGACGATGAACTATTTACACTTTTTTAAAATATTGTCTAATTTAGCACTTATAATTGATATACATAACTACAGATCTTTATCACTTTCAACAGAGTATAATAATGTTAAATACATTAATGTATTTTCGGCATTTTGGCTTTATATAAAAGTTGTATATAATTATTTTGGAGTAGCTAACCCCAAAAAGGGAATCTGGCTATTTGCAAGAACTGGAGAGGCATAAACTTGCTAAAGTATATAGACAATGTTATGATAACGGTTATATTGCAGAGGGTATCTCCTGTATAAAATAAAATTTTACGTAAGAAGCAAGCTGGCTTCCGGCCTGAATGATCTTGTCTTGGTCACGTTCAAACCATTCGTATCATTACTAGTACGTGCAATATAACTTTATATATTCTGCTTATTGCCTTTAAACGTGCTTTTGACATTGTGTTCTGAAAAGCCATTTGGTTAATCCTGATCAATAAGGAAATACCGGATAAGATCTTTAGCTTAATATGTGAACTTAATGCAGAGTATGCATTGTTGACCTTTCTCCACTTTTACATGTTTATATGTTTGTATGCTTCCCTCACACATATTGCTTCTGAATGGCGTGTTGGTTATGACCCATAGAGAAGACCCCTATGGAATCCATTGGACCATGAGAGAAAAACTTAATGATATCGACTATTCCGATAACCAACCCCTTTTCGGATATGGAATTGAATCTGGGTAGATTATCCATAAATGGTGGGTATGAAAATAAACTATCTAACAAAGTAGTTGATGCACAGAGGAAAAAAAGCGGTAGTATAATACCGAAATTGATACCATTTGTTGTTGAAATTGAGTTAAGCCCGTTTGTGCTTACTTTGATAACAGTTGGTATCACCCTTTCAAGAACAACTCGGTATCATTTTATTACCAATCGTTATTATTTTGATAACTAAATGTTCTTATTCTGATACCGTACCCGTCATATTTTGTTACCGTTTGTTCTTAATTTGGTACCGGTCCGTTCTCATTATGATACCATTTGTATATATTTTGTTACCGATCGTTACTATTTTGACAATTTGATGTAATACCATACGTTTTTTAACTTATTAACTTATGGCGTTTTTGTACCATTTGTTCTTAATTTAATGACATAGTAAGCTTGATTTGATACTGAAAGTTAACAAAATATTGTTCACGATTCGTTCTCAATTTGATACCAGGCGTTTACGATTTTAGAACGTCTTTTTTCCCTCTGTGTGGCAATACTATTAAAGACGTGTATAATTTTGTCTATATTCGATACAGATATATCAAATCGTATTAACAAAGCTCAAATAGCATTTAATAACTTGAATAGGAATTGGCTCGCGAACAATATATCTAGCATGGATTGCAGGACGTGGAGAATCACACAGTTGATCGTTGTAAAAGGAGAGAACTTGAAAGATGCCTAAAGACAAATTATAGCACTTGTCAATGAATGAAGTATTTCAGTAGAATTAACAAAATATTGTCAATAGACTTCTTCGAAGTGTTTCTCATTGTTCTACATATGCATACACATATTTGAAATCTCCTTAAAATAAATACTTTGCTGTGCTCAATTCCATTTTCTTCTGCCCAGTTGATACACGTTTGGAAAGCATTAATTGTATTTTTTAACGCGACCAGTTGTCAACAAATCTCGTTCCCTTTGTGTAAGTACATAGAGCAAACAAACAAAGCATAGCAAAAGAAAGCATTCGTTATATAGAATACTTAATTTTTCAAGCGTTTGTTATTTAGAGTCGTCAATGGACTAGAAAAAAACGTTCGTTATATTGGGCAATCGTTATATCGGCGTTCGTTATACTGCACCACCACTGTATTTGAAGATAAAGTTTAACGCACATAATATTAATGTTCACGGAATTTTATGGCACTAAATTTTTGGATGATCGGTCCATAATAGGTAATATCTTCCATATAGCGCACATTTCTGAAACATTTTTTATACATATACTGGGTGTAGGGTATTATAGGTCGGGCTTGACCGACTATACTTTCTTACTTGTTCTATTTAATCTAGGGTGCCCCGATAGACTATGCGATAGTGTGCCAGACTATCAGTCAGAGGGTTGCGGGTTCGATTCCCGCCAAAGACTCTGGGTGTTTTCTGCAGACAAGCCAAAAGCTTCGCAGTTTGTGTTTGTTTTTTAAATATAAAATAAAAAGATATGGACTTTAATGTTTTTGGGTAAGATCGGAAAATATATTATCTAAATTAAACAGCTTAAATATTTAAAAATATGTCAAAGTTTCAATAAAACGAAAAGTCCAAAAAATGCGTTTTTACAATTTTGCCTATATGGTCAACATTTCCATCAGGGCTGGTAAAATACTTTAAGGATAAATAAAAAATACATGTAGGTTTTTAAAACTGCTTAATGTTTTGTAACCCCAGCTTTGTAAAACATATGGCCTAAAGTTCAAAATTTTATATATAATAAATAAATATAAAATGGGTCAAAAGGTGTGAAAAATTGGACATGGTTTTTAAATTAAGCAGATTTCTGTAAAGATATCTTTTAAAAAAATATAAATTTGTTAGGTATATATTCTCAAAGTAAGTTGTTTGACTTATTTTGTGTCTGATGGTAAATTTTATTGATCAATGATCGATATTTTAAAAACTTTATCAGAGTTTGTCAAAATTTTTGATTTTAAATTTTTAAATGTTTATAACTCGAAAAGTATAAGAAATAAAGCACACGCAAGCATATTTTTTAAAGATCTAGTCGAGGATTTTCAGAATATATAAAAATCTTATTCATCAAATTAGAGAACCACGTCAAATGTGATTTATCCTACGTTTTGGAAAGCCAAATTTATTTAAACTGTAAAAAATTTGATTCTGTTCACTTTGCAGTACTAATTGAATTGTTTTTAAAGCTGCATGGCATTCGGCACCCTCTTGTTAAATCCACATCAATATCATCCAGAGCCTGGAAGTAATTAACTCAATATGAGAGAGATAAATTGAATTTCTGCCCCATTATTACAATGATGCCTCAGCGCAAATTGCATTGTAGAATGCAATTTTATTTGTTTGGGAATTTTTTACATAATTTTGTCACTGCTCAGTGTTAGTAACATAGATTTAGTATATTTTTACTAAATCTATTTATAAGAAATAAATATTAAAGATTTAACTGTAAGTGGAAAACGTTATCCCTTCAACAACATACGGGTAGATTAAATTTTTCAAATATTTGCGAATTTTGTAAATTTTTGAAATGAGGTCTTATGTTAAGTCAAAGTTTGTTTTAAAGAGTTTGTTATAAATTAATATTCTCTTCAAAATACTGTGAATATTGACATATAATTATACATACATCCTATATGAAAATCGCTTAATATACAGTATATACAGCATTTTTCACAGATGAAAAATGCTTTCTGCAAAATGGGTGCCGGATTTGGTAACAGTCGACCAAAAACGCATAAGAATGAAAAATGTTCAAGCTTGTTTTTATCGTTTTAAGAAAACTAAAATGGATTTTAAGCGTCGTTTCATAACTGTTGATGATACATGGACCCACCACTTTATTCCAGAGACACAAGTGCAATCCAATTAATGGACTGAAGCTGGAGGAAGTGCCCAAAGAAGGCAAACACAATTCAATCGGTTATGGCAACGACATTTTGGGACTTCAAAGGTATTTTATTGATTTACTATCTGTAAAAGGGTAAAACAATAAATTCAGAGTACTATTGCAACATTTTGGATCAATTAAATGTAACAATTCAACAAAAACGTCTTGGCTTACAACACAAACAAATTATTTTCTATCAAGACAACGCAACAGTGCACAACAGTGTTTTAATAATGGCTAAAATCAAGGAATTAAAGTACGAGGTGCTTGACCACCCACCTTATTCTCCTGATTTAGTTCCCAGTGACTTTTACTTGTTCCCAAATCTAAAAAAATTCCTAGCTGACAAGCGTTTTACCTCAAATGAAGATGCAAATACAGTTGTAAACCACTATTTTGAAGGCCTTGAGGAAAACTACACTAGCCAACAAGGTTTTTGACTGGAGCAACCAAATACATTTCCCAGTGTAATTTGGTGCGCTGAATTTGAATCTGTAAATGGTTTTTCTCTATCACGTCAGGTTTTCGAGATATAAAAAAAAGCTTTTATTAGATTTTTCCATAAAAAGTTATTAGTTTATTTAAAAATCAATGAGTTTTCAAAAGTGAATGGCGTTATATGATTGTCGTTTGTATTTCGTTGGTTCGGTTTTACGTATTAGAGTCCAACAATAGTCTCCCAGCATACTTTTATCCCAAAATCCTTGATAGTTTCTTTCAATTTTCATTAAATCTTGATGGGCGCGTTCCCCTTGTTCGTCGCTAACAGCACCTAGGTTTTGTGGGAAAAAATCTAAATGCGAATGGAGAAAATGTATTTTGAGTGACACTCAAAATACATTTTCAATAATTCAGCAACAATTTGTCTGTAGTTTTCACTCTTATTGTTTCCAAGAAAACTTTTCACGATGCACTTAAAAGACTCCCAGGCTGTATATTCTTTCTCCGATAAACACTGCGAAAAATTATGATCATTGATAAGCTTCCTGATCTGAGGGCCAACAAATATCCCTTCTTTTATTTTAGCATATGAAATTTTAGGAAAAACGTTTAACAAATATTTAAATGCTGCACCATCTTTGTCCAGAGCCTTCACAAAGTTCTCACTCACTGCTCGTAGCACCGGGAATGACTGGTAGTGGATCAGTTGATAGACGTTGAACTGGTTTGGAAACTGATAGGACATTAGGGTAGGTAATACTTTTTCGATTTTTCATATTGAATCCAGTAACTTTTGTTAAACAGAAATAACAATCAGTTTGATGGTTACTTGACTCTCTCCAAAGTACTGGAATTGAAAAATCTAAATAGATTTTCTCGCCATTTGACCACTTGTATAAAATAGTTCTGCAACGATTGCAAAACATTGTCGGTGTCCACGGTTTGTCCAAGTTTCCGACAGCAAAACCAAAATAATGTAGATATGCATATTTTAGTGATTCTGATATTGCATATCCTTTTTTTCCAATCAGATATTCACCACACACAAAGCAAAAATAGCTCGGATTAGTAACACACGATCTCACTGACATGCTTAAACTCTACCTTTATACAAATTTATAATGAATGTAGGCTTTTGTCAAATTAATAACTGTGAAATTGTAGCGTCAGTATTAACTATTTTACAGTATTGCCAGCATGCGATAAAAAACGAACTGGACGTGATAGCCCAACTTTGTTGCCAGATTCGAATTCAGCGCAGCCAGATTAGCTAAAAAACATACTTCGTTTCCCCAGTCAAAATTTTTTGCCTAATTTGTTGGCCAGTGCTATTTTAATCAAGGGATAGAATTGCTAGATAAGCTAGATAAGTTTCAGGAGATTATATTGAAAAATAAAAATGTTTTTGAAAAACTAACTATTCTCTTTCTGTGCTAGGCTACGAAGTTTCCGAACCGCCGTCGTATGTATGTTTTTTTGAAATATTTGCACAGAAAAATCAACCATGTTTGCTTTGTTTATGACTTAAAAAAAAAAAAATCATTTCTTTTGATATTAACATAATTTATAATAAAAAACGATAATGAAGAAGCTGTCAAGAGCCATTGGGGACAATATTCTTGCAAAACAAAAAGTAGCTATTTTACGTCAGTGGTTATAAGAGTCCAAAAAAGGCGTTCTGTTTTTCCCAAATAACAAATCAAACTATTAACGAATGTGGACGCACGTCTCATGATAACACAAATAAAAAGAGACCAAAATATGCTTCTATAGACAGACCCATTAGTAGATAGACAGAAAGACGAGTCCATTGCAATATTGGTTAAATTAAAAAAAAAAAATCAGATAACTGGACGAAATTTGACTCAGGCGAAACCAGATTTAATCGTAAACAATATTGCTGACACCGAAAAGCCCAAAGAGGAGCATCATGATATAGGGTTACTTTAGATGATGGCACATAGGGCCACTGCAAAGAATCGTAGGAATAAAGAGGAAAGAAAATTTTCTGTGTTTTGCAGATAAGAACATCAATCATGCGGTTGAAATAAATTTTTAGCTGGATGGTGAACCAAAGCATACTTCCAAAATTGTGAAAGAAAGGCTTAGCAAGCATAATTTTGTTTTGATGCAGAAGCTAGCAAAAAGTCCCGACCTCATCAAAGTAAGAAGTGAAACAGTTGCTGTAGAAGTATTTAAAAGTTAACTAAAACTATTGTGCGGATTTTTAAAGTAAAACTTAAAGTATAAATTGAAATTAAAACGTATGTGCATAACTAGAACTATAAATCTACTTATATTTAAATAAAATCGTAAACATTATAAACTACCTTAATAACTAAGTGATTTGAAAGAATAAATGAATTATACTTATAAACTAAATTAAATTGTGGTGCGATATTTCATTAAAAACTACACACTAAGCCAGACCACCACATCATTTTTGCATCCCAATCTAGGTTCTATACGAAAATCGCTTAATATGTGTATGTATGTAATATGTAATATGATCGGTTTTGCCTGACTATACTTTAATACTTCTTTTGTATTCAAAAAGTAGTTTACCAATATAATTTAACTATTCAATAACCGATTTCAACTTTTGGCAAAATTTTGCAAAAGTCACGATTTTTAAGTAATTTTATTATTATTTTACAACTATTATTAATGTTCGTAATATTTCATTTTTATTTAACAGTTTACCTTCCACATCGTCCATATTTATTCGTTCTTTTGCATGTTTTTCTTATATTTTACATAATACATTTATGTACATATGTATGTATTTTGACTTAAAATAAGTAAGAAAGTATAGTCGGGCAAGACCGACCATATTATACCCTACACCCAGTATATGTGTATTAACAGATTTTCAGAAATGGGCTCTATATAAGAGCTATGACCTATTATGGACTGATCATCACAAACTTGGGACAAATGGGTTTTGTGTATATGAAACAGGCTTTTGTTGTATATGATTTCGATACTGAGTTGCTCGGTTGGGCGTTACAAAAATCAGCACAAATCCAATATACCCTCCTCACTTTATTAGGGTATAAAAACAAAATTTCAATCAGTTTTTCATTATTTATTGTTTTAAACAGTTTTCGATAACATCATCATTGAAACCTTCATCGTCATCCTTGTCAACTGCATCATCATCCTCGCCATCATTAATAATGCTGGGTAAAAACAATCGTTTTCATTGTGAGTGATAGTGGACAAATTTATTAAAAATTTTTACTCATTTTGCATTTATTATTTTATATGTATGTATTATCGTTGTTTCTGTTGCTTAAAGTTAATGATTAACAATTTTTCAATTAATAATTGTTTAACAAGAAAATAATAAATAAATAACTTTCCGGGAATGATAATATTTTTTACCATTTAATATTTGTTTTTTATTTACATACATTTATTAAAGCGGACATTTATTTGTAAGAGCAAGTTGTCGTGTTGTTTGCGGACAAAATTATTTATTTAATTATTTAAAAAATTTTTATTCAATATTTGAAAAAATGTTATGCTAATAACATTGCATGGAAATACATGGAAACCATAAAATAATTAATATTAACGATGTGACAAAGGATAGTTTATACAAAAGTGAAAAGTTAATAAAAATATTTATGAAAGTTAGTGAGTTTGTAATTTCTACAAATGTGAACTGATTCTGGTTCTCAAAATACGTTTAATTTTAAAGAATTCCCCTCCTGTGGAACTTAATATAGAAGAAACATACACTACAATGCTATCGAAACTTTGTAGAAATGCGATTAATATATCAGCATGTTAGAGGAAAGTGTCTCAGATGAACACGTCTATTGACGTGTGACCTTTAAACACTAAATGCCTGACACAACGTCATCTTTCAACATTATTATTGTTTTTATTATTATTCAGGCTTAATAAATTGAAACATAACAAGTAAGAGTGCTATATTCGGCTATGCCGTATTATTCGGTGAAGGGTATCACCGTTGTTGTGGATGCATAATTATATTATATACATACATACATATATATATTATATTGTTACGTTTTTCCCTTTTAAATATTGTTACGTTTTTACCTTTTAACAAGTAATAGTGCTATATTCGGCTGTGCCGTATTAAAAAATACAAAAACTACACTGGTTATAGGACAAAAATAGCCTTATTCTGTGTTTGCTATTCAGTCTTAGTGCAAATTTTATTAGTATTTGATATATTGTTTGAAAGACAATTTTACGGCCAACATAATTTATGTTAAATATTTTGAAATTTTGTCTAATTTTCACCATTTTTAATTGTTTTAATTACCAATTCTTACCATAATTTACAGAGTTTGTCTGATGTTCATAATAATCTTGAGTGTAATTTAACAAACAGAGCATAAAAAGGGGAATATTTCGGTTTTAGTGACTTTGCTCAAAAACAAAATCTAATGGGGGTTTTAGAGGAGATGCCAGCAAAAAAAATTGTTGGCGGTCACGCCTATTTTCGAGGGTGCGGGCCCGTAAAGTTCAAAATATATAGGGCTATATCTCGGGAACTACTGGGTGCTTGCTAATTTGTAATACACTAAATAAAAGGTATTAAAATTACCTTTCCAACGATATATATCATGATTATAAAATATGGACCGAATATGGGTTAAATCCGAAAAGAATATTTTTTGACCCGAATTTATTTGTTTGTTGGAAATGGTTCTTATATGGCAGCTAGCTATGACAAATTATGGGCCGATCTTCTTAAATTTTGGAACAGTTATTTTCATGCATATGAGGATATTTCACGTCGAATTTCAACCAAATAACGGTATATATAAGATATATATTAGTATTAACGTGGATTTCGAGAGTGGACCTTATGTGGGGGATATTGTCAAATATGGACCGATATTCTCAAAATCCAGCAGTTTAATTTTGGCATGTATGTAAATGATCCTTGTAAAATTTTGGATTGTTACTCTTATTTATATGAGAAGAGGGCTTTATATGGGGGATACGGTTAAAAATGGACCGAAACTCACAAAATTTTGTGGAATGATTTTTTCATATATGTAAATGATCTGTGCAAAGTTTTGAGTCGGTACCGATATTTATACAATATATATAGAGAAAAATGTCTTTTTCAGATGTGGTCCTTGTATGGGAGCTATGACCAATTCTGGGCCGACCACCATAAAATTTAGTACAACAATTTATTTGCCTATAAAGATTATTTATGTTATTTATGTCAAATTTTAACCGTTTACCATTATTCATATCTGTTTTATACGTATTTAAGTTTGGAAGTGGACTTTATATGGGGTCTATGTTCAAACATGGACCGAACTAAAAAAAATTTCGTTTTGCGATTTCTTATTGGATAAAACTTATTTTTGCTGAATTTTGTCTAGATATTCATTAAGCCATATATCGGGAATATATATATTTGTATGGGGGCTATGAGAAATCATGGACCGATTCTTACTATTTTCCGCACACTTTCTTCTTTTATCATACTCAGGATCACTTCTTGAGTCGATTTAACGTAAAGCTTGTGCGCAGAGCAAAGGCCTCAATTTTGAAGATATTTCGATAAAGTTTGTCACATGATATTTTTGCGGCCCAGCGATAGACTGGAGGAAATTGGTCCATTACATACAAATGTCCTTCCGAAATTGGGGTTTACCGATCATAAATGTTTGAATTATGCAAGTATCCAAACAAATTTCACCACAAATTAGTAGTAAATAAAGGCAAATCACATCTACAAATTTCCATAATTGACCATAGCTCCCATATAATATTTAACAGAAATATGTTTCATATAAGTATATACAAATAATATGGTAGAATTTTATAATGATCGGTTTCATATATATAGAAATGATGACACCTAATTTTATAATTGGTCAAATCTCCAATATAAGACCCTC
This sequence comes from Bellardia pandia, assembly GCA_916048285.2. Classification (NCBI taxonomy): domain Eukaryota; kingdom Metazoa; phylum Arthropoda; class Insecta; order Diptera; family Calliphoridae; genus Bellardia; species Bellardia pandia. Next base: position 14,798,803 of record OU696533.1, read on the forward strand.
TCCGTAATTCACTTTAACCTCCATAAATCTTTAAAAAGTAGCTACATTGAGACAAAGTTTAACATACATAATATTTATATTCACGAAAGTCATGGCTCTAAATTTTCCCATTAGAGCCCATTTTTGAAAAACTGTTTTATACATATACTGGGTGTAGGGTAAGCCGACCATGGGCTTGATCGACTATATTTTCTTACTTGTTAAAATATGAATATTTATGCGAACATTCATGTTTCTATAATATCAGGGTTTTAAATCAAATGAAAGTTTTAACATATTACTTGTTATATATCAGCAGTAGAATAGTGGACAATTGTTACAACGAATTCATTTTCGCTCGAAAATCGCATTAAAGTATTAAAAAAAATTTGTTTATTATCAAAATTATATATTTTTATACGAAGCCCATTTTCTTTTGTCCGGCTATTTCAACAAGTTAAATTGCCGCATTTGGGATTTTAAAAATTCAAAAACAATTATTGAGAAACTATTACATGCTTCACGCGTCACTGTATGGTTTGCTATGTGATCTGGAGGCCCTTTTTGAAAATTCGGTTCGAAATGAGGTGCCACATATGAGACAGCCACAGAAACAATTCATTTAATGGACACAAAATATCCCGATCGTATAATCTGTTTTATATATGTAATTATACCCTATACAACAATAGTGGGGAGAATATATTGGATTTGTGCTGATGTAACGATGTCCGTCCGTCTGTTCGGCTGTCCATGTAAAGCTTGTGCGTAGAGTACATTTCGCAATTTTAAAGATATTTCAATAAAATTTGGTACGTGATATTTTTCGGCCCAAGGATGGAATAGATTAAAACTGGTAGAAATCGGTCCATTATTTCAACTTGCCCCCATACAAATGTCCTCCTGAAATAGAAGTTTAACGATCATAAATGTTTTAATTACGCAAGTATCCTAACAAACTTCACCACAAATGAGTAGTAAATGTAGCCAAACCACATCTATACATTTTGTGAAGATCAGTCCATAATTGATCATAGCTCCCATATAGCCCCACTTCCAAAAATCACTTTAAAGAGTATAACTCTCTTAAAAATGTCGGTATCCAAATAATATTAAACACAATTATGTTGCTTATAAATAAAAACAATATGGTACAATTTTATGATGATCAGTTAATAATTAGTCGTAGCTCCCATATAAGGCCCACTTTCGAGAATCCCTTTAACGACCATAAATCTCGTAAAAATGTTGTTAACCAAATATATAAAAGTATTTATATCGAGATATTTATATTCACTGAAGTCACGGCACTAAATTTTCGGATGATCGGTCCATAATAGATAATATCTCCCATATAGCGCCCATTTCTGAAACACTGTTTTTTACTTATACTGGGTGTAGTTCGGTCCATGTTTGACCATAGACCCCATATAAAGTCTACTTCCAAAATTCACTTAAATACGTATAAAACAGATGTAAATAATGGTGAACGGCTAAAATTTGACATAAATAATCTTAATAGGCAAATAAATTGTTGTACTAAATTTTATGGTGGTCGGCCCTGAATTGGTCATAGCTCCCATACAAGGACCACATCTGAAAAAGACATTTATCCCTTTTGAAATGATCTAAAGTCCTGTGGACAATTTTTGCTAGGACCAATAGGTGAAAAGTTACACTCATTTTAAAAAAACCCTGTATGACCAAAATTGGCCAAAATGTCCAACTTTGACCGCCTCTAACTCCGGCACTTCTGGACTGATAGAGCTGAAAATTTGTCTATGGCCTGCTATCCAATAGTACTAACCTTGGTGCAAATCGGAAGACATCGATTTATAAAATTGGGTCACTTGACGTGAAATTCACCATATATGTATGTACTAGGGTTCCTATTCGGGAAAAAATTTTCGGGAAATCCCGGGAAATTTTTTATTACAAATATCGGGAAATTTTCTTCGGGAATTTTCGGGAATTTTATGTCAAATTTTACATTTTTTACAACTCTGCTGATTGTTTTTGTACGAAAAAAATCAACGCTGTTTCATAACAAATAATTTTTTCAACTCTTGTTGCATTTATTTAAATGTATTAACGAACTTTTCCGTATAAAAATTTCACTTCTATTCTATTTTAAAAATTAATAAATTTTGATAAAGAAAAACAATTCTGCGCACTGTTCTCTGTCATTCTAAGTCACAAAGGTGGGAGCACAATTGGATTAACAAGATATTTGGAAAATGTCCACAAATACAACCTGATACCTCGACATCTTCTCAAAAAGCTAAAACAGATGGAAGCGTTTCCAAATTTCTGCAACCAACTCGAACGTTTTTTAAAATTAAAGAATGCTATTAAGAAGTGTTTAATAGACTTCGACTTGGCTCAGATGTGGAACGAAGATAATATTCCAATATGAAAAATGTTGGTTGATGTTCTACATCCAAAAAAAAAAAATAGCTGTAGAGGCACTTAGTTGCAGAGATTGTGATTTAGTCATTGCCGAAATTATCCTTTCCAAACTATTTGAATAGCTCCAAAGTAAAAAAAACACATTGTCAGTTAAAATTTTGACATCCTTAAAAGCATGAGTACATGAAAGACGAGACATAGACACTTATTCTTTACTTAAATTTTTAAAGAATCCCAAAGACTACCAATCTAATTTTTTCTCATATACTGCAAAATCGAATATTTTTTTAATTGCTGATCGAAGGCTGTATGCAGAAGAACCACTTATGTACAATGAATCATCAGCTGGCGAAACTGTATTGATTTCATTTGAAGATAAGATTAAAAAGGCAATTTCTAATTCTAAACTCGGAATAAATAAAAAAAGAAATCCAGTTAATATTTTAAAAAAAGAGCTGAAAGTATTTGAAGATCTAATAACTATAAAACCGACATCTGTTGAAAGTGAGCTGTTCTTTTCTGTACCTGGAAATATAGCTACAAAAATAAGAAATGGAATGTCTGATGCGTTAATATGTAGTATTTGTTTTTCCTTAATAGTTTTTAAGGAAATTCGATGAAATTCAAACAAATTATGAATTTTTAAATCTTATAAATGGTGGACTTTACAATTTTATTAAAAACAAACGAGATTCAAATTAAATTAAACACGTCTTCAAGGTTTAGTATGTATTGCAAAACTGTAAGTATTTATTTCATTTTTTCTTTAAATTCACTTATTATTTTTTCAGCAAAACAGTTAATTTTTACATTGTAATAATATACTAAAATTAGGGTTGCCATAATTGTAATAATATTCATGTTAATATTTTTTAGGATTCTAATTTTAATTTAATTTTAATTCATTCTAAACAATAAAATTTAATTAATAAAAAAATGGAAAAAAAATATAATTTAAATGTTTAAAAAAACCAATTGTGGAGAAAACCAATAATGGCCAAAAAACTCCACGCTCCAACATACTGGCCCCATTGAAGGACCAAAGGTCTTCAATCAAATGGTAGTGGTGCTAATTTAGTAATTGGACGTTGATAGACGCCGTTTTTGGTTTTTACCTCCGCCACTCTGACCTTGCCGTCTTGCCCTTCTATTACGCCGACGACTTTCCCGGTCAGCCATTCTTGAGGCGGGAGATTGTCCTCGTGTACTACCACTATTCGGCCTAGTTGTAGATTGGGTTCTTCCTTGACCCACTTGCCCTTGTCCTGCAGCCCCAGAACGTAGTCTTTGGACCAGGCTCGCCAAAACCTCTGCTTGAGAGCGCATAGCATCCGCCATCGCTTCAAGCACCGCAGATTGTTGTCGTTGACGTCTCCGACGGATCCTGGCGGCAGCGAACGCAGACCCTCTCCTATCAGTAGATGTGCTGGTGTTAAGGCATCTCCGTCGTTCGGGTCTGAGGACAGCGGTGCGATTGGCCGGCTGTTGAGCACCGCCTCTACCTCTACGAGCATCGTTTGCATTTCCTCCTGAGTGAGCAGTGCCTTTTAAAAGAAAGAATAAAAGAATCAGAGGATAAGTCAGAAACTAATTCTAAGTGAACAGCCTTTGACGTGAAACAAACATAAACCGCTATATACATTTTAATTGGTGGTCGACCGCGAATACGCAACGAAATGTTCACGGGACCACAAAAATCTACGCCAACTATCAAAAACGGTCGTAGAGCTCTCACCCGATCGGTGGGCAAATTTCCCATTATTTGGGTCATAAGCTTTGGTTTATAGCGGTAACAGTGAACACATTTACGTACTACTCTGCCACATTCTTCCTTAGCATTTATAAGCCAAATATTTTCTCTCGAAAGGGATATTAATGCTTTAATACCAGCATGGCAATTTTCGAGGTGCAGAGCGCGTAAATATGTAGTCACAAAAACAGTTTTCTTTGGTAATAAAAGTGGGAATTTAGTGTTATAAGATAACGGTGCATTTAGCAACCTCCCACCTACCCTTAATAGTGAAAAGTTTCGCTTATTCTCTGTAAAATTATGTATAAATGGTGTAAGCCTTTGAATATTTGAAGGCAACACTAGAGATTTCTGTAATTTCTGAATCTCCTCGGAAAAACTTTCTTTCTGGATAATTTCAACAAGTCTATAGAAGGCCCACTTCATTTCTTTTGCAGTAGGTTTTTTCGAATTGGAAATTTCACATTTTCTACAAAAATCAACGAATCTTAGTACGTAGCACATGATTCTTAAAATCTTCTTATATGAAGAGTAATCTTCAATCAATTTTAAAAATACATTTTCCAAATTTATCGATTCTTCTACTGCTACGAGAATAGTAGTTTTTCTCTTTTCCAAAGACGCTTGGTCCTCGGTCAACTCAAAATGATTATTAACAGGCCACATTGAGTTATCTTCTAAAAGAAATGAAGGACCATCAAACCAAATCGAATTTTTTATATCGTCTACATCACATCCTCTTGATACAATGTCAGCTGGATTTTGCTTAGTAGGCACATGGCGCCATGAAACATTATCTGACCATTCTTGTATTTCAGCAACTCTATTCGAAACAAATGTTGCAAGACTGGATGGATGAGTTTTTATCCAGTGTAACGTTATTTCTGAGTCTGTCCAGAAAGTTACACTCTCGATTTCAAAGCTAATCATCTTCTTAATTCGAGTCCACAATTTCGATAATAAATGCGCTGCGCATAACTCAAGTCTCGGGAGAGATTTCGTTTTGAGTGGCGCTATTTTTGATTTTGCCGTTAGCAACTTACAAAAGACTTTATTTGAGTCACAACTTCTTATATACAGGCAGCAACCATATGCCCGAATTGAAGCATCAGCAAAACCATGAATCTGGATTGATGCTACAGAAGTGGTGTGGACGAATCTTGGGATTTCAATAGAATTAATTTTCAACAAATTGTCTTTAAAATTCTCCCATGCTGTATTTAGTCGCATAGGTATTGATTCATCCCAGTCAAGTTTTTGAATCCAAAGTTCTTGAAGTAACATTTTGGATTTCGTTATTATTGGGCATAAAAGTCCGAGTGGATCAAACAATCTGGATGAAACAGACAAAATATTTCTTTTTGTTGCTTTCAGATCTTTAAAACTATCCTCCAATTTAAACTTGAATGTATCATTCTTTGGAACCCAATGTATGCCCAGAGCTTTAGTTAAATCGGTATCATGTAATAATTTTTTCTTACACTCAGATATATTGAAATCAGGGTGATTTGAAAACCATTTTGTTAAATGAAATTTAGCTGAACTCAATATTTCAGTCACTTGATCTCGAATAGTTAAAAGTTCGTCAAAACTATCGGCACCTGTTAGCAAATCGTCAACATAAAAATCACGGCGAATTACTTTTGCCCCGATAGGCAAAGTCTCTTTGTATAAATCACTCAAATAAATGAGGCATCTGATCGCTAAAAACGGTGCAGAAGAAGTACCATAAGTTACGGTGTTTAAGCGAAACACTTGTAGTGGATCAGACGAATTTTGTCTCCAAAGGATCATTTGAAAATCTCTATCATTGTCGCCAACCAAAACTTGACGATACATTTTTTCAATATCAGCCGTGATTACAAATTTATGAAAACGAAAACGGATTAGAGTTGCATATAAATCTTCCTGTACAGTAGGTCCAACCATTAAAATATCATTGAGCGACGTTCGTGAAGAAGTACGACACGATGCATCAAAAACTACACGAAGTTTGGTACTTGTACTTTGAGGTCTCAAAACGCATTGATGTGGTATGAAATAATGAGGAAATTTCGGTATTTGGTTGTCCGCAATAGACATATGACCTAAGTCGATATACTCTTTCATAAAATCATGATACATTTCTCTCATATTTTGGTCATGTGAAAGTTTGCGCTCAAGCGCTAAAAATCGCCGTTTGGCGGTATCAAACGATGACCCCAAAATGTTTTTGTCTGATTTGAAAGGAAGTGAGACTTCAAAACGCCCTGACGGTAAACGTCGAACCGAATCTTTAAAATATTCCTCACATTTTTTCTGTTCCTCATTATATACTGATTTTTCGTGAGAAACTTCTTCAAGTTCCCAAAATTTACGAACAATCGAATCGATAGTTTCCTCGTTTTCTATTTTATTGCTAACATGACATATTTTTGAACTAGAGCCCTTTGACTGATCACACTTTCCAGCTACTATCCAGCCAAAAGATGTTTTCTGAAGAACGGGTAGGTTTGGATTATTCTTAATCTGTCCAACACATAATAGTTCAAAGAACATTTCACCACCAATTAACAAATCTACTTTCTGAGGTTTATAAAATTCAGGATCTGCCAATTCAATATTTCTTGGAATATTCCAATTTGTAGTGCAAATCCTGCGATCAGGTTGAAAGTTCGTAATTGAACTCAATACCCAAAACTTCGAAGAGAATTGAGTAGAATTAACCCTCGACATAACGGTGATCTCTATATTAGATTTAGAAACCGAACTAATTTCACCTATTCCTGTTAAATTTAATCTGCCTCCATCTCGTTTTATTCTAAGCCTTTGAGCAAGTTCCTCGGTAATCAAATTTGTTTGAGAACCGGAATCTAATAGTGCTCTTGCTAGTATAAAATCGCCAGAACTACATTTAACTTTTATAATAGCAGTAGCAAGAATCACATTGGCATCAGATGCTGAGTGATTTACTGCAGCGTTAGATGTTGTTGGAATATCTGACGAAAAGTTCGAAGCAGTATTCACACTCTGAGTCTCAGAACTATAACGATGCAAAAGCTTATTATGTGCTCCCCCGCAAACTCTGCATTTTTGAGCACTACAACGTGCCACAGTATGACCCTTTTTTAGACAATTAATGCATGCAGGTGCGGCTTTTATAAATTCAAATCTTTGAACAACTGGTACTGTCGTGAAAAAAGAACAATTATATATGTTATGATCGGCAGATTTACAAAATAGGCATTTTTCAACAGATTGTTTCGATTTCGTTACAGTTAGTGATGTTTTCGAATTTTTCTTAGGCACAAATTCGTTTTTATTTTTCATATTTTTAGGTTTTGAATCCGAAGATTCATCAGCAGAAATATGCTGGTATCTTCTATTTAACATTGCCTCGCAGTCAGACCAAAGTGGGAGCCTTTCGAAGTCAAGCTGTTCTTCCCATTTGGATTTAGTGACTGGATCAACTTTCGACATCACTAAATGAATTAAAATTGCGTTCGATATCTTTTTGTCATCGCCAATTGACAACAAAGAATCATAAATGGCGGAAACCGTGTCTATCATGTTTCTCAAAGCTGGAGCTGAAGGTTTGTTGATTTCTGGGAGATCGAATAATTTTGAAATATTTTTTAGAAAAATGAGACAATCATTGTCATATACCTTCTTTAAACTCGCTAATGCCTTTGGATAATTATCTTCAGTTACTTGAAAAGCTTTTACTGTCCCTAAAGCTTCATCAGTTAAGCATGACATAAGATGGTTAAATTTTTCAATATCTGTCAATGTATGATCATTATGTACCAAATTTTCAAACAAACTCATAAAATTTTTATAATCGGAATATTTTCCGCTAAATTTAGGAAGTCGCATGTTTGGAAGCCTAGAATGGTGAGGTTGCATAAATGAACTTTCCTGCAAACTCGTTCTTCTATTCTTGGCCTGAAGACTCAGTAATAGAGACTTCGTGGTAACACATAAATCTTCAAGCTCGGATCTGTCGTCATTTGTGGGATCCAAAATATCTAATTCCGACTGAAATTCCATAGCTTGAGCGATATGTTCCTTTAAAATTTCTAATCTGCAATCGATCTCAAAGGGATTGAAAGAAATTGTCTTTTCGAGAATTGACTTTTTTATTCTTTCAATATTTTCAACAACTTTGGCTTTTCGCTGCATCAGTTTTTCTACATTCTCTGATACAGGAAGAGATTGATGTTTCTTTCCACCAGCCATATCGAATAAAGAATCAAAAATATTTCAGATATTTACTAGAACCCAATAAAATTCAATCTCGAAGCAATTTATATTTTATTATCGAAGAATCTATCTTTTATTCCTATTCCTTAAAAGCGATTTTGTTGTAATATTTAAGAAAAAATATTTACTGAATTTTTTAATGTAAATCCTAATATTAATCGCTTAGGAATTGTACAAAATTTTAAATTTTATAAATATGATTCTAGTAATCCAATAACAAAAAAATAAATTGTTCGGAAATACCCAATAAAATTTTAGCACAACTGAATTATAAATGATATTAATAAATATTTCTTTTTTATCTCGCCAGCAAACTCGCATATATTAGTAAATTTTTTATTTCGTTGTCTTTGTTATTTTATTTTCACTATTAAATTGTTTAAAAATGATTAATTTTTTAGATTTAATTTTTTCTAAAAAAAAAACTCGTTCTAAAATCCGTGAATAGCAACCAGTCTTTGGTAAAATAATTATTTTTTCCAAGATTTATAAATTTATAATTATTTATTTTAATCTATCTCACAAATGTTTGTTTACAAATGAAAGTAAATTTCTTTACGTGTAACGTAATATTAAACAATGTGGTTGATCTGGCAACTATAAGTGATATGCAATAGTGGCCACTTTAAACTATTGGTTTATTATGGCAACACGGAACGAACGGAATGAAACAAACAGATGATCAACAACAATAAGAATTTGTGTGAAAGGTAAATAAAAATAACAAAGAAAACAACAATGAAATTGTTAATTAATTTATAAAAATTAATAAAATTATCACTCGCGATAATAGTGTAAGTGTAAATTAAAAATTGAAAACTAATTTCTTAATAAAGTGCCGACGGTTCACTTTGATTTTGTGCAAGTTAATATATGTAAGTATATTATTGTATCCGTGTGTATGTGTGGTTCTATGTATTAACACTCGCAAAAATTGTTTCACAAATAAAGGCGATTGTTCACAATAATAAATAAAGAAATATATTTCAAATGAAGCGTAAAAAATTTGTGTTGTACTCGCAATTTTGCGGAAAAATTCTAATTAATTTATAGAATGCTCTAATCTGAGTAAATTACAGGTTAAAATACAAACACAATATTGTTTACGCTTTTTACCTCTGTTTCAGATAGACCAGAATCGCTACTTCCCTGTCTGTGATGTGGACGGCAATTACGGCAACGGCAACGACGAGGCATGTGGCAGCAATGAAAGTGGAAAGTCTCTGATGGATGAACGTGTTTTTGTAGAAGTAATCGCGCACTAATTTAACACAATCACTGTTTAAAATTAGTTAAATTATTTTAATAAAGTAACTTTTTTTTAATTTTGAAATAATTTATCAAAATTTTTTTTTTTTAATAAAAAATGTAATTAGTCCCTGCTCGGGCGCCAAAATGTTTTTCCTTAATAGTTTTTAAGGAAATTCGATGAAATTCAAACAAATTATGAATTTTTAAATCTTATAAATGGTGGACTTTACAATTTTATTAAAAACAAACGAGATTCAAATTAAATTAAACACGTCTTCAAGGTTTAGTATGTATTGCAAAACTGTAAGTATTTATTTCATTTTTTCTTTAAATTCACTTATTATTTTTTCAGCAAAACAGTTAATTTTTACATTGTAATAATATACTAAAATTAGGGTTGCCATAATTGTAATAATATTCATGTTAATATTTTTTAGGATTCTAATTTTAATTTAATTTTAATTCATTCTAAACAATAAAATTTAATTAATAAAAAAATGGAAAAAAAATATAATTTAAATGTTTAAAAAAACCAATTGTGGAGAAAACCAATAATGGCCAAAAAACTCCACGCTCCAACAGTATTAAAATTTATTTTTTTACAAAAAATATGTTATTTTATACGAATGAATTGTGAATTTTTCTTCAATAAATATAAAATTTAATTTTTTGTTTTAATAAATAAACAAAACTAAAATTGATGTGAGTTTATTTAAAATTCCCGGGAATAAACTAATTTTATTTCCTTCTCCCGGGAATGGAAAAAGTCCGGGAAATTAGGAACCCTAGTATGTACGCATAGTCGAATATTATCCCTAATTTAGGGCAATTAAATACATACAAATTCTCATTATAATCCTCTGTCTATTTATAAATTATAAATTTGTTTGTGTATGCGTGAAAAATTATGTGTGTATTAGTTGTTACGTGTGTGTGTGTGTTGAAGTGTTTGTATAAACTTTTGTTATTTACACAGTTGATTAACTACCAAAGACATTGTTGGCATAACACGCACACACGCCCTCAAACAGACACATGCACACGCACGCAAATTAAACTAGGCAGGATTTGACTGTTTTTATGTAGATGCTACATATATTTAATATATGTATGTATTTAATAAAATATGTTTAAAACGTACATAAATTAACTAGTATTTCATACAATGTATTTTAATTAATTCCAAATGATACATTGGAATTTCACTTGAACGTGCACAGTATTTACTGCGCGTAATATTTTTTCTTTTTTGGAAATGGGTGTCCCAAAAAATATAATTGATTCAAAACATACACTCCAAAAAATATGATAGTTTTCAAAAATGTTTTGATTTTTTCTTTAAAGATATTGCAGATAATTTGCAGATAAAACATTTTCAACAGAGCTTATCCATTAATCATGCAGTGAGGAGAACAAATGAGTACATGTTTGTGCACTTGTTATTGTATAAAAATAAAAATAATAAAGAAAATGCTTTTCGTGATTTTTTTTTTTTGTTTAATATTTCACAAAATAATTTATAAGTCAAAACTAAAAGTATCAAGTTTAGAGAAAAAACACCAATGAAACGAAAACAAACCGCATGTACTCAATATTGCATACTACAAAAACTTTAGGGAATGATAGCATTTTTAATATTTAGTTCAGAGCCCGTTGGAATACACTCTCTTGAGTACTCAATCGGTATTGTTTCAATTGTATTTTCACTGTTGACCACATATTTTCAATAGCATCAAAAGAAAATCATGCTAGCTAAACCTTTATTTAACGATTTTGGAAGTATGCTTTGTGTCACCATCTAGCTGAAAGGTAACTTCCTCAAGAAGATATATGCTCTCGATTCTATGCGATTTTACGAGTTGCCATTGTGTAAAACCAACTTCATATCGTGATGTTCCGCCTACGTTCTTCATTGTTTCCTTTACATGGCTCTTTGAATTCATTGCGCTATTCGGCGACAGCAATACTGCTTACCTTTGAAAACGATTAAATTTGGATTCGCCTGATCAGATTACACAGCTCCAGCCACCTACTCTCCAATTTCAGTGCTATATGGCAAACTTTAACCGTGCCTTATCACAATGCAGGTTTTATTTTTTTACTGCTGAGATGTAACCAATATCGGTAAGTGATCGTCTTGCTGGCCATTGGCTAACGGGATTACCGATAGGTATAGAAGCATCTTTTGGTGTTTATCATTTGTCTCTTTTCGTTGGTGTTATCATAAGACGAGCATCCGCATTCATTTATAGCTTTTTGTGACCTCTGATTTGTGGTTTGGTAACAATAGAACGTCTATATGGACTCTACAGATTGCCTTACTTTAAACAATTTAGCTATTACTGGCGTAAAACAGCTACTTTTTGGCATTGCTAATTTGCAAGAATTGTTTAGCACATGCAATTAAAATAATATCAAGCTAATGTTTTTTTATGTCTTAAACAAAGAAAACCCATACAAATCTAAAGGTAAACTTCCCAGCAAAAACTTTACTTACATTCTTATTTTAATGACTTCCAGAAGTCATTATTTCGTAGCTTTATTCGCCACTTTTTGTATTACTAATTATATATTAAATAATTACATATATATATATCTTATATATATACATATATATATATATTTATCTTTAAAAGATCATAATTATAAAATCCAAAAAATTTATTTCAAATAAATAGATTTAGTGGAGTTAGTCCACTTTCGCGCGTTTTAATTCTTACTCTTCAAGGCAAGTATTTTTAGGTGAGAATAAAAGGGTTACATACTTGAAGTTACTAGTAAATTTTCTTAATTTCCTAAACAATATTGAACAAAAACTAGGCGGCTAAAACTGAAATGTGCGAAACAGCACTTAGTATATGATTATAAATCTTTATTAATAACATTTGCAAAAAGTTTCCCAAATATTTATAAAGTTTGTTTACTTATTTTATAATATTTTTTTCTAATCAGTCTACAACTAATAAGTCGGATTTACACTACATTTTTATAAAACTTTTCAGTGTAAAAAAAAGTTATTAATTTTCTGGTTAAAAGTGGCAAAATTATAACGGATTACTTTTGGGACATCACAAACAAAAATAAGTACTTTTTCTAGTAGATTTGTAAGTAGTCTGGTCGACAATTTCCTATTACTTTTTAACTTAATTTGCAAGTAAAGTTTTTGCTGGGTTTAACATTTTTGTGGAAATTTTTTTGTTTCTGTACTCTCCACCACCATAAGTGCTGAATGAGGGTATATATAAGTTTGTAACACTGAGAAATATTCGTCTAAGACCCAACAAAGTATAAATATATTCTTGATCCTTATGGAATTCTAAGTCGATTGAGCTATGCCCGTCTGTCTATCTGTCCGCGTGTATGTCTGTCTGTCTGTCTATCTGTTTAAAACACTCTCACGTTCAAAAGACACAACCCAAACCAAGAAAGTTTACAAAAATCCGTTTATAGTTCTCCTAAGCAGTTCTGTATTGAAAATCAGGAAAATTAATGTAGTAAAACAGAAGTTATGGACCAAAATGTGAGACAAGCTCCATAAAAATTTTATATTTTTAAAAATTTTTCTTTAAATTTTTTTTAAATATATTGCAGATTTTGCCATGAGTTTTGCACACGTTATTTTTATGATAAAAGCAGAAACTGTGAGAAAAATAGTAATAATCGGCCCATGATTTCTCCTGTAACCAGTGTAGGTTTTCCATTTCTCATTATATTTAGTTGGAGGGTATTTAAGAATCGACACAGCCGAATATTCCAACCGAACTTGTTTTAATTGTTTATTTTCCAAAAATTATTATTATTTTTCATTTTGTTTTGTAAAGTATTTTACTTAGCATTAAATCTTAAATAAACGCCAAGACAATATTTCAAAATTTTCATTATTAGTTTAATTTGTATGCTATAAAAAGCACACGGCACATACATGGGCTCATTTATGCTCCCCACTGTATGTTAAGAATCGGTGATGATTTCTCCTAGACGCATGGATGACAATAGAATACAAACATCTATACAAAATTCTTATATAAAATGATTTACAAAAGGATATAAAATCCAATTTTCGAAAATCATTTAACTACGCATAAATATGTTATATTGTTATGCATTAAGTTCTCTTTGATTGGCCACCTATGCCTATGAAGCCAAACAACTGTAAACCAACTTGAAAATGTCTCAACTCCAACTATGTGAAATTTAGTTTGATATCCCCAATAGCTTCCGAGATGCCGAATTACTTTAAAAAAACTTTTCTAAACCACTGTACAATGTTTCATGAGCTATCGAATTATCGCCAAAATAAAATGTTTTTAACTACTTTATAAAATTGAGAAAATCTTTTACTATTTATTTTTCCAAAGGGCCACCCTAATTAATACTAATACCGTCCTAAATTTAACCATGACAATCAGTGAAAACATTCTGATGCGAATTTTAAAATTTATTAGCATAATATTCGAGGAGGTGGTGGGTGAATGATGGGTGGGTGTCCTGTGTTTTGCGACGTCAGTGGAGAGATTGGGAATACGATGGCTACAAAGACAATGAACGAAAGTTTCAATTGGTTTAAATGCCGTACATAAAAGTAAAATTTCTTGGAATATTAATAACTAACAATTAGTTATAATTAAAATGCATGCAGTGATTACTACATTATTTGTATTACAAAATATTTACTCGAAACTAAAAACTTTTTGATTAATATAAATAGTATTAGAAATATTTAGGGACTTTATATATACACTTTTGGATAGAATTTTTTAACAAAGATTCTTTTCTTGTCTAACAATTAATTATCCGGATGAACAAATAAAATATAAAAGACAGCTTTTATTTAAGGAAAATACTGTTGTGCTAAGCAAACTTTTCTGAGGTTTTACTTCTTAAAATAATTACTTAATATTTATTAGAATAGAATTCAAAACTGACTGTTTTTTGATGGAAATAGGAAATTTATTATACATACCTGCTGTAAAATTGCATGCCTTTCACAAACAGAATTCGGAAGAAATCATGTACTTCCACTAGTCATTTTCTGCCAAAATCACACTGTCAAATTTCAGTCATATTGTTGACATTTTATTTGTACTGTCTACATATTACAGCAAATATCCTTTTTTTTTTGTTTTCACTAGAGGACCCACTCTCCGTTTTAAGAAATCATCACCTTGGTGGACGGTAGTTCTTTGCTTGTTTTGTAAAAATGTTTCTTTGTCATGTCAAATTTGAATACGTGTCATTTTCACATTTTTAAGTCTTAAAATTCCCACAAATGTTTGTATTTTTATATTCTATAGTACTTCTTTTTATTACTTTTTTCCTTTACTATCGAGTCTACAAAAAAAAGCACAAACAGTTGAAACACAGCAGATGAAATGTCCATAAATTTACGTTTTTGTACTGGTTTCGTGAAATATTAAACATTTTTTATTATTTGAATATTTCTGCTCACAAACGTGTTCAAATTTAAAAGACGAAAAAAAGAAAGAAATATACTCGTGCACACAAAAAATATTATTGCAAACATAAAAATTCCTGAGCACTTAAATGTATAATTTTGTATTAAAGAAATTTATTTTTGTTTTGGCACAAATGATGTAAATGTTAAAACTTGCAGAAATTTACTATCCCCAAAATACAGCCAACCTTCTCAAGAGTTACTTTATACCCGCCACGAAAAAGTTAACATGTATATTGATTTTGTCATTACGTTTGTAACACATCGAAATATTGGCCGTAGATTTATAAAAGTACTCGCATAAATGCTTTAATATTTGTGCAAAAAATAAACATTTGGGTTAGAAATTTGAGTTTCAAATTGATATTAATTTATTAATAATTAAAAGAACTATTGTACAACATTTCGATTTATATGCACTGCATACTCGTACTTATTCCAAATAGCTAAAATTTTCTTCTATTTTCAAGGTCTACAAAACCACTTCGCTTTAACTTTTTTCAACTTTAGCAATAGCCCAATATTGTTCAACTGGCATAATTAGGAATTGTAGATAATTTATGTCCATATTAATCAAAATATGGGCTAAGGTTTAGATATGAATTTTCAAATAATAAATATGAGTGATAAATGTCAGCAACCTAAAGTAAGGGCTTGAGGAATATTAAAAAATTTAATTTTTTGAACAAAAATTAACAATTTAAATGTTCTATTTGGCACTTTGAAATGGAATATGAATGTATACAGGCCTTCGAAAGCTTAGAAATCTAGAATTGGACTGTATAAAGACCTACGACTGGATCCAAAATTAAACAAACATTTGATGCTAAAATAAGTCTGCATAAAGACCTACGAGTGACTGTATAAAGACTTACGATTTAAGTTAAAATTAGACTGTACGAGGGCGAGGGCAATACACTTAGTCCAGCATTTATCTAGCAATTCTATCCCTTGATTAAAATGCTTTTGCTCAAGGCCTTCAAAATAGTAGTTTACAACTGTATTTACATCTTCATTTGAGGTAAAACGCTTGCCAGCTAGGATTTTTTTTTAGATTTTGCAGATAGTCAATCAAGAAAATAACTTTGACGTTCCAAAACCGTTGCCATAACCTTACCAGCCGATTGAATTTTTGCCTTCTTTGGAGCACTTCCTCCAGCTTCAACCCATTGCTTGGATTGTTATTTTGTCTCTGGAGTATAGCGGTGGATCCATGTCTCATCAACAATTATCCAAACAAGCTTGAGAAATGTTCATTCTTATGCGTTTTTGGTCTGCGGCACCCATCTTGCAGAAAGCTTTTTCATCTGTAGTTGTTCATGCTAAATGAAATGGACTCGATCATTTGAGATGCCCATGATATTAGCTATTTGACGCACTTCTATTCGTCGATCATTTAATACCATATCATGTACTTTGGTAACAATTTCTGTTGTAGTTGCTGTTTTTGGACGTCCACCATGTGTCCTCAATGCTTGTACGGCCACTTTTAAATTCAGCAACCCAATTTTTTACTGTTGCATATGAAGGAGCACTTTCCTCTAACACAGTCACCATATCATTATGAATTTCTTGTCCCGATAAACCTTTTTTATTTAAATATTTAACGACGGCACGGATTTCTAATTTTTCTATTGTAAAAAAATCGCGGATGCGTCTTTTTTGAACAGCTGTTTGTAAATGAAGGAGTTGGCAGATCCAAAAGAAATTTAACATGTGTTAATAGCACATATATAGGTTTCCAAAATATTTTTCTGTTTTTACCGCGCTTTCTGTTCTAGGCTAAGAAGTTTCCGAGCTTCCCTTGTATAATGTCCTACGATTGAAGCTAAAAGTGAACTGTGTAAACTCCTACATAAATAGCTGCCATTCAAGCTAAATTATGACTATAATGAGGCCTACTATTCAAGTTAACTTATGACTTTATAAATACTTACGATTGAAGTAAAATTAGACTGTATATACTCCTAAGTTGGAAATTAAAATTAGACTGTTTAAAGACCTATGATTAAAATTAAAATAAGACTGTATAAGGTCCTTCAATTAAAGCTAAAGTATCACTGTATAAAGCTAAAATACACTGCGTTGCATAACTTTAACTATAGAAATTTTTTCCTAATTTTGTAAGTTAAACAAAAAGTAAAACCCATCATTCACCTACATGTATAAGAAACGAACGAAAAAAAAACAAATATTATTAAAAAAATAATTCTTCAAGAAATTAATAGAAATTAATAAGAGTTTCATAATGTTTAATAAAATGCCAATATTCAGAAAAAATTTGGACTATAATAATGTGTTAGGCCTCCTTTTTTTGAATCAAGTTAAAAATTTGATCAGGTTATTATTTACCATATTTATTCTTATGTCTTCATATATAGATCTCCAAGCGTATACAACAACTTCTTTTAGCTTTTAGTTGGCTCAATATTACCTAAATATTCTCAGTACAAAGTACATTAATATTTTTCGCAGACAACCATCCCTTTGTTTCACTGTTTGACGACTTACATGTAAAGGTGAGTTGTCTTGTTAAAAAAATAAATAGTTTTTCATTACTATTTTCTAAAAATATCACTAATTTCTCATTTAGTAATTTTGTGTAAGCAGCAGAATTCATGTTTGTGCTTGGAAACGTCAAAGCATGCATACTGTCTTCACGGAGCTTTTTGTGAAGAAACTATCAAAGAAGCGCCTTCGAAATTTCTTGTCTCTCCAATAGCTATTGAAACCATCAGGACCATCAAGATTCAATTTTTTCTCATTAGAAAAAAATCACCTTAAACAAACAAATGTTTAAATAGTGCAAATTTTAACAAAGATTCTCGTTTTACCTGTTTCCAGTTCGTTTGTAAGTTTCTTTTGGCGAATTCAAGTCTAGCAGGATTTTGGCGGTGTAATAGTTTGGGATTTGTTCAGCAGTCTACTTATGGTTGATTTGGGCATTTTTACCTCACATTCATTAATAATCTGACAAAGACTTTTCATTGTGTTCAGAAAGTTTCTTTTCAGGTCGCCACTTTTATTTTTACCACAATAATCCAGATTAGTTGCTAACATTTTTACTACAACCTTCAATTTTTTTTGGCATTTGCCGAAAACTTAAACCACTTGTTATATAAACTGAAATTTTACCATTTTCAAAATCACTAATGTACAATTTAGATGGCATTTAATAGCAAATTGTGGAAAAATGCATAATAAGAATAAATAACAGTTATTAATACTTTTATTATTCTAGTGTTCTTGTTTGTTTATTATAAAATGTAATTATAGTTATGAAACACTAACAATAAATGCATTAATGCACTTTTTCTCTTGTTAATTTATTAAGTATTCTTCCAAATTTTTATTAAAAATATATCACTTAAAAAATGTTACATGCTTCAATAACTGCCAAACGTTACATTCGAAACTACAGTGAATATGTCTTTACGTAGTTACCTGAGTACACTTCTACTCACTACATACAGCTATGCTTAAAAAATTATTATACAACTCTGAAAAAAAAATGTAAAAGTCTGCCCATTATTCGTACGTAATAATCCACAAAAAAGCTTTACAGTATAAATTAACAATTCAACTTACAGACGATCAAAAAAGTATGAAAAAGCAGAAAAGGTATTTTAGATTGGAGTAAAAAAATACATGCCAACAGCTAAAAACTGTTTGTAAAACATAAACGTTGAAACTATTTTAAATTAATACTTAGTTCATAGAGTAACCAAATAAAGAGAAAACTAAAACAAACAAAACAAGTAAGAAAGTATAGTCGGTCAAACCCGACCATATAATACCCTACACCCAGTATATCAATTAAACAATTTTTCAGATATGATCGCTATATGGGAGATATTACCCATTATGGACCGATCATCCAAAAATGTAGTGCCATGGCTTCCGTGAATATAAATATTAAGTGTGTTAAACTTTATCTCGATATAAATACGTTTAAAAGATTTATGGAGGTTAAAGTGAATTACGAACAGGGTCTTATACGGGAGTTTTGACGATTTATGAACTGACTATTATAAAATTAGGTGTCATCCTATTTGTACATAAGAAACTATTCTTGTTAAATTTCATTCGGATAACAAGATTTTTAAGAGATTATTGGTCCTTAAAGTGATTTCGGGAAGTGGACCTTATATAAGAGCTAGTTATGGGCCGATCATCATAAAATTCTACCATAGTTTATGTATATATACAAAACATATTTGTTTTCAATATTATTTGGATACCAACATTTTTAAAAGAGTGGTCCTTATATGGGAGCTACGACTAATTATGGACCGATCTTTACGGAATTTGTAGATGTGATTTATATACATTTATTACTTATTTGTGGTAAAATTTGTTTGCATACTTGCATAATTCAAAGATTTATGACCCCATTTCGAGAGGACATTTGTATGGGGGCCAGGTGAAATAATGGACCGATTTCCACCCCATCCATCCTTAGGCCAAAAAAATATCACGTACCTGTACTCTGCGCACAAACTTTACATGGACAGCCAGCCAGCCAGCCAGCCAAACGGACGGATGGACGGACAGCGTTAAATCGACTCAGAAAGTGATTCTGAGTCGATCGGTATACTTTAAGGTGGACCAATATTTCTGGGCGTTAAAAACATATGCACAAATCCAATATACCCTCCCCACTATGGTGGTGTAGGGTATAATGAAGTACCAAAAACAAATCTACTACTTTCATTTATAGCATCCTTGCAAATAGCCAAAATTGATATAAAGCAAGTCCGCAAAGTATGCTTCGAAAAGATCGCACCAGAGTCAGCGATGAAGACACATTTCTGAAAAACTGTTTTATACATATACTGGATGTAGGGTATTATATGGTCGGGCTTGACCGACTATACTTTGTTACTTGTTTTATTTGCTTTAAGGAATTATTGAAACTAGAAATTTATCATTCACTGGGTCTGGGTTTCTTTGATAGAAGAAGCTCATGAATGGTAACGAATGGTCTGAGACATATCTTCTACATATAGCAGAAGTTTGATATTACTATCTCCCAATAGTTACTAAGTAAGCTTTATATTTTGCTATGATACCATTATAATTTCCACCCTTTTATTATCTCACCTTCACACTACCTAATGCAACACCAGTTATCTAGCCATTTCATTTTAGTTACAGATTAAAACTTTTATTATTTCAGCACTTAAAAGTGAGCTTGACTTTCAATGTTGGAATAATTGTACGAGTGCATTGTGTTAAATTTCTCATTTATATAGTATTAAGTATTTTTATTCACATTTTGTTTTATTTTAAGTTAAGCACATTATATTACTTTTGAAATGAAAACGAATGTGAAAAGCATATTATTGTTTGTACCCATTAACAATATTAAGTTCCTTTTGAAATAGTTGAATGAATATAAATCAACAAAGAATATTTCACAAACAAATTGTATTTACGTATTTCCAGGAATTTTATTGTAAAACTATATAATTAAATAAATGTACATAATAATCAAAAGTATTTATAATATTATTATAAAATGGGTGGCATGCAGTTGTTGGGAAATGTATTTTATATATTTGAAATATGTATGTATATTCAGACTCAAGGTTATTTATTAAAAATATATAGAGTTGTTTCAAATATCTGAGTTAGTCAATTATCTCAGATACGTGTATATGGAGAAAGAAAATTAAAAACATATTAGTACAATCACGGATATGTTTTATTCCGACCATTGACTTAAATAAAGGCCTTATTTGTTGTAGCTAAAAAGAAGCCATGTGATTTAACTTGTAGATGAAAGCTACTTTTTTTGAGTACTGAAGGTAAAAAATATGTTATTATTGGGTGTCTTTTTTGAAAATTTTTTAATAACCTCCTGAAATAACGTGGCAGAAATAATAGAGGCTTCTTCATTTTCATTAATGCGAATAAGATAAATAAAAAACAAGTTAGAGTGCAATATTCGGTAGTGCCGAATCTTAAAAAAAATATTTTTGAAATGACTGAAGAAATAGCTATCTACAGTCCTTTGGACAATTTATGCTAGGACCAATAGGTAAAAAGTTACACTAATTTAAAAAAACCCCTGTATGACCAAAATTGACCAAAATGTCCAAATTTGACCTTCTCTAACTCCGGCACTTCTGGACTGATAGAGCTGAAAATTTGTCTCTGGCCTACTATCCAATAGTACTAACCGTGGTGCAAATTTCAACCAAATCGGAAGACATCGATTTTTAAAATTGGGTCACTTGACGTGACACTTTTTATTGCTTAAAAATAAAATTTATTTATTTTAGGTTTAATTTACAATATAAAACTTTACAATATAAAACGGAAAATAATAATTTTCGGCAAATAAACAATTAGTACAAAACAGTACAATTCTGCACAAGTGTTTTTATGACTTAAAAACACATTAGTTTGATATTAGTTTATTTGCATGCGGTAAACACTTTTTGTAAATTGTCCAACACAAATCAATATAATATGAATAAACTCTGAAAACCCATTCTGGATAATATTCTAGCAAGAAGCTAGAAGCAGTTATTCCACACGAGTAACAACTAAATAGCTTTAAGTAAGCCAATCAGTAGAGTTCAATAAAGGCGTTCTATTGTTCCAAAACCACAAATTAGAGGTCGCGAAAATCTATTAGAGTGAGAGTTATAAAGAATTAAAAAAAAAAAAAAATTATATATAATTAAAAACGTTTTCAACAAGATTTCGCATCTTAAATTAATTTGTTTCGTATTAATAAATTTTAATGCCAGTAAAAGTTGTGTTAGTTACAAATTGAAGCACGGTTGCAGGTAGGTCTGATATAGCATCTCGGATCAATGCAAAGAATCGAAGAAATAATGAGGAAAGAAGACTTTCTGCGTATTTTTCAAACTCATCTTCCCGATTTTGTAGATCATGTGCATAAAGCTATTTTTCTGCTGAATAGTGACCGAAAGCACACATCCAAAATTGTGAAGGAATGTCTTAGCGAGCAGAATTTTTGTTTAATGTAGTGGCTAGCAAAATTGAGAATTTATGGAGAGACAGTTGGGACAATAGCGATTAACTCCAAGCCATTTGAACTTTAGTCTGATTGAGGGAGTATTCCAAATTAATTAATTGACAAATTGGTGGAGAATATGCCAAAATATTTTTTCGCATTTTGTATTTATTCTTGGCGCTTCGGAGATATATACCAGTATAAATATTTTATTGTATTAAGTATAAATATTTCAGGATATATACATAAAACTTTTACCATTATATGCCACACACTACATCACTATAGGTGGCTGCCACTCACTTACTAGGTTAATAAACCGAAATTATAATTTTTATGTTGATATAAATTATTAAGCAAAACATTTTAATGTCCACTTTTCAGGCATTCTAATCTTCGTAAATCTCTATGCATATTATGTTTGTACATACATACGCAAAAGCTCTCGAAAAACTCCATTGAAACGTATTATGCAATGATGGTGGATGAGGTGGCAAACAGGAAAATGCTCTAAATATTGCATTTTAATGTTTTCCAAATTCATGTCGTTATTATAATGCAATAAGTCTTAAATTGTTCTGTTGCTATTATTGTAGTTTTTGCTTTTTATTGTTGTTGGCAATTTTTGTTGCCTGTTGTGCTATTACCTGTCTCTAAACAGGAAAAATGTTTTATGTGTTAAGAGGTTTAGTGCCATTGTGTATTTTATATTTATGTATATCTGAGAATGTGTGATTAAATATATTAATATTAGGGTAGCCCCAAAATAAAATTGCGGATGTTCCCGACTAATATGAAAATTTGATTCATTTTAAGACTATGTTTCTCAATTTTTTTTGTCCTGGGGTCAATATTTGGTGAGCTGAATCAAAGGCCAAAAAGGTCCTTTTTAGAGGTTTTTTGATTTTTTTTCACATTTCCCCCAAAGTAGCTATATGTAATTTTAGTATCATATGAAAAGTCTTTGAGAGGCGCATTCAATGGGTTATCAAAAATTAAAACACATTTTTTTTTAATTCAAAAATTTTGAAAATTTCAAACAAAATTTTAGTGTTTTTTTTTCATAGAATTTACTTAAATAAATAGTGGAAATTTCGTGATTATAAACATTATGCAATTTAACCCAAAAGGGTTTTCCCGTTTTTTAGCTTATAAAATTTACGTTATTTTAATACCCATTACATTAACGAATTGAGTTACCAGAGCTTGTCAGATAGGGAAGAATTAAGGTTTTTAAAAAATTAATAAAAATTTAAATAGGTTGAATTTTAAAAAACGGGGCCACCCTAATGAATGTGGCTGTATTTGTACAGTTGTGTATGTAACAATAGATGTACTTTTTCTATTTATTTAAACGATTCAATTGAAAGTTCATATTTGTAAACTTTTAATTACACTAGCTTAAGGGCCATTATCATCATCATAAATGTTTAAATTATACAAGGAATCAAACAAGTTTCATCACAAATTAGTGGTAAATGAAGGCAAATCACCTCTATTAATTTTGTGCAGATCGGCCCATAACTACTCGTAGCTCCCATACAAGGCCCACTTCCCGAAATCACTTTAAAGAACATAACTCTTTTAAAAATGTTGTTATCCGAATAAAATTTAACAAAAATGAGTTTCTTATGTACAAATAGGATGACACCTTATTTTATAATAGTCAGTTCATAAATAGTCAAAACTCCCGTATAAGACCCTGTTCGTAATTCACTTTAACCTCCATAAATCTTTTAAACGTATTTATATCGAGATAAAGTTTAACACACTTAATATTTATATTCATATATATTTTGGATGATCAGTCCATAATAGGTCATATCTCCCATATAACGCCCAATTCTGAAAAACCGTTTTATACATATACTGGGTGTAGAGTATTATATGGTCGGGCTTGACCGACTAGACTTTCTTACTTGTTTTTTTTTTCTAAAATATGGCAATACAATAAATATTTGTTTGTGAAAAAAATTAAAATTCAACAGTCTACTTTGAGGCTGACTGTATTCAAAAATATTCTCCAGGTTATTAACCCATTAATAAGCAAAATAGAACCAGAAGTGACAATTAAAAAAAAAGTTAATTTTTTTTATTCATTGTACATAAAATTAACATAAAAGTATAAAAAATTTAAGAAAAATTGTAAGTGGGTGGAGTAGGGTGGGTGTACTCAACTGAGTACACAGCCGGTTTTTCAAAGCAATTTTTTTCAATGCATAATGTTTTTAAACATTTCTTGCATTGCCATCGAACTCTTGCAAGACATAAAACACATCTTAATTGTTTTTCTTTTCGGGATAGTCCAAAAAATATTCTTTTCGGATTTAACCCATATTCGGTCCATATCTTATAATCATGATATATATCGTTGGAAAGGTATTTTTAATACCTTTTATTTAGTGTATTACAAATTATCAAGCACCCAGTAGTTCCCGAGATATAGGCCTTTAAGGGCCCGCCCCCTCGAAAATAGGCGTGATTGTCAACAATTTTTTTTGCTGGTATCTCCTCTAAAAGCCCTATTTCATTTCGTTTTTTTTTTGAGCAAAATCACTAAAACCGAATTGTACCCCTTTTTTATACTCTGTTTGTTAAATTACACTCAAGATTATTATGAACATCAGACAGACTCTGTAAATTATCGTAAGAATTGGTAATTAAATCAATTATAAATGGTCGAAATTAGATAAAATTTTAAAATATTTAACATAAGTTATGTTGATCGTAAAATTGTCTTTCAAACAATATATCAAATACTAATAAAATTTGCACTAAGACTGAATAGAAAACACAGAATAAGGATATTCTAGTCCTATAACCAGTGTAGTTTTTGTATTTCTTATTACGTTTAGGTGGAGTGTATATAAGATTCGGCACAGCCGAATATAGCACTCTTACTTGTTGTTTATCAAATTATTTATTGGCAAAACAAAATTAAAATTAATTTATTTTTCATGAAGTTGACAGTTTTTCCAGAACATATGACAACTTCAAATACATAAACCTCACTATAAAATTTAAAGGCAAGATGATCTTCCCTTTAGCTAATCGATCGGTTTTTGATTAAAGTAAACTTATAATAACAAAATACTTCTTATCTGTCCGATAACATCATACCATTAACTATTGCCAAGTTGTAATAATGGGCCTAAGTAAATTTTGTGGGAAACTTCTGCTTCATAGGTCATACCAAGGTGAATTTATACTAGGTGACAGCATAGCGCCAGCTGATTATTCATGGTGAAATTGAAAATGTCAAAAAGTTGTTTACAAATAGTCAAAGTTTATTGTTTGTATTGTTGTATTGTTTGTTTTCTTTATTTTATGCCAGATGTTTTTTGACAGTAACGAAAGTTTTTACACAAAAAAAAATGCCTGTTGTTCTTGCCTTGTTGTAATTGTTGTAGCAATGCTGTCACCTAGTATTTAATTTCACCATGGGCCATACTGCGTAATTTATATTTCCATAACTGTATAAATATGTACATATGAGTATGTATGTGTGTGTGTACATATTTATTATGTTAGCAGTGGCATTGCATACATTTAAGCTATGTAGTCTATAAATTCTTTATGAAAATTTATTGCTTTGAGAATATGGCTAAACTTGATTTTACGTTAAAGATAAAATTTAACAAAAGACACAAAAAATCCTACAGTTATTTAAACAAAAGACACCTTTTGTAAAATAAGTTATTTTTGCCACTGCCAATAATTGTTAAGGGAACCACAATTTGGCCTTATTTATAATGACAGCCGTAGCCTGGTGACAATTATGTATGAGTATAAAGGATTTTTATCTTAAAGGTCAATGAAAGTTGTGTGGTGAGCCTTCAATAATATAAAATAATAAAAAAAAAACATTTTTAACAAATTTTAATAAAATGTTAAATTATGTACATATGTACATATCTAAATTAACAATGAATTTGTTTCATGTTAATAAATTTTAATGCAATTTGAAATTTAAGACGTAACTTTCAATGATTTCATATTATGTATTTAAAAAGTTACAATTGTTCAAGACTTACTACTCAGGATAATTTAATTTAATATTACCTGTTAACACGCTATTTAAGTTTTACTATAAATAAAATTTTGCCGTTATTTTTATGCAGGTGACAGCATTCAATCCTTGTACATTTTAAATATTATATGAAATATTTAAGGATATTTTATTGGTCCAACTATTTATTCCAATGAATGTATTGAAAATCTTGAATTCCTTATTTTGTAGACCTCAAGTTTCTTAGAAATTTAAAAGTCTATCTTTATCTAGGTTAAAGTCATTATCAGTTTCTGATAATTATACCTGATAATATATAGGTATATTAATTGCCTGAATGTTACTTCTCTTTAAAAAAAAAGTTCTGGACCAAAATAAAAATTTCATATTTTAAACATTTTCCTCCAATTTTTTGAAGTATATTGCGGATATTGCCATGAAACTTTGTACACGGTATTTTTATGATAAAAGAAGAAGGTGTAAGGAAAATAGTAAGAATCAGCCCATGATTTCTAATAGCAACCATACAAATATGTTCCCGAAATATGGCTTAATGAGAAATAAAAGCCTGTAAATTTGGAATATTATTACAAAATTCGGCAAAAACAAGTGTCATGTAGAAAGAAATTGCAAAACAAAATTTTTTCTTCGGTCCATGTTTGACTATAGACCCCATAAAAAGTCCACATCTAAAATTCACTTAAATATGTATAAATGTGGTACAAATATAGGTGCCTATTATGAGCAAAATTCGATTTTCGACTGTGATCGAAAATGCTTATCGAACGAATTTTCATTTGGTATTATGGTGCACATTCGATGAAAACACGCTATTGTGAAAATCACTCTTTTTGGGATATTCACAATAGTACATTTGTATCAGCTGGCGCTATACTTGTTTACAAATTCTAAAGAAAAAATTAATTTAAATTTGAAATGACCAACACGGAATTATGGTTTAATGATTCGTCAGATGAAGATGAATCCTTACTAGAACTGGCCAGAAGCAGAAAAAGGCTGAGGGATGCTTCTAACATTTTGAAAATGTATATATATATTATGTATATATTTTTTGATGAGGTTTTGACGAGGATATTATAAATTTTATTTACAGATTTATAAAAATTTTCGACTCTGTACAGAGGAACCATGCTCAAAGGGCGGAACAATCCCAAGCATATTAAAATTGGCAACAGTTTTTCTGATATTCTTCCATGAGAGAAACTAGCTTCTCCAGTTGCTGTTTTGTACTTACGACCTTAGACCTGCAAACCAAACCAGGGGCTAAATTACCGCATTCGATATCGAGTAAAATTGATCGTAATTTCCTTATTTGAGATTATGGCATACGATATCGAGCAAGAAATTTAGTACATTTTATCATAATTTCGATATCGAAATCATTTTTCGATGCGATAGCTCATTCGATCACGAATGCGGTAATTTGGCCCCAGTTTTATACAGCGTCGACAGAAAATTTGTGTTCGATAAAAAATTCGTTGAACAACGAAATTTTCGACAGTGATGCCAACTAATAAATCAAATTTTGCAAAGTTGATTTTCGATAGCCAGCGTATATCGATTATCGAATGCAGCTCATAATAGGGGACATAGTTACCTGGTTAAAAATCGACACAAATAACTCTTATAGATATATAACTTGTTGTACTAAATTGTATGATGGTCGGTCCATAATTGGTCATAGCTCCCATATAAGGACCACATCCGAAAAAGACATTTATCCTTATATTTATCTTATAAATATCGGTATTGACTCAAAACTTTACACAGATCATTTACATATACACAAAAATCATACTAGAGCAATTTTTAAATTTCAGTCCATATTTGACCATATTCACCATATGAAAAGCTGCACAGTGGGTTCGATTATACCTAAAATGGAGATTAATTCAAGGAAGGGTACAATTAACGAGATAATATTTTTTTTTGTATTAACAATACCCTAATTAGGCAAAAAAACGAAACTTCTAACGTTTTTTGATGGATTTTTATTTTTTTTATTTAATTAAAGTATGTAGTATTTGAATACTCTCTATTTCTTATTCATCACTTGAACTATCATAGTCTTTTTCATCATTAGAATTACTGTCATCTGTATCATCATCGTCATTATTATCATCATCATCATCACTATCATCATCACCATTATTATCGCTCTCATTGTTGTCATCTTCACGATTTTCTTGAGAAATTTTTGGTAATATTAATAGATCTAATTCTGACTTCGATAAATATTTTTTTTGTTCATATTGCCTGCTAATGCTCGATATAAATGGGTCTGAACTTAATAGAAATCTATTAAAAATATCTTCATTCGACGTTTCCCGGCTGCATTTTCGAGCAAAGTGCCCTCCGCAGTTTTTAAAGTCTTTATTCCTAGCTTCTTGCGCTTCTTCTGATAATTATCCTATTGGTAAAAGCGCGTGTTGTACTATCTCCGGGCCGTAAGTTAAAAATTTATGTAATGTGGAAGGCATAAAACTTATTTTTGCTGAATTTTGTCTTGATATTCCAATTTTATAGGCATTTATGAATAATTGAGCAATATTTCAGGAAGATTTTTGTATGGGGGCTATGGAAAATCATGGACCGATTCTTACTATTTTCCGCGCACTTTCTTCTTTTATCATAAAAACAACGTATACAAAATTTCATGGTATTATCTGCAATATATTTCAAAATATTGCAATAAAGTGGACAAATATCAAATTTTTATGGAGGTTGTCTCACATATTGGTCCATAACTCTGGTTGGTAAAACCGATTTTGCTGATTTTTAAAACAAAGTTTGCCGCAAAATAAGAAATATTTTTCTGGAAATTTCATTTAGTTAACCCTATGTATGGATCTATTAGGGCAGAATCTGGCAGTGGATTTGAATTTATATTCCTGGATATGAATTTATATTCCTTTTCATTATATCTATTAGGGCAGAATCTGGCAGTGGATTTTCCAAACTTAGATTCATTGTTACAATTGCAGTATGGAAATCGTCGTATGTCTCTTTATATTGTTGCCTTCGCAACGAAATTTTTAGTAAAAGTGGCGTAAATTTGAATAGCAGATATTTCGATTTTGCTTCGCAAAGAGCCAATACCACGACCATCTAGTAAAATGTGAAAATTCGACAATCACTGATCACCAGAACATTTAGTACGGGAGCAAAAGAGTTTCAACGTTAAAAAGAAAATCAGTTATAGATCCTGTGCCGTTGTAGGATATTTTCCACTTTTCTAATTTAACGTTTGAATTTTCCAATACTCCACTTCGATCTTCAGATAAATGGTTAGAGTTTGAAAATGGTGTATTCGAATTAGATAGGTTAAATGGATGTAAATTTGTAATCACAACTTTTTTTTTGACAAAAAAAAAAAAATAGTTCTTTAGCAATAATTTTTTCTGCACGTATAGCAAACAAAGTTCCAAACAAAACAAGACTTCAAGAATTAAAACATTTATTTTTGTTGTTAGTTAAAGATTAAGTTTTTATTTACAAACTAGCTGTACCCTGCGCGCGTTGCTACGCTACCAATTAAAATAAACTTGAAAGAAAGACATTACACAAATATTCAATTCATTTTGAGTAAGTTTATTGATTTTTCTCATTTTAAAAAAGTAGGCGGTCGAAAGAAGTATTCTTAGTCATGCCGGAGTCTTAGTTATATTCCATAAAATTTTTAGTAAGAGCGGTCCAGCGGTCTGGCCTTCCCGGCAGGGGTTGTCCTGCAAGAGATGGGGCGTGGAGTATGAATCTTAATTTTTACCTCACCTAGAGTAACATATGTATTCGATTTGAAGTAAACATGTTAAAATCCCAGTAGAATCAATTACACAATTTAAAAAATTAGGAATGGTCGAAAGAAATAAGAAGCTTTGGCACATAAAATTTTTCTTTTTACCTCACCTTCAGTAAGATGTGTATACAATATGTATGAAGTAAATCTGTAAAAACCCATGCAGAAGAAATTAATCAATTTAATATAGTGGGCGTTAGAGTAGGCGTGGTCATACCAACTGAGAAACCTTCCCGGACTCATACACAACAACTTTGCCGAAGATCATCACATGATCAAATGCATAGTTTAGGATTCTATAAAGGACATACATACAAACATTAATTTTTTGAAATGGGGCGAGAAAGTGGGCGTGGGCGTGGCGCATACAGTTTTTATTTTTACCTTGCCTTCAGTAAAATGAGGATACAATTTGTATAAAGTAAATCTGTAAAAACCCATGCCGAAGCAATTAATCAATTAAACAAAGTGGGCGTTAGAGTAGGCGTGGTCGTACCAACTCAGAAATCTTCCCGGTCTCATACACAACAAATGTGCTGAAGATCATCACATGATCAGATGCTTAGTTTAGGAGTCTATAAATGACATACATACATACAAACATTAATTTTTATATATATGATATTAAATATTTACTTTGTATGGGAGCTGCCACTCCCACTGGTCCGATCCTGCCCATTTTTTTCCCTGATTATTCAAATCAGTAACATATGGGATACTGCAAGGTTTCAAAGCTCTTGCTATTATAATAGTCAAGATATATGATGTTATTCAATTTATGTGGGAGGTGCCACGCCCACTTGAAATATTTATAGCCGTAAACCTAATTAGGAGTGGAGGAAGCAAAATCTTTTCCATCGGCACAAGTGGTAATTCAATAATATTATTTCTATGCAATCTGCTTTCCTCACGTATAGCCCAATCCCGTGTATTGTACTGGTCGCCATGGAAACGCGTATTACATAAGCACATGAAGCACATATTTTTAGTATAGCCCAATTGCATGCCTCTTAAAAGAGCCACCACTATTAAATCTGCGCATATTTTCCACTTGTGGTCTTATTTATAATATTTATTATTTATTAATAGATTATATAATATTTTAATATACAAATTCAGTTTTTTTTTAATACAAATTCAGTCTTAAATATTATTTTTAATCTATATATGGCCAAACATATTTGTTGTGAGCCAGATTGGCATACAATGTGATTTTTATATTTCATTATATGTATATAAAATATGTGACTAGGAAAACTCATTTAATAATAGCTTACGGTATTTTAAACATAGTTCAATATATTTATATAAAGTAGAAAAATATAACCATTTAGAATACTGATAACATCATTTACAGAAAGATTTATTTTATTAAAACAGGTTCTACGTATTTCATTATAAATTGGAAAGACTCCCAAAAAGAGAAATGTATTTTCTACTTCATTAGTATTACATACATATTGTACAACAAGTTTATGCAGTATTAATAAAAGATCTGCCATTCAATTCTAATAATACATCTCTAGTTTTAATAAGAAGACAGGTGACACGTGTCGAGTAATTTAATAATGGTACAGGCATAAAGTTAAGATTAAGTTGTGGGTATATATCATGATTTTGAGAATTCTTTGCTGTTAACATGTTTTCTTCTTTTGTAGCTCTTTTTTAAATCCAAAAAGACATCCACCACTTGCACGACCAGCTCTGTGTATTTTCTTTGCAGGAATCCATTTTAGAAAATAATTTTGAAAATAAGAATTAAGACGATATTGATTCTCACTAAGAACGTGGGTTTCGAATAAAAAAAAATAGATCTAATTGATTTACATAGGTTAAGAAATAGCCAAAATTTATTGAATTTGCGACATTTACAACATTGTATGATAGTAATTTAAATGTACTATATTGCTATTACGAGATCGAAGTATTAGGAAGATTCTCAATAGGTTGGTTCACGTTTATGACATTAATTTCAGTAGCATAATCAGTATTTGCAAGCAATTTACGAATATATTGCATCACTATTTGAAGTAGTTTCAATTTTATCAGACTTGTAGGTATATTTTTTATTATCAACGTAAATACAAAATTCGCCAATCCTTACTTTGACTGTCTTATTGCATTTGGTGATACTTTTGCTCAGCTTTCGTAAATTATAACGCACATTTTGTTCACCGTGGGTATAATCTTTATTAATAAAGATATTTTTGCCTTTTAATTTCTTTTTCATTGCTGTTACATTATAAGCTTGAAAACTAGACGCCAGTGTAAAGCAAAATGATTTTCCACCAGCAATAATACGTGTAGACATAATATTCGCATTTACTTTGAGGACGTTGTTACATAGGTTTTCAACTTCTTGTTTAGCTGTATTATTGTTTTTACTATTAAGTCCAGAGACTACAATATTAGACGAACGAGAACGACGATCAATAGATTCCAACCTGGGTGTTAGTTTATTCACATCCTTTTTTAGTTTAGCATTTTCTTGTTTCAGCTCATCTATTTCAGCTTTTAGTTCATTTAGATGATCAGACTTCCTAGTAACATCACTAAGTTTTTCATCTAATAGCTTACATAACTTATGCCACGAGAAAACATCACTCGAGTTGTTGTGATTTGAAGATTGCATGTTGAAAGAAGTTAGATATCTTTTACTTTCTGTTCTCTCAGTGTACTCTGGGGAAGTTGTATGTAATAATCGTTTATTACTCATTAAAATCACAGCATACCTTCAGGCATACCAGAAAATATACAATAGAGGGGTAGAACTTGGCACTACTGTTTGTAATAAACAGTTGTACAATATCTACGTATGTACTTATGTAAATTCAGAAGCAAAAACAACAATGGTAAACTGCTTAGAATACTAAAATTATAATTTATAAGATCCCACCTCGTTTAAATCGCAATATATTTGTCTAGAAGATACAGATGATCACTCACACCCACCACAGATAAATATAGTTCCTCCGCTTGAGAAAAAAATGCTGCAACAACAGTGAGACTCCAACCAGAAACAAAAACAACAGCAACGACTACAGCAAGTCAATAAGTCTTTGTGTTTGGGCTACAACACCAGGTAAAACTCGGGCAAAACTGCGATCAGCGACGGAAATGTGTTTGTGTAACTCTTAACAAATATGTTGAGAATCAGAGGCGATAATTTTACATTTAATTTTTTATTTATTTATTTTGCAGAACAATATTTTTCTTTTCTACTTCTTGACAGCTCAAAGGCAGGGTTACCAATCACCACTTGTGGTCTTCATATTTAATTAACTCTATTATTTTTTCATTGATATTTAGTATTTGTGCTTAGTGCTATCGGAATAGGACTTTTTAAATTAGTGACATGTAGCAAAACTGCTTTTAAGCTACTTTTGGACGAATCGATGAATAAGCGCCAATCTTCAGGATTCTATTCATGTTGTATTGTTAAAACCAAGCCGCGAATGTCAGTACAATACGCGAGAGATTTATTCTCAATAGATTTAAAAAAAAGTCGTAAATCGACGATGGCGATTGATAGCCCCATATATTTGTACGTCTGGTGCTAAAATATTAGCTTGTTTTAACTCTTTTGTTAGGAGAATGCTCTGTCTTTGAGACAATTTTAGGCGCCGTACCATTATATTCATTGTGGTTACATGGAATCGTGATGTATGACGGTTGATACATCGATGCAGCTGCTCCACAGGTTTCAACAGATTGAATTATTGATGGAATATCTTCTGTTGGTATTTGGCTATCCGGAACAGGAATTTCGTCAGAATATGACAGCGGAAATTGAGCATATATTGTTGCAGTGTAAGATATACAACCACTTTTTCTTCTGTTCATGCCGGCTGTATGATTTTTGCACGCATAACACTCATCTTCAACATGGAGTATGGGATCTCTCCAAGTCATTGGAACACCAAATGGCATGGCATCTCCATTTTTTTCCACTTATTTAAATGGTAAATGCACGTTGTACACACTATTGATGGTGACCAACTCTTGCCACATATGACACTTAAAGAAAAATATGTTTCATACAAGTTAATTTTTTCAGTAGTCATTTTACGGCGACTTGGCATATTTGTATATTTCCCACACAAATAACAAAAGTTATGAAACTTGTTACACGCTTCCATCTTAGATATTTCAATATAAATGATTAGACTCAAGACTGTCAAAGACTTTAAACTTCACTATTCACTTTCGCAAGCACTCGCCATATGACATTGAAGGGGTTGAGGAACTCTTATTTATACTGTAATTTTTTTATCATGAACATAATTCGTAAAAAACCCAAAGCCGCGACGATTTCTGTTTCTACCTGCTCCAGGTATAACAATAGAATACGTTACTTAAGTTTTTTACAAGACCGATTTGTTCGGTTTTTGTTCGCACAAGAAAATACAAATATGTAAAAATGTATGACTTTATTTTTTTATACATAGAACATGGAACAGGTAGAAACAGAAATCGTCAACAACAAAAATAAATGTTTTAATTCTTGAAGTTTCGTCTGGTTATTATATATTTCATCTTTTGTGAATAAAACCAAAAGTTTTATTTATTATACAGTACTTTTCGCTTATAGTCACATCGCTTAGTTGCACGCAATGTTGTGACTATATAGCTAATGTGATTATAAGCCTAATTTTTTATATGCCACAATATGGCATATAAAAAAATCGGATATAAACCATTTATGTGATTATAAAAAAGAAAACAGATTTATTTCATATATGTATGTCTGCATACGTATTGTATACGTTATAAACAAATACATAAATACTTTGTGCGTTTAAAAGGTTAAATTAAAAAAAAAAACTTTAATAAAATAAACAAATACAAAAATGTTTTGTGCGTTTAAAAGGTTAAATTAAAAAAAACTTTAATAAAATAAAGTAAAAGAAAGCAAAATATTTTGATAAAAAAAATATTGATTGCTTAAAAACTCCTTAAATATTTTCTGATTGAAATAACGAAACTTCAAAAAGTTAATATTTAATATAATAAAAATTATTCATCAAAAATAACAAAGTTTTTAATTAAAAAAATCTGTTATTTTAGTTTGACTTAATTGCATTGAATTTTTTAGAGCATTTTCTTCTATTTTGTCAAACAAAAAATTACAATCCAATTCATTTTCCATACAACATGTTCTTAAAACATCTGCGAAGTTTAAAATATCCTTTGTTGTGGGTGGATCTTTTTCAACAATGAACATTTCATATTCATTTTCACAATCATCATCTTCTTGTGTAGAGTCTTCTTCGTAAACGGCCTGTAAAATTTCTTCATTGCTCAAATTTCCAAAACAAACAAGATCATCATCACAATGCAAATATTCAGATGGATACGAAACAACTTCGGCAATAAAATCTTCATCTTCATCACTTTCATTTAGATCAGTATTGGTATCGAAACCAGCCTGTAAAAAATATTAAATTAAAAATTTAAAAATAAATGGAAACTTTTAACTGATATACACATGTACGTACTTTTTTGAAACAGTTTGCAATTGTCTCAGGTTTCACCAACCACCATGCCCGTTTTACGAAATTTAATGCATCCAATATTGTAACCGATTTCAGATAATTTGGCACAGTCTTTCCCTTTTCTATAGCGCATAATTGTTTTTTTACTATAATCTGCCGATATTGATATTTAAAAGCATGCACAATACCCTGTTACACAATACAGCCGTTATATTAGTGCAGTGGTATTTGGAGGTAAAAACTTGACTTCTATATTTGACAGTGACAAGAGGCGTTATCGATAAATAAAATAATTTTTTTGTTCTCCTTAACCATTTCATTGTCTATCGTGGAAAGTATTTTATTCCATATTAAACACGTCATCCAGCTGTTTTTATTAGAAAAATATTCGACGGGTATGTTTTTGTTTTTAAAACATCTCGGCTTTTTTGGTTTCCCAATACAAAACACTCGTTTATATGAACCAGTTGAATTACATATAAATAAGAGTGTAAGTTGAGATTTTTGAGTTTTATGCCCCTTGGGCTGATCTCCTTTAATGAAATAAGTTGTATTGGGTAAGGCTTTGTAGTATAGACCGCTTTCGTCAGCATTAAAAACACAATCCGCTGAGTATTCTTTGAGCAAATGGGGTAAAACACTAGTCCTAAAATCTTCCACCGCCGATTCGTCGTTGTCTTTAGATTCTCCACGAATCTTTCCAAAGTTGATGTTTGAGCGCTTTCTCCATCGAAATAACCAATTTGAATCTGGCTCAAATTCTTCATCCAATTGAACAGCAAATTCTTTTGTTTTGTTCATAAGCATTAAACTTGTTACAACAGCGTTTTTGCTTCGCATATCATTGAACCAAATGCTAAGAGCCCTTTCAATATTAGGATGATTGCCTTTTCGTTGTCTTTTAGACTTTAAATTAGATGAATTTGCCAGCCCACGAATTTTTTCCTCGTTTTTTATAATTTTTGAAACAGTAGACACATCGATTTTGTATTTAGAGCTCAATTCTTTTCTTGTTAAAGAATTATGTTTATAATCATTTAATAAAGAAATTTTTTGTTTTACAGATAAATTCACTCGTTTATATGCCATTTACACCTAAGCGAAATCTACTACTTACGGGATTTCAAGCCAAATCTGGTAGATTTTGTTGAGATTTCCCATACAAAACAAAATGCAGCAAATCTAGTAGATTTCGCCAAAATCTTTCAAAATCTTGCACTACTTACTAATACAACCGTGATTTTCCTATTAATGTACTAAAAAACGCAACACTGTTCAATTAAATTTTGACACTTTGACAATAAGAAAAAGCAAACAAAGGGCGGTATTTTTTGGAATTTTTGCGGCAAAATTTAAAATCGTAATAATTATTAAAGATAATTGGCAATGGAGCACCAAATAGTAAATAAAGTGTAAGTATATTGTTGTGTACTTTTTTAAAAACAAAAAACTCATTGTGAAGCTCATTTTTTGCCACAAAAAAATTTAAAAATTTTCCTTCCTTTTTAGTCAGCTGTTTTTGTTATGAAAATGAAATCCCACAATATGACAAAAAACAGTAGTGTAAACGGCAAAGATTTCCTTGAAGATTTAAACTGAAATCTAGTAGATTTTGCGTAGATGTAAATGCAGTATTACTCATTTGTATTTTAACATTTGATTTTTAGTACATTTTATTGGTTTGTAGCTTAAATTGTTATGCAATATTACCTAAAAGTATGTGACAATATGCTAAATAATTTGCATGTAAGTAAGCTTTAAATAACCACACATAGGTGGCATATATGTCATATGTGATTATATCGCTAATGGATTATATCGTTAATATTTTGTATTAATTTGACTGTAGATGGCAGGAAAAACGTGTATTTTGGACTATATCACTAAATGGACTATAAGCGATGTGACTATAAGCGAAAAGTACTGTATTATTTTAATTATTTATATCTTGTTTTGTTTGCTATACGTGCAGAAAAAATTAGAAACACAGCTGCATTTTCCAATTTTTTATGCCGTTTTAAAAAACAAAATTTTCGAAATTTTGCTAAAAAAACTATTTTTTTTGGTAAAAAAAAATATGTTTCTACAACGACTACGCATATTGGAAAAAGTTTAACCTGACTTAAAGAAAATTTCATTGCGGAATTTCGGTTTTTTTTAGTTTATTCAATAAACTAAATCGTTTTTGAGTTACGCGAATATATGTTGTGCAACCTCCTTCATTTTCGAAATAACGGTATATTTCGAAAACAAGAGCTAACCTAAAAAAACGATTAGCCCCACTGGATTCAGCGTACCCGAATTAGGTTCACCCGCTAGGCGCCCCGCTTGTCACTTTTTCCAACTAGCACAGTGTTATTTCAAGTTCCCAAAAAAGTTTATTTTGACAAAAATTTTACAGTTCCACCCCTTTTTAATTTTAGTTTGCCAAAACAAAATGTAGACAATTTTTTTACTACTTCGACCTAATTTTTTTTGGTACCAATCCATTTTAGCATTTGAATTATGACAGGCAGCTAAGGTGTAAACGTTATACATATATGCATTATTTTATACACTGCATAGTATAAATACATGAAACTTTTTTCAATTTTGTAAGTTAAAGAAACAGTAATAATTTAATAAAAAAAAAAACATTATTTTTTATTGTACCTCTTAAAAATGTATAAAGAATTTAATATGTGTTCCAAGTATAAATACACTGAAATTAGAATAACAATAGTCACCAAAATTTTGAGTTTAACAATCTGTGGGCCTCCTCTTTTTAGTTAAAAAATTCGACTCCCCAAATGTTCTCAACATGTGTACATTTATATTTTTCGAAAACAACCATCCCTTTTTTGGCGACTTACATATGTATGTACATCTATAGGTGCATTGTCTTGTTTTAAAATAAATGGATTTTCATTACAATTTTCTAAAAATTACACTAATTTCTCATCTATTGTTTTTGTGTTATCAGAAAAATTCATTATGGTGCTTGGAAACCCTAAATTAAGTATACTGTCTTCACAAAAAGCTCTCCAAACCATCAAAGAACCGGATCCGAAATTTATTTTTGAGAAATATAATGGATCATGTCGTAGGTCTCTCCAATAGCTTTCAAAATTATCAAAATTGGCAATCGGAAAAAATCACCTTAAACAAATATGTATGTACATACATGTCTAAAATGGCACCCGCCAGGTGCCCCGCTTGTCACTTTTTCCAACTAGCACAGTGTTATTATTAATTGCAATAATAATAAAAACAAGTTAGAGTGCTATATTCGGCTATGCTGAATCTTTAATACGAAATACAAAAACTACACTGGTTATAGGACTATAATATTCTTATTCTGTGTTTTCTATTCAGTCTTAATGCAAATTTTATTAGTATTTGACATATTGTTTGAAAGACAATTTTACGATCAACATAACTTATGTTAAATATTTTGAAATTTTATCTAATTTCGACCATTTATAATTGATGTAACTACTGATTGTTACTGTAATTTACAGAGTTTGTTTGATTTTTATAATAATCTTGATTGTAATTTAACAATTTATAAAATTAAAAGAAAATTTTTCCATATTCACAACAAGTTAAGAAACAGAGTATAAAACAAGTTAGAAAAGTATATTCGGCTTTGCCGAATCTTTAATACCCTCCACCTGCAAATATATTTTAAAGTTAAAGGTATATGTTGTTTTTTTGAGAGGTATAGAACTTCGAATTGAAATAAAACACAAGAAAATCGTTTAAATGACCATCATTGGCTTTATTGGAAGGATAATTTTATGCCATTAATGTTTAAATATGATTTCAGGCATGTGGCCTCCGCAGCTGGCTCAAATAAAGCCAATTCTACAGGTCCAATTTTCAACCACTTTTTCGAGCATATGGGGCCGTATGTCGGCAATAACGCCACGAATGTTGGCTTCCAATTCCCCTAACGTTTCTGGTTTGTTGGCGTATATGAGCGACTTCACATATTCCCAAAGAAAATAATCCAATGGTGTCAAATCACACGATCTTGGTGGCCAATTGACAGGTCTATTCCGCGAAATTATGCGCTCATCGAATGTTTCCTTCAATAAATCGATTGTGGCGTGCGCTGTGTGGAACCACAACTCATCCATTTCCATTCCATTCATGCCATCCAATTCGGGAACAAAATAGTCGGTTATCATGGCTCTATACCGGTCTCCATTAATTCGGGTCCTCTTCAACACTTTGCTCTACAGCGGAAATTGTTTCTTCGGTGCGCACTGTTCGACGTCTCTGCGGATGCGTATTATCACATAGAGTAAACGTAGTGCGAAAACGATCCATGTTTAACCGAATTAATTGCTCTGATGGACGATTATGTCGACCATAAAATGGACGGAGCTTGCGGTAAACTTCGCGAACTGAACCGTTATTTTCGAAATAAATTTGCACGATTTGCAAGCGTTGTTCTTTTCTCAACCTGTTCATGATGAAATGGCAAACCAAACTGAACATAAATGACATTAGAGTTGCCAGATTTGACCACAAAATGCCAGTTTTATCTCTTTTCGAAAAAGTTAAGAAACAGAGTATAAAAAAGGATAAGATATAAGATGAGGCTTTTTCGTTTGAATTTGATTTCAATAACATTATTTACAAAAAATTTATGGGTGGCATAGAAGAAGTGGACCAATTATGGACCGATGGCTTCTAAATCCAGTATCCACTAATGTGATTTCTATGTATATTAGGATTATATTGGTTGAATTTCATCTTAATAGCGTTATTTACAAGAGTTGTATGGTTGGTTGTTATGCTCGGAAGTGGACTTAACACAGGAGCTATTATTGACTGACAGCTACAAAATCCAGTAGCTTAATTGCCGTATAACCGATACTAATATGATTTCTGGATTAAAATTTCTGATCTATATAAAAGTTGGTTCGATATCGATATTTATTAGACATTTTTGTGAGTTTATTTGTTTGTTGGAAATGGTTCTTATATGGCAGCTAGCTATGACAAATTATGGGCCGATCTTCTTAAATTTTGGAACAGTTATTTTCATGCATATGAGGATATTTCACGTCGAATTTCAACATAATAACAGTATATTTAAGATATATATTAGTATTAACGTGGATTTCGAGAGTGGACCTTATGTGGGGTATATTGTCAAATATAAACCGATATTCTCAAAATCCAGCAGGTTGATTTAGGCATGTATGTAAATGATCCATGTAAAATTTTGGATTGGTACCCTTATTTAAAAGCGATTTATGAGTATTAAAATGATTTTCGGAAGAGGGCTTTATATGGGGCATACGGGTAAAAATAGACCGAAATTCACAAAATTTTGTGGGATGATTTTTGTATATATTAAAATGATATATGCAAAGGTTTGAGTCGGTACCGATATTTATACAATATAGGGAAAAATCTCTTTTTCAGATGTGGTCCTTGTATGGGAGCTATGACCAGTTCTGGGCCGACCACCATTAAATTTAGTACAGCAATTTATTTGCCTATAAAGAGTATTTATGTAAAATTTTAGCCGTTTAACATTATTTATATCTGTATTATACGTATTGAAGTGAATTGGAAAGGAATTGGACTTTATATGGGGTCTACGGTCAAACATGGACCGAACTAAAAAAAATTTCGTTTTTCGATTTATTTTTGCATAAAACTTATTTTTGATGAATTTTGTCTTGATATACCAATTTTATAGGCATTTATGAATAATTGAGCAATATTTGGGAAGATTTGGAAAATCATGGACCGATTCTTACTATTTTCCGCACACTTTCTTCCTTTATCATAAAAACAACGTATACAAAATTTCATGGTATCATCTGCAATATATTTCAAAATATTGCAATAAAATGGACAAAATATCAAATTTTTATGGTGGTGTCACACATATTAGTCCATAACTCTGGTTGGCCTAAACCGATTTTGCAAGTTCTTTACAATAGAAGCCAATCGTCGCTACCTGAAGAAGTCCGAAAAAATCTGTCATATAGCGGTACAAATTGGCATTTCATTCCACCAGCCTCACCACACTTCGGAGGATTATGGGAGGCTGGTGTTAAATCCGTCAAATATCATTTGAAACGAATTATGACTGATCGAGTTTTTAGTTACGAAGAGCTTTCTACGTTGTTGTGTCAGATAGAAGGTTGCCTAACCTCGAGGCCACTTGTCCTCTTTCTACTGATCCTACCGATAATGACGCGTTGACGCCCGTACATTTTCTAATTGAGAGCCAACTGTTTGTATACAAGAGGAAAATCTACTCGAAGTAAATGCTCAACATTTAAGACGTTGGAAAGCCATAGAAAAAATGAAGCAATCGTTTTGGAAAAGATGGCATTCGGAATATTTGTGGCACTTTTGCGGAAAAATAGTGGTTTTCAACTTTTCAATTTTAAAATTTTAATGATTTGGTTTTGTAAAGAAGTATTTGGATAAGAAAAATTCAACAAGGTTTTTTATGAAAAGTGAAATTTTGTAGTTAAAAAAACTAACAGAAGTCAACGGAAATTTATTCAATGAAATTAGATTAAAATTACTGCCCAAATAAAGAACTTTTTGTGTGTGTAAGTTTATAGCTATGGCTTTTGTTTTATTTTTTAGTGAAAATATAGCACTTACTTTTTTATAAAAAAAAAAGAATTATTGATATTGGAAAAGTAAACTAATTATTATAATTTATCAAAAATTATACTAAAAAATATCAACTTTTCACTTTTTGGTGGAAAAAAACTTTATGTGCTTTGCCTTGCTTAGCCTTATACATATAATATATAACTATAAAAAAATGAAAGGTCCGAGTCTGTACTTTCAATTAAGAAAAAAAAAAACTACCGCCAATTACCGTCCCTTTTAGTAACATCGATTTTAATTTCAAAAGTCACTTCCAATATTTCATACAAATGGTCAATAAGACAAAAAATTGGGTATACTTTTACGCTTTTGGGAATTAAAGCTTGAAACGATTTATAAGTGAAACATTATTTTTGTTTACGCATATGTAGGCGTAACTAAATTGAATGACATTTCAGTCGAAATAAAAACATATAGTTTTCACGGCTTAAAATATATTAAATTTCATTTATATATTTATATAGTTCATATTAATATGAGTACTTTTTCGTTTTTATACAAAGAATTAAGCGAGGAGCTTATTAACAGTGCTCGCAATGTTGATTCATTGACTGAATATATAAAATCGAGAAATTCAGGTGTAACTGATGAAGATGTTGCATATGTGAAAAGAAATATATCGCAGCGGTTTTTACCTTTATTTAATAAAAGGTGGTTTGCCGCATCTCAAAACATTGCTCGTTTTTTTGCAAGCAATTCACTTTGGCTTACAAGTAAGTTTTCGAATAACAAGTGTAATAAACTGTCTTATTATCTTTTTGTTATTTTTAAGATGCATTTGAAGTGCATTGCAATGCACCTCCTCATGTGAAAGTATAGCGAAGAGGAGAAAAACAAAAGCTTTTGAGGAATGTAGTGATCGCGCGAAACGGTATAAAGCTGCAGCCTTGGTGTCACAGTACCCACAACAACAACTTTCACTGGCAAGTGAAATTATTAAAAAATAAAAAACCCCGCAGCCTTATATTGATTCTTCAATTGTATTAGCATTATTAATGGATGCTGATTTAACAAAGATGCAATACAATACCATAAGAAACGTTTTGCAATCTGAAGGGTATAATATTCTTCCACCTTATAACAAGCTATCGACTGAAAAGGAAAAATGTTATCCAGAAAACATTAATGTAACGGAAACAAGCGCTTCAGTTAATCTTCAAAGTTTGCTGGACCACACAACAAACCGAATTTTTGAAACTTTTTCAACAGAAACATTGGAGTCGCTGTCGCCGTGCAACTACACTCTTACAAGTAAGTGGGGCTGCGATGGGTCATCTGGGCATGCAGAATGCAAACAAAATTTACCCAAAGATGTGAATGATGGCAGTATGTATTTACTCTCTATGGTCCCATTAATGCTGCAATCAGATAACAATATTGAGTATTGGCGTAATTCCAGACCTTCTTCAACTAGATATTGTCGACCAATTTCATTTATATTTGCAAGGGAAACAAAAGAGAAAATAATGGAAATTAACGAAAATATGAAGTCAGATATTGCTGCATTGAATAGTACAAAAGTTGTTGTAATGGGCAAAGAAATTAATGTATTACACAAGCTCCTTTTTACAATGCTGGATGGTAAAACCGCTCAGATAGTGACTCATACTACTGCATCAGCAGTATGTTACATTTGTGGAGCGAAACCTACTGAAATGAACAACTTAGAAATTTAAAGACAAAATAAATTAAAAATACAGGCGGCCTTTAAAGATAAAATGCGGTTGCGAGTTGATTTTGTTCAACAAGGTACAGGAACTTCTAACGACGGGAACACGTCAAGGCTTTTTTTCAAACCCACAAATTGTTGCGGATATTACTGGCGCCAGTGCAGAACTTATTGATCGAATAAGGATAATTCTACAAATAATTACATGTGGCGAAAAAATTGATAGTGACAAATTTAAATTATATGCGTCGGACACTGCGAAACTTTCTTTATAATATGAAATTACACGAAAGCTACATACAATTTCACTATAAATTTGATCTTACCTTAAAAATTATAAAATTCAGTAATTAGTTAAAATAATAATTCCCTTTATAAATCCCTTCGCAGAACCTTTTCTTCTTAAATAAAGAATATATAATATTCTTTTTAAAATTGAATAAATTCAGTTCACTCACTTTCCAATTTAATTTTTCAAATGAAAATTTGTAACATTTTGTATGCTTTTAATTTCATAGCTACTTAGACAATATTCATAAAATTTTTCAGTATTTTCAAATTGAAACATAGTATATAAGTACACTCAAAGAAATAAAAATTAGGAACAATGCCTCACATAGTCAGTTCATAAATAGTCAAAACTCCCATATAAGATCCTTTTCGTAATTAACTTTAACCTCCATAAATCTTTTAAACGTATTTATATCGAGATAAAGTCATGGCACTAAATTTTTGGATGATCGGTCCATAATAGGTAATATCTCCTATATAGCGCCCATATCTGAAAAACTTTTTATTGATTTACTAGGTGTAGGGTATTATGTGGTCGGGCTTGACCGACTATACTTTCTTACTTGTTATTTATTATTTTAACATCAATAAACATGTTGTAATAACATGTAAACAAGTTAAAACTATATAAAACTTCATGCTGCTATAACTGTGCGCTCCAGCTGAATCATCATTGCTTAATGTAAATAAACATGAATTTCATGTACTCTTTGTACTATTTCTACATTTAGTTAACTAACAATACTTTCAAATCAATATAGACGAGTTAGAATAAAACGTTTTTATTTATTATTTTAACATCAATAAACATTTTGTAATAACATGTAAACAAGATAAAACCATATAAAACTTCTTGCTGACATAACTGTGCGATCCAGCTGAATCATTATTGCTTAATGTAAATAAACATAAATT
This sequence comes from Bellardia pandia, assembly GCA_916048285.2. Classification (NCBI taxonomy): domain Eukaryota; kingdom Metazoa; phylum Arthropoda; class Insecta; order Diptera; family Calliphoridae; genus Bellardia; species Bellardia pandia. Next base: position 14,843,715 of record OU696533.1, read on the forward strand.
TCATGATGAACTAATACTATTTGAACATTGAGTTAACTAAAAATACTTTCAAATCAATATGGTAGTCACGTTGCCGTGATCCGAATACCACCATGTAAAGGCTCCTTTGAATTCTCTGGTCTATATTGTTTACCGTCAGTTTGAAAACGATAAACTTTGGATTCACCTGACCTGATCTACTGTCCAGTTTCTGTGCTCTGTAGCAAACTTTGCATTTTTTTCGACAGTGCAGGTTTTAATTTCTTACTGGTGAGATGTAACCAATGTAGCGAAATGCTCGTCTTGCTGTCCATCGACTAACGTGTTTCCCTATTGCTATATTAGCATCTTTTAATGTTAAACACTTGCCTGTTTTCATTTGTGTTTTCATGAGAGAAGCGTCCACATTAGTTATTAGCTTCTTGCTACCTCCGATTTGTGGTTTGAAATATATAGATTAAAACGCCTTTTTTGGACTTTATGACCACTGATTGACTTACTTTAAGCAGTTTAGCTATTACTGTAGAATAGATACTTTTTTCATTGCTGGAACAGTTTCTCTTGACAGTTTCTTCTTTATTTATTATAATTTGATTTGTGTTTGATAATTTGCTAAAAGTGTTTGCCACATACAATTAAATTAATATCAAACTAGGGTGTTATTCTTTGGAAGCTTTTCGATTTTATAAGATATTATGTTTCCAACATTTGATTTTAGTATGCAACTATATTAATTCAGTAATTAGTGGCTGTTATGGTATTGTATGTTGTCTAAATTTGATTGCAGATTGTGCCAAATAAGTATATATCTAAAGTATGTTAGAATGAATAGAATAATCGGTATTTCCTTTCAGAAATTACTTTAGCCTTCTTGGGCAGTATTTATATATTCATTACATGATTAAGAAAACCCGGTTTTAGACTATCATGATAATTTCTTAACATCAAGAAATGTACCTTAAAACCAAATATTTGTAATAAAAAACTAAATTAATAAATTACAAAACATATTACTCTGAAATTATGTGGAAAACATACATTGACAACATTTGATGGGTACGTAATAAAGAAGTAGGCCAGTCTTAAACCAATATCATATTTTGAGGTACAGAAACTATTGTTTTATTTCAACACATGTTTCTTACACTTTACAACTCGTTAGAATAATTGTAACATTTAAGCCAATCATAATTGTTTCGTTTTATCCCTATCTAGAGAGAACAAAATTAGTTATATGACAAAGATGAATTACAATTGTTTAAATAATAAATATTTATCAATACAAAGAAGCCCTTTGTTTATTAAACTGTTTGACATTTTAACTCAATTCTTTTTTAAACAAAATAATGTGTGTAAAGATAAACTATAAAAGACTTTGTATATTATGGAAATAGTATCAGTTAGAATTGTTCTTTAATACAGTTAACTTGAATTTTAAACAAAAACGAGAATGAAATTCTCACTATATTTAGTTTGCTTGGCCTTATTGAGCTCAATCCTTTTAGTCAATGGTTTACATTTACCTAAACCGTGTGCCATTGGATTTTGCGCTCCTCCTTCAGGACCAATACCAGCACCAAACATCAACACCAGCACCAACAGCGACACCGTTCCCAAGAGCAGCATCAACACCTCTACCAACAACACCAACAACACCACCAACACCACCACCACCACCGACTCCACCTCCACCAACGCCAACACCATTACCAGCAATGACACTAGCACCGTAACTTCAACTTCAACCTTCCAGCCCTCCACAGATATTACCAACTCATTGAACTCCCCCAATACAGGTTAAATATAGTTAAAAATAGCAAACATATATTAAATATATTTTATTCTAAAAGTTACTTTTTTCCAAAATTATTACAGTTACAACTACACAGGAAATTGGCGACATTGAAATTTATATACCGTTTTTTATCAATTTTGAATTTACTAATTCTGAAGATGGTGATCATGGTGATCATGGTGATCATGGTAATCATGGTAATCATGGTAATCATGGTGATCATGGTGATCATGGTGATCATGGTGATCATGGTGATCATGGTGATCATGGTGATCATGGTGATCATGGTGATCATGGTGATCATGGTGATGATGATGATGATGATGATGGTGATGATGATGATGATGATGATGGTGATGATGATGATGATAATGATAATGATGATGATGATGATGATGATGATGATGATGATGATGATGATGATGATGGTGATGATGATGATGATGATGATGATGATGATAGTAAGCGTATTTAAATGTAAATCTACATTTATTAGTGAAGTATCCTCTCCAAAAAAAAATAGCATGCTATAAAACTGCACTTGTTGTTAATGAAGATTCAATAAATAAACAATTGAAAAAAAATAATAAATGTTATTCAATTTATTCTACATATAAGATTAAATTTATTTAATTTTAATAATAAATTAAATTTATTTAATTTTAATAATAAATTCAATCTTGAAGACGAAGGTGTAGTGTGTTAATCACACTCATATATGCAAGGCGTTGGTCACATTTATTTGATATAAATAATAACTTATAAATTGTAAGTTCTCTTCGCTCTTGACGTTCTAGGCATGAGAATCCAGTGTGATGTCCGCTGGACCAAAAACATATTTCAAGTGTCGAAAAAAGCGCTCAAGTGCCTTGGTTTTTTAAAACGGTGTAGAAAATACTTCACTCCATCTGATCTTCTTACTATTTACACCACCTATATTCGACCGAAAATGGAATACAACTCTCATATATGGGCCGGTTCTTCGAAGTCTATTTTGGAGTTACTCGACCGCGTACAGGAGAGGGCGAAGATGATTCATTGGAGCATCGTCACAATGTGGGTTGTGTTTCACTGTTCTATCGATACTATAATGGAATGTGTTCTGCTGAAATCAGGGAAGTTGTTCCTGAAACACGCAGTTTTTTACGTTCTTCATTCAGGGCTCATTGATTTGTGGTCGACTGGACAGTGAATCGCAAAACACACTACAAGGAAAATTCGTTCCTTAGCCGTACTGTACGTATGTGGAATAAACTCCCAGCAGAAGTATTCCCTGCCACTTTCAATATAGGAAAATTCAAGCCAAATGTTCACAAACACTACTCCCTCTATCCTCCCTCCCATAATCTATTTTCCGAGTTCCAACACAATGCATTGCATGAGTAGGGGTCATCCCCTGAGTGCTGGTCCAAGAAAAAAAATGTAATGTACCTAAAGGGAATTGAATTACATAGTTTAATAACACATTGAATTTGCTTAAGGTAGGATCACACGATTGTCGCAAAGCACCAATTTTGCACAATTTTTATTGTGCTAAAATGGGGTACAATAAATAAATTGTCTTAATCAAATTCTCTGCGGTCACATGATTGCCTCATTTTACATAATTTTGATTGTCGCGAATGGACGCAAAACTGTTAAGTGTCAATAATTGTCGCACTGCAGTCGCCGTGTTCTTCAGCACGGCAACTCTGAGAAACAGCTGTTGTGCTAGATTCCAAATTTGTTTTGTTTGTATTATCGTAAATCACAAAGTGGCGTAAATTTTAAAACATGATTTGTTCTGTAAAGAAAAAGAAAATTGCATCAGCTATAATTATCGTGTGTGCACATGAAGATTTAAAAACTGAAAAAAAGAAAAAAAAGAAAAGTTAAAAGAAGTACTTGGGTCAGAGAGTGCCTAAATTTATGTGTCCACGATGGTCAGATATTACAACGTTGTCAGAAAAATGTGCAGAAAATGTCTAACAACCGTGTAAACTTAAAATTTTTGTCTTCCAACGTTGTAAGAAATAGAATTTTCAGTACATTGGAAGACAAAAATATTTTCAGACATCTAACACAATTTTGTCATTGCCATTGTTTTAGACAATTGACAAACACTTTTCATTGCCAAATGTGCAAAGTTTATGCATCTGCAAATGGCACCATTGTCTTAGAAATTATTTCTAAATGCAACTCTGAATATACGTAAATAATAAACAAACAAGTGTGCATTGATAACATTTTTGAAAATAGTGGAAGAAAATAAAAGAATTAAATTAAAGTGTGCATTAATAAAAATTTTAAACACACACACAGAGCTGCAAAACGAATTTGACAAAGCCACACAACAATCTGACAACCGTGTAAACTGACAATTTCGGTTGACAGATAAATTCATTGTGTGACAATTGTGTGCAAATGAAACAGTCGTGTAAACTGACAATTTACCTTTTGCTAAAAATTTTTCAATGTCAGTACATTGATAGCACATTGGTAGATATGACAACGTTGTAATATCTGACCATCGTGGACACATAGCTTAACAAAAAGAAGCACCGATGTCGCATATGAAAAAACATTGATGGAGTTTCATGAAATAGAAAACCAAAACTTGTTGTTAAACAATTTTATTCGGATGAATGATGAAACGTTTAAGCAATTGTTGCAACTAGTGTCACCACATATTAAGAAACAAGACACAAATATGCGTAAGGCTATTCCAGAACAAGAACGCTTAGCTGTGACACTTCGATTTCTTGCTTCTGGTAATAGTTATAAAAGTCTTTCGGTCTTATTCCGCATTGCTCCTAACACCATATCACTTTTCGTATTAAGTGTTTGTGATGCAATTTATAAAGCATTGAAAGGTACATACTTTGAGGTATAAGTATTCTAAATACATACGTATGTATGGTTTTTTAGTTGCACTACTTTTTTCTTTTTATGTGTATGTAGGTACCATCCACGCAAGATGAATGGAATGAAGTAGCTTTCGAATTTAACAAGCTGTGGAATTTTCCGAAGTTTTATTTTTTTTCATATTTTCTTGTCCTTCCAAGCTAAATGCAGAAAAAAACAACCTCTACAACTCCAGCTTACTGTGCTCTGCACAATGTTTTGTTAAAAATAGGTTAATTATACAACGTAATTGCTTACTGATCGCTATGATGATAAAGGTGCTTTAATTCCGGGCACATGGAGAAATGACTTTCCACTGGCTGCTGTTAATGGAACAGAAAATGCTCCAAGTTCTTATATAAGCAGTGAAGCAAAAGCTGCCCGTGAACAAAAAGAAAATTATTTTATGTCTCCAACTCGAGAATTGCCCTGGCAATATAAATATATATATATAAATAATGAAATACATACATATGTACATACATATATAAAATAAAATTTAAACTTAATTTCATATCCAAAAATTCACTTTATTATACCCTACACCACCGTAGTAGTAATTAGGCGTAGCTCCCATATAAGGACCACTTCCGAAAATCACTTTAACGATCATAACTTTCTTAAGAATATTGGTAATCAAATAAAATTCGACACAAATAATATACAGAAATGAAATGGGTCCCATATTATAAAGTTCGCTTGTAGCATGAATTTGCTTTCTAGCAATAATGATAGTTTTTTTTTGCAAAATTAGAATATTGGAATGTTCTTTACTTTTTTTTTATTGTCTGATAATTTCTTTTGTTTGTTTTATTTTTTTTGTTTAAATGTTTTTATTGGCTAGCAGAAAAAAAGATATTTTTTGTCTCAATTTTTATTATACATCGCTGTGTATAAAATGATAAAGCAGTGGCTGTATAGTTGCAAAATGTTGGTACTTTGATTTGTTAATGTATGAAATTCCATTGATCATGATCATGTAATGAAAAATTGCTGAATTAACGTATTAATTCCAAAAGAAAATAACAGAAAAACAAACGCTGCCAATCTTTAGAAGGAGGAAGATAAAAATCTTGTTTGAATTTATTTAATTCAAGTTTCACATTTTCTTTCGGAAAAGTAAGTTTTATTCTATTAATTAGTTTTTTTTAAATAAATAATTTTTTTTTGCTTATGTAGATTTCTTTAAAATAAAGGGAACAGTTAACTACCGTGAGCGAAAATCCTGATAGGAATTTGGGTCCTAGGAGGAGAAATTATTTTAGAGATTTTGCTTCTTTCAAGTTGGGGTTTCTATGTTTGGTTTTACCCCAAACCGCTAGAGGATTTCATTTGCTTAATTGGAAAAAAACACAAATATATTTAAATCCAAGGGCATAGGAAACCTGACCAAAGGGACAACTATACATTCACCACCTTTAACCTACCAATCTAAAGTATTAACCTACCAAAGAACCATCATACATATATTTGCAAGTCAAAAGCTGCGAAGGTTTAAAAATCAAAACAAAACATTGTAGTGCTGTGCGTAGCTATCTGTGGAAATAAAGAAGATAAACTTCAAAAAAAAAAAAAAAAGGCAAGTATAAAAGTCAATAAGTCAAAGAAGCATAAAAGTTACAAGTATAAACAGAAAGATTTCAGTGAAAAATTAAAAATTAAGAGAAAAATAATTGCTTTACCTTACTATTAAAACTAAAATCACAACAAAATTTTTAAAGTCATAAGAAAAATAATGAAATTGTTCTTAAACTAATATCACAGTAAAATCACAGTTCAGTTTTAAATCACAGCCAATAAAAATATACAAACAAAAGGAAAAAAGGAAGAAGATAGAACATCAAATATTCTTAAAAGTGCTTACATAAAAATAACCCTTTTTTTTTTGCATTTAATTATTTATTGAATCTTCATATTTGAAATGACAATAAGTATTCAAATCTTAATACTAAAAAGAAAATAATAAGCCCAGCCAGTGCTAGACAAAAATTTTTATGATACTAAAAAAATTTCACATCAACTGATCCAGTCATCTATTTTGCGCTTGAGTTAAAGCAAGGGTATCCCTCCTTCTCAACCGATTGTGGGCACTAAAGTTAAGGATGTCTCGTGCAAGTGGGTTTGGATGGTGTTCAAGTTTGCTGACATATTTTGACGCATATTTTGTAAATTCGACTTTTACTAATGGCACGCCTAGATCTTTGTGGATTCGAGAATTTTTAACATACCATGGAGCTGCAGTAATTGTACGTAGAATTTTATTTTGACCCCTTTGAATTTTTTCAATGTTTGATGCTGAGGCAGTACCTCATAATTGAATTCCATAACACCAGATTGGCTTTAGAATTGCATTGTACAACAAAAGTTTGCAATCCAATTTCAATGTAGAGTTTCTGCCGATTAACCAATTAAGTTGCACTGCTTTTAATCTCATTTGTGTAAGTTTCGCTTCAATATGAGACTTCCAAGTTAAACGGCGGTCGAGGTGAATGCCGAGGTATTTGACTTCATTATGTTGAGGAATAATTTGATTATTTATTCTGATGGACGAGCAGGTATCTTTTCGCAACGTGAAAGTGATATGAATACATTTTTGTTCATTTACTCTGATTTTCCAAAGCTCTAGCCAATTCTCTAGTTTATAAACATAATTCTGCAAATTCTGTGATGCAACTTGGTGGTCCTTATGGACGCTGACAAAGGCTGTATCGTCTGCAAAAGTTGACGTGTGGATTTTGGGGTCTGACGGCATGTCGGAGGCATAAATCATATATAAAGTAGGGCCCAGTATGCTACCCTGTGGCTGAGCGGTACTTAAAAAATTGCCTTCTTTGATTTTAAATTTGCGACCGTATAAATAACTTTCCATGAGTTTATGGGTGTTAGCAGGCAGAGTTAATTTAATTTTGTGCATTAAACCGTCATGCCAAACTTTGTCAAACGCTTGGGATACATCAATGAAAAGGGCGGAGCAGTATTTTTTATCTTCAAACGACCCTCTTATCACATTTACCAATCTGTGAGTTTGTTCGATGGTACTGTGTTTAGCTCTGAATCCGAATTGATGATTTGGAATACATTCAGTGTCATTCAGAATTGGAGTCAACTTAGTCATTAACAATTTTTCGAACAGTTTAGAAATTGTCGGCAGTAGGCTAATTGGCCTATATGACTCCACTTTGGTGTGGTCCTTCCCTGACTTAGGAATCATAGTGATCATAGACACCTTCCAATCTGCAGGATAGTATTCTAGGCGTAAAATAGCGTTGAAGATAAAGAGCATAATCTTTCTTGCTACACGAGGTAACTCCACAAGCATTTTATTGCTGATTTTATCCATACCTGGAGCCTTTCTAAGGTTCAGAGTACCAATAGCGTTTTGGACATCACGAAAGTTTAGTCTTAGAGGTACAGGAGGTCTAATAACGAGTGGAGGCAAACCAGATGCATTATTTGAGTTGTTTATAGTAAACACTTTTCTCAAATGATTAACAAATAAAGTCCCCTTCTCGGAATCATTTCTAGCCCAGTCACCAGTCGGGTTTCGCAGAGGAGGCTTTCCTCTAACTGGTCTTTTTTAACCTCGTGCCGTCTTCCATAACGAATAGTCAGATTGTGAAGTACTATCAAGACCCTCCAAGTAAGATTTAAGTGAAGCCATTCTTTGGATTTCTAAGAAATTTCTTAGTATATCTCTGCATACCCGTAGCCTAGCTTTCAGTTGAGGAGACCTGCGAATTTGCCACTCTCTTCTAACTCTTCTTTTTTCTGACAGGAGATGATCGAGTTCAGCGAAATAAGTTCTATTTGTCCCACTTCTGCACTCAACGTCTTATGTGGAGGCGTGATGTACAGCTCTTCGTATGTCCTCAGTAAACTTGCCAATCGACCCATCAATATCCTCAACACTACATTTTCCGTGCAGTGGGAACTTAAATACTTTTTATACTTTATCCAACTTACTCTGGTTTTAGATATGTCCCGAAATGGAGAGCCATTCCCTTGAAGGAAACGCATTGAAATAATAGTAGGAGAGTGATCTGAAGACAAGTCTAACGAAGGCTCCACTTGTATCGATTCTACAGGGATATTTTTCACTACTCCGAAGTCAATAACATCGGGAATCTTCCGTCGGTCTGTCGGCCAGTAGGTGGGATGCCCGCTTGAGAGTACATCTAATCCCATTTTGGCAATGGTGTTGAAGAGTTCACGACCCTTCGGGGTCACCAGACGTGAACCCCAAAAAGTGTGTTTGGCGTTAAAGTCACCAGCAACTAAAAATCTAGCTCCAAGGGAATTGAAGAAGCTGTAGTATTGGTGTTCTTTTATTGAAAATCGAGGCGGCGAATAAATTGATGATAAAACAAAATTGTATTGACAGAATTCCATACAAATGTTTGTTGCTTGTAGGTAATCCTCACATATGTTGTTCATTAAATAATGTTTTATTCTGTTCTTTATAAGAATTGCCGATCCTCCACATGCTCTTCCGCGGGGATCTTTAGTATCATACAACACGTAGCCATTAATTTTGAAGTACGCTGTCGCCGTCAAGTGAGTTTCAGCAATCATCATGACATCAATCTGCTTATCCATCAGGAAGTGTTCCAGTTCGTTTTTATGTTGGCGGAGGCCGTTCGCATTCCAAAAACAAATTTTTAAACAAATCATTTCTTTAAAATGGCTTGTAAGATAGTGGATTGCATTTTCAGCATTTCCTGCATCATGGATGTCATAGTGGTCGTAAAAGTGTTCATGGTTTGGACAAGTGTCTGCAATGTAGTCTCTAGAGTGTTAATATTAGGCTCGTAATATTGTGATTTAGGTGCCTGCTCCAAACCTGGCATATTAGATTTAACCACGTTAGCGTAAGAAACTTGTCTAGAACTAGGCGCGTTTACATGACTAGTGGACCGTAACAATTGCGGGAAATTGTCACTCGATGCCAAAATAGGCTGTTGACGATGATCAGGTAATACTGACGTCTTGTTGGTACTTATGACTTTCAAATGAGTGTAAATTGGACAACCTCTATAATTTGCGGTATGATTACCTCCGCAGTTACTGCATTTTTTTATTTTTACGTCAGTTTTGGACATATTACATTGAGCAGTTGGATGTAGTTCCCCACACGCAACACAAACAGACGGCAATTTACAGTACGCTTTGGTGTGGCCAAATTCTTGACAATTAACACACTGGACGGGTCCAATGCGCTTATGCGGTTCCTCCACGGTAATTCTACGATGCAGAAGATAAATGAGATTGTAGATTGGATGGGACTCGTTTTTCTTTAAGACAACATCTCCAGGTTCCAATTCTACCCTGAACATGGGCTGAGGGATCTTTTCACGGTTTCTGATATTCACTACGCTCTTGATTTTGAACCCTTTGTCCATTAAACCGGTCTTTATCTCCGCAGGATCAAAACATGGGTCTATACCCTTTAGAACTACTTGGAGTCCTTTTGCGGTTTTGAGCTGGTATAACCCTAAACTAGAAAAAAATTAGTTAAAATACAGTGTGAAAAAAATTAGTTTCTTAAATTCAATTTAATAAATTCGATCTTTACTTAAAATCATTAAAAATATTGTAATTAGCAATTAATTTTGTAATTTTGGTTAGTTTTTTTTTGACAATAATTTTTTTTCTTTAAATAATTTTTTGTTGTAAAAATGTGGGCAAAAGTCGATGATATCGCATAATAAGCAAAACAAACGTCAACTAATAAAATAAAAGTGCATGAGAAAAAATCGTTTTTTTTTATACAAACAAAAGAAATAATTCCGTGTATTACTAAATATTCTCTATGTTTAAAAAGAAATAAAGGAAAAGAAAAAAAATAACAAATTTCAAAAAAAAAAAAAAAAAAAAAAAACAAAAATATTGCATCTTGAAATAAAAACAAAAATAATGGAAAATAACACAGCTTTAAAATAACCCCCTAAAATATGCGACATCTTAGTTACACTACTAATCGATCACCGATCAAGGCTTTTATCTTTACAAAAAGGACCCAGCGAAAGATCTTTCCTTGGACTCCAGCAAAACAAGTAAGTGGAACATATCCCTATTATTATCCATATTGTAGTAATTTTAGAACAAGAAATATCATGCATTTCTTCTAATCCACGAATTAATGTTAGATTACCTACATACATATGTATATTGCTTTACATAACAGTTGGTAAGATTGTTTTACAGTCACTGTAAAGCCAGTTTGAAGAAACGCATGATATTGTTTTTGTTTCAGGTGTTGCAATTTAAAATAAATTTTAAAATCGGTTGAAAAAAAAAATAAAACAAATCAATATCAAATTCGATGCTTATGTTTTAAATTTACTTACTCGTAGTTTTATTTTTAATTGTTTTTAAAAAACGTAAAAATTCTTGAAAAAAAAACAAAAAGAAAATTAATTAACGGTATCGTAGTTGTGTTAAATTAAATTCGCCGCGTTATTCGGATTATTAACAAGTATTGCCATTTTTTTTTGTTCAGTACATATGTCGCGTTAACCTAGTGGACGAACGTCGAATATAGTAACCGATAGGTCGTAGGTTCGAAACCTGTTTTTCTTTATTATTTTTCACGTAACTATATTATTTTTTTTTTTTAATTTTTTTCTGCACTTATTTTATTGTGCTATTTTTAAATTCGAAATGGATGATAGTTAGTTTCTTTTCCAATTTTTTCCTCGAAATTTGCCCAAGTTTTTTTGTAGTATGAATCATTTAATTTTAAGATTAATTAATTCTAATTTAAATAGTTTTAAGGAAATTATCAGGTGAAGATTTGATTTTTTTTTTATATGAAAAGTTTTTTGTAGTAATAAAGTTTCACTTATAATGAACCTCTAAATAAAAACGTTTTCTGATTTCTGATAAATCGTTTTGGTAGGTTAACAAACATTGGGATCATGCTAATTAAAAATTGTTGCGAACTATAGCATGATCATGGTGGGAAGGGGACTTAGCGTGTCAACATCTATGCGCGCACAGGTCAACAAATCTAATCCTATTTACGACGTTTCCTTTTTTCCTGTTTCTGTTAATATTTCTTACTTTTCTTTATGTGAAGCATACAAAATTTTTTTAAATAAACATATCTGCAGCTAAAATTGTGTCCAGAATTAAAAGAACCTACTCCAATTGCCGATGAGATAGAGCTGGAAATTAATGCATGCTACCTGGACATTAGTGTTACAAAATTAGCTTCAATGAGGCAATATAGTTATTTGCTACAATATAAGACCCTCCCCGTAATCAACTTTAACCTCCATATCCGAAAAACTTTTTATTGTTATACTGGGTAGGGTAGTATAAAGTCGGGCTTGACCGACTATACTTTCTTACTTGTTATTTATTATGTTAACATCAATAAACATTTTGTAATAACATGTAAACAAGTTAAAACTATATAAAACTTCATGCTGCTATAACTGTGCGATCCAGCTGAATCGTCATTGCTTAATGTAAATAAACATGAATTTCATGTACTATTTGTACTATTTGTACTATTTGTACTATTTCTATATTTAGTTAACTAACAATACTTTCAAATAAATATAGACGAGTTAGAATAAAACGTTTTTATTTATTATTTTAACATCAATAAACATTTTGTAATAACATGTAAACAAGTTAAAACAATATAAAACTTCATGCTGACATAACTGTGCGATCCAGCTGAATCATTATTGCTTAATGTAAATAAACATGAATTTCATGTACTATTTGTACTATTTGTACTATTTCTACATTTAGCTAACTAACAATACTTTCAAATAAATATAGACGAGTTAGAATAAAACGTTTTTATTTATTATTTTAACATCAATAAACATTTTGTAATAACATGTAAACAAGTTAAAACAATATAAAACTTCATGCTGACATAACTGTGCGATCCAGCTGAATCATTATTGCTTAATGTAAATAAACATGAATTTCATGTACTATTTGTACTATTTGTACTATTTGTACATTTAGTCAACTAACAATACTTTCAAAGCAATACAGACGAGTTAGAATAAAACGTTTTTATTTATTATTTTAACATCAATAAACATGTTGTAATAACATGTAAACAAGATAAAACCATATAAAACTTCATGGTGAAATAATTGTGCGATCCAGCTGAATCATTATTGCTTAATGTAAATAAACATAAATTTCATGATGAACTAATACTATTTGAACATTGAGTTAACTAAAAATACTTTCAAATCAATATGGTAGTCACGTTGCCGTGATCCGAATACCACCATGTAAAGGCTCCTTTGAATTCTCTGGTCTATATTGTTTACCGTCAGTTTGAAAACGATAAACTTTGGATTCACCTGACCTGATCTACTGTCCAGTTTCTGTGCTCTGTAGCAAACTTTGCATTTTTTTCGACAGTGCAGGTTTTAATTTCTTACTGGTGAGATGTAACCAATGTAGCGAAATGCTCGTCTTGCTGTCCATCGACTAACGTGTTTCCCTATTGCTATATTAGCATCTTTTAATGTTAAACACTTGCCTGTTTTCATTTGTGTTTTCATGAGAGAAGCGTCCACATTAGTTATTAGCTTCTTGCTACCTCCGATTTGTGGTTTGAAATATATAGATTAAAACGCCTTTTTTGGACTTTATGACCACTGATTGACTTACTTTAAGCAGTTTAGCTATTACTGTAGAATAGATACTTTTTTCATTGCTGGAACAGTTTCTCTTGACAGTTTCTTCTTTATTTATTATAATTTGATTTGTGTTTGATAATTTGCTAAAAGTGTTTGCCACATACAATTAAATTAATATCAAACTAGGGTGTTATTCTTTGGAAGCTTTTCGATTTTATAAGATATTATGTTTCCAACATTTGATTTTAGTATGCAACTATATTAATTCAGTAATTAGTGGCTGTTATGGTATTGTATGTTGTCTAAATTTGATTGCAGATTGTGCCAAATAAGTATATATCTAAAGTATGTTAGAATGAATAGAATAATCGGTATTTCCTTTCAGAAATTACTTTAGCCTTCTTGGGCAGTATTTATATATTCATTACATGATTAAGAAAACCCGGTTTTAGACTATCATGATAATTTCTTAACATCAAGAAATGTACCTTAAAACCAAATATTTGTAATAAAAAACTAAATTAATAAATTACAAAACATATTACTCTGAAATTATGTGGAAAACATACATTGACAACATTTGATGGGTACGTAATAAAGAAGTAGGCCAGTCTTAAACCAATATCATATTTTGAGGTACAGAAACTATTGTTTTATTTCAACACATGTTTCTTACACTTTACAACTCGTTAGAATAATTGTAACATTTAAGCCAATCATAATTGTTTCGTTTTATCCCCATCTAGAGAGAACAAAATTAGTTATATGACAAAGATGAATTACAATTGTTTAAATAATAATAAGTCTTAAATCAATATCATATTTTGAGGTACAGAAACTATTGTTTTATTTCAACACATGTTTCTTACACTTTACAACTCGTTAGAATAATTGTAACATTTAAGCCAATCATAATTGTTTCGTTTTATCCCTATCTAGAGAGAACAAAATTAGTTATATGACAAAGATGAATTACAATTGTTTAAATAATAAATATTTATCAATACAAAGAAGCCCTTTGTTTATTAAACTGTTTGACATTTTAACTCAATTCTTTTTTAAACAAAATAATGTGTGTAAAGATAAACTATAAAAGACTTTGTATATTATGGAAATAGTATCAGTTAGAATTGTTCTTTAATACAGTTAACTTGAATTTTAAACAAAAACGAGAATGAAATTCTCACTATATTTAGTTTGCTTGGCCTTATTGAGCTCAATCCTTTTAGTCAATGGTTTACATTTACCTAAACCGTGTGCCATTGGATTTTGCGCTCCTCCTTCAGGACCAATACCAGCACCAAACATCAACACCAGCACCAACAGCGACACCGTTCCCAAGAGCAGCATCAACACCTCTACCAACAACACCAACAACACCACCAACACCACCACCACCACCGACTCCACCTCCACCAACGCCAACACCATTACCAGCAATGACACTAGCACCGTAACTTCAACTTCAACCTTCCAGCCCTCCACAGATATTACCAACTCATTGAACTCCCCCAATACAGGTTAAATATAGTTAAAAATAGCAAACATATATTAAATATATTTTATTCTAAAAGTTACTTTTTTCCAAAATTATTACAGTTACAACTACACAGGAAATTGGTGACATTGAAATTTATATACCGTTTTATATCAATTTTGAATTTACTAATTCTGAAGATGGTGATCATGGTGATCATGGTGATCATGGTAATCATGGTAATCATGGTAATCATGGTGATCATGGTGATCATGGTGATCATGGTGATCATGGTGATCATGGTGATCATGGTGATCATGGTGATCATGGTGATCATGGTGATCATGGTGATGATGATGATGATGATGATGATGATGATGATGATGATGATGATGATGATGATGATGATGATGATGATGATGATGATGATGATGATGATGATGATGATGATGATGATGATGATGATGGTGATGATGATGATGATGATGATGATGATGATAGTAAGCGTATTTAAATGTAAATCTACATTTATTAGTGAAGTATCCTCTCCAAAAAAAAATAGCATGCTATAAAACTGCACTTGTTGTTAATGAAGATTCAATAAATAAACAATTGAAAAAAAATAATAAATGTTATTCAATTTATTCTACATATAAGATTAAATTTATTTAATTTTAATAATAAATTAAATTTATTTAATTTTAATAATAAATTCAATCTTGAAGACGAAGGTGTAGTGTGTTAATCACACTCATATATGCAAGGCGTTGGTCACATTTATTTGATATAAATAATAACTTATAAATTGTAAGTTCTCTTCGCTCTTGACGTTCTAGGCATGAGAATCCAGTGTGATGTCCGCTGGACCAAAAACATATTTCAAGTGTCGAAAAAAGCGCTCAAGTGCCTTGGTTTTTTAAAACGGTGTAGAAAATACTTCACTCCATCTGATCTTCTTACTATTTACACCACCTATATTCGACCGAAAATGGAATACAACTCTCATATATGGGCCGGTTCTTCGAAGTCTATTTTGGAGTTACTCGACCGCGTACAGGAGAGGGCGAAGATGATTCATTGGAGCATCGTCACAATGTGGGTTGTGTTTCACTGTTCTATCGATACTATAATGGAATGTGTTCTGCTGAAATCAGGGAAGTTGTTCCTGAAACACGCAGTTTTTTACGTTCTTCATTCAGGGCTCATTGATTTGTGGTCGACTGGCTCATTGATTTGTGGTCGACTACAAGGAAAATTCGTTCCTTAGCCGTACTGTACGTATGTGGAATAAACTCCCAGCAGAAGTATTCCCTGCCACTTTCAATATAGGAAAATTCAAGCCAAATGTTCACAAACACTACTCCCTCTATCCTCCCTCCCATAATCTATTTTCCGAGTTCCAACACAATGCATTGCATGAGTAGGGGTCATCCCCTGAGTGCTGGTCCAAGAAAAAAAATGTAATGTACCTAAAGGGAATTGAATTACATAGTTTAATAACACATTGAATTTGCTTAAGGTAGGATCACACGATTGTCGCAAAGCACCAATTTTGCACAATTTTTATTGTGCTAAAATGGGGTACAATAAATAAATTGTCTTAATCAAATTCTCTGCGGTCACATGATTGCCTCATTTTACATAATTTTGATTGTCGCGAATGGACGCAAAACTGTTAAGTGTCAATAATTGTCGCACTGCAGTCGCCGTGTTCTTCAGCACGGCAACTCTGAGAAACAGCTGTTGTGCTAGATTCCAAATTTGTTTTGTTTGTATTATCGTAAATCACAAAGTGGCGTAAATTTTAAAACATGATTTGTTCTGTAAAGAAAAAGAAAATTGCATCAGCTATAATTATCGTGTGTGCACATGAAGATTTAAAAACTGAAAAAAAGAAAAAAAAGAAAAGTTAAAAGAAGTACTTGGGTCAGAGAGTGCCTAAATTTATGTGTCCACGATGGTCAGATATTACAACGTTGTCAGAAAAATGTGCAGAAAATGTCTAACAACCGTGTAAACTTAAAATTTTTGTCTTCCAACGTTGTAAGAAATAGAATTTTCAGTACATTGGAAGACAAAAATATTTTCAGACATCTAACACAATTTTGTCATTGCCATTGTTTTAGACAATTGACAAACACTTTTCATTGCCAAATGTGCAAAGTTTATGCATCTGCAAATGGCACCATTGTCTTAGAAATTATTTCTAAATGCAACTCTGAATATACGTAAATAATAAACAAACAAGTGTGCATTGATAACATTTTTGAAAATAGTGGAAGAAAATAAAAGAATTAAATTAAAGTGTGCATTAATAAAAATTTTAAACACACACACAGAGCTGCAAAACGAATTTGACAAAGCCACACAACAATCTGACAACCGTGTAAACTGACAATTTCGGTTGACAGATAAATTCATTGTGTGACAATTGTGTGCAAATGAAACAGTCGTGTAAACTGACAATTTACCTTTTGCTAAAAATTTTTCAATGTCAGTACATTGATAGCACATTGGTAGATATGACAACGTTGTAATATCTGACCATCGTGGACACATAGCTTAACAAAAAGAAGCACCGATGTCGCATATGAAAAAACATTGATGGAGTTTCATGAAATAGAAAACCAAAACTTGTTGTTAAACAATTTTATTCGGATGAATGATGAAACGTTTAAGCAATTGTTGCAACTAGTGTCACCACATATTAAGAAACAAGACACAAATATGCGTAAGGCTATTCCAGAACAAGAACGCTTAGCTGTGACACTTCGATTTCTTGCTTCTGGTAATAGTTATAAAAGTCTTTCGGTCTTATTCCGCATTGCTCCTAACACCATATCACTTTTCGTATTAAGTGTTTGTGATGCAATTTATAAAGCATTGAAAGGTACATACTTTGAGGTATAAGTATTCTAAATACATACGTATGTATGGTTTTTTAGTTGCACTACTTTTTTCTTTTTATGTGTATGTAGGTACCATCCACGCAAGATGAATGGAATGAAGTAGCTTTCGAATTTAACAAGCTGTGGAATTTTCCGAAGTTTTATTTTTTTTCATATTTTCTTGTCCTTCCAAGCTAAATGCAGAAAAAAACAACCTCTACAACTCCAGCTTACTGTGCTCTGCACAATGTTTTGTTAAAAATAGGTTAATTATACAACGTAATTGCTTACTGATCGCTATGATGATAAAGGTGCTTTAATTCCGGGCACATGGAGAAATGACTTTCCACTGGCTGCTGTTAATGGAACAGAAAATGCTCCAAGTTCTTATATAAGCAGTGAAGCAAAAGCTGCCCGTGAACAAAAAGAAAATTATTTTATGTCTCCAACTCGAGAATTGCCCTGGCAATATAAATATATATATATAAATAATGAAATACATACATATGTACATACATATATAAAATAAAATTTAAACTTAATTTCATATCCAAAAATTCACTTTATTATACCCTACACCACCGTAGTGGGGAGGGTATATTGCATTTGTGAATATGTTTGTAACGCCCAGAAATAGTGGTCCAACACCCACCTTAAAGTTTACTGATCCTTCCGTCCGTCTGGCTGGCTGTCCATGTAAAGCTTGTGCGCAGAGTACAGGTCGAAATTTTTAAGATATTTCGATAAAATTTGGCATGTGATATTTTTTCGGCCCAGGGATGGATGGGATTGAAACTGGTGGAAATCGGCCTATTATTTCACCTGGCCCCCATACAAATGTCCTCCCGAAATTGGGGTTTACCGATCATAATTCTTTGAATTATGCAAGTATGCAAACGAATTTCACCACAAATGAGTAATAGGTGAAGCTAAATCACATCCACAAATATCGTGAAGATCGGTCCATAATTAGTCGTAGCTCCCATATAAGGACCACTTCCGAAAATCACTTTAACGATCATAAATTTCTTAAGAATATTGGTAATCAAATAAAATTCGACACAAATAATATACAGAAATGAAATGGGTCCCATATAAGACCCTCCCCGTAATCAACTTTAACCTCCATATCTGAAAAACTTTTTATTGATTTACTAGGTGTAGGGTATTATGTAGTCGGGCTTGACCGACTATACTTTCTTACTTGTTATTTATTATTTTAACATCAATAAATATGTTGTAATAACATGTAAACAAGTTAAAACCATATAAAACTTCTTGCTGACATAACTGTGCGCTCCAGCTGAATCATCATTGCTTAATGTAAATAAACATGAATTTCATGTACTATTTAAACTATTTGTACATTGAGTTAACTAACAATACTTTCAAATCAATATAGACGAGTTAGAATAAAATGTTTTTATACCCTACATCACCATAATATTGGTCCAACACCCACTTTTTACTCAGAATCACTTTCTCAGTATCACTTTCTGAGTCGATTTAACGATGTCCGTCCGTCCATCCGTCTGGCTGGCTGGATGTCCATGTAAAGCTTGTGCGCAGAGTACAGGTCGCAATTTTAACCCTTCTGCATTCCTTGGATATGTGCCCTTCATATGGTCCTTTGGGTCAATATGACCCAACAGGAAAATTTAAACAAAATTTGTTTATTTTATGTAGGAAATTTATTTGTTTTGTGGTTTTATTTGTTTAATATAATAATATATAAAACTAATATAAATATAAAACTAATAAAATAGCCCTTTCTGAGCAATTGCTAAGAAAAAAAGTTATATATAAAATTAAATTTTAAATTCAGTCTCTTTTTTTGAAAAAAAAAATTAAAAAATAATATGTATTTAAAATAATAATGTATAAAAGTTTAAGAATTTCTTTGACAATTTATACACAATAAGATCATATGCTCTTTGTAAATAAACTTTTTACAGGAATCACATTTATTGGAATACTTATTGGAATTTTTTCCATGTTGACAATAGAAACACCGCTGTCTTTTATTTGGTAAAGTGCTCGATAATAATGTACTTGTACTTTTTTCTCCAGAAAATTGCGAGGCACTTGTAGAATCATTTTGTTCTTGAATATTTTTAACAATATTTGTGGCTGAGGGTCCATGTGGCAAAACCAATATGTTCATTTATTAGCTGATCGGAAAGTTTTACTAAATAAAGCCTGCGTCTGAAGTTTTTGTTGAAATTCCAGGCAGGATTCTGGCTGTGTATTTCTTGCTCTGCCTGTATACACTTCCATATTCCAGGCATATTTACTTGTGGAATCACACAGTGCCCATATTTTAATGCCATATCTGGCGGGCTTTGATGGAATTGTAAAAAACTTTAAGCTGATTACTGCACTTATCCCAAACGCTTCTTATCGGTGCTAGTTTGTCACGAAGTCTTCTTTCTTCTCTATCTTCAGAACTGTCAAATCTCAGGCAGTTTGATATGCTCGCAAATCGCTTGAGACTTATGGTTGCTCGAAATATTGGTCTTCCGTTTTTTTCATTCCACAAGCTATTCAAATTTTCTCCATGAGATTTACAAACTCCGGCCATAATTTGCAATCCAAGATATGTGTCAAGTTCAATTATATCAATATTTTTCCAATCATTTCCATATATTTCTACCCCTTTTTTATTTGTCATTTGAATAACAATATTTTTTTTATATGGCGATATAAATAAATCAAACGACGACTTTATATCTGTTACCATAGATGTGGCACTTCTGGTAGTTCCAGGCTTACTAGATAAAATATAATTTTTTGGTATCCTACCTGTATGACTTGGTGGTTGTTCCTTCCATACCACACTTTTATCCTTAGATAAATATGAAGCTGATGTACCTTGTGCCATTTCTAATTCATCTTCTACCACCACTCTTTCTATACTATTGTTTGATGATGAATACGATTGGTCTACTACATCGTTGTCAGGTAAAAATATTTCGTCTTCATCACTATCATCAAAAATGTCATCATCATCTTCGTTCATTATTTGTTGCAATTGAAGATCACTGAGAATCTGTAAAAATTTCACTATGAAACAACATTTACCAGAAGTTTTATTTTACAATACTTACTTTTCTTCTTTGATTTTATTGATAATTTTGTAAAGAAAATTAATGATCGATAACTCTTTATAAGGATAAACTCAATTCAATTGAGTTTAATTAAAAAATAAATAAATAAATGAAGTTAAACTTGGAATACCGCATTTTGGGTCAAATTGACCCAAAGGATACTATATGTGTGTAAATCGTATTTAGGGATGTGGAGGGGGGAGTATTAATTTTATTATTTTGTCTTAAAAGCATAAATTTCATCTCTGTAGAGGATAAAATGAAGTTTCACATTCATATCTTATACTTAAAAGCAAAAATTTTTTGTTTGAAAAACAAAATTGGGTCAAATTGACCCAAGGAGTGCAGAAGGGTTAAAGATATTTTGATAAAATTTGGTAATGAAGATAAATCACATCTACAAATATCGTGAAGATGGGTCCATAATTAGTCGTAGCTCCCATATAAGGCCCACTTCCGAAAATCACTTTAGGGACAATAAATATCTAAAAAATGTGGTTATCCGAACAAAATTTAACAAAAATGAGTTTCTTATGTACAAATAGGATGACATATAATTTTATAATAGTTGTAACGGACCGACCACTAAGGCTCCAATTATCTAAAGACTTTGCTACCTGTTGTTCCGGCCGTGCTCAGGGAAATTGGGATGGTTCTTGTCTTTATCTAATTGGATTTAGATTCGATACAAAATTTATATAATTTAAAAAGGTAGCAATATTTCCACAACCGAAACAGAAATAATAATAACGACTAAAAAAAAAATTGAATTGGAAAACTAAAAGGAAGAGAATAAAATGTTATTATCTCTTTAAATATCTGTACCAACTATTTTATTATTTTACCATGCTATTTTATTTATCTTTTTAAATAGCTCTATTAGAAACTACTTGACCTACCGGAAAAAAATAACAAATTTATGCTAATAATTTCATTTTTAAATTTAACATCAAATAATATATATATATTTAAATAAAACAAATAAAAATAACTAATAAATCATTATCTACATATTTACATTACTTAGGCCCATTATTACAACTTGGCAATAGTTAATGGTATGATGTTATCGGACAGATGAGAAGTAATTGGTTATTATAAGTTTACTTTAATCTAAAACCGACCAATAAGCTAAAGGGAAGATCATCTTGCCTTTAAATTTTATATTGAGGTTTATGTATTTAAAGTTGTCATATGTTCTGGAAAAACTGTCAACTTCATGAAAAATAAATTAATTTTAATTTCATTTATTGGCAAAATAATGTGATAAACAAAAATGGAAAGCGAGAAGTTTGATTTATATTAGCCCATTTACCGCCGCTGTACTCAATTGAGTACATACACCCAAATATGAAGCGAAAACTTTAAAGTTTTGAACGTTTTGTTATTTTTTTATGTTTTTAGCTTAAAAGAAACTTGTACCCTTTAAACTAATTAAGAAAAATCTGACTTTATAAATATCAACTGCCACAAAATGGAGTTTTAAACTAATAAAAATTTAAGTGCTGAGATAAGTACCAAAAGAGGATTTGTACTGGTCTTACGATGAAGATGTTGGAAAAGAAATGATATCAAAATGAATGTCTAGACAAAGATATCGAGATATAGAAAAGAATCTTCATCTTGTGAAAAATGACGAAGCTGCCACTACCAGGGACAAAATGTATAAAATTCGGCCATTAGCAGATGTTGTAATGAAAAAGTTTCAACTTTTATTCCGACCTTCCATTGCAAGGTACTACTTACGCCAAAACATGCAAAATAAAGCTCGACTTTCATCGTCATTGATCCCAGGATTACCTCAAGATGGTATAGGTCACTATCCCGAAAAGTTAGAAAAACATTTAAGATGTGTTTTATGTCATGCCAGAGTTCGATGGCAATGCAAGAAATGTTTAAAAACATTATGCATTGAAAAAAATTGCTTTGAAAAACCGGCTGTGTACTCAGTTGAGTACACCCACCCTACTCCACCCACTTACAATTTTTCTTAAATTTTTTATACTTTTATGTTAATTTTATGTACAATGGATAAAAAAAAATCAACTTTTTTTTAATTGTCACTTCTGGTTTTATTTTGCTTATTAATGGGTTAATAACCTGGAGAATATTTTTGAATACAGTCAGCTAGACGATGATCATATTGCAATTCTAGCAAAAAGAAATTTTTTTACGACAGCCATATACAAATATAAAGGAGGAAGTAGAACTAAATATTTCGACTCAAACTGTCCAAAGAAGATTTAACGAAATCGGTTAAAAAATTACGTTCGCTAAGAAAAAGCCTCTTATATGAGCTGCAAATATAAAAAAATGGCTAGACTTTGCAAAGAAGTATTTAAATATACCTGAATCATTTTGGAGTAAAATTATTTGCTTAGACGAGTCAAAATATGAACTCAAAAGTATGGTGTGAACCAACACAAAGGCCTTGGTGTGTGGATATTTTTATTCTTAGCAGTTGATAAACTTGTAAAAATTGACTCAAAAATGATTGCAGATCACTATGTAAATATTTTGAAAGAAAATCTTTGTAGCAGTGCTGAGGAAATGGGATTGGAGGAGGTTATATTTCAACAAGACAATGACCCCAGCAAGCACACGAGTAAAGTCGCTAAAAAAATATTTTGCAAAAAAAAAAAATAAAATTTGGAAAAGTCAAAATGACCTTCTCATTCACAAGTTTTGGGAAAAGATCCAAAGTCAATGCAGGGCAATTCCAACAAATACTCTGAAGAACCTTGCGATAAGTTTGTAAAAAAGATTAAGAGAGGTCATTGATACAAAGAACGAGCAACTTAGTATTAGGTTTTTAATTTGTTTAACTTTTTAAGTGAAGTGTTACTTTATTTTGATAAAATAGTAACTGAATTAAAAATTAAACTATAATTTATAATTATTAGAAAATAATAAATACATGTTTTAGAATAATGACATAAGCTTTGGTTTTAATTGCAAATATCTAAATGATCTTTTGAGGCTAGCCTAATGTACTTTGCATGTGTATATAAATATCTGCACATGCCAACAAGTTTATTGCACATTTTATATATAAACACATGTATGCATTTGTATGTATTATTTTTTACCAAAACACAATTTGATAAATTCTCTTACAAACATTTTAATTGCTTTTTTACTATTGCCAACCACAATAAAACAACACAACAGCAATTGTTTAACAAATTGTATGCAATAGAGTTGGAAAAACTAGAGTAAGAGAAATAATTTCAAAAAGGGAGCGAGAAAGCATGAAATACCCACAATTGACAGTATATAATGTGGTGTAAAAAAAGGCTGCCGTAGTTCTAAGTGTGGCACCAGAAACGAAATTAGGAATTATTCGTTTCATTAGTAAACGTCACTGCGATACCCTACACTTATTGGAATATGCATTTATAAGGCGATGTGTTGTAAGTTGTAGAACTCTATGAATGTACAACGAATGTCAAGAAAATAATTGAAACATTTACTAGATCTAGCCAAATTCACAGGATTAAAACTAGCAATAACAATAGACTACGAAAACCCGACTGTGTAAAGGTCTTAGAATCTAACATAATATACAGTGTTGGAAAAAATAAGAGCTACTCCTTGATTCTCAATGATGCAAATAAGAAAACCTTAGAATGAAAAACTTTGTTAATTCTTATTTTAATTGTCGTAAGTTAGGATAAAAAAGGGGTTTCAAGTACTTCACAGAAAAGTAAAACTGAGTGCCCTAAACGATCAGAATGTGCAGCCAAATCAGAAAGCGCAATATTCCATCATGACAGCGCTCAGCCACATGTTGCAATTAATCCTGTTAAAAACTATTTAGAGAGAAGTGCTAGAGGAGTTTTGCCTCACCCGCCTTATAGTCCAGACCTTGTACCATCTGACTACTATTTGCTTCGATCAATGCAGAATGTTCTCTCTGGAATACGTTTCACTTCAGACAAGGGTATCCAAAATTGACTTAATTCGTTATTGGCCTGAAAAGTTAAGCATTTCTTTTGGTGCGGAATCTATATGTTGCCAGCAAAATGGGAAAAAGTCATAGCTAACAATGGTGAATACTTTTAATAAAATAATATTGTACAAGTATTTCAAAATGGAGGCTAAAAATTTTTAAAGTTTTAATTTTTTCAAAACAATAGATAGTTGTTAATCTCTCCTTAAATATGCCACTAGAATAGCTGCATATGAGTACCATAATACAGTTTGGTTATACAGCCTGAACCACTTCGAGGTCCCCTATTTTTTAAAGAAAAAAAAAAAAAGACACAGAAAATTTAAATTTAATGGGGAATGTTTATTATCATTTGAAAGAACATTCTTTGGCATTTATTTGTTAAAGATTATGTCTATCAAATGTTGCTCGTTGCTACGTCGCAGATGGTATATCCGTTGAGTCCAATTTTCGATAACTCGTTCGAGCATTTCGACTGGTAACTGGCGAATGATACGAGTGATGTTTTCCTCCAAGGCCTGAATCGAAGCGGGTTTGTCCGCATTAACTTTAGAGTTTACACAGGAAAAAGTCTGACGGTGTGATATCACACGATCTTGGTGGCCAATCGACCTACCTAAAACGTGAAATTATGTGCTCACCGAAGTGTTCTCTCAATAAATCCATTGACTGATGCCATGTGTGAGAAGTGGCGCCGTTTTGCTGGAATCAAATGCTTTTAATTTAAGATCTCACAGTAAAATGTGTCAAGTCGTTCCATACGTCAGTCCGAGTTGCTGCGAACGGTGCAGAATCGAATCTCCACGGTCTTCGTGTTTACTCTCAGCTACGGCCGCTATATTTTCTTGACAGCGTGAAGAACGTCTATTCGGTCGAATATTATCCAATAATGAATGATGGATGTTGCGGGAGATGGTGTTGCGAATATTACGCTCAGTAGGCTGATTATGCTGAATTTTCGTGAATTTTCTTTCCATTATAAAATGCCAAACAAAACTAAACAAAAATAACATGACAGCATGACACGAGTCACACGTGATCTATCAAAAAAAGGCGATTGAAAAAAGTATCTCTACTTGAAGCATTCGTTATTTACAATATCGCAACGAGACCTGCACCAAACTGAGTTCAGGTATTGAATTCATCTAATGCAAAACACATATGTTTTTAGTTAAACTCCGTTTAGATTAACTAATAATTAAATGCCTGCATAGACCTTCAATATTTCAAATTTTATTGCGGCTACTTATTGCATAGAGTACCAATATATGGTCACTGTGCCAACAATAGGAGCTATGTGATTTTAAAAAAATGTGTGCGAAACCATCGTAAGGTCTTATTGACTACGTGTTGACTCAACAAAGTATGTACTTTCAAATATTTCAACATGAATAAATTATAATGAATATAAAAAGCACTTTGGTTAATTTTATATAGTTTTTTGCATTTCTAAAAACTCCCTTACCTCTTTTTGTAGGTGGAGTGACGATATATACATACATATATGCATATTATGGAATTTTTTTTATTTCAAACATTTTGTGTTTTACATAATGGTTAAAAAAGTTTAAGTGGAGTTAGATGAAGTAAATTTGTGTGTTAAAACCACAAAATAGATGGGTGAATTTAGTGGCTTTTTTACAATATATTTACATATTGTTTTGCTAATCTGAGCTAAAAGTTTTGTTTGTGGTGTTTTACACAAAAAAAAAAAAAAAACAACTTTGTTAAATGACAAATGTTTGTTAAAAAAATGTATAATTAAATAATTTGGTAAAAATTACTTTTTTATAAGAGTTTTTTATTAGAGTTTTTATTTTTTTTTAAATTTTTTTATTTCTTATTAGAAAAAATTTTTCATTTGGCTTGAGTTCATATTTTTTAATTAATAACTCGAAGAATACCATTGTGAAACTATATTTTTCTAGACAAATGGCACACTGAAATGCATTTTCTACCCTGCCAAGGGCGTCATCAGCAATGTTTGTTGTCCAAGATCTACTTGTAACCATCATCGATTTAACTCGCCATTGTTGAGAAATAGACTTCGGAAATTAATCATATTTCTTATTACATGTTATGAGTTAGAACGAAATTTACTTATGTTTTTACAAATGTGTGTGTATTCTTCTTTACCCAACAGACCAAAAAATAAGTAAAGTATAATATGTATAACAATATTTCGCCTTATTTCAATAAAAAAAACTCTATGATTCTATGTCTGGAAGATTGACAGCTGTGATAAAGGCAATCAATTAGAAACAAAATATTAAATACAATGTTTTATATCATTTTTATATACCTGTTTACTTTATTTTGACGAGAAAAATTCTATTACTTTTTCATTAAAATTTAATTATTTTTTCATGTTTCTTATTTTTCTAGTTTTTTTTTTTTTTTGTAGTGAATTGTAGTTTGCTTAAGATTTCTACTTGCAGTATGTAACATTTTTTATGCCCTCCATCTGATACCCAATAAAGTATATATTCTTAATCCTTATGAAATTCCAAGTCGATTGAGCTATGCCCGTCTATCTGTCCATCTGTGTAAAACACTTTCACGCCCGAAAGACACAACCAAAATCAACAGAGTTTACAAAAACCGGTTTATAATTCTCCTCAGCAATTTGGTATTGAAAATCACCAAATCGGAGTTAGAGACCAAAATGTGAGACAACCTCCATAAAAATTTGATATTTTTTAACATTCTTCTTGCAATTTGTTGAATTATATTGCAGATATAAAAGAAAAAAGTTTGAAGAAAGTAATAAAATCGGTGTATGATTTCTCATGGCCCCCATACAAATAACTTCCCGAAATATAACTTAAATGATAAATAAGTGCCTACAAAGTTAGAATATTAATACAAAATTCCGCAAAAGTAAGTTTCATGCAAAATTTAAATGTAAAACGAAATTTTTTTTTAGTTCGGACCAGAGTATGAAAGCAAACAAAACCTTTCGCAAACGTTTGCAAAATGTACAAAATAAATCAAAATTTTTAAATTGTATTGTACATGAGCAAAAACAAAACAAAAACTTTTCAAATGACAAAGATAGAAAACGAAACAATTGGCTTTTCACTCATCTGCATTATTTAATTTACCGTTACAATCGTACATTTGAGTACAAAACAAATAGACAAATTGTGTTTTTTTGAGTAATTGATTTAGTTCTTGTTTGGTTGTTTTAGTGAAACATCAAAAGCAAAATCCACAAGGCCTCGTCCAAAAAATGATTTGTTACGGACTTTTTTTTTGAAGTTGTAGATGATAAACATGTTATTTCCAAAAATTAAAATTTTAATAATACATTATTAACCCTGGATGGTTACTGTTCGTCGAATCGACGAAGCTCATGTACTCTCTATCATATAACTCATAAAAAAGAGTCAAATTCGTATCGAATTTTAAGATAGAAAAAAAAATTTTTTGTTACATTATATTTTTTTTCTTATTTCTTAAATATAATACTTAAACAAAAATATTTTTGTTTATTTTTAACTTTAAAAACTGTTCCGCTAAAATTATTTTAAGAAATTGTTCGTCGATTCAACGAGTAAAGAGTAAAAGAGTAACCTTAATGTACAAAAATGAAGAGTAACCATTTAGGGTTAAGGAAGCTGGAAACTTGGAGCGACATTTAAAAACTTCTCACAGTAGTGTTTATGACATCTATCTTCGAAAAAAAGGTAGTGATATTTTGAATAGAATAAAAAGTGACACGGTTAAATTGTCTTGTACAGGTAACAAAAAACCTTTACAAATGGCTTTAATAGAGTTATTTGCTAAATGTGGTAGACCTCTTCGTTCCATTCCAAATCATTGCTAATCCGATAATAGAATATAAAATTAAATGAGCACAATATTATGAAAAATATTGCTGAATTTTCATTAAATTTAAAAAATGAAATGTATGTATGTACTAGAGTCTAGTAGCTAGATTATAGTATATTCTCTATACATAATGAGTAAATCAATTACCAAACGTACTCATAATTCTCGTATAAATAACGATAGCAATCCAAAATTTCCACTAACGAAATTCACCTTTAATATTAATATGCATCTTAAATGCACTATTATTATATTGAAATTCAATCTGGGATATCCTCATATGTATGTAATTCTCTGTTCCGAAATTTGAGGAGATCGGGCCATGTTTTGTAATTGCTCACATATACGTACCACTTCCGAAAAACAAGTTAACCCTCAATAATGTCTAATAAACATCGATATCAAATCAACATTTTATACATATCAGAAATTGTAATCTAGAAATCACACTAATATTGGGTGTATGGCAATTATGCTACTGATTATTGTAGCTTTCAGTCCATATTTGGCAATAGCTCCCAAATTAAGTCCACTTCCGGGTATAACAACCAACCCTACAACTTTTGTAAATGACGTTATTGCGATGAATTTCAACCAAATCACATTATGGATACTGGATCTTTAAGTCCATATAGTATATCTTTTAATTGTATTTTTTGTTAAATTACAATCAAGATTGTTATGAATATCACACAAAATCTGTAAATTATGATGAGAATTGGCAATTACATTATTTATTTATTTATTTATTTATTTCCAATTCTATACACAAGACTTAAAGTCTCTTATTGCAGTATAGAACATTGTTTTAGCAGAAACATTAAAAAGAAAAAAAAAATTAAAAAAAAAAATTAAAAATTAAAATTAAAAATTCTAATTCTTAAAGATAAACCCCCTTATTCATAAAAACTTACAACAGGCCTATTTTATTTAATATTAAATGATCAAAATTAGATAAAATTTGTAAACATTTGAAATAAATTATGTTGTTTGTAAAATTGTCTGTCAAACGATATATAAAATGCTAAGCTATTAGTTGAAAAAACACTGAATAATCACATTATAGTCCTATAACCACTGCAGTTTTGTATATCTTATTACATTTAGGTGTATAAACTTGTGTTTATTCTATATTGACGCTCACCGTATACGCCAAATTATTCCCAAAAATTGTGTAACCTTAATAGCGTGTTTAGATATGAACCTTATGGCGTTTTCTTTTCTGGCAAAAATGTTACACGTTTTTCCCATTTCGCATCTTTTTTAATTTGTTTGTGTTCTTTTCTGAAAAAATGTCAACACTGCTAAAGTGTAGTGTGTTCTTTTATATAAATGTCACACTATAAATTAAAAAAATGGTGCACCTTTCACACTCTGTATTTTCAGAGGGGGAGAATCGCACGATAAAACAGCTGACCAGTGATTCCAACTTTTGAGACTCAAAAGGCGTAAACATTTTTGAAAAAAGGGCTAAATGGAAAAAAATCCATATAAAACCACATCCAATTTTCTTTTTTTTTTGCGTTTTGAGTGACTAAAATCCGGCTAAATCTAGCCCGAAAAGGGCTAAGTTGGAATCGCTGCAGCTGACATTTGTTTTGTTTATGAATGTGTATTTTTGTTAAGAAACAAAATAAATATACAAAATGGAAAATATTACTACTTTTTTATGAGCTGAACAAATTTTGGATGACTTGTTGGATTCATCTTCATCATCTGATGATGATAAAATATTTTATATGATTATGGAAAGAAATCCACAACCGCGAGTGAAAGGCTTTGTAGAGAACGTAATTAATGAATACTCTGAAGTTGATGTATGTCAAATTGCATAGGACAATATCGCATACTTCTTATATATGTAATGCATGTTTATATATATAATTTTTTATAGTTTAAGAAGAATTTGCGTATTAGTCGGGAAGGTGTCATTGGTCTTTTTAATAAATATTCATTGTCTTATTTCAAGCGATCTTACCAGGGAGCTATCTGCTTCTTTTTTTTTTGTAACAAAAAAAAAAAAAACAAAAACAGCTGTACATGAAAAAAAGTGTTACACTGTTGTAATTTTATGTTCTATTCTGACCATTAAAAATGCGACATCTTTAAAATGTGGGGTAAACATTATAAAAATGTACATAATAACGGTGTATCATTTTATTTCAGAAAAGAAAACACCATTAATTGCGATAATCGCAATTAACGCCATTATTGAGCTCAATATTCCATACAAAATCTCAATTAATTACTGCGCAATAAGTACGAATTTGTTATAATATTGAGTAAGATTTCGAATGCAACACTGTTCACAACTGTGTTTAGTGAACACAATTGTATAAAATGGCAACTTTCAACAAAACAAAACAAAACAAAACAATAGAAATCATTAAAAAATCAATGTGAAGGTAAGTTTGTTTACATAGAAACACAACAACTATATAGAGTATTTTTTGTATTGTTTTCCTACTGTCAAATGATTATTGAGTAAGCTAAAAATTGCGTATGCCTGAACACTTAAAATAATATTGTCAATTGACCGAATATTGACTCAATTAAGTTTCATATCTGAACACAGTATAAAAGAATTTCCTTGCAATATCTATATAGATATGTATATATATCATTGTCTGTGTTCGTCTACACATAGAGAGAAAATAATTTTAAAGAATAATAAGTTTTATTTAATAAACTAAATACAACTGGAAAAATACAATAAACAGTTAGAAGAACTTAATTAGGGATACATACATCTACTAAACTTGGCAGTTAGTTAGTACAAAAGAAGAATAAAGTTGAAATTTTAAATTCAATAATACTTAAATATTCTCTAACAATAAGTTGTGCAACCAACTCTTTTAATAGTTTTATGGTTTTATTTCTTTGTTCTGGTTTTTTCTTTACAGAAGCAAAAATTAATTTCTTATTTCTTTTCTTTGGGGGGGGGGGGGGGTGATAAAAACTTTAAAACATTTATAAGTCATGAACTTGTACTTTTGTAGGTTTGTGTATACGCTACAAAAATATATGCATATGTGTATTTTACACATTCATATAAATGTATTAGTTTGTTTTCGAATGCAAGACAGTCCTGTTCAGAAACATGCTATGAAACTGAAAACTTGGCTCAAATCGTTTAAATTATATACGAATTATTTTCGTGTTTTTAAATTAATTGCTACTGAATATTTATACACTGACTTATCTGTCAATTAATTACAAACGAAACGAAAAATTTATATTAAGAAAGTTAATAGTTAATAAATTAATATTATCAATTTAAAACCGAAATGTCAGCATTGCATCAGATTAATTTCAGTTTCTGAAAAATTGATTTCTCATACAAGCAAAAATACCACCCTAATGTGCAATCCCAATTTCTCTGCCATTTATTTTTACCAAAGCATAGACACACAAAAAACTGCAAAACTTCCTCCCACACATACACTGATTCTTTGCAAAAACATTTGTGAGAAAAACTTATTTTAAACAAATTTATATAATTTGTATGATAAGAATTTAAGAAAAAGGAATTTACATACATACATACATATGCATTATTTATATGACTAAAATGGCGTTAAAATAACTCGAGAAATATATTCGGTTAAAACGACAATACAATGAGCTATAAGTATATACTACTACATATTCCTGCAATCTGATTTAGGTACTTTTAATATACATTTAAACATTTTCGAGTTAATTATTATTAACTGGTGTTTATGGTATTTAGGAACCGTCATGTTTCATCAGCGTATTTTTATATTTGCCTCCGACATAAACAACTCCTTTAAGCATAAGTGTCCATAAGGTAGAGTGAAATTTGAATTCTAGTGAAAGTTACAGCCGCGTGTTATTTCTCAAAAATATTCCTGCTAGACAACGTATAACAAATTCAATATTTAACTTTTAATACCATTATGTCTGTTTTTGGAACTGCCTTGATACACATAAAACTTAAAGAAGACAAATGTAATTTTTTTCTCAAACATTTTTTCTTAGATACACAGAAATATAAAAAAATATGAACAAATAAAAAATACAACAACCACAAGTTACAAAGGAACGAACGAAAAAAAAAACAATTTCCAAACTTGTAAATTTTACCAAAACGGAACAAAAAGAAAATATCAAAAAAATTGCATAAAGAGCAAAAAAAGAAATATTCGCTTAGAAGAAAAGGCCAACAAAATTGTTTCTACCTTAACCTGCTTCTTTAGGCAATTGAAAGATTTTTTTATTTTTTTCAGCAAAGACAATAGTTGCAAAGAAAATCCTGTAGTGTTCGGGCCATCACTGGTTACCAAACTAGCAATATGATTAGCTATTTTCCAATCAAGTAGATATTCAAGTAATCCTTCATAGATTACAGTATCGTGTGCAGTGACCGTCAATATAAAGTAAACACCTAATATTGTTTAAAAAAATGTTTTATAAGCAAAAGTATAAATTTAAAACAAAATATATTACATAATTAATAAGTAACACGTACGCAAAATAAAACTCATTAACAATAACTAGAAAAATGAAGAACATGAGGAACATAAAACAAACAAGAAAGTGTAGTCGGTCAAGACCGACCATATAATACCCTAAACCCAGTAAATGTGTAACCTATTATGGACCGATCATCTAAAAATGTAGTGGCATGACTTCTGTGCGTATAAATATTCTTTGTGTAAAATTTTATCTCGATACACTTATAAAAGATTTATAGATATTAAAGAGATTTTCGAAGCGGGTCTTAAATGGGAGCTACGACTAATAATAGATAACAAACATAAACTGCGAAGCTTTTTGACTGCTCTGCAGAAAACATCCATAGGCTTTGGCAGGAATCGAACCCACAACCCTTTGACTGCTAGTCCGGCACTCTATCGGTACACCCTAAGTGGGGAGGGTATATTGGATTTGTGCATATGTTTGTAACGCCGAGATATATTCCTCCAACACCCACCTTAAAGTATACCGATCGACTCAGACTCACTTTCTGAGTCGATGCCAGTATGTCCGTCTGGCTGGCTGGCTAGCTGGCTGTAAATGTAAAGTTTGTGCGCAGAGTACAGGTCGCAATTTTACAGATATTTCGATAAACTTTGGTACGTAATATTTTTTCGACCCCAGTATGGATGGCATTGAAACTGGTGGAAATTGGTCCATTATTTCACCTTGCCACCATACTAATGTCCTCCTGAATTTGGGGTTTACCGTTCATAAATCTTTGAATTATACAAGTATGCCCACAAATTTCACCAAAAATGAGTAATAGAAGAAGCTAAATCACATTTATAAATATCGTGAAGATCGGTCCATAATTAGTCGTAGCTGCTATATAAGACCCACTTTCGAAAATCACTTAAAAGAGCATAACTCTTTTAAAAATGTTGGTATCCAAACCCCCTTATTCATAAACGATTATTAAATTTAACAAACGTTTATTAAGCAAATTTTTATATGCAAATCTATCTTAATAAACATTTGTAAAATTTAATAATCGTTTTTGAATAAGTTAGTTTATTTATTTCCAGAGACCTGTGTTGATTAATTTGAACAATGCCGCCGGCCATTATATTGCGTTTTGTGTTCTTGTGTGTGTATGTTTGTAGGTACATATGCAACAAGAAGTGTATTTACATAAACAAAAAACTATCGGCGGCTGGGCTTAAAGGTCGTGATACGCTATCCTACGCAATCGTACGATTCATTCACTGGAAAATTTGACCGATTTCTATCAGCTTTAGTAGAAAATACAACTCTGATCGCATATGAATTTGCCATATGCTGAAGAGCTTGCATACGCTTTTCAACAAATAACATATCTGTCAACATACGCAGGAAATTTGTCAAACACTAATAATATACTGTTTACACGATATGTTAAAATTACCAACATACGTTTGTTGGCATTGTTAACAAAGTGTTAGCAAATGTTGTTAAACATACGTATGCTGAAAAATTTTGCGTTTACACGATATGTAAGCACTTGTCACAATTTTTTTAGCATAAATATGCTGATTCAACATATCGTCTATACTTAGCTTAATAGAGATTTATGACCGCTTTAATATAAACTAAAAATTATGACACGAATGTGGACGAATAATAAATATATATCCATTTAAAATATATAAATACTAATTTTTTTGGCATTTCCAATAGAAATAACTAAATCTAAAACAATTCCATACACAATTTGATACCACAAATGTTAACCTGGGGCCAAATTACCGCATTCCTGATCGAATGAGCTATCGTATCGAAAAATGATCTCGATATCGAAATTATGATAAAATGTACTAAATTTCTTGCTCGATATCGAATGCCATAATCTCAAATAAGAAAATTACGATCAATTTTACTCGATATCGAATGCGGTAACTTGGCACCTGAACTTGATGGCTCCATTGAAAAATTGTTAACTTTTGCAATACTTTTTAAAACAAATAAAATTTTCAACGGGAAAGTTTTCACTTTTTTCAGCCTTTTTTGCACAAAAATTTCTATAAAGTTTGATTTTGAAGTTTCACTACCAAAACACCAGAACACTTTTTACATTTATTTTAACGACAAGTGATGTAGAATTTTATATACTAGAACCGGGTAGAAAAAATTTTGACGATACATAATATTTTTTTAATTAATCCAAGACAACAGGCTATTCTAACCCACTGTGCGTCGCACGAAAATGTGCGATACAAAAAACCCAGAGAATCCAAATTCCATGTAAAATTCCATATTAAAATGTATGAAAACGTGCGACGTGGCCTCTTGGTAACATTTTGGTGTCGCATGAAAATGTGCGACGCACAGTGGCACTTTTGCGGAAAAAATAGGGTTTTTCAACTTTTCAATTTTAAAATTTTAATGATTTGGTTTTGTAAAGAAGTACTTGGATAAGAAAAATTCAACAAGGTTTTTTATAAAAAGTGAAATTTTGTAGTTAAAAAAACTAACAGAAGTCAACGGAAATTTATTCAATGAAATTAGATTAAAATTACTGCCCAAATAAAGAACTTTTTTTGTGTGTAAATTTATAGCTATGACTTTTGTTTTATTTTTTAGTGAAAATATAGCACTTACTTTTTTATAAAAAAAAAAGAATTATTGATATTGGAAAAGTAAACTAATTATTATAATTTATCAAAAATTATACTAAAAATATAAACTTTTCACTTTTTGATGGAAAAAAACTTTATGTGCTTTGCCTTGCTTAGCCCTCTAACTATAAAAATATGAAAGGTCAGAGTCTGTACTTTCAATTAAGAAAAAAAAAACTACCGCCAATTACCGTCCCTATTAGTAACATCGATTTTAATTTCAAAAAACACTTCCAATATTTCATACAAATGGTCAATAAGACAAAAAATTGGGTATACTTTTACGCTTTTGGGAATTAAAGCTTGAAACGATTTATAAGTGAAACATTATTTTTGTTTACGCATATGTAGGCGTAACTAAATTGAATGACATTTCAGTCGAAATAAAAACATATAGTTTTCACGGCTTAAAATATATTAAATTTCATTTATATATTTATATAGTTCATATTAATATGAGTACTTTTTCGTTTTTATACAAAGAGTTAAGCGAGGAGCTTATTAACAGTGCTCGCAATGTTGATTCATTGACTGAATATATAAAATCGAGAAATTCAGGTGTAACTGATGAAGATGTTGCATATGTGAAAAGAAATATATCGCAGCGGTTTTTACCTTTATTTAATAAAAGGTGGATTGCCGCATCTCAAAACATTGCTCGTTTTTTTGCAAGCAATTCACTTTGGCTTACAAGTCAGTTTTCGAGTAACAAGTGTAATAAACTATCTTATTATCTTTTTGTTATTTTTAAGATGCATTTGAAGTAGCATTGCCATGCACCTCCTCATGTGATCGATTCAGGATAATTCTACAAATAATTACATGTGGCGAAAAAATTGATAGTGACAAATTTAAATTATATGCGTCGGACACTGCGAAACTGTTCGTACAAAAATATAGTTGGTTTTATATGCCTGTTACTGTGCACAAAGTACTAGTGCATGGTAAGGATATAATTGATGTTGCCCTATTACCAATAGGAATGCTTTCAGAGGAAGCCAGAAACAAAGATTACAGGAAGTATCGATTTATGTGTAATCGAATTTCCACAAATACTGATGTATTCAACAGACTTCTTATAACTTCGGATCCTTACATAAGTAGCATAAGGCGTCATTTGAACAAAATTTCCTTAGAACTAGATCCCATTGTTAAAGATAAGGTGCTTGAATAATATTACAAATAAAAACTAACACAATTTTTCGCCTGTTACATATTCAATTAAAACATTGTATATTATATTGGATTGGCAACATTGTTTTCTAAATAACAACAAGTGTTTATTTTTTACCTCTGTGAAAAATTTATTTATTTTTTAATAAAAGTCTATAAACTCTCTTCGAATATAAATGTAGCCACTGTTGAAGGTGTTTTTATATGATACGGAGCGTGTAGAAATTGGAATACCACAGTGAGAAGTGCCCACTTTTCTTATTTCCATATTTACATCTTCTTTGGCGGAGTTTTGTGATTATGGTGGCTGGAGCTGTTGGCGCTTGACTGATCTATGTTTTGCTGTTTTTTGCTGTCTGGAGAAAGCATTCATCAGGTTTTTTATTATTTTGTTAACACCTTTGCCTTTTCTTGTGGATAAATACATCTGGTGGTTTGGCGGAGTTTGTGGTGGCTATCGTTGTTGGCGCTTGACTGCTCTATGTTTTGCTGTCTGGAGAGGGCATTCATCAGGTCTGTAATAATTTGTGAACAACTTTTCCTTCTCTTGTGGATAAATACATCTGGTGGCTTGTCGAAAGAAGCCCTCAAATTATCTATTCTATATAAATTGCATTGTTGCTCTTTCTGTTTTGCTTTTCGGTGCTCCTCTAAAAGCAACAACTATTGTATACGAAAAGCACTGACAATAATAAATTGCACAACAAAAAGTGTTGTCAGTTGCAAATGAACTTCCAATTTTCTTAAGCCCTAAACTATGCTTTACAAAATAAACGAGTAAGCGTGGCAAAGAAAATAAATAATTAAAAGTATTGCCAATAACGAAAGAATTTATAATTTTTTCTTAAGTCCAAAAGTAAACTTTACAAAATAAATGAAAAAAACGCACACTTAAACATACCTCACCCGACTACACTGTAAAAAATAATAAAAAGTTTATATACCAAAACATGGCAAGCCAAAATACTACTGGTGATCTATTTTCATGGGAGAAAATGAGAGGTATGCTAAATGAAATGCTTCATGATGTAGCTAGAAAAGAAGATCTGCAAACAATTCAGTCTGATATGGAAGAACTAAAAAAAGAAAATATGCAACTAAAAAATGAAATAAAAAAGCTTAATTCACGTATTGAGTCTATAGATCGTAAAACACGCTCAACAAATCTCGTTGCTAGAGGCTTAAACTGCACTAATATACAAACTGCCAAAGTTGAATTCTTGAAGGTCTGCTCAAATATAATGAATATAAATGTAAACGTAGTATCGACCAAGATGATTGCAAAGGACAAAGCATTTCTA
Source organism: Bellardia pandia (assembly GCA_916048285.2). Lineage (NCBI taxonomy): Eukaryota > Metazoa > Arthropoda > Insecta > Diptera > Calliphoridae > Bellardia > Bellardia pandia. Next base: position 14,881,822 of record OU696533.1, read on the forward strand.
TTTAACCTGGAATCGAATTTGGAGGTTCAAAAAGTCCTCACTGCCAGAGGGAAGTTGAAAGGTCTTCAAGTTTATATACAAAAAGATTACACGGAGGAGGAACAACATGTTAGATACAATCTCCGTCAGATCAGTAAAACTATAAACAAAAAGAAGAAAGATGTTAAGGTTCGCCTTGGTGAATACTTCTCAACAAACCTATTGCTTCGGTTCAGTTCATTATAAAAAAGGTCAAAAGCACTGGGCCCTGTAGAAAACAAGCCAAGATCAGGACGCGAAAAGAAACTCTTCAGGCGAGATATCAGTTTTATTTTAAGAGACGTTGCAAAAAATCCTACAATTTTAGTGCCGAAAAGAATCGAAAATTCTGCGGATAAAAAAGTTCATTCAATAATTATTCAAAAGGCATCACGGGATCAGTGGTAGGCAAGCTTAATAGCCCGCGGAAAACCCTCGAAGACCTCGACTGGAATTTGAAAAAACACATTTAAATAAAGGCATTGATTTTTGCAAACGAGTTTTGTTTGCTGATTATGCGTATAATAATTAAAATAGATTTGAATTTTTTGCTTTAAATTTTTTTCTTTAGTTGCCGAAAATATGAAGTCTTCTACTGTTGGGTTTTTTTAATATTGCTCCATATTGGACCATATCCTCCATATAAGGTCCTCTTTCGAAAAATATACCAATATTTTGCTGAAATTCAACATGATATCTTCTTTATACATACATACAAAAAATTCTCTGTGTCAAATTGTATTAAATTGGGTCTATAATTGGTCGTAGCTCTCACATAAGTACCAACTTCGAAAAACCAGTAAACCCACAAAAATGTCTAATCAATATCGATATCAAACCAAAATTTTATACCGATCAATAATTCTAATCCAGAAATCATACTAACATTGGTCATACGGCAATTATGCTACTGGATTTTGTAGTTGTCAGTCCATATTTGGCAATATTTAACAAATAAAGTAAACTTCCGAGTATCATTATACCAACCATTATACTTTTGTAAACTGGGTTATTAAGATGAAATTCTACCTAAATAAGTCTCAATTAAATAGAAACCACATTACTGGATATTGGTGTTTAAAGATATCAGTCCATAATGAGTCCATTTCTACTACAACGCCTATAAATTCTTGTAAATAACATTGTTTAGATGATGCAAGCCTCACCTTATAACCTTACCCTTTTTTATATTTTTTTATACTCTTTTACTTACCTGATGAAAATGCAGAAAAAATAAACCTATTTTTAGTTTTATAAACTGTTACATTATACGTAAGAATTTTTAATTATATCAATTACATAAATGGTTAAATTTAGATACAATTTAAAAATATTTGATATAATTTGTATTGTGAGTAAACTTGTTTATAAGATATGCATAAAAAGACGTAACCACTAAATAAAATATATTTGAACTCGTATATTTATTAAAAAAAAAAATTGGTTTATTTAGGACAGGGCACAACAAATATTTAGTTTTATTTTATTTTATTTTATTTTATTTTATTTTATTTTATTTTATTTTATTTTATTTTATTTTATTTTATTTTATTTTATTTTATTTTATTTTATTTTATTTTATTTTATTTTATTTTATTTTATTTTATTTTATTTTATTTTATTTTATTTTATTTTATTTTATTTTATTTTATTTTATTTTATTTTATTTTATTTTATTTTATTTTATTTTATTTTATTTTATTTTATTTTATTTTATTTTATTTTATTTTATTTTATTTTATTTTATTTTATTTTATTTTATTTTATTTTATTTTATTTTATTTTATTTTATTTTATTTTATTTTATTTTATTTTATTTTATTTTATTTTATTTTATTTTATTTTATTTTATTTTATTTTATTTTATTTTATTTTATTTTATTTTATTTTATTTTATTTTATTTTATTTTATTTTATTTTATTTTATTTTATTTTATTTTATTTTATTTTATTTTATTTTATTTTATTTTATTTTATTTTATTTTATTTTATTTTATTTTATTTTATTTTATTTTATTTTATTTTATTTTTTTTTTTATTTTATTTTATTTTATTTTATTTTATTTTATTTTATTTTATTTTATTTTATTTTATTTTATTTTATTTTATTTTATTTTATTTTATTTTATTTTATTTTATTTTATTTTATTTTATTTTATTTTATTTTATTTTATTTTATTTTATTTTATTTTATTTTATTTTATTTTATTTTATTTTATTTTATTTTATTTTATTTTATTTTATTTTATTTTATTTTATTTTATTTTATTTTATTTTATTTTATTTTATTTTATTTTATTTTATTTTATTTTATTTTATTTTATTTGATGTTGTTTGATATTGCAAAACTCTTGTAAGAATAAACAACGTCAAACAAATTTGTGCTAAATCAAGTAGATACGCATTTTTGAGTAAATATTTGCCAATTGTGATCGTACCTTTAGTTTAGTATTTAATATATAACGAATCATATACAACTGTCCGTATACTTATTATACATTCCTACAAATTAATAAGCAATACTTATACGTAGGCTATAATAATAATACGCAGCAGAAAATATTCACCCCTATCGTGAATAAAAATTCCACATGAAATTTGTTTCCATTTATTTTTTTAACTTTGAATTTTAATAGGAAAAATGTGAAAAGGGAACAAATTTCATGTGGAATTTTTATTCACGATAGGGGTGATTTATATTAGAATCGGTGCACACTGTGGCCGTGTAGTGTATTTAATGGCCATAAATCAAGGAGGTTGCGGAGCTTCATGATATTTTGCACACATTTATTTTAAATTTTTTAAGAATTTTAATTCTTTTTTTTATAAAAATACGCCTACTTTTACGCCCACCTCCCATACAACTTAAATAGAAAATGTGGCATAACTTCCATGATTTTAAATATATCAACTCAATTTTTATAATTGTAAAATGAGCTCCTGCATATATGAACTTATCTACCCATTGTTACGCCCACCTCCCATACAAATGGTATTTAAAAAATGCCATATCTTCTGTAAATTTGTAACTAGAATGTTTATTTTGCGCAAAAATGGATATAACATCTATTAATTGCTGTTTTGAAAATATGAAAAAAATCCGCCCATTGTAACACCCACCCCCATACAACTCCAATACAAAAATTGTGTCAGTTTCACTCTATTTCATTTGTTAACAACTTTTTGACATCTTCGTGATAATCATAATTTTTTAAGCTTCAATTTCGTTCTAAAATTTAAGTTTTTTCTATATAGTACACATGCAATGACATTTTCGTGTTTCTCGCTCCCAAATTGGCACCGGTTACCTGTACGAATAGCAAAGAAAGAAAGAATGCGCAGTTGTTTTTGCACGCGTAAAATAACGCATAACGCATATTTTTTACTGTAATTTTTTGATATTTCATTGTTTTTTCGGCGGCGCGCAAATATGCGCAGGTTTTTTTTAGTCTGTTAGCTAAGACTCTCAGCTTTAATTTGGTATATTAGTCCATGTGTCGCACTGATTCGCACACAACTAAAAGTCTAATGGAAAATCATAAATGTTTATTTTTTTTTGTCTCAAAATATATTGTCAAAGGAATTTTTTTTTTTAAATTTTAAATTTTTTTTTTTAATTTACATAATGTTTAATGTATATTTTAAGTGAAAAAATACTTATAAGGTGCATTCGGTGTATAGTTTATAAGTAACAAGCTTTTGAATATGATAAGAAAACTATCACATTTGGGATTTGTTCAAATACTTCAAAATTGCGCTGTTCGAGACAGAAAACCAATGGAGATATTTGCATGAAATTTTCCACACATGACCTTTATATAGTTTTTAACCATCTGTGCAAAAATCATCAAAATCGGAGAGCAGGTCCAAATTGATTTATTGCCGCAGCAGACACAGTGTGCGGTGTGAAAATTTTGCATATTTGCTAAATTAACTTCACATGAGTGAGCAAAGCTAAACTAAACTATAGAATTTTGGATACAAGTTTATGAACATCAAAGTCATATTATGTTATGAAGACTTTAGTTTTGCCATTTAAAAATTCATAGTTGACCGCATATTTAGTGGGATGATTTTAAATATCATAAAATTTTAAGCTGTGCATTAATGATTCAGTAAAACTTATAGAACGTTTTTATACCCTACACCACAATAGTGGGGAGGATGTATCGGATTTGTGCTGATGTTTGTATCGCCCAGAAATAATGGTCTTACACCCACCTTAAAGTATACCGATCGACTCAGAATTACTTTCCGATTCGATTTAACGATGTTCGTCCGTCTGTGCGTCCGCCCGTCTGGCTGGCTGTCCATGTAAAGCTTGTGCGCAGAGTACAGGTCGAAATTTTGAAGATATTTCGATAAACTTTGGTACGTAATATTTTTTCGACCCCAGTATGGATGGCATTGAAACTGGTGGAAATTGGTCCATTATTTCACCTTGCCCCATACTAATGTCCTTCCGAATTTGGGGTTTACCGATCATAAATGCTTGAATTATGCAAGTATCCAAGCAAGTTTCATCAGAAATGAGTGGTAAATGAAGCCAAATCACGTCTACAAATTTTGTGCAGATCGGTCCATAATTACTCGTAGCTCCCATAGGCCCGCTTTCGAAAATCACTTTAAATAGCATAACTCTCTCAAAAATTTTGGTATCCAAATAATATTTAACACAAATATATTTCATATACTATATATACAAATAATATGGTACAATTTTATTATGGTCGGTGCATAATTAGTCAAAACTCCCATATAAGAGACCGTAATTCACTTTAAGCTCCATAAATCTTTTAATCTTTAATTTGTATCGAGATAAAGATTAACACATTTAATATTTATATTTACGGAAGTCATGGCGCTAAATTTTTGGATGATAGTTCCACAATAGGTTATATCTCCCATATAGCGCTCATTTCTGAAAAACTGTTTTATACATATACTGGGTGTAGGGTATTATATAATCGGGCTTGACCGACTATATTTTCTTACTTGTTTTGTGATTGCATAAATTTCGTTGTCTTAAAACAGCAGATATAAAAGGTACAAAAACACAATTCATTACCTTGTTTTACCCCCACAGTTTGAATTTCAGAATTGTATGTTTTTGATAAGTTTTTTTGTTTTTTAATATACATATCTAAATCTATAAATAACCTGTAGCATATAACCAAAAAGAAGAGAAACCTCTTACAATGAGTTGTGGTTAAGTTCTTGCATGCTTTTGTTATTCCGGCTCTGGCTCGTCGTAAATGGGTGGGGTAATTGAACTTAACATTGGATGTAATTAAGACCACATAGGGCCATTATTACAACTTACAAATAGTTATTTTTAGGATGCTATCTGACAGATAAATAGTTTTTGGTTATTACAAGTTAACATTAACCTAAAAAGTGACTGATAAGCTACCATCAGGTTTGTCCTCATGGTAACTTTACAAGTGAACTTTAAGAACTTGAAGATGCCATATTTTCTGCTGAAGATATGGTAACTTCAATGACAGTTTTATGTCAAATTAAATTATTTTTAACACAATAAAACACAAAAAACAAAACATCTATATATATAAAATTCAATGTATGTATGTATGTATGTATGTATGTATGTAACGTATAGACTCCAAAACGGCTGAGCCGATTTTGATGAAATTTTCACAGCATGTTACTGTGACTCTGGAAGGAATAATAGGGTACTTTTTTTTTACCACGCCCAATTTTACGCCCACTTTTTTCAAATATTGTAATTGGAGACCAAACCTCTGGACTGATATTTTTGAAATTTTCACAGCATTTAACTGGGACTTTGGTATGATTAATAGGGTACTTTTTTGACCACGCCTATTTTTACGCCCACTTTTTAAAAATTATGTAATTGCTCCCATATAGTTTTTAACAGATTTACTTCAAATTGTATACACATTATATACTCCAGGCGAGGTAAAAATAAAGATTTCTTAAGCCTTTCACGCCCCTTTTCACGCCAAATTTTTGAAAGTTTTATACTTTTTGTTCTCTATACAAATTTGTTCATTCCAACGTATTTTTTTTATTTGGTAGTATATTGCTCTTAATACTGTTAACGTCGCCATATAACTATGAACCACGCCTACTTCATCGCCCCCTTTTTTAATTCAGATACTTACGTATACCAATAACAATGTTTGCTATACAAAATACTTTTTTTGTAATATGTATTTACCTAAAGTTTTATATACTTTTTAACTACATACATTTTTTTATTACCAAATCCCCATTTTTCGCCCCATTTCACCTTAAATTATATTGCTTTTAATCTATATATATATATCTATATATATAAAATTAAGTGGCAAAACTTCCTGTTCGCATACTCCTCCTAGACGGTTTGCCCGATTTCAATGAAATTTTCAGGGGTGATTGGGGTCTGTGTAGAGGGTGCACATAAGAAATTTAATGTGTATATCTTTGCACGTTTTGCGAGGGGGTAGCGAAGCACACCGGGTTTAGCTTTTTTAATAAAAACCGAAATAAAGCACAAGATATAAACTTTTGTTTTCAATTAAAAAATTAAACAAAACTAAGTCGTTGCCACTACTTATTTTAAACAAGCAAAAGTAGTCGGTATATACTGCAATGTTGCCACAGTATATAAATTACATTTTTTATTTTATCGGACAGTTGTAATAATGGAAAAAACTTATTGGTCACTTTATCGTTCAAGATAGCTATTGTTCACGTTAACTATCAGCAACTTTATTATTAGGTTGTAATAATGGCCCATAGTAATATATATTTTAATTGCATGCAAAAATAAAAAAAGTATCTAAAGATGAGAGAGGCTAAACAACAACCGTGAAAAGTGAAATAGAATTTGAACATTGTAGCTATCCTATTGAAATTCTTTGCATCTATAACTTATGTTGCAATTAGATGTTAATTAAGCAACAATATCCCTCCCAACCATGATCATCTACAAGAACACTCTTAAATTTATTAGATGATCCCAAATATATTTGCTACCAAGCTCTACTTTGCCTAAAGAATCAAATGTTTAAGATTTAGAAATTCATGATTTTATTTATTTTTTTTTTCAAATGAAAACATATATACTCAATCTTATAATAATTGTTTTTAAATTCTATAAAATAATATCAACCGATAGCTAAGTTATAATTAATTTTATAATAAATTTTACAAAAAAACATTTTATTTAAATAACTATTTGCCTACAAATTACTTTATATAAAGAAAATTAATATGTAAGCTAAATTTGGTCTTTTCACCCGGTATTTCGTTTTAATAATTGCGAAAATGTGACATAAAAGATACCGAAATTAGGTCAAACTAAGTAAGTTAAAAAAAATATGAAAAAGAGAACGAATACTAAAATTTAAAGACGAACAGAGTTGTAGGTTTAAATTAATTGAAGGGGGGTATAATTCGAATCAATCATTGGAAATAATTAAATTTAGAACAATTTTAATTATTTAATGCATGTGTAATTTAGTGAGTTTTTATAAAAATTACCTTATATTTTATGTTGAATTCATATTTTAATTTGTTTTTGTTTTTACTTTTTTTTAGATATTTTCTTTTTCTTTTTTTTTTTTGTATATATAATTTAATTTCTACTCTTCACAAAATTTTTACTTTTTCTTTTTCTATATACATATGTTAAATTTTTTTTTTCTCACTTCTAATTTTCTTCACACCAATTTTAAACTTTATAATTTTTAAATAATATTTTTCAACTATGATACATATAGAATCTTTCACCACTTATTATAATTATATAACTTCCACATTTTATGTTCTTTTATTTTTATGTTTTAAATTTATTTTTAATTTCTTACTTTACTTATGAAGTTGTGAAAAATACTAATTTTGCATCAATATAAAGATATAAGTTAATGAAATTTGTAACTTACATTTGTCACAGGTTTCTCCATCGATGAATGGCCATTCAGCAATGCTATGCTATATATATGTTGAAGGGAGACAAATTATATAGTTTAACTTTGATGTGATCGATGAGAGATTTATTTTTTTTCTTCTTCTTCCTATATTATTTGTATACACAGCAACATGTTTCTAAAGGTCTATCAACATTATCTTGAAAATCCACTAGAAAATTTATACATTTCTAAATAAAAAAATAATCAAAAATAATTAGCTTTTATTCTACTAGGGTGACCAAATTGAATTTAGTTTTTCTTTGAATCATATAAAAGTTACTCTATTAACACGATAAAAGTGTTAATTATTCCTGTTGAACGCATTCACCGATGATGTAGATGCCGACTTTTGGTTCTTCTTTTCCTTTTAGGTGTAGATGTAAAAATGCTTTACATATATTAAATATTGCCTTCTAAATGATACTTTAGGAAATATTACGACGTAGGTGCAATATTAAGATAAGGGATTTAGGACTTCGTTTGATGATCGAGACTTTTCTTTCCAACAGTTTTCAAAGAAAAATTAGAGCCTAATTTTGGAATTGCTCTCGGACAGTTCGGGAGTTGTTAATGGTAAATTAATTATTTGGTGCCAAGTCTGCAAAAACATATACGTTTTCACAAGTAAAATTAAAATGTAAGAGGAAAATTAAATAAAATTAAAACCTTACCGAAGTAGATTGGCACCAAGGATGATTTATTAGTATAAATACTCGTATATGCAACCAGTTTATTAAATTTAAGAAACAGTAACGAAATTTTCTTTTCTTTTAAATATAAATTATATTTTATATTTAGAATTATATAATTTTGCACTGATTTAAGCACACTTTGCTTTTTCTTCTCAATATTTTAAGTATTAGTTTAAGTATAGACTCTATAAAAACGGGATAATAAATGTAACGTGATCATACGAATTGAGTATTTATATGCTCCGAAAAAGTATTAAGTAAATAGCTTAATTAGAATTGGCGCGAACTACAAGTGCGCAAAAAGTAACTAGTAACTAAACATACGATATTTTGTGTATTTTTTTTTTCGCAGGTGGTGAAAATATACACGAAACAGTGGGGCAAAAGTACTAAACAGGTATATATTCTGTATATAATAAAATTATGTTCTCACAATGTATATTTTTGTGCAATGAAATATAATTTTAATTAAGAAAATTAAAAAAATTAATACATTTTGTTAGGAAGTAATTAGAATAAGAATATAATTTTGAAATATGATTTAAAAAAATAAATAGACAAATTTAAATGAATTTTTAAAAGGAAATACGCAGAGTAAATTGTGTTTTAACATTTTTATATTGTGTGAATGATAAAATAGTACAAAGTTATTATCTCATTTGAAAATTTTGTTTCTTAATGCCAGCACATTGCACAAACCTATTAAGATTAAACACAAAATTCCGCTTCTTACCCGTTTTTATCCCCTCGAAATATACTTACTATGAACTACGTTTCTAATATGTACACAATTTTGTGACTATGGTCCGGCTTGACCGACTATAATTTCTTACCCGTTTTTTTTTTTTTTTTTTTTTGAAATTTGTAAGCCTAATTCCACAATAATCTTTGGAATAAGGTTTATAATTCGAGGTCATGGTTCTTGTATAATTGTCCGTATGTTATGTTGACACTATCACAGGGTCCGTATGTTAACCACATTGAAAAATTCTGGAGTTATGTTGCACATTTCGTGAACACCAGATGTACAAATATTGTTTGAAAGGCAATTTTACGAACAACATAATTTATTTCAAATGTTGAGAAATTTTATCTAATTTTGACTATTTAATATTGACCAATATAACATTTACAAATTCTCACTATAATTTACAGAGTTTATCTGGTATTCATAATAATCTTGAGTGTAATTTATCAATTTATAAAATTAAAAGAATATTTTTCCACAACAAGTTAAGAAACAGAGTATAAAAAAGGATGAGATATAAGGTGAGGCTTTTTTTGTTTGAATTAGATCTCAATAATATTATTTACAAAAGATTTATGGGTGGCATAGTAAAACTGGACCAGTTATAGACTGACAACTTCTAAATCCAGTATCCAATAATGTGGTTTATTAGTCTTTGAGGCTTATTTTGGTTGAATTTCATCTCAATAACGTTATTCACAAGAGTTGTATGGTTGTTTAGTATGCTCGGAAGTGGACTTAATTCGGGAGCTATTGCCAATTATTGACAGACAGCTACAAAATCCAGTAACATAATTGCCGCATAACCAATGTTAGTATAAGTTCTAGATTAAAATTTCTGAGCAGTACAAAAGTTGGTTCGATATCGATATTTATTAGACAATTTTGTAGGTTAAATTGTTTTTCGGAAATGGTCCTTATAAAACATGTGCCGATTCTCTTAAAGTTGGGAACAGTGAATATGAGGATATCTCACATCGAATTTCAATTTTTGATATTTCTTTAGTTACGCTTTTGAGTTCATTAAATTTAGTTTTCATTAAATTATTTTTACTGAAGTAGGAATTGTTTTACAACTTGAAAAAACTTTATTTTTGATAATTTTTCTTGACTGGGATTCGAACCTGGGTTGTTGGTTGAATTTGCATATGTTTCGAGAAACACCACTTTTTCTCATCAGAATTCTTTTTGCGTTCTGACCCCTTTGCACCACTACGGTGCCTGCTAGTCAACAGACAACATCAATCCTTTAACCAGTGACTGGTGGTGGTTCGAAGTTTTCTGTAATTATCATTTTTATTAATTTCTATTTATAGTTGTTTTTCCTTTTCTTCAGTTTTTTCTTTTCGTATTCATGTCAAGACTTCGTCTCGAAAACCTGAATACATTTGTTTATTATGTTCGTTGTCCACTTTCGTACATATGTTAACATTTTCATTATAATAATAGTACATTTAAGATACATTGTAGTTTTAACATGTATTTCTGAAAAACTGTTTTATAAATATAGTGGGTGTAGGGTATTATATGGTCGGGCTTGACCAACTATACTTTCTTACTTGTTTTATATGATGCTGTTCTTATTTGATGTGATCTTGCACAAAACTCTTGTAAGAGTAAACAATATCAAACATAATTGTACTAAAACAAGTGATTACGCTATTTTAAGTAAATATTTGCCATGTGTGACCACACCTTAATAAAAATTTGCATTCAAACTAAAGTAGAAGTACGGAATAATTATATTATGGTCCTAACAACAGCGTAGTTTTTGTAATTCTCATTGTATTTAGGCTGAGGGTATGTAAGATTCAGCACAGCCGAATATATAATCGTAACTTTTTTTATAATTTTCTCGTATTCTTTAACTTTTCCTGTCACAAGAAAACATTCTGTATATGCCACCAACGAACGAATTCAACCAAATCGTTACTAATAAGCAGCGACATTATTTTCTTTAACAAAAGCAAATCTTTGTCTTTAATAGAATTGCTAGCGAGCAGCATGCAGTGGCCAGTACTGGTGGCAGAGGGACTAAAGGTTTCCTACAATTATCTTAAATAAAAACAAAAAAAAAAAACAAAAATATTATTATTTTTTCTCTACGTTTTACGTTCTGTCTTGAAAATTTTATAAATTGTCTGCAAGTTTTTTTTGCTGCCAAACTGTTTGCAGCAACAATAAATACAAAAAACTAGATATGATTACAACGTTATCATATAAAGCAGACAGTTTGACTTGGCGCACTGTTGTAAAAAATAAGGAAAAAGTTGTTGATTTTTAGTTTTCTTTTTTTTCGATTTTTATTTTTGGTTTTGTGAGTTTTCTGAGAACAAGACCAGGAAAAAATGCAGTATGTAGAAATTGTTAACGATTATATTTTTTTCTTTATCTTAACAAAAAAGTTTGTAAAAGAAAACTACATACATACATATGTAGATAAAAAGTTAAAAGCATAGGAGAATACACCCAAATATATGTTTGTAGATGTTTTAAAATGAAATCAAGAGTACATGTGCAAACATATATATACATACATATGTAAATTAAAAACCTTTAGAAAACCAAAAAGATATAAGATATTAAAACTCGTATACCTGTGGAGACGGGTAAGTTTTTATGCTTTATATTGAAACTTATTGGTTTTTGATTGTTATTATACCCACCACCCATTCCGTTTGTAACACATCAAAATATTGGTCGTAGAGCCAAAACGTCTATATATTCTGGTTACTTATAAGATTCTAAGACGATGAAGCCATGTCCCGTTGTCTGTTGTTGGCACGATAGAGCTTCGAAAAAACGACATACAAATTTTTACCAAACATTCTTTGATCTACCGAAAGTAGGATCCGAGTAATAGATCAAAGTCTCAGACTACCTCGATATTTTACAGATATGTTTTGCTATTTTTTCCAAATATAATGCAGATAATACCATGCAATTTTGCACACTTTATTTTTATTACAGAACGACAAGGCTTGGTGAAAATGTCAGGAGTCGCTCCACGATTTATCATAGCCCCCATACAAATGCCTACCCGGAATATGGCTTTATGGTATATAAATCTCTATAGAAAAGCCATATCTAAACAAAATTCTGCATTAATAAGTTTCATGCTAAAGGCAATCTCAAAACGATATTTTGTTTGCATCGGTCTATACCACTTCCGAAAGTCACTTAAATGCGCGTACATCAAAATTGTCGTACTAAATTTCATGATGATTAGTCCATTTTTAACCAAAGCACCCACATAAAATTCATTCCCAAAAACAACTACAGAATATACAGGGGTGAGAATTTGCATGTTTAAAAATGCCTAAATCTGTTTCCTAGGCCTTGTTGGTACTTAATTTGTTGTGTGTTAAAGTAAATCGCTTTTTGTTACACGCCCCATAATCAAAAATTTTTTTACAGCATATAAATTTTGTCATAAAATTTAAATTGGTTAAACTCCAACTCATTTTTTTTTGTTTGGAAAAATTGGTAAATGTAATAATATAAATGGTTACATTTGTAAACATAACATTTACATTCGTTTTAAAATATTTACTATTTGAAATTTGCTTCACCAATTAAAAAATATACTTTTTGTACTACCCAATAACATCAATAAAAATCATTATTTTCATACAAATGTTTATAAACATTTAGAATAAACATCTGCTGCAAGCTATTATGCAAGCTTCTTATGTTATTGATATTTAAAATATTATTTAATTTATCTTAAATACTACTAAAATGTAGTCTAAAATTAATAACAATAACACCAACGTATTATATCAATCACATTTTTTTATTTAAGTTTATTATAATTAGTTGAGATACATACGAGGTTGTATTTGATGTAAGTAAAGCTTTTTGTCTCGGATATAGAATTGCTATAATTAGGAGTAAAGCCGAGTCGTAATCAATAGTAGTATTTTAGTTGACATTTGTCTATATACCCACTAAACATGTTGCCAATTTTCGAACCGAGATGTCATTAAAGTTGACATAAGTTAACAACTTCCTTTTTCCTTTGACTTCTGAAGTGGTAAGGTCAAAAAGCTCGGTAAAAATATTGAAGAGACCGAATCTTACAATTTCTATTTAATTCTCGTGGAGAATTTAAAAGTTTAATTAAAAGAATCTTCCCTACAATTCAATGTGGTACATATACGCTTAAAAAGAGTGCAAACTTTAGACCTAGCCAGTTAATAATACTTGTGGTAATAACAACGTTAGTTATATTTTAAGTTCAGGAATTTATAAATAGAAAAATTAATAGTACGAATGAAAATGAAACAAAATGATTCTCTGACGAACATAAAATATTATTTTAATTCTATGAAATATTAAACAATTTTTTAGTAACAAATTGTATCAACACGAGGATCCCTCTTTTGTTTAATGTTAATGTTAATGTTAATGTTAATGTTAATGTTAATGTTAATGTTAATGTTAATGTTAATGTTAATGTTAATGTTAATGTTAATGTTAATGTTAATGTTAATGTTAATGTTAATGTTAATGTTAATGTTAATGTTAATGTTAATGTTAATGTTAATGTTAATGTTAATGTTAATGTTAATGTTAATGTTAATGTTAATGTTAATGTTAATGTTAATGTTAATGTTAATGTTAATGTTAATGTTAATGTTAATGTTAATGTTAATGTTAATGTTAATGTTAATGTTAATGTTAATGTTAATGTTAATGTTAATGTTAATGTTAATGTTAATGTTAATGTTAATGTTAATGTTAATGTTAATGTTAATGTTAATGTTAATGTTAATGTTAATGTTAATGTTAATGTTAATGTTAATGTTAATGTTAATGTTAATGTTAATGTTAATGTTAATGTTAATGTTAATGTTAATGTTAATGTTAATGTTAATGTTAATGTTAATGTTAATGTTAATGTTAATGTTAATGTTAATGTTAATGTTAATGTTAATGTTAATGTTAATGTTAATGTTAATGTTAATGTTAATGTTAATGTTAATGTTAATGTTAATGTTAATGTTAATGTTAATGTTAATGTTAATGTTAATGTTAATGTTAATGTTAATGTTAATGTTAATGTTAATGTTAATGTTAATGTTAATGTTAATGTTAATGTTAATGTTAATGTTAATGTTAATGTTAATGTTAATGTTAATGTTAATGTTAATGTTAATGTTAATGTTAATGTTAATGTTAATGTTAATGTTAATGTTAATGTTAATGTTAATGTTAATGTTAATGTTAATGTTAATGTTAATGTTAATGTTAATGTTAATGTTAATGTTAATGTTAATGTTAATGTTAATGTTAATGTTAATGTTAATGTTAATGTTAATGTTAATGTTAATGTTAATGTTAATGTTAATGTTAATGTTAATGTTAATGTTAATGTTAATGTTAATGTTAATGTTAATGTTAATGTTAATGTTAATGTTAATGTTAATGTTAATGTTAATGTTAATGTTAATGTTAATGTTAATGTTAATGTTAATGTTAATGTTAATGTTAATGTTAATGTTAATGTTAATGTTAATGTTAATGTTAATGTTAATGTTAATGTTAATGTTAATGTTAATGTTAATGTTAATGTTAATGTTAATGTTAATGTTAATGTTAATGTTAATGTTAATGTTAATGTTAATGTTAATGTTAATGTTAATGTTAATGTTAATGTTAATGTTAATGTTAATGTTAATGTTAATGTTAATGTTAATGTTAATGTTAATGTTAATGTTAATGTTAATGTTAATGTTAATGTTAATGTTAATGTTAATGTTAATGTTAATGTTAATGTTAATGTTAATGTTAATGTTAATGTTAATGTTAATGTTAATGTTAATGTTAATGTTAATGTTAATGTTAATGTTAATGTTAATGTTAATGTTAATGTTAATGTTAATGTTAATGTTAATGTTAATGTTAATGTTAATGTTAATGTTAATGTTAATGTTAATGTTAATGTTAATGTTAATGTTAATGTTAATGTTAATGTTAATGTTAATGTTAATGTTAATGTTAATGTTAATGTTAATGTTAATGTTAATGTTAATGTTAATGTTAATGTTAATGTTAATGTTAATGTTAATGTTAATGTTAATGTTAATGTTAATGTTAATGTTAATGTTAATGTTAATGTTAATGTTAATGTTAATGTTAATGTTAATGTTAATGTTAATGTTAATGTTAATGTTAATGTTAATGTTAATGTTAATGTTAATGTTAATGTTAATGTTAATGTTAATGTTAATGTTAATGTTAATGTTAATGTTAATGTTAATGTTAATGTTAATGTTAATGTTAATGTTAATGTTAATGTTAATGTTAATGTTAATGTTAATGTTAATGTTAATGTTAATGTTAATGTTAATGTTAATGTTAATGTTAATGTTAATGTCAATGTTAATGTATTGTTTTTGTTTTATTTAATAAGATGATATAATTTTATAAAATACTTTAACTTTTTAATTAGTTTTTCTAGTATTAATTCAGTTCTTGGGATTCCCGGAAAAGGAAAATTTTTATTGCAGTATTCCGGTAAATCCGACATTTGCACTTGTCGAAATCTGTGTTATTTTACACAAATTTAGAGTTATTTGTTGTCAATCATAACTAACTGAAACCTTTTTATATATTTTTGGACTATTTGTGTTGAATTCCAACTTGATAGTGGTTTTTATTAGGGCTTTATGCGCATTTAAGTGATTTGCTCGACTTTATATGAGGTCAAATATGGACCGATCATCATGAAATTTGGTACGACAATTTAGATAAAGGGTCCGCCAAATACCTTTTTTTTAAATGCTATAAAAAAACTACTTAATATTTTCTCAAATTTATTTTTTTATTTGAAAGTACAACCTTCCGGTTAATAATGGCTGGCCATGCAGTAGCCTACACGATCGGTCCAATTTTTAAGCACATTATCGATTGTGTTCAGCTGTATTTCACCAATGGCTTCACGAATATTGTCCTTTAAAGCGTCAATTGTCTCTGGCTTGTCGGCGTAACACTTATCTTTGACGGACCCCACAAATAATAGTCACAGCTCCGAAGTGGCCACACAACATCAGCACTGCGGCTGATAATGCGATCTTCAAATATAGGGCGCAAAAAATCGAGTGTAGCATAGGCTATGTGGCACGTAGCGCCGTCCTGTTGAAACCATATGTTACCAATATCCTCCTCTTCAATTTTTGTGAACAAAAATTTGTTCAACATGGCCCGATAACGATCGCCATTGACTGTAACGGCTACTCCTTGCTCATTTTCGAAGAAAACTGGCCCAATTATGCCTCTGGACCAAAATCCGCACCAAACAGTGACTCGTTTTGGGTGCATCGGCTTTTCAATGTATGTGTGCTGGTTTTCTGTGCCCTAAATGCGACAATTCTGCTTGTGTACATACCCGCCAAGGTCAAAATGAGCTTCATCTGAAAAGATGATTTTTTTTTGCAAAATCGGCATCTGCTGTAAGTCGATCGCAGGCCCAATTAGCGAAGCGAAAACGCATTGGAAGACCAGTTGGCTTCAACTCCTGAACCAGTTGGACATTGTATGGCGTCATACCAAGGTCTTTATGCAAAATTCGTCTCAATTGATGTTGATGGCGCTTCACGCACACTTTCTGCCACAACAGCAATATTCTCGGGTGTACGCACTGTTTTTGGCTTTTCACTCTTTGGTTTATCGATGAGGATGCCAGTTTCTTTCACTTTGTTCACAAAATAACGAACATACGGAGCTGACGGTGCTTCTCTTCTTCAAAAATTCGTGCGCAATTTTCGAACACAACCTGCAACATTATCATGATATTCAAGGTAATATCTGTCAAATCAGACATGAGCTAAATGTTACCATTCACGAAATAAGCACTAGTTGAAAAAAAAATGTTAGATGGCGGACCCGTTACCTATACGGTAGTCATTTTTACAAAAGATTTATGTTCATTTAAGTGATTTTCGGAAGTGGTATTTGTATGGGGCTCTGTCAAAATTATGGACCGATGCAAACAAAATATTGTTTTGAGATTTTACTTTGCATGAAACTTATTATTGCAGAATTTTGTTTAGATACGGCTTTCCTATAGACATTTGTGTACCATAAAACCATATTCCGGAAAACTATTTGACGGGTGCTATGAGAAATCGTGGACCGATTCCTACGGTTTTCAATAGGACCTGTCCGACCATAATAAAAATAAAGTGTGCAAAATTTCATAATATTATCTGCATTATATTTGAAGAAAACAGCAAAAAATATCTGAAAAATATCGAGGTAGTCTGAAACTTTAATCTCTAATGTTTGGAAAAATTTCATTGTTCTATGTCTTTTTTGCAAGCTCCATCGTGATTTCAACAGACGGGCGGACAAGGCTAGATCGGCTTAAAATAATAGAAGAATATGTGTTGATGTCTTACAAATGGAATGACAAACCTCATAGACCCCCCATTTTTTTTGGAGGTTGGTATACAAATGACGGGATTTAAATTTAAATTTTTTTAAATTTAGTTTTTTAGCTTAAACTTAAAGAAACACTTTATAGTAGATAATTTTCATGAGAATATTTTTTCCTTTAAATTTCCAGTGCCAAAACAACTTCCTGTTAAAACTTAGTCAATATAACAAACAAATATAAACCTAAGCAAACAAAAAAAAAAAAAAAAAAAAAAAACTCAACGATTGTCATTCATTATAAATTCCGGGTAAAAAGCAAAAGCAAAACATTCCAACCACTTATAAAGTTTAATATCACAAGTTACTATTTGAACGATCAATAATGCCATATTTAAGTAAAACTATAAAAATAAAACTTTCAGTTTAAGAAAAAAAAAAAACAGCAAGTTTTATCTTTGAATATATACATAAACTAATCATTTCTATCTCATTCTGTTTCCTTCACTGGCAACACATAAAATCGTTAGGAGTACAACCAACTAGCCGCAATACAACCAAGAACTCACATACAGATAGATACTACTTCTGCACTCTCATATTTTTCAACCCTGGCAAATAGTGTGGCAAACAAATGCAAGACATAAAACAATTTTATAGTTCAGTAAAGAAATTTTTCATATACTTTTGGTCTTTAGAAAAAGTAATGGAAAAAGGCAAGTTAAACTTATGGAAAATATTAAAAGAACATACAAAAAAAAAAAAAAAAAATGAATACTCACCAGATGACAAACTTTGACAAGAAGAGGAAGTCTTAAGAGTTGCCAGCTCCAGAGAAGAGCGCAAAAAAAACATAGACACAAGTTTTTTGTTTGCAACTTAAACAATGTTTTAAACTTTCGAGGGCAAAGAGACATATTTCATAACATCATAAAAAAAACCTCTTTTCTTGCTATTTTTATATCCTCCACCACCATAAGTGGTGAATGAGGGTATATATAAGATTGTCATTCCGTGAGTAACACTGAAAAATACTCGTCTGAGACCCAACAAAGTATATTCTTGATTCGTATGGAAATCTAAGTCGATTGAGCCATGTCCGTGCGTCTGTTTGTCGCCTGTCTGTGTGTATAAAACACTCTCACGTCCAAAGGACACCACCGAAAGCAACAACGTTTACAAACTACCATTTACAGTTCTCCTAGGCAGTTTGATATTGAAAATCAGCATAATCGGTATTGTAAAACCAGAGTTAGAGACCAAAATGTGAGACAACATCCATAAAAAATTTATATTTTTAAAAATTTTTCTTGCTATATTTTGAAATATTATAAAAGAAGAAAGTGTGAGGAAAATAGTGAAAATAGGTTCATGATTTCTCATAGCTTCCATACCAAAATCTTCCCGAAATGTTGCTCAATTATACATAAATGCCTATAAAATTGCAATATCAATACAAAATTCAGCAGGAATAAGTTCCATGCAATAAGAAGTCGCAAAACGAATTTTTTTTAGTTCGGTTCATGTTTGACCATAAAGTCCACTTCCAAAATTCACTTAAATACGTGTAAAACTGGTATAAATAATGTTACACAGATAAAATTTAACATAAATAATCCTTATAGGTAAATAAATTGTTGTACTAAATTTCTTGAGGGCCGGTCCAGAATTGGTCCTAGATCCCATATAAGGACCACATCTGAAAAATACATTTATCCCTATATATATTGTATAAATATCGGTACCGACTCAAAACGTTGCACAGATCATTTACATATATACAAAAATCATCGCACAAAATTTTGTGAATTTCGGTCTATTTTTAACTGTATGCCCCATATAAAGCCCTCTTCCGAAAATCTCATAAATCTCTTATAAATTACGGTCCCAATCCAAAATTTTACACGGACCATTTACATACATGCCAAAATCAAACTGCTGGATTTTGAGAATATCGGTCCATATTTGACTACATCCCCCATATAAGGTCCACTTAATACTAATATATATCTTAAATATACCGTTATTATGTAGAAATTGTTCGTGAGATATCGTCATATGCATAAAATTCATTGTTGTAATATTTAAGAAGATCGGCCCATAATTTGTCATAGCTGCCATATAAGAACCATTTCCAAAAAACAAATAAACCCACAAAAATGTCTTTTATGCAGCTCAGAAATTTTAATCCAGAAATCATACTAATATCGGTTATACGGCAATTATGCTACTGGATTTTGTAGCTGCCAGTCAATAATTGGCAATAACTCCCGAATTAAGTCCACTTCCTAGCATACCAATCAACCATACAACTCTTTTAAATAGCGTTATTGAGATGAAAATAAGCCACAAATGCATAGAAATCACATTAGTGGATACTGGATTTAGAAGTTATCAGTCTATAACTGGTCCAGTTTTACTATGCCACCCATAAATCTTATGTAAATAATATTATTGAGATGAAATTCGAACAAAAAAGTCTCATCTTATATCTTAGCCTTTTGTATACTCTGTTTTATACTCTGTTTTTTAACTTGTGAATATGGAAAAATGTTCTTTCACTTTTATAAATTGTTAAATTACACTCAACATAATGATGAAAATCAGACAAACTCTGTAACTTATAGTAAGAATTGGTAATTAGATCAATTATAAATGTTCAAAATTAGATAAAATTTCAAAACATTCAAAATAAAATTAGTGAATTACGAACAACAGGCAATATTGTCTTTCAAACAATATATAAAATACTAATAAAATTTGCACTAAGACTGAAAGAAACACATAATAAGGATATACTAGTTCTATGACCAGTGAAGTTTCTGTAATTCTTATTACGTTTAGGTGGAGGGTATTAAAGATTCGGCAGTGCCGAATATATCACTCTAACTTGTTTCTATATTTTTTCCCTATAAAAGGCCAAGTTTTACTTGTATTATTTTTTTAAACTTTACAATTCTGCTGTTTATTTTTCTTTTAGACATTTGTTGTAATTGTTAAGGGTGTCATTGGGTGGTACGACTGTCATGTAATCTCCTTAATAAACAATAGAAAGAAAACATAAATTTCAAATAAATTTCATTTATAAAAATTTGAACATACATAGATCGCGTGGGAAGTAAAAGTTTAATTCATACTATGGATAAAAGAGCTGTGACATGAATTTTTGTGTAACTAGGATATAGCTGCTCCATTCCTAGTTGTAAACTTTAATAAGTTATTTATAAAATTCTTAGAGCCGATTTAGAATTAGTAAGTTATATAAAACAATTTCGAAGCTGAAACAAGTAAGAAAGTATAGTCGGTCAAGCCGAATCTTAAATACCCTAGAGCTAAACGTAATAAGAATTACAAAAACTACACTGGTTATGGGACTAGAATATCCTTGTTCTGTGTTTTCTATTAAGCCTTATTGCAAATTTTATTATTATTTTATGTTTTAAAGATAATTTTACGATCAACATAATTTATTTGTTTGATTTTCATAATACTCTTGAGTGGAATTTAACAATTAATAAATTTTTTTCATATTCACAACAAGTTAAGAAACAGAGTATAAACAAGAGTAAGATTATTAGATGAGGCTTCTTTTGGTTGAATTTGATCTCAATAGCCAGTGATGCCAACTCTTACATCATTAAAAGCACTGTGAGCACATAAAAATACAGTAAAAAGGGGTAAAAATTAACAAAATTTCGGGTAAAAAAGCACCAAGATTAATATTCCTTATTATTGAAGTTTTTATAACGAAAAGATAACAAATAAGTTTTTATTTTTTGTTTGAGATCGATTGATTTTTATTAAAATAAGATAAGTAGAAAAACAAACGTAGAATACATTTTAACAAATTACATAAAACATAAAGATGCATAAAACATATCTAAATACATAAGTGCCCATAAAAAATAACGATATATTAACAATGGCCAGTTGAATGGAGTGGCAAGCACATGTAACTAATATCATATTGGGAATATTGAACTTTTCTTTAATTTTGCGGCACAAACCGTTGTGTGTTTCACTCATCACTGCAGTATTATTTGTTCCCATGGCAACTAAGTGTTTAAAGTCGAAAATATTTAAAATACGTTCCAAACCAATATAACGAATGACACCGCCAAGTAGCTTATCAACTGAAATATCTGTCCATTCGTCTAATATCAGACTGAATGGAATGCCTTTAATATCGCCTAAAATATCAAGAATATTTTCCACAAAATATGAGCTATATACATATATACATATATATATTTGTATATGTTTTGTGCAACTTAAATTGTACGGCTTTGGCATCCGAAAAAAATGTCTATGCAAATATCAGAACAATGGTCAATACTTGAAAAAGATGTATGCACTGCTGCATACAAACAAAGAGAACCTTCAGCTTTTTGACTTTGTTTTGGCTCTGGTTGGTCAAAAGACAGCATAGGTTTCGATGTAAAACTTTTACACGGATCTATTGCTTTTTATATCACTATTTGACCTTTAATTTCACAATTACAACAAATGCTGGGCACAAATCGCCGCACTCGTTATCGAATGAAGCTGATCGAAGTTTTTGTTTTTGTAATCACTGCACTCGATAACGAGTAAGGTGCATCGAAATTTAAGATGTTGCCATTAGATAACGAGTACTCAATCGAATGTCATCTCTCGAAATGTCATTCGACATTACATTAGCAATCGAAATCGTATATGTGCTGTTTATATTAAAAATAAACAAACAAAAATATTTATTTATTTAAAAAAAATATATACAAACATGTAAGTCATTAAATATTTTTCACATTATAAAATATATGTATAAATTAAATTTTCTGTTCAGGACAAATATAAACAAAATAAATGGCAAACAAAAAGTTGTGATGGCACAATTCATGTTTGAACATCCTAATTTGGCTAAAAACTTGCTGCCCAATTGTGGACAGGGAAAAGAAACGGCTAAAAGATTATGAGAAGAATTAGGTAATCGACTCAATGCATGTGGTCCACCTACTAAACAGGTGACAGCATGGCGAAAGGTAAGTTATATTTTTCTTCGCGTTCAACATTATAATTTTCTTAAAAATGTTTAAGGTTTATGCTGACCAAAAGCATAATGTTAAAAAGAAACTTTCGTTTAACAAGGAATCGAAGAAAAAAACCGGCGGTGGTCCTTATGAGGAAATACCTTTGTCTCATGCAGATGAGCAAATAGTTCAAGCAGCAGGTATTGAAGCAAGCGTTGATTAAATTAAAAAAATAGACGGATATTAAACATGCATACCTAAAAGCCGATGTTGTAACGTTCGGACAACAACCCCCTTTCCTCTGAGTGTTTCCAAACGAATGAGTCATGGCCTGCGCCACCGTATTTTGAGTTGATGCTCGTTGTCACAAATCTTAAATTTTTACTTAAGTTAAATCTTTTATTTTAATAAAATTAAAATCACACTTACCACCATTGAGTTGAGGCTATGCAAACCTTTCCTACTAAAGATGCATTGGATGCAGGTCTTTGAAGTCCAAAGTGTGTGCCATCAACAATAAATCATATAGTATTATAAAACATTTAAATACCAAATGATGTATAAATGCTAACCTCCTGGAATCTTGTATTTTTTAATGAATGCGACCATACATTCATCCGAGTTTTTCGGATCAAAATTAATGAACGATGGACACAGTTTGTCCTCCATTTCTTTTACACAGCTGTCAACATACTTACAAATAGTACTTTGTCTCATTCTAGTTAAATAGTCATTATCAAGTACGTACTGAAAGCTCCCGCCGGCTAAAAGAGACAATGTTGCTGCTAACTGGAATTTCGCTGGCACCGATGTTGACATGTTGCCGGAAAAATTCATTTGGGAAAGTACAAAGTTAAAAGCCTCCTTGGATAATCTAAATCGTTTTCTGAACCTAAAATACAATTTATCATTAATTATATATTTACATTAGATATTTTTATTTAAATTCGATTTTCACTTACGCTGCGTTTGATAATGACAAAGGGTCGCTTTTTATTCGCATTTGTCTCTTTGCACGCATAAAATCGTGTTCTTAATCTTCCTCAGGGGGGTTACTCCGTATTTCGATTCGAAGGCAAAAGTTTTCCAAATACAATGTAAAAAGTATACAAATTCGAATGAGTTTCTTTTCGAATCGAAATACGGAGTAACCCCCCAGATGAAGATAAATAAAAAAAAAGGGATATTACAATAAATCTAAAAATTTTGCTCTGATTTTACTTACCCGCTTTCCTTTAATTGTTTGTTTTATTTACATTTTTACAAATCATATGCTTTGGTTCTATTAGAAAAAAAAATCTTTTATGTTTTTACTGGTAAATTTCGATTCGAAGCTATCGAGTGCCGCAATTTGGCTATTCGATACGTCACGAAATTTTACTCGATACGCAAGCTAATTCGATAACGAGTGCGGCGATTTGGGTCCTGGTCTAAGCCACCTTTTTAATGCTGTATCATTCTATCAGGCTTTCCTATATTTTTATTTTCCCATCTGAAGTGGATAAACTTTAAACAAAAAAACAAAAATTGCATGAAGAACTTACTTTTACGAAAAATTTTTTATTTTATTAAACCTAAGACACTTTCTTTCTTAAATTTGCACAAAACACATATGTACGCGCGCGAATAAAAGTAAAATTACTGTTTAGCAAATTAACAATAAAAGTTTTTGTACGGATTAAAAAAATAGATGCCTGAAAGAATTCTAGAAGCGTTTGCGAATACTACTTAAAACAGAAATTTAAATAATACGCTGTTGGTTAAAAAAGTATTTTAATGATATTACTTTTTTTTCGGCTCGAGTTCATTAATTTAATTTTTCATTAAATTATTTTTTACTGAAGGTATCCTACCTTTAATTTAATTTAATTTTTCATTAAATTATTTTTTACTGAAGGTAGGATTATTACATGAAAGTTATTATTAAAAATGTTATTGATAATTTTTCTTGGCTTAGGATTCGAACCCAGGTTGCTGGTTGAATTTACATATGTTTCGAGAAACACCACTTTCTCTCATCAGAATTCTTTACGTTCCTACCCTCTGCACCACTGCATGAATACGAAAAAACTGAAGAAAAAGGAGGCAACATGTAAAATAAAAATGAAAAATTATAATTACAGCAAATTTCGAACCACCAGTAATACTGGTTAAAGGATTGATGTTTGACTGTTGGCTAGTGGGCGCCGCAGTGGTGCAGAGGGTAGGAACGTAAAGAATTCTGATGAGAGAAAGTGGTGTTTCTCGAAACATATGTAAATTCAAAAAGATATTTGTATGGAGGCTATGAGAAATCATGGGCCGATTTTTACTATTTTTCTCACACTTTCTTCTTTTATAACAAAAGTAACGATATCTGCAGTATATTTAAAAAAATTGCATGAAAATGTTTAAAAATATCGAATTTGTCTTACATTTTGGTCCATAACTCTGGTTCTACTATACCGATTTCGCAGATTTTCAATACCAAACTGATTAGGAAATTTATAAACGGGTTTTTGTAAACTCTGTTGATTTTGGTTGTGTCTTTGGGACGTGAGAGTGTGTTACAGAAGCAGACAGACAGACGGACATAGCTGGTCGATTTAGAATTTCATAAGTATCAACAATATATATAATTGTTGGGTCTAAGATGAATATTTCTCAGTGTTACACACGGCATGTCATATATACCACTGTCATATTCACCACTTATGGTGGTGGAGGGTATAAAAACATTTAATTGCTGACATTTACAAACTCATTTATTAAACTTCTTGCTAAAAAGCTTTTGTTTTGGAAAATGCTGACACATTTTCAGACGGTCAGAAACCTAATTTATTGCATCCGGTCACAAAAGCGTGTCAATATAATTAATGATAACATTTTATTCAATTCAAATCTAATTAATAGTAATTAAATTTATTAAGTAAGAATTAAGTTAGTTGTAATCTTGTGTGAAATGAAGTGTATTTTTTAAGAATACTAACTTAAAATAGTTCAACGTATATGTATATTTTCATTCCATCATAGTGAACGCAATATAACTTTAATTTTGACTTAACACAAATTTTTGCTGTAATGTACTCTCTTGAAATCATATACATACGAGTATTTGTTTTTTTTGGACTTTATTTGATGATACGTTGTTTGAGATGTTAATAAAATTAAATTAAAACTACATAGAAAATATATATTTTTCACTTCTTGATAGCGAGTTTCAGATGGTGGAAAATTATGACATATAATCTTTCTTAGGTTTTAATTAAATATATGTATACTTTTTCTGATGTAAGTATTGCATATGCTTCAATTTCAAAAAAAACGTACACAACGAGTTTTGTTTTGCTTATTTTAGGCTCTCAAAAAAATCATTATTTTTGTATTTTTTTAGGTTTTCTATGATTTCTATCTTGAGCGTCACACACTAAATATGTATAAAAAATCGCTAAAAATGCAAAAATATTTGAAATTCAATATTACTACGATGTTCTTTTGTTTCTCAAGAATAACTTTTGCGATAATCACCTTTTCAATTATAAACATAAAATCACGATTCACCTTGTTTTTTATTTTTTTTAAGTGACTAGTTATTTTAAAATTTTAAGATGAAAATATGTAAATTTTTGTTAAAAAAGACTTGAACTTAGAGGTTACTTGCAAAGTAATAGGCTTGTAACAATGTATTTAAAAAAACTGCAATTATAAGCGTTTTAAGGAAAAAAAGTAAGTGTAACGCTCAAGATATTTTGTCACGATCAAGAGATTTTGTTGCACGTAAACAAAAAATAAATCCAAATCTAAAGTTAAACGAAAAAAAGTTTATTCTTTTACAAAAAGTAAATAAAAAAAACTAAAATTCATCAAAAAACAAAACTTCATACAAAACTAAACATGTACATACATATTCTCTAACAAAAAAGGAAAAAAATGAAGTAATTCTTGAAGAAAATTATACACATATGTAAATATTTGACACAAAACATTAACTTAACTTTATTTAATTTATAAATTTTCATTCGAATTTTTATTCTGAATCTGTATAAACTTCATGAAATGACAAGCGGCTTTGTCTTTTTGCATTCTCATTCATTTTTACCACTTTCGAATTAAGTTTGTGGCAAAAACAGAATCAGTCAGTAACAATAAAAATTAAACTAAAATATACCACGATTATACCCTTCTTTCTTCTTTCTTTTATCGAGCTTTATTTTCTCTCGATATCTCCGTGCTCTTTCAGCTGCCGTTGATTTTGTTGTTTTACTCTTGAAAATTAAAAAATAAAAACAAAATTAAGCATTTTAAGCTATGAAGCAATATATTTTAAAAGTGATGCTCATGAAATGCTATGCCTATTTTGGTTTTTTTTCGTAGGCAATTTATTGCTCAAATTCACAAATTATAAAAAAATTAGTTGAAACCATGTAAACAATGATTGTCAACTTCAATTTTTTACATTTATTATATTCACTTTTAAAAAAATTAGCGTGACGCTTATGAAATTTTACCATGGTATTCACAAAAACTACGCAAATGCACATTTTTTTTAATAGATTATTTTTTTCGCTTTTTCACTTTTGTAATAATTAAAGTTTGTACTTTACTTACGTTATTTACTTTATTTAAACTTGAAATTGAAAACTAGTAATATTACGTGATTTATAAAAAAGTGACGCTCAATGAAAATTGTGGGGACAACCTTTCTTTGCAAAGCCAAATTCGCACTAATTAAGTTTTGACGACTATAACAAATCAAAACACAAGAAAGAAGTATAATAATTCGAAAACTGTTATTAAATGTTGCAATTACTTTTTTCTTGATTTTATTTTATTTTGTTTACTCAAAATTCTAAGGGGGACACATGCTTTTGTATGATCACTCTCACATTTTTGTTTTTTTTTTTTTTTTTTTTTTTTTTTTTTGGGTTTTTTATCTAAAATAGTAGTATAAAGTGCGGGGACATAAAAATTGCGTTTTTTTTTTTTAAATTTACCCATATACATTTACATATATAGAAAAAAAATTTTCGGCAATGTTTGCAGTAAACAATGCCACTTGGAACTGAATTAACTGACGAGGAACGCGGCTTGCTGGGGAAACTGATTAGTGAGATAGCTTATGCAATTAACCACCATTGAAATACGGTCTCTAATTTTCTAAAAAATCCAAAATATTTTGACAATATATAACATAGTGGAGGAACTTCAACCACAGACACCAGGACTAAGTGGTTAATTCTACATTTAGCAGCAGATGAAAACATAAGCTGCAAGTAAACAAAAGTAGACCTCGAGTGATATTCGGTAGCGAATATCGGTGCTAAAAGAGAATATTGGTCTTATATATAGAAAACATAAAAGCAAAAAACCGCGTATTGCGTTTTCTGAGAAATTTTAAAGTGGGATAAAATTGATATAACAACTCTAAAAATCTTGTGAAAAAAATCTTATGAAGTTCATTTTATATTTTGTTTTTGTTTTTTATTAGAGAAAATTACGTATTATGTCGGATTGAGTTAATTTTTAATCAATTATTCAAAGAATCCCATTGTAAAGTAATATTTTCTATACAACTGGCATACAGGAATGCATTTTCTCCCCGCCAAGGGCGTCATTAGCAATGTTTATTGTCCAATTGAGAAATAGACTTCGGGAATTAAACATATTTTTTTATTACATGTCATAAGTTAGAACGAAATTTACATACATACGTTTATAATTATTATTATTATTATTACAAATTTTATATTTGTAGTAATTTTTGTTTTTTATGAAATAAAATACTAAAATCGAATAATAAAATACTTAAAATAAAAATAATTTTTAAAAAAAGTTTTGTTTTTTAAATAATAATTCACTATAAAATATTGCACATAATATTTGTCATAATGTACATTAGGGTGGCCCCAAAATAAAATTTCGGATGTTCCCGACTAATATGAAAATTTGATTCATTTTAAGACTACGTTTATCAATTTTTTTGTCCTGGGGTCAATATTTGGTGAGCTGGATCAAAGGATAAAAAGGTCCTTTTTAGAGGTTTTTTGATTTTTTTTTACATTTCCCCCAAGGGAACTATATGTAATTTTAGTATCATATGAAAGGTCTTTGAGGGGCGCATTCAATGGGTTATCAAAAATTAAAAAACAATTTTTTTTAATTTAAAAATTTTGAAAATTTCAGACAAAATTTTAGTGTTTTTTTTTTATTTTTTCATAGAATTTACTTAAATAAATTGTTGAAATTTCGTGATTATAAACATCATGCAATTTAACCCAAAAGATTTTTCCCGCTTATAAACGTAGTCTTAAAATGAATCAAATTTTCATAATAGTCGGTAACATCGATACCTTATTTTTTCTCCATACAAACGGGGCCACCCTAATGTACATATGTATATATAGAGCATTTTATGTTTACATTCCCTTTGAACATTAATTATGTCAAAATAAGTTGTTTCTTTTTAAAGTTTCTCTCCCCCAACCTACTTATTAACCTTATCAATAACGACATCCAACAGTTTTCCTAAGTATTATCCAAGAAATGAAAATTAATCTCTCAATAAAACAGAAATTCTTGAAAAGTAATTACTATTTGTATGTACTCAGTTTTAATTCCTTTATATAATTCGAAAGGAAAAAATTCATAATCCTTTTAATCTACTCTTTTGGTAATTGTTATTTTTTTGAATAGCTTTTCACTTAATTTCTACTAAGAAATATAAGTTTTCTTTTCATTAGTGCATGTTTATGAGTTTAATAGATTCCAGCCAAAAAACACAACAGATGTCAAAAATTACATAAGGAATTAATTTCAATGCTCGCAAAACAGAAAAATAATAAATGCTACTAAATACAATATAATACAAAACATATTTACAAAAGAACATCTACATAAAAACAAGTAAGAAAGTATAGTCGGTCAAGCCCGACCATATAATACCCTACACCTAGTACCTATATGTATGAAACAGTTTTTCAGAAATGGGCGTTATATGGGAGATATAACCTATTGTGGATCGATCATCCAAAAATTTAGTGTCATGATGTCTGTGAATATAAATATTATGTGTGTTAAACTTTATCTCGATATAAATACTTTTAAAAGATTTATGGAGTTTAAATTGTATTACGGAGAGGGTCTTATATGGGAGTTTCGAATAATTATGCACCGACCATTAAAAAATTAGGTGTCGTTATTTCTATATATAAGAAACTTATTTGTGTCAAATTTTATTTGGATACCAACATTTGTCTAGAAATTTTTGATCGTTAAAGTAAATTTCCAAAGTGGGCCTTGGAGCCTTGGGAGCTATGACTAATTATAGACCAATCATAATAAAATTGTGCGGTATTATTTGTATACATATGAAATAAATTTGGGTTCAATATTATTTGGATACCGACATTTTTGAGATAGTTATGCTCTTTAAAGTGATTTTCGGTACTGGGCCTTATATGGGAGCTACGAGTAATTATGGACCGATCTGCACAAAACTTATGGATGTGATTTGGCTTCATTTACCACTCATTTGTTTTGAAATTTGTTTGGATACTTATATAATTAAAACAGTTATGATCGGTAAACCCCCATTTCGGGAGGACATTTTTATGGGGGCCAGATGAAATAATGGACCGATTTCCACCAGTTTCAATCCCATCCATCCCTGGGCCGATAAAATATCACATACCAAATTTTATCGAAATATCTTTAAAATTGCGACCTGTACTCTGCGCACAAGTTTTACACGGACAGTCGGCCAGCCAGCTAGATGAACGGACGGACGCACGGACATCGTTAAATTGACTCAGAAAGTGACAATATGGTGGTGTAGGGTATAATAAGCTAAATAAAGAGTTTTATGTCTGGGGTATTCATTTCAATATAACCTCTATTATTCATGAAGTATTAAGCCTTATTATGAGTGTCGTTTTCTTTTTACGACAACGACTCTTTAGTAATAGATTAAAGATAAAATTAAATTTTTTTCTTTAATCTATTACGAAACAGTCGTTGTCGTAAAAAAAACGAGTATGTTTACTAACTGAATATATTAATAGGGCCAGTAAATTCATAAAAGCTTCTAAAAAGAAATTGTCTTAACACTAGCAAGCAAACTAGCAAACTAAAGGTGGCTATACACTACGTGTTTTTTACATTGTATATGTCAAATTTTACATAACGGAGTAAAAACATGTAGTTGGTGACCTCATAAACTTTGCTTGTGTAAAATACATGTGGAAATACATATGTAATTTTTTCGATTAGAACACGCTCTATTTTCTTATGTTCAAACACATGTTTTCAAATGTATATGCCATGCGAAAAGATTTGTCGACGGTTAAATATCTGCGCTATCATTAGCCGGCCGTATGAAGAATTTGCATAAGTGATAAATTAAATATTTTTTTATCTCATTTTGTTAATTTAATAACAATGATATAAATTATTTAAAAATTTTTGATACAAGCTTCACATATTGTATATTAAAAGACGAAAAACCTTAAATCAATATTTTTGACGCCGGCATTTTAGTGACGCCACCAAAAATTTTTGCAGCGGCTTTAACGCATTTTTCAAAGAAACGACATGGAAATTTATGTGTAAATAATCATGGCGATGTCACGTGTAATTGTACATACAAGTTGGTGACCAAAAATTAAAACCCTTATGTAAAATAACCAATTTTGACAGACATAAAGAAAAACATGTGGGTTGTAAACTTAAAAATACATAAGCAAAAACACCTTAAGTGGTAACAATTATGTTACTCTTAATAAAATCATCAAATTTAGGCGGCACTACAGTGGGTGACTATCTGAACGTTGTTTGGTTTTGCAAATATGAACTTATTTTTACTCCTTATGAAATTCAAAAAAGATAAAAATTATTAATATTTTTATTTCACTAAGAGTTAATCAATATTTGAAAAAAGAGTGTTAAGTAACTGAATAAAAAAAGTTATACTAATTTATATAATTCCCTTATTTAATATAACAAATAATAAGTACATACATATATAAATGGTATGTTGTTTTACATACATACATATATAAATACCAGCTAAAGTTAATTTCTTCTTTTTTTTAAATATGTGCATTAAACACTTTAAAATATAAACAGTAAGTAAGCTAATCTGTAATTTTTCTCTTTTAACATTCATAATCTTACCCTAATTTAAAGAAATTAGCTTTCAAGAGATTTGCTAAAAAAAAAGGTTGTATTTAATATTGTTCATTCATTTTGTATTTCTCCTTCCTTTCTTGTGATTTTAATTACATTAATCCAAAGTTGTTCACTTAACATTTAATTACTGCAATTGCAGTATAAACTGCAAAACGTAGGTGTTCATTAGGGAAGCTCAAATGTGCTTAATATGAAAATTACTAAGAGCTACCGACGGCTATTTGTGAATTAGAAATTGCTCAAAACATATTTAAGTCTTAAGGAGCGGTTTATTATACCTAGATCGGAGTATATCAAGATTGTCATTCCGTTTGTAACGCATAAAAATATTGGTCGTAGTATCAAAAAGCCTATATATTCTGGACCCTTATAAGATTATAAGACGATCTAGGCATCTGCGTCCGTCGGTCCGTCTATTGAAATTACGATATAGCTTCGAAAAAAAGACATAGAATAATGGAATTTTTACCAAACATTCTTTGATCTACCAAAATGTTTGGCATTGAAAATAGGTAAAATCGGTCCAGCAGCATATGAGTTATAGATCAAAGTTTCAGACTACCTCGATAATTTTCATACAGATATTTTTTTGCTGTTTTCTTCAAATATAATGCAAATAATATCATGTCGAAATGGAAGGAATCGGTCCATGATTTCTCAATGCCTCCATACAAATTTCTTTCCGGCATATGGCTTAATGGGACCTAAATGTCTATAGAAAAGCCGTGTCTAAATAAAATTCTGCAAAAATAAGTTTCATGAAAAGTGAAATCTTGAAACAATATTTTGTTTGCATCGGCCCATAATTTTCACATAGCTCCATACAAAGACCACTTTCGAAAATCACTTAAATGAACATAAATCTTTTTTAAAAATTACTATTGAGTTGAACTTCGACAAACATAATCAAAATATACATTTAAATCATTGTACCAAATTTCATAATAATCGGTTAATCCATTTCCGAAACCCACAATTAAGTTAAAATTCAACACAAATAGTTCATACATATACAAAAATCGTCCATATCAATTTTATGATGAACGGTACATATTTGACCATAGCCACCATATAAATCCTACTTCCGAAAATCACTTAAATAACCACATATCTCTTATAAAAACCACTAAGAAGTCGATTTACTAGATTTCATAGTAATCGGTCCATATTTGACTGTAGCCCCAATATAAAGTCCACTGCCGAAAAACACTAAAATTCGCATCTTATCAAAATTACTATCAAGTTGAATTTTAACATGCTTAATCAGAATATACGCTGAATTTGTCATACCGAATTTCATAATAATCGGTCCATATTTGACTGTAGCCCCAATATAAAGTCGAGTACCGGAAATCTGTTAAATGCGTTTTTTAATTTTATAAATTTTTAAAATTCACTCAATGCTAAGCTATCAGTTCAAAAAACACAGAATAAGTATATTCTAGTCGTATAAACAGTGTAGTTTTGTATTTCTCATTATATATATTTTTTTTTATATTTCTCATTTCAGATGGAGGGTATTTAAGATTCGGCACAGCCGAATATTGTAATTTCCTTTGATAATAGTCCAATATTGTTTAATTGGATGAAACCGAGGACAATTTTTCCATTACTTTAACTGGATTTTTTCGATTTTAAACCATTGTGGTTTTTCTGAATAAAACTTCATTGAAGAGTGGAGAAGTGTAATATAGTCAGCAAATGTTTCTGCAGGAAAACTTGATTGGCAGGAAGTTGATGAAGTGACAAAAGAGTTGCTCTTCAGATCGCCACTGACAAATGTTTCTATTTCTCTCTTGTATTGCTAGCTAGTTGATGCCCATTTTTATACACCTATCCCTCTATTTATACGATACTTTTTTTGCACGATTTCACTTTTACACGATTTTTTTGGTTTTCATTTACAACGAGGGATGTGGAAATTACCTCAATTTACACGATTTTTTATTTTTAATAATTTTAGGAAAAATTATTTTTTCAAATTAACGAATATTTTCAAATGTGTATTTTCGTATTGTAATGTATATTTGTCCCAGATGCAAAGCGGTATTTAAACAAAAAGGGATTGTCATTAAAGTGCTTCTAGCAATTGAAAATGCTCCTGGACATCCACAAGACTTGCAACATGCGAATGCCCTTAGACCAGGGAATAATTTCGACTTTTAAAGCATTGTATATCAAGCAATCGTTCAGGTATATTTTAGATCAAATGGAAAATGATAATCCGTAATGAATGCATTGAAAAAATTTACAATGTTAGATTATGTAAAGCACGTTGAATTGATTTATACAGCACTCAAGTAATCAACGCTCAAAGGCTGTTGGAAACATTTGTGGCCAGATGTAGGAGAAAATATTATACTACCTTGTCAATCCTTGGAGCATTAAATGTCTGAGATAGTTCAGTTGGCCCATACAGTAGGAGGTGAAGGTTTTGATGACTTTTGTGCAGATGATGTTGAAGAATTGATGATAAGTAAAGAACTATATGTTAAAGATTTAGTAAATATGGTGGTCGAAGCAAACGACAACGATTCCGATGAAGGTTTTACGGAATCAGTAGCACTGACAACAAAAAATATTTGAGAAGGGCTTGAATTAGGCCGAAAATTGGGATATAATTTTTTTTAAAAATGAACCAAATATTGAAAGAGCCCTTGCATTCCCGCGATACATTTCACAGGGCGTAGCCCAATATCAGGAGGTATATATAGACTTAAACAATAATTCAACACAAGTTTTAATTACAAATTATACTTGCAAATCTCTACGAACTGGTGTTATCTCTAATTTATCAAGTATCGAATCAGACTCGCATGAAATATTATCTAGAGACGAAAGTGATATGTCGCCTACCAAAAAGATACGATTAGTAGTGGAAGACAGTGATGAAGAATTATTTGAAAGTGATGACTGATTCATATACATACTTTATATAAATATGTACATTAGGGT
This sequence comes from Bellardia pandia, assembly GCA_916048285.2. Taxonomy (NCBI): domain Eukaryota; kingdom Metazoa; phylum Arthropoda; class Insecta; order Diptera; family Calliphoridae; genus Bellardia; species Bellardia pandia. Next base: position 14,916,725 of record OU696533.1, read on the forward strand.
GTCCCATTCCAAAAAAAAAATTGGGGATCATTCTTAATTTGAATACTCATAAGGCTAAGAATTTTTGAGATTTTTTTCCGATTTTTCGGAGGTGGTTTAGAGGTCGCGCAAATTGATTTTGTACCAAAAATCGACCTTTTTGGGCTTTTTTTGAATTTTGGTTGAAAATTGGTAAAAAAATAGATATTTCTTCAGCTTTTGAGTCAATATTCTTAAAGAAAATTTTCTGATCTTTAATTTTATGTGCATAAATAATAAGTTTCGTCAGGGATTTTCCACATTTTGATACATTATATAACAGTTTTTCGTAAATTTTCAGCAAATATGAAAAAAATGCTTTATAACTTTTAAAATTTGTATGAAGACTAAAAAAACTAATGATGCAGTTTAAAAGATTATGAAGTTTTAAATAAATTAGCGAAAAAAAAATGAATTTTCTCTCACCGTTCTCGAGTTATACCCTTTTAAAGCTTTGTACACATTGTATGAAATGTATAATACTATAAGGTGTGAACTAGGTTTGCATTGCTTTAAATAATTGGATTTAGAAAATGTTTTTACAAATAAAATAATAGTTACTTACCACTCATACATAACAATTACATTAAAAACAAAGAAAAATAGAATTGTTATAAATCATTTATTATAGTTCTTGCGATGCTGCTCTACCCCCTGCAGTAAACTCTGAAAGTCTGTTTCAGAAGTTGTGATATTAATATAACTATTAGCCAAGGCCACACCACGTTCTGCGACATCATTTACAACTTGCAATTGTTGAACTCTGTGTTTTGCTTCCTGAAATGATTTGTTGTTTTCCCATTTTTCTGGATCCGTTTGTAAAAAATCAGTAGAAATGTTGCAGGCTTCAAAAAAAGTTAGGCTGGCTTTTGTAATAAAACACTGAATTTGTTTATTTTCAATCATGTCTTCTGTTAAATTTCCTTTCACTAATTCGTGGTTATTACTTGGTGCATGTAGGTTTCTGATCATTAAACGCAAAGTTTTGGTATTTATACGTTCATCAAATAACGATAAGGCAGCCAACTTCTCGGAAAGGTACCACTGATGCCGCAGAAAGGTTTTCAGAGTCTCGCGTGCAACTTTTTCATTAAAGCGTTTGTAATCATACAATTGTTTCAAAAGTCTAAGGTCATTGAGAGAAGCGTATCGGGGACATTGGCATAGGTACCAATTTTTAATATATACTCTTAAAATAAATGAGGTAAACTCCAGCAAGGCATCAATTTTTGAATTTTGAATGAAATATTGCATAGTTCCTGATTTGGATTCCACAAATCTCTCAAACTCTTTGCTATTATTCTGGCGCTTTTGGAAATAGTGCACTTTTCCACTAAATGCAATTTAAAAAATCTTTGCAGTATTTGCTTTTTTGTCGGCGGTTTGGCAGTATCAAGGTCATCAATCATTTTGCCCACACACCACACATTCCTTGTATTCGACAAAGGCATATCTATTTTAAAAAAATATTACCCAATATTTCTTGGACTACTTTATGATAATTTGAACTTACCGGAGCAATAAAACTTCAGATTTTATATATATAGTGACCGCTAATTACTGCGAGAGGGCTCTAGCATAAAAGTTTTTATATTGTTTTTTTTTTGGTAATTTATTTACATTTTCTAAATCCAATTATTTAAAGTTTAAAGCAATGCAAATCTAGTTCACACCTTATAGTATTATACATTTCATACAATGTGTACAAAGCTTTAAAAGGGCATAACTCGAGAACGGTGAGAGAAAATTCATTTTTTTTTCGCTAATTTATTTAAAACTTCATAATCTTTTAAACTGCATCATTAGTTTTTTTAGTCTTCATACAAATTTTAAAAGTTATAAAGCATTTTTTTCATATTTGCTGCAAATTTACGAAAAACTGTTATATAATGTATCAAAATGTGGAAAATCCCTGACGAAACTCATTATTTATGCACATAAAATTAAAGATCGGAAAATTTTCTTTAAGAATATTTACTCAGAAGCCAAAAATACCGATTTTTTTAGCAATTTTCAATAATAATTCAATAAAAGTCAAAAACGCTAGATTTTTGGTACAAAATTAGTTTGCGCGACCTCTAAAGCACTTCTGAAAAATCTGATAAAATTCTCAAAAAAACTTTACCTAATGAGTATCCAAATTAGGAAAGATCTTCCGAGAAAATCCAAATTTTTATTTTTTTTGGGACAACCTAATGTACATATATCTAATATATTTCTAATTGTTTTTTTAGTGTACATACTGACATGGAATATTTTTTATGAGTTCCATTTATTTTGTTTTATTAATGCAATGTAAATATGTATGTACAATCTATGTATTGCTTGTAATTATTTTTTATATACATAATTTAATTTACTTTAAAATAAATGAATTTTCTAAACAAAATATTAAATTTATTCGTATTTGGGTCTTTTCTCGATTTACACGATTTCTCATACAAAAATATTCTATTTCGATTTATACGATTTTTTCAGGAACGCATCTATCGTGTAAATCGAGGGACAAGTGTATATGCATTGCCATAATAAGGCAGTTGCTGAACTTTTTTTTTCAACTTTTCTACCAAATCACTGAGAAAACGACAGCAAGATTGCTTATTTTCACGTGCTTTGTTAAAAGGGCACTTTTATTTTAAGGAACACAACTGCATATTGAAATTTTTAAATTACTAAGAAAACCGGCTGCTTTTAAAGATACTTTTCAAAATTTTACCAAATAAATAAAGAACACCCCTACTTTGGAAATACCTTAGAACGGTCTGTCCACATACTGGTACATTTACAACACATTTAATTTGCTGCTGCTGAATGCATGAATTCTCATGTTGCATTACGAGTACATTGTACAAGTATTTTCATTTCCGTTTTTCCATTTTTTACAAATTTTCCTTGATGCCATTCACTCAAGCATCACGCTTGTATATAATTTTTAAGTAGTAATTGAATGAAAATTGAGTATTGAAGAAAATTTAAAAAAAAGTGTAAAAAATGAACGTTTTATTTATATGAAACCAGGCATAAGTATGATTAAATTAAGTCAACAGAATGCAGTAGTAATTAATAGTTAATACTATTTACTGTAATATAAATTAGGAAGCATTATACACAGAAAATTCATTTAATAGCATGACTGCTTTTTTATTTGAATTGCAAAAACAAAAAAATTAAAAAAACTATATATATGTATTATGTATGTATATTAACAACTTTAATTTTAAAAGTGCATTCACCTTCAGTAAGGCTAGTACAAATTTTCTTTGAACAAATTTTCCACAATAATATAAACTAATTGCTCACAAAAATAATACAAAAACGTATTATTAAGTTATTTTTCGCTCAATTATTGACCGTTTTTTCAGTTTCGATATAAATATTCTTCAAATCGTACTTATATACATAGCAAACTATATATGAATTGTCAATAATTCGTGCATTTTGAGTGTCCATTTTTGTCGGTAAATAGAGCCGCTAGAGGACAAAAATCTGATGTGATCCTTGTCAAATGCATTAAAATTTGTCCATGGTCTAAATGACTTTAAAGTTGTATTTCTTGAATTATAATTCATAATTCTAATAATTATTAGAGTAAAGATTAATTTAAGCAGGAATATATTTTACTAGCGGACCTGACGAACTTTGCCTCGCTCCAATTTGAAGCCTTCAGACACACTTTAGAGTAATAATATAATACAACAGGAATAATTTCACATAAAATTTCGTATGAAAAAATCAATTTTAGATTTTTCCAATTTTCCGCACTTCTCATTTTCTGCAATTTTCCATGTTTTACACCAAGAAACTTCTATTTTTTCATTTGGAAAGCCATTAAGGAATAATTTCACACACAATTTCGTACAAAAAAATCAATTTTCCAATTTTCCGACTTTTGCGGAGAGATTTTGCAATTTTCCGCATTTTTCGCAATTTCCCATGATTTACACTAGGAAATTTCTATTTTTCCATTCAGAAATAATTTCACACAAAATTTCGTACGAAAAAATCAATTTTCGATTTTTCCAATTTTCCGCACTTCTCATTTTCTGCAATTTTCCATGTTTTACACCAAGAAATTTCTATTTTTTTCATTTGGAAAGCCATTAAGGAATAATTTCACACACAATTTCGTACAAAAAAATCAATTTTCCAATTTTCCGACTTTTGCGGAGAGATTTTGCAATTTTCCGCATTTTCCGCAATTTCCCATGATTTACATTAGGAACTTTCTATTTTTTCATTCAGAAATAATTTCACACAAAATTTCGTACGAACAAATCAATTTTAGATTTTTCCAATTTTCCGCACTTCTCATTTTCTGCAATTTTCCATGTTTTACACCAAGAAATTTCTATTTTTTTCATTTGGAAAGCCATTAAGGAATAATTTCACACACAATTTCGTACAAAAAAAATCAATTTTCCAATTTTTCCAATTTTCCGACTTTTGCGGCGAGATTTTGCAATTTTCCGCATTTTCCGCAATTTCCCATGATTTACACTAGGAACTGTCTATTTTTTCATTCAGAAATAATTTCACACAAAATTTCGTACGAAAAAATCAATTTTCGATTTTTCCAATTTTCCGCACTTCTCATTTTCTGCAATTTTCCATGTTTTACACCAAGAAATTTCTATTTTTTTCATTTGGAAAGCCATTAAGCAATAATTTCACACACAATTTCGTACAAAAAAATCAATTTTCCAATTTTTCCAATTTTCCGACTCTTGCGGAGAGTTTTTGCAATTTTCCGCATTTTCCGCAATTTCCCATTATTTACACTAGGAACTTTCTATTTTTTCATTTAGAAATAATTTCACACAAAATTTCGTACAAAAAAATCAATTTTCCAATTTTTCCAATTTTCCGACTTTTGCGGAGAGATTTTCCAATTTTCCGCAATTTCCCATGATTTACACTAGGAACTTTCTATTTTTTATTTGGAAAGCAATTAAGGAATAATTTCACACAAAATTTCTTACAAAAACTCGATTTTCGAGATTTCCCATTTTCCGACTTTTGCGAAGAGATTTTCCAATTTTCCGCATTTCGCATATAATAAAAACTTACAACAGGTTTATAAAGCAAATTTTGTATGGAATTATAAAACTGTTGTAAGTTTTATGAATTAGGGCAATAGATTACAAATCAAAAAGTTTAAATAATTACAAAAGTTCTAAAATTTAATATACACAATTTGAAACACAAACTTAACAAATGTAGTCCTAAAAATCTTCTTTAAAATCCCGGGAAATTTAATATTTTTAGTTTCCAAAATTATATGAATATGACGGTTTTTACGCGGTTAAAACGTATACGGAAACATTTAATGTAATAACAGGAATAATGATTTCCAAAACCTGAATTTTAAGCGGTAATTTAAGAAAGATTTACCACTGCATTAAAACAACAGGTTGGCTAAAAAATAAAATTTGGTTTTATTTGCATAAAACTTTATAACTTTTTACCAAAAAGCATTAATACTATTTTATGTGGGCTATAAAAGTGTTCAAAGTGAAGCGGCTTTTAATAGTTTTGAATGTTAAATGTACATAAAATTCATAAAAACAAGTTTTATTGCAATATTCGGCTGTGCCGAATCTTAAATACCCTTTACCTAAATATAATAGATTATTTTTATACCGTCACGTTTATACCCGGGGCACCTTTAAACTGTGTTGATAAAATCTCAGTTTAACATTTTTTTCGACCGTTAACCGAGTTTTTCACATGGCAACCTTGTTTTCTAGCAACGTTAACAACTTTTGCTAGTTCTTTCAGTCGTCGACCGAATGTAGTTGGGTGAACAAGTTTTCGCAGTGTAAATGTTTTTATTTTTTTTTGTAAGAGTGTAAGAAGTTCAGTGATCGTTTTCTTTCGTGAAATAAATTTATTGCAGTCAAAAATTCATTTCAAACAAAACTAAGTTAAGTTATTTGATATTTATTATAAATTTCCGTGAAATGGCATGCCAGTTCAGGTTTGAACAAAGAAAAAGGGGGCACCTGTGAACATGTTGATTTATAAAACCCAAGTACCAAACCTTGTTGATTCTATCTTTTTTTTTTTGAAAATCTGAAAATGACGAATCCATAGCTGATCATGATGCTTTAAGAGAAAATGTAATGTCACCTGAAATCGGAAGGCCTTTTCCGTCTTAATAATATAAAATTTATTTTTGATCTTATTTTTTTCATTTTTTAATTGTTAATGTTTATGTGTTTCTTAATAAATAAATCGAATTTATTACATATATAAAAAGTATAACTGTTTATGTTATTTTTGGACATAAGCGCTACTAGAAAAAATTGCCGTTCAAAACTGCCCCAACCTAGTTCAAAGCTGCCCCGTATGGGGGCACATTTGAACACAATGACTTCATCTAAAAAAAATATAAATCGAATTAAAAATATGTTATTTATAATATATTAGTTAAATTATGTAAAAAGTCAATAATTCAAAAATATAAATTTTTATGTGGCTTGAAAGCAAAAAGTGTTCAAATGTGCCCCCTCTCCCCTATTAACGTTTGTCATTCCGTGTGAACTTTTTCTTGATTCTTATAAAATTCTAAGTCGATTTAGCCATGTTCGTCTGTTTGTCTGGCCGTCTGTGTAAAACACACTCACGAATTTTTTTTTTAGTTCGGTCCATGTTTGACCATAGACCCCATATAAAGTCCACTTCCAAAATTCCCTTAAATACATATAAAACAGATATAAATACTGGTAAACGGCTAAAATTTGACATACATAATCTTTATAGGCAATTAAATTGTTGTACTCAATTTTATGGTGGTCGGCCCAGAATTGTTCATAGCTCCCATACAAGGACCACATCTGAAAAAGACATTTATCACTATATATTCTGTCTAAATATCGGTACCGACTCAAAACGTTGCACAGATCATTTACATATAAAAAAATCATCCCACAAAATATTGTGAATTTCGGTCTATTTTTAACCGTATGCCCCATATAAAGCCCTCTTCCGAAAATCACTTTAATACTCATAAATCTCTTATAAATAAATGTACCAATCCAAAATTTTACACGGTTCATTTACAAACATGGCTTAATATAACTGCCGGATTTTGTAGCTCTCAGTCAATAATAGCTCCTGAATTAAGTCCACTTCCTAGCACACCAATCAACCATACAACTCTTGTAAATAACGCTATTGCGATGAAATTTAACCAAAATAAGCTTAAAATACATAGAAATCACATTAGTTGATACTGGATTTAGAAGCTATCAGTCCATAATTGGCCCATTTCTTCTATGCCACCCATAAATAATCAGGGGTGTCATAGAAACCAATATTGTCAGAACTGATTTTTGATTTGTACTTATTCTATTAACCGTTATTCGACTCTCGAATACAAATACATGGTTGCATTTTTTCTTCCAGATTTCACGCTAATCGCTAAAAAGCATTTTTTCCCCGCAATTGGCATTGCAAAAACATCAGATTTGACGGGAAAAATGTCAAATTGGCAACAATGCTGATAACTTCAGAATACAACGAGTAAAAACATCTTTAATGAAGAGATCTCTTTTCTACAAGGCCTTAAGGCCCAACTATAATATGCATATGCTAGCTTAAGCAAACGTGCGAACACATATATATATGTGGCAAACTATAATGTACTTAACGAAACTTTTCGTTAAGTTTTTCAACTGTCATTTGCTTAAGCAAAAAGCGAAACTGATCGCACATTCTGTACGGAATCAGCTGGTTGTTGTTGTTTGTTTGTGTTTTGAAGAAAATAAGAAAGAAGAAAATACCTATATTTATTTTAAATTTAATAGAAAATGCGGAAAAAATAAGTGCCTTTACAATAAAAGGGACCCTTTTTATTTTAACAAAAATGTCTTTCTGTCGCGGTTTATTTCTCTGACAGAACAAGAGCGTCTTCTTCTTTTACAATGTAGTTCACTTATTTCTTTTAATGTGCACAGGCCTTCAAGCGCTAACTTTAATATTTTTATATTATTTAAATTTTTCAGTTTTTTCATGGTTTTGTCTCCATTTTTGCAAACACAATACGAAAATTAACAAAACATATGTAAACGTTTATTATTATTTACAATGTAGTGCTGCCACGGCTGTACATTTTAGTACTTTTGCCGATAAATTAAAAAAAAGGAAAAATTATGCGTTTCTGGTACGAAGTTTTCTTTTAATTATAAAATAATATAATAATATTTATAAAATATAGTCATTTAATGGGTTTTTGTTAAAATAAAAACATTTTTTTAAACATAAATGAGCAACTGTGGACAAAAAGTTTCAAAGTCATTGTAGCCACCTAAAAGTTAACTCTGAACTGGTTATGCATTTGACAGCCTTTTCGTTAACTTTTGCAATTTGCTTAATCTTGCTTATGCATATTATAGTTGGGCCTTAAGCAAATTGCAAAAGTTAACGAAAAGGCTGTCAAATGCATAAGGCCCAACTATAATATGCATATGCTAGCTTAAGCAAACGTGCGAACACATATAAATTGTATGTGGAAAACTATAATGTACTTAACGAAACTTTTCGTTAAGTTTTTCAACTGTCATTTGCTTAAGCAAAAAGCGAAACTGATCGCACATTCTGTACGGAATCAGCTGTTTGTTGTTTGTTTGTGTTTTGAACAAAATGGAAGAAAATATATTTATTTTAAATTTAATAGAAAATGCGGAAACAAATAAGTGCCTTTACAAAAAAGAGGCCCTTTTTATTTTAACAAAAATGCCTTTCTGTCGCGGTTTATTTCTCTGACAGAACAAGAGCGTCTTCTTCTTTTACAGTGTAGTGCACTTATTTCTTTTAATGTGCACAGGCCTTCAATCGCTACCTTTAATATTTTTATATTATTTAAATTTTTAAGTTTTTTCTCCATTTTTGGAAACACAATACGAAAATTAACAAAACATATGTAAACGTTTATTATTATTTACAATCTAGTGCTGCCACAGGTGTACATTTTAGTACTTTTGCCGATAAATTAAAAAAATGAAAAAATTATGCGTTTCGGGTACGAAGTTTTCTTTTAATTATAAAATAATATAATAATATTTATAAAATATGGTCATTTAATGGCTTTTTGTTAAAATAAAATTTTATTTTAAACATAAATGAGCAACTGTGGACAAAAAGTTTCAAAGTCATTGTAGCCACCTGAAAGTTAACTCTGAACTAGTTATGCATTTGACAGCCTTTTCGTTAACTTTTGCAATTTGCTTAAGCTTGCTTATGCATATTACAGTTGGGCCTTTAAACTTTTCAATTCTTTACCAAATGAAATCAAGAATGAAGCCAATAATAATGTCTTTAAAAAAGTATGTGTGAATTCTGTTAGAAATTAAATATAAATTTTAAATGGATTAATGTAAACTCTTAGAACTAAACCAATCTAAACTAAACTTAATTCTGTTTTGAAATTATGTATCAATGTGAAATCAAGAGTATTATGAATACTAATAAATAAATAACTAATAATAATCAGGTATGTGATGGAAAACTATAACGATAACGAGTGAGTTTTTGAAGTCCATTTTAAAGTAGCTATTTCTAATTTTGTTTTAAGATTCTCTTTAATAGCAAATTATCTTTATATTTTGTGGGATACAGAAATATTACGAAAAAATTAACTTTTAAAACTCACTCGTTATCGTTTTCCATCACATAACTGAATATCTTTTACAAGTGTTGATATTACGATAAAATATAACACAAATAACTTTTATATGCATAGAAGTCATGATACTAGAATTAATGCTTGATACATAATAGGTCTTCAGAGCTCTAATATACTCGTGGTAAGTTATTATATGGCAGAGTACCGACAATACATTTTTACTAATTTATATTTTAGTGCAAATATAAATTATAATTGAATTCAAATATTTTCTTAAACAAATTCTACAAAAAACTTTCACAAAATTCTTTTTTTATATCTTGTCTAAATGCAATGTAAAAGGAACTTCAATACAAATTTAAATTTACTAAAGAGTTAAAAAAAAACTCTTACTTAACATACGACTACAAGGAATCTTAATAAACATTTTTGTTATTTTTCAGTGTTTTTTTTTTGTTTGTTCACTATTCCTTATTGTAGCTTTTGCTCTTTCCAGAACATTGTTGAAGTTTCACATTCCTGGGGAAAATTGAAGGATGAGTAGGGATATTTAATTTTCTTTGTAATTATAACCTTGCCCAAGAAAAACTGAATGTAAGAAGGGAAAATTGCAAGGGAGAGAGATCCAAGTTTCAGGATAGGGAAATTTAAACTTAAAGGTAGAAAAAGAGTAATAGTTTGTAGATAGTTTTTCTCTAACCATAGGTAACTTGTGAGCGTAATTGTAGCAAATTTTATTACCAGTATAATATAATACGTTGTTATATTACCAATATAAAAATGTCGTTTACGAGTTCGCACACTGGATTGAAGTACTCAGTTTTCGAGGCTTAATTCAAAAGAGAAATTTAAAGTATCGTCAAAACTGATTGCAGTTACGTACAGCCTATAAAATTCTACATCACTCGCTGTAAAAATAAATATCTAAAGTGCTCTGGTGTGTTTGCAGTGAGAGATCAACATCAAAGTTTTGTGAATTTTTTAATACTCTGTTTCTTAACTTGTTGTGAATATGGAAAAATGTTCTTTTAATTTTATAAATTGTTAAATTATAATCAAGATTATTATGAAAATCAAACAAACTCTGTAAATTAAAGTAAGAATCGGTAATTACATCAATTAAAAATGGCGAAAATTAGGGAAAATTTCAAAATATTTAACATAAATTTTGTTGGTCGTAAAATTGTCTTTCAAACAATATATCAAATACTAATACAATTTGCACTAACACCGAATAGAAAATACAGAATAAGAATATTCTAGCCCTACCAGTATACCAGTCTATTTCTTAGTACGTTTAGGTGGAGGGTATTTAAGATTCGGCACAACCGAATATAACACTCGAACTTGTTTATTTATCTTTTTAATAATATATTCAATATATTTTAATTTTAAATTTTATTTAATCATTTATAGCTTTCTATTTTCAATTCACAATAAAATTTGTAAATTAATCCCATTTTCCACAAAGTTGAAAAAACGTTCCCAAACAGACAAAAAAAATTAAAAAAATTTTTTTTAAAGCCCAATTAGCTACTTTTTATTCCCAGGGGGGGGGGTTACTCTCTATTGCGAAGCGAAAGCAAATTTGATGCGATAAGCGTACAAATTGATACTCTTACGCATCGAATTTGCTTTCGCATCGCAATAGAGAGAAACCCCCCAGCTCTTAGCACCACTGGCGTTGCCCATTTTAAATACCAAAGATTTTGGTGAAACAAAGATTGTTTAGAACGCCATCGATTCGTAGAAGAATATACGACCAATATATCGATGTGTTACAAATGGAATGGGTGGGTAAAAAAACGTATGTTCTTAAGGGCGAAATCGTTGGCAACATTCTCAAATTGTCCTGAAACTGATAAATATCTTATGCATGACTCCATAGGACGTACGGTAAAAACACATACTTTTGTGTGACTTCGGATTCCCTATTGATAAGCCTATAATATGAAAGTTCTTTTAATTGTCAACAATTTATTATAAATTACTAATTAAAGAAAAATTGTTAAATGAACATAAATAAATAAGTTCATTCGTGTATTCCATATAAATGTATAAATTTAATTATAAATTAATTTTATTTTAAACAATTTTAGCATATATTATTTTGTGTGCGTTTTATATGTACAGTGTTTATTAAAATCCTCTGAGCATATTTTTAATTTAATTAAAGTTAAATATATATTTATAAATTTATGTAGTAGCATATGTAAACACAAGCTTATATAGTAGGGTGGTTCATTTAGATGCATTTTTATTTGTGTGACTTGTGTCATACAGTCAATTAATTTTTCTTCAGTGCCGTATGACAATTCTTCAATGTTCCCAAATTAATAAGCTGTATTACAGAAATCTAATTTTTGAGTGAAATGTTTTTTTTTTGAGCAAAATGCTGTTGCTTATAAATCATTTAAGTAAGCTGAGCTACTTTTATGTTCTGGCTCTGTGATCTGGTCGCTCAGATCGTGTGATGTCACATCTCTACGTTTTTCTTTGGGGTTATGCAAAGTGAAAATTGTAATTGCCAAGATATTTGGAATTGTCAAGATACAGTTAATAATGCTTTAAAGATTGATCGATAGATAAATCATCCTAACGGACAACCAACAGCATAGTCCCGGCCCACATGTGAATGAAATGAAGATTCCTATATCCAGTTCAATTTATATCCTTCATTTAACATAAAAAATGTTCTGCATGAGTCACCCGCTATATACATATGTTTAACAAATAAAAACATATACATACACAAAAACTTATCATAGAACATATCTGTGGTTAATGAGGTTCTTTTGTATAAAATGCTTATTAAAAATTCACTGAGTGTAAAACTGAATATAAAAATAATACTGCATACATATACTAACTTACATACATATATAGTACATACATACATGCATACTGTAAAAATAGTTTAACTAAGTTTAAAGTATTTTTTAATTTTATGTATTGTATATTATTTACGTACTAAATATTATGCATTTACACATTTATAAACCAAACTATTTCAACCAACTGCCAGAGATGAATAGTCAACAAATGCTCACTCATGTTTTAGATATTGCACAATAAATACAATAATATGATTTTCAATTATATAGTTTTATCATAATTCGATATATTGCAAAGTTAATGGAGTGTTAATTAGTATTTGCAGAGAAAAGTATTATGGTGAAATAAAATAAAACAATAATAAATTTTAACTGTCTTCAATGTAATTTAAGTTTACAAATATTACAGCACTAATATAAATAACACTGAGTATATCTAAACGAATTTTACGCCTTTTGGTTTATTAATAAATTATATTAATTACAAGCAGTGTTGATATTTTAGCCTTTTTGAGGCTAGATCTAGCCTTTTTTTTCGTCACTTAGCCTCAAATTTTTCTTTTTAGCCTCTAGCCTTGTTTAGCCTTTTTTCAATTTTAATTTTAGCCTTTTTAAGACTAAAACAATTACAATACGACTTTTATTGCCCTCAAATTCCCAAGTTTGACTCATTAGCAGGGTTCAGAAGAATTCATGTATGAACACTTAAATTTATGCATTCATGATAAATTGTCATGAATGAAATTTGCAAATGTTTTGTTTTACGCGCACATTCGAAAATGATTAGCTAAGAATTTTTTGACATTACAGCATACATAAATAAATACACTAGTTTTTTTCTTTAGAGTACATATACGTATGTGAATAGTGAGAAGTAAAAAATGTCCAATGCTACTATACAAAAATGAAACAAAAAAATTGTTCACAATGCATGTGTTTATGTTATAACGGTTTACTTTATGATCTTCTATTTTGTGTTGTTTAACTTTAGTTGTTATGGGAAGTTAATTGTAATGTTATATTTCGTTTTGTTGCTACATATGTATGTATGTATATTTATTAAATTATGTGTAGGTACCTAAATAATATTTAGTAAATATAAAAAAACTTCAAAATGAATTGAGTAGGTTTCATACCAATTTTTATTAAAAGTTTTAATTTAAAACATAAGAAATTTTGTACATACATACATACATATGTATGTATGTATATTCTTTATTCATTTACAGAAGTAAAAATATTTTCAATATCAAAATTTAAGAGTTCATAATTAAGCTTTGTTATTAGAATATTAGAAAGTTTTTTCTATTCATTGCTACGCAAACGTTTGTTTATTCAATTGTAAATTCAAATCTGCACTGACCTCAAAAAATCATACCATAACAATGCAAAACAAAATTACACGCATTCCTCTTTTCTTCATGTATGCAGCTTCAAATAAAAACATATTTTGCTTTTGATTTTTGAATGCTAGTGCAAAGTAAAACCTGATGTTCTTCTTATGTGAACAAATTACAAAAATGTCCAAATGTATGAAATAAAAAGTGTTTCTCTTATTTTCTCAATTTAGTAAGAAAAAAAAACATTACAAATCCTATCATACATGAATGAATAAAACAAAATATTTCGTGTCTCTTCATACACGAATAGAACATAACACAAAAAAAAATCAAATTTTTTTTTTCATGAACATGAGCGACAAATGAATGAATATTTGGTACTCTGCTCATTAGTATATAAAAACTAATAGATGAATCGACGGATATATCTGTTAAAAAGCAGATTTTATGCCGAAAGTTGCAGTCGCATTACAAGTACTGTTTTAAAGTTAGTTTAGTTTGAGGATTCCACTGCAAAAGCCATTGCCGATGCAATATTATTTACTCTTGACGAATGTAAATTAAATATAAAAAATTGTAAAGGCCTTGGAACTGACAATGCAAATGCAATGGCGGGTATTACTAACGGTGTTATTTCTTTATTAAGAAAAAAAAAAAAACAAGTATTAGTTTAGTGGCATGTGTGTGCCACTCCATACAATTGGCTGTAACCAGCGCAACAAAATGTTTGCCAAGTGAAGTTCAATATCTAGTTTCCGAAAGTAATAATTGATTTTCGAAATCAGCTCAAGACAGAATAGTTATTATAAGTTATAATGCTCAATTAATGATGGGAATAGAACAATTGCGTCAGCGGTTACCTATGAATATATTATAGATAGTTTACAAAGAATTGAATTTTTATTATCTGTGAATAATTCTTTAAAAATTGTGAAACCCGATATTTTTTCCCATATCGGCAATGAAAAAATTAAATATACGGCCGATGAAATAACGCGTATTGAAATGCAGTGGCGAAAACTCCTCAATTATAGTTGGACAAACGTAGAATCCACTGTTGAGTTTTGGATTGACGCTCTGCAAAAAAATCCGTTTAATGATTTAGTGAATTTAGTTTTCTCATATTTGATATTATCTTTCAGCAATGCTGAAGCTGAGAGGCTTTTTAGCACCATGAAGTTAATTAAAAATAAACAAAGAAATAGAATTAACATAAAAATGCTTAAAGACGATCTCCTAAAACTTTTAGACTCTCGCGATATATATTGTAATGATATTTCTGATTCAGATACCGAGGATATTTCCTCAGCTGAATGAATTAATCTTCAATAGTTTTAGTATATCGTGGTAGATTTTTAAATCACATGACAATATTTTTGATATAAATGAAATAAAAAGAATATTATCCTAATTATATAAATTTCTATATATATTTTAAGTCATTCAAAAAACTTTAATTTTGTACATTAAAAAAATGTAAATGTATTTTTGACAATATAATATGAAATGTTTTTAAAGTGACCAAGCCCGTCTAATTTTTTTTACAGTGTCTTAAAGAGAGTGAACTTTTTTTCAATAAAAACAAAAACATTATTCAATTGAGCAAAAGTTAACGGTAAATTTAAGTGATCGGTATGTCTCCACGTACTTCATGGTGTAAACTCAGAATAGGATCAATGCAGTTTTTTCAGTTTACTTTTGACTTTAATAGTGCTTAGACTTAAATTTTTAATAAGTATCGTAAATTTTATGGTTTTCCTTAAAAACAAACCATTATGGGACGATGTAAAGCGTTAAGTGCTGTTGAAATAGCTAAAATCCAAGCGTATCACGAACAAGGCGTTTCAAACCGTGCAATCGCTGTAAAAATAAGCAGAAGTCCAAAAGTTGTAAATAATTATTTAAATAACCCGGAGGAATATGGAAAAAGATATACAGGAAATCCCTCGAAGAAAGTTCCAGAAAGAGAAAGACGCAAAATAATAAGAGTTACTTCAAATTCAGCCATGACATTACGCCAAATTGGAGCTGCTGCAGGGGTAAACGTAAGCAAAACTACGATTAGTAAAATTTTACGAAGCACTGAGTTTATAAAACGAAAAAAACTTTCGAAAAAACCACCTCTAAATGCTTTCGAAAAGAACAACGACTGCAGTTCGCAAAAAACACACGACGTGGAAAGTGCAAAATGGACTACATCCGAACGATTGGAAGAAAGTCGTATTTTCCGACGAAAAGCGATTTAATCTGGACGGCCCGGATGGTTACAACTTTTATTTTCACGATATGAGAAAGGAGGAAAAATTTTTGTCACGTCATCACAGCAGAGAAGGAGGAGTTATGGTATGGGGCGCAATAACGTACTATGGAGTAGCTAAACTCATTTTTGTAGATCAAAAAATGACTGGAGTGGGCTAAAAAAACATACTGGTGTCGGCATTTCCTGAATTAAGAGAGCTCTTTGGTCCACTTCTATTCATTTTTCAACAAGACAACGCACCTATTCATAATTCTCGCGTTGTTAAAGAATGGATTCATGCCCAAAACATCGAGTTATTAACTTGGCCACCTTATTCCCCTGATCTGAACATCATAGAAAACGTGTGGGGTTGCTTAACTCGAAAAGTTTATGAAGAAGGAAAGCAGTATACATCAACAGAGGAACTTAAACGTGGAATAAAAAGAGCTTGGAATGAAATTTCATACCATTATTTGAATTCCCTATACCAATCCATAGAAAATCGCATATTCGATGTGATTTCGAAAAATGGTGGACACACGAAATATTAAATTTACAAAATACAAATACAAAATTTAAGTTAACATTGTATTCAAACCAATAAATATTATAATCGCTGCTAAAGCCTAATAATTCCATCATATTTTTCATTTTTATAAAGTGAGGCTATACAGAGTTTACACCAAAAATCGTATGATTTTACATATTGATCTACAAAATACATTATAAAGTACCGTTAAATTTTACTCCATTTATTGAAATTTTTGCTACTACAAGCAGACAGTGCACTCTCTCAAGTACAGTACGATTGGTTTCGATAAGGCAGTAGTAAATACATAAATTTTGTGCTTTATGTTCAGAAAAGATAGTGAGGCTATCCAGAGTTTTCGGTATGTATGTATGTATAGTTTGTCCTAAATATATTTAGCCTCATTTGAATTAAAAAAAAAAAAAAAGATTCAGGTGTTAATGAAATCCAACAGCTGTTGGAATAAGAACTATCACCAACAATCGTGGATAGTGCAAATGCAGGGCCAATTCCGGCAGCTATTACATTTCATAAACATTTACATTATTTTTAGTATTTAACTCAATTTCTTTGTCTTCGATTTTTTAAAATAATTTTTGTTTTTAATAAAAAATTTTTATACTTATAAAACATTATTAATGGTGAAGTTTATTGTTACTTAAATAAAAGTTATATTTTAAGTTTTGCCTTAATTTTTATATGTATTTGTTAATAAATAAATGAAATTTGTAATGAAATAATCTAGCCTTTTTTTAGCCTATTTTTTAATTTTTTTTAGCCATTTCTAGCCTTTTTTAAAGCCAATTTAGCCTTTTTTCACTTCTGGTCCTGGCAGCACTGCTCTTCACCCAGGAGGTATTGCATCATCAGAATTAGGATTATTTAAAAAAAAAATGGTACAAAAATGTTAATGTCGCCAATTTCCTGTGTAGTTGTAACTGTAATAATTTTGGAAAAAAGTAACTTTTAGAATAAAATATATTTAATATATGTTTGCTATATTTAACCTGTATTGGGGGAGTTCAATGAGTTGGTAATATCTGTGGAGGGCTGGAAGGCTGAAGTTGAAGTTACAGTGTTAGTGTCATTGCTGGTAATGGCTCTGCTCTTGGGAACGGTGTCGCTGTTGGGGCTGGTGTTGATGTTTGGTGCTGGTATTGGTCCTGAAGGAGGAGCGCAAAATCCAATGGCACACGGTTTAGGTAAATGTAAACCATTGACTAAAAGGATTGAGCTCAATAAGGCCAAGCAAACTAAATATAGTGAGAATTTCATTCTCGTTTTTGTTTAAAATTCAAGTTAACTGTATTAAAGAACAATTCTAACTGATACTATTTCCATAATATACAAAGTCTTTTATAGTTTATCTTTACACACATTATTTTGTTTAAAAAAGAATTGAGTTAAAATGTCAAACAGTTTAATAAACAAAGGGCTTCTTTGTATTGATAAATATTTATTATTTAAACAATTGTAATTCATCTTTGTCATATAACTAATTTTGTTCTCTCTAGATGGGGATAAAACGAAACAATTATGATTGGCTTAAATGTTACAATTATTCTAACGAGTTGTAAAGTGTAAGAAACATGTGTTGAAATAAAACAATAGTTTCTGTACCTCAAAATATGATATTGATTTAAGACTGGCCTACTTCTTTATTACGTACCCATCAAATGTTGTCAAGGTATGTTTTCCACATAATTTCAGAGTAATAGGTTTTGTAATTTATTAATTTAGTTTTTTATTACAAATATTTGGTTTTAAGCTACATTTCTTGATGTTAAGAAATTATCATGATAGTCTAAAACCGGGTTTTCTTAATCATGTAATGAATACATAAATACTGCCCAAGAAGGCTAAAGTAATTTCTGAAAGGAAATACCGATTATTCTATTCATTCTAACATACTTTAGATATATACTTATTTGGCACAATCTGCAATCAAATTTAGACAACATACAATACCATAACAGCCATTAATTACTGAATTAATATAGTTGCATACTAAAATCAAATGTTGGAAACATAATATCTTATAAAATCGAAAAGCTTCCAAAGAATAACACCCTAGTTTGATATTAATTTAATTGTATGTGGTAAACACTTTTAGCAAATTATCAAACACAAATCAAATTATAATAAATAAAGAAGAAACTGTCAAGAGAAACTGTTCCAGCAATGAAAAAAGTAGCTATTCTACAGTAATAGCTAAACTGCTTAAAGTAAGTCAATCAGTGGTCATAAAGTCCAAAAAAGGCGTTTTATTCTATATATTTCAAACCACAAATCGGAGGTAGCAAGAAGCTAATAACTAATGTGGACGCTTCTCTCATGAAAACACAAATGAAAACAGGCAAGTGTTTAACATTAAAAGATGCTAATATAGCAATAGGGAAACACGTTAGTCGATGGACAGCAAGACGAGCATTTCGCTACATTGGTTACATCTCACCAGTAAGAAATTAAAACCTGCACTGTCGAAAAAAATGCAAAGTTTGCTACAGAGCACAGAAACTGGACAGTAGATCAGGTCAGGTGAATCCAAAGTTTATCGTTTTCAAACTGACGGTAAACAATATAGACCAGAGAATTCAAAGGAGCCTTTACATGGTGGTATTCGGATCACGGCAACGTGACTACCATATTGATTTGAAAGTATTGTTAGTTAACTCAATGTTCAAATAGTATTAGTTCATCATGAAATTTATGTTTATTTACATTAAGCAATGATGATTCAGCTGGATCGCACAATTATTTCACCATGAAGTTTTATATGGTTTTATCTTGTTTACATGTTATTACAACATGTTTATTGATGTTAAAATAATAAATAACAAGTAAGAAGGTATAGGCCAGGGATGGCTAACCTTTTTTAGACTGAGTGCCAAAAAAAATATTTTTATAAAATGAAAATACATGCGTGCCATGCCTTATCGAAAAATTATATATACATTTATTTTTATAATTAGCTGACATAATTTTTAATGAGATTTTTGTTGTTGAATAGTTTTTGATAATGCATCAATATGCGGGTGATAGTTTGACAATTTTAATGAAATACAAGCCTCGCCAGATTCATCAGTAAGTCTGTTTCCTACATCAGATTTTATGTTATTCATTATCGAAAATAAGCTTTCACAACTATAAGTTGATGAAAATATTGTAAGAATAGCTAAAGACAGTTTCTTCATCGCACTAAATGTCTCTGGAAGCGAACACCATGTCTTCAACAACATATTGTCCATGTTTTCGTATTCTTCTTTATTTAATCTTTTTTTTTCATTATTTTCTATTTCATGCCTTAACTCAATAAATTTCTGCTTCCAAATAGAGCTTGATTGAAACTCCGCCAACTGCATTTCTAACTCCTCCAACTTTAACCATTCTAACTTATCAATTTTAGTAGTTTCCAAATCGAACTTTTCTGGATATTTGATAAAGTTAATTAACGGTTCAAATATTTTGAAATCTTGAAATCTCTTAACAAAATTGTCTTGTATGTAAGTTATAACTTGGCTATAAAAATTTATATTATTTTCATACCTTCCATGAATGGAAATTTTTTTTTCTTTCTCGCATTTGTTGTTTCATTCAATCAATCCTAAAAAAATCCAATACAAAAAATAGCAAGTGTCATAACACCTTAAAATAGGTTCGAACCAATTTTAAAACGTGTTTATTTACACAAGGTTTAAAATAGGCATTTTAAGATAATATTCGTTTATGAATACAATTTTATCGAATTTAGCTTAACAATGATTTGAAATCCTGCTTAAAATGTTTATGAATATAACCCTTAAAATATAATAATTTTTTGCAAAATCAAAAATGCATTTAGTTTAGTACATATGTATCAAAAATGAAACATATTATATGTGCCAATGAAAATTTACTTGCGTGCCACCTTGGGCACGCGTGCCATAGGTTCGCCATCCCTGGTATAGGCGGTCAAGCCCGACTACATAATACCAAACAAAACCTACATTGACGATCACGTCACCAATGTTTACCAGTAGAGCATACGAAAGTGTTGTTAAAATAAAAAAAAATGTAAATTCTAAATCCAACTTAATCTAAAATCTATTTATTTTATATTACATCTAAACCAAAACTAAATCTAAATTTAATAAGTTAATTCTAAATTTACTCTGAATTTATTAAATTTTTTTTTAAATTAATTTTCTATCCTCGTTCATATAAAAATTAATATTAGATTTTTATAACAATAAAAACGAGAGAATGAAACAAATTATAAATTAAATTAAATTTTATCATTTATGTAAACCACGTATTATGCCAATATGTCAGTTAAAATTCATTTCCAATACATAATCTCATAGTGTAACTTTACAATTTAAAACAAAAAGGAAACATCATTTTAGATGATCTCTAAAAATATTTGAAAATTGCTTACAACTGAAAACAGAAAATCTAAAATGAAGAAAAAAAAAAATGAAATTAAAACTACATAAAATGAAAAAATTTTTGACATAAAAATATATATATATATAATGGAAATATTAAAATAGGTTTATGAAAAAAGGAAATCAATACAAAGTAAAAAAAAAGTATACGAAATTAATATTGTCATTTAAAAGAAAATTTTGTCTGAATTGAAAACAAACTGAAATTCCTAAAATCTATACAAAAATTTTGCTTTTAAAATTTAACTCATGAATTGAGTTATCCTAATGATTGTAAATAGTAACTAAAGAATGTAAATTTTAAGTAAAATCAATTTGATTTTATTTATAAATATTTTTAAATGCAATTTAACATTTTCTTAACCCGCTGAAATTACATTTTCAACCATATATTAGACATCGTAATGCAATGATTGCTGGGCCGATCAATTGATTTAAAATTCTTTTATTTTATATTTCAATCGTTTTAGATTTATTATTAAAAATATACATCTATTTTTTTATTAACAATGATGGATTTTAATTCAACATATATAAAGATATTTAAATTTCTGAAATAAAACAAATAAATTATGTATATTATTAATTATGTATTTAAAAACAATGCAATTTTAACTTTTTTTTGGAATGATAGCCTATCGAAATTATAAACAGTAGTTAGAGTCAACGTGTCAAATATAGGGACAGGTATAGAAAAATATGGATATATTCCTGTCAAGGCGTCTGGCATTAAGTTAGTGGATGGGAACAATTGTACCCTACAGGGCACTACAACTAGCCTTTGTTAAACTTGTAATTATAATGAAGTTCTTAGATTAATTTATTTTTCATACCATTGGTACATCTAGGTAGGTATGTATGGTATGTTATATGCTTACGCGTATATTTGTTGAGAACCAACATTACCACTAATATAGCTAGCTGGGAAACCTATAAACATGCCTCCTAATCGTTCTTATTTTATTATTTCGGTTTGCAGTTGAATTTTGAATTTTTATTATTCTAGTTGTACCCAGCGCGTAACAATTGACCGAAGAACGAACTTAAATACAACATAACGTATGAGAAATATTTAATTATTAATATGACTCAAATGTTAATCATACGCAGTGTTACAAATATAAGATTATATTTTCATCAGTCTTGCCATTTTAGAAATATGTAAAGAAAAGCGTCAAGTGTATAGTAAAAACAGGTAAAAAGGGTAAAAAATTCAAAAAAAAGGGTAAAAAGCGCCAAAAAAATTTAACAAAAATTTTGGTATCGTGTTGTTTTGCTCTGCAAATAACACATAAAAAAAAGATGAAAATTGGCAATAAAACAAAGGGTAAAAAACAAGCAAATTAGAATATCAAAAAGCATTTGAACTTTTTTAAATAAATAATTAATTTTTTATAATAAAATAATACTCGCAAGAGGAAAAATTCTCATATAATAAATAATTAATTTTATTATCAATTCAGTTACCAGGAGTAAACAAAAAATTAAAATAAAATAACAATTTATAAAAAACAAAATATAAAGTTTTATAGAAAAACAATTTACTTTTCAAATACATCTGTTTCATAATCATCATCATCGGGCACCAAAACAGATTTAATGAAATATTCAGACCTTTTATAAGTTTGATTTGAATTAATTTTTAAGTAAACACTTGAAGGTAATTTGGCTGAGTTTAAAGAAAGTCGGTTTCTGATCTTTGGTTTAAAAAAATTCATTAAACTAAACGTTCTTTCGACTTCGGCATTTGAGTAAGGAAAAGAAAGTATACGAATAACAAAGTCAGCTAGTTTATGAAAAGGATTTTCTCCCAAATAATTTTTAAAATTGTAAACTTCAATCTAAAATTCATCAGTTCTTTTAATATTTTTCCATTTTTGCAACGTTAGATTCTTTACGGAAATTTCTATTTTATTTATTAGAGACGAATCATCAATGAAGTTTTGTATGAAATCAATAATATCCGTTTCGCTGTTTTTAAAAATATTAGCAACATTAAATAACGATATTTTTGAAGCAATATAAAATTTGAAGGAAGTCTACGTCTTAGTTCGAGTACGTGATATTTTGTAAATTCTATTAAATTGTTTAATTATTTTATAATCTCTGCAAGATTTTTCGAAATGATAGCCAAGATAATAAAATTCGTTAAAGCTTTCATCTAAATTACCTTCTATATAATCAAAGTTTCGCTGTAATGGTCCGCATTGGCTGACTCGAAAGCTAGATTTACTTTTTGGACTTCTTCCAAAACTGCACCAAAAAAAAAAGCGTCAAAAAATACCCTTTTTTAAAAAAGGGTATTTGAAAAAAATAAAAGGTAACGAGACCAGAAAAGCTGCAAAAAATACCCGAAAAGCGTCAAAATGGCAACACTGATTTTCATATTTAATTAAAAAATACTTTTACTAAAATGCATAGAACTGGAGGAATTAATAATTTAAGAGTCTTTACATGCAGTCAAAAAATAAAGTTGATTTTTGAAGAAAACATGATATTTTACCCTGAAAGCATTACATTTTTACAATTAATATTTTTTGGAACAAATAAAATCAGAACCACTTAAGATTCCTTATTAACATATTTGAAACCAGTAATATTTAACGACTTTTAAATTTCACTCTGAGGAACACTATTGTGTAGCTAATATAAAGTATATGATGGATTTTGAATGGAGCGAGCAGTTAAAAGGGTTTTAGCGTATCTTAATATAAATAAGTATCCTGGGCCATTCTTCGACGCTAGCTCGTCCATTAGCTAACCTTTTCAGCACCTTATACCGTGCCGGTGAATTTCCCATATGTTGGAAGTTTGCTAATGTAACGCCAATCCCTAAAAAGGGAGAGGCTATAAACCCTGAAAATTATCGCCCAATTGAAATCTGTTCTGCACTTTCGAAGGTCATGGAAAGTATGGTAAATTACCATCTTGTAAAGTATCTAGAGACCAACAGTACGGCTTCCGTAGAGGACGCTCTACGGGAGACTTACTGGCCTTCCTATAGGAAAAATGGTGTCGTTCTACACACCGTTTTAGCGAAAGTAAAGTGGTGGCTCTAGATGTTTCTAAGGCGTTTGACAGAGTCTGGCATGTTGCTCTCTTATCCAAACTCATTGCTTTTGGTGTCGGTGATAACTTCTCTCGATTTATATCGAGTTTCCTCAGAAATCGCACTATACGAGTTGTTATAGATGGGATCTCATCAGACGAGTTCAAGATTAATTCAGGGGTACCGCAAGGCTCCGTTCTTTCTCCCACTTTATTTCTCATCTTTATAAATGATCTTCTTTGTCAAACTTCAAATCCTATCTACTCTTTTGCAGATGAAAGCAACATTTGCCATTCATACTCATTTAACCATAGACCAAACCCTTTGGAGATTGGGGAAATGAGACGAAATATGAATGATACGCTGAACCGAGATCTTGAAACAATCTCGGAATGGGGTTGTACGAATAGAGTCGATTTTAACGCACGTAAGACTCAGTGTTGTTTATTAACGCACAAACGCACAACAGATCATGTTGCTTCATCTGTTTTTATGGGCGGTGTAAATATCAAGGAATCAGACGCTCTTGACGTTCTAGGCATGAGAATCCAGTGTGATGTCCGTTGGACCAAACACATTTTTCAAGTGTCGAAAGAAGCGCTCAAGTGCCTTGGCTTTTTTAAAACGGTGTAGAAAATACTTCACTCCAACTGATCTTCTTACTATTTACACCACCTATATTCTACCGAAAATGGAATACAACTCTCATATATGGGCCGGTTCTTCGAAGACTATTTTGGAGTTACTCGACCGCGTACAGGAGAGGGCGAAGATGCTTATCCAACTCAGGGAACTTGTTCCTGAAATACGCAGTTTTTTACTTAATACACGTTCTTCAGTCAGAGCTCATCTATTTGTGGTCGGCTGGACAGTGGAAAATTCGTTCTTTAGCCGTACTGTTCGTATGTGGAACAAACTCCCAGCAGAAATATTCCCTGCCACTTTCAATATAGGAAAATTCAAGTCAAATGTTCACAAACACTACTCCCTCTATCCTCGCTCCCATAATCTATTTTCTTAGTTCCAACACAATGTATTGCATAAGTAGGGGTCATCCCCTGAGTGCTGGACCAAGAAAAAAAAAGTAACTTGACCAGGCGTTTAGTTTTTCGTTTTGAACGAACTGAATCACTACATCATAAGTGTGATGAGCAAATTAAGCCAGAATATAATTGGGACAAATTAGCAAGGTTTGGGAATTAACAATAATTTTTGTTCAGATTTTTGTAAAATTCCGAACATTAAAATACTAAACATTTTTACTTATTGCTGGCAAACTTGTATATAACAAGTGCTAAGTAAAATACCATCACACAAATTGTTTTGCAAACCTTTTTTATTTAAAATTTTCGTATTTAATGCAGGTGTTATTAATGTTAATAAGTGTGCTGTAAATATAGTGTTTGTTTGATAGTCGCATTCAATTGTTTTATATTTTAAACTCTTTTGATTTAGGTTTTGTTATTTTGTTGCCTTCTTTTGCAGGTTTTACGTTCATTGTTTTAAAATAATTAGATTTTATAATCTTTTTTTTATATCACAATTTACTTTATTATAACCTACAACCGCATGGGGATTTTTCTTAAACTTATGTTTGCTATTGTCTTGTGCATTTTCTTTGAATTATATTAATTTTATAGCCTGGGTAATATAGGGTGTTTTTTTTACAGGTTTGTTTTTCGAAAAGAGATAAAACTGGCATTTTGTGGTCAAATCTGGCAACTCTAATGTCATTTATGTTCAGTTTGGTTTGCCATTTCATCATAAACAGGTTGACAAAAGAACAATGCTTGCAAATCGTGCAAATTTATTTCGAAAATAACGGTTCAGTTCGCGAAGTTTACCGCAAGCTCCGTCCATTTTATGGTCGACATAATCGTCCATCAGAGCAATTAATTCGGTTAACCATGGATCGTTTTCGCACTACGTTTACTCTATGTGATAATACGCATCCGCAGAGACATCGAACAGTGCGCACCGAAGAAACAATTGCCGCTGTAG
This sequence comes from Bellardia pandia, assembly GCA_916048285.2. Classification (NCBI taxonomy): domain Eukaryota; kingdom Metazoa; phylum Arthropoda; class Insecta; order Diptera; family Calliphoridae; genus Bellardia; species Bellardia pandia. The sequence continues at coordinate 14,942,787 of OU696533.1, forward strand.
AGCAAAGTGTTGTAGAGGACCCGAATTAATGGAGACCGGTATAGAGCCATGATAACCGACTATTTTGTTCCCGAATTGGATGGCATGAATGTGGATGAGTTGTGGTTCCAACAAGACGGTGCTACATGCCACACAGCGCACGCCACAATAGATTTATTGAAGGAAACATTCGATGAGCGCATAATTTCGCGGAATGGACCTGTCAATTGGCCACCAAGATCGTGTGATTTGACACCATTGGATTATTTTCTTTGGGGATATGTGAAGTCGCTCGTCTACGCCAACAAACCAGAAACGTTAGGGGAATGGGAAGCCAACATTCGTGGCGTTATTGCCGACATACGGCCCCATATGCTCGAAAAAGTAGTTGAAAATTGGACCTGTAGAATTGGCTTTATTCGAGCCAGCCGCGGCGGCCACATGCCTTAAATCATATTTAAACATTAATGGCATAAAATTATCCTTCCAGTAAAGCCAAATTGATGGTCATTAAAACGATTTTCTTGGGTTTTATTTCAATTCGAAGTTCTATACCTCTCAAAAAAACACCCTATATTATCTTCATTATACTCGTTGTATATTGTGTTAGTTTAACATACAAATTCCAAGTATACAACATGTAACACCTGTTCATCTCATCTCAAACATATACAGACAATGAAATGGCAACACACACTTTCTAATACTACACAGGCCACTTATGTATGTATATATACATGTATGTATGTATATGTAACTAGTTAGTCCTGCAAGTAATAATAACTATACGTTATTATGTACGTTCGCACCTTTTCATTTCTACGAAGGTCCAAACACATCATTATAAATACATAATCCTAATCATTATAGCCATAATAATAGTCAAAGGTATAAAAGTATATCATGGCCTAATATTACAATTGTTGTATGTAGGCAAAAAGTGTTTTCAACATTTTCTCAACTGACATGTTAGATTGCACTACACACAGTTTAAACAAAATATATACGCATTATATATACTTACGACTGTAACACTAAACATATGTACATTCTGGAAATCTACGAAGGATTTGATTTGACACAATTTGCCTATTTTGTCGACAGAAAATACCAGATGTTATTAATTTGGGCGTGTTAAGGAACCTTCCTAGAGAATTGCTTGAATTAGAAGCTCTAGTAGATTTGTCTTTAAACCACTAGTCCACTATTGCTTTTATAAGAAATTTGTTAAAATACAGTGAATAATTCCAATAAATCCAATCCGGCTCGAAGGAGCATTAATAAATCCAATAGAATTATTTGAGACATAACTAATTTAGAAATGAATAAAATGGTATTAATAAACCATACTGGGTTGTTTATATGGGAAGATTGTGTGTAGATATTAACTACCACAATCCTAAGCAAGTTTTGTAATAAATAAAAGAGAGGAAGATTGTGTGGAAATCTTCTTAGACTTGTGAGGGTCTTATAATAAATTACAACAGGAAGATTGTGTAGATATGTATCTTTTCTTAGGAAGTCTTTTAGTAAATGAAAAATGGTTTATTTTTATAAATTCATCAAGTGACTTATATTTCTTTAAAATATAATTATCTGATGGGATGGGAGCAGTTGAGGTCCGGCCTTATTGGTTGCTGGTTACTAACGAACTGAACTTTTTCATGGTAATAAATATAGCTCGGGCCCTCAAAGGCTCGTTATTTAAAACTAAAAATATACATTAAACTACAATTTCAATTTGTAGATTATAAATTCAATCACAACAATATGAACAGGTTAAAAGTAGAAGGCCAATGTAAGCGGCCGCGGGCGGCAATCAGCTGTTCTTTTTGCCGCTTATACTTTTTGTAGGTAGGCAAATGTGCGCAGCATATTTAAAGCGACAAATGTCAAAAAATTATATTAATTTGTTTTTACATAAATATATTCTTAAAGAAACGTTGTTTTAGTGTGTACTTGGTGTAAAAAGTATTAGAAAAATGGCAAAAAAATTTATTCTTAACTAAACTCATAAGTATGTCACATATTATATACAGCTGCGCTGCCGCTTCACACAGCATTGCCAGACTAAGTAGATTGCGATACTTCAAAATTTTTGTATGAATAATTTTGTACAGAAACAAAACTTTTATTCACTGGTAATACTGTTGCCGCCCGCAGCCGCATGCCGCTTACATTGGCCTTCCACTAAACTTAAATTACAATAACATAAATAGGGTTGGGAAATTAATTTTAAATGATAAAGGAAGTTTATTATTTAAACATACAGAGTAAGTTATTCACTTATTCATTGCACGGAAGTCGTACCACTATTAATATTTGAAGATGTAGATTAGGGTGGGGCGTTTTTGTATGGAAAAAAATAAAAGTTAATTAATAAAGTTCTAATGGTAATATCTTGCTGTCTTAGACTTAAAAAGGTAATACTTGAAAAAAAAATATTCAATTAAGTGATATCTTTAGCCCGCGCATGCGTCTTAAAATTTTTGGAATTTTCATGAAAACACTTTTCATTTATGATTTTATAAGTTAATCGACCTTTTTTATACTAATTATCTTGGTTTTTATAGAAATTATTTCTGAAACAGGCTTTTAAGGTCAGTTTTCCTCCTAAATGTAAATAAAAGACTTTATTTATTTATACATTTTCTATCCGACGTTTCGTTGGTATTTTGCCAACATCTTCAGGGGATGAATTTTTATTAAATCTGGCAACATTAACAAAAGAACAATCACCCTTATTACGGTTCTCGAAATTATGTTTCGACTACTGTCGAACTATTTGTCGAATTTAGTGTTTAATGGTACTACGTAAATTTTTCGACTACTTGAAAATTTGTAACAGATTAAATATTACAGGACGTTCCATAATTTTTAAAACTTTAAATATTATGAGGCTGCCTATGACAAACTGTCAAAACAATTAATGGCGGCATCAAAAATAAAGTTAAATAATAAATTTATATTTCAATTTGTAGATTATGAAAACCTTTGTTTTTAATTTTTATTAAAATAGTTTGAATAAAATTAAGAAATTCATAACTTAAACTTAAAGCAGACTTCATGTTTCATTTTGTACATTTGGCAGAAAAACTTATAAAAAGAGAAAAAGCAGCATATTTTATTTAATAAAGTCGATGTCTAAGTTTCGAAACCATGCTTATGTTCTTCCAATTCAATTTTACGTCTTTTAATTTCGATTTCATTTGCTCTTAGTTCCAGCAATAGCTTTTTATGTTCGTTTTTTTTCTTTAGTTCCCTTTTGTAGAGTTAAAATTTTTTTTTTTAATTTCCTAGTTTCCTACCATATCTTTCTATCTGTTTTAAAGAATTTTTAACTTCATTGTACAACTCGGTTGGGACTTTAAGCTGTTGTTCAATCAACTCATTTTTTACTGATCTATCTTTTTTTTTAAATTTTTTGTTGACGACTTTATCTCGTGATGTGCTTGCGACAATTTCTTCACTTTACAAACCACAACAAACATAAACGGGTTCTTCAAAGAAATCGTTGTCGATGCCTATTTTCTGTCCGTCAGGATTTATTAGACTATTTAATTGTAATAAATCAGAAGCAGCTTCTTCTACTACAGACAAAGTAAACTGTTTGTTTAAGCCGCTCCTTGTGGCACGACACTCAGTTTTTTTGTGCAAAATTTTTTTCTCTAAATTGCATTTATAATCGGCCCAAACCTTTAACCACTCAGGACCAGTTCGAAAAGGCGGTCTTACTGAGTTGAGTTTGTTCGAAATTTCCTTCCATTCCTCTTTGGTGTTCAATGTTTGTAGGCCGCTGTCGTAGGATTGTGACAGTTCTGGTTTTTGCTCCAGCAACTCAACAACCATCTTCTCACACTGTTTAGCTGTTGTAATTTTTATTCTAAAATCATATTCATAGTATTAAAAATTTATTTATAAATGAGAATTTTTATAAAATACTTACGATTTTGTTGATTTCATTTTGAATTTTTCTTTGTCGTATGAGAAAAAACGATCGACTATTATTTTTACTTTTGACAGCTGAATTCGACACTCGTGGTAAGAAACTTGTAATAGAATTTTAAGCAGGATTGTATGTTATTGCTATTCGAGAAATGTAGTACCAAAATGTAAAATCGACTATTTTGCAGCTCGAATGCGAGAACCGTAATAAGGCTGAATATTTTAATAACAACAATAAGGCACATAATATTATTTCAACAATTAGACTTACATATCTTCAGTTTTACATTTAGTTTTAAATAAAAGATGTTTTTCACGATACAAAAGGTACGACATATAACATATAATTTTAAATAAATGTAAAAATAATTAATTAAAAATATCACAGTAGATTGTCACAGTTGTAATTGAACTAAAATTTAAGCAAGTGCAATATTGTAATTTGCATTAGCGTTGTCCTTGTCTGTCTTGTTGTTTATTGCGATCTTTGTTTCTTGTCGTATACCTAAACTTTCCAATGTAAATCCTTTGTCATGCCCCCGTTCCCCATGCAATACCCCTATATTTCCGAGATCAGCCGTGTGTCTATTCTCAAAACAGTGTTGGGCAAGTGCAGTAGAAAGCCGGTACTTTTTAATGTCTGTTTCGTGTTCTGCCATTCTAACTCCTAAATTCCCTTCTGTTGTCCCAATGTAAATTTCATCACAGTGTCCGTTCAATCTCCCTGCACATCTAATTTCATAAACTACACATCTAATTTCATAAACTGCTTTGGTCCTCCTTTCCGATTCTTGTTTTTGTCTGCGTAAATAGTGGATCCATTGTCCCATTTGCCCTGTGTGCCAAAACTATTCCTTCTCCTCTCTTTATCTCCCTAAGCCATCTGTTCTCCGTGAGTTTTGGTATATATGGTACACTAAAGAATTTGGTGTTACCAGATGTATTATCCATATTTTTGTCATTTTCTCCGGATATGGGACTAATTATCCTATGTATCAATGCCTTACTTAGGGCTTTAAATATATTTATTTTAAACCTATTTCATTTTTGCCCCCTGAGTCTTGTTGTTTAAAATTGTAAAAATACGCAATTATGTAAATTTGCCATTGGTTAAAAATTAAATCGCTTGATGACAATAACAGCCACAACCATGGCAACTGATTTGTTTGTCTACCTATGGCTGAAGTTAAATAATATTCTAAGAAACTTTCTAAATAGTTGTTATTCTGCATTATTTTATTTTATTTAAAGCTATTACGTAATTCTATTTATTGTTTCATTTGAACTTTCTGTTTACACAGGGTTTCATTTGGTATTATTACACAGTACAACAGCCAATCTGGGGGGTAAGAAATTCCAAGTCAGGGTGATGGTACTAGGTCAGTATAGTAAAACCCTCAAAGGGTTTGGCGTTCGTATGTGTCAGTTTTTTCTATGACCTTTTAAATTTTTTCCTTATCTTGATGTTTTTTCGCTTAGTTGTAGCATTTTGGCAAACACGTAGTTTAACATAACTCGAGAACCACTTGTTCGATTTTGATGAAACAAATTTAGAAAAATTAAGAATTTATTTATTTATTTATTTACAATTAAGTGAAGGTATCACATTTTTGTTTTTATTCAAAAAAGTGTCCTTTATCGCCCAAAAATGTTCCACAGTGTTATTAATTTATTTCATTTTTATTTTCTTGTATAATTGCAGCAAACCCGGAATGGGAGAAAATTGGAAAACGGAAAGAAGGAAAGTAATGTTTATGATATTGCGAAATCTATTCATGTGGTTGGCAAATTAATGTGAATACACATATATAGATACAAACGCTCACATGCAAGTGGAAATTTTTAGATGGATATTATGTGCGCACATTTATATTGTATGGAAGTATTTTTTTTTTGTATTACATATTCATATGAATTTTTTCTAGTGTGAAAGTATGTAAGTATATAATGTAATATAATAAAAGTTGATTTTATGGTTTGCAATAGAAAATCATTTATTTTTATGGTATTCACTTAACAGTTAGACAATGCCAAAGAACAATAAATAAACAATGTATGAGAGGTAAGGTGATTCGGTGTAATTGTTAGGTCATATGACGCCCACAGCAGATAGTGGTCAATATAAACTGCTAAACATATGCCTTTAAAATATAATAATAATAATAATAACAAAATTATATGAATTTAATTAATAACGGTGATATATTCTATCAAAAATCTCTATAGTAGACGTATTAATTTGCATTTTATATATACAGTCAAACCTCGATATAACGACCCTCACTATAACGAATTCCTCGATTTAACGAATTTTTTGAAATCTCCTACAACGCTCCATAAGATTTAATACAAAATAAACCTCTCGCTTACGAATACGTTGGTCAATAGTCTCGTTATAACGAATTTTCATTCACTGCAGACTAAGGAAATAGAAAGAATTATTTACCTCTATTTAATGCATTTTGTCAACTTATAACCTTTGCATAACGATTTCCATCAATTAAACCCAATTATATGAAACAGATAATTATTGTGTTTTCAACGACAACGTCTCCAACAAACATGCATTAGACTAACGGTTGAAATATTCGAAGAAAAATTTATTGTTGCCAAGAGCTTGTACGCTTGTTGCAGCAGTTAGTCACTGGCTCAGACTAATTATTTTATAAATGTAAACTATTTTTGAATTATAAAACTACAAAATACAGTGTTTTCCAGCGATGCCAACTTAGCCCTTTTCGGGCTAGATTTAGCCCGATTTTAGTCACTCAAAACGCGAAAAAAGAAAATTGGCCCTGAACTAAAAAAACGCGTAATTCTAGCACGTTTTACAATTATCTTTAGCCCTTTTAGCCCGTCACTACTTTTTGCTCGATATGGCTACATTTTAGTTTTTTTTTGTACTTTTACTTCTTTTAATCTAATAATATCGAAATAGTGCTATTGGTAATAACCCATTCCTTAAATTTAAACAAACACATAGTGACATATCCTCAAACTCAGAAGTTGAGAGTAAAACTCCTCATGAATTATGAATTTATCATGAATTTATTCAAAAATAAAATTAGAAACAAAATGTCATTAAATACGTGTACCAGTTTAATACACATTAAATATATCCTAAAACGAGGTAATGTATGTTGTTCAAAATACAATATATCTGACGAAGTGTGCTCAAAAATTAATTCGAATAAAACATATAAAAAAATCTAAATATTTTATTGATAAAAATTATGATGAACAAGAAATCGAAATTTTGTTCAGCAACGACCAATTTTAAGGTAAACTATTTAATACTATTTAATCTACGTATGCACCTTATTTATTAAAATGTAATATGAAAAGTAATTGAAATATGTATCTCATGGTAGTAATTTTTTTCTAATAAATTATTTTATAAAAAGGTGTTTGTTGTTTTGATTTTTAAAAGAAACATTTTATAATTTAGCCCCTTTTCGCACTTTATCGAAAAATTTGTCAGGATGTGGCTTTAAACGGATTTTTTTCAATTAAAGCTGTGTTCACATTGTGTGTATTTGTCATGTGGAATGTCACTTTTCTATCCACATGTGTTTTCATGTGTACATACGGTTTATAATTTACATGTTCAAATGTTGGTATGTCAATTACATTTGACATAACCTCAACAACAAATATTTAGTTCAATTTTGTTTAATGATGTTTCATTTTGCAAAACTCTTGTAAGAGTAAACAACGTCAAACAAATTTATGCGAAAACAAGTGGCTACGCTTTTTTGACTAAATATTTGCCAAATGTGACCCGTACCTTTAGTAGATAAAATAAAAGTTGATATAAAATGTTTATATATTTGATATTTTACTTATTACAGTCATAGTCGTAACGTGACCCTTTACTGTATTTTTGGGTCGAATTCAATTGTTTATATAAATTTGGACTAATTATCCGACAGACCGTTTGTACTATATTTGGAGTCATAGGATCACTGCTTAAAACAAATACACAAGTTAAAATAACTAGTCTAGTAGTTAATTATACAGCCACTGTTGAGCCCAAAATTACTAGTTCGGAACAGTCACCCAGCACTGCTGGAATGTGCTGGAAAGTGCTCACTTGTGTTGTGTGTTTATGAGTGTCTATTTTTAATTATATCGTATTTTGCATTGGTTGATTGGTTGAAAAATTTTCATTAACTATTTAGTTTACTTACACATAAATAAAGGGTTTGAGATTATTTTATAAATTATTATTTAAAACTGCCAATTTTAAAATTAAACATAAACATTAGGGGTTAGATAAAATTGTTTCCAGTCATCTAAAATATGTTGAAAATTTATAGAATTTATTAAAGATTTTAAACAATTGATTAAATAAAATTTGTGACCAAAAAATATGTAAATTTCCCTAATGCATGACAGGTACAAGCAAACCCCCATTTAGTATTTATTGGAAACGGAAACAAATTTTTGGCAATTAAGTTAAACAGATTTTGAAATTGTAAATTTTTATGAATAACTAGACCTTGAGATAAGGGCCACCATAATGTACATACAGTGTCATACACATACTTACATATTATTTGTTTGTTGTTATTTTTAAGTTATTAAATACATTTTGTATGCAATTTTTGTAAAATTGTATTTATTGTAAATTCGTTATAAATAAAAAATATAAATATTTCATTATATATAAAAGTGACTTGTTATTTAAATATTTGCATACATTATTGTTGACGATAATGTTTGTGGTGAAATTAAAAAATAAACGGCTCTTAAATAAAAGAATAATTGTTAAATGAAACTTTATTAACAACAATACACATCTATTAACTAAATTTTAAAAATTCATACATATTTTGACTGGTGTCAGATTGACATGAAATTTCACATACATAGATGTAGCAGAGAAGAATTAATAAAACGAATATATGTATATATATATCTACAGTCATGTGAAAAATAATAGGGACAGTTTTATTCGTCGTTTTTGCTGCTTCCGTATTCATATAAAATAAAAGATTAGTGATAAAAGAGAGTTGTTTTGCAATGATTGTAAACGACATTAAGAAATCCCGTTACAATTTCTGTTTTTTTTTTCCTTCGTTTTGATAACAAATTATTTTATTTGTAAAGTGCGCTATTTCTGCTGTGAAAAATAGTAGGGACAGTTTGTCGTTTTGCCAAAAAGACAATAATAAAAATTAAAAAAAAAAACTTTTTTTGTAAGTGAATGAGTAAAACAAATTCATAGCTTCACATTTCATCAAATTTCGACGAGCTTTGGAATCTTAAAAAGGATGTGTGGAATGAAATACTGCTACATGCTCGTCAAAATTTAGTCGACTCAATGCCGAGAAGATGTGCTAGTGTTCTGGATAACAAATGATCCGCAACAAAGTTCTATTCAGTATAAATATCTATTTAGTTTTACTTAAGTTAGTTTTAAAATTTCATGCAGTATTCCTGTTTATAGCCCTTTTATTCTCTTTTCCCTTCTCATCCAAAAATACTTGCCTGGACGAGCTGGAATTGAAGGGTGTGCAAGCGGCTGGTTTCAACAAGAATCGTGATTATCAACATTTTCATTTATTGACACTTTTACTTAGAAATTTGTTTTTATTATTAGGTCAGTATTAAATGTGGGTAAGTTTTAATAGTTCTGGCTGATCATTGTAAAAATAGAATTTTCCAGTGTCTTTGCTAAATTACACTAGCGTTTTTATCATTACTAAACTACTTGGCGCGTTAATTTACACACTTTTTGTTGATGGTTGAATTATAATTTAATTTAACTTATTTGTTAGGCATATGTACATAAATGTAACTATATATCTATATAACTATAACTCATATTTAAATCTATGAAAATATGTTTCCAACAGAAACATAAAAAGTAGATCTAAAATACATTAAATTATAATTAAAATGTTAGATTTATTTGAGAAGGATCTCCTTGTATTAACCTTTTCACAACTGACGCAAAACTACCAGGAATTTGTTTATAATTTTTGAAATATGTAATCTCTACAGCGTATGAAAGTATAAACAATGTTTAGGTTTTATCATTTTTATATCCTTCAAGGATTTTCAGGATTTCAATAATATTTTTAACTAAAACACATTTTTATTGCATGACACGATTTCAACTAGTTTGAAATATTAAAATTTCTAATCTTTTTAGTTGATTTATGTATGTGCACTTCATTATTTGTAAACGATTAATACTTTTGTAATTAAAGACACTTACTTACTTCCACGCCTCGTTTTGCTAAAAATGAAATGCGTCAAGATAATTTGCCAATAAATTAAGTAACGGTAAATCGGAACCGATCCTCATGTGGGAGCTATTACCTATAATGGACCGATCTCCAAAAAAATCAATACGGTGGTTAAAGCCATATTCCAGAAAGACATTTGTATGGGGCTAAGAGAAATCGTGAACCGATTTCTACCATTTTCTACAGGACTTGTCCTTTATAATAATAAACTTAAATTGTTTAAACAATTCCATGATATTATTATCTGCATTATATTTGAAATAATAGAATAATAGGTGGATCCAGGAATGTTTGATGGTTTAATGTCTTTTATTCGAATCTCTAACGTACCTTCAATAGATAAGCAGTCTTACAGATGGATGGACATGGCTAAATCGTCTTAGAATTTTATAAGGACCCAGAATATATTGACTTTTTGGTTCTACGACCATTGTTTCGATGTGTTACAAATGGAATGACAAATGTAATATACCCTCCATCTTTGTGGAGGTGGGTATAAAAATATTGTTTGTTTATATTTAATATTTAATAAAATAACTTACAAATTAAAACTAAAAGTTTAAAGTTCTAAGAAAAAATACAAACGAATCGAAAAAACACGCATGTACTCGTACTTAATTTTGCTTCATACAAAATCTTTAGGGAATGATAGTCCAAAGCTAGTTATTTTGTAAAATACTTTTTACACGTTTTGGCATGATCTCTAGCAATTTCTAAATTAATTCAATTAATTTGGAATACTCTCTCAATCGCGATGAACCTGCTGCCAAGGTTGGTACAAATTGCTTTCAGTTAATTGTGTCTTTACGGTTGAACAAAAATTCTCAATTGAATAGAGATCGGGTCCTTTAGCTAGACATGGCATTAAAAGAAAATTGTCTATTCTGTCATGATTTTTGAAGTGTGCTTTGGGTTAGCATCCGGCCGAAAATTAACATCATCCACAATATAGATGGTCTTATCATAAAAAAGGAAAATATGAGTTTGAAAAATAAGCAGATAGTCTTCTTTGCTCATTATTCCTTCGCTTCTTTGCAGTGTAAAGCATGCGTAATTCATTGTTTCCTTTAAATTCTCTGAACTATCCATTTAGATTGAAAACGATTTACTTTGCATTCCTCTGATCAGATGACCAGACGTTTCCAATCATCAACATTCTAATTTCTGTGCTCTCTAGCCTTAACCTTAATATTTTTTTTATCGACAATGCAAGTTTTATTTCTTTACTGCTGATATATAGCCAATATCGCAAAGGGTTTGTCTTGCTGTCCACCGAATAATGGGTTTGCAGATTGCAACAAAAATATTTTTTAATGTTAAGCACTTTTCAATTGTTTTGTCCTGAGACGTGCGTCCGTTTTCTTTAATATCTTTTTGCGACCTCTGATTTGTGGTTTGACCACTGATTAACTTTAATTAAGCTGTTTAGCTATTATTCGTGTAGGCTAGCAATTTTTTTTATTGCTACAATATTGCCCTCAAAGGCTCTTGACAGTTTCTTGATATTTTTAGTATAAATTGATGATTTGTGTTGAATAATTTGCAAAAAGTGTTTAACACAAGCATGTTAGTTAAAATAAAATAAATGTGTTTCTATTTATGTAAGTCATAAACAAAGCAAACACATACAAACGGAAACGGTAAACTGTGATATATTTGTGCAAATATTTCAAAAGATGCACTTGTGCAAACTTGTACTAAGTGTTTATTTGACGAAAAATTTTATTTTTCATTTCGTATTGTAAATTTTTTGTTTAGCCTAAACATAAAATAAATGAAAAGAAAACATTTTTCAATTTTCTTTATTAGTTTTATTTGTATGCAATATACCTACTCTCCACTGTATAATACAATTCAAGGTATTACTTGGAAAGTTTCTAAAATATTTGCTTACAATTGGGTATAAATGTTAGACAATTATCAATGAATGTTTTTGATCAGATAAGTTTGATGATAGAAGATAGTTTTACATAAATACAACTTCCAAATTAATTTTAATACGTTTTTCCATTTTAATATTATCCTGTCCACTATCCACTTACTGCAGACGAGTATTCAAAAGATGCATATTAACATTTTAAGAGCGGTATTATATTCAAAAGTGCTTGTTATTGAGGAACACATTACACATACGAGTATTATAACGAAAACAAATAGGTACACAAGAATATAATTTTTCTTTAACTTGAACATTACTTTACTTACGTAACCATACGTTTGGATATCTTTTGTATTTTATAGTCTGTTACATCTGTTTTTCATTTTCCTTTATAAAAACTGTTATAAAGTTTTATAAAAACTTAAAAAAAAATAAATTCAATTTTAAAAAGTTTTTGTATTCACTTTTTTGTGAATACAGTTCAATAGAGATATTATTTTGTGAGGCTAAGTATCGTTGTGACAGTAGTAGGTAGCCCTTCATATCGAAAATACTACTACGATGGTTATAAAAAAAACTGGTAAAAACTTCGCCATGCATAACAATATACATAATACAGATAACTTTAAATTCCAATCGTTTTTGTTATTTGAATTTTTGATGTAAAACTACTTGTTACTGTTGTTTCCAGATTCGATAACTCAATCATCTTGACATTGAAAAAAAAAAATAACATGACAAATTGTGAATCACATTAGCTGTTTAACAATATTTCGATCCATCTGCCCTCACTTTCACCTTTCTTTGGCAATAGCCCAATATTGTTCAGTTGGACAATGTTTTACTGTTTGGCAGCCGAATTTTTACTTAATTTATTATTTGATTTTTAGCATTTTAATTCATTATATTAAATTAATTATAATCAATTTGATGAATTCGTGCGGCTGTCTTTGGTTTAACATTATAACTCACACTGTCCTAAAACTATTACAATTAGCAAGTAAGAGTCATTTGGCGCCATTCGAAGTGTCATTGTTTGATATTTGAACAATTGTTATTGTTAGCTTGTAGAAGGTGCGAAGTTTAGTAAAAATGGAGCGCTACACGAATGAACAACGCATTCTCATTGTGCGATTGTTTTACCAAAATGGTGAAAGTTTTGCAGCTACAGTTTGCAAATTGCGATCAATTTGGGGTCACAATAATGCTCAAAAAAAGAGTCAACTGTAAAGAGTTTAGGATAAATTTGCCAAAACTGGGTCTGTTAGTGATGTACAGACAACAACGCGCCTTCGATCAGGTCGATCGACCGCAAATGTCTCAGCTGTACATGATGATGTCGCTCAAACTCCATCCACATCAATTCGACACCGAGCTCAGCAAATCCTCTATGCAGTGGCGGCCATCTGCACGATATCTTGCTCCGTGCATAACCTTATTCTGTTTACTTTACGATATAAGAAAGCTTCACGATTTTTTTTTAAATATCTGTTTTATTTAGAATTTAATAATTGCGTTCTAGTTGGGACACCCTTTAAGAAATTTTGCACTATTGTTTTAAAACGAAATTCTATGCAACATAACGTATGACGGATATTTAATTATTAATATGACTTAAAAATAAATCATACGCAATGTTAAAAATATCGACTTAAGTCGGTTTTAGTGACCTTTTTCAAATCACTATCAAAATTTTATCACTAATGGAATTTTAAAATCTGATTAAAATAAAAAAACAAATTGGGGCGGTCCCGCCTATTTTCGAGTGGGCGAGGCTCCAAAATTTGTAATATATTTAGCTATATCTTGAAAATTACATTTTTTTTATCAGACGATATATATATCGAATGATAGGTATTTTTAAGACCTTTCGAACGATATATAAGATGTCCTATTTATATGGATCACCTATTGAAAAATTTCACTAAATTATTTTTTGATCCGACATTTTTTTAAAAAATCTAAAAAATCCGGGAAAAATGTCTATATGAGTAAGTAGAGAAATTACAATATTTTAAAGTCAAGAAATAAAGCTTTAATTTAAGGTATAATATGACCATGTACGATATATAAATCCGCAGATATTAAAGAAAGATTATGACATTTCACCATAAAAAACACAATCTGTACTATGCGAAGCCGGTGTTCTGTATATCATGGAGGAGAAAATCCTTCCTTCCGAGTTTTTCGAATAAGTTTTCGTAAATAAATTTAATTTTATCTTTAATCTATTACGAAAGAGTCGTTGTCGTAAAAAGAAAACGACACTCATAATAAGGCTGATTATCTTTTTGGTTTCTGGTTTTAAAATGAAAACCTATTTTTAGCTTGACAAATTATTTTTCAACTTGTTACTTGACCAAGCTTAAAATAACTTCACAATATAGCTCTCTTAACCCTCATAAAACACGCCCCTCTGAAGGCTGTAAGCGATTCGATTGGCTCAGTATTAGCTCTATATTTAATTTAGCTCATTAGCCCAATTGAGAGCAAAATTTCGTGAAATTAGAAGATTGGGAAATTTGTTTTGGTGGCTGTGAGACCACATCACTTCTCCAGTCCACATAGTTTACCAAACAGAGAGTCGATCAGCATGCAATAGCATGATTGCTCTTGGATTTTAAAAAACACAATTTTGGCAATTTTATCGCTCAAATTCTTGATAGCGTATAATAGAAGGACGATAATATAGACCGAGATTATGAAATTTTACTTTAACATATCCATCACTTTAACATATTGCATACCAGAGAACGGTTTGAATGCAGACTTTTATGCTTTCGAATGTAATCACGAAATGTGAGCATGTTGTCAATTCACATCATTTGAGCAAAGCAATACATGACACCATTCAAAAAAATTAAGTATGACGAATAACATGCGTTGCATTGCATGTCTTCTATTAATGTCATCTAATACTCACAAAAGGAATGAATACACAACGAATGGTACGAATGTTTGTAATGCTTATTGAATGAAAAGTACAAATTCAAACTTTACTTTTTAATGGTATGAAAAACACCGTTATTTACTGTTTCCAAAATTTCTGCGTGCTGCAAATACATTAATTACTCCAACAGGTCAACGAATACTGAACGAAAGGTGCGAATGTCTTTAGTTTTTTAATGTATCATCATTTCATTTCGTTGCTTGATATATAAAGGCATTATAAAAAACGAATACGAAAAAGGCAATCAATAAAAACAATGTATGCATTACATGGCAACATCAATAGTTGATATTGTCGAGTGACTGCATGGCAAAAGCAACGAATGGTGTGAATATGCAATGAAAGCGAATGCTTTCATTCTGTTCTCTGTTGCATACTGAAGTTTCAAGCCAAACTGAATTTATTGTAACACATTTTAATGCATCAGCTACTTATATGTCAACAGGTAAAGTAATTAAACTTTCATGTTATTCTTGAGAACCCCTTTATTCAATTAGGAAATCTTCTCAAGAACTTTTAAAAAATGCATTCAATTCATAAATATAAGAATAGCATATCGTCCCGAAGAAATGTCAATAGATAAATCTGTGTGAGATATAATCTCACCTATTTTACTCCTAACACTGAGAGTGGTGCTACTTTGTATTATTTATATTTATACAAGACCATAAAGTACGCAATATACGATGTTCATAAAAGTGTCAACTATTTTGCAAGCTCTTGCGAGTAGTATATTCATTGTTGTAGAATGTACAACATATATCAGTTCTATTCACTACAAGCAATTCTGCCTATAAGTGCAAAAACATGTAATATTTGCAGCAACTAAAATATATATTTTAATCTAGACGAGTGACAATATATTTTACTCGCATATATGTGGAGCCATCCTAATATAATTTTGTATACATTGAATACTTTAACAACTTACAAATTGTTTAACACAGCTACCATGTTTGTAAAAACTCCTTTGTCCTCATAATAATCTTTGTAATAAAACATGCTAAAAAGAAATTGGAGCAAAACATACTTTAGAGTTTAACAGATATTGAGTAACATATAAAAACTTACAAATTTATCCTCATAATAATAGATGCTTTTTCGTTTTACAAAATAAGAAAACAAAATGTTACCACCAATATCAAAAGTTAGCTTAGTGTGCAAACATGCTAAGTCTCTTTTTATAAACTTAATGCCGGGGAAAGAATTGTAAACGATTTAGTTTAGAAAAGAAAGGTAGCTACTTGCCATCTGCTCGAGACTTTACTGTTTTCAGCGCCCTTTAAAATCCATACGTTTCTAAAGTATAGAAAAGAGTTTGTAGATTATTTGAAATTGAAACTGGAGATAAATAAGAAAATCTATTTTTTAGCTTAACAAATTCTATTTTAACTGGTAACTTGAAAATACTTAAATTAACTTGGCAATTAAGTTCATTGAAGGTCGTCTGTTAACCCCAAATTGATTAGAAATACAAACATTGTAATAAATTTTAAAATTATATAATTAAATATTTCATAGAATAATGATTTCTAAAAGCTGAAAGGCGAAAAGTGTAAAAATTGTGTTACCTCAGAAAGATTTTTAGCAAATCTCTTAGATCAATTAAGTTCGCAGTCAGATGTTGAATCCGCTCAAAAAAGTTCCGACAGAAGCGTTATTTACCAATTGCCACGTATTGTAGGCGAACATATTCCAATCGTTCAACCACATGGAAAACCTTGGAGGTGCCAACTTAAAGGATGTGACAAACCAATCGCGTGCATGTGCCAAAAATGCGACATACATTTGCATCCACAATGGTTTGAAGAATTTCATTTAAAGTAAATCTTGTTATTATTTTCATTAGTACGAGAGCGGTTCGAAAACTTCTTAGCCTAGCACAGAAAGAGAATTGTAAGTTTTTAAAAGACATTTTTATTTTTCAATATAATCTGCTGAAACTTCAATACACTCAGTGCAACGGTTATCGAGCAATTATATCCCTTGATTGAAATAGTTTTCCTCAAGGCCTTCAAAATAGTGGTTTACAAATGTAATTGCATCTTCATTTGAGGTAAAACGATTGTCAGCTAGGGATTTTTTTTAGATTTGCGAATTGGTAAAAGTCAATGGGAGTTAAATCAGGAGAATAAGGTGGGTGGTCAAGCAACTCGTACTTTAATTCGTTGATTATGCGCTGGTGCGTTGTCTTGTAAGCCAAAACGTGTTTCTCAAATTTCTAAATTTGTACATTTTTTACCCTTTTGCAGATAGTAACTTAATAAAATACCTTACGAGTCGATCGAATTGTTTTTGCCTTCTTTGGGGTAGTTCTTCCAGCTTCAGTTAATTGCTTGGAATAAAGTGGTGGATCCATGTCTCAACAACTGTTATGAAGCGATGCTTAAAATACATTTTATTTTTCTTAAAACGATCCAAACAAGTTTGAGAAATGTTCATACTTATGCGTTTTTGTTCGACTGTTAACAAACGCGGCACCCTTCTTGCAGAAAGCTTTTTCATCTGTAGCTCTTCATGCAAAATTGAAGGGACTTGATCATTTGAGATGTCCATGATATCAGCTATTCCAAGCACTTTTATTCATCGATCATTTATATATCATGGACTTTGGCTACAATTTCTGTTGTTTTTGCTATTTTGGGACGTCCACTATGTGGTTCATGCTTGTACGACCACGTTTAAATTCAGCAACCCAATTTTTTACTAAAGGAGCACTTTCACCTAACACATGCTCCATATCATTAAGAATTTCTTGTCCCCCGATATACATTTTTTATTTAAATATTTAATGACACAACGAATTTCTAATTTTTCCATTACAAAAAAATCGCGAATGCATCTTTTTTGGATTACCTGTTTCTATATGATGGAGTGGGCAGTTCAAAAAGAAATTTAACATGTGTTCATATCACAAATGGAAATTTTCAAAACACTTTTTCATTAAAATTTTCTGTTTATTCCGCGCTTTCTGTTGTAGGCTAAAGAGTTTCCGAACCGCCCTCGTATGTTTATAAATACATATGTACAATATTTGAAAATATTGCTCATTAGTAGTTATTTCGATTTTTAATATATCTATGAAAATTTTTTTATATGAATACTAGCTAAACCCGGTGTGCTTCGCAACCCCCCCCCCCCTCGTTATAAAATAAAATAAAACGTATTTATATATTTACAAACATTTATTTACTTAGCTTTAATGTTTTTTTTTTTGCAATGCTTTAGATATACAATATTTTTAGTTTGTCCATCAGGAGCAAACACATACACACGGAATATCAACCTTGAGCTTTGTTAACAGTCATCTTAAACGCTAATCGAACAGGAAATAATTTTTTAAAATCGAATGGTAAATCTGTTGGTAGCATTGGTATGCGTGGCAAAAGTACATCTGTACCTTTATATTTTCCTGTTATAATAGTCGCTTCTATTAAATTATTTCTCAGTTTTTTTTTACTGCAAGTCGAGTGCCATTTCAAAGCCGTGGTGATCGATATTACACAGTAAAATAATTGGCACTCCAATTTTAAGTTGTAGCACATGTTGTGGAAAGCCTGGCACATCGAGTGAATTTAAGAACTCAACAGGATAATTAACGGCCTTACGGGTTGCTTGATTGTTTTGATGTATTTTAAAGTGATTTCCATCTTCTCCCTATGGAAAAATAATAGGATACTAAAGCGCGTCATATAAGCGATGCATTTCAGTAGGCGAGTCCATGCCCCTTTGTCCACTTACATAGTCAGGAATTTATTATTTCGTAAGAATATCTATTGTGAAAATTTAATGACGATCGGTAAAGTAGTTAAGACTATATTACGATTTTTAGTTTGCCTAAAAAGGAGCGTGGTCTCACCCACTTTTCTTCTGGTACGTATTCCTAATTATGCCAGTACCATATGTACCAAATATCACCGACGTACGTCAAAAAATGCCCAAAATATGGCGGGTTAAATTTTTGGGTTATATGGGCGGTGCCACCCCCGTTTGTACAATCAAAACTTCATATAGCCTGTTATTCCTTCCAGAGTCACAGTAACATGCTGTGAAAATTTCAGGCAGATCGGTACAAGGGTTTGGCCTCCAATTACAATATTTTAAAAAAGTGGGCGTAAATATGGGTGTGGTCAAAAAAAAAGTACCCTATTAATCACACCAGTATCCCAGTTAAATGCTGTGAAAATTTTCCAAAATATCGGTCCAGAGGTTTGGTCTCCTATAAGGTACATACAAACAAACACACATTCAATTTTATATATATAAGATAGATTTATTCATATGGAAAATTCATGTCAAATTGATGCCAGTATTCGCACTTTCGAAAACCTATTTCCAGAGCTCACGGACAAGATAGGGCCGAACTAACAACTAATTCAGTTGGATTCATAGAACCCAAATTACCATAAAAATGGTTGAATTTTCTTGACCGAAGATGGGTTAATGTTTTAATATTTGTGTAACAAAAGAAGCGTTGGAATATTTTTATGCCACAAATTAATATTCAATTATTAATATTTAAGCAAGTCTAAAAGAAGAAACTAAACTGCCTGATATTATTTTGATGGATCGCATAGACTATTGCACAGCATTACTTACTTATTCTTTGAGCGGACAATTTCGTAGCAACTCGTTTTCCTACCTTCTTTTAATAACATTTTTGCTTACTTTTTGTTCACCATATGTACTTGAGACTTGCTTGCATCGTTTTAACAACATCATTTACAGTACTTTTTGCAAACTTTAGCTTTTTTGCTTCCTATTAACATTATTCATTGCTCAGCACTAGCAAACATATATTCCGATTAATAAATTGTTTGACATTTCCATCATTTTATATTGAAATATAAATTTTCATTAAAAGTGGACTTGACCTGATTGCAAACTAAGCTAACAATCTTTCATTTTTAGTAACATGTTCACTGCAAGTACATATAAATACTCGTATGTATGTGGTTGGATGAGAAGTTTTAGATAAGATCTCTTATCGAAAACAAGAGTAAATTGAAAACAAACGAAAGAAATAATTGAAATTTATTTTGAGTATAAAAGGGAAACTGATGACAACAAATAATAATTTTTATATTGAAGGCGTTATTAATTATTTTAAGATTAAAGCCAGCCATGTCCTTGGTATAGCCAACATAGTTAATTCCTTATGGCATTATAAAAAAAAAAGGTTGGAAATTTTTAAAACTTGTACCTATGTATTGTGTTAATAAAATACTAATTTAATTCAAGTATTAAACATTTAAAATACTAAAATAAATTTTACTATTTCCTATTTTTCAACAAGAAATTTTATTTTCTCCTTTTCGTTCTATCACTTTACTGTCAATTTATATTTTAAATGTATTTCTGTCATTTCTTCTATGATTTCTGTTTAACTTTCGAATATACCTATGGCATCTGATAATACTTAAACTGGCATAGTGTTGCAGCATAGACTACAAATCAATATTTTATTTAATATTATTGTGTGCTGTGCACGTGTTTAACTTTTGACGCTTTACGAAAGTACAAACTTAATTTCATTTCGTTGTAATGTGTCACATATCAAAGGCACAAACTTAATTTCTTATGAAACATCTTATGTACATGAGACAGGAGCACGAAAAAAATATGCTTTCATTAGTACCTGAAAATAAAGTTTGGTTAATTAAAGGTGTCACATGAAAGTTTCGTATGAAAATAAATTTATTATTAAAGGTGTATATATGTTGGTATAAGCGGTATATAAATAAAAGAACAATATCAATTGTTTTAGCTGCTGCTAAAAAAACAAAGACATTTTTATAAACTTAATATAGTTACAGTTCGATTTGCCTTCTTTGTGCCCTCCACCATGTCCTACAATTTTTCGCACTTTTCTCTAATTACATTCTTATTGAGGTTTTTGTTTCTCCTCACGGGCTATTTGAGCAATCATTCTTCCTTTTTCTTCTAACAAATGTAAATAAAAAACATTTATGGGTTTTTATATATTTTTGTTTTTACCCAACGTTTCGTTCGCTTTTCTCGAACTTCATCAGGGGTACTTTTATTTCTGTAATAATCTAGTAACAAGTAGTTAACAAAACTAGAACTTTTATAACATCATAGTTAACTTACGAATTAAGGTTTACATTTGTATTGCACTTTTTCAATTATTTAATTTTAAAAAACTGTACTACACGACACCGAATTACATAACTAAATAATTGATAAATTAAACACTACACAAACATTGCATTTTTGTTAATTAACAACACTTTTATAAACTTAGTAAAAAAAGATGTATTTAAAAATCATCACAGAGTCAAAAGTTTGCATTAAATTTTAAAAATATAATTTCTGGCCATCTTTTTCTTGAGATAAAAACGTACTTATATTCTTTTTACATTATTTAAGAAATTTTCAAGAATACGTATTTATATTTTTTTGAAAGCCAATTTTAAAGGAAACATGGTATATATAAAAAAAAATTAAAAGCAACAACAAAACAAATAAGAAAGTATAGTCGATCAAGCCCGACCATATAATACCCAACACCCAGAATATGTATAAAACAGTTCTTTAGGAGTTTCGACTAATTACGGACCGACCATTATAAAATTAGATGTCATCATTTCTGTATATTATTTGTGTCGAATTTTATTTGATTACCAACATTCCTAAGAAATTTATGATCGTTAAATTGATTTTCGGAATTGGGCCTTATATGGGAGCTACGACTAATTATGGACCGATCACAATAAAATTGTACGGTATTGTTTGTATACATATAAGGTATATTTCTGTTGAATATTATTTGGATACCAACATTTTTAAAAGAGTTATGTTCTTTTAAGTGATTTTCGGAAGTGGGCCATTTATGCATTTATGGGAGCTACGACTAATTATGGACCGATCATAATAAAATTGCACCATATTATATGCGTATGTACGAAACATACTTTTGTTAAATATTATTTGGATACTAATATTTTTGAGTGAGTTATGCTCTTTAAAGTGATTTTCGGAAGTGGGCCTTATATGGGAGCTACGAGTAATTATGGACCGATCTGCACAAAATTTGTAGACGTGATTTGGCTTCATTTACCAACTCATTTCTGATGAAACTTGCTTGGATACTTGCATATTTCAAGCATTTATGATCGGTAAACCCCGATTTCGGGAGGACTTATGTATGGGCGTCAGGTGAAATAATGGACCGATTTCCACCATTTTCAATACCGTTCGTCCTTGGGCCGAAAAAATATTATGTACCTAATTTTATTGAAATATCTTCAAAATGATTTCGATACCGAAATTATGATAAAATGTACTAAATTTCTTGCTCGATATCGAATGCCATAATGTCAAATAAGAAAATTGCGATCAATTTTACTCGATATCGAATGCGGTAATTTGGCCCCTGTACTCTGCGCACAAGCTTTACATGGACAGCCAGCCAGACGGACGGACGGACATCGTTAAATCGACTCACAATAACTTTCTGTATACTTTAGAGTGGGTGTTACACCAATATTTCTGGGCGTTACAAACATATGCACAAATCCTATATACCTTCCCCACTATGGTGGTGTAGGGTATAAAAAATTGACATAACAAACCTAACTAAAAACAAGTAAGAGTGCTATATTCGGCTTTGCCGAATCTTAAATACCCTTCACCTAAGCGTAATAAGAAATACAGAAACTACACTAGACTAGAATATCCTAATTCTGTGTTTTCTATTCAGTCTTAGTGCAAATTTTATTAGTATTTGATATATTGTTTGAAAGACAATTTTACGACCAACATAATTTATGTTAAATATTTTGAAATGTTGTCTAATTTTTACCATTTTTAATTGATTTAATTACCAATTCTTACCATAATTTACAGAGTCTGTCTGATGTTCATAATAATCTTGAGTGTAATTTAACAAACAGAGTATAAAAAGGGGTACAATTCGGTTTTAGTGATTTTGCTCAAAAAAAAAAAAAAAAAAAAACAAAATCAAATAGGGCTTTTAGAGGAGATACCAGCAAAAAAAAATTTGTTGCCGGTCACGCCTATTTTCGAGGGGGGCGGGCCCTTAAAGTTGAAAATACATAGGCCTATATCTCGGGAACTACTGGGTGTCTGATAATTTATAATACATTAAATAAAAGGTATTAAAAATACCTTTCCAACGATATATATCATGATTATAAAATATGGACCGAATATGGGTTAAATCCGAAAAAAATATTTTTTGACCCGAATTTATTTGTTTTTTGGAAATGGTTCTTATATGGCAGCTATGACAAATTATGGGCCGATCTTCTTAAATTTTGGAACAGTTATTTTCATGCATATGAGGATATTTCACGTCGAATTTCAACCAAATAACGGTATATATACGATATATATTAGTATTAACGTGGATTTCGAGAGTGGACCTTATGTGGGGGATATAGTCAAATATGGACCGATATTCTCAAAATCCAGCAGTTAGATTTAGGCATGTATGTAAATGATCCGTGTAAAATTTTGGATTGGTACCCTTATTTATAAGAGATTTATGAGTATTGAAGTGATTTTCGGAAGAGGGCTTTATATGGGGCATACGGTTAAAAATAGACCGAAATTCACAAAATTTTGTGGGATGATTTTTGTATATATTAAAATGATCTGTGCAAGGTTTTGCGTCGGTACCGATATTTATACAATATATATAGGGAAAAATCTCTTTTTCAGATGTGGTCCTTGTATGGGAGCTATGACCAGTTCTGGGCCGACCACCATAAAATTTAGTAAAGCAATTTATTTGCCTATAAAGAGTATTTATGTCAAATTTTAGCCATTTAACATTATTTATATCTCTTTTATACGTATTTAAGTGAATTTTGTAAGTGGACTTTATATGGGGTCTATGGTCAAATATGGACCGAACTAAAAAAAATTTCGGTTTGTGATTTCTTTTTGTATAAAACTTATTTTTGCTGAATTTTGTCTTGATATTCCAATTTTATAGGCATTTATTTATCATTAAGCCATATTTCGGGAAGATTTTTGTATGGGGGCTATGACCAATTCTGGGCCGACTACCATAAAATTTAGTACAACAATTTATTTGCCTATAAAGAGTATTTATGTCAAATTTTAGCCGTTTAACATTATTTATATCTCTTTTATACGTATTTAAGTGAATTTTGGAAGTGGACTTTATATGGGGTCTATGGTCAAACATGGACCGAATTAAAAAAAATTTCGTTTTGCGATTTCTTTTTGTATAAAACTTATTTTTGCTGAATTTTGTCTTGATATTCCAATTTTATAGGCATTTATTTATCATTAAGCCATATTTCGGGAATATATATATTTGTATGGGGGCTATAAGAAATCATGGACCGATTCTTACTATTTTCCGCACACTTTCTTCTTTTATAGTACAAACAACGTATACAAAATTTCATGGTATTATCTGCAATAGTTTTCAAAATATTGCAATAAAATGGATGAAAAATATCAAATTTTTATGGAGGTGGTCTCACATATAGGTTCATAACTCTGGTTAACCTAAACCGATTTTGCTGATTGTAAATAGCAAACTTCTCGAAAGCACTTCTGACAGAATTATTGAAGGTTTGGATCCCGAGTATATCTGGGGACTTCAAAAAACTGATTTCAACAGACAGACAGACAGACAGACAGACAGACAGACAGACAGACAGACAGACGGACATGGCTTAATCGACTTCGCTATCTATAAGGATCCAGAATATATATACTTTATAGGGTCGGAAAATTTTTTTGTGGAAATTACACACGGAATGACAAACTTATATATACCCTTCTCACGATGGTGAAGGGTATAAAAAAACAGCTGGCTTTCCAACATCAGCTTGTAAAGTAATTTCACCATGAACATTACATTGAAATATAAGACTGGCAAAAATAATTGATAATCAAAAGTAATTTAAAAGGAATGGAATATTATCGTTCGATCAGAAAAATGCTTCGTAAAAATAATTAAATATCTAAAGTAGAGAGAATCTTGATTTCATTTCGTTACCAATATATGAAGCTGACGAAAAACTTCGTTCACATGGTTTGGTGGGAAAATTGTTAGCAAATTGTTGTATGTTCATTTTTAATAATAAATATTTCAATCTCATTTTTTTAAAAAATTTAAAATTGTTAAGTAAATTCTACTTCTTGTTTTGTTTCTTTTAATGAGAAATTTCACCAGTTCAGCGCTTCTTTTACTTTGACAAAGGGCTTCAGTTTTAACTTTAACCGTATTTAAAATAACAATTATTTGTTAAAAAACAAATTATTTATCTGTTGAGCTATTAAATAAGTTAAAGTTTTTATAGTCACCACCAACTTTGTTATTACGTTTGTAATACATTGAGATATTGGTCGTAGAACCAAAAAGTCTACTTATTCTGGGTTTAAGATTCTAGGACGATCTAGTCTGTTGAAGACACCATAGAGCTTTGAAAAAAGATAGAACAATGACCATTCCTTGCTTCACCGAAATGTTTGGTATTGAAAATGGACAAAATCGTTTTACTAAGATCCGAGTTATAGACCTAAGCATCAGGCAACCTGGATATTTTTCAGATCTTTTTTTATTATTTTCTTTAAATATTTAATTTTTGATATTTCTTTTAATGTTCATTAAATTATTTTTACTGAAGTAGGAATTGTTTTACAACTTGAAAAATTTTTATTTTTGATAATTTTTCTTGACTGGGATTCGAACCTGGGTTGTAGGTTGAATTTGCATATGTTTCGAGAAACACCACTTTCTCTCATCAGAATTCTTTTTGCGTTCTGACCCCTTTGCACCATCGGTGGTTCGAAATTTGCTGTAATTATCATTTTTCATTTATCTTACATGTTGCCTCCTTCTTCTGAAGTTTTTCGTATTCATGCCAAGACTTTGTCTCGAAAACCTGAATACATTTTTATTATGTTTGTTGTCAAGCCAAGAAAAATTATCAATAAATTTTAATAATAATTTTCATGTAACAATTCCTACCTTCAGTAAAAATAATTTAATGAAAAATTAAATTTAATGAACTCGAGCCGAAATAAAAGAAATATCAATGATTTCTCATTAAGTTTAAATTATAAATATCAGGTCTCAGTAGCTTAATTTGTGGGGAATAACAACAAGAATGAGTTATTTTGCGTAATGAATTAGGTCATGTATTTTAAGGGACAACTTCAGAAAACTTAGGTTATTTTAGTTGTCAAGGTGTGAAGACAAGAGAGGGAACAAATATACCCTATTATTATGTTGATATGTTAAAATTCGACGTGAAATATCCTGATATACATAAAAATTACTTTTCCAAAATTTAAGAAGATCGGCCCATAATTTGTCATTGCTGCCATAAAAGAACCATTTCCGAAAAACAAGTAAACGCACAAAAATGTCTAATAAATATCGATATCAAACCAATATTTTAATTTCACAATATGTTAATTATTTTAATTTAGAAATCATACTAACATCGGTTATACGGCAATTATGCTACCGGATTTTGTAGGTGGCAGTAAATAATTGGCAATGGCTCCCGAATTAAGTCCACTTCCGAGCATACTAAACAACCATACAACTCTTGTAAATAACGGTACTGAGATCAAATTCAAACAAAAAAGCCTATCAATTTTTATTCTCTATTTCTTAACTTGTTGTGAATATGGAATAATATTATTTTAATTTCACAAATTGTTAAACAGACGCAGCAAAAGTAACAACAAATTTTTAGTAATACAAACAGGTGTAATAATAATACATAATAACAAAGAAGAATACACACACATTTGTAAAAAAACACAAGTAAATTTCGTTCTAACTCATAACATGTAATAAAAAAATATGTTAATTCCCGAAGTCTATTTCTCAATAATTGGTGAGTTAAATAGATGATATTTACAAGTAGATCTTGGACAATAAACATTGCTGATGATGCCCTTGGCAGGGTAGAAAATGCATTTCAGTATGCCATTTGTCTACAAAAATATAGTTTTCACAGTGGTATTCTTCGAGTTATTAATTAAAAATGAACTCAAGCCCAATTCAATATTTTCTCTAATATAATTGTTAAATAACACTCACGATTGTTATGAAAATCAGACAAACTCTGTAAATTATGGTAAGAATTGGTAATTACATTAATTTTAAATGCTAAAAATTAGATAAAATTTTAAAATATTTAAAATAAATTATGTTGGTTGTAAAATTGTCTTTCAAACAATATATCAAATAATAATAATAAAATTTGCACTAAGACTAAATAGAAAACGCGGAATAAGGATATTCTAATCCTAAAAGTATTGTAGTTTTTATATTTCTCATTACGTTTAGGTGGAGGGTATTAAAGATTCGGTACACCCGAAAATTTCACTTTAATTTGTTTTTCATTGAAATTTAATGTTTTTAAAAATATTTCTAGTTTTGCTCAAAAACTTAGTATTTATCAATAGCTATTAATAAGCAATCAAATCAGTAAATTAAATAAATAAACAAATGCACATCTAAAATAATACTTAGCTTAATAGTTTAAGCAAAAATTTAAGACCTTAATGCCCTGTTAAATGTTCTAATATTGTTGCTTCAATAGAACTCAAATTTAAATAAAGACATTTAAAAATGTGTTATGTCTCCTTTTCTTAATCTCTACCACTCTACTATATGAGCAGTTTATTTTATTGGCTTTAGTTTTATGAAAGTGTCGGTAAGTATTCTTAACTGTCATGTTAAAGGAAATAAAAAAATAAAGTTTTGCCATTGTCGTTTGTATTGGAGTAAGTGTTTAAGTGTATGAGTACATGCACACATTCCCTGCCAGCAATTGGAAGTTTCTTTCATCGTCCATCGTCAAAGGCGTTACGTCTTACTCACTTCCAGACGTTAATTGGAAGATAACAATAACAATTTACATTGCATTCGTCTTTTAGTCATCCAGACGATGTTGGGAAGATTGTTGTTTACAACACCAGCCAAAAATGACATGTCCCGTTATAAATGAAATGAAAAGAATGCAAAAAAAAAATTTTCGACATCATCAAAATTAGTTTTATTTTGTGATTTGCTCTGGTCGGTCAGTGGTAAAGTGTGGTTTCGATTTGTTATTGTTATTGTTGTAGTTTTTACATATTTGTTATCCCATAATCAATATGAGTGTATTATCTGTAAAGGCAAACAAAAATCAAAAGCAAAAGAGAGGCGAAGAAAATAACTTCTGGAAGTTACGCTGAAGTGACTTCTTGAAGTTACGCTGAAGTGACCTCTGGAAGTTACTTCCGGGGGGTACAACTTCTCAATACGGAAGACACTTCTACGATCAGAAAATGGTATCGCAGAAGATGAGTTTCAACTTCTTAGCGTCACTTCTGAGTCACTTCCGCAATAGAAAATGTTGGCAGGGTTTATATATGTACATGTACATGCATGTGTATGAGTTGGTATAAATATATTAGTAGTCAAGTAAGTAATGTCACATTTTATGGGCTATGACATAAAATTGTCATATACGTGCATGGAATTAAAAACAGCAGAATAAGAAGTAATGAACGTGATCATTAAACTGCGCAGACCAGAGAGCACTGACACCAACACCTGCACATATAATATTTATTATCCACTACAACATCAGTATCCATTGTAAAATAAACAACCAAAAATTTTGTCAAGATGTAGAGAACGAGCGGATGTTTTTAAGCAGTACACAACTACAAGTTACTTCAAACGTTTAACGTCAACCAACCGACCTAGTTGATTGTTGTTTTTTTTTTTGTTTCTTTTCCAGCCAACATAATACTTCATACAGCCTGTTCACGTTTCTGCGTAGGAGTATGTCTTGTGGACTTGGTTAGTAACAACAAGTGCCATCGATATTTCTCCGTTGTTTTGACGTTTTTATGCTTTAAGATCTTTTTCCTTCACTCTTTATGTTTGGTGAAGGGCATATAGATGTTCTTAAGATGTTTGAAAAACTGAAATTAAATTGTTTATTTATTATTTTTTTAGTTTATATTTATATGTAAAATAAATTTTTAACTAACAACTAATGCCCATATTCATAAAACTTATAACAGGTTTATAAGAGGTTTATAAAATAAATTTTGTATGGAAATTTGCTTTATAAACCTGTTGAAACCTGTTGAAACCTGTTGGAAGTTTTTATGAATAAGGGGGTAAATATATATCTATATCTAATTTAAATTTGTTTCTCTAATATTGTTAACAGAAGAAGCGCTCAAGTGCCTTGGCTTTTTAAAACGGTGTAGAAAATACTTCACCCCATCTGATCTTCTTACTATTTACACCACCTATATTCGTCCGAAAATGGAATACAACTCTCATATATGGGCCGGTGCTTCGAAGTCTATTTTGGAGTTACTCGACCGCGTACAGGAGAGGGCGAAGATGCTTATCGGTGACAGCAGGGCATCCAACTTTATTGATTCATTGGAACATCGTTGCAATGTGGGTCGTGTTTCACTGTTCTATCGATACTATAATGAAATGTGTTCTGCTGGAATTAGGGAACTTGTTCCTGAAACACGCAGTTTTTTACTTAATACACGTTCTTCAGTCAGGGCTCATCCTTTTGTGGTCGACTGGACAGTGGATCGCACAACACACTACAGAGAAAATTCGTTCTTTAGCCGTACTGTCCGTATGTGGAACAAACTCCCAACAGAAATATTCCCTGCCACTTTCAATATAGGAAAATTCAAGTCAAATGTTCACAAACACTACTCCCGCTATCCTCCCTCCCGTAACCTATTTTCCTAGTTCCAACACAATGCATTGCATAAGTAGGGGTCATCCCCTGAGTGCTGGTCCAAGAAAAAAAAAAAAAAAAAAACAAAAATAATAACTATTTGCACAATATTGTTATTATCCTTTTTTACAATCGCCACAATAGTGCTGTATATATTCTACACCACCATAGTGGGGAAGGTGTATTGGATTTGTGCTGATGTTTGTCACGACCAGAAATATTGGTCCAATAGCCATCTGAAAGTATACTGACCGACTTAGAATCACTGCCTGAGTCGCTTTAACGATGTCAGTCCGTCTGTGCGTCCGTCCGTCTGGCTGGCTGGCTGTCCATGTAAAGCTTGTGCGCAGAGTACAGGTCGCATACAAATGTCCTCCTGAAATTGGGGTTTACCTATCATAAATCTTTGAATTATGCAAGTATTCAAACAAATTTCATCACAAATACGTAGTAAATGAAGCCAAATCACATCAACGAATTTCGTGCAGATCGGTACATAATTAGTCGTAGCTCCCATATAGGGCCCACTTCCGAAAATCACTTCAAAGAGCATAACTCTTTTAAAACTGTCGGTATCCAAATAATATTGAACACAAATATATTTCATATATATACGAATAGTATGATACAATTTTATTATAATCGGTCTATAATTAGTCGTAGTTCCCATATAAGGCCTACTTCTGAAAATCACTTTAACGACTATAAATTTCTTAAAAATGTTGTTATCCAAATAAAATTCAACACAAATAAGTTTCATATATACATAAATGATGACACCTAATTTTATAATGGTAGGTCCATAATTAGTCGAAACTCCCATATAAGACACTCTTCGTAATTCACTTTAACCTCCATAAGTCTTTTAAAAGTTTTTATATCAAGATAAAGTTTAAACATACACAATATTTATATTCACAGAAATCATAACACAAAATTTCTGGATGATCGGTCCATAATAGGTCATATCTCCCATATAGCGCTCGTTTTTGAAAAAATGTATTATACATAAATGTACTGGGTGTAGGGTAGTATATGGTCGGGCTTGACCGACTATACTCTCTTACTTATTTTATGTCTAAATATATGTATATCCGACATCATTATCTTCATGTCCATCTAGGTTAGGTTAAACAGACGGTCGTACAACACACAGCTCACTTGGGTCCACTCACTCACCTGGGGCCAAATTACCGCATTCGATATCGAGTAAAATTTATTGTAATTTTCTTATTTCAGATTATGGCATACGATATCAAGTAAGAAATTTAATACATTTTATCATAATTTCGATATCGAAATCATTTTTCGATACGATAGCTCTTTCGATCACGAATGCGGTAATTTTGCCCCTGAATACTAAGAATGCTGTAGAGAGGGGGGGGGATAGAAATGATAGAGAAAAAAAGAGAAGAAACATGCAGGATATTCTACAAAGGTGGGTGGAGTAGGTGTCATCGAGTGAATTTAGCGACTAAATGATTTCACTGTAAAGGGTTTAGGTAGCCGATCGCGGTAGCCAATTGCTATTTAAATTGAAGACATTAAAACGCTCTAATTTTATGTACATGTACATCTAATATATAGATAGTTATTGAGTTTTGAAAACTCATAACATTGTATCTTGTGTACGATTCATATACGAGTATATGTATTTAATATTAATGATACGCACATTTTTCCATAAACCTTAGAATAGTAAGGGTAGGGATAGGGGTAGTTTCTCTTGTACAAACATATACATCTATAGTTAAAATATACATACATACTAATATGACTGGTGAATCAACAATTTTGTAGGGTATGCACAGTGTTCAACTTGTACAAACATATTTATTTATGGATGCATGTATGTACGTATTCTACACAACCAACACTATTACTTCATTTTAGACATTTCTGTCTATTTGCTTGTTACGTGATGTCTTGTAAATTTCCATTTTTACGTGAAAATTGATTAATTATGTGAAAAAGGACTTAAATGAGTAAATGAGTACATGTTCAAGGAATAAAAATAAATTAATTAAACTCTGTTTGCAATGTAGTGGTTGTGTGTATATTGTAGGGAGAATAAACCGATGAAAAAATATCAGAAAATTACCAAACCAAACAAGAAAAAAAAAACAGCAAGTTAGAGTGTTATATTCGGCTGTGCAAAATCTTAAATACCCTACAGCTAGAAAATCCTTACTTATGGCCAGTTTTTAGCTTAAAAATTAAAGTGTGTTTAAAGTTAAGTTCTGTTTAAATAACAAATTCATTTTTATAGATCATATTTAAATACAACTTATCTTCACTGACTACGTCCATTTAAATACAACTTAAGTTTTTCATACTACCATATGATTTTGACAGTTTTGCAAATTATGAAAGTTGCACATTGAAGTTTTTTTTTATTATTTGATAAAAAAAATATTCAATAAATAAACTCGCCGCGAATAAAAACATTGTGCTTATTATTATCAATATCAACTAATATCAACTGAAACAATGAATTTAGATAAAGAGGATATTAATGATGCAGCTTTTGTCCATTAAGTTTACAACAATTTGTAAACTAAACCGTAAACCAGCTGTTAAATGAAGAAGTTGTTTATATTTTTTTGATATTTAATAGTGTTACCATAGTTTAATCATAATTAAATACCAAACTTAATTTGAGACTGAAAAAATGAAACAGTATTTAAATACAACCTAAGTTTAAGGAAAAATTAACTAATTTCGTATTTAAATATCAAGTTGAAAACTGGACATTAGTATTTCTTATTCAGTCGTGTCTCCCTTTTATGGGAGCAGTAACCAAATTTGGGCCGATCTGCTTAATATTCGGTACAGAGAGTTTTATACATGTAAGGATTTATCACGTCGAATTTGAACATAATCGTCGGTATATTTAAGAGATACATATATAAGTGTTAAAGAGTTTTTTTGAAGTGAACCTTACAGAGGGATATGGTTACATATGGACCGAGATATTTACAAAATCCAGCAGTTTGGTTTTGGCATATAAACAAATAATTCGGATAAAATTTCGGATCGGTACCGTTATCCATAAGAGATTTGTGGGTATTTAAGTGATTTTTGGCAGTGGACCATATATGGGGAATATGATCAAATATGCACTGAAATTTACAAAATTGTGTTGTATAATTTTTGTGTATATGTTAATGATCGATATAAAGTTTTGACTCCATACCGATATTTATAAGATATATATAAAGATAAAAGACTTTTTCGGATGTGGTCCTTATATGGGAGCTATGACAAATCATAAAATTTAGTAAAACAGTTTATATACCTATAAGGATTATTTATGTCGAATTTAACCTTGTAACAATTTTAATACCAGATTTATACGTATTTAGGTGAATTTTGGAAGTGAAGTTTATATGGGGTCAAACATGACCCCAACTTAACAAGATTTCGTTTGCGATTTCTTTTTACATGCTTAATTTAATTTTGCTTAAATTAAATTAGGCTTGAGTTCATTAAATTTAATTTTCATTAAATTATTTTTACTGAAGTAGGAATTGTTTTACAATTTTTAATTTTGATAATTTTTTTTTGACTGGGATTCGAACCTGGGTTGTTGGTTGAATTTACATATGTTTCGAGAAACAGCACTTTCTCTCATCAGAATTCTTTTTGCGTTCTGACCCCATTGCACCACTACGGTGCCTGCTAGTCAACATACAACAGCAATCCTTTAACCAGTGACTGGTGGTTCGAAGTTTGTTTTGTAATTATCATTTTATTAATTTCTATTTATAGTTGTTTTTCCTTTTCTTCAGTTTTTTCTTTCGTATTCATGTCAAGACTTCGTCTCGAAAACCTGAATATATTTGTTTATTATGTTTGTTGTCCACTTTCGTCGATATTTTTTTTGATGTGTATCACTTAAAGTACAAATGCAAACATTATAGTTTGTGCCCTAGCTATTTTATAAACAATTATTATTTTTATTTGAACTGTTAATTTTTAAATTTTTGATAATTTTTATTTGGGCTAGAGTTCATTAAATTTAATTTTCATTAAATAATTATTTTTACTGAACTCGAGCCCAAATAAAAATTATCAAAAATTGAAAAATTAACAGTTCAAATAAAAATAATAATTGTGATATGCTATTGTATAGGAATTTTTGTACCACTGAACCATATTTCGGGGAGTAATTTGTATGGTAGCTTTGGCAAGTCATGTACCAATTCTTGATAGTTTTATCATTGTTTTTTCCTTTTATCATAGAAATAACGTCTGTAATATATTTAAACAAAATAGCAAATATACTGATGGAAATTATTAAATCTGGATGGAGGTTATCATAACTTTAGTTCTACAGCATTGTTTTTGCTAATTTTTAATACCAAACTGCTTAAGATAATTATAAATTTTTTTTGTAAGCTTTTTTGGTTTTGATTATGTATTTTAGACGTGACAGTATTTTACACAGATAAACAGACATACATACGGACATAGCTCAATCGACTTGGAATTCCATAAGGATCAAGAATATATATACTTTGTTGGATCTCAGATGAATATTTCTAAGTGTTACACATGGAATGACAAACTTATATATACCTTCATTCACCAATTATGGTGGTGTAGGGTATAAAAAACGAAGAAAAAGAAATAATAGATAAAAACTAAAAATAACAAAAAGAACAACTTTGAAAATTCTTTCTTCAACTAATCGTAAAAAAAAAAAAAAAAAAAAAAACTAGAAACGTATCGTAAAATGGCGGTACAAGTTTGCTATTCTTCTTTGTTATTTATACAACTAATTAAGATTTGTACAAAGTTCTAGATTTAATTAGGATTGATACTATTTATTTAAGTTTGAGAATTTAATGCAACGACAACTGAACTGGAATACTAACGATAAGTTTTAGTATTATTGTACAAAGCACAATTAAGAAGCTCATGTTTAGTAGTTTTTACTGCCCTTAAATGTTATTATTGATAAAGAACTTCATTGAAATATATACTTTTATGTATGTGTGTAGTTGTAAAGTATTTGAGTGGCATCATGTATGATATAAAACTAATCCCAATATGTAAGATTTAGTAGAAACAAGCACTTAGAGTTTTAGTTTTAGTTTTTTTTTTTTTAATTGGTGTTTACTATTTATGTAGAAGGAAATTACAAACAAATACTTTTAAATTTATATAAAATAATCTAACATATGCTGAAAAATTTAAACAAAAATATTAACAACAATTCTTATTTTTATTTGAACTGTTAATTTTAAATCATTGATATTTCTTTTACTTCGGCTCGAGTTCATTAAATTTAATTTTTTATTAAATTATTTTTACTGAAGGTAGGAATTGTTACATGAAAATTATTATTAAAATTTATTGATAATTTTTCTTGGCCTAGGATTCGAACCTGGGTTGTTGGTTGAATTTACATATGTTTCGAGAAACACCACTTTCTCTCATCAAAATTCTTTATTAACGCTGGATGAAGAAAAAGTACTTAAGCTATAGATTTTTTAGGACTAATTATACCCAACGCTACCAATGGAATTGTGCAGATGTTTGTAACGCTTATAAATATTAATCTGACATCCACATTTAAGTATAGCGATCGACTCAGATTAACTTTATTAGTGATCTTGTAGATATTCGTAGGTGTGACCGTCTGATATGCTGGCTTTTCATATAAACTTTGTGTGCACACAACAGTTTGCAAGTTTGCTTATACAGGTAAACCTCCTACAACGCGGTGAATAGGTTCCTGAAAAACTCCGCGTTATAGGAAATCGCGTTGTAGGAGACTCTAACTCCATACAAAAATCAGAGTTTGGTTCCAAAGTAAAAAAATGTTCAATAAAATATTGGAATTTGTATAGTAAATATATGTGCTTAAATTAACTTGTGTACATATTTATTTCTTGAGTTATAATAACATACATATTATGTAATTTAATAACACTCCATTTATTTAAACAAAAACAAAACAAAATAAAATAAAATTTCAATTCTACGTAAAATATTCAAGTTGAAAGATTTAATAAATTAACTTTCTACTCCTCCTCATCACTTAGTACTAGTTCAAAATCTGAGCTTGATCCACTATCAGATTCAGGCATCCTTTCGACGATTATTGGTTTGAAGAAAAAAAAACATGCATTGAAGTTTGTTTGCTCTTATTTCGCAAATCTTTATAAATTTCTAAAATGTTTTGAAGATTTCGTTTAAATATTTCTGCTCTATCACTTAAAGGGTCGTTCTCCAAAATGTATTCTTCCAACTGCTTTGCCATATTTAAAACTTTCTCAATATTTTTTAGTGAAAAGTGTTTATTTTCAACATCGGAAAGATTGTCAGAGCTATCTCCAACTGATTCTTTATTTGTCATTGCCACTAAATCTGCCTCGTTTATATTGTCGTCCGCAATTAATTCTTGAATATCTGCCATTGTTATTTCATCAAATCTTCTACTGCATGCGAAGTATTTTATTTGGGCAAGAAAACCTTTTTCAAATTAAAATAATAAATATTTGAACAAATTTTCGTAAAAATCGCGTTGTAAGAGTAGCGTTGTAAGAAAATGTCCGCATTTTGGGAACCGCGTTGTAGCGAAAACGCGTTATAGGAAACCGCGTTGTAGGGGGTTTACCTGTACTGCAATCAAATTTGGTTTATGCGTATATTTTGTGTGCCCAATGGCTAAGTTGAAATTGGTTCAAATCGATGTCAAATTTTTCATTACAAAAAATTTCACAATTCAAATTTAAAAACAAACTTCTGCAAATAACTTTAACGGAATAAAAATTTTAAAAACATTGGTCCAGTGGTGTAGCATAATATATAGTCGGGCTTGATCGACTATGATATCTTACTTGTTTTAAGTTAGAATAGAATTTAATGTAAGAAACAAATCTTAACAGTCTTAACTTTATCGAACTTAAATACCCTTATCACCCTCTCTGTGAGCAGATTTATGAATTAAATCTTTGCAA
Organism: Bellardia pandia; assembly: GCA_916048285.2. Taxonomy (NCBI): domain Eukaryota; kingdom Metazoa; phylum Arthropoda; class Insecta; order Diptera; family Calliphoridae; genus Bellardia; species Bellardia pandia. Next base: position 14,979,527 of record OU696533.1, read on the forward strand.
AGGTATTTCATTAAATTATTAAAAAATTGTAATTGCATCCATTAATACAATTTTAAAATTAACAAAACCTTTTATATTTCTTTAAAAAGGCAACAATTAAAAAAGTTCATACCTCAAAAATTTATTCATTTTTCCATCTCTTAACAAACTCCAATTATTGGAAATATTACAAATCTTTTATGTGGTCTTCGTTTTTTGCAACATCATAATCATTGTTTATCACCAACAGAAATTGGGGTCGTCCACTAACCAACTGACCCTTTTAACAATACACGTGTATGTATGGCTTCCAAACGTTTTGTTGTTGTTTCGTTTTCTTTCCTTTCCTAGAAGTGTACAGAAAAAACTGAAACATCCATTATTGGGTATTTTCATTTTCAACTCAATATATAATAGCAGTAGGACGAGTAGTTTTTCATGAAATCTCTGTTAATATTTATTTTATAAAGTTTAAAAGCTATAATGTCAATTGCCATTTGTGTTGAAAAAAGGATGTTTTGCAGTAAAATAGTTAAAGCAGCAACAGCAGCAATAAAGATTTCTAAATTAACCGAACCAGCGGCAACAACTAAATGCCAAATAAAACAACAAAAGTAAATGGCAACCAACACTCGATAAAAAAAAACAATTTAAAAAGAGTAAAATGGTTTTTATATACTAGACAGATTGTCTATTGCTGCTGCTATCACTTGTATCATATATGTATGTGTATGTGTATATATATATATATTAACAGTTGTAGTGTTAGACTTCTAGCCCAGTAAACAATTTAGGGCATTCAAAAAAACTTTTTTCTTTTTGTCCAATTATTTGATACTGTGGGGAAAATACTTAATTTATAAATAATATAATTGTATAACAATACAATACTGCAGTATTCTAAAATAATTCTATAAATACATAAAATTCTATTATAACACTGAGAGATATTTATAAAAGACTCAATATATTTTCTCTTATTTAAAAAAAAAAAAAAAACTAAGAGGATTTTTGGATATATAACATACTAAATAGAAATTTTAGAGTAAAATATTGATTAGGAGAAATTATTCATTTATCAAGTTTTGCTACTGAAACCTCTTAATATAATTACACCTAATTCTGTTTTTAAGCATGGTACCCTGTTCAAATTTGCGAAATTTGTTGAGCAACATCAATTATTTCGTGTGAAAATTTTGACAATTAGCAAGTGGTAACAATGCCGCGATTTAGAAGCAAATTGTCTTTTTTATTGCCCTTAGGTATGCAACATTGTTTCTTTTATATAAACAAAAATCATATGTTTTTAGTTTATACATATGAATACAAAAGTTATATTACATATTATCCATGATGCTTTTATGGCGTTGCGGTTGCAATGTAATTTATTGGTTTTATCCAGGAAAACCCGTGTAAAAAAGACATTGATTATATGCAAAATAGAAATAAGGAACCTCTAAAACCTACTGAAATTAGTAAAAAACAAGGTATACTATCCAGGTTTATAATATTAAGTCCCATATTTATACAATGTGTTTTTACACAATCATAAACGTAGTAAGAAATAGAAAAACTATACTGGTTTTAAGACTAGAATATCTTATTCTAAGTTCTCTATTCACGCTTAGTGCAAATTATATTATTATTATTTTATATGTTATAGGTGGGAGACCAATACGGTTCATTGCGATGCCTTAGATTCTCTACCAAATATCTGACTAGTTTACATATGTCTGACTGGTGTATATATATCTGACTCGTCTACAAATGTGTGACTTATCTCCATATGTCTGACTGATTTTCTGAAAACACCCAGAGTCTTTGGCGGGAATCGAACCCGCAACCCTTTGACTAATAGTCCGGCACTCTATCGCCTAGTCTATCGGGGCATCCTTACATGTATATAGTTTGAAAAAAATTTTACAACCAACATAATTTATTTTAAATGTTTTGAAATTTTATCCAATTTTTACCATTTATAATTGATGTAATCACTGATTCTTACCACAATTTATAGAGTTTGTCTGATTTTCATAATAATCTTGAGTGTAATTTAACAATTAAAAAAATGAAAAGAACACTTTTTCATATTCGCAACAAATTAAGAAACAGAAGGGTAAGCTTATAAGGTGAGGCTTCTTTTGGTTGAATTTGATCTCAATAACGTTATTTACAAGAGTTGTATGGTTGGTTGTTATACTCGGAAGTGGACTTAATTCGGTAGCTTTTGCCAATTATTGACTGACAGCTCGAAACTCCAGTAGCATAATTGCCGTATAACCGATATTAGTATGATTTATGGATTAAAATTTCTGATTTGTATAAAATTTGGTTCGATATCGATATTTATTAGACATTTGTGTCGGTTAAATTGTTAGTCCTTATATGACAGCTTCATATGACAATTTTTTTTTAATTAAATTTTTATTATAAATTATAAAACGCCTCAGCGTTAGATTGGCTTGTTGTTGTTGGCAAAACAAATTACAATATAAAAATTAACGGCCTGGCCCACGATGTCGAACGATAACGTTCGCTTAGATAAGACTTAAGACACAAACTTGATTGTGGAATAAACAAACTTGATTGAGTAAAAAATAGATACGATAAAAAGTTTGTGTCTTAAGTCTTATCTAAGCGAACGTTATCGTTCGACATTGTGGGCCAGGGGGTAAATTAATTAAATTAAATAATAATAGATAATGAAAATAAATTTAATTTTTAATAAAATTGTTTTGATATTGTGAAAATTGTATTGTATGGTGACCAATGATATTAAGAAATTTAAATACGTAAATTAACAATTGTAATTTGTCAAACCCGTAAATTGGTAAAACAGTAGGGAATACATCTCTGTACAAGGTAATAGTTGAAAATCGAATAGGTAAATTTGCTAGAATCTTTAAAGCTTTATTTTGTAATTTTTGCAGCGATTTAAATTCTTTAGTTTTTTTGAAACCATAAAGCATAGTAAGATAATTGCAGTGACTTTGAACTAGAGATTGAAAAATTAAAAACTTTGTATTTGTATCAAACTTATTTTTAAATTTGTATAAAAGACCCAGTGCAGGAATAATTTTTGATTAAGGGTTCTTAATATGTTGATACCAAATAAGGTTTCTCTGAAAACAAATACCCAGATATTGAACAGATAAAACTTCTTGAATTTCATTGCCATTCACAAAAATGCTAAATTCATTATTAAAACCAGAGTGTGGTTTGAATCTTATAAGTCTTGTTTTATTATGATTAAAAAAAAGTTTATTTAATCGAATATACAAACACTAATGTCATCAGGAAAAATGAATATTTTACCCGTTAACACCAGATTTTTCAAGGCATTTATGTAAATTGAAAACAACAACGGACCTAAAACACTTCCCTGAGGAACTCCATGAACGACAGTCTCTAAAGTACTACACTTGCCATTAACCAGAACAGATTGTCTTCTATCATTTAAATAGCTTTGCATAAGCAAAAGCTCATATCCGCAGAAACCATATTATTTCAGCTTCTGTAACAATATGTTATGATCTATCAAATCAAATGCTTTGCTCAGATCATAAAATATTCCTGCAACAGCACTAAAGCCTTCATCTTAACTCTTACATATATAATTTTGCACATTGACAGTAGCCTCCTCAGTACCACAATCCTTCCGGAAGCCATACTGAAATTCATTCAATAGATTGTTTTGCATAAAAAAGGTAGAGATTTGGTCGTATAATAAACGTTCAAAAATTTGATATATAACTGGAAGTATCGATATGGGACGGTAATCATCAACATTCGATGCTTTATTTACTTTTGGAATAGTTATTACTTTATGTATTTTTAGAATCTTTGGGTAAAAAAATCATGGCCCGAACTTCTTAAATATTGGAACATTAAATTTTATGCATATAAGGATATCTCACTTCGAATTTCAAGATACATATTAGTATTAACGTGAATTTCACAAGTGGGCCTTAAATGGGGGATATAGTCAAATATGGACCGATATTCTCAAAATCCAGCAGTTTGATTTTGGCATGTATGTAAATCATCCGTTTAAAATTTTGAATCGCTACCATTATTTATAAGATATTTATGAGTATTGAAGAGATTTTCGGAAAAGGGCTTTATATAGGGAATACGGTCAAAGATGGACCGAAATTCTCAAAATTTTGTAGAATGATTTTTGTGTATATATAGATATATATAGACCACAAAAATCACTTTAATACAAGTAGGCATTAACCCAAAAAAACCAATCAGATGAAAGTGTTGGCATCCATTGTTTAAAATAGATTACTTAGTTTGACCGGATTTTATACTTTGCAACTAAAATAAAGTCTTGACTATAAAGTCAATTGAGAGTGGTGGCAATACTAGATGAGCGCAAACTAAACTTCTAACACTCTAAAATGATCAAGTATTGAAGCTAAAGAATTAGCTTAAAAAATCAATATGCCCCACTGTGCAATGTAAGAGTAATTTGTTACATATCAATTAAATTGACTAAATATATACAAGTATAGTTTCAAGTTACATTTTCATTTATTTTAAATTGGTTCGTTACTAAAGTAAAAGTATTTTGTCATTTGCTCGTTTGTTTCTTCTCGAAAATCTCTTGTGTTTAAATTGTGTGTAATAAAACGGGCGTTATGTGATGTGGTTGATTTTATTCTTGGTGAACACGAAATGTATGTACAGTGGAGTGCTTTATGATTGTGTGGACGAAAAAAAATCAAGTTGCTGGTAGTAGCCCCGCTATAGTTGCTCTATGAATTGAAAACTTTTTTTAAGCTAATTATAGAATTTTTAAACAGTCTTTTAAGAATTTAATAACAACATTTAATGGATTGGAAAAGTATATACTCGTACATACCTCCCATAGCAGCTATCCACGATTAAATACTGCATAGTTTTTGAAAATTTGTTGGTCGATTTCATGAAACTTAAGAAATATATATCTTAAGGTCACTGTTGACTGAAGAATCTAAATTACCATTAGATTTATAATTCATACTCGTATTAAGTATTTTATTAAATGTAAAACTTAAAAATCTGGTGTTTTTGTAAATTTTTAACCCTGTTCCGAACTTAAACATATGCCAGAGATAGCGTTATGCATCGATCGAAACAAATAGTGGTCAAACGGGGGAAGATCTGGAATAGAAGGCGGAAGATTTCAGCAGCTGGCATTAGCTTAGCGCAGTTGATATTTGGCTTTAGCTGGTCGATCGGCCTTCACATATGATCTCTTGCGTTACGAGTTATTGCAATTTTTTCCACTTTCAACAAATTTCGGCTTCAATTCACATGATACCCTATTTATATGTTGCAAATGATTTTGCAAGCTCTTGTTGAACTTGACAACAATACTCATTGAGTAATGTTGGTAAAAAAAAAACATTTTTCACAAATCCACTTATGAAGAGTGTTTTTATTTTTTAGGAGCAGGGTTGTCAGCTGTCACCTCCTATCTATCTAATGAAAGTAGTAAACAGGAAATAGTACCCTGCTCATTTAGTACTAAGGACCATAACACAAATTAAACTTTCATTTTAATACTAACAAGAGGGACCAACCTAATATTCATGCATATACAATTACACATACACAAACATGAAAAAACATGCCATCAAAACAGAAAAAAACAAAGAACAAAGTAAAAGAACAGCAAAATCAATCCAGCGGGAAAAAAGTGAAAAAGTCACAAGGGCTTCAGCCGCATTGCCAAATTGTTTTAATTTGTGTCATTGTTGGTCCAGGCCTTGACTACTCGCTACTGGTTTTTTTTTTTTTTTTTTTTTTTTTTTAATGGACGTAGTGATAGCGCACTATCATCTAGTGGTCCTACACAGGAACCACCACCCCGGGACCGCTCCCGCATTACTTCGAGGTGGAGTTCGTTTACTGCTAAGCAGTTGTCATCCTTGTCCTAATCCCCCGTCCAACATACATTTGTATGAGATTAGGGGTTCGGCACATGTGTTTGTTGGCATTTAGATTTCTCCATCATTATTTCTTGCATGAAATGGGAGTATTTGCACCAGTTCTCCTTTTTGACTAACATTGAGTTAACCAATTGCTCCATGGTCGTATTCTCAGATATGTTCTGTAATACGTTTCGCCTGTTGTTCCAGAAGTTACATTTTATGAGTGTATGCTCAACGTTATCCTCATATTCATTGCACATTTCGCATATTGCTGTTTGTTTTATATGGAATCTTTGTAAATAGCTGCCAAAGTTACCATGTCCGCTAAAAATCTGGGTCAGAAAAAAGTTAAGTTCTCCATGCTTTCGGTTTATCCACGTTTTAACATTGGGAAAAAGAATGTAAGTCCATCTTCCTTTTGTTGATTCATCCCATAGTGTTTGCCATGTTTGAAGTAGCCTTTCTCTTGCAGCTTTTTTTATACGTTGTTTTTCGCTCATATGGTTATGTGTTATAGACAACCGTTCATCATATATTTCCTTTTTTTCGTTTAGTTGTAAGTCAATCGATGGCACACCAGCAAGAACGGACACAGCAGCAGTAGATATTGTGCGGTATGCAGATGTTATTCGTAGTGTACATGTTCTGTGTACTTTTTCTAGTACGTTTTTAAGCTTTTTATTATTCGAGACAGCCGTACTGAATACGGGTGCTGCATATAGTACTTGCGAGTACTATATGCAGCACCGAGTATTTCAAAGTCTTACCTATAGTAATCTGGTATCCGTCCACTCTCAATTTTGGGAATACAAAGGCTCTTCGTTTGGTCACCAAAATCGCTTCGGTCTTGTTCGCTGCAAGTGTTAAGTTCTTTTTTCTTAGCCATATATTGACCCTCCCTAGACAGTCGTTTGTTACTATTTCTGTCAATGGTGCAGAGGGTTGATCCACAACTAGGGCTACATCATCTGCATATCCAACAAATTTTGAACCGTCTGGTAAATTCAGTTTTAATAGTTCGTCGTACATTAGATTCCATAGAAAGGGACCCAGTATAGAGCCTTGAGGAACGCCGGCTGACACTTCATATTGTTTTACTCCATCCTCTGTTTCATATTCAAGTATTCTATCTTCCAGGTAGCTATCAACCATTTTAATTAGATATCCTGAGAAGTTTCGTTCTCGCATTGTTTGACGTATTACATTCCAGTTTGCAGAGTTAAAAGCGTTTTTAATGTCCAGAGTAACAATGGAACAAAATCGCATGTTTTCAAAAGCTATCTTTGCTGTATTAACTACTTCCCTGATGGCACCTATAGTTGATTTGCCTTTCACAAAACCAAACTGCATGTGTGAGAAGCCTCCCTTTACGCTTATTTCTATTTCAAGTCTATTTAGAATTAATTTCTCCAAAAGCTTTCCACAAGTGTCCAGTAGGCACAAGGGTCTGTATGAGGATGGGTTCTCCAAAGGTTTGTTGCCTTTGCGCAGCAATACAAGAAACTGTTTTTTCCACTGCTTTGGAAAGACTCCTTTTTTTAGGCAAATGTTGAATGTATCCGTAAATACATCTGGCCAATGCTCACAGACTAATGCTTGGTTTTCACTATGTCAGTTTTGTTGTCAAATTGTCCAAATTGTTGGTAATTTCATAGCAATTTGGACAATTTGACAACAAAACTGACATAGTGAAAACCAAGCATAAGGCAATGATTTCGTTCGGAATCCCATCAGGCCCTGGTGCCTTCTTTTTCTTCAGAGTACGGCATGTGTCAATTACTTCATAGTGAGAGAAGGTATCGCATTCATTTGCTCCTTGCAAAGGGGGTAAGTTGCTCCTGGTTCTTTCCGTTTCGGGGAAAAGTGTATTCACTATAGTGTATGCCCAATTAGGATTTGTAATTCCTGGTATTTTACATCGGTTTCCTAGTTTTTTCATTATTATCCGATATGGAAGGCCCCATGGATCATTATTTATTTCCTCACATAGTGATTCCCATGCCTTTCTTTTTGAGTTTTTGATTGCTACTCTAACACTTTTCCTAGCTCTTCTATATAGCTCCATTGCAATAAGGTCACCTTTCCTACGTGTAGCTATACGTTTAGTTTTGAGGCATTCTGCTCTTAAACGAGCAATATCTTGATTCCGCCAGTAGGCATGTTTTCTAGATCGACCGAGTATTTTAGTTTTGTTCAATCCAACGTTACAGATCTCTGTGAGGATGTCTATAAGCCGTCGAGCAGCGATATCTGCGTTCAAATTGTTGCAAAGTTGTGTTCCGGATTTAATCTCCATAAGCTTTTCTATGCAGGTCTCTTTATTTATCTTTCGTGAATTCCATCTAATTCGTGTCGGGTTCGCTGTTACATTGGTGTATGAGAGGCCCACCTGCATCTGAATATATTGGTGGTCACTTAGTGTTTCGTCTTCTAGGACTTCCCATTGTGGTGTTTTGCATGCTATAGACGGTGATGCAAATGTTATATCTATAATTGAACTTGAGTCTGTTCTCCTGAAAGTTGGAGATCTTCCCCTGTTCAGGACAATCAGACCCAGAGATGCAATCATTTCACTCACAGCTATTCCTCTTTTATCTGTTCTACCTGAGTGCCATTCAGACGACTTACTATTAAAATCTCCCCCTATCAGTACTGGGGTATTTCCGGTTTTAATATTTCGTTCGAGTATATCCATTTTGTTCTGGAATTCTGTTATTTCTATGCTCGGTGAATAGTAGCAACTATATATTCGTATCTTGTTGGTGTGTATAACTACGAAATGTTCATTGTTTTCTTCAATTTTTTCTATTGTAAGCAATTGGTTACGTATGTACACAGATGCTTTGCCTAGAACATCTTGGTACCAAGCAGTGCCCTCAACTCTGGCATATTGCTCACTTATTATTGCAATGTCAACGTCTCTTTCCATTATGCTATTTATCATCAGCTGTTGAGCTTCGCGACCTCTTCCTAGATTTATCTGAAGTATCTTAATGTTCATTATTGTTGTTGCATGAACTGCCTGTACCAATATAGTGGTTTACATTCTGCCGGCCAGCCTCTTGACAGATTACACATCGTGGCTCGTTTTTACATGTATTAGCCTTATGTCCATCTATACCGCATCTCCTACATGTTTGACTACGGTCTTTTCCTTGGCAAGACCGAGCAATATGTCCTTGTTGTAAGCACCTGAAACACCGCTTGATAATATTCTTTCGTCTTACTCGACATAATACGAGTCCTACTTTAATTTTACTCCTACTAATTATTGTAGTTGCAACGTTTCCTGGTACTTCTACAAGTGCTTGTTTCGTACCACCATAGTAGTCTCGTATATTGCGTACTTTTATTTTCGTGCTATCTGTTTCACTGGATACTTGAAGAATAGCATCAATTATCTCACTTTCCTCTGTGGATTCTTCCATGTCCCTTATATCAAGAAGAAATTTATCCACCATTGTTTGGATTTGAACATTGTCCCCGAGGGATCCCTTTATGGCGCCTTCCAGTTTCTTCGCCTGCCCTTCTCCTTTTATCATCTCTATTAAGACATTCCCCTCTTTGGTTCTTCGGATCTTCTTTATACCTATGCCAATTTCTTCCGGCTTTATATTTGTCTTCATTTTCTTCATTATATCAGCATAGCTTGTACCATCCGCCTTGATTGTTATGGTCTCACCTTTATTTCTAGTTACGTCTTTACTATTTCCCTTTTTGGTACTTCGGTTATTTTTCCTTCCTTCTACTAGGGTCCACTGGTTGTCGTTATCTGTATCACAATCTTTATCCTCTGGTTGTGATGTGCGAACCTTCTTAGGTGGCTTGGATTTCACTGGTGAGAAGGAGGCTGGTCTCTTCGTGCTTTCTTTGGGGGTCTCTTTCTCCGTTTGTGTATATTTGTTGCATGTCGTTACCTCTGTTTTATCGTGTGGTGTATCCAGAATATCATTCAGAGCGATCGCTTCTCTATACTCCCGAAGCTGCTGATACAAGGCAACAGCCAGTTGAAGATTGTCTCTTACAGTCTTGTGAATGTTCCTAGCATCGCAGACTACAGTGTTCATTGCACTCAGTTTATTGCCAAGTTCGACGAACGCCATTTCCTCCTCTCTCTTAAGATTGTCAATGTGTCTATCTTCTCCATTTGCGCTTCTTGCGGTGATTGATTGGTAAACATTATTCCTAGGTGGTGATCTTTGTATCTTCCCACTATTTCGGAAAGGGTTTTCTGCTCCTATGTTGATCATATCTTTGTTATTATTATTATTATTATTATTATTTTTGGTACTCATGTCTTCACTGGGTCCCAACTCAAAACCGTTATCCAAGTTCGATGTATAGTTACGTTATTTGGTCCCATGGTTATCTTTGCAAGCAGGGAGGCCATGCGAGGGTTGACACAACGTTCTTATGAGACACTGTGTTCAGAGCCAGACCCGTATTAATCAGGACAGCGTCAACTGAACCTACACCACCAACTTAATGGCGACGAAAACTTGGAGCGTGTTTCGAGACTTGCCGGGTTTTAGCGGGACGGAGGCAGCTGCAATATTAGCCCAGGAGCCATTTCTGTGGGGTTTCACTCCAACATACTTAAGTCCTGGAATACTACAGTCGTCAGGCCCAGGGTTCATCTTTATCACATTTATGTTTTCCAGTATGCCATAATTAAGATCTTACTGGCCTCGATCTTAATGCCCTAGCGACGGGCCGATGTAAAATCTGCCGCCTCTCCTAAGGTCCGACGCAGACTTGGTAGCCGCCCGATGTGCATTGGCTGAGTTTATGATTAGGGAAACCACGAAGGCATCACTCTTCTGATTGCACCTCTTCTGAGGGCATCCCTTGTGGTAGGATACTTAATTTAGGGCGGTATCCATTCGCCCTGGTTACATGCCTGTCTACTTGCGAAGGACAAGTAATGCCTCATAGAAGGCATAATTAATGGTCTGCTAAATTAATAATTTCATTGAGGAAAGTAAAAGAAAGCTAAAGGTAAGTAAATTAAGTCGGATGTGTGGATTAAAATATAAAGGTATTTCTGAGGGAAATGTTTCCGAAATAATGCCTAGACAAATGAAAGCTAGATGTATTTCGAAATATTGTGAGAAATGTACAAAGCGGCATTTCTATTTTCAAAAAGCAATGGCAACATTTGCAAGACTTAAAAACTTTGTTTCCAGCAGACTGTCATTTAGTTTATGATAACATACCCTTTAAATAATAACCTATTTCCTAATGTTAATTCTTATTTATAAAAAACTAAATAATTTTACCTTTATCATATTTACTTAGTATGTAAACTACAATGTGTTTAGAAAAAGCCTTAAATGAATTACATTTTTTGTTTAGTTAAACCGAATTTTATGCAATAAAACACAGTAAATTGAAATATTAACAAAAGCAAATAACTCCATTGCCTTTTATTGAACCTCATATAGTCGCTGTTTGATTTTTTTTTGCATTTTTAAATATGAAGTATTCAAATTTGTTCGTTGATGATACGTCATTTTGTTTCAGAAAATTTAAATTCAAAATAACGTAACAAACATAACTTCAACACGTTTTTGAAAAATAATATGTTTTCTTCTGGAATTGATCTCTTATCCTCTTTTGAGCTTATCTCCATAGCATTATTTACAATAGATTAATGGGTGGCATAGTAGAAGTGGACCAATTATGGACTGATAGCTTCTAAAAAAAAGTATTCAGTAATGTGATTTGGTTGAAATCCATCTCAATAACGTTATTTACAAGAGTTTTATGGTTGGTTGTTATGCTCGGAAGTGGACTTAATTCAGGAGCTATTATTGACAGACAGCTATAAAACCCAGCAGCTTAATTGCCGTATAACCGATACTAATATGATTTCTGATTTAAAATTTCTGATCCATATAAAAGTTGGTTCGATATCGATATTTATTAGACATCTTTTTAGGTTTATTTGTTTTTCGGAAATGGTTCTTATAGCAGCTATGACTAATAATGGGCCTATCTTCTCAAATTTTGGAAGAGTGAATTTCATGCATATGAGGATATCTCACGTCGAATTTCTGTATACATAATACCAAATATGGACCGATATTCTCAAGAGATTTATAAGTATACAATTTTTAAGGAGGTTGTCTCACATATTGGTCCATAACTCTGTTTGAACTAAACCGATTTTGCTGATTTTCAATATCAGAGTTACTTTTAAAATAGAAAATTTTTTTTAGGTAAGTTGTATAGTTTGGACATGAGAGTGTATTGCACAGGCGGACAGACATGGCCCAATCGACTTAGAATTTCATAAACTGAATATTAAAATAGTTTCACACAGAATGACAGACTGAATACACCCTCATTCATCACCCTTGGTAGAGGAGGGTATAAAAATAACATGTACCACACACACTTTCCAACCGATCCACGAAGACAAAGTTCTACTTTGGATATCTTTTTAACAAACATTTAAAATAGTCTTACATATGCAAGGGCTGTAAACGACCTGTGCTCCGATCATCTTCCAGTTAAAACTACAGTCAGTAATGGCTTCACGTTAGTTCAAAAAATATTTTATAATTACAAAATGGCAAACTGGTCCCGGGTTTCTTCTTTTATAAAGAGGAATCTAAGTATTCCAGCCGAAAACTCCATAAGCTTTCCATAAGCTTTGCAGATTGAGATAACACAGATGTAGCTCAGATGTTGATGTTATTTCTAGATTGAACTCAGCTTTTGTAGAAGTTCATTCATATTTTACAAAATGAGAAATCCTTAAATATCCTTAAACAAATTCAATCTATATTTATCTCTAGAAGAATAAAATTTGCTACTTACGTCATCAACCGATCTTAATTAGTTACGATAATATACCATGGTTGCAAGATATGAAATGTTAGATCCTAAACTTAAATTCTACTTTCATGTTTCATATGTTATCAACAAATTACACATATACACAATAAAATCACTATCTTAAAAGCAACTTTCCACGCTATAATGCTTCGTCTACAATAGCAAATTGTCATAAAAAGAAGCTGCAAATAGCTCAAAATAAAATATTGAAAATTATTTACTATTTGCCGTGGCACTACTCCATGCAGCGTCTTTACACATTAACAAACGTCGAACTTTTAAATGATAAGTTAAATCGCCTAACATTCAACTTCAACACCAGATGTCTTACCTCTGGGATAAATCTCATTAATTTTAAATCTCTAGTATTAAGCTTTTTATTTAAAATTCCCCAAAAATTAAAAAAAAATTTTATATACGTTTTTTTATATTTTTTATTATTTAATGTAAAAATGTATTAGTATATAAAAATTATTATTTAATATCCAAGTAGCAAAGGTTTAAATGCCTAAACTCTTTATAAAAAATCTTGTAAATTTATAAGGACAAATGGAATTGAAAAATCACATGTATGTAAAATACTGCTTGACGCATACTTTACACCAGAAACTTTTTTAAAATATTAAATTTAAAGCCGCTGCCTTTATTCATTTTTATGACACGTATAACCAAGTGACCATTCGTGTTTGCTATTGAAATAATGATTTATTGAAATTCTTTTGAAAATGTACATATGCCAAATCTTTTAGAATGTGTAAACAGGTCTTCTATAAGGCCTGCAAATGGAAGCGCTTGCAATTTTTCCCGCTGGGAAGTGTATGTGTGTTAAAACAAAATAAATGTTGTGTTTGTGTATTTTTTGTTTTGTTTTGTTTTGTTTTGTTTTGTTTTATTTGTTGTGGTTGTTGTTGTCGTAGTTATTTGAAGTTGTTCCTTCGCTCATCATTCCACTGTATTCCTTGGTTTTGTTGTTTAGATGAATGTTGTTGCTGTAGTTGTGAGTGTGCTAACAAATTATGTGTTTATTTGTGAGAGACAAAGAGAGATAGCGACAGAATAAATGAGCGTGAGAGTGCAGAATTGTGTAAAAATGTTGTTGTTTAGGAATTTCTTGTTAAATGCTAAAAATTTGTTGTTTGCGCCTAAAACATTGTTGCGTGGGTGGGCAAGTGGTTGAGGGGGTGGGGTTGGTGAAGCTGCTTATTCTTTATTTTATCCCAACCATTTATTTAGTCATTTGTTCAACTTGCTTTTGAGTTGGCTTGTCTTGCTTTGTCTTTAGTTTGTTTATTTTCATGTTTTCTCTAATGTTTTGTTGTTGTTAAAATTTGTATCATGTATTTAAGCAAATTGCTGTTTAGTTTATTTTTATTTTTATGTTTGTTAACAAGTCTCAATAGTGTCGTTTTCATTGAAAATGCTTAATAAGGGATTTAGTTGTTTCAGTTTTTGTTTTTTTTTTTTTTTTTTCGTTTGGTTTGTTTAACTTTTAGCCATTTTGCTGGTGTTTGGTTTCTTGAGTTTTTTTTTTTTTTGCAACATCAACAAAATGTTTCATTCGTTTAGATTAAAATTTCGGTGAAAGAAGTTGTAAATCAATATTTTTTGGGTAAAAATTAAAAAATACTTAAGAAACTTCTTTTCTAAATGATTGCATGTTAATACCTTAAATTTAACTCATTACATGTTTTAGCAGAACAAATTATTTTAAAGGATAATGATAACAACACTTTAGTGATAATTGATATAAACTAAAAAACGTACTCCTTGTACAGGGTGGTCCAAAATTAACGAAGGCGTTTGAATTCGGTATAACTTTTTATTTAGGAAATAATTATTATTATTATTAATTAGAGATGGAATTGAACTAATATTTATCTTTTTAAGAGAAAAGTTTTTTTATTCAGGCTAATAGTTCGAATTTTTCAAGAATACTATTGTAAAATACTGGAACAATTGGCAAATTGGAATACATTTTCTACCCTGTCAAGAGCGTCATCAACAATCTTCATTGTCCACGATCAATCTGTAAACATCATCTATTTAACTCACCGTTTTTTGACAAATAGAATCCGAGAATTATCATATTTCTTTTTTACATGTTGTGAGATAGAACGAAATTTATTATTTTTTTTTTTGAATACAGTAGGGGAGAGGGGGGCACGTTTTACCCGGCGCACCTTTGAACTATGTTGATAAAATCTCAGTTTAACATTTTGCCGACCCTTAACCGAGTTTTTCACATGGCAACGTTAACAACTTTTGCTAGTTTTATCAGTCTTCGACCGAATGCAGTTGGGTGAACAAGTTTTCGCAGTGCCATTGTAAGAGTGTAAGAAGTATTCAGTGATCGTTTTCTTTCGTGAGAGAAATTTATTGCAGTCCAAAATTCATTTCAAATAAAATTAAGTTAAGTTATTTGATATTTATGTAAAAAAAAAATATTTATTATAAATTTCCGTGCAATAGCATGCCAGTTCAGGTTTGAACAAAGAAAAAGGGGGCACCTTTGAACATGTTAATTTATCAACCGAAGTACCAAACATTGTTGATTCTCTCTTATTTTCTGAAAATGACGAATCCAATGCTGATCATGATGCTTTAAAAGAAAATGTAATGTCACCTGAAATCGCAAGGCCTTTTCCGTCTTAATAATATAAAACTTATTTTTGATCAGAATTTTTTTTATTTTTTAATTGTTAATGTTTATGTCTTTCTTAATAAATAAATCGAATTTAATATATATATATAAAATATAACTATTTATGTTATTTTTGGACATAAGCATTACAAGAAAAAATTCCCGTTCAAAGCTGCCCCAGCCTAGTTCAAAGCTGTCACGTATGGGGGCACATTTGAACACAATGACTTCAACCATTAAAAAAATATAAAACAATATAATTCGAACTAAAAATAAGTTACTTGTAGACTTAAGCTAAAGTTTATTTCCATATATATTAGTTAAATTATGTAAAAAGCCAATAATTTAAAAATATAAATTTGTATGTGGCTTGAAAGCAAAAAATGTTCAAAGGTGCCCCCTCTCCACTATATATGTATATGAGGAATATTTTTAGTTTAGTTATGAAAAAGAATATCTCGCAAGTGGTGGCAATTTTCTGTTTCGCAAATTTGTGCTCCTTGCAACACATTTTCCATAATCTTTCGCAAAACTTCAGGTGTTATGTTGTTTATAACGTCGCGTATATTGATTTTTAATTGCTGGATGGTTCTAGGATTATTAATGTAGACTTTTTCCTTTAAATAACTCCAAAGAAGGTAGCCAATTAAAATCATTTGTACGCGAAATAATTCGTTCACTAAAGATGTCCCGTAAAAGTGTCATTGTATCCCTTGCAGTGTGCGCTCTGGCTCCATCTTGTTGGAACCATACTTGCTCCATTTGAAATTCCCTAAGTCTTCTTTACAAAATACTCAAAAGAATAGAAAAAAAAATATAATAAAAATGTTATAAGCAATTCAAACCCCTTCGGTAATTTTGGGCCACCCTGTACATACATATGTATGCATATTATATATATTACCAGGTTACCTTATTATGTAGTATTGTTTGAATTTAAGCACTCTTCACTATTTAAATATTCCATATGTTAACCTAATAATTAAAAAACACAAATCTAATATATTGAACTAATAATGTGGTATTAAAAATCGATTTGTTTATTTGTTTTTTCCCCTACCACATACATAAGCTGGTTTAACAGACTAAATAAAACCATAGCGAACTACTTTTACAATGCCGGAGTAATTTATTTATTTATTGAACATCAAATATTTGTTGTATGTTTGTGGATTTACTTGACACACAAAAACACTGATTACTGTGTAGCTTTAAATTATGTATTAAATCCAATACTGGAGGGAATTTGTTTGAAGAAAATAAATTATTTAAACAAAAAATTTACAATTGCAAATAAAAATCAAATCACTACAATGCGTATGATTAATATGGAATTCAGCAATAACTTTCATACGCTATGCAGCACATTACAGCGACTTTTGAAAACAATTTATCTTGTAGCTCGCGAACAATTAGAGATATATTAATGAACTTTATACATAGTCAGTGCTGAGGTATTGTTGCGTTGATTGCTATTTACGTTATTTCGACAGTTCAATTCCAAAACATGCTAAGTCGAAAAAGTGAGTTTTGCAGGAAAAGCTCATAAAGTTTACAGGCGATATCTAAAAAACCATATGAGATAGAACTTTGTTCTTTATAACTATTGATTAGACTAGCCAATCATAACCAAAATTTTACAGAATTTAAGATGAAAAAATCTAAATTCAAAAACGCAAAAAAATTAAAAACATGCTAAGTCGACATAGCATGGTTTGGAATTGAACTGTCCATATGTACATACATACATAAATACATACATATAAGTTTTTGTAGACTCAAAAGACGTTTCAGGCTCACAAAGGAAGCATGGGTAAAATAATTTTTGATATTTTTGACCTAAAAGTAATAAAATTATTAAAATTATGATATTTTTTTAAAGTAAGTAACAATTTTTTTACTTTCATTTTCTTTTTTTCTTCTGTTTGCTAAAAAAAACGTTATTTCGAATGCTTCTTTGCTTACTAGTAACAACTTGCAAGGTTGCGTTCGGATGATCATTCGTTATCGAATGCCATCATTAAAAATTTTAATACATTTTATTCGCTATCGAATGAGGGAATCCCAAATGTTAAAAAATTCGAACATTCGAATGAAAATTTATTCGCATACGAATGCGAGAATTAGCCCCCTGGTCTAATATATTTACAAGTTTTCAATTCTGAATAATTACAAAAAAACGTATGATCAACATATTGCACTTTATAAGGATTTTTAGCGGGCACATACAATTCACACTCCATTTGCTTGCGTCTTTTGACTAGATACTTTTGATATATAGTTAGTTATATTTTTTTGATTCCCAAATTGATACCAGGCGTTTGCTACAGTAGGTGTACTCAGATTGACTTCATTTTTCAAAAAATCAATTAAACATGATGCAAAAACATTGCCATACGACCCTCGCGAGCCTCGCCTTCATGCCATACGTAGCAAACGGTATCACCATTGTCAATATTATATACAGTAAACTGATGCCATTTAAACTTCTGCTTAAAGTATAATGAACCAGCTGGCAAATATGGAATCATTTGCATTGACTTGCCTTGTTCGCGTTTTGCGTTTTCTGTAAAAATATTACATGACATGAGTTATGTACGTGTTTTTAAAATTAGATGCCTGTGATACGAGGTTCTGTTTTTTTTAATTAATAATTAACGGGAGGAGATTTTAATTTAAAATTTTACACAGTTGTGTAGAAACATATTCTTAATATGAATCCGGGTTAAACTGAAAACCTTCTAACATTGAGTTGCGAGATTACGTCAGAGTACCCTCGATATGTATATTTATCTTTAATTTAAAAACATAATTAGAAAATGAAAATGTGGTTTTGATCAATCTCTACTTTATATTAAATTGCGTTTTTTTTTTTGGCTTTTCGACTTGAAGGTGATGAAACCTAAAGTGTATTAGCAATACAATTTACTTTTATACAACATTTTAAAGAAAAGCGGTATAAAATCACATAATTTGCAAAATATCGGGCAATAGCATACTGTAAATATAATCGGCAAAGCGAGTGCATATCACCAGATCTTAACGCATTTACTAAGTCATAGTGTTATACAACAGCCATTTTGTCTAAAATTTAATATTACACTGAATACGAAACCAATCTGAAACAAATATTTAAGTACAGTTTTCAGAGGTTCTATTGTTAAACATTTGTCGTTTCAAACAAATAAAAACCCTTTATTGACAAATTGTAATCAAACTATGATCTCTAGAATTTTGTAAGCCCTAAAAATATTAATTTTTTCTTATGTTGGTCATATTTATATATACCTGTTAATCGGGGCATCTATAAATATAGTCCTGAATATCGCTTTTTTTATTAGTACAAAATTTTCAGTGACAATTAGGATCTTACATTTTTTTTAAAGGGAAGTAACACTCAGGCAATTAATATGCCTATATACAATTGCGTTGCTTTCTTTGGAAAGGGGATAGGTTGAAGAAGTAAAGGTGATGAAAGTAGACGCAAGCTTTATATTAGAGGTCTGCATGTGTGCGATTAAACGACACATGAATTGTGTGTGATTTAAAAATCACACAAAATTTATTGTGTGTAAGAAATAACATATTGTACAAAGCGTTCAATTCATTATGTGAGTGTTGTGAGAGAAATATTTGATTCAACTGTAAATAACAAATATGCTGTTTTACACGAGTAAATACAATTGTATTTAAATGTAAATCCAAACTAAAGAAAAAACAAGACTGCTGGGCAACCGAAACACAAAAACTTAGTAATACGGGCGTATCAAAACAAAGAACGTTGGAAAATTTATTAAATAGGGGAAAACCCAATTTTAACAAAATAAGAAAGACAACAAACACACAAAGGAATTGTGTGATTTTTAACCTCACACAGGTTTTTTTATTGTGGGATGTATGAATTTGAGTTTATCAAGCAATACAATATAATTGAGACGCACACACAATTAGTGTTAATGTATGTGTTTCACTTTTTCATGAAAGGTGTTGTGTTGATCTTTCATTTAAAATGATTGAACGTGAATGACTAGTTCTCATTTGTTTTACACATTTGAATTGAAAATCAAATACACACACAACACTCATTTGGCAGTCAAATACATTTGTGCAGACCTCTACTTTATATCACAACTCTGCAATTGCACGATATGTTTTTATTTTTAGTGCAGAATTGCAGCGTGATGGGCGGTGAGTATGCGCATTAATGTTAAAGCTTGAATTTATAGCTTTTATTTATTTATCAATTCCTTAAAAAGGGTGTCCCAACTAGAACGCAATTTTTAAATTTTAAATAAAAAATATTGTATCGTAAGGTAGACAGAATGAGGTTATGTATGGGATAAGATATCGTGCAGATGGCCGCCGCGGCTTTGCTGGAACACACGCGATCTTTTAATGAAATTTTCAATGACCTTTTTGCATAAATGCTGCGGTATTTTATTAATGCAGCGTCCAATTTCCTCTTTTAAGGCTTGAATCGTCGTCGGCTTATTCGCGTAAACCATCGACTGCAACAAACCCCAAAGAAAAAATGTAAAGGTGTTAAATCGCACGATCTAGGCTGCCAAATCTGGTATCCAAAATGCGAAATAACACGACCGGGAAATGACTGATGCAGCAATGGAATTGTTTCTCTGGCTGTATGACATGCGGCGCCGTCCTGTTGAAACCACATGCCCTCTATATTCATGTCTACAATTCTAGGCAAGAAAAAACTGGTTATCATTTCACAATACCGAACACCATTGACTGTTTGCGTTTGACCTGCCTCATTTTCATAAAAAAAAGGTCCAATAATTCCTCCAGCCCAAAAATCACATCACACAGTGACACGTTGAGGATGCATTTGCGTCTCGTGAATCACTCGAGGATTTTCCTCACCCCAAATGCAACAATTCTGCCTATTGACGAAGCCATCAAGATGGAAATGGGCCTCGTCACTGAAGAAGATTCTATCGGCAAAATCAGCATTTTCATTTTGTCTGTCCAATACCCAATTAACGAACTTCCTTCGCTGTCCATGGCCAGCTGGCGTCAGTTCCTGAGTCAATTGAACTTTGTATGCATGAAGATGCAAATATTTTGTCAAAATTTGCTGCATAGTAGATTTGGGGACACCAATTTGCTGAGCTCGGTGTCGAATTGAGGTGGATGGAGTTTGAGCGACATCATCACCTACAACTGCGACATTTTCGGTCGATCGACCTGATCGAAGGCGGGTTGTTGTCTTTACATCACTAACAGACCCAGTTTCGTTTACAGTTGACTCTTTTGGAGCATTATTGTGACCCCAAATTGATCACAATTGGCGAACTGTAGCCGCAGAACTTTCACCATTTTGGTAAAACAATTTCGCAATGAGAATGCGTTGTTCATTCGTGTAGCGCTCTATTTTTACTAACCTCGTACCTTCTACAAGCTAACAATAACAATTGTTCAAATATCAAACAATGACACTTCGAATGGCGCCAAATTTAAAAATTGCGTTCTAGTTGGGACACCCTTTATTAAATATTTAACTAGATTTGGAGACTGTGTCTTACGTTAGTCGTAGTGTTTGTTATCAAGTTATCAATTGTTATCAATTTGGTTATCAAGTATGAATGACGGAACTATAAACTTGCCAAAATTACCTAATTACATGCTGAGCAATTTCCAACTGAACATGTGGAACAAAAAATTTTCTACTATAATTTCAATTAGCTATGTACTTTATTTAGTATACTAATCGTATAGAATTCACTTTTTTAATATATTCCTACAGTTCCTTAATACATATGCTCCTGTTAATACTGCAATCAAATAGCCGGTTGTAATTATGCTGATAAATTAATAACATTTTAGGCAGACATGCACATAAATTATACAAACTAGTCTGCAGAATTGGTTGTAGTAATTCTGGACGAAATATCCTTAAGTATAATTATAACTATAGCTAATAAGCCAGCCATCAAAAAATAGTCAAATATTAAAATGGAAATACATACATACTTATTTTTGAGAAACATTAATAAAAGCATCTTAAAATTCATTAAACTTATAAGTTTTTCTGCTTTAATAATAAGTCCTAATTTAAGTAATAAAGAATATTTGATTAAACTTATTTTAAATTAGCTATACTTTATTATAAAAGAATTTCCAATAAAAAAAATTACCATTTCATTCTAGTCCAATTAAATTAATGAACTGCAATTTGTTTGTATTTCTTTATACATTTTTCTTTCCTCATGAATTTTCTTTCACAAGCTAAATGAAATAAAGAAAAAATTATTCTGAAAAATTTTGTTTTCTTTTGTTGGAAGTGAAGCGAAACTGATATGAAGAAGATTATAATGCAAACAGTTTTATGTAAGACACTTGTTGGTCCAGCATTAAATATCGAATAACGACAAATACCAGTGGCTGATTGCTAATAAAGATCTCTTGAAAAATAAGGTTATTTATCAAATAATTTTACAATACAGTTATAGAAATTTTTAATATAAAACGTTGATATAACAAGTTTATATATATGTGACGAATCTAAAATACCCACCTCTAAATATAATAAGACGTGCACATGCATGGTATTGAAACTGGTGGAAATGGGTCCATTATTTCATCTGGCCCCATACATATGTTCTTCCGAAATAGGGGTTCCAAGATCATAAATGTTTGAATTATGCAAGTTTCCACACAAATTTCACCACAAATGAGTGGTAAATGAAGCCAATTGATCATAGCTCTTATATAAGGCCCACTTCCGAAAATCATTTTAAAAGAGCACAACTCTCTTAAAAATGTAGGTATCCACATAATAGTGAATCCGAATATGTTTCGTACAAAAAATAGGGTACAATTTTATCATGATCGCTCCATTATTAGGCGTAGCTCCCATACAAGGCCAACTTCCGAAAATTACTTTAAAAACCATAAATCTCTTCAAAATGCCGGTGTCCAAATATAATTCAAAATACATATGGGCTAATCCTGCCTTACGGACGTTACATTTGCATGGAAATTTGCTTCTTAAAATTGACACAGCTGGCGTTCACATTGGAATATTTTCATGAAATTTTTTGCAAAATGCAGTTCTTTGGGTGTACTTTAAAACTTGTTTTAAACTTAAGGGTTAAAAGTTATGCTAGCTTAAAGTTCTGTTACGGACGTTACAAAAAATGCAAGTCGACTTTGAGGCTTATGTGCATTTGCATATTTTTTTTTAGCTAATTTTGCATAATAAACAAAAAAGTCCAAATACAAAAACTTAAGTGGAATATATGACCATATCAATCCAGCTTAGAAAAGAAATCTAAGTAGTCCCGTTAAACAAAAATCTTATTTTTTGTCTGTTACGGACGTTACGTTACGGACGTTACACTTTTTCCATTAAACCAAAAATATTTTTAACTTGTAAATATTCAGGTCTATTCGGGAAGTCACTTTCACCAGAAATACGCGTTTCATTCACTTTTTGTTATTCTAAAATACGTTAGCGATGTGAGTACCAGAAAACAAAAGATGTGCAAACAGAAAGCATATGTTTTTGTTCACTTTGTATGCATTCTAAAATAATTGTTCACCACACATCTACATAATTTTCGTTCGACGCTTGATTTAACGCGTAAAAATAAAATACCTACTTAACTGAAAAATAACTAACAAGCGTATGCTTCAAATATAAGTAAATATATGTATGTACATGTATAAAAAACATACAATGAAAGTTAATTCTGTTTCTTTGTCCAGGTCTAAAAAACCAACATCACCGCAACAGTTTAGAGCCATGGTGGTCATCAATAGCTATGGTTGCGCATGGTATCGACGATTTTCGAAAGAAGTACATTCGGGCTTCTTCTTTTGTCTGCTCATCCATTTTGATACTTATCCATTTATGGCATAATTTCTCTTCAATTGCAACTAATACTTCAGACAGAAGTTTTGAAAAAGTTGACTGGGAAATATTAAGATGCCAATCCTTGCCAACTCCATGTTGGTAATTTCCATCAGCGAAGAAACGAAGGGCTGCTGCCAGCTAGTCAACAGGCCTTAAGCATTCAAGCCGTGATTGCTGTTAGATTTCGTCTTCCAATTCCGATAAAATATATTTAAATGTCTCATTGTTGATTCTAAAACTTTTTCCTAATACTTCTTTTGGTATTAGAAGAGGTGATTTTAAATTTTTAATAAACATACCTACCTGGCATCAATCATTTTAAATATATCCGGCGTGTTATTTCTTAAATTTTTATTTACTCCTCTAAGATATTCAGATTGTGCATTAATTAAAAATGCAATCGAATGCATATCAATTTTTATTTTTAAATTATATTTTTGTTTTTAAATTTTTCTGTGTATTTATTAGACAGCTGTTTTCAATGTTTATGTTTTTCATAAGAGATTACAAAAAATCGATTACTGCAAACGATAATTCTTCACTCGTATTTTAGAATATGTCGAAGATGAAATGTCGACAGTGAACGTTCGACGACGAAGAAGTGAAGCGCGTATTCCCGAATAGACATGATTAATTTATTAGTTAAAAAAAAATTATAGAATATTTCATGACTCTTATATTAGCGTTTAACATTGTATCTTATGCTTAATAGAGAAAAGCCCAACAAATAATGATATGATTTAAGAGCTGGAATATTTTTTACATTTATTCATGTTTTGAATATTTCGTCAGATGTAATTTGTGAAAATCTCGAGCGTTTTTTAAGATGATAAGTTGGCAAACTTTTCGCTTAACAAATTATTTTGCTCTGTCTTCATTTGAACTCTTTTTAATTAATACGAATATATTTGTCACCACGCGAGTTATGATTACATATTGTACCCATCATCACTGTTAAACTTTATTTGTATCATCTCCAAATCACTTCATAATACCGTTAGAACTTGTTTTCGTAATTTTAAGAATTAACATATATTTTATTTAAATTATGATTTAGTTTTTTAGTCTTGTAAGAACCTTTGAACAATAAAGTCAAATTTATATAAAATAATAAATTGTAATTTAAATTACTTAACTTGCGCGTTTATAATTGAAATGAAGTTAGGCAAAATTTTGAGCTCAAAGCAAGAATTTCTTAAAGATTTCTAACGGAAATCCAGTACGTAAACATTGCATGCATGGGCGTACCACCAAATATTTGAAGGGGGCATGGGGATTGCGACTTACAACATGGTTATTAATTACTAATAATTAATTTTCATAAACTATTTTAGGTTTCAGAAGAATTTGAAATTCATCCCAATTTAAGTTGCAGATTGGGGAATCGTATGTTATTTAACCCTTAAGCAAACACCAAATTGTGTGCACATAAGCGAACTCTAGCTGGGCCTAGCTGGAACTTTTTATAATTTGTATGGCTTTAAATTAAAAATCTTCAATTTTATTATCAATTTTTAACTCGTTTCTATTATTAGAAGCATTGTCTTCATCCTCATTCTGAATTTCGTTTTCTATATCATTGGCAATTGCCTCTGCCAATCTGTCATAATTAGGGTGAGATTTTGAAACAGTTTCAAAGATTTTGTCTAATTTAGTACTCATTGTAACACTATTAACACTTGTTAACTGCCAACACAACAATAAAAAAAACTAATTTCTGAAACGTGCAAGCACATTGATTCATTTTCTACATAATAGGGTCTGGCTGGGCCATGGTGTTACAAACATGTTGACAGTAATTAACACGCCTAGAGATAAAAAATTTTAAGTTTTTTTTAATTTTATTGAGGAATTCATAAAAAGTTAAGGGGCTCCGCCTAAGTTATCTAAAAAATAATTATAAAAATGTCCAAAATAACTGGACAGGCCCTGGTGTTCGCTTAAGGGTTAACCACCCTTTATATTACTTTGAGATGATGTTTTTCGGATTCTCGGCAACCTAGAGCAATTTTAAGCCCAGATTCAGATTCAACAGGTGAAAATCTATTATAAACACTTACTTCAACCTCATAATATTAAAATAAAATTTTTGGGCATTTTCATGCCGTTACGGACGTTACACACTTTGTCATTTATATTTAAAAAAAAAGTGTAATAAAGGTATTTCTTTTTTTTTCATCAGATTTAAGTGCATAAAAAACTCTGTTTATAAAGCTAGTTTGGAAAACAAAATTATTGAAATTCATTCTGTTAAATTTAAAAACCCTATTTTCTGTTACGGACTTTACACACAGTGTACCCATTTTTAGTTAAAATTTTCAATATATATTCGATAACTTACAAATATGATTTTTATCTGAAATAATAAAAGAAATCTAAACAAATTAAAGTTTTGGTAAACGTTAAATACTGAAACGTCTGTTTCGCCCACTTCTTTGACCAGAATAAAAGAAAGCAAGAGGTACGTTTAGGTTAGCCTCTGCCAAGAACAAACAAACCACCGTAAAACCTTATTGCTTATATATTTTGAAGCTTAAATATGCATCCTATTATTCCATTAACAAACATTTGGATTTTGGGCAACTTAAAATTTCTGCCTTTGGTTTAAAAATTTTCGGCTTAGCCCATATGTATGTGTTTTGTATATATTCAAATAATATGATTTTATGATGATCGGTCCATAATTAGTCAAATCTTCCATATAAGACCCTCTCGGTAATTCCTCCATATTTTTTTTAAAGTACTTATAACATTATTTATGACAGATTTATGGGTGGCATATTAGAAGTAAACCAATTATGGACTGATAACTTCTAAATCCACTGTCCACTAATAAGATTTCTATGTATTTTATGCTTATTTTCGTTGAATTTAATCTCAATAACGTTATTTAATATTCTCCAAATTAAGCAGTTTGACTTTGGCATATATGATCCGTGTAAAATTTTTAATCCATGCCATTAGTTATAAGAGATCTATGAGTATTGAAGTAATTTTCGCACGAGGGCTTTATATGGGGATATGATCAAATATGGAACGAAATTCACAAAATTGTGTAGAATAATTTTTGTGTATATGTAAATAAGTTATACAAAGTTTTGAGTCGGTGCCGATATTTATAAGATATAAGAAATAATTAAAATTTTTATAAAAATACTGTAAAAGTTTACATAAGCAGCTATGGCGGACAAATGGACAACGTTAAAACAGAATCACGTTCTGGGTCAATAGGTATCCTAATATTATTTAGCATTATAAATATCAACACAAACACCTACTCCATATCACTATGTTGTATAACAATTCTTAGAGTATTAATCGGGAGTCAACATCTTTTTGATTTAATAAGCAGAGTTGTCAACTTTAAGATTTCAAAAAGCACCAAAATGGAGAAAAAACACGCCATTTAAAAAAAAAAGCACCTATTTTAGAATTTCTTTTTTATTTAAAATGCTATTAAATTTTTTTTAGTTTCTATCTATATAATATAATATAAATCTTTAATATATATAATATATATAATATATAATATATAATATATAATATATAATATATAATATATAATATATAATATATAATATATAATATATAATATATAATATATAATATATAATATATAATATATAATATATAATATATAATATATAATATATAATATATAATATATAATATATAATATATAATATATAATATATAATATATAATATATAATATATAATATATAATATATAATATATAATATATAATATATAATATATAATATATAATATATAATATATAATATATAATATATAATATATAATATATAATATATAATATATAATATATAATATATAATATATAATATATAATATATAATATATAATATATAATATATAATATATAATATATAATATATAATATATAATATATAATATATAATATATAATATATAATATATAATATATAATATATAATATATAATATATAATATATAATATATAATATATAATATATATAAACTTTTAAAAAGATTAATAGTAAAAGTAATAATAGTAAAATCCCTTTTTAAAATAAACGAGCTAATAAAAATAAAATAAAAATTTTACCACTCAACAATATGGTATTCAAAACTGAAGTACTAATTGGTAAAAAAAAGGGATAATATCAGTACATATTAGGTACTGTTTTAAATATTTTTGTTTTATGTTTTCAGTGCTTCTATTTGAATTTTTCGATAAATTTTGTACTGGGACTCTAACCCTGGTTGTTCGTCTACAGTTCAGTAGACCAAACGATCGGGCTACACAATTTTCACCAATTTTCATGTGACAAATTTAATAGTATGTATTCATTTTCCATACATTCGTATTTAAAATACATTTAATGGGTTCCTTTTTCATTATTAAACAACTGTAATTAACAATTAGTAAAAATAAAGATTTCATCACATTTTCGAAACAATTAAAAAACGCACCGAAATTAAAAAAAGCCACCGCGTACCAACTAAAATTTTTTCGTACAAAAAATTAAAAAAAAAAAACACCAGAAATGGTGCGAAACGCATCATGTTGACAACGCTGTTAATAAGTACACTCTAGTAAATAGCAGAGAAATTGTAGATGTCAAATTCAACTACTGTCCTATTTGAGATGGATTCCTCTAAGAGTAATTTTTAAAATCACAGCTAATCACATAGTTTTTTTTTCAAAGAAGCTCCAATATTTGTTTGTATTTCATGTGTTTAACTATTTTCATTTAATTGCGAAACTGTAAAATTGTGTTATTCCATCATCTTCTAAACATTCCATTAGCCAGATTTCTAACTATATAAGAGATATTTTGTCACACACTTCCGCACCACTTCTTAAAATTCACACTGTATATACTAAAGCGACACTCAACATGTGTTTAGTATATAAATATAATCTGAACATTGAGTAAATAACAAAAAATACACAATTTGTTTCTTTCTTTTTTTATTTTTGTATACATTTATATAAAAAATACTTTTGAAATGTATAGTTGTGTTTTCTAACAAGAGCAAATAAATATGTATGTATACTTTACTGCATGTGTGTTTTTGTTTTTTCTGCAAACAAACACATGTAGTTGCAACCAAATACCCAGAAGTTCTGCAGAATTTAGGCATACTAATGATTTCACTAAACTAACTAGAGGAAGTCATCGCCACTTTTCAGATTACGAAATTAGTTGCTGGTTGTCTGTCAATGTATAACACCACAAGTACTGGTAACTTTGTCGCATTTACCTTTAACCCTAGAAGGGTACTGTGAGTAAAATTTACTTACATAAGGCATAGATTTGTTCGTAAATCAGCAGGTTGGCCATGCTGAAAGTCAAGCCACTAGCAGTGCTTGGCCAACTCTGTCATTAGTCGGCTGCCGCAAGCATTGAAATTTACTCATCAGTACCCTTTACGCGGGTCATATTTACTTATCAGTAACTTACTACGTGTCTAAAAAATATATTTTGTGCTGAATTATGACAATTATGTTTTTGTTTTGTATTATGTTACTGTAAAGAAAACTATAGAGCATACAAATGGCAGGTCGCGGGCTATCAGAACAAATAATTTTGGATGCAATACTTGAACTAGAATCTGAGGAAGAAGACAATTTGGAGTTGGAGCTTTGTAACATTGAAGAGGATTCTTGGGAATATCAACCAGAAACGGAAGAATTAAATGGTGTCGAAGAAAATTTGACACACGGAAGCTGAAAAGGAAGAAAGGGAGGAAGCACCTGGCAAACGTAAAAACAGAAACTTAATGAGGGGAAAAGAAATGAAAGATCAGCTGCTCAAGAAATTCGTGAAACAGAAGAGGTAATTACAATGATTACAGTACCAACAATCTGATCGGAAAAGATGGAAATTTTATATGAAGTAAGAAACCTGTTGCTGTGCTAGTTCAAAAAGCTCCCTCAAAATATATTGTTCACAACAGCAAATGCAAAAAATTCGTTGTGTCCTGCCAGCTGCTTCAAACTGTTTTTCACCACAGACATGGTGGAAGAGATTTTGATTTATACAAATAAAGAAATAAACATTCAAAGTGAGAAAAATAACGATAAATCTCATGCGGTTTTGTAAAATTTGGAAATGGACGAACTTGAAGCATTTCCTGGTTTGTTAGTCTTTTCCGCTGCTCTCAAAGAAAATCACTTGGCAACACATATAATGTTTGACACTACCTACTGTGTGGAAAGGTACAAGGCAACCATGCCTGAGGGAAGATTAAAATTTATCCAATTTGCGGTGAACGTGCACAAAAAAGTGCCCCGACTGTGCTTGAAAAACAATTTTTCTGTTTAAATTTTTTTCATTTAAAACTACTACTTTACAAAATAAATCAGATAATAACGTAAAAGTTCTGAAGTGAGTAAAATTTACTCATCGGTACCTATAAGCGCCAATAATTTAACCGTACCGTTCTAGGGTTAAAGCTCACTAAAGTTAGTATTAGCCGAACGTACACGACCCCGTACTGTACCGTACTGTAAGCACGTTTGTGTGCCGTACGTCAAACAAAACAAAAATTCACTTTATTTGCACTATTAGTATACGAGTACATACAATAAATAAAAAGTCAGCTGTTCGAAACAGTGATGGTCATTGTAAAGTTCCTCTTCGTACATGCTTGCTTGAAAAAGTACCAAAATGGTTTTAATAGGAGTAAAATTGTATGTGTGTGTTTAGCACTCTGATAGTTATTTATAAATATTATCAATTTAATATATTTTACTATAATTTAATTCAATATTTATTAATTTTTCAATATTTATAATACATAGTTATGCGTATATATGCATTTATTTTATTATACTTATATTGTATAGAATTTTTTTTATGATATACATATAAACATATGCATATGTAAATGCGATGTGTATTATATTAAATCGTGTAGCTCAATTTCCACAAACATTATTATTAAAAAAAGTACAAAAAAAAAAATAGAGCGAATTTACCCCAATATAATTTAAAATACAAACAGCCCATCACTATTGTACAAATGTCGTCACGTAAGAACGTTAGGCAATTCTATTTTATACAGGTTGAGACGTTCCGTCAACGTGGTATTAATATTCGGTAAGCATTTCCATTGATTTTAAGTAACAAAACGGCATCAGATGTTTCGTTACACTACAGTACGGGACGTAGACGTTAGACTAATTCCACCTCAACAGGTAAATATTTTCGTAAATTTTGTAAAAGTTACATTGTATCAGAAAACCGTTAGTTTCTATAATACAAAGCAAATTGTAATTATACTTACTTTCCTTTAGAGGCACAATTCTTGAATTGTAATATGCCAATAAAATCCGTGCTTTAACATTTGTAGGAAGAGACAAAATCTATTGAAAGCTGTAAATTAAAATATATATTTAGAATTATACCAAGCGACTGTACTGTACAGTAGATAATCTCCAATGTGTTAATTACCCAATTGACTTATATTTTCTCTACAAAAGCCACTTAAAGATTAAGCGCCTTAAAAATGTATAAATCTTAATCCATCGAGTCTCCATCAAAACTAAAGGGTACATACTCTATAACTCATACAACATTTTTACTAATTTGAAAAAAAGATGTTTAGTCAATATTTGAAATACTTGTTGTACAAGTGAATTGACAAAGCCATTAAAAATCTGATCAAAATAATAGATAATAGACATACGGATGGTTTAGAAAAAAAAACACATCTACATACATATGTTTTAGTAAAATAAATATAAAGTGAAAATGCATTTGTTATATATTTGAAAGAGTATGTTTTTATTAAGTAATACCCTCCATCACCATAAATGGTGTATGAGGGTATATATAAATTTGTATTCCGTGTGTAACATTGAGAAATATTGTATTCATCTGAGATCCAACAAAGTATATATATTCTTGATCCTTATGGAATTCAAAGTCGATTGAGCTATGTTTGTATGTCTGTCTGTCTGTCTGTGTAAAATACTCTCACGTCCAAAGGACACAACCGAAATCAACAAAGTTTACAAAAAACCGTTTATAGCTATTTCTCTTAAGCAATTTGTTGAACCAGAGTTATGGACCAAAATGTGAGTCAACCTCCATCAAAAATTGATATTTTTAAAAATTTTTTCTTCCATTTTTTTTTAATATATATTGCAGAAGAAAGTATGAGGAAAATATTGCTCAATTATACATAAATGCCTATAAAATTGGAATATCAAGACAAAATTCAGCAGGAATAAGTTGCATGCAAAATGAAATCGTAAAACTAAATTTATATTTTTTTAGTTCGGTCCATGTTTGACCATAGACCCCATATAAAGTCCACTTCCAAAATGCACTTAAATACGTAGAAAACAGATATAAATAATGGTAAACGGCCAAAATTTGGCATAAATAATCTCTATAGGCAATTAAATTGTTGTACTAAATTTTATGGTGGTCGGCCCAGAATTGGTCATAGCTCCCATACAAGAACCACATCTGAAAAAGACATTTATCCCTATATATATTGTATAAATATCGGTACCGACTCAAAACGTTGCACAGATCATTTTAATATATACAAAAATCATCCCACAAAATTTTGTGAATTTCGGTCTATTTTTAACCGTATGGAGTGGCACACACATGACACTAAACTAATACTTGGTTTTTTTTTTCTTATTAAAAAAATAACACCTTTATTAATACCCATTATTGCATTTGCATTGTCAGTTCCAAGGCCTTTACAATTTTTTATATTTAATTTACATTCGTCAAGGGTAAATAATATTGCATCGGCAGTGGCTTTTGCAGTGGAATCCTCTAACTGAACTAACTTTAAAACAGTACTTGTAATGCGACTGCAACTTTCGGCATAAAATCTGACTACAATACCAAGCTGCTTTTTAACAGATATATCCGTCGATTCATATATTAGTTTTTATATACTAATGAGTCAAACTTGGGAATTTGAGGGCAATAAAAGTACGTATTCAAATTTTTTAGCCTTAAAAAGGCTAAAATTAAAATTGAAAAAAGGCTAGAGGCTAAAAGGAAAAATCTGAGGCTAAGTGACGGAAAAAAGGCTAGATCTAGCCTCAAAAAGGCTAAAATGGCAACACTGCCCGCAACCCTCTGACTGATAGTCCGGCGCACTATCGCCTAGTCAATCGTGAGGGTATATTAGATTTGTGCTGATATTTGTAACGCCCATAAATATTGGTCCAACACCCACCTTAAAGTATACCGATCGGCACTTCCTGGGTCGATTTAAAGACGTCCGTCCGTCTGGCTGTCTGTTTTGAAGATATTTCAATAAAATTTGGTAGGTGATATTTTTTCGGCACAAGAACGGATGGGATTAAAACTGGTGGATATCGGTCTATTGCTAATCACCTGGCCCCCATACATATTTACTTATCATAAGTGTTTGAATTATGCAAGTATACAAAGCCTAATTACATCTAGAAATTTTGTGAAGATCGGTCCATAATTGATCAAGCTCCCAACTATCGAAAATCACTTTTAAGTGCTCTCTTATAAATGTCGGTTTCCAAATAATATTGAACACAAATATGTTTCATATACATATATACCAATAATATGGAACGACTTTATGATTATCGGTCTATAGTTAGTTGTAGCTGCCATAAAATGCCCACTTCCGAAAATCACTTTAACGATCATAAGTCACTAAAAAATGTTGGCATAATATATAATTCATAATTAGTCAGAACTACCATATAGGCCCTCTTTGTTTATATCAAGATAAAGTTTAACATACATAATATTTATATTCACGAAGACATGACACTAAATTCTTGGATGATTGGCCCATAAGAGGTCATATCTCAAATATAGCGCCCATATTTTCAAAACTGTTATATTGATATACTGGGTGTAGGGTATTATATGGTCGGGCTTTATATATATTTAGTTGGAGGCATTCGTCACAGCTGAATATATCACTCCAACTTGTCCTTACTCTACTTCTCGGGTTTCCTACACCACCATATTGGCCCAACACTCACGTTAAATTATACCGTCGACTCAGAATTACTTCCTGAGTGGATTTAACGATGTCCGTCCGTCCGTCTGGCTGGCTGGCTGTCCATCTAAAGCTTGTGCGCAGAGTACAGTCGCAATGTTGAAGATATTGCAATACAATTTGGTGCTTGATAGTTTTTCGCCCCAAGGACGGATGGGATTGAAACTGGTGGAAATCGGTCCATTATTTCATCTGGCCCCCATACGAATGTCTTCCCGAAATTGGGGTTTACTGATTATAAATGTTTGAATTATGCAAGTATGCAAACAAATTTTACCAGAAATGAAAGATAGGTGAAGCCAAATTAGATCTACAAATTTTGTGCAGATCGGTCCATAATTTATCATAGCTCCCATAAAATGCCCACTCCCGAAAATCACTCTAAAGAGCATATCTCTCTTAAAGATGTTTGTATCCAAATAATATTGAACGCAAATATATTTCATATGTATAAAAACAATACCATACAATTTTATTGTGATCGGTCAATAATAGGTCATATATCCAATATAGCGCCCATTTCTAAAAAAAACCGTTATATTGATATACTGGGTGTAGGGTATTATATGGTCGGGCTTAACCGACTATACTTTCTTACTTGATTTTACCTGTTTCATAACTATCGCGTTATAAAATAGGCCACACATTTTAAGTCAATGAGTTTTACATATATGTATTCGTAGATATGTTTATATATTTTATACTTGAATAACATTGATATTTTCTAACTTTATGCTACTTTTACTTTTAATGTGAAAAACCAGAAAATTCGAATTAAAACTGTGTTGGCTTTTATTAAATCCTAATTTGATCAGCTAAGGAAATATGTATTAAATATCCAACTCGTTTAAATGATACAAATCTCGTGGGGCAACATGGACAATTTATTTTGGGCCATGCTAATATGGGAATGAAAATTTTAACATAATTCCATTATGAATATTTTGTATATATGTATATGTATATGCTGCTGCTTTTAACATTCTTTGGAATGTTTGTATTTATGTGTGTATGGATGGCATTTTTCATTTTCATTTATGAATATAAAATCTACATGTGAATTTTTATGTAAATTTTCCTTTGGTTTGAGAAAGCGTCCTTTTGGTATGTTTGTTTTTAATATTATGATTCACCTTACATTAGTATGCTTTCAAATTAACCCCTGAATATATATATACCCTACATTTGGAAAGTAGTTAAGTTCGCTCTATTCTTTAGTTAAGTTTGATTTAGAGATAAAGAAGACTGTTCATGAGCAAGTTGAGGTCTTAATAAAAATGATTAAGATTAAAAAAAACGGGTAATATCTATCACTAATTGACCAAAATTTAGTTGTTAACATGTCTTAATAGCGTAAACCATTTATTGAAACCGAATACGATCAGCATACAAAGGCTGCTCAACAATTGCTCTTGGATTTTCAGAAGCCCAAATGCAGCAGTTTTGCTTGTTGAAAAGTCCATTTAAGAACAATAATTTTTGCAGAGTAACCCTGGGTTTCTCTTGAATGAACTCAGCAAATCAACGGGGAAGTGAATGGTCAGCTAGCTGCAAATCATGCACCGGTTTGACTTTACAAGGCTTCAAAGCAAATGCTTACACAACTCAAGGAATTTGCAAAATCGTATCTTCTTTAAAACTGCGACTCATGGGCCGGTCAAACACGTCAGTTTTTACACAATATATAGGTATAGCGGCCTCAGAAAGACGAACTGTAGCTTTTACAATTTTCGAGCGGAATTGAATGTATTGTAACAATTGTCTAAACATCTACTGCGTTAATACAAAAAGCTGTTGCCAAACAAAGTTTTTGTTGAGAGTTTGTTCACCTTGCAAGACTGGAAAGCCAAATCTTTACACAATATTTGGCATGTACCCCAATTGTCGAGAAAGTATTAGAAAGTATACAGCTGTTGCGAAACAAATATGTCGAAACAAAATAATGTCCCGTCTAATGTACAGTACTATATATTCTACTTAAGAATTAGTTTTACAAAATATCTATCTGCATCTGTACATACTCATTGATTTTTTCCCTACCAAAGTATGTGTGTGTTTAAGTCTGTATAAGGATTCACAATTGTAAACATCTGTTACAATTGTGAAATGTGAATAATATTGCAATATCTGAATATACACTTGGATATTTCATAATGTGGCCTCAGAAAATATGGCCGCAAAACTTAAATTGAAATATGTCCCCAAGGTCGATAAGCAGAGCAGCTGTATGCAATTTTGAAACACTTCTTTGCATAAAGTATGTATTTTATTTAAAGCTTAAAAATATATTTTAACTCTTACATGGATAACTTGTACTTTAGTACTGAATTACAAAAAGTAAAACTCCTGTTTATTACAATGTATATTTAAAAAGCTTTTTCAAAAATACTCTTTACTTGGGAGTGAACATTTAGTTAAAAACTTTTGTTTAATATTTTTGTTTTAATTTGTGGCCATATTTCCTAGAGCCATATTATTTTCAAAGCAACACAAATTCAAAGCAGTACTTTTTTGTTGTCTTTTTTTTATGTTAAATATTATTGTCCCAAACAGATGTTGAGACAATAATACTACACAATATAAGTGCTAATGTTTTTATGCTCGAGTACCCTGCCAGCAATTGGAAGTTTCTTTCATCGTCCATCGTCAAAGGCGTTACGTCTTACTCACTTCCAGACGTTAATTGGAAGATAACAATAACAATTTACATTGCAGTCGTCTTTTAGTCATCCAGACGACGTTTGGAAGATTGTTTGTTGTTTACAACACCAGCCGAAAATGACATGTCCCGTTATAAATGAAATGAAAAGAATGCAAAAAAGAAGTTTTCGACATCATAGAAATTAGTTTTATTTTGTCATTTGCTCTGGTCGGTCAGTGGTAAAGTGTGGTTTCGATTTGTTATTGTTATTGTTGTAGTTTTTACATATTTGTTATCCCATAATCAATATGAGTGTATTATCTGTAAAGGCAAACAAAAATCAAAAGCAAAAGAGAGGCGAAGAAAATAACTTCTGGAAGTTACGCTGAAGTGACTTCTTGAAGTTACGCTGAAGTGACTTCTGGAAGTTACTTCCGGGGGGTACAACTTCTCAATACGGAAGACACTTCTACGATCAGAAAATGGTATCGCAGAAGATGAGTTTTAACTTCTTAGCGTCACTTCTGAGTCACTTCCGCAATAGAAAATGTTGGCAGGGTATACACACACATACATATGTATGTGTGTATAAATATGTAAAAGTATGCGTGCTAAAGTCACTCTAATCGAATGTAAAAACACGGTTTTGTTATTTTATTGTGGCATTTTTTTTGTTTTTAGCAAAAATATCTATTACAATAAATCTAAAATATGAATAAAAATTTATTTTTTATGACATTAAACCCACGTGCGGGAAGATTATTATCGTTATTATTTTAATTTAAATGTAGTCATATTGCTAATACGAATTTTCAATTAGTGCAGCAATATGGGGGCTAATATTTGAAGAAATAATATTTAAATTTGCATAAATATACATAATTTACATACAGGATTTGAAATTTCACGAATTATTTTTTTTTTTTTTGCCGGGAAACGATAATGAAAAACAAGTACAAGTGCACTATTCGGCTGTGCTTAATCTTTAATACCCTCCACATAAACGTAATAAGAAATATAGAAACTACACTGGTTATAGTACTAGAATATCGTTATTCCGTGTTTTCTATTCAGTCTTAGTGCAAATTTTATTAGTATTTGATATATTGTTTGAAAGACAATTTTACGGCCAACATAATTTATGTTAAATATTTTGAAATTTTATCTAATTTTGACCATTTATAATTGCTGTAATTACTGATTCTTACTGTAATTTACAGAGTTTGTCTGGTTTTCATAATAATCTTGAGTGTAGTTTAACAAACAGAGTATAAAAGAGAGTAAGAATATAAGGCGAGGCTTTTTGGTTTGAATTTTATCTCAATAGCATTATTTACAAGAGATTAATGGATGGCATAGTAGAAGTGGACCAATTATGGACTGACAGCTTCTAAAAAAATTATCCAGTAATGTGATTTGGTTGCAATCCATCTCAATAACGTTATTTACAAGAGTTGTATGTTTGGTTGGCGTGCTTGGAAAAGAACTTAATTCGGGAGCTTTTGACAATTATTGACTGACAGCTACAAAATCCATTACAATAATTGCGGTATAAGTTCAGATAAAATACAGATATTTGTTAAAGCCCTTATGACACTACCCCCCTGGCCCACGATGTCGAACGATAACGTTCGCTTAGGTAAGACTTAAGACACAAACTTGATTGTGGAATAAACAAACTTGATTGAGTAAAAAATAGATACGATAAAAAGTTTGTTTCTTAAGTCTTATCTAAGCGAACGTTATCGTTCGACATCGTGGGCCAGGGGGTACATTTTTTGTTCATTGAAGTGATATAGAATTGATAGAAAGAAACAGAAAATGTTAGAAAAAGCAAACTATAAAAAATGTAAACAAAAAAGCCTTTTAGTTTTTTTTATTAAATGTTGTCAACTTTTTGTTTATGAGAAACATAAAAACAAAACGAACAAAAAAACGGTTAATCGCCAAATTTGCCCATAAGCCGCTGATTCAGCAACACTTCTAAAATGTCAAGCGTGAAATTTTTTTTTGGCATAAATTCATTTTTTATCGATAACTTTAGTAAAATGTTTGACAGTTTGCCATTTATGTTAATACTGCTGAACACTTGGTAAATTTTTCTATTAGATTATATTTGTACTGTTCACCAAAACTTAAACAATGCATTAAAAATGTAGTGTCATAAGGCCTTAAGGTAAAAAAAAAAAAAAAAAATTTTACACATAGAAAATTTTTATAATATTAAATTAACTCCTGAAGAAGATTTCCAAAGGAAATCGAAATATTGAGTGAATTATATATAAGAATTAAAAAATCTTTTATAAAAAACAAAAAAGTGACCTCAAGCTTAAAAATTATTTAATAAAAATCATTAAAAAGTTCGAAGAATATAGAATAAAATTATTTGGTAAAATATGGAGAAAACAAATTTATTGTTCAATTCTATAGAACGGTTTTAAATCAAGTAAAGAAAAAAATATTTTTTTCATTTGAATTAAAATACAAATCATTTCAAAGACTACAAGATTTATAATTTACAAAGTATTTGAATACAAGTTTTTAATTGAATATTTCAACAAGTTCTGATGTGTATTAAAGTTGGTTCGATATCAATATTTATTAAATATTTTTGTGGGTTAAATTATTTTTCGGAACTGGTTCTTAACCGAAAGCTATGACAAATCATGGGCTGTTCTTCTTAAATTTTGGAACAGTTATTTTCATGCATATGAGGATATTTCACGTCGAATTTCAACATAATAACGGTATATATAAGATATATATTAGTATTAATGTGGATATCGAGAGTGGACCTTATGTGGGGAATATAGTCAAATATGGAGCGATAGTCTCAAGATCCAGCAGTTTGATTTTGGCATGTATGTAAATAATCCGTGTTAAATCGGTATCGGTACCAGAGATGTACACGAGTTGATTCACTTTTTTCCTATATGTATGAACTGACTTTTTTTGTTTTGTTTTCAATCATCAACATGTGCTAATAACATTGCTTGCAGTGTTTGCGCTCTCCTAATTGCTTGTCATTTTCTCAATCACTTTTTAAACACCGTTAGCAATAACGAATCAAAAATTATAACTGTGTTTTGATTTGTAAGCAAAACAAACAAATGATTCATAAAAGCTCAGATTGCATAGTGCAAAATCAGTGCGTTAATTTTTTTTAATAAGTTTTCAAGATGAACTCCGAAATAATAAAAAATATTGAAAACGGTGTTTTTCGTATTGTAAAAAATAAACAAAGCAGAAGAAAATATAGTTTTATTAGCAATTACAATAATTTATAAAAACAACAAATACATACATATATTTATCTTTAAATAATAAAATATTGAACATGAAGTATTACATTATTTCTTTTGCCAACCTCTGATAAATGGCTGAAGTAAATATTAATAATATATATAATAATACCTATGTTTAAGCATTATCAAATAAAATTAAAAAGAATATGCGATAAATATAGTAAAGTGTATATTTACTCAAAAAGCTCTGCGTATATTCATAACACTCATACTGATTCAATGCTTTTGTGAATGGTAAGAGCTTACAGAATAAGCATGGTGAATCATGCAATGACAGCTTTCATTTAGTTATGTATAGTGCTAATTCAGTCTTCACTTTTACAAAATAATAAATATGTCATTTGAATGGTATTCATGCACATCTCTGATCGGTACCGTTATTTATAAGAAAGTCACAAAATTCTGCAGAATGTTTTTTGTGTATATGGAAATAATCTTTACAAAGTTTTGAGTACCGATATTTATAAGATACATATAAAAATAAAAGGCTTTTTCGGATGTGATCCTTATATGTGTGCTATAACCAATTGTGGATCGGCCACCATAAAATTTCGTACAACAAGTTACAACAACAACTGGTAACTATATTTGTACCAGGCTAAGACTGAATAGAAAACACAGAATAAGGATATTCTAGTCCTAAAGCCAGTGTAGTTTTTGTATTTTTATATTTTTTATTTCCTTTAGGTGGAGAGCACAGTCGAATATTGCACTCAAAATGGTTTTATTTATTTTTGAGAATTTGTTTGATTGATAAAATCAGCTGTAAATTTTATATCTTGTAATAAGTAGTCAAAATAAATTAGAAATATTATTCACAGTTGGGAGCATATTTTTGCAATTGCATATATTTGCAATCTCACATACATAAGATTGTGAATAAAAAGAAACACAAATATGTTTACTTTTAAAGATTGTATCCTACTGTAGGGACTACATAATTGAAAGAAACGCCTGGCTGAGTCATATTCAATGTTTTCCAATGGCTGTCCTATAAGGGTGAAAGGTCCAACTTTTACCGGTTTCATGACAGCAAGCTACATTTTAGTTATAAGCTTTAAGATAGATGCATTTGCCAAACTCCATCCATGCTTTAAATAATCGTCGACATATTCAAAGAAATTTATGGTCGCATACTAACAATTCGTTATCTTAGTGGCAAAGTTTCCAGTCTTTCGCATTATAAAGACAATCTAATTTTTTGTCTGACTTGAATTTACTTAAATTGTATTTTTGGAAATGTGAACAATTTATAGATATTATATGTTCATAAAGAGTGCTCATATTAGGTATATGTATCGTTAATATATTTTAACACATCTACTAATATTTTTTAATGTGAAACTAACCCCTCATCAGCTCTCTTTTATTGCGTTCTTTAGTTTAAGAAATTACTAAATTTGACAACTAGACATAAAGGATTTTTTTTAACAAAAATGTTTTTGAAACAGCATCATATTGGATAAACATAAAAGTTTAGACTTTATAGTTGTTGATATATTAGTAGTAGAAGCTTTGACAATTGTTACATTTTATTAAATTTCGCTCAAAATTTCACTATTACAATGATAGATCTGTATCCCGTTCTGAGGACGAGTTGGTAGGATTTTATTTGAGGGAATGAATGAAATTGATCACAAATAGACCTTTTTAATCAGAAATATGCCCTAAGCTATTGAAGTAAAACTGAAATATAAGACAAAATCTATATTTTTTAAAAAGGTATTGCCTTTGTCTTTATATACGAGTATAAGTAGGTGAGATGCAAAACTCGTTCGTTACAAAAATTAAAAAAATCGAGGTAATTGCTTATGGCAAACCTTTGGCAGCATTATGGTAAGCAATATAGAGATTTTATGAATGTATGTTCTTTTCTATATTTTTACATGACTTAAAATTGCAGCTAGAAGCAAAACATGTTCGTTTCACTCATAAGTCATTTTCAAAACTCTCTCATTACATATGCCGTAGTAAAACTTGCTGGTTCATTGTTTTAACCATTTTATTGGAAGTGCGCTAATTTATAAAGAAGAACTGGTTGGTGTATATTCGGTGGCGAAAGCACCAGATAAACTTACTTTTAAATTCAAACTTCAAAGCGTATGATAATAGAAAAAACTCGAAAAAAACTATTGACTCTGCGAGGGAAGATTTATTACAGAACCACCTTTTGTAACGCTAAACCATTCTGGAAGCGAGGAAAGACAATTAATGAAATTGATATGGAACTAATTCCGATCAGTATGGAGATTAAAAATGAAAAAAGATGTTGAAACCCTATTATCACACCACTTTGGGAAAAATTGGAGAAACACTAATGACTCACAGTTTTATGCTATGGTCTTGTATAATAATATTGATCATGTCATGGGGGAAAATAATGAAGAATACAGTGGAGGTCAAGTTTCAACTTATTAGTTTAAAAATTCATATTCTTCTTTTCTAAAACTTTTAAAAAATAATTTTTATTACCGTTTTACTATTATTACCATAACTTGAATAAATAAAAATAATTTTCATAATATAGTAAAGGAGAATCATAAAGTTTCCTGGTGGGCTAAACAAACTCGTCGGGAATACAAAACTTTAAATTTAAAGAGTGCTTTCCTTTAAAACTAATCCAAGTTGTTTCATTTTAAATATAATTTAAGAAATATAGTAAAGAAAGTCAAGTTTTCAGCTGTCAAGTTTTGTCGACTGAAAATCAACTGGTCAGTACCATGAAGTTGCAGCTATGCATATTGTTGCAAAGTTTACAGTTTGCAGAGTTGTCTACGTTATAATAGACGCTTTATTTCAAAAGACATAGCGTTGGCCCGATGACGTCAGAGGTGTTGCTAAAAAGTTGTTTA
This sequence comes from Bellardia pandia, assembly GCA_916048285.2. NCBI lineage: Eukaryota > Metazoa > Arthropoda > Insecta > Diptera > Calliphoridae > Bellardia > Bellardia pandia. Next base: position 15,021,606 of record OU696533.1, read on the forward strand.
AGATGCGTGGATTTCCTTGTGTTTGTGGTTGCATGGATGCTACGATCATTAAAATTTATGCGCCTACATCAACGGGAAAGGATATGTGGACCGGCATGGAAACCACTCATTGAATGTGATGATGATATGCGGGCTATTTTACAGTGTTAAGCTTGCTACGGAATTCGGCTGTAAGTCAAAGATTTATCAATGAATAAAGTCCATTTCCTGATATTGTTGTTTTGGGTGATAGTGGTTATGGACAGAAAAACTAGTTCTGTCGCTGATATACCGATAAGCCAGTTTTTTGTATTTTTATTTTGCCGCTCATTTTAACAAGTTGTATTTAGCAATGCTAAATACAGTGTGCCATGATGATAGTGTGACAAAAATGAGTGAGTGAGACAGAAATGCAAAGATAATTAAATGCTTTGTGGAACACTTTGCACACGCACTTTGCAGGTGAGAGCGCAAAAATGAGATTTGCAAAAAAGCAATTTGATAAGTGCGAAGTTGATAAATTGTTTGTGGAATGGGAAGAAAAATGACTCAGTAATTTGGGTGCAACTGGTTTTAGATCTAACAGAGAACTATCACTTTAAGATTTCATTGGTCTTTGTAACTTTTAGACACACTTTGACTGACCAAGGAATTAAACCAAACTCTAACTTGTTCAGTTTTGTATAGCAGAAAGTTGAATAAAAATTATTTAATTTAAATATTGCCAAATTTGTTTAAACTTCATTGGTTATAAAGTAGAATCACTAGTAAAATCACTAGTAATCTTAATTTAAGAAAATTCATTAAGTTTGAGTGAAAATACAATACAATTGTTGAATTGTATAAAAAAGTTTGATAAAATAAAATTTAGTGCAAATAAGAATAAATCTCCCTAAATAAAATAGAAAATAATAGTAAAATTTAGAAACAGTTATAGTAGACATAATCAAAAAAAAAACTAATTATAATTAAAAAAAAAAAATAATAATAACAACAAATGGCGGAACTTCATAATCATTTTTAATTTTCATATTCATCCTTTACTCATTCTTATTTTGCTAAAGCTTAAGTTAAACCTAAGCACTGCTCTTCTAATTTTAGCATACAGATTTGTATTACCGACATGCTCACGAAACCTGGCGTAGCTGATAAGTTCCTCAACGATTTACGTTTTTCGGTGGCGGAGATAATGAAAGATCCTGGTGTACCATATGGTTTGTAGCAAAACTCGTTTGTTTCAAAATTTTCTTGCAAAACTCGTTCGTTCCAAATGTCTATTTAATATTTTTCTATGTTGCAGTATGTGTCAGTTTTTCACTTGTTGAGTTTTAATCAAAAATGGAATTGAGAATGCGAGCATTCAACTAATTTTGTCCACTTTATCGTCTGCAACATATTAATAGCTTTTTCCCATTATTCAGTTAAAGTGTAGCGAACGAGGTTTGCATTTCACCTACTCATATTACTTATACTAGGAAGGGACAAGTCAAGTTAACATTGTTAAGAAACGGTACATGATTTCTCTAAGTGCCCGTACAAATATCTTTTCGGAATATAACTAAATTACGTAAAAAGAAAAGTAGAATTCATACAAATTTCTGCAAAAATAAGTTTTATTTAAAATTAAATCAACAAACTATATTTTGTTTGCATCAGTTCATACTCGAGCAAAGCCCTCACCAATGATTTTGGAACAAGATTTTAGGACCACTTCCGAAAATCACACAAATTATAGGAGAAATTTGATTATGATAAGCGATAGCTTCTACATAAGATAAGATTATTGAGACAAAGTTCAACCAAAATAAGCATCAAATACAGTATTTTATTACTATCGCCCTTTAATAGGCCAAAGCTCCCATACATTGCCCAAATTCGAAAAATACTCGCATAAATATCGATATTGATAAATAAATTAACACAAATTTGGTACAAGTATGCATTGAACCTTACTACTTGATTTTGTGACTATCGATTCATAATAACACATTGCTCCTCTACAAAGCTGTAGTGTACGATTTTAATACTAATAGAATATTTATTATTAAAACCTTAATATAGATTTGTAAGATATTTCTTTTCAATATTATTACTGTTTATTATATGTTATTTCTAAGTAAACATACATCATTAGATAATTATTTCATTTTTTTTTTTAAATTTTAAATTAACGTAAACCTTATTAAATAAATGCTGTTGATGAATGTAATAAAATTCGCTGTGTTTCGTTGTCATAACATCGATGTTACCATGACCGAAAAAAACGCATGTTTTTCATCTGCCATTTTCGTTAAATCGCCGAGCTAGAGTTTAGACCATGCCTTTACGAGGTTTCCTTTCACGATTTGTACAAATTAGAATTTCTTTTTCATCCGGAATTTGGTTAAAACACACAAAAGTTAACAAAAAAAAAAACTTTAAAATTAAATTTTGTTTAAAAGGATATGTGTTGCAACCGAAATAAATTAGCGCAAAAGAAACGAAGTTTAAAATTTCTAAATTAACCTGCATAATTTTCGCCTTCTGCAAAAGCCTAACTAAATCTTTAAGATTTTTAATTGGAGTTGCGTTTTTTTTCTACCACAAATTTTTTGCACAATTGCGTCAAGATTTTTCATTGTAGTTAACAAATTTTGTTAAAACAATTGAATCGCAAAGTGCATTTAATAAAATCGCCAGAACTATTGTCTTATTTCTTAATAATTGTTTAATAAGAAACAATAAATCGCAGCAACAATTAAAATACCTAAAAGACAAATCAAAAGCAGAAGAAGCATAAACAAATTGAGTAAGCAGAGAAATCATTTAACTTTAAAACTTCTGACGAAACATCAGTAACGGTAAAACCACGTCATCGAAAACGAAAAGAAACACAAATTAAGAATTTATAAGAATACTATTAATGCAAGACCTACGAAATATATAAGTGAACAACTAAAATATTGGAAGAATCCTTTGTCCTTCAGCTTAAGGATATACATTTTTGCACCAAAACTACAAAGAGTAAAAAAATCCTAACATCATCAACTTTGCAACATGCATTCATCATAATAATTAAGAAAAAACAAATGTATCAAAATGTGTAACTATTCCGGGAATTTTAATAACTTTAATTAAATTTCAAAGTGCTTACATCGAAATTTAATCTATTAAATCCAAAATTTTAAATTGCAAAATGTTCATATTGTAATATGTATGTTTTTGATAATATTAACAGCCATTAATTTTATTATACAGAAATCTACTTTTACTAACCTAAAGCAGAAATCTTATGTAAGAGCTTAATATTAGAAAGACGGCGGGAGCCATTTTGAGCTAGCTTCAATCGGTTTAGGGGGGTTCGTGTCTCTCTACATTAAGTCCAGTTTTACATAAAAGAATTTTATTAAAGACTCCCTAGGTTTACAAGAAAATGTACTAGGACCGAAATAACCATATAAAAACAAGCCCCATTATGGTTATAAATGAGAAGAAAGTTACAACAAACTGTATTTATCATATCGTCTATAAGATTCCAGGTGTGAAATGGAATCGGTGCCTCTTTACCCACCCATTCCATTATCTTGCTGGCACGAAAATAATATTAACAAGATCCCACAAAGGTGCGCAACTTAAACTATCATACCATGAAAGAAAACGTCTTCAAACTTAACAATTCATAATGATTATGTTCAATATTTATTCACCCCATAAATATATATGTATATAAGAGATATAATTTTTAAGATTAGCTATAATTGTTTAGGTTAAGTTTTAAATAAACATAGTAATTTAAAAAAAATTTTATAGAAAATTTATATTGTTTTAGGTTTTAAATTATAGGTTAAGGAACTAATTGTTAAATAATGAATTATATGCATAGTGTAGATAATAAATAAGTAGGTTTATAACTAATTAGCCAAAGGTATTAAGCAAGGGGAACATCACTATCACCTCCAATAAGAAGTTGCCAAATAAAATCAATAACGAAAACAAAGTTACAGAACCCAAGAAAACAAAAAAATCTAAACTAGGTTCTCTCAGTTATGTTTCTAATGTTCCCTTTACTTTGTACTCAGTAATTGATATATGCAAGAAATAAGAGTATAGCATTAAATTTGTTTGTCTTTTTTTTCACTCACCAAATTACGAGTACATCGCTGTCGCAGAGGCCTCTGGATCTTATTTTAATATGATGTTCGACTAAATGATAGTAGTTAGAGATATAAATCAAAATTCTTGCATATACGTAAAATAACAAATAAATTAGTAAATAAGATGTAGAGTATTTAAAAAAAGAAAAAAAAATTATTTAGGGTTTCCCTTTTGAATTTACAATCATAGTTCGATAGTGGTTATAATTATTTTAGGTTTGTAAATTGAACATTAGGAAATTACATAGGTTTGAATAAATATTTTACAATGATTTCTTTTGATATTTTATAAAAGTTATTTCAAGTATAATTAATAAAATTATTATTTTACAACTTTTATAAAATTAAATTTTAATTAGGATATAAATTTGAAATTTTATTAATTATAAACTGAACTGTAGGTTCGAAATCTATCGACATAGATTAGGTATATTAAATTAAATTTGGTTAAATAAGCAGTATTATATAGAAAATTTAAATTTTTTAGGAAATAATGGACCCTTATTGAGCTTTATGTAGAATAAGGAAACTAACTACTCGATTTTAGCCAATTTCCACTGCTAAAGGCAATTCGGATTCCAATTGGAAAGATTTATGAAGTTTTTTTAGGAACGGCGTTTGAAAAATGTCTTAAAATAGATTGTGGTAGTTTTCCGTATGAGAAACGTATGGGAATGTGACAATAATTAGGGTAATATATGCAAGAATATGTTTAATTGACTGGCTATCATTTATCAGAAAGTCGACGATGATAACCTAATAAGGAAAATTTCGACTTTAACTAAGATTCCTAAATGAATATATGAACATTTGCTTGCTTACCAGCCAATGTTTCATATAGATGTTTGCCAATTTAATTTGAGGTTATGTATTTGCAAGCCCAAGCTAGGTATTGTAGGTGTAGCTCTTTTTAAGTTTGTATACCTCGTGTGATACTATCTTATAGCTGTTGGTATTTTTGAACTTCACTACTTTTATTTGATAAAATTATGTCTTGATAGTTTCACAATCCAAAAAGAAAAGAACGATCTCATGTGCTTTTACACAAATGAAACCTGATTCGGGTTTAGTGTTGTTGAACTTCTCCCGCGAAGTATACCGATTATTGATCAACGATTACTTATTAATGATTATTGTAATCATTAATTAAAAGTATATACTAAACACAGCGATTTACATAACTTGCAAAAAAAAATATATATATATAAAGAAAATTATCCCATTCATAAATTAAAAGTATATAAATATTACTCTTAAATGTTTAAGTTTTTTCTTCATTCGTAAATAAATCCATAAATATATAAATTATTAATTTTACATGAGACTTAAGAGAACCTACTGCAATGTATATAATCAATATGTTTACAGACGTAATGTTTATAAACATAATATATTTTCTCTTATGCATTTATATACTAATATTTATATACAAATGTTTATACACTAGCAAGAAGAAATAAATTACAACCAAGTATTTTTGTTTATTAAAAATTATTACAGAGTTACTAATTATTCAAAATAAAAAAAATTTCTCGGAAAGGTAGTTTCTGATTGAAAAAGGAAAAATGTTGTGTAGAATAATTTAAATCTTGTTTACTATAAATATGTTGAGAATTTAGTTGTACAAAATATTGAAATTTTAATAAGAGAATGAATAGCTGAGATTATTTGATAAACGTCTATTACAATATTCAAAAATTTACCCTAACTTCAGAATCAACTATTTTTTTTTTGGGTCATGTAAAATAAACTACTTGAGTAAATGTAAATCATATAATGTTAAAGATAAGAAATGTTAAAAATTATATAAAATTGCCTTAAACTTATATGGCACAAATGTTAAGCTATAAAATATTGCACATTGAAGTTTAATTTTAGTCATTTTTGTTGTTTTTGTTATATTACTAAAATTATTTTTTTAAATTCATTTAGAATACATAAAATTAAGTATATATATATGGACGTAGTTAACATACATATATAAGAGTAATTACGAGTAGTAATCAGTGTTGCCACGAAAAAAAATTTTTTGTAACCAACATTTATGAAAAAAATAACCAAATTTAAAAAAAAATAACCAAATTTAAATGCATGTACTATTTATTTATTTTTTGTAATTTTAACTATAATTTGTACTTTAAGGTAACAAAAAAAACATAAAACAGCGTATTTTACAACACAACTCCTAATACTAAAAAATAATTTTTTTAAAAAAACTTAGCGTCATATTTTGCAAAAAGTAATGCAAAGAAACATAAGCTAATGCTACAATTTGTAAAATTTAAAATTCCAATACTTTACATTAAGCTTTGCAAGTATAATTATTAATTTTTAATGTCTTAAACAAAAATAAAAAGTATATAATAAAAACAAAAAATTTTTCATTGGCAATAAAATAAGGAACTAGAAAGTTACTCTCTTAAATACTAAAAAACATGTAATTATATTACAATAAATATGGAGATCACTTTTACTTAAAATGTCACAGCTTGAGTTTTGAAATTTGTCTTTGGCAGACCAAACAAAATGGGCATTTTGTTGATTTTTGCACAATTATTTTGCTTGCAATATATTACTAATTGTCTTAAAATCTAAATATGTTCAGTAAAAAAAATAGCCAAAACAGAAAAAATCTACACATGTACACATTGAGAAAAACAATAACAAATTTTGGTTAGAAATAACCAAAAACGGCAACGCTGGTAGTAATACCAGCGATGTTGCCAGCGTTTGAAGAGGCCTTCTCAGCAGTTATTTTAATCAACATTTTCTTGGTGAGTCTTATTTAAAGTATTTGTTCTATAAATAAATATTTCACATGTTAATTACTCTTAAATATAAAGAAAAAAAAAGCAACAACATCATTATACGCAACATGTTTCAGAACAAATGTATATGATAATTCATTTTAGTTCTCAGTTTATGAATCTATAGTTACATTTACAATAATATATGTTTTTGCTTTTTTTTTGTGCGCTATAATTAAATATCGGATAATATGACACTAAGTCAACAATAAGAAAATATTTTTAGTTTTGATATTTATTATTATTATTACTTTTATAGTTTTTTTTCTATAGATACATGAATAATTTTAACTAGATTTCTTTTGTAATTGATTTTTTTTGCGGGTAATATTAATTCAAATTTGCTATGTTTAAGCTTAAAAAAAGTTTAATAAATTTTGCTAATTTTTTTTATTAGCATCATGGATTATTAAAATCTCTTAAGTTTTCTTACTGGTGTGATAGAAATGTGGTAGTTGATTGTGGGATTTGAGCAGAAATTATTACGCCGCTCAGATCAAAGGTTGGGTGGGTTAAGAGGCGTTTCTCTCTTCATATACATAAAGAAGAGAATATAAAGTTTCAATTGTAAATGTTATTTTTTTTTTAATTCCGTCATTTCGTTGATCATAACTGGGGTCTTATTTACATCTTTTATAAATCTGATCAACACCCGGTCCATTATATTATTTAGGGAGTCTATAATAATATTTATGTAACGGAAAGATTTCTTGTATGGCAAAAGAGATTGATAACAACAAGAATCCCCCCACCCGGCGACAGCTAGCAAAGTCAATGGCTCCCGTTCGTTCTTCTTTCTCTACTAGAGCACCATTAGCCAAAGGATCGCGACTTAATCTTAGACTGTTCATTACAAAGCACATATGTTAAAACAAAATCTGTAAAATAATGTAATTATTAAATAAATAATATTATTTTAAGTGATTTTAAATTGCGTAGTACTCAATTTATTTAATTTTTGCTGGCATTGAAAATTAAATTTGTTTAAGCTTTGCTTGACATTTATTCTTTAAACGTTACCTTCATAAATATATTTGATTTTCATTTAGTTCTTGCTTCATACACAGAACATGCATATCACCACTATTTTAGTTCATTAAATAAAACAAAAGCAGGTTACAAGTATAAGTTTGGACAAGAAAAAATGATGTGTATAAATTTGAATAAACGAAACGTTTAAATTTTCCTTTTTAGGTTTTCAGATGGCAAGTCATTGGTTTCTGTCAAATTGTATTCTAAGATCAAGCCACCAACCTCACCACTACAGAACAACAGCAACAACAACAAAACTTAGCTGCTCATGCAATTTGAATACAAACGAAGTCAAACACCAACAACAAACTTATGACCACCGTATACTGGTGTTTGGAGAATACAATGCCCATTGTGCTTTGACTTTTTGCCTGAAAGCATAAAGTTCTTCTATTGTGTTGCCCACACACAAATAGCCAACAAACCGACAAAAACTCTAGGTTCATCACAGACCAACCAGGCACACAGTTAGTTGCCCAACATAAAAACAAACAACACAATATACAATTATAAAATCTGGGGTTTGGGCATGAATAGTGTGACCATCTAAATTTTTAGCGAAATCGGGACATTTTTCGAAAAAAGTACTAAAATCCGGAACATTGAAAGTAATTTGAATCTAATTTTCTGTCGCTTTTTGTTTAAAATCGTATTTATCCTGTCATGAAATTTGCTTCAGCAATGTTGGGGATTCTTTCAAAAAATTGGAAAATCCAACGCATTCGTACTTTAAATTGTATTTGAGAAATAGCATATGTTTCAAAGTATCTAGCTTGAGTTGCGATTTTTCTTTTGTCCATAATTTTGCAATCAACGAAAATATACGCTCTACACTTGCAGATGTTGCTGGCAAACAAAATATAAATTCACTGATTCGCGCGAAGCGAGTGTGCGGTACATTGTTACTTTGAAAATGTTTGAAACATTCCACCCAACGTTGATGTGGTTTAGTAGGAGGATTATTTTTATTCTATTCGCTAACTTTCTCTGGGGTAATAAATTTCAATATGTAACCAAACTCGTCAAACAATTCCACATTGTTGTCTTCAGGTTGTAACCAATTCTTTTCAACCATAAATTTGATCGTTGTTTCTACATCTTTCCAATTCCGTGCTCGCTGCTGCTGTCCCTTTTTGTTTAAGTAAAAACAATTAAAAAAAATAATAAATGCCACCTTTTAATTTTTTGTATTTAAAATTGCAATGACTCTTTTTTGACACGATGTAAGAGCTCTTTCTTAGCCCAAAAAACCCTCATAAAAGACTTTTTTCTGACATTATATAAGAGCTCTTTCTGACGGACCATTTTCGAATGTAATGACCCTCTTTTCTGAAGGTTTTCGGAGCAATAATGTTTGTTTTTTGGGATCATAAAGAGCATGAACGCTCCAGAAAAGGTGTCAGAAAAGACTCTTTTATGACTCATATGCATAGACAAATGCTTTTAATATGAATCTTTCAAAAGAATTAACTGCCATTAAAATATGAGGCGATTGTGCCAAATTTAAATGAAATAGACTGTTTTGTTGTTCAATCCGAGCCATCCGGGGGATGTCACCGGGACACCGGGACAATGGTTCCAAAACCGGGCCATGTCCTGCTTTTTCCGGGCCAGTTGGTCACACTAGGCATGAAGGCTTACAAACATCATCATTGTTAACATCATCATAATCATCACCAGCCTCATCCTTCCACTTTAACTTCGTTTTCACCAACAGTATCCTTAAAATTGTTTCATTTTAAAGGATCTAAACATTTTCTGGTTTCTTAATTAGTAATTGCATCTGAGTGAGTGAGAGTGTGTGTGTGTGCTTGTAAACAATAACATACAGTCATTATGTTGTAAATATTATGCCATGTTTTGTTTTGTTGTGCTTGTTTTCAAACTCTCACACCTACCCTCATCACCGTCCAATTTTTCCTCACACATTTACCGAGCGAAAATTATGCAACTGCAAGCATTTTTGTATGCAAAACATTTTTGTATGCATACTCCCCAGGGTTTTAATACAATGTATTTTTTTTTTAATTTTTTAATTTTTTGGCAAAGCAGGATTTTTCTTAATAAAATTACTTAATGTGCAATGGGCCGATCATCATCATCATCTAAGTTTCTAACTCGATTCAGTTTAAATATATTTACGCAGTTCATAACTTTGGTTTTGCTAGATCGAGTGTACTTATTTTCAATATCAACAATTTCATATAAATAAAAAATATTTAGGCACAATTAATTTATCTAAGTCCTTTCCTCAAGGACAAACATAGATGGGGTTTAAATTTTATAATTACCCAGAAGAGATTAACGATTTGTTTCTACGACCAATATTTCCATGTGTTACAGGATGACAAGCTTCATATAACCCATGGTGAAATTAAATACCAGGTGACCGCATTGCTACAACAATTACAACAAGGCAAGAACAACAGGCATTTTTCTATATGAAAAACTTTCGTCACTGTCAAAAAGTTTTTTTTTTATATAACTTTTTGGCATTTTCAAATTCACCATGAATAATCAGCTGGCGCTACGCTATCACCTAGTATTTAAATTCACCTTGATATAACCTGCATATTTTTGGTGTTGAATATAAAAATTATGTTGTGGTGGAGTTAAATATAGAGATTCCAAGAAATATAATTTGTGCCCAACTTAAATTATGTAATTTCTTCACAGATGGTCAAAATTGATCATCTAAAATACTCACAATAGTTACTACAAAGCCGTAGGATTTTCAAGATTTTCAGATTTGTGCTTAAAAGGATAAATAATATACAATACTGTGTTATAGTAGACACTTTTACAACCTTCGCCACCACAAGTAATGAATGAGGGTATATCACGTTTGTCATTCCGTGTGGAACTCTGTTAATATGCATTTAAAAAAATATTCATATCGATGGTCTCATGTAGAGAGGCCCTAACTCGCATATTTGAAACTTTACAGGAGAAGGTAAAAACATAATAGAAACTGTAATATTCAACATTTAACTTTTTTTGTACAACTGCTTATAAAAGCGTTATTTTTTACACTATTGCAATAAATTTTTGTGAGGAGGTGTATTTGCATTAAATGCATTGGAATAGCAAAAAAACAAATTTCGAAAAATTGCGAGATAGGGCCTTTCTACATGAGACCAACGATATGTATATTCTTGATCCTTATGAAACTCTGAGTCGATTGAGCTATGTCGCTCCATCGGTATGTCTGTCTATCTGTCTGCCTGTGTAAAACACTCTCACGTCCAAAATGTGTTACCAAAATCAGCAAAGATGACCAAAAACCGTTTATAATTCTCCTAAGCATTTTGATGTTGAATATGAAGTTATGGGCCAAAATGTGTAACAACGACATTTTTAAACAGTTTTTTGTTATTTTGTTTAAATACATATATTGCAAATGAAATTCACCGTGCAATTTTGTACACATTATTACTATGATGGAGGGATAATCTATGATGAAAATAGTAAGAATCACTTTATGATTTCTCATAGCCCCCATTGAAATATCTTCCCGAAATTTGTTGTACTCCCAAATGCATTTCAAACAAATTTAATTAGTAAAAAAGTATAAGAAGCTTTGTTGGCACAAAATTCGGCATTTTCTAAGCAAAATAAAAAAAAACTTTGTTATTAACACAGTCAATAACTAAGTGAGAATAGATGACAAGGGTACATATCACCCTTCAAGAAGACATAAACTGATTTTAAAAGAATCCCGCATTTTTAAGTTATACACCCAATTAGATTGATTTTTGCATTTATATACCTGATTTGTTTGATGACGATATACATAAGTTATTTATGTAGCTTAATGTATTTTTCGGAGGTGGTCCTTTTATGACAGCTTTAAACAATTATGGCTTGCTCTTTACGAAATTCGTTACTGCAATTTTAATATAAGTACATGAGGTCATTTCATCCTTTTAAACAAAAATATTGTATGGATAGCGTTATGTCACTTATGTATGTACACTACAATCATATTCCGGTAAGAAATTAGTTAGTAGTAGTTGGTGATTATGCTAAGAGAAATAGTTGACAGTCTTACCATTTTCACAAAAATTTGTCCTTTTTATGATTTACGTGTTCAAAATTTCATGTTATTATCTTCATATTATAATTATTTAATCGTAATACTAATAAATTCGTTAAAATTATAAAATTTTGTTGGTGATTGTCGTACATTTGGATTCATACCTCTGTTTCTGCTGGATCAATTTTAGTGATTTATATATTATCTACGTAAATTTTATTGATTTTCGCTGTGTATTTTGAATAAGGCAGTGTTTTACACAGCCAGATGAACATAGTTCAATCGACATGGAATTTCATAAGTATCAAGAATAAAAGACTGCTCACGAAAAATGTTGTGCTTTAATTGCTGGTTTTTAAAAAAGTAATCTTATTAATAACTCATAACATGTAATAAGAAATATGTTTAATTCCCGAATTCTATTTCTCAATAATGGTGATTAAATAGATGATATTTACAAGTAGATCTTGGACAATAAACATTGCTGATGACGTCCTTGGCAGGGTAGAAAATGCATTCCAGTGTGCCAATTGTCTAGAAAAATATAACTTTACAATGGTATTCTCTGAGTTATTAATTAAATGAACTCAAGCCAAAATAATAAGAAATTTTCTCTAATAATTAACCGGAAATTAAGAAAAACATAAGCCTCTAAACAATTAATTAAATAATTTTCTATTTAAGTTTTTAATCTGAAATGGTCTGTATCTTTCGGTAATATGATTTTCATAAACGTAGTATTTACAGTTTAGTAGTAATTTCATGTTATTTTGCACAACAAACCAACATAGAATTTGGGGTCTATGAAATAACTCCCACGAAATAAGTCCCACTTTTAAAAACGAAATAAGTCCCACCAAAAATTGCTGTTTCGAAAGTGGGAGTTATTTCGTTTTTAAAAGTGGGACTTAATTCGTCAATTGATGAGACTTATTTCGTTAAGCGTTTTTATTTTAAGTGGGACTTATTTCGTTTTGAGTGGGAATAAATTCATTTTTTGAAGTGGGAGTTATTTCATACCAAACTAGTATGTCTATTCTGTCGTGCAGAAGTTCATGAAACCCTTTAAATATTTGTCTGATAAATAAATGATTTTTTTATGGAGGGGTGCGATAGAGCCATGAAATATAAGGCCATTATGGCTTTATTTCTCATTTTTTTCTTATGGAAAAAGTTATAATTATATTGGAAATTTCGTAAAAGGGACAACCATAATTTTTTGTCCTTATCTCTCATGGCTCTCCTTTTTTTGTTATTAATTACTTTATACTTACTATAATAAAAAAACTTTAAAGAAATGTGTACAAATAGGTACCGAACTTAACTACTGGAAAAACAATAATAAAAAAAATTGTTGACGTAATTACGTATGTATGTGTTTTATTATATTTTTAGTAGGAAATTGGAATTCGTGTTCCATGTTTTCTAATATCACCATTACAAAATACAACTAATCCCAATGCCACGTTAAAACTATAATACCGTCTACCATGCACTGGATCTTCAAACCATTTATAAAGGTCGATAATTTTAATGTGATGGTCCTTCCGAAACGGTTTCCATCTTAATAACAAGAACAATTGATCTGTACTTAATCCTTTTACGAATCCAAACGTTGTTACTAGTAGGCGTTCTCTATACGTTCCGTGACCGAAAAAATAATTAATAATAAATTCTGGAACTCTATCAAAATTCGTAATATCCATTCCATTAAGAAGCCTTCTGCAAGCTTGCAAACGATATTTCTTTAATATTCCTCTGCTTTGATTATTCATATTACTTATTTCGTTTTTAAAAGTGGGACTTATTTCGTGGGAGTTATTTCATAGACCCAGAATTTGATGAGAAATCTCAGAATTTGAGAGATTTTTTATAAAATTTTTATTGATTATTTACTTTTATTTGCATTATTACTCGTACATATTCTTACGCTATTTGTTGCTACGACATCCCATTAAACAAGTAACAAAAATCGAAATTTTATTTTCTATTACAAGTATTTTCTATTGAGGGTATTTATTTAACGTCACAAACGAATATTGTTTCGTTTGTTAATATTTATTTAGTAACTTGTAACAATGTAACTTGTTGTTAAACTTTAAAAATTTTTGCTGCAATTTAACACAGCAGCTCCAAAAATATATGGTGTATTTCACGTCAAGTGACCCAATTTTAAAAATCGATGTATTCCGATTTTAATGAAATTTGCACCAAGGTTAGTACTATTGGATAGTAGAGTAGACACAAATTTTCAGCTCTATCAGTCCAGAAGTGCCGGAGTTAGAGGGCATAAAAATTGGACATTTTGATCAATTTTGGTCATACAGGGTTTCTTTAAAATGAGTGTAACTTTTCACCTATTGGTCCTGACTTTAGATAGCTATTTCTTCAAGTAATTCAAAAATATTTTTTTTTTAATTTTTTTTCAATTTGGGCCTTTTATTGAAAAATCCTATTCTTGAGTTAAAAAATATTTTTTTTTGATAGATATCCCACTCGCATCCCATTAAGCGATTATAAAGTCCTTAAAGTAAATTGTATAAGCTTTTATTTGAGAAAAAAAGGTCCCAAATTTAAAAAGAAATTAAAAAAAAAATAATTTTAATAAAAAAATTAAAAATTTTTTTTTTTAAATTAATAAAAACATATTTTCGATATGATTGAAGAAATAGCTATCTAAAATCCTCTGGAGAATTTTTGCTAGGACCAATAGGTGAAAAGTTACCTTCATTTTAAAAAAACCGTGTATGACCAAAATTTACCAAAATGTACAACTTTGACCCCCTCTAACTCCGGCACTTGTGGACTGATGGAGCTGAAAATTTGTGTCTACCCTACTATCCAATAGTACTAACCTTTGTGCAAATTTCATCCAAATCGATTTTTAACATTGGTTCACTTGACGTGAAATTCACCATATGTATTATGTATGTATAACAAATATTGAAAACTCGTTGAATAAAATTGTTAGAAATAAATAAATAAATTCTTTATATTAAAATAAATATTTTATAGATTGTACTTGCAAAATATGTATGTGCATTCAACATCAAAAAATCTCAACTCTGATTGAATTTTGAACAGTTACCAACGAAATAGTTACTCCAGCAAAAAAGCAACAAACATTCGAACAGCAACAATGACAGCGACAACAACAGCTATAGAATTAATGCATTTTTTACATGATTCAATGTAAAAGTTAAAAATTGGCAAGAGTACAACATTAATGGTGGAGCATATAAGACGAATCGAAATCTACCTTTTGGTACATAGATTTAAAAATATCATTCATATATGATTTAAGATATGTTCAGTCATCTCTAACCAATATTGCAAATTTTAATATTTTTGTACAAAATGTGGAAGAAAAAGGCATTAAACATTCCATATGACCTTGCAATAAAATAATGTAATGTCACATTTTTTCTAAAAATTTTAAAATTTAAATTAGTTTTGAAGCTTTCAAGTAGTATATTTTTGACATTGATACATCGAGACATTGACTTGAATCTGTTTCGTTATGATAGGAAATAATTTTATTTAAAAAAATCAAGTCCAGGAAAAACATAAAACAATTTGTTGGCGATATTTGCAACTTTATCAAAAATTTTATAAAAATAGTGTTTTTCAGAAATTCAACAAATATGTAATATGCCTTAAAATCTTTATTTATTAATATAAGGCAATAAAATTATTAATAAATTCGTTTTTCTAAATAATAAGATTTAAAAAATTAAAAAAAATATCACAAAAACGCGAAATGGGAAAATGGGATTTTTACACTTTTGTTCATTTCTATCAGTGCTGGTAAAATGCTTTGAAGTTAACAAGTTAGGTTTTCGAAACTGCCTTCCGTTTTGTAATCCCAGCTTTTAATTATAGTTCACATTCCAAAAATCATAGATGCAACATATTTTGTAAATTGAACATGTTTTATATACTAAAATTACCTTTGTAAAGACACCTTCAGAAAAATATAAATTTATTATATATTTCAAAAGAAAGTTAATTTTTATTAAAAAAGGGTTTAGGCATTTTTTTTCTCAAAAAATGCAAAAATCTATTATTATTTTAACTTTTAAATTGAAAAGTCGTTAATTTTTGGACCTAGTATTATTTTGGTTTTGAAATATTTAGCATCAGATGGAAAGTTATATTGTTTAGCAATCAAATCCAATATAAGGAAAATCGTTTGCAAATTCTGCCCGATAATTCAAAAAAACCGAACAAGGTTTGGCAAAATTTTGAAATTTTAATTCTTCAATGGGTATAACTTGAAACCCATAAGAGATATAATGTACATGCAATCATTAAACATCTAGCTGAGAACTTTTAAAAAATATAAAAACTTTAGAAATCAGATATATGTCTAAATAAATGCACCCTCCTAAATAAATTACATATCAAAGGTGCCATATTTCGTTCTCCCACAGCTCCGTCTTTGGAAGGTTTTTGGGGCAATTTTCACAACTTAAACCTAAATATTCCTTGGCAACGCTCGTGTAAAATGTTATCTATATCAAATTATGTTTTTAGTAATATTTCGATTCTGACCGATTTTAAGAAATGGCTTCGTTTAGTTTCACTGCGTTACACTATGTGGAAGAAGGAAGTATTTATAGTAAAACAACATACAACTTATATTTGCTGTATTTTTCACATTTTTAAGTAAAAAAGTTTTAAGCATATACTAGGGGAGTGGGGGCACCTTAGAACACTTTTATATTGTTAAATTATTGACTTTTTACATAATTTAACTAATATATATGGAAATAAACTTTAGCTTAAGTCTACAAGTAACTTATTTTTAGTTCGATTTATATTGTCTTTTATTTTTTTTAATGGTTGAAGTCATTGTGTTCAAATGTGCCCCCCATACGGGGCAGCTTTGAACTAGGCTGGGGCAGTTTTGAACGGCAATTTTTTCTTGTAGCGCTTATGTCCAAAAATTACATAAACAGTTATATTTAATATATATATATATAATAAATTCAATTTATTTATTAGCAAAAATATTAACAATTTAAAAAATAAAAAAAATTCAGATCAAAAATAAGTTTTATATTATTAAGACGGAAAATGCCTTGCGATTTCAGGTGACATTACAGTTTGCTTTAAAGCATCATGATCAGCATTGGATTCGTCAATTTCAGAAAATAAGAGATAATCAATAATGTTTGGTACTTCGGTTGATAAATTAACATGTTCAAAGGCGCCCCCTTTTTCTTTGTTCAAACCTGAACTGGCATGCCATTTCACGGAAATTTATAATAAATATTTTTTTTAACATACATATCAAATAACTTAACTTAATTTTGTTTAAAATGGACTGCAATAAATTTCTTTCACGAAAGAAAATTATCACTGAATACTTCTTACACTCTTACAATGGCACTGCGAAAACTTGTCCACCCAACTGCATTCGGTCGAAGACTGATAAAACTAGCAAAAGTTGTTGACGTTGCAGGAAAACAAGGTTGCCATGCGGAAAACTCGGTTAAGGGTTGGAAAAAATGTTAAACTGAGATTTTATCAACATAGTTTAAAGGTGCCCGGGTATAAACGTGCCCCCTCTCCCCTACTCTATTTTCTTCGACCTTTTTGTATGATTTTTGTTTAAATAATTTTTAAGCTTGAGGTCACTTTTATTTTTTAAATACTAAAATAAAATAACTCCTGAAGAAGATTTCCAAAGGAAACCGAAATATCGAATTAATTATGTATAAAAATAAAAAATCTTTTATAAAAAACAAAAAGCGACCTCAACCTTAAAAATTATTTAATAAAAAAAAATAAAATAAAAGGATATACTAGTTAATATATTAATAAATATATATTTATAAGCAATGCAAGGATCAATCATAACACGTTTATGCTACAACCATAATATGATCATGGTAGAGGCAAAATCAGGCACTATATTATGGTTGTCCTGCATTTCTGTTACGATATTTGCACCATAATGTGATTACACATCATCATATTATGATAACGAAAATTAATAATAACAAGAGATTTAATTGTGGTTAAGTACGATCATATTCTGATTACACGAATCATAGTATAATTTCACAGAAGCTATAAATACTATTCTTTTCTTAGGTGTCGGTAGGTATGTTAAGATAATTGTTAGACAAAATTGTTTCAATTAAAAGAAATACAAATTATTCAAACCAGAATAAATTTACAATAAGTCATTGCTGCAAACCCTTGTGAACAACTTGCAAACTTTGTAAAATCACCTCTCGAAGACTTTATAAACGAAACACAAAACTAAATATTTTTTGTACATGTTTAATATTGATGAAATTAAGAGAAGAAAAAATTTCAAATTGAAAACATCAAGTGGATTTTCATATACAATAAACATTTTCAGAAACTGAAAATATGAATGTACAAGTATTATATTTATATAGCTAAAATAAAACATGAAAATTGAAACTAAATTTTTTTTATTAGAAGCAAAATTCCATCCAAATAGTTCTAATTTGCAGAAACATTTTTACAAATTTACAGTTGTAGTACAGCCGAACTTCTTTAACACTTTCGTCTAATTTAAGACAAGCAAAATATATAAATTTTTTATAACCTTAAGTGTGATGCTGTGTACAACAAAATATTCAACGAAAATATTAAATCTCTTGTGACAAAACGAATTGGATTTTTTAGTAAATATTTTTATTTTGCTTCCATAAACTTCTATAAATAAATACAATACAAATTGCATATACATAAATTTATTTATTTATTTATTTATTTATTTAATGAAGTCTATGGATACAATCCTTACAGACTAAATATTAATTAACAATTTTCTTAATATAACTCAAATTACACATTCAAACTTAATATAATATTGCGTTTAATAACATCAATATTTAAAGAAAAATCTATAAAGTTAAACATTTCATTAAAACAACAACATAATTTCCTAAACGGATCTGCCATATCATAGTTTGTTCGAAAAGTTTTAACATATAGTGGGTTATTGAATCGTAATGTTCGTTGAGGAACATTCAATGATATTTTACTTAATAGAAAATTTGATAAAACATTACCATTTAAAAGATTTACAAGAAATTAAACGTTACGCATAATTCTTCGGCTTTTTAATGTTGACAGTCGAATTAAAGCAAGTCGTGATGAATATGATGGAAGCACAGAGTATCCTCGATAAACATCTCTTAAACAAAAAATTAAAAACTGTTTCTGAACAGATTCAATAAGATTAATGTGAACGTTATAGTAGGGGTCCCATACAATTGAGCCATACTCTAAAATCGGTCTTACAAGTGACGTGAATAATCTTTTAGTGATAAAGGGGTCCTTAAATTCTTTTGCACATCGTTTGATGAAAGCCCAGATACCTCGAACTTTATTAACAGCCATCGTAATATGTTGTACAAAGTTTAATTTTCCGTCCAACAAAACACCAAGATCCATAATAACGCTAACTGACTCCAGTTTATGACCACTGATATAATAGTGACCAACAGCGTCACGCCTTCTCGAAAAAGTCATGTGCTTGCATTTTTTGAGATTAAGTTCCATTAAATTAATGTAACACCACTTATAAAAATTATCCAAGTCCTTTTGGAGATAACTGTGATCTGGTGAATGCTTGAAGCTTAAAAATATTTTAACATCGTCTGCGAACATCAGTATATTAGAATAATTTATTGCCTCAGGCAAATCGTTGATGAAAAGTAAAAATAAAATTGGGCCCAGGTGACTTCCCTGCGGAACGCCGGATTTTACCAAAATATTTCTAGAATTTGCAGATTTAAATTTAACGGACTGTGTTCTGCATAACAGATATGACTTTAACCAGCTTAAATAAGTATTATCGAAACCCATTTGATCCAATTTTTTAAGCAGAAGTTTGTGATTAACTTTATCAAAGGCTTTACTGAAGTCAGTATAAATGACATCCGTTTGTTGACCACTAGTAAATCCTTCATTAACCAAAGTAGTTAATTGTAGAATGTTAGTCATGGCTGAAGATCCTTTACGAAAACCGTGTTGACAGGGTGTAAGTAAGGGAGATACTTGATGAACGAGAGAGTCAGTAATACATTTTTCAAATAGCTTTGGAATAGCGTTCAATTTAGCTATGCCTCTATAGTTTATTATATTTGACTTATTGCCAGATTTGAATAAAGGAATAAGAAACGATTTTTTCCAGATTTTAGGGAAATAGCCATATTTTAATGAAGTATTAAATATAATTACTAAAGGTGTTGCAATAGCTAGTGCACAATTTCTCAAAAGACATATATATTTAAAAAAGTAGAAATGGCAGTTATAGGCAATATACACAATACCCAAAATGTTGTATTAAAACATGCAGTTTTCCTAGAAAAATGGATAATCCAAAGCTTGTACTTTTATGAAAAGAAGACAAATATCAAATATCCCGTTTTAGTATTTACTCACCAGATCTCAGTTCCTACCACCCTATTGATTTTAATTATATTTTATATACATAATTTAATTTACTTTAAAATAAATGAATCTGCTAAACAAAATTTTAAATTTGTTCGTATTTGGGTATTTTCTCGATTTACATGATTTTTCTCATACAAACATTCTCTATTTCGATTTATACGATTTTTTCAGGACCGCATCTATCGTGTAAATCGAGGGGCAGGTGTATATCTATATTTATGTATGTATGCATGTTTTTATTGTAGAAAATTTAGCTTAAACGTCAATAAGCCGCATATTAAAACAGTTTAAATATTTATTATTGAAACAAAACACAAACAAACCACTAACACATTTATCTGCACAAATGTATACATACATATTTTATAATGTAGTATGATTTCAAATAGTCAACACTTGCGCCCACATAAACCCCTATAAATATTGATACTGTTTTAATATTATACAAACACAAAATACATGTATGTATATTTATATCCTGCATCACCATAGTGGGAGTGAGGATTGCGCTGATGTTTCTAACGCCCAAAAATATTAGTCTAACACCCACCTTAATGTATACTGATCGACTGAGAGGATCACTTCCGGAGTTAGTATTGAAATTAGTTGATATTGGTGCAATATTTCACCAAGCGCCATACAAATGTCCTCTCGAAATAGGACTTTCTTGATCATAGAAGTAATGTTGTGTAGATTGGTCAATAATTGACTTTAGCATCAATGTATAGACCACTTCCGAAATTTACTTTAACGTCTATAAATCTCTTTTTCCAAATAAATTTGAACACAAATGTGTTTTTAAATACATAAATCATTCATATAAAAAACCCTATTCTGGAAATGACTTTAAAATACATAAATATTTTACGAGTGTTAATATCGGTCAAAAATTAATGCAAATATATAAATGCATGGAAATCGTCTTAATAAAATTTATGATAATTGGTTCATTTCTAAAAATATTAGAATGCTTCAAGATTGTATGGACGAAAAAAATGGTTCAAGCAGTCTCCACTCCTAGAATTGTTCTATGGATTTTAGATACACGTTTTGCAAAATATTAGGATGCTAAGATGACGTTAACTAGAGTCGCAGTGGCTCTGAAGTTTTGAGGTGCATTTACAAGGGGAAAATATATATTTATTTCAGTTTTTGCAAAAATTGTGCCATTAAATAATTATTTTTGCATTTTAATGTAAAATAATCGAAATGTGTACAAAATTACATTTTTAATAAGAAATAAGATCGGTTAAGAAATTGTAGAGCTATTAAGTGTTCCCAGGCATACTCGTATTTGAGAAGTATTCGAACCAAATCATATTTTTACTTTAAATATAAACGTAGTTGCTTGTACAAGCTATGACATTGACACCAAAGCACAATCATCCCAATGGAAACGTCCAGAAGAGCCAAGACCGAAAAAAGCACGTCAAGTTCGGTCAAATGTGAAGGTTTTGCTCACTGTTTTCTTCGACTGCAATGGCGTGGTGCATCATGAAGTGTTGCCACAAGGTCGTGCGGTCAATAAGGAATACTAACTTGAAGTTATGCGCCGTTTGCCTGAAGCAATTCGTCAGAAACGCACAGAATTGTGGATAAACCAATCACGGATTTTGCACCATGATAACGCAGGAGCTCACACATCGATGCTTGTGCGTGAGTTTTTGGCCAAAACCAAAACTGTTCTCATGCCTCAACCACCGTATTCACTGGACTTGGCCGCCGCTGACTTTTTCCTCTTCCCAAAACTGAAGACACCGATGAAAGGAGAGCGTTTTGCTACGATTGAGGAGATAAAAGAAAAATCGAAACAGGAGTTGTTGGCGGAGGAGTTTATCTTCGTAAACTATGTTAAATAACTTTTGACGAATTGTTTGCCCTATTTTGATGCATAAGCTTAATTTCTTTTGTATTATGAATTTTAAATAAGATCCATCTACACTAAAGGTCAAAGGTCGAATTTTGATATATTTGGGATTTATAATGTAAAGATAGCGAAATGTTATAAATTTTGAGTGGACTCTTATGAAACTTGAACAAAATGTCTTCTAAAGTTCAAAATTTGGAATAACAGCACAAAAATCGATATTAATCCTTAAACGCACTTGGTGCCGAATTATCCCAAAATTCGCAGGGTTTTTCATGGTTTTTAAAATATTTGCCCCAAGTGCGTGGGGGATCAAAAATCGGTAAAACTATAGACCTTTTTACATTTTTCAAATTTGGATGTATGTAACTTTTTATAGGATAGATATAATTTTGCAGGTTGTTTTAATTTTATTTAGAATTTTATCGCAAATACAGCTGACATTTTAGAAAATTTGTTCGACCATCCATAGGCCGGCTGTATCTAAAAAATCTAAAAAAATATCAAGTAAATTTAAAAAAAGGCATCTCTTGAACTGAGAGGGATAACACACACATGTAGGCGTATTTTTTGCTGATCTCAAGGACTGCTTATATTTTTAATTTCAGCTTATTCGAATCGTAAATTAATTTTTGGCGATGTGACGAACTATGAGGGAAATTTTGAAAAAACCGTAAGTCAACTCGAAAACACCTCAGCTTCAACCATGTGAAATTTCATTACGATATCTGCAATAGTTCCCGATATTTATTCCAAAATAACTGTGGAACACCCCAAAACCGATCTGTTTCTATTTTTATATCCTAGACCAACACAGTGGGTAGGTTGTTATATATTTTAGCTGACTTTTGAAACATAGAAAATTACAAAATTTTTTCTTACTTAATGTAACAATGTTCTTATGTACGTTTGGCCATTTAGCTGGCTGTATGTGTATGTATTTCAATTAAATTATATATATGTGCTTTAGTTTGACACAATGATGAAGCTTATTGAAATTGAATGTTGTCCGGAACTATGACTTGTACACAAGGTGTTGGAAAAGATAATAAGAACGGTTGCTTCATTTGAAATGATGCGAATAAGAAAATATTTGTTAATTTTTACTGTCAAACTACTGATGATTTTATTTGATTCTATATTCACAAGCTTTCTATAAATCTCTTTAATGGTCTTAAGTTAATTGAGTACATTTTATTAAATAGTTTTAATTTGCTTTAAATAAATAATAATAACGATATTTAAATGGTATTTAATTGCTCTCAAACCGCAATAAAATAAACCTAAATGTTAGTTGTAATTTATCCTAAGTTAGGTTAAAAACAGACCAACTTGTATTCTCCGTGGGTCTTGTTGTGATACCTGGAATGAAAATGATAATCAAAAAACTAACCCATATTAGTCAAATTATGTTAAACCATGCTCTTGCATGTATGATCGTGCACCAATAGATCCGTCAAGCCGTGCAGGTTGAATTTGTCCAGACGATCCATTCGTCTTTAGTTTGCAAGAGCCGGACAATGACAGAGGAATTGACGCACAGTTTTGTCTTCTACTTCATCATAACAAATTGCTACAGAAGTTATTATAAGGGAGATTTATCTTCATAGCATGAACAATCAGACAGTGTCCTGTGATCACTAATTTCCGTATTTTGATCGCGTGAAATGTTTATCAGTGTAACAGTTCTACGACAATCATATTTAGATAAAATGACATTGTCTTAACACATTTGGTCTCAAGCGATCATTTGCTTTGAAGGCTATTGTAAAATTCATCATGAACCAAACGTTAACTGCTCTGACAGTGGGGTTTCTGTCTTAGCCAATAAATCCACAACATAGTTTCTTCAGATATTTTGATAGCCAGGAGAGTCTAGTGAAGAATGTCTCGGCATCTCGTTGAGAGATGGCCGGCCAAATTGGATGTCGTATAGACATAGGAAAGTGTTTGTGGGGAGGCCTCACTATCAAGAATAAATAAAACATCAGCCAATTTACTGCTCTACCTAAGACTAAAATCTCGGTCTAATTTAAAAGATACTCGTGTACCAGTCCATGCTATGCAACAAGGCTTTGAACTGCATTAGTCCAAGACAATTGCTTATGATTGCAAGTCCGAAACTTTAGATGGTGTGGATTTAGATATGTCCTAAATAAAATAAGTTTTTATAACCTACACCACAATAGTGAGGAGGATATATTGGATTTATGCTGATGTTTGTAACGTCCATAAATATTGGTCCGACCGACCCGATCGACCCAGAAACACTCCCTGGTTTGATTTAACGATGCCCGTCCGTCTGGCTGGCTGGCTGTCCATGTAAAGCTTGTGCGCAGAGTACAGCTCGTAATTTTGCAAATATTTCAATAAAATTTGGTACATAATATTTTTTCGATCTAAGTATGGATGGGATTGAAACTGGTGGAAATTGGTACATTATTTCACTTGGCCCCCATACAAATATCCTTCCGAAATAGGAATTTAACGATCATAAATGTTTGAATTATGCAAGTATCAAAACAAATTTCACCACAAATGAAAATTTTGTGAAGATCGGTCTATAATTGATCATTGCTCCCATATAAGGCCCACTTCCGAAAATCACTTTTTGTAAAAATTTTTGTATCCAAATAATATCGAACACAAGTATATTTCAGATATATAAAAATAATATGAGACTTACACGTACTTGAATGATAATTTTAATCACTTATTTGCATATTTTGATTGGTTCCCTTCATATGTATCCTCATGCTCATAAGAAAATGTTTAAGTTGAAATTTTATTTATTTTAATGCCATCGTTTTCGGGTCTCTGCTTTTTATATACTTTTTACATTTTTAAATATATTTTCAGAGTGTTTAACTTAGTAACTTTTTATTGTTGTGGTTGTGTTAGTGTTGCATAAACCAACTTTTCTTTCACAAATAAATACAAAAGAGAACAAACAGGAGAAACAGAAACGAAAATTGTTTTGCAAATGTTTGTGTCCGATATGCCATAAACATGTTAGAATACCCCAAGGCTGGACATTTGTTGTTCTAGTGTATTTTTCATGCGAACAACAGTTTTTGTTTTTAAAACCAATTTTAATGTTATTTTCTTTGTTGTTGCTATTATTGTTATTGTTGTTGTTGTTGGTCAAAATGATAATAAATCTTTTCTCTCTTACTTTCTGTTCTTTGCAAAAGTAAGTAAAGAATAATATTTTCAAAACAAATACAGGTACACAAACAACAGTGTGTATATACTGAAATCCTTGCCAGGTTCTTGAACAGGAAATGTTACATACAAACATATTTTTCATGGATTAAATATAATGAAACATATGTTTGAAATATAAGCTCAAAGAACTTGTTATTGTTATCAAAACGTATACAAAGGTATTTAAAAACAATTTAAAACGTATCTACAAAGTCCTGAAATTTATTTATATCTATGCCATTTACTTAGAATACTGTGCTGTACAGTTGCTATAATCTTTTATTGTTACATATGTAGGCAATGCAAAATATGAAACTAAAGTCA
This sequence comes from Bellardia pandia, assembly GCA_916048285.2. Taxonomy (NCBI): domain Eukaryota; kingdom Metazoa; phylum Arthropoda; class Insecta; order Diptera; family Calliphoridae; genus Bellardia; species Bellardia pandia. The sequence goes on from OU696533.1 coordinate 15,047,439, forward strand.
AAAAGGGAAAGAAAGTAAATAATTAATTTTAAAGTGTTTAGTTTGGAAAGAAATTTATAAATTCAGTTGAAATCAAAAATAATTACACATACTTCTCTAGTTGCAATGAAAAATAACAGTAAATATTTAACCTGTAACACAGTCCTTTAAAGTTTTTTAGTTTTGTAGTTTACTGGCCGGCCCACGATGTCGAACGTTAACGTTCGCTTAGATAAGACTTAAGACACAAACTTTTTATCGTATCTATTTTTTACTCAATCAAGTTTTTTTATTCCACAATCAAGTTTGTGTCTTAAGTCTTATCTAAGCGATCGTTATCGTTCGACATCGAGGGCCAGGGGGTTAATATTTCAGACTCCGATTAAAATAAGGAAGGCGACGTACAGTGTGACATTTGGCTACTCTAGGTGGACAAAAATCTAATTTAAAAGATCCTGGCTTGACAACAAAATTTGAACCAATCGAATATTTGCCACGCCCATCTTTGGGAAATTAACTACTATTTAAGAAATTGCTTAAATAATTTGAAGAATTTTTATGAAATTTTATTTTAAACATTATTATTTGTGTACCATTTTGTAAAAAAAATTGTACACAATAACCTCAAAGATAATTAATGATAAGCGGTGTACGCCCACTTTTTTATAACAGATATTTAAGCTGTGTTGGACAACCTTAGGCTAGATTTCTTTTTTTGACTTATGTACATTGTAAAATTAACTCTAGACTGTAACATAAAGGGGTGTGGTCCACCCACTATTTGCAATTTTATAAATTTATTACACACAAAACTTGCAACTTTTTAAAATGAAAATAGAAATAGTAGTACAGTAATTTATTGAAATCGTGTGCTTAAACAGTACCTACATACATTAGTAGGTAGAGTACCTACCTACTACTTTATACTTTGTATTTTAAAATTATTTTTAATCACTATTTCAGTTTTAATGTTGTTAAAACTTTTTTATAAATTTTTCATTCGATAAAAAAATTTAAAACCTAAAATTACTTTTTGTGTCATTTAATAAATAAATTATTTTAATTTTTATAAATATATGTAACAGACAATATATCAGACAAAACAATAACAATAAGACAGAAGGGATTAACAAATAAGAACTAACAGTGACGGAACTCATAATAGTGATGGTACGGTGGCAAGCGGTCTTACCGAACACATTTTATATTATATTGTATTCTTACATAAGCTTTCAATTTTATGTGTAATGTAAGTGTATTTTTCATATAAATAGTTTAAAACTTAAAGTCTCTGGAATTAAAGGAAAAATCAAGCAAAAAGTCCATTTTAGACGTTCACTAAACTTTAAAATTCTCTATAAATCGCAAAAAATTGCCAGCAAACATGGTTTAATACTAGAGACATTCCAACACCTGCCACATGTATAGGTCGTGTGAGGGAGCGTGAGGAAACCATAGTTTTATTCCAACGAAGTTTCCGTGTTTACTATGATTATTTCCATAGCATATGGATTGTTTGCTGTCACATTCATTTAAATTATAACAATCCGCCATCTTTTATTTTTCGATTTTTGTCCACCTAGATCGGCCAAATGTCGCACTGTGCGACGTTGTAAATAAATTGAGGTGTTTCTATTGTAGATGTATGAGACTAAGAACTTAATAGTTGGCACTGTTTAGTTTCTCTTTTATACTGAACTGATAATGCTATTTTTAGCTTATTCAATTAGGTTATTCTATACACGATCTCATTTTACGACACACTTTTGAAACCATACATACATACATTTATAACAGTCTGTTTACAATTGGAACCACCTCCTCCATCTGCAATAAGTTTACATATGTTTTGTACACAAATTAAACAAATAGAAAAGTATAGTCGATTATGCCTGACAGTTTTTAATATGAAGAATTGTTTTATAAAATTGTATGTCGATATAAACACATTTTCAAAATTTGTTCTTGTTAAAATAATTATCGAAAACGGTCCTATATGGCAGCTGACTAATTGTGAACCGATCATCATAAAATTCGACTAAATGATTTGTACTGAATAATATTTGGATACCAACATTTTTAGAAGAGTTTTTGGAAGTCGGACATATATGGCAGTTATGGTCAATTATGGACCGATCAGATAAAACTTTGTAGATGTGTTTAGGCATATTTGTGGCAACATTTTTATAGTTACGTGAACAAGGTTTAAATGGTTAACCAGCCAGACGGACGGTCAGACATCGTTTAAACGACTCAGATGGTCGATACATATTTGACCGTAGGCCCAATATAAAGTCTACTTCCGAAAATCACTTATAAAAATAACTAAGAAGTCTTAATTCTACATAAGCCATCAATATAGACATGTAAATCGTCGTACTCAATTTGCTTATAATCGGTCCATATTTAACCAATATAAATTCCGTTGCCGTTTTTGAACAAAACTTTTTATTAAAAAAAAATTTTTCAAGTTGTTAAACAATTCCTTCTTCAGTAAAAATAATTTAATGAAAATTAAATTCAATGAACTTAAGCCTAACTAATAGAAAATATCAAAAATTGAAATATTAACAGTTCAACAAAATACTACTAAAAAAAAAAAACTTTTTTTTCTAATAAAAAATATTTTTTTATATAAAACTTAAATTTGTTTAAAAAAATGATAAATTTTATTTATTAATCTATTAGTTTATCAATCGCTATCAATAATAAAAATTGCTAAAAATCAAAACGGAATATCTCACGCCATTTGCTGTCAGTTTTGTGAACACAATTCATAAATTTTAAATTCCATAAAACTTTTCTTTATAAAACGAGTTAGAGTGTAATAATAGAGTGTAATACCTTCCACCTAAACATAAACATAGGACTAGCATATTCTTACCGTCTAATTCATAAAACTTACAACAGGTTTATAAGAGGTTTATAATTTAATTTTTTAAGCAAATTTTTCTTTCGCCCCTAAAATGCTTTTTAGTTGGATTCTTTTCTGACTCCTTTTTCGGAAATGCTCTTTAGTTGGACTCTTTTCGGACTACTTTTTCGGGGCGCTCCTAGTATTGTATGCTGGGATCTTGCAGAAAGCTTTTTGTATCTGTAGTTCTTCATGCAAAATTAAATGGACTTGATCATATGAAATGCCCATGATATTAGCTATTTCACGGACATTTGTTCGTCGATCATTTAATACCATATCATGTACTTTGGCTACAATTTCTGTTATTGTTGCATTAAATTCAGCAACCCAATTTTTTACTGAAGGAACACATGCGCCATATCATTATGAATTTCATGTCCCGATAAACCTTTTTTAATTAAATATTTAATGACACCACGAATTTCTAATTTTTAATTTTTATAATTTAGTATGTGTTTATAGCACAGATGGAAGTTTCCAAAGCACTTAACTTTTTTCTGTTTATATGGCGCTATTGGTTATAGGCTAGAAAGTTTCCGTATTGTATTTACATACTTTATTATAACACATTAATATTCAATGGAAAGTTTGATTCACACATGTCTTTTAGTGTGTATAAAATAAGAATTAAGTTGATTTTATAGTTGTGACACTCAGTGTACGGCACATCAAATTCAAAGCCAGCTAAAAGTAATCATTACCAAGTTTTTACTGAATATACAATATTTTTTGAATATACTTTTAGCTTAATTGACTTCTTGTCCCAAATTTACACAGAAAATTCAAAACGTTGCAAGTAACTATAATGTATTTAAGATTTTAAGTTGGCGAGAAACTCTTTACATTTAGTTAATTATCATGTAAACCAATTAAAATCAAATAACCTTATGATAACGAAAATGTGTAAAAATTAGTTAAATGCTCGTTTATCTTAATTAATTGAAGAGCTTTAAAAATAAGACCTTAAAATTACCAGCTTATAAATATTTATTATGTTTTTAGGTGTTTTATTTAACATTTTCTTTATTCATATAGCTATTTTTTTTTTCAATGGGGAGAAATCCTCCTAAGCACGTGCATGAAAACGTTAACAATACGTGACTGATTATTTAAGTAAACTTTAACATTTTTTTCTTTCGGCATCTAGGTTTAAATATATCTATACAAACGTTTTGCTTTTAAATATACATACATATGTTTAAAAAACATGTGTTTTGTATTTGTCTAACTAAGTTAGACAATTTGTTGCTGTTACTTACTTGTGTTCATTCTACTGCCTTCCTTTTTCCTTCCTCTGTCCACCAACCAGCAAACTTTTTTACTTTAAGAGTGTAAGAGAATATCGAATTAAAGGTTATGTCTGTATAAAAAGCAATCAAGCAGAAAAAAAAACTCAAAATTCTTTGCTACTTTCTAAGAAATGATTGGGACATGTCAATTCAACTAAGTTAAGTTACACGTTTAGTACATTTATTCGTATTTGTTTTTTAAAGTGACAAATAGTTTTCAGCCTATAAATACATATTTAGATAGGGGTTTTGAAAAAAAACATATAAAAATTATATACATACTGTGAGCGTAAAATAACGTAAACAGTTATTTCATTTGCACAAAAGTTATGTAGTGTATCTAAATATAACAATATAACAGTATTACATTTAACTATTAAGTACATTCAAAATTATTACAAACACAAATATTTTTAAAGATTTAATTCATTTCATTTTAATCATAAATTCAATCTTAAGGCAAAAGTGTAGTGTGTTTGCCACAACACATTACAACTAGCCAAAATGAATAAACACAATTAAACACAAATCATATTTTTTTAACATAAAACCTTAAACACAATAGTGACACACTTTAAACATTTATAAATCTAAGGCAATGTATCACACATTTAAAACGACACTTGCAGCTAGATGCAACATTCAAAAATTCTAGCAAAGGTCTAAAATATAAAATACATACTTACATTATACGTTACACATACATTATAGTTAAAATAGCAGTGTAGTATTTAATAAACTTGAAAATATTTATAAACTATTTACAAGTCTTATTCAATAAGAATTTAATTCAGTATAAACATTAAACAGAAAAGAAACAAAACAAAACTAATTCACTTTCAGTAAAAATATTAACGAAAACGTAAACCAAATTCATTACATAAAAGAATCAAGTACGTACACTAAGTTTGATTTTTTATTATTTTGTTTGTCTTCCATTTCACTTCACCACCTCTTCTTCTGTCTTCTAAGTATTGATTCTACAAGTTTTGTTGTTTCTTCTGAAGAAATTTTCCCCCATTTCTAAATTAAAGCTGCTTTCAAATAGGCAAAAGCAAATCCTGCTATGGCGTTACTCCAAAGATTATTATGCAAATGCAATAGTAACATACTGGAATGCTTCAAAAACAATGCTTTTTTTAAGCAGTGAAATATTTCAGAAAGCATTTAACTGCAGAAAAAGTCGAAAGTAAAAAAAGAAACAGTATTATGACAATTCGTGAAGATGCAGTGATTGTGCGCGAATCGAAAAAATCACATTATTAAGCAAATGAAATTTAGATTGCAGTCTTAAGTTGAACTGTTTGGAAGAATTTCAGGAAAGAAGCCATTATTGTCTGAACGTAACCTAAAGCAGAGTCTCGATTTCGCAAACAAGTACCTACATTGGACGGATGTAGAATGAAAAATAGTATTATTTTAAGACGAAACAAAAATTAATAGAGTCTCTCCAGATGGACAAAATATGTTCGCCGGCCAAAGTTGAAAGAATTTGATCCAAAATACTACCGCGCCACTTTGAAGCATGAAGTAGGTTCTAAAATGCTTTGGGATGCTACTGTCGTTAAGTGGTATTGGGCGCCGTAAAACATTCAGGGAAATATGGATAAGTATCAATAATTCTAAGCAATACAATAAAGCCGTATTTTGATGATACTGCTCATCACGTCAAGCAATGGTTTTGTTACAATTAAGTTACAGTTCTTGACTGTAACTTACGGCAAGTAGTAAAAATTAAGTAATATATTCAAAATTAAGCAATATCAATGATCTCTTTGCGCAAAAAAAAAACAGGCTTGGGAAGCCATTCCAAGTAGTGTATGTAAACATTTAATGTCCCCGATGCCACCATCGATAACAATGGATTTGTAACGAAATATTGATTTTTTCAAATATTTTCAAATACTTACTTTTTATACCCACCACCATCATAAGTGGTGAATGAGCGTATATATAAGTTTGCCATTCCGTGTATCACTGAGAAATATTCATCTGAGACCCAACAAATTCTTGCTTTTTATGTAATTCTAAGTCGACTGAGCTATGTCCGTCTGTCTGTCTGTCTGTATGTCTCTGCAAAACACTCTCACGTCCAAAAGACACAACCAATTTCAAAAGAATTTACAAAAACACCGTTTACAATTCTCCTAAGCAGTTTGGTGTTATAAACCAGTAAAACTGGTACAGTAGAAACAGAGTTATGGACCAATATGTGAGACAACCTCCATAAAAATTTGATATTTCTTATCCATTTTATTGCAATATTTTAAAATATACTGCAGATAATACCATAAATTTTTGTATACGTTGCTTTTCTGATAAAGGAAGAAAGTGTGCGGAAAATAGTAAGAATCGGTCCATGATTTCTGATAGCCCCCATACAAATATATTTCCGAAATATGGCTCAATGATACATAAATGCCTATAAAATTTAAATTCAAATAAATGGTCAAAATTAGATAAAATATCTAAACATTTGAAATAAATTATGTTGTTAAAGAAACTGTCTTTCAAACAATACCCAGTAAAAAATGTGCTCCAAAAGAAGCAGGTTTTATGTATGAATTCATACCTCAAATCGCTTCAAACCTGCTGATGGGATGCATGATTTTTGTATGGTCTGAAGGACTACTTTCTGCTGACAATAAGCGCTTCTTTAAACCTAATCAAACATACAAATAAAGCACTTTCCTAAAGTGTTTTTTTAATTCTATCTGAATGTTTTTGCTTAAGAAAACTGAGAAGCGCGATATGCGTTTTGTAATTGCTTTTCGTTGTCATACGTAAATCTGTAGGCTATAATTTCATTTTTTTTTTTTGCTTTAAACCCTTCTTCGTTGTTAGCACTAAAAAAGCATCTTTTTGTATATTTTATTCGCAAGCATTTACTGCTTCAAAAGAGCATGAAGCGCTCGATAATGCGCTTTTTCTCTTAAGTGTTCCAAAAAACATGAATTTTTTTTACTGTGTATATACAATGCAAAGCTGTTAAGGATATTATAGTCCTATAACCAGTGTAGTCATTGTATTTAGGTGAAGGGTAGTTAAGATTCGGCACAGCCAAATATTGCACTCTAACTTGTTTGTCGTAAAATTTGTGGTATGTCCTTAATTATATACACGACCGACTGATATCAATCTTGTTTGAAAATATGACTCACAGATTCATAAATAATAATTAATTTGACACAATATACAGTTATTTTCTATGAGTAAGAGTCAAATTGGCTGAACTATAACAAATTTTGAGAATACCATAAAACCTTTCATATTATTTGCTTCAAGCTTACATGTTAGTACCGTTTCCTTAATTAGTTACACGTAGCTGTACGTCTCAAACAATATCCGCATGTACTTATCTACAAAAACAATAATCTACTAAAGAAAAATTTAAAAAACTGCATTGGTCAAATACTTTGTTTTAAAGTGTATCGCGGCAGATGTTATTAAAACATTGATTTTATCAATTACAATTCAATAAGTCATCTTAGACATGCCTACAGAGATTACTTATATCTTATGCAAAGCACACACAAAAATAAGTAATTCTTTAAAAACAAAAAACCCACTAAGACGCAGAAACAAACAACCAAAAAAATTAAAATTACTCATCCATTAATTTATTTTAAATATTCGTTACACAATCTCAGACTTTTATTTTTCAAGTAATAAATTTATCTATGCTTTCAAACATTTTATATGAAAACTTTATAAATTTTTTTTAATATTTTTATTCCTACTTCAATCAATCATCATCAAAATCATATCATTTACATCATTTTCATTCTTAACATTTTTGCTACGATTTTTTTTTTATATTTTTATTATTTCACTTTTATTTTTTTTTTCAAAATTTATTTTTCTACTCATCACTATCATCATGAATCTTCCTTGCTTTCTACTGTTGTTGCATGCAGTATGTAAAATTACTGTGTTTCCTATTCACACATACACATTCATACACAACGACACACACACACTTCCTTAAGTATACAAATAAGCACGTACATGTACGTATTTATTCATGTGCCAAAATATAACGTGTTTAAAGTAGGGATAAATATTAACCCTTAAATGTTAAAAATAAATAAAAATAGTTAAAATAGTAATTCTGATTTTAAATCAAATTAATCAAAATAACTGTTAATCTACTGGTGGGTTTGCATATTGGGAAATTAATAGATAAATATTCTTGTCTTTAGAATATCGTCTCCAGAAATATTTACGAGTATGTTTAAGGAGCAAATTTATCAGAGTTTGCCATATATGAACTAACTTGCAATAGTTTAAAACTAAATATTTTAAATCAGGTTATACAGGGTGATTCATTTAGAGCTTTTTAATTTATTTTTTTCTTCACAGTTCACGCGAGACTGATTTTTAATCAGTATTGTTTCATTCATGTTTTCATTCATTGAAATGGTCACACCGCAATAACGCAATAACATTGAGGGAATTTGGAAAAAGGTAAATAAGTCTATAATTTCTAAACCGTAAGTGCGATTGAAATACAATCTCACATGCGTAGAGAGAAAGTTTATATAGGGTGTTTTTTTAAATGTAAAAATCTATAAAATGGAATAAAACAAGAAGATTTATTTAAACTGACATGCAATTTACTTTATTCGAAAGATAATCTTTAGCATTATAATTTGAATATGACAATATTCGATTTTCGAAAATGAAAGGAAACATATCCAATTTCTGTGCACGATGGCTGACAGACTGATTCGGATCTTCCTCGATGCTCCACAGCAGCAATGACTTTTTCTCATTACGCACTGTGCGACATCTCTCTGGATGTGTGTTATCTATTAGAGTATACGCGGTGCGAAAACGTCCCATAGTTAATCGATTTAATTACTCTGATGGATAATTATATTGACCGTAAAATGGACGTATCGCGCGATATGTATTACGAATAGAACCATGATTTTCAAAATAAATTAGCACAATTTGGAAGCGTTTTTAAGCATCAGTCTATTCCTGTTGAAATGCCAAACCAAACGAAACATAAATCACTTGATAGATGGCGAACTGGTCGCCTTTTTTTTTTTTGGCAGCGGCTGAGAATCGAACCCAGGCTACAAATACCAACTCATGCTTAATGATCAAATGCGCTAACCAATTAAGCTACAGTACCTTTCCAAGTCCTTTACATCTAAAAAAAACACCCTACATATTGAATTTGTTTTGAAATTCACTATGAGTTGTTAACTATTCCCAATTTGACAATTGGAAAAGACAATATAGTCATATTTTACATACATCAATGAATAAGAAATTGTGTTTACTTTTTACAAAATATTTAGAACTTTTGACAAATAAAAAATGCATAGAAAACATTTTTGAAAAACAAGACAAAAGTGAGTTATTTTCAGTTTTTTGGAAACAAAAATTGTTTAAATGAAAATACTTGAAAATATTTATAAACATTTGTATTTATACGTATATAAATTTGCAAAATACTAAAGTGAAAACAAAATTCTAGTGTTATTAATTATTTTAAAAAATAATCAAAAAATTAAATCTTTTAGATTTAGATATTGTGTGAGGAGCCATAATTCTGGGAAGTTTTGCCCACACAAATAGATATTTTGTTATAATGAATAACCCAAGTGAGAAACATCTATGTGGGACGGATTACATCCGTCAAAGCGTGTTTATTATACCCTACACCACCATAGTGGGGAAGCATTGGTCCAAAACCCACCTTAAAGTACACCGATCGACTCAGAGTCACTTTCTTATTACGTGATATTTGTTCGGCTCAAGGATGTATGTGATTGAAACTGGTGGAAATCGGTGCATTATTTCACGTGGCCCCCATACAAATGTCCTCGAAATCGGGTTTACCAGTCATAAATTATTGAATTGTGCAAGTAAGCAAACAAATTTCACCACAAATGAGTACTGAATGAAGCTAAATCACATCTACAAATTTCGTAAAGATCGGTCCATAATTAGTCGTAGCTCCCATATAATTCTAACTTCCGAAAATCACTTTAAGGACCATAAATCTCTTAAAAATGTTGTTATCCGAATAAAATTTAACAAAAATGAGTTGCTAATTTACAAATAGGATTACACCTTATTTTACAATAGTCAGTTCATAAATACTCAAAACTCCCATATAAGACCCTCTTCGTAACCGCCATAAATTTTTTAAACGTATTTATATCGAGATAAAGTTTAACACACCTAATATTTATATTCACGGAAGTCATGGCACTAAATTTTTGGATGATCGGTCCATAAAAAAAAAAAAAAGAGGTCGAGGTCGAGGCCATTCAGTTAGAGGCAGGTGGTGAGTTCAACACTGACTGAGAATGTTAACATTAGAGTGTGTGTCAAAAGCAGAGAATGTTTTCAGCAAAGAATGTAGAACAACGAATGTCAGCAGAGAGTATCAGCAGAGATAAATAACAAAGGGTATTAACAGAGAGACGTGAAGGAAGAAGATAAGTATATGTGCAGTATCAGCAATAATTATACACAGCCAATCAGCATCATAGCACACTACCACACACGGATCAACAACACTTATCGAACAACTGAAAGGAGTTGCATCCAAATACTCGCTATGAGTTGCCACCCATAAAAATGTAGCTACATTAGGTGCAGTTATATAATAGTATATAAGCATATGTAATATAGCAATCAGTCTCTCCTTTTGTGTCATACAAGTAAACAAGCAAGACGTTTAACAAACCGGTAAGGAATAAAAAAAATACATAAAGGAAATTACAAATTAATCTTTGTTTTGTGAGAACAGGACGCTGGTTTACAATCAGTAAGCGAGGAAGATTACATCCTACCTTACCTGAAACAGATTTACGTCCGTTGAGGGAGGATCATAGGGCATTGGCTCAGGGCAAAAGTGAAAGATATTTTTCTTGGAAGCTAACACTCGAAAAAATCTGGGGCAAGATTAGATTCCAGGATTATATCCTGGAATATTAAGAAGAGTAGGAGCTTGAAGACAGTAATAGTAGGGCACCGGTACAAGTCAATGGTATTTCACGGTACAGCCGTCACATTTGTCGCAATAGAACCGAAAACATAAGAGTAAATTAATAAAAACCTGTGAAAGAAAAACATAAGAATGTCTAAACAATTAAAATTTTATGTAAAGGATCCTGGACAGACACAGCATTACCGCCGGAGGTTGCTTACAATTGTCTATAAAAAACGGCGGTGTATCGAAACTCCAATTATATGATCTGAGAATATTTTTTTCTAAAGTTGAATTTTATATAAGTTTCTTTTAAAAGTGTAAATTTTAGATTCTCGTTTTAAGTTTTATAGAAACAAGAGAACACTTTCGAAAAACGGCTGTTTTTTATAGACATTTCTCTGTATATTATTTGTTTTCGGTGATTTGAGCTCTATTTCCTATGATTGTTATGACGTGCAATAAATTTGAACGAAAATTACGTTGTGGCAGAAATGAATTATGCAACAATGATTGTTTTCTGTTACAAATATTTTATTATTTATCAGAATAGTAGATTGCGTTCGGCTCCTGGTGACTATGACCGCTTACGTATTGGGGCATATTTTGTAAGAGTAATGTATAATATATAACAAAACTTGAACAAAAAATACTTAACGATTTTTCTGAGACTGCGTGAGTATATTTTGAAATACCGTTTTTGGGTTAAGCACGTTACTTGTTAATATACTAGCAAGCATTTGTTTATACAAATTTAGCATATTCGAGTCATTTATGACTCCTCTGCGCGATTAAACTAGGCAGATATGAGCTCATTTTCTGATCATAAATTATTGTTTTCTCGGGAGAAAATGGTACCCTACGCGCGACTCTTCTTGAGGAGTCTGTTATTACCCGAGTGTCTGTTCAGTTTCGACATATTTATGACTCATATTTTAATAATTTGCAAGTCTTTTTCTACTAATTTTTTCAGTCCTATTTCTAATCATTTGCGAGTTTTTTTATATCATATCAGTCATATCACTTCTGTCATCATTAAAATAACTTTCATTGTTTGTTTGATTGTCCAGAGAATTAGTTTTCTGGTGTTTTGGCGTTACTAATTTTTCGGCTTCCTTATTGGCCAATATTTTTATTTGTTTGGGTAACATTATTTTTTTTTATTTAAAAATCACTTTTAACAAAATTGTATGTATTTATTTTTGTATGTATACTTTTTGTTGTTGATAGTTTATTTATTTTTGCATCAATGAAAATAATATAACAAACAAATTATATTTCTAAAGCCATGTATAACATGTTTCAAATTTAGTTTTTAAACAAAGTATTTTTTTGTAAAGTAAATTCAAAACCCTAACATTCTCCCCCCTGCAAATCAACCTGATTCAAATTTTTCTAATGTTAAACTTGCTAATTTAGAGATATGTCGACGTATAATGCCTTTGTAAGTTTTGATTTCAGCAAAACGAATCGAACCATCTTTTGCAGGAACAACTTTTCACCATTGATTTTTAGGTATGTCTTTATCAAAAAATAGCACAATGTCATCAATCTTCAAAGGCATATGTTTGTCTTTCTATTTAGGTAGCTGAATGAGCTGGTGTAGATTATAAATAAAAATAACAGAATTATAATCAGTATTTCATCATCTAGATAAGCAAAATATTATTCATAAATAACTTCAAAAGAGTCATATTTCAAACACCTTAATGATCCATTTTCGATTGCTGTATGTTTTGTTATTGTACGTATTTTTAATAAATTACTTTTTACGCATAAGCACGAATGATTTTCGAGCCTTATTTCAAGCGCGCAAGTGATTAATCAGTTCTTGATCGTCAGAAGTATTCGAGGAAGACTTAGTTAGGTGACTTTTGATAAAACAATCTTCCAAATGCTAGTAGGGTATACCCATATTTATATTTTTATCAGAATGTAATTGTTTGTGTGTGTGTTTGTGCTTCTGTACGTGTGCGTTAAGTCATCATTTCAAAGTTCATAATTTATCTGTTTTTAAGTTGTAAAAAATGAAACTAAACCCTCATACAGACATACACAATCACATTCATATCATCAAATTTAATAAATAAAAACAAAACACACATTCATACTTCATACTATTCCATGGAATGTATGCATACTCACATTCATTCATTCATACCTTAAAAAAATGAACATATACACACAAATACTCAAACCTATGCATGTCTGTATGTGTATACGTATGTGAATACACATTCAAACTCCTACTAGTAAAAACTTCTCCACCAAGTTTATCTATATAAACGATTTACAACAACCGCGCCGCGCCCTCTTTCTCTGCATTATGCTCTATTCCATATATTTCATGTTTTGTTTAGTTTGGTTTTATTCTAATAAAAAAATTAATTTTTTATTTACATTTTCATCCACTTAAATAAATATGAATAGCGTTTCAACTGAAATTAGGTCATGGTTCTCTTAAAAAAAAAAAAAAAAACAAAACTGTTATAAACAAAACATATTTAACAAATGAAGTGAGTATTACTTTAAATACAAAAAAGTAAGAAAGTATAGTCGGTCAAGCCCGACCATATAATACCCTACACCCAGTATATGTATAAAACAGTTTTTCAGAAATGTGCCCTATATGGGAGATATGACCCATTATGGACCGATTATCCAAAAATTTAATGTCATAATTTCTGGAAATATAAATATTGTGTATGTTAAACTTTATCTCGATATAAATACTTTTAAAAGATTTATGAAGGTTAAAGTTGATTACGGGGAGGGTCTTATATGGGAGTTTCGACTAATTACGGGCCGACCATTATAAAATTAGGTGTCATCATTTCTTTATATTATTTTTGTCGAATTTTATTTGATTGCCAACATTTTTAAGAAATTTATGATCGTTAAATTGATTTTCGGAAGTGGGCCTTCTATGGGAGCTACGACTAATTATGAACTGATCACAATAAAATTGTATCGCATTATTTGTATATATATGAAATATATTTGCGTTCAATATTATTTGGATAGCAACATTTTTAAAAGAGTTATGTTCTTTTAAGTTATTTTCGGAAGTGGGAGCTACGACTAATTATGGGCCGATCTTCGCGATGTTTATAGATGTGATTTAGCTTCATTTATTATTCATTTGTGGTGAAATTTGTTTGCATACTTGCATAATTAAAAGATTTATGATCGGTAAACCCAAATTTCGGGATGACATTTGTATGGGGGCCAGGTGAAATATTAAACCGATTTCCACCAGTTTCAATCCCATCCATCCTTGTTAAACTGAGATTTTATCAACATAGTTCAAAGGTGCCACGGGTATAAATGTGCCCCTTCTCCACTATATCAAATTTGGTTTTTAAACACAAGTTGAATATTTTCTTATTTGTTGCGTATACTTATTATTGAATTGTTAGAAATGCAATAATAAGTATACGCAACATTCGAAACGTCTAATGGCCAGTTTTTAATTTAAAAACAAGTAAGAAAGTATAATCGGTCAAGCCCATATAATACCCTACACTCAGTATATGTATAAAACAGTTTTTTAGAAACGGGTGCTATATTGGATATATGACCTATTATGGACCGATCATCCCAAAATTTAATGTCATGTCTTCGTTAATATAAATATTATGTATGTTAAACTTTATCTTACTATAAACGAAGAAGAAATGGAAGTTCTGACTAATTATGGACCGACCATTATTAAAATAGGTGTCATCATTTCTGTGTACCAACATTCCTTTAGAGATTTATGATAGTTAAAGTGATTTTTGAAAGTGGGTATTATATGGCAGCTACAACTAATTATAGACCGATAATCATAAAGTCGTTCAATATTATTTGTATATATATGAAACATATTTGTGTTCAATATTATTTGGAAACCGACATTTTATGCACTTAAAAGTGATTGTCGGAAGTGGGAATTATACGGTAGCTATGATCAATTATGGACCGATCTTCACAAAATTTCTAGATGTAAGTAGGCTTCATGTATTACTTATTTGTGGTGAAATTTGTTTGGATACTTGCATAATTCAAACACTTATGATAGGTAAATATGAATGGGGGCCAGGTGATTAGTAACAGACCGATAACCACCAGTTTTAATCCCATCCGTCCTTGTGCCGAAAACATATCACCTACAAAATTTTATTGAAATATCTTCAAAACAGACAGCCAGACAGACGGACATCTTTAAATCGACCCAGGAAGTGATACTGAATCGATCGGTATACTTTAAGGTGGTTGTTGGACCAATTTTTATGAGCGTTACAAACATCAGCACAAATCCAATTTACCCTCCCCACTATGGTGGTGTAGGGTATAATAAATAATTGAAGAATTAACTTTTAATTGCTTTAATATTCTGCCAAAAAATAAATTAAATGGAAAAATTAAAAAGTAGTAAAATATTGTAACATTGTGAGGTATAGTAAAAGAGTGTAGGATTGTGGTTGAAAAATTAGCAGTAAAATCTTCGATGGTATTAAAATGTTATTTTAAATGTTATTAGCTATCTACTCAAGTATTTACAGTCTTGGAAACACCATCAAGTATGAAAGTATAGTGGGTCAAGCCCGGGTATATATTTAAATATGAAAAAACTGCTTTTACACACTTATAAAAGTAGGTGAAGTGATCATTAAATCTAATTCTATTTACTTCAATAGACATGCGTTAAAAATCTAAAATTTTTTCTAAACACAGAAAAAAAATATAGCAGTGCATGTTTACCACAACAATGTCATCAGTTTGACAAGTTTTTAACAATGTTATGATCACTGCAATTATTCATATGATTGCGGTAATCATAGTATGGTTAAGTAAACGACTCAGATGATTACTACAATCATATATACGATTGTTAGAATTATGTATATATTTGGGGCAATCATGTTTACGATGAATTATGATGGGGAACAACAAATTATGTTATAATCTTTTATAATAAAACTGATCAATACAAACATTAAATTTTTAGTATAATCATATATATGATTGCTGTAATCAAGTGAGTCATAAGTTATTCATAATATAGTTGTTATATAAATAATTACTGTGACTAATCAAAGCCGACTAATATGGTGTTCAGACTTGCATTTTTAATAGAGTCAATTATTGGTTAATTAAAGAGTGTTCACACATGCTCAATATTGCTAATTTAATTAACTGCTGACAAAAAAATTTTTTATATTTTAATTTTACGAAAATTGAAAAAAATCGGAATTTGAAAAGATTTTGCTTCTATATAATAGAAACATTAATCAAATACAGAAAGTACAATCGATTTTTAATTTCAAGTTTGTATTTATTAAAAACAGAAAAAATAAGAATTTGGAAATTCTCAAAAAAAAAAAAAATGGGTAATTTTTATTTATTTACAATTTTTTAACAAATTTTATATTAAAAACTTACATTTACCCGCCATTCTTTGCTTGCATTTATTTAAATTAGAGTTACCAAACTTCAACAAAGTTTTTTGATTGAGTATTATTGTGCTAACTAAACACACTTGTCACAGTGTTGTATTTTTAATTTTAACAATTATAATTGTTATTAGAACAATTAAGTGTTAATGAAATTTTGTATGGATAATTAAATTGAATTATGGCGTTAATTAAAAATTTCAATTATACATTTTCAATGTTTTCGAAGCTTTACAATAGTTTATGTTTTTTTTTTAAATAAAGTGCAGTGCTGTGCTTTGCAAGACGACACTATTAACACCTTCTAGTGTAAAGACAATTGAAGCGGTTTTAACTATTAATTAATTTAATCATTGTAGAATTTTACTACGCTCTACTTTCTCAAAATAAAACTCAGCAATCATAATCCATATTATAATGAAACTAATATAATATAACTGAAACTACACATTTATTTACGAGCAGAATACTTAACTTTTCAAACATAAAATAATTCAAACTGATACAAGCAATATGAAGCAACAAAACTCGACGTCCATTAATTGAATGTGCCTCTGTCAGTCTGGAACCAGTCTTATATACACTCATTCCATTACCGTCAATTCCACGCCAGTCACCCATTCCCATTCTGTTCACAGTTATTGTCTTTTTTGCCCTTACCCCTGTCATATGTCGTATACTGTCCCGTTCAAACATACATATTCTTATTATTTTTTACAAGCATAGTAACATTTTCCATACAATTGAATCAATAAACTTATGGACATTAAAGAGATTCATAGAAAGCTTTGACAATAAGAACTAACAAAATTATTCGGTTTTAAGTCTTTCTTCTTTGCTTCATTGAAAATAAAGAATCCGTTCATATAGCTACATATTAAAGGCCAAATAACTATATTAATAGTTTTGTGTAAAATAATTTTAATACATAAATTTTATATGTGCTTCACTTAATTACCACATTATCAATACAAATATACTAAAAAACTTAGAATTTTATCTCGCAATATAAAGGGTGTCCCAACTAGAAAGCAATTTTTAAATTTTAAATAAAACACAGATGTTAAAAAAAAATCGTGATACTTTATTATATCGTAAAGTAGACACAATGAGGTTATGTATGAAACAAGATATCGTGCGGATGGCCGCCGCGGCTTTGCTGGCACACACGCGATCTTTTAATGATATTTTCAATGACCTTTTTGCATAAATGCTGGGGTAGTTCATTAATGCAGCGTTCAATTTCTTCTTTTAAGGCTTGAGTCGTCGTCGGCTTATTCGCCTAAACCATCGACTTCAAAAAACCCCAAAGAAAAAAGTCTAAAGGTGTTAAATCGCACGATCTAGGCGGCCAATTCTGGTCTCCAAAATGCGAAATAATACGACCGGGAAATGACTGATGCATTTTCCACCACATGCCCTCCACATTCATTTCTTCAATTCTAGGCTAGAAAAACCTAGTTATCATATCACGATACCGAACACCATTGACACCATTGCGTTCTAGTTGGGACACCCTTTATATGTTGAATTTTACAAGTTTCATTATATTAGCAAACATTTTAGTTTACTAAAAAACCAAACAAATGATCTTTAATTTCTCATGCTTTGCAGTAATAGAATATATATTTAAAAATGTCAAAACACATTCTTCTAATCCATAAAATCTAATTTGTTCTAATAATAAATAACGATTTAAGAAAGATATAAAAATAAATTTATGTCCCTACATGTTTATCAAAATATTAAAAACAATAAACGAACAAGTTTAGCACTGGTATATAATCAATACATGTACGCTCATATAAATAAATTCAAGATTATTGTTTTGTAATATTTTTATGTATCATACGTGGGTTGTATGAGCATTTAAATCGTCTAAAAATACTAGGCTTTTAGCGTTATATTACTGGCGATATATTAGGTCCTTAACAGCACTTGATACCCAGTTAATAATGAAAACACTCCGGATCATTTTGCAACAAAAATCATGTGAAAAAAATACAATAAGGATTTATTACTGAACATACAAGAATGCTGTCTTATATACAAAATTTAAAATATCCTTGTTATTATCTTTTTACAGCAATTTATCATTTTGCGTAAAATCTAGGTAAGATTTAACAAAGTTATTAGTTTTCAAGTTTTTCTTTTTAGTATAATTGAAAATGAAAAATTCGTTTTTTTATTTTTTCTACCACTGTTTATTTGGATATTCTTGATCTGTATGAAATTCTAAATTGTTTGAGCAATATCTGTCTGTGTAAAACACTCACAACTATTGTCATAAGCAGTTTAGTATTGAAAGCAAGAAAAATCTGCCAAATAGAAAAAGACTTATGAACCAAAATATAGAGAAATCTTCAAAAAAGTTTGCATTTACAAAATTTTTTAAAATTTTGTTCAAATATATTGCAATTTAGTCTCTCTAAGGATTAGCACTGATATAAAATTTGAGGAATTATGTGATATAGTATTGTTATTTAAAAAGTGTTCTGAAAAAAGTGTAAAATAAGTTACATTGAGGAACAATTTTACACTTTTAAAACAACCAGTGATTGAAGAATCAACAATAAAAACTGAGCAATATAATATTAAAAATTCTGTTGTATATAAATTTTTTATTTATTTCTTTCCTTCACAAATATTTAGTGCAATCAATACTTGTACACAGAGAATGCCAAAGGAACCATTTATTTCCAACACCAAAAGCGTAAATACATATAAGTTTGTCATATTGTTTGCAACAATTGGAAATACTTATCTAGTTACAACTCAAAAAGTTATAGAATATAGCTTTATAAAATGCTAAGTCAATTTAGCTATGTATATCCGTATGTGTAAAACCAAAATTACTCCAAAATTTACAAGACTTGCACCAAAATATTTACCTTTGCACTATGGCAGTTTAGATTTGAAAATCAGCTTAACCGGTCAATTAGAGCCTGACTGATTAATGCAACAAAATGTGAGATATCCTCCAAGAGATTTTGTTTGCCATTTTTTTGTTGAATAGCTATAATTTGTGTAGCCAATGTTACAAGGAAAATATTGCTCTATAAATCATTTTGCACATAAAAGTCTGTTGCATAAATACCTTAACATTTATATCATCAAAAACATTGGCTGAAAACCTTTAAACCATAAATTGATACTGATTTTTTAATATTTAAGAAAAGCTTAAATAATAAACTATTACTCAACTAATATTCTATGATGGAATACACTAACTATTACAAAACATTTCCATCTACCAGCAGTTCTGTCAAGACTTGCACAAAGCTGGTGCTTTTCTGAAAAAGTTGCAATTGCCTATAAACCAAGTTTTTTTTTTGTTTCATAGATTGAATCATCCGAACAATCGCTATCAACGCTGCAGTTATCCTCGTTTTCCAAAAAATCCGATTTAGTTTTGAGAACTCGGTTTGTTCTTTAGATTCCGGAAGGTTGAGTTGAGTTGAGCAAAAAATTTTAAAATTAAACACTTATGGCCTTATTCATAAAATGTTGTATTAAAATTTTGTCTAAAAGCACACTTCAAACCTACTTTATTTTTTTATGCATACGGCAGTTAATATTCATGCGGTACAAACAAACTTTAAACATGTTTAAACTGTGGAACGGTAAAAGTAAATTCAAAATTTATTTCCTCTAAACAATTTATAATTAATAGCTTTTTAAAACTGCATCATTATTTTATTTTAGTTTCATATAAATTTTAAAAGTTATAATTTATGGGAAAAATTATGAAAAAATTAAATTTTTTATAAAATTTTTTATTCGAAGGTTTACTTCTAGTTGAATATAAATTTATTTGAAATTTATTTATTATATTGAAATTTATATTTAACTAGAAGTAAACCTTCGAATAAAAAATTTTATAAAAAATGTTTACAATAATACTCGCAAGAGGAAAAATTCTCATTCAGAAAAAATTTAATGCAAGGTTCCTAAATGAGAAAATTCATTGCCAAAACTTGTAGTTTTTACACACAAAAATAAAGCTTCGACATTTTTTTTTTAAACTGTTTTTTTTTTCAAAAGTAAAGAAAATCGTGGTTTTTGACAAAACATCGACTTGTGCAACCTTAAAACCGTTTCCGACGAATCTGAAAAAAATCTCAAAAATACTTTGCCCTAGAAGCTTTCAAATTATGTTTGAGCACTTATGAAAATCAAAAAACAAAAATTTTTGGGACAATGTAGCCAGCACTGCATAATTATTTAACAAACAAATTAACATGTAAAAAACACCGATTATGACTATTCTAGTCTTTATCTCAGTAAGTTCCTTTAATACTCTTTATATTATAAGGTGGAGGGTATTTAAGATTCGGTACAACCTAATATTGCACGCTAACTTGTTTTGTGTTTAACAAATTGTCATCAAGAAAATATGTTAATATAATCTGCATATATTCATATGTACATTAGGGTGGCCCCGTTTGTATGGAGAAAAAATAAGGTATCGATGTTCCCGACTAATATGAAAATTTGATTCATTTTAAAACCTTTTGGGTTAAATTGCATGATGTTTATAATCAAGAAATTTCATCAATTTATTTAAGTAAATTCTATGAAAAAATAAAAAACACTAAAATTTTATCTGAAATTTTGAAAATTTTTGAATTAAAAAAATGTTTTTTTTAATTTTTGATACATATACCATTGAATGCGCCTCTCAAATGTGAAAAAAATCAAAAAACCTCTAAAAAGGACCCCAGGACAATAAAATTGAGAAACGTAGTCTTAAAATGAATCAAATTTTCATATTAGTCAAGAACATCCGCAATTTTATTTTGGGGCCACCCTAATGTACATATGTATATTAGGGTGCCCCAAAAAAAATTTCTTTCTGATTTTCATAGGTGCTCAATCAAAATTTAAAACCTTATAGGGTAAAGTATTTTTGTTTTTTTAAGAATTTTCGGAATAGGTTTAGAGGTCGCGCAAATGGAGTTTTCATAAAAAACCGGAATTTTCGGCCTTTTTTAAACTTTACTCATAACTTTGTTAATACCACGGGTTTCTTCACTCCTGAGGAAACAATTTTAAAGAAAAGTATCCAGGCTTTATCCCTGTGTAAAAAACTTATAAGTTTTGCTGATGAGTTTACTCATTACAATTTTTCGTAATTTTTTTCAAAAATGTTGTAATAACGCTTTACAACTTTTTAAGTTTAAATGAAAACAAAAAAAAACTAATGATGCAGTTTGAAAGACAAATTAATTCTAATTAATATACCCAATCAACAAAAAAAAACTTTTCTTTTGCTTTACGAAAAATCATTTATTGAGATTCTGGCGATTTAATTCTATACCTTGCAATAAATTCTGGAAATCAGTTTCAGAAAAGTTGTGATATTAATATAAGTATTAGCCAAAGCCACATCTCGTTCGGGCACATCATTTACACCTTGTAATTGTATAACTTTTTTCTTTTTTCTCTTCAAATGACTTGTTGGCTTTCCAATTCTTTGGATCTATTTTTAAAAAATTTATTGAAATATTGCAAGCTTCAAAAAAAGTAAGACTGGCTTTTGAAATTAATTGTTGAATTTCTTTATTTCTAAAGTTTTCTTCTATTAAAGTTACATTTGCTATTTCATAATGGCTGCATGGAGTGTCTGCAAGTTTTTTTTGTTTACCATTAAGCGAAAAGTTTTGGTGTCGATACGTTCATCAAAAAACGCTAAAGCAGCAAAGTTCGGAGTTAAGTACCACTGATGTCCTAGAAAAGTTTTAAGCGAGGCTTCTGTAACTGCTTTATTAGTAATTTTATGACTATCCAATTCTTTTAATAGGCTCGGATCAGTGAGAGGAGCGTATCGAGGGCACTGGCAGAGGTACCAATATTTAATATATATTCTTAAAATAAATAAACTAAATTCAAGCAAGTCATCAACTGTTGATTTGTCTATATGAAATTGTAACTGGTTTCGGAAATTGCATATTTTCAAAGAATAGATCATTTTCGTTATCCAGCGAGCCCGATTGATAGCTCCTGGAGCTTTTACTGTTGGGTAGATCATAGATTTAGCATCCAAAATGATTATACTCAGATGGAGTAGTTCTTTATAGTCTTCTCTTGGTTGCGTGCATTCAAGTTGGCCTTTAATAAAATTGCTTAAGTCTTCGCGTATTGGTTCCGGAATAATCTTTTCAACAATTTTGTAATTTATGCAGACGAAAAAACTAGAATTGTTAATAGACTCCCACCTCTGCTGGAGGGTGGCGAAAATTTTTATTTGCGGTGATGTGGTTTGCTGTTCAAAATTAAACCTGAAGATATTGGGAAAAATCCAATTAAACGGCGGATTAAATTGAAATGATATTCGCAGAAATCACCTTAAAGACCCAACTACATATAAAAATTTATGGAAATATATCGATGGTCTCATGTAGAAAGGCCCTAACTCGCATATTTGAAACTTTACAGGGGAAGGTAAAAACATAATAGAAACTGTAATATTCAACATGTAGCGAGTTAGGGTCTTTCTACATGAGACCAACGATATGTACAATAATTATAACGAAAAAAGTATCACCATTTTTAAGGTGCAAACTATAAAAAAAGTGTAACTCGGGAACTGTAGGATAAATTTACATTTTTCTTTTTCTTAATTGTTTAGAACTTATCGATATTCAAAATGACGTCACTAGTTTTTATACCTTTCATATAAATTTAAAAAGTAATAAATCTTTTTTACAGAATTTGTTAAAAAATTACAAAGATACTTAATATGTGGAATCGTAGTGGATAAAAAAAGTATTGCCGTTTTGTTTGGGAAATTTTCTGTAGAAATATTCGGTCAAAAAATTAAATGAACGTGGTTATTGACAAAGTTATGAGTCAAGTTTGAAAAAAAGACCGAAAAAGCAGATTTTTAACAAAGACTTGATTTGCGCGACCTCTAAACCTCTTCCTAAAAATCTGAATAAAAAAAATCAAAAATACTGGACCCTTTAAGCTTTCAACTTATGCTTGAGCCTCTGATAAAAAAAAAGTTTGGGACACCCTAATGTATATATGTTCTTGGGAAGTTACATATTTTCAATATAACAATATATTTATATCTGAGAATAAATTTCGAAATGTTGATATTATAATCTCAAAAAAATAAAAACTTTGAAAATAAACCTGACTATGAACATGAAAAAGAAAACGAAAAAGGAAAAGAACAGATAAAAAATTATATAACACCCTAAGCTGCGGTGCATTGTATTGAAAATAAAATAGTTTTTAGCTTTATTAAAAATTATATTTTCTTCAAGCCCTTGACCTTGAGACCTTAAGCTTGAAGATTATATAATTTTTCGTAAATATAAAAAGGTCGAATAATTAGCTTAATGTTCTTAACTTTATTTAAATTTCAATATTTTCTATAAAATATTGTTATACCCAACAAAAATTAAAAATGTTATTTTTAACCTTTCATATCAAATTAATAAAGTTCTTGAAGAATTCTCTTCACAAGAATTCTATACTTCTCTATTTTGCCTTAAATATTTAGGACAACATTTCGAAGAATAGAATGAGTTGTACATTTAGTTTAATAAAAAATCTGTCTCATAATTTCTCCCCTCTCTGTTTTTGTTCATTGTTACCGAGTTTTACTTTATTTGTAACAAATTTAAAACAACGAAATTTACTGGAAATTGTCTGCTACTTATTAAATAACCCACAGAAAGGTATAATCTTTAATATAACGTTAGCATCAAATGTCTTCCCTTTTTCATGTTCCATTTTCAATGCAAACAATTGTTTTCTTGACAAAAATTTAGCTTAAATTGAAAGTAAAGACGGCATGTCTTTAAGATTCATAACAATAAACGATGGTTATTTGTCTTCTATATGGTATTTTTTCTTTAGATGTATAGAACCTTAAGTTGGCAACACTTTTTTAACTGGCGGCCATTTTTTTTAGCTCTCAAGTGATTTGTGTTTAGTTTTTTTTTTTTGGCATTTGAACATGAATAGACTTACGCCTGAACAACGCTTTCAAATTGTGCAAATTTAATTTGAAAATCGTGGTTCTGTGTTTTTTTAGTTGTATAGAACTTTGCAATGTAATACAACAAAGATGATTTTTTTTAAATTGACATAAAATTTACTTTATTTGAAAGATAATCTTCTGGCGTTATAATTTAAATATAACTTCTGGCATACGAGCATGACTGGCTGGGACGTAGTCTAATATGGAGGTCCAATTTGTTGTGACTTTTTCCAACATTTGTAACCGTATATCGACAATAATGTGGCGAATTTTGTCATCCAAGTGGTAAATCATTTCGGGCTCATCGGCGTAGACTAGTGATCTCAAACATAAATCACTTAACAACTGATAAACTGATTGCCAGTTCAAAAACTGTTGCCAACTTAAAGTTCTATACATGTAAAAAAACACCCTTTATTTGTGTGTGTTTAGTAAATAAATAAATGCTTCTGCAATATATCTAAATATTTCAAATTCTAGCACGTTTTTTGGATGACTATGAAAGGTTTTATAGGCAATAAATGTAATTGATGGTTGAAATTTACTTACAACATATTATAAATGACAATTTTCCATTTTAATAATTAAAATACAATAAATTCATAAGCCTAAAGGTTTAATTTATTTGTTATTTTATTAGTTGTTTCTAAACTATTTAAAAGTTATCTTCAAGAGAAAGAAAATCTTCCATTAACTTTTCATTTTGGGATTCTTACCACTGCGAGGAAACTAAGGCTGAACCAAAATTTATGCAACATTTAAAATTTAGCACCATGTGCAGCCTACCAAACAAAAGAAAAACAGTTTGACAGCTGAAAATTTAGGTCTAACTAAAATTGAGAACAACGCGTTTTCATTGTTGAACAATATTAAAAAAATTAATCAAATATTAACGGCCTCAATTTTAATATTGCTAGCTAAATCATTATAACCTATGAAGCACATTTTGGCAATAGACAAGCAAAATTGTCCAATAGATAGTAGAATTTAAAACAACTAAATTTGTTTTGAGGGAATCATTTCAAGTGCTTTAATTTACCGCATTAAAGGAGTAAATTTAATGCTGCATCAATGATATCTAAAAATTCGCAAATTCAATTTTAAGAGGCATTATTAGCCCAATCATGAATAAATATTCTCTTTTCCCATTTTTCCTATTCACTTTCAATGTTAAAAAATAAAAAGGAAAAACACTCCCGCGGACTTTTTATTCATGATTCGGCTGTATAATTAGCCATTGCGTATGAATAATATATAATTTATTATAATTCAATAATAAGTATACGCAACATTTTTTTCTTGAACCTGATTTCTTGAAAGCTATAGAAAATATTTAATAATTCGAAATTTCAAAAAAAAAAAAAATTTCCCCAAATTTTTATTTCTAGAGATATATAATTTTGACCAAAACATATTTCTAAAAAAACAAGCTTAGTATTCATTTATACATATTACAGTTATTTATGGGCCGATATTACTGATTCTAAAATCTATATTGATGTAAATTTTGGGTCTGTGGTGCCTTCGAAAAGTTAATTTCTAACGATATGTGAACAGATGGATAAACATACATATATGGCACAAAGAACAACATATAGATAGGATAGGATAGAAGGGTAGTGCATAAAGTGCACTTCCACCCAGAGACCTTGTGGTCCATTGTGGTAGATAACTAAGATAAGCAAATTTCAGTAATGATTTTATGTGTTCATTTTAGTTTCAAAACTTAATAATATATAAAGCACTTTTATATAATTCATATAGTATGCTTTAATAATTTTTTAAATTGTTTAGAATTTTCTGTTAATTTAATTTTAGACAATCGGCAAATTGGAATGTGTCATCAGCAATGTTCTCGAATTCTATTTCTTAATAATGGCGAGTTAAATAGATGATGTTTACAAGTATATCTTGGACAATGAACATTGCTGATAACGCCTTTGGCGGGGTAGAATATGCTAGTATTCCAATATGCCAGTTGTCTAGAATTATCTTACAATAGTATTCTTTGGATTATTACATTAAATTGAACTCAAACCATATAAAATGTCTCTAATACTTTTGAAAAGTTTCAATTTATTTTTTTCAGGTCCTATTAGGGCACCAAATTGTTAATTTTTAAAAGTCTTTAAAATTTAGAAACATGAAGATATTTATTATATATTATTAACTCTACAATAATATTTGGTATTTAAAGATGTTTTGTTCACATAAAATCCGCTCGCATAGATGTTATAACATTTATCCAATAAAACAAAAAGCGATTGAGTAGTTGCGGAACACAAATTTGTACTTATTTACTAACTTTGTTTCCAACGGAAGCATATTGGAATAACAAAAGTTTTCACAGTTAATATATCAGCAATAGAAGCTTTGGATTTAAATTTTTTTTGAGGGAATCATTTCAAGCGCTTTAATTTACCGCCTTAAAGGAGTAAATTCAAAGCGCATCAATCATATTTAGAAATTCGCAAATTCAATTTTAAGAGGCATTTTAATCAGCCATTGCGTATGAATAATATATAATTTATTATAATTCATTTTTTTCTTGAACCTGCTTTAAAAGCTATAGAAAATGTTTAATAATTTGAAATTTAAACAAAAAAAAAATTCCTCAAATTTTTATTCATAGAAATATATAATTTAGACCAAAACATATTTATTCAGTTTCATTTTAAAGTCGCATTGAATTGAATTCAATTATAGCAAATTTTTATTTGTCTGGATATTTTATGCAGCTAAATTGACGCATTTCGGCTTAAAATTTAAAATCAATTGTTGCTTTGCATGCTGTCACTGTATTGTGTACTATATATTTATTTATATGGATATCGCTGATATATGGATTTAACACGTGTCATGTCACGAACAGTCATATATTATGTCAATGAGATTCCTTCGATTCTAATCCATTGCAGCTTTTGAATAATAACATGCTGCTGAATCGGCCTACAATTTTACTAAAGAGTGATAACATCTAATAAGAAGTAGCTAACATTTCAGCAGAGATTATTTTAAATAAATATCCAAATTCACAATTGAGGTGCTCAGACTACAATAGCAAATTTCTTGCTATTACTCTATTATTTAGTTTTGTATTGGAATTAATTTTTTTTTTTTTTTTAATTTTAGTTTGAGACATTTGTACAATATAATTTTTTTCGATACATGGCCATGATAAGTTGTAAGCTTTTTTCTTGTTTCCGCCAAATATATGAATTACATGCCAAAAGAACTGCTCATCTTTTCAGGAGAATCCAGCCAATATAGGATGAACTGTTCTAAAGTAAATCGTACCCCAGAGAGAGAGAGCATACTACTCGATTAAAACAAATAACACAAAAATTAATTAAGGGCTTTGAGGTTTCACATACATATCTTTGTGTTATTGTAATGAAACCATTTTTCATCGCAAGTAATGATTCTGTGCAAATATGATTTCCTTTTATAGGGGTTTAGTAGTATTT
Source organism: Bellardia pandia (assembly GCA_916048285.2). Lineage (NCBI taxonomy): Eukaryota > Metazoa > Arthropoda > Insecta > Diptera > Calliphoridae > Bellardia > Bellardia pandia. The sequence continues at coordinate 15,075,480 of OU696533.1, forward strand.
TGGGCACGCAGAATTGCCTTTCAGGGGTTTTCCTTGTGTTTGATTCTTGATGCTCAAATTTTTTTGGCTAGACTGAAACACATTCACCATAAGCTTCAATGATCAATCGATATACTTCACCGGAATTTTTTTTTTTTTTTTCAAATGAAAGAGATAAAACAAAAATTCCCATAGCATATGGCGCTTTGTTGGCACAAAACTCGAAATTTTTGAAGTTAAAAAAACTTTGTTTTTTTTAATTATAATGTTCAGTAACTAATAGCCTTTTTTGCCGCAAATACCTTTTTCAGTTAGGCAAATGAGCGCGGCATATTTAAAGCGGCATATGTCAAATTTGTTTACTACATATGTAAATAAAATCTACTAGTTGTATTTTTTATTTCTGATATTAAATTTTCGTCTTGAATTTATTTTATTTTATTTTTATTCAAGTAAACTCATATGTAACATATTGGCGCATATTCAGAAATGATAACTAAGTTTAAACTTTTCTAAGTACCAACTTAAATTATTCTTAGTTGATTACTTTTAGCACGAAATGTTACAACTTATTATGGGTAAAGCTGTAACTAAATGTCAACTAACAAATACATTTAAAGAACAGCTGATTGATTTTATTTCTTGTCGTCGATGATGTTAACATATTTGGCCACCAATTCTTTAAATGCAGTTTTTTCATTTGGCGACCAATTTGAGTCTCTAAAATACACAAAGCAATAAATACATATTTTTTTCTAACAATAATAATAAAATTACCTTATTTTCTTTGCTAATTGTGTCCATTTTGACCAAAAAAATCACAAAAAATAAGAAAACAAACTAGAGATGTGTTTTTCGTCAAAAAAAAATCTACTAAATGCAGTGTTGCATTTCTTTTAACAGCTGAAAGCAGTTGCTAAGTTAGTTATGATTTGTGAATAAGATCTTTAACTATTTGTGAACTATTTTTTAGTTTCTGTTTAATAAGTTTCGACTTTAGTTACGATTTCTGAATATGAGTCATTCCATGTCAAACGGTACGAATTTGGGAAAAAATTTAACGCAATGATTCCGATTTTTATGGAAATTTGCAGATTTAGTCCTCTACAAATTCTACTTCATCCCCAATGAGAAAAAGAAAATATGAAAATTGTTTTTCAAAAATTATGACCAATTGAACTTTGGTGAAATGGCGATTTTTTCAAAGAGGTGTGTTCATTCAATCGCATGTAACTCCTGAAATACTGGATCTATTTTAATGTGATATACCTTGTTTTGAAGGTAATTTCAATTTCTTTTAAAATACCAAAGCAGTATGACATATCCCCATACCATTTTTTTAAGTTTGTATCATTTTCATCCTTTTATTTCGATTTTCAAACTGATTACATCTTTTTTTTTTTAATTTTGAGGGTATATTCTTATAGGTCTTTTTTACAGACTGTGTGAGTTTTGAAGTGGTGAAATAATGCATTCTATTTTTAACGATCCATCGCAACACACCTTTTTGAACAAATCGCCATTTCACCAAAGTTCAATTGGTCATAACACTTGAAAAAAAAAATTTATATTTTTTTCTTGAAACACGTATAAAATATTTTTAAGGGAAGAATGCATACACAAACTGCCGAAGCAATTCAAGTTAGTGATGTAAAAAATCCGTACCGTTTGACATGGAATGACTCATATGCGCCATTATGTACATGTGTATGGCAACATCGTTTTGCCGATCGGCGGCCGCTTCTCACAGCATTGCCTGATTAATAGTATTGCGACAAACAAAATCAATACTTTTATTCACTGGTAATATTATTGCCCGCCCGCGGCCGCTGACATTGGCCTTCCACTATAACAGAGATTAAATGACAAATGACACCAGCTGTTATGAATCCCGCAATTTTAAGTTATACACCCAATATATTCATATTCATAACTTTATCGTAAAGAATTTGGATATTTATTAGATAGATAAGTCTGAAAAGCAGGCACATCAACACTTATTTTCTTAAACGTACACATGTGTTGTATTTATTAAGGAATACATTTCTATATAAGTTTATGTTGTTTTCATCGTAATGACAATTAACTTTATTTTATATTAAAATCTGTGCTTAAGGTTTGCTTCTATCATTTAGAAGCTTTTCATTTTTTTAATTATCGTATTTCAGCATTCTCACAAATATATTTCGATGGCTTAAATTTTTTGACAGCTGTTAAAAAAAACCAAATCACTGAAAAAAGAAATGTTGCCGAATTTATGTAAACAGTGTTTTTTATGGACTGAATTGTTGAATCACATTATTTCGGGAATCGTGAAAGGTAATTTAAATGGGTTACGAAATGTGGTAGAAATAAATTTTTGGTATGTTTTCTAAGTTCTGTGTGTCTAAGTTCTCAGATGAACTAATCTGTATGTAGTGTATACATGTCACACTGTTAATGTTGCACCTAAATGTTGTAACCAAATTTTAATTTGTGTATGCCAAAGAGTAGATATTATTTATTCAAAATATATATCTGCTTGTCTGTCTGCACCACATGTGTATAATATATGTGTACATGTATGTATGGATGAATATATCTATCAAGCAGTATTTGCTCGTCTTACAACAAAACAACAATAATGGCAACATCAGTAACAAGAGCAAACACCACACAGTATGTACATTTGTAAATAGTTTATAGTCACATTGTCATTTATGTCCTGTGTCCTATGTATACATGGCTACAGGTGTGGGTGTAGATGCAAATGCATGTATGTTGTCTATTTGCACAACTCATCTAATATTAGTAATTTGATGTTGCGACTACTCCTGACGGCATTGTTATGCTCGTCCTTAATGTCTGTGTGTGTTTCTTTATATTTAAGTGTTTTATGGATATGTGTTTTTCTATTTACCATTAGAGACAAATAAACTTATTGCTTACATTTTCTTTTAGTGATAGTATTTGAGTGTTTATACCCTACACTACAACAAATGGGTAGTAAAAGTAGGCCCACATTCTTTAGTAATACTGTCGTACCAGATTTCATACAGTTATCTATTAAGAATTCTAATAAGACTGAATAAATTTAAAAATATTTTAGATTTATATTTTTACAATAATTTGTCTGTAATATATGTTTTAAAGTAAAAATTTATTGCAATAAAACTAATATTAGTTTATTAGTAAGGTCGGTGAAGTCCTACCATATAATAGGGGAGAGGGAGGCACCTTAGAACACTTTTTGCTTTCAAGCCAAATAAAAATTTATATTTTTAAATTATTGACTTTTTACATAATTTAACTAATATATATGGAACTAAAATTTAGCTTAAGTCTACAAGTAACTTATTTTTAGTTCGATTTATATTGTTTTTTATTTTTTTAATGGATGAAGTCATTGTGTTCAAATGTGCCCCCCATACGGGACAGCTTTGAACTAGGCTGGGGCAGTTTTGAACGGCAATTTTTTCTTGTAGCTCTTATGTCCAAAATTAACATAAACAGTTATATTTTTTATATATATTAAATTCGATTTATTTATTAAGAAAAACATAAACATTAACAATTACAAAATAAAAAAAAATTCAGATCAAAAATAAGTTTTATATTATTAAGACGGAAAAGGCCTTGCGATTTCAGGTGACATTACATTTTCCTTTAAAGCAGCATGATCAGCATTGGATTCGTCATTTTTAGAAAATAAGAGAGAATCAACAGTGTTTGGTACTTGGGTTGATAAATTAACATGTTCAAAGGTGCCCCCTTTTTCTTTGTTCAAACCTGAACTGGCATGCCATTTCACGGAAATTTATTATTTTTTTTACATAAATATCAAATAACTTGACTTAATTTTGTTTGACATGAATTTTGGACTGCAATAATGAATACTTCTTACACTCTTACCACAAAAAAAATTAAAAAATTTACAATGGCACTGCGAAAACTTGTTCACCAAACTACATTCGGTCGACGACTGATAAAATTAGCAAAAGTTGTTAACGTTGCTAGAAAACAAGGTTGTCATGTGAAAAACTCGGTTAGGGGTCGTAAAAAATGTTAAACTGAGATTTTATCAACATAGCTCAAAGGTGTCCCGGGTATAAACATGCCCCCCTCTCCACTACTTTAAACCCAGTATACGTTTAATTACAGCTTTTAAAAAATGCGCTTCATCTATTACGGACTGATTATCTGAAAATGTCATGACTTCTGTGCATTGTACTATTAAAGTGTGTTTCGATATAAACATTTTTAAAAGATTTATATATATTAAATTGATTTTCGAAGAGCATCTTATATGGGAACTATGACTAAATATGGACCCACCATTATAAAATTAGATGCTATGATATCTTTACATGTGAAACTTGTTTGAGTTGAATTATATTGGGATTACAACAGTTTTAAGAAATGTATGGTCGTTAAAGTGAATTTCGCAAATGGGCTTTATATAGACTAGTAATGTACCGATCATCATAGAATTAAGCCAAATGGTTTGAAACAAAAAAGCAAAAATTAAACAAGTTACAGTGCTATATTCGGCTATGCCGAATCTTTAATACCCTCCACCTAAAAGTAATAAGAAATACAGAAACTACACTCGACTAGCATATCCTAATCCTACCTTTTGGTCGTAATTCACTAATGTGATTTTATTATAAATGTTTTGAAATTTTATTTAATTTTGACCATTTATAATTGATGTAATTACCGATTCTTACTATAATTTACAGAGTTTGTTTGATTTTCATAATAATCTTGATTGTAATTTAACAATTTATAAAATTAAGAACAATTATTATTTTTAGTTGAACTGTTAAATTTTTTAAATTTTTGATAATTTTTAGTTAGGCTTGAGTTCATTAAATTTAATTTTCATTAAATTATTATTTTTACTGAAGGTAGGAATTGTTTTTACAACATGAAATCTTATTAAATTTTTTTTTTATAATTTTTCTTGGCTGAGCTGGGGATCGAACCTGGGTTAAATTTACATGTTTCAAGAATTACCATCATCTTTCATCAGAATTCTTTGAGTTCTAACATCTGCACCACTGCTGTGCCTGCTAGCCAACAGTCAAACATCAATCTTTAACCAGTGGTACTGGTGGTTCGAAATTTGCTGTGTAAATCTAGCTTAAGAATCTATTTTTTATGTACAGACGTCAACATTTCTTAAATCAAATATGCGAGAAAAGAGCCTCAATCTATGATCACTAATATTTCTGACTTAAAATTGATTTTCCGTTTAAAATACTTATAAATAGTAACTCCTTAATATCTTTGTAAATATGCGTTCAAATTAGGTAAGGTTCTCAATCATGATTCATTCATAATTTCATTTTTCATATAGAAAACTTAAATCTGTTTTTTAAGTAAAAAACTCAGTAGCTACTTTCCGTGTTATAAAATATTTACGTTTTGATAGAATTTTCTAAAAGCAAATCGGGACAAGTAATGAAATTATTTAGGCTAACCTTAAAAAGAATTTACATTATATAATATAGGGTACAATGTGATCGAACTAGCTTTCGTATATTCTTTGCTTTTTTTTATTTTATTTATATTACTCTGTTTATGTTAAATCTAAGATTCGGCTGTTTATACGAACCACCAAATCATTTATTATGGGGTGAACTTCATAAAATATTGCACCGTAATTTCTATTTATTTTAGGTTAATTTTAGTTGACTTTCATCATTGTATAGATATTCCAGTCATAATCAACACTTTACACTTTGTTAATATTTTTACAGCGTGCAACATAAAGCAATTTACTTTAACACGCAATAGCGCAATTCACAATCTAGTGCAAATGATATTGCATCATTGCATTTGCAAAAAGTTCCTTCTATGATCAAAATAAAGTGTGCAAGATTTCATCATATTATCTGCATTATATTGGCAGAAAAAGCTAAAAATATTGTGCTAGTCTCAAAATTGTGATCTATAAGTCGGATCCTACTAAACCGATTTTGTCCATTTTCAATAGCAAACATTTCGCTGGATCAGAGAATGTTTGGTAAAAATTTGATTGTCCTATGTCTTTTATTTTCAAAGCTCTATCTTGCCTTCAACAGATGGACGGACATGGCTAGAATCTTAGAAGGACCCAGAAATTATAGACTTTTTGGTTCTACGGCCATTATTTCGATGTGTTACAAACGGAATGACAAACTTAATATACTCCCATCTATTTGGTGGTGGGTATAATAATATAATAATATTGTACTGAATGTATTTCGGTTGACGTTATATGCTGCTTCTATCTGTCTAGACTTAAAGATAATATAATATTGTATGAAACCAGCAGATACATACATACATACATACAAAGTAGAATATAGATACTTCTACACATTCGTAGATAGATAGATAGATAGGTATGTATGTATGTCTATTCACAATATATGTATATAAATATATATATATAAGAATATGACTAAAAGCCAACTTACGGTTTCCAAATAAATTTAATTTCATTATATTTTTCCTTGTTTGTTTGGGTGTTATTTTTTTAAGATTTTCATTTTTTTCTTTTTTGCTTGTTTGGTTTTCGTTGATATTTATGTATATTTTGGCTTTCCTTAATATATTTATAATCACCCATATTAAATAGATTCTGTTTATTGCCTTAAAACATCTGAGCCTTTATAAATTATATTGCAGAGAAGGACACAAAGCCAAGAGAGATAATAAATACACATGTTGTGTTGATGCGAATATTGCTGCTGTTGTTGTATTTAAAATGGCAAAAAAAAAATAAATTTGCACAAATAGCAAAGTATCGTAGATGGATTATTTTAATGTTAGAATTTGTCTATATGTATGTATATTTATAATATGGTCTTATATTACCTAATTGAAGGATTACTTTTATTCATTAAATTTTGATGAAATTTCAAAGTGAATATTTAAAATTATTCTAAAGCAGACGTATTTAATAATCTGTTTCTTTGTGATTTCAAGCAAAGATTCTTAAAAATAATATGATTTTTTTTTATTATACCCAACATCACCATAGTGCAGGCGCGGATCCAACCAATGGTTTTGGGGGGGAAATTTTGTTTAAATATAAACATTTTTTGTATTGAAACCTTAATTTAGATATGTCCTACTATTAACCTATTAAATTAAGTTTAAATTATTAAAAACCAAAATTATCTCAACAAATCTTTTACAAATTATTTTATTAACATTTGTATACAGTTTTTATTTAAAAGTTTAAAGAAATAAATGTTAATATTTAATATACTTAAACTAATATGTATTAAAAAACAAAAATTTATAGTTTAAAATTCTTTAAAAATTCTACTAAATGAGAATTTTTCCTCTTGCGAGTACTATGTAAAAACTTTTTATAAAAATTTTCTTATTCGAAGATTTACTTCTAGTTAAATATAAAAGAATTTGAAATTTATATTTGTATATCTCTGTTAAATGTTCTACATAGTTTTCCTTTGGAAAACGTAAATGCAAAAACATACATATTTAACTAGAAGTAAATCTTCGAATAAGAAAATTTTTATAAAAAGTTTTTACATAGTACTCGCAAGAGGAAAAATTCTCATTTAGTTAAATTAAAAAGTTGAATATAAGAGGTTTGAAAATTAACACCAATAGACACAAAGAATGCTGACGAAGGCTTTAGCAGGCCAGAAAATGCATTACATTTTGCTAGTGTCTCTTTGTATATTTCTGTATGTTTTTGCATTTACGTTTTCCAAAGGAAAACTATGTAGAACATTTAACAGAGATATACAAATATAAATTTCAAATTCTTTTATATTTAACTAGAAGTAAATCTTCGAATAAGAAAATTTTTTTAAAAATTCTACTTAAAAAAATTAACATAAATACTTTTAATTTAAAATTTGTACTTAAAGGTTTAATAGTAATGTACAACATATTGTAGTTTTAAAGAAGCATTTTATGGTTTCCTTTACTTGCTAATTTTTCAATAGCTTTATTAGGGCATATTTCTTCTTCGTGATGAATATTCATCATTGTTAACCCGTTAAGTCTTTCTTCCGACATTGTTGATCTTAAATATGTTTTTATGCGGCGAAGTGTTGAAAATGACCTTTCTGCTGTAGCGTTACTAACTGGCATTGTGATAAATATTTTTAGTATTTTGTGGAGATTCAAAAAAAATTTTTAATTTGGTTTGGGGGGGGGGAAATTTTCTTCCTCCCCGTGGATCCGCGCCTGCCATAGTGTGAAGGGTATGTTGAAATTGTGCTGATGTTTGAAACTCCAAAAAATATTAGTATAAAACCCGGTATACTGATCGACTTAGAATCGCTTTCTGCGTCGATGTAATGACGCTGGCTGTCCATGTAAAACTTGTGCGCAAAGTATACGTGGCAATCTTGAGCATAAAAGATAAAAAAAATCTTTTAATATAATTTGGCACATAATATTTGCTCGGTCAAGGAAAGATTGGGATTAAGAATCGGTCAATTAGTTCACCTAGCCCCCATAGAAATACCTTCCTGAAATAGGGGTCTGTTCGTCATATCTAAACAAATTTCGTCACAAATAAGTTATGTATAAAACTGAAATTTTGTGCAGATTGTCATATAATTGTCTCATTAAAAGTTCGCTTCCAAAAATCACTTTAAAGACTATAAGTAACATAAAAACATTGTTGTCCAAATTATAGTCAACACAAATATATATCATATATATAAATCATACGGCAGTCATAGCTCCCATATAAGGAGCACTTCTGAAAATTACTTTAACGATTATAAATCTCTTAAAACTGTTGGTATCTAAACAAAATTCCAAACAAATAAATTTATTTTATAAAAAGAGCAAGTCACTTAATTATATAACGTTCGGTCCCTAATTAGTCAAAGATGCTACACAAGACCCACTTCTGAAAATAACTTGCATGAATGCATGAATCTTTTAAAAGTGATTATATTGAAATAAAATTGAACACAAACAATAGTTATATGATCAGAAATCATGCTACAAAATGTTTGAATGATCTGTCTATAATAGGTCATAGCTCCCATGTAGTGCTGATATGTGAATAACATATGTAGGGTATTTTATTGTCGGCCTTGACCGACTATACTTTCTTACTTGTTTTTATGTTTCAAAAATTATGTTTACAGAAACTCTTGTTATCCCCTCCACCAGCAAAAGTAGTGAATTGAGACCAAGTTAGTGTATATATTACTGATCATTGTGATCGGCCTGTGTAAAACACTCTCACATCATATTTCCCAAATTACTTTGAATTTAATGCTAAACAAAATAATTTACAATACAAAATGCAAAATAGTAATTTTCGGAAAATAAAAAATAAGTACAAAAATTACTTACACTTACTCAATTTTGCACAAGAGTGTCTTTTGAAATATTTGCATAAAAATATCAAATGGATGAAAAACTATTTTTAATAAGGAAATAAAAATTCTGGTGCAGTCCAAGTGTTTGGTCTACAGAACGATCATCCTTGGTTCGAATCTCAGTGGTAAAAATTTTATTGAAAAAATTTAAATAGATTATAATAGAAAACAAAAATAAGTTAAACAAGTAAGAGTGCTATATTCGGCTATGCCGAATCTTATATATTCTTCACCTTTGTTGAGGATGCATAATTATATTATATACATACATATGTATATATATTATATTGTTACGTTTTTAACCTTTTAAATATTGTTACGTTTTTACCTTTTAAAAACGGTGGTTTATTTACTTTAAATAAACCGGATTCTTTTTAATTGCAAAATAAAAGCGTCAAGTAGTTTGAAGAAATTTAACGAGTCTTTATTTATTTAAATGTACACAAACACATTTAAAAACAAGTAAGAAAGTATAGTCGGTCAAGCTCGACCATATAATACCTTGCACCCAGTATATCAATAAAAAGTTTTTCAGATATGGGCGCTATATGGGAGATATTAGCTAATATGGAAAGATCATCCAAAAATTTAGTGCCATGCTTCCGTCAATATAAATATTAAGTGTGTTAAACTTTATCTCGATATAAATACGTTTATAAAATTTATGAAGAGTGAATTGCGAAGAGGGTCTTATATGGGAGTTTTGACTATTTATGAACTGACTATTATAAAATTAGGTGTTATCCTATTTGTACATAAGAAACTTATTTTTGTTAAATTTTATTTGTGATTTTAAGTGATTTTCGAAAGTGGGCCTTTATGGGCCGCTCTTCACGATAATTGTAGATGTCATTTAGCTTCATTTATTATTCATTTGTGGTGAAATTTGTTTGCATACTTGCCTACTTCAAAGATTTATGACCGGTAAACCCCAATTTCGGGAGGACATTTGTATGGGGGCAAAGTGAAATAATGGACACATTTCCACCAGTTTCAATCCCATCCATCCTCAGGTCGAAAAAATATCACGTACCAAATTTTATCGAAATATCTTCAAAATTCAAATTGATTCTAAGTCGATCGGTATATGGACCAATATTTCTGAGCGTTACAAGTTGTATGTCGATAAACACACCATCTGTTGATAAAGTTGTTCGTAACAATATTAATACACTTTGTTTGATAGTTTTTTTTTTGATGAAATTTTCAAAGGTTGTCTCGTATTTTTGCTCGTATCTCCGTTATGAAGAGACGGATTTTGCTGATTTTAAATAGCAAAGTTCTCGAAGGCATATCTGACAGAAATTTTGAAGATTTGGATCTGGGGACATCAGAAAATTGATTTCAACAGACAGACGGACATGGCTTAATAGACTCCACTATCTATAAGGATCCAGAATATATATACTTTATGGGGTCGGAAAATTATATTGTGAAAATTACAAACGGAAAGACAAACTTATACATAACCTTCTCATGAACGTCAAGGGTATAAAAAGTACGAAAATATATCTACTGGAATTAGTCCTTTTTTACCAGTTAGTACTTGAGTTTCGATTAGCTTATTATAAGCTCATTAATTTTAACAAATATTAGAACATTTTCGAAAATGTTCTTATTAATAAGTTCTTAGTAATAAGTTTTATTGCCAAATAATAGATCATGGAATTTTTATTTAGAAAATTAATTTATATTAATAGGTACAAAAAAATTATACGATTTTTAGGTCTTAAGATTTTGATTTTTAAAAAGTACCGAAAAAATGTCTGCTATTCAGTGAATTAAGCAATTAAAATTGTTTTTCTATTTAATTTATTTTAAAGATACAAAACGTTACCCGTTTTTACCGGCATTAATCATCTAGAATTTTGAATTTCCAAAAAGTACCGCAACTTGTTTGATCAGAGGCAGACAAATTTAAAATTTTCATTCTGTCATTTCAAAAACATTTTTTTTTTTTTAATTTTAAAAAAAAATTTTAATTTTTTTTTAAAAAATATTTTTCTTTAAATTTTTTTTCAATTTGGGCCATTTTTTCTCAAAAGAAGGCTTATACAATTTACTTTAAGGCCTTTATAATCGCTTAATGGGATGCGAGTGGGATATCTATCAAAAAAATTATTTTTTAAGCCAAGAATAGGATTTTTCAATATTTGGCATATGTATCATTTCCATTTATATATTAAAAAAGCTCTTAAAGGAAATGGTCTAAAGTTTCTTTTGAGGAAAAACAAAAAAAAACTCCATTTTGAAAAAAAAAAAATAAAAAAATGGTGGAAAATTAAAATGATACATGTGCCAAATAATGAAAAATCCTATTCTTGTTAAGCGATTATAAAGGATTTAAAGTAAATTGTATAAGCTTTCTTTTGAGCAAAAAAGGGCCCAAATTAAAAAAATAATTAAAAAAAAAAAATTAAAAATTTTTTTTTAAAAATTAAAAAAAATATTTTTGAAATGATTGAAGAAATAGCTATCTACAGTCCTTTGGACAATTTTTGCTAGGACCAATAGGTGAATAGTTAGACTTATTTAAAATAAACCCTGTATTTTCAAAATCGACCAAAATGTCCAACTTTGCCCCCTCTAACTCCGGCACTTCTAGACGGCTAGAGCTGAAAATTTGTCTCTGGCCTACTATCCAATAGTGCTAACCTTGGTGCAAATTTCATCCAAATCGGCAGACATCGATTTTTAAAATTGGGTCACTTGACGCGAAATTCACCAAATATATATTTTTAATGTAATTTCAAATATTTTGTTCTTTTTAGTGAAACAACATTATTGTAACGTTTAATCAAAAAAGCCTTCTTGTATTTGGATCGTCAACAATAGTTTTTTTTTATACTTATTTATTTTTCAAAAATTATACTTTCCATTTTGAATTGTAAATTATTTAGTTTAGCATTAAATCTAAAATAAATGACAAAAGATAATTTTAAATTTGTTTTATTAGTTTTACTTTTATGCTGTTAGAAGTGTACATGGTATATTTTTACTCATTTATACTCCCCACTGTACGAGTATATCCGGAATTGATTTCCATATAAAAATATCTGTTCAAATAAAAATAAAACGTATAAAAAAGTTTGTTCATTTTGTATAAAAACAATTTATATGTTTGCACTGTTTTGTTAATTTTATATTTTATATTGTTAAAAAATTTAAGGAGTAAAATACATCCTGCTACATTCATGCATTTAAATATTGTCGAGAACAAAATATTTATATTGCTACATCCGAACAAAACATCAACTATTACGCCTGTTATATTGATATTTCATTTAATTAGCAAACAATTACAAATATTTATAAGCTTGAAAATAATATGTTTGCTGAATATTCTTGCTGTCATATAATATTTATCGCATGTTTGGCTAATGTTAAAGTTGACTTACCTATTCTTTTTTATTCCAAATACGAATTTATTGTTATATGGGTAGTATAACTGACCTGTGGCAAATAATATTGCTATACTTATTTCTTTTTCTTCGTAGTAAGCTGACCTATACTTTCAATAAATATCCTTAATATGTTTCAAAAGCTTTCTACTTAAAGTAAACATAAATATTTGTGAGTATGTATAACCCGCAGAAAAATGTCTGTAATAATATTTATTGTTTATTTATTGCACTAAATATTAGAAATAACAAACATACATTCGTACACATATTGGGTGGCAAATATGGTTACATATGTATGTAAGTACAGTGGTGGCCATATAGTTAGAACATAATTCTAATCTCACCAAATTAAAATTTTTTTTATGTTTCTTTTGCAATTTTAGCGCAACTTTTTCACAATAATTTTATGTTTTATATCTTATAAGATATTAGTGCCTTAATTTTTTTTTCTTTATCATCAATTTAGTTTGTGAAATAATGCACTATTTTGCCGCAATATGAATCTTAAACTTTGTTTTAATATTAGTTGAATAATAACATATTTTAAAATTGTTCTCAAAAATATTGTCGATAAGTAATAAAAAAGTGTTGTATAAAGTTTGATATTGCAAAGAAAGAAAACTTATTTATAACCTACAAATTTTTGGTGAAACCGTCTTATAAATTTCTAATTTGCTTGGTTGCTCCAGACGAAAAATATACAATTCCAAGTGCCAATAGCAATAATATTGCATAATATATATTGTACGGACGGACATCGTTAAATCGACTCAGGGAATGATTCTGAGTCGATCAGTATATTTTAAGGTAGGCGTTTGCCCAATGTCTCCACTATTGTGCTGTAGGGTATAATAAAAAATTAAACACAACGGTGGATTGGAGTGCATTTTTTTGGTATGGGATTGGGCCAATAGCAAAAGTTTCTTCAGAAATGGATTAACATATACTATATATAAAAATATATTCAAAAATACGATAATACCATTCAGTAAATAGAATTTTCCGCTATTATGGAATGATCCCACACTTTACGTCTTGTAAAGCGTTATTTAGAGGAACAAAACAGAAATCATTTAAAATGGCCAGCACAGTCTCCTGATATGTATCCGATTGAGAACTTGTGGAACGAAGTTAAGAAAAATTTGCAAAAGCAGAAAACAGCCAAAAGCTTAGATGAATTATGCAAATATTGAGGCGGCCTTGAAAGCTATACATACTATACACGTGCATTGGTACACAACATCGTACAAGTTGGCCATGATTTCTTTTTTGAGTAAGTTTGAGTGCCTGTTTTCATTTATGTTGTATTTGTAGATGTTGTGCTCTACTCTCGTAGGTTGTGTGTAGTTGAGTTGTATCAACTTACAATACTACATACAAGTTGTACAATACAAAGTAGTATATCGTTTCGAACAGATGTAGTGAGTATTTGTGGAATACTATTTTTTGTCTGACTGCAGTAAAATAGAATAAAAAGACAAATTTATTTGTTTTTGGGATGGAAAAATTTTGTATTTATACCAGAAAAGGTGAATAGTAAAAATACTAATTTTTCAATTTTTTAACATAACATAAAAATAAAAAAAAATTTTATATAACTCGATTTCATAAATTGCTTTGATTCACGTTAGATTGGTATATGTTTGGAATATTAAAAAAGGAAAATAAATCACATTTTGTTATTAATTAATAAATAACTGTAATAATAAAATAATATAATAAAAGTATTTCATTTTAATAAAAATATATAAAAACGTATGTGCATTGTACAATGTAGTACATTGTAGTACATTGAATGTACATATAAACGCTATTTGTAAACGGTATTGCATATTTTGCATGCAACAAAGTTTGGGATTTCATTATTTTCATCGTCAATAATATGGCCGAAATAATCCCAAACTTTGCTTCTTCCTCGCTTTATATTTATTTTATAAACACCTGACAGGATTTTAGCTTTAATGTCATTGTTATTCATTTTTCACAAATATAATATAAAATTTCACAGAATTTTTACCACAAACACTGTACTTTTCCACAAAACAATTTGCCACGCGTTGCAACGATCAAGCACACTATAAGTACAATAAGTATTTGCGTATATGAGAGAGAGAAATGAATGCATGTTGTGTAGTTCCCAATACAACATAGTAGAACGAACATGCGATATTCTGTGTAGAGTGATCAAACCAGAACGACACAACATCTACAACCAACTGTTTGACAACAGCACAACATTTTCTTTACAACTTCTCGTTTGCACAACATATACAAGGTATTTATCAATTATACTACATTGTACAATACTTTGTAGTGTAATAATGCACGTCTCTAATACATACCCAACTTTTCAGGCATTTGAACGAAAGTATGCCAAATATATATTTTCATGTGGTAATAAATAAAGGCTTACCGACAAAATATTAAAGGCAAATCTATAATTATTTGACGGAAATTGGAAAATTATTAAAAATACTAAAACAGTGGTGAATGTTTTAATTATTTGTCCAAATCCATTAACGATTGATTTTCTTTAGTTTCTTGTTTTGAGGGCCGCAACTAAAGCGGCCAGGCATAGAATTAAGTCGGGAAACAAATATTTATTATCTTTTTATAAAGAGAAAATAAATTTAATAAGTTACCGTTCTGATGAATGTTTTAATTATATGACCACCACTGTATGTTTGTGCTTGAATGCAAACCCACAATGTGCTGACGAAGCAAAGCCTACATTAAAAGCAAACATATTGCAAATATATACTTATACACCTATACATATAGTCGTACACATTTATTAGATTTAACTAAATTTATGCATTCTCAAACATATTCCGTTTGTGTTCGATATTTAATTTAGTTGTATTTGTAGATTTTTATAAATTTTAAACAAATTTTAGATAAAAACATTTATCTGTTGCACCTGATTTCGTTCAAATAACTATTATTTAAATAAATATTCTACAAGCGTTATATATTCTGAATATTTTAATAGATAAATTAAACACTTCCTTAAATTTTATTTAATTTTATTTATCATCTTGTTATTTTTGTATTTATTGTTTGTTTGTTTTTTTTATATTACCCACAATTTCATATTTTCTATTACACATTCTAAAAGAAGTATTTTTTAATCATTTTAGAATTATAATTTCAATCAATATCATATTTTCATTATACTTACAGCAGAAAGAAAATTATTTCCATCAACGTATTGTATTCATATCATTTTCAATTAAATGAAAATAAAAAAAAAATCAAAGAGAAAAAGTCTTCTATATTTCAAAAGACTTTAGCTCTGTGCTTGCTTCTAATGTAGAAAAATAAACTTTTTATCTTAATTTTTATAGCCACTGACAAAAAAAAATGGTGGTATGTTAAGTTTTTCATTGCATTTCCAACACATCGAAATATTGGTCGTAGAACCAAAAAGTCGATATACTCTGGGTCTGTCCGTCTGTTGAAGGCACGATAGAGCTTCGAAAAACAAGACATAAAACAATGAAATTTTTACCACACATTCTATGATTCAGATATTTTTCGCTATTTTCTTTAAATATAATTCAGATAATATAATGAAATTCTGAATCTTTTATTTTCATAAAAATCAGTCTACAACTTCTCAGAGCCTCCATACAAATGTTTTCCCGGAATATGGCTTTCTGATGCATAAATGTCTATAGAAAAGCAGTATCTATACAAAATTCAACAGAAATAATTCTCATGCAACGAGAAATTTTGTTGGCATCGGTCCATATTTTGACGGAGCCCCATACATAGTCCACTTCCGAAAAACACTTTAATGCGCATAAATCTCTTATAGAAATCACTATCAAGTTGAAATTCAAAGCAAATATGGATAGGGAAAAATTGCACCAATATTCCATAAAGTATCTAACGTATTATATTAAAAAATTGAATGATAATAACATATAATTCCATGCTACTCTTTTTCTCCACTCTGCGTTTTCAAAAATTAATTGGAAATGTCCTGTTAACTTTTGCATGTTCTTTATTTTGTCATATTTTGTTAAGAAAAAATTAGTTTTTTTTGGTTGGACAATGAAACAGTGCATAGTTATTTCGATTTTAAACAATTTATTCTTTGCCAAAATGGATAGAGGACCGCACTGCTCATATGAGAAAAAAGGTTATTTGGGAACTTCACCAAAAGGGTACAAAACAAACAAAAATAGCTCAAATAAATGGATGTTCTCGAAAGATGGTTTATAATGTCATTAAATGTGTTAAATCGGATTTAAATTTGCTCAATGTGAAGAAAGATAGTTGAGCAAATAAACTAGATCCTTTCAAGTTATCGAGAACATTAAGGACTGAAATAAATGTGGAATGTTTCCAGTAGATTTGTAGGAAGACGCCTAAATGAAAATCAGCTTTATAGTCGTGTAAGTAGCAAAAAAAAAACACTAAAGTCAAAAAATAATATAAACCCACGATTGTGTTTTGCAAAAATACACCGGAATAAGGATATCAAATTCTGGAAAAGAATACTTTTCACAGAGGAAACTAAAATTAATGTGATTGGTTCTGGCGGAAAAAAGTTTGTACATCTAGAATAAAAACCAAGCATTCCATCCCCGTTACACTACTAAAACAGTAAAGTGCGCTATTTTTCTGTCCAGAGCTGTATATATTAGCCGTAGCCCCCATACAAACACCACTTCCGCAAATCATTTAAATGTGCATAACTCTCTTATAAAATTCACTATTAAGTTAAAATTTACCTGAAATAATTCATATATAAATACATATAAATCGTCGTCATGATGATCGGTCCATATTTGACCGTAGCCTCGTATAAAATGTTCTTCGGAAAACCACTTAAATGCGCAGAAATCTCTTACACACATCACTATCCAATTAAAATTCAATATAAATAATTCACATAAAAATCATTGTGCAGAATTCATGCTGATCGCTTTATAATACGAGTAGCTCAAAGCTTGCTTGTGAGGACTACCCTTGAAAAACTCATTAACATACATAAACATATAAATTGAATACAATTTTACACAGATTAGTTATAAGTATGTAAAAATTATACTATTGGCAATTTCATGACAATTTTGACGTTTCAAAAAGCCAAAATCAGTTTCCTAGGGCTTTTTGGTTTTTAATAGATAGATAACTGCAACGAGTAAGTTTTTTTCTTCATGTGTGAAACTCGCTGTCGAATGTAGTATACAGCGTTGTCAACTTGGTGCGTTTCGTACCATTTTTGGTGCTTTTTTAAATTTTTGGTGCGACAAATTCTTTAGTTGGTGCGCGGTGCGCGGTGCGCTTTTTAATTTTTGGTGGCACCAAAACAAATTCAACACAACTTTTTGTTTCAGTGTGAGAAAAAATCTTTCTACAAAAAAATACACCTATTTGAGTACCATTTCATTCAACACTGCAAAGTTTTGTTTGTGTATTTCGGTGCGTTTTTTAATTTTTTTTGAAAATGTGATGAAATCTTTATTTTTACTAATTTTTAATTGCAATTTTTTAATAATTCATAACTCATGAAATTTATACGATGCAAAAATGTATTTTAAATACGAATGTATGATAAATGAAATCAAATTCTTCAAAAGTCTTTGTTTGAAAATCAAATTAATATTTCAAAAATGTAAATAAAAATTATTGTATAACCTGATTGTTTGGTATACTGAACTGTAGACGAACAACCAGGGTTAGAGTACCAGTGGAATCCTAACAAATTCTATTGGAAAAAATCAAATAGAAGTACTTTAACTAGAAAATAAAAATTAATAAAAAAGTACCAAATATGTACTGAAATTTGCTTTTTTACCAATTAGTACTTTAGTTCCGAATATCATATTGTGGGTTAAATTTTGAGTGGTTAAATGCTTATTACTATTATTACTTTTACTAATAATCGTTGATAAAAAGTTTTTTATAGAATTTATGATATTAAAAAATTTCAAATTAATTCAAAAAATATTTGAAACAAAAACGAAATTCTTAAATTGGTGCGTTTTTATGTAAATGGTGCGCTTTTTTTTCCATTTTGGTGCATTTTGAAATTTCAAAGTTGACAACGCTGGTAGTATATATTTGTACTCTTACTCAGAGAACAAGTAGAGAAGTGAAGAGAATGTTTGCTTATTAAATACGAATAAGTAAGTAGCCGAAGTTAACAGAGTACCAAGAAAATAAAAGAACTTATGCAATATGACCAATAAAAAAGAAGTACCTTAAAAATCATGTTCTCTTCATGTGGTACTGCAACTATTTTTGTGTATTATACAGTTGAGCTGAAAGTACTATATAATAATGTAATTGTTGGAAATGCTTTCAATATACTTTATTTGAAATGTACTTTAGTTTCAATGTAAATTTTCTATCGAAGTAGTTTTTGAGAAATATGTTTTATGTTGAACAAATAGTTTTTAGTTGGTCAGAAATTTTACTTTAATAAAGATTCTTTTTAATAAATATTATTTTATATTAAATAAAACTATTGATATTTTATATATAACGGCGATAAAAAGATTATCGGCTATTTAATTTAATCCTAGGATGTTCAACTGGGCTTTTCGAGTCCCATTTTGATTTTGAATAGTCGGCAAGTTCTTACCTTTGTTCTGAGCGAAGAAATAGTTTATGTCAACTACCGCTAATGCCTTCTGAACATAATGAATTCAGTAAAATATTGTTACTATTGATTTCGTTAAACAACCTTGTCTGTTTATGTAAAAATGTGTAAGCTCTCATGAAGTCCATATGAAAACTTAATGACAGCTGATCTACATTCAACACAGTTGATCTTCTGATTGATTTTAAGGCAGTATCGGTATTAAACACTGAAAATAACTACAAACGTCGTTATATGTTAGAGATGTTACAGATAACTAATGTACCTTCAACTAAAAGGATCAACAACAAAGCAGATACATAAAATGTAGCACAGATTTACAGACATTTAAAGCTTTAATAATTACCAAAATCTTAATAAAAAAAGGTCAAATAAACAATAACACAACTTACAAATATTGTATAATTAGTAATATTTTCTACTTGTTATAAATTGTAATATAAACCTGTACTTAACTCGTAAACATAAAGCCGAGTAACAGCATATACATATTCGGTATTTTTATTGTACTCAAAAATATGAACATTATTTTTAAATATACTTCGAGTAAGTGCACATATTTTGCATGTTCATGTGTACTTCTTAACAACAAATACATTCATGCAGAGGTTTAGTATCTAATTTATTGTGAGTCAAAATACTGTAGTGTTCCAGTATAACGAATGATATAATGTCCAAGGTCGTTCGGTGTATCGAATATTCCTTATATCGAAATATATATTTCTTTTCATAAATATTTGCATATGTAGTACCTAATTTTATTCTATTTTCTTCGACCTTTTTAATGATTTTTATTAAATAATTTTTAAGCTTGAGGTCACTTTTTTGTTTTTTATAAAAGATTTTTTTATTTATCTCCTTAAAATAAATACTTGTTGTGCTCAATTCCATTTTCTTCAGCCCAGTTGATAGAAGTTTGGAAAGCATTCATGGTATTCTTTAACGCGACCAGTTGTCAACAAATATCGTTCCCTCTGTGTAAGTTCACAAAGCAAACAAACAAAACTAACAGAGATTAAAACAAAGCATAGAAAAAGAAAGCATTCGTTAAATAGAATACTTAATTTTTCAACCGTTCGTTATTTAGAGTCATCAATGGACTAGAAAAAAACGTTCGTTATACTGGGCAGTTGTTATATCGGCGTTCGTTATACTGGACCACCACTGTAAATCGTATTTAAACAAACTTTGTGGATTAACTGGAACATGCATACAATTCTTGTAAATACTGTTTCTAATAAATATAAATTACGATCGCCCTATAATAGGTGCTAGCACCCACATATAATTATTGTTAACGATACAAAATGTAACAAAAATTAGTTTCAATTGTTGATAGATCACACTACTGTTCGTTTCGTGGTGGGTATATAAGATTCGACACAGACGAATATAAAATCTTATTGGTTTATTTTCATTTTACTTTATGTTCTTCGTAATTTTCATCTACGCATCTCAGTTTTGTTTGTCTGCTGCTGCAAACTTTATAACAAAAATTGGTTACGAAAAATTAAAACTTTTCTTTTTTAAACGAATACACATTTGAATGTACGAGTACTTGTTTTTAATTTTCGATTCTAAAGGAGTTTTAATTTATTTTTTTTAACTTACATTTAAAATCACTAACTACCCCAGTATGAAAATGAGCAAAGAAATCAATAAATGTTTTTCATTCGCTTATTGGTTATGATGTTCAAAGTATTTTTTAATATAAATACAACAATATTTTGAAAGAAGATACCAGCACAGTTTTCTATTGCCAATCACTGCATTTTATTTTAAATAAATATTTGAAAATTTTGAAAACAAGAAAGAATATCTATGAATAAAAGGGTTTGAAAGCAATTCACAGAAAAGTTAAACTACAGACAAGATGCAGAGAATTTAAATAATGACACGATTTAATCAGTATTTAATACGTAAAGGCAAAAGAAACTCATTGTGGTCTTGTGAAGAACTTAAAAATTTACTTATATGCATCAATTACTAGACCTTTTCAAGTTGATGTTTAGCAAATCCAAATTTATATTGAGAAATAAACAATTTTAATTCAGAAATGCAAGTTAATATTAAGAAAAGCAAACTAATATTGAAAACAAGCAACAAATTCAAATTCAGCATTGGTAAATCTAAATTAATATGAAGAAAACTCAAATTTAAATTCAACTTAAGATGATGTAGTCTAACAATTATAAATAGGCAAACATAATGTTAAAACAAGTACGAGTGCAATATTCGGCTGTGCCGAATCTTTAACACCCTCCACCTAAACGTAATAAGAAATACAAAAACTACACTGGTTTATTTATTTATTAATTTAGAGGAATATATATAAATAATTAGTTCAACAATTTAGATATAAAGTTATTTTTCTCTTCAGTACGTCATTACCCTCAGATATGTCCATAAGGTGATAGATAGCATTTATTAAAGTGAACATATGTACGACGCAAAGAATCATTATTAGCATATACGGAATGCTAGTATTTTAATGCTAAGAGTTCAAAATTACGGGTTGGTCTAATAAAATTATAACAAGTTGTCAAATTTGTTTTATACCCAGCAAAATATATATATTCTTGATTCTTATGTAATTAAAAAATCCAACACAAATTTATTTTATTCGTCATATCTTGCCAGTACAGAGTGAATATTTAAGCTAACTTACTTTCCAGGAGCAGGTCTAATGTGCACATGTACAACTAGTACACCACTCCTAACTTGCTGAAGCACACTCATCGTATATGCATAAGAACATTAATCGTAACTGATAACGTATGTTTTTCGCAGCTCTGGTGTAGATTTCCTTTTACAGATTTGAGGATGTAAATTGCTAAAAGTTTCTATAAACATTGTATGGCTTCGTTATTATCAAGTCTCTAGACAAAGACTCAAAAGGCATTAATTTTATTTAAATTCGGTGCAGAAGTGATGGCTTCCTAATCATACCACGTATTTACAACATGACAGATAGTTAATTTTCCGGAAGCTTTTATAGATTTTGTTTAGTATTGAATAGCAAAATGCAATTAATCTTATCGGTAGAGATCTCATACCTATTAAAATCAGCTATGTGCTTACGTTGTACAGTGGTAGATTTTCAAAAAAAAAATTAAAATTAAAACAAATTTGAGATTATAAAAACAGATCGATCTATTTGAATAATAGCAGAGGTGTAGGTGTAAGAGTATAATTTTTGTAATTTTTAAATTAAAATGTTTCGTTATTTATTAGGGTGCCCCTATAGACTAGGCGATATTATACCAGACTATCAGTCAGAGGGTTGCGGGTTCGAATCCTGCCAAAGACTCTGGGTGTTTTCTGCAGATAGACCAAGAAGCTTCGCAGTTTGTGTTTGTTAATAATTGTTTAAAAAAAGAAATTGTGAATTTTATTTATTTATTTATTTATTGATTCCATTTCCTGTACAACAAGACTGAGTCTTATACTTTTAGCACAGGAACGTATTACGTTACAAAACAGACTTGATGCAAGTAAATATAGCAATTGTTAACTCACCAAGTGTGGTTCTAAATGGTTTTGTGGGACCTGTAACTTTTCCAACCAAGTTTCAAAACAACTTGGTTTGTTTTAATAAAGAAAAGGGATTGTTTATAATTACTGCAAATTTTAGCTTTTATAGAAAATGAAAGACTTTCCTCCCAACAGGACAGAGACGGGAACACCACTGCCATCCTTCAGACATGAACAACAATATTGAGATAAAGTTAAAGTTAAAAAAAATTATAAATTAAAATTAAAATGAAAATAAAAATTATAAATTATTATTTAAAAAAATTTAATAAAAATTGTTTGAAACTATTAGCATTGCTGTTTAGTTTTTGACTTTGTGGAAGATTTTATCGAATATATATTTAGGTGTTTGAAAGTTGATTATTTTATGTAAAAAAATAAGAGTGCGAATTTTTAGCAAATTTTCAAAGGATACTCCATAAAGATTATTGGCAACAGAGGAAATATGATCAGACCATCTTAATCCATACACATATCTTATTATGTTATTGAATAAGACATTAAATTTTCTCATGCCAAGTGAGTCACAGCTTCCAAATATTTCACACCCATATATCAGGGAATGAATCAAGCATGATTTAGCAAGTAAGCCCCTTATTCTTAAGGGTGTGAAATATTGTGTGGACCAGACAACACGTAACTTTGCATAGTTTTGACCAACCAGCAAATTTACATGATCAGTCCAGGCCAAATTACCATTGAAAATTATACCAAGATTTTTTGCTTTATTAGCAATTTCAATTTTCTCGTCATTTAAAACAATATCCTCAGATATGGAGGGAATTAAGCTTTTTTTACATATTACAATGCATTTAGATTTATGAGGATTCAAACAGAGACCGTTTGCACTAGCCCAAAGGTAAATTCTATTTAGGTAGGAAATCCCCAACGCAATATTTTGAACTGGGCTACTTAAAGTGAGCTGCACGTCATCGGCATATAAGTGGATGTTACATTTAGTGAGTTTTTTGGGAAAATATTAACATAAAAGGAAAATAAAAGTGGACCTAGAATAGAACCCTGAGGTACTCCCCTAGTCAGGGATAGGCTATCCGACCATACATTGTTCACAAACACCGATTGTGTGCGTTCTGAAAGATAAGACAGTATAAGTTTGGTTGACGCGCTCGTAAATCTAAAAAAGTGTTTAAGTTTTCTGATGAGTATGTCATGATCTACCGTATCGAAAGCCTTAGAATGGTCAAGAAGTACCAAAAAATTTAATACATATTCCCATTTTCTAGTCCTTGCCGTATATTTTCACTAACTTCCACAACAGCCGTTACGCAGCTATGACTCTGACGAAAGCCAGATTGCGTGTTGGATAGTAAATAATGAGTATTAATATATGGGTAAAAACATATGAAATCAAGCGAAAATATTAACATTTCTGACCTCATCACCTCCAAATTTGATAAGATTATGTACACATGATCTATGGATCGGTACAATAATATTTGCCAACTTTCAGACATATAGCCTTCCAACTTTCAGAATTATGGCCATTCCAAGTTGGCAAAAATCAATAAAAATGCACTCAGATGCCTTAACACAATTTTTAATATCTCGAAAAGTATTCATTGGACGGTAATAATAAAAGGCTCATTTTACAGACAAAAACATGCGCCATTTCAAAAAATTTTTTTTTTTATTTTCGATCAAGGATAATGTTAATAAAAAAAGGACTAAAATTTCCAAAGGATATATGTCGAAAATCAATATTTTTAAAAATTTCAAAAAAATATATGTTAATTCTTATTATGTTTTATACAAGTCTGCCAAATTTCAGTGTGGAGTCTTTATTACAACATGAGTTATTAAGAAAAAAGCAGGCAAAGGTTTATGTATTTCATAAAATGTACCAAAATGCAAAAAGGTGACAAATTACAAAAAGAAGGACAAATCAAATGTAACGGAACTTTTTCGGCTTTTCTTTGCTTAAACTCTTTTTCTCCATTGCTAAACCTTTAATAAAAAGTACAACATAATTATTAAACACTTTATTACAGCATATATGTAATCATTTGTTAATACATAAGTTTTTCCAAGACTTTCGACAGAAAACACAAGATGGCTAAAGGTCTGTATTCTCCATTCGACAATTTTTGCATGTTTCCAGTTTAACGGGTAAATACCCGACATTATAATAATATTAAACAAATGACTAACATATGGCAAAATCAATGGCAAATTGTGCAAATTTTTATATAGATCTAAAATAACAAAGATATTCTAAAACTATTTTAATTTGGATTATTTTAATTATAATAATAAATTAAAACTTCTACAAATGCAAACATAGAAATGCTAAACAAGTTGTATGTTGATAATTATGTTGATAACGGTCGTTATATTTAAATTGAAATACAATTTCGTAACAATTTGTTGCTAAAAACAGAAAAGTTTTAAAATTTTTTTAATATAACTTAAAAATGCGGACTTTTTCTAATTTTGATATTTTTAGCTTTTATTTTTAAGCATTTTTACAATATAAATTCATTCAAATTGTTGACCATTGTTAGCTAAGACACTTTCCCATCCTTCTGGAAATCTTTTGAGGTCAAGAACGAATCAACGAATTAAAGAAATCAGTTACCACAGGGAACCTGTACCCTGTGGTCTGCTCTGATTTCATGAACTCATCATATATAGGATCCTTCTGTACCCATCAAATACAGAACATTAGCTAAGCGCCATGAATATTTGATTTTGGTGTCGATTCAGCTGGTTGGACGGACTTTACATACGTTCTCTTACTCTTCAGGTTATGAAATGAATCCAGTTTTAATCGCAAATAATAATATTTATAGCTTTAAAGCAGCATTTCGGACATGCAAATTCGTTTTTCTGTCAGCTTCAATTCATATGATAGAAAATTTCCTTACTTAAGTAGCTGCCAACAACTTTGCAAGCTCTTGTTCAGTTTAGCAGCAGTCTCTATGGAGTAGTAGCTCCAATTCTTGGTTTTCAAACTTTTTTGTTGTCCTGGGCGATGTTTGTCTTCCGTATCAAAATCACCTCCTTTGAACAAAAACTAAACAAAAGTGTTCTAAAAACAAACTAAGAATAAATCACGGATATGTACGCTTGAAAATTACATAGAGGTTACTAAGGACGAAAGCTATGCCATATATTTTTAAACCCCAATATAATACCATTTGTCTGTGCTACATCAGATCCATAAATTATCGCAGTTCCAGTCATAAAACCTGGGGCCAAATTACCGCATTCGATATCGAGTAATTTATCGTAATTTTCTTATTTGAGATTATGGCATTCGATATCGAGTAAGAACTTAGTACAATTTATCATAATTTCGATATCGAAATCATTTTTCGATAGTTCATTCGATCAGGAATGCGGTAATTTGGCCCCTGGTCTGCATGGTAACTCCTAGAAACAAATATTCATAAGCATATCCTAAAGCATATTAAACAATGGATTATTACAACATTCTATAAGTATTTCACAGAAACATTTTCATTAATAAACTAGAAGCTGGAATTAATTTAATATACATTTGAAAAGATAAACTTATTCATGTGGATGTAACATGTATTTATTTATGCCATATAATAGATATTGCATGAGTAGTTAGTTACATTTATACACAATGGTGAAGTATCTTCTTTATTCATATATTAATACCATACGTATTTGTAATTTATACTCGTACTCATTTTACATTAATGCATTATTAGAAAAGCATAGATTTGTTATGTTTACAAAAAAGAAATTAAGAAAAGCTTTTGAAATGAATACGTTTTATAATTTAAAAACAAGTAAGCAAATATAGTCGATCAGGCCCGACCCGATTATACCCTATAGCGAGTATATGAGCTGGTTGGTTGGTGCTATATTGGACCTATTATAGACCAATAACCATAAAATTTAGTCGCGTGACTTTTGTGCATATACAAATTATTTGAGTTAAATTTTATATTGAGGTAAACACTCGTAAATGATTTATGCATGTGTTAGTGAGAGGCCTTATATCAGAGCAAGGACTAGTTATGTCCCGATTATTATAGAATTATTCGAAGTGACTCCTGTATTTATTTGTATTGTATTTTATTAATACAAGTTTTTGAATGAACAATAAAGCCCTATTTCGGAAAGACATTTAAAAGGGGAATAGAAGAAATACAAGACCGATTTTAAACAATTTACATCCAAATCGTCCTTGGCCCGAAACAGCTTTATACCTGTACTTTGCCCACAAGTTTACATTGAGAGCGTGACAGTCAGCCAGACGGACGAATATGTGAGTGGATTGGTATACTTTAAGGTTTTTGGGCTTTACAAATATCAGCACAAATTCAATATAAATCACCATGCCATCCCCATTGTAGTGGAATCATGTAAAACTTTAGCAATCGGGGCAGTTTATGATATTATTATTAAATTTGTTGTTTGCAACCTGGTTTAAGTATGACCATTTCATGATATTTCCCATGTCAGAAGAAGGCAGTATAAAATTAGCAAGTAATGAATTTCACAACGTTTGTCACAATCTCTGGTTTTTTTTAGTTTATTATTTGTTTGGCAGACGTAAACGCCCAGTAAAAAAAAATCCTGTTTTTTGAAGCACTTTAGAGAAAAACCGCATAATCGTGTGCTTCATGCTCTTTTGAAGCAGTAAATGCTTGCGAATAAAATATACAAAAAATATGAAAGAAAACAAAAATTAAATTATAGCCTACAGATTTACGTACGACAATGAAAGTCAATTACAAAACGAATATCGCGCTTCTTAGTTACTATGAATTTTTCTTAAGCAAAAACATTCAGATAGAATTAAAAACACACTTTAGGAAAGTGCTTATTTGCATGTTTGTTTAGGTTAAAAGAAGTGCTTATTGTCAGCAGAAAGTAGTCCTTCAGACCATACAAAAATCATGCATCCCATCAGCAGGTTTGAAGTGATTTGAGGTATGAATTCATACATAAAACCTGCTCATTTTGGAGCACATTTTTTACTGGGCGATTATTTATAAAACCCTTGTTCTCTGAACTACAAATGCCACATTTTTGCTGATTAATTGGATAATTGGACAAGTGAAGCTGTGCTTAATCGTTTAAGATAATTTTGCTCGATTTTGCTATATGTATATATAATAGAGTAACGTTACTGACTGACTGAATCATTTAGCATTGCACATACCAAACGTCAAAATCTAGAAACTTCAGCTACTATATGCCCTTTGTGGAGTATATATCCACTAAGAAGAGGGTTTTGAAAATTCTTACGTTAAGGGGGATATAATGGGCAAAAACCGTTGAAAATGGTAACTTTGTATCTCCAAAGCTAATTAAGCTTGAATTAAAATTTTAAATTCAACTGCCTCTAATAAAAAAGTAGAGTATGAGTCTGGTACTTATTTCATCGGCGTAGATAGCCCGGTCTGGGGGAGGCTAAGCCCCCACCAACAAAAATTTAGCCACCCCCAGAATTTTTATTCTTTTATTGCAAATTTTGACAGAAAATATTCTTAATATATTTTGTAAACAAAATAGGAAGCTAATCTTCGACTGATTAATTAATGTTAATTAAATAACTGAATTTATTTTTTTAATTGACAATGTGATGATAAAAACCTGAAATATGTTTTAATTTTTTTTTGTTTATTTAGTTTTAAACTTTAATTTAATAACATTGTTATATGTAATATAAAAATGTTTAATACTCTTTATTTTTTTAAATAAAAATAACAAAAGCACAATTTTTTTACCGTAAAGAGACACCCCCCCCCCCCCCCTGCAGGAAAAAGGCCTAGCTACACAAATTACTTATTTGGAATTCTACATGATCAAAGACGGTAAAAACGGTAATCGATAACACTCTTTTACCCTTTCTATCATATAAATAAATAAACATAGAAATAAAATTTAATATGAATTTCTCTGAATTAAACAAAGAACAGAAATTTTATCGGTACTTTTTAAAAATTTTAATTCTTAAGCACTTTTTGGTACTTTTTCATAAAAAATCAGTTTCCCAATAAAAATAACATGACATATTATTTTTTTATACAACGTATTACTTTTTTTTAATAATTAACAGACACAAACTTCGAAGCTTTTGGCTTATCTGCAGACAACACCCAGAGTCTTTGGCGGGAATCGAACCCACAACCCTCTCTCTATCGGCTGGTCTATCGGGGCACTCAACACACTGATAATTAATACGAAAATTGTCACAAATTATTACTACAAGTGGGAAAGAAAGTGCTCATAAGGGCTAGAATAGACGAGCAAGTAAACCACACAAAAAATTAATTGCGAGTTAATTTGATATTCAGAACTCAACTACTAACGGGCAAAAAGAGGTAAACATAAAGTTTGTCACTCCGTGAGTAACATTCAAATTGTCGTCTTATGTCCGTCTGCCTGTCTGTCCATCTGCATCTGTAAAAAACTCCAAAGTACACAACCAAAAGTTTACAAAAGAACAATTATAATTCTCTTAAGCGGTTTGGTGTTGAAAATTAGTAAAATAAGTTTATTAGAACCAGAGTTATGCATCAAAGTCTGAGACGGCCTCTAAAAAAATTTATATTTTTCACAAATTTTTTGCTAATTTGTTTAAATGTTTTGTATATTAAGCTATATAATTTTACATAAATTATTTTAATGATAAAACGACAATGGAAATTGTAAGAATCAGTCCATAATTTCTTTCTTCCCGAAATATGGCTAAATGGTATATAAATGGGTTTAAAATAACAATATCGGCACAAAATTTAGTATAATTAAAAAACGAAATCACAAAACGATATTTTGTTTGGTTCAATCCATGTTAGAGCATAGCTTTCATACAAAGTCCACTTCCGAAAATCCCTTAAATACATATAAATATATTGTAAATAGCGGTATTGATTCAAAACTTTGCACAGATTATGTATATATGTATATGCTAAAATAAAACTGCCTGTTTTTATGAAAATCGTTCCATATTTGACAATATCAAAAACTACATAAATACTCACATTTCTCACCGGTTTTGCCTTTTCAAATTCGATGTGATATATCCTTATATGTATAAAATTCTCGGTGCTGTATTTCTTGAAGATCGGTCCATAACTGTTCACAGCTTTCATATAAGGATCACTTCCGTAAACACGCAAAAATATCTAATAAATATCGAGATATCGAGACAACATTTTATACAGATTAGTAATATTAATTCATAAATCATACTTATATCGATCATACGACAATTATACTACTGGATAGTTGGCTCCCAAATAGCTCCCAAATAAAGTAAACTTCCTAGTATAATTATACCAAGCATTCAACTCTTGTAAACAACTTAATTGAGATGTAATTCAACCTAAATAAGACATAGAGATCAAATTAACGAATATTGGATTCTGAAGTTATCAGTCTATAACACTGTAGAACAATTTCAAACTATTTCCAAAATTACGGGGTTCCGACGATTGATTGTTGTTAAGGAGACAAAAAAAAATATACGTGTGTCGGCGTTTTAATAGATCACATCAGAATTTCATTTAAGAAGCGGTTAAAAATTCCCAGCTCTGGCCTGTTCTTGCAGCATATCGGTATATAAAACTATGTTTTCTTTACGTATGAGGTGTAGGGTATGTTCAGCATTTTTGTAGATAATGGTATGGCAAATATTTTTTTAGAATATATTAACCCTCTAGCTCCCCCCTCATAACGGCATTTTTGGCTTTATTCTAAGAAATTGTAAAAAACACCCCGAAAAAGGGGAAGGGAGGGGATGAAATGTTCTACAAAAATGTTGCCCATAAAATTTTACCATATATGTCAGAACACACCAAAACCCAAAACGTAACACAAACACTAAAAACCAATGAAATTCAGTATTTATTAAGTGTTAATTATATTTGGATTTCAGTTCAATACGGCTTAATATTACATTTGAACTTACTTTCAGATTGTTCTGCATTACTTATCCTGACTATATAAAAATAAATTATCAATTATATAAGGCTTTTTTTTCCGAACTCATTATTCAATCCACAATCAATGAGAACATAGAAGAGTTCTATATGTAGACATTGTTTGCTATATTCGATTAATTATTTCTACACATGTATAGATAAGTAACTATACATATAATATAATTGTACATTTAATATTTTCTAAATTGCTGAACTTAACCTATTACCTACCATTGTCCTTTTTTTGGGACGCATTTTGAAAAATTAATATTTTAATAACTGCAACGTGTAGGTTACATGTATTTGCTAAAATAGGAAGAAAACAAAGCAGGCTTTTAGAAAATATTTACTTTTTTTGATACTTTGTTACCATTGATTGCCAACGTTAAGCTAAAACTTACTATCTCAACCTGTCATGTGTGCGTTTGTATATTTGCCATTGACAAATTTAAAAAAAGGGGAATAACAATTTATTTTTCTTTAAAACTTGTTTTGTTTGTTTTATGTATTCAATAAGCAGTTTTGCGTTAAAAGTGTATGAGGTAAGAGTCTTCGTCCTCTAAATGTAAAGTCCTATTTTTGGGACATTGGCGTAAAGTGAAAAATATATTTATATAAATAATTTTTTTAGAAATGGCTTCAAAAAAATTTTTAACCATTCCTGTGCTTACTGCTTTGATGGAAGATGAGGAATTTTTATCTAGCATAGAAAATGTTGATCATAGCCATATAAATCTTACCATTATACCACCAGATGCAGTTGAGCTAACCGCCTGATAATGAAATTCTAATGGTACGATGGAAAGACAACAAAACTGTAACTATGACCACAAATTACAGTGACGCATTACCGGTAGGAAGTGTTAAACGTTTCTCAAGAAAAGATAAACAATATGTAACTGTCCAAATAACTCGGCTGTTTAGTGAATATAATAAAAATATGGGCG
Source organism: Bellardia pandia (assembly GCA_916048285.2). Classification (NCBI taxonomy): domain Eukaryota; kingdom Metazoa; phylum Arthropoda; class Insecta; order Diptera; family Calliphoridae; genus Bellardia; species Bellardia pandia. Next base: position 15,107,247 of record OU696533.1, read on the forward strand.
GAGTCGACTTGCTAGATAAGCAAATATCCTTATATAGGATCAGAATTCGATAAAAAAAATGTTGGTGGGCATTATTTACTCAGTTCTTGGATATTGCTGTAGAAAATACATGGCGGTTATATCAAATATCGCATCCTTGCGAGAAAGTTTCACTGCTTGAAATTCGGCGTAAAATAGTTTTAGGCAATCTATCAGGAGTGAAATCTAGTCAAAAAAGAACAGGTCCACAAAAGGTAGAGTTTGTTTAAAAGTACGTTATGACCGAAAAGATCACCTTATAAAACCAATAGACTGCGGGAAAAACAACTAGAATATGAAAGAAGTGTAACGTTCCATTGCATGATAAATGTTTTGAACATTTTCGTAGCCTATAAATAAGTGTGAACTCACGTATAGATGTATAAATATGTATATAGTACTTATTTCTTTGAAAGAATTTAATGATCAGCTTTACTTTTTTATATGTCTCAAAACAAAGCCACTATTTAGAAATTTCAATTTTATTTTATGTTTAAATGCATTCTGCCAATGTCCCAAAATTGGGACGGTCCTTAAAATCGTTATTTAAATAAAAACAATTAAAATAACAGCATAAATACTTTAATTTGTCCAAAATGATAACAACTGAACAGCAAATTATATTAATTCTTTCATATATGAATTATGGCAGGTAATGGGTTAACATGCATATAAATATTTTATTCCGTTGACTAGCTCCGCTAACGAAGTAGTGGAAAGTTGTTGCATGTTACATAAGGAATAATATATGACGGAACCATGATAATGTAAGGGACATCTTAATATTTGCTAGACTTTATATAAGCTTTAATTATTTCACAAACCCCTTGCTTATTTGAGCACAAAAAAATAAAAAATTCTATGTAAATCACTTGAAAGATTCCGTTAAAACAATTATGTAAATCATTTCAACTTATTGTCATTCAAATATACATACATATACTCACTCATTTATTTTATTATCCACACAAAAAAAAATTCATTTAAAATTGTCTTTGTAAACAATGGATAATTAAATTGCTTGAAATAGCAAAGTTGGATTCATTTGCATTTATTTCATAAAATTTTATAAACTGTTCATTATTTTTTCGTTTTATATTATACAAGTGGTGAATGAGGTTATATATAAGTTTGTCATTCCGTGTGTAACACTGAGAAATATACACCTAAGACCTAACAAAGTATATATATTCTTGATACTTATGGAATTCTCGATTGAGCTATGTCAGTCGACTGTCTGTATCTGTAAGAAACTCTCACATCCGAAATTAGTACCAAAATTCGCAAAGTTTAAACATAACCGTTTATAATTTTCTAAGCAGTTTGGTATTGAACATTAGCAAAATCGGTTACCAAAGTGTGTGACAACCTCAGTCAAAATATGATAATTTTCAACAGTGTTTTTTTTTTTTTTTTTGTTTAAATAAATTGCAGATAATACCACGCAATTTTGTACACGTTATTTCTACGATAGAAAGGATAGACTATGATAAAAATGGAAAGAATCGGTCCATGATTTCTCATAGCCTCCCACAAAATGCTTCCCGAAATATGTATCAGTGGCACCTAGATGTTTATAAAATTGCAATATCCATAGAAACTTCAGCAAAAATAAGCACATGTAAAAAGAAATCGTTAAACAAAATTTGTTCAGTTTCTTTTATGTGTGCCATTAGCCTCCATATAAAGTTCAATTCCAAAATTCACATAAATACGTATAAATCTTGTATATATATACATTCTTACCAGATATAAATTCGGCACAAATAGTCCAAAAATTTTATGAAAAGTTCTATAGTTGCTCGCAGCTCCCATTTAATGACCCAATCCGAAAAGACATTAATCCTTACAAATATGTATTTTATTAATATGACTGTGTGCAGATCATTTGCATATATACAAAAATCATACCACAAAATTTTTTGAATTACGGTCTATTTTTAACCGTATCCCACATATAAAGCCCTCTTTCGAAAATCCCTTTGATACTCACAACTCTCTTAAAATAACAGTACCGATCCAAAATTGTACACGGATCATTTACATATTACATGCCATATTTGACTATATCCCCACATTAGGTCCACTCCCGGAATCCACGTTAATACTAATATAATATATGGATCAGAAATTTTAATCCAGAAATCATATTAGTATCGGTTATACGGCAAATAAGCTATAGATATCTTCGGGATCCAAATCTTTAAGAATTCTATCAGACATGCTTTCGAGAAGTTTGCTGTTTAAAATCAGCAAAGTACGTACATAAATAACGGAGATATGAGCAAAAATCCGAGACAACCTCTGAAAATTTCATCAAAAAAACTTAGTGTATTCATCAAACAAAGTGTTCGAAAACTTTAAGTGTGTTCTTAAACCGTAATATACCCTTTTTCTTAATTGTGTTTGGGTACATTTAAATAAATAAAGACTCGTTATACATATTTTCTTCAAACTACTTGACGCTTTTATTTTGCAATTAAAAAGAATCCGGTTTATTTAAAGGAAATAAACCACCATTTTTAAAAGATAAAAACGTAATAATATTTAAAAGATAAAAACGTAACAATATAATATATATACGCATGTATGTATATAATATAATTATGCATCCACAAGAAAGGTTGTTTATACTCTGTTTCTTAACTTGTTGCGAATATGGAAAATTTTAATTTTATAAATTGTTAAATCTCTCTGTTACACACTCAAGATTATTATGAAAATCACACAAACTCTGTAAATTACAGTAAGAATCGGTAATTACATCAACTAAAATAATCAAAATTAGATAAAATTTTTAAATATTTAAAATAAATTATGATTATTTAAATGATTGTTCGACCTTTTTATTTATGAAACAATTATATTTTATTTTCGAGATTAAGGTCTAATATTGTTTTTATTTTATATATATTCCGATATTTTGTTATTGTTTCCCTGAAGATGATACACATTGGTGTAGCGCAATATCGAAATAAATATAAAATAAAAATAAAAACAATATTAGACCTTAATCTGGAAAATAAAATATAATTGCTTAAGAATATTCTAGACCTATAACCAGTGAAGTTTCTGTATATGTTATTACGTTTAGGTGGAGGGTATTTAAGATTTGGCACAGCCAAATATTGCACTCTAACATGTTTATATTCTGGTTCGTGACTTGTTTTGATAGTGGAAAATGTGTTCTTTTTTTTTGATTTTATGAATTGTTAAATTATATTTATGATTGTTATGATAAACAAAGAAACCCTGTAAAAATTGGTAATTACAACAATTATAAATGGTCAAAATTAGTTACAATTTCAAAGCATTTAAAATACATTTTGTTGCTCGTTAAGCAGTGTAGTTTCTGTATTCTTCAATATATTAAATTGGAGGGTATTTATGATTCGGCACAGCCGAATATATCACTTTAACTCGTTTTCTTTTTCCACACTTTTCTTTAAGTTAAAACATTAAAAACAGTTTTTAAAAAGGAAAGTATGAAGAATAGTAACAAAAACTATCTTCTTGTTAATAAAAGTCAAAAAATAAGGAAAAATTAAAAATACAACAAAATATTGTAATTTGTACAATGTAAGGTAAAGAACTATTATAATATACCCTAAATTTATGGAAATACTTTACGGGTAAGTCCCAACTTGAAAAAAGTTACCCCCTGGCCCACGATGTCGAACGATAACGTTCGCTTAGATAAGACTTAAGACACAAACTTGATTGTGGAATAAACAAACTTGTTTGAGTACAAAAATACATACGATAATAAGTGTGTGTCTTAACTCTTATCTAAGCGAACGTTATCGTTCGACATCGTGGATCAGGGGATTAAATTAAGTTTTGGATGCGTTACCCAAGAAATTAAATCATTCCATTTAGTAGTAGACATAAACAACTTTCCAATAGAGTTAATTCTAAGTATAAGCCATTGAAATTTGCATAAATATCAAGTTTTTATATATGTATGTACATATAAATAAGATTATTTAAATTATTGTATACTGCAGGTCGTCGTATGGGATTTTATTTTCGAAAATCTTGCTTATTCTAGTGTAATTTGTTTCACTCTAAATTTATAGGTTTCATTTTGAGGACTCTTACAACAGACATTGCTCACTCCACGTTTTATAAAGCTTAAAAATAAATATGGAAATATATACTTTGTTTTGTCTCAAATATTACACATGGAATAATAAGCGTATATCTTATATATATAAAAGTGATTGTGTGTTTGTATGTATGTTTATTATTATTAGTTCGGGACCTATGGACGGCTAAACGGCTGAACCGATTTGCTTGAAATTTTCACAGTATATTTCTGTATGTCTGGAAGGAGCTATAGGTTACTTTTTTTTTTGAAATTTTAAGTGGGTGTGGTACCTCCCATACAAAGTTAATTTTAAAAATCAAATACTTGCGAAACTAGAATAGCTATAGTACTCAAATTTTGCATGAGCAATTTCATTGTTTGTTTAAATATTTGCGGAAAAAATGGGAGTAGTAGCGACAGGGGGCGTGGCACCTCCCATATGATGATAATTAAACAAAAAAATCAAATATATGGTATACAATAAGATATATGTGTGGTACGGTTATTCTACCATCAATATTAATATTTAGGACAAGACTGGGCGGACTATTAATAGTGGGCGTGGCACCTTCCATAGATATGATGAAAAAATTATATATAAGGAAAGCTATGTCAGCTATCAATATTAATATTTAGGACACCAATGCGCTGACTAGCAACAATATTAAGTAAATATTAAAATTTTTATACATTTGAAACCCTTATCTATATATATAAAAGTGATTGTGTGTTTGTATGTTTGTATATTGTAAATCATAATAAAATAATGTAATAAGAATTAATTTAAAAGGAAAACTGTAGGTTTTATAAACTTAATAAATACCGTATTTGCCGGACGATAAGACGCACCTTTTTACTCTGAAAATTTGACATAAAATCAGGGTGCGTCTTATCGTCCGGCAAATACGGCTTATTTGCTTAACTTTAAACTTTTTATTTCATTACGATACGGGTAGCGAAGCACACCGGGTTTTAGCTAGTACATATATAAAATATAAAAAATACAGCCTCTTACAGTAAACTTCGTCCTTCAAAGGCTGGTACTTTTTGAAATATATGAAATCAGCGGCATAACAGTTAGCAGGGGGAGTAAGAAAACGATTAATTGTAAGGAATGTACAAACATTAGGTTAGACACATATGATTGAAAATGAAGTTATTCTTAAATAAATTTCTAATTTTCAATACTAATGAACCCAGAAACTTGGAATAAAGTGTACATGATGCTAATTAACGTTATAATCTACAAAAGGGACTTATTAGTATCATTAAGGGAAATTGAAAAAAGGGAAATATGTACATGCTTAATTTCCAAACGTAAGATTGGGATTGTTTTAAATATTTCATATACCAAAGGTGGCCCACTTTAAAGGTCCACAATAAAAACAAAAATTTTCGTTTGTTGCACGTACAAAAGTTAATCAATAATGATGCCATTAGAATTTACAAAATTGGATACCAGTTGCATGTTGCAAATATTATGACAGTCTTAACATGCTGGCTACATTCACCGTCTACTGTTCTGGATAAAATAAAACTTATCTTTTTATAAGTTCTTTTTTTTTCATTACATCCATTGTCTGTCATTATCGTATCATCTTTTGCACATAGTGTGTGTAGATGTGTTTTTCATTTTATTCATTTTTTTCGTCTTTTTCATTCTATTTTTCTATTTTTTGTTTTGTTTTGCAGTTCATAACAAACTTTACAATGATTAACTCTTCAGTAACTTTATCTTTAGTTTTTTTTTTTTTTTTTTTTTTTGTTAGTTTAAAGTTGTTTTCCTCTACAGTTTGCTGCACACATTCACAGGTAGAAAAGTGTTGTTAACATTGTTGACTTTTTAAAGTATTTCAGTAGTACTTCTACTTTCGCTCTTTTATTTTTTCCATCCCCCCCCCCCCCACACCATAAGCTATACTACATATACATTAAATGTTAGTAAGTTTAAAACAAAAGTAGTGTATTGTGGCGAATAAGAGGTTACAGTAAAGGGCACCATAAAGAGGACTAAGGCACAGTATTTTTAATTTGATTTGCCTTAAGCTCAGGGTTTCATTTCATGAATGTTCGGCTTTTCAAAACTCTAGACTCAAATTTTGCCACAATCAAACAACCTACAAAATTAGATGGTGCGAGTTCATCGTATACCTAAACGTAACAGGCTGGATATAGTACCCATTATATACCAGCAACTGGAAAAGATCTAGTCCTATCATCTGTTCAACGAGTGGAAAAGATTTCACTTGAATGCTTGCAAGCAGCAGGTTACCACGTAATCCAACCAACCAACAAACCTTAAGCTTCTATCTTTCACTAACACCGTACGTAACTCATTTTAGTAAATGTTATAAATTATACTTCAAATCTATACCCTCGTATATTCTAATAATGCTTATATGCACATAAACATCCTCAGGCCACAAAACCCCAACTATAGTTAATTCATTTTAAAATTTATGGTAAGTGAAATTTTGAAATTTAACCTAACATCCATTATTATTAAGAGACACACCTCGTAATAAATTTAGCGTCAAAGTAGCAATATTTTCACTTACAGTAATTGCAAACTTTTAGCAGTAACATTTTCATCACCTTTAATAAACCTAAAAAATAGTTCAAAACCTCATTTCAAAGTCTACACCATAACACTATGAAGTTGTTTAAATACATAGTAGTATTGCTATAACGAATATATGTATATGTGTACGAAGAGTTTCAATATGTAAAATGAGTTCAAATCAATAAATGTTGCAAATAAACAAATTTTAGAATAATTGCAAAATATGACACACCTAGTCAATGTTTGAATTTATTTCATTGAAATTGCAGATAATTAAAATCAGCAACAAGCTCGAAATGAAATTGAACAGAAAAATTTATATATATACTGTGAGCGTCAAAATAAACTCAACACCATATATTGTTAAAAGTTTAATTATATTAATATACCTGTAAATAATATTATGTTAGAAAATTGCATTTTTATTAACTAATTATTTAAGTAGAATTAAATTCATAAAGAAGATAAACACCAACAAAAACGTATGCAAATTTAATTAATTTGTTGTTAAAATAACCCAATTTTTACGCGTCAAAATAAAGTTAACAGTGGGATCTTCTTTATGCAAAAAATCCCCTGTCATTCCAAAATTAGTTGCAATTCCTTTAATTTTTTTTTAGTTGGAAAGTAAAACCGTAAAAGGACGTCCAAAATAATTACTAAGTTTCTAATTTAGCTTTAAATAAATTAAGTTCCCAGTAAAAAAAATTCGTGTTTTTTGAAGCACTTACTAGAAAAAGCGCATAATCGAGCACTTCCATACAAGCGCTCTTTTGAAGCAGTAAATGCTTACGAATAAAATATACAAAAAAGATGTTTTGTTAGTGCAGACAGCGAAGAAGGTTTTAAAGCGAAAAAACGAAAATGAAATTATAGCCTACAGATTTACGTATGACAACGAATATCGCGCTTCTCAGGCACTATGAATTTTTCTTAAGCATAAACATTCAGATAGAATTTGTTCTTTAGGAAAGTGCTTTATTTGCATGTTTGATTAGGCTTAAAGAAGTGCTTATTGTCAGCAGAAAGTAGTCCTTCAGACCATACAAAAATCATGCATCCCATCAGCAGGTTTGAAGCGATTTGAGGTATGAATTCATACATAAAACCTGCTCCTTTTGGAGCACATTTTTTACTGGGTTGTATCGTTATGTAGTGAAAAATGTGCAATGCGAAGACAAACATCAACAGAGACTCATAAGGGACTTACATAGAAAAGATAAATCCCTGCGTGAAATAGTTAAAATCGTTAGTAGTTATTTCACTGTATAAAGCAGCCCATACACGTTTCAATTCAATTGGCAACTGAGTCGGTTGTTTTGCAAATCAAAGCATGTATGGCTTTGTCATTTGCTTAGCTTAGCAGTTGATGAGTTGGTTGAAGAAAAATGAAAAGATTTTGATTTTTTCAAGTTGAATAACAAGTCTTTCAATTCGATTGTACTGTGTGTGTTCGAGTCTCTTGATTAGCTATCAAAATTTAGGTTTGTAGTTTTATTTTGCAAAGCAAAATCTTTTTTGATTTTAGTGAATTTTAAATAAAAAATTAAAAAACTTACATTAATGCCAAACATCGATGCTTGGAGAGAAATTTTCCAATTGCTCGAGGAAAATCCAGCAACATGTCCGGAGTAATAAAATAAAATGAAAAAGGCAAAAGCTTGGGAGTTGCTTCTAGAAATATATTTGGAAATAGATAGCAAAGCATCTCTGACAACTTTAAAAAATAAAATTACTAATATCAGAACCTGCTATAGGCGAGAGCTTTACATGTTTCAATAACAATTTTCCCAATAGCTTGCGGGGAGACAGCATAAAAAATTTCAGATCTTCAAAGTCGAGGCTCTGGTGAGATTGCATCTGTCATGAATGTGTCGTGCTTCCTAATAAGGAGTGTTCCTTTTTTTCCTAGTTGGTGAAAAGCATCTTCATTTAGCCTTGTGAAATTTTTAAAGTCGATCGGCTCTATTGTTTTTAGTTCCCTTATTAAATTTTAATTTCAATTTTTTTCTTGTTCTTCAACCATTCTTAGACCAAATTCTTCGTCGCTTTTCTTTTTCTTCATTACTAAGACATTCTGCAATAACCATTAATGTAATTATTTTCCTTTTTTCAGCCATTAAAGTTTTTAAATTTTAAATTTTTAGTTGTAAAAAAATATAAATTTGACAGTTGAAAGTAAATCTTTCAATTCAGTTTAACAAAAGAGGTTGGCCAAGAATCAGTGCAATTAAAGACTCAATTGACGATTGAATTGAAACATGTATGAGCTGTTTAATAAAACAAGTTAGAGTGTAATATTCGGCAGTGCCGAATCTTTAATACCCTCCACCTAAACGTAATAAGAAATACAGAAACTACACTGGTTATCAGAGTAGAATATCCTCATTCTGTGTTTCTATTCAGTCTTAATGCAAATTTTATAAATATTTTATATATTAAGAACTATTATTATTTTTTTTATTTTTGAACTGTTAATTTTAAATCTTTGATATTTCTTTTATTTCGGCTCGAGTTCATTAAACTTAATTTTCATTAAATTATTTTTACTGAAGGTAGGAATTGTTACATGAAAATTATTATTAAAATTTTATTGATAATTTTTTTTCTTTTTCTTTTTCTTCGAATCCTAAGCGAAAGAAAAACATTATCAATTAAATTTTTTCGGAAATAGTCTTTTTATGGCAGCTGTGACAAATCGTGGGCCGATTTTCTTAAATTTTGGAACAATGAATTTTATGCCTACGAGGATATCTCATGTCGAATTTCAACTTAATAATGGCAAATGTAAGATAAATCTTAGTATTTAAGTGGATTTCGGTAGTGGACCTTATGTGGGGAATATTGTCAAATATGGACCGATATTATCAAAATCCAGCAGTTTGATTTAGGCATGCATGTAAATGATCAGTGTAAAATTTTGGATTGGTAACGTAATTTATAAGAGATTTATGAGTATTAAAGTGATTTTCGGAAGAGGGCTTTATATGTGGGATACGGTTAAAACTAGACCGAAATTCACACAATTTTGTGGGATGATTTTTGTATATATGCGAATGATCTGTGCAAAGTTTTGGGTAGGTACGATTACACAAGTACAACAAAGTACCAGATTTATACGTATTAAAGTGAATTTTAGATGTGGACTTTATATGGGGTCTATGGTCAAACATAGACTGAACAAAACTAAAATTCGTTTTGCAATTTCTTTTTATATGACACTTATTTTTGCCGAATTGTGTATTAATATTCCAATTTTACAGGCATTTATTTATCATTAAGCCATAATTCGGAAAGATATTTGTATGGGGCTATGAGAAATCTTACTTTTTCTCTCACAGTTTCTCCTTTTATCACAAAAAGAACGTGTACAAAATTTCATGGCATTATCTGCAATACGTTTCAAAAAATTGGAAGAAAAATGTTTAAAAATATCAAATTTTTTGGAGGTTGCCTCACATTTTGGCCCACAACTCTTGTTCTCATATACCGCTTTTGCTGATTTTCAATACGAAACTGCGTAGGAGAATTATAAACGGGTTTTTGTATTAGTTGTGTCTTTTGGACGTGAGAGTGTTTTACAGAGACAGACTGAAGCACATGGCTCAATGGACTTGGAATTGCGTAAGGATCAAGAATATATATATTTTATTTGGTCTTAGATGAGTATTTCTCAGTGTGACACACGGCATGACCAACTTATATATACCCTCATTCACCACTTATGGTGGTGGAGGGCATACAAATTATTAAACTTTAACGAAAAATCACCACATTTTTCGCGTCAAAATAAAATAAACAGGTATATTAAAATTATGTCAAACATTGTGTGTAATATTTTGTTTGTAGTCCTTTTGCTTTTGTCACAGGTGACAATCTTCTAGACATAGAGTCAAGTTTTTTAGTGCAAGCAGGCGAAATTTGGTTTCGTTCATCCTGTATTAATGAGTTTTGGTTATCCTTGCAAGAAATATTTCTTTGTGTAATTTTTTTTTTGTCCAAATGTTCCCACAGCTGCTCAATTGAATTGAGTTCTGGGGCTGTGGAGGATGATTTTAAGTTTTTGGGCAATGATTGAGCAACCACTCTATTACAATTTTTAAGGTATGCTTAGGATAATTTTCTTGTTGGAAAATCAATCCAGTTCTGCCTTAGTTCTTATTTCTCTAGAGTAGGGGCTACATTGTTTTTTAAAATGTAGAGACAATCTTCCTTATTCGTGGTAGTTTTCAGAGATGTAAGATTACCTACGCCTGATGTAATTATCATTTTTCATTTTATTTACATGTTGCCTCCTTTTCTTGTTAAAGGATTGATGTTTGACTGTTGGCTAGCGGGCACCGCAGTGGTGCAGAGGGTTAAAACGCAAATAATTCTGATGAGAGAAAGTGGTGTTTCTCGAAACATATGTAAAATCAACAACCTAGGTTCGAATCCCAAGCCAAGAAAAATTATCAATAAAATTTAATAATAATTTTCATGTAACAATTCCTACCTTTAGTAAAAATAATTTAATGAAAATTAAATTTAATAAACTCGAGCCTAAATAAAAAAATATCAAAATATTTTTTTATAATTTTTTTTTTTAATTATTTTTATATTTACTGACAGCAAAGCGACCGTAAAAAGTACATCAGGTATCTATTCGACGGGTAGGTTAACCAGAAAACGCTACTATGGGTCCCTGGGCATACAAGTACAGGTCATTGCTGATGATATGTCCAGGAAAGGAACAATGTTGACCGATGTCAACTTTTACTGATATTACAATTACGAGTCTAAAAATATTTGTTCAAAAAGAAGTGTTTAGACTTGCTCAGGCAAAGTGGTCGAATGAAGCCACTGGTTTTATGGCGAGGTCCATCTAGCCCGTATTTGATGTGGGAAGGAGGAATACATTGTTTAGCTTTCGTCGTAACCAAATAAGGCGTATTGTCTCTTTATTTACAGGTCACAGTACTTTTGTTGTACACGCCAGGAAACTAGGTCTACAGTACAATGATTACTGTAGAAGCTATCATAACGAGGAGGAAGAAGTGACAATTACTCACCTTCTCTGCTAATGTCCGGCCCTAACAATAAAAAAGAATCTTACTTGTCATGCTTGGAGGAGCAATTAAGAATGAATCCAAAATGCATCAGCACATTTGCAAAGGAATCTGGATGGTTTGAAGGGGAAACAACCAGTGCTGAGTGAAGGACGAGTTGTTTACCAAAGGGGTGACGCAATGGCATCAATTTAATGAACGCAAATGAACTGTGTCTGAGAACGGCTGCCCATGGAACCTAACCTAATCTAATACAAAACTTTCTAGAGTAATGGTATACATTTTTTGTAAATTTTATTAAGATGAGCTGAGTACCTTGGATATAACACGCGGCTTTTGTTTTTAGATAACGGAGTACAATTTGACACCATAGGGAACATGAAAGTGCAGAATTAAGGGCTTCCCTAATAGATTTAATATATGTACATACATACATATATTTAGGATACTATGCGTTTTAGTGTTTGCATAGCTGCAGGTAAATTTGTATACATACATATGTACAATATGTACGTGTTTTTACTCCGACATAATGTAAATAATCACATGTTTTTATGTGTGTACAAGAACACACACACACACTTTATTACTAAACTAAAATGAAAACAAACAAACATGCAAAGAATTAAAAAAAAAATATTCAACACCTTGACCACAAAATTGTTTATTTAAAGTAATTGAATGCACACAAACAAAAAGCTCACACATCCATACAGCTTTTGTATCTACATATATATAGATGAATACGAGTATGTACAGATGTATGTGCCTATGATTGTGTGGCTTTATTATAATATGTATGTATACGAGTATATGTATATGTATACACCTGTTCCTCGATTTACACGATAGATGAGTTCCTGAAAAAATCGTTTAAATCGAAATAGAAAATTTTTGTATTAGAAATCGTGTAAATCGAGAAAAGACCCAAATACGTATAAATTTAAAATTTTGTTTAGAAAATTCATTTATTTTAAAGTAAATTAAATTATATATATATAAAAAATAATTAAAATCAATAGGGTGGTAGGAACTGAAATCTGGTGAGTAAATACTAAAACGGGATATTTGAGGTAAATGCAAGATATTAACATCGATAGATCTCCACAAGACAAACACATCGATATATCACACTTTGAGATCGGACTATAAATGCCGAAGATATAACAAAAAATGTATTTTGGCGACCCCTACTTTCGGCAAAAAAACAAAAAAATTTTTTTTTCGAAATTGTCTTGGAACAATACTTCATATTCGGTGGTGTACCGCGAACTTTTTTTTTGTTGCATGTAAGGCGAGACACTCTAATGTATATGTTTCAGTCAGTCATCTCTTTCAAATAATTTTTCATCACTGTCTTCCACTACTCATCGTAACTTTTTGATAGGCGACATATCACTTTCGTCTCTAGATAATATTTCATGCGAGTGTGATTCGATAGTTGATAAATTAGAGATACCACCAGTTCGTAGAGATTTGGAAGTATAATTTGTAATTAAAACTTGTGTTGAATTATTGTTTAAGACCTTATATACCTCCCGATATTGGGCTAAGCCCTGTGAAATGTATCGCTGGAATGCAAGCGCTCTTAAAATATTTGGGTCATTTTTTTAAAAATTACTTCCCAATTTTCGTTGTCAGAGCTACTGATTCCATAACTCCTTCATCGGAATCGTTGTCGTTTCTTTCGACCACCTTATTTACTAAATTCTCAACATCTAATTCATTATTTATCATCAATTCTACAACAGCATCTGCACAAAAGTCATCAAAACCTTCTCTGTATGGGCCAACTGAACTATCTCAGACATTTCATGCTCCAAGGATTGACAAGGTAGTATCATATTTTCTCCTACATCTGGCCACAAATTTTTCCAACAACCTTTGACCGTTGATTGCTTGAGTGCAGTATAAATCAATGCAACATGCTAATATTGTAAATTTTTTCCATGCATTCATTACTGTTAAAAATTTATTATTTTCGATTTGACCTAAAATATACCTGAACGATTGCTTGATATACAATGCTTTAAAAGTCGAAATTATTCCCTGGTCTAAGAAGTCGTAGAAATATAACTCGCACATTCTCATGTTGGATGTCTTGTGGATGTTCAGGAGCATTGTCAATTGCTAAAAACACTTTAAATAACAATCCCTTTTTGTTTAAATACCGCTGGGACAAATATACAACTACACATATGTATATACATAATGCAAATATAATCGCTTCATAATTTTTAAACGTATATCTTATCGTTACGAAACAACTATTTTCTAAAAAAAAAAATAATTTTTGCTAAAATTATTAAAAATAAAAAATCGTAAATTCCACATCCCTCGTTGTAAACGAAAACCAAAAAAATCGTGTAAAAGTGAAAAAAAAGTATCGTATAAATCGAGGGATAGGTGTATACGATTTCTGCAATGTATTCACTTATAAAACACATTGTTGTTTATAAATTTAGCTTTTGTTGTGTTGACAGGTAAAAAAGAAAAGTAAAAAACAAAAAACAAATACAGAAACACACAGCAACAGAGAATGAATGTGTCTGAGAGTTAGAAAGAGTAAATACAGATGCATACAGTTTGTATGTATATAATGCAGTGTTGGCAAACATGGTACAATTGTACTTTTTTGACACATTTTATATTTACTTGGTACCATGGTACTACCACGAATCATTTGGTACAATTTCAAATTACTGTTGCATTTAGTATTCCAGAAGAATATGATATGATTTAAGTTATTTTGCACATTTGTATAGTAGTGCAAGTAGAAGAGATGATTTAATTCAATTACATGAACACTTTGGAACTGATATCCATATGATCTTTAAATATGCATTTATAAGATGGTTATCATGACAATAAATTGCTGGTTGCTTTATCGAAAAATGGGAACCTCTGAAATATTAATTCACATTGAATGATTTTGAGGCTGAATTCAGAAACTAAAGTTTAATATTTCGTTAATCGGAATTTTAAAAAACAGTAGAAGTTAAAGAAGTTATTTTTTTTATTATATTCTTGAAATAAAAAAATTTTGTAATTTTGGAATTCTAATCGAAGCATCCCGATTTTTCATAAATAAGATTGTTAAAGGTAATCATGATAATAAACGAAAATAATCTTCTTGGTAATCTTCAGAAGTATCCTAAATATACATTTAAACAAACACAGGCACATCTCGAATAAAGATAATTTACAGGAAACATTTTATTACGAAACGAGCTCTATTTCTTTGCCTCTAATTTATCTTTGTTTCAAATGCATTAATATTAATTGTTAATCTATCCTTTGATAACTTTCTTCCTGGAACACTAGTTGTATATCGTGAGTAAACGTTTTATCTGGCAGCATTTTCCAATAGAGTTAGATTGTGATTCTTATACCGTATTCCTATTTTATCATAAAATCCATACAACAGCTTCATTTCCATTTCACTTCGACAATTTTTTGAGACATTCTTGTTATACGAAAATGTCAGTGCTAAAAATTTTATCATACGAATACAAAATTGTTTAAACATTCGTTATATAACGTATCGAATTTTTTGTTAAAGTGAGTTTCTGGTTAAGTTTTATTATTATGGTACCGTGGAGGTTTAAAAAGTACTTTTTATTTATATAGTTGGTACAAAATCCAAAAGTCTATTTTACGTCACTGATATTGATGATAGTAGGGAATTATAATCTATAGCATGTGTAAATAATATTTACTAAATATACAATTGTATCTTTGTTTACATTCTATAACAGTTGGTTGAAATGTGGGTGTCTGTAGATGTCTACTATGTGTGAAATTAGATAATATTACAAACATCGTATATCGTATATCTATACGAGTTAGGGATTCCAATACCGGTATTACCAATACCGAAATACCGGTATTACAGGCTTCAATCGAAAATCGAAATACCGCATGCAACAATACCGGTATTCTTTTTTTTTAATATATAAACGGCACCATATACATATGTACGTAAAAATTAACGTTTGTTTTTTTTAACGTCGTTTGTCGTTTTGAATTTTTATAATTCATCTTATGCTTGGTTTTCACTATGTCAGTTTTGTTGTCAAATTGTCCAAATTGTTGGTAATTTCATAACAATTTAGACAATTTGCCAACAAAACTGACATAGTGAAAACCAAGCATTAGTATGCGTGAAAATAAATGTTAAGCAGTTCCCTGCAAATAAGGCTACTAGTCCATACATGCATGTAAAAACTAGTCCAAAGAGGAGTAGGTGTACTCCAAAACTACTCCAAATATATGAAAAAAAAGGTGGTCCAGTTAACATTGCGATGTCCTAGGATTGGACCATATAACCCATCGGAATAGTCGCAAAACTACGCCATGGAGTACTCAAGAGGGTTAGTTTTAAACAACAACAACTCAATATGCAATCGTGTTAACACGAAACCATGTCGTTTAACTACAAACTCTTGTTTAACTATGACATGGTCCATGACTGCATTACATTGGACCATGTTGTAAGTAGTCCATTTCATAGTCCAATATTATTTGCAGGGTTATATTAGCAAGCAGGGTTGTCAGATTTATTTTGACCGTTTTCGATAAATTCAATGCTAAAAATTTCCAAACAAGTTTTAAAATCGCCACATCTGACAACCGTGTTTGTTTTATGAATGCCAGAAATACGGGGATTCATCGTATTAATTATATAAACAAACGCCGTTCAAAGGTAAAATACTTTTAGTTTCTTTTCAATAGTGCGTGTTTAAGTCAAAATTAAATTAAAAAAATTAAGTCATGAACAATCACATTCTTGCAAAAAATTACCAAGGATGCCAAGAGCAAACTGCAGTCTGGTACTATTTTCTACGAGAGCGAAGTGGTGAACTTGGTAGGTGCAACAAATGCATGAAAATTATTAAAGTCAGTGGTGGAAGCACAAGTGGAATGCACACACATCACAGAACTATCCATGGAATAAATTTGTTAAAATTCAAAATATGTGTTTTGAGCGTTAACGAGAATCCTCCTTGTACCGCAGATATGAAACAAAATGTTGGAAAAATTACCAATTATTTTGAAACTGAAGAAGATAATACATTGCCTGCTGTTCTAGCTCGAATGACAGCTAAAGATGGTTTACCTTTTAGTATTTTTTGTACTTCCATTGATTTAAGACGAGCATTAACAGCAAGACGACTTGGTGAAATTCCTACATCGTCAACTTCTATTCAATCAATGGTAATGAGTTACTGCAAACAAATTAGAATGCGGGTGAATAATGAACTGTTGTCTAGGAAAGTCAGTGGAGATAAGTTCAGCATTAAATTCGATGAGTGGACGTCTGTCACAAATCGACGTTATATTGACATAAATGTCCATTCTGACAAAAGCTTTTGGAACCTTGGGTTGAGTCGTATTTCAGGGTCTATGCCATCAGATAAATGCATTGAGCTAGTTGATAAAAAATTCAAAGAACATGATATTTCACTACAGCGGACATTGTTGCGCTCACAACGGATGGTGCTTCTATAATGAAGAAAGTAGATAAGCTTGTGAAGGCAGATCATCAACAATCTCTGGTACATGGCATACAACTAGAGGTCATTTGCGTGTTATATCAGCAGAATATTTCAGATGAACAATTATTATTTTTAGTTGAACTGTTAATTTTACAATTTTTGATAATTGTAATTTTTGATATTTCTTTAGTTAGGCATTAAATTTAATTTTCATTAAATTATTTTTACTGAAGGTAGGAATTGTTACATGAAAATTTATTGATAATTTTTCTTGGTTGATCTGGGGATCGAACCTGGGTTGAATTTATATGTTTCCAGAATCACCATCACCTTTCATCATAATTCTTTGTGTTCTAACCTCTGCACCACTGCGGTGCCCTCTAGCCAACAGTCAAACATCAATCCTTTAACCAGTGTTACTGGTGGTTCGAAATTTGCTGTAATTATCATTTTTCAATTTATTTACATGTTGCTCCCTTCTTCAGTTTTTTCGTATTCTTTCTGTCAAGACTTCGTCTTGAAAACCTGAATACATTTGTTTATTATGTTTTTGTCCACTTTCGTCGATATTTATAATAATTTAATGAAAATTAAATTTAATGAACTCGAGTCCAACTAAATTTATCAAAAATTTCTGATGAACATGAATTATTTCCCTGCCAAAATGACACCGATAACAAAGAACACACAGATAACGAAGTTGATGATGGCTATGATGTTATACTAATAGTCAAAGATAATGTATGTAAGAAGAACATGCCTAACATAAACTTTAAATTCTGAAATATATGCATTGATTATAAAGGTTCGGAGTGTGGATAAATTGTTTCGCCAACAAAAAATCATGTTGATATTCCATTCTAAAACCCGTTGGAACAGTTTATTAGCTATGCTGGAAAGATTTTATATGCTTAAAGGTTGCGTAAGAAAAGCACTTATTGATTTAAATACTATCAAGAAAATATCAGCTTTAACCCCTATAAAGGTTGCAGTAGAAAGTTTATGCTGCTCAGATTCAAATCTCTATAAAGCATATATTACCTTAAAATTCATGTTGGATGAGATTGCATAACAAAAAACGACACTGAGTATTGCATTAAAAAGTAAATTAAAATGCAAAATTCTTGAAAGGCGTATGAACTTTTCAGATGTATTACATTATTTGCACAATCCATCTAACAATGAAAGTTCAGTTGGTTCAACGTTTGGAAGATCAAAACATAAACATAGACGAAGCAGTAGCAGATAAATCTGACGATAAAGTCGAGATGGTTAATATTGAACCATAAATTCCTGTTCAGGACAACTCTCTTACAATTAAGCAAAAGCTGCAAAAAATTATTATTGAAAGATTCCAGCAAAATAAGCGCGGTAATTCGAAGGGAGATCTCATATTTCGAATATGAATATATGAAAGGAAAATATTTGCAAAATGTGTATAATTTCCTTATGACCGTTCGTCATACAAGAGTAGAATCTGAGCGTGCGTTTTTCGTAGCAGGATTGATCTGCACGAAAATATGATCACGCCTATCGGATGAAAGCATCGACAATTAATGTTTTCTGCGAACATATTTCAACTTACAAAAAGAAGAAATTAAAAAAAATTGTAATTAAATTTTTGGCTTTAGTCGGTTTTAGTGACTTTTTTCAAATCACTATCAAAATTTTATCACTAATGGAATTTTAAATTCTGATTAAAATAAAATAAAAAAAAATTGGGCGGTCCCGCCTATTTTCGAGTGGGTGGGGCTCCAAAATTTGTAATATATTTAGCTATATCTTGAAAATTACATTTTTTTTTTATCAGACGATATATATATCAAATGATAGGTATTTTTAAGACCTTTCCAACGATATAGAGGGTGGTTAAATTGTAAGGGCCGATGTTGAATGTAAACCACACCTACACGCCAAGCTTTTTTCTAAATTTTATTTGACATTTCTCTATCTCAGACTTACTCAATTTGAACCATGGAGAGATACACAATCCAACAACGTGTTAAAGTTATCCAGACTTATTATGAAAATCGGCGTTCAAATCAAAATGCATATCGTGCACTTCGTGATTTTTTTGGTCAATTTGATCGTTCAAATGTGCGTACAATCGCAAAAATCGTGGAAAAATTCGAGCAAACCGGGTCTGTAGAAGATGTGAGAACATTAGTGAATGCTCGCACAGCTCGTACTGCAGAAAATATTGCTGCTGTTCGCGATAGTGTGGCTGAAGAGCCGTCCACCTCAACTCGTCGTCCTGCCCAACAATTGCACCTCTCACGCTCGTCGTTGATGAACATTATGCATAAAGACTTGCAAGATTACCTATTTATATGGACCACCTATTGATAAATTTCACAAAATTATTTAAATTAATTAAAATTGTAGAAGGTGTGAAGGTTAGTAAAAATGGAGCGCTACACGAATGAACAACGTATTCTCATTGTGAAATTGTTTTACCAAAATGGTGAAAGTTTTGCGGCTACAGTTCGCAAATTGTGATCAATTTGGGGTCACAATAATGCTCCAAAAGAGTCAACTGTAAAAAGATTAGAATAAATTTGCCGAAACTGGGTTGTAAAGGCAAAAACGCGCCTTCTATCAGGTCGATCGACCGCAAAGGTCTCAGCTGTACATGATGATGTCGCTCAAACTCCATCCACATCAATTCGACACCGAGCTCAGCAAATTGGTGTCTCCAAATCATCTATGCAGCGGCGGCCATCTGCACGATATCTTCTTCCGTACATAACCTCATTCTGACTACTTTACGATATAAGAAAGTTTGACGATTTTTTCTTTTTAAATATCTGTTTTATTTAGAATTTAAAAATTGCGTTCTAGTTGGGACACCCTTTAAGAAATTTTGCACTATTGTTTTTAAACGAAATTCTATGCAACATAACGTATGACGGATATTTAATTATTAATATGACTTAAAAATAAATCATACGCAATGTTAAAAATATTGGCTTAAGTCGGTTTTAGTGACTTTTTTCAAATCAATATCAAAATTTTATCACTAATAGAATTTTAAATTCTGATTAAAAAAAAAAAAATTGGGGCGGTCCCGCCTATTTTCGAGTGGGCGGGGCTCCAAAATTTGTAATATATTTAGCTATATCTTGAAAATTACGTTTTTTTTATCAGACGATATATATATCAAATGATAGGTATTTTTAAGACCTTTCGAACGATATATAAGATGACCTATTTATATGGACCACCTATTGATAAAGTTCACAAAATTATTTTTTGATCCGACATTTTTTTAAAAAAATCTAAAAAATCCGGGAAAAAGGTCTATATGAGTAAGTAGATAAATTACAATACTTTAAAGTCAAGAAATTAAGCTTTAATTTAAGGTATAATATGACCTCGTATGTACTACAGATCCGAAGATATTAAAGAAAGATTATGACATTTCACCATAAAAAATACAATCTGTATTATGCGAAGCCGGTGTTCTGTATAACATGGAGGAGAAAATCCTTCCGCCCGGCCGTAGGACCATAATGTAGGAAATTTGTACAATGCGATGCCGGTGTTCTGTATGCCATTTAGGAGAAAATCCAATCCTGCATACAAACTTTTGAAAAAATTTGTTTTTTTTTTGTATTTTTCAGAGCTTATAATTCTATGATTATAGTACTTCCAGACACATATGATACCTTAAATTAAAGCCTAATGTCTTGGCTATTTACATTAATAAACTAAAATAACACTTATATAGACTTTTTTTAAATGTTTTTTGATATTAAAAAAAATTCGG
The DNA here is from genome assembly GCA_916048285.2 of Bellardia pandia. NCBI lineage: Eukaryota > Metazoa > Arthropoda > Insecta > Diptera > Calliphoridae > Bellardia > Bellardia pandia. The sequence goes on from OU696533.1 coordinate 15,128,233, forward strand.
GACAAAAAATATTCTGTTCGGATTTAACCCATAGTCGGTACATATTCTATAACCATGATATATATCGTTGAAAAGGTATTTTTAATACCTTTAATTTAATGTATTACAAATTATCAGACACCTAGTAGTTCCCGATATATAGGCCTATATATTTTCAACTTTAAGGGCCCGTGACCACCAACAATTTTTTTTTTTTTGCTGTCTAGAGGAGATGAAAATTTTTTTTGAGCAATGTCACTAAAACCGACTTGTTCCAAATTTTTTAACTGTATAATTTAATTTTTAATTGGTTTGTTTTATTTGTAATATCGAACTGTTTAATTTTTTTTAATAACTATAAATTAATTGTCTTTTCTTTTAAAACCTACATACATATATTAAAAAAAAACAATAAATTGGATTGAATAATATACTATAATCGAAAATTGTTTTATTCTTGGTGCTTTGTGTTTAGATATTTTTATTTTATAAACAATACCGAAAATATCGATAATACCGTTAATACCGCTATCGAAATTTCCTCAACACCGAAATGTCGAAATACCGAAAGGCTAGCGGTATTGGAATCCCAACACACAGCCATCGAAACAATGATTTTATTGCAAACGAAATTTCTCAGTTGCATTTTTTCACGAAATTCAGCTGTTAATTGGTCACCCCGATCATGCTACATATATAAAGCTTCTGGATAATATTTTGTGGGGCTACGTTAAATATAGTATATACAAAGCCAATGGAACTAATTACAGCCTTAGCGGCGTGATGTTATTACAGAAAATCCGTGTTGTGATTAACGAAATGAACTCGCCATTTTGCCATAATATGTTTGAATATTTTGATAAAGGAATCCGATATCATTTTTATTTAATAATTATCAAACCTTATTTTTTTCATATAAATTCTTTGTTTTAATTCATTTTATTTTATTTTATTTTGAAAAAGAAAGTTCTTAGTGCTAACCTCTTTATATGTATGTATATAATATATAGCTAAACATCTATTTAACAAACTAATACCTTTGAAAAATGTATCTATATCAAACTTGAAATATTTAAAGAGTACAAAAACTCTATCACACTCCTATGCTCATAGTTGTAGTATTATCATATACACTTACATATACATACATATGTATATATACACACTAAATGACAGGTATCATTTAGTCTTGGCTTAATACTATGACAAAAGATTACTTTAGACATGATATGTGCATGGCTGAATGGATAGATGTGGTGGGATAAATTGTTGCCTTTTTTTTCTCTTTTGTAACAAGCATCCTCATCATCAGCACTGGCAGCAGCAAAGGCAGCTATAGTGATATTAATGCTGATGTGGTTGTTTAAACGCCAAATGACATTGTTAGAAATTTAAATCGGCTTCAAGGGGTAAATAATTTGACTATAAAAAATATTGTGGATTTTATAGATAACTATTTAAGAATTATATATTTAGGTATAGAGGATCGTTGGAAATTCGACACATATTATCCAGCAACTTTAATGTGTTAATATTAATGTAACAATTAATGTAACAATGAATACTTAAGAAATTAATGTTTTATTGGGTCGCACTTGCACAATATTTCGATCCATCTATTTGCGCTGCATACTAGTTTCTTCCTGCTTTTACTTCACTTTAACAATAGCACAATATTATTCAACTGGCAGGAGCTGGGAACAATTAAGTGATTCACATATATTTGCATTAACTGCACCTGATTTCTGCGATACCAATCTATTATAGTTTTTGAATAATGACATGGAGCTTAATCGGCCTAAGCATTTCTGAAGAGTTGTGACGACTATTACGGGACAGCAAACATCTTAGTTAAAGAGCTTAGAAAAGGCCTTTTATAAATTTACGAGTATACCTTTTGCATATTTATATTTTGAATTGGCATTCCCTGGTTTTCCTGCAACATACAATTTTATTTGGATTTAATTGAAAAATTGTGCCCAGATCATTCTAAAATGTCAGTGCGTAGTGCTCATGTGACATGGAAGTAAGAAAATTTGTTAATTATGAACACTTGGTCAGACAGATGAGTTATTATTTGATATATTGGTTAGAACTCAGACCTCATTTTGCATCGATGCAAAGTGGAGCAGAATCGATTTTTTTTGGATATTGCTAAACGACTAGTCTGATAGATAGCAAAGGAATATATTAGTTTTAAAGATGGACCCCACAAACCCTTAATTTGTTTAAACGAGTGCAAATTTTTATTTTTTCAATCGAACTGTGCTATTTATTGTTTATGATTTTCGAGTTATTTAAAAAATTTAAATTTTTCAAACCCCTTTTTTAATTATCTGATATAAATTTTCACCGACTTTCTTAGGTCTAAAAATAATAAATCTTCAATTTGAAAATTTAAAAACTTTTTACTCTTTAATTTTTACTTTTTGCGGGAAAACTTATTTATTTTGAAATTTCTAATTACATATCTGAAAGTTAGCTTCAAAGAGATCGTTACAATATAAAAAAAAACATGTGCAAATTTTAATATGTTGCCTTTCACCGTTCAGAATTTGACCTATTTTTTTTTGTTAATTTAAGCTTAAACCCATTTTGTACCAAGCTAAAAAGAAATTTTCGTGACTAGTTAAAAATCAGGGGGCTAATTCTCGCAGTCGATACCGTGCGAAATTTACTCGAAGTTGGGTTTTTTTTTAATTTTGGGATTCTCGCACACGCTATCGAGTAAGTTGTATCGAAAATTCTTATGATGGCACTCAATAGCGAGTATACGATCGAATGTAACCGTGCGAGTTTTATTCGATACCAAATTTGGTGTCGTAATTTTATTTTTAAATAGTTCGTTGGATAACAAGTGTTTATTTAAAATTTTAATTGTTATATTAATTAATTATTCGTATAGATTTTCATACTTTTTTGTATTACTGCTCCCTTTTTTTGCACCTTTGTAAAAAGTAAAAAATAATTATTCTTGTTTGAACGCTTTACAAGTGACACAACAGTTTTTTTAAAATTAAACACATTTTATTTATTTCGGTACACGCAAACAACAAGAAAATGTAAGTTAAATCTTTAATAAGTTTTATGCAAATTAGGTAATTAATATTAATTATTAGGTCGAATATAACAAAAATAAATTTCCATTTCATCCAGAACTCTTGAAACTATTTTCCAAAGTGCGCTTTGACTTATACCAATAATAAAGTCGTTATCGACAGTATTTTGAAAGCCTCCGGAAGCCAAAAGTAATAAAGTGGTTGCCAATTGTATTTTTGCTCGTACGGCAGTTGTCATAGTCCAGCAAATTCTAACTCCTCAAGAGTATAGTTAAAAGCTTCCTTGGAAACTCTAAAATATTTCTTAAACCTATAAAAATAAATTTGTACACGTAATTTTTACAAGTCAAGGGGATGTTACTTACTCATTATTTGGCAAGCCCAACGGATCACTTGTTACTCGGATTTTCCTTCTAATTGCATTTATATCACATTCACTATCAGACTCTGATGACGAAGAATAAAGAATAAATGTACGTCCATGACCACGATTAAAAAAGGAAAAACTTTCAAAATTATAAAACAAATTTGCAATTCTCTTGATAAATTATTTAATTTTCTTTGTAAGCATATGTTTTTTGTTTACATATTTGTAGGGTTGGTTAAGGCTTAATTGTAACAAATACTTTTATAAGTGGAAGATAAAAATAAATCCCTTATAAACACAAGCAATTATATGTCCCTTTAATAAATCATCCAAACGTTTACCTAACCGTGAGTTAAAGCTTCAAAACGAGAATATAACAATTAAAAATGATATTAAATATCTTGGTGTATGTCTCGATAAAAAACTAAATTATGCAAAACATATTGACGAAATTTGCAAAAAAGCTTCGAAAACTATTAGAGCACTATGGCCAATAATAAATAAACGCTCAAGTCTCAACAAAGCTAATAAAAATTTACTATTTAAGAGTGTAATAAGGCCAATATTGACATATGCAAGCCCAGTTTGGTACAATGCAACAAAAATTCATTTGAAGAAGCTTCAAATCATGCAAAATAAATGTCTTAAAATAATCAACAACAAACATTGGAGATACTCAACAGCGCTTCTCCACAACGAAACTGGATATGAACGAATTTTAGACTTCATAAAAAGAAGAAATATTAAATATTACGAAGCTATACAAAATTCCTGTCATCGACTGATACAGGATTGCATACAGACGGCTTAATTGCAGCATTGAAAAAAAATCTTATAAATCGAAAATAGCATGTATAAGTTATTATTTTCTAAATAACTTCAGTCTATACATGCATATTTTCCACCTTAATTTAAACATTTCTCTTTTATATGAAGTTTTTACCTAATTTTCCTTCGAAAATTATATAAATAAATATTTTGTACTCAAGATCTGTGATTAGTAATTTAAATTGTTGTAATATCTATAGATAATATCCCGAAAAATTTAATTACATATGTATATATAAAATTTAAATAAAGATGAGTCGAAAAATGAAAAAAAATTATTAAAAAATCGATTCGCAAGGTAACGAGTACCATCATCAGAAAAACTCGCACGATCGAAATTAATATCGATACGAATTTATTTCGATCACGAGTCCCGGAATTAGCCAACAGGCTGAACATTTTTTGACATCTTTTTTTTTCAGTGGGATAATTAGAGCAATAAATGCAAACGTCCAGCAATTTTTTAAACACTTTTATTTAGTTAAAATAAAGGCCTCATTAGTTTTTACGTTCTGTTGTCATCCTGTGTCGTTCTTTTGGAAAATGGATTTTATAAATGATTGTGACTCTGAACTTTCGGATGTGTACAATGTTATGGTAGACATATATTTTTTAAATGTTTGCAAAATGTACAAGGCAATAAAGAAAATTACCCAGCAGACCATTCTAGGAGCGCTCCGAAAAAGGAGTTAGAAAAGTGTCCAACTAAAAAGCATTTTCGGAGTGAAAGAAAAATTTGCTTAAAAAATTAATTTTTTTCCATTTTTATATATTTTATTTCACCCTAGAATACTAAACCTTTTTTGTTAACGCTTAAAACTAAAGCCCGCCAGTCAGGCTACTTTTTAAAAAATATAATTTTTTTTTAATTTTTTATAAAGATTTTTTTTTATTGAAAACGGCGTATATATATATTTAATTGAACCACTTAGCTAGAAATAAAAAAAAACATTTCATTAAAACTATTTCATAACACAACAAAATACTCATTAAAGTTACACTTCCAAATTTTTTTTTTGCAAAGAGATCATTGAAGAAAAATAATAATATATTTTTTACATTTAAAATAAAAAACTTAAATTCGCATCTTTCTTAAAGTTATTTGTACTAGGTTCCATAAAAATAAGGTATTTTCAGTCTATCGTTAATATTTGGCTTTGTGGATAAATAAATAAATTTAGACCTTTTTTCTTACGTCACATTGATAGCAGTTTGGAGATTTATGCTCTAGGCAGTATATTTTATTGCATTTTGTACAATAATAAACACTCATACGCTCCTTGCTGGACGGACAGTAATTGCATATTGATCTTTTCCCTTGTTTTATTTGTGTTTCTGGTTCAAATTTAATAGTAACATGCAGACACTAAACCTCGCCTCTCAGGCAACACAAAGTAATAAATCTCCGCAACAAAAAAACTTTGTGCAATGAGCGTCCACTCACAAGCTCACACAAAATAATACTGTGCTGGTTTGCAAGCTCGTGTTGTTACTTGCACGATTAATCGAAAAACTAGTAATAATCGATTACTATTTCTTTATTTATTTCCAATTCTATACACAAGACTTAAAGTCTCTTATTGCAGTATAGAACATTGTTTTAGCAGAAACATTAAAAAGAAAAAAAAATTATAATTCTTTAAGATTAAGTGTTTAAACTAATTAATTTATAAATTTATAAAAGAAAACAAAAAAGAAAAAGAAAAGTGTTTAGTTAACAAATTAACATGTAAAAAAATTAATAATGCATTTTTTAAATCTCAGTGCGTTACTTATTATTTGTATGTTGTGCGGGAGTAGATTCCAAAGCCGGATTGCATTAAGAAAAAATTGCCATTCAGAAGTTAAACAATGATGTCTAAACAATAAGATTCGCTTTCCTCTATTAGAACTCAATAGGGTTAAGCGGTTATAGAGATGTTGTGGTTGTTGGGTATACACGATTTTGTGCATGAACAGGAGTACTCTTGTTTTGAGTATGGCATCAAACTGAATACCATATAGTTTTGCCGTAAAAGGCGAAACAGAATCAAACCTTTTCACGCCATATACATAGCGCACAATACTTTTGTAAACTGAGTTTAGTTTTCCTGTACTTGCGGTATCGCATTTGGCAAATAATTCGCATCCATACATCAGAACTGGCAATAAATAGGTTTTTGCAAGAAGTACTCTTATTTTGACAGGTGTGCAATACTGCGTTTGCCAGAGAGTTCTAAGCATGGAATACGTACGGTCACATGCAAATTTATAATATTATTGCTCCATGTCAGGTTCTTATTAAAGATAATTCCAAGATTTTTTGCTGAGTTTACCCTTTCTATACGTGTGTCATTATTTTTCTTTAATTAACTATTTAATTGTATCGTGAATTCTCTTTCGATTAATTTAGTTATTAATCGATTATTCCAAAAAATAATCGATAGACATCCAGGAACAAAAAGAAATAGAATAAGAGAAGAGGAACAAACGCATGGTTGAGCGTTTTTCGTGACTGCCAGATTAGTTTCGGAAAAAATCATGAAAATTTAATGTTTATCTCCAGTGACAAGTAACTTAAAAACAAACATTTTGAACCAGTTTCAACGTAGCTTTGGGGACATGCAACATTCATTTCTACTGGCAGCATCAACATTGCTAGACCCAAGATTTAAAAAAAATAATTTTGAAGGTCCCCTAGCTTTGTCAACAGTCATGAGACATCTAAGAAATGAAATGGCAGAAATTGCTCATATAGATGACAGCATTGGAAGCGGCAGTGAAACGTCTTCTGTTGGTGAAGTGGAATTTGATTTGTGGGCCCACCATAAATCTTTAGCGCACAAACGAAGAAGAAAGAACAATGACTCAACACTTCCTCAAGATGAACTAAGCTTCTTTCTCAATGCTCCGGTACTAGAACTAAAGCGCAACGTAATAGACGCATGGGAAGAAATGAAATCGGTCTACCCTAAGCTGTACTCTCATGAACAAAAATATTGCTTTTTGATTGGTACATCTGTACCATCAGAGCGGCTTTTTTCCAAAGCAGGTGCAATAGTAACGCAAAAACTGAACAGATTAACCACGAAACGGCTATCAAAGCACCTATTTTTAAATTCTGTGCTAAATAAATGATTTTATTTTAAGAAGTAATACAAATTTTTTTTATTTATGATAATTTTAAATTTTACCCAAAAATATCGATTAATCGATTAAATCTTTCCAATTAATTGCAATCAATTATTTTTTCTTTTCGATTAATCATATAATCAATAACTTTATGTACAAGAGTTGTATGGTTGTTTAGCATGCTCGGAAGTGGACTTAATTCGGGAGCTACTGCCAATTATTGACTGACAGCTATAAAATCCAGTAATATAAAAGTTGGTTCGATATCGATATTTAGTAGACATTTTTGTGGGTTTATTTGTTTTTCGGAAATAGTTCATATATGGCAGCTATGAAAAATTATGGGCCGATCTTCTTAAACTATGGAACGGTAAATTTAATGTATATGAGGATATCTCACGTCGAATTTCAACGTAATAATAACAACATAATAATATATTAACGTGATTTTCGGAAGAGGGCTTTATATGGGGGATACGGTTCAAAATGGACCGAAATTCACAAAACTCTGCAGAATGTTTTTTGTGTGTATGTTAATGATCTGTACAAAGTTTTAACTCGGTACCGATATTTATCACATATATATAAAGATAAATGTCTTTTTCGGATGTGGTCCTTACATGGGAGCTTAACCAATTATGAGCCGACCACTACAGAATTTAGTACAACAATTTATTCACCTATAAGGATTATTTTTATCAACTTTTAACCGTTTAACATTATTTATACCAGTTTTATACGTAGTTAAGTGAATTTTGTAAGTGGACTTTATATGGGGTCTATGGTCAAACATGGACCGAGCTAAAAAAAAATTTCGTTTTGCATGAAACTTATTTTTGCTGAATTTTGTATTGATATTACAATTTTATATGCATTTATATAGAATTAAGCAATATTTCGGGAAGATTTTGTATGGGGGCTATGAGAAATTATGGACCGATTCTTACTATTTTACGCAAACTTTTTTCTTTTATCATAAAAATAACGTATAAAAAATGTCATGGTATCATCTGCAATATATATAAAAAATTGCAATAAAATGGACAAAAAATATCAAATTTTTATGAAGGTTGTCTCATTTATTGGTTCATCCCTCTGGTTGTCCTAAACCGATTTTGCTAATTTTCAATACCAAAGTTACCTAGAAAAGAGTAAAGTTGTATAGTTTGGACGTGAGAGTGTTTTACACAGACGGACATGGCCCAAGAAAATAAATACTTCGTTGGGTCTCAGATGAATATTAAAAAAGTTTCGGAATGACAAACGTAATATACCCTTATTCACCACTCTTGGTGGTGGAGTATATAAAAATATCGAATTGATGTCCATCACTACCAAAAATACAGACATCGAGTCTTTAATCACAGTTTTCAATCAGATTTTTGTGAAATTGGCGGGACTCTTTCGTTAATCAAGTCAAGGATTTTGAGACTTACGGCTGTAAGAGAATCGATTGGTTCTGTATCTATCTTTAGAATTACCTCACAAAAAGTAATAACGTAATGTTATATCATGATCAATTAAAATCTGAACTTCGTGAATTTCGTCCTCAATAAAAAGTCAAAATTTATTTGTTATCATTTATCGATGCCTTGATCTATTTGCCCTTACCGCATTTACGGCCGAATGTTCGAAAAAATAAGCCAATCATGCCTCCAGACCACACAGCGTTCCAAATAATGATGCGTTCATCATGCAAAGGTTTCTCAATTGTTCCTTAGAAGGCCAATGCCTCTATTTTTATTGACCATATTCTTAGAAGGACGATTATGTTGTTCAAAAATATCACGAATTTTAAAAAATATAGCTTTTAAAGATCCATCATATTCATTATGAATTTTCGAGCAAGATTGAACTCATTTTCAAAGTTTCTATTACTGATATGTCAACAAGTATGTTATTTCAAAAAGACACTGTTGGGAAACAAAGTTCTTGTTAACAACTCCGTTATATTATAGTCTCGAAATTGTTATGCAAAGTGATAACTCTCTCTAAAATGTTTTATAATATAGAAAGGATTTAAGCGATTCCGTACAATTTTTAACGACATATAAACAAAAGATTTTAAAGATATAAAGAATTTTTTAAATAAATATTCAATTTAGCCCTATTTTATAATTTAGATTTTATTTAAATAATTTTTTTTTTATCTAAATTAACATGTTGTTTGTGTTTAAGTCATTTTGCTTCTAAATCACGTTTCAGCTATTAAAATATTTTCAAACGGTCACATCTGTTGTGGAAATTACTGCATTAACTAATTGTTTGCAGAATGGAACTAAAACTAAAAGTTAACCAAAAAATGTGTGTGTCTTAACATGAACATTTATAAGGAGACACATTAAAACTAAAATACAGAAATTTTGCATTAAATTTAAACTTTGAATGTTGGCATTGAATGTAAATGCCCTGCAGTTTGAAGACTTTATAACTATTACTAACTTTCGAATTAGCTATATAAAGGTTTCAATTTAGTGTTTTATATATGTATGTACATTTTGTATGTGTGTACATTCAGAATATTTATTTAGTTAGTTTTTCAAAAACATTTTTATTTTTCAATATAATCTCCTGAAACTTTAATACAATTAGTCCAACGCTTTTCTAGCAATTTTATCCCTTGATTAAAATAGTTTTCCTCAAATAGTGGTTTACAACTGTAATTGCATCTTTATTTGAGGTAAAACGCTTGCCGGCCAGGGATTTTTTAAATTTGGGAACACTGGGAGCTAAGTCAAGAGAATAAGGCCATTGTTAAAACACTATTGTGCGCTGGTGCGTTGTCTGGATGCAAAATTATTTTTTTTTTTTGTTGTAAGCCAGGACGTTTTTCTTCAATTTTTACATTACTTGATCCAAAATGTTGCAATAGTACTCTGAAATTATTGTTTATCCTTTTGCAGATAGTTAATCAATAAAATACCTTTAAAGTCCTAAAAAAAGCCGATGCCATAACCTTACCAGCCGATTGAATTGTTTTGCCTTCTTTGGGGAACTTCTTGCAGCTTCAGTACATTGCTTGGATTGTTCTTTTGTCTCTCGAAAAAAGTGGTGGATCCATGACTTATCAACAATTATGAAACGACGCTTAAAATCCATTTTCTTTTCTTTAAAACGATCCAAACAGGCTTGAGAATTTTCATTCTTATGCGGTTTTGGTCGAGTCTTAACAAATGCGGCACCCATCTTGCAGAAAGCTTTTTCATCTATAGTTCTTCATGCAGAATTGAAGGGAATTGATCACTTTGCTACGATTTCTGTTGTTGTTGTTGCTGTTTTGGGACGTCCACTATAAGGTTCATCCTCAATGCTTGTACGACCACATTTAAATTCAGCAACCCAATTTTTTACTGAAGGAGCACTTTCACCGAATACCATCATTATGAATTTCTTGTCCCGATATACATTTTTTATTTAAATATTTAATGACACCACGAAATTTCTAATTTTTAGATTGTACAAAAATCGCGGATGCATCTTCTTTAAACACCTGTTTCTATATGGAGGAGTTGCCAGATATTTAGTCTTAAAGTACGGTCGCAATTGGCTAATATTTACACAAAAAAGCGCAACCATATGTTTTAGCACAAATTTGTTTGACGTTGTTTACTCTTACAAGAGTTTTGCAAGATCAAACAATATCAAATAAAATAAACCCAATTATTTGTTGTGCTTTGGCCTAATTGAGAAATTTTTTTTAAATAAATAAACGATTTCAATTATATGTTAATTAGTGCTAACTTCTTTTTCGTCAAATATTTGCTTTAGTCTTTTATGAAAGTTTATGGTGTAAAGTATGCGTGAAGCAGTACTTTATATACACGTGATTTTTTGAATTATTTAAAAATCCTTCTTTTATTTAAAGCAGACCCTTAATTACACCTTGTATAAGTCATTACTTGGTTACCTTCTAATTGCCCTTCTCAAGTAGAACTTCTATCAGGCATCTAACCAGTAGTTAGTAGGCAAGGCCTTGATTAGCAAAGTACTGCAAAGTTATCCATTGCAACTCTTATTACTACCGGGAGTTTGTTTACAACTCCATGCATACAGATTTGTACGTACGGATGCTATTATACCCAAGCGTCTCACCATGAAATCTTGTCGACAACTAAGTTTTTTGGCATTATGACTGCGACATAATGCTTAAAAATTTTTTTTAGTAAAAATTCACTTGCCGTTAGTAAAACGGAATTTGCACGGACTTTCATTGAAACATTCATGTGAGCAAAATGTCTGTACTGCATCGTTAGGATTTAAATTCTTAAATTATAAACAATTTGTACACAAAAAAAATATATATTTTTAAATTGTCGTTTTTTTAAATACTCTAAAAGATGTAAAAGAAAACAATTCCTTTTAATAATTCATGTATATATGTAGATATTTAGAACTCAGTTCTTAACATAGGTTACAAATTTAATATGTTGATCATTACGACTAGCAACGCTAGCTTGAAAAGGGTGTTTTCAATTACGAATTGTACTAAGACTTGTTTGAGCAGTAAAATTCAATATGAACTTTTATTATTATTTATATAAATGTAATAATAAATAATTAAAAGTACAGTATATACATAGATATCATATCTATTTTGAACTCAATTTTATGTTTATTATATTTTAATAAACTGACAAAGAGTAAAAACCAGTTTTATTTTTAAAATCTTCATAAATGGACAATAAAAATTTTAATTTCACAAATTTACAAATCTTTGGCGATATTTTTTGCGATTTTGTTTTTTATTTTTTGGCGATTTTTGGCAACTGTTTTTAGCGAGGTAGGTGAAAAAAAAAATCTGAAATTCTTGCTGATACTGCTCATGTACTTATATTCTTCACTCTATGTCTTCACGTCGTATTAGCACCTCTCTGCTAATACACTCTGTTCTACACTTTCTGCTTTAGACACACTATGATGTTAACATTGTCAGCCAGTTTTGAACCCACCACCTGCCAATGACTGAACGGCTCGTTCGACCTCCTGTACCCCATCCCTCCGGCTAATCTGTAATGGCATAAACCCGCTTTCATGGATGTAATCCGAACCACGTGGATGGATATCATCCATCCTCTACCCTGTAAAATGAATAATAGTTCCTTTATTTCTCTTATTCATTACAAAAAAAAATACACATTTTTGTAGTCTAATGGCATTTTCTTTTCTGGCAAAAATGTTACACGTTTTTCCCATTTCGCACCTTTTTTAATTTGTTTGTGTTCTTTCTGAAAAAATGTCAACATTGCTAAAGTGTAGTGTGTTCTTTTCTATAAATGTCACACTATAAATTTAAAAAATGGTGCACCTTTCGCACTCTGTATTTTTAGAGGGGGAGAATCGCACGATAAGACAGCTGACATTTGTTTTGTTTATGAATGTGTATTTGTGTTAAGAAACAAAAAAAAATATACAAAATGGAAAATATTACTACTTTTTTATGTGCTGAAAAAATTTTGGATGACTTGTTGGATTCATCTTCATCATCTGATGATAATAAAATATTTTATATGATTATGGAAAGAAATCCACAACCGCGAGCGAAAGGCTTTGTAGAGAACGTAATTAATGAATACTCTGAAGTTGATGTATGTCAAATTGCATAGGACAATATCGCATACTTCTTATATATGTAATGTATGTTTATATATATATATAATTTTTATAGTTTAAGAAGAATTTGCGTATTAGTCGGGAAGGTGTCATTGGTCTTTTTAATAAATATTCATTATCTTATTTCAAGCGATCTTACCAGGGAGCTATCTGTTTCTTCTTTTTTAACAAAAAAAACAAAAACAGCTGTACATGAAAAAAAGTGTTACACTGTTGTAATTTTATGTTCTATTCTGACCATTAAAAATGCGACATCTTTAAAATGTGGGGTAAACATTATAAAAATGTACATAATAAAGGTGTAACATTTTATTTCAGAAAAGAAAACACCATAAAATTCCAGTATTTTTGTACCTCACAATACATACATATGTATGTATGTATATATGAAGATTATTGGCTCGAATTTCTACATGATAACGATGTTTATATGAGATTTATGCATGTTTAAGTAATGATCAGAAGTAGTCCTCTTTTGAGAGCTATGACAAATTGTTGACCGATCGTTAAAATATTTTGTACGTCAGTTAATGTAAATAGAAAAAAAATCTTACACAAGATATTGCATCAATTGCAATAAAAAAATCTTAAACAGGTCCTCATCTCTTGTTCTAATTTTCAAACGGAATAACTTAAAATGTATCAGAAATATTTGCAGCATTTAAAAGCTATACCTGTAAATATTGGTTCACTAACTAACAGCTAATGATGAAAAATGTTCGTTTGAATGTTTGAATCCAATTTCATAAATCGATAGTTTGAGTTGGGATCTAAAAGCTTTTAATTAAAAGTGTAAGCATTTATAAATAAGATTGCTGTCTACAAAGTTTTTCTTGTATGGGAGTCTCATATAAGTACAGGCCTTAAGCTCCATCACATGTTGTGAATATTATTCATAACAACAAACTTTATTTAACAAAATAGCCACAGTTCCTCCTGTTTGCATTTTTATTTTAATATTAAATAAACATAGCCAAACACACCGAAAATTTACAATTGCTTGACAAAAAATAGCCAGCCATTTCCCCAGTTTTTCATTAAAAAAACGCAGCTCTTTTGTTTTTTATTACATTTTTTTGTCCTCTCTTTCAAAAGTTCAAAAACAAATTTAGAAAATTAAAAACAAACAATGAATGATGGTTGGGCCAAAAAAAAAATGTAAAAACGGAGTTTAATTTTTGCTACTCTTCTCTATTTTACAGGCAAAAACAGAAACACAACTAACAACACTTACATATTTACATATTTAAGTATTATATGTATAAACAAGCAACGTACACAAACAAGTTAATGTTGACATTTTAGACACTTTATCATTTTTTTTATTTTTATACCCTCCACAACCATAAGTGCTGAATGAGGGTATATTATGTTTGTCATTTCGTGTGAAACTTTGTTAATATTCGTCTGAGACCCAACAAAGTCTATATATTCTTGATCTTTCTGAAATTCCAAGTCGATTGTGCTATGTCCGTCTGTTTGTCCGTCTGTGTAAAATACTCTTACGTCCAAAATACATAACCCAACTTTACAGAATTTCCAGAAAAATGTTTTGTATTTTCTTAGGCAGTTTGGTATTGAAAATCAGCAAAATCGCTAGAGTAGAACCAGAGTTACGGACCAAAATGTCAGACAACCTCCATAAAAATTTGATATTTTTATAGATTTTTTTTTGAAAGTTTTTTTAATACATATATATTACAGATAATGCCATGAAATTTTGTATACGCTCTATTTATGATAAAAGAAGAAATTGCGAGGAAAATAGTAAGAATGCGTCCATCATTTATCATAGCCCCCATACAAATATCTTCCCGGAATATGATTTAATGATATATACATGCCTGCAAAATACAAAATTCAGCAAAAATAAGTTTCATGCAAACAGAAATCGCAAAACTAATTTTTTTTAGTTCGGTCCATATAAAGTCCACTTTAAAAATTCACTTAAATACGTATAAAACTAGTATAAATAATCCTTATAGACAAATAAATTGTTGTACAGTGGTTTCCTGGTTTAATGTGTACCCAATTTAACGAATTTGCGATTTAACGAACAGTCGAATTTTTCCATTGATTACCTTATATTACGAACAAATGAATATGTCATGTACTCGGTTTAACGAATTTTTGCAAAATAGTTAAAAAAAAAATAAATGAAATCATAAGAGAGTCATTGCAATTACATTTGTAAAATGTTATAAGAGACGCTTTACGAAAAAAATGGATTAAGAGAAAAAATTATTTGTATGTAAAGAAATTTTTCGCTCGTCAAAATCAAAATTTATACGTTACAAAGTTTTGTTTACCAAAAATAGTTTGTCTTCTATTTGGAATAATACGTCAGTTTTGTAAAACATTTTCATGATTTTTTATTTAATAAAACATATTTAAAAAACTGCCGGATTTAACGAATTTTTCAATATAACGAATGGGCCTGCCAATATGTAATTCGTTAAACCGGGAAACCACTGTACTAAATTTTATAGTGGTCGGCCCATAATTGGTCATGGCTCCCATATAAGGACCACTTGCGAAAAAGTCATTAATCTTTACATATATCTTATAAATATCGGTACCGACCCAAAACTTTATATAAATAATTTGCATAAACACACAAATCATATTGCAAAATTTTGTGAATTTCAGTCTATATTTGACCGTATCCTCCATATAATAATGGCAACGATCAAAAATTTTACGCGGATCATTTGCATACATGCCAAAATCAAACTGCTGGATTTTGAGAATATGGATTCATATTTAACTATATCGCCGTATTAGATCCACTTCCGAAATTTACGGTATATATTTCTTAAATATACCGTTATTACGTTAAAATTCGAAGTGAGATATCCTCATATGCATGAAAATAAATGTTTTAAAATTTAAGAAGTTCGGCCAATGATTTGTCATAGCTGCCATATAAGGACAATTTCTGGAAAACAAATAAATCCACTAAAATGTTTAATAACTGTCGACATCGAACCAACTTTTATACAGATCAGAAACCCATAAATCTATATATACTACTGGACTTTGTAGCTGTCAGTCAATAATGGGCAATAGCTGCCTGATTAAGACCAATTTCGAGTATAACAACCAACCATACAACTCTTGTAAATAACGCTATTGAGATTAAATTCAAGCAAAATAAGCCTAAAATACATAGAAATAACATTAGTGAATAATGAATTTAGAGGGTCCACATCTTTTGTAAATAATGTTTTTGAGATCAAATTCAACCTTATAATCTTAACTTTTTTTTATACTCTGTTTTTTAACTTGTGCTGAATATGGAAAAATGTTTTCTTAATTGTTAGATTGTTATAAAAATAAGACAAACCCTGTAGTAAAATTGTCTTTCAAACAATATATAAAATACTAAAAAAAATTCCACAGAGAATAAGCATATTCTACTCCTTTTTTTGTATTTCTTATTATGTTCATGTGGAGGGTATTAAAGATTCGGCACAGCCTAATATTGCACTCTAACTTGTTTGGTTTCCGGTTCTCATTTGCTATTAATGTTTGTAAGAATCCGTGTTGGTAAACATTAAAATTAATAAAACTACAGTAAACAAATGAAAAAATTAAAGCAAAGCCACGTTGTATGTTTAGTTAAATAAAAGAAAATGTTTATTGAAACCTGTTGTTACTAAGAGGCTAACGACGCTGCGAGCCGATAGCATACCTAGTGTGACATTGTTAGTAAGATTTTGTTACAGATTTTGCAAAAATAAAAATAACAAAAATGGTAACACTTAATTTTTAAAGTTATGAATGTTTTGTTAATGTTACAAGTACTAAACCATTAAGACTAAAATAATTATTCTTACATTTTATGTTGTTTTTAACATTTATGCATTTATTAACAGTATAAAATTAAGAAATGAATGTAAAACAAAAACATAAATTTATGCTACATTTATGCTTAGAGAATAGCACAGCATATAAGTATATGAGCATAATATAACATAAATTTATTCCTAAATATCATGTCATGTTATGACATATATCTTATCTTGACGTGAAATGAAATGAAGCAATGTTTAATTAGTAAAGTTAGCAACATTGAATATTATCGATAATTAAAAGAATTATCACTCAATTTCTGATTGTAATATCTAACAAAAGCGAGATATAAAAACCGAACTTCGTCTTCCGTTCAACCTTTTTTTAACTTAAATCGTGAAAGCACAAAGTTTAATTTTTTTTTGCTAAAATTAATTTTAATCTGCAGTAATATGTGTTTTTTTAAATAAAATTACATACATTTTAAATAAAATTTTATATAAAAAAATACATTCAAAAGAAGAAAAGAGTAAAAAAATAAAACCCAATTAATTTGGTAAGTTTTGGAATTTTCGAAATAATTATTTAATTCATGTGATAATTATTTCTAGGGTTTTAATATACGAAATTATTTTATTAAAATAAGGGGATGGCATGATTTCGTAAATTGTCTTAATTATACTCAACTTTCATGAAGATGCGTTTGATTTTAATCGTACTTTAAGCCACGTCACATTTTTATGTCCAAAGTACAAAGTCCATTTGCATACTTACGTAGAGACCAGCAATGCAAATCTTGATTAAAGCTTCTTTATTACATGGAGTGTAAAATAAAGTTTTGTTACCACAAATTATATTTTTATTTAAATTTAAAGCTGAAGGAATTAGCGAAGATTTGAAGATTATTTGAACATTTTATTTGAAAGCTACCATAACCTAAAATCTGTGCAAACACCTAATTTTAATATAATTTAAACCCTGCAATTTAAATCAAAATCAATAAACTTAGTTCAGGCTGATTGCTAACGTTATGCTAAAAGGTTTTCCACCGCTGTAAAAAAATGAACCAATTTAAGATTAAAACGAAAGCAGTGGTAAAGGAGGAACAACAATTCATGTGACGTCATCAATTCATCAAGAAGCTAAATCAATAAGTATAGACAAGACAAAATAAGCATATTATAATAAAAATCTGTATGTAAGCTTTCATTATAAAAAGTTTATTTAATGTAATCAGAGATAAGATTCTCTTAACAATAGTTTAAATCAGTGACTCTAAAACTGTTAGGAATAAAGTTCAATAAACAACCTTAACATCTGTTACAGATATAATTATCTGTAAATATCAGTTTTTTATAACATAGTAATGTTAAGTTATTTTAATTAATTGAACATTATTCCTATTGTGAATTTTCTTTATTATTAAATGTTATAACTATAATTTTAATTTTAATGTTAAAATTTATTTATATGTTAAAGCATGTTAGACAATTTATGTATATTATTTCTTAAATTATTGTTTTAAAAACTTTACTTATACATATCTCTAAAAGTTACAGTTCCATGGATGTTTTGAGCTCAAACCATCGTCAACAGCCATTTAAAATGTTGGAAGAGTAAAAAAAAAAAAGGGTAAAATAAAATTCCATATCTGCAACCGTAAGATTCAAGAACAAATCAAATCGTGAGTAATAATATACATTTCCATTATTTAACATGCATTCGTTTTTATATATATATAATATTTTATTAAAGAAATTATTGTTTTTAACGAATAGAAATTTTATGATAAATTTTAAATTGCAAAACTAAGCTTAGGTTAATTTTTTTATTTTAATTATAATTAAGAATTGCTGAAGAATAATAAATAACTATGAATTGATAAAATGAATAATTTTGAGTAGAAATTATAATTTTAGGGAATGCTAATTATGAAGCTTATTTTATGCGATATGTTAGAAAGTTGATTCTTTTCATTTAGGGAAGATACTAAACATTTTATTTCACGAACACAAATGTATCTGAAATGTATGAGGGTGGGTTCTTGTAAGTGTTCGTGGTGATAACATCATCTATAACCCATAATTCACAATTTTTTTATAAACATATCCTTACTAGATGAAATGAAATAGCCCAAATTGTAAATTTTTATATTTGCATAATTTTAAGCCTTGGAAGAATTTTATAATTTTTTTATTTGTGTAGAATTTTAAGGTCGTGTGTGGTCAAGAACCCAGCCACATCCGACGAGCTCAGCCCAATCAAGCTTCCAAGCACCGATCATACTGACCCACATAAAATGATTGAAATATTTCAAACTCGAAACATTAAAAAAAAAAAATTACTACAATTTCTAAAAATCTTTTAAACTGCTATCAATATACTATTAATTGTGGAAATCTATAATTTGTTGAGAACTAAAGTTAAATCCTTATAAATAATTGCAGCATTAATACAAACACACAAAATTCATTCAAATGGGTCTATTTTAGTAAAATGTATATGATTTTTTTAAGAAATTCCATTATTTATTCAACGCACAGTTATCTCCAAAAGGACTTGGAAAATTTTTATAATTGGTGTTACATTAATTTAATGGAACTTAATCTCAAAAAATGCAAGCACATGACTTTTTCGAGAAGGCGTGACTCTGTTGGTCACTATTATATCAGTGGTCATAAACTGGAGTCAGTAAGCGTTAATATGGATCATGGTGTTTTGTTGGACGGAAAATTAAACTTTGTACAACATATTACGATGACTGTTAACAAAGCTCGAGTTATCTGGGCTTTCATCAAACGATGGGCAAAAGAATTTAAGGACCCCTTTATCACTAAAAAAAAATATTCACGTCACTTGTAAGACCGATTTTAGAGTATGGCTCTAACTACTATAACGTTCACATTAATCTTATCGAATCTGTTCAGAAACAGCTTTTAATTTTTTGTTTAAGAGATGTTTATCGAGCATAGTCTGCGCTTCCATCATATTCATCACGACTTGCTTTAATTCGACTGTCAATATTAAAAAGCCGAAGAATTATGCTTAACGTTTCATTTCTTGTAAATCTTTTAAATAGTAATGTTTTATCAAATTTTCTATTAAGTAAAATATCATTGAATGTGCCTCAACGAACATTACGATTCAATCACCCACTATATGTTAAAACTTTTCGAACAAACTATGAGATGGCAGATGCGTTTAGGAAATTATGTTGTCGTTTTAATGAAATGTTTAACTTTATAGATTTTTCTTTAAATATTCATGTTATTTAACGCAATATTATATTAAGTTTCAACGTGTAATTGCAGTTATATTAAGAAAATTGTTGATTAATATTTAGTCTGTAAGGATTGTATCCATAGACTTAATTAAATAAATAAATAAATAAATAAATAAATAAATAAATAAATAAATAAATAAATAAATAAATAAATAAGGCCGCATCGGGAATATTTAAGTTTCACATTT
The DNA here is from genome assembly GCA_916048285.2 of Bellardia pandia. NCBI lineage: Eukaryota > Metazoa > Arthropoda > Insecta > Diptera > Calliphoridae > Bellardia > Bellardia pandia. Next base: position 15,148,453 of record OU696533.1, read on the forward strand.
ATTTCGTCGGTATTTACACAGCACAATATAATTACTTAAATCACTCGTATTTTTATTTGAGAGTATACACACATTTGTATACAAATACATATGCAATACAAATAAGAGGGTGGTAACACAAGTTGGTAATACAATCCAGTGTGTACTTGTCTTAGTTTCCCTATTCAAACCACTTCAGATGTAAAATTTCACAAAGATTAACAGTATAATTTTTTCGTACTTATAACTGGCCTGAGTAAAATTTCGGTTCAATATGGATGTTTATGTAGTTTAATGAATTTTCGGGAGTAGTATCATAAAATTGGGTATGAATATTTCTATATAGTATTTATGTATAGACTATTTGTGTCGAATTTAAACTTTCTGCTGATGCTTATAAGAAATTTATGTGCATTTAAGAGATTTTTGGAAGTGGACTTTATATGGGGGCTACTGTCAAATATGGACCGATCACCATGAAATTAGTCACGACGGATTATTTTTGTTGATTTTGATAAAAGATTTATGCGCGTTTAAGTGATTTCCGAAAGTGATATTTTTCTGTGGCTATGTATGTCAAAATATTGACCGATGAAAAATATTGTTTTGAGATTTCACTTTGCATGAACATTGATGTACCATAAGGTCACATTCCGATAAGGCATTTGTATGGAGGCTATCAGAAATCGTAGACCGATTACTGCCATTTTCAGCGAGAATTGTTCTTCTATAAAAAAAAAGTGTGCAAGATTTCATGGTGTTATCTGTGTCTAAAATTATATGTTTTAGGCACAAAACTAAATACCTATTGTGAATTATAATTAAAAATATAAAATTAAATGTTAAAGTAACGAATTACTTAAAATTATTGTGAATTATAAGAAACCATAGAAATAAGTTTCGGATCTAGCTTTAAGATTAAAAAGAACTCACTGTCACTTCTCAGCATATAAGAAAAGGTTGAGCATCTAACTCATAAAAATAAATAAAACCTCTAACCTCTATTTAATTCTAACAATCCCTTTTTCTATTTATTATCCATCTAATTTATAATACCCACATCATTTTGGGTATTATAAAACTATTGAGGCAAAGGCGTTTTTTTTTTGCTTCAGGACCACAGCTCTATTATATACAGTCCAACACACCCCTCCCAGAATTAGTCATCTTCCCATACGGAAATATATGATTTCCAGGAATAAAAAAGACGCAATTGTTCAGTCTGCATTATACGAGTATTTGAAGAAAATAGAAAAAATATCTGAAAAACATCGAGGTAGTCTGAAACCTTGATCTATAACTGGGATCGTACTGGACCGATGTTGCCCATTTTCAGTACCAAACATTTTGGTAGATCAAAGACTGTTGGTAAAAATTGCATTGTTCTATATCTTTTTTTCGAAGCTGTATCGTGCCTTCAACAGACGGACAGACGGACGGGCATGGCTAGATCGACTTAACCTTCTATGACTGACGTGGTAGTCTAACAGACACTAACAAACATAAAAAAAGTCATTTGCAAATTATTGATATATCAAGAAACTGCATTTAATGCGAATTGTCCATTTTTAATTATCAATTTATTATTACTTTATTATATTAATAACAACTTATACTCATGACTAAGAAATAAAAATAGTTTAAAAAATTTTCCGAAGCGCTATTTGGAAAATATTGGGTCAAGAGAATGGTACCTGGTGTACACCACGTCAATGGAATTGTGAGAACAAAATCTCGCCACTCACAGAGGGTTAAAATCTTATAAGGACCCAGAGTATATGACTTTTTGATTCTCCAACCATTATTTCGATGTGTGCAATTAGTACAATAATATATTTGTATGTATTTGATTTTGAAAAACTGTGTCTTTTGAAATATTTGCATAAAAAGGTCAAAGTTTTCTGTTAGTTTTTTTATGAGTTTGCTGTGTTTATGATTTAAAAGAAACATTAGTTTGATACTAATTTAACCGCTTGTGGTAAACACTTTTTGCAGATTATCGAACACAAATTAAATTATAAAAAAAAAATTTAAAAAATAATAAAGTAACTGTCAAGAATCATTGAGGAGAATATAAATTAATTTATATTACATTTAAAAAAAAATAAATTTTTCTTTGGAGTGTAACTCCCACTTTATTGAATTGCAAATTACAACTAACTTAAAACTAAAGAATTACATATTTTTTATTCTGCTACTTTCTGCTTTTCTTACGCGCGATGCAGGTAAGTTGGTCAACGGCTTCTACTTGGAAATTGCATTGTTCTGCCTGACATGCTGTCAGCAGTTTTTGGTAAATTATTGGGAGCGGAAGTTACCGCAGTTTGGCAATACAAAAGTGTTATCTATTTCAGCGTACGGGGTGTTAACTTATATTAGTAATAATAAAAAGTTGTTATTCTCTGGTAATAGCTAATCATCTTAATGTAAGTCTAGTGTTACCAAACCACGTAAGCGGACGTACGTTTCATGATAACACAAATGAAAAAAGACAAGTGTTTAACACCAAACATGATGGATAGCAACACGAGCCCTTCCCGATATTGGTTACATCTCACCAGTAACAAAATGAAAACCTGCATTGTCTATAAAGGCATGGTTAAAGTTTGCCGGAGAACATAGCAATTGTACAGTAGATAACTGCAAACGTGTAATCAGGTCAAATCTAATCATTTTCCATCTAAAGGTGGTGCCGGACAGCTCAGAGTATTTCAAGACACCATGTAAAGGTAATGCATGATGCAGAATATAAATAATTAAAGAAAAAAGTCTCAAAAAAACATCTGAATTGTAACCGGATTTTATGTGAACAATGCTTTATTAGTATTTACTCATGCTAGTGTGGGGTATTAAATGGTCGGAAAACTACAACTCACATTCTCACATGTTTTTATCACAACTATATTTAAATCTTATAGTTGTGTACAGCAACTAATTAGTAATTCACTTTATTTAGCTGCGTGTTTATTAGTTTAAGGGTTAACTTAAAGCTATTATGAGAACATAGATTTAAAACTAAATCTAGAGTATGTTTGTAGGTGCCCTAGCTTAAATCTGCCGGCAAATGTTGCATCCCAGTACAAAGTTGTGATTTTTTTTGAGGCACTTAAGAAAAAAGAAATTTTTCAAGTTATTGAAAAAAGGCGCTTGTTAGATACATTAGTGTAAGAACATAAATGCTAACTTGTAATCAAGAAACCTGACACTACTGTGCCTTAATGAAGAAAGTAAATTTTTCCTTGGGTACTAAGTACTTTCAATACTGTGCAACATTTTTGCTGGGATGTCATTGCTAATGTGTTTACATTTAAGGGGGTATGCAATTACTATTGTTGTTTTCCAGATTGCCTTCTATTGTTTCTTAAACATCCGTCTATTTAAAGTAAACCCCTGGGCACCGCAAGCAACGTCAGTTAATATTATGTTTTATATTTTCTGCTACATACTCATACGAGTAATTTTTGTATTTTTCCCTTGGCTGGCGTTGGAGTATTTGGTACAGCATTTTACTATTACATGGCCTACATATACATATGTACATTAGGGTGGCCCCGTTTGTATGGAGAAAAAATAAGGTATCGATGTTCCCGACTAATATGGAAATTTGATTCATTTTAAGACTACGTTTCTTAATTTTTTTGTCCTGGGTTCAATATTTAGTGAGCTGGATCAAAGGATAAAAAGGTCCTTTTTAGAGGTTTTTAGATTTTTTCACATTTCTTTCAAATGAACTATATGTAAATTTGGTATCATATGAAAGGTCTTTAAGAGGCGCATTCAATGGGTTATCAAAAATTAAAAAAAAAAATTTTAATTCAAAAAATATTGAAAATTTCAGACAAAATTTTAGTGTTTTTTTTATTTTTTCATAGAATTTATTTAAATAAATAGTTGAAATTTCTTGATTATAAACATCATGTAATTTAACCCAAATGGTTTTTCCCGTTTTTTAAAATTTTACCTATTTAAATTTTTATAATTTTTTTTTTAAATCTTAATTCTTCCCTATCTGACAATCTCACTTAACTCAATTCGTTAATGTAATGGGTATTAAAATAACGTAAATTTTATAAGCTAAAAACGGAAAAAACCATTTGGGTTAAATTGCATGATGTTTATAATCAAGAAATTTCAACTATTTATTTAATTAAATTCTATGAAAAAATAAAAAAAATAAAATTTTGTCTGAAATTTTTAAAATTTTTAAATTAAAAAAAATTGTTTTTTAATTTTTGATAACCCATTGAATGCGCCTCTCAAAGACCTTTTATATGATACCAAATATACATATAGGTCCTTTGGAAGAAATGTGAAAAAATCAAAAAACCTATAAAAAGGACCTTTTTATCCTTCGATCCAGTTCACCAAATATTGACCCCAGGACAAAAAAATTGAGAAACGTAGTCTTAAAATGAATCAAATTTTCATATTAGTCGGGAACATCCGCAATTTTATATTGGGGCCACCCTAATGTACATATGTCTGTCTGGATGAAATGTATGTAAATTATTTGCTTTTCTTTTCTAATCCCTTAGCATTGCTATTTTCAAATGCATATAGAAACACGAGTATGCATTTTTACAGGAAGACATTGCTTACATAAATGCACATGTACAATGGTGGACATATAATTAGAAACAACTTTTCAGCATGTATATTTTTTTATATATTTTAAAAATTTAGTTCAACATATGACAACTAATAACTAGAAAGAATAAAGTAATAAATTATTATTAAAGAAAATTAACTTAACACTAAGAAAACGCAATATCAAATTGGTCACATAATTAGAAACTAAACAAGTAAGAATTTATATACGGCTGTGCCGAATCTTACATACCCACCACCAAATCACCTATAATAGAGATTTATAAGAGATTTATGCGCATTTAAGTGATTTCCGGAAGTAGACTTTATGGGGGGCTACGGTCAAATATGGACCGATCATCATCATATTGAGATGGACGATTTCTATAAATGTATGGACTATTTGTGTTGAATTTCAACTTCTTATGAGCATTTAAGAGATTTTCGGAAGTGGACTTTATATGGAGACTATGGTCAAATATGGGCCGCTCATCATGAAATTTAGTACCACGATTTAAATATTTATTTTGATCATGCTTGTCGAATTTCACCTGGATAATCATTTTTACAATAGACTTATGTTCATTTAAGTGATTTTCGGAAGTGTGCTTTGTATGGGGCTATGGTTAAAATTATGGACCGATACAAACAAAATATTGTTTTAAGATTTCACATTTATGTACCATATTCCGGGAAGATGAGAAATCGTTAACCACTTCCTACCATTTTCAACAGGACTTATCCTTCTATAACAAAATTAAAGTGTGCAAAATTTCATGGTATTATCTGCATTATATTTGAAGAAAACAGCGAAATATATCTAGGTAGTCTGAAACTGTAATCTATAACCGATTTTGCTCATTTGCAATACCAAACATTTGGGAATATTTGGTAAAAATTTCATTATTGTAAATCTTTTTATCAAAGCTCTTGGAATCTTATAAGGGCCCAGAATATATACACTGTTTGGCTCAACGACCATTATTCCATTTATTATTTATTTATTATATCATACTGTAAAATGTATTGAAAGGGCATATTCTCAAAGCAATATGGTTCCGTTTAATTTTCCAAAATGTTTTTATACTATGCTGATATACTTGCTGTCCAATTTTATCCTTTATTTCGCGCGAGAATAAAAAAGGATTTCTTTGACTCTCTCAACAAATAGCTCTACCTCCTGCTAAAGCTGGGGTTTGTGTTTTTGTACAAGTAAATTCACCAGTGACCATTTTTTGAATAAGTAAACTTTTGTGCAATAGCCGACATTGAAAGTTGTTCATGTTGGTAACACTGCACAATTAACCGTCTCATTTCTGGAGTACATGACTTGTTTTTGCCCATTCTCTAAACTAAACCATATCAAAATTGTTACAAGTTAATCAATTGTTTAACAAATTATACGCACTTTGTCACTGATAATTAACCCTTAAGTAAACACCAAATTGTGTGCACCTAAGCGAACCCCAGGGCCTAGCTGAAACTTTTTATAATTTGTATGGCTTTATATTAAAAATCTTCAATTTCATTATCAATTTCTAACTCGTTTCCATTATTAGAAGCATTGTCTTCATTTCCATCAACCTCATTCTGAATTTCGTTTTCTATATCATTGGCAATTGCCTCTGCCAATCTGTCATAATTAGGGTGAGATTTTGAAACTGTTTCAAAGATTTTGTCTAATTTAGTACTCATTGTAACACTATTAAAACTTATTAACTGCCAACACAACAGTAAAAAAACTAATTTCTGAAACGTTCAAGCACATTGATTCTGCTTTTTATCGGTTTAATCTCTTTCTCTTTTGTTTTGATTTTATTTGCTGCATTTTCTACATAATAGGGCCTGGCTGAGCCCTGGTGTTACAAACATGTTTCCAGTAATTAACACGCCTAGAGATAAAAAATTTTAACTTTTTTTAATTTTTTTGGACAAAACACCTTTATTGAGGAATTCATAAAAAGTTAAGCGGCTCCGCCTAAGTTATCTAAGAAAAAAACTATAAAAATGTTCAAAAATGCCTGGCCAGGCCCTGGTGTTTGCTTAGGGGTTAAAAATCTGTAAAAAAAATTTTGAAAACAATGGCCCATAATCATAGTCATAGAAAAAGCATACTTTAAGCTTTTGTTTTAAATTCAGAACAAAATTTATATGTTTATGTTGTTTAAAAGTCTACTTTTACTTAAAGTATGATTTTTCTATGACTATGATTATGGGCCAATATGTTTATATTTTTTAATTTAACTTAGAACTCAACGTGCTGTGCATCAACAACAATGTTGATTGTTGACTCAATGAATAAGCGCAAAAAGAATTTACTGTGTAACAGCTTTCAATGTTTTTTATTTAAAGTAGTGTATTGACTTTATGAAAGTGCTGCAGATCAAATATAAAGTACAACATAAATGGTAAATGATTGGCATAATACTGAGGATCCATACATACATATAAAATGAATGCTAATAAGTTGCTTCAGCTAACAAATAATAATTATCTAGATAATTTCAATCCTGTGCACTTAAACAAAATACACTCACTGTATCTACATAGATATATATTTCAATGAAGCAAACATTAAGTAGTATTTACATCTAACAATACTCCCACTTACATACTCATATATCAATTTGGTAGTGTTCCAAAATTATAAAACGAATAAACAGTAGCTATCCATGTATAAATACGAGTAAATATATAACTTCGTTACCATGTTTTCCTCTTGCTTTTTCTACAACAGATTCCAAACAATAGAACATTTGCAGGTATTATGTTTTTGTTTTTCTTTGGATACACAATAACAAATAGCCTTTTTGATACCTTATTTTGTTTTTGATTTCAAACAAAATATTTTGAGTATTTCAAGTTTCCAATTAATAAAATAACAAAAAGATTTATAGCAACAACAAAAACAACATCACAATTGACAATTTCACATTGGAATTATTATTATGTTGTACGTACATACATATTTATAAAACGTCCATGCAATTTCGTTAACAGGAAATAACTTTATAAATTATTAGCTTCTTATTATACACATGACCAGAAATATGAGGGGTTTATTACGATTATTATTCCGTTTGAAACACATGGAAATAATGGTAGTAGAACCAAAAAGTTTATATATCCTGGGTCCTTATAAGATTCTAATACATGTCCGACCTAGTCATGTCCCTCCGTCTGTTTAAGGCACGATAGACCTTCGAAAAATAGACATAAAACAATGAAATATTTACCAAACATTCTTTGGTCCACCGAAATGTTGGGTATTGAAAATGGACAAAATCGGTCCAGTAGAATTCGACATATAGATCACAGTTTCAGACTACCTTGATATTTTTTGCTATTTTTTTTTTTTTTTAATAAAATGCAAATAATACCTTGAAATTCTGCACAATTTATTTTAATTATAAAAGAACAAGTCCCGTTAAAAAAGGCAGGAATCGGTCCACGATTTCTCATAGCTGTCATATATATATATCTTCCCGGAATATGGCTTTATGGTACATAAAAGTGTATAGAAACTCCGTATTCATACACAATTCTGCAATAATAAGTTTTATGCAAAGTGAAATCTCAAAACTATATTTTGTTTTCATAGCCCCATACAAAGGCCACTTCTAAAAATCACTTAAATGAGCATAAAAGTTTTATAAAAATCACTATAAAGTTGCAATTCAACGTAAATTTCATGCTGATCGGTCCATATTTAACAGTAGCCTCCTATAGAGTGTACTTCCGGAAATCACTAAAATGCGCATAAATTTCTTATAAGCATCAACAGTTTAAATTCGATACAGCAGGTGATACATATATATATATATATATCGACACCTCAATTCCAGAACATGCTAAGTCGAAAAGAGTAGTTTTGCAGGAGAAGCACTTAAAGTTTACAGGTTATATCTCGGAAACTATAAGTAATAGAACATTGAATCTTTCACTGTTTTTATTAAAAAGCTAATACAATTTTTTTTGCATTATAAAATTTTTAAAATGTTTAGGCTGTCATAGGTAAAAATGACATAGCATAGTTTACCGCGACCAACAACGTAAAAAGAGGTCGTGTAAGTATACTTAGCATGTTTTTGATGTTTCTTTCATTCTTTGTTTGGTCGTCTAAGTATACATAACATCTTTTGGTTTGCAACATATCTAGCAAGTGAAATTGAATTTGCCTACTTAGACGACAGTTGGTTTAAAATGAAATAAAATTTTTAAAAATTTTATTATTTTATTAATTAAAAAGTAAAATAATATCAATTCAGTTCAAAAAAAAATATTAAGATAACCTTAAAAAAAATTCTTTTTATAATAAAAGTAAATTTAAAACCTAAAAAAATAAAAATAATACACTCAGAAGAAGTTTTAATATTTAATTATTAATTTTATATTAAATTATGCGTGTTAAAATGTTTTTTTTTTTTTGTTTTAATTATAAAGTAAAATAATATCAATTCAGTACAATTCAGTTCAAACAAAATATATTAAGATAACATTAAGAAATAAACTTTTTATAATAAAAGTCAACAAAAACCTAAAAAATATAAAAATAACTCACTAAGTATTACATTTAACATGTTACTATTAATTTTTAATTCATAAAATTTTAAGTGAAATATACACGTACATATTTGAAAGTAAGGTACTTTAAAATCTAGTTTAATATTTTTTAAATGTCGTTTTCGGACATGACCACATACTCGTTTCCTATCACGCTCTTAAGTTCCCTATAGAATTGTTGGTAAACTTTTGGAACTAAGTTTTGGTCACATAGATGCATGAGGTCTTTACGCTTTTCTTCAGTAATAGGAAATGGTGATATATATGCGCGCGGTATTTCTTCAGGAATTAATTTTTCCTTTCTTCGCTTTCTGGTTTCATCATAGATAATAATTTCTTTAAAGTCTTCGTCGAATTCATATTTATAAAATAGTTTAAAATTTTCTTCTTTAGATACTTTAACTTCTCTAATTTTGCATAGATTCACTTTTTCATTTTTTGAATTTTTTGACCAATTTGTAACTGAAACAAATTGTTTGAAACTTAAAAAGTCCTCGTTTTCCATTTCGATTACATCGTACAATGGTTCTGTCTTCTTAGCATTTCTAATTAACGAGAACCATTCCCTTGGAGTGTAGATACGTTTGTTTTTCTTGCAGTTCTCAATAAGTGCATGAACACTATCGCCTTCGTTTTGAGTATGACCCTTTTCCAGAAATTTGTGACTTATGTCAATATTAAGTTTACGTGAAATCCATACATAAAATGCGAACACTGACTTATTTTTATTTTGACCGCCGCAGTTATCTGACCAAAAATTATATTTTTTAATACCATTATTTTCGGTGTTTTTAGATATAAACCGAAACAGACAGCTTGATACTTCTACAGAACCTTTCTTTGCAACAGTTTCATCCCATACGAAACAAGATGCAAGCTTGGAGCTGAGCTCAAAGATCGTGAAATTGTAAGCATGCAACTTTCTTTTATAATAAAATGTGCTCACATCAGCACAGGGAGACGATAGAATTTTTTGAAAATCAAAGCAAGCTGTAACAACATTATCGTTGTCAATACTTTCTTGTTTGTCCATATCTTTTAACTCTCTGGATTTTTGTTTGCAATATAAATGGTGATTAAATTCAGTATCAATGAGATTTTTTTCATGCTCATTTGAGTTTTTCATCTTTTCGCATATATCGCATTTATCTTTTTTTGGAATATAAAATGATATGTTAAAAGCACTTTTAAAAGTTTGACGATATTGTGCTAATGTTGCCTTAAACTCGACATCATGGGAATTTTCAATGAACCATTCTTCGTACAAACGATACATTTGTGCTACTGATGAGATCTCGCCATCTAAGTACATCTTTTTTGATCTTTTCCGGCAATAATGAGATTCCACTAACGGAAATTCGTTAACGTGCAATTTTACAATTTTTTTAATTTCAGTTATTTGTTGATTTGGCTTAGTTAATTTTCCTCTTTTATCGGGTGATATGAACCCTGAATTTGAATGCATTTTTTGTATTACAGTTTCAACTGTTTGGTGTGTTATTGAAAGAGTGTTTAAAAACATAGGTTTGCATACTGGTATCTTTGTTTCTATGTTATCATTTTGAAAAGACAGAAAGTACTTTCTTGATTCTGTTTTACGTGAGTTTTCACTATTTCTGCAAAGCTTTTTTGGATATAATGTTATTAAGTTTGAAATATAAGCCCATTTAAGTTCTTGATTGCTTAGTTTATAAAAATTCTCAAAAATTTGAATTCTATTTTCCTCAGATACTTTTTGGGAACATTTCATTCTACAGTACTCTCCACAACCCTTTTTTAATTCTTTTCGTGGTTTTAAACTGCCACTTGCATTTAAATACTCCTTACCTTGACATTTTAAAGCTTTTGCTTTATTTTTACGCCACTCTGATGGTCTTGGTTTCTTGCAGAAGTTCTTTTCAAGTGGTGTATTCAAATCTGGGTTTAGTTGCTTATTTGCCATTTTCGGTGTGATAGGGCTGAAAGCTGGTGTCGATTCCAATGAATCTGTATCAGATGTATCACTTGTTGGGTCATATTCGCTGGCACTCTCAGGGAACGCTTCTAAAAGTATTAGGTTTTACTATAAATTATATAAATAATACACAATTTTACATACCGAAACTGGTATCACTGTCTGCAATATCCATATTTGGTGATAATGTAGGTGACAAATTAGGTGACAACAAACCGAATGGTCCAACAGATTCCTGTGCATACCCTAATTAAATTATAATATATAGAAGGAAATTTTAATTTCAAAATTCACACAACTTTTTATTAACTTACCAATGTTTCCTTCATCACAGGTATGTGTCATATTATTAATTTTCGATTCTTCTGTTTTACAAAAGATAATAGAATAATTTTAACTTTTAACATTAAATATAAATAAATAATACCTTTGCCCATATTTTGGGCAAGTTTTAGCATTTTTCTTGACCGAGAACTCATTTTATCCGTAAAAACACACAAAATTTTGATACTCTTCCGATGACTACTTTGTGCAAACTAAAACATTGTAAGTATACATAGACAATTAAGCTATTTTTTCAAGTTAGGGGAAAACCCTGCTAACTATACATAGAAGTATAACAAATTGTGTGTTGATCATGGTAAGTATACATAGAGAACATGACACAAATAAATGTTAATTCCATAATATGTTAAGTATACATACAAATCTCTCAAATACAAAAAGTTCCAAACCAAAGTATGCTAAGTATACTTGGACCGTTTTGGAATTGAGATTTTTTTAACAGTCATGTATATGCTAAGTACATGTTTGCTTATAACTTTTGACTGGGTTGGACGATAGACAACAAAATTTGACAGAATTTAACTTTAAGAATACTGAATTCAAAAAAGGGGAAAAATTAAAAACATGCTAAGTCGACATAGCATCCTTTGGAATTGAGGTGTCGATATATAAATGTATCATGATTAGTCCATATTTTACCGTAGTCACCATATAAAGTTCACTTCAAAAAATCATTTAAATGCGCATAATTCTCTTATAAAAATCACTATTAATTTGAAATGCAAGATAAATAATTTGCATATACTATAAATCATCATAGTTCCCTAATGATAAGTACTCCCGAAAGTTCATTGACCCACATAAACATCCATATCGAACTAAAATTTTATAAGTATGTAAACATTTAACTATTGACTTTTGTAAAAGCTGGTCCATAATTGGCCAAAACAGCCACTTCCGAGAATAACTATAGACTATAAAGAGGTGAAAATGTTGTCGTTTCAAAACCAAAAATCAGTTTCCTAGCGATTGTTGGTACTTAATTTATTGTGTGTTATAGTAAATCGCTTTATTTTACATGAATATGAACATTCAGTGACTATCAGGCGCGCAGTGACTATTACACACTGTAATGGTCAAAGGCAATTGTTTCAAAAGAAATGCACGTTGAAATAAATTATTCTTAAAATCCAATTAAATTAAGAATCGAAATTATTTTTTTCAAATTAACAACAGTTGTCTGTTTAGAATTATTTAAATAGATAAAAACTAGTTTCGAAACGAATTTCTAAGACTACGGTCTCACTTGAGAAATATCTGCTCAAAAAAGCTTAATCACTATTTTTAGCATTAATTTATGAGTGAATATCATCAAATAAAATAAAACTAAACTTATATTGTAAAGTTTTCTACTCGTAATACTCGTAACAACAACAATTAAAACAAATTGTTTATATAGATTATGATTTTTACGTCAAATATTTACCATGTGTGACCGAACCTTAAGATAAGATCTGAAAATCATTTTTTCGAAGATTTCTGATGTGTTTTACACTAGTATAAACTCTCAGTTATAAAGTATACTAAGCTCAAGGTTTTTTACGAAAGGGTCTAGGAGGAAAGCAGTTAGAACGTTAGGAATAGTTTCAGTTTTAGGAACAGTAGATTGACAAATGGAGTCAGCATATAACGGGGATGCGTCCCTGAAACAGTAATAATAAATGGTGATTTTTTAGCGACTTTCTTTTTGGCAAGACTGTTTTTGATAGCTCAGCTGTTTTCATGTAACATGTAACTGGTAAACATGCTCAGTTTGGTCTATAATTTAGCCATGAATTGACCTAAATTCAAATAATTATTGAATTTTATTATAAAATCCATGCTCGCTTAAGAAAGTGAATTCTGCACTTTTTTATTGGAAAATTGTGTTCAGCAATGAAGCTCATTTCTGGTTGAATGGATACGTAAACAAGCAAAATTGTCGTATTTGGTACGAATAGCAGCCAGAAGCATTGGCAGTTATTGCAATACTTGTGGCACTGTTTGGTGTGGATTATCAGCTGGTAGCATCATTCGGCCGTATTCTTTCAAAGACGACGAAGGCAGGAACATTACTATAAAAGGCGACCGCTACCGTTCGGTGAATACAATTTTTTTTAATTTGCCGCCTAGATCGTGTGCTGTAACGCGTTTAGACTATTTTTTGTGGGGCTATGTTAAGGCTCATATCTATAAGGACAGGCCCGAAACGGTTGACGTATTGGAAGCTAATATTGAAGAATTTATTTGTGATATATCGGCCGATATGTGCGAGAGAGTATGCCAAATGTTAACCCAGCGTGTGAACTATTTGAGGCGTAGCCGCGTTCAACATTTACATGAAACCAACTTTAAACTCTGAATTATATACATACATCGTTCTATCACTTAAATAAAGATTTTATAAATTTTTCTAAATTTTGTGTGTGGCGACTGAGGGTATATATAGGTTTGTCATTCCGTGTGTAACACTGAGAAAAATTCATCCGAGACCCAATAAAGTATATATATATATTGAGCTATGTCCTTCTGTCTGTCTGTGTAAAACACTCTCGCATTCAAAAGGCACAATCAAAATTAGCAAAGTTTACAGAAACTGGTTTATAATTCTCCTAAGCAGTTTGGTATTGAAAATTAGCAAAATCTGTATAGTAGAACCAGAGTTATGGAACAAAATGTGACACAATCTCCATAAAGATATTTTTAAATATTTTTCTTACATTTTTTTTAGATATATTGCAGATATTGCCATGAAATTTTGTACACTTAATTTTTATGATAAAAGAAGAAAGATTTCTGATAGCCAAAAAACAAAATTCGGCAAAAATAAGTGTCATGTAAAAAGAAATTGCAATACGAAATTTTGTTTTGTTCGGTCCATGTTTGTCCATAGACCCCATATGAAGTCCACATCTAAAATTCACTTAAATACGTATAAATCTGGTACAAATATAGTTAACAGGCTGAAATTCGACACAAATAATCCTTATAGGTAAATAAATTGTTGTACTAAATTTTATAATGGTCGATCCATAATTGGCCATTGCTCTTATATAAGGACCATATTCAAAAACGTCACTTGTCTTCATATTTATCTTATCGACTCAAAACTTTACATAGATCATTTACATATACATAAAAATCATAGTACAGCAATTAAGGTGCTGTAGATTAATTGGTTAAGCGCATTTGATCATTAAGCATGAGTTGGTATTTGTAGCCAGGGTTCAAATCCCTGATAATTATTAGTTTTCTTTTCTATCCATCAAAACTAATATTTATCACAGCGCCCTTTTTCGGTAATTTAATAAAGGCTACAAAATTAAGCTTTCAAAATAATGCGCCTACTCACCACCAGAGGCGCTGTAATTCTGCACTAAAAACAAACATAATGCGCAATTGCAGAGTTGTGATATAAAAAGCTTTCTTCTTTCACCACCTTTACTTCTTCAACTATCCCCTTTCCAAAGAAAGTAATGCAAGTATATATAGGAATATTAATTGCCTGAAAAAAAATTTGTGAATTTCGGTCCATGTTTGACCATATTCACCATATGAAGCGCTCTTCCGAAAATTACTTTAACACCCATAAATCTCGTATAAATAAGGATACCGATCCAAAATTTTACCGGAGTATTTACATATATGCCAAAATCAAACTGCTGGATTTTGAATATATCGGTCCATATTTGATCATATCCCCCATATAAGGTCCACTACCGAAATTCATGTTAACACTAATATGTATCTGAAATGCACTATTATTATATTTAAATTCAACGTGGGATATCCTCATATGTATAAAATTCTCTGTTCCAAAATTTAAGAAGATCGGCCCATGTTTTGTAATTGCTCACATATATTTTCCACTTTCGAAACACAAGTTAACCCTCAATAATGTCTAATAAATATCGACATCGAAACAACATTTTATACAGATTACAAATTGTTATCCAGAAATCACACTAATATCAGTTACAGAACTCTTGTAAACAACGTTTTTGTTATGAATTTTAACCAAATCATATTACTGGATACTGGATTTAGTTAAGTTAAGTCCATAAGTCTCTTGTAGATAAAGTTATTGAGATCAAATTCAAACAACAGAAGCCTAACATTATAATCTTACCCTTTTTATACCAATTTTTTTTATATAAATTGCATTCAAGATTGTTTTGAAAATCAGACAAACTCTGTAAATTATGGTAAGAATCGGTAATTACATCAATTATAAATTAGATAAAATTTCTAAGCATTTGAAATGAATTATGTTGTTCGTAAAATTGTCTTTCAAACAATAAATATTAAACTTTAAATAGCATTAAAAAAAACAGTGTAGTTCTTGTATTTCTCATTATATTTAGGTAGAGGGTATTTAAGATTCGGCACTGCCGAATATTGCACTCTAACTTATTTTTAATCAAATCCGACAGATCTACAAAAATCACTCTTCAAAAAAACAATTAAGAAGGTATAGGCGTTCAAGATCGTGTAAGTATTTGAGCCAAAACTGATTTCATTCAGAAATAGGCGCTATATGAGAGCTATAGTAGGCCTATGTACAGATCATAAAATTAATATTTTTTTAGCATGACTTCTGTGCATATACAAATTATTTGTGTTAAATGATAAATATTAATACTTGCAAAAGATTAAAATTATATCATTTATAGCTATTTATATTTTTCGACATTTCGCTACAACAATGTGTAGCTTCTTCAGGGAAATAATTTGTTAATAAATTTGTTTAAATTTTGTTAAAAACAAATAGGTCGAACCTATAGTTTATTAAAGTTTATGCATGCTAATATGATTTTTGAAATCGGCCCCTATATAGGAACTGTAACTAATTATAAAATTATATCCAACCAATATTTTATTGTATTTAAAGTGATTTTGTTTAGTTGTGACTAATTGTGAATTTTCATATAAAAATTTTTAAGAGATTTATGCTCGATAAAATGAGCCACAGTACACTCAAACAAATTTTTGTAGCAGTATATTTTTAATTTTATTGATAATATAATCCCACGGAGTTCTGCACATTAGTTTAGTTATGTCATTTTAAATATAAACTGTTCATGTATTTTTATTACCTCCTTGTTATCATACTTTAACTACTTCCTATTAAGTGTCACTCAATTTAATTTATAAACTTTATTAATTATTTTCAATTATATCCTGCTCGTATAAAGTTGTCACGAACAAAAATTTTATATATGTACAGTATATATGTGTGTACATACATAAAAAAGCCCTCATGGCTTATTTTGCAAAAATAAAAAAAAAAAAAATTATAAATAAATGCACAACATCTTTCACTATAATTCAGGTGTAAAAAGTTGTAGATACTCCCCCACCTACAGATTCTAGTGCCAACATAATAAGTTGCGTATTTCTCTTCAAGTTTCTGTAGCACTATTTACTTAAAGTTTTTACTTATATTGAACTTTGCTTCATACGAGTACATGGAAAGATTTTAAAATTATGTTGTTAAAAGTTTCTTATAAAAATACCTAACAAATATACATACATTCATACATATATGTATATAAATACATAACTACATCACTACATTCGAACAAGAAACTATACATACGAGGTCTGAGCAAAAAATAACCGATATATTCAAGTTTCTTGAGTTACGTATGTTAGATTTCCCCACCATAGTGGGGAGGGTATATTGGATTTGTACATATGTTTGTAACGCCCAGAAATATTGGTCTTACACCCACCTTAAAGTATACCGATCGACTTAGAATCACTTTCTGAGTCAACTTAACGATGTCCATCCGTCTGTACGTTCGTCCGTCTGGCTGGCTGGCTGTCCATGTAAAGTTTGTGCGCAGAGTACAGGTCGCAATTTTGCAGATATTTTGATAAAATTTGGTAAGTGATATTTGTTCGACCCAAGGACGGATGGGATTGAAACTGGTGGAAATCGGTCCATTATTTCACCTGGCTCACATACAAAAGTGCTCCCGAAATTGGGGTTTACCAATCATAAATGTTTGAATTGTGCAAGTATCCAAACAAATTTCATCACAAATGAGTGGTAACTGAAGCCAAATCACATCTACAAATTTTGTTCAGAACGGTCCATAAATAGTCGTAGCTCCCATATAATACCCACTTGACTTTAAAGAGCATAATTTTCTTAAGAATGTTGGTAATAAAATAAAATTCGACACAAATAATATACAGAAATGATGACACCTAATTTTATAATGGTCGGTCCGTAATTAGTCGAAACTCCTATATAAAATCCTTCTCGTAATCAACTTTAAACTCCATAAATATTTTAAAAGTATTTATATCGAGATAAAGTTTAACATACACAATATTTATATTCACAGAAATCATGACACTAAATTTTTGGATGATCGGTCCAAAATAGGTAATATCTCCCATATAACGCCCATTTTTGAAAAACTGTTTTATACATATACTGAGTGTAGGATACACTTAGCCTTACTTTACATACATTTTACTGCATTGCACTGTGAGTTAAAAGTAGGTTTTTTTTTGGAATAAAGTATTTTTTTTTTTATTCATATTTGAAATTTAACTGATTTCCTTAATCTAGATACCCATATTAGAAAAAAAATATTAAATATAAATTTGGGTGACAATCCTTACTTGCTGGCGTGCTTTTAAAGCGTGTATAGGAACAAAATTATGTGTGCGCGACGTTGACACACGCAGTGCTGATATTCAGCCGGTTCGGACCGGTTCTCTCGAACCGGTTGTTAATATTTTAAAAATTTTTCGTACCGGTTGTTGCATATTCACCCTTATCGTGAATAAAAATTCCACATGAAATTTGTTCCCTTTTATTTTTTAACATTGAATTTTAATAGGAAAATTGTGAAAAGGGGACAAATTTCATGTGAAATTTTTATTCACGATTGGGGTGATTATGTTTTTTGCTTTAACGGTTTTATATAATGTGTATTTATCAAGGTGATATAGTCTCGGCAACAAACACAATATTGTTCAGTTGTTCATTGTCCAAACGTCCAAACAAATCATTTTATTTTGGTCATACATTGGATTCTTGGATGATGATGTTTTCGATAGCGTTCTATATAATTTCCTTCAAGGGGCTTGTGGTCTGTTACTGGGATGCGACTGTAAAATTTTCGCTATTTTATCAAAATTTGGCAAAAATATAGTTTTTTTAAGCGAACCGGTTGTTAATTGTTTCGAATATCACCACTGGACACACGTATAATATAACCTGTCTCGCTGTCTGATCTCGCTGCCCATTTTTTTGAGTACACAATGATTGATTTGTCATTGCATTGTAATTAAAAAAATATTTAATTATACATTATATTTATGTATATTATTTAATATTATTTGTATATATTTTCTTTCGTTGTTAATTACTAATATTAAAATTTAATGATAAACTAATTAACAACGAAAGAAAATATATACAATATAAATATATAATATTAAATAATAAAATAATATATGTACATAAATATGTATAATTAAATAAATTATAATTAAAATTTGGAAATCAAATAAAAATACTAAAATCCAAAAAATGTCTTTAATTTTAGCAACTGAAAAATTATTTGACTGTACAATTATTGTCGGTCGTTCGTTTTTTGCTACTTCCAACACTAGCTCATATGAGTGAGTATGTGTGTGCCCGACACTGTTTTAAAGTCAGCTGATTAAATTTCACTTTGTTTTAGTACAACTGGCGGTAAACATCAGATCAGTTCGAGTGCTTGTGAAAGTTGAAGTTGAATAAAATTAAAACATGTTGTTAAGGAAAATATTAGTGGATGTATGTAAAATTATTACCTGCTACCAATTTGGTCATTAGTATGTGTTGTTGTCCAATTGTGCAATATTTTATTTATGTATAATATTTGATTGAACATAACATTTATAATTATGTTTCGTGGATTATAATTTTTAAAGAGCAAACCAGTACAAAAACTTGCAAATTGTAACTTATTAACTAAATTGTGTAGATTAATAAATAACTAATCCTTATTGCTCCAATTTGATACATTTAAAAATAATAGCTTTTTTAAGGTAAAACCTAGTTGCAAGTCGGCCAGATCGGCTATATGGCAGCTATATGAAATAGTACACCAAATCATATGAAACACGCTAGGTCATTTTGGGAGCATAAAAAATGTACACAAACCAAATTTTAATTCAATAGCTTTAATATGATAGTTTAAACCAAAATAAACGGGGGAAACCCCATAGTGCATGGGACATATGACTATTCACATTTGCGTAAAAGTATTCCCAAGTATTTAACTTCCTATGAAACCCTTTTAAATGCAAAATATATTTCAATATAAGTTGATCAACACATACATATGTATATGTAGGTACATAGAGTTAGTTGATGTATGACATCATAATTGCCAGCTGGCTTAAGGCATATCCATGGTGTTGCTACTCATTGGAAGCGCCCTGAAGACAGCTATTCAGAAAAATAACTTTTATTTGAATATATTGTATAATTTCATAATTAGAAGCAAATTTATAAAATTTAACTTAGAAAATTAAGGCTTATTGACATCATAATTGCCAGCTGGTTTAAGGGATATCCATGCTGTTGGTACTCATTGGAAGCGCCCTGAAGTCAGTCCCAGATTTTGTATTGTGTCAATGAATGAAAGTTGTTATTGCTGTTAAAAAGCTACAACAAAGAAAAACAAAAATTTAGTTTTTGAAATTGTTTTTACTTGTTATAAAAAACATTTGTTTAACTTTAAAAAGTGCCTGTATGTAGTGGCCAGATGGATGAATGTACGTTTGATCAAACAAGTTCAATTTAAAAACTTTTATACAAAAGTTTAGTGGTAGTAAAATGTTATGTTTATTTGAATAAGTAACTACACCATGTTAAAAAAAATCAAAAATCTTATGAAAACACCTAGAAATATTTCTCTGAGAACCATATTGCATATGTTCAAATTAGCTTTAATCCTCTGGCATAAATCTGCCATTTTTATCTGGCTATCAAGTTACTTTTTTTGATGATGATTCATAAATACTTCACAGCAGCAGGTCTTTAGTGTTTCAGCCATTGAAAATGTTAAAACGTTTGCGAAATTTTTGAGGTTTGCAGAGAAAATAAATTTTTTTACTATAACAATAATCAATTTTGAATTTGAAAATAATGAAAAATGTTGCATTCTGGTATGGCGAAAAACTATAATTACACCTTGTAAGCGTTTCTAAAGTTTCCTAAGAATATTATAATGATTTAATATATGAATATGATAAAATGATTTTTATACCCTACACGAACATAGTAGGGACTGTATATCGAATTTGTGCTGATGTTTGTAATACCCATTAATATCAGTTCAACAACCAGAATCACTTTCAGTCGTCCGTCTGACTGGCTGTCCATGTAAACGTTGTGCTCAGAGTACAGGTCGCAATTTTGTAGATATTTCGATAACATTTGGTACATGGTATTTTTTTTTTTTGCCCAAGCTCGATTGGGCTTGAATTTGCTTAAAATCGGTCAATTATTTCATCTAACCGCGATACAAATGTCCTCCCGAAATTAGGGTGTTTATTGGTAATAAATGTTTGATTCATGCACGTATCGAAACAAATTTCGACACAAATAATTTGTACATGAAGCCTAATCACACTTACAAATTATGTGCAGATAAGTTAAGATAATGACACCTAATTTTATAACGGTCAGAACCCTTTCTTATACTTTAACATGTGTTTATATTGACATATAATTTATCACAAAAATATTTATATGAAATGAAGTTATGCCACAAAATATTGGAACAATCGGCCCATAATAGGTTATAGGTCTCTTATATCCATTATTATAAAATTCTTTTTGCACATATACTTGGTGTAGAGTATTATAAAGTCAAGCATGACGGACTATACTATTCTTTCTTGTTTTGAAAAGTATTTAAAAACGACTATACTATATACATATTACAACTAGAAGAACACATTTAACAAAATAATTTGTAACTCAAAACTTGTAACATACCTACTGTTTTAAATAAGCAAATACTAACTAAAGCTTGCTTACATTGGTTTAGACTACGAAGGAACTTGGGGAGCCATTTATGCAGCTGCTAGCTTCAGCCGGGTGGGTGAGTTCGTTGAACCTTGCAGTCAAAACAAATCCGTTACATGAAACAAATATTATAGACTCCCTTAAAATCTTACTAAAATCGAACAAACCCTTATATACGATGGAAAATATCATTATAAATGATTTAGTCTTGCATGTTTCTCGAGACTCAAAGGTAGAAGTGAGTCTTGGCAATAATTTTCCCTCCCTATCCAATGTTTTGATTTTTGCCATCATTTTCTCTCAAAACCCCTATCGCAACTCTATCCCTAATGAAGTTTACCCCATCTCGTTAAGAAGAACACTATTTAAACTTAGCAATTCATTATGTGTAAATTCACTTATAGTTATTTATTAAATCATAGTTCATAATGGAAAGAAAAACAATTTTGGGTTGATCAACTTACTGAATCTAATATTAATATAAAAAAAAGGTATACTTATATATAAACAGGCAAACTAACAAAATATAAAAATATAGAATTTTGACATTCTTAATATTATATCAAGAATTTTGAATATTTTAATTTAATATCTAAGCCGTTTAATATCAAGAATTTATGGGAATAAGAAATGAAATGAAATCCCTTAAGTATTCAATTCCATCGGTTCCTATTGAATTTGTCTCGATTATCAATGCCAAAGAAGAGAAATAATTTTATGAGAAAACAACCACAAATCTACAAATCTATCAAGTTACAGGCAATGTTGTCTTCATTCATAACAATAGTGATCTTTAGCCACCGTAATTGTTGTTGTTATTTCTTTCCTTTTTTGCTTTGAATATATTTTTTTGTTATATACAAAGTATATATGTATGCACTATATATATTTTGCAATTGAAAACAAAATTAAATTTATGGTTTTATCAATGAATATAACAAATTTTTTTTCTTGACTTACACTCACCAAGTTTTTGCTCGTACGATGAAGGCCTTCAGCATAGAGATGAGGTGATGTTAATGATGATTAATTTAGATGATGATAATAATTTTTGTGAGGATTTTGTTTTTCACTTGCAAATTAAGAATATGGGATGAAAGTTGCTATATATTCTAAAATAATATTTAACAAAAATTATAATATGGTTACTAAATTAATATTCATAAATTATACTTATGTGCTTTTATATATATTTTTTTTCTTTTACTTAAATGTGCTAGCAATATTCCAGAGTGGTAGAAATTTTGACCAATGGTTTTTGTTGATTTTCAGGGAGCCGTTTTGATTTCAATATATAGTTAAAACCAATGTGCTGAAGTTAAATAGTATATACACTTATTCTTCAGATGAAGAAATAAACGTCCACGACTGATCCCAATTTAACAATTTAACTCAAAATGCTGGCAAACAATACTATGGAAAGTATATAAAGAGTTGTTGGCAAAGGTATTAGAAACGTTAACGGGTACAATTAGTGCACTTATAACAAAACAAAACCAAGCAAAGGAGACTTCGCAGTGTGGCTTTAAGTGGCTGATATCAGTGTTTAAATTCTATGCCACTGTTTCTTCGTTCTTGGTTAGATTAGGTACTCGAAAGTTACGCCACCAATTGAACAACTATCCTCCAACTGTCGTTTACGAGAAGGACTTTGACCACACAAGATCTTTGCCCACGTTGAATGCCACGAACTTCGGAATAATCCTATTTCTTGTTGAATACTTTTTATTTGACCGGATTTTTGGTAATTCAATGTAGAAATTTACTTAAAACTTTAATATTAAATTTTTATATAATACCAATAGGGGTATGTAATAACCGATTATTTCCAATTATTTATTACTTAACGGAGAACTGTACTTGGAATAATGTTTAGCCGTACAATTCCAGAATAAAAAGAACACGTTAGCTTATTTTTGCCTTGCCACGAGACCTTTGTTCTTTATTTTTGCACTCAGAGTGAAATAAAAACAAAAAGAAATACGAAAAGCACGAGTACACGGTTTTATCGGCATTACACTATTGATAAAATTAGGAATATGTAATAAAAATTGTATATATTCTGATTATTAATATACATAACCAAATACATTATTTTTAATTATTTATTTTTAAAACTTATTATGAAAACTTTTAGAAAAATTAATGATTTTTCTGTATACTACAATTTCCATTAATATTATATCTTGTCTTTTTACATAACTACCCAACACTGGTCCTAGTCGCGACATCAACCCATTGAATAATTTGTTACACTCATTTATTGATTAACCCTTTGAGGGAACAATCAAAATGTTACTGTTAACATAATAAACAACTTGTATTTGAACATTTAGAAAAAAAAATATTTATATCGAAAAGGTGTTGCTTCAAAAGCGTCACTACAAAACCGAGAGATATTGACCTCATAGGTGACAATATTAATCGGAAAAGGCGATTTAAGGCATATGCATGACAAAAAAAATTTTGTGTTATATAACATTAATCTACTAACACAATTTTAGGAAAATGATTCTAAGACTGAAGTTAAGCAATAGCAACATTTTCAGCTGTTATATTAGGTTTTACCAAAATTTATATTTTAGCTAGCACATTTTGGGTTGTTTGCAGAATATAATTATAAAATTATCAAGAAGAAAATTTATGAAATAGAATGTGAGTTATAATGAAAGATATAGGAAAATATGGTGTAATAAATATAAGAAAGAATAAGGAAAATGTCTGTCTATGTGTAGCAGCTAGGGACGAATGTCTTTGGCATGATAAGTGCCGAGGATTTTTCCGCTCATATCCTGTAGGATATAGTAATTATTACCTACCTTTTCTTTTACTATTGCTTTAAGGAACAAAGGTGCGAGTTTAGCATTGTAGGCTTTTGCTGCTGAACTTTGAGAAAAATTCCTTCTAAAGACTTCCTGTCCTACATGAAATGAAATGGGCCGAGTACGTAAATTGTATTGTTTTTGGTTTTGGGTATATGCTTCAGAAATGCGTTTTTTGAGTTCTTGACGTAAAAGTTTTAGTTTATCGTCTCTTGAGATGCAAAAAGATGGCTCGTCTAAAAGTTCTAACTTCGAAAGCAATTCATATGACTTTCCATGAGTAATCATGTTAAATCCGAAGAGGGCATGGTATGGTGAGCAACTAATGGTTTGGTGTTTTGCATTTCGCAGTGCACAACTAATAAAACTTAAATTCTCATCCCAAACTTTCTGATCGCCTCTAAGAAATGACCTAATTCCACTGAGGAGAGAGCGATTTACACGCTCGGAGGCGTTAGACTGTGGGGAATAGATTGCCGTATATGTATGACTAATTCCAAGAGATGTTAAGAAAGCATTAAACTCATTCCCACGAAACTGTGATCCATTGTCACTTACCAAAGTTTCAGGCACGCCGTATACGTGAAAAATGTTCTTTAGTAAAAAATCCTGAATAGCAGAAGATGTGAATTTCTTTAACGGACAAAGCCAATGGAACTTTGATAAGTGATCTAGCACAATTAGAATACCTATATTACCACTCTTGCTTCTAGGGTAGGGCCCGAGTATATCAACAAACAATCTTTGAAAAGGACGAATGGAAGTTACGGGTTTACCCATTTCAGGCTTCATTATGAAATTAGGTGACTTCGTTGTCCTACAAACTTCACATAACCTTACATAGTCCTTAACGTCTCTTACTAAGCCTGGCCAAAAGAAGTTGCGTCTAACCAACTCTACCGTTTTCGCCATACCACCGTGACACCCTACTTTAGAGTCATGAAAATGTGAAATTAATCCTTTTCGCATATATTCAGGAATCCATAGCTTCCAAGTTCGTTCCTCTTGATCAGGGTTACCATTATAATGATCTGTTCTAATGTAAATATAATTGTCCACTAATTTAATATCTGGGTAACTCGAAGAATTTGTGGCAATCTTATTTTTTAAGGTTTGATAATCCTCATCAAAGAAATGTTGTGAGTTTAAATCTATTTCTGGGGGACATATTTCTAAGGATGAAACTTCTTCGCAGGGTATTCGGGATAAGGCATCAGGCACTATGTTATTTTTTCCTTTACGGTGGCTTATAGTAAATTTATAAGCCTGGAGTTTGAAAACCCAGCGAGCCAACCTTCCACTCAAATCGGGTTGTTTCATTAGCCAAACTAAACTGGCGTGGTCCGTAATTACTTCGAACTCTTGGAGTTCTAAGTAACATCGAAATTTTTTGATTGCCTCTAAGGCCGACAAACATTCCCGTTCCGTCACGCTATAATTCCGCTGTGCGGAATTAAGCTTCCGCGACATAAAAGCTATGGGCTTTTCGGCTCCATTTTCGGCCAGTTGAATTAACACAGCCCAAATTCCATAATCGCTGGCATCGCAGTGGAGATAGAATTTTTTTGAGAAATCGGGATTTGCGAGTACTGGTGCCGAAGTTAGAAGTTTTTTTACGTTTTCAAATGCTTTTTGAGCCGAATCAGTCCACACAAACTTCTTTTTGGTTGTCACAACTTCTGTGATAGGAAACACAACCGTAGAGAAATTATCAATAAAACGCCGGTACCACCCCGCTAAACCTAAGAATCCCCTTACTTGTTTTAGATTTCTAGGGGTTGGCCAGGACAATATGGACTCAATCTTTTCTGGGTCAGTCCTAATCCCACCGTCTCCTATCACATATCCTAAATATTTGACTTCCCTTACACAGAATTTACTTTTGGAGATATTAAGCGTTAGGTTGGCATTTTTAAATTGTTCGGCAATTCTTACGAGTGTAGATATGTGTGATGCAAAATCCGATGACACGATGATGAGATCATCAAGGTATCCGAAAACCGAATGTTTCAAATCAGCAGGTATTAACTCATCCATTAAGCGACACATAGTTTGAGGAGCGTTGCACAGTCCAAATGGCATGACCTTGAATTGGTAAAGCGGTCGCCCAGGGACTGTGAACGCTGTCAGAGGCTTCGCCTCATCGGCTAGGCCGATTTGCCAATATGCATCCTTTAAATCGAGTTTTGAAATTAGGTTGGCCTGAGGAAGACGTGAAAATATTCCCTCGATATTAGGTAACGGATAGGCATCTTTTTTTGTTAAAAAATTAAGTTTTCTGGCATCTAAGCACAGGCGGACTTTGTTTGGTTTTATAACCAAACGCATGGGAGAGCTCCATGGAGAATTGGAGGGTTCGATTACACCTAGCGTCAACATACGATCTATCTCTCTAAACATCAGGTTCTCCACTGCCGGAGAAACTGGATAAAACCTTTGTTTAATCGGCTTGGCATCACCAATGTCGATTTCATGAAGAATCATGCTGGTTTTCCCTAAACCTTGTTTCTCAAAATTCGGAAAGAGCGCAATAATTGCCTCTAATTGTTGTTGTTGACATTGTGTAAGTGGATATTTTGTGTTATCTGAATCATCAGATTCAGACTTTTCGGGACAGATTGGTTGGACTTCGGACTTATTTAAATCAGACAATATTGGCTGGACATTTGACGCAATTTCACAAACGAAAGATTTAGACACAATTACTGACTCAAAAATGTCAGGCGCAAGTTTGAATGTCTTCCAGAAATCCAAGCCTAAAATCAATCTCTGAGATAACGTTGGGACGATTAATATTTTTATTTGCTGAATTTGATTTTTAAAGGACATTTCCACATCCAAATACCCTAATACCTTTTGATGTCTCCCATCAGCTGTTCTAACACTAGATTTTAAATTACGAAATTCCTTAAATTTTGAAAAATCGTAAAGGGCTAAATTCGAGCCTATACAACAAACATTCGCACCCGTATCCAAAAGACCGAGCTCATTAAAATTTAGAAATCTAACCTTAGCGTAATAGCGTTCATCTTGCGGATTGGTAGTGATTGAAGAAATTATAAATTTAGAAGCAAATTTGCGGCGTTTAAAATAGTTTCGAATTCTAATAGTGGATCTTTTCGGACGTGTATTTTGAAGAGTTAAAGCAGAAAGGTGAAAGATTTTATTGCGTGCTGAGATATATTCGGACCATTTTTGGTGATAAGGACGTATTGGAAAAAGAGTTTTGTTAGAACTCACACTATTAAGACGATTAAAAGGTTCCGGTTTTAGAATTGTAAGTTTTTGTTCATCTAGTTCTTTTAATAATTTAGAATTAGTTTTATTGTTAGGTGTAGCGCTCTTAGAAAAATTATTTGCAGAAGTATTACTATCTACATTCGATCCTTTGTAGAATTCAGAGGTTGGTAGTTTTTTGGGTTATTACGTTTTAAAATGCAATTTTGGCAGTTTGGTTTGTAGGTATTTTTAGCTCCGCAGCCATAGCAAAAAATAGATCTGTCTTTAAGACAATCTTCCCAGTGATGACCGGGTTCATCACAATTCCAACAAACTCTAACAAATGTCTGCTGTATTGCATCAACACTAATTTCAGGATTTGATAACGGATGCCTATTTTCTTCCAAATCTAGTTGAGCCACGTTTCTACGAGTAACAAAGGGAGGTCTTGGAGCAAATGATTTTTTAAAATTATCATCCCCTAACAAATTCTCTCTCATTTGCACAAGTTTGCGAAGGTGAGCTAGTGAATACATAGGTACATACAAAAGTTCATGTCTGATGTCAGGACGAAGATTTCTGGTTAATATTTCTATTAACTCTTGTTCTGGCATAGGTGAGCTTAATCTATCTAAATTAATACAAACGGATTCATAGAAGGTTTCAAAATTTTCTCCTGGTTTTTGTTTTCGGCTACGTATTTCTTCTCTGATATCGAAATCAGATTTAAAGTCTTTGTACTGATAACGAATAGCAGCACAAAAATCATCCCAGACAATGGTTTGGACTTGTTTGTGATACCTCCAAAACCAGTCACGGGCTTTTCCGGAGAGGAGAATATGCAAATTTTTGCAAATGGGACTAAAGTCGTTATTGAAGTTGTCAGCCGTTAAAGAGCGTACCCTATAGAGGAATTCCTCAACATTTAAACCATGGGTAGAGCCATCGAACTTTAAGTTCCAGTTTTGTACTATTGAAGTAATCTTATCGGCTCGAAAAGCTAAATTGTGTGCATTCTGGGATAAATTATTAGAAAGTGGTGGATTTAGATTAATCAAAGGCGATTGTCGTCTAGACTCTGTGGGACGATTATCTGCAACAGAATTCGTGTTAATATTTAAATTTTGCAACAATCTAGAAACACTTGCTTCTATCATTTGGCTGATTTGCGCATAGTCAATGCTTTGTATATTATGATCAATTCTTGAAGGAGTAATTACGTTAGCAAAGTTTGGCGAGTTTCGAGAAGGAAGTGAATTTCCTGGGGCTTGAGCAATTGGAATAAAAACTTGTTCAGACTCGTGTCCACGATGCTCACTAGAATTGAGGTTTATGGCTTGATCCTCCTTAGTGTTTTGAAATAAAGTTTTTGTGTAACCCCTAGTGGGATACCGTTTGGACAACGCACCTCGACCTTTACCACGGGCATTATTTGCATGGGACTTTGGATCACATTGACCTACAGATGGATTTGGCGTTTGAATACTAGAACCTTGTATACTATCTGCAGGAGTATTAGTAAGCATCGTTTGAACCTTTGCAATACGTAGATCCCCTAACTGACAAGGACGTTTGCATAAAGGACACTCTGAAGATTGGGCTAAAGACATTTCAATACAATTCCTATGGAATGAATGTTCGCATTGTGCAATAAGTAGGCATTCTTGGTTAATAGAAATCGCCGCCTCACATACGCTGCAATTGACATTTGCGTCATTATTGACTTCATCAGTCAATGTCGGAGGAAGAGGAGATCTTGCTAAAGACATGTCGAGATATTAAAGAAATTCTATTTGAAAAATATAATAAAATATGTAGTCGTATATTTCAACGATGTTTTCAGAAAGGTAAATAAACTAAAAAAAAAATGTGGGTATTATACGTATGTATATAAATTCGTGTTTTCTTTTCGAGAGGGTTAACTTCATAAGGATAAAAACAAAAAAAAAAGAAAAATGCAAGGCTATTGTTTATAATAAAGATTTTTGGTGTTTTGACAAATACAAAAGTTTTTCAAATTATTGAACAAACCAGAAATAGTTTAAAATTACGTCTAAAACTTTCAAATTTATCGGATATTGAATTGCAATCCGCAAATTCAATATTTTCCAAATAAACTCGAAAATCTGATAACTCAGTTGCAAAATTTTACAAATCATTTATTTTTATTAAAACACATGCTATTAGGAACAAATATTTAGAGAAACTATTAGTATATAAAAAGGCATTTTAGAAAACTTATCGGTCAAAATTTCCGAACTTTTGGACCTCAGAAACTCGATAATCCTGAAAAGCTCTAAAGTGTATTCTACACTCAAAAAAAAGACATGTACTAAATTTTATGAAAAAAAATTCTTTAAAAGTAGTTCAAAAGTTTCCCTAAATTTGAGTAAAATTTAACTAAAATTAAGGAAATTTTATTAAAATGTAATAAAAATTACTTAATCTGAGTAAAAAAGCAAATAGTTCATAAACTTGATATTAGTTTATTATTTTCTATAGATAAATTACTTGATTGTAGGAAAATATTATTAACCACAAAATAATATTTACTAGAAATTAATAAATTTTTCCTAGACTTAAGGGAATTACATCATAAAATTAAGTAATTTTGGTTTTAGTTCAAAAAACTGAGTTCAGTAAATGGTTTACTTCAAAATAGTTTATAATTTATAATATACTTAAAACTTGTTAATGGTTTTCTTTGATATTAGTTCAAATTTTCCTAAATACTGAGAAATTTATATTGCATTTTAATACATATTTATTAAACTGCTACTTCGAGTTTATTGCTTACTAACTATTAAGAAATGCTTTCAATAATCTAGTTCAGATAAATTAAGAAGCAAAGCAATATATTATTTCCTACCATTGAATAAAAGATGTCTTACTTCTTAAAAAGTAACAAACTGATATTTAGGAATATCTTCCTTAAAAAAAGTACAGATAAATTTTAAAAAATTGTATAATTGAAAATCGTAACTGGTACAATTGTACTTGATTTTAGGACATAATTAACTAAATATTACTTAAAATGTAGAAAAAATATAGTAAAAATTTACTTAAAACAGGTAATATAAATTCCTAAACAAATAATGTAGATAATTTAAAAAATAATGAAAAATTTTACTAATTTGAAGTAAAAATTTCTTACAAAAATATTGAACATAAAGTCGTTTTCTTGAAAAAAAAATAGTTTTTGAAAACTTTTTTATAAGTAAATATTTACTAAATTTTAGAAAATAATTTACTTAATTTTGATATATTTTGAACTTAAACGTAGAACCGAATACCTAAACTAAATACGATTAGTTAAACAGCACTGGCGTAACATTGGAATGTTGAAAGTAACTGTTTTAATTATACAAAAAAAAAACACACATAACTAGGTACTTGTTTTCTTTTGATTTTAGTTTTATTCTGAACGAGTTGTAGTTGAAAACAGTCGATTAAAATATAAAAGTATAAAATGTGTATTAACGATTAAAATAAAATAAAAGTGCAAAATTAAAAATATAATACATACATAATTAAGTTTTAAATAAAATTATTAACAAAAAATATAAAAAGGAAAGTGGTAAGTATTTATTGTTAAATATAAAATATGTACTATGTATGTACATACATACATATGTACATACATTGCCGTGTTTAAGTTATAGTTACAAGTGTCAATTTACAATATAAAAAAGTGAAAAGTTAATTACGTTAGTTTATGAAGACTAAGTTTATGTACTATGTAATTGCCTTTGTTAAGAATTTTATTTGACAAAAGTTTCGTAACATTGTTTTTGTATTTATAACATTGATGGACATTTCACCAAACAATTGTTTATAATCAACGCCCCCTTTTTCTTATGCTCTTCAGTTTAGTCGCTCAAAAGAGAGATTTTTTTCCAATTACAGTCGGTAATATAAATGGAAATATAAACTTTAGTCCCTCAACAGAATTTGGCGAATGCACATGTTAGCTTGATGCTTAAAGATTTTTTTACAATTTCAGTGGTTGATATAAATGGCAATGCAATTAAAAGATTATTTTATGATAAACAATGCGTTTGGAAACGTACAATGTCTTTTATGTCATCAAATATTTAAAAAATATAAAAAAAAATTTCGGATCTAAAATTTATTTGTAGTAAACAACGTAATAAAATTAGTTCTATGTCTTTGAAACATATACTGCTCTTACGAAACTCTCATGACAGCGATTTCGTTTAATTTAATTCCTCATACGAAAATCTTTGTGACAACTTTTGCTTGTCACAGTACTTTAAATAACTCTCACATTATCTCACTAATACAAGTGTAAAACGATTTTGTCCACCTCTGATTTATAAGCATTGTTTTTGATTATTTGTTGTTGCTTCATTTGTTATGCTTGGTTTTCACTATGTCAGTTTTGTTGTCAAATTGTCGACGTCGTCTGATGAAAACTTTGAAAATATAGAACTGGAGTCTGCAGGTACATAAAGCATTACCTATACATATGTGTGGTAAAAATATGTATACTTAAACAATTTTCTCTAAAACAAGGTTTTCAATTTTTAAATTTGAGCTTTTACGTAATTATTGTTTGTTTCCTTAAATTCAAAATGTGCATCTGTATTGAAATTTCATATTTTCCAATGAATATGTAATTATTTGTAACTCCAAATATATGATGCGCTATTTGAATTTTTGTAACGATTGCCTTGGAATAGTATAATTAGGAAGACTAAGGACCTTCAGTGTTCCATAGCCAAAGATGCAGTGTGTCACAAAGAGTGTCCCTTCCACGTAGTTCTTCTGAAAAGAACCATAATTTAACTATGAAAAGGTTCTGAATTTTCTCACAATTTATCACGTAGCTGAAAATTCTGAAGTACATTTTTTTAAATTGTTTTCCTTGTTTAGACAGAATCCATAAGTATACATATTTAACTCTTCTTATACATATCTTACAAAATATAAATAATTTAAATTTCAAACAAAGATGATATATTAAATGATAAACATAGAGCCAATGTCAGATGTCCTTGAAAAGTCGGCCAACACTTTTCGCATTAGAAGAAATTTTATAAAAGCTTCTGAAAATGATTTGAAACAAATTTTTAAAGAATTGCCTATATATAAACAATCTTTTGGAAACAATTTAGTTAGTTGTATAATTTTAGCATAATACATAAAATAATAACATTTGTTGTATAAATATATAGATATTGGCGGATTTTTCAAAAATTTATACAGAAAAGGAACATTTACTTGAGATAAAATGGGAGACATTTTGTACGCTAAGTTAAAAATCATAGAACGCGATGTTAAAGATAAAGAAAACTTATCAAAATTTAAAGAATCTGAGTGCAATTCTGGTAAATAAAAATGTTTATACAAACAAATTCAAAGTTCCTTAAAAATATTTATTTAAATTTTAAAAAAAATTTGTTATTCTTACATTGTAAAATATTTTAATAATAAATAAACCTTTATAACTTTATAACCTATTCGTATACGTTTATTTCTAGATAAAGCAATATTTAGCATCTAGGAAAATAATATTAAAATTAAGTAAATATATTACTCCTAAAATGGAAAAAATGTAATTGTATTTAAGTACTTTTATTCTAGTAAGCTAGAAAAAATAGGTTACTACTTGGTACATTTATTCCTTAAAATAAGGAATAAATATACTAGCTAGTAACACATTTTTTATTTTATTAGAGTAAATGTATTTAATAAGTTACAGTACATTTCTTCCTATTTTCTGGGAATAATTGACTCAGTTTTAGTATTTTTTTCCGTTAATTTTAGTAAATTTTTTTCTACTGGGGTGGATGCGCTTACATAATTTCAGTTCTTATTTGCAGATTTTTTTCCTTGTTTTAAGGCTTAAATGTACTCTTTTTTACATATATTGTAACCAATTTTGGGAAAAAATTAACCTAAATTCATAACTTTTTTATTCGTTTTTGGTAACATATTTATTAAATTGAAGTAAATTTTTACTCAGAACTGGTACATGTTGTCATAATTTTAAGTAAAAAATATTTATCTTTTTAACTAAAATAGACGAAAAATTTCCTAATTTTTATTGTTCTCTCAAATTTATCTGAACTATATTCTTGTAAATATTAACTAAAATGAAGGAATGTTTCAGATAACTTATGAACTAGTATAAAAATAATTGTTCCACTATTTTAGTTAAAATTTACTATAATTTAGGAAAATTTTGCATAAAAGTAGGAATTTCGGACTAATATTAAGTAAATTTTTTTCCCCAATATTAAGGAAATTTTTTACTGACTTGTAATAAAAAATGTCTTTGGCGCCATACGACAACCATTACGTCCTCAAAATAAGTAAAATTTCCTAACTTCTAGTTCATTATTTTTTTGAGTGTATAAACCAAAGAAGATAAACTAAAATTTGTTCACCTTGCATGATAAAAACATTTATTTAAACAAACCAGAGCCGTCAAAAGCACAAAAAGTACTTGGTCGGGCCCCACGTTGGGCGCCATTTTCTGTAACATACCTACTGTTTTAAATAAGCAAATACTAACTAAAGCTTGCTTACATTGGTTTAGACTACGAAGGAACTTGGGGAGCCATTTATGCAGCTGCTAGCTTCAGCCGGGTGGGTGAGTTCGTTGAACCTTGCAGTCAAAACAAATCCGTTACATGAAACAAATATTATAGACTCCCTTAAAATCTTACTAAAATCGAACAAACCCTTATATACGATGGAAAATATCATTATAAATGATTTAGTCTTGCATGTTTCTCGAGACTCAAAGGTAGAAGTGAGTCTTGGCAATAATTTTCCCTCCCTATCCAATGTTTTGATTTTTGCCATCATTTTCTCTCAAAACCCCTATCGCAACTCTATCCCTAATGAAGTTTACCCCATCTCGTTAAGAAGAACACTATTTAAACTTAGCAATTCATTATGTGTAAATTCACTTATAGTTATTTATTAAATCATAGTTCATAATGGAAAGAAAAACAATTTTGGGTTGATCAACTTACTGAATCTAATATTAATATAAAAAAAAAGGTATACTTATATATAAACAGGCAAACTAACAAAATATAAAAATATAGAATTTTGACATTCTTAATATTATATCAAGAATTTTGAATATTTTAATTTAATATCTAAGCCGTTTAATATCAAGAATTTATGGGAATAAGAAATGAAATGAAATCCCTTAAGTATTCAATTCCATCGGTTCCTATTGAATTTGTCTCGATTATCAATGCCAAAGAAGAGAAATAATTTTATGAGAAAACAACCACAAATCTACAAATCTATCAAGTTACAGGCAATGTTGTCTTCATTCATAACAATAGTGATCTTTAGCCACCGTAATTGTTGTTGTTATTTCTTTCCTTTTTTGCTTTGAATATATTTTTTTGTTATATACAAAGTATATATGTATGCACTATATATATTTTGCAATTGAAAACAAAATTAAATTTATGGTTTTATCAATGAATATAACAAATTTTTTTTCTTGACTTACACTCACCAAGTTTTTGCTCGTACGATGAAGGCCTTCAGCATAGAGATGAGGTGATGTTAATGATGATTAATTTAGATGATGATAATAATTTTTGTGAGGATTTTGTTTTTCACTTGCAAATTAAGAATATGGGATGAAAGTTGCTATATATTCTAAAATAATATTTAACAAAAATTATAATATGGTTACTAAATTAATATTCATAAATTATACTTATGTGCTTTTATATATATTTTTTTTCTTTTACTTAAATGTGCTAGCAATATTCCAGAGTGGTAGAAATTTTGACCAATGGTTTTTGTTGATTTTCAGGGAGCCGTTTTGATTTCAATATATAGTTAAAACCAATGTGCTGAAGTTAAATAGTATATACACTTATTCTTCAGATGAAGAAATAAACGTCCACGACTGATCCCAATTTAACAATTTAACTCAAAATGCTGGCAAACAATACTATGGAAAGTATATAAAGAGTTGTTGGCAAAGGTATTAGAAACGTTAACGGGTACAATTAGTGCACTTATAACAAAACAAAACCAAGCAAAGGAGACTTCGCAGTGTGGCTTTAAGTGGCTGATATCAGTGTTTAAATTCTATGCCACTGTTTCTTCGTTCTTGGTTAGATTAGGTACTCGAAAGTTACGCCACCAATTGAACAACTATCCTCCAACTGTCGTTTACGAGAAGGACTTTGACCACACAAGATCTTTGCCCACGTTGAATGCCACGAACTTCGGAATAATCCTATTTCTTGTTGAATACTTTTTATTTGACCGGATTTTTGGTAATTCAATGTAGAAATTTACTTAAAACTTTAATATTAAATTTTTATATAATACCAATAGGGGTATGTAATAACCGATTATTTCCAATTATTTATTACTTAACGGAGAACTGTACTTGGAATAATGTTTAGCCGTACAATTCCAGAATAAAAAGAACACGTTAGCTTATTTTTGCCTTGCCACGAGACCTTTGTTCTTTATTTTTGCACTCAGAGTGAAATAAAAACAAAAAGAAATACGAAAAGCACGAGTACACGGTTTTATCGGCATTACACTATTGATAAAATTAGGAATATGTAATAAAAATTGTATATATTCTGATTATTAATATACATAACCAAATACATTATTTTTAATTATTTATTTTTAAAACTTATTATGAAAACTTTTAGAAAAATTAATGATTTTTCTGTATACTACAATTTCCATTAATATTATATCTTGTCTTTTTACATAACTACCCAACACTGGTCCTAGTCGCGACATCAACCCATTGAATAATTTGTTACACTCATTTATTGATTAACCCTTTGAGGGAACAATCAAAATGTTACTGTTAACATAATAAACAACTTGTATTTGAACATTTAGAAAAAAAAATATTTATATCGAAAAGGTGTTGCTTCAAAAGCGTCACTACAAACTAAAAGTATCAAATTCAAAGAAAAACTACAAACGAAATAAAAACAAGCTGCATGTTTGTTTAAAGTTTGCATCAACCAAAAATTTTTTGCATGATGGTATTTTAATATTTAGTCCAAAGCTCGAGAAGACATTTCACACGTTTTGACATACTCTCCACCCATTTTAATATTTGTCAAAGCTCGTC
Source organism: Bellardia pandia (assembly GCA_916048285.2). Taxonomy (NCBI): domain Eukaryota; kingdom Metazoa; phylum Arthropoda; class Insecta; order Diptera; family Calliphoridae; genus Bellardia; species Bellardia pandia. The sequence goes on from OU696533.1 coordinate 15,185,067, forward strand.
TACATGGAATGGAGTTAATCGGTATTGTCACAACAGTTTCTTCACTGTTGACCATAAATTCTCAATATTTTGTACATATTGTACAATATTTACAATAGATATACACAAATATTTACAAATATGGGGGTATTGATCAATTTTGGGCCGATCTTCTTAAAATTCGTTAAAAAGATATATCAGGTATAATTTCAACACAATACCGGTATATTTAAGAGATATATGAGTATTTAAGAGATTTTTTTTACAGTGGACAATATATGGGGGATATGGTCAAATATGAATCCTGTAGTATGACTAATATATACGTGTATGTTCTAGCTTCCGACAGATTTTAAAATCATATGAAACTGAAATTTCATATGACATTAAAATTATATGTTCCCGTTTTCAAATTGTTTTACATAATCGAAGTACTGTTCGAAACAAGTCTGGCAAATGTCAAAATAAATTAAATTCTTATAATAAAGTAATATTTAAATAAATTAAAGTATAAAATTTAAATTTTCATCATTTCTTTTGACCAAAAATCACTATTTCATCAAGAAAAAGCTGATTCGTTTTGCTTTCACCAAACTATTTTTAAGTCAAAAGGATACGAATTTTTTAGTTCGTAAGTGAAAACAAGAACATCAATCGTTTGTTTTCACATTTGATCTTGTGAATTCGAAAGCTAGAACATACAAGATAATTACCAATTATGGACCGACCATCATAAAATTTTGTACAACAACTTATATGTCTATAAGTTACACTCATTTAAAAAAAAACCCTGTATAAACAAAATGGACCAAAATCTCCGGTAGTTCTTGACTGATAAAGCTGAAAACCTTGGTGCAAATTTCATCCAAATCGGAAGACATCGATTTTTAAAATTGGGTCACTAGACGTGAAATTCACCGTATACATATGTATGTATGTATAAGTAAACACACTTTTAGTTTTTTGTGTTTTTTTTTTGCGCAACTTTAAGGTGCGAGTTTCTTTATTGAAACCTAACTGACTATTTATTTTAACATTATTCAAAATTAAAATTAATTACTGCTAAATAAGCAATTTTACTTTTGCGTTTTTAAAGTGAAACTAATATTTGCCAAATTATCAAAATTTATTTATTAGTATTTATCACATAATAAATGCTTCTTTAATATTGACACTGCAGTTTTATTATTTTGTAAAACACAAATAAGTTAACGAACTTAACTTGATACTTATTTTGCGAAGACAACCCAACAAATGTTTTTGTGGTTAATATATATACCCTCATTCTCCACTTGTAGTGGTGGAGGATAAAAAACACATACTTTCTAATAAAATTTGCCTTATACTGTATAAAAGTATAGCCAGTGAAACGAATACATTTTTATACCCTGCACCATCATAGTAGGAAGTTTATATTGGAGTTGTGCTGATGTTTGCACTTATCCAAACAAATTACACCACAAATTAGTTATGTATAAAACCAAATCACATCTATAAACTTGGTGCAGATCGGGCTATAATTGATCATACTTCCGAAAAACACTTTAACGACCAATAATCTCTTAAAAATGTTGGTATCTAAATAAAATTCAACACAACTAAGTTTCATATATAGAGAAGGCATGTCACCTATTTATATATAGGATGGTCCATAATTAGTCAAAGCTTCTGCAAATCACTTTAGCATGCATAAATCTTTTAAAAGTGTTTATAACGGGGTAGATCGAACACAAACAGTACTTACGTATATACTCAAAATCATGCCACAAAATTTTGAATGAGCGGTCCTTAATAGGTTATAGTACGATGGCATCGCAGATACTGCTGATTTCTGAAAAACTATTTTTGCAAATTTACTGGGTGCGGAGGAGTTAGATAGTCGGACTTGACCGATTATACTTTCTTACTTATTATTTGAATGAATGAATGAAAACAAGTCTACAACTCCTTCCAGTTATTTGTTTCATTGTTGTTCATTTTTAGTTCGCAGGTAAGCACTTCTACCACTATTCAGGTGTATAGAAAATGTGCTTATTTTTGCTATAATAACTATTCCAGTTAATTAAGATAGCTATTTTTGTATTTCATTAAACAAAATCTATCTGACTATATTGTAGAAAAATATGTATGTATTTGTATTGAGTGTATGTATGAGTTTGTGTGTATCTATTGTAAATATTGTACTGAAACTAAGACTGAATAAGAAATACTAAGTACACTACTCACCACCAGAGGCGCTGTAATGCTGCATTACACAAACGTAATGCGCAATTGCATTGTTGTGTTATAAAAAAGCTTTCTTTCTTAGAGTACCGACTGGTGTGAACTGGTGATAAAACAGAATTCTTCTGGATGCTACTTAGAATTCACTGATGGCAAAAAGACGGAGACATACACTGGATCACAAATTTTCTATCTCCACATAGTATTTTTAATGCTGCCGAACTTAAGAAAAATTCTCTAAGAAGGATTCGAAAGCTTTATACTGTGGATTTGAACATAGACATCCTTTGTTCCAGATTAAACACCACATTATGAGTTAATGTGAGTTTCGTGACACAAAAGTTTCCGGAGAAATTAGACTGCTGACAAGTATCGGTATGAATATTTAATGCACATGCGCATTCTTATCCCTTTGTAGTATCGATTGTGGAATAGGTGCTCAAAGAGAGAGAACTTTGGCGATCCACTTGTAGAATTTGTAAAATTCTACGTTTTTTTTTTCTTTTTCTTAACATAAAAAAACTTGGGATTTTTGGTTTTTAATATGAACTTTAATAGACTTATTATTGGTATACTTAAAAGGTACCGATAATCAGATGAAGAGTCAGAATAGGGATATGGCATGAAATTTTTTCATGATCTGGACTGTATCAAAGATGTTTAATTGATGGATGTGCTCATCAATTTTGTCGGGACAGTTAGTTGGTTGCCACTAGTATCAAATTCTTAAATTTATCACGTTTAAGGATGGGGAGGGGGCATGACTGAGGGTTGCACAAGTGCCTCCTGGTATGTCCTAAATTTAGCTTTTGTATCCAAGTGTTTTAATACAAAAAAAGGAGAATTTCCAAAATTCTTTGAATATTTTTTTAACATTACCACTTTAGTCTACATGACTTTAAAATACTTCTCTCAATCATCCTTAATAGTTTGTCACCATACAGTAGCTACGTACATTGTAGATTGCGCAATTAAAATGGTATCTAATTCACTTAAAAATACTCATTGTTGTTTGAAAAACTAAATTATTATTTATATTATAAAAGTTTTGTTTTATTCTTTTGTACACGTAAGTCTCTAATGAATATAATTTTAATTATTTAAGGGAAATTTTAAATTAAAAACAAAAACACAAACTTGTTTAAACTTTTCATGCAGTTATTTAAATAAAATATATCACTTTAGAAAGGCAATTGAATAGCTTTTAAACTACTCTCAATCGCAGCTTTTTAACTTATGTATGTATAACAAGTTCGAGTGCTGTATTCGGCTGTGCCGAAATCATGGACCTATTTGTACTATTTTCCTCATACTTTCATCTTTTATCATAAAAACATCGTATACAAAATTTCATGGGAATGTCTGCAATATATCTTAAAAAATTGGAAGAAAAATTTTTAAAAATATCAATTTTTTATGGAGGTTGTCTCACATTTTGGTGCTGCTTAGGAGCTTCTGTAAACTTTGTGGATTTTTGTTGTGTCTTTTGGACGTGAGAGTGTTTTACAGAGACAGACTGGCAGGCGGATAGACAGACGGAGATGGCTCAATCGAGTTAGAATTTCATAAGGACCAAGAATATATATGTATATACTTTGCTGATACTCAGATGAATATTTCTCAGTGTTACACACGAAATTACAAGCTTGTATATACCCTCATTCACTACTTGTGGTGGTGAAGGGTATAAAAATACATGTATTTAATTCGGATATCTCACAATCCATAATAGCAAAAAATGTTCTGAGTTTAAAAAATACACAGTAATTCCAGAAGTTGAACCCTTTTAAAAAAACACATTTTTTTATTTGTTTAAGGCAGAACTGTTTTGTTAAATACTTGAGTGATTTTAAGCGTAAGGTTGATGAATGCAATAAAGGATGCTTCAACAATAAGGTGTTAATTGCGGAAAACCATTTCTTTTCTCCCTTTTTACCTTTTTACTTATTTTCATTTACTTTTAGGCAAAGCTAAATGATTTATAGTCGCATTAAAAAAGCTTTTATTTATAGAAGATGAATTTTAGTTTTAAAGGAAATAAGGAAGAGGTTGCTTTATAATGGTAAAAAAAATATACTGTTGTATAAAGTGTTAAAAGCGTAAAATAATAGCAAATTTATTGTTGAATGCAACAATTGAAATTTAATTGCTTAAAACTTTTTAGGTTTTTCAAAATAACAAACATAAATAGTAAATATGTATTTTCACACCAGAAAATTTAATTGCCATTGTCCTCAACAATATTTTTTAAAAATTAAGCACAATTTCAATAAATGCATCTAAATTTATTCGTAGGATTAATAACGAAACTAAAACTTTCTTTGAATCAAATAGAAAATGAACATAAAACCAATGCAATAACGTGTAATTAACGGAAATCAAATTGCATGTTATAAATTTGAAATAAATCCAAACTTGTGCACTTTTAACAATATAACAATATAATAAAAAATATCCGGCCCATCTTTAACTAGCTGTAAGTGTGCATTCCAGAACCATTCCTCTGCTAAAATTCGCTTTAGCTCTGGATTTTAAGAAATGTGTTAGTTTATACCATACACCAACATAGTAGGGAGGGTTATGGTATGTACATATATATGAAACATATTTAAGTTAAATGTTATTTGGATATCGACATTTTTAAGAGAGTTTTTCTCTTTAAAGTGATTTTCGGCAGCGGTCCTTATATGGGCGCTATGATCAATTATGGACGGATTTGCACAAAATTTGTAGATGTGATTTGGCTTCATGTACAACTTATTTATGCCGAAATTTGTTTCGATACGTGCATGAATCAAACATTTATGAGCAATAAACCCCAATTTCGGGAGGAAATTTGTTTGAAATATCTTCAAAATTGCGACCTGTACTCTACGCAGAATGTTTACATGGACAGACAGACGGACGGATTTTTTACGCTTTATATTTTATAAAATAATATTTATAAGCTTTAAAGACATCAGCACAAATCTAGTGTGGTGTAGGGTCTAAAGATATAGAACAAAACTTGCTGTAGGATTTTGTTTGGAGCTACTGTACATTAGGTTGTCCCAAAAAAATGTTGTTTTTTTCATTTTAATGGGGGCTCAAGCATAATTTGAAAGCTTATAGGGTAAAGTATTTTTGACATTTTTTTCAGATCAAAAACCACGATTTTCTTCAATTTTGAGAAAACAGTTTAAATGAAAAATGCTTTATTTTTGTGTGAAAAAATATAAGTTTTGGCAATTAATTTCCTTATTTAGATATCCTGCATTACAATTTTTCATAAATAAATACATTTCGTATAGTAACGTTTTATAACTATTAAAATTTATAGGAAAATTAAATAAAACAAGTTAGAGTGCTATATTCGGCTATGCTGAATCTTTAATACGAAATACAAAAACTACACTGGTTATAGGACTAGAATATTCATATTCTGTGTTTTCTATTCAATTTTAGTGGAAATTTTATTATTATTTTATGTATTGCTTGAAAGACAATTTTACGACCGACATAATTTATGCCGAAATTCACAAAATTTTGTGGGATGATTTTTGTATATATCTAAATGATCTGTGGAACGTTTAGAGTCGGTACCGATATTTAGACAGTATATATAGGCATAAATGTCTTTTTCAGATGTGGTCCTTGTATGGGAGCTATAACCAATTATGGGCCGACCATCATAAAATTTAGTACAACAATTTATTTAACTATACGGATTATTTGTGTCAAATTTTCACGGTTTACCATTATTTATGCCAGTTATAAACGTATTTTAAGTGAATTTTGGAAGTGGATTTTACATGGGGTCTGTGGTCAAACATGGACCGAACTAAAAAAATTTCGTTTTACATGAAATTAATTCCTGCCAATTTTATTGGCATTTATGTACAAGGTGGCGCAAAAGTAATCCTCCTATCAGAAAATGCTATAAATTTTGCGAGGCCCCTAATGTTGTGTTTACTACACAAATGTCAAAACAGAACTGACATTAGGGGCCTCGCAAAATTTATAGCATTTTCTGATAGGAGGATTACTTTTGCGCCACCTTGTATAATGGGGCAATATTTCGGGAAGATTTTTGTATGGGGGCTATGAGAAATCGTGGAGCTATTTTTACTATTTTCCTCATACTTTCTTCTTTTATCATAAAAACATCGTACACAAAATTTCATGGAAATATCTGCAATATATTTAAAAAAATTGGAAGAAAAATTTTAAAAAATATCAATTTTTTATGGAGGTTGTCTCACATTTTGGTCCATAACGCTGGTTCTACTGTACCGATTTTGCTGCTTTTCAATATCAAAGCGCTTCGGAGAACTATATTGGTTTTGTAAAGTTTTTTGATTTCGGTTGTGTCCTTTGGGCGTGTGAGTGTTTTACAGAGACAGACAGACAGACAGATGGGCATGGCTCAGTCGACTTAGAATAACATAAAAAGCAAGAATTTGTTGGGTATCAGATGACTATTTCTCAGTGTTACGGAATGGCCAACTTATATACATATATCCTCATTCACCACTTATGGTGGTGGAGGGTATAATAATGATGTAGTTTGAAAGATCTATTAATGCTTAATAATTTAAAAAAACTAATTTTTGAATTTGCTCTTCCCGTTCCACAGTTATAACATTTTTAGGGTTTGTTTGTACCCGATGAATACTAAATGTTTAAATTTAAAATTGTTTGCTTTGTAATCTTCTTTATGAAGAGCTTGTTCGAAAACGCTCAACCTTTCGGAAAATCTAAAGAAAAGAGTTCTCAAAAATAAATCGGATTTTTTGTGGAAAACGAGGATAACTGCAGCATTTATTATATATTTATTATAAATTGAGCACATGTAAGTTTTTTTTTAATTTTGTATTGTAAATTTGTTAGTTTAGCATTAAACATAAAATAAATGACAAAAACAATATGTAAATTTTCTTTATTGGTTTAAAATATAATAAAATAAAAAGTGCACACGGCACCAACATGTACACATTTATGCTCCCCACTGTACATCAGTCAAGCAGTGGTGTTACTCTTTAGATATATAAATAACTATATTATAATATATATGATTTTCATTACTAACTTTACGATTTAGGAGAAATTTAACATTTTTGCTAATATGCTATAAATATTGGTACCTATAAATCACAAACAATTATTCATAAAATATATATCATATAGTTTTCCTTTCTTAACTGTTGTTAAAAGGTTCTCGATGTTAGTTTTGTAATCGGTATATACATATAAAGCATAAACATATTTCGAATTTCCTAACAAAGTTCTATAAGTATTACTACAATAATTTATTTATTTGTGCCATACACTATTACTTTCAATTTAGAGTAGAGGGTGTTTTCTTTAAATTTTCTTAAAAAACAGAAACTAAAAAAATGTTCTACTCTACAAATTTAGCCAATTTATTATGTGTTATTTGTAACACATGCGCGTGCATGTCCGGAAGATGTACATATATTTTATTATTTTATTTTTCCAGTACTTACTAACATATTTTCTTTTTTTTCACAATATAAAACAAAAAAAACTTTTTGTCTTGCAGCTTTGTATTTTGTGCTTCTGCAAACAAAAAGTTTAGTTTTAGTAACAAGTTTTATTAAAAGGAAACGGAAACATATTTGCAGTCTGTTTCATACACAAACTTCTTAAAGGCACTTTAGCCATTTCCTTTCCAACAATTTATTTGTTAAACAAGAAACAAAAAACAAAATGAAATGTTAACAAAAATCGAAAGCAAATAGTAAAGAAGACTTTTTCTTTAAGTTTGGTAATTGTTCGAATTTTAAAAAAATATGTTGAAATTGAAAACTAAACTAACACAACTAAATTCTCGATAATCATGTGTTATCAATAAAATAAATTTACTTTTCCGTTAATATTTGTTTTATTGAGAGGAATGATTCTATGTAGAAGGTATTTGCAGAAAAAGTAAACTTTAAATTAAGAACAATTATTGTTTTTATTTGAACTGTTAATTTTAAATCATTGATTTAATCATTAAATTTAATTTTTCATTAAATTATTTTTACTGAAGGTAGGAATTTTTACATGAAAATTATTATTAAAATTTATTGATAATTTTTTTTGGTCTTTACGAAATTCTAAGTCGATTGAGCCATGTTCGTCTGTCTGTCTGTCTGTGTAAAACACTCTCACGTCCAAAGGGCACCACCAAAATCAAAAAAGTTTACAAAAACTCGCTTCTAGTTTTCCTAGGCAGTTCGGTATTGAAAATCAGAAAAATCCGTATAGTAGAACAAGAATTATGGATCATAAAAAATTGATATTTTTAAACATTTGTCTTGCTATATTTTTAAATATATTGGAGATAATACCATGTTTTTATGACAAAAGAAGAAAGTCTGAGAAAAATAGTAAGCATAGATTCATGATTTTTCATAGCCCCCATACAAATATATTCCCCAAATATGACTCAATGATATATAAATGCCTATAAAATTGGAATATTGATACAACATTCAACAAAAATAAGTTTTATGCAAAAAGAAATCGCAGAACGCATTTTTTTTAGTTCGGTCCATGTTTGACCATAGACCCCATATAAAGTCCACTTCCAAAATTCACTTAAATACGTATAAAAGAGATATAAATAATGTTAAACGGCTAAAATTTGACATAAATACTCTTTATAAACAAGTAAATTGTTGTACTAAATTTTATGATGGTCGGCCCATAATTGGTCATAGCTCCCATACAAGAACCACATCTGAAAAAGACATTTATCTAAATAGTTTTATTTATAAAAATGATTGCAATCAAATATAATTAACGGATAAAAAAAATCTTGTATGAAATAAATAAAATAAAAATATATTTAAATTAGTTTTTATTTTCACATCATTGATTTCAAATTATTGTTAAAAAAAACACAAAACATGAATAAAATCATATAAAAACATAATAATTAAATCATTCGTTTTAATAATACTCTCTAGGGGTATTTTTTCTACTTTTCTACAGATACGTTGGTTTATTCACATTTTTTAATTAATTTTTATTTTCGTTGTTGAGGTAAATTGTTTTATATCAAGTTACTGAAAAGATTATGTTGGCACTGTTCGCCATCAAACACATAAAGTTTAAATAATTCTACAATGGTGATATTTTAATTATGAAAACGATATTAGTTGTGTTACTTGAAAACTCGGGACTTAATAAATTTTTTCAAAATATTGGCCATTGTTAGCTAATAAGCTAGATTTACACGATTGAAATTTTCTTCAAAATTGCTCTTCAAAATGCTTCAAACTCGTGTAAACTCAAAAATTCTTCAAAATTTATTTATTTAATAGTTATTAATAGTTATTATATATATAAATAAATTTTGAAGAGCAATTTTGAAGAAAATTTCAATCGCGTAAATCTAGGTTTACCTTTTTGCATCTTTCTGGCATTTTGAATTTCACATCACAAGAACTGCTCACTTTTTGAGCATCAAGAACATATCAAGCCAATTTCGGTTATCCTGTTCTGAAGAGAAGCCTATTCCAGAGAGAGTATTCTGCATAGAACGAAACAAAAAGCAGTCGTAAGGGTGAGGAAAAATTTCCCAACCACTTCTTTCTAAATCATAGCCAGGCATCCTATAGCACAATTGTGCAGAGATCACTTTACACATGCACTTAATCTCTTTCATTCAGTCGTCATTGAGACAGCAATGTGTGCATATGCGGCGGATGCTTTTATATTTTTTTCAGAAATACTTCCCAACAAATATTTCAAATTAATAATGAATTACGAAAAATATTTTATGATTGATAATGCATTTGGTAACATGCATGTAATCAGCTTTTGAAGTATTAGAAGTTCCGTTTATACATCAATCTCGTTGTTAATTTCTTATGTTTATGTTTGCTGGGTAGTTTGCTCACACACACAACCTCATTTTACGCTTTGCCTACCTCTCTTCTAAATAAATTTGAATAGGTAACTATTGTAACATATGACGATTGTTGTCATGATATTACACTTTAATGTTGAGACGCATACACTAAGCATTTGTCTGCCAATATCGTTGAGTTTGGCAACAATCACCAAGTAATGATGCATCTAATTCTTGTCTTTAAACTTTTTTGGCTTGCCTGGCTGATCTTTGTCTTTCGTGTCAAAAACACCACTTCTGAACCCCACAAACCATCTCCCACACATTGAAAGCCATGAAACATATTCACCATAAGCTTCGGTGAGCAATCGGTGAGCTTATGAGGCACTTTGTTTTTCATTAAAACAGAAACGCAAAACTTCCCGTAATCACGCTTTGTTGGCACATAATTCGACAATTTTGTAGCAAGTAAATCTCTGTTGTTTAGTTTTAAATATATTATCTTATGTTAAATTTAAATTAATATTTTTTAACAAATTTCAATGGGCTTCAGCGGTGTCGTTGTGGAAAACTAATTTGTATATCTTATCCGATAATCATTAGCGTTACTAGATTGACTCAAAATATTTCAAAACTAAATTTGTTCAAATATTCATATTTAACATAGCATTCGAACAATGTGAAATTACATTTTTTAATGAAGATAGATATAAAGTTTCGAAATTGCAATTAATATAAAAAGAGCCCTCCTCAAATTATAGGTGAATTGCTGCAAATTTTGTTATCTGCACATACATCTGTTAATGAAAATAATAAAGGCAGCCTAAATCTATTACTAAATGCATTTACTGCATTAGATTTTCATATACAATGTACTCTCACATAGAAAAAATAAGCTGACTTTCATACACAACTTGTATTAATCATTTGCACTTGTATTAATCAATATCACTCATACGCACAGCAAGTACAAATCACAATAGTTCATTTAATTCAACTAAATTAAATCATATACCAAAGTAGTGTAGTGGCTAAAAAATACACTCAAAATTATTATTAATATCTGACAAACTCTGTAAATTATGGTGAGAATTGGTGATTACATCTACTTTAAATGGTCAAAATTAGATAAAATTTCTAAACATTTCAAATAAATTATATTGTTCGTAAAATTGCCTTTCAAACAATATATTAAGTGCTAAGCTATGAGTTGAAAAAAAAAACTAAATAAGGATATTCTAGTCCTTAGGTGAAGAGTAGTTAAGATTCGGCACAGCCGACTATTGCAATCTAACTTGTTAAGTTTGTTATTTCGGTTGTTTATTTTGTTTGTTTATAGCTGAACAGATATTATTGAACTTTGGAATAAAGATAGAACAGAAAGTGTCAATAGGCCATATTTTTTCAATATTAGGACCTAGGCTAACATTAACAAAAAAAAATCAGTAAAAACGGTCTGGCTGGCTGTCTATGTAAACCTTGTGCGCAAAGTGAAGGTCGCAATTTTGAAGATATTTTCATAAAATTTGGTACATGAAAGAAATTTTCGGCTCAAGGGTGGTTGGGATTGAAGTTGGTTGAAATCAGTCCATTATTACACCTAGCCCCCATAAAACTGTCCTCCCGAGATGTGTGTTTATCGGTCATTAATAGCTAGTTTTTTTAACCCGGCGTTGCCCGGACATTTCTTATATTTTATTCCTGACATTGATTGGTATTTCTAAAATATTTTCTTCTGTCTAACACTTTCACGTAATCAAAATTTTAAAAATTTACCGAACGCTATATTACAATTTCCAAATCGCAGGTTGTTCATCAGATTCTTTGACAATTTGCAAACTTACATTTTAAATTTAAATAGTTTAAATGGTTCAGCTTGAACTTTGCGCGTCTTTTGATCATAACGTGTAAAATCTTAATTGTCGCTGAAAGTTTTGTGCTGAAAAAGAAATCGATATTCAAGATTAAATTAAATGATGTCCCGATTAACAGGTGTTGTATGTTTATACTATAAGACTACCTTCATAATTTTAGGGCTTACCAAATTTTAGAGATCATAATTGGAGTAGGGGAGAGGGTGGCACGTTTATACCCGAGGCACCTTTGAACTATGTTGATAAAATCTCAGTTTAACATTTTTTCCGAGCCTTAACCGAGTTTTTCACACGACAACCTTGTTTTCTAGCAACGTCAATAACTTTTTTTAAAATAATTAACAAACACAAACTGCGAAGCTTTTGGCTTATCTGCAGAAAACACCCAGAGTCTTTGGCGGGAATCGAACCCGCAACCCTTTGACTGATAGTCCGGCACTCTAGCGCCTAGTCTATCGGGTTACTACTACTTAAAAAAAAGTATTCAGAAGGTACCAAAAAAGTACTACCAATTTATTTCTTTGCTTTTTTCCGTTACATATAACATTTCAATTCTGTATCTTCTTTTACCCTTTACTTCCGTCGAAGGATCATATTATGAGGAAGAAATTACAAATATTTATATTTGTGATTGCATACAGCCAATAACACAAATTTCGTTGTCTTAAAACAACAGAAGCAAAAGGTACCATTACCAAAATACGCATTTTAGGTTGCATTGTCAAAATAAAGGTTTTTGATAAGTCTTTTTTGTTTCTTTTAATAATATCAATATTTAAATTGCAGATCATGTAAAAAACAATGTCCTTTATACCCCCTTGAAGATAGAAAGTTTATTTTTAATATACATTTCTTTGACTTCAGAAAGCGAAAATAGAAATGTGGTTGCTTTATAACAAAGACCATCATTATTTAAGAACAGAATTTGAAAAGTTTTACCATTTTTTCCCCTTTTTAGCCTATTCACGCTTCAAAGCACAGATATGTATATCTACGTTCCAAATTTCAATTAAACTATTCGTTTGTAATGTCCGGTTTTTTTCCTGTTTTTCCTGATCTGGTCCAAGTTTTGAAAAAAGATAAAGCCTATAGAAGCATCCAAGCAGGGATATATGTACTTTTGTTTAAATGTTCAATCCAATCGGTTGAGTGCTGAGATTACCTGGTTTCCCCCTTTTTATCCCGACCTGGTCCAAGCTTAAAAGAAGATATAGCCTTATGACATGGATCTACCTAAATTTTAATAAAATTGGTTCAGCCGTTTGGTCTTACCGTTTTTCCCCTTTTTGTATAAACAGAAAATTCCTCTTTTTACCCGCCTTACCCTCTTGAAAGTAGAAAAAAAAGAAAAAGTCTTGAAAAAAAATATAGCTTATTGATGCTTCCAAGTACAGATCTATCTACGTTCTGAATTTCATTAAAATCGGTTCAGCCGTTTAGGCGTCATTGCGGAACAAACAAACAAACTTACAAGGACATTTATAAAATATGTAGTTCCAGAGAACTGTGACAAGCTATCCTTTACATGCTTAAGGGTGTACATACCACGTCGCCCTTGTCCTTCTCGGAAGGACTGGTATCACCCTCGGTCTCTGTGTCATTCACTTCAAGCTTGTAGTATCCGAAAAGCTTATTCTGTAGATCCTCTTTAAGTCCGTGTATACTCAAATCCAACTCACCTAAAGCTGGAGGTCCACACCAAGCGTCTACGCGTTTCACGCGTTCTAAGCAACTGTCAAAAAAGTAGAATCTATGTAGTTGTACGAGTTAAGTTACACACTCAAAAGCGTAGGACGCGCTAACGCTTGAAACGCGAAAAGTTCGTTTACTTTCTACTTTTGAACGCGGTGCACGCGTCACAGCTGACATTGACAAATACAAAGCAAATTTATTTTAAAGATGATGTCACCAGAAAAAATGACAGTTGAAATAACATTTTTTATAGGAGTTTGAGAAACAAACCGATAAAAAACTTTGTATAAAAAAAATCAGCTGGGCATACGGCATCAACTCCAAAAGTACATACATACAAAAAAAAATATTGACGCGAAAAATCTTCGCATGTAACTTGAAATGCCTGACGCTTAAAACGTTTAGAAAGCTTAAAACGCGTTGACGCCAAAACGCGAGTTGTGGACCTCCATCTTAACTTCGTCTTCAAAGCACTAACGCTCAACCCTAAAATTTCCTCACGATCCATCTCTAAACAATCCAAATATAATGCGAACATACACCAAAAAAAATTGAAGTTATATGTGTATATGGATTCAAACAAATTTCGTCACAAATATGTCGACCAATAACTGAATAGAGCTCCCATATAAAGGCTGCCTTCGAGAATAACTATAACGATCATAAATCTCTTCAAAACTTAGGTATCCAAACAAAATTATTATTATTATTAGTCATATGCAGCCATATAGTTGGGCTGGAACGATTATGCTGGTTTTATCATCATGTTTGTTATATTTTAAGTTGTATGGGGCTAGGTTAAGTAATGTCCCGATTGCAACCAAATTCAATCCCAATCGTCCTTGACCAGAGTCTCTCGTAGCATGTAAAATTTTACAGCAATCGGACTTTTACAGTTTAGACATTATAAATCTCACACTGTGCCCTACTAATGGCCTACATTGTTTTTAAAGAAATTTTAAGTATGTCTTTTATATTGTTAGATTTTTTTTGTTCACATTTTTATGTATGTATATATTTTCCTGGTTTATTATTTCAGAGGAAATCTTAATTTTTAAATTTATTTGATGATTCCTTTTAATGTTTATGTACATGGATACATATAACTATATAAAGTAAAGCAAACTTCAAAGAAATTCCAAGAATTTATTCATTGATTTACTTGGTTTTGTTTTAATATTTCTGTGGAAATATGAAAATTGCAACTATTGAAATTTATTACCTTTGTATTGCTTCACATTGTTTCTCAGTTTCTTTATCTCTTTGTATGTGTATTTAGGAAAGATTAAAATTGTAAAGGAAACAATTTGCTAACAAAAGTTACAAAATGAAAATAATCTGTTATCAAACATTTAACATGAATTCTCCGTATTATTAATAACATCCAGAGTGCAAATAAACGTTCATTATAATTGCCCAGCAAAAAATTTCAGTACCTACCACGATAGCATTTTACACAGGATGGCTAAAATTTGTACTTACAAATTGTTTAGCTGAAAAGTTCTTGAAAGTGGATGAACAATTGGACGAGATTATCAAACTCTCTGAGCCGAAACCAAATCGTTTAGAATTTAATACTCAGAACAATTTAACAAACAATATGAAAAGATATGAAAGAAAACAAGGAAATTAGGAATTTTTTCTTATTATTTATTAAATTATTTGAACTAAGGATTTCTTACCAGTAGAGGAGAATGAAGTGAACAGTTGAACGGTTAGTTTGTATCTAGCCGAAAAATAAGTACATATTTACGATCTTTTTAGAACATTGCCATAACTTTCTGCATTTATATACATTAAGGAAAATTGGAATTGTCGGGAAAATAAGTCTAAAATAACGTGTACAAAATTTCATGGCTTAATCTGCAACATAGATACATATGTAAACAAAATAAAAAAATAATTGTTTAAAAATATCGTATCTTGATGGAGGTTGTTAAACATTTTGGTCCATAATTCTAGTTCGCCTGAACCGGTGTTGATGATTTTTAATACCAAACTGCTTAGGAGAATTAAAAACGGTTTTTTGTAAACTTTGCTCATTTTGGTTATATATTTTGTACATGAGAGTGTTTTACACAGACAGTTAGATAGACACACGGACATATATCAATCGACTTTGACTTCCATAAAGACCAAGAATATATACACTTTGTTGGGTCTCAAATAATTATTTCTCAGTGTTACACACGGAATGAAAAACTTATACGAGTACACATATACCTTTATTCACC
The DNA here is from genome assembly GCA_916048285.2 of Bellardia pandia. Lineage (NCBI taxonomy): Eukaryota > Metazoa > Arthropoda > Insecta > Diptera > Calliphoridae > Bellardia > Bellardia pandia. The sequence goes on from OU696533.1 coordinate 15,200,912, forward strand.
AATTGTGGTGGTGGAGGATAAAAAATATACACTCGTAGATGCGTGTGTAAGTTGTACGTTTTACTTTCTAAGTTGTTATGAACGTTTATTTCCATATACATACAAATCTATAAATATCCTTCAGCCAAGAAAAGAACTACAGTTTTGTTTTTGGAAATTTTAAATTAAAGAGTGTTTTTTTTATTTTTTAATTTTCATTTATATTTTATTATATTTTCAGTTGTCTTTAGATACACGCACATCATGAATACATTGTATGTATTTGCCAGTGCAAGTAATTTGATTGATAAGCTTAAGGCAATTGTTATTGTTATTCGTATATGTAAGGATGTGTTATTTTATTATTCTTTTTATTTGTTATTGTTATATTCGTTTGCAATTTCAAAGATCGTACAAAATCACATGCATCACACTCACAAACCTACATAAATACACCCAAAACAAGTACGAAAGTATAGTCGGTCAAGCCCGACTATATACTACCCTACACACAGTATATGTATAAAACAGTTTTTCAGAAATGGGCGTTATATGGAAGATTTGACCTATTATGGACCGATCATTCAAAAATTTAGTGTCATGATTTCTGTTAATATATGTAAATATTATATATGTTAAATTTTATCTCGATATAAATACGTTTAAAAGATTGATGGAGGTTAAAGTGAATTATGAAGAGGGAGTTTTGACTATTTATGAACTGACTGTTATAAAATTAGGTGTCATCCTATATGTACATAAGAAACTCATTTTTGTGAAATTTTATTTGAATACCAACATTTTTAAAAGAGTTATGCTCTTTTAAGTGATTTTCGGAAGTGGGTCTTATATGGGAGCTACGACTAATTATGGACCGATCTTCACCATATTTGTAGATGTCATTTAGCTTCATTTAGTACTCATTTGTGGTGAAATTTGTTTGCATACTTGCATAATTTAAAGATTTATGACCGGTAAACCCCAATTTCGGTAGGACATTTGTATGGGGGCCAGGTGAAATACTGTACCGATTTTCATTTGTTTTAATCCTATCCATCCTTGGGCCAAAAAAATATCACGTACCAAATTTTATCGCAATATCTTCAAAATTGCGAAATGTACTCTGCGCACAAGCTTTACATAGACAGCCAGACGGACGGATATCGTTAAATTGACTCAGAAAGTGATTCTGAGTCGATCGGTATACTTTAACCCTGCTGTTAGGTTAAAAAAAACTTACGAATTCGAGGTTAACGGACCATTTTGGTCTATACCAATTTTTTTTGAAAACAAGGGGCGTAAGTCTATTTTTTATACTTATTTATTTCAATTAAGTATTTGGCAACAAATATTTTCACTAAAAGTTATATTTGTATGCTTAACAAATCGTTTGGGCTATTCATTTTGTTTTGAATGTTTGTTATTATATTTCATACAAATTAAATTTGAAAACAAAAGGTGTGTAACTTTTTGCCAGTGTTCATAGATTTTTAGTAAACAAAATTTAATTTTGTTTTCTTTTAGGAGGCGTAGATACTGTCGAACAAAAGATTGGCTACTACTACTAAATTTTTTGTACATCCTGCATAGAAGCGAATAAATAAAAAATTACAATGGACCAAAATGGTCCTTAACATAAAATTTGTAACTGTTTATTTTTCTCCCTCCCAATTTATGTTAGACACTTAATTATTTGAATAAAAACATTGATTTAGAAAAAAACCACGTGAGCTGACGTTTCAAGTCGATATGTTTTACCGTTGAAAAGATAGAAAGGAAAGAAAAAAAAATTTGACCAAAATGGTCCAAACCTAACAGCAGGGTTAAGGTGGGTGTTGGACCAATAATTCTGGGCGTTACAAACATCAGCACAAATCCAATATACCCTCCACACTATGGTGGTGTAGGGTATAACAAGTAAACTGTATACGAGTAAACATCTAAATTGTCTTTTCAAATTTAATAATCATGTCATGCCCTCATATAAAATCCACTTCCCGAAATCACTTTATTTAATTAAGTTTAATTACTTTACGATAATTTGGCATTATTACTTCAAGTAGTTTGGCTAAAAATTGTCGTGATCAAAACATTACCACTGTTTCTATCTACATTAATATACAAGCAGAAGTAGTGGCCAGAGAAGGATCTTTTGTCTTAACAGCAGATTCTGCTTTCGCAATACCGTTTTGAGGGCCATTAAAAATTAAAATTTCAAACACTAGCTTCAAAAGGCTGACGCAATCTGTAAATCTGCAATACTGTTGGACAAATGTAACCAGCACACAGTCTCCATTTGAGTTTTTTCAATTTTCTGTAAAATATTCATCCATTACCATAAAATTGATTTTTCTACTAATTTTAACTTTGATAACCCATAAGTAGGCCCCTACAAAGCGTAGCACCCTTTCCAAACACTCATTTCATAGGCTGAACAGTTATCTATCATAAGCTGTTTAAACTGTTCAATTGTCTTATTCTATATCAATGCAAAGAAAAAATGTGGCGATTCGTTACCTATTTTTCGTGATATTACACCTGAAATCGCAACAAAATGACTAAAAATTGTGTGTTTTTTGAAAACCAAAAGTCGGTCAACTTTGAACGGTTAAATCTTCTAAACTAAAAATGTGATATTATTAAGAGTGGCATATTTGAAATCGTTAAAAAGTTTCCTATAACATGGGTTTATTCAAAACTTCGTCGGCGCTCATGAAAATTTTGATTTTTGCAACCTCGTTTGCTCTACGGGCGCCACTGTGCAGCATACAAAAAAATACTCAGTATGCAACTTCGGAATAGGAAACGGAATAATATCTCAAGGCTAATAGAAGCAAGCATGGAAGTAGACTCAAAATTACTTTCAACGGTTATTGCAGCAATTGCCTGGATCGCGGAAAGGCAGAAGCCATTTTAAATTTATTTTGTGAATTTTAGATACAAATTCTAATAGTAAGTATCTAGGAACTTTTTTAATACATTTAATACAACTCAGTGAGATTGGTGAGAAACTAAATCAAATATACTATTTAGTACTAGTACTCGTATATTTGATATGGATACAACTTACATGTTAGATACACATTCAGGCATCCGATAAAATCGAGCATTCTGATACCCTATGTCTCTAATAGATTTGTTAATTACACGAATAAAATAAACAATCTATCACTGACAATGCGTATGAAATTTTGCAATTTTATCGGATAAGCGAACGCGACAGATTCGATTTACTTACTGGTACTGGAATTCAGTATTTAAAATTGATTTTTATGTTTACAGATAAATAAGTAATTTCGACTATCCTGTCTCAATATAATTTGGAATTATTTTACTTAAACTTAACAATTGTCAATAATTAAGAAAACACTACTATCACTTAGTTTTGTTTTTGAAATATGTCATGTTCTTCTTAATATTTATGATATTAAATGAGAAAAATAGTTGTTGTCTCAAAAAAAGAGAGAATTTGGTAACAAAAACATTAATAAAACTAACAAATGATAGAAATTTTTAATAATTCAGAAAATCGTCACTTTCAATGAAAAAATCGTCAAATCGTCATTTTGCTATTTTTGAAACAAAAAATCGTCAAAATGACGATAAATCGTCAAATCTGCCAGCTATGCATACAGGGTTTAGCTACTTAATTATTAAATGAAATCCCAAACCTTTAAAGCAAGATGTTGTGCTGCAGGTTGTAAATACAAATAAAATACCAAAGTTTTTTTATTTTTTAGAATTTCTCTTTTAATAATTTTTGTTCAATATTTGGCTTTTGTTATTAGTTTTTTTTATAAATAGTTTCATTTGTTATTTTTTCTGGTTTTTTGCTTCACTTACAATACAATTAGACATACATACATTAGACGTACAAACTAAACTTAAATTACAAAACTATTTACAAATGTTATTAGTTCTTATAAATTATTATTTTTTTTTTTTGAGTTTCTTCTATTTTATTTATTTAGCTTAATTTTTGTTTTAAAACTACAAATAAATTCTTTCAAAATTTCCACATTGTATGTTCTGTGCATTCAGCAATGCATATTCATCGGTTGACTAACCAATATTAGTAACTATTATTTTTGTCTGTTTTAATATTTAGTTTTCTTTTTTTTGCTTTATTATTTTATTAAATATTTTATTTAATATTTATTTATTTTTTTTTTTAATTTTATTTATTATGTAAATGTAAGTGATATTGACTGTTAATGGACGCTTAGGTTTATTGTTTATTTGTTTGTTGTTTGTATTTATTTTCTGCAATTTTCTTTTGGTTTTTTGTATAAACTTATATATTTAATTTAAATTGAAATCATATTTTAAGGTAAATAGAAAATTAATGAAATAGAAAGTAAAATAAAGTAAGCAAATGTAAACAAAATTCTTCTTAATAAACAAAATAAAAAATCAAAATAATTCTTGCAAAACTGATTAGAAAATATAAGAAAAACTTAAAGTTAATTAAAAAAAAGAAAACATAAAAAATATAAAATATTTAGTCAAATGTTTGTGATATTTACAAAATATATTTTTGTATAAATGTATGTGTATATGTAATGTTGGTTTATATTTTATACTGCTAGGGGCAAAAGTTCTTTGATATTAATTAAGAATGCTATAATCGGCATTTCCGATTTTTAAAAAACTTTTTATTTTTTATGCATAATCGCATTGTGTACAGAACAAAATATTTATAATTTGATCCGTAAGAAAACTGCGGCTTTTGGACAAGAATTGTTTTGACCTGCATTACTCTTATGGCATTGTCACACGTGCATGTAAACAGCCGGGTGATGATGTTACTAACAGAGTTGTTGACTTTGCAGTAATTTATTCCAGTAGAAAAAAGGAATCGAAGTGTAGAAAATTCTATTTTTTTGCAAAAATCGTAAAATTTTTTAATTATTTTAAAATTTCTGGAAACCTATTTGCTAACAAGTTTTGAATTGAGTATTTTTTATGTTTTGGAAGAAATTCTACAATTATGTTTAATTCCCAATATTAGGTAGTGGGAAAGCCATTGTAGAATTCCCAAAAATTCTCAAATACAAGATGGAATTTTTGAGATTTCTGACTATCAGGGGTGTCATAGACACCAATATTGTCAGAATTGGTTTTAAAACCGACAAGAAAAAATGCTTTGGTGTCATAGGGCACTGCTACACGTTCAATAAATATCGAGATATTTATAGTATCACGCTATGACACCAAAGCATTTTTTCTTGTCGGTTTTAAAACCAATTCTGACAATATTGGTTTCTATGACACCCCTGTATATTTCCTAAACCAAAAAAAGTAAGTAAGAAACAGTATCTGCGAAAATAATTAGGAACATTTTAAGATATATAAATAATTATATTTTAAAATATTTTTGGTACCATGTATGAATTTATAGAAAATTTGTTTTAAAATTATAATTTACATACAAAATATTTGTAATTTAGAAGCCTCTGGTGCTTGCCTTAACAAGAAATTAAAAATTCTTTAGCTTTTATTATACATTCGTATTTGTTTATATAAATATCCCAGGGAAAACTGTATTAATTCCACAACAAGTTCCAGAACGCTTGTACGAGTATATAGACAGTACTTTCAAACAAGTTCTAAAAATTTCCGTGGGGTCAATTTCAAAAAAAAACGCACCTACTCAAAGATTTTTGTTTTGTTTATTTGTAAAGTTTTTTTCAATTCGCCTGTAGGAGTGGCAAATTTATGCAGAAATTGATAAAGAATCCGGTGGTACTTTTAGGCTCTCAAAAAAATCAATATTTTTGGATTTTTTTTTTTAGGTTTTCTATGATTTCTATCTTGAGCGTCACACACCAAATATGTATAAAAAATCGCTTAAAAAAGCAAAAATATTTAAAATTCAAACTTATTTTGTTTCTCAAGATTGACTTTTGCGAAAATCACCTTTTCGATTATAAACAAAAAATCACGATTCGACTTGATTTTTTTTAAACTAGTTATTTTAAAATTTTAAGATGAAAATATGTAAATGTTTGTTCAAAAAAGACTTGAACTTAGAGGTTACTTGCAAAGTAATAGGCTTGTAACAATGTATTTAAAAAACTGCAATTAAGAAAAAAAACTACGTGTGACGCTCAAGATATTTTGTGACGATCAAGAGATTTTGTTTATTCTTTTACAAAAAGTAAAAAAAAAAAAAAAAAAATTCTTCAAAAAACAAAAATTTTCATACAAAACTAAACATGTATATATTCTTTGATATCTTTAGCAAAAACGGAAAAGGTCAGTAATTCTTGAAGAAACTTATACACATATGTAAATAACTTACTTAATTTAATTTATAAATTTTCATTCGAATTCTTATTCTGAATCTGTATAAACTTCATGAAATGACAAGCGGCTTTGTTTTTTTTCATTCTCATTCATTTTTATCAATTTCGAATTAAGTTTGTGGCAAAAACATAATCAGTCAGTAACAATAAAAATTAAACTCAAATATACCACGATTATAGCTTTATTTCTTCTTTCTTTCTTTAATATTCGTCATTACGCGCTTTATCGAGCTTTATTTTCTAATTTTGTTGTTTTACTCTTGAAAATTAAACAATAAAATCAGACTTAAGCATTTTAAGCTATGAAGCAATATATTTCAAAAGTGATGCTCATGAATTATTTGCCTATTTTGGTTTTTTTTTCGTAGGCAATTTATATCTCAAATTCACAAATTATAAAGAAATGAGTTGAAACCATATAAACAATGATTGTAAATTTCAATTTTTTACATTTAATATATTCACTTTTAAAAAAATTAGCGTGACGCACAAGAAATTTTATCGCGCTCTTACCATGGTGTTCACAAAAACTACGCAAATGCACACTTTTTTAATACTAGATTTTTTTTTCGCTTTTTCACTTTTGTAATAATTAAAGTTTGTACATTCCTTACGTTATTTACTTTATTTAAACTTGAAATTGAAAACTAGTAATATTACTTGATTTATAAAAAAGTGACGCTCAATGAAAATTGTGGGGACAACCTTTCTTTGCAAAGCCAAATTCGCGCTAATTAAGTTTTGATGACTATAACAAATTGAAACACAAGAAAGAAACGCAATAATTCGAAAACTGTTATTAAATGTTGCATATTTTCTTTTTTCTTGATTTTATTTTATTTTGCTTACTAAAAATTATAACGGAGGGGGGACACATGCTTTTGTATGGAAGCTGTCAGAGGGAGAAACAAAATACCATTTTGAATAAACAACGTTTTTTTGTTACATATTCCTCGCTGATCACTAATATTTTTTTTTTTTTTTTTGTTTTTGTTTTTTTACCTAAAATAGTAGTGTAAAGTGCGGGGACACAAAAATTGCGTTTTTTTTTTAAATTGACCCATATACCAAATTCTTATAAATTTTTAGTATGTTGTGATTTAATTAAAAACATAAACCCAATATTATTTGAATCAGATTAAACAGTTTACAGATTTATGTTAAACTTTTAAATAGGCGAATACTCAAATGTTCACGGGTTCTCATACATTTAGTTAGATCTCCGACATTTTGGATTGATTTGATTTTTGTTATTTGTACTCAATTTCTTAGATTTAATAAATCAATGTATTGTATTCTGGAAATTAAACAACACTGTAATTTAAACTTGTGTATTTATAATTACATTTTTGTTTTAACAAAATTCCAATATAAAACAAATTTTATATTGATATTATGTTTTCATATCTATTTATTATGACAAAGAGCTTTAATATTCACCGTCCATAAGAAAATGCATTTCATGCTGCTCTAAATAAAAAGAAAGAACTTATTGTAATTCGAAAACATGTACAACCAACATTTACATACAAATACATTCGTTTTCACTCTCACTCTATCTTTTGCTTTATCAATCAATCTTTCAGATTTACACATACACAATCGTATTGTACTCCAAACTATAATAAGGTATGGCTTTGGTGGTTCTAACTCTAACAAGTTTTCTTTCTCCTTCTCTTCGAATTTGTGATTTGAACATTTTGCAACAAAATTTTCAAATACAATTAAGAATTTGTTTTTCCATTTGTTTTTTTTTTTTTTTTTGTTTTTTTAATTCCCTTTATGCATCAATAACTTAAGAATGAGGACACAGTGAATGAAATGGGAAAATTATGATGATGATGATGATGACGATGATAATGAAATAGAGTTGCTTTAGATGACTATGACAAAAGGGGAAAGAATGAATGTATGAGGAAAACTCTTCTACAGTGAAGAAGATGATGATGATGATGTTGATGATGATGAAATTTGTGTTTGTCCTTGTATTCTTAAGTTATTTAAAGGTATTGACTTGTTAGAATTTATTGTCGTTGAAGATGGTGACATCGTCGTCGTTGTCATTGTCACTGAGGCTGTTGGCTGCTGTTGTGCTTTAGCTAAAGACTCTTGTATGTAGTTGCATGTGGATGCTGACTGACGTTTGACCATCATCTGTGATGACTTGACAGCAATCCATTCGTTACGAGCCGCATCGAACCATGTCAAGCCCAAGTTGTAGCGACCATTCAGATTTGCATGCTGGCAATGAGAGAACCACCACCCACCCTCATAGTTAGCAGCACAATGCGTTTGCGATATGTCACGATCAACATCGATGGCCGAAAATTGCATGCCCTGTTGATAGTCCAAGGCATCAGAGGCATTGCCGCTGTAGCCACCAATGTGCAAACGATAACCATCGGAGCGCGACGATATGTAAAATTGTGTATAGTCGGCCAGCCAGACATTGTCGTAAATGTCTTGCATGACCACCCGCAGGCGTGTACAATTGTTAAGCGTCAAATGATGTAATTGTTCATTGCCCATCCAAAATTCACCGGCCGGTGAGCCAAAACCGCTGGCGTAATCCTCCCATGAACGATTGAAATCTGCACTGCCGTCATAACGTCTCTGTATTGTTGTCCAGCCATCTGAGCTGCAGTGAGCCATCAAGGGATGACGTGCGGCCGAAGGTGCAATAAGATACAGGCCACCATCCGCGTTGTTGCCAGTTGTGGCTGTCGGTGTCACCTCGCTGCAATCCTTGGGCAGTTTTTCAATAATTGATTCAAATTGTGCTTCAACATTTTCCAATTTGGCAACTAACGATTCAGCATTCTGTGTTGGTGTGCCTGTTGTGGTTAGCTGTTGCTGTTGTTGTTGTTGTTGTTGTTGTGTGGCAAATGATGTATTGTTATGATGATGTGAAAACTTCTAAAAAGTAAAAACAAAGAAAAGAAAAAAAAAGATAAATGATTATTAAATTAGTACTTGAACATCACCAGAAAAGTGTTTGGATAATAAATGTACAAAAGGACGCTTTAAAATGACATTTCATACATGAAATGCAATCAGAAAATTTAAAAAAAATTTTAGCCAGTTTAGATACTTGTTGTAATGAAGTTCTAAGTCTAAAAATTACTTGTTATGAATTGACTCGAGTTATTGACATTAATCGTTTTATAGTTTAGAGATTTTCACGGAAAACGAAAATATTAAATTGTGTATATTATTATGACTGAATCAGTTTATTCAAAACCTATTATATAAGAACCAACTCAGGAAAATTTTCAGAACTTGTTCAAGAACTATTGTAACCAGAACTACGTGAGATTCTTTAATGACAGCCTCGGAATCGCTATTGCGAATTCATAATACTTCTACGGGGGGTTTTAAGGAACCTGTTGTTTGGCACTAGTTTTATATATTGGTTCTAGGACTAGTCCTATTGAATACTTATTAGTTCCAGAATAACTTTTTCGAATTCAAAGACTAATTCCGTAAATTAACCATAGAAGCAAAAATATTCCAGTTCTGCTTCCCTTTGAAACTAGATTCCAATGAGACAATTTCTAACAAAAATCACTAACTGAAAAACTAGTTTTATTAATGTTTCTAAGAATGTGTCTTTGTTTTGAAAATTTCTCTAGAAGTAGTTCCGAGAGCAAAAAATTTCAAAACAAATCATTGATTCGGAAGGTTTCAAATAAAAAACAGTGAAACAGTTTCTATTTTTAAAAGAATTCTACAGGGTGGGGCAAAAGTCGCGAAGGGATTTGAAACAGTCATAACTTTTCTAATTTAATTTTTTTTTTATTTTTCTTTTTAGGCCTTGTAAAATAAATCTGGGAGATTAATTATGGAAGGTTACAACGTTATCCAGCGAACCAAAATCATAGAACTTTATTTTGAACATCATCGATCAATAATTCAAACTCAACGAGCCTATCGTCGTCATTTTAATGTGCGGAATTCACCATCCGAATCAATGATTCGACGCTTAGTAACACGTTTTCAGGAAGAAGGCTCAGTGAGGAATCTTCCACGAAGCGGAAGACCACATTCTGTAATTAGTGAAGCAAATATTCAACGCGTTCTGGAGAGTGTTGAGGAGAATCCTGAAACATCAACTCGAAGACGCTCTGCTGAGCTGTCTCGGCGGTCTTTACGCAGAATATTAAAGGGAAATTTACATCTTTTCCCATATAAGGTGCAGTTAGTGCAAGAACTAAAGCCAGGAGATTCCCAAGAACGAATGATTTATGCAGTTCGCTTCCAAGAATTGGCCAGAGAACATAATGATTATGACTGTTTTAAACCCCTTCGTGACTTTTGCCCCACCCTGTATTATGATTTTCTAATACTTCTGTTCCAATAAGTTTCAATAACATTGAATTGAAAATGAGCTTTATAGTTGTATATTACTTGTCTATACACAAAAAATATTTCATGGGCAGTCAATTTTTAGGCTCTGTAAACAAATTATTCTAGAAATTAATAAAATTCCAAAAAGAAAACACAATACAATTATTTGTAATATAACATTAACTAAAGTTACGGTCACACTTGGCAAATACTAAATCACTAAATAATACATTTTTGAACTTTATTTATTTAGGACAGAACACAACATACATATATTTATTTTTATTTTATTTGATAATGTTTGATATTGCAAAACTCTTGTAAGAGTTAACAACGTTAAACAAATTTGTGCTAAAACAAGTGGTAACGCTTGTTTGAGTAAATATTTGCCAAGTGTGACGTAACTTAAGTAGACAACAAAAGCACTTATTGAATGATAAATACAAAAGTGCTTAAACCGTTGTTAAATTTTAATTATTTAATTGATTCATTAACACTTATAAATTAATAGCAAAGTTTACTAAAAGTAACAACTAAACAAAAATATAATTAAACAAATCAACAACAACAAATTAAGGCAAAATTTTATTTACTCCTGTAAGTATGATTGGCTAAAACTGCTTGAGTGTTTAATTTACCACACTGCAATTTTGTGCTTAAAATGTATGAGAGAGAAAAGTGCTTTTGAATAGTTTGCTAACTTTAAATTAAAATATAATTTTAGGCGTTTGTATTTCTATTTCTATTATTTTTTCATTCATTTAAGCTATTTGTGTATTGCAGTAGAAATTGTCAGTTTTTATTGTAAATGTTGGAGTTGAAAAATGCAAAAATAATGGCATGTTGTATTTTAACAAACAAATCATGTGTATGCAAACGTTGACACAACGTGACAGATTAAAAAAAAAATGATAATAAAACGGCAACCACATGTAGTAAAAAAGAGAAAACTTTACAAAAATCTCAATTTAAAATTTATTAGAATGAAAAAAATCTCCCCAAAAAAAAATATATACAAAATAACATAGAATTCACAAAACAAAAACTACTAGAAACGTCAGCTATTCCCAGGAAATATGTTTATATATACTCGTATGCATACATATGTACATATGTATGTATGTAGAAAACAAAAAATGTAAACGTACTGTGTAAATTTGGAATGTTGTAGCTATTGTGAAGAATTTGTTTGAATGTGCTTTTGTCTCTCAAGTTTCATAGTCATTTAGCTGAAATCCTTTTATACTGTTATAATGTTATATAGAAAAAAATTTCTTTTGTTTCATGCATGCATACCTTGGTATCCTTGTTGCCATAACCACGATGCTGACGATGTTGTAGAGCCCTTTGTACATCCTCAGCCATTGTTTGCAAACGATCCAATTTTGTACGCATTTCACCAACGCCTGATTGCATACGCCGTATGCCATCACGTTCATCCTGCAAAGTACTAACACTCACAGCCATTGCCTGCAGCGAACGTGCCATATTCTTGCCCTCTTCACGCACCAAATTCTGTTCGGACAGTAGCTGGGCATTGGCAAATTCCAATTTTGAGATTTCGTGACGTAATTCGGGTAGACTTTTATCCACTTTGGTTTGTACATTCTCCACGTCTTCCAGCAGCTCCAGCATGGACGAGTGTAACTTATCGAGTGAGGCTATTTGACGTGACAGATTAAAATTGGCATCTGCTATGCGATGTTGTTCAATTTCAATACTGCGTACACGTTCGGCAATACGATGATATTTCAATTCATTGAATTGACGTTTCAGTTGACGCTGTGACATTTGTAGTTCGTGAAGTTGTTGACGTTGGAAACGACAGTGGCGTCTTCTGTGGTCAGCCAGCTGAGTGAGTGAAGATGTCTGTAAATACAACATGAAAAAAATACAATATGAATGAATATAAGGTATGTATATGGAAATTTTGGTTTGTTTATTTGGAGTTGAGTAGTTGAGGGTAGAATATTAAAAGAGCAAATATAGTGTTGATGCTCGAAAGCATTTGCTATACGAGAACTTATGAATTCATTTTACCCACGAAACTAGGTTAAATGAAATTAAATTAAAATATACATTTTTCCGATATAGCTATAGACAATTTTGCAATACATTAAGACTTTAATAGCCTTTAAGTTTTATACGTACGTATGTATGTATAGGAAAATCATAAGTACTGTTTTATAGTGTAGATAATGTATGTGTATTTAAATTGCTGTTGTCAAATTGGGGCTTAAAGTTTGACATTAAATATATAAAGAGATAAGAAAGGGTACAATTGATTTGTTGATCGTTTGACTTTGAGTTTTAATATTGTAATTACATTATTTGTTTTTAAAAGTCAAATAGAAATTGCAATATTTGTGTGTACAGTGGCTTAACACAGTTTAAATTTTTCGAGTAAAAATCAACATTTTCGTATTGAAGGTGGCATTATCTGCATTCAGAAAGCCCCGCATGCAATTGTCCATAACAAATTCATTTACACTGCAACACTATTTGGTGTGGATTTTGAGCATGGAGTCATTCAGTAAAAATTAGCCCTTTAATATTGTCGTTATTATTTGCACTTGTGTGTTGTTTTCCACACATACAAGTTTCATGTTTTCATATTTTACACTAGTAACATATATTTTTTTGTAATCAAAATCATTTACCCACAAAAACATATTAATTTTAATATCTTTTGCTATTTAAGCTCTTCCAAATGCATAATTCATTAAAATTACATATGTGTGGAAAGCCACACATCAGGATAAGCAATGTCATTTTGTAAATATCTCCTTTAAAAATTAATATTTTGAAATCAATTATTGAATTTTCTGATTTAAATTAAAATTCAGGCCTACACTTTGAATTTTATATGAATCGGACTATAATAGGAAATATTTCCCTATTGGCGAAATATCAATTAACCTTAATTTTAGAATTCCGAAATTTATACATTATTTAAAAAAAAAATTGTTAACAATGTTTATAAACATTTTTAACATTTCCTATCTGGAAATTACATGTGTGTGAAAAACCACACACCAGGTTAAGCAACGTCACTTTTTAAAATGTGAATGTAATTATATTCATTCGCACATTATTTAATTAATTAAGTACATTTGAAATACATTTAGCCAATATATAGTCATCATTTTACTTAATACGTTTAGATTACAACAAACATTACGTTTTAAGCATATTAAGTTTGTACAAATGTTTATAAAACTTCTAGGTTATAAAGCATGTAAGCATACTTTAAGGGTTTTCAAAACCATTAAGAGAGCATTAAATATGACTCGGCATTAATAAATTTGATACATAAACATATGTAACAATATACGATTACAATTTATGTACAAGTCTTATATAACAAATATTTTTTTACATATTTAAATATACAAATCTAAAATTATAATTTCAGTTGTCATATCTTGTTATTTATTTGCATACTTTGAGGAACATTTACTTGGCAATTGTACTTGCTGTTTGTCTCTTAAATTAAAGTGCAATTTCAATACATATGTGCCTATTTCTTGAATTAGCTGTGAAATTTTATTTCCAGAATTTTACCATTTATTTGCACTCGTTTTACACTTGACATGCTTCTACTACATACATGCTTTATGTTAATCGACTGCTGATAAAATGCTGTGATTTTATAATATTCTTTTATCTGTATTTTTAACCACTGGTTTATTGTGCAAATACATTTTTGGTTATATTTTTCTTATTGTTTTTATAAGTACTCGTATGCATATTATTTTTTTTTTGTTTACCAACGCAAAATTGTACTGTTTCTTTTTTATTGCAAAACAAAAAAAAAATAAATAAAAACTTTGTGTATCAAACGTTATTTTTCGCTGGTTTGAGTACGCATTTCATTGACAAGACCTATATACCATGTTTCAGAGAAATCAGGATATTTAAGGAATTCTTTTTGCTGAAGGGAGTAAAATTAAATTAATATTTTACTAAAGCAAAAAGCAAATTAACAGAATTTCAATAACATACATACATATTTGTATGCATGCAGTATTTTATTGTAATATTTCCTTAAAATACTATGTCAAATTTTAAAAAGTTTTTATTAAAGAAAATATTGCAATGACACACATATTATTGGCCCTTTGTCAATGTACATATTCTCAGTTATTTTCCACAGCAAACATATCTCAATACCTGCCACCCATGTAGTTGAAATACTTTCAGTTATTTTCCATAACAAACATATTCGGTTTTTTTTTCATCGCAATAGTTCCAATATTTCATATTTAACCTTTATCGTGTGTTTCAAAAACTGCAGAAGCTGCACATAAAGGTGTCAGCGTTTTCGATTTAAGTCAATAACAAATTTAAAACCAAAATCGTTATCGCAGCAAACAGTGGGAAATATTATACATTTTAGCTCAGAAAATTGTTTCTTCTTTACAATTTTTAATAATTGAAAACTTCATGCAAGTGTTTTTGCAAAAACAAGCCAAAAAAGTTTTCAGCAGCGCTTTAGGCCCGAAATGTTGATTTATGGTAAAAATTACTTATCAAAATTGAAATGACCTTTTATAAATCACAAATATTATACTTTTAATACCCCTATTTGAAGAGTTAAGTTCAGTTTTCTTAAAAATTGTGGAAAAGTTTGATTACAACCAGGCATTCTTAACAAAATCTTATAACTAAAACTAATATCTATTTGCTGTCAATTGACAGCCATGATGGAAAAATGAGTAGGCTGATAGATCAGCTTTAAAAAGTCTTGTTCGTGTTTGAATTCTAGTAAGTAATCTTGTCAGACAAAACAAAACAATTTTAAGGTTTAGTCTACATTTTTTTGATTTACGCAGTCCTGTAAACACAAAAATATACCAGCAGTTTAAATATCCAAATGTATAATTACTTAAAGCTATGAATAGATGATTGTCAGATCATACAATGTTGTCAGATCTAGCAATGTGCTAGCATGTACTGACATTGAAAAATTGTTAGCAAAAGGTAAATTGTAAATGTGTTTTCTTACAACGTTGGAAGACAAAAATTTTAAGTTCACACGGTTGTTAGACATTTTCTGAACATTTTTCGGAAAACGTTGTAAGATGTGACAACCATCTGTACAAAGCTGACTAAAATTTATATATATTCGGGTCATTTGACAAGTAATACAAAGATCAGTCAATTGTTTAACCAGATACATTACAGACAGACTAGTGTGAAGTCAATTGCCACTTAAGTGTCTCTAAGTAATCTAGGCTGTGATCACAGTACTACCTCAAACTTGTATGTGAAATCAATACTTCGGCACAGTCACCCAGAACTCGTGACATATGTGACCCGGCCTTTAAAAGGTGGCTTATGACTCAAAAGAAAATTTTCCACTTTTTTTTGGTTTCGATAGTTTTTGAAACGCTCTTTCAAGTGGTGAAAGCTAGAAAGTCCTAACTTACTTAGAAGTGTACTAAAAATGTAGAGAAAGAAGGGCACAAATGAAAGAAAAACAGAATTTTATTGAAAATCCAGAATCAAGATAATAAATGGAATTGAAACTGGTTTCTGCTTTGCATTGAAAAAAACATCGCTCTTTATACACACACACGAACTTATCTCATTTATGCTCTTTTGCCTTTTTTGGTTGCCTTGTGGGCATGACTGTCCATAATACAAAAGAAAAACTACTAGGAAACTGACGAAATGCATTGTTTATCTTTAACAGCTGTGTCTCGCAATTCAAAAGAAGGCCAACATATTTTGACTTAACCCTTTCAGACCGTGATGCATCGATTGTGCGGGTGGGTTTCGGTTTCAATATTTTTGCTTCTGTTAACCCAATTTGAAATAGACTGGCATGCATCGTGTGTGCTGATTATTTTTTATATTTGCTTCTCACATATCTTTTCGGTTTGATTTACCCAAATTCTTCAGTCGCATTTCCCCTTTAGCAAAATGAGCCGTGGAAGTAAGTGTCTTTAATTACAAAAGTATTAATCGTTTACAAGTAATGTGTTTTAGTTAACTAAATTAGTTTGAAATATTAAAATTTATCAATTTTTTAATTAATATATGTGCGTGATTATAGTTTCATACGCTGTAGAGATCACATATTCCAAAAACTATAAAAAATTCCTGCTAGTTTTGCCTCAGGTCTGAAAGGGTTAAATATCAAGCATGACTAATTTTGCAATTAATCCTATATATCGTTATTACAATAACAAATTTCTATAAATTTTCTCTTTAATGAAAATTTGTGGTGTAAAGTACGCTTAAGCAGTATTTTATACGTACAAAAATACATTTTATTAATTCAAAACCCTGCTTTAAGGTATTTTGCTGAATTTATAAAGAATATTTTTCTTAATATAATTATTCATTTAGCAGACCTTTTATTACGTTTATTATGAGGTATTATCTACTTGACATGCTTTCTAATTGCCCTACTCAAGTAACCAATAGAAAGTAGGTAAGGCCTTGACTACCAAGGACACGGCGTGTAAAATTGAAACGATTTTACAATACGTCTTAACCCTGAAATACCTGAAACTGAAAATACGTTCCAATTGCAGAAATAAGTTTTTGTTCTAGCATGTATTTCATCTGCAAAAAACGAAGTTCAGTTTCAATGCAGAAAAAATACTCCTTGAAAGCTCCAGGACAAAAACAAGGAAGACAGTCTGTAGACGGTCTTAGTAGCTAAACGGATAAAAACCGGTTTTTTAATACTCAACTGATGACCGTTTATAGACGGTCTAAAGGGTTAAAGTTCTTGTGTCTGCAAAATAAGGCCTTTCGGAAGACCTGCTTATAGCAAATTTTTCCCACTGTGTATTTTTGATAAAAACATTTTACATACAGTTACCCAGAGCTAAAAGTCAAAAAGTTTTCAGTTTTCAGGCCTAATATAAGGTCCACTTTAATCTTTATGATCCTATTCACTAGAGAGACCTTCTACAATGCCTAATTTATTTCTTCAAAAATATTCGATACACATTACAACTTCCTTTGACTATTTAAAGTATCTAAATAGGTGGGTGTAACCTATTTCGCAATGTAAATTGCTGTACAAAAATTGTTGACTATTCATCGGTATGTACTATATATGATTGACTTATATATGCTGAATATGGCCTTTTATAAGGCCTTTTTACTCCTCTTTTTTCCACTGGTTTGTTCGTTATGGGTGTATGTATGTATTTGTACCACAGCCACTTGTTTTTCTTTTGTAATTGTTGATATATAGATATTGGTACAATTTGCAATTGCCACAATCGAGTACAACATACCACTTACATACACATACTCACATTCACTATTGTTCCTATTTGAATTTTATTTAAGATTTTTTCCCAGTGATATTTTCATTTCGTGGATATTTTAAAATGTTTGTGTATTTGTACGAATCTATGTATATTCAGAAATGGAATTAGGTTCGTATGAACTATTTTCAGTACATTTTGCTATCGAAATTTCCACATAGTAAATTAAGTACTTCTTCTTCAACTTAAGTACTTTTTTTTTCTAAAATATTGTATATTGTTATTTGATAATTGCCTGTTTATCGAACACAATTGAATTTTTTTCGTGTGGACAACTCTTGTCAATGTTATTATTCGAACAATTATGTCAGTGATTTTTTTGCACACGATATCTATCATCAATTGTCCTTTTCATACAAAATTACTGCCTTTTAAAAGAAAATTTAATATTTAATTTAATTTAAATATTTAAAAAGAAAATTATATTACGATTCACGTTTTCTTCAGACAGAAAAATATTCACAAATTTCTCTCCTTAATTCTGCTGAAATTTTTTTCTTGTTTTCATAAAACGATGGAGAGTCTAGACGATATCAAGCCTGTATTGTGATCTAAAATTATGTCCCAAAAATATTTAAAAGTTTTTTCAAATTTTTTAAGAGTGCAGACATTTTAATGTTATGCAAATTGTCTTAAACAATAAATTAAACATAAAATTTTGATTTCAGTTTACAAATTTAACAATCAGTTTCATAACAACAGTCCTGAAAAAGACATTTAACAATTTATTTAAAAATGTATCCACTACCAAATAAACAATGAATGGGTAAAAATAACATTCATCGTATCTGCAAACATATTGTTAAGCGAACAATAGCCTTTTTTGAACCAAACTCAAAAACGCTGCACTTCTTCTCTTATATATCAGTTAAAATTATTTACCTAGTACTTTCCAATTCAAAAATGTACTTCTTCATACAGTTTAGTAATATTCCAAAATCTCAATTGTTCATGCCTGCTAGCTATGTGCACATGCATATACGAGTATTTATTCGTTTGTCTTTTAACAAATTAATGGTATTCTATTGTATTGTCACACGTTGACATATTCAGATCATTAATATTATTGTTAGTGTTTTTCATTATATAGACATATGTATATATATCTTTTTTCGCTGCCATTTGGCAGTTGTTTTATTTAAAGTCATCTGTTTTTTTGCAGTTTTTTTTCCACAAGTCTATATTTGTTGTATGTACTGCTACAGCTTAACAATACATACGATATTTATTTGGTAGAGTAGTTCAGTTATGCTGCATATAAGTTTTTGACTTTTTTCTGTCTTAATGTTATTTTATTGCATTTGCATTTTGAGTCTTTTTTGCGCAGTGTACCAATACTTTTGTTGCTGCTATTGTTATTGTTTAATTTTTTTATACCCTACATCACCATAGTGGGGAGGGTATATTGAATTTGTGCTGATGTTTGTAACGCCCAGAAATATTGGTCCAACACCCACCTTAAAGTATACCGATCGACTCAGAATCACTTTCTGAGTCGATTTAACGATGTCCGTCTGTCCGTCCGTCTGGTTGGCTGGCCGGCTAGCTGGCTGTCCATGTAAAGCTTGTGCTCAGAGTACAGGTCGCAATTTTGAAGATATTTCGATAAAATTTGGTACATAATATTTTTTCGACCCAAGGGTGGTTGGGATTGAAACTGGTGGACATCGGTACAGTATTTCACCTTGCCCCCATACAAATGTCCTCCCGAAATTGGGGTTTACCGATCATAAATGTTTGAATTATGTAAGTATTCACACAAATTTCATCAAAAATTAGTGATAAATGAAGCCAAATCACAACTACAAATTTTGTGCAGATTGGTCCATATTTACTCGTAGTTCCCATATAAAGCCCACTTACGAAAATCACTTTAAAGACCGTAACTCTCTCAAAAATGTTGGTATACAAATAATATTGAACGCAAATATATTTCATATGTATACAAAACTCTCATATAAGACCCTCTTCGTAATTCACTGTCACCTCTATAAGTCTTTTAAAAGTATTTATATCGAGATAAAGTTTAACATACACAATGTTTATAGTCACAGACATCATGACACTAAATTTTTGGATGATCGGTCCACAATAAGTTATATGTATATCCCATATAACGCCCATTTCTGAAATTCTGTTTTATACATATACTGGGTGTAGGGTATTATATGGTCGGGCTTGACCGACTATACTTTCTTACTAGTTTTATCAGTAGAAATAAATCAGTTGTGAATGTTGATGAAGACTATTGTGTGTAAGAGAAAAAATAATAAACAAATACGTTTGAGTACAAAATATACAAATACATCTACATACATGTAGTAGACATTTTCATAGCAATTTATAAAAGGTTTTTATGTGTTTGAGTTTTAGTTTAAATGCGCCATAAATTCAG
This sequence comes from Bellardia pandia, assembly GCA_916048285.2. Taxonomy (NCBI): domain Eukaryota; kingdom Metazoa; phylum Arthropoda; class Insecta; order Diptera; family Calliphoridae; genus Bellardia; species Bellardia pandia. The sequence goes on from OU696533.1 coordinate 15,221,236, forward strand.
GTCTTTATGAGAATTATAAATAAAAAATTGTATGCCAATTGATTACGCAAAATATTTTATTAGGTCACCACGTTATTATTGTAAATATTGTGGCTTTTTTGGCCTACTTTGACTACTCTATACAGTTAACAATATATTTATATAAAATATTATATTGCATTGTCGAAATCCACTCATATATCTAATCGAATTTGTGGAGTTATACGTATTTAAAAAAAGTGTACATAAAAGAATTGCAATAAACAATAATATCTGGTTTACATTTAATGTTTGCCTAAAAGTGTGCTACGATTTTTTTTTAACAGTGTTTAGCATTGCAGTGAGAAATTGAATTTACTTGTAAATATTTATTAAAATACTTCTTATTATTGTTTATTTGACCTTTTTATTAAGATTTTAGTAATTATTTATAAAAAAATTTAAATTTTATTTCAATATTTAGACACGTCTTTGTGTAGCTTCTTAATTTTATAAATTTAAAAATTGTTTGTCATAGGAAAAAAGAATATGAAAACGTTTAACATAACAAAATATTAAGACAATTCATAACAAGTAGTAAATATTACTTTTAGTTGAAGGTACATTAATTATCTGTAACATCTCTAACATATAACGACGTTTGTAGTTATTTTCAGTGTTTACTACCAATATATTTTTAAAGTTTGGATAGTAATTTAATGAGAAGAACAATAAATAGGAATAAGTGAAAGTCGTAAAAACTGGAAAATTATGAAATATGTATAGCGATATTTTTTGGAAAATTATTTCATGTCGACATAAAGTAAAATAGTTAATATGGTGTTCACACATGCATTTTTAATTGAAATTTTAATTAACGCCCTAATTGAATTTAATTATCCATACAAAATTTAAATTAAGGTAATTGCTTTATTAACAGTTAAAATTTAATTAATTGTTAAAATTAAAAATACAACCCTGTGACAAGTAATAACTAAAATGACAGTTGTTTCGCTTTTACATTAATAAAGAATATTTTTAGGCTGAAATATAATGTTAGAACCAAATAACTGCATAAACGCTAATTAAATTAGCAATATTGAGCATGTGTGAACACTTTTTAATTAATCAATAATTGACTCAATTAAAAATACATGTCTGAACACCATATAGGAGTACTTCAGTATATAAACTTACCAGAAAACATAAAATCTTCAGAATACCGAAACATTATAAGGGTGTTTCTCGAGCTATCGTTTAATATATTCTCTACTAAAAATAGTTTACTTGAAAATTGACAAAGCAGGCATAATTTGCCATATTGCCTATAGAACCAAAGATACAACTATTAAAGTCTGCTTCTGGGCGCAAAGATTGCGAAACGGACTTTGTTAGGACGATAGTTAGCTGGCATAGAAATTTAAAAGTTTGAACTCAACGATATGCCTAATATGGTGTTCAGACATGCATTTTTAATTGAGTCAATTATTGGTTAATTAAAAAGTGTTGACACATGCTCCATATTGCTAATTTAATTAGCGTTTGACAGCAGCTGACAAAAAATAAAACAATTACAGTGCACTCGGGAAAACGTCGACCCTTTTTTACATTACCTACTCTAAAATTTTATGAATTAAATAGAAAGAAGGCTCTCTTCCAAGTATTGGAAAGAAAAAAAAACGGCAGAAAAAAATAACAGATTTTTTTTAATTTGTAAAATGTCAACACCCGCGGTTTTAATTAGTTGACGTTTTCCCTAGTGCACTGTATTTGGTTGTAATATTATAATTTTCAGCCTAAAATTATTCATTATTAATTTAAAAGCGAATCAACTGCCATTTTAGTTATAACTTGTCACAGGGTTGTATTCTTAATTTTAACAATTAATAGAACAATTAACTCTTAATAAAGCAATTATCTTAATTGAAATTTTGTATTTATAATTCAATTCAATTAGGCGTTAATTAAAAAATTTCAATTAAAAATGCATGTGTGAACACCATATAACACCAGCCTCAGCTAAAAAAATATTCAAACCAAATGTGTTAAATGTTTTAAAAAATGTTGTAATTAATGATGTTCTTAAAAAACATTTTTATTTACTTAAAAAATGGTTGTGGCATAAGTATGCTTTATGTTTTCTTAACATTAATTTAATTGATTTTGACTATAAAATGTTCAACAGTCTTATAAATATTTTAAACATAACAATTTCAATTTGGTTGTTGCGGCCAAAGTGTATTTTAGGGTTGTTTAAAAGAGAAAGATAATTAAATATTTATGATCTACTCAGCTTTTATAAAGCATGATTTGTATTTTTTAATGTTTAAAGTATATTTTTAGAGCTACAAAAAAATAAATATTTATATAATTTGTTCTTCTAATGCTATGTTTTTGTGTTAATATCATTCTTGCTATAATGCTTAACCTTTGCAAACAAATGTGCTTAATGAACAAGTGTTTTCAGTCTTTCGTTGGCATAACCTAGTGTTATACTTCAAAAAGTTATCTAGCCAAAAGAAAAAATAAACGAAAATACCCATGCTATAATTATACAATAAAATTCAGCTGTTTCCGGTTTTTTGGTAACGTTAAACGAAAATAGAAATAATAACAATATGCAACACTTATTTATTACAAATATAAAAATTAAGATGGTGGGTTTTTCTTTTTTTATTTAAAATGAAAATCATGTTCACGTGTTTGGGACAGGGGAGTTGGAAAACAAGTCAAGGGAATAACACTCGTACATTTTTTACACATTAAAAATGCATAAACACATACATTTATAATAAAAAAACATACCTTAGACCTGCCCCTCTTTATAAAAAAGTTTTCTTAAGTCAAAAAGCAATCAAAAGATTTCATTCTATTTTAGGCAATTCTGAAACATAGTTAAAGTTTAACCATATATAGAATTTATTTTATAAATTTACCTTTACCATTACTAGGATTCAAATTTCTATAATATAACATTTCCTGTGCGAGCTGCTTTTGGCCAAATGGTTCCTAATTTTCCATTAAGTTGGCTATATTAAGGACAAATTTTTTGCTAGAGCAGAGCTAATCGACATATACAATGTTTGTATGTATTTATGTATGTGTATATAAACGTATAAATATTTCTTTTATTATTATGATTATTACTTTTTATAAGTACCATAATGTAACGCTTCGTTATAATGCTTTAATGTGTAAATTGTATACGATTCTTTATGAGCGGAAAACGAAAACACAAAGGGAAATATTATACGCGAAAACATGAAAAAAAGAACTCAACTGAAAAAGAAAACACACAAAAAAAGTACTTTGAAGAAAAAATTAAAATTTGCTAAAGTGAAAAAAAAAAAACATACCCACACAACATACACCAACACCAGAAAAAGGTTAACAATTTCCCTTAAAATAATACAAGCAAAACACATCGCTGAAGGAAAAGGAAACTTCAACACTCAAATGGCAGGGGTAATAGTCGTCTTAAAATGCTCGTGATTTATATTCAAGTATGAGGCATAACAACTACAGCAACCAACAAATAAACAATTTTTTTCTCTTGTTGTTATTGTTATAATAAGTATAATAAATATCATAAACAAAAAAATATATTTATATACATATGATTTATATTAATATTAACAAGGAAGTGATATTCATAGTGATATCTGTAAGGGCATTAAAAAATGGCCAAGGAAAAAACCCCATAAAGAGAGCAAAAACAAAACAGGTGTTTAGAATTTTTATTTATTTATTAGTTGCAAGCTAAAGAGGACATAAAGTCAATAAAAGTTACTACATGTGGATTAAGTTGGCAAAAGCAGTGTAAAGATACATAGCTAAGGGACTCACAGTTGTTATAGGGAAATATTAACTTAAGGTTTACGAACTAGAACAAAAAATAATTAAAACAATATTAGCATACTTTAAGGTCTTTTAGGTTAAATTATGTAAACAATTGCAGACACTTTTAGTATTGGTTTTCGAAATTGTTTAGGACTTAGGCAGGCTTTAAAATTCAATATTTTAAGATTAAATAACCATTAAAAACTGATTAAAATAAAACATATATACATTAAATATAGAATATAAAGCTGTCTTGCTAAACCATCCCATTTAATGACTCACTTTTAAGTTGGCTGCACTTGGAACATAATTTCTTTAAAGATACCTTGATTTCCCGGTTTAACGAATTATATATTGTCAGACCCTTTGGTCATATCGAAAAATTCGTTAAATCCAGCAGTTTTTTAAATATGTTTTATTAAATAAAAAATCATGTTTATTGTTTCTAATTCATAACAAAAACAAAAAAAAATAATAATTAGTTCATATCACATTCAATTAAATAATTAGTTCAAACAAAACTAAAAAATGACTTTCTAACGTATAAATTTTGATTTTGGTAAGCGAAAAATTTCTATACATACAAATAAATTTTTCTCTTAATCCATTTTTTTCGTAAAGCGTCTCTTATAACATTGTACAAATCAGTGTTGCCATTTTGACGCTTTTCGGGTATTTTATGACGCTTTTTTGGTCTCGTTACCCTTTCATTTTTAATAAATACCCTTTTTTTAAAAAGGGTATTTTTTGACGCTTTTTCTATCTTTTTGGTGCAGTTTTGGAAGAAGTCAAAAAAGTAAATCTAGCTTTCGAGTCAGTCAATGCGGACCATGTCAATCTATACAGCGATTTGTATTACCTGATTAAAAGATTCCCTAAAGAATCTAACGTTGTAAAAATGGAAAAATATTGAAAGAACTGATGAACTTTGGATTGAAGTCTACAATTTTAAAAATTATTTGGGAGAAAATCCTTTTCATGGACTAGCTGACTTTGTTATTCGTATACTTTCTTTTCTTTACTCAAATGCCGAAGTCGAAAGAACGTTTAGTTTAATGAATTTTTTTAAACCAAAGATAAGCAACCGACTTTCTTTAAACTCAGCCAAAAGTTTGTTGTTGCAATTACAAATTACCTTCAAGTGTTTACTTAAAAATTAATTCAAATCAAACTTATAAAAGGTCTGAATATTTCATTAAATCTGTTTTGTGGCCCGATGATGAAACAAATGTATTTGAAAATTAAATGGTTTTTCTGTAAAACTTTATATTTTAATTTTTTTGTTTACTCCTGGTAACTGAATTGATAATAAAATTAATTATTTATTTAAAAATTTTAACATGCTTTTTGATATTCCAAGTTTCTTGTTTTTTACCAATTTTAATCTTTTTTTTAGGTGTTTTTTTGCAAAGCTAAACAACATGATACCAAAATATTTGTTAAATTTTTTTGCGCTTTTTACCCTTTTTTTTGTGGAATTTTTTACCCTTTTTACCCATTTTTACTATACACTTGACGCTTTTCTTTATTGCTAAAATGGCAACACTGGTACAAATGAAATTGCAGTGACTCTCTTTTGATTTAATTTATTTTTTTTTTTAAACTTTTTTGCAAAAATTCGTTAAACTGAGTACATGACATTTTCAGTTGTTCGTAATATAAGGTAATCAATGGAAAGCATTGACTGTTCGTTAAATCGCGAATTCGTTAAATTGAGTATACGTTAAACCGGGACCCCACTGTATATAAGTTATCATTGAAATATGTCACAGCTTTTAAGAAATATTCAGACATGTGATGGAAATCGATATCGAAAACGAATGAGTTTTAGAAGTCATTTTTTTCGTAATATTTCTGTATTGAAAAACTTTTATCACAAAAAAAATATAAAGATATTGGGCTACTAAAGAGAATCTTAAAAGAAAAATTTTAAAAATTAGATTATAAATGCATTAAAATGTGTTTCCAAAACTGATTCGTTTTCGATATCGATTTCCATCACATGCCTGATTATTCAAAAATTAAAAGAAAATATTTAAGCTTTAAACAAATTTGTTCTTGTTTAAATTGGTTAGAAGTAAATAATTTAAAAATTCATTTTAAGACATGACATAGTTTCCTATAACCTTTCATGGTATATCTCTTTCTTCTGTATCTTATTTTTTTTTCAAATGTGCTTCATATATCCTTTCTTATAAATCTTTTAAAAATGTTGAGTTAATAAATAATATATTATTCATTTGTGCTTTTTGAATACATAATATAAATAAATTTAAAAAATCTGTTAGACTTGAATGATTTCTTTTCACAAATTATTATTTTGTGATATATCTCCTTTTAATATTATCTACTAGAAATATATAATTTATAACTAAAATTTTATTTTAGTTTTAAATTGTTACGGAATTGTATTTCAATTTAAATTTAACGTCTGGTATCAACATATAATTCTATTTTCAAACATTGTTGATAACAGGCAGTGTGGCAGCATTAGATTTTAATGGCCATAGAAAGGATCTTTCGATTGTCTTGAGTAGATGCCGCCGGAAATTACCAGAAGATAGCGCCGTTAGTTAGAAGATAGCGCCGTTAGGTAGTTAGTTAGCCGTGACTCATCGTTAAGTGTAATATAATCTAATTTCTCAAAATGTAATTTAAGTGTTTTATTTACACTGTAATTTAAAGTGTGTTTACTTAAATTATTTTGTACATTTAAATGAAAGACTCGTTGTATTTTCTTGAAACACATTGACGCTTTTATTTAGCGCACTTAAAAGGAATCTGTGTTATTTAAAAGAAATAAACCACAGTTTTTAAATGGTAAAAACGTAATGTATGTATAATTTACATATATATGATGTGCTATTTTTATAAGGTAATAATAAAAAATTAAGAAAGCTTAAATTTTTTTCATTCAGAATTTAGTAAAACGTCGTTCCTTAAAAGCTATGTGATATACCAATTATTCCTTTAACTTAATTTTTTTAGAATGACTTCGTATATCCTTTTTTATTTTTATAAAAATATGTAAATTATTATTCAAAAGTACTTAATTTCAACTTTAAGTATCTATTATATATAATTTAAAATAAATTATGAAAACCTTTACGGTCTAATTCATAAAAAATTAAAGTATACTTCAAATGTACTTTAAGAAAATTTTGTATGAAAATTTTGCCTAAAAGCACACTTCAAACCTACTTTGATGACTAAAAGAAACGTAGTTCCTTATAATCTTTAATATTGTCTACCAGTTTTTTGTTTAATTTAATTTTTATAAAATAAGCTTTGTATATCCTTTTTAATTTTCTTAGAAATTAATAGTGTCTAATTGTAATGTTATTCGTTTCAGACTAAAAAACAAATTACAAATCTTACATTTTTGTACTGCACAATTAAATAGAAAAAGTATTTTACAAAATATTATTTTAAGACTGAGTGTAGTTCCATATAGACTTTATTTTGGTGTGCCATCTTTAGCTTTAATTTTATTTTTAAGAAGATGCTTCAAATATTTTTTTTTTCCTTTCATAAGTTTCTTTGTGGTATAAGATTTATTATATTCAATTAAAATTAACATTCATATCTTACAACCTTAAATAAATGCTTAAAAAAGGTTTTATTTGCATTTATAATATTTATTATATAAAAATTGGAAACAGTTTTAAATTCTTATACTATCTTCAGATATGAAACTTAATTGAGTCAATATTCGATTAATTGACAATATTATTTTAAGTGTTCAGGCATACGCAATTTTCAGCTTACTCAATAATCATTCGATAGTTGGAAAACAATACAAAAAATACTCTAAATGGTTGTTGTGTTTCTATGTCAACAAACTTGCATTCACATTGATTTTTCTATGATTTCTTTTGTTGACATTTGCCATTTTATATAATTTTGTTCACTAAACACAGTTGTGAACAGTGTTGCATTCGAAATCTTACTCAATATTAGAACAATTTCGTATTTATTGCGCAATAATTAATTGATATTTTATATGGAATATTGAGCTCAATAATGGCGTTAATTGCGATTATCGCAATTAAGGTTCATATCTGAACACGCTATTACGACTTTTGATCTGCAGAGATTATAAAATTCTTAAAAATATTTAGAAAACTTAATGACAAATTTTTCTAAAAACGTTTGCTAACGTTTATACAAACACAAAAAATAAAACATTAACGTTACACTCCTAATAAGTTTGCTAACATTTTCGCAGCATTTGCAAGTAGAGATTTGGTCCTAAAACGAGTATTTTGTACACAATTCTAACACTCATATTTAAACACAAATTCATATTTTGTGTGTGTGTTTTGTGCTAATAGCAGAAATCCGCTTAAACCAACAATATATTGAGCTCTAGAGATTAAAAGAAAATAAATAAATAATTGCCCCATACAAAAACGGATAAAGGAAAACATATTTAACAAAACGACCCTTCGATATGCTTCTTAAAAAGTTACAAGAAGGCAAAAAACCTGAAATATCAAATGAGCTAAAGTTTATTATTTATTTTTGATATTCCTTAATGGTACATTTTATTTATTTCTTTGGCCTTAATTTATTACCAATAAACATTATTTTATGTTAAAGAGGTTACATAAAAAAAAAATTTACTACCAAATATTTGTAAACATTATCTGGGATTTCTTAAAATATGCTAAACATTGGATACTTTACAAACAGCTACAAATATGCTGCAAATATTTGTTTGCCAGACAAGAAAACAAACATGCCTTAAAATATTTTGTACATTTTTTGTTGCTGTTTTTTTTTTTTGGTGTTTTATATTACAACACTAAAGGGTTCTGCCACCAAAAAAAAAAAAGAAAATAAAACATCAAGTGGATTTTTAAATAATTTTACACATTTTAGTTATACACTACCTCGAATTTGTAATAAATTGTTTGGGTCTTTTTACTCATTTAACGTAATTATGCTTTAATATAAAAAGATTTTGAGGGGCATTTAAGTTCTGTGGAGAATTTTCAACATATTTTCATTAAACCTTTGAATAAACTAAATTTTAGCAAAATATTAAATATTTATTTAAAGTAAATTTATTTGTTTTCAAAAAGTGTATTGCGTTATTTTTTTTAAAAAATATTTTCAAGAATGATGAATCATGAATCGAAAAAAGCTGGTTAGAGAAATTTGATTATTCTGTAATTTTTCCGTACTGTTAGCTTGAATTTAAATGGATATTTGTTTAAGTTGGGCTCATAGAAAACGTTTAAATTAAATATACTCACCTGAGTATTTCTTGCTTTAGAAAGTAGCTATTTAAAGGGTTTACATAGACTACAAAATAATTTCCATGAATTTCCTTCACATGTGCACAGTTTTTTGGAAATGTCCTATGCAGTTGGTTACTGAAAACCTAAAGTGTTTTATGTTTTCTTGGTCGATTTTTCATTCATTTTTTCAACTCATCTTTATTTAAAAATTATATATACATATGTAATTAAATTTTTCGGGATATTATCTATAGATATTACAACGATTTAAATTACTAATCACAGATCTTGAGTACAAAATATTTATTTATATCATTTTCGAAGGAAAATTAGGTAAAACCTTCTTGGTCGAATTTTTGTAAGTCTTTTATTATCATGTCCATATACTAAAGCTTTGTTCACATAAAATCAGACTGCACAAACATTTTAAAATTTCTGTTTTACAAACAGCAACTTAAGACTTTTTAATACCAAATTTATATTAATTTATTAATATTTAAAAAGAAATCACTAAAATTAATTTCTTGTAATAAAAATTTATGTTTTTGTCACTTTAAGTTTCACATGAGCTGCTTACTTATTCAAAATCGTTAACATTTATTTATTATCAAGAACTACAGTACCACTCTACTTTAAGTTTGCTGTAATAATAGCCTAATATGATTCAATTATGTATATGAGAAAAATAAATCCTGAAATACGCCTGAAAATATGCAATATTCTACACACCAATACCTCGCTTTGCATCGTTTCGTTTTGCGTCATTAGATTTTTGAGGTTGCGTTGCTTTGGGTTCGAGTCTTTAGTTTTTTTTTTAATTTTTGCCAAATCTGCAACATCATTAGATGTTAAAACGGTGACCCATACAAGAAGTGCTTGGTTGATCGACATTTTTTTCTTTTAATTGAAGTAACACTCGGGCAATTAATCACCCCTATCGTGAATAAAAATTCCACATGAAATTTGTTCCCTTTTATTTTTTAACATTGAATTTAAATAGAAAAATGTGAAAAGGGAACAAATTTCATGTGTAATTTTTATTCACGACAGGGGTGAATTGCGTTACTTTCTTTGGAAAGGGGATAGGTTGCAGAAGTAAAGGTGGTGAAAAAAGAAAGCTTTTTTTATATTACAATTCTGCAATTGCGCATTATGTTTGTTTTTAGCATTGAAGCGCCTCTGGTGTTGAATAGGCGCATTATTTTTAAAGATTGATGATAGTTATGATAGACAACTAATAATTATTAGAAACTGATGTTGTTTGAGTGGCAGTGGCTCGGAATACCAACTCATGCTTAATGACCAAATACGCTAACCAATTTAGCTACAGCACCCTCACACATACTTTCTATTTGGATTGAAAATCTAGTTGTATTTTATATGTATTTTAGACAAAAGCCAACGATAATGACAATTGGCACAAGGATATTTATTTTACGTTGGAAAAAAAGCTGTTCAGCGAGCATTGGACCAATTTTTTGCGAAAGAAAGCCGACGACTGAATATTTTCGTAACCCTAGAACCTAACTTTGATCTTTACATGGTTTGCTATAGAAAATCTTAATTCACTTTGCGTCGTTTCAATTTGCGTCGTGTGTTTGTGGAACGTAACCCCTACGCAAAGTGAGGTATTGGTGTATATTGTATATTTTTTCATATTTTTATACATTTAACAACAGTTTATTGCTACAGTTTTCAACTTCAAAAACAAATCATTAAAAGTAATTAGCATACGTTTAGGACAGGAGTGCCCAAGCCCTATACTCTTGGTGCTCTTTTGTATTTGTAAAAACTCTTAGCTATAGGTTGTGTGTTTTGTGTACTCATTACAGCACTCAGCACTACCCTAAAGGAAACCTGGGGTCAAGTGTCTCCAAGTCACCACTTTTGTCTACTATTTTGGTAACGGTTTGGCGACATTGTCAACAGCATTGTCACAACCGTTATTATTCTACAATTATTTTTGTTCAATTGTGAGCCCCGATAGACTACGCGATAGTGTGCCGGACTATCGTTCAGAGGTTTTCGAGTTCGATTCCCGCCAAACACTCTGGGTGATTTCGAATTTATTTTTAATTAAATATTTTTTTGTATTTTATTTTTTTTTAATAAAACTCCATAAATTAGCAAAAAATGCATTTTTATTTTCTATTTCAGAAAAGTACCAAAAGTGTAGACAATGTGGTCCCAAAAGATCTACTTAGTCAGTATTGACGCAGTCTACTGGTAGATTTCGTAGGACAAGCCTGTGCTAAATGTCAAAAGTAGATAGCATTAGTAAGGGTATAATTCGTCAATAGGTAATGGTGACATCGTCAATAGGTAATCAGTATAATTTTACTATTGACATTTCCTGCAGGGTAGCAATAGGAAATACATAAACAACTTTGCCTTATTTGTTTCTTTGTCGTACTTCACTCTATACACGCAAGCGCAAAGCAACAACACTTTCGTATGCTCTACTGGTAAACATTGGTGACTGTGATCGTCAATGTAGATTTTGTTTTTGTTTAACGTATGATACCGTTGAGAAAATGTGTGTTGTTTCTTTGTTTCTTTGTATTGGCTTTTACAACAAAAAATACTTAATAAAAATTAGCTTTTATTTAAATGTATTGGTGTTTGCTCTTACATAAGCAACTTTTGGGCACTCCTGGTTTAGGACATAACAATTAGTGGTTTGTGAAGTACTTTACTGGGCTGTATAAGTTCCACAATTAAATGTTATTGCCACTCTATTAAAGTGGTAGGCAAATTAAACACATGCACTCACATATACAGACATTGCCTTTGTTTTTTTTTTTATTATTTTTACTTGTTGCCTGCCAGCAGGTGTTTGAATTCTCAGTGCAACTGTGGCATTTACATAATTTAAGTTTTTAATAAATTTACTAAATTAAATATTTTCTGGAAATTACAATTATGTATGTATATTTATTATACATATTACACCTACACACATATATAAAATAAATAGTTGTAAAAAGCTTATTTAATATACACATGTGTACATACAAATTATTTTATATCTCAATCGTGCATAACATCAACATAATGTAGTATGTATACTTAAGGGATTAAATAGCATAATGCTGTCTAATGTAGTGAAAATTAAAATAATTACATTTTGTTAAATACATACTTTGTTTTATAACAAACTTAGTCTTTAAAATCCGATTCTTCTTGTTAGTCACTGTATTTGCAGTTTAAATAAAGCTGAACATAATTTATACCACATTTATGTTTAATTATGATTAATATGGCCGCATGCAGTTTAAATGTGAAAATTTGCATGCACTTTGTCACTTGCCCTAATGGAATTGAAAATATGTACGAATAATAATAATAATAATGTTTGTGGCCCAAGTAACAACAACAACAATAACAATTATAATTCAATAATAATATTATTAAATTAATATATAAATATTTATAAAGCAATTATCATTACTTACACACATTTACATATAACAAACTTGCACTTGTATGCTAGTGTAAAACTTTGTCAGTCCGTTCGTCCGTCTGTGTGTGTATTGCAATAAATCCTTTTATAAGGTTTAATTTATATTATTTTTTTCTCTAGAGAAATATGTAGATATTCCATGATGTGTGTTTAACAATATTTTCTTTTTTGTTTAAACCGAACGTGAGAATTTTAAATCCATAAAATTTCAAGCTTTAAACAGCTGACCCCTTTTTTGGTGGTGACTGTTGTTGGCCATAATTTATGTACGAGTATGTAGATATTTTTTTGGGTTTCTGTTACCATTTTTTTGTTATAGTTTTTTCTTTACTTGGGCCAATTCATTAAACATCTGTTTTTGTGTTTAAATTTTTGACTCCTTTCTTGACAGTAGATGAAATAAAATGATTTCCCAGCTTTCAACTTCAATTATCAATGATGAACCAGCAAGAATTTTGCAAAAGCGTAAAAACTTATATGTAAATTTTATGATTTATCATTCATTTATATTACTGCGTATTAAATAAACAATTTTGTTATGCAAAATTTTTAAATTTGAAACATATGGTCTGTGGCCAGAATTTTTTTGGTTCATTTCATTTCATTTTTGTTGTGGTAAATTAATACAAAGTTTGCAAAGTTTAATTTGAATAAAGCATTGTTCACATGAAATCCAGCCACATGTTAGAAGCTACTTTAAAAACACTTTAATTTTATTTCTGTTATTTGTTCTTTTTTTTTTAATTTAACAGTCACAAAATAATAATGAAAACCAAAATAAAACAAATCTTGCACAAATTGTTACAATTCCAATATTATCGGGTTAAGTGATTAGAAAAAAGCACATTAAGTACATTTTGGAAACATATGGCCAACATAATCGGCATACTGGGCGTAGTATTCGCAACACCACCAATTTTGAGACCCAGCATTCATTATTGGCTAATATTCGACCAAATAGACCACATCCAGCACGCTGTGAAGAATATATAGCGGCCGTAGCTGAGAGTGTACACGAAAACCGTGGAGAGTCGATTCGGCGCCGTTCGCAGCAACTCGGACTGACGTTTGGAACGACTTGATGCTTTTACGTCGATATATTAAATTGAAAATACAGCTTCTCGATCTTCCTAAGCGACATCGCTTCGCTCTATGGGCTCTTGAAAAGTTCCAAGAAGATCCGACGTTTTCGTAGCAAATTTTATTCAGCGATGAGGCCCATTTCTGGCTCAATGGGTATGTAAACAAACAAAATTTCCGCATTTGGGACGAAGAGCAATCTGAAGAGATTCATGAAGTGCCACTTAATCCAGAAAAAACAACGGTTTGGTGTGGTTTGAGGGCCGGTGGAATCATCGGTCCATATTTCTTTAAAAATTATGCCGGGACGAACGGACTATTTGATGCCTGAAATTGAAGCTCGTAATCTCGGCGACATTTGGTTTCAGCAAGACGGCGCCACTTTTCACGCGTCGCATCAGTCAATGGATTTATTGAGAAAACACTTCGTTGAGCACATAATTTCACGTTTTGGACCGGTCGGTTGGCCACCAAGAGCGTGTGATATCACACCGTTAGGCTTTTTCCTGTGGGGACATGTAAAGTCTAAAGTTTATGCGAACAAACCCGCTTCAATTAAGGCCTTGGAGGATAACATCACGCGTGTCCTTCGCCAGTTACCAGTCGAAATGCTCGAACGAGTCATCGAGTCATCAAGTTGGGCTCAACGAATAGACCATTTGCAACGTAGCAACGGCCAACATTTTATAGAGATAATTTTCAAAAATAAATGCCAAAGAATATTCTTTCAAATTATAGTAAACATTCCCTATTAAATTTGAATTTTCTGTGTTTTTTTTTTTTTTTTTCTTTTAAAAAGTAGGAAACCTCGAAATGGATCACGCTTTACAAGCAAACCTTAATGTTATTGAATATTTGCAACAACGATAATTATCGTTCAATTAAATATTCAAAACGTTGTTAAAGCCAGACAAGTGTAGATATTTAACAAAATTTTACAACTGCCTTATTATGGATGACATATGAAAAAATGGACCTCATATAAATATTGAAACAACAATTGGGATGAAAAAAGCGTATCTCGATCCAGTTACTGCTTTTAGCATTTCATAAATATTAATAAATATGTAAGTATTCAATCTCTTATTTCACCGAATTTGATGTGATTTTCTCTTCAAATCAAAATTATCTACATATATTTCTCTTGTCAAATCAAAATGTTTGCAGGGTTAACAAAAAATAACAAAAGAAAAGGACTGTAATTTTAATTTTGTGATTAAAAATGACATGTTTATGACAAGTCACTTTATTGTGGTAAATTTTTATATCGTTTTAAAACATACAAAAAAAAATGCAGAATCAAAAAACATAAATATAATATAAAAAGGAATCAAATTACAAAAGTAAAAAAAACTAAAGCAATATTGATTAAAAAGAGATGACGAGAGCACAACATGCTTTTGATAGATGAAATTTATAAAAACAAAATAAACAAGGAAAATTACAAAGTGCTTGTTTTTTTTTTTTATTAGATGAAGTTAAATAAAATTAATATTTAAAATAAATATATTTTTAATTACAAAATAAATTTAAAGGTCAAAAGGTGGGGGTTAATATCATGTCATGAATTTTAATTGAAAATAGTCTAAAATCTCCCTCTATTCATTTTAACTTTCATAAGAATTGAAAATTTTATAAAATTTCTGTGTTCATTTAATAATAATATACATATGTGTATTGGCTTCCACTTGATTCAAACAACCTACATTTTACTTACAATAAGCACCAAAAAGTATTCGTTATACCAATTGATGATTTTACTCTCTAACAAAATACTCCTAGATTTAGTCCATATTATATTATATAGAATTTATTTTCAAACATGAACCAATTATAAAGAATTTAAGTTTCTAAAATTTTGCAAATGACTAAAATGTTGCCACAACTTATAACCATAGCAATGCCTTTGTACTATGAACTTATATTTATGTATAACTAAACAATAATAAATATTTTCCAATAAAATATTTCAGTACCAACACTCACAACATTTTCAAATTATTTTAGCAAATAGCATGTAAAGAGAGTAAATTTTCTTTCAATTTTTCAACAAAACTTACATAATTTTTATTCAACAATTTCAAAATATGTTTATTTCTATTTGCACAAAAGACTTTTACAGACAAATCTCACATTTTCATTAAACAAAGTACGTATGCCACAAACATAACATCACCCAGAAATAAACTTTTATGTGTATATTTTCTATGGAAACCAAAATTTCCTTTCAACCTCCGTAAACTATGCAATACTATTGTGTAGATGTACAAAAAAATCATATGAAATTTGAGCAAATGAATTTTGGCAAGTGTAAAAGGAAACAAAAAAAATATATATGTCAATGAAAACAAGTTTATTGAAACATTTGGATTTTACGTGTTTAGCAAAATTGTAAAATATCAAAAAACAAACACACAAATAAACAAATTCATACACAAATCCTAAATCACAGCAAAAATGTATGCTATACGTTTTATTTAACTCTATTTAAACATGTGTTGCTTTCTCCCGTTTTTGTTATGTTGCTCCCCATTTCGGTAAAGTTAGATTTATATGTATGTATGTGTTAAGAATGTTTCGGTGTGAGTGTGTATGACAACCAGCTTAACAAAATATTTATAAATGTGACAAGCTAATATTTTATAGTTATAAACGTGTCATAATGTAGATTTGTTTTGCTGCAGATACATACAAACATACCGGGTAACATGAAGAGTTTTTGATTATTTATTTTTTTTTCTTCCAAATTATACAATCTGTTTGTATGTACGGAAGGGTATGTCTAAATACAATATACTAACTCACAATATGTTGCCAAATATTCAGTATTTTATATTTGCGAATATGAAATGCTACACTACAATAACTGTTGACTGGCAGAGTGACTTACTAATTGACATACGAGTATGAACCCTATCCTAGTTCTGCTGGGAAAATCAAATTAATTTTTTTTATTTTTAAAACAACAAAGTTATTTATAATGACGGTTATATCATTGGAAGCAAATAAACTACTTACAAGTAATGACTTACATAAATAGCACATTTACTGATGTATAGATAATAAGTCATTATAAGACTTCTTCTGAGTATGGTAGATGGTATGTAGTAGTTATTGAAAAGCAAGTTATTAAATAATTACAAATCATTACCAAGTTGTTGCTGGGTAAATTGGACATGAGCACTATATTTGTAAACAGACTACGTTCTAAAGATGTTGCAGAGTGTCAATGGTCACTCCAAAAATGGGTCATACCAGCAGAAGTCTGAAAACCCCTTCAGAAACCCTTTCTGCTTTCTTAGTACTTGAGATAAAATATGATAAAAATCAAATCTAAAACATCAAAAACTCTAAAACATGTTTAACTCTGGAGAACTTCTGAGTCTTTTGTGCGTCAATGAGTAAAATTTATATCTGGATTAGTCTTCACGATTAAACAAATCTTTTATATTCATTCATAATTGTCAAATCAAATCAAAACAATTGATAAATATGACTATTTATATTAAAAATGAAAAGTTTGCCAATAATTAGTTCGTGAACATTAATAGCTCTAGAGAACGCCGGAGTTCAATATAAAGTCCTATTTTAGACCAAGATGCAACAAAAAAGAGTAGCTTCGAAATCAATGACCTTTCTCATACTTTAGTATTGTCCAGTGCGACTACATTAATATGATCCATACAGTGTATTATTGATTGTCACCAACAGCCCGAGAGAAATGGCATTAGGTCTCAAATAGAAATATAATTAAACATTCATTTAATATTGGAAAACGGCAACCTTCCCACGAAGAGCCACAAATAGCTACAACAATAATGAAAGCTAGAAATACTATACTACATTATTACATCATGTCAATGTCATTCTAGAAATGAGTGCCGATATACCATCCTTACCAGCAAATTTGTTCACATTGATTTTAAACATAACCTTATTAACTGGCAGGGTCCTGAAGATATTGCAAAAATTTCATATATCGTAGGCACTGATGAATTGCAATCACGTAAAAATTGTATGAAAAAAAATTTCCCTTTAGTCACAATACACTCTCATCTCAAAGACGATTGAGTTAGAGCATTGTTGGTAACCCGATAGACTAGGCGATATAGTGCCGGAGTATCAGTCAAAGGGTTGCGGGTTCGCTTCCCGCCAAAGACTCTGGGTAGACAAGTCAGACATATGGAGATAAGTCACACATTTGTAGACCAGTCAGACATATGTAAACTAGTCAGACATTTGGTAGAGAATCTAAGGCATCGCAATGGACCATATTGGTCGCTGGGTGAGGGTGTGAGGTGACTCACACCAGCCTTCCTACCTTACCTAACCTAAAGCATTGTTTCGGTATTATTTCGATGACTCTTGAAAAAATATCAAAAATGGTATTAAGTATAAAAGTATAAAAATTCGAATTATTTTCTTTTCGAATCGAAATACACAGTAACCCCCCAGTTTTTTTAGGCAACCAGAATTTAGCACATATTCGATGTTCATATAGCGAGTATTGTGTGGTGCCGAATTCTTGTATATTCTGCTGTCACGTATGTGATGTTCATAGAGAAGTCATTCTATATCAATTATTCTGAAGAATTCTGATACTTTAGCATGGCTGTCTAAAAATAATTAGATGAATTTAAAGTGGCAGTACTCTATAGGTATTACAACAACATATTTTAAAATTTCAAAAATAGCACATTTAATAGCACACTTCTAAATAGTATAGCTCCACTTTTCCTTTTTTCTATCAGCAGCAATATACTCGTAATAAAAAAAAAAAGAATACTATTTCAATTTGATTCCATTTTTAACATTGTTATTTCGCAATTGAAACAAACACATGTCATAACAAAGCATAAAGATAACTTGTGAGAAAGGAAAAAGAGAAAATAATTTATTTATTAAATTCTTTTTGTATGGTACAGAGACAAGATAATGAAATTTTGTTTGATTGAAAAACACAGGAGCACAACACAAGGTAAACAAAAAAATGAGCAAACTATAAATCAATTTGTTTTATTTCAATCAAGGTAATATATGCAATATAATGTCAAAGCCTTGTTGTATGCTGTGAAAAGAAAAGTGGAGCAAAATAAATATATTAAACTGGAATAGCTAGTATTGTTTAACAAATTATTTATAACATATACTCGTATACGTACATATTATTCTTTTGTTAAAAATACATTCATTTGTATGCTTTCTCTCATGAATAATTTATGTTTTAATAATTGTTGCATAAAACTATGCTAAATTGAATTTAGTACTATTAGCAAGCGTTTACAAGTATTTATATTTATAAACGTTCTATTAAACTATTTATGCCATTTAACATAAATATTAAATATAAACTTTTGCTCTATTCAATTGATTTTATATCTGTATTTGAACAATGCATAGTTTAAATGAAAAACAAAGCAATATTTCGTTTCGATAAAAATATCGGAAATTTTCTAGAAACATAAGCCCAACTCTACTAAATTATATTTTTTTGCTATATGTTTAAACTAATAACTATTATCACACAAACTATAGAATTTATAGATTTAAAGGAAAGCGTTTAGTTCATTAGGGGTTTCTGAAGGTTTTGCAAACCTTATTTTTGTATTTGTAATAAAAGACTTTCCTTTTGTGCCTTAGAAAAATTCAAATATGTAATAACATTTATTGAACATACATACTACCTTCTAGTGAGAATTATTTTGCATATAAAATCCTTTTGTTATTATTCATAATATTAAAGCCTATTTTAAGGCACAACAAATATTTATGCACACAAAGCCTATTTCAAGGTTGAAGCGATAAATTTTGCATAATAACAATAAAAATATATGTGTAAAAAAACTTTCTCTTTTGAATTTCCCAGTGCCCATATTTATTTATAAAGAAAGTAAATAAGAAGAAAAATCCCATAAAAACATGCTCCTGCCGTTTTCAATACTCAGCCGAAAGAAATACATAAATACAAGAAAATATACAATGTACATAACTAAATGTATTTATACGTTTACATACATATTATACTAAACATATATACATATAAATATTTATTTGTGTGTAAATAAATACATACAGTTTTATATAAATATGTATGTATGTATGTAGCATGTTTTTATTTGAGTATAAACAAGATACTTACCTCTTTTATATCTTTATTATCTTCCTCTACTTCTTCCCCTTCTAAACTTTCACTGGTACTTAAACGTGTGGTAGTCGTATCCAAGGTCTTGCCATTTTGTGATGACTGCTGTTCTGACTGGTTGCTGTTGTTGTTCGCCATTCGTTTGTTGGCATACATTTGTTTATTTTGCATTATAAAATGTTGAAATTCCTCCTCTTGCTGTTCGGTCTCCTCACGCAATTCCTGCACATACACATCCGTTTGCTGTTGACGTTCTTTGAGTGCAGCTAATTCCAGCTTAAGTTGTTGGAAATCACTGCGTATTGTTGTTAAATCTTCCCAACTTTGGGTGCGTGTTGTCACATCTCTCATCGCATTACTGGCAATTTGTTGCAATTCCACAAGTTGTTTGCGTAATTCACCAATGGATTGTTGCAACCATTCAATAGTTAAACGTTCTTTGTTGTTCGAAACATCCGTCATTTGGCCATTGCGCAGTGTTTGCACTTCATGTCTGGAATAAAAAGAAAAACAAATTGGGCGAAATGGGAATATGAGAAAATAATGTAATTTTGTATGGTCAGCTAAGTAATGATAATAAATTGAACTAAACAAATACATTAGGGTGGTTGCCTTATTAAAGAGCTGGAAAGCCTAGTCGATGTTCCCATAATATTAATATTTACTAAAGTTTCAAACTCCATGACTCAACATGTTTGTTCTAGCACTAGTATATGTTTAGCTGGGTTACAGGAAAACAGCAACTTTTTTTCTCTGTACATATTTACATATACATATTTCATTCAAAGGAATGTTAAACAATTTTAATATCATATTAAATGTCTAAAAAAATTTCAATAAATGACGTAGAAATGTATAAATTTTTAAAATTACACTTGTGCAATACAGTTATGAACTTAAGTCTACATACATATCCGAAATTGTATATTTCGCCAATAAAAGAGTACCAGAAAAAATGTTTAACTCAAAAAATTCAATTCTAATTTAATTACTATACAAACAATCAGTAAATAAAACTGGTTGTCAAAAATCAATGCCTTTATTTAAATGTATTTTTTTGCAAATTGGAGCTTGCCTGCTGCCCTTGATCCTGTAATGCCCTTTGAATAGTTCATGAATGAACTTTTTTATACGTATTTGGACGCTGAAATTCTAGGATTTTTTGCCACTTCTCTTAAGATAAGACTGACATCTCACCTGGAGAATTTCTTTGGGCGTAGTGATCTTGGCTGGTTTTCTAAAGAGCCAGAGTTTTTTAACTTTTTTATAATGCACTGAATCGTAGCAAAAGGTCTGTTAAAAAGTTTACTGATTGTGCGTTAAGATTGTTCTTTTTTGTGTTCTTGAATATGTAATAAGATTTTTTACATCCACACTAACTTCTTTACGCGTGTTCATCTTGTTAATTTGTACACTACAACTTATTTGACTGGCAAAATGCTAAAAAGTACTTCAGCTACCTGAATTGCAAAAAACTAATGGTGTTTGAACTGCAACACTTTTTAAATTATTAATAAAGCAGAAGAGAATATAGTGTAAGCAAACTTTTGTCTCCCTTTATTTTAAGTTTTTTTTTCATATTTACCGTTATTTTTAAAGAAAATCAAATTTTAAAATTTAAAAGAGTAATTAAAATGTAATTAAATTTTTTAGAGATGTATCCCTGCAAAAATCTTTGGAGTACGTGGTCCACTGTAGCTAAAATGTATATAGTGACTACATTATGGTCCTACGTAATGCACTCATGGACCATTTCATTTTCAAAACAGAACTTCTTGTTACACGACAATTATTCGTGCTTTAACGACAGTAATCGTTATTGTAAAACATTTGAAGTAGGTACTAGAAAAAGTTTTGGGACTAATCCCGTGTTCTGCAAACTTCGATTATATGGCTTAGTCCTAATACATCGTAATGTTAAATGGACTAGTTTTTTCATAGAAATGGATTTTGTTTGGAGTAGTCCTGTTCCATTGTGGAGTATACCATACAAGCGTGTATGAACTACTCGTGTGTTTTCCAGAGATGAATACTTAAGTCCCTAACTGTATGTGTTTCACATTGTTAAACAACATTATTTTAAAATACTTAATTTTAATACAGTATTCGTAAATCACGTTAAAGACGACATTAATGAAAAAGTACACAAGTTTGTATTGAAACCTATAGGGATTGAAATGTAAGAAAACAAAAAAAAATTGTTGGAAATGTAACTCAGTCATTAAATCCTTTAAACCAATTATAGAGGAATAGTACTATAAATTGTGAGTAGCCTAAATAATTACTTATCTAACGCGTAACCTACATCAGTAATGTGTTCTCACTTTAAAAGTTTGCCAACAAAACTTTACTAATACAAATATATAGGGGTGTGCGTAAGCATCATTTGTTGATTCATTTATTTTTAACTAATTTTTAATTTATCTATGTCTGCTGATGGTTCCTTTTGTTCATATTCTATGCTGTTCGACAAATTAAAAAAAACATCAATCAATTCTAAAACACTTTATATAATAATGGTGGAAAAAATCAGCTAACTGTCGCTTGCTAACAGCTCTTCGACCAGTGTTGCCAGAAAATGAATTTCAAAATATGTTAAAACTTGAAAAACTAATTGCTGAAATGTTCTAAAGAAGAAAAAATAAGTGCTAAATGTAACAATACAATTTTTATTTCAAATTCTACAAATATAAATTATAGTTTTTTCTAATTTTGTTCATAACAATTGTTGACTTGTTTTAATAGATTAAATTTCATATATTAATTCAAAAATTTCTGTGTTCATTTACTTACCACGCCGAAAGAAATTTAGTTGAAATATTAATAAAAGTTATTTTTTATTTCTCCAAAAGTATTTTTTGGAGTAAAATAGTAAAAAAAAATTCGAGAAAAAAATTTTTTTTTATCAAGCAAATTATGCTAAAAAGCATTTAGCAATGCATTTTCGAGAAACAAAATGCTAAATCTAGCACTGAAAGTGCTAAAATGGCAACACTGTCGTCGACAAGCAAAGAAAACTATAACTAAACATTTGCACGCCCAAACATAGGCTACTAATTTATTATTGTTTTTGTTAAACAACAATTTTAACCAAAATAAATTATAAATAAACCTTGAACTTTTTCTTTAGTTATAATCTAATCAAAGCAGACTAGAAAGCAACAATAAAATCTTATAAAAAAATTATTTTATTATTTATTATTATATATCTACATCTACCTACGTAGTTGTTAATTTGCGCTTTAACAAATTATGAAATTTCATTGGCTATATTTGTGAGCTATAATTATTTTCAATTAAACAGTATCAGCGCTTCTGTCTAACCTTCAACTTTTGCCTACTTTTAGGCTAAACGAGGAAAAATGGTTAGAATTATTGCAGTGCAGGGCAAGGGGTATGTATAGAAACATTTGCATGTTAAACATTTTAGGAGTTAGTATGTATTAACAAGTCTTAATTGTAATTTAGCTGTTTTCTAGTTAATGGGTAATTTAATTTTCTAGCAACATTTTAATTTGCTGTTCAAAGTGGAGTATTATTTCATAGCTTAATATTATGGCTAACAGTAATTAATAAATGTAAAGCAAAATTTGAAATGTTAGTTAACGTAGTACATGTTTAGGATGTAGCCTATATTAAGGAGTTATTATATAAAAAGTGTTATAATATGTCTGTTTTACTTGCAAAATGGATAATATTCCTTAAAAGTGAAGTAAATAATAGTGATATTTTAGGTCAAATGTTTTGAATTTTAAATTGTAGAAACTCAGCAAATAAAAGTGGAACAAATATATTTAAAAACATTTGTTACTTGTAATTTTTTATTTGTCATTTAATTGTTTTAATTTAAATAAATTATATTTAGCATTAGTGAATTAAGATATCTAATAATTCAATGATACTTGCTAAACATTCAATGGTTTAAGTGTGTTTAATTTTATTCAAACATAAACAAAATGAAATGCTTTTCATATAAGCAGACAGAAAAATGAATACACATAAGCAACTCCAAATATTGGCATACAATTTATCAATGCACTAATGTTAGACCCCATTATGACAGCTTCAACACCGCAAACTGATTTAGTAGTTGTTAATCTAAATGTTTGAGAGTGCTTTTGCATCTGTGTCTTTAATGCGTAAACATACCCAAATAAATAAAAGTATATCTTAAGGAGCTGCTTGCCTGCCTATATAAAACACTTATATACAATTAACATTTGGCATAATATAATGCACTATTCATGATACTTGATAATTGGTAAAAATGTATAAATGTACTTATGTATAAAATATGTAAGTAGTTGCAAGATAATTATAAATTACACATATCATAGTTACTGACATAAGAATTCTTAATGAATTAATGTTGAGAAATATATATAAATAAAGGCATAAGTTTAGGTATGTGTGTATAATTATAACAGAGTTCCTAATGAGGTTATATATACTAATTGCTGTTAAAACAATTTTCTTTATATAATATTATACATATATATAATACAACTTCTTATGTAATATTATATATGTATATAATATTATATAAGAAATATTAGGCTCACATACATTTGAAAATCATAATGATAGAAATTATTTTAACAACTATTTTGTTTGTCCGGGTTTTAATGAATAATTGTGGTAAATAAAAATTATATTTGTGCTAGAATTTAATATGATATATTTTATTATTATTTATATAACAGCCTAAAAGTATGCAAATAATATAAACAATAAGTGCAACGTTTTTTGATATATTTTAGAAAATTTTCTGAAATTAAGATTTTCGATAATGAAGCTAATTGAATTTGAGAGTTTAGAAAATGCAATAGCATTTGTGTAGTGTTTTATCTTAATACCAGCTTTCCAATACACTGTTAAATTGATTTATTTACACAGAACTTTTTGTGTAAGAAAGAAGTATTTAATTTGTTAAGTAAATACGTAGTTAAAACATTGCTCACTTACAATCCAGCCACACACAGAAATGGATTTGTTTTTTAACAGTAATTCTGTCAAAAAATTTCATATGACTTAATATTATTTAACGAGTGCTGAGCAGTGGAAAACCATCGATAAAAATAAAAAAACAAGCACAAATTCCTTGAAAAAACCTTTATAGTAGACTTTATAGTAGAGTAAATGATGTTATAAATCGATACAAACAAATGTTAAGCATATATCACAATAGACAAGATAGCAAATATTTTATTTAAAGAAATCAGGAACTTACAAAGAAAATACTTCATTCAATAAAGCACCACCAATGACATGGAAAAAATACAACACCAGTATTAGTATCGCAAGAAAAAAACATGTGCTAGTTTTCAAAACTATCGTGCAATCAAATAGAAATTAAAAGCTGAAAGCTGGCAAAGAATTTAGGATTTTTAACCAGTTGTGGTCTGAGGCACCTCTTTTTCCACCTCTTTAATTATTTCTTCGGATATTTATATAAAAGAAAGCCTGCAGAAATATTTACTGGCTCTTATCTATTAGACGTCAACATAGTTACCGATTTAGCTCTCTATCATTAATCAAAGGCTACAATGAATTCGTATCAAAGAAATCATGTCGACATAGTTTACAGTATTGGACTATTGTCAAAGAAAAGTTAAAGTGGAACAAATTTCACCATTGTGCACACAATTAGTGCGATTTTTTTTTTGTCACGTATTGATATGAGAAATTTAAAATAGTAATGATTTGTATATTAGATTATAACGCATTCATTCCAAAACTATTTATAAGTAAACAGTATTTATAGGGATGTAAGCCAATACATTATCAATTGTAAGAGAAAAATCAAAGATGTGCGCTAAATGTATGTTGATTAAAATCAACTTTTCTTTTTCCCATACATGTAATGAATGAATTATGTATTTCTATTTCAATATACATACATTACAGGGAGATTCTGGTATTTAAAATCTGATAAATTGGCAGCGATATGATTAAAAACTTATAACTACCTCGATTTTTGGATATATATCGGGCCTTCAAAAGACAGATGGACGCACAACTTGTTAAAATTACATAAAAATAATTGTTCATCATTTTTATACAAAATGAACACATTTTTAAATAAATTGTTTTAAGAGGCCATTAAATTTATTTTAATCATACACACCAGAGATCAGTTATGAGTACTGAAAAAGTGAGTATACTCGAATCATGACTTATAATTTGTTATACTTATACGTACTCATACTTGTCTCAATATCATTAAACCAATATTCATATTTAAAGTTTGAAGCACTCATTATATTCAGATTTAATCTCATGTATGATGTTGTTTATTTAGACTCTCCTTAACTCAATGTACGTAGACGATAAAAAAAATAAGTATGACTCGCATACACTCATGTGTAGTTCATTTCTTATAAAAATTATATAAAATTTATATTTTCCTCAATATGTTTTCCTATAAACTTACTTGTTTGTTTTTATATTTCTTTTTTACTTATTTTGCATAAATACCTAACGGAATATGCTGAAATTTTTTTTCAATGACTTAACTGAGTTGAATACTTTATGAGTATGTGAGTATTTTTCTTAAAATGTAAATCTAAATACCGTTTTTTATGAATCAAACATATTGGGAAGTCGGAGTAGTACTCATACGTATATCCACCCGCATTTATAAGTCAACGTTGTTGTGAGTTTGAGTAACTCAGAGTAGTTAAATTGCAATGATGTAAATCCACTTATACTTAAAATGTTACGAGTAGTTGTGAATCGTAAAAAACGATTCATTGCCGATCTCTGATACATACCCGACATATGCAAATATTTAAGATAATAAACATGTGTTAAATTCAATAAATGTATATGCATGTATGTATATAAATATCTAAATATGTACACAATTACAAAATATGGCATCAAAATTTATTAAAATTTTCATTGCAGAAAACTGAATGTTTTCGCTTCATAAATGTTAATTTAAATTCCTTAATTTATCCTACACAAATTAATAAAATATTTCGAAATTTGTATAAATTGGAAACTAGTATATTTTAATTAATTAATTTAAATATATTAAATAACAATTCCAAACATATTATTTAACTGATATAAGATTTAATTAAACATAGCATTTTACACAAAATATTTATTCAATTAAAAGATTTCAAGTGTAATAAATATATTGTATTTCATAATATTAATTAAATTTTCTTAATTTCTAAGAAATATTTTTTGCACAATTATAATTATTTAAAGTTGAAATTGTTTTTTTTTATTCTGTTTATAAATATAATTTCTCTTGGAATTATTCATGCATATATTATTAAGCATATTATTAAGCATCATACGCCTTAGGGTATGCTTAATATTTGTTTGGTCGCTTCACAGGCAATACTTTGTATTATTATTTGTTTAACCTTTTAATGATTTTTGTTTTTGTTTGAGTCAAGTTAAAGTTTGTTCAATTGTTACTCTTAATACTTTAGGATACTTATTAATACTGTAATGGTCATTGTTGTGAAATAAATAAACAGAAAACAACTTTTTTATATTTCCCACCCCCTCTATTATTAGTAAATTTTATTTCACTTAGCTTACAGAGCCCAGTGAATGTTCATTGTATAATTTTAGGAGAAAAATTTTGCTGTAATTTCATATATTTGGGATTTTTGCTCGACATACACTGATATACAAAGATAACTAATTTTTTCAATTACATGAGTCTCACAAATCATGTAAAATTTTCTAATCGAATAACTGGATTTAAACTAATTCACAGCGTTGTCAACTCGATGCGTTTCGCACCATTTTTGGTGTTTTTTTTAAATTTTTGGTGCAAAAAATTCTTTAGTTGGTGCGCGGTGCGCTTTTTTTTAAATTTTGATGAGCTTTTTAATGTTTGGTGGCACCAAAGCAAATTCAACACAACTTTTTGTTTCAGTGTGAGGAAAAATCTTTCTACAATAAAATACACCTGTTTTGAGTAGCATTTCATTCATTTTAATTTTTTCACAAATGTGATGAAATCTTTATTTTTACTAATTTTTAATTCCAGTTTTTTAATAATTCTTAACTCATGAAATCTATACGACGAAAACATGTACATATTTTAAATACGAATGTATGATAAATGAAATCAAATTCTTCAAAAATCTTTGTTTAAAAATCAAATAAACATTTCAAACATGTAAATAAAAATGCTTGTATAACCTGATGATTTGGTCTACTGAACTGTAGACGAACAACCAGGGTTAGAGTACCAGTGGAATCCTAACAAATTTGATTGCAAAAAATCAAATAGAAGTACTTTAACTAGAAAACAAAAATATATAAAAAAGTACCAAATATGTATTGAAATTAGAATTTTAAAAAATTAGTACTTTAGTTCCGAATATCATATTGTGAGTTAAATTTTGAGTGGTTAAATGCTTATTTTATCGCCATTTATTAAAAAAAGGCTTTTAGTATTATTGATTTTACTAATAATCGTTGATAAAAAGATTTTTATAGAATTTGTGATATTAAAAAATTTCAAAATAATTCAATAAATATTTGAAACAAAAACGAAATTCTTAACTTGGTGCGTTTTTTGGTAAATGGTGCGTTTTTTTCTTCATTTTGGTGCGTTCTGAAATTTCATGAAATGTCTAAATGTTGTCAATTTACTTCCAAATATTTCAGGGTTTTTTGTCGTCTTCCTTCTCTCTAGACATAGTACTGGACTGATTGCGACTAAAAATGTGTTTGTTGAATTTTAAATTTAACAAATCTTGACAACATTCACTGGGTTATATAATTGTATAGTAATCAACAAAAAGGTTTATACATACACACTTTTATTTTTGGGCAAATGAAAAATGGAAGTTGTAGTTTTTTGTTTGTGTAATTTCAACCTTTTCTAAATGTTTTTTTTTATTTATTTATTTATTGTTTAAAAATTGTTTTGTTTGTTTTGCAAAACAATGTCTGTTTTACAAATCGTTTTTTTTTTCTGTACGAAATAAAAAATACCCAACAATACGTATTGTAGGCACTTAACAAAAAAAAAGGAAACGGATATAATATAATGACTAGCAATAGCAATTATTTTCGAAACAAATTAAAACTTTTGTACACACAAACAATAAGTGACACTTTATACATATAAACACAATACTAAAATAAAAAAAAAAAAACGGAAGAAATTTGTTTTCAATCAGAAATAAATAATAAAACAATTTATTTAAACTATAAGCTGAAGCTTTTAAAAGTATGATATTCATTTTATACACACATTAAAACCTGGTATATACTTTATTTTCTTTAAACGGTTTTTTATTTACTATTTATATAAACTTGTTACGTTATTTAAATATTAATTTTTATAACAATCTGAATAAATATTAAAGAAAGATTTTTTCTGTTTTTTTCTAGCAGTAGATTAGCAACAACATAAGTCCCTAAAAGTAGGCCAACATTTCGCTTACAATATTTATTTGTATATATACTCGTATACAAATACATATGTAAAACTCACTAAATTCACTTTATTTCTGTTTTATATAAACTCTAAAATAAAAACCTTAACAAAAAAAAGTTTAGTTAACTAACAAATTCAATTGAAATCCCTGAAAAATATGCATATTTAGTGCTTCATAAAGCCTGCCATTTAAACTGACATAAAAATGTCCATCTATAGGGACATTTATCTATATGTAAGTACTAAGTATGTGCTTAAAAAGTACAATATAAAACATTAATTCAATTATGCATGATTCAACATGCACATTCAGTTGTTCATACAAATACAGCTGTATATATGTATGTATGTATGTGTAAATATACCCACATTTATATACATACATATGTATTACACTGATATAGATGTTTTTAGCAGAGTATATCCTCAAAATAAATGCGCATCAAAGTCAATAAAATAACATGTTTTTACGGGGTTACAAGAATATAGCAACAGTAGAATAATAGTTATTTTCGTTTAGGTCAGATGCTATAATTATGGGTTCAATCGACAAAAAAAAAACTACGTACAACGAAAACTGCGGAATATTACCAAAAAAAATTGGTATATGGGTAGTTCTTAAATAGCTTGCAGTAATAACTTAAGTACAAAATGGTCTAAATGGTCTATAATTGTATGGTTTTAGTAGCACTATAAACAAAAACTGAGAATTGAAGGAATATTATATTTTTTACAAAATATGCCATTTAAGGCCTTGTTTACACGTTGCAAGATCTACTGATAAGATTATTAACTCTTGGGCGAGGGGGACAAGGCGAACTAAAGGCCCAACTATAATATGCATATGCTAGCTTAAGCAAACGTGCGAACATACAAAGTACTTATACTTAGTATAATGTACTTAACGAAACTTTTCGTTAAGTTTTTCAACTGTCATTTGCTTTCGCTTTTTGCTTAAACTGATCGCACATTCTGTACGGAATCAGCTGTTTATTGTTGTTTGTTTGTGTTTTGAACAAAATGGAGAAAGAAGAAAATATATTTATTTTAAATTTAATAGAAAATGCGGAAAAAATAAGTGCCTTTACAATAAAAGAGACCCTTTTTATTTTAACAAAAATGTCTTTCTGTCGCAGTTTATTTCTCTGACAGAACAAGAGCGTCTTCTTCTTTTACAGTGTAGTTCACTTATTTCTTTTAATGTGCACAGGCCTTCAAGCGCTAACTTTAATATTTTTATATTATTTAAATTTTTAAGTTTTTTCTCCATTTTTGCAAACACAATACGAAAATTAACAAAACATATGTAAACGTTTATTATTATTTACAATGTAGTGCTGCCACCGCTGTACATTTTAGTACTTTTGCCGATAAATTAAGAAAAAGGAAAAATTATGCGTTTCTGGTACGAAGTTTTCTTTTAATTATAAAATAATATAATAATATTTATAAAATATAGTCATTTAATGGCTGTGGACAAAAAGTTGCAAAGTCATTGTAGCCACCTGAAAGTTAACTCTGAACTATTTATGCATTTGACAGCCTTTTCGTTAACTTTTGCAATTTGCTTAAGCTTGCTTATGCATATTATAGTTGGGCCTTAAGCCATGAACAGACTTTCATGTATTCCTGAAAATCATATTGTTCAATTTATTGGTATTAATAATACTTGCAAATTAAGCAACTTTTTTAATCTGCGATCTAAAACAATTAAATAGAACTTTCGACTGTGCTTTAACGTACTTTATTTTGGAATTTTTTTGACCGCATAGAGGAGAGTTTATCCATTTGTGTTCATCTCAACAGTTTATATGATATAATCTATTTATCGAAAGATGTCTTAACTACTACTTTCAATATATGAAAATTTGCATCGAAATATCGATTACTCTCTTTCCTGCATGAGTACTGGTCAGATCTTCAGTGATGTATGGGGAAGTACGTATTTATTGCTCTTAACTATCTTGAGTCGTATACAAGAGGTTTTACTGCTGGTTTGAAATCAAGTGGAAGATCAAAATTATACCTGTCACAATATATATTATAAATGTTCTCTGACCTATACTATATTGAGTTCCATATAAGTAGTTTTATTATTCTTTTAATAATTTGATATAAAGCCAATTGGAAGTTTAAAAGTATACCGTCTAAGATTTATATGCCAGCATAGAATAATATGACTCAAAGTAAGGCTGAACCTAATGGAGAGAAATCGCGAACAGAAATAAATTATTATATGATTTTCGCTCTGCCTTAGTTGTGTTTAGTGCTTTCAGAAATCTATAGTCTTATTTAACTGTATTTGTTCTCCATTTTGGAAGCCAAATATTATAAG
Source organism: Bellardia pandia (assembly GCA_916048285.2). Classification (NCBI taxonomy): domain Eukaryota; kingdom Metazoa; phylum Arthropoda; class Insecta; order Diptera; family Calliphoridae; genus Bellardia; species Bellardia pandia. Next base: position 15,252,724 of record OU696533.1, read on the forward strand.
AAAGGTGTTTTCTAGATGTATAGAATTTTTAAATTGAATAAAACAAAGATGAATTTTTTAAATTGGCATTATAACTTAAATATGACTTCTGGCAATTTTCGATGACTTTTTCTAACATTTGTGGCGGTATATCGGCAATAACGCGGCGAATATTGTCCTCCAAGTGGTCAATTGTTTCGCGTTATTCGGCGTAGACTAGCGACTTCACATATCCTCACAGGAAATAGTTAAGCGGCATTAAATCGCTCGATCTTGGAGGCCAATTTACGGGTCCGAAACGTGAAACGAGCTGTTTTACATCTTGCGCCGTCTTGTTGGAACCATAATCAGCCCAAAACGATGGATCACTTGGAGGACGATATACGGGCACAAAAGTTAGAAAAAGTCATCGAAAATTGAACCTACAGTTTAAAATACGTCCGAGCGGTTATATGCCAGAAGTCATATTTAAATTATAATGCCAGAAGATTATCTTTCAAAAAAACATAATTTCATGTCAATTAAAAAAAAATATCTTTGTTTTGTTCAATTTTAAAGTTTTATACGTCTAAAAAAAAGCACCCTCGGTACATATTTCGAACAGAATCACGAATCACGAATTTCAAAATAAATTTGCACAATTTGATAGCGTGGTTCAGACTTCAGTCTATTCATGTTGAAATGACACACCAAACCAAACTAAACATACATCATTTGACAGCTCACAAAATGGCCGCCCGTTAAAAACAGTGTTGCCAATTTAAAGTTCTATGCATCTAAAAAAACACCCTATACAAGTTAAAATGGTTTCCATAACTTTTTTTGCTGAGATTTTTTATGATATCATTTCACCCAAACTATGATTAATGATTATTTCATATTGAATGAAAGTAAATTTAAAGAAATGTATGATTTTTTCTACTTATACAGTGGTTGCTATCTAAAATTAGAAAAAATAAAACATCGAAAAGTCTCATTGTTAAAGTACGAGTTCAACAAAGTTCGTGTTAAATATATTGTAATACTACAAACCCGCATGCAAGACTTTTTTGATCATATCCAAAGGCAATCAAGCTATATGGAGCCTAAAATAACGCCCATTATTCATCAGATCTCTCGCTAGTGATTAAATATTTGTAATTTTAGTTATAGGAATTTAGTACGAAAATTACCAAATAAAACTTAAATAAAAATTGAAAAAATGAAAGTAATTTGTTTCAATTTAAATAAAATAAAACATATTTTAAAGAACTTTTTTTGAGTTTTACCAGTCTTTTATCAATTTGAAGACACTTATCGTTTGTAGAGTATGTAAAAGTTGCTTTACATAAAGTTTGCATAAGAGACAAAAAACTTGATATTGTATCTTATTTTAATTACTTGTTTGATCTATTAAAGCACTTTCTCTCTACTTATTATGTATGATTTATAATGATAAAAAAAACTTATTTTAGATGAAAAACTTGACGAATTATAAATCATTTTTTGGACTTAGCAAATTTTTTTATTACTTATTTAAAAAATTTGTATTTTCCTTGTTTTTATTATTTTAACTCTGTGGTAAAGTTGCAATGTCAAAAGCCATTACATTAACGTTTTTGAAATGAGTAGTTGATATGATAATAAATTTTAAAATTATGCAGTACTTCCTTAAAATAATTTAAGAGTTTTTAAATAACAACATTTTGGCTCTAGTTTTAATCAAGTCCATATAATTGAGGTAATTAATTTTAAAGTTTTTTTTTCTTTTAATGGACTTAAGAATTTTGCATCAACGATAAAGACGATATTAAGGTTTGTCAAGCAAATATTGTGTTTTTACTTATTCTAACATTTTTTGGTTTTTTTTTTTTTTTTTTTTTTTTTTGTTTATATAATTTTTCATAAAAAGTGGACTTGACATGTTTGCTTATTAAGCTAATGTTGTTTATGTGGAATAATAAGATTTAACTAATGAAATTTCTTCGGTAAGTAGTATGTAGTTAAAATAAAAAAAAATTATTAAATTGAACTAGAAAATGTTTTCTTTTTTTTAAAGATATTTTTTTCTCAAACCATTTGTCAATCTTGTGTTTCGCTTTCCTAATTTCAAGGGTGTGAATTAATAAAATTTAGCTAAAATAACAGATATTTTATTCAGCATAATGAATCTGGAATACTTTGTCTAAATATTGAATGATTTTTATATTTCTTTAATTTTTTTCTTTTGTAAAATTTTATTTAAATTAAGAAAGAACATAGAAATAATTTAATTTAAATTTAAATCTTTGTTTAAATTTTTAGAAACCTAGAAACGATTTGAATAAACACTTTTAGTTAGTTTTTAGTTAAAGATCTGTTAGTTTCTATCATTGACATTATAAACAAGATTTGGTTCAGTGAATGTGGGTGGACTGATAAGTTTTTTTATAAAGAATTGTGTAAATATCGAAATTACAGTTATTTCCTACAATACAGCAGAGAAATTTCAACTATGGAAAGACCCATATATAAATCAATATATGTATGTATATTAATTGCTAAATACAAATGTAAAGGCATTTATATATACATATATAAATATATGGTGAATTTCACGTCAAGTGACCCAATGTTAAAAATCGATTTGGATGAAATTTGCACCAAGGTTAGTACTATTAGATAGTAGGCCAGATACAAATTTTTAGCTCTATCAGTCCAGAAGTGCCGGAGTTAGAGGGGGTCAAAGTTGAAAATTTTGGTCAATTTTGGTCATACAGGGTTTTTTTAAAATGAGTGTAACTTTTTATCTATTGGTCCTAGTAAAAATTGTCCAAAGGACTTTAGATGGCTATTTCTTCAATCATTTCAAAAATATTTTTTTTAAATTTTTATTATTTTTTTTTAATTATTTTTTTTTAATTTTTTTTTTCAATTTGGGCCCTTTTTTCAAGAAAGCTTATACAATTTACTTTAAGGCCTTTATAATCGCTTAATGGGCAAATTTCATACAAATCGGAAGGCATCGATTTTTTTTTAAAATTGGGTCACTTGACGTGAAATTTACCATATACTTAACTTAGCTCACTGAACTTTTATTTACTAAAAATTAATTTTCCAGGTTTGTTGTTGGTCAGCAACAACTTGCAAAAAGAAACTAAATTACTTTCGGCATAAGCCTGGAAATATCAGCAACAACAAACCAAAAACCGAATGAGGAATACAATACCATACAAATACTAACCTCAATTTTTCCAATTCGTTGCGTAAATCCAAATCATTTGAAATTGATTGTTGTTGCTGCTGTTGTGGTTGATTGTTCTGTGTAATCCTTAGAGATTTACGTAAATTACGCTCCAATAGTTCATAATCCTCACGACGACGATTCATTAAAACATTTAATTGTTTCGACAACAAACGCACTTGATCTCTTAGAGTTAATGATTCCATGTATTCATTATTGTCATTTTTATTAACGCTTATTGTTTGATAATTATTTTTTGAGTTAGATGAAGGAATTTGATTGTCAAATCGGTCATTGTTGGCAACAATGCCATCATCATTATTCTGATTATTATTTTTTTTATTGTCGTTTTTGTCATTATAGATAATCACATCACTAAAATCAGTAGTATCGCTATCATCACTGTCATTATTATCGTTTTCGTTTACAAACCGTAAAAGTTCAGCACTTGATGGTTCTCTGTACGAGATACTATATTCGTTATCATCATCAACAGTGGCAAAACTATCACTGTTACTCTTATCCTTTTTATCGTTACTGTTTCGTAAAATCATTTGGCGTATGGTTGTCATGGTCGATATGCCAGTAATGGTAGTTGGTGATGGCATTGTATTTACTTCCGTCGAAATATCGCGCATTATATTATTAATATCGCTGATAGTGCTGGCTTGTGTTAAACTGGCAAAACCACAGATCATTAAGAGTGTTGTAGCAATTAAGGGCATAATTACTGCCAACCGGTCGCAATTTGTCAACAACATTTTAACGTTATTTTCTTTCTTTTTTTGCCTGTTTTTTAATATTAATTTTAAGAAAAACCTACTTTTTTGAGATGTAAATTTATTAAGCTTTTAAATATATATTTTTTTTTTTAATTTTACTTAATTAAATCATATTTTTTTTTTGTTAAATACAAAGGCGTAATTTTTAAGCACTTTCACTAATATTATTCTCTTCCAAAATAACTATTATTAAAACAAAACAGTAATATGTAATATATATTTTGAATTTTATATGTATTCTTTTTCCTTTTTATTATTATATTTTTAAAAAATCAATAATTTATAAACTTTTTAGTTATTCTTTAAGATTTTTCCAAACTTCTTCCAAAATATTTTCCAATATTAAACAAGTACAATATATTACAATATGTATTTATAGTTGTCAAGCGTATCCCGAGCAACTAGCAACGTTTTTAGCCGACAGTTGAGTTAGGACTAAAGTTGTTTCAATGCTTAGTTCGTCCTTTTATACGCTTAATACTATAACAAATGCTCTTGTGTTCGTGCTGTCCCTGCTGTGGTAAGAGTATGACAAAAGCAAACAGGTTGTTATTTCAAGAGTGTTTGTGCGTTGTTATAAGAGAAATCAAATTATTGTTTGGCAGCACTTAAGAGCATCTTATTATTGTTCTCTTTATCATATATTTTGTAAACATAGCTGCCAGATTTGAACAGATTTATCGTCATTTTGACGATTTTTTGTTTCAAAAATAACAAAGTGGCGATTTAACGATTTTTTCTTTGAAAGTGACGATTTTCTAAATTATTTAAATTTTTCATCACAACAACTATTTTTTTCGTATAATATCATAAAGAGTGAAAAAGCATGACAAATATCAATCAGTGTTGTCAACTTGGTGAGTTTCGCACCATCTTTGGAGCTTTCTTTAAATTTTTGTGCGTTTTTAAATTTTTCCGCAAATGCGATGAAATTTTTATTTTTACTAATTTTTAATTGCATTTTTTTAATAATTCATTATCATGAAATCTATACGATGAAAAGAGATTCCATTAAGTGTATTTTAAATACGAATGTATGATAAATGAATACATACTAACAAATTCGTCACATGAAGGTTATTGCTACAGGTTAATACGGTGAAATATTTGTTTGAAAATAAAATTAACATTTTCAACATGGAAATAAAAAATTTTTTGTGTAGTCTGATGGTTGGATCCACTGATCTGTAGACGAACAAGCAGGGCTAGTGTCGCAGTGGAACCCTAACAAATTTTATTTAAAGAATTCAAATAGAAAGTACTTAAAATGGAAAACAAAAATAATTAAAAAAAAGTATCAAATATGTACTGAAATTATCCCTTTTTTTACCAATTAGTACTTCAGTTCCGAATAGCATATTGTGAGTTTTATTAACTCGTTTATTTAAAAAGGGCTTGTAACTACTATTTTTAATTTTTCTATTAATCGTTGATCTTTTTTTAGAAAAGTTTTATATAGAATTTATGATATTAAAAAATGTCAAATTAATTCAATAAACATTTTAAATAAAAAATAAATTCTAAACTTGATGCGTTTTTCTTTAAATGGCGAGTTTTTTTCCTCCATTTTGGTGCGTTTTAATATTTCAAAGTTGACAACATTGATTTCAATATCAAAACTATATGATATATTGTTGATAATTGTTGAGTTTAAGTGTGATAATTCCGAATACATAATATTATGCGTCAGGATAGTAAAAATTAAATATGTTATCGGTAAACATGAAAAGCAACATTTACATGCTGAATTCCATGAATAAACATTTTTAGAGGAAAAAGTTTCTGAAATTCAATGGGGAAATTCTAGAGAAACTTTTCCTATTTCAACAACACGTCGAAAAAAACTGCAGCCAAATAAATGTAAATAAAACTGAGGTACATAATTCTTTCAAAATAAACATATTGAATGAATTCTTTTATCAAAATATTGTTTAAAACTTAATAAACTAAATTGTTTTGACATTGTAATTAAACCTCAATGAAATATATTACATTCAGATTTTTATTTGCAAAATACTGTAATATATTATAAATATATTACGTAACTCATGTTTAATATTATATTATTTATAAAGTCTAATTTTGTGTTTTTTGATCTATATTACAAGGACTATATAAATTTGAATTTTTATGCTTTCGTTTAAATAAATATTGAAAACTACTATGCGCTTTTTACTATTGTCTTTTTTTATTTGCCCGATTTTATTAGTGATTTTTAAAATCTCAAAATGACGATTTTTTATTATCGTGATTTTGACGATTTTTCCCTGATTGTAAATATTGTTGTAATAAATTTGTAAAATTTTGTAGGCAAAATGTAAAGATTAATATTGGGTTGGCAAATAAGTATTTAAACAATTTAAAATCTATGATGGCAGGAGATTGCCTTTTAAATCAGCACAAACTGGAAGATACTTATACACTTAGCAACAACTGATATTTATTTGAAATAATAAGTTAAAATCTAAATCGAAGATAGTGAACGGTTGGAAATTTCAGGTCTGTATTGAAGTATTGTTGCACATAAAAATATTATAGATATGCGCCACTATTAACAAAAGCTATGAGGAATTCAAAGACTGTCAGCTAGTTTTGTTATTATATTTTTACTTGTTGTCTACGAGGAATTCAAACATCACCACAACTGAAGACACCTGGGAAGTGGCGATAAGTTTGTTTCTATTAGCGATTATTTTACCATTAAGAAGACCTTTTTTCAATATTTTGCAATCGCTTTGAAAATGTGACTATTACTAAAGAACTACATACATAATAAGGATTTCTCCTCTTAAAACCAGTGTTCATTATATATGTGACTCTAAAAGCTGCCAAATATGGCTTAAATATTGGTTGTTTATTGACTCTAAGTCGGGTTTCCAAAAAAACAACAAAGACATGTCCGAGAAAACCAAGCAGAGACTGTCATATATTTAACAAAATTTTTAAAAGAACTTTGAATTGCACAGAATAGCGTCTTGCGACTAAACTGACTAAACTGGCATCAGTGCGAAAGAAAACAGTACAATATACAAAACTGCAAGTCACCCTTTCGGTGCCTGTCATCACCACTATTTTGTAAAGTATCGGCTCGATTTTTTCTCTATCATTATTTAAAATCTGCAACGGATTAGACGACGTAATAGAAAAGTATTTGAACACTCGTAATAGTTCCCAGCTTCGGCCGACTGAACTATAATAAAAACTGTCAGCGGTGGATAAAACCGTTAATGTGATCCATCAAAACAACAATACGTATTTTTTACGAGAAAATAAATTTTAGTTTCTTCTTTTATCTTCTATTAAATAGCAATATGTGGTTGCAAAATATAATCGTTTTTTTTTTTTTGTTATATAAATATCAATACAAACTTCAAATATGTTCCGAATCCCCTTAATTATCGTATATCTGTTTAAATGGACTTTAAAAAGCCAACGACCAACTAATCACTATGAAATCAGGTAAATTAGTAGTAATTGGCCGAGCTAAACTTGATATTCCAAGAACTCCATAATTTATTTATTCTTAATATAAAAAACATTTTCACTATTTAACAAGTAAGAGTTTATATTCGGCTGTGCCTAATCTTATACACCCACCAGCATTATGCAGATTTAAAGGATTTCCGGATAAGGATTTTATATGGGGGCCACGGTCAACTATGGACCCATCATCATGAAATATGGTACGACAATTTAAATGTAGATTGTTATTGTCCTTGCCAAATTACAACTTGATAGACATTTTGATAAGAGATTTATACAAATTTTAGTGATTTTCAGACCTGGTCTTTATATTGGAGCTACGGTCGAATATGGTTCAAATATTAGAAAATCCAGTAAGACGATTTATATGTATATACGGTTTACTTGTGTAGAATTTCGACTTCTTAGTAGTTTTTATAAGAGATTTAAAGCGAATTTTATTGATTTTCGGAAGTAGGCTTAATATGGGGGCTACGCTCAAATATGGAGCGATCATTATCATATTGAGATTGACAATTTTTATATATGCATGAACTATTTGTAATAAATTTAAATTAATAGCGGATTTTATAAGGGATTTATGCCCATTTAAGTGATTTTTTGAACTGGACTTTATATGGTGGCTACGGTCAAATATGGACCGATCAACATGAATTTCGATTATGCTTGTCAAATTTCAAATTGATAGTCTTGTATACAAAAGATTTATGAACATTTAAGTGATTTTCGGAAGTAGTATTTGTATGGGGCTCTGTCAAAATTATGAACCGATGCAAACAAAATATTGTTTTGAGATTTCACTTTGCGTGAAACTTATTATTGCAGTTTAGAGATGGCTTTTCTTTAGACATTTATGGAAATCGTGAATCGATTCCTACCATTTTCAACAGTACTTGTCCCTCTATATTAAAAATAAACTGTGCAAAATTTCATATCAGATATCAAAAAATATCTGAAAAATATGGAGGTAGTCTGAAACTTTGATCTATAACTCAGATCCTACTGAACCGAATTTGCCCATTTGCAATATCAAACATTTCGGTGTCTTTTTTTCGAAGCTCCATTGTGCCAACAACAGACGGACAGACGGACGGGCATGGCTAAAACGTCTTGGAATCTTATAAACACCCAGAATATACATACGAGTATACACTTTTGGTCCTACGACTATTATTTTGATGTGTTACAAACAGAATAATAAACGTAATATACACCCATCTTTTTGGTAGGAGGTATAAAAACATGACTTTTCTGCAATCTGAATAATTATTGTTGCATAGTTTACTTTGTATGCTGCATTTATAAAACAAAATCTTTATAAATATGTATTAGCATCCCCAGCAAATGATTTAATTCTTTAGAAAATCGAATCCTTTAAAATGTTTGTGCTAAAGAAGTTTAAATAAAATTTGCCATTGCATTTACCTGGGTGACCATATTTTGAAAGACAACAAGCTTATGAGAATATAGCACAAGAAATGTTGTCAAGTAAAAGAGAACAATTAAAGCTCTCTTAATATGTATACTCCCAATTCTCTTTAACAGAACTAATGCAAAGAGTGTAAATGTTGTTTGGCTTGAAACAAATAGCCAGTTGGTAGTGTTTTTACCTCCGTTTTTTAATTTTGTTTTTATATCCAAAACTCAGAACGACAGATGTTTTTCTGAATTATAAAACCAGCAGCAGCATGTACACCGTTTCAGGTTTTTTTTTAATATAAATACATATAATTTTAGTTTTTGTTTTGTTCTACAACATAAAAATTGTAGTCTGATTTTTTACGTAATGTTTTTTGTTTAAATGCACCCGCGCAACAGTTTGTGTGATTGTGAGTGTTGTGTTTTTAAATGTATAAAAATTTTTTTATTTGCCATTTGAAGTACGCTTTATACTCGTGTGCTGCTGTTTTTTCTAGTAATTTTGTTTTTTTTTTCTTTCTTTGTGTGCGTCTATCTAAGAATGTATTATCGAGATACATAGTCGTAAAATAAAATGTTAAACAAAAACTTTTTAATACAAATATCCAGAGAATGCAGAGTACTTTTGCACAAATGTATACGATAGCAGTATATTAAAAGTATGTTTGCATGTAGCTGCAGTAAAGTTAATGCAAATACAGGTAGTTAGTTTCATTCAGTCACACATTTTGTATGTCATTTGTGTATTTGTCTACTACTCTGCTCTATGCTATTCTATTCACTAAACGCAGTTCATACATGCCCAAATAAATATCTATATAAAATTATTAAATGTGATCGATTGCACTTTATGGTCTCCTGCCCTCCGTCTCATGTAGTATTTTAGCCACAATATAATAAAAATAAAAACAAGAAAGATAGTATAGTCGGTCAAGCCCGGCCATGTAATACCCAACACCCAGTATATGTATAAAACAGATTTTCAGAAACGGGCGCTATATGGGAGATGTGACCTATTATGGACTGACCACACAAAGGTTTAGTGCCATAACTTCCGTGAATATAAGTATTATGTATGTATACTTTATCTCGATATAAATAATGTAAAAAAATATGGATACTTGCATATATTTATATATTTATGATCGTTAAACTTCTATTTCGGGAGGACGGGCCAGGTGAAATAATGGACCGATTTCCACCAGTTTCAATCCCATCCGTTCTTGGGCCGAAAAAATATCACGTACCAAATTTTATCGAAATATCTACAAAATTGCGCACAAGCATTACATGGACAGCCAGCCAGCCAGTCAGACGGACGGACGCACAGACGAAGAGACATCGTTAAATCGACTCAAAAAGTGATTCTGAGTCGATCGGTATACTTTAAGGTGGGTGTTTGACCAATATTTATGGGCGTTACAAACATCAGCACAAATCCAATATACCCTCCCCACTATGGTGGTGTAGGGTATAATGAAATTATTAGAAACTGTATGTAGGGCATCGTCATTAAGACTAACAAATGGACTATATAGAGTTCCATTATTAGAATATTTTCCACCCTGTCTTTATTTCTATGGCTGGTTGCAGGATGGTTGGTTGACTGCCTTTCTTCTTTTCCTACATTCATATTTACTTATGTGTGTACGTAGATTGCATGAATGTTTCTTTTGTAAACTGGTTCCTACTTTTTCTTCTGCTAACAATGTTTATTTTGTTCGTTTTTCTGCATCGTACACAGACTTTGTTGCACATGGGAATTCTATGATGTCTATGTATCTTATTTTTTCCGTGCCAACATACACACACACATACGTATGTACATGTACTTATGTGCGTTTGTAATATAAAGTTTAAACAATTGCATTTTTATCGCGCCCTGCCACATGCAGCAACTGACATCATAGTACAACTACCAAAATACATGAATATACATACTTGTACATCTGTCTACATGCTATGAACACAAATGAAGCGTTTTTCAACAGGGACGCTCTTTCGACATTTCTCTTCAGTAAGGTTTGCCATTTAATGATGGGCAGATATACGAGCCAACAATTTGTCGAAATTATTAAAATTTAGTACCGAAATTCGGAGTCAGTGGCCTTAACGTTAAGAGCGATACGTCTAATTTATGGTCGTCATAATCATCCTACCAGATCAACAATTGAGCGTCTAGTGGAAACATTTGAATTCACAGGTACAGTACAAAGTGTTACCGTGCCAGTGAGACAAAGAATATTTCTGCCGATGAGGCTTCATTTGAAGAAAGCCCAAATGTGTCTCTCACATGTCGTTCTCAAGCGTTGGGCATCTCTGTGACGTCGTTGTGGCGAATTTTGCAAAAAGATCTTGGCCTACATCCTTACAAGATTAAACTGATGCAAGAACTGAAGCCGCTTGACCACCAGAAGCATCGTATGTTCGGAAATTGGGCTGAGCAACAACTTGAAAATGATTCGGATTTTCATCGAAAAATCATCTTCAGCGATTCAGGCTAATTTCTGGCTGAATGGCTTCTTCAATAAGCAAAATATGTGTTATTGGTCAGATATCAATCAACACGTACCTACTCCATGCGTCATCATTGCGTCCTAAAAAAAATTACGGTTTGGTGCGGTTTATGGGCCGGCGGCGTCATTGCGCCATACTTCTTCCGTGATGATCAAGAACGGCACGGTACTGTGAATGGGAATCGCTACCGTTCAATGATAACATAATATTTTTGGCCCCAATTGGATGATATGGACTTTGAGGGCATGTGGTTCCAACAGAACGGCGTCACAAGCCACATAGTGAATATCACAATCAATTTATTGGAAACAAAGACCGCCTCGGTCGTGCGGTTTGACGCCCTTAGACTATTTCCTATGGGGCTACGGCAAGTCTATGGTCTATGCCAACAAGCCAGTGACGACTGATGAACTTTGTACGAATATCGAACATGAAATGGCAGCAGTATCGGTCAATTTATATTTGAGAACCGTCGAAAATTAGGTTCAGCGTCTGGTGGTCATGCAAAATAAATCGAGTTCCATACATAATGGCATCGAACGTACCTACACAGGAATAAAGAATTTCATTGATATCCAAAACCGTTTTTGTTTTATGTAAAAAAAAACTTTTGTTGCGCTCTTATTGAAAAACACGATACAAGGAATACATTTTGAGTAAAATATTAAAATGTTTGCTTGCATGTGTATGTTGTCTACGGTTGTAAAGAGTTTCGGTTACCATAGTCACTGTATTATTAGAACTTTACAATTAAGTATATCAAAGTGCAGTAGTGCAACACCACTATAAGCAGCAACAAACAGCGATAATGTATGTTTGTATAAATGTATGTAAGTTGTAGCGTCAATAACTCAACTTGTTTCATTTCGGGCGGTTGTTTGCTTGGTGTTACGTTTTTGGTTAGGTCGGTTTTATTTTATGACATTTGCATACATTTTAAAATTTATTATTTGTACTCGTACGAGTACATTATGTTTTTCGAGCCACATGCATCCAGATAGACTGACACCACGTGCACTCCTTGCACTTTGTCATAGAAAACGCAAGCAGACAAAAAAAAAGGTTTTTACCACTGCGACAACATGACACTGCATGAACTTTTTAATGTACTTATTTGTATTTGCAACTAGTACTACCAGCGTTGCGTTGTTAGTTGTTGGTATAGTTCATGTTGCATCATCTTCTTCTTGCTGTTTGTTTGTCATATAAAGTTTGTATTGTAACTGGCATTTTATGCGTACTTTGCATATTTTTATTTTTGATGAGATTCGAAAGAATACTTGCATCTTTTTTGTTTAATTTGTGTGCTTTGAATCCTTATACAGCTGTAAGTTTTTAAGGAGTCACTGCTGAGGTTGGAATATATATTCACGTTAGCTATAGAGCATCAAATTATTAAACAAGTAATGAAATATTTGATTATACATTTGCTACAGCAGGCTATATAATAATATTTGCCTATTTTCGCATGTTTGCAATACATACATACATATATACATACTTATATTATAATTACAAACTATTTATCCAAAATGCAAAACTTCTAAAACCTGTTGGTGTGTCAGGGATATTGATTTATGTGGAACAGTGGGGTCAGCCGATAATAAATATGGTCAGAAAAACACACCTCATTAACTACTTGCCCGATTGGTTACAATTAATACAGATTTTGTAGAGAATGAAATAATATTTTAGGAAGTTTATCTTGTAGCCAAACTGTGTGAAGTGAGGGTGCTTCACAGCGGTTAATGAACGATGCCAAAATGACTCATTCGTTGTTGATATTACAAAGTCATTTTGCCCTCACACTAGAGTCATTATGAACCGACTCTCATATAATTAAATAGCGTATCTTTTTATTTTAACAGCATAAATGCATAAGTAAGAATACAGTCGCCAGTGCTTTGCAACTTTTTTTGTAACATGATCCACTTCTTAATTTTTATTTCTTCCATGTCCCACTAAAGTATGATATTGTGGCTTAGATCAGTACCCTTGGTGACATACGTATAAATCGTAAAAAAGTTTGAAACTCAATAACCGAATCCTAATAGTTTTAGTGTCGCTCTTTTGACTCATGTTATAAATATATTTAAATTTCTACACCATCCTTTACTGGTGTTATATAAGCATGAAAATCTGGATCGTGTTTTAAGTTTTGTTTCCTTAAAAACTTAATTTATTATCTGCACTAAAAACAAACATAATGCGCAATTACAGAGTTGTGATATAAAAAGCTTTCTTCTTTCACCACCTTTACTTCTTCAACTATCCCCTTTCCAAAGAAAGTAACGCAATTATATATAGGCATATTAATTGCCTGAGGTTACTTCTCTTTTAAAAAAAAAAAAAAAAAAAAAAAAAAAAAAATATTAATGTGTTTGGTTAATAAATTAATGCAATTTTGATGTTTCAATGTATATGAGCATTTCCACAAAAACAACACAACGGGGACCGATTATTAAAATTTTAATAATAAAATTATTAAAAAATATTCATTACAAAGTATAAATAATATTTCGAAATACAAAGCTTTTGTTTGAATTACTTGCAGTAGTGCTTATTATATTAATAAAGGTGAAATATGTCACGTGCTCAATCAACATAATAGGTTCCACATCTAGTTCTAATACTTTAACATAGCGTTGGCCTACGTGATGCACATTTGGACACTTTCGGCCATGTCACAGAATTTAATTCCGTTCGGAAGTGGTATTAATTCCGTATTTTGCTTCTGTAGAAAAAGCCAAACGAACAATTTTTTCGGAATGAAACCACTTTTAATTTGCTATGTGGAACTGTAATTTTCTAGAATTTCTAGGTTTCATTCTGAAAAAAAGTTTCGTTTTACTTTTTCTATAGAAGCAAAATACGGAATTAATTCCACTTCCAAGAAAGATTACGGAACTAGCTCAAACGAACAGGTTCTACTCTAAAAATTATCACAAAATTATATTATATATTGGCCGGGTAGAAAATGCATTCCAATTTGCCAATTGTTCCAGTACTTTACAATAGTATTCTTAATTATTTGAACTAGTAGCCTGAATAAAAACTTTTCTCTTAAAAAAAATTAAGAAATATCAGTTCATTTTCCATCTCTAATTAATAATATATTAAAATTAATTGATAAAACTTTTTAAAATTTATTAAAAATTGTCCAACAGTTGATCACAATTGATCAAGTTTATTACGCTTTTAACATTTAATGGAACATTGTTTTTCAAAACAAAATAAAACAATTAATTTACATGAAAATCATTTATATTTTTATTGTAGTGAAAACAGTATGGCTTGATAATTATAAATGAAAAACTATTTTGGACAGATGTTCTCCACGGCCACACCTATAGATTTCAATTATTTTATCAAAATTTTTAATCATATTTTGGCACAATGGTAGGTCTATTTAAATAATGTTGTCATGTATTTTGAGTTTTTAGATTGTAATTGATTTAGGTGGCTCTGTAAAGCTCCATCTGTAACATCCCAGTAAAAAAAAATCGTGTTTTTTAAGCACTTATGAGAAAAAGCGCATAATCGAACGCTTCAATAAAAGATCTCTTTTGAATTAGTAAATGCTTACGAATAAAATATACAAAAAAAATGCTTTTTTAGCGCTGATAACAAAGAAGGTTTTAAAGCGAAAAAACAACAATTAAATTATAGCCTACAGATTTACGTATGACAACGAAGGTCAATTACAAAATGAATATCGCGCTTCTCAGTTACTATGAATTTTTCTTACGCAAAAACATTCAGATAGATTTTAAAACACACTTTAGGAAAGTGCTTTATTTGCATGTTTGATTAGGTTAAAAGAAGCGCTTATTGTCAGCAGAAAGTAGTCCTCCAAACCGGGAACTCCTCACACAAAAATCCTGCATCGCATCAGCAGATTTGAAGCGATTTAAAGTATGAATTCATACATAAAACCTGCTCCTTTTGGAGCACATTTTTTACTGCGATATTCCCTCATAATCCAGATTTGTTTAACCGCATTATGGCTATGTGATATGTGACATCATCCTGTTTAAACCACATGTCAGTAATCATCAATAAATTGCCCAAATTTAGTTGTTAACATCTACCGATAGCGTGAAGCAAGCAGCGTAACCGTATTTAGAACCGAATTTTCGACAAAAGTGGCCTAATCACGCCTCCAAGAAACAAAACACATAATATAATCACACATTCTACCTCAAGTTACGGCTCTTTGCAGCATTTCTACTGGTATCGACATATAACATAACATAACCTAAAAAAAACACGGTTGTAGATCATAGCTTCTAGGCGGCCAGTTGTCAGGTACCATACTGAATTGTCCCATAATACTGAATAAAAAAATATGACAGTATGCTACCAGTCATAAGAAAGGTGTAAAATGGGTCAATCTTTTTTATTTGGTGTCATATAAACAAAATGTTTGCATAAATAATAATATATTTTAAGGGAGCCTTATAAAGAAATTTCTGATATATTTCTCAAAATGCAATACTCTAGATCATAGCCATGTTTTTGTACATTAGTTCAAAAAAACTGTTATCCAGTTTTCTGATTTCTGCATTATTCTAGATGTAATCCAGTTTGATTTTTTGTCGCATTCTTGAACACATCTTTATTGTTAATATGTATATTGAAAATAACAAACGGCTACGCTCAACGTCATATTTTTGTACTTTAGTTAAAAGCTTGAAGTTGCAATTCGCTTGTTGTTTTTCTAAATACAGTCGAAAACTATGTTGTTTTTTTTTGCCGCATTCTAGACCCAATATCGAAACTACAATTACAAAAACTACCTTTTGCTCTAAGTATTTTCTTACTATTATGCTATCGAAAAATGATAACAAGAACAGCAATAGATTTCATTATGGATTCTGTACATAATTTGCCCATACGGCAATTTGGGTATTGATTATTAACTAACAGATAAACATCAACTATCTTAGTGTTGATTAATAAAAAATTAGTGTCACTTTTGCAAACATTATTATACGAGGGTGGTTCGGAAACTTCTTAGCCTAGCACAGAAAGAAAATAGTTAGTTTTTCAATAACATTTTTATTTTTCAATATAATCTCTTGGAACTTCAATGCACTTAGTCCAACGCTAGTCTAGCAATTGTATCCCTTGATTAAAATAGTTTTCCTTCAAAATAGTGCTTTACAACTCTAATTGCATCTTTATTTGAGGTAAAACGCTTGACAGCTAGGAATTTTTTTTAGATTTGGGAACAGGTAAAAGTCACCGGGAGCTAAATCAGGAGAATAAGGTGGCTGGTCAAGCAACTCGTACTTAAATACGTTGATTTTAGCCATTGTTAAAACAATATTGTGCACTGCTGCGTTGTCTTTATGAAATATTATTTTTTTTTTGGTTGTAAGTCAGGATGTTTCTGTCGAATTTTTACCTTTAATTGCTCCAAAATGTTGCAATAGTACTCTGAATTTATTGTTTAACCCCTTTGCAGATACTCAATCAATAAAATACCTTTGAAGTCCCAAAAAACCGTTGCTATAACCTTACTAGCCGATTGAATTGTGTTCGCCTTCTTTGGGGCACTTCAATCCATTGCTTGAATTGCACTTTTGTCTCTGGAATAAAGTGGTGGATCCATGTCAGCTTTTTTTTTTTTTTTTTTTTTTTTTTAAGGGAAGTAACGCTCAGGCAATTAATATGCTAATATATTTGCGATACTTTCTTTGGAAAGGGGATAGTTAAAGAAGTAAAGGTGGTGAAAGAAGAAAGCTTTTTATATCACAACTCTGCAATTGCGCATTATGTTTGTTTTTAGTGCAGAAATGCAGCGCCTCTGGTGATGAGTAGGCGCATTATGTTTAAAGCTTGATTTTACAGCCTTTATTTAATTATTTTACTTCGGTAGCGTTTCATTCATATACCACCGAAGGAGGGCGCTGTGATAAATATTAGTTATGATGGATAGAAAAGAAAACTAATAATTATCAGAAACTGATGTTGTTTGAGTGGCAGTGGCTGGGAATCGAACCCAAGCTCCAAATACCAACTCATGGTTAATGATCCAATGCGCTAACCAATTAAGCTAAAGTCACCCTCGACTCGATCATTTGAGATGCCCATGATATTAGCTATTTCACGGACTTTTATTTGTCAATCATTTAATACAATTTCTGTCGTTGTTGCTGTTTTTCGACGTCCACTGCGTAGTTCATCATCAAT
This sequence comes from Bellardia pandia, assembly GCA_916048285.2. Lineage (NCBI taxonomy): Eukaryota > Metazoa > Arthropoda > Insecta > Diptera > Calliphoridae > Bellardia > Bellardia pandia. Next base: position 15,270,304 of record OU696533.1, read on the forward strand.
GCTTGAAATACCACATTTAAATTCAGCAACCCAATATTTTATGAAGGATCCCTTTCACTTAACACATTCATCATATCATTATAAATTGCTTGTCCCGATAAACCTTTTTTACTTAAATATTTAATGACATCACGAATTTCTAATTTTTTCATTGTAAAAAAATCGCGGATGCGTCTTTTTTGTACACCTGTTTCTATATGAAGGAGTTGTCAGATCGAAAAGAAATTTAACATGTGTTCATAGCACAGATGGAATTTTGCAAACCACTTAACTGCTTTCTGTTTATAATGCGCTTTCTATTCTAGGCTAAGAAGTTTTCGAAGCGCCCATGTATACTTAAACCCTTATATTATTGTAGAATAAGCGGATAATTTGTATTCTCCAAATTTCAATACAATATAATGATTTAAAACTTCTCGAAATGCTAGTAAGTACCGCGCTTTATATGAGTAAATAGATACATACTCGTATGTACATGCATATTAATATCTATTGCAATGATTCTGCTAATACGAATATGTAAAGTGAGAAGTAAGTACTACTATTTTACATCCCTTTTACTGTAAATGCATGCAATGCCTGTGTGTAGATATGGGTCTGTATGTGGTTTTCATAATCCCATTTTATGGTTTTTATATAACTATGTCTGAATATGAGCTTTAATTTACATTCCTGTTTATTTTAACTCTTGTTTCACTATACTCAGACAATGGAGCGCATATCGTCGCTGCTCCTGCTAAAAGAACTATGAGTTCTTCAACGACTCTGGGATTAAGCAAAAAAAAATTATATTTTGTATTTCATTGCTATAAATAATTTCGTGTTCAATTGAGTTAATGGAAAACGGTTTGGAAAGCAAACGAACAATTGAAATGGTTGAATTACAAAATGTTTTGTAAAATTACAAATCTACATATACTCGTACATACATAACTAATTTGGTTTAAGGAGCGACGATATACTTTTATATGTGTTGGTGAATAAATATAACTGTCAGTAGATTTTTATTATACATTCAACCATGTGGCACTTTTATACCAGTAAAAGAGTTGCTGCAAACAACACGACTGTATTCAACATGCACACGGAGAATCTACATTCTCATACACGTATTTTATGGTCAGTGTGTTGCGAAGGTAATGGTGTGTAACACTATGTCAGCGATTAAGTTGCTGTTTTTTTTTTTTTGTTTTTGTTTGCTGCATGTTGTTGCTGTTGCGGTTTAAAAATTGTTACTATTCCATACCCTACATCACCATAAGTAAGACTCAAAAATAATGGGCATTTGAACACGAGTTAAATGGAGTAATCTATTATATTTATTATTTATTAATAGATATGATACAAATTCTTATACATATTCAATTAAATTATAAATACACATATCTATATATGGCATAATTATGTTTGGTGCCAGATTGGCATTTTAATATAATTTTTAGTTTAAAAATTATTGATTTATTTTTTAATTCAGTTCAGTTTTGTTATATATAAAATTCATTTAAAAGCAATTTTTTATATTTTAAGCTACATAATTTCAATATATTTACATAGGTTGCTAAAATTTGAGCCATTTATGGACGAATTCTCAGTCATTAGTTATTCTTATGGCAAACTAAGCATTGCGAATAAAGAATCATTAGTTAAGCCTTTGTCAATAGCTAACTAAAGACTGTGAATTCGGTCATTAGTATAACTTCGTTTTTTTTTCAAGTCGATTTTTTCGAAAATATTAATTATACATAGGACATTCGCCAATGAAATGAACAGTGTTTTCTGATTTGTCTAAATTACATAACGTACATATACCAGTAGTATTATTTCGAAAAGCTCTAGCGTTAATATCCAGCAATCCCCCTCTGACTTTTATTATCAAACCAGTGTCCCTTGACGAGAGATTATTTGTCAGAATGGGTGTAATATTAAAGTCAAGTTGAGAATAAAGATCATGCAACTGAGAACAAGAAGCAGCGGATAAATATTTATCCTTTTCCTTCATTCTCAAATGATTTAATATCATTTCCCAATTATGACTTAGTGGAATGTTTGTTCTGTCAGTTGAGATTTGCAGCCTTTGTAATAAATTATCCCATTCTTTTGCCCAATATAGATTATTAAAGATAATGTGACTGGCTAGAATACGTGGTAGTCTATTTGGGGACATACTCAAGATTTTGTTTATATAAGAAAAATTTAATTTTAGAGTGCTGAGATATAAGGAATCAAAACCAGTCTCCAGATAAAGCATATAGTTGGGTGTTGTAGAAGGCAAATAAAGCATTTTTTAACAAAGAATCTGAATAATTTTTCTACATCATCATACTTTTTAAATCCCAAACTTGAGCAGCGTAAAATAAAATTTATCTCGATGCCGTAAAAAATATTCTGAGTTTATTGGCATTCGATATACGTGAATTATTTATATATTTAGACCACGTCGAATTGATAGCCAATTTTGCAGTTGATAATTTATTATTCGAGTGTTTTTTGAAGGATAGATTATATGTGATTTCTACTCCAAAATATTTGTAACTGTTGACCACCTCTATGTTGTTCTGACCAAACTTCCAGTTCCAGATCGAAGAAAGCCTAGTACCGGTTCGAAAAACAATTATTTTTGTTTTTTCAAGATTAACTTTAAGACTCCACATAGAGCAGTAGTTAAAAAACTTGTCGATCATACGCTGTAATACTGTTGCTGTATCACCTAAAATGACAATATCATCCGCATAAAGTAGAATCTTAACATTAATGCCACAAATGTTAACATCGTATGGCAATTCGTCGGCTAAATCATTTGTGTATAATGAAAATAAAATTGGACTGAGAATACAGCCTTGTTTTACACCTACATCAACTCCAAAGGTATCTGAAAATGATTGACCGTCCCAAATTCTACTTTCTGTTTTCTCATACAAACCCTGCAATATTCTCACCATTTTCGAAGAAAGTCCCATGTTTGATAGTTTATAGAAAAGTTTATTGCGAGGAATTGTATCAAATGCACTAGAAAAATCAACAAAAAATGAAAAACTATTTTTACCAGCTGCCTTGTTAATGTTGACAATGTTTGTTTGTTGGATTGAAAATATTATCTACAGTGGAATAATTTTTTCTAAAACCTGCTTGGTATTCGTTCAGAATATTATTGCTTTTTACCCAGAATGTTAGTCTGTTTAGAAGAATAGAGGTAAAAATCTTACAATTTGTATCGATGAGCGACAGCCCACGATAGTTCTCCGGAAGCTTTGGATCACCCTTTTTGAAGAGTGGAATCAAGATGGATTTACGAAAACTTGTTGGGATTTGTTCATGTAAAAGTATTTTGTTGAATATATTCACTATTACGATTAGAAAGCATTCCGGGGCATGTTTGTAGAACTCATAACTTATACCATCTTGACCTGGGGCTTTATTACGTTTTAGAGTTTTCATCACTGATAAAAGTTCGCAATATTCTATGGGAGAATCTAACATAGGATCAACAGTGTATGGCATAGCCCAACTTATACTATTAGACACGTCTTTACATTGGAGAATATTACTGAAATGCGGAAGAAACTCTTCCGCATTTAACATGTTTTTAATTTTAGTATTTAGTATGATTAGCAAAAAGTTGGCAATGACTTGCAATTACATACTTTATAACTTAGTTTACAATGACTACTGCCTCCGTTTGAATTATTTAGAAGTACTCTTGTAATGATTCACTTATTTTCTGTTGTATAACTGCTTATTTTCTAGTCATTTCTAGCATTATCACATACATATGTATGCTAGATCGTCATAAATTCTAAGACATTTGACAAATATTTTCCGAAAAAGACGTAACCACTAAATATCATATCGTTGGTCTCATGTAGAAAGGCCCTAACGCGCTATTTTTTCAAAATTTGTTTTTTTTTTGCGATTCCAATGCATTTAACGCAAATACACCTCCTCACAAAAATTTATTGCAATAGTGTTAAAAATAACGCTTTTATAAGCAGTTGTACAAAAAAATGTACATGTTGAATATTACAGTTTCTCTTATGTTTTTACCTTCTCCTGTAAAGTTTCAAATATCCGAGTTAGGGCCTTTCTACATGAGACCATCGATATACATATGTATTTTTGAACTTATTTATTTATTTAAAAATACTTTTCTTATTTAGGCCAAAGCACAACAAATATTTAGTTTTAATTTATTTCATGCTGTTTGATCTTGCAAAACTCTTGTAAAAGTAAACAACGTCAAACAAATTTGTGCTAAAACAAGTGGTTACCTTTTGAATTTTATAAACACAGAATATTTACACTTTTTTTGATTCAATATTTTGGTTTTATTTTGGTTGGAATTCGTCTTGATAACGATATTTACAACAGTTTTATAGTTGATATAGCTACGAAATGTATCTTATATGGAAGCCAATTATGGTCTGATCGTCAAAAAACCCAGTGTATGATTATTTTATAAGATGGATATGTACTGTATGATGCTGTATGGAATTGGATCAAATGTAGGCTATTATATGATCGGTGTTGATCTGCTATGCTTTCCTATATTTTAATGTTTTTGGTGTTGTTTTGGCTATTGTTGTTGCATTTTAATTTTCTCCCTTCAAAAATATAGACAACAAAACAAACGAAAAAAAAGTAATATACATAAAATACACGTAACAACTCAAATGAAAATTAACTTAATTTTATCAACACAATCTTGTTTTAAATGCAACAAACACATTTTTAATAATAATAGTGTGTGCCAGCCAACCTGTGCTGAAAGAAACAAACTCTTTCAAAATACGTTACATTTGCGTTTTAATGTTTATTATTCATTAAAAAGGTACACGTGCACAGTTAAGAATATTCTGTTAATATGCATAATTTTTACGTTAATGTTTTTAATTACGATGTGATATGGGGTTTGTTTTAATTTGTTTTGTTTTTGTGCAATAACGCTTTTTGCTAATTTTACTGTTGCTGCTTTTATTTGGTCATTTGAAATGCCAGCGGGGAGTTATTTAATATAATTAATATCCTTAAAGTACACATTTATGGCAATAACCTCTCACTTAATGGTTAAGTCTATACATGCATAAATATTAACGGGCAAACAAACAAACTCTCTGTTTTGTTAGTGGCATTGTATCCCATTTACACATCGCAGGTAATACAGTGTAGAGCCAATTGTCACTTTAGTGTTTCTAAGTAATCTAGTGTCAGTTTATCCCAGAGTACTTAGTTTACTCAGCTGTAGTAATTTATTGTCTGGTCAACTTTCATTTAGTGGTTCTCTGTAAGACATTTTGTCATTTTACTTACTACCAATTCTATACAGCTCGCTTAAATTTTCAATTTACTCTCCCTTGATTGTAACTTTGCTGGTATGTAATTGACTTGAATAGTTTCTAGAAGCGAGGGCTTTTTCCAATTACCTAATGCCAGCAGAACTGCCGGGTACGCACACTACAGTTACAGTATAAAGATATCACACACTTCGTAATAGAAAATGATACATGTGCCAAATATTGAAAAATCTTATTCTTGAGTTAAAAAATTATTTTTTTGATAGATATCCCACTCGCATCCCATTAAGCGATTATAAAGGCCTTTAAATAAATTGTATAAAAGGCCCAAATTGAAAAAAAATTAAAAAAAATTTTTTTTTAAATTAAAAAAAATATTTTTGAAATGACTGAAGAAATAGCTATCTACAGTCCTGTGGACAATTTTTGCTAGGACCAATAGGTAAAAAGTTACACTCATTTAAAAAAAACCCTGTATGACCAAAATTGACCAAAATTTCCAAATTTGACCCCCTCTAACTCCGGCACTTCTGGACTGATAGTGCTGAAAATTTCTCTTTGGCCTACTATCCAATAGTACTAACCTTGGTGCAAATTTCATCCAAATCGGAAGACATTGATTTTTAAAATTGGGTCGCTTGACGTGAAATTCACCAAATATATTAAAGTACACAATAAATCTCCGCAACATAATAAAGTGCGGTTTTCTGTTAATCTTAAAATGACAGTTGTACCAAACACTATAAATATTAATATTTGGTTGCATCTTAGCAGTGAAAGGCATTTTGCGCATTTTACAAACTCATCTTCCCGATTTAGATAAAAGCATAAGCGGTAACGGCAGCTAACCTTTAAATTATCTGTTGTGTGTAAAATCTTTCGAACTTAGTTACGGTCTCCTTCCAGCAAATTATTGATATTTCTACTGCATATACCTAAAGTCACAAATACTGGTACAATACTGAACACACTCAATACGAATGCAACACTGGGCGCATCCATTTCGTATTGTTTGCAATTTGACATTTCGCATTTATTCTTCATTACGACTTAAAAAATGTTGGCATTAATTGTTTACAAAAGTTGTGTTGGCCTACTAAAATGCAACATGGAAAAAGGCGATATCTTTAGGACGTAGCGACCGCTTGGAATCACTGGAATCAATCTTGTGTATCATGAAATTGTTTGAGGATACTGGTGAAGTACGAGATCGTCAAAGATCCGGCCATCCGTGCACTGTGAGAACTCCGAAAGCGATCTAAGCCGTGAAACGACGAACAGACCGAAAACCACTGCGAAAACAGAAAATCTTGTCGCAGAAAATGCAAATTTCACAAAAATCCATGACTTGCATTAACAAAGAAGATTTGAGAAGGAAAAAAATGCTCCTATACAGTGCGGACGTACAGAATTTCATGAAGATCGGCTTAACACATTTCATACATATCTATCGTTTTAATATCGAAACAATATTTAGCTCTAACAAGTTGTATGTATGCAAAAAGCTTACTGTTGGATTTTGTGACGATTGGTCCATATTTGGCAATAGCTGCCAAATAAAGCCCACTTTTAAGGTTCAGTATCAAAACTATAAAACACGTAAATATCGTTATTACACACTTAGATATTAGACCTAAGAAAGTATATACGAGTATACTCGTATTTTGTAACGTTATAAAATTCTATGGTTTAGAATCTTAGACAATCTATGTATGTATGTATATTAGGGTGGCCCTTAATAAAAATTTTTCGATTTTGTCCATTCTTTCGCTAGTTTCGTTTCGTTCGTACATGAACTTTGACTTTGAAAATAACTTATTATTTAAAGTTGTACATTTTTAGTGTTCGTTACACTAGACTGAATTTTCAGTTCAGTTACTGATGCATACTTACTTAATCACTAATTTATTTATTTATGCAAGTTTTTAATTTGCGGTGAGACATTTTTGAATTTTTACAAGTAAATGTTGTTTGTTGTTTGTTATCCTTGTAGGGTTAGTTTGCTTTTCTTGTGATGACTGTACTTGTATGTTCTTAAGCAGGAATTTTTTTTGCAAAGTTTATGCAATGTGTTTGGTAGATGTTGTTATACATATTAACGAAAAAAGTCGTCTCACATCTAACATTATGTTTAACACTTGACTTAAAGTTGATCTTAATAATTACACAGCCCAACAAAATGAAAACTTTTTTGGTGCCTTAGATTTTCTAGTTAGTTTGTATGCATCTAGTATTAGTCCTCAATACCTATTAATCACTTGTTTTGTATCTGCTCTAGTAGTAGTTTGCGAGATATTAATTTTTTAAGAAAACTACGTAGTTACGCGATTTATAGTAACGTAACAAATTTTCCATTATTTTCCTTCATTCATATAGTAAAATATGTTATGCATATAGAAAGATATATCCTGTTAAAATCCATTCACAACTGTGGGTTTTATTCGAAATAAAGTAACTCTATATGACTAAAAGATAACTTGTTATAGATACAACAATACACAGAGAGAGTATATGATCAAAATATTATATTAAGTGAGGACTTTATTTCGTATAATGAATTAATTGACTAAATTAGTAGAAGCGCACAATTCCATGGCGTTGATTTTGTTCGAGAACCAGGCTGGTTAACTGTATAGTTTTATATGGAGAAATGGTTTAATATGAAACGATATTAAAAAAATCTACCAGTTTTTTTTTAACTTATTTGCGTTGACAGTGAGTTTAACAAAACGTTAATTTTCTATCTGTTCATCTTGCTGACGATTACTTTCCTAATTAAACTTTTGATTTTCTGCGATCACCTGCAATAGACAACAAAACTGGTCCTGATATAAAATTATTAATTACTATTTAATGATTGCCGGTTTTTAATGCGTCTGAATGTCCTCATTATTAGAACCATAGTACTCTGCACATTGCGAATACAAAACAAAAGTATACTAGTATACGTCCGGTCGCCGTCTTTATTATACTGTAATTAAAAGCGAAAATAATTTGTAGGAAAGCATAATTTTTACAACCTGCATTCTGCATTCTTGGAATTACTTTTTTTTCGAAATTTCCACATACATAACGTTTAATGGCAAAAAACACTTAAATCGTAAAAATATTTTAATATTTTTGTTGACTTTCAAAATATTTGTTACAATTAAATACTAGCAGTTTCTGCACCACGAGACAACATTTGTTATTGCTATAGAAATCAACACGTGTAATGTCTACGCGCATCTTAGTCGACCGTGTTACAAAGACAACTGATTAATGGCGATCATAAGCAGCATGATTGTCAGTCACTTTATTTAAATGAAGCAGTAAAACACAAATTGCCATCATTAGGTTTCATTATTTCAAGTAAAAAGAATAAAAACAAGCCAAAAAACAAACAAGCGTAAATTGTTATTAAATATTTATGCAAACATATTGATATTAAACTGGTAGGATAATTATAGTTTGAGGGGCACCAATCATATGAAAATTGTGCAGCATTTCAAGGCAACATTTAAAAGCTGAGTCTTTGTTAAGTTCATTTGTTTGTTTTTTGTGAAGCAAAGACTTATTTGCTTTAAACATTCAAAAAACTAAACTGCTTATAAGGCTAAAAAACATGAAATTTGTTTACTCATGAATAGCAATTTTTTCCCCCCTAGAATACTAAAACGTCCTATCAAATTTCTCTTTTAGACAATTATACGCCTCTACCATTCGATAGTGGATTAATTTCATTTAAAGCCTGAATGCAAAATACACAAGCAAACAAATACAATACTAGACATTGCTTGTTAGCCAAATCGAAAATAGCGGCTGTCATTGACGTAAACTGAAATTGAGTGGAGAAAAAATGGTCAACTTTAAACCGTAACACATGGCAACCTGTGTCAGTTGTCCAGGTACAAACAACATGATGCAGGCGAGGCTCCTAATAATATTGCAAAAAAAAAAAAAAAAACCTAACTTGCACATACATGAATACAAAGAATCCTAACAAGGACTCAGAAGTTTTGCGTAAAAAACTCTAAAAGGCCACTAATAACGAAAAGAACGAAAATTAAAACATATAAAATTTAAACAACAATTTAAGCGCATTAAAGAAAAACAAAATGATATCATACAGTGCAATATGTTGCCTTAAGATATTGATATTAATAATGTAGTTAGTTTTTACACACTACTCCCTCATAACTAACTATTTATGTTGATTATTAAGAGTTTTCCAGTCAAAATATTCACTCAATAAATCTATCTACATTAGGATGATATTTCTTAAAATTTGTTTGGCGTAAATTTGTTTTTGTGGCGTTATTTCCCACTGTTGCTCGAATTTTATAACCAAATTCAATATTACTTAATCTATTAAAAATACATACATATTTCGGGAAAGATTAAAACAATCGCAATCATGCACTATGGTTTTTTCTCGTTTATTTTGTTTGTGTACATTTTTTATGCTTCCAAAATGGCCTACCAAGTTTTATATGATTTGGTGCACTATTTCATATAGCTGCTATATAGCCCCCATACAAATGTCTTTCCGGAATATTGTTTATGGTACATAAATGTCTATAGAAAAGCTATATCAATACAAAATTCTGCAATAATAAGTTTCATGCAAAGTGACATCTCAAAATAATATTTTCTTTACATCAGTCCATATTTTGACATAGCCCCATACAAAGACCACTTCCGAAAATCACTTAAATGAACATAAATGTTTTTTAAAAATGAAATTCGACAGCCATAATCAAAATAGACATTTTAATCATCGTACCAACTTTATTTTTTTTTTTTTCACCTTTATTTATTTATTGAATCTTCATATACTGAAATGACAATAAGTATTCAAATCTTAATACTAAAAAGAAAATAATAAGCCCAGCCAGTGCTAGACAAAAAATGTTTATGATACTAAAAAAATTTCACTTCAACTGATCCAGTCATCTGTTTTGCGCTTGAGTTAAAGCAAGGGTATCCCTCCTTCTCAACCGAACATGGCCAGTAAAGTTAAGGATGTCTCGTGCAAGTGGGAGGGCTCTTGCCGCCCTCCATAACGAGTAGTCAGATTGTGGGTAAGATCTTAGTGAGGCCGTTCTTTGGGTTTCTAAGAAATGTCTTAGTATATCTCTGCATTCCCGTAGCCTAGCTTTCAGTTGAGGAGACCTGTGAATTTGCCACGCTCTTCTAACTCTTCTTTTTTCTGACAGGAGTTGATCGAGTTCAGCGAAATAAGTTCTGTTTGTCCCACTTCTGCACTCAACGTCATATGTGGAGGCGTGATGTACAGCTCTTCGTATGTCCTCAGTAAACTTGCCAATCGACCCATCAATATCCTCAGTAGTTCTCAACACTACATTTTCCGTGCAGTGGGAACTTAAATACTTTTTGTACTTTATCCAACTTACTCTGGTACCAACTTTCATGATGATCGGTCCATATTTGGGCGTAGCCCCCATATAAAGTCCCGTTCCGAAAATCTTTTAAATGCGCATAAATGTCTTATAAAATTCACTATCAAGTTTAAATTCGACACAAATAGTCCATACAAATACAAAAATCGTCCATCTCAATATGGTGATGATCGGTCCATATTTATAAAGCCAACTTCTGAAAATCAAGAAAATTCGCATAAATCTCTTACAAAAACCACTAAGAAGTCGAAATTCTACTAAGGTAATCCGTATATACGTTTAAATCATCTTATAAGATTTCATAATAATCGGTCCATATTTGACCATAGGCGCAATATAAAGTACATTTCCGAAAAACACTATAATTCGCATCTTATCAAAATGACTATCAAATATAAATTTAATAACCATAATCAGAATATACATTTAAATTGTTGTACCAAATTTGACCACAGCCGCCATATCAAATCGAGTTTCGCAATAAAGTCTACTTCCGGAAATCACTTAAATGCGCACAAATCGCTTATAAATCTCCATAATAGGTGATTTGTTGGTGGGTATATAAGATTCAGCACATCCGAATATAAACTCTTACTTGTTTGATGATTAAAATGATATTTGAACCGAAAAAATATTGAAACTAACATTTTTCTAGTAACCAAAAGGACCGGCAAACTGACGTTTTAAAGATGAAAATGGTCACAGGCTCGGAATATTTTTCTGATGAACTTGGTAGCTTAGCTTTTCTCATATTACCCGATATAAGCGAGACATTAAATATTAATATCTAAAAACGTTGATAATGGAACTTTAACTTTCATTTTCGATCCCTATGATACACTTATTTATCTTTTTAAATCTTAGCATAGTTGGTATTACCTCTAGTTTTTATCATTATCATGTGCTTTAAATCCCAATTGAATATAGAGAGAGAAAGAGAGAGTTCTGACATAAACCAGAAAATAAAAATCTAAAAAACGAACTTATTGCACACAATAATTACATGACCAAAATGCCAACCACCAAAAGTTGGAAAAAAAAAACAAACAGGAACAAGAAATGAAAACCAACAAACATATGCCACTAAACGAGTGGAAACATTACCAACTAACAAAAAAAAATAACTGCCAGAAACTATGTTTAAGACCCGCAATATGGTGTAGGTAGCAAGTGTAACTCCAGCTATACTATTTAATCCAGAATGAAAATGCACAAAAAGACAAAGTAAGAAAAAAAAACAAAAATAATACAAATATTTAACAACATGACATTAAACATAGCAACGGCTTTAGTTCGTGTTTTTGTATGAAATCATATATGTATGTATATTTTTGATGTTGGCAACAGTAATAATTACAATAGCAACAGTAACAATAACATCAGCAACAGTGGAAAGAGTGTGAATGACTGAATGAATGTCAATAAGTGTTGAATGCACAAAAGAAGCAGGTGTAAATATATATTTTTTTTCTGTTAAGACACATTTAATATCTTGCCAAAATAAAAACGAGAAAAAGAAAACGTACAAAAATAAACCTTTGCTACCAATTTTACCTGATTAAATCTTTACTCTTGAGTTCTTCTTTTTATCTGTACCCTACAGCACATTATTAGAAATGCAAAGTAGAAAGAAGGCTTTAAACAAAATAAGTGAATTAATATTTTTAGAATTTTTGAATTCAAACATTAATAAAGTTTTTAAATGTTTGTGGTGAGACCAACTGATCATATATATTTATATTAAATGAGAACATTATGTTTTAAATCAGGGGTCTCTGCATAGCTGCCAGATTTTGGCGATTTATCTTTATTTTGGCGATTTTTTGTTTTAAAAATAGCAAAGTGACGATTTAACGGGACGATTTTCTGAATTATTAAAATTGTCTATCATTTGTTTGTTTTACTAATGTTTTTGTTACCAAACAACTTATTTTCTCTTTTAATATTTTAGATACATATTAAGAAGAATATGACATATTTCAAAAACAAAACTAAGTAATAGTAGTGTTTTTTTAACTATTGACAATGAAAATACACTTCGTCTGAAAAAACTATTTTCCCAGAAAATTAATTTAAATGAATTTTTAAAATTATAATGCAATTCTCAATACTTACAATACTTCACTCCATCTGACTCCTTACTATTTACACCACCTATATTCGACCGAAAATGGAATACAACTCTCATGTATGGGACGGTGCTTCAAAGTCTATTTTGGAGTTACTCGACCGCGTACAGGAGAGGGCGAAGATGCTTATCGGTGACAGTAGGGTATCCAACTTTATTGATTCATTGGAACATCGTTGCAATGTGGGTCGTGTTTCACTGTGCTATCGATACTATAATGGAATTTGTTCTGCTGAAATTAGGGAACTTGTTCCTGAAACACTTAGTTTTTTACGTAATACACGTTCTTCAGTCTGGGGTCACCCATTTGTGATCGCTTGGACAGTTGATCGTACAACACTCTACAGGGAAATTCGTTCTTTAGCCGTACTGTCTGTATGGGGAAGTTTTCCCTGCCACTTTCAATATAGCAAAATTCAAATAAAATGTTCACAAACTCTACTCCCTCCATCAACCTATTTTCCTAGTTCCTAGACAATGCATTGCATAAGTAGGGCTCCTCCCCTGAGTGGTGGTCCAAGCAAAAAAAAATTGTTAAGTTTAAATATAATAATTTCAAATAATCATTGATATTTCTTTTATTTCGGCTCGAGTTCATTAAATTTAATTTACAGTAAATTATTTTTACTGCAGGTAGGAATTGTTACATGGAAATTATTATTAAAATTTATTGATAATTTTTCTTGGCTTAGGATTCGAACCTGGGTTGTTGGTTGAATTTACATATTTTTCGAGAAACACCACTTTCTCTCATCAAAACTCTTTACGTTGTCACCCTCTGCTCCACTGCGGCGCCCGCTAGCCTACAGTCAAACATCAATCCTTTAACCAGTATCACTGGTGTTTCGAAATTTGCTGTAATTATCATTTTTCATTTATTTTACATGTTGCCTCCTTTTTCTTCAGATTGATAAAATATTGAGTCAGAATAGGAGAAATTTTTTATTTATCTGTCATGAACTAAAATTTTTAGAGGAAACAATTTCTAAATTTCAACGGGCAAATTCTAAAAGAACTTTTCCAATTTTAACAAAACGTTGACAGAATATTCAACCAAATTAATTAAAAAAAATACGCAATTCTGTGCCTGGTTGAATTGAATTCTATACTCAAAATGTTTTTTCAAACTTAATTGTTTTGACATTATAATTTAACCAGAATTAATAAAATATGCTAAATTCAGATATTTATTTTTAAAACACTATAAGTTTTGTTTCACACTCTTCAGCTGACCAGTTTTTATGCAATTCTCTTTTGAACGTGTCATTTCATTTACATTCGTCAATTCAATTTTCGTACTTTTTAATGCAAAACAATATGCATGAAAGAAAAAAAAAAACGAAAGAAAATAAGAAAACTTATTAGTATTATCAAGTTTATACCCCTTGTGTTCTCTTTTCCCTTCTCAGCCAAAACTACTTGCCTTGACGAGTCAGAATTGAAAAGTGTGAAAACACAAGTTGTGTTTAACATTATATTTTCTATGATTTCTTATTTAAAAAGATAAAATTTATGTACTTTGATATTTATTGTAAGTACATAAACTTCAATTTTTATGTTTCCGTTTAAATAAAAATTTCAAAATACTATTAGAAATAGTGACTTTTTATTTTCCCGATTTTTTTACGATTTTTAAAATTCGAAATGACGATTTTTTTTCCTTTTTTATCAGAATTTTGACGATTTTTTCTGAAATTCATCTGGCAGCCCTGGGTCTCTGGTAGATAAAACCATGCAATGATACCGTACAAGATGATTTAAAATTAAGTTAAATAAAAGAAAAGTAAAGTTTGTTTTTTTTCTCTTGAGAACGTAGCATGTTTGCAATTTGTTGTCAGCCTTTGCTAAATTAATATCTTCAAACCAAACATAGTAAGTCAGTCTTATATTTCATATATTCTCTGCAGCCAGCCAATGAGTAAAAATATAAAAGCTGATTTTTTTTCCAGATATTTTGCGTACGCTTCAATAAGCCAGCATGTGCTTTTGTGCCCTTTTAGTTCAATGCGAGTTCGAGTGCTAAAGAATAATAATAAACATAAAGAAACAGAAATAAAATCGACAAGAAAAAACCTTTCAGGACTTAAAAGTTGAGAGTACACATGCTGACCAGGTTACTAACGTGTTCTCAGTATTTTGTTTTATTTTTTTTTTATCATTCAAGGTTGTTTATTGTTATTTTAAAGCTTATTGTTGTTGCGGCCAGTTCGTTGGACACGTTAAATATTTTTTTTTTTTTGGTGTAAAATTCTTGTTGGACTATGTGCTCTTGTAGTTCAATAATTTTTCTGGTTTATTGATTCAACATGAGTCTTAGGTAGATTTACAAAAGGGCCACCCACTTTAAAGGAAGAATTTAATTTTATTTTTGAGATTTATTTCTCAATTCAGGGCATGATTTCAAGTAAATTGTAAATTGATTTTAAGTAAATTGCTAATAAATATGTATTAACACTTCATCAATTTCAGTCTCGTTAGAGTAACAAGGGTTAAATTACGTTTTATTAAATTTATCCACACGAATGCATAAGCCATTTTCATTAAAATTAAATATGGTAGGCATAGCTGCCAGATTTGACGATTTATCGTCATTTTGACGATTTTTTGTTTCAAAAATAGCAAAATGACGATTTGACGATTTTTTCATTGAAAGTGACGATTTTCTGAATTATTAAAAATTTCTATCATTTGTTAGTTTTATTAATGATTTTGTTACCAAATTCTCTCTTTTTTTGAGACAACAACTATTTTTCTCATTTAATATCATAAATATTAAGAAGCACATGACATATTTCAAAAACAAAACTAAGTGATAGTAGTGTTTTCTTAATTATTGACAATTGTTAAGTTTAAGTAAAATAATTCCAAATTATATTGAGACAGGATAGTCGAAATTACTTATTTATCTGTAAACATAAAAATCAATTTTAAATACTGAATTCCATGAACTGAAATTTTAAGAGGAAACAATTTCTGAATTTCAATGGGAAAATTCTTCTACAAAAACTTCTCCTATTTTAACAAAACTTCGAAAGAATATTCAGCCAAATAAATTTAAATAACAAAAATACGGACTTCTTTGAAACTAAGTACCTGTACTCGTATATGATGGATGATTTGAATTCTATACTCAAAATGATATTTAAAACTGAATAAAATAAATTGTTTTGACACTGTAATTTAACCTGAATTAATAAAATATGCTGAATTCAAACATTTATTTATAAAATACTGTAAGTTTTGTTTTATACTTTTAAGTTTTAGCTGAAACGTTTTTGTTCAATTCTCTTTTGAACTTGCCATTTCATTCAAACAAGTCAATTCAATTTTCGTACTTTTTATTATAAATCAATTGCATGTAAAAAAAATAAAAGGAAATAAGAAAATTTACAGTACCGTCAAGTTTGTACCCCGTTTGTTCTTATTTCCCTTCTCATCCAAAAATACTTGCCTTGACGAGTCAGAATTATAGAAGTGAAAACGGACTGCGATATTATAAAAATATTACACAAGTTGTGTTTAACATTATATGTTTTGTGATTTGTTATGTAAAAAGTTAAAATTTATGTATTTTGATATGTATTGTACAAGAGACTATATAAAATTGAATTTTCATGTTTTCGTTTAAATAAAAATTTCAAAATACTATTAGAAATAGTGACTTTTTATTTTTCCGATTTTTTTGACGATTCGAAATGACGATTTTTTTCTTTTTTATCGGGATTTTGACGATTTTTTCCGAAATTCATCTGGCAGCCCTGATGGTAGGATTAATATTTTTATTAGAAATTTGTAGCAAGTCATTTCTTAATTGGTTCTAAACACATGAACATTTGTTAAAATATATTCATACATACATACATACTCGTATGTATGAACAATTGTAGAAGGGTTCTTAAGTTTATTGTAAAATAATTAATGCTTAAACAAACACATTCAGAATTTCTTCTCAATATTTAATAGAATAATTTTAACATAATCTTTTTACCATTTATGGTGAATGGTTATCTTGGAGAAATGCAGAACTTCTTTACTGCTCGTAATCTGCCCCCGAAATCATTGGCAAAACATTTACGCGATGAAGTCGAATTATTGCGTCTCAAATGATAATAATTCGGTAGCTTGTGAAGAAATTTTACAAAGTCAGAGCAGAGATACTCATCTCGAGCCTAAGAAGTACAAAAATCAAATAACTAAAAAGTTATCTATTATAAGCATGGCAAGAAATTTCATATATAGGTATGTATTTAAATATTCAGGTTAAAAATGAATTGTTTTAATTTTTGGTAGACTTTTTTGTAGTTTCTGACATGACCGAACTAATGCGGTATTTATAAAAATGTCGAATTATGTGCCTTTGTTTTTTTAATTTAAACAATTTAAAAGGTATGTATGTGTGTTCTTCAATTCGGATTACAATGGTTCCATTCAATGATTAGGTGCAAGAACTGTTTTCTTTTATAGTGTTTAAGCAGCATTTCAAGGTTAGCCGGCTTCAATTTATAGGGAACTCAATTGCCCTGATTTTGCATGAATTCTAGCTCAAAACTTTTTAAAATTGCTGTTTGATTAGCTCCTAATGATTTTGGAAGCTCTTGCTGAGTTTGACAGCAATCTTCGGGCTTAATGCCTCCAATTATTGGCTTTCAAAATTTTGGCTAACCTTGTCTATTTTTATATTTCGTGTCAAAATCATCACTTTTGAACCGCATGAACCTTCAATCGGTAGTTGGAGCCGATGAAACAAATTCACCATAAGCTTCGGTGAGCAATCAATGTGCTAAAGCGGTACTCAAATTAAAATATTTAATTAAATATGTAAGACAAAACTTCCTGAATATTTGAAAATTTCGGAGCAAAAAAACTTTTCTTTTCCACTATAACGTTCAATAATATGCAAGTGAGAATAATGGCCGAATTCTCGGTCATTAGTTAACCATTGGTAAACTAAAATACTAACTATTGTTTAACTATTACTTGGTATTCTCATGGCAAACTAAGCATTGCGAATAAAGAATCATTAGTTAAGCCTTTGCCATTAGCTAACTAAAGACTGTGAATTTAACCATAAATGTCAGTAAGTTACGAAGGACAAAAACCACGCTCAAAGATACGCCATCTATAATACATAATTGCCTTCTAGGGAAATATTTTTTAAATTTTGTTTGATGCGAGTATTGTAGTATGTATTCTCTATTAAATGAATTTAAACAAAGTTATTTCAACGAATGTGTGATTGATCCCAAAAGCTTCCCTAGAACTAGTTTCGAGGGTGATAATACATACCATATAAAAATCATTGAATAAATAATTGTTCCAAACCGTTCTAAATACCATGTGCTAGCTCTGTTACTATTCTTAAGACTCCAAAATAGAAATAGCAGTGGCGCATGTATTCTAGAACGGTATTTTCTGGGTTATTAAACATAATCAATACTTTCTTATGACCTGTATTGTATCTGTAACTGCAGTAAATTTACTAATTATGTACTTGTACACATTCAGAATAAACATTTTAGAATTAATGATTAATAAACTTATGATACAAAACATTTGAGAAATTGTTTCTTCGTGATGTCAAAGGTTTAAATATTTCATGGTCAATTTTGGTACGTTCAAAAACGCAAAAGCAACTGTTAAGTATAAAAAAATAATTAGCAGTGATTTATAGCCATCACACTGCATGCTTTTCCAAAACTAATCAATAAATGTTCTAAATATCTGCTATCAATTCTTATAATTATATTTTTGTTTGTGATATTATCCTTTGGACATTTGTGTATTTCTGTACACTCAGAGAAAAAACATGGTTGTGGTAAACATATCTAATCTAAGAGCAGCATATTATGATAAGATTTATGATTGTAGTCCAAACATATTATGATGAATATAAGTGCCATAAAACATCATATTATGATCTATTATCATCGTAATATTTCATCATATTATTTTATTTTTAATCATAATTCGATATTATAACATCATATTATAACCTAATTTAATTATAAAATTGTCATACATGATCAAAGTAATCATAATATGATCTAAAGTAATCACATAATTATCTAAAGTAATAATACTAGTAATCATAGTATGATCTAAATTATGCTCTAAATTAGTATGTTCGAAAGTAATAATTAAATTTCTCATCATAATATGATGATCAACTTGAAAATTACAACATAATATTTTTAATGAAAAACATATTAATGATTAAATATAAAACAATATGATTAGTTATAAAACAATTATTTGTATGATGGAAATCGTAATTATTTCTACATTTTTTTTTTTTTTGAAACACAAAACTTACAAGCACTAGTTAATATTTTTGTAAATAGAAATAAATATTTGGGCACCTTCAACGTACATAAAAAATTTACATTTATTTGTAGTTATGTTTAATATATTTTTATTTTGAAAAATTTAAGATTATTTCTTTTATGTACAGTTTATTTCGGTCTTTTACACTTCTTTGACATTTTTGTATTTTGTAGTCATAGGGTTGTTTTCTCATTAGGCGATTATCTTTTTTCCCAACGAAAAACTGCCGATTAACAGCCATACCTAAATACCGACGGAAAACGGAACGTATTTTTACGCTGAGCATTAAGGCCCAACTATAATATGCATAAGCAAGCTTAAGCAAATTGCAAAAGTTAACGAAAAGGCTGTCAAATGCATAAATAGTTTAGAATTAACTTTCAGGTGGCTACAATGACTTTGCAACTTTTTGTCCACAGTTGCTCATTTATGTTTAAGAAAATGTTTTTATTTTAACAAAAAGCCATTAAATGACAATATTTTATAAATATTATTATATTATTTTATAATTAAAAGAAAACTTCGTACCCGAAACGCATAATTTTTCCTTTTTTTTTAATTTATCGGCAAAAGTACTAAAATGTACAGCTGTGGCAGCACTACATTGTAAATAATAATAAACGTTTACATATGTTTTGTTAATTTTCGTATTGTGTTTCCAAAAATGGAGAAAAAACTTAAAAATTTAAATAATATAAAAATATTAAAGTTAGCGCTTGAAGGGTTGTGCACATTAAAAGAAATAAGTGAACTACACTGTAAAAGAAGAAGTCAGAGAAATAACAGCGACAGAAAGACATTTTTGTTAAAATAAAAAGGGTCTGTCCCTCTTATTATAAAGGCACTTATTTTTTCCACATTTTCTATTAAATTTAAAATAAATGTATTTTCTTCTTTTTCCATTTTGTTAAAAACACAAACAAACAACAAACAGCTGATTCCGTACGGAATATGCGATCAGTTTCGCTTTTTGCTTAAGCAAATGACAGTTGAAAAACTTAACGAAAAGTTTCGTTAAGTACATTTTAGTTTGCCACATACAATTTATATGTATTCGCAGGGTTGCTTAAGCTAGCATATGCACATTATAGTTGGGCCTTTAGCGCTGATACCCCATCCCTAAACAAAAGCGGCAATGTTATGTCAAAACGATAAAAACAAATAAATAAAGCGACCCTGGTCATTGTTGTTTTATTTCTCTTTTTATTTTGTTTTGTTTTGTTTTCTTTTGCAACTAAAGGCCCAACTATAATATGCATAAGCAAGCTTAAGCAAATTGCAAAAGTTAACGAAAAGGCTGTCAAATGCATAACCAGTTCAGAGTTAACTTTCAGGTGGCTACAATGACTTTGAAACTTTTTGTCCACAGTTGCTCATTTATGTTAAAAAAAATGTTTTTATTTTAACAAAAAGCCATTAAATGAATATATTTTATAAATATTATTATATTATTTTATAATTAAAAGAAGACTTCGTACTCGAAACGCATAATTTTTCCTTTTTTTTAATTTATCGGCAAAAGTACTAAAATGTACAGCGGTGGCAGCACTACATTGTAAATAATAATAAACGTTTACATATGTTTTGTTAATTTTCGTATTGTGTTTCCAAAAATGGAGAAAAAACTTAAAAATTTAAATAATATAAAAATATTAAAGTTAGCGCTTGAAGGCCTGTGCACATTAAAAGAAATAAGTGAACTACACTGTAAAAGAAGAAGACGCTCTTGTTCTGTCAGAGAAATAAACCGCGACAGAAAGACATTTTTGTTAAAATAAAAAGGGTCTCTTTTATTGTAAAGGCACTTATTTTTTTCCACATTTTCTATTAAATTTAAAGTAAATATATTTTCTTCCATTTTGTTCAAAACACAAACAAACAACAACAAACAGCTGATTC
This sequence comes from Bellardia pandia, assembly GCA_916048285.2. Taxonomy (NCBI): domain Eukaryota; kingdom Metazoa; phylum Arthropoda; class Insecta; order Diptera; family Calliphoridae; genus Bellardia; species Bellardia pandia. Next base: position 15,291,345 of record OU696533.1, read on the forward strand.
CGTACAGAATGTGCGATCAGTTTCGCTTTTTGCTTAAGCAAATGACAGTTGAAAAACTTAACGAAAAGTTTCGTTAAGTACATTATAGTTTGCCACATACAATTTATATGTGTTCGCACATTTGCTTAAGCTAGCATATGCATATTATAGTTGGGCCTTAACTTCACTGTGAAACGCCTTGTCAAAATCGGATTTTCCAATAGCAAAGCGTTGCCGTCGCGTTGTTTCGGTATGTTCCATACAAAATGTATGAGCATGAGAAATTTTGACATTTAAAAAACGCTTTCCGTAGGTATTTAGGGATGTCAGTAAAGAAATTTGGTTTTCTCAATGTCTCATTCGCTCAGGGATGCCAACTCTTGAGACTCAAAACGCGTAAACATTTTTGAAAAAAGGGCTAAATTGAAAAAATCCGTTTAAAGCCACATCCTGTCAAATTTTTCGATAAAGTGCGAAAATAAAATGTTTCTTTTAAAAATCAAAACAACAAACACATTTTTATAAAATAATTTATTAGAAAAAAATTACTACCATGAGATACATATTTCAATTACATTTCATATTACATTTTAATAAATAAGGTACATACGTAGATTAAATAGTATTAAATAGTTTACATTTAAAATTGGTCGTTACTGAACAAAATTTAGATTTCTTGTTCATCATAATTTTTAGTCCATAAGACAGTATCAATAAAATATTTAGATTTTTTTTATATGTTTCATTCGAATTAATTTTTGAGCACACTTCGTCAGATATTTTGTATTTTGAACAACATACATTACCTATTGTTAGGTTATATTTAATGTGTATTAAACTGTTACACGTATTTAATGACATTTTGTTTTTAATTTTATTTTTGAATAAATTCATGACACTAAAACTCCTCTCAAGTTCTGCGTTTGAGTACGGATATGTCAATATGTGTATGGCAAAACTGGACAGTTTAAGGAATGGGTTGTTATTACCAATAGCAATATCTCGATATTATTAGATTAAAGGAAGAAAAAGTACAAAAAAAAACTAAAATATAGCCATATCGAGCAAAAAGTAATAACGGGCTAAAATGGCTAAAAGATAATTGTAAAACGTGCTAGATTTACGCGTTTTTTTAGTTTAGGGCCAATTTTATTTTTTTCGCGTTTTGAGTGACTTAAATCGGGCTAAATCAAGCCCAAAAAGGGCTAAGTTGGCATCACTGCATTTGCTTCTCTTCTGTCGGAAAACTAACCAGCCCTCATCTGCCGATTATTTATTTGTTGTACAGATAAATTCAATCAGCTGACTTCTGTTTATATTTTTTATGTGGCAATATCTTGAGTTTTTGTAAAAAAAATTAAATAGATTTTAGAAAAAAATTTTAAAAAAGGAATAAACATTAATTTGATGGAGCATGAAATCGAAGATCATGAATTTCAAGTGAATGTTGAAAGAGTTTATCATGCCAGACCTAACTACATATTTGTTTTTTTGATTTTATTTTTTGTTATTTTTTCACATTTGGAAAACAGCTGATTTATGTCAACAACTTGTCACTTGAAGACAGAGTTCCCAATTTTCACATAAATTTTGAGAGGTATTGCCAAATGAAAATAATGTTTCTGTCGGTATATTGAGAAAACCAAAATTGTTAATGGACTTATTATTAGTCTAATAAATGTATGTCGACATTTAGTAACAGGCAGTTTGTTGACACATTGAGAAAACGGGCCATAGTAAGAATATTTTAAAAACGAATTGGTTTTTTTCCAACTATTGAAACATTTAAATCCAACTAAATAATCCGATAGCACGCAGACAAACTAATGAACTGATGCAAAAGCATTCTACCACAACAATATATTGTTACCAAAAACACAGTGTACTTGCCGTTACCATATCCAAACATGTTTTTTCTCTGCGTGTAAATTTTTAATTTGATTTTTCATTAAACAGGTTTATCTATTCAATGGTAGTGAAGAATACAGATAATGCTAGAAAATGACTGCCCTAATAAACGAATATACATGAATAAATAGGTATATGTATGAGTGATTGAGTGATGATTATAATTGATTTCTACATTTTTTTTTAATTGATATGCATTGATACTCTTCCATTAACTGGAATTATAAATATTGTTGAATTTTATTTTTTTGTTTTTCTGTATTTTTGCCAATTTGCTCATATTATTCGCATACTAATGATGACACGGAGGGGAATCAACTACAGTAACATGCTGAATTGTGAGGATGAATTTATAAATACAATATTATCATTGCCAACATTAAAGTTCTATTGTCTTTCATTCAAGACCTTATTGTATAATTTAAAACAGGTAAGATATTAAACCGGCAGTGCAAAACCAGGGCAGGTAAATATTAAAGAGCAATAAAGCAAGAAAGTGCATAAAACACGTATTTCAGACAATTCATTTAGGGATACAATTCCAAATACAACAACAGATAACTAAACAAAAGAACAGCTAAACAAAAAAGAAAATAAACCGATTTAATGGAATAAATCCCAACTTGAAACGTGCAACATGCAACAAAGCACTAAAAAGACAGGCACAAATGAAATAAGATTAAAGGTTTTCAAGAGGGGTCTGTTAAACAAAAGACAGATGTAACTAGTCTTGAAGCCAAAAGATGACGACAACAAATATTAAGCGTATGATGGAAGACAACAACAGCAACAGCTGTTCCATTCCAAGCACTAAGCAGAAATAATACTTATTGAAAATCTTTAATTGTTCCCCTCTTCAACATTTGATGTTTAACCGAAACCAATAGCAATAATAATTTAAAATTAGATTTCTTTAGAATCGTCGAAGCATGTGCACACAATATCCTTTTTGCTATTCCTTTGTAATATCCTTGAAATCTCGATAACAGTGTGTATCTAGTGGTTGTTTTCATTAACATAAAGAAACAGCTGGCAATAGCAGATCACGGATGTATTTTCTTATTTCATTCTGGCTTATAATAGCATGTGTTTGCAATGAATGAATGAAATCGTTAATTGTTATATTTTTAACAAGAAATCCTTTAAGAATTGTTGGATGCACCTTTTCACTACATATTTATTTTTAAGCTGAAATCTTGGTAGGTATTCCCTTTTCAAAGTGATGTTGTTTGTAAATATTTTCTAAGAATTCGACTTGGAAAATGTGTTTAAAAAATTTCATTTAATCGAGAAATTTAGTGATTAGACAACAACAAACTAAAAAAACTACCACTATTAAGTTATTTTGAAATATTCTTTTAACATGTAAAAAAATATGCACTTAAGAATAGTTTGCATCTATTTGCAATTCAAAGTTTGTAATTCAAAGTTTTGTTCAAAATAATTAAAATACGGTACTCACAAATTAAAGCTGGTTATTATTGGGATTAAATATCGATAGTAGTCACTATGGCACAATATGGAAATACCTATCCTTCTTTTTCCAATTAGACCACTATTAACTGATCTAGAGACTGTTTTATAAATGATCAGATATTACCCTTCCTCTTATACCCTCCACCACCATAAGTTTGTCATTCCGTGTATTACAATGAGAAATATTCATCTGAGAGCCAACAAAGTATATATATTCTTGATCCTTATGAAATTTAAAGTAGATTGAGCCATGTCCGTCTGTCTGTGTAAAACACTCTTACGTCCAAACGATACAACCAACATCAACATAGTTTACAAAAACCAGTTTACAATTCTCCTATTCGTGTAAAATTTTAATCTGGTAACTATATTTGTACTAGATTTATACGTATTTAAGTGAATTTTAGATGTGGACTTTATACGGGGTATATAGTCAAACATGGACCGAACAAAACAATATTTCGTTTTCCCATTCCTTTTTACATGACACTTATTTTTGCCGAATTTTGTATTAATATTCCAATTTTATAGACATTTATTTACCATTAAGTCATATTTCGGGAAGTTATTTGTATAGGGGCTATGAAAAGTCATGCACTTATTTTTACTATTTTCCTCACACTTTCTTCTTTTATCATGAAATATATTGCAATATCTGCAATATCTGTCTTACATTTTGGTCCACAAATCTGGTTCCACTATACCGATTTTGCTGATTTTCAATAGAAAACTGCTTAGGAGAATTAAAAAACAGGATTTTGTAATCTGTGTTGATTGTAGTTGTGTCTTCTGGACGTGGAAGGGTTTTACACTGACAGACAGGCAAACAGACGGACAGACAGGCGGACATAGCTCAATCGAATTTCGTAAGGATCAAGAATATACATATATACTTTGTTGGGTCTCAGATGAATATATATCAGTGTTACACACGGAATGACAAACTTATATATACCCTCATTCACTACTTGTGGTGGTGGAGAGTATAAAAATAATCTAGAAATCCGATAATAGCAAATTTTTCTAAGACATATTTGCTTAAAATAGTTACAAAGTAATATTGAAATTAAGCCAATCTATGGACTTTATAAAATGTTCATAAACATTTATGTACATATCAGAGAACGGATTGATTAGTTAATTTTAGATTTTGAATACAATCACAAAAAACGAACCTCATGTTGACAACATAAATCAATTCCGTAAAGCAATACATGTCATTATTCACAAAACGGAGTGTAACGAAAAATGATGCTTGCATTGTCTTGTACAAATGTAAACGTATACTTCCAAAGGCAATGAATACTTAACGATTGGTACGAATGGTTAACGATTGGTATGAATGGTAAGTTGTACATACTAACAAAAAATATCAAACTTTACTAGTTTACTGTCAACAAATCGCACATAAAGCAACAACCAAAAAATATTTATTTTCTCATTAGGTTTTGTATTGTTTTTGCTCTTTCTTGTATTGTATTGTTTTTGCTCTTTCTTTATGTTTTCATTCACTGAAAGCAACGAATACTGGACGAATGGTGTGAATGTTTTTAGTTTTTTCATGTGGCATTGAATTATTTCGTTGCTTGATGTGTAACGGCATAACAAAAAGGGAATGTGAAATAGCAAACAGTAATAAAGAATGAGTAAACAAACAGCAATGCACATTTTTATTATTGTCGAGTAAAAGCAATGCAAAAGCAATGAATTTGCGAATGGTTAGCAAATGTGAATGGTCGCTTTCTGTTCTCTGGTACATAATTATAAAAAATAAAGTAGGCTTGAAGTGTGCTTTTAGACAAAATTTTCTTAAAGTACAATTGAAGTATACTTTAATTTGTATACCCTACACCACCATAGTGGGGGTATATTGGATTTGTGCTGATGTTTGTAACGCCCAGAAATATTGGTGCAACACCCACCTTATAGTATACCGATCGACTCAGATCGTTTAATTGATTTAACGATGTCCGTCCGTCCGTCCGTCTGGCTGGCTGTCCATGTAAAGCTTGTGCGCAGAGTACAGGTCGCAATTTTGAAGATATTTCGATTAAATTTGGTACGTAATATTTTTTCGGCCCAAGGACGGATGAAGTTGAAACTGGTGGAAATCGGTCCATTAGTTCACCTTGCCCCCATACAAATGTCCTTCCGAAATTAGGGTTTAAAGATCATAAATGTTTGAATTATGCAAGTATCCAAACAAATTTCACCACAAATAAGTCACAAATGAAGCCAAATTATATCTACAAATTTTGTGCAGATCGGTTCATAATTACTAGTAGCTCCCATATAAGGCCCACTTCCGAAAATCACTTAAAAGAGCTTAACTCTTTTAAAAATGTTGGTATTTAAATAATATTCAACACAAATAAGTTTGATATACATTTACAGAAATGATGACACCGAATTTTATAATGGTCGGTCCATAATTAGTCGAAACTGCCATATAAGACCCTCTGCGTAATTCACTTTAACTTCCATAAATCTTTTAAAAGTATTTACATCGAGATAAAGTATAACATACACATCATGATACTAAATTTTTGGATGATAGGTCCATAATAGGTTATATCTCCTATATAGCGCCCATTTCTGTAAAACTTTTTATACATACATATACTGGGTGTAGGGTATTATATGGTCGGGCTTGACCGACTATACTTTTTTACTTGTTTATAAATACGGCAGTTAAAGTGTAGCTTGTGTAGATAGATGTACTACAACACTCTTAACTACATGAGTGTAACCAATCATACATATTTATTCATATGAAATATTATACTTAACATTACATAGCACGTAACATTTTAACCGCTTACAATAACGCTTTGTTGAATTTGAACAACACATGCCACAAAATAAAATCCTCCAACATCATAAAGGATGACTTAAAATCCAACTATAGCGCTTACACAAAAACAACTGTTCATTTCTGTTAAATGCACATGCAAGGTATTTCATAAATTTACCACATCGTAATACATACATATGTATGAATGTCTGTGTCAATATCGCAAAATATCTTAAATCAAATTATGTTTAATTCGGGTTTTACATTTTGCACATATATAAGGGATTACTGAAGATTCAAATGTTTTACGAAAGAGAGCCTTATGTAGGAGCTATACACCTTTTCCATTAATTAACTAAACAAACAATAAATTTAGTCCGCTTTCACACTCTTCAGTTCTGAGACGTCAAGGCAAGTATTTTTGGATGAGAAGGGAAAAGAGAATAACATATTTGGGTCATATTCAGTTTTCTTATTTCCTTTTGTTTTTTTCTTTCAAGCATGTTGATTTGCATTAAAAGGTACGAAAATTTAATTGACTTGTGTGAATGAAATGGCAAGTTCAAAAGAGAACTAAACAAAAACTTTTCAGCTAAAACTGAAAAGTGTGAAACAGGACTGTTTGAATAACTGAGACACTTTTGTTTCTTGTTGGGACGCTTACAAAGTATTCACTCTTTTTCCGAAATCGGTCGGCTTAAGGCACGATAGGTCCAAGAGGAAATGGCCTAGGTTAATAAAATTTCCCTAATATATTTTCTGTTTATCTGAAATCTTAAATACCGAATTTATGTAAAAGCTCCAGGGCAGTATAATTGCATTTAGCTGCTTTATTGACTTACACAAATACAAAACATTTGCACTTAACATGAATTAATGATTCTTCAGCATTTTTAATAATTGAAAAGATTTCACATCAAATCACTGATTGAAACAGTCAAAAACATTTCAGAATTATTTCCAAAAAAATTTAATTTTACAAAAGTATGTGAAAGAAATAAAAGGGAAGGGATTGACAAACTTGATGGAAAATTTTATTTGTTATGTGTCTACGATTTAATTAATTTAAAATCTCAAAAGATGATAGATGAAGTATTTGTGTAACTTAAACAAATAGTTATCATATGAATATCTGTTAAGCTGATACTGCACTTTCATTTATGCTCAAACAGATGTCAAAAAGTGATTGCATATTATTCGATGAACTGGTGAAAACTCTCCATAAACGAATTTAACAAGGAATGATTTTCTTGTTAAATTTCCTCAACAAATTTTTGAAAAACCCATAAGAAATTAGAAATTAATTCAAAACACATTTCAGAGCAAATAAGGAATCCTGTGACTCACCTGCAATTTTGATTCTGATTTATCAATGATCAATTATCTATTTTTAAAATATAAAAAATAAATAATTATTGCAATTGAATGTTTAAAAGTCCCACGAAAACACCTAACAATGAAATGATATAGAATCAAATACTGAAACAGAAATAGAATTAGCTATTTCGTCTGTTGATTGTTTGCAATTAGCAAACAACAATCTGCTAAAAATTTTGCCACCAGCATTGATTGTGAACAATGTGAATGATGTTTTTTTGTTAGCTTTATATGTTGGTCAAAACAACATTGTCTAATGACACTTTAGATACTTTAATATTTCAAAAAACCATTTCTGGCATAATTTGTACCAAATTTTCTTTAAATTCTATCATTTATTTATAATCACTTTTGGATAACAGCTCATCTTAGCGTGATAATTTCCAATAAAGTTTTTCAATAGTTATTTGATCCTAAAAATACAAGGGTTAAGCTTTAACAATAAGATTTATTAACCGAAGCCACATATAATTTTATGTGAATTTATGAATTTGGTTGTTGTTTTTTCAAAGTTGCTTTAATATCCACAAATGTAGAATTTGCAACAATAATATCCACGCATGTCGCTCTAGAGAATGTTATAACGATTATTATATTAAATTTCTCTGAGATACAGGGTTGTCAGATTTTTTTGAGCTCCGTCGCCAAAACGGATGTAAAAAATCGCCAAAATTCGCCAAAATCCGATTTTGTTCAGTTTTTAATTTTTTTTTTATTATTTAAAAGAAATAAATTTTGTTTACACAAAAAAACCTAGTTCAATATTTAAGTCAAAAATCGCCAAAAATTGAGAAAAAACCAAAAAAATCGCCAAAAATTATTTTTTTTAGTTTTTGTTAAATTTTTTTTATTTAATACATTAATTGTTACTTATTAAACAATATTTTAGTAAAACATATACACATTTATATCCGTTTTTGTATTTTTTACTATTTAAAAATTTTTAAAACTTTGTTAAAAGAGAGTTTTAAATTACATAAAAATGGAGATCATATTTAAAAAAAGTAAAATTAAGTAGATAAGTCTAAAAGTTCGTAAACTTCATTCTCAGCGATTTCATTACTAGAGTCTTGACTTTCATACATAGTTGAGTTGATTTTTTTTATCATTTCATTAGTCGGTGTAAACGAATTGCAGCATAATTTGTTTACGTTCATATGATTATTATTATTATTCTCAATAGAGCGTCTAAAAGCTCATATTATATTTTATTACTTAGTCGAGTTTTTGTACAATTCATTATTGGAAAGACCCTTTCAACGCAGACATTACTCGTTGGAACTATCAATATAGTAAGAATGGCCGAAGATATTTCCTTAAAATGGTACGTACCTGCTGTATCGTGATAATCAAACACTTTTGGCCAAAATTCAAGTAAATTTGTTGGAATTTCGTTATTAAAATAATTATTCCAATTTATGAACGGAAGTTTTCTCTATTGAGTTTCATACACGCCTATTGCTACATTTGGATCCATAAATGGTCTTAATGTTTCTTGAACAACGCCAAATTTAGTTTGAGATAATGTATTCGCACACTTTGAAATAGAAAATTGTCCAAAAGCTTTAAAAAAGTTCATATTTTCTGGTAATCTGCTTATCATCTCTTTTGAAAGTTTTTTTAAATACACAAAACAGTTTTCTTTAAGTACGATTATTTCTACTTCGCTCAATTTCGCATTTATTAATTCTGTTTCAAACTCTGCTCCAAAATCAATTGCATCTAGAGGCAAAATTTAATTTGAAGAATCAATAGCTGCATGTAAATCATTGAAAAATTTTTCATTGTTTTCAGAATTATATAAAACAGGAGGTTTGAAAACTTTTGTTGAAAACATAAGAAGTGTACAATACATTTTTTCATGCATGCTTCCTGCATCCATGCTGTCTGATTGAAATTCCAAATTCAGATGATTCATTTCGTTGACAATTGCATTTATAAAAACCAAAAAAAAGACGATTTTTTTCATCACATAATTCATTATCATCAAGAAAATCGCCAGTGATATCAAAAATCGCCATGTCGCCAAACGGAAAATCTCGACGCCAAACACGTTTCAAAATCGCCACGTTTGGCGAGAAATCGCCATATCTGACAGCCCTGCTGAGATATATTGCAAATGGAATTATCTACTCGTATATTAACAAAATAATGAAATTAAAATGATAAAAACAAAATTGAACACTCTACATCCATTTAATATAAAGTGGATTTATAGTTAAGAAACACTAAGAAAATTAGATTTTAGCGTATGAATAAACAATATTTAAAAAAGCTATATTATTAATATTCTATATTTATATAAAACAAAACAAGTAAGAGTTTATATGCGGAATCTTATATACCCACTACCAAATCACCTATTAAGGAATGAACATCACAATATCATAATTTATAATAATAATTATTTTAGAATTATTTAACCCTCTGCCACCATAAGTGGTTTGTCATTCCGTATGTAGCAGTGAGAAATACTCGTCTCAGACCCAACATAGTATATATATTCTTGATCCTTATGAAATTTAAAGTCAATTGAGCCATGTCCGGCTGTCTGTCTGTCTGTGTAAAACACTCGCACGTCCAAAGGACACAATCGAAATCAAAAAGGTTTGCAAAAACCCGTTTACAGTTTTCCTAAGCTGTTTAACATTAAAAATCAACAAAATCGGTATAGTAGAGCCAGAGTTATGGATCAAAATGTAAGACAACCTCCATAAAAATTTTATATTTTTACAAATTTTTCTTGCTATATTTTAAATATATTGTAGATAATACCATGAAATTTTGTATACATTGTTTTTGTGACAAAAGAAAAAATTATGAGGAAAATATGTAATAAGAATAGGTCCATGACTTCTCATAGCCCCCATACAAAAATCTTCCCGAAATATTGCTCAATTTTACACAAATGCCTATAAAATTGGAATATCAATACAAAATTCAGCAGGAATAAGTTTTATGCAAAACGAAATCGCAAAACGATTTTTTTTTAGTTCGGTCCATAAAGTCCACTTTCAAAATTCACTTAAATACGTATAAAACTGATATAAATAACGGTAAACGGCTAAAATTTGGCATAAATAATCCTTATAGGTAAATAAATTCTAGTGCTAAATTTTATGGTGGTCGGCCCATAATTGGTCATAGCTCCCATATAAGGACGACATCTGAAAAAGCCATTTATCTTAATATATATTGTATAAATACCGATCAGAGACCTGCAACAAGTATGAACGAGCCGACTTATTCACTAACGTTGAATTTTAAGAACAATACAAAAAAGTATGATTCAATTTTATGCTTATTCACTTTTTATGCACACACAGAAAATTCAGCAACGAGTATAAATCATTTCCAACACTTAGTTCGAACTGCAATGTTTGAAAACAAAAATTCTTGTTTATACACAGTTTGTTTTTTGCATGTCGGCTTTGTTGTGCCTGATCTGATTGGAATTGAACTAAAAACACACGAGCCACTTATAAGTAAAAAGCGGCTGGCAAAAAAATATGAAAACATAAAAATGTGCATTTACTACCTATTTAACATTATTTCGTCGAAAAGAAAACTTATTTGACAAAGCAATGATAAAATTTGTAATATGTACAGTTTGCCAAATATATCTTTGCACAGCAAAAAAAATTAAAGAAAAAATGTAAAATGAGCTGCTTCATACATTTAACGACACAGTCGAACATTCATGTTCGCACAAAACAACAAATGAATAAAACACATGTTCGGCTAACAACACGTTGGCTTTGATGTAAAATGAGCTTCATACATTTAACGACACAGTCAGAATATTCATGTTCGCAAAAAACAACAAGTGAATAAAACTGAATGATTGAAACGAACGGTTGCGTAAACGAGCGTTTTGTGCATTTGAACAAAAACGATTAAATCATAAAAATCAATGTGCATGATTAAGTATACCCGAAAATTTAGTACTCGTTGCAGGTCTCTGATACCGATACCGACTCAAAACTTTGCACAGATCATTTACATATATACAAAAATCGTTCCACAATATTTTGTGAATTTCGGTTAATATTTGACCGTATCTAATAATTCCGTTGATTTTTTGCAATGGACCACATAACGAAACCCCATATCATGACGCTACTCCCACCGTGCGTGATTGTTTGCTTTACATTGTGTCTTTGATTTTTCTGGGCTGTTCGACGCCAGCTATATTGTTTACATTCGAACGAAATATTTTTGGATTTGTCTGACTAGTTTATACGTTTCTAGGCATCATTTTTTATCGGCATCGTGAAGGGATTGCCTTGCTTTCTTTCGGCAAACGGTTTGCCTATTGTGTTATCATGAGACTTACGTTTGCATACGATAATAATTTTTTGCGATCACTGTTTTTGGTGTGAAAACAATAGAACGCCTTTTTTGGACTCTTATGACCACTGATTGACCTACTTTAAGCTGTGTAGCTATTACTCCCGTAAAATAGCTACTTTTTGTCCTTGAATAGAATATTTTCCTCATGAAATCTTGATAGGTTTTTTATTATTCATTATAATTTGATTTGATAATTTGCAAAAAGTCTTTACCACATGCAATTAAATTAATATCAAACTAATGATTTATTAAGCCATAAGTAAAGCAAATCTAACGTAAACATTAATATTTTTGTGCAAATATTCCAAAAGACACACTTGTGCAAAATTAATTTATTTTATTTAATTTGCCGAAAATTATTATTTTCCGTTTTATAGTGTAAATTTCGCATTAAAGCTTAAATATAGGACAAAAAGCATTTTTAAATTTTTTTTATTATTTTATTTCTTTATTTCCTTTATTTCTTAGTTTTATTTGTATGCAATAAAACGTGCTCAAGACACAAACATGTATTTATTTGTGCTCCCCACTGTATAATTTTTTTTATGTGAACAATGCCTGAAATACCTGAAAACGATAACTTTCGACTTATGTTATTTTAACATGTGGCTAGAAATATTAAGGCAAAATTAATTAATGGTTTGTATATTTTTATGAGATCGAACAATTATTACAAATGTATAACGAACACTGTAAGAAATATATAGCAACAATATGGTTCACTAAATGTGGACTTACAATACCGCTGAATATTGCAAAAATTTAACAATGCAACTAATTACTTAAGGTATATTTTTAATAATGATAGATTATTTTTTATTAACAGCAATTTAAATATGTAATATTGTTATGACAACGAATTAAAAAAATTATGTAATTTAAATTAAACTACTAAGATTAAAAATATTAATTAATAAACAATAATATTTATATAAATATTTAAAATTTCTAAAAATGTTGGTTATACAATGAAAACCGCAGTTGTATCATAAAATACCCTTTACAAAATATGTATGTAAATACATTTTGCTTAAACTAAAACTACATAAATACTAGTGAGTACATATTGGGTACATTGAAGAAAAAAAATGTGCATATTTCATTAAACCATTTTCCCAATAATACAATAAACTCAATACAAAAGGTTTCGTTCAGTTCGCAATAACAGTTTGACCAATTGTATTAAGCAATCAATACCTATTGACTAATTGCATACAATTTTACGTTTTATATGTATTGTTGTGTTTTCAGCAACGACTGAACAATTGGCTTTTAGAATTTCATGTATTTACATTAAACCTGCCCTTTAAAAACAGATTTGGTTTGGCTAACTATTACTCGTGCCGACTTGAAATCGAAATGTACTTGAAAGCAGTGATGCCAAATTAGTGCTTTTGACACTATTTATAGCGCTTTTTGATACCTCAAAACGCCAAAATTGTATGCATAGTGCCAAACTAAGAAAAAGCACTAACTTAGTGCTTTTTAAAATTTTCACTAGTGCCTTTAGTGCTTTTTACAATTTTTATCAATAAATAAAATGTTTAACGTAAAGAAAAATAAATATCAAAATATTTTTGTTCAGCCTAAAATATGTATGCCTGTAAATACAATCAATAATTTACTTTTTTATATCTGCAAAAATGAAAAAGAGAGAAAATTAACAATATTTTTGCCAAAAAAATAATAATCCAAAGATAATAATATTTCTGACAAAAAAAAAATAAAAATCAAGAATTTAAAAATCATATTATTTTATGAAAATATAGTTAAAAACCATCAAAACGGTGTGCTTGACTTGGCTCTCCGATATTTCCTTATGGTTGCTTTTTCTTTTGAAAATTTTAGAATAATTTTTATTTTTGGTCCCTGATTTTAATTTGTACTTTTGAACACCTCAAAAATTGTGTTACTTAAATTTATGTACGAAAATTGTCCCCCAACAACTCCCTCGCCATTTCTTTACATATATATTGGACAGTAAATAATGCCCAAGGTAACTTCTATTATGTTCAATTGTCGATTAAATTGAAAAAAGTGGCTTAGTGCTTTTTTACGCTTTTTTTTTACCTCGAAATAGTGCTTTTTAGTGCTTTTTTTAAATTTTAAACTGCTTTTTGCTCTTAAAAAGTTGGCATCACTGCTTGAAAGTTGTAAAATTGTGTAAAATAATATGAAATAAATGCTTTGTGCTAGATAAAAGCGGTGACATATAGGTTGCTGTTCAGACCACATAAACTATTGTCAAACTATAGTTTATGATCTCTGCTTCTTAAGGGCATCTGTAAAGAACTCAGAAAAAGTACACTCTCGTCTCCGAAACCAAAAAAACAAACGAAATCAAATCTATTTTTAAATGGCAAGACTAATATACATTCTTTACATTCATATACTCGTACTCGTATATTACAATAGAAAAGGATAACAGCAGTTTAATATACAAAAACTATGTAGTACATATTCGATAGTTTTTCCAAGAACAGGAAAATAATGCATTTAGCACGATTATTAAACTGTAAAGTTATAGGGATTCCATACGGGACTGGTTTTGCAAATCCCGGGATTCGGAAATTTTTAAGTGTAAATCCCGGGATTTCGGGGTTTTTGTTTTATATTAAAACAAATTGGTTTATAATAATAACGACGATTTATTTCAAAGAAGTAACTTACATATATTAAATATAAATATGTTTACATCCTCATTGCTATAGTTTTTAAATTTATTAAAAGTCTATAAATCAAATTTTGTATTTTGTAAACAAAATTTTATAAACCATTAATAACACAGCTTTACAAATTTTTAATTTGGAAAAATACCAAGAATGCCACATGCCTAGATAAGTTAATTGGGACCTCCTGAACACGAAAAACGCTGCATTTTTTTCTAAGTACCGATGGAGATGAATGGCATATCGTTGGAAAGGTTTGTTTCAAAATTTTTCATTATACCCTACAAAACCATAGTGGGGGTATATTGGATTTGTGCTGATGTTTGTAACGCCCAGAAATATTGGTCCAACACCCACCTTAAAGTAACCGATCGACTCAGAATCACTTTTTCAGTCGATTTAACAATGTCCGTCCGTCTGGCTGGCTTGCTGGCTGTACATGTAAAGCTTGTGCGCAGGGTACAGGTCGCAATTTTGATGATATTTCGATAAAATTTGGTACATAATATTTTTTCCACCCAAGGGTGGTTGGGATTGAAACTGGTGGAAATCGGTGCATTAGTTCACCTTGCCCCCATACAAATGTCCTCCCGAAATTTGGGTTTACCGATCATAAATGTTTGAATTATTATGATTGGTCTATAATTACTCGTAGCTCTCATATAAGGCCCACCTCCGAAAATCACTTTAAAGAGCATAACTCACTCAAAAATATTAGTATCCAAATAATATTTAACACAAGTATGTTTCGTACATACACATATAATATGGTGCAATTTTATTGTCATAGCTGCCATATAAAAATATTTCCAAAAAACAAATAAATTCGGGTCAAAAAATATTCTTTTCGGATTTAACCCATATTCCTCCTTATTTTATAATCACGATATATATCGTTGGAAAGGAATTCTTAATGCCTTTCATTCAATGTATTACAAATTATCAAGCACCCAGTAGTTCCCAAGATATAGGCCTATACATTTTAAACTTTACAAGCCCGCCCCCTCGAAAATAGGCGTGACCGCCAACAAATTTTTTTTCTGGCATCTAAAAGCCCTATTTGATGAGGTTTTTTTTTTAGCAAAATCACTAAAACCGAATTGTACCCCTTTTTTATACCCTTCACCTTCATGAGAAGGGTATATATAAGTTTGACATTCCGTGTGAAATTTCCACAATATAATTTTCCGACCCTATAAAGTATATATATTCTGGATCCTTATAGATAGCGGAGTCGATTAAGCCATGTCCGTCTGTCTGTCTGTCTGTCTGTCTGGATGTTGAAATCAGTTTTTTGAAGTCCCAAGATATATTCGGGATCCAAACCTTCAATAATTCTGTCAGAAGTGCTTTCGAGAAGTTTGCTATTTAAAATCAGCAAAATCGGTTTAGGTCAACCAGAGTTATGAACCAATATGTGAGACCACCTCCATAAAAATTTGATAATTTTCGTCCATTTTATTGCATTATTTTGAAATATATTGCAGATAATACCATGAAATTTTGTATACGTTGTTTGTACTATAAAAGAAGAAAGTGTGCGGAAAATAGTAAGAATCGGTCCATGATTTCTCATAGCCCCCATACAATGGTAAAAATTAGACAACATTTCAAAATGTTTAACATAAATTATGTTGGTCGTAAAATTGTATTTCAAACAATTGATATATACTAATAAAAGTTGCACTAAGACTGAATAGAAAACACAGAATAAGGATGTTCTAGTTCTATAACCAGTGTAGTTTCTGTATTTCTTATTACGTTTAGGTGGAGGTCACAGCCGAATTTAGCACTCTTACTTGTTTTTATTTCGTTTTTTTTACCAAATAGTTTATTTAATTACCAACATTTTAAGCGTAATTTGAAAAAAAAAAAACGGATGAAAAATAAAGTTTTTATACCCAAAAGTTTTTATTAATGATTTTGTTGAACGACAATATTTTTGAAAATGAAATACAATTGAAAATGAAATAAATAATCGTTTATTTACATTAAATTAATGACCTTGAAAGCCTGCATATAGGAAACTATATAAACTATTAATGACAATATTTTCATTTTCATTGCTCACACACTATATGCGGCGTAAATTCAAAAAATTTAAAATTAAAATGACGAGCGACTTGCATTTGCATTTTTTCGGATGGATCTTCGCGAATGACGAACCAACAATAGTCCGCCATCATTTGTTCATCTTACCAGCCTTTGTAACGTCTTTCGATTTCTTCCATTTCAAGTATAATTAAAAAACACAATTGAAATAATAGAGTGAAATAAATAATGCAGTGGCTCACAGCTTATTTTATGCAGTGCATTATTTTTTCAAATTTCCATAAAAAGAAAATTAACAGGAACCTAAAAAAGAAATTGGTGGCATATAAAAAAGAATGTTATAGTCTAACACATAAAAATAATTTATTGCAAAAATTTAAAAAAATTTACATTTTATTATAAAAAAAAATAAAAAAAAAAACACAAAAAAGCTCGTTAGTTAATGTTACTGCTTATTTTATGCAGGCAAATATGGGTTTCGAAAACGTTAAATTAAAACTGGCAATTACACGATTTAATATTTGGTGTGATAGCCTTTATTATCTAAATACAATAGATTTAAGGCGATTTGGCATAGATGCGACCAATTTTTGGAAAATACTCGACGAAATATTCGAACACACCGTTACAAATTTTGTGTTTACTTATGCTGATTTCTAAAATTGACTAGCAATTATTGATAACATTAAGGTTTGGCAACTGTGGTGGTGTTGTCATCAAATTAGCCACGTTTGCGCAATACCCGATTTCGGATCATTATTCTGGTAAAATCGAAAATCTGGGCTTGTCAACAAGTTAAATTCGGAAGGAACTTAAACTTGTTCATGGTTGTTTAAACAAATGTTAAATTCACAGTACCAGCATGACATACAGGCGCAAACACACGCCACAACTGTGCTTCACTGTTGCCTTTAGATTTTCTTTGTTGAGTTCTGATTTAGGGTCCGCCAAAAATACGACATGCTATCGAACCAAATATGTTAGACTTGAGGTACGGTCACATATGGCAAATATTTGACGAAAAAGACGTAACCACTAAATAAAATTTTTTATAATTCTTGTGTTTGTTTGGAAAACTTTTTTTCCTTCAAGCAAATCACAATAGAAGTTTAGTTTTTTATACCCTACACCACCATAGTGGGGAGGGTATATTGGCTTTGTTCATATGTTTGTAACGCCCAGAACTATTGGTCCAACACCCACCTAAAAGTAATCGATCGACTCAGAATCACTTTTTGAGTCGATTTAACAATGTCCGTCCGTCCGTCTGTCTGTCCATGTAAAGCTTGTGCGCAGAGTACAAGTCCCAATTTTGAAGATATTTTGATAAAATTTGGTAAAATTTTTTTGGCCCTAGGACGAATGCCATTGAAACTGGTGGAAATCGGTCCATTATTTCACCTGGCCCCCATACAAAAGTCCTCTCGAAATTGGGGTTTACCGGTCATAAATGTTTGAATTATGTAAGGAACCAAACAAATTTCATCACAAATGAGTGGTAAATGAAGCCAAATCAAATCTACAAATTTTGTGCAGATTCAAGATATAAATAGACCTTAATAGTTTAATTATATATAAAAAATACGTACGTGAGTATTGGGTAGATTGGATATTAAAAATTAACGAAATGTTAACATCTAAATCGTTTATTAAAAAAATATTCTTTTAAAACCAAACAAGTTGAACAATATCAGTTTAGATTATTTAACTGATTGTTCGACCTTTTTATTTATTAAACAATTATATTTTATTTTTCGAAATTAAGGTCTAATAGTTTTTATTTTTTTTTATTTTGTATTTATTCCTATATTTCGCTAGAACAATGTGTAGCATCTTCAGGGAAACAATAACAAAATATCGGAATAAATATAAAATAAAAATAAAAGCAATATTAGACCTTAATCTCGAAAAATAAAATATAATTGTTTAATATAAATTTAGAATTAACACATTGTGCTACTAGATCCACTTTAGAACTACTTGAAGATCATAAAATTGAATATTTGAAAAAAGGCTTTAATCAACTAACATTTCATTACATAGTAATGAATATTTTTGCTGGGATTGTTATAGATGCTATTGGTATAAATATTTCTGTTTAAGAATATAGCTACTGCACTGCTGTTTCAAATAATGTTTGATTTAAAAAAATGTGAATAACCAATTTAGGTTGAAACAAAATTTTCTTCTGAAAAAATTGTAAATTGAAAAAGTTAAAATGCAAAAATAGCGCAAATCTTTTTACATATGTAAAATTGAAAAATGAGTAATTGGACACACACGTATATAACTCCTCAAACATAGACGAAAACACTTTTATCATGCCTTAAAAATATCGAAATGTTTCAAATATAAGAAAAAGTACCCATCAAAAAATTCACTTACAAATTAAGTTAAAAAGTAATAGAAAATTGTAGATCAGACTACTTGCAAATCTATTAGAAAAAGTACTTTTTTTTGTTCGCGATGTCCCAAAAGTAATCCGTCATACTTTTGCCACTTTCTACCAAAAAATTAATAAGATATTTTTATACCTAAAAGTTTAATAAAAATAATGTAAGGGGTGTTTTGTTTTTTTCTTTTAGCTTTTTCTTAAAGCTTTGTTGATACGATTACAAATATGCAAAAAACATCTCTTGTTTAAAAATTAAAATCTTAAAGGCTTTTGCTTTGACCCAATTTACACCAAGCAATTCTTTAAGCTAAGCTGATTAATTTCTAGACATCGAAGACGAGACATACTTTTTAGACACCGAAGTGAGGGGAAGATAAGAAGAGAAACACTTGATTGTAATTGCAATTCGTTTTATTCTCTTATACGTATTACATATGTGTGTATACTCTCAAATAAAAATAACAGCGATTTAAGCAATAAGAATTGTGCTGAGTAAACACCGAAGAAATTTCAAGAAATAAATTGTATCAATCTTTTCAATAAAAATTGCTTCGTGTCAATTGGGACTTAGAACAAGGCGAATTAATATTAATTCGCATGTTTTAGAATACCAAAACTAAACATCGCTAAATATTGCATCATTGCATTTGCAAAAAGGTTTAGCATATTTTTGCTTTACGCTAACAAAATACACAGCAAGAGCAAAAATATGACGGATTTAATTTTTATTGATATTTTCATAAATCCATAAATTTTTGATATGAATAAGAAGTGATCACAGATTGAGCTTACTTTCTCTAAAAACTCAGCATTTAAAAAGTTATAAAGGATTTTATTTTCATTGACGTTTTCATACCAAATATTGATTTTTGATATGATTTCTGGATTCCTTTTAATTGCCAAATAAAAGCGCCAAGAAGTTTAAAGCAACTATAACGAGCCTTTATTTATTCAAATGTACAAAAAAAACAATTTTAATAATAGTGGACACTCTAAAATTACAGTTTAAGAACACTTTAATGTTTACTCAATGACACAAAGTATACAGAGATGTCACGAGACGGAAGATAATCAAGTTTTATATTTATCTCTTTCTTTCAGAACTGTATTTTCTTTATATTTTTGTACAAAGAAATAAATATTTTTTTTATAAGAACTTCTTTAGAATTCTGATTTTGGCTTTTTGAAACGTCGAAATTGTATACTTGCCACTATTGCAATGGTGGCAAATAATGTGTCGTGGTGTCGTGGGTTATACGCATCTTGAATATGATACTGTACATGCGCAAATAGAATAGAAAAGAAAAAATTCCTTCGGATCTATTGAACATTCACACGATTAGGTAAACTTAATATCGGCGACCAATAAAAATAATATTGTCCATGAATTAGAACAAGAGGATTTCTCCGATTTTCGTGCACTTCTAAAGGACATGGACATATACATGGAGGTCATATATCATTTCAGGTATAATTTTAAATATGTACCTACATTCCTTTCAACACAATATTATTTTTTTAATCTTCTGATTTTTAGATGAGAAGTTTGAGTGGAAAAATGTTCGATGGTTGAGATACGAAAAAAAAAACAAGCCAGGAGTTTTGCAGTACAAATTTTCATTACACCCAGAAGAGTCATTTCAGATGCTAGATATAAACTCGCGTAAAGAACCATATCCTCAATTGGCCACAAGCTACAATTCCGCTTTGTCTGTATCAGAAAATAAAGAGAAAGATTTATTAGATATGCTGCCATTAATGGGAACAAATTACCACAGTTTTTATCAGAATATTAATGCAGTTCACCCAGACCTTGACGAAGATGAAGGTATTCAATAATAATATTAGAGTTACAGTTTTTATTTCCTTCCTTTTAAACGCTTTTTTGTTAAACTTAAAATTTGTTTCCCCTACAGAAATATAATTTTGTACCAATATTGTCGAATTTAATTCAAGTATTTAAATATGTATGTTATATTAAATATAATAATATTTTTTAAAATAACCTATTTCTACTGTTTTTATTAGTTTCATTTTAACACGTTTTTGTTTAAAACCATTTTAACAAAACAACTTGTGTAATGAAAGTTAATTTTTTATTTTTAATTTTGCTGAAAATCTGGCATCAGAATAGTATTATTAAAATCTTCACTTCAATTTAGTATTTAAATTTCACCTTTTCACCAAATATTTCAAAATCAAAGTTGTTAGATATTTTTTCGTTCTCCTGTAAAATTACAGCTTTTGAAAGAGGTTGTTTTGTCAAGAGTCCATAGATATTGAATAAATACCAATTTCATACTAAATAAATTTTATAATAATTTTTCTTTTTAGCAA
This sequence comes from Bellardia pandia, assembly GCA_916048285.2. Lineage (NCBI taxonomy): Eukaryota > Metazoa > Arthropoda > Insecta > Diptera > Calliphoridae > Bellardia > Bellardia pandia. The sequence continues at coordinate 15,312,685 of OU696533.1, forward strand.
TTAAAAAACCTCATTTATAAATTTAAAAAGTTTTCCACCTATTCTATATTTTATATAATTACATACCTATGTACATATATTTACACAATTTGTAACAAGAAGAACTTAATAATAGGAATATTTACTTTGAAAGATAATTATTTTATGAAATACTACCTCCTTGAAAAACGGGGTTTTGGGTTATCTATGAACAATTTATTAATAAAGTTCATTTCAAACAAATTCAATCGAACAACAAACAATATAGGTATTTGGGCAAAAAATTTTTTCCACACAATATTTATTAACAAAAATATATAAAATTCATTTTTCAAACACAGAAAATACGGCTATATACATACATATATAAAAATTTAAATTGCATAAAAAACTTACCTTAAATACAAATTAAATTAACTTATTACATATCTTTAAATTAAACGCCCGAACCGATTTCCGTTTTATTTACACTATTTACAAAATTGACAACTCTACCACGCACAAATATCAAAAACATAACTTCATTTCCTACATGAAGTTTACTTTATCTTGCTCTGCTTTTATTATTTTAATTTGCTCTTATTTGCTCTTTATATTTTTACTAGCAACACACAAAACAACAACACATTTTTAGGCAACATCAATATTAGAATCTAAAAATAAAATTTAGATACACACAAAATCATGTGCAAAGGGCTTTTGTATACAAAAACAACAATAACAATTTAAGACAACAGTTAAATACAACCACAACAACAATAGAATTATTGCAAAAACAATGATTTATGTATGTGATGATGGCTGGCTATTCTTTCACTGATTTATTTGAATAAAATCTTGATTTTAACACTAATTCTTATAAAAGTTAATAACTTTATTATTCAGTTACATTAAGACGTTTATTATTTGTTTAATTTTGCAAAATTTACTACACTTTAACTATATATAAAAGGCATAAAAAGACGAAGCGAAATTAAGAAGAACAGTTTTAAGAGACGTACGCGTAGAGACTAAAGATTTATTTGGCTACTAGAGCAGAGTTGCCAGTAATTTAGGCGTTTATTAGACGAAAGGTATTTATTAATGAAGTTATTTGTGTTTTTGGTAGTAAAAGGATTTAGTTAAATAGGATTTTAAATTAATTGCTAATGCACACTGGTAATTATTTAAAATTAATTCAATTATATATTTATTTATTAACAGCCTTTTGAAATCATTTGGATGTACTTTTTGGAATATACCTACATATAACAGATGGACAGCCAAAAGTTCTAAATAAGATTAAATTCTAGTTTATGAGCGCCAGTCCGAATCGTTATTATACCCTACACCACCATAGTGGGGAGGGTATATTGGATTTGTGCATATGTTTGTAACACCCAGTAATATTGGTCCAACACCCACCTTAAAGTATACCGATCGACTCAGAATCACTTTCTGAGCCGATTTAAAAATGTCCATCCGTCTAGCTAGCTGTCCATGTAAATCTTGTGCGCAGAGTACAGGTCGCAATTTTAAAGATATTTGGATACAATTTAGTACGTGATATTTTTTCGGTCGAAGGACGGATGGGGTTGAAACTGGTGGAAATAGGTCCATTATTTCACCTGACCCCCACACAAATGTCCTCCGAAAATTGGGGTTTACTGATCCTAAATGTTTGAATTATGCAAGTATCCAAACAAATTTCATTACAAATGTGTGGTAAATGAAGCCAAACCACATCTACAAATTTTATGGAGATCGGTTCATAATTAGTCGTAGCTCCCATATAAGGCCCAATTCCGAAAATCACTTTAAAGAGCATAACTCACTCAAAAATGTTGGTATCCAAATATTATTTAATACAAATATATCTCATACGTATACAAACAATACGGTATAATTTTATTGTGATCGGTCCATAATAAGTCGTAGCTCCCATATAAGGCCCACTTCCGAAAATCACTTTACCGATCATAAATTTCTTAAGAATGTTGGTAATCAAATAAAATTCGACACAAATAATATACAGAAATGATGACACCTAATTTTATAATGGTGGGTCCGTAATTAGTCGAAACTCCCATATAAGACCCTCCCCGTAATCAACTTTAACCTCCATAAATCTTTTAAAAGTATTTATATCGAGATAAAGTTTAAACATACACAATATTAATATTCATAGAAATCATGACACTAAATTTATGATTGATCGGTCCATATAGATCATATCTCCCATATAGCGCTCATTTCTGAAAAACTGTTTTACACATATACTGGGTGTAGGGTATTATATGGTCGGGCTTGACCGACTATACTTTCTTACTTGTTTTCATTAAAACCATGTTTTTCGAGAACCGACATTAAGATATTAAAAATTATTTCTGATGTTGTTCCTTCTAATTCGATCAGATCAATAAAAATTGTTACACTATCTTCGCAATCTTGAACTTCAGATTTCAAATAAATTATTAAAACGCTTTTGTGTGAAATAGTTAAAGCTTCATCAATGATAATTGAAATTTTACTTCCTACATTTATCAGTTTTTTAAATATAGTTCTTCTTATTTCTGTAGAGATAAGCTTGGCGACAAGTGGAACTATAAATCTTGAATGTAATGCAAATCCCAAATCTACGTTATTTTTTTTTTTTGTAAATAAAATAATTTTATAATATGTACATTCATATTTATATACATATGTATATATATATGCACAGAGCATCATTTGCGGCCATTTTTTTGATATGAGGCATTGTTTGAAGACATTTGCATTCTTTGAAGACAGTCTTCAAACTGTTTTATGGTCTTGCGTGTAGTTTGGCGTCTTGATACTTTGAGGACTTTTTTTCCGATTTTTTTTTTATTACATAAAAACATTCCGCGATGTTTAAAATATTATATAAACCAATTCTTGAAGCTATATATACGCTTTAAGTATAAAAATTTTAAGTTTTAAAGTTATAAAATTTTGTTTGAAGTTGCCACTCTTCAGCAATGAATTCTGTATTTAACGCCGTTAAAAAATTAACAGCTGAATGACTTTGATATAAGTATTTTTTGGCGCCATTTCATATTTGCTCTACCGCCGTTTGGAAAATGTATACAGTGATGTATTTGATGTTTAAACTAATCGCGCCCAGGGCTACCAGATGAATAATAAAATAAAACTCGTCATTTAAAATTTTAAAAATCGTCAAAAAAATAGGAAAAATAAAATGTCATGAAAATACATAAATTTTAACATTTTAAATAAGAAATTGGAATGACAATTTGTGTAATATTACGTATTGTACAAGAGACAATATAAATTAAATTATGAAATGACGCATTTATGTTTCATATTCCGGCAAGACATTTATTAGGTCCATGTGAAATCATGAACTGATTCTTAAAATTTTCAACAGGATTTGTTAATTTTTGGTAAAAAAAAAAAATGTGTGCAAAATTTCATAGTATTATCAATATATTTGAAGTAAATAGATATGTATATATTCTTTGAAAAAATTTAAATTTCTTAATATGCATACACTCAAAATATTTCATGCACAAAAATACGAAATTGTTTTTCGTAAAATTATTTTCGTACATTTTACTAAAATTTTGTATATAATATGAAATTTTAGTAATTTTTTTATTTCGTAAACTTACAAAATTCGTTAATTTACAAACAAATTTTCGTAGAATTATTTTTGTATATTGTACAAAAATTTCGTTTATAATACAAAACTTTCGTGTTTAGAGCTTGTAGAAAATTTAGTAAATTTAGAAATTTTTTGAATTTTACAAATTAAACTTCGCTAATGTTTTTTTTTTTTGTTTATTTTACAAAAATTTCTCGAAAAATACGAAACTTTCGTATTAAATGCAGAGATTAATGAAACTTTTTCTAAAATAAACAAACATTTTTTTATTTTTACACAATTTTTAGTAACTTTACGAAATATTTTTAGAAAATTTTGTAATTTTACCAATTTTTAGCATAAATTTACGAAACTTTTCGTGTATTTTGAAAATATTTTCGTGATTTTACAAAATATATTTCGTTTTTTACAAAATTTTGTAAAATAAACGAAAAAAATATGAAATTTTTCTTATACCTACAAAATATTTTTCGTAAGTTTAGAAAATTTCGTAAAATTAACAAAACAATTTTGTATTTTTACGAAATATATTTCTTATTTTTATTTAATTTTGTAAACCAGACCAAATTTAAAAGTTTTATTTACGAAAATTGTTTGTTAAATAACGATTTATTTTGTAAATTAACAAAATAATCTTCTATAGTAGTATAAACACAACCTTGTATAAATTTGTTTTTTGTATGTAGCGAATTTATACAAGGTGATGACAGTCAGACAGCTGATTTGTTTCTTCGCTTATAAGATTAGCTCTTGTTGTTGTAGTTTCAACACTAACTTCTATTTTCTCGTTTGTTCCAAGCTTGTTGTTGTAGAATCAACACCACCTTGTTTAAACTTGTATTGAGCGCGTTCATTTGTTAAGAGTTGCCATATTTTCACGAGGCTGAGTTGTTTGTGTTGAAAGTTACCACAGTTATATATTACATAAGACTACAATAAATCATTTTCTGATCATAATAACTATAAATTATATTAAATTAAATTTCTGTTTCTCTTAGGAGTTTAAGTCTTATAATTTTGTAGCATTTGCGGTTATTTTTTTATTAGGAAATTTCCGAGAAATGTGTATTTTAACAAAAGTCAACTTTATAACTATAAAGTACACTTTTTTACACTCTTTTTGGCCCATTATTTGTATTTACGTATAAAGTTCAAATTCATATTTCATTGAATTTATTCTGAATTATATAATCTATAAATTTTTCTAATTAAAGAATTTAAACTTTTAAAATGTTTTTGTTTAAATAAAAAATAATACAATTCTAATCAATACGTACAATAAATATGTTTTTATTTATTATAAGTATTTAAATAGTAGTTATTTGATTAATAACATGAAGTGTTAAAATTGCTATATTAATATATATATTTTTGTTATGTTGTCTTAACAATAAGACATCAGTGTTGTATTAACAATAGTAAATCGCAGAAAATATCCTAGTCAAATTTTTGTTATAGTGGCAACATTTGAAGTGTGATTTTGTTGTCCGGCAACAATAATAATTACGGTAAAATGAAATAGCTTTTCATTCCAAAAAAAGTTTGCAACAGGTTGGTAAGTAAAAATAATTTCGATGCACAATTTTTTTAAAAGGAACCTCGTGGTTTTATTTTTATATTTCAATTCTTTGGAATAAAAAACTCCGGGTTCCTATTGAAAAAATTGTTAAACTGTTATTTAATATTCATTTTTTTTCAGGTGGGTAAAAAGACGCGAAGCAAATTCAGAGTGGGCAGAAGTTAAAAAGTGGTAAGTACAACATTTTGTTTAAACCGAAATTATATTCATAACTTTTTGTTTTAAATAATAGGTATATTTTAAAAAATATAGACAGCCAAAAAGAAGGAAGAAGAATAAAGCAGAAAAAAGGAAAGCTCAGTTGGCAGAAGTTAATACATAAAAATTTTGTTTAAAGGAACCTCGTGTTTTTTTATTAAAAAGCCCAATCATGAATAAAAAAATTCGCCGGAGTTTTTTTCCTTTTTATTTTTTAACATTGAATTTGAATAGGTAAAATGGGAGAAAGGAAAAAAACTTCAGCGGAATTTTTATACATGATTAGGCTGAATAATTTCAGTTCTTTGGAATTGTTAAATTTTTATTTAATTGAACTGGAATTTTGAATTAATTCAAATTAATTAGAAAAATGCATTGCAATTCATGTAAATTCAAATGAATTAGCATGAATTGCAAATCAAAATTAATTCAAAAGAATTAACATGAATTGCAATTAATTTTTCTAATTCATTTGAATTAATTCATAATTCCAGTTTAATTAAATAAACCTGTAACAATTCCAAAGAACTGAAATTATTCAGCCCAATCATGAATAAAAATTCCTCGGAAGTTTTTTCCTTTTTCCCATTTTACCTATTCAAATTCAATGTTAAAAAATAAAAAGGAAAAAAACTTCCGAGGAATTTCTATTCATGATTGGGCTGAATAATTTCAGTTCTTTGGAATTGTTAAACTAATTAATTGAGCTGGAATTTTGAATTAATTCAGATGAATTAGAAAAATGAATTGCAATTCATGTTAATTCAAAATTAATTCAAATGAATTAACATGAATTGCAAAATTAATTCAAATGAATTAACATGAATTGCAATTCATTTTTCTAATTGATTTGAATTAATTCAAAATTCCAGTTCAATTAAATAAAAGTTTAACAATTCCAAAGAACTGAAATTATTCAGCCCAATCATGAATAAAAATTCCTCGGAAGTTTTTTCCTTTTTCCCATTTTACCTATTCAAATTCAATGTTAAAAAAATAAAAAGGAAAAAACTCCCGTGAATTTTTATTCATGATTGGGCTGAATAATTTCAGTTCTTTGGAATTGTTAAACTAATTAATTGAACTGGAATTTTGAATTAATTCAGATGAATTAGAAAAATTAATTGCAATTCATGTTAATTCAAAATTAATTCAAATGAATTAACATGAATTGCAAAATTAATTCAAATGAATTAACATGAATTGCAATTCATTTTTCTAATTCATTTGAATTAATTTAAAATTCCAGTTCAGTTAAATAAAAGTTTAACAATTCCAAAGAACTGAAATTATTCAGCCCAATCATGAATAAAAATTCCGCGGAATTTTTTTCCTTTTTCCCATTTTACCTATTCAAATTCAATGTTAAAAAATAAAAAGGAAAAAACTCTCGCGAATTTTTATTCATGATTGGGCTGAATAATTTTAGTTCTTTGGAATTGTTAAACTTTTATTAAATTAACCTGGAATTTTGAATTAATTCAAATTAATTAGAAAAATGAATTGCAATTCATATTAATTCAAAATTAATTCAAATAATTTAACATGTATTGCAAAATTAATTCAAATGAATTAACATGAATTGCAATTCATTTGAATTAATTCAAAATTCCAGTTCAATTAAATAAAAGTTTAACAATTCCGAAGAACTGTAATTATTCAGCCCAATCATGAGTAAAAATTCCTCGGAAGTTTTCTCCTTTTTCCCATTTTACCTATTCAAATTCAATGTTAAAAAATAAAAAGGAAAAAAACTTCCGAGGAATTTTTATTCATGATTGGGGTGAATGATTTCAATTCTTTGGAATTGCTAAACTAATTAACTGAACTGGAATTTTGAATTATATCAGATGAATTAGAAAAATGAATTGCAATTCATGTTAATTCAAAATTAATTTAAATGAATTAACATGAATTGCAAAATTAATTCAAATGAATTAACATGAATTGCAATTAATTTTTCTAATTCATTTGAATTAATTTAAAATTCCAGTTCAGTTAAATAAAAGTTTAACAATTCCAAAGAACTGAAATTATTCAGCCCAATCATGAATAAAAATTCCGCGGAAGTTTTTTCCTATATTAGTAAATGGTATTTATTTTCATTTAACTAAACAAAAAATTTTTATAATCTCATTGATTTTTCTCTATTTACAGGTACCACCCAAGATAATATCATTTCCTTATCCACTACCAGATCCCAAAAATAATAATATGTAATTTGTTTTTTTTTTTTACTTAACTACAATAAGAATTTTATTTTCATAGTTTTAATTAACTACAATTTTTATATACATATATTGTGTTTTTGATCTTTTTTATTATTTTAAAATATTCTTCTTTAATAAGCAATGATGTCAGTTTTATATGTATAAACAAATTTTTATATATTTAGCTTTTTTTAATCCGATATTTCGCTATCTCAATCGATAGCTTCTTCAGGGATATTATAATTTTTAAATTATAATATCAATTGAAATACGAAAAATGAAAATTTTTAACATTTTCGTTTTTTATATTTGAATTGTTATTATAATTTCACATGCCTGTAAGATTAAAATTTTTCTAAAGAGGATATTTTAACTTAACTTTAAGTTTGAATTATGCCTGTGATGGAAATCGAAAACGAATGAGTTTTAGAAGTCAATTTTTTCGGAATATTTCTGTATTGAAAAACTTTTATCACATAAAATATAAATTTATTGTGCTACTAAAGAGAAACTTAAAACAAAAATTTTAAAAATTGGATTATAAATGCATTAAAATGTATTTCCAAAACTGATTTGTTTTTGTTTTCGATATCCATTACATGCCTGTATGTTTAGTATTTAAGTTTTGTAATAGAAATTGTACTTTAAAGCAATTTTATATACCTATATATATTTTTATTATTATCTTATAATTGTTAAAATTAAATATCTTTTATATACAGGCTTCTGATGGAAATCGAAAACGAATGAGTTTTAGAAGTCAATTTTTTTCGTAATATTTCTGTAGTGAAAAACTCTTATCACATAAAATATAAAGATATTGTGCTAATAAAGAGAATCTTGAAAGAAAAATTTTAAAAATTAGATTATAAATGCATTAAAATGTACTTCCAAAACTGATTCGTTTTCGATTTCCATCACATGTCTGATTATCTTGATATTACTATTCTCGATATTTTGCTACTTTGTTGTGTAGCATCTTTAAGAAACATTTCTTTTATAAATTTCAAATTATTATTTTATAATTTCCTTTTTTTATATAAGCTTTGAAGTCAGTTATTTTTATATAATTTATTTTTTTATTTTAATCTAATATTTCGCTATCTCTATCGATAATAAAATTTTTAAATAATAACAATTGTTTTCTTTAATACTTAATGCTAGATCTATAGGTATACAAATAAAAATGGAAAAATTATGAAAAATAGAAGATGATAGATAATAATAATTATATTAATAATAAATAATAATAATTATTTAGTTATTTTATTCGATCTTTTAAAATAATAAATACAGCTAAGAATTTAATTGAAATAACATTAACTAAAGGTGACAGAGAATTTCATAAGAAATATATAGAGAAGATACGGAATATATTAAAGGACAATATTTTTCCAATTCATTTATGTATAATTTAGTAAAACAATATCAGTCTAATTCATAAAAACTTATCAAGGGTTTATAACAGGCTTATAAAGCAAATATCCATACAAAATTTGCTTTATAAGCCTGTTTAAACATTTGACAAGTTTTATGGATAAGGGAGTATATATATATATGCACATCGCATAATTTAGGTACATTTTTTTTTATGTAAGGCATTGTTTGAAGACATTTGGATACTTTGGAGACAGTATATATATATATGCACATCGCATAATTTAGGTACATTTTTTTTTTTGATGTAAGGCATTGTTTGAAGACATTTGGATACTTTGGAGACAGTATATATATATGTATATGCACATCGCATAATTTGGGTACATTCTTTTTTATGTAAGGCATTGTTTGAAGACATTTGGATACTTTGGAGACAGTATATATATATATGCACATCGCATAATTTAGGTACATTTTTTTTGATGTAAGGCATTGTTTGAAGACATTTGGATTTGTAATTAATAACACTGTCTCCAAAGTATCCAAATGCCTTCAAACAATGCCTTGCATAAAAAAAATGTACCTAAATTATGCGATGTGCATATATATATATATTGTCTCCAAAGTATCCAAATGTCTTCAAACAATGCCTTACATCAAAAAAAATGTACCTAAATTATGCGATGTGCATATATATATATACTGTCTCCAAAGTATCCAAATGTCTTCAAACAATGCCTTACATAAAAAAGAATGTACCCAAATTATGCGATGTGCATATACATATATATATACTGTCTCCAAAGTATCCAAATGTCTTCAAACAATGCCTTACATCAAAAAAAAAAATGTACCTAAATTATGCGATGTGCATATATATATATACTGTCTCCAAAGTATCCAAATGTCTTCAAACAATGCCTTACATAAAAAAAAATGTACCTAAATTATGCGATGTGCATATATATATATACTCCCTTATCCATAAAACTTGTCAAATGTTTAAACAGGCTTATAAAGCAAATTTTGTATGGATATTTGCTTTATAAGCCTGTTATAAACCCTTGATAAGTTTTTATGAATTAGACTGATATTGTTTTACTAAATTATACATAAATGAATTGGAAAAATATTGTCCTTTAATATATTCCGTATCTTCTCTATATATTTCTTATGAAATTCTCTGTCACCTTTAGTTAATGTTATTTCAATTAAATTCTTAGCTGTATTTATTATTTTAAAAGATCGAATAAAATAACTAAATAATTATTATTATTTATTATTAATATAATTATTATTATCTATCATCTTCTATTTTTCATAATTTTTCCATTTTTATTTGTATACCTATAGATCTAGCATTAAGTATTAAAGAAAACAATTGTTATTATTTAAAAATTTTATTATCGATAGAGATAGCGAAATATTAGATTAAAATAAAAAAATAAATTATATAAAAATAACTGACTTCAAAGCTTATATAAAAAAAGGAAATTATAAAATAATAATTTGAAATTTATAAAAGAAATGTTTCTTAAAGATGCTACACAACAAAGTAGCAAAATATCGAGAATAGTAATATCAAGATAATCAGACATGTGATGGAAATCGAAAACGAATCAGTTTTGGAAGTACATTTTAATGCATTTATAATCTAATTTTTAAAATTTTTCTTTCAAGATTCTCTTTATTAGCACAATATCTTTATATTTTATGTGATAAGAGTTTTTCACTACAGAAATATTACGAAAAAAATTGACTTCTAAAACTCATTCGTTTTCGATTTCCATCAGAAGCCTGTATATAAAAGATATTTAATTTTAACAATTATAAGATAATAATAAAAATATATATAGGTATATAAAATTGCTTTAAAGTACAATTTCTATTACAAAACTTAAATACTAAACATACAGGCATGTAATGGATATCGAAAACAAAAACAAATCAGTTTTGGAAATACATTTTAATGCATTTATAATCCAATTTTTAAAATTTTTGTTTTAAGTTTCTCTTTAGTAGCACAATAAATTTATATTTTATGTGATAAAAGTTTTTCAATACAGAAATATTCCGAAAAAATTGACTTCTAAAACTCATTCGTTTTCGATTTCCATCACAGGCATAATTCAAACTTAAAGTTAAGTTAAAATATCCTCTTTAGAAAAATTTTAATCTTACAGGCATGTGAAATTATAATAACAATTCAAATATAAAAAACGAAAATGTTAAAAATTTTCATTTTTCGTATTTCAATTGATATTATAATTTAAAAATTATAATATCCCTGAAGAAGCTATCGATTGAGATAGCGAAATATCGGATTAAAAAAAGCTAAATATATAAAAATTTGTTTATACATATAAAACTGACATCATTGCTTATTAAAGAAGAATATTTTAAAATAATAAAAAAGATCAAAAACACAATATATGTATATAAAAATTGTAGTTAATTAAAACTATGAAAATAAAATTCTTATTGTAGTTAAGTAAAAAAAAAAAACAAATTACATATTATTATTTTTGGGATCTGGTAGTGGATAAGGAAATGATATTATCTTGGGTGGTACCTGTAAATAGAGAAAAATCAATGAGATTATAAAAATTTTTTGTTTAGTTAAATGAAAATAAATACCATTTACTAATATAGGAAAAAACTTCCGCGGAATTTTTATTCATGATTGGGCTGAATAATTTCAGTTCTTTGGAATTGTTAAACTTTTATTTAACTGAACTGGAATTTTAAATTAATTCAAATGAATTAGAAAAATTAATTGCAATTCATGTTAATTCATTTGAATTAATTTTGCAATTCATGTTAATTCATTTAAATTAATTTTGAATTAACATGAATTGCAATTCATTTTTCTAATTCATCTGATATAATTCAAAATTCCAGTTCAGTTAATTAGTTTAGCAATTCCAAAGAATTGAAATCATTCACCCCAATCATGAATAAAAATTCCTCGGAAGTTTTTTTCCTTTTTATTTTTTAACATTGAATTTGAATAGGTAAAATGGGAAAAAGGAGAAAACTTCCGAGGAATTTTTACTCATGATTGGGCTGAATAATTACAGTTCTTCGGAATTGTTAAACTTTTATTTAATTGAACTGGAATTTTGAATTAATTCAAATGAATTGCAATTCATGTTAATTCATTTGAATTAATTTTGCAATACATGTTAAATTATTTGAATTAATTTTGAATTAATATGAATTGCAATTCATTTTTCTAATTAATTTGAATTAATTCAAAATTCCAGGTTAATTTAATAAAAGTTTAACAATTCCAAAGAACTAAAATTATTCAGCCCAATCATGAATAAAAATTCGCGAGAGTTTTTTCCTTTTTATTTTTTAACATTGAATTTGAATAGGTAAAATGGGAAAAAGGAAAAAAATTCCGCGGAATTTTTATTCATGATTGGGCTGAATAATTTCAGTTCTTTGGAATTGTTAAACTTTTATTTAACTGAACTGGAATTTTAAATTAATTCAAATGAATTAGAAAAATGAATTGCAATTCATGTTAATTCATTTGAATTAATTTTGCAATTCATGTTAATTCATTTGAATTAATTTTGAATTAACATGAATTGCAATTAATTTTTCTAATTCATCTGAATTAATTCAAAATTCCAGTTCAATTAATTAGTTTAACAATTCCAAAGAACTGAAATTATTCAGCCCAATCATGAATAAAAATTCACGGGAGTTTTTTCCTTTTTATTTTTTTAACATTGAATTTGAATAGGTAAAATGGGAAAAAGGAAAAAACTTCCGAGGAATTTTTATTCATGATTGGGCTGAATAATTTCAGTTCTTTGGAATTGTTAAACTTTTATTTAATTAAACTGGAATTTTGAATTAATTCAAATCAATTAGAAAAATGAATTGCAATTCATGTTAATTCATTTGAATTAATTTTGCAATTCATGTTAATTCATTTGAATTAATTTTGAATTAACATGAATTGCAATTCATTTTTCTAATTCATCTGAATTAATTCAAAATTCCAGCTCAATTAATTAGTTTAACAATTCCAAAGAACTGAAATTATTCAGCCCAATCATGAATAGAAATTCCTCGGAAGTTTTTTTCCTTTTTATTTTTTAACATTGAATTTGAATAGGTAAAATGGGAAAAAGGAAAAAACTTCCGAGGAATTTTTATTCATGATTGGGCTGAATAATTTCAGTTCTTTGGAATTGTTACAGGTTTATTTAATTAAACTGGAATTATGAATTAATTCAAATGAATTAGAAAAATTAATTGCAATTCATGTTAATTCTTTTGAATTAATTTTGATTTGCAATTCATGCTAATTCATTTGAATTTACATGAATTGCAATGCATTTTTCTAATTAATTTGAATTAATTCAAAATTCCAGTTCAATTAAATAAAAATTTAACAATTCCAAAGAACTGAAATTATTCAGCCTAATCATGTATAAAAATTCCGCTGAAGTTTTTTTCCTTTCTCCCATTTTACCTATTCAAATTCAATGTTAAAAAATAAAAAGAAAAAAAACTCCGGCGAATTTTTTTATTCATGATTGGGCTGATTAATAAAAAAACACGAGGTTCCTTTAAACAAAATTTTTATGTATTAACTTCTGCCAACTGAGCTTTCCTTTTTTCTGCTTTATTCTTCTTCCTTCTTTTTGGCTGTCTATATTTTTTAAAATATACCTATTATTTAAAACAAAAAGTTATGAATATAATTTCGGTTTAAACAAAATGTTGTACTTACCACTTTTTAACTTCTGCCCACTCTGAATTTGCTTCGCGTCTTTTTACCCACCTGAAAAAAAATGAAATATTAAATAACAGTTTAACAATTTTTTCAATAGGAACCCGGAGTTTTTTATTCCAAAGAATTGAAATATAAAAATAAAACCACGAGGTTCCTTTTAAAAAAATTGTGCATCGAAATTATTTTTACTTACCAACCTGTTGCAAACTTTTTTTGGAATGAAAAGCTATTTCATTTTACCGTAATTATTATTGTTGCCGGACAACAAAATCACACTTCAAATGTTGCCACTATAACAAAAATTTGACTAGGATATTTTCTGCGATTTACTATTGTTAATACAACACTGATGTCTTATTGTTAAGACAACATAACAAAAATATATATATTAATATAGCAATTGTAACACTTCATGTTATTAATCAAATAACTACTATTTAAATACTTATAATAAATAAAAACATATTTATTGTACGTATTGATTAGAATTGTATTATTTTTTATTTAAACAAAAACATTTTAAAAGTTTAAATTCTTTAATTAGAAAAATTTATAGATTATATAATTCAGAATAAATTCAATGAAATATGAATTTGAACTTTATACGTAAATACAAATAATGGGCCAAAAAGAGTGTAAAAAAGTGTACTTTATAGTTATAAAGTTGACTTTTGTTAAAATACACATTTCTCGGAAATTTCCTAGTAAAAAAATAACCGCAAATGCTACAAAATTATAAGACTTAAACTCCTAAGAGAAACAGAAATTTAATTTAATATAATTTATAGTTATAATGATTAGAAAATGATTTATTGTAGTCTTATGTAATATATAACTGTGGTAACTTTCAACACAAACAACTCAGCCTCGTGAAAATATGGCAACTCTTAACAAATGAACGCGCTCAATACAAGTTTAAACAAGGTGGTGTTGATTCTACAACAACAAGCTTGGAACAAACGAGAAAATAGAAGTTAGTGTTGAAAGTACAACAACAAGAGCTAAGCTTATAGGCAAAGAAAGAATTCAGCTGTCTGACTGTCATCACCTTGTATAAATTCGCTACATACAAAAAACAAATTTATACAAGGTTGTGTTTATACTACTATATTAACTTACAAAATAAATCGCTATTTAACGAAAAATTTTCGTAAATAAAACTTTTAAATTTGGTCTGGTTTACAAAAATAAATAAAAATAAGAAATATATTTCGTAAAAATACAAAATTGTTTTGTTAATTTTAGAAATATTGCCTCCTGTTTTACGAAATTTTCTAAACTTACGAAAAATATTTTGTAGGTATAAGAAAAATTTCATATTTTTTTCGTTTATTTTACAAAATTTTGTAAAAAACGAAATATATTTTGTAAAATCACGAAAATATTTCCAAAATACACGAAAAGTTTCGTAAATTTATGCTAAAAATTGGTAAAATTACAAAATTTTCTAAAAATATTTCGTAAAGTTACAAAAAATTGTGTAAAAATAAAAAAATGTTTGTTTATTTTAGAAAAAGTTTCATTAATCTCTGCATTTAATACGAAAGTTTCGCATTTTTCGAGAAATTTTTGTAAAATAAACAAAAAAAAAAACATTAGCGAAATTTAATTTGTAAAATTCAAAAAATTTCTAAATTTACTAAATTTTCTACAAGATCTAAACACGAAAGTTTTGTATTATAAACGAAATTTTTGTACAATATACAAAAATAATTCTACGAACATTTTTTTGTAAATTAACGAATTTTGTAAGTTTACGAAATAAAAAAATTACTAAAATTTCATATTATATACAAAATTTAGTAAAATGTACGAAAATAATTTTACGAAAAACAATTTCGTATTTTTGTGCATGAAATATTTTGAGTGTATGCATATTATGAAATTTAAATATTTTCAAAGAATATGTACATATCTATTTACTATATATTTATAATACTATGAACACATGGACCTAATAAATGTCTTGCCGGAATATGAAACATAAATGCGCCATTTCAAATTTTAAAAATCGTCAAAGAAAAAAAAAATCGGAAAAATAAAAAGTCAATATTTCTTCAAAGTATTTTTCAATTTTTATTTAAACGAAAACATAAAAATTTAAATTATTTAAGGTATATGTGTCTAGGTATCATTATTGGAAAGCACGAGCGAAAAGGCTTTTCTGCTCTCTGATATACAGAACACCGGCTTCGCATAATACAGATTTTTATGAGAAATACAAAAATGGGCATAAATTAATTTTGAAACAACTTCTATTTACAAAAATAAAAACACAATTATAGGCGCAAAGATAGTGTAAACATTATTACTCAACCACAAAGCTTTAGATGTTGTAACATAAATGAATATTAACACATAAGTTCGCAATTAATTATTATTCTAAAAAAATAGTTTTAATTATATTTTTGTGATAAAAAAATATGTATAAAAACATTTTTGGAAGGGTTGTTATATTTTCTATTCCAATGTTGCACATTCTTAGTATTGGCTGAATAAAAACGTTATAAGTATCAAATTTACTCTTAGCATCACTGACACAATCGTAACACTACACATCATAGCTAATAGCGAAAACACGACGCCGTTAAAAAAATTTCTAAAAAATATTAAACAATCTGGCAATAATAAATTTCGTATACACAGAGTTTACTATGCGGACAGGTCTCTTCACTAAACGCACCGTATATAGCTGACTTTAAAATATACAATGTATAATAAAACGTATTTTCGAGGCACTTCCAGAAGTCCAAAGGGAAATTCTCGGAAATTATATTAATAATTTCTTGTAAAGATTCGAAACCAATAGGTAAAAGTTCAAAAATTTTCTGACCCTAAACCATTCGCTATGCATATATATATAGATAGATACTATTAAACTTTTATTTACGTCTAATATATAAAATTAAAAATGCATTTAGAAAGGGAAAACCCCTTTTTATTAGTAGAAAAACAAGACCTATACCTTCATATATAAAGCTGGAACCAAAGACTATAAATATATTTATTTTAAATATTTATAGTCTTTGCTGGAACGCTTAAATCTTGTATTAAAAAAAATTTAGCATGTGAGCAATACACAACTCCGAAAAACCGTAATGCGGTACAGTTAGACGACGCCAAGCATTAACCAATGCAAAAGTGTGACGCAAATCTCTCGAAGGCAGCGAAAAAAGGACGGTCTTATTCCCTTAAGCGATAATGACAATGTCGCGCGAGTTCTTTCTCCACCCAGAGCTGAATTACGACCACAGAGTATAACAGAGGTGACAGAAGGGGAAAGAAAATGTAGTTTTATACTTGTCTCTTTCTTTGAGAACTGCCTTTTTGTTTTCTTTATGTTACTATTTTTCTTTATTTTTCTGACGCAATAAAATTCATTTTTGGCACAGAGTATTTTTGTATTGTTTGATACAACCATAAAAAAATGCATTTATATCATCTAACGAATCACAAACATAATATACAAAATTTTAATTCAAATATTCTTCTAACTCAAATTATACTCTGTGATTACGACTGAAGATGTAGGTGTATTTACAAACCCAGCTGATTATTATTTGTTTATTTATGTTGAGTTTTCAACTGTCAAATTTGCTCATGTTTCTTGTAGTCAAAGTAAAAAATTTCTTTATTTTAAATTAATTATAACAACTTAAAAATTGAAAAATTTATTTTTAAATAATGATTTTTGAAAACAAATCAAATTTAATACATAAACTAGTGTGTTAAATAAAATCATGTGAGAGCTGTAAGATAAAATCATCCAAGAATCCAATGTATGACCAAAATAAAATCATTTGTTTGTACGTTTGGACAATGCAAATCATTTGACAACTGAAAAATATTGTGTTTGTTGCCGAGACTATATCAACTTGATAAATACACATTGTATAAAAACCGTTAAAGCGAAAAACATAATAAGCAACAACCGGTACGGAAAATTTTTAAAATTTTAACAACCGGTTCTAATGAACCGGTCCGAACCGGCTGAATATCACAGTGATGTCTATGTCTCAAATAATATTGTATATAAATATATATATATAATATGTATATAATTTGGTACAATTTTATGATTATCGGTACAAAATCGATCATAAATCTTTTAAAAATGTTGGTATCCAAATAAAATTCAACAAAAAGAAGATTCATATATAGAGAAATGATGACATCTAATTTTATAATGGTCGGTCCATAATTAGTCGAAACTCCCTCCCCGTAATCAACTTTAACCTCCATAAATCTTTTAAAAGTATTTGTATCAATATAAAGTTTAACATACACAATATTTATATTCACAGAAATCATGACACTAAATTTTTGGATGATCGGTCCATATAGGTCATAGCTCCCATATAGCGCACATTTCTGAAAAACCGTTTTATACATATACTGAGTGTAGGGTATCATGTGGCAGGCGTGACCGACTATACTTTCTTACTTGTTTTTTAGATGTATAGAATTTTAAGTTGGCAACACTTTTTGAACTGACATCCTTTTTTCCAGCTGTCAAGTGATTTATCTTTAGGTTTGGCACTTCAACATAGATAGACTGACGGCTGAGCAACGCTTCCAAATTGTCCAAATTATTTTGAAAATCATGGTTCTGTTCGAAATACGTATCGAGAGTGAAACTATGCGGTTTCCTTCAACATGGCACAAGCTGTGTGACATATTACGCCGCGGCGCGCCGTCTGGTTGAAACCATAATAAACACGAATCGATTGACTACTTGGAAGACAACAATCTGTGGCGGTCATATGCCAGAAGTTATATTTTAATTGTTATGCCATTAGATTATTTTCGAATAAAGTTAATTCGATGTCAATTTTAAAAATCATCTTTGATTTATTCAATTTCATATATACAGTGCTTTTCGCTTATAGTCACGTCGCTTATAGTTCATTTAGCGATATAGTCCAAAATACATTTTTTTACAGCCCCCTATAAGTCAAATTCATACAAATATAAATTCCATGAGCAATATAATCACATTTGACATATGTATATGCCACCTATGTGTGGTTAGTTATTTAAAGCTTACTTACATGCAAATTATTGATGATATTGTCACATATATTTAGCTAATAATAAAAAATGATAATTACAGAAAACTTCGAACCACCAGTCACTGGTTAAAGGATTGATGTTGTCTGTTGATTAGCAGGCACCGTAGTGGTGCAAAGGGGTCAGAAAGCAAAAAGAGTTCTGATGAGAGAAAGTGGTGTTTCTCGAAACATATGTAAATTCAACCAACAACCCAGGTTCGAATCCCAGTCAAGAAAAATTATCAAAAATAAAATTTTTTTCAAGTTGTAAAACAATTCCTACTTCAGTAAAAATAATTAAATGATAATTAAATTTAATGAACTCAAAGCCTAACTAAAGAAATATCAAAAAAATTAAATAATAACAGTTCAACTAAAAATACTAATTATTCTATAAATAGCTAAGGCACAAGCCATAATGTTTACATGAGTACGAAAGTGGACAACAAACATAATAAACAAATGTATTCAGGTTTTCGAGACGAAGTCTTGACATGAATACAAAAGAAAAACTGAAGAAAAGGAAAAACAACTATAAATAGAAATTAATAAAAATAATAATTACAGAAAACTTGGAACCACCAGTCACTGGTTGAAGGATTGATGTTGTCTGTTGATTAGCAGGCACCGTAGTGGTGCAAAGGGGTCAGAAAGCAAAAAGAGTTCTGATGAGAGAAAGTGGTGTTTCTCGAAACATATGTAAATTCAACCAACAACCCAGGTTCGAATCCCAGTCAAGAAAAATTATCAAAAATAAAATTTTTTTCAAGTTGTAAAACAATTCCTACTTCAGTAAAAATAATTAAATGATAATTAAATTTAATGAACTCAAAGCCTAACTAAAGAAATATCAAAAAAATTAAATAATAACAGTTCAACTAAAAATACTAATTATTCTATAAATAGCTAAGGCACAAGCCATAATGTTTACATGAGTACGAAAGTGGACAACAAACATAATAAACAAATGTATTCAGGTTTTCGAGACGAAGTCTTGACATGAATACAAAAGAAAAACTGAAGAAAAGGAAAAACAACTATAAATAGAAATTAATAAAAATAATAATTACAGAAAACTTGGAACCACCAGTCACTGGTTAAAAGATTGATGTTGTCTGTTGACTAGCAGGCACCGTAGTGGTGCAAAGGGGTCAGAACGCCAAAAAGAGTTCTGATGAGAGAAAGTGGTGTTTCTCGAAACATATGTAAATTCAACCAACAACCCAGGTTCGAATCCCAGTCAAGAAAAATTATCAAAAATAAAAAATTTTTCAAGTTGTAAAACAATTCCTACTTCAGTAAAAATAATTTAATGAAAATTAAATTTAATGAACTCAAAGCCTAACTAAAGAAATATCAAAAATTATATAACAATTTAAGCTACAAAACAATAAAATGTACTAAAAATCAAATGGTAAACTAACTTGACTGCCGGTCGCAAGGGCTTTAAACTCTATGCTAAGTCAAACTGTTCTTGGTTGCCGGCCTACGGTCGTGCTGAAAGTTTTTAAACAGCCGATGCCACACAAACAACATCAGTTTCTGAGAATTATAAGTTTTCTTTCTATCTATCATAACTAATATTTATCACAGCGCCCTCCTTCGGTAGTATAGCATTCAAACGCCACCGAAGTAAAATAATTAAATAAAGGCTATAAATCAAGCTTTAAAAATAATGCGCCTACTCACCACCAGAGGCGCTACAATTCTGCACTAAAAACAAACATAATGTGCAATTGCAGAGTTGTGATATAAAGATTTCTTCTATCAAATGCAGAATATGTAAAATGACAAAAGTACAACATATTAAATATTCGAAATTTGGATATCTCAGAAACTATGGGTCGGTTATAAAAGCAAACTATAACATTATGTTAAGCATAACTTTTAGTAAAAATAACCTTTATTAAAAACAAGTAAGAAAGTATAGTCGGTCAAGCCCGACCTTATAATACCCTACACCCAGTATATGTATAAAACAGTTTTTCAGAAATGTGCGCTATATGGGAGCTATGACCTATATGTACCGATCATCCAAAAATTTATTGTCATGATTTCTGTGAATATAAATATTGTGTATAATAAACTTTATCTCGATACAAATACTTTTAAAAGATTTATGGAGGTTAAAGTTGATTACGGGGAGGTTCTTATATGGGAGTTTCGACTAATTATGGACCGACCATTATAAAATTAGGTGTCATCATTTCTGTATATTATTTTTGTCGAATTTTATTTGATTACCAACATTCT
Organism: Bellardia pandia; assembly: GCA_916048285.2. NCBI lineage: Eukaryota > Metazoa > Arthropoda > Insecta > Diptera > Calliphoridae > Bellardia > Bellardia pandia. The sequence goes on from OU696533.1 coordinate 15,333,719, forward strand.
TAAGAAATTTATGATCGGTAAAGTGATTTTCGGAAGTGCGCCTTATATGGGAGCTACGACTAATTATGGACCGATCACAATAAAATTATACCGTATTGTTTGTATACGTATGAGATATATTTGTATTAAATATTATTTGGATACCAAAATTTTTGAGTGAGTTATGCTCTTTAAAGTGATTTTCGGAATTGGGCCTTATATGGGAGCTACGACTAATTATGGACTGATCATCAGAAACTTCTACCATATTATATGTATATACACGAAACATATTTGTGTTCAATATTATTTGGATACCAACATTTTTGAGTGAGTTATGCTCTTTTAAGTGATTTTCGGAAGTGAGCCCTATATGGGAGCTACGACTAATTATTGACCGATCTTTACGAAATTTGTAGATGTGATTTAGCATTGTTTATTACTTATTTTTGGTGAAACTTGTTTGCATACTTGCATAATTCAAAGATTTATGACCGGTAAACCCCAATTTCGGGAGGACATTTGTATGGGGGCTAGGTGAAATAATGGACCGATTTTCACTAGTTTCAAACCCATCCATCATTGGGCCGAAAAAATATCACGTACCAAATTTTAGCGAAATATCTTCAAAATTGCGACCTGTACTCTGCGCACAAGTTTTACATGGACATCCAGCCAGACGGACGGACGGACGGACATCGTTAAATCGACTCAGAAAGTGATTCTGAGTCGATCGGTATACTTTAAGGTGGGTGTTGGACCAATATTACTGGGTGTTACAAACATATGCACAAATCCAATATACCCTCCCCACTATGGTGGTGTAGGGTATAATAACGATTCGGACTGGCGCTCATAAACTAGAATTTAATCTTATTTAGAACTTTTGGCTGTCCATCTGTTATATGTAGGTATATTCCAAAAAGTACATCCAAATGATTTCAAAAGGCTGTTAATAAATAAATATATAATTGAATTAATTTTAAATAATTACCAGTGTGCATTAGCAATTAATTTAAAATCCTATTTAACTAAATCCTTTTACTACCAAAAACACAAATAACTTCATTAATAAATACCTTTCGTCTAATAAACGCCTAAATTACTGGCAACTCTGCTCTAGTAGCCAAATAAATCTTTAGTCTCTACGCGTACGTCTCTTAAAACTGTTCTTCTTAATTTCGCTTCGTCTTTTTATGCCTTTTATATATAGTTAAAGTGTAGTAAATTTTGCAAAATTAAACAAATAATAAACGTCTTAATGTAACTGAATAATAAAGTTATTAACTTTTATAAGAATTAGTGTTAAAATCAAGATTTTATTCAAATAAATCAGTGAAAGAATAGCCAGCCATCATCACATACATAAATCATTGTTTTTGCAATAATTCTATTGTTGTTGTGGTTGTATTTAACTGTTGTCTTAAATTGTTATTGTTGTTTTTGTATACAAAAGCCCTTTGCACATGATTTTGTGTGTATCTAAATTTTATTTTTAGATTCTAATATTGATGTTGCCTAAAAATGTGTTGTTGTTTTGTGTGTTGCTAGTAAAAATATAAAGAGCAAATAAGAGCAAATTAAAATAATAAAAGCAGAGCAAGATAAAGTAAACTTCATGTAGGAAATGAAGTTATGTTTTTGATATTTGTGCGTGGTAGAGTTGTCAATTTTGTAAATAGTGTAAATAAAACGGAAATCGGTTCGGGCGTTTAATTTAAAGATATGTAATAAGTTAATTTAATTTGTATTTAAGGTAAGTTTTTTATGCAATTTAAATTTTTATATATGTATGTATATAGCCGTATTTTCTGTGTTTGAAAAATGAATTTTATATATTTTTGTTAATAAATATTGTGTGGAAAAAATTTTTTGCCCAAATACCTATATTGTTTGTTGTTCGATTGAATTTGTTTGAAATGAACTTTATTAATAAATTGTTCATAGATAACCCAAAACCCCGTTTTTCAAGGAGGTAGTATTTCATAAAATAATTATCTTTCAAAGTAAATATTCCTATTATTAAGTTCTTCTTGTTACAAATTGTGTAAATATATGTACATAGGTATGTAATTATATAAAATATAGAATAGGTGGAAAACTTTTTAAATTTATAAATGAGGTTTTTTAATTGCTAAAAAGAAAAATTATTATAAAATTTATTTAGTATGAAATTGGTATTTATTCAATATCTATGGACTCTTGACAAAACAACCTCTTTCAAAAGCTGTAATTTTACAGGAGAACGAAAAAATATCTAACAACTTTGATTTTGAAATATTTGGTGAAAAGGTGAAATTTAAATACTAAATTGAAGTGAAGATTTTAATAATACTATTCTGATGCCAGATTTTCAGCAAAATTAAAAATAAAAAATTAACTTTCATTACACAAGTTGTTTTGTTAAAATGGTTTTAAACAAAAACGTGTTAAAATGAAACTAATAAAAACAGTAGAAATAGGTTATTTTAAAAAATATTATTATATTTAATATAACATACATATTTAAATACTTGAATTAAATTCGACAATATTGGTACAAAATTATATTTCTGTAGGGGAAACAAATTTTAAGTTTAACAAAAAAGCGTTTAAAAGGAAGGAAATAAAAACTGTAACTCTAATATTATTATTGAATACCTTCATCTTCGTCAAGGTCTGGGTGAACTGCAATGGGGATATCACATTCTGCCTTAATATTCTGATAAAAACTGTGGTAATTTGTTCCCATTACTGGCAGCATATCTAATAAATCTTTCTCTTTATTTTCTGATACAGACAAAGCGGAATTGTAGCTTGTGGCCAATTGAGGATATGGTTCTTTACGCGAGTTTATATCTAGCATCTGAAATGACTCTTCTGGGTGTAATGAAAATTTGTACTGCAAAACTCCTGGCTTGTTTTTTTTTTCGTATCTCAACCATCGAACATTTTTCCACTCAAACTTCTCATCTAAAAATCAGAAGATTAAAAAAATAATATTGTGTTGAAAGGAATGTAGGTACATATTTAAAATTATACCTGAAATGATATATGACCTCCATGTATATGTCCATGTCCTTTAGAAGTGCACGAAAATCGGAGAAATCCTCTTGTTCTAATTCATGGACAATATTATTTTTATTGGTCGCCGATATTAAGTTTACCTAATCGTGTGAATGTTCAATAGATCCGAAGGAATTTTTTCTTTTCTATTCTATTTGCGCATGTACAGTATCATATTCAAGATGCGTATAACCCACGACACCACGACACATTATTTGCCACCATTGCAATAGTGGCAAGTATACAATTTCGACGTTTCAAAAAGCCAAAATCAGAATTCTAAAGAAGTTCTTATAAAAAAAATATTTATTTCTTTGTACAAAAATATAAAGAAAATACAGTTCTGAAAGAAAGAGATATATATAAAACTTGATTATCTTCCGTCTCGTGACATCTCTGTATACTTTGTGTCATTGAGTAAACATTAAAGTGTTCTTAAACTGTAATTTTAGAGTGTCCACTATTATTAAAATTGTTTTTTTGCATATTTGTAATCGTATCAACAAAGCTTTAAGAAAAAGCTAAAAGAAAAAAACAAAACACCCCTTACATTATTTTTATTAAACTTTTAGGTATAAAAATATCTTATTAATTTTTTGGTAGAAAGTGGCAAAAGTATGACGGATTACTTTTGGGACATCGCGAACAAAAAAAAGTACTTTTTCTAATAGATTTGCAAGTAGTCTGATCTACAATTTTCTATTACTTTTTAACTTAATTTGTAAGTGAATTTTTTGATGGGTACTTTTTCTTATATTTGAAACATTTCGATATTTTTAAGGCATGATAAAAGTGTTTTCGTCTATGTTTGAGGAGTTATATACGTGTGTGTCCAATTACTCATTTTTCAATTTTACATATGTAAAAAGATTTGCGCTATTTTTGCATTTTAACTTTTTCAATTTACAATTTTTTCAGAAGAAAATTTTGTTTCAACCTAAATTGGTTATTCACATTTTTTTAAATCAAACATTATTTGAAACAGCAGTGCAGTAGCTATATTCTTAAACAGAAATATTTATACCAATAGCATCTATAACAATCCCAGCAAAAATATTCATTACTATGTAATGAAATGTTAGTTGATTAAAGCCTTTTTTCAAATATTCAATTTTATGATCTTCAAGTAGTTCTAAAGTGGATCTAGTAGCACAATGTGTTAATTCTAAATTTATATTAAACAATTATATTTTATTTTTCGAGATTAAGGTCTAATATTGCTTTTATTTTTATTTTATATTTATTCCGATATTTTGTTATTGTTTCCCTGAAGATGCTACACATTGTTCTAGCGAAATATAGGAATAAATACAAAATAAAAAAAAATAAAAACTATTAGACCTTAATTTCGAAAAATAAAATATAATTGTTTAATAAATAAAAAGTTCGAACAATCAGTTAAATAATCTAAACTGATATTGTTGAACTTGTTTGGTTTTAAAAGAATATTTTTTTAATAAACGATTTAGATGTTAACATTTTGTTCATTTTTAATATCCAATCTACCCAATACTCACGTACGTATATTTGATATATAATTACACTATTTAGGTATGTAAGATATCTTGAGTCTTCGGAAAGTTGTAAGTAATGAACAGGTGCTTAACGTCTTAATGTTAGCACTGATTAACTTACATGAGAATAAACCCATTATATGTATCTTTCTGGATATCAAGGTAAAAACCTACCTTTGGAAACCGTATTTTCTACTAGCTTTATATGTCAGATGTAGTGATCCCATTAATTTAAATCTAGTAACAGTAATAGTTGTAGTACTTGTTTGTTTAAGACAGGAAAATATTTGTGAAAAAAAAATTAAAACAAGTTAGAGTGCAATATTCGGCCGAATCTTATAAGATAAGATGTAATAAGATGTACTTTTTCTAATAGATTTGCAAGTAGTCTGATCTACAATTTTCTATTACTTTTTAACTTAATTTGTAAGTGAATTTTTTGATGGGTACTTTTTCTTATATTTGAAACATTTCGATATTTTTAAGGCATGATAAAAGTGTTTTCGTCTATGTTTGAGGAGTTATATACGTGTGTGTCCAATTACTCATTTTTCAATTTTACATATGTAAAAAGATTTGCGCTATTTTTGCATTTTAACTTTTTCAATTTACAATTTTTTCAGAAGAAAATTTTGTTTCAACCTAAATTGGTTATTCACATTTTTTTAAATCAAACATTATTTGAAACAGCAGTGCAGTAGCTATATTCTTAAACAGAAATATTTATACCAATAGCATCTATAACAATCCCAGCAAAAATATTCATTACTATGTAATGAAATGTTAGTTGATTAAAGCCTTTTTTCAAATATTCAATTTTATGATCTTCAAGTAGTTCTAAAGTGGATCTAGTAGCACAATGTGTTAATTCTAAATTTATATTAAACAATTATATTTTATTTTTCGAGATTAAGGTCTAATATTGCTTTTATTTTTATTTTATATTTATTCCGATATTTTGTTATTGTTTCCCTGAAGATGCTACACATTGTTCTAGCGAAATATAGGAATAAATACAAAATAAAAAAAAAAAATAAAAACTATTAGACCTTAATTTCGAAAAATAAAATATAATTGTTTAATAAATAAAAAGTTCGAACAATCAGTTAAATAATCTAAACTGATATTGTTGAACTTGTTTGGTTTTAAAAGAATATTTTTTTAATAAACGATTTAGATGTTAACATTTTGTTCATTTTTAATATCCAATCTACCCAATACTCACGTACGTATATTTGATATATAATTACACTATTTAGGTATGTAAGATATCTTGAGTCTTCGGAAAGTTGTAAGTAATGAACAGGTGCTTAACGTCTTAATGTTAGCACTGATTAACTTACATGAGAATAAACCCATTATATGTATCTTTCTGGATATCAAGGTAAAAACCTACCTTTGGAAACCGTATTTTCTACTAGCTTTATATGTCAGATGTAGTGATCCCATTAATTTAAATCTAGTAACAGTAATAGTTGTAGTACTTGTTTGTTTAAGACAGGAAAATATTTGTGAAAAAAAAATTAAAACAAGTTAGAGTGCAATATTCGGCCGAATCTTATAAGATAAGATGTAAGATGAGGCTTTTTTGTTTGAATTTGATCTCAATAATATTATTTACAAGGGTTTTGTGGGTAGCATAGTAGAAGTGGACTAGTTATGGACTGAGAGCTACTAAATCCAGTATCCACTATTGCGGTTTCTATTAATTAGAGGCTTATTTTGGTTGAATTTCATCTCAATAACGTTATTGTCAAGAGTTATATGGTTGATTAGTATGTTCGGAAGTGGACTTAATTCGGGAGCTATTGCCAATTATTGACTGAAAGCTACAAAATCCAGTAGCATAATTGCATATAACCGATATTAGTATGATTTCTGGAATAAAATTACTGATCTCTATAAAAGTTGGTTCTATACCGATATTTGTTAGACATTTTTGTGGGTTAAATTATTTTTCGGAAATGGTTCTTATATGGCAGCTATGACAAATTATGGGCCGATCTTGTTAAATTTTTGAACAGTGATTTTTATGGATATGAGGATATTTCACGTCGAATTTCAACATAATAACAGTATATTTATGATACAAATTAGTATTAACGTGAATTTCGGCAGTGGACCTTATATGAGGGACATAGTCAAATATGAATCGATATTCTCAAAATGCAGCAGTTTGAGTTTGGCATGTATGCAAACGATCCCTCTAAAATTTTGCATTGATATAATTTTTTATAAGAGATTTATGAGTACTAAAGTGATTTTCGGAAGAGGGCTTTATATGAGGGATACGGTTAAAAATGGACCGAAATTTGAATGTTTTGTGTGTATATGTTAATGATCTATACAAACTTTCGAGTCGGTACCGATATTCATAAGATATATATAAAAATAAATGGCTTTTTAGGATGTGGTCCTTTGGACCAACATAAAATTTAGTACAACAAGTTATTTACCTATAAGGATTATTTATGTAAAACGTTAACATCTTATCATTATTTATACCAGTTTCATACGTATTTAAATGAATTTTGGAAGTGGACTTTATATGGAGTCTATGGTCAAACATGGACCGAACTAAAAAGAAATTAGTTTTGCGATTTCTGTTTGCATGAAACTTATTTGTGCTGAATTTTGTATTGATATTCTAATTTTATACTCATTTATGTGTAATTGAGCAATAATTCGGGAAGATTTATGTATGAAGCTAAGAGAAATCATGGACCGATTCTTAGTATTATCTTTTTTCTTTTATCATAAAAATAACGTATACAAAATTTCATGGTATTATCTGCAATATATTTCAAAATACATATTGCAATAAAATGGGCAAAAAATATAAAATTTTTATGGAGAATGTCTCACATATTGGTTCATAACTCTGGTTGGTCTAAAACGATTTTGCTGATTTTCAATACCAAAGTTACCCGCAAAATAAGAAATATTTTTTTGGAAACTTTGTTCAATTAAGTTGTATAGTTTGGACGTGAGAGTGTCTTACACAGACGGACAGACAGACGGGCATGGCTAAATCGACTTAGAATTTCATAAGGAGCAAGCAAATATATACTTTGTTGGGTCTCAGATGAATACTAACAAAGTTTTACACGGCATGACAAACGTAATATACCCTCATTTACCATTATTGGTGGTGGAGGGTATACAAAAATTAAATTTTTATAGAGGTTGTTTTACATTTTGATCCATTATTCTTGTTCTACTATACCGATTTTAAGGATTTTCAATACAAAACTGCTTAGGAGACCTATATGCTGTTTTTTGTAAACTTGTTTGATATTGGCTGTGGCTTTTAGACGTGAGAGTGTTTTACACAGACAGACAGACGGACATAGCTTAATCGACTTGGAATTTCGTAAGGACCAAGAATATATATACTTTGTTGGGTCTCAGATTTGTATTTCTCAGTGTTACGCACGGAATGACAATCTTATATATACCCTCATTCACCACTTATGGTATATGGTATAATTTATATTATATTAATTTATATAGGGTATAATAAATCGTACAATTGTTCACAAAATTTCGCTTATATTCAAAGGCTAAACAATTGCCCTGTGTATAAGTACAGTTTTGTTAGAATAACACAGTTCGCGGCCGTGATTGATTAATATGTTTTAGATGAATTTAAAGCTGTTAGTTGAACGTAGCAAATTATTCTTTTTCGTTGGACACTAAAAGGCTACATTTTATTATTCATAAAAGTTTTATTTTTTTTATGTGATCTCATGGCATGTTACGTATTGCTGAAAGTAATACAAGGGGCAATGTTAAAACACAAAATATAGAAACTAAGTGAATATGAAAGTTGGGGCTATTTTTTTTTTTTTTGCAATATTGCTACTTTTTATAGCCTCTACCAACAAAAGTGTTGAATGAGGTTTGTCAATCCTTGCGTAACACTGTGAAATATTGATCTAGGATCCAATATAGTGTATAAATATATTATGATCCTTACGAAATTCTAAGTCGATAGAGCTATGTGGGTCTGCGCTTTTGAAAGACTCTTCGTGTGAAATATGCAACCGAAATTAATGAGATTTCCACTACAACTTTTGTCATTATTCTAGTCAGTTTGATAATAAAATCAGCATTACCCAGTAAAAACTATATTTACAAATTAAGTTAAGTAATCTACCAGACTACTAATGTATGTTTTGGCAAGAGCATACTTGTATGAACTTGCCATGAACATTAAATTTGCAATTTCTCGGACATGACTTCAATGATCAATGTAACAAGCACCTTTCTTAAGAGCTTAGGCTATCTAATTCCTGCCATCCATAGCTTAGTCAATTAGTATGACACAAGACTGTTACTAGAAAAGCAGCAATAGCAACATCGCACTGACCGACCACTACTGTCAAGCACGAGAGGTAACTACGGTTGCCATAGGCCGCTATATAATCCTGTCCAGGGAGGATCGTCAGACAAATTGGTTGCCCGAAGTTAGTTGCTCTAACAAACATCAGTCTTTTAACCAACAGCCATTCATCCCGCTTAGGGTATCAACTACAGCCAATACCGATACCCTTGGTCCTAAATAGTGACTAGTCCTAGATAGTCAGCTTCAAGTTGTATTATATCCAGTTTGAAGCTCGTGCAAGCTCATGGCATGAGCTTTGCCATATCTCTCCCAAATATTAGAATAACGTCAAGGTGATGGAATTACACCAAAACATATTAGCCAATTGGGTTTGTACGATTGCCCAGATGTGTTCAAGATTAACGTGGGCACCTGACCGACCACTACTGCCATAGACAGAGTTTGAAATTTCCTACAGTTGATAAAGGCCGCTATCTAACCTCGTCCAAAAGCAGATCGTCAGCAATCTGAAACAAAAGCCACAATTCCCGTACGTTTCCTAAGCTCCGAACTAAGTGTTACCACTACTTTCAATGGCTCGATTATTTCAGCAACAGTACCTAGAGATAAATTGCTGGTCAAACATCAGTCTTTTAACCTATTGTCGTTCTTCCCGCTTTGATTATCAACCACAGCCAAGACGTGTATCCAGAAGGGTCCTCTCCAATTAACAATTATGGGACCTGCAACCTAATGGATAAATTAGGGACAAGTCCCCGATCCCGTGGCACTAGATAGAGACTCTAGTCAGCTTCTAGTTTTTTTTTTTTTTTTGATGTAATCAATAAGACTCTATCCTGTTTGAAGCCCGTGCAAGCTCATGGCACATGTGTCGCCATCTCTCCCAAGGATTGTATTTTAAATTTAAACAAAGTGTCTTTAAATTAGACAAAAAGTTTCTTCAAATTTGTTTTTTAAAAAAAAACTTTCTTCGAGGGCATATAACAAATTTATAGTTTTCTGAAAGGTATATTGACGGAGATCTCTTTAAAATGAAAAACATGTCCATTATACAATTTGCTATTACGAATGTGACATATTTCGTATCATAAATTCAACTTTAGGCCATATGTTCTATAATTCGAAAGCAGGGATTACAAAAAGGAAAACAGTTTCAATGTATTCATTATTAAATTACGCAAATAGTCACAATTAGTCATTTTAATTTATTCGAACTTATATTCGTGGATGAATCGAGTAACGATTTGTTTGATTAGATGAAGGGTAGTTATGATTCGGCTTTGGCAGCAAATGTATTCCAACTTGTTTGCGTATTTTTTATTGAAACAAAAAGCATTTTATTTCAGATTTTTGTTGGTGAAAAATCATTGTCTAAAACAATATTTTTTAGACTTTCTAGCCAGATATGAAATGCAAAATGTTAAAGATAAAAACATGTATTTGCATAAATTTAAGTATTTGATTTAAACTGTTCTACACTCATACAGACATATGATGTGTATATGGTTGTTGTAGCAACTATAATCGTATGTGTTTCACGAAAATATATATATATCTCTTTTATAATATAACTTATAAGTTTAACAGGATCATCGGCATGAAGTTCATAATGGTGATTTAAATAAATTTTAAAAATTATATATTGGACTTTTTGTATTCGCAACGACGATATGTATTTATAAAATAAACAACTGACTGTTTTGGTTTAATTTTAATCGTTAGATTATTAAAGATTAAATATTCGTATATAAAAGAAATCAACATGAGAAATTACCAGCTGGTACTATTTATAAGACGCAGTAGATTCACATTTCAATTATTGCGTTATTTTTGCTGTGTTAAGTTTTGAAACATTAAAGTTTTTAACTTCAAACTCTTTAAAGCGGTTGAAGAGCAGGTGTTTTAAAAGATTTCGTGTTGCTAACATTTAAAACTCAGATACTGGTTGCTAACTATTTAAAACTCAGATACCAATGAAACTACAAAAGTAAGTGGTAAGAAAAAACATAAAAATATTGTTAAAAATAAACTATGCGATGAACTAACTAAGGCACATGACATGATACAACACCATGACGTTTTGAAAATAGAAATTAAATTATATTTTATGTTGAAAATTAATTCTATGATTAATTGGTCCTTAGCCAGGTGCTGAAAAGGAAACTTATTAAGTTAAAGTCAATTAAAAAAGTTGAATGCAAACTTATTGTAATTAATTGTTTGAGACAACCATATCTGAAATGTCTATGTGGTGTCTATAGACAATAACTTGAAGATGTATATAAGCTTAAGACTCATTATGGATTCAAGTAAAGAGTTTCGGTTACACAAGGAACAATACGTAACCATTAAATGAAAACAAGTAAGAAAGTATAGTCAGTTAAGTCCGACTAAACAGTTCTTCAGAAATATGCGCTATATGGGAGATATAACCTATTACGGTCCGATCATTCAAAAATTTGGTGTCATGACTTCCGTGAATATAAATAAAGGGTGTCCCAACCAGAACGCAATTTTTAAATTTTAAATAAAACACAGATATTTAAAAACAAAATCGTGATACTTTATTATATCGTAAAGTAGACAGAATGAGGTTATGTATGGAAGAAGATATCGTGCATATGGCCGCCGCGGCTTTGCTGGCACACACGCGATCTTTTAATGAAATTTTCAATGACTTTTTTGCATAAATGCTGCGGTATTTCATTAATGCAGCGTTCAATTTCCTCTTTTAAGGCTTGAGTCGTCGTCGGCTTATTCGCGTAAACCATCGACTTCAAAAAACCCCAAAGAAAAAAATCTAAAGGTGTTAAATCGCACGATCTACGCGGCCAATTCTGGTCTCCAAAACGCGAAATAACACGAAATGACTGCTGCAGCAATTGAATTGTTTCTCTGGCTGTATGACATGTGGAGCTGTCTTGTTGAAACCAGATGCCCTCCACATTCATTTCTTGAATTCTAGGCAAGAAAAAACTGGTTATCATTTCACGATACCGAACACCATTGACTGTTTGCGCTTGACCTGCCTCATTTTCATAAAAAAAGGTCCAATGATTCCTCCAGCCCAAAAACTACACCACACAGTGACACGTTGAGGATGAAGATGATTTTATCGGCAAAATCAGCATTTTCATGTGAACCGTAGCCGCAAAATTTACACCATTTTGGTAAAACAATTTCAGAATGAGAATGCGTTGATCATTCGTGTAGTGCTCCATTTTTACTAACCTCGTACCTTCTACTAGCAAACAATAAGAATTGACAAATGTCAAACAATGACACTACGAATGGCTCCAAATTTAAAAATTGCGTTCTAGTTGGGAAAGATTTATGGATGTAAATTAATTATGGACCAACCATTATAAAATTAGGTATCACCATTTCTGTATATATGTTCAATATTATTTGGATATCAACATTTTGAAAAGAGTTGTGCTCTTTAAGGTGATTTTCGGAAGTGTGCCTTAGTGAAGTGGAGAGCTACGACTAATTATGGACCCTCCCCACTATTGTGGTTTAGGATATAAATACATATTCATTATTTGAAAGACTTTTTGTACTTAGAACAAATCAATAAGAAGATATTTAGCTCTATTTTTTAATGCTTTTACACAGTGGTTTAGAAGCACTTTATTTTGGAATGATACAGAAGCCTAAAAACGAGCTGTGATATTAAAATTGCATGAATTAATTGCAAATTGGAATGGATGCTACCTAAATGAAAATCAATTAAGAGTACATTTGGAACACTTGTATTCTGCCAAAGATTGTCAACGCTTTGTCAACTTCATCATTCTGCATTGCCGACCCGAATTTTACTGGTATGTGCCGGTGTTGATGCAAATCGCAGACAGTCGGTCTACCACAATTAAGTTATAACTCTTGTATGAATTGGGAACATCTCAGGAATTGTTCCGGTCATGAAGGGGAGTTATTCATATCAAGCACTGCACAATCTGGCGTGCTTGATATAAATAGCGTTATTTGTCTGTGACCAGACCAATAGCAATACTATTTATATTGAACGACGAACCATCATCAACCAATAGAAACCAACTGGTTCGACTTCAGAGATTTTCCACCAAAATGTAAGAAACAGAGTGGAAACTGTAATCGTTTCATGTACCTTCGGTTACTCGCTTTAACTTCGCCGGCCGAATATCCGAATTTCCTAGCAGAAGAGGTGGGTTTCATAGATGACATCCGAGATACCTACCTTGACGACGAGTAAAGCCGCGGTATCAGCAGGTCAGTAAATGAGGACAAATTAAACAAATTGTTTGATCATATGAAGAACTCCAACATGAATTTAGTAAGTTGTGCTCTACATTTCGTCTCTCTCCCATATGACGAACTAGGATGATTGATTGGCAATTAAGCTTTAAACTTTCACAGACTTATGGAGTTGGAGGCTTCGCCGAGGCATATCAGATATGTAGAACCTACGCATATATGAATAGTGCATATGGAGCTATGTAAAGAATCCATTTGTTCGCGGCTCGTATATGATGGTTTGAAACGGAATTCATAGAAATGTCAACAAATCTACGGTAGCACGATACCATTTGAATTTAGAACAAGCCGAAAAGATCCCACTTTCGATATCAGAAGCCGAAAAGATCCTTCCGCATAAAAGAAGAGTCGTTTTGACATAACTAAGATTTGAATAGAGCAAAAGACTTAATGTCTTCTGGTCCCTCATAGACCTACCTTCAACAATCTATGCCCCACATTTGGCTCAGGACCCCAAACGTATATTTAATTGTTCAGTCAGGACTGCCTCAGCATATCCAGGGGATTTATAGATTAATGCTGTTGAAGTAGCTCTATTCCATGGACTTGATCAACATGCAAAACCCTCCGGTTAAATATTGTAAAATTCTTTATGCTGTTACAGCACACAACCACAATATAAGCTAAGCACTTCTTCGCACCTGAATAGAAATTGACACAGCTATTGCCCATGACTGTGTAAGTAACCTCAATACCATTTTAATCCTAGAAACAAAACCAAAGCAAATACAAAGTACAAACGAACATATGGAGACACATGCGAGCATACGTACATGTGTATATTTTTATACATTTTGGTTTTAGTGTGTTGCAACAAACACCAAAAATACAGGAATACAACATGGTTGAATGCAACGAAATGCCACACAGCCAGAAAGTAGACTGACATATTTTTAAAACCAAAAGAACACAGTAAAATACGCGACCAAAAACTTCTGGTAAAAAAAGCTAAACAAAGCAACTAGTTCGGACAAAAAAAATTATAATTAAGCGTATGTTTTGTTTCAACTTGACCATCATCAGATTGCCTTTGAAATCCGAAAATTGTTAACATTCAAAGGATTAAAACGTTTCAAGAGATACATTTGTATATTGTGATAGAAGTAGACCAAAATTAGGAATTTATGTAGAAAATTTTTATTTGCATGTACTCGTATGTGCGTATGATAAAACAATTATGGCCGAATTCTCGGTCACTAGTTAACCATTGGTAAACTGAAATACTAAGAGCTAGTTTTTTACTTGTCAGTTAAACTCAGCTTAACACACTGTTATATTAAACCTCAAATATATTTTGCCGGGATTTAAATACTGATTGTGTTTCTCAGTAGTGGATTACCTCCTGTCAATTTTGTTAGCATTGCCGTACTGTTCAGTCAAAATACATATGGCATTCCTCCTAATTTTTTATATAAATATGGCAATATCTTAAATTTTCGCAAAAAAGCAACCGCGTCAATAACAGTATTTGAAAACTTTAACTTTGAAAAAAATTAAAAAAATGGATTCAATGTGTGGTCCAATTAGTTTTAAAACATTATATGCGGATTGTTTTGTTAAGCGAAATCTTTGAAAGAATTCGGCGTCGGTATAAATGCAGAAATGATTTGGACGTGCCCTTATTTAAGTTATTATATGTGTTTGAATCACTTAAATCCTCATCATCACTAGAATAATCCATTTTTTTTTAATTTTTGTTAAAATGTCGTAAATTTCTTTTCAATTGTTGAATTGTTTATTTTATTTTTCAGCTGTTTGTATTTTGACATTTTATATCTAGGTTTAACTCACCAATGATGCTCAGTTAAACCTAGATTATATATCAAATAAATAATAACTGAGAAACACAATTTTTAGTTTAATCTAGGTTTAAGCGAAAAATGTAGATTATCTTTATCCCAGAAACTAGCTCTAACTATTGTTTAACTATTATTTGGTATTCTTATGCGAATAAAGAATCATTAATTAAGCCTTTGCCATTAGCTAACTAAAGACTGTGAATTTAGCCATTAGTGTCGTACTTTTTTAAAGATTTAAATAAATAAAGTCGCTAAGATCAATACCGTTGAAATTTTCAAAGATATTTTTACTAAATTCGAACATATGTAATTGTACATGTTTCAACTAAACTCTATCTAATTGTAATTCGAGGAGTATTTTGTTGGATTATTGTGACACTTTAATTTGAGTCAAATAGAATAATATTAAATTTCACGCAAGTCTGGAAACAAGTGGATATTTTGTTTTAAAACAGAATTGACTAACAATCACCAGCATTATCGGTTGCTAGAACGGAAAATTAGGAACTAGTTGTTCGACGCAAGAATATATGAACCGAGTAATGCGATGCAGTAAGCTTTTTTAACGACAATTGTTTCTTTTTAAAAAGTTAACCAAAACATTAACCACTTTGCTATTCACTAACAGTCTTAAATATAATATAAATATAAAAAATTAAAATAGACTTCAAATGTACTTTAAGAAAACTTTGTATGCAAATTTTGTCTAAAAGCACACTTCAAACCTACTTTAATTTTTCTGAATACGGCAGTTTCACTTTAATGATTTCTGTTGACGTTTAAAGTCAGCTGTTTCAATCAGCTGTTATGTTTAACCAAATAAATTGTGGTTTATTAGCACCAACATTTTTGGTGCTGTTTTGTGTGTGTTTAGAAAAGTGTTCCTTTATATAGTTATATAATAAATTCTAATTTTAATAAAAAAAAAATATAATGACTTACAAAAAGAAAATCTCATCTCATTCGAAATCATAACGACAAATCCAAATGACGAAAATCGGGCTCTTAGTGTAATGGAACATATTAAATTAATCAAATCAACATATTAAATTAATCATGCGAAGGAAAATGCAGGGAAAAAAATTACGCTTTTAGGAAAGTTTTGTAATGCAAGATAGAATTATTGTCTAAATTTCCATATCTCTAATTTTAAACTGAAATTTAATTTTATAAAAGATATAAACGTATCTTCGAAATTGCAACCTGGGGCCGAATTACCGCATTCGATATCAAGTAAAATTGATTGTAATTTTCTTATTTCAGATTATGGCATACGATATCGAGCAAGAAATTTAGTACGTTTTATCATAATTTCGATATCGAAATCATTTTTCGATACGATAGCTCATTCGATCACGAATGCGGTAATTTGGCCTGGCCCATGTACTTTGCGCACAAGGTTTATATGCTCAGCCAGTCAGTGAGCGAGCCATATGGACGGACATCGTTAAACTTTAAACTTTCCAATTATACTAATATTTTTAAGAGCTACAAATATCAGTGCAAATCTAATATACCCCCCCCCCCCCTCCACCGCTATAATGTGTATTTGTAAAAATCACTTGAATGTCTTAAAATATCAATATTGCAAATAAATTTTGAAAAATTGTGTTATGTTCTACTGATAAGTTTAATGCCGACACTTGTTTAAAAATGTGAGAGAGAAATTACAGAGGTATCACTGTATCACAAATATGCCAATTTAGGTCTTAAATACATTTAAGGTACATTCAGATTGTGCAAATATTTCAAATTTGTTTCTTTTAAAAATATATTTCCGTAAAAATGCATAAATGACGCTTCATTCGTCAAATATTTTCACAGTCAAAAGGTGAGTATGATGCTTAATATTGCAGAACTAGATGTGTAAATGAAATTTAAAATTTTCCCAGAATACATTCACTTATGCAAAAAATGTTCAGTCAATGGTTTTTGAAAGTTAATTCGTTTCTAACAGCGACAGCTAAGCCGTATACAGTACGAATTCGTACATATCTCCATATGTGTACGAAAATGGTGAAATGTTTCAAAAGAAAGATTTTCATATGATCTACATCAATGATTTATTAGCGAGGGTCAGGCAATTGATTCAATTTGAATATGATGAATTTACAACTTGTTTTGTGCGTATTTGAAATTTTGGATTTAAAATAAAACACAGCACTATCGCACCAACTAATAGACATGTAAACGTTGTAAGAAAAACTTATTAATGTTACACTTTCTATACAAATGTTAACTTAAAGAAGGAGACTTTTAAGTTAGCCACTAACAACAGATGTTCAATGCATCAAATGTCGGGTCTATTTCTTTAATAATTTCACGAATTTTGAGTTTTAAGGCAACCGTCTACAATATGTCAAATCTAAAAAAACACACGTTAAGCTAGATTTACACGATTGAAATTTTCTTCAAAATGCTTCAAACTCGTGTAAACAGCAGAAATTCTTCAAAATTAATTTATTTAATAGTTATTAATAGTTATTAAATAAATAAATTTTGAAGAAATATTGCTGTTTACACGAGTTTGAAGCATTTTGAAGAGCAATTTTGAAGAAAATTTCAATCGTGTAAATCTAGCTTTAATATGTAAATGTCTATTTTGACGACAGCAGGCAAAATAATCGATACGATTGGCTCTGCATACACTCTATCCTTCACAAAGCCCCACATAAAATAATCCCGTGTTGGTAAACCTCAAGAGCGAGCCAGCCAATGTTTTTTTTTTTTTTTTGGAAAAACGAGCGAAAATTTAATTGCGATTTCTAGCGAAATTTATTTTATTATAACAATTGTAAAAGCTTTTACAATTAATATACCAACAAATAAAATATCAAAATATTAAAGTTCTTCCAATATGCCCCTGTTGGAAAGCATAGTTCTTGTTGAAAACCTTAAAAGTACAAAATAAATATACCATTTATTGAGAAATAGAATTCGGTAATTTAACATATTTTTTATTACATGTTATGAGTATGTAAAAACATAAGTAAATTTCGTTCTAACTTATAACTTGTAATAAGAAATATGTTTAATTCCCAAATTCTATTTCTCAATAAATGGTGAGTTAAATAGATGATATTTACAAGTAGATCTTGGACAATAAAGATTGCTGATGACGGCCTTGGCAGGGCAGAAAATGCATTTCAGTCTGTCATTTGTCTAGAAAAATATAGTTTTCACAATGGTATTCTTCGAGTTATTAAATAAAAAAATTAACTCAAGCTTAATTAAAAATTGTCTCTAATATATAAATATAAAAAAGTTCGACATAATATTCTCTAAAAAAGTTAGTTAGTTAATTTAATTCTTCTCTTAATTATACTGTGCACAGTTTGGTAGAATCGTATTTTTTATAAATAAATCTGGTTCGATCGATATAAAATGGTTTTCAAGTTTTACGCAATAATTTAAATTTGAACATTTTGACAAACCCGGCCCGGCCCGGCCCGGTTTCTTTTTAATATCGGGCAGAATTTTTGCCAGTTTTTTCCTCAAATTTTTTTGTTAGCTAAATAATTGTTTAAACTCTTTCAAAGCAATATTTTTTCTAAGTCCAACAACCCATATATCAGTACGAGTAGTGTACTGGGAAAAAAAATTTGTGTTACATTTTGTATTGATAACGATGTTTATTGAATTTTTTGGAACCTTAATATGGGATCTATTACATTGTATGGGACGATTGTTAAAAATTATTTGACTTTATTTGAGTCTTATAGTAAATTTCATCTCAACACAGATATATTTAAGAGTTTTTTTTTTGGGTATTCTCGTTATTCCGGGAATTGGACCTTGTATGGGAGCTAAGTCGTTTCGATATTGATATTTGTAAGATATTTACGTAGATTAATTTGTTTTCAGAAGTGGACCCTATACGGAAGCTATGTCCAATTATTGGCCAATCATTATTAAGTTCGTTACAATGGTTTAAATATGTAGTATTTGTGTTTAATTTCAACTTGAGACCGACATTTATGTGATTTTCAAAGTGGACTTTATATGGGGCTATGATCAAATATAAACCGATCGTCATTAAATTCTGAACGATGATTTATATATATATTTGGATTATTACTGTCGAATTTTTACTTGGTTGTGGTTTTTAAGAGGGATTTATGAGCATTTAAGATATATTCGAAAGTGCACTTTTAATGGGGGCTATTTGAAGTATGGACCGATCGTCATAAAATTCAATGCGCTAGTTTATTTTTTCATGGACTTTATTTGTGTCGAAGTGAGGCTATTCCAAATATTGCCTAATGCAAACAAAAAATAGTTTTATGATTTCCTTTATCAATAAACTTATTTTTGCTGAATTTGAAAAGTGCTTTTCATTTGGCATTAATATACCATACAGCCAAATTCCGGAAATACATTTGTATGGGGGCTATAAAAAATCGTTGAGCAATTCTTACCACTTGCAACAGGACTTGTTCTGCTATAATAAGAATAAGGTGTACAAAAGTTCATGATATTATAAGCATTATATTTGAAGGAAATTGAAAAAAATATTTGAAAAATATCGAGGCTGTCTGAAACTTTGGTCTATATAATTTAAATCCTACTGGACTAATGTTACCCATTTTCAATACCAAATAAAGACAGTTTGGTAAAAACTTCATTTTTCTAAGTTTTATTTTTGAAGCTCGATCGTACCTTCAGCACACGGACGAACATGGCTAAATCGTGTTAGAATCTTATAAGGACTTTTTGGTTCTCGGACCAATATTTCAATGTGTTACAAACGGAATGACAAACTTAATATACATCCCATTTTTTTGATGGTGGTGGGTATAAAAATAAGAGATTTTCAATTTTAAAGTAGATAAAATAATCGATGTTTGCATTACTATGGGCTAAAATGAGCCTAACTCTTTTTTTATACTTTGCTAAAGAATATATTACAAATATATATCTTTCTGAAAAGTATCTCTCAGAAAAAATGTGTAAAAGTTTTAAAAACCTTAAAGTCATTATATTTAAGGTAGACTTGGAATTACGATAAATCGGTCATCATCACAATGACAATTCAAATCATTTCTACAGAACAGCATACTTTACAACATTTATCAATAATATTATCTCACATTATCTTTCAACCCTCGTTTGCACATAAAACTCAACTCATAAATGATTTTTTTTTCTTTTTTTGTTTGATGAAACTTGTTCAAATTTCTATTTTTTTTCTGTTCATTTATTAACACATTTTCACAGAAATGCATATTGAGATATATTTTTTTTGTTTGCCAATATTCCCATTTCTCGTAAACATTTGATTAATATTTTCTACTTCTCTATTGAAGGTGCGTTTTCTGCTATGGCTTTTTTGTTTCGTCAACAATGCAAATCGACTCGTTTTATATTTTTGTTGTTTTAAGCACACAAAAGTAAGTCAGGACATAGAGAAACTCATAGAGAAAAAATATGAAAAATCAACATTCATCAGTTAGACAGAAAATAAAGTGGCACCAGTAATCATTGCTCATATAAAATATTGTGGCATAAATATTTTAATATTTATGTAACAGAAAAGCAATTGAATTCGCTTGAGTCACAAATTGATACTAATTTATTAATATTTAAAAAAAGCATAAAGGTGAAACAAAACTATATTTTTTCTATATTATTTCCTCTTACAAAAATCTACACTGTTGTAGAAATTTTTTATACCCTACACCACCAAAAGTGGCGAATAAGTGGTTTGTCATTTTATGCATAGATCACACATATGTATGTATGTACATTAGAGTGGCCCCGTTTGTATGGAGAAAAAATAAGGTATCGATGTTCCCGACTGATATGAAAATTTGATTCATTTTAAGACTAGGTTTCACAATTTTATTGTCAATATTTGGTGAGCTGTATCAAAGGATAAAAATGTCCTCTTTAGAGGTTTTTTTTGATTTTTTTTACATTTCTTCCAACTGAACTATATGTAAATTTAGTATCGTATGAAAGGTCTTTGAGAGGCGTATTCAATGGGTTATCAACTGACTGATTAAAACAAACAAATCACTGAACAAAACGAAAAGTTTAAAAACAAGCTTGTTTAGTTTGGCCGGATTTTATGAGAACAATAGAGGCCTGCACTTATTATAAATTTATTGATTCATTTTTTAATCACTGCCGAAAAAAGACAAAGAATATGTTCGTAGTTATCTCCTCATCAAAAATACAAGGTAGTGCAAAAGTAATCCTCCTATCAGAAAATGCTATAAATTTTGCGAGGCCCCTAATGTCAGTTCTGTCAGCAATATTCCGCGTTCTGGAGCAGTGTAGCGTAACATTGTTTATTAACGTGTATTTCGCATGTGTTTACTACACAAATATCAAAACAGAACTGACATTAGGGGCCTCGCAAAATGTATAGCATTTCCTGATAGGAGGATTACTTTTTCGCCACCTTGTACTAACCTTTAGATGGAATTAATATGTATGCACTTGTCTGAAAGGTAGCAGAATAAATAAACGTCTTTGTTTTAGTAGGCAGATCTGTACAAACTGAAACAGTTTGAATTATCTTTAGTCTGTTAAAATGAGTGATTGCTCTGCTGTACAAATCTCTATAAATATTGTTTAAATTAAGGGGTGTTCCATTTCGAGGTGCCCTACTTTTTTAAAGCAAAAAAACAAAGAAAATTCAAATTGAATGGAGAATGTTTATTATCATTTGAAAGAACATTAATTAGCATTTAGTTTTTGAAGATTATGTCTATCAAATGTTGGCTGTTGCTACATCGCAAATGGTCTATTCGTTGAGTTCAATTTTCGACGACACGTTCGAGCATTTCGACTGGTAAATGGCGAAGGACACGCGTGATGTTTTCCCCCAAGGCCTTAATAAAAGCGGGTTTGTCCGCATAAACTTTAGACTTTACATATCCCCAGAGGAAATCCTAACGGTGTGATATCACACGATCTTGGTGGCCAATCGACCGGCCCAAAACGTCAAATTATGTGCTCACCGAAGTGTTCTCTCAATAATCCATTGATTGATGCGACGTGTGTCTTGCTGAAACTAAATGTCGCCGAGCTTCAATTTCAGGCACCGGTTATCATGGCACGATCATTTTTAAAGAAAAATGGACCGATGATTTCACCGGCCAACAAACCACACCAAACCGTTGTTTTTTCTGGATGAAATGGCAGTTTTTGAATCTCTTCAGGTTGCTCTTCGTCCCAAATGCGGCAATTTTGTTTGTTTACATACCCATTGAGCCAGGAATGTGCCTCAGAGCTGAACTCACAGAAGGTGAATTATCGAAATTAAGTTGAACGATTTGTAAACGTTGTTCAGGCGTAAGTCTTTCCATTATGAAATGCCAAACAATACTAAACAAAAATAACATGACACGACTCACACGTGATCTGTCAAAAACAGGGTATTGAAAAAGTATCTCTACTTGAATCACCCTTTATTTTAATCTCTTCTAAGAATAAAACATTCCTCACAGTCCTTATAATACCGGGTTGGTTTTAAAATAAATACCAATATAACGAAATTTGTGCCGCAGCTTTTGTCTTAATTATTGTCATAATTTCTGGGAATATAAATATTGTGTATGTTAAACTTTATCTCGATATAAATACTTTTAAAAGATTTATGAAGGCTAAAGTTGATTACGGGAGGGTCTTATTTGGGAGTTTCGACTAATTACGGAGCGTTCATCATTTCTGTATATTATTTGTGTCGAATTTTATTTGATTACCAACATTCTTAAAAAATTTATGATCGTTAAAGTGATTTTCAGATTTTCTGCACGAAATTCGTTGATGTGATTTGGCTTCATTTAACACGCACTTGTGGTGAATTTTGTTTGGATGCTTGCATAATTCAAACATTTATTATCAGTAAACCCCAATTTCGGGAGGACATTTGTATGGGGGTCAGGTGAAATAATGGACCCATTTCCACCAGTTTCAATCCCATCCATCCTTGGGCCGAAAAAATATCTCTTACCAAATTTTATCAAAATGTCTTTAAAATTGTGACCTGTACTCTACGCACAAGCTTTACATGGACAGCCAGCCAGACGGTCGGACGGACGGACATCGATAAATCGACTCAGGAAGTGATTCTGAGTCGATCGGTTACTTTAAGGATGTTGTGTTGGAACAATATTTCTGAGCGTTACAAACATCAGCACAAATCCAATATACCCTTCAAAAAGTCCAAACGAAAGCTTGAGTTTGCATAGTAAAGGGGAAATCCTTGTTTATTTTAATTTCTGTTTCGTTTTTTTTTTTCTTGTTGTGTGAAATATTATCCAAGCTGGAAGATTGGAACGACCACAGCTATACAAACAGTCACTCAGACAGATAGACAAACAAACAAACATAATTGCGAAAATAAACAGACATGTTGCCAAGACAGTTAAAATATCTGACTTGTCTTCAGGTTGCAATGCAGATTGCAAATGCAGACGGTGTGTTGATGCTAGTTCATGAATATATTTCCGTTTTAATACCTCATCTTCAGATTATGTTTTCTTTCTTGCAGTATTTCTGGTCATTTTTACATCATTTTTGCCATGTGGTTTTAACAAACTGGTAAACACAACAAATAAAAATCACTTACACATATTTATACAGTTATATACTCGTATGTATAAAAGTCTGCAGATGCAGATGCAACACCAATTTATGTAAATACAACAATTTTGTACCACGTCCTGTTCATCCACTTACTTCCGTTTTATATCTTATGCTGTGAGATCCTCATTCAATAAATATCGATATGCACAGTGTACCAGCTGCAAAGTATTTCTTACAGCAGCAGTTTTTAAGAAAGCGAAAGAAAATCATTAATATTTAAAAAGTATGATTTTTTTAAGATATTTTTGTAATTTTCAATTAATGAATTGCTCGAGAAAGAAAAATGTGTTTAATATTATTAATTAAAAGGTTTATTATGCATTGGTTTATCAATGACTGGATTTGTTAAGAATGTGGAAATAAAAATGGAAAACAATTTCACCGACACTTTAATCATCACATGTAATATTGAAACAACATTTAAACTGAGGGGTTCCCCATACAAACATTTAAAAAATGTTTAAAAAATGTTTAAATGTTTGTATGGGGAACCCCTCAGGGGAGTTCCAGGGGGTGTGCCACTGGCATGGGTGGATCGGCCCTCCAAAGTTAGTGGGGGTCGGTCATACATTTGGACTCGATTGGGGCACTCTAAATGGGTCAAAGTGGGATTTTTCAAAACAGTTGGGGGTTAGTAGAATTCGTTTTAAAGGTATGGTTCCTTCGGAAATGTTTCTTATTTTGATCCCTAGAATACGATTTTCACTGAGCCATGGGCAATTTTTTTGCCTCCCCACAAATCGACCCGGCCTAATATGTAGGCTTTGAAAAATTATTTTTATTGTGGAAAAATATAAACATTCTATACACGGGATTCCAATAGACATAGTGACGACAAGTGAATGAATGCTAAACAAACATCACACAGTGGGGCAGAGTAAAAATTTTTAGCTAATAAATCTGTCTTTTCTAATTAAACTAAACTTTCAAATTGATGTAGCCGAGCTGTATTAGAGTTTTTATTTTGTACACGGACTCTACAAACCTCTCAATCAAATACAATCTTAAAAGCTTGCCCATATGTTAATATATTCTTAATGCGCTTGTTAAAGCCTGAATGAGCGTATAAAGTTGTGTGTAACATTGATCCTTATGAAATTCGTAGTCGACCGTGTCTCTTTTCGTGTGTCTTTTAAACACTCTCATACCCAAATTACAAAACAATAATCAAAAAATATATATGCCAAAGCAAAATATTTTTTTGATAATAGCGAATTTAATTTTTTCCATTTATTTAGAAACACTTCTTATTATTGCTGGCAAATTCTACTACTTTCCGTTACTCAATATTATTCAATACTTTTCATTTGGGTACTCAATACTACTCGATACTTTTAACGGATTTTTTTGAAATTGTAACGCATAGTTTTTATCTGCAAATTGAAGTAGTTTCTTTAAAAAATAAAAATAGGTCTTCAACTATTATTGGTTTTGTATGCCCTTTATTATTAAATCAAAAATAAATATAAAGCTAACTTTTAATTCAACGTTAACAACAACTTAAGAAATAATTAAAATAAATTCTTTCGAAAATTAATGAACATTGTTGTCTTTTTATACAGTGATGTATTTTTATGCACTATTTTACCCACTCGACTTGCTTAAAAATACAACTCAGAAAGTATCGAGTAACTAGTTTTGAGTATTGAGTATCCAAAAA
Source organism: Bellardia pandia (assembly GCA_916048285.2). Lineage (NCBI taxonomy): Eukaryota > Metazoa > Arthropoda > Insecta > Diptera > Calliphoridae > Bellardia > Bellardia pandia. Next base: position 15,358,958 of record OU696533.1, read on the forward strand.
AAGGGCAAATACTCGATACTCGGTACCCATTACTCAATACTTTGCCAGCACTACTTCTTATTACTCTCTCCACCTACGAAAGTGGTGGTTTATAAACTGTCATAAACTATGTAATATCAAGAAATATTAATCTGAGAAAAACTGAGGTACAAATCTGAGAAAAACCTTATTAAATTCTAGGTCAATGTCTGTCTGTCTGTTCGTCTGTCTCTGTAAAATACTCTCAATAAACGCTTATCGTATTCAAAATGTGACATTAATTTCAGGCCTTGAGAATTAAAATTTCGAATAAGTGCAAATAAACGTATTAGTATAACAGTTTCTGTAAAAAAAAAAAAAAATAAATAAATTACGCAAAAAATTAATTTCAAATTATTATTAATATTTATTAAAGCCCGACCATATGAAACCCTACCAAGTATATGAGCAAGAAAAGTTTTTCAAAAATGGGCGCCATATGGATCAAACATCATAAAATTTACATGGACAGCCTTCCAGACGGACAGACATCTTTAAGATATGTATTAAATTAATATTTTTGGGTGTAAGAAAAATCAGCACAAATATTTATACTATAATATACATACGAGTATTTATGTTGTTAAGTGAAATAATTTCAAATATTAAACGAAAATTCGTTATTACGTTTTAATTCCTAACAGGCTGTCTACCCAGATTTGATTTTGAGCTTCGTTCTGGAGGTTCAGTTAATTTTTGTATGACTTCAGGAACCAATGTTTATCAAAATTGGCTTTGGATTACACAATTTTTTCCCCCAATTAACAACGAACGTTTATTACCAAATTAGTTTGATTCTGTCCCTCTGTGTATTGTTTGAGTTGTATTCTTGCTAAATTGTTCCACATTACACTCTAATTAGACCCGCCTTTAAAAAGTAGATTTACTTTCCTCTTTAATGGCTGCAAAATTTTTAATAAAAATTTTTTTTAAGAACACGGTAATTTTTTACACATTTTTACAAATTCCAATCGATTTCCATATAATTTCACATAAGCTAGTTAAAGCCAACAAAGAAGATCTATTTTGTAAGGGCAAGTCTACTGCACATTCATATAGTAAATTTACAAAAAAAAAAAAATAAATGTTCGTTACTTTGCAAGATGTTATGTGAACAACCCACTTGACCACGACTTTAATTATAAAATTTTTCAGCAAAATTTCCCGGACAAAACATTTCAGAACCCACTGCTGACTTTGTGGCAGCAATCTTTAAATTCCGCAGACATTATCAGTTGTGAGAAATCTTTCAAAAATCGAATATCAAAGTTGAAAAAAAAAACAATAACGAGCTCCTAGTGAACACCAATGCTTCACTTTGTAGCAGAATATCAAACGCGAGAGAGTCCTTTCTTTGTTATCGAATCTCAGGTCAAGTGGGCTATTGTAATTTTCTGAGACTGCTGTAAAATGATGCTGTGGCGTACAACAATAAAAACAGCTTGATTTACAAACAATGTCAAAGTTTACTTTTGTTTTTTTCTTACGATGTTCTCATTTTTTACTCTAATTTGATTTACGTTTTAATTTCATAATTAGTTCCCAACGAATGAACTCAATTCGTCATTGTTTTTGTACCGTCTTGTTATTGTAATTGTTATTGTTCAAGTATTCGTTTTTTCTTTTGATTCAAGAACATTCGTCTAGTAGATGTGTGCATGTGGAGGTGTTATGTATTTGATCCCAGCATACCATTTTAGGAGCGCTCCGAAAAAGGAGTCAGAAAAGAGTCCAACAAAAGAGTTTGTTACTGTCCTGAGTCGGCACGCAGTATGACTCTGAAATTCCACTTAATTATGTTTGTACCAAATCGTTGTTGTCCTGTTATTTGTGCTTTGAACAAAAAAAAGACATAGCTGTACCACACAAGAATGATAAAAACAAGATTACACAGAGCCAAAAAAAAAAACCTCATAAAAGACTCTTTTCTGACATTAACTAAGAGCTCTTTCTGACGGACCATTTTCGAATGTAATGACCCTCTTTTCTGAAGGTTTTCGGAGCAATTATGATTGTTTTTTTGGGCTCATAAAGAGCGTTAACGCTCCGAAAAAGGTGGCAGAAAAAACTCTTTTCGGACTCATATGGCTGGCTGGGATACTACCACTGTTTATTGTCGTTTTTGTTGTTCTTAATGTAATTGTGATTGTTGTATTTTGCATGTTTGGCATAAACACGCTATAAATTGCTCCTTGTAAGTAAGTTGTGTATGGAAAACTTTATTCTTAAACAACTTTTCTTAACACTTGAACAATCATGTGTAACAATGTTCTTACAAGTATAAAAGTAATGCACACATAAATAAATATATTATTGTATAATAATAATAATAATAATACGTTATCTAAATATTGCTTTTAGTAGTACAGTAAAACCCCGGTATAACAAACAATATGTTGTCAGGTGAAATTTATAAATCAGATATTTAAGATCGATAAAGTCTTTTTCGGGAGGACATTTGTATGAAAGCTAGCTAAAATAATGGCTCGATTTCAATCAATTTCAATAACAATTGCTCTTAGATCGAAAAAACACATATCCAATATACCCTTCTCACTATGCTGGTGTAGGTTATAATAACACGGTGCGACAGTCCAAAATACCTGGGACCCAATATTATTTTTCTTGTAGGCCTTGTCGAGTAAAAGAAGTTTCCAATAGTAAAATATGCCGGACACCTTTAAAATCCGGTTTTACGATTAAAAACCCGTTTTTTGTTCCTTTGCGCACTTTTACATTTTCAAAGTAAAAAAAAAAACTTTGTTTTTACATTATAATGTTGAATAACTTATAGTGACAATATGTGGCAGAAATGTACACTTAAAAATTACTTATAAGTTACTAAAGACGATCGTCAATCAAATCAAATAATGCCAGGATATTATCTTTCGAATAAAGTAAATTTTATGTCAATTTAAAAACATCATCTTTATTTTGTTGCATTTCAAAGTTATATACGAGTAGATATATCTACAAAAAAAAATCTCTATATATCATATGAATATTAAAGTGTTTTTATATGAACACTTTTATGTTAAAAATTATCAAAAAAAAAAAAAAAAAAAAAAAAAAACAATACAAAAAAAGATAAATGACCCTCGTTAAAAAATTTGTTACTCTATATTTAACTTCATGTTTTTTCCCATTTTTTTTTTTTTTTGTTTGCGACACTTGGTAAGTGCAAACAATTTTGAAACAAAGTTAATAATTGTGCTTTTTTATTTTACTTCTGATTTTGTTGTACTTGTTTCTGTGGCTGCTGTTCAGTTTTTGAAATAAAATACAGCCAAATAGCAGAAGTTGTTGGCAACAAATAAATCACTAAAGCTAACACCATACAACCAAACACAAAAGGAACAACATCAGCAGCAGGAGCAACAAACACACACATACATACATTCATACAAACCCTCACTAATGCAAACAAAAAATAAAAGAACAAAAAAATCAAATAAACACTTCCAAACACACAAACTCACTTACAGAAGAACAACAAACAATTGGAGTGTTAAAGGCTCTTGACTTTCTTACCCATATTTTTGTTAAAATGGTTTTCATAGTGCACTATGGGACAGTCAACACATCTCATGTAAACATTTTTTTAATCATGCCTCCTCACCTTAGTTATGTTATACAAATGTTTGTACAATATTATTATTTATTTATTAATAGATATAAGTAAATTTTGTACATTTCAGGTAATTTAAAATGTTTTTACTAATCTATATTTGGCCTAACATAATTGTTGTGAGCCAGATTGGCACTATTCTATCAATAGTATTTTTATTTGCTTTTTTAATTATAATTAATTCATCATATTTATTTTATTATAATTACAAACTATTTTGAACAGATTATAAATCAAATTCATTTATTATTAATTTTCTATGCTTTAAGCAAATTGCAAGGTATTTATATAAAGAACGTGGGTTTATGCCATTTAGCAGATTTAAAACTCTATTAATATTTAATTGTGTTTTACCAAAATATTTAAATCTAAATTCTTTATAAATTGGACACGTACCGATGAAATGCTGCGTGTTCTCAGATTCATCCAGATTGCAAATTGTGTGCATATGCCACCTGAGTCATTTCGAAAGGATCTTGCATTAAGATCCAGTAATCCACCACGAGCTCGTACAATAAAACTGGTTGCTCTTGCTGACAGCTAATCTGTGAGTGATGGGATAAGATTGTAATCAAGTTTAGAATACAGATCGTGAAATTGTGAATTAGTTGTATTAAGAATATTAGTATTTCTTTCCTTTATCTTGTACTGTGAATGTACTGCTGAAAATTATAGTGATTGACATATAGTTGACATTTCCTTTGCCCAATATACATTAAGGGCTATAACCTTCTCTGCAAGTATACGTGGAAGTCTGCTTTGTTGCATTTTTAAAACTTTGTTTATGTAATCAAAGTGCAATTTTCTGGTAAAAACTTATAAAGGATCTAGTCCTGTTACCAGATATATCATATAGTTAGGTGTTGAACTTGGTAAATATAGCATCTTTTTTATAAAAAATCCTAACAATATTTCAAATTTATCGTATTTTTGGTAACCCCAAATTTGTGCAGCGTAAAACATAATGAATGTGGAAGCAGCTTCAAATATTTTAAGTTTGTTGTTTTTCGAGATTTTTGGGTGGTTTAAGTATTTGGACCAGGTTGAATTAATTGCTAATTTTGAGTCCGCTAGTTTGTTACTCAAGTCTTTTTTAAATGACCCATACAAATGTCCTCCTATAGGGGTTTATCGGTGATAAATGTTTGAATTATGCACATATCCAAATCGATTTTACCACATATAAGTTGTACATGAAGCCTAATTAAATGCAGATCGGTTCATAATTGATCATAGCTCCCACTCTCCTAAAAATGTTAGTATCCAAATAATATTCAACGCAAATATGTTTAATATACCCCAAATCATTTGGTCTAATTTTATGATGATCGGTCCATATTTAGTCATAGTTTATAGATTTTGAATACTCATTTAACGACCATAATTCTCTTAGAAATGCTACAGATATCATATAAGATCCCCTTCAAAAATTAATTAATTAATTAAATCTTTTAAAAGTGTTTTTTTTTTTTTTGAGATAAAACTTAACACAATAAATATTTGTATGTACAGAAGTCACACCACAAAACTTTTGGATGGTCGGTCTATATAGCGCCCATTTCAATTGTGTCAATTGTGGTTCAAAACTATTAAATTCCTCTGTTTGCAACTATAATATAACACTTATTCTGGTTCAAATAAATCACAAATAGATTGCATCTCATATTTCAGCATTCCTGTATTTTTATCTGATCCATAGTGCAATTCTACATTTGTTTGTATGATTTAATATAGACAATGATGGTGTATATAAACTGTACACAAGCAAATGTTTGCATGGATGTGTGTTTACAAAAGTGTAAATGTGTTTGTATATTATTTTAGAAAGTGTTATTGTATGTTGATAAATATTTTTTTTGTACTTTTGACAACCATCACACACAAATGTATATCAAATTGTATGTTGATTTAGGCCAAATACTTGTGACTAATACTTTTTACTTCCTTTCTTACCACATTTCCAACCAAAAAAAAAATAAAACAAAAAACATTTTTCCAGGAAGTGACGAGAGAAGAAAACGCTACTTTATATGAATTTGTTTTACCACAGTTTGTAACACTTGAAGGACTTTAATATTAAGAAGACTAACGACAATAAAAGCAAAATGTAAATAAAATAAAACAATACAATACAAACTAAACACTTTTAAAAACAAATGGCGTTGCAGAGAAAATTATATGTACTTAGCATATATTTCTTTTGTTTTTGTACCCACCACCAACACGATGTGGGGAATATTTAGTTTGTCATTTCGTTTGTTACACATCGAAACCAAAGAGTCTATATAATCGGGGTCCTAATAAGGTTCTAAGACGATCTAGACATGTGCCTCCGCCTAGAGATTCGAAAAAACTTCATAGAACAATGAAATTCTTTCCAAATATTTTTTTTCTCCGTAATGTTTGGTATTGAAAATGGGCAAAATCGGTTCAGTACGATACGAGTTATAGACCAAAGTTTCATACAACCTCAATATTTTACAGATATTTTTGCAATTTTATTTAAATATATAATGTAGATAATATCATGAAACTTTGTGAAATTTATTTTTATTATCGGTCTACGATTTCTCGTAGTCCCCACACAAATGTCTTCCCGGAATAGAAAAGCAATATTGACATAGCTTTATACAACATTCACTTCCGAAAATAACCTAAATGCGCATAAATCTCTTACAAGAATTGATGTGACAAAATATTCGACAAAGGTTTTCTTAATATTTTATTTATTGTTTTCTTACTACAACTGTCTTGTCTTTAAGATTTATTGGCTATTTATTTTTTAAGTATTTACTAATAATTGACAACTTTTAGGCTTGTCGACAGATTTATGCTGTATAGTTTAAGGTGGGATGGTTTGTTGATTTTGTTTTCATATTTTATTTATTGTTTTCAATTGTTTCAAAATTAAACAATTTATTTTAGTCATTTTCAATATATATCGACCTTTTTATAATAACAGTTTTATGTTTTAGAATTTTCTAATCAGGCTTTCAAGGTCTGTATTTCCATTCAAATAAAAGACAATTTATTATTTACTTGTACCGTGTAAAATTTTGGATCGGTACCATTATTATAAAAGATTTATGATTTTGGGAAGAGGGCTTTATATGAATTTAAAAATGGTCCGAAATTCACAAAATTTTTTGTGATGATTTTTGTATATATGTAAATGATCTGTGCAAAGTTTTGAGTCGGTACCGATATTTATACGATATATATAACGATAAATGGCTTTTTCGGATGTGTTCCTTGTATGGAAGCTGTGACCAATTCTGGGCCGACCACCATAAAATTTAGTACAACAATTTATTTACCTAAAAGGATTATTTACGTAAAATTTTAGCCATTCACCTATTTAAGTGAATTTTGAAAGAGGACTTTATATGGGGTCTATGGTCAAACATGGACCGAACTAAAAAAAAAAAATTCATTTTGCGATTTCTTTTTGCATGAAACTTATTCCTGCTGAATTTTGTATTGATATTTAAATTTTATAGGCATTTATGTATAATGGAGCAATATTTCGGGAAGATTTTTATATGGGGGCTATGAGAAATCATGGACCCATTTGTACTATTTTCCTCAGACTTTCTTCTTTTGTCACAAAAACAACGTATACAAAATTTCATTGTATTATCTACAATATATTTAAAAATATAGCATGAAAACTGTTTACAAATATCAATTTCTTATGAAGGTTGTCTTACATTTTGATCCATAACTCTGATTCTACTATACCGATTTGGCAGGTTTTCAATAAGAAACTACTTAGGAGAACTAGAAGCGGTTTTTTTAAACTATGTTGATTTCGGTTGTGTTTTTTGGACGTGAGAGTGTTTTACACAGACAGCTCAATCGAGTTAGAATTTCGTAAGGACCTTGTTGGGTCTCAGATGAGTATTTCTAAGTGTTACGCATGGAATAACAAACTAGTATATACCCTCATTATCAGTTTATGATGGTGGAGTGTATAAAAATAAAAACTGTAAGTTTTTATTGAAATATCATTTGATCTATCTATACATATGTATATATTAATATAGAAGGAACTTTTAATAGTGTTCAGACCTCGAATCTTATTTATTGCCAACAGCAAATTTGATCTGAACGTGGATATTATACATATATGAAAATTGCGCGGCAAATGACACAAAAGTAAACAATATATTTAGTATGCATAAGAATCTTAAAGTGTGGTCTTTTATATTCCCTGCTATGATTAAATATAAATCACAATAATATAATAAATAATACTACTTGAAATTTAAAGTTTCACCGATAATTACTTGAAAGTATTTTGCCTGTACATTAAGCCTTAGTTAGCCGACTGTACTGGAATGTAACTGCAACAGTCAGAAACAGCTGATGGATATTGTTATGTGTAATGTAATGTAAATAGTTATGGAGATGTAAAGTAACGCAACACCGTAATGTATGAATCTGTAAGAAATAGAATTCCCTTACATTTTTACGTCATTACACTACATTCCGTTACAGTCGGCTAACTGAAGCTTTAGAGTGGTTCGCCTTCCATACACAAATAAAAAGTTGTCTCAGTCACCCCCTAGGAAATGTAAAATAATGTAAAAACAATTCCAGAAATAATTTTTTTATTTTTTGTCACAGATTTTTGTTCTCTGTGTCGCTAGTCCGATCATAACATTTTGTATACCGGTGTTCATGGCTCTATAAGGGCTACATTTCTGTTCTGGATCATTTTTTAGTATACGTCAAATTTAAGCCATGACTTTTGAAAATTCGTACAAAAATATTTAGATTTATTGTGAGTACAAACCGAATTTTTAAAAGTAATATCTAGAATTTGAAGTGGTAGTAAGAAATAGCGCCACAGTGAACAAAATACTAAAAGGGCGGTATTTGTGTTTAATGCTTTAACCCATAGTCAGTTCATATTTTATAATTATGATATACTATATCGTTGGGAAGGTATTTTTATACATTATCAGACACTGAAGAGTTTCCGAGATATAGGAAGACCCGCCTTTTCGAAAATAGGCGTGCCCGACAAAAAAAAAATTATACATATTACTTTTATTACCTCTAATGCAATTTTTTTTAGCAATGTCACTAAAACCGACTTGTTCCAATTTGTATTTGTACTCGTATAATGCAAACATACAAAACATTATAGTGTTGAACATACAGCCAACCAAAGTAAATAAAGCTCGTTTTTAAAATAATCGGTTTAAACTTAGAAACAAATAAGCGTATTTATTATTTTAAATTATTATAATTGTGATTATTATTCTACATATTAGAATAAGAAATCCGATTATCCGAATGAAATAATAATCATTCGTTAACTATAAAGAGATAAAAGAGAGTGATGGTGTTGCCAGTATCAACGTGTAAAATTCAGTAATGTATATGCAATAGTTCACATACTGTTTTTGCATATGATTTTTTTAACAAATATGTATGTCGATGATCTCATGAAAGGCCCTAACTCGCTTATTTGAAACTTTACAGGAGATGGTAAAAACATATTAGAAACTGTAATATTCAACATGTAACTTTTTTTGTACAACTGCTTATAAAAGCGTTATTTTTTACACTATTGCAATAAATTTTTGTGAGGAGGTGTATTTGCGTTAAATGCATTGGAATCGCAAAAAAAAACAGATTTCGAAAAAATAGCGAGTTAGGGCCTTTCTACATGAGACCAACGATATGTATGTTAGCCTTTAAGTGTCTATTAACTAACGTGAACTTCAATCCTCAAATAAGATTTTTTGCATAAGACTGTAAATTATTCTAATATTCATTTAAATTCACATGAATGTATAAGATTTCACATAAATGATTTTAAACATGTTTGTATAATATTCTGTTCCGTTTAAGTCTGTTTCCTTAAAGTATGCAATTTAATATATTACATTCATATGGCAAAATAAGTATGCTTTATATTTATGTACATAGTTTTTTATTCGCTTTGAAATTCATGGTTATGTTTTTCATCATTTTTATTATTCATCAAAATCTCATTTTACTGTTTTTTTTTTTTTTGTTTTTGTTTCGCCACGCTTTAAGTCCCTGTTCCTGTAAGTGGCTCTCACCAACATCATCATTTAAAAATGCACTTCAAGTAAAATATTTTTATAATATAATAGGGTGGCCAGTTATAGGTGATACTAATTGAAAAGAAAAGTTACTTAATGAAGATAAAATTTTATTGATTTTTGTTTATAAAAATGGGACTTGTTTTAGTTTTAGTGACTGCTCAAAAAACAAAAAATTTCATCAAATAGGGTTTTTAGAGGAGATGCCAGCAAAAAAAAAATTTTTGGCTTTCACGCCTATTTTCGAGGGGGCGAGCCCGTAAAGTTGAAAATATATAGGACTATATCTCGGGAACTACTGGGTGTCTGATAATTTGTAATACATTAAATAAAAGGTATTAAAAATACCTTTCCAACGATATACATATATCATGATTATAAAATATGAACAGATTATGGGTTAAATCCGAAAAGAATATTTTTTGAGCCGATTTTTTTTTATTATCTAAAAAAATTAAAAAAAATATCTATATAAGTGTCATTTTAGTTTATTAATATAAATAGCCAAAATATTAGGTTTTAATTTAAGGTATCATATGTGTCTGGAGGTACTATAATCATAGAGTTATAAGATCTGAAAAATTAAAAAAAACACATTCTTTCAAAATGTTGTATACAGGATAGGATTTTTTTCTCTATGGTATACAGAACACCGGCTTCGCATTGTACAAATTTCCTGTATTGCCGGTCGGGCGGAAAAATTTTCTCTTCCATAGTATACAGAACACCGGCTTCGCATAGTACAGATTGTATTTTTTTTGGTGCAATGTCATAATCTTTCTTTAATATCTTCGGATTTATATCACCTACATGGTCATATTATACCTTAAATTAAAGCTTAATTTCTTGACTTGAAAATATTGTAATTTTTCCACTTACTCATATAGTCCTTTTTCCCGGATTTTTTAGGTTTTGAAAAAAAAAATTCGGATCAAAAAATAATTTTGCGAAATATATCAATAGGTGGTCCATATACATAGGTCATGTTACGTATCGTTGGAAAGGTATTTTAAAATAAAATACCTACATATATTGTCTAATAAAAAAATGTAGTTTTCAAGATATAGCTAAATATATTACAAATTTTGCAGCCCCGCCCACTCGAAAATAGGCGTGACAGCCCCAATTGTTTTTTTTATTTTAATCAGAATTTAAAATTTTTTTAGTTATAAAATGTTGATAGTGATTTGAAAAAAGCCACTAAAACCGACTTAAGCCTTAAAAATAACCAGAGCTTTCACATTTCTTTTAGTTAAAATTTAATAATAAGTTTTTAAATTCAATATTATTTTAGTTTCTCTTGCATTGGGAGCAGCATTGCTTACCTTATTTGTGTTCATACAAACCACCTTAATGTAAAAATATGTACAATATCTATAATATTTACATAATATAAAAAAGAAAGGAATGTAGAAATTCTACTCAGTTATTCAGATACATTGCCACAACTACTTCTTTGCGATGCATTTTGATTGGTTGGGTGTATTTTTTACTCTCATAATAGTAATGCTGTAAAAAATAGTTCGATTCTCTTATACGAGTATGCATGTACATTGTTTATTTTAGCTTCATGTTTATATTTTAATAAATTTTAGTCTGTGCAAGTTTATGCGTCAGTGCAGGTCATTTTCCAAGCAATAAAAGAAAAAACCCATTAAGATGATAGGGAAGGTAAAATTAAGTTTTTATACAAAATATTTTCATTTAAAGTTTTCATAATTAAAAGTGCAATATGAAGTGCATATACATATGTATGTAATTTTATAATATACCTATGTATATGTATTTAAATAAAAATATAAATAAATGTTTTTCCTTTAATGGTATTAAAATATTCAAGCACCTTAGCTATACATAAGTAATTTTTTTTTTTATTTTAAATGAACAATTTAGAATTTGAAAATGTTTCATTGAAACATTTTGAATGGTAATAGACATTGGAACAAGAGTGTGCTTATTTTATATAGGAAAGGTATTAACTTGGGTTTGGGGAACGGGAAATGCCGACAAAAAATTTAAAATTTCTCGTGAAAACAGGAAATTTAAAATTAACGTAAATAGTTTTAAGATTTTTTGTAATTTAAGTAGACTTCAAATGTACTTTAAAAAAATTGTGTATGAAAATTTTGTCTAAAAGCACACTTCAAACCTACTTTATTTTTTATGAATACGGCATTTAATCTTTAATAATTAGTTATTACTGCTGTAAATATACTACTAAAAAAGAAAAACCAGCAAAAATGCCAGAGAGGTAGCTTTCTGTTGCAAAGTTTCCTGAGGCTCTTCTCCTACCTATCAGCAGTTCGTCTCCACTATGAATTTCGCAAATGCACATCATCACAAACAGCATTACCGATCTCACTTCTATTACACAGGGCTTAAATCAGCAAAAACCTTTTAAAACTGAAATCCTCGTGGCGCTCAACTACCTTCCAAGATATCCTGTAAGCCCCAATGATCACAAAACATAAAGAAATGTATTGTAAACAATATGAGTGGCAGTCAGTTATTCGTAGAGTTGGGCAGGTTACTGTCACCATTCTTGTGCAACTATTACTTCTTTAAACTTCACACGCATCAGGGGGAGTGGAATTGGTAATGGCGATGGGCAACAATATACTACTATAAAGGCTGCACGCAGATAACACAAAAAACTACGTACATGATAAAACGAAGGTTCTCCCAGTAATGGAAAACAACGTTGTGTTGGCAATACAGTTCGTTTTGGTATATCATCGGAGGAGAAGCCAGAGTCTGCCAGGAGCCATATCAAGAAGGACCTATGAAAACTTTCAAATCCATTGGATTAGTATTCATATACAGCAGCTTTGAATAACATTAATAGTGAAGTAGGAGATAGGAACACTGCGCGGCGCCTGCAATCCACACAAGTCAACTTGTGGATTACATTGTAAAGTTAGTATTCCAAGAGTCTTTACATGCTGCTTGCAACGCATGTTGGCTCATTCTTTAAAAACAATAATAATTATAATTATAATTACCACTCGACAAAAATCACAAGACATTTGTCTTGGCAAATATTTACTCAAAAAAGCGTAACCACTTGTTTTAGCACAAATTTGTTTGATATTGTTTACTCTTACAAGAGTTTTGTAAGATCAAACAACATCAAATAAATTAAAACTAAATATTTGTTGTGCTTTGGCCTAAATAAAAAAAGTTAAATAAACGAGTTCAAATATATGTTATTTAGTCGTTACGTCTTTTTCGGAAAATATTTTCCAAATGTGACCGTACCTTAAGACTGATTTTAAACTCTTTAGCTTATGACCAAAATATTTGCATTTCGTTCTTCAACCGTTAACAACTTTGACTCCTTTAAATAAAAACATAGAATATATTACACATATTTTCGTAACATTTGCAGGATTATGGTGGTTACTTTGTAATAAATGTTGACATTAAAAATTCTTCACCTCCCACCATTCATTTCAAAATTTGATAATTTTTTATGACTTTAGGTTGTTGTTAATTTTAATCTAATGGAATATTAATGTTTTATTTTGTTATTTTGTTAATATGGTTTTTGTGATATGAACATACATACATACACATAAATAATTAGTTAATGGTGGAAAAAAAAACTTATAAAAGACACGCACATATTACATATACATGTATGGATAACATAAAAGTCACTGAAGGGGAGTTTCATATTCCAATAATTTTTTAAAATTCAAATCATCTATTAAAATGTGTTTAAAAGCATAAATTGTTATCATTGATATACTATAAAACGTCCTTCTCTGATTAAGAAACAAAATAACGTATTTTTTTAATACTCATCGGAAATTTCAAGTATCGGGAAACACAAACTGGCATTATTAACTACTCAATTCCCCCAAGTTGCATGCAATATGTCGAAAAAGGATACAACATAAGGGAATGCGATGCGAAAGACTATCGTACCCCGTCGGAGAGCTGACATGAACAGAATCACTTCCTGAGTCAATTTAACGATATTCGTCCGTCTGTCCGTCTGGCTGGCTGGCTGGCTGGCTGGCTGGCTGGCTGGCTGGCTGTCCATGTAAAGCTTGTGCGCAGAGTATAGGTCGCAATTCAGAAGATATTGCGATAAATTTTGGTACATGATATTTTTTAGATCTAAGTATGGATGGGACTGAAACTGGTGGAAATTGGTACATTATTTCACTTTGCCCCCATACAAATGTCCCCCCGAAATAGGAGTTTAACAATCATAAATGTTTGAATTATGCAAGAATCCAAACAAATTTCACCAAAAATGAGTGGAAAATGAAGCCAAATAACATCTACAAATTTTGTGCAGATCGGTCCACAATTAGTCGTAGCTCCCATATAAGGCCCACTTCCGAAAATCACTTTAAAGAGCATAACTCTCTTAAAAATGTTGGCATCCAAATAATATAGGACACAAATATGTTTCATATATATAAAAATAATGTACCAGATTAGTTTTATGATGATCGGTCCATATTTAATCATAGCTCCCATATAAGGCTCACTCTCAAAAATCAGTTTAAAGAACATAACTCTCTTAAAAGTTTTGGTATCCAAATATGTGTTTCATATATGTATATACAAATCATTCTGTACAATTTAATGATGATCGGTCTATAATTATTCGTAGCTCCCATATAAGCCCCACTTCCGAAAATCACCATAAATCTTTTAAAAATATCGGTATCAAAATAAAATTCAAACCAATTCAAACAGAAATAATGACACCTAATTTTATAATGGTCGGTCCATAATTAGTCGTAGCTCCCATATAAGGCCCACTTCCGAAAATCACTTCAAAGAGCATAACTCACTCAAAAATGTCGGTATACAAATAATATTTAACACAAATATGTCTCATGTGTATACAAACAATACGGTAAAATTTTATAATGGCCGGTCCGTAATTTGTCAAAACTCCCATAAAAAACCCTTCTAGTAATCAACTTTAACCTCCATAAATCTTTTAAAAGTATTTATATCGAGATAAAGTTTAACACATATAATATTTATATTCACAGACATCATGACACTAAATTTTTGGATAATCGGTTCACAATAGGTTATATCTCCCATATAGCGCCCATTTCTGAAAAACTGTGTTATACATATACTGGGTGTAGGGTATTATATGGTCGGGCATGACCGACTATACTTTCTTACTTATTTATAAAAATATAATTTTTTTAGACATAAGCTTAAATAAGAATTTGTTGTGCACTTCGAAGCATTAAGATTCATAGATTTGGCGCGAACAGACAATTTATTCATGTTGCACCCGTCATGGCTTAAATAGCAAATTTCTTATTATTGGATTATATTTCTCTACGATGTTTGATTTGATAATAATCGTCTGATATCTCATCTTTCACAATAAAAAAGAATAATACAATAAAAGTTTAAAAATTAATAGAATTTTGTGCACTTTAAAGCTCTCTCGTGGCTATTTGGTCGTTTCATATAAATTCTTGTAAATAAATAACAATAGTATATAGAAAAATATTACCCCTTCCAAAAATAACTTAATTGAAACTGTGTTTCTTTCTATTAGTAAAAGACGTTTAAAGCGTCTAAATATTGCATCCGTCAGAATAGGATCGCCCTGTTTATAATGAGATAAAATTTAACACAAACAATATTTATATACACAGAAGTCATATGACTAAATTTTTGGATGATTCTGTCCATAATAGGTCATAGCTTCCATATAAAGTAGGGTATTGACTGACTATAATTTTTTAACTGTTTTATTTTAAAATACAGTTCTCAAAATACTCCGAATTTGATACCATTAGACAGACAATCAAACATGATTAAATGCTATAGTTTATATAGATTTGTTTTGGAAGATAAATTTAATTATTTATGTTGGTACTTTTTTGTTAAAACTAATGGAAGCATAAACAAATTCTGCTGGGTATAGCAGATATCTGCATCTTAGTGACCATTTAATATAAAATTGCCCAATTAAATACTTACGTCCATATTCATATTATGTGTTAAGCTAGATTTACACGATTGAAATTTTCTTCAAAATTGCTCTTCAAAATGCTTCAAACTCGTGTAAACAGCAAAATTTCTTGAAAATTTATTTAAATTTAGTTATTAATAGTTATTAAATAAATAAATGATGAAAAAAATTTGCCGTTTACACGAGTTTGAAGCATTTTGAAGAGCAATTTTGAAGAAAATTTCAATCGTGTAAATCTAGCTTTAGTATACATCTGTAGGTATGCAAACCTAGCCGGGAACGAGGCCTACCTAAAGGCCTTATTTTGCAGACATATGGACACTGAGAATTATTGTGAAATAGTTTTCATTTCATACAGAGTTTTATTGGAAGCAATAATTTGCCTGCTAGTTTATGTTAGAGGACTGTTTGAAGTGCTATTTATTAAAGAATTTGTAAATATTTTTCAAGAAGGCCTGCAAAATAAAGTGCCGGCAATATTTCCCGCTAAGAAATTAATAAACGAATTCAAGCGTGTAGGTATGTGTTTTTGTATATTTCTTTTGTCGAAAATAAATGTGAACTAATTATACATTTATTAGGCATAATAATTAAATGAATAAAAAAGAAATAAAAAAAAAACTAAAATACAACTACCCGCAGACTCAACTTTGTTAAAAGGACATTATTACAAACATAGTGTTTGTTAAAACCACAACATTATAACAACAACCTAAAATTGTAATATGTAGAAAGCAACCAAGTGGCAAAGATAAATTAGCCCAAGAAACAAACTTATAAGGGCATTTTTTCTATTTTTTGCTTAAGCTATAAATTAAAAGACGTGATGGTATTTTTTTTTTGCAATGTTTTCATGTTTTTTTAAAGATGGTTAAAGTAACAAAAAAACATTTGTAAATGGTTTGCTTTTTTATAAAGGAAACAAACACAGGACATAAATAATGTGTTTTTTATGTTTTTCTCAACTCAAATGTTATTGTTTTTTGTAGCAGCCAATTTGTAAAAACTTTATATTTTGACCTTGCTGTGGGTGCCTTAATATTATTCCATATTGCCATAACAAATAATTCATACAACAAAAAAATATTTTCTATACATATTTGTATGGGTATGATGTAAATAAGCAACAGTGGCAAAACCCAGCAGCAGCAACAACACAACACCATTGACAATGATACAGCAGAATGGTGACCAACTGATCAACGAGCCATGACACCACTTCATCTATTTTAATTTCCGTTTATCATTTGAATGTGCTGACAATGACAACAGCATTGTCACCCATATGAAATTGAGGGAAAAAGGATGTTTATGCCATCTGAATGAAAAAAAAACATGTTACAATACCAGTAGAAGCAAACAACAAACAACCCACAAGAATAATAAATACAAATAATAACTGCAAAGTAGAACACTACCTACAGTGGGATTAAGCAAACAAACATTTTCAGAACCTGTTCTAAGGCTACAGAATTCAGAACCAATTTAGAAACTATAAGAACAGCCTTGGAACAAGTGATGTGGCAATTAGTTTTGGAATCAGTTCTGTGAAACTTTATTGTGATTCTAAAATATTTCTGTAGAGTTTTTAAGGAACCAGTTCTTTGACAATGTACAACATTAAGTCTAGAGTCTAGACTAGTTCTATAGAACAATTATTAGTTCCGGAAGAACTATTTAGAACCGCTTTAAAAACTTTTATTTTTTATACAAAAATTTTACCATTTCATCTTAAATCTCTGGTGCTTCTCGGTTCTGTACATAGGCAATACTATTTCTAAAGATTTTTAATTTTTTATGCCCACCACCATACAG
The DNA here is from genome assembly GCA_916048285.2 of Bellardia pandia. Classification (NCBI taxonomy): domain Eukaryota; kingdom Metazoa; phylum Arthropoda; class Insecta; order Diptera; family Calliphoridae; genus Bellardia; species Bellardia pandia. The sequence continues at coordinate 15,376,473 of OU696533.1, forward strand.
ATGGAGTTATACGAGTATTAAGTTTGTCATTCCGTCTCTAACACATCGAAATATTAGTTGTAGAACCAAAAAGTCTATACATTCTGAGTCTTTATAAGATTCTGACATTATCTAGCCATGGCCATCTGTCTGTTGAAGGCACTATATAGCTTCGAAAAAAAACTTATAATAATGAAATTTTACCGAACAATGTTTTATATTGAAAATGGGTTAAATTTGTCCAGTAGGATCCGAGTTATAGACCAAAGTTTCAGACAGATATTTTTTTGTTATTTTCTTCAAATATAATGCAGATACTTTCATTAGAAGTTCCAATCTAAAGGAAGCAATTTTTATTAAATAAAATTAATACAATTTTTCCGTTGAAATTTCTTCGCTGTTTATACAGCACAATATAACTGCTTAAATCACTGAGAGTATACACATTTGTATACACATATGTACTACATATAAGAGAGTAAAACGAATTGCTAGTACAATCAAGTATGTTCTCGTCTTATTTTATCTTTACCGATGTCTAAAAGGTAAGCTAAGTTTAAGAATTGCTTCGTGCAAATTGGGACTAATATCAACTATCAAGCTAAAATTCGATACAAGTAGTTCATATACATATATGTATATATGTATGTATGTAAAAATCCTCATACCGAATTTCATGATTATCGGTCCATATTTTACCATAGCCGCCATATAAAGTTCAAATTAAAACATAAATAACACAGTGATACAAAATTGAATGAAATAGAAAAACCTGAGACCCGATATTATTTTTCTTGTAGGGATTGTCGAACAAAAGAAGATTCCAATAGTGAAATATGCCGGACACCTCCAAAATCCGGTTTTACGGTTAAAAACCCGGTTTTTGTGCCTTTGCGCACTTATAATCCCGTAATTTTCTTGATAATGATCTGATTTTCAATTTCTTACTAAATTTGGAAAGAAGAAACTGAAATCTTTCGAATGATATATAATTTATCTAAGAAAACTTGAGAAATTTTAATGTTATTGTCGAGCAAACACAAATTTTGTAGATTTTTCAAAAAAATTTCAACTTTGGTGAAGTTTTAATATATTATTTTATTAAGAAACTATAATGCTATTGAATTTATTCAAAAAGTACGTTTATTTACGATTACAACGCATATTTGGGTTTAAAAAGAGATAAGTAATTGACTGAGTTATTTAACTTTTCATGAAAATAAACTTTTAAACATTTTACACAAATTGTATTAATCAATTAACACAGTTTTACAAAATTGAATGAAATTGAAAAACCTTGCACCGGATATTATTTTTCTTGTAGGCCTTGTCGAATAAAACAAGATTCCAATAGTGAAATATTGCGGACACCTCCAAAATCCGGTTTTACATTTAAAAACCGGTTTTTGTACCTTTGCGCACTATAATTCTGTAATTTTGTTGATAATGCTCCGATTTTCAATTTCTATCTAGATTTAAAAAGAAGAAACTGAGATCTTTCGAATGATATATATATTATCTAAGATGCCGCACCGTGTAATTTATGTATATATAAGTCAGCGTACCGAATTGCATGAGGATTGGTCCATATTTTACCATAGCATCCATATAAAGTGGACCTCCGAAAATATCTTATAAACATCACTATCAAGTTGATATTTGACACAAGTAACCAACATGTTTATATGAATCGTCATACCCAATATTGTTGTGATCGGGATTTAATATGTCATAGCTCCCATATGTGGACTACTTCCGAAAAACTCAATAATCAATATTAAACCTAACAAAAACTAGACTATTGGATTTTGAGAAAGTGAATCCATAATTGCCAATAGCTCCCACATCAGATCCACTTCCGAAAATAACTGAAATAACCATGAAATTCTTGTAAATATTGTTAATATTGTTAAAATCAACCAAAATAAGCCTCAAATATATAAAAATTACGTAGCAATATTTTATGTTCCGAAGGAGGACGTTGTTATCGACACAAAATGTAACAAAAATTAGTTTGAAGTATGAATAAATCACACTACTGGTATATTGGTGGTGGACATATAAGATTCGACACAGCCGAATATAAACTCTTAGTTGTTTAAACTACCGTTATTCTGTAAAAAAATATTAATCAGTCGGAATATGTTTGTACGATTGCTGAGCAATGTAAAATCAAAAAAGAAATAAAATCGAGTACAAATTTCTTGAAAATCAAACATTGTCGAGTTCATGATTTTTAGTTTTCTACAAAAGCATTACTAAAAAAGTATATCCTTCCTAAAAGAGGACAATATCCGAATTTATTTTACAATATTTATACTGTACATACAATGGGGAGCAGAAGCGTGTACATGTTTGAGCCTTTGCATTTTTTATTGGGTTCAAAGGAGAGTATTACAAATAAATACATTGAAAAAAATTGTGGAGAGTATGCCAAAACGTGTAAAAAGTGTTTTACGAAATCGCGGGCTTTAGACTTAATATTCATCCCTATCGTGAATAAAAATTCCACTTGAAATTTGTTCCCTTTTATTTTTTTAACATTGAATTTAAATAGGAAAAATGTGAAAAGGGAACAAACTTCATGTGGTATTTTTATTCACGATAGGGGTGATTAAAAATACTATCACTCCCCAATTTTTATATGGTAAAAATTTATTATATGCGGATGGTTTTTGTTTTGTTTAACTTTTTTCTTAAAACTTGATGCATGGAATTTTGTTTTATAAATTATTTTGTTAAATATTAAACATAAAAAAATAAAAAAAAACGTTTTTAATTTTCGTGTATACTCCTTTTTGCTCCCCACTTCGATAAAAAATTAAAATGCTAAATATTCAGCATGTAGCAACTTTATATTTTGATATCCACAGTAGATACATATTTATTAAATAAATTACAACAACTGAAACTAAAAAGCATGTAAGACAAAAGTTTAGAATTTCAAACTAGAACTCAATTTCCAATTCTTTTAAATGTTCCGTATGTTTGTTACTACAACATAATTGGTTCATCCTTGCACGTTAATGTCTCAGCTGTGATAGTGACCATGTTTAACAAAGTCTAAACGTATGCTAGTATGTCTAACTGCAGACGACTGTCTGTAGGTGGCAGTGGTTTAAAGACATACATTGTATGTAGACATACATACATAGTTGTGTGTCCTGAAAGTATAAATGTTAAAATCACAGTAACTAAAGCTCTAACAACTACTCCAAACCTACATAAGAAATTTAAAAAAAAAAGAGAAATTAATTTTTAAGGCAATCATGCTATAAAAAGGATCAGAGCAAAAGGGCAGTTCCGTTCATATACAATACAATAAAATACAATACAATACATTTAAGCAAGTTTATAGTTAGTGTAAGTAAGTCATATATGGCAAGCAAAAAATTTGTACGTGTATTAGGGTGGCCCTTATATTACACTAGCTTCCATATTTGACACTTCTCCGAGCATAAATATCTTAAAAATATATGTAGGCATTAGGCCGGGTCGATTTGTGGGGAGGCAAAAAAAAATCACCATTTGGGCACTTTATTTTATTATTTTTTATTTATTTTATTAATTTTTATTATTTTATTTATTTTTTCTCTTTAGAAATGTATTTAGTCAGAACATATGTAAATGAAAAAATTAATTTAACTTACTAATAGAAAAGAAAATAAAAAAAATTACTGTTTGAAGTCTTTTTTGCTTTCAAGTCTGGGCAATTTCATATTATGTTCTGACTAAATACATTTCTAAAGAGAAAAAATAAATAAAATAATAAAAATAAATAAAATAAATAAAAAATAATAAAATAAAGTGCCAAAATGGTATTTTTTTAAATGTTTGTATGGGGAACCCCTCAGGGTAGTTCCAGCGGGTGTGCCACTGGCATGGGTGGATCGGCCCTCCAAAGTTAGTGGGGGTCGGTCATACATTTGGACTCGATTGGGGCACTCTAAATGGGTCAAAGTGGGATTTTTCAAAACTTGACCCTACGGGACAAAAGTCAACAGTTGGGGGGTAGTAGAATTCGTTTTAGAGGTATGGTTCCTTCGATAAAGTTTCTTATTTTGATCCCTAGAATACGATTTTCACTGAGCCATGGGCGATTAGTAAATCGACCCGCCCTAGTAGGCATGCAAATACATAATTAGTCATAGTATGTCCCCGTTTACACAGTCGAACATTTGGAATAAAAACATTTAGCTTGGTAGAAAATTACGGGTCGTACACAATCTCATGTTCATAATACATACATACATACATAAATATTCATATCGAACCGAACTTTTACTCATATCAGTTATATGTACATATGTATGTATGTAAAAATTATACTTTATTATGGACTAAATTAGTCCATAATTGGCCATGGACTCCCATACAACATTAACTTTCGAGAAGGGCAGTTCTCAGAGAAAGAGATAAATATAAATTGTGACTATCTTCCATATACTTTGTGGAATACCTAACTGGAATATATATAAAATGATTGTAAATGTTGTTATTGATATGATATTTAAACAAAATAAACTTCAAATAAATAGAAATAAGGTTGCAATATTTTATGATGATCATCCCATAATAGTTGATGGCACTTATGTAAGTGATCCGCAAAATTAACATGTAAGAAAGTATAGTCGGTCAAGCCCGACCATATAATACCCTACGCCCAGTATATCAGAAAACAGTTTTTCAGAAATGGGCGCTATATGGGAAATATAACCTATTATAGACCGACCATGCAAAAATTTAGTGTCATGATTTCTGTGAATATAAATATTATATGTGTTAAACTTTATCTCGATATAAATACTTTTAATATATTTATGGAGGTTAAAGTTGATTACTGGAAGGGTTTTATATGGGAGTTTCGACTAATTACGGACCGGCCATTATAAAATTAGGTGTCATTATTTCTGTATATTATTTGTGTCGAATTTTATTTGATTACCAACATTCTTAAGAAATTTATGATCTGTAAAGTAATTTTCGGAAGTGCGCCATTTATGGGAGCTACGACTAATTATGAACCGATCACAATAAATTTGTATCGCATTGTTTGTATATATATGAAATATATTTGCGTTCAATATTATTTGGATACCAACATTTTTGAGTGAGTTATGCTCTATAAAGTGATTTTTGGAAGTGGACCTTATATGGGAGCTACGACTAATAATGGACCGATCTCCACAAAATGTTTAGTTGTGATTTGGCTTCAGTTACGACTCATTTGTGATGATTTTTTTTGGTTCCATGCATAATTCAAACATTTATGATCTGTAAACCCCAATTTTAGGAGGACATTTGTATAATGGACCGATTTCCACTAGTTTCAATTCCATTCTTCATTGGACCAAAAAATAGCACGTATTAAATTTTATCGAAATATCTTCAAAATTGCGAACTGTACTCTGCGCTCAAGCTTTACATGGACAGCCAGCCAGCCAGACGGACGGACGGACGGACGGACGGACGGACATCGTTAAATCGACTCAGGAAGTGCTTTGAGTCGATCGATATACTTTTAAGATGGATGCTGCAGCAATTTTTCTGGGCGTTACAAACATCATCACAAATCCAATGTACCCTTCCCACTATGGTGGTGTATGGTATAAATACTCATTATCGTTACCGATACCAAATGTAACAAAACTTAGTTTCAAGTATTCATAGATCACACTACTGGAATTTGGCGGTGGGTATATAAGATTCGGCCCAGCCGAATATAATTTGTTACTTGTTAATTTTAATGACTGTGTATTTTTGTTAATTTCACGTACATGTAGCTTAAACTATTTTACTTTTTCTTTAACTTGCAAAATTAAGAAGAGATTTATGTATTTATAGTAATACAACGCAGTGTATGTTTCATCATCCATAATCAGGCAACACCACATGTATATATGTATATATTTTCGCTGATTTAATTAACTGTAGTTATGTTTAAAAGTTAAATCAGTAAGAAAAATAAAGTGTTGCTTACAGTATGACCGGATTTTATTTGAACAATACATGCAAAGTTTTTGATTTGTTTATATCAAATTATATTGGCCTACAGATATAAGAAAATTCATACATTTTTTATTTGAAATACAAAAACTGTTTTTAATGACTTCAAAAATTGGAAAACTAGATCCAATCAAATGTTGACGTACCTAATACAAACATACAAGTATGCATGTGTGAATGTAGTGTTTACTGATTGTTGAACACTATTAAAACTTGGAAAATGACTAGTAACATTTGGCCTGTAAGCCAGTTGACATTGTTGACAATCTGCTATTCCTTTTTAAGTTTTCTCTAGCTGTCTGTTTTTTTTTTCATAGAGCAAGTATTTTAAGAGGGAAGGAAGGAAGTTTCGTTTAATAGCATTTGCTATTTAAGTTTTTATTATGTGGAAATGAAATAAAATCATGATAAAATGGTCAACTAGAATTCATTATAGAACGCAAAAGACGACAGAGAAAATCTAACACTTCACAAACAAATTCAAGCTTGTTAACTTTCATCAAATGGTGAATATACATACATATGTATATGTATGTATGGTCCTTAACATTAAAATTTAATATACATATCGCTGGCGTAACATTTTTTAGAAATTGAGTTTTTGATGCAGTTGTGTTCAATAAGTAAAAATACATCGATTAAAAAAAATACACTTATCTCATTTGTTCTTGTTATTTTGTAGTGATGAGTAATGGCGCTAAGTCCAATTTATCACATCTTCGTGTAATATCTCACTTCTTCCAATGTTGACATATCAACTGTTTTGCGCGGAATAGTCTGATAGTCCAACCAATTGACATAATATTATTTCTCGTTGTTTTGAGTATCTACACCAGGAGTGCCGAAAAGTTGCTTATGTAATAGCAAACTTAAATAAAAACAAATTTTTATTCAATATTTTTTGTTGTAAAAGCCAATACATACAGAAGCAACACACTTTTTTAAACGGTATCATACGTTAAACAAAAACAAAATCTACATTGACGATCGCAGTCACCAATGTTTACCAGTAGAGCATACGAAAGTGTTCTTGCTTTGCGCTTGCGTGTATAGAGTAAAGTACGACAAAAAAAAAAACAAATAAGGCAAAGTTGTTTGTGTATTTCGTATTGCTAGTGCTGACTGCTGTAATGGGTATACAAAACACACAGCCTATAGCTAAGAGTTTGTACAAATACAAAAGAGCACCAAGAGTATAGGGCTTGGGCACTCCTGATCTACACCATTGACAGTCATGACATTAATCGTCACTTACTTACTTATTTGGATCATTCATTTTTTAAAAAATTTAACAATGTACAATTTTGTAAAAATATTCGCCCTGGCCGTGGAAAAGGACATTCGAGGAATACAATACACACCAAATGATGAAATTAATTTCAAACTTAGATTTCCTGATAAATGCAAAAATCTCCACCAAAAAATAAATGAAAATGTAGTCGCACTAGAGTGGTCGGATTTACATCAACTTCGTCAAGAAAAAAGAAAAATAAAGACTACAAAGTTCGAAGACTTACAATATCTAAAATAGACTTTGCCTACAAAACACCATAAATTTTATGACGATTTGCCATACGAAGAAAAATAGTCGTCGCCAGTTAGCTTAAGCTAGATTTACACGATTGAAATTTTCTTCAAAACGTTTTAAACTCGTGTAAACAGCAAAATTTCTTCAAAATTTATTGATCAAAATTTATTGAACAAAACTTTTAAAGATTTTATTGATGCCGTGTAAATGAGCATCAAGATCGCATCTGGCAATATTGATAACAATAAATAATTTGACAGCATGTTCATTCTTTTGATTCAAAACCATATCAATACATATACATCTGCTGGTGCTATAATATTGATGTGTTTTCCATCTAATGCCCCGATTGAATTGGGAAAATTTCGCATTTTATTTTTATAATTTGGGCAATGGGAATGGGAGCTCTTCTGTTGCTGGCATCTGTACCAATATATATATTGTTTTTGATATGTTTTTTTATTTAATACATTAGGTTTTACCTTTAAAAATTCATCTCTTTCTTTGTGCTTCTTTCCCTTTTGTCTTCCCTCCCGCATACAGTGGAAGCACAAAATTTTGTTAATTTTAAATACACTGCGTGCAACATCTTTATATATTTATGTCTTTGGTTTACCCTTTATTTCTTAATAATTACAAAAAAACAAACTCCAAAGTTGAGCAGCAAAAGTGGCACTGTGTGACCCGGGACTTACATCTTTAACAAAAAGCACAATATAATGCTTTTCATGAATTATATTCAGAGCAGCGGATTTTGGATTTTTTTTATTTATTTATTTAGTCTATGGATAAAATCCCTAAAGACCATTTAAAAAAATTACATACAACGACCGTTTCAAATTTTTTACCATTCGAAGCAACATCTAGCCCAAAATTAATGTCACAAGAGCATATGTGAACAATAACTAAATTAACCTTTAATGGACTATCTTGAATTTGATTGGTTTTTAGTGTTTGTGTTAAATTTTGGGTTTTTGTGTGTTCTGGCATATATAGTAAAATTTTATGGCCAACATTTTTGTAGAACATTTCATCCCCGCCCTTCCCCTTTTTCGGGGTGGTTTTACAATTTCTTAGAATAAAGCCAAAAATGCCGTTATGAGAGGGGAGTTAGAGGGTTAATATGTTTTAAAAAAATATTTGCCATACCATTATCAACAAAAATGCTGAACATACCCTACACCTCAGACGTAAAGAAAACATAGTTTTATATATCAATATGCTGCAAGAACAGGCCAGAGCTGGGAATTTTTAACCGCTTCTTAAATGAAATTCTGATGCGATCTATCAAAACGCCGACACACGTATATTTTTTTTTTGTCTCCTTAACAACAATCAATCGTCGGAACCCCGTAATTTTAGAAAAAGTTTGAAATTGTTCTACAGTCTTATTTAGATTTAAGATAATGTTACGTTTTATGGTATTTGCAAGAAAAGTCTATCAAATTAAACATTTTGCTAAAACAACAACATAATTTTCTAAACGGATCTGCCATAGCAAAATTTGTTCCAAAAGTTTTAACATAAAGTGTATTGTTATAGAGGCGCAGTGAACGTTGGGGAACACTAAATAATAATTTGTTTAATAGAAATTCAGAGCAGACATTTCCATTTATAAGATTTACTAAAAAAGAGATGTTAAGTATTATTCTACGGCTTTTTTAATGTTGGTAATTTTATCAAACGTAATCTTGTTGAATATGATGGAAGTGATGCATATCCTCGGTATATATCCTTCAAACAAAAAAGAAGGAATTGTTTTTGAACGGATTCAATATGATCAGTATGTACAATATAATGCGGGTCCCATACAACAGAACTATACTCTAAAATCGGTCTTACTAGAGCAGTATATAAACATTTAGTGATGTGGGGATCATTGAATTCTTTTGCCCATCGTTTTATATAGGCTAAAATACCACGAGCTTTATTAACAGTCATTGTTATATGTTGTACAAAATTTAACTTTGCATCTAACAAAATCCCAAGATCCATAATTGAGTTTACCAACTCTAGTTTATGATCATTTAACATGCAAAAATTGACAGCAGCATAATTTCTTAAGGTCACACCAGTTATTAAAATTATCCAAATCATATTGCAGATAAATATGATTGCTGAATTTTTAAAACTAGAAAATATTTTCACATCATCCGCAAACATCAATATATTTGAGTATTTGATTTCTTCAGGCATGTCGTTTACAAACATCAAAAACAAAATAGGGCCGAGATGACTTCCTTGCGGGACACCGGACTTTACCAATATCTTTTTGGCAACTGCACCATTAAATATTACGGACTGTGTTCTATTTAAAAGATATGTTTTTAACCAATTTAAACAAATGTTGTTGAAACGCATAACATTCAATTTTTTTAACAGAAGATTGTGGTTAACACTGCTCCTATTAATGCACTGCTAAAGTGTAGTGTGTTCTTTTCTATAAATGTCACACTATAAATTTAAAAAATGTTGCACCTTTCACACTCTGTATTTTTAGAGGGGGAGAATCGCACGATAAAACAGCTGACATTTATTTTGTGTTAAGAAACAAAAAAAAAAAAAAATATGGAAAACAAAATAGAAAATATTACTAGGCATCCTATACTCGGCATCATATAAACCACTGAATAAAATGTATGCCGACTATTGGGTAAAGTAAAAAAAAAACTCATTTTCTTTGCATTCATTATCAAGAGAGGTGAATAATATATAATATAATAGAATTTGAGCATAATAAGAGAAAATATAAATTATTCTAAAGTCGGCATCCGTATGCCGACTATAAAATTTCGCACAAAATTTAATCCCTAATGTCGGCAGCCTTCAAAATAAGCGAAATATAAATTTTTTATAAATTTATTATCTGTGGAGACAATATTTAAACGTCTATAATCCTACTAAAAGCATTATGGTAAAAAATTAAATTAATTTAATATGATGACTTACTTATTCCAACTGTCAATGCCACTAAAAAATTACTTAAAGAACTGGCACTGCCGCGCGTGTTGAGAGGTTGTTACTGAATGTCAAGCCAAATCGATCGAAATACTCATCTCAACCAATACAAACTTTACATAAAGAGAATGGAGTATATTTTCTATTAAAAAAAAGTGTAACTTATTCATATATTTGCCGTTATTCTTATTTACTTAACTTTTATAAAAAATTGCCCGACTACTGGTGCATGCCGAACTTAGGGGACTTTACCCTACTTACTGTTGGATTCATCTTCCTCATCTGATGATGATGAAATATTTTATATGATTATGGAAAGAAATCCACAACCGCATGTGAAAGGCTTTGTAGAGAACGTAATTAATGAATACTCTGAAATTGATGTATGTCAAATTTCATAGAACAATATCTCTTCTTATATATGTAATGTATGTTTATATATAAAATTTTTATAGTTTAAACAGAATTTGCGTATTAGTCGGGAAGGTGTCTTTTTCTTCTTTTCTAACAAAAAAAAAAAAACAGCTGTACATGAAAAAAAGTGTTACACTGTTGTGATTTTATGTTCTATTCCGACCATTAAAAATGCGACATCTTTAAAATGTGGGGCAAACATTATAAAAATGTACATAATAAAGGTGTAATATTTTATTTCAGAAAAGAAACCACTATAATTTGTTTTAATACCATGTTCACACTTGAGTTTTTAAACGCGTTTAAGCAAAATGTTGATTAAGTTAATCAAAGCCGTTCACATTACATTTGAGATGATTAAGTTGACAGTTCTAGACAGGTTATAAATAAACAACACACAAATTTTGTTTTAAATATTAAAAATGGAAAAAAATTCTTTAATAAAGAATTCATTTATTTTAAAGTAATTAATGATGGATTGTGAACATCTATTTTTTTAATTTTTTTAAATGTTCACGTTCTGTCAAAAATTATTTATCGGTAGTACACTATGGCCGATGCTACATCCTAATCAGTTTGAGGTATGTTCAGATGATTCTATGTGATTAATGAAATGATTAAAATGTAATCATGTCAATATGAAGTGATTATGAAATCACTTCAATGTATGGTTAATCATCTCAATTTTGAAGTGATTAGAGCTTAATCACGTTTGAGGTGCTTAAACGCGTTTAAAAACTCAAGTGTGAACATGATATAACATTGAAATGATTATAACCATAAGTGGGGCCAATTATAACTTATTTTGTAATTTTCAAATACATGCTACAATCTGTCTAACTTTCTTTATGCTACTATTTAATCCCTATATCAAGGGATTCCAAAAAAAAAAAAATACTTTACAAAATTACATTCTTGTGTACTTATCTTAAACTTATCATGGATTTACTTATATGTATTACATTATGATACCAACTACTGATATTTTCCCAAGAATTATCACAAATAATTCTCATCATCTGAGATTTGTCTCAGCTCAGGTTGTCATCAGTTTCTCATAACAATAACCCTAAATTCACATGAGTATAATGTCCATAATGCATATAGTTAGTCCTGTAATCTGTTTGCACCCTCTTTTACTTTTTTTTTTCACACATTCATGACGTATAATGAGAGTTGGAGTATTTATTCATAAAATTTGTATATTTTTTCTTTTTTGAAAATTGCATTATTTCTCAATTATGTTGTTAATTCAGATATTATGATTGATTAATACGTACAAGTATTAAGAACAGTTTACGGTTTCAATTACAAATTACTAGCTACTAAGTACTAATTGTCCCCACTTATGGGATTGTCTTTATTAAGCTTTATAACTTTATGTTGTGCATAAACTTTCGTATACGAGTACATACTATAGTTAAAATGTTTGTAGTACTCGTACGCTGAGACAGTTCAGTTTTGTGTAACTTGGTACAATGTTTAATAACTATAAATACCTATACATATTTATTTTGTAATCCAATACCTCTGACCAGACCAATTATAACACTTCAATTAACTTGAGCAATTATATACGCTGAGAAAGGCACACGACGTAAAAAGTACAAAAACAAGAAACGCATTTCTCATATTTTGCAGTTTGTAAAAGGTGGGCAACTGATGTCGACATACCACAAAAACAGCTCATCACCATCAAACTCAGTCAACGCACTAAGGTATAGAGCAGCAAAAAAAAAAAAAAAAAAAAAAAAAACAACAGCAATATCGGTAATAATGCTGATCTGACTTGGACTTTTTTAAACATATGACATTGCACTGTGTTATATTTTACCATTAGATGGGTGAAAATATTTTTCTCATTGCCATATAGTTTGCATAACTTTATTTATTTATTTGTAGAACACATGCATATAGTCAGTAATGTTCTTGTTTGGCTTTGGAATCAATGATTTTTATTCTAAACTGGTTCATTATTTATAATAGGTTTGGAACTAGTTTTTTAAACAATGATTTTTGTTTGAAATTCTCACCATAGGAACTAGTTCTAGAGAAGCTTTATGAAGCAAACACACATTCTGGAACTAATTTGTCTTCAAACTCCAACAAGTCTTCGTAAACCTGAAATACCAATCTGCTATTCTGACGTCAATTTATTCATAATTGATTGCTTGAATTATAGCATGTGAATGTGACGCACTGTACAGCCATGTCACATAATTTAATTCTGTTCGGAAGTGGAATTAATTCTGTTTTTTGCTTCTATAGAAAAAGCAAAACGAACAATTTTTCCGGAATGAAACCTGAAAATGGTTAAAATTACTATTCCACATAGCAAATTAAAAGTGGTTTAATTCCGAAAAAAAAATTTCTTTTGCAAAAAACAAAATTAATATCCCACTTCCGAACGGAATTAAATTCTGTGACATGGCTGATAATAGTGATATCTTCAATTCGATTCAAAATGTTGAATTTAAAAAATAACAATTCCTTTTAAATTAATAGGTTTTTTTTAATATCCTTCTTTCAAAACGTTCCACTGTAACCAGATGATGATGATGATGTTAAATAAGGTGCCAAGGACTAAAGAAACCCTATAATAACTAAAATACATTTACTGTTATAACCGCAACATACGGTCAATAAAATTACAAACACTTTAACTAGTATATCCAATTTTATTTTTGGCTTCTTCTAAGTACAGTATTAGAGTTAATATTCGTGTTGTTGGCTTTATATTAGCGCAATTCACAATTTTGTGCAAATGGTATTGTATCATTGTATTTGCAAAAAGTTTTAGTAAATTTTTGCTCTACACTATCAAAATACACAGCAAGAGCAAAAATATGCTAAAGCTTTTTGCAGAGCCAATGATGTAATATCATTTGCACAAGATTGTGAATTGCCCTATTATTTCTAGAATATGTATTTATATAATGTGCAATATGCACTTAATGAATAATTATATTTTGATGTTTCCATTAAATCAATAATATGGAATGGTATATTTGCTTAGTGGCTGCAAGCATTAAAACTGTCAAAGAAAAACATCAGCCCACAACAACCGCATGACATGACATCTTACGCCAAATTCAAGAAAAATTAAATGTAATATTATCTAGCCGAACTTTTTCGCGACGTTTTGTGGAAGATGGGCTTCAGGGAAGATTAACACGCAATAAATCTTTTCTAACTATATTTCAATAATTGCAACATGATAACGTTGTTTATATGAGATTTATGCATATTTATCGTCTTATGGGAGATATGCCCAACTTACTCAACAGAAGAGATTTCATCAAATGCTACAAAAACAAGTTAGAATGCAATATTTGGCTGTGCCGAATCTTAAATATCCTCCACCTAAATAAAGTAAGAAATGCAAAAACTACAAAAACATTTTCGGGTTTTGTCAAATCCCGTATCCTGGGATTTGTTTTAAAAAATACCGGAATTTTTCAAAATTGCTAAATCCCGAAAATTATTACATATTTGTTTAATAGATCCAGTGAGGTATAATTGTTTTTACCTGCTTTTTTTTGGCATACAAAAATACAAAACATCTTCACTTAACGTAAATCAATATTTTTTTTCGCATTTTTAATAAGAGAAAATAAACAGATTCCACATTAAATCACAAATTCAAAAGGTCTGAAACGTTTCAAAATTATTTAAAAAGTCACCAACAAAAATTAAAATTTTACAAAAGTAGGTTGAAGAAATGAAGGTGAAAGGATCCAAAATTAATTTTGGATAACCAAACTCGAACGCGGAAAAACGGTTAAAGTAACTGTGAAGGCGTTTGCCGCAGTGATATGAATCTCTGCCGAAGTTGCACTTTTATTTAAACTCAAAGAGATATCAAAAAGTGATTGCATATTAAGCGATGAACTGGTGAAAACAGAAATCAAGATTGATTTACTCAAATCTTTTAAGTTTTTGAAAAAAAACTCGAAAATTGAAGAGTGAATTTTATAAAGAAATATAAATATTTGTTATTAGAAATGAATTAAAAACGTTGATTGCGAAACGAATGAAATAATAAATGTAACAGAAACATGTAAAACAACTTATGTCTGTAATGATATAAATAGAGTCAAATACTAAATAAGAAATACTTATTTATGTACTCGTACGTATAAATTTTTGTTTCAGAGGGTGAGATATGCAATCAGCATACAATCAGCCATGTCACAGAATTTAATTCCGTTCGGAAGTGGAATTAATTCGGTTTTTTTCTTTAATAGAAAAGTAAAACGAAATTTTTTTTCGGAATGAAACCACTTTTAATTTGCAATGTGAAATTGTAATTTCTAGGTTTCATTCAGAAAAAATTGTTCGTTTTACTTTTCTATAAAAGACAAAAAAAAAACGAAATTAATATTCCACTTCCGAACGGAATTAAATTCTGTGACATGGCTGAATAATTTGTTAACAATTTAGCCCACATGCGTTGATTGTGAACGATGGTTAAGACGAAACACTTATTTGTGTTGAATTTTGTCTGATTTTCGAAAGTGGGTCTTATATGGGAGCTATGGCCAATTATGGACCGATCTGCATTTAATTTCTAGGTGTAAAACTTGTTTGGATATGTGCAGAAATTAAACATTTATGACTGATAAATCCTATTTCAGGAGGAGTGTTTTCAACCGGTTTTTCGGTTACCCGAACTTGAAAATATCAGTTAATCGGTTAACCCCCCCCCCCCCCCATTAAATAACAAAATAAATTAAACGAAAAAAACAAATCTTTTAAATTTAAAAAACAACAAAAATAACTTAAAAAATAGCATTTGTTACACAAAATTTGTACTTTGTGGTAACAAAAACTCTAAAAGAAATTTATAAAGACTAAAGCTAGATTTACACGATTGAAATTTTCTTTAAAATTGCTCTTCAAAATGCTTCAAACTCGTGTAAACAGCAAAAATTCTTCAAAATTTATTTGTTTGATAGTTATTAATAGTTATTAAATAAATAAATTTTGAAGAAATTTTTATGTTTACACGAGTTTGAAGCATTTTGAAGAAAATTTCAATCGTGTAAATCTAGCTTAAATGTGAATTTTATGAAATTTTTTAAAGTAATATTTCAAAACAGAACACAATCCAAATGTTTAGGAGGCATTTGGTTTTTATTAATGTTGATACCGAGAAGACTCTTTCACTGACAGTTGTTGTCGGATTAATAGTAAGAAGAGCATGTTTAATATTTCCGTTGTCTTGTTAAATTTTTCCAAATATTCAAAGTCATCTGTAAGGTTATTGAGATTAACACGTTTGTATTTATTATTCAAGTCTTGAATAGATTTTAACTTCAAGTTTAGTTGTTCTTCTAAACTTTCGGAAAAAATAAGAAAAATTTATGATTTTTACAGATATAAAAAAAACGGTTAACCGGGAGGGAAACCCCGGTTTCCTAAAAACCGTAAATTTGGCCAAAAACCCGGTTTTTCGGTTAATCGGTTAACCGAAATTGAAAGCACTAGGGGCAAGGTAAAATATTGTACCGATTACAGCCAAATTCAATTCCAACCGTCCTTGGGTGGAACAAATATTCAAAATTGCGATCTGTACTTGGCGCACAAGTTTTGGAGAGTGGATAGACGGTCGGACGGACAGACGGACAGACGGACCTTCTTTAATCGACACAGAAAGTGATTCTGAGACGATCGGTTTACTTTAAGATGGCTGTTAGACTTACTTCTTGAGCGTTACCTAACATCAGTACAAATCCAATATACCCTCCCCACTCCCAAATGTTTTTACGTTTGAAATAAATTATGTTCTGCATAAACGTTTCTTTCAAACAAGCCTGAATAATGCATTCGGATATTGAAGTTTTTTTTTTATGTACCAATGTTATTTCAGTAGTTTTCATTATACATCTTTAAGTGGAGGGTATTTAAGATTCGTCACAGTCAGTGTATATAAGCCATTGAACTTCTTATACATATACAGATAATACTTTTCTCATTATTATATTATAAAATATATAATAATTATATATTATAATCATTTCTAATGTCTAGCAACAAATTTAGGAAATACTCAATTTTGTAATTTATTAGCAACAAATTGGCCACTTTTTTCCATAAGTACATTTATAAACTTGAATGCACTGCCCAGACATGCAACAATTTTGTGGTTTTTATTCTAGTTTAATAATTCAAGAGCAGTAATTAATGATTAATATTTGTAGATGTGTGTGAGTATTCTAATAGGAAATATGTGGCATATTAATTACGATAGACATCTACACAACCAATACATACCGGCAGACAATAATTTAATTTTATGATAAGATACATGTACACATGTACAACTATATTTTCTCTCTGTGTGTACGATTTATTAGCCAAAAAACTCATAATCTGTGAAACCTTACTTCTGTGAATTTTAAAATATGTATATCAATTATATTAACATTACAAGCATTTATCATTATAACAATATTTTTACAGTTCATTAAACAACTTAAATTTTAAAATTCTTTACAAAATTTAACTTGATTAAAAACTCAACTTTCTTAACCAACAATTAATTGCAAATGAAACAACACCTTTTCTTGGCTGTCAATCGCAAATTGGCAGGTTTGTTTTTAAGCCCCCCCAAAAAAAAAAAAACCCAAAAGCCACATAATTTTAATGTAAGCCAGGTGGTTTTGTATTTGATTCTCCATTCATCTTTAAAATATAAATAAACATCATTTGCGAAACTCTATCTCAGACACCTTGCAAATAAAAACGAAAAAAGAGAAACATTTTATTCACGTTTTTTTCTCTTTTTCATGCAGTATATTGTTGATATCACATGGTCTAAAGGATAATACATCAATATAAATAAATAAAATAAAACACAATCCCAAGCAGATGTTCTGTACGAACAAAGTTTAAATAGAATATAGTTAATATATTTGATCAATCACGTAAAATAGCAGGTATTTTATTAAAATCAAATAATTCATTGTAGAGTTTAGTGTTTGGTTTGAAAGGTTTAAACTGAAAACTTAGTTCTCATCTACAATTATTCTTTGGCTTTGTCCTTTAGAACTAATTTTAGGAGAAAATTTCTGTAATTTACAACTGAAAAACAAGGTTTTTATCAAAAATTTCTGACGTAATTCTTCTAATTCTACCCTAGCACTTCTTAAGTAACTATGAAACATTTAATTTTCTGAAGGCACATTTTCAATTTTTGCAACAAGTATTAGTATATGAGAGCTGAGTTTTAAATATTAATATAATCGATGTAAAAAATGTCATTGGATATAAATTCTGGAAACTTTTCTGTAAACAGGGTGATAGCGTAAATGACGTTTCGCAAATTAAGAAAGTTTTATTGAAAAGCCATATCCACCCAAGATACTCATGCATGCGAATGATAAAGAATCGCAACTCATGCAACAGTTGTTAAGACACGGAAAACCCAAACTCTCTTACCGCTCATATGGCAAGGGATGCAAATTTTATCCCAAGAAAAGAGCAAAAAAAAAAAGGAAAGAGCAAAATAAGTTCTTAAAATATTAGTATTACACGCTTGGAGACTTTCATGGAAGAACACATTGATAGCAGAGTGGAAAAAGCACACATAATGTTGGCATTCTGCTGAAGAGGGATATGTTCGAAATGAGCCATAAGCCCGAAGATGACATAATCAGGTTAGAGATGGAAATCGATCAGTTTTCAAATAATAGAAAATAATAGAAAAACATTTATCAACGACTTTTTTATTAATAAATAATTCGAATCGCGTTGAAAACATATAACGAAGAGATTAAGGGATGCTTCAGACCCATTGAATATGCAGAAAACTAGGTTCAAAGAATGTTTTTCTGCTCGTTTTTATTTTTTGGATTCTCCAAATCTTTCTACAATCTTTCAATGGTGGACCAAGCTTATTCAACTCCTGAGCGCAAGTTTGCCAAAGCCATTCTACTGCAACTCTATCATCTTTAACATTTTTTTCCAGTTGTGGCTGTTTTTTCTGTAAAAGCTACCATGAACTCTTTCTGAGAAGTATTTGCAGGCTTTTTATTTCAGATTATTTAAATATACATACATATGTATTTATTTTTTTTTTTTATTTTTTTATTTATTTCATTCAATCAATAATACAAAAAGCCCTTGTGGCCAAAAACTGTATTACATAGTAATAATAATAATAATAATGAGTAAGAATATAAAAAAGTAATAAAATATACTAATAATATTATATACTTTAAAATAATGTTTGTACAATCATTATCCTAACACATATTGGCTCCCCAGCCATAATAAATTCATAAAGAGAAGAAAAAAAAATATAACTATATAAGTAACACACAAAAGGGTAAAAAAGGACCCAATATAGTGACAAGCCCTTAAACATATCCGTAAAACAAATGCCTATTCCGTCATCATACTCAGCAATAACAACTTAGAAATGAAGCTCTTAGGCCAACCAAATAAAAACACAATAAAAGAAATTAGTTATTAAAATTTTCGAGAATTTTTAGACGAAAAACATTATTAGAATGTGAGAAAACACGTAAACTATGGGGCAGCCTATTCCAGCGCCTAGCAACTCTAATCACAAATGATCTTTCAAAAATCGAATTCCTTACCCTAGAAATAAATATTTGAGGGTTCCTAGTTGACCTTGTAAAAATAAAATTCCTACACAGAGAGGATGGTCTTTCACTCTTGACGATTTTATAAAAAAGAAATAGCGAACGAAAACTTACGAAGTCATTCAAAGAGCAACCAAGGAAACGCCGTACATAGGCAGAAATATGTTCACGACGACTTATGTTGTAGACAAATCGAACAATAACGTTGACAATTCTTTTAAGCCTAGTAAAATTAACCCCAATAGTACCCGTAATTACCTCACCTTACTGCACAACGTATCAATGTGAGATTTGAACGTAAGCCTGTTGTCGAGTATAACACCCAAACATATCATCCGATTAACAAACTGAATCTGATCATTTTCCAAGAAAATATCAAGATCAAATATAAACCGGTCAGAAGATGCAATCATCATGGCTTTAGACTTAGATGAGTTAATAGCAAGCAAGTTATCAGAAGTCCACTGTAAAATACGATCAAGAGAGTTAAGAGAGTTGTTAATGTTAGCTTCCAATAACTCAGCAAGTCCACGTTTTCCACTAAAAAGTAAAAATACGTCATCAGCGTATAGAAAGGATCTGCAAAAGCATGAGTTCACACATTGTGAAAGATCATTTACATAAAGAATAAACAAAATGTTTATATACCTACATTTTCGTTAAAATATTTTCAAAATTTTTTAAAATTTGAGCTTAAATTTTCTTTTTATTCGAAAACAGCTGAGCTGCCAAAAAGTACGTTTCTAAAGAATCACCCTTTAGTGTAATAATAATTAATTATTTTTAATTGCCAGTGTACGCTGTATGAATTCTTAAATATCTGCAGAAGAACATCTGTACACAGTTGTAGATTTAAAAGAGAAGATGCTGTTAAGGAGATGTATAAAACACAAAACTAGTGTCCTTGTAACTGCAGCTATAAAGATATATTAAATGTAACTATAGTACAGTACAAGGTAACATGCAATTAACTTTTGCCTTATCAAAAGTATTCGCTAATATACGAGTACATTGTACACACATACATATGTATGTGTCTTATGTTTCTTTTATGTTAATTTAAATTATATCCTTTAAGAGTTTGTTACTGATTGCAAGAGCGTGTGTTAAAGAGAAGAATATTTCTCTGTGTTGTTTTTGTTTTATTCAATACCACTAACCACGCGTCTTATAACCAGGATTCTGTTTAATATAACTTTTAATGTTGTTGTGTTTTTTTGTTCATACTTTAAAATTAAAACATCTGCTGATGTTGCTGCTTCATGTGCTTTACGTTTCAGTGCGTTACTTCATTAACGGCCATAAAGTATGAAATAAATCCAAAAAGTACGTTGAAAAATCTATGCTTTGTTGTCATTCCGTTTGTAACACATCGAAATATTGGTCGTAGAATCAAAAAGTCCGTCTGTTTAAGGCACGATAGAGTTTCGATAAGAAGACTTAGAACAATGAAATGTTAACCAAACATTCTCTGACCGAAATGTTTGGTATTGAAAATTGTATGTAACCATGTCCGTCTGTGTAAAACATTCTCACTTTCATGATCAGCTACTCATTCACAACTTTTGATGGTGGTTACATTGATTCAATAGATTGTCCAATTGTAAATATTATTTTCGAAGAACTTTTACAACCGGACTCGTATACTATATTGAATGTATGGTTTCTTCTTATTATTTTGCTTGTGTTTGTTTGTTTTCATATTTTTTTTTTGTATCTGTTTATAATTAAACGAAACCAAACAAAAAAATCTTTTTTTTCACATGTTTGTAGTTCGCAATAAGGATTTTTGTTGTTAAAGACAGCGTGTTTTGTTGTGCTATTTTTTTGTGTTCTTTTCTTAGTTTTTGATTACACCTTCTGTAGTTGTTAATAGTTCAGAGTATTTTATTCTTGTTATTTTCTTATATTTTTTTTTTGTTTTGGATTTTATATGAACGATACCATACTCCATCCAACACAGCAACAAGAGTCGTCAGCAGGTGTTCTGTTGAAGGGTAAACGATGAAATGTGTTAAACAGTTCTTTTCATTTTTTGGTTGCTTACAATGTTTATTTTTTGCTGCGCTGTATTTAAAGCAGTGTAGGGCGTTTGCCCTATACACGCGTGTATAGGAACAAAATTTGACCCTTTTACAGATGCCTTGCCACTTTTTGTGTACCTTTCCTAAAATGAACTAAATCTGCCACTTTTTCAGATTTTTGACCCATTTTCCCATTTTTTAACCAAAATTTACTATTTGCTTATATTTAACAATTTTTGGAGTAAGAGTATTTATATATGAAAATCGTTAACATACATACATGGTTTCTTTTACATTATTTCATTATTTTTACACTGCTTACATAACGAAAATTGGAAAAAAATTTTAAATATTTTAGTATTACTCTTCTTATTCTTGTCATAGCGTAATGTAGGTAATTTGAAATTTCTTATTCAAATTCAGTGGTATAATTGGGAAAAGGGATCGCTCGGATTTTTTATTCATGATTGGGCTGATTATCTTATTTTGTTTCAAATTAATTTTTTTAGTTTGTTACAAATAAGTATATTTGTGTAATTATTTATCTACTTTTTTAAAATTAATTGTTTTTTAGTTTTAGTAATATTTTGTAACAAATTGAATATTTTTGTTTTACTTGGTACATATTAGTTTTTTTATTAAATTTTTTTTTTTATTATATGAAACTTATGTTAAAAAATTAATAAATTGTTGAATAGGTATATGTATATGTAAACCAGGGACTTCCAAAAATTTTTTGGTTGTGTATTAGTGAGTACCAGAGAGTAATAAAATTGAGAGAATGCATTTATTTAAAGCCGCAGAAAAATGTTAGTAATATACATATTTTATAATTTGCTATGTATGTTACCAAAATCATTTATGACCGCACAATATTTTTTGAGTGTCATCATCTGTTAACCTGAAAAAATAACGTAGCATCCGCTAAACATGTGCACTTGTCGAAGTCACATCGACGACTGAATTGAAGAGCATAAAAATATGTCTTGGTAGTGGTAGGCACAATTGTGCTATGAAATGGAAGCCCCTGATGTAAACATACATCATATACAACATTTAAATGAAAAAAAATACGATTTTTATTTTTGTTTTGTTTATTTTCCATCTTTTTAAAAGTGGTGCCACTTTTTAGCCTCTTTTTACCCCCTTTTTGAGCGACTTATTTTTAAGAAATCCCCTTTTTGTGCGACTTTCTCAAATTTGCCAACGGTAACGCTGGTTGACACACGTATACTACCCAGCAAGTCATATGAGTCCGAAAAGAGTCTTTTCTAACACCTTTCAGGAAAGAGGGTAATTACATTCGAAAATGGTCCGTCAGAAAGAGCTCTTAGATAATGTCAGAAAAGATTCTTTTATGAGGGTTTTTTGGGTCATACAGCGTTCCGACTCAGAACAGTAACAAGCTAATTTTTCCTTCGCTCCGACTCTTTTCTGACTCCTTTTTCGTAGCGCTCCTAGAATGGTATATTGAGTATAACCTGTTTCGCTGTCTGATCTCGCTGCGCATTTTTTTGAGTACACTCAAAGCAAAATGTTTAATGAAGAATGAGAAAATGATTTTTTTTTATCGAAAACATGGATGGTGATGCACAATGCTTGATTTGTCATCGCATTGTAAGCCAAAAAATATTTAATTATACATTATGTTTATGTACATACATACATTGTATATTATTTTATTATTTAATATTATTTGTATATATTTTCATTCGTTTTTAATTATTGATATTAAAATTTAATGATAAACTAATTAACAACGAAAGAAAATGTATATATACCTACAATATAAATATATAATATTAAATAATAATATAATATATGTACATAAATATATATAATTAAATATAAGTTATATTTAATTTAATTTTCCAAATCAAATAAAAATACTAAAATCCAAAAATTGTCTTTAATTTTGGCAACTGAAAAATTATTTGAGTGTACAATTATTGGCGTTCGTTTGTTTTTTGCTGCTTCCAACGCTAGCACATAGGAGTGAGCAAGAATGATAAAATAAAGATTACGCCAACGGGCGTAACATTTTAAAATGTTCTGCGCATTTAGGCCCTGTGACGTCACACATTCTGTGTTTCTATTGGCAAATTTTTTCTCACTTGTTTTTTTTAATCATGTTTTGCTTGCATTTGCTCACTGCACTCTTCATGTTTATATTTTTTGTTGTTTTTTTTTTTTTGTTTGTTGTTCTTTTTTAAACAGATTTTATTTTAGAACTCTCAGAGAATTCATTTGCAAGGTTGCCAACTATCACATAAAACACACATTTTTCGCAAGAAATTTTAATTCTAACACATGAAACATTATTGGTAACCCTTAGAATGGCCCTTCTACGTCACATAACGGGAAATCATGCGCATGTCGTAATCTTTATTTTATCATTCTTGGGCGTGAGTATGTGTGTGCCCGACACTGATTTAAAGAGACATCTGTGGGGTTCAATACATATGTTCTTGGTGTTTCAATATTAAAATGTGTACAGAATACAGATATGTATTTATTAAAAAAAAAACACAAAAAATATTAAACAGCATTTTCCTCAATAGGTGCAAATTATTCAGGGAATTTGTTTATATTTTCATAGTATAAATACACAGAGAATCCTTTTGCATAAATGTTTATATAAAATAAAATCATGTTTTGTTTTAATTACACAGTGCTATAAAAACATTTTGATATAAACAACAGCTGATGATTTTTAAATAATTAATTTTTTACTAGGTTTATAAAACTGTTATTAATCCACAAAATTTAAAAAAAAAATCGGGAATTATTGGATCCGTTATTATCAAAAAAAAAAAAAAAACATTATTATATGCAAATATCTCATAAACTCAAAGATTTTTTAAGACTCGACAAATAGATTTCATACATAGTCTAATCTTTGAAATCAGATCACAAACGAAGAATTGGGATCGCTTTTAAATTCTCGCATGCCCGAGGTGCCCCACTTTGGGGGTCTTATGAGATCCTAATTCAAAACTGAATCCCGACAACACTTCATCTCTTTAGAAGGGTATATTGAATTTGTGCCGATATTTGTAACGCACATAAATATTAGTCAAACACCCACCTTAAGGAATACTGAGCGACTCAGAATCACTTCCTGAGTCGATTTAACGTTTTACGTACGTCCGTTTAGCTGGCTGTACATATAAAGTTGTGCACAAAGTTTCAATAAAATTTAGTACATAATATGTTTTCGGTCCAATGACGGTTGGATTAAAATTGGTTGAAATCGGTTCATACAAATGTCCTCCCGAAATAGTGATTTATAGATCATTGTTGATTTATTTACGTATCCCAACAAATTTCCCTACAAATAGGTTTTACATGAAGCCTAATGACATTTAAAAATGTTGGACAGTTCGATCCATAATTGACCAGAGCTACCATATAAGGATGACTTCCGAAAATCACTTCAAAGAGCATAACTGTCTTAAAAATATCGGTATTCAAATAATCTTCAACACAAATATGTTTCACATATACACAAATCATTTACCCTAATTTTAATTTATAATTATTCATAGCTCCCATATAAGCTCTACTTCCGAAAATAACTTTAACGATCATAAATCTTTAAAAAATGTTGGTATCCAAATAAAATTCAACACAAATAAGTTTCATAATTACACCTTATTTTATAACGATCGATCTATAATTAGTCCAAGCTCCCATATAAGACCCCTTCGTAAATCACTTGAACATGTATAAATCTTTTAAACGTGTTTTTATCGAGATAAAATTGCCACTAAATGTTTGGTTGATCGGTGATCATAATTAGTCATAGCTTATATGTAAATAGCATTTCTAAAAACTGTTTTAATACATATACTGGATGTAGGCTACTATATGGTCGGGCTTGACCAACTTTACTTTCACTTTAGATATTAGCAACGTACAGATTTTAATTCATCTAATTCCTTTCCTTTAGACCCGATCATCAATAGAATTATATAAGGACCCAGAATAAATATATATTTGTTAGATTCTAAGATAAATATTTCGTTGTGTTACAAACGTAATGACAAACCTAAATCGTAACGCAAGAAGTGAAAAGAATAATGTGTTTATAAATAAACAATCTAATTTAGAGAAGGACGAAAATTACAGTGCCTCATCAAATTAACATTGTGTATATATAAACAAAACTAAAATTGCATGATTGTTATATTTTCCTACATAATGCATGAATTGCTTGAAAAAAACTAAAAGTGCCATTCTGTAATTACTGTACATGTTGCACACGTTTGCATATACATACCTACATATGTATATGTACGTATACGTAAAATCTTCTAAACATTTTAGTCATGCATTAATTACATACTTCACAACCAGCACAGCACTATGTAGTGCTTGAAGATGGTAATTAATCAGAATATTCTTTTACGAATCAATTTGAAATTACCAACTTAGTGGAGCAATTATTACGATGCCCTTGTTGCTTAAGGAGATACTCGAGTTATGTGTCATAAATAGAGTTCAAATCACTGCTTAAGATGACATTAATACTTTCGCATTCAGTGCAATTGAATGACATTTTTGCAAATGTTATGCAATCTAGAGAGTACATATAACAATTTCAGACTTGCTGCAACAGCATCAGCAGCACCAACAACAATTCCAAATGCTAATAAATGCCATTAATAACAAACAGCATTACGTACTGGAGACGAACAACATTTTACAAATTTTCAAATGCACAACTAATACCGATACAAATACACATAAGTATGTATACGAGTATTCATACACTCATTGAACTTAATTCACACAATATTGTCCACCATCATTTTAAGGACACAACTTAGCCACCCAGCAGATTTAAAAGTTGAAACTGTCAACTTTGTACACTAGTTACTAGTGTATCCACTGTCCAGTTAGGTTCGCCCTTGAATGTCTGTACTACAATCAATACATGTCTTTAGTTGCTCGTCGTTTCAAGTACTACAGGGTGGCGATGGCTTCTGTTGATCTGTGCAATCACTAAATCAGCAGTTGTAGTGGCAATAATGGTGATGTTGTCTTTGTTATTTTGGTATTTTGAATACATTGAGTAATTTACAGTTTGTATTTGATGTGAAACTTCTCTAAATGTATTAAAATTCCATGAGTGACATTTAATGAAAATATGTAAAAAGCAGATTTATTATTTAACAAGAGACATTAGATTAAAATCTAAATATGTAATAATAGCGAATTATGTGAATAAAAGATAATAATTATATAACCACCATTTGAAAGAGCGTGATTAGTTATTAAGCACTGCCGAATTTTGCTATGTAAATTGGACTCATGAAATCATTTCTAAAAAATATTGAAGTTGTTTAGTTTCTGCTGGACTGATTTTGCCTATTTTTAATAATAAATATTTATTGTAAACACGAAATATTTGGGGAAATGTCAGTCCATTAACGACGGACTAGTTCTAGAGCTAGATCGTGTTAGAATTTTATAAGAAAGCAATATTTCGATATATTACAAACGGAATGACAAACTCAATATATCCACCAGATTTTTAATGGTTGGTTTAAAAGTAGATATGTATACAAAATGTGCTTTATCTGCTATAGACAAACTTCAACTCTCATTCTGATCTGAAATATTAAAAATCAGCCTTTTATGTGAGCTATGGTCAATAACGGACAATTCCTCTACTTTGCTGTGTGATTTCAATCTATGTAAAATTTATTGGTTTAAATTTCATCTTGATACTTAAATGAAGTTAATATTGTTACATTTTTACCTTGGTTGGTTAGCGCATTTTTTTTTTATTAAGCATGAGTTGGTATTTATAGCCTGGGTTCGATTCCCAGCCGCATCAGTTTCTGATAATTATTAGTTTTATTCTTTCTATCATAACTAATATTTATCACAGCGCCCTCCTTCGGTGGTATAGCATTCAAACGCCACCGAAGTAAAATATTAATGCGCCTACTCACCACCAGGGGCGCTGCAATTCTGCTCTAAAAACACACATAATGTGCAATTGCAGAGTTGCGATATAAAAACCCTCTTCTTTCACTACCTTTACTCCTTCAACTATCCCCTTTCCAAAGAAAGTAACACAATTATTATATAGACATATTAATTGCCTGAGTGTTACTTCTCTTAAAAAAAAACAAGAAAGAAAGTATAGTCGGTCAAACCTGACCATATACTACCCTACACCCAATATATGTATAAAACAGTTTTTCAGAAATGGGCGTAATATGGGAGATATGACCTATTTTAGACCGATCATCCAAAAATTTAGTGTCATGATTTCTGTCATGTACATATTGTGTATGTTAAACATTATCTCGATATAAATACTTTTAAAAGATTTATGGAGCTTAAATTGAATTAGGGGGAGGGTCTTATATGGGAGCTACGACTAATTATGAACCGATCCCAATAAAATTGTGCCGTATTATATGTATACATACATACAGTGATGCCAACTTTTGAGACTCAAAACGCGTAAA
Organism: Bellardia pandia; assembly: GCA_916048285.2. Classification (NCBI taxonomy): domain Eukaryota; kingdom Metazoa; phylum Arthropoda; class Insecta; order Diptera; family Calliphoridae; genus Bellardia; species Bellardia pandia. The sequence continues at coordinate 15,404,482 of OU696533.1, forward strand.
AATTTTTGAAAAAAGGGCTAAATTGAAAAAAAAAATCCGTTTAAAGCCACATCCTGTCATTATTTTCGATAAGGTGCGAAAAGGGGCTAAATTATAAAATGTTTCTTTTAAAAATCAAAACAACAAACACATTTTTATAAAATAATTTATTAGAAAAAATTACTACCTACCATGAGATATATATTTCAATAACATTTCATATTACATTTAAATAAATAAGGTACATACGTGCATAGATTAAATACATAGTATTAAATAGTATACATTTAAAATTGGTTGTTACTGAACAAAATTTCGATCTCTTCTTCATCATCATTTTCAGTCCATAAGACACTATCAATAAAATATCTCTTTTTAGGCTACATTTAATGTGTACTAAACTGTTATACGTATTTAATAACATTTTGTTTCTAATTTTATTTTTGAATAAATTCATGACACTAAAACTCCTCTCAACTTCTGCGTTTGAGTACGGATATGTCAAGGAATGGATTTAAGGAATGGGTTACTATTACCAATAACATTATTTCTATATTATTAGATTAAAGGAAGAAAAAGTACGAAAAAACTAAAATGTAGCCATATCGAGCAAAAAGTAATAACGGTCTGAAAGGGCTAAAAGATAATAGTAAAACGTGCTAGATTTACGCGTTTTTTAGTTTAGGGCCAATTTTCTTTTTTCGCGTTTTGAGTGACTAAAATCGGGCTAAATTTAGCCCGAAAAACTGATTTTCGGAAATAAGCCTTACATGGTCATTAAAGTGACTCTCGGAAGTGCGCCTTATATGGAAGCTATTGTCAAATATGGATTAACGTTCACAAAATCCAAGAGTATAGTAATCAAAAACTATAATATATGCAAAATTATGGTTCGATATCGATAATTATTAGATATTTACACATGTTGTTGAGTTTTTCGGAATTGTCCTCATATGAAACCTATGACGTATTATGGCCGATGACAACGAAATTCGTTAAGGCGATTTAAATGTATAAGCACTCGTATGTGAATGATTAGTGTTGAATTTCAACTTAATAGTGATATTATAAGAGATTTATTCGTATTAAAAGGGATTTTAGAAGTGGACTTTGTGTGAGGCTATATCAAAATCTGGACCGATGCATACAAAATATCGTTTTGAGATTTCTATTTGCATGAAACTTATTTTTGCTGAGTTTTTGTATGGATACTGCTTTTCTACAGATATTTATGTTCCACTCAGCCATATTTCGGTTAGACATTTGCATGAGGGCAATAAGAAGTCGTGGGCCGATTCTTAACGTTTTCAGCAGGACTTGTCCTTCTATAAAAAAAAAAAATAAAATGTGCAAAATTTCATGATATTATCAGCATTATATTTTGAAAAAAAATAGCAAAAAAAAATATCTGAAAAATATCGAGGTAGTCTGAAACTTTGATCTATAACTCGGATTCTACTGGACCGATTTCAATAAAAACCAACCATTAAAATTTCACTTTCAATACAAAATATTTCGATGGAACAACAAATATTAAGTAAGTCTTCATTGTTCTATGTCTTTCTTCGAAGCTCTATCGTTTCTGCAACAGACGGACAGACGGACGAGTGCCTAGATCGTCTTAGAATTTTATGAGGAGCTAGAATATCTAGACTTTTTGCATCTACGACAAATATTTCGCTGTGTTATAAACGGAATGACAAACTTAATATACCCCCTTCTTTTCGGTGGGGGTATTGCAAAATTTTGAAATTTTAATTTTCAAATGCATATCACTCGAAAACGAAAAGAACATATTTTATATTGAGCACCCACAGTTCTGCCCTTGCAAAGTTTGTGGGGTGCATCGTCTTTAACTCGAATACACATTGGCTACACATCGGTGCCAGATTTATTTGCTAATAATTTAGATCTGCACAATTTAGAATCATCACAATTAGTTGATTTCCTTTGGCATATTTTGAATTGAAATATATTGGCCAACAAATTTATATTACTACCTAAGGTTTTCATTTATATTTTTAGAGTTCAAATGGAATAAAAAAGACGTTATGAATTGACTAAAATGAATTTGAATTTAAAATCTTATAATAAATATCTAATAACAAAAACATTATCCTTAAAATATAATCTGCAGTATTGTTTTATATGTACACACAAGCATATATGAAATTTGGAATATAATGTATGAATAGTATTTTGCAAATACATGATGTTATTGAATTAATTAGATTACCCATTTTAATTATGATAAGCATTAATCAAAAGTCCTTGAAAAGCACTCAAATGTATGTAGTCATAATATTTACACATAAATATGAAGCGCTAACAGTGAAAAAAGCATAAATACAAACACTAAACTTCCCGGAAAAAAAATATAAGAGAAGCATTTAAATTATTTCTTATGTGCGTAATGTTAATATTAAATGTTTTTTGTTTAAATAGTGAGCAAACATGTCACATCAAACCATTATCATATGTTCTTTTGTGACAGCTGATTTGTCAGATATTCTAATCGAATATTATATTCCGGCTAATAAATAAGGAAAACTATATATCCTTGAACAATATTTAAAATATTATAAATATTCATATTCCTCGAACATGTTATGGCTTATTAACTTGCACAAGAATTATTACATCTATTCAAATTTACCCTTTTATTTTTTGTATTCCTTTAAAGCTGCTTTATTAATCTTATCTGCTTACTTTCTTGGACGTTATCTTAATATATGTATGTATAAGTATATCAAATTATCCTTGTTATTTATTATCTATATTTCTCCTTCTCTCTTTTATTGTGTGCTGTACTTATAATAAATGCAATGCGTTCATTGAATATAATAAACACTATGGCTTGAGAAAGTGATGAATTACCAGACATTTTATTATGGCAAAATTATGGAATTATTCATTAAAATATTACAATAAGCTAAGTTTCTTGTACAATGTTTAATTGGGGATTTTATACTTCAGAAATAAATACTATCATCAGTGTTGTCTACTTTGAAATTTCAAAACGCACCAAAATGAAGAAAAAACGCATAATTTTAAAAAACGCAACAAGTTTAGAATTTTTTTTTATTTAAAATGTTTATTGAATTAATTTAAGACTGTTTTAAAAGCATATTTCATTCAGACTTAAGACTGTTTTAAAAGCATTTTGGACATATGGAATTCAATTATGGGAAACGGAACATAACACCAATATTGATATTTTTGGGATCATGATGAGATCTATATGGTATATAAGAAATTAATACATCCATAGAGACTTAGTAGTGCCATTGGTTCAAGAAGAATTTCCAAATTATCAAAATTAATGGATACTTAAGAGAACTTAAAGAAGAACAGAGCCCACACTGCTAATCTGAGGCTTATTTATTCATCATCTCTCAATTGTGAGCAAATCGTTTAGTTATATTTTTTGAATATTTATTGTAAGGATCAGAGAACGGATTGATTGGTTAATTTTAGATTTTGAATACAATCACAAAAAACGAACCTCATGTTGACAACATAAATCAATTCCGTAAAGCAATACATGTCATTATTCACAAAACGGAGTGTAACGAAAAATGATGCTTGCATTGCATGTCTTGTACAAATGTAAACGTATACTTCCAAAAGCAATGAATAATTAACGATTGGTACGAATGGTTAACGATTGGTATGAATGGGTTCAATGCTGATTGTATAAGTTGTACATACTAACAAAAAATTTCAAACTTTACTAGTTTACTGTCGCTTTATGTGCGATTATAAAGCAACAACCAAAAAATATTTATTTTCTCATTAGGTTTTGTATTGTTTTTTCTCTTTCTTTATGTTTTCATTCACTGAAAGCAACGAATACTGGACGAATGGTGTGAATGTTTTTAGTTTTTTCATGTGGCATTGAATTATTTCGTTGCTTGATGTATAATGGCATAACAAAAAGGGAATGTAAAATAGCAAACAGTAATAAGGAAGGAGTAAACAAACAGCAATGCACATTTTTATTATTGTCGAGTAAAAGCAATGCAAAAGCAAAGAATTTGCGAATGGTTAGCAAATGTGAATGGTCTCTTTCTGTTCTCTGGTAAGGACTATAAATAAAAAGTAAAACAAGTTAGACGGTGAAGATATTCGGCAGTGCCGAAACTCTTTACCTAAATATAATGGGAATTACAACAAGCAAGAGTTTATATTCGCATGTTTGAGTTTGAGTGGACTTTTTATGGGGCTATGTCAAAATATGGACCGATGCACACAAAATATCATTTTGAAATTTCTATTTGTTTCAAACTCATTTTTGCTGAATTTTGGATTCAATAGACATTTATGTACCACACACACATGTTCCGGGAAGATATTTGTACGGGGACTATAAGTGGACCAATTCTTACCATTTTTAACAGGACTTGTCCTTCTTAAAAAAAAATTAATCGTGCAAAATTTCATGATATTACATTTGACGAAAATTGAGAAAACAACATTTGAAAAATATCGAGGTTGTCTGAAACCTTACATATTTTCAATAAAATATATTCCGGTGGAAAAAAGAATGTTTCATTGTTCTATGTCTTTTTTTTCGCAGCTGTATCGTGCCTTCAACAGACGGACGGACATAGCTAGATGGACTTTTTGGTTCAACAACCAACCAATATTTCGGTGTGTGTGTTAGAAGATTCTTAGTTCAATCTTAGCATATATATACTTATATATTGTTTGAAAGACAAATTTACGCAAACATAATTTATTTAAAATATTTTTAAATTTTAATCATTTATAATTGATGTAATTACCAATTCTTAAAATTATTTACAGAGGTTGTAATTTATAAAATATAAAATTGGTATACATTTTCCAATTCGTTCACCAATTTTCCAAATTCAACACAAGCTATTGAACATAGTTTAAACAAAGTTATGGTTATAAGGTGAGACTTATTTTGGTTGAATTTCATCTCAATAAAGTTATTTACATGAGTTTAGTGGTTGTTTTTTTTTTGGAGCTATGGCCAATTATGGACTTACCGTAACGAAATCCACTAGTATAATTGCCGTATGAGTGATATTGCTGTGACTCAGTATTAAAATTACTGATCTGTAAAAAATGTTGGTTCGATGGTCTTTATATGGAAGCAATGACTAATTTTGGACTGATCTAATTAAAATATTGTACAAAGAGTTTTATACATTTGAGAATATATCACGCCAAGTTTTAATATCTTTAGGACATATATTAGTATTTATTAAGCATAACACCCATATGCTTAAATATGGACCGAATCCAGATTTTTTTTAAAGAGAAGTAACACTCAGGCAATTAATATGCCTATATATACTTGCGTTACTTTCTTTGGAAAGGGAATAGTTGAAGAAGTAAAGGTGGTGAAAGAAGAAAGCTTTTTATATCACAACTCTGCAATTGCGCATTTATGTTTGTTTGATTTTGGCATACAATGATTCCTGTTAAATTTTGGATCGGTACCGATATTCATAAAAGATTTATGGGTATATAAATTATTTTGTATGTTGATCTTATATGGGGGATATGGTTTTATGCCAGTACCAATAATTATAAGATATATATAAAGGTTAAAAAGGTTCGAATCCGAAGCCAAGAAAAATTATCAATAAATTTTAATAATAATGTGCATGTAACAATTCCTACCTTCAGTAAAAATAATTTAATGAAAAATTAAATTTAATGAACTCGAGCCGAAATAAAAGAAATATCAAATGTCAGTTCTGTCAGCAATATTCCGCGTTCTGGAGCAGTGTAGCGTAACATTGTTTATTGACGTGTATTTCGCATGTGTTTACTACACAAATGTCAAAACAGAACTGACATTAGGGGCCTCGCAAAATTTATAACATTTTCTGATAGGAGGATTACATTTGCGCCACCTTGTATTAAGAATTTTTCCTGAAGATGCTACACAACGAAGTAGCGAAATATTGAGAATAAAGGTTGTATTTAAAAAAGACCTTAAGCTTAATCAATTATTGGAATTATTTGGATTATTTGAGTCGAATTTTAACCTGGTAACAACATAAATTACAGATTTATACGTATTTAAGCAATTTTCGGAAGTGGTGTTTATATAGTGTCTATGGTCAAACATGAACCGAACTGAACAAACTTTCGTTTTGCTATTACTTTTTACATTAAACTTATTTCTGCTCATCTTTTTTGTATCATTGAGACATATTTCGAAAAGAAATTTGTATTGGACCTATGAGAAATCATGAACCACCGATTCTTACTATTTCCATCTCATTTTCTCCTTTTATTTTTATAGAAATAGAGTATAAAAAATTTCATTATATTATTTTCAATATATTAAAAGAAAATAACAAACAAACAAAACTGGTGGAAAATAACATATTTTGATGGAGGTTGTTGCTAATTTTGATTACGTATTTTAGACGTGAGAGTGTCGACTTAGAATTCCATAAGGATCAAGAATATATATACTGTTTTGGGTCACGGATGAATATTTCTCAATGTGACACTTTTGTATGTCACTTTTGGTGGTGGAGCTTATAAAAAAGATTCAGGAATTTCGTTCCTTCTTTTATAGAATCACCTAAAGCTTTAATAGAGTTTAAGTCCAGGGATTGTGACGGACACTCCATAACAACAGATAAAGAAAAAAACAACCCTATATCATGAACGAACCTTCAGCGTGCTTCACACTTGTTTAGGTATACCTGGGTTCAAATTCTTTATTTTGTGACCTCTGATTGAAGGTTCTGAAGGTCGAATATTAAAAAACAGTTGTTATTATTTTTTTCAAACACTTTATATCTCAAATTTTCTGTAAATTAAATACATACATATAAAAAAAATACATATTGAAAACTTCTTTATATTCATTCAATTTCCATATTTATTGACACTTAAACTTCGATTCCATAGTGCAATATATTATTGTATGTGTGTCTCACCGGACATAAATAAAAATATAAAATTAAATGTTTAACATTTTGACAGCACTTGCTTTAAAGGCGATGGTACGAATGTATTACGACGCTCTTATATGCCTGATTCCGGTGTGTGACAATTTAAAAGAATAAATAAAATGAAAATAACTGAACGGCAAAATATAGGGGTTCATAATAATTGTAGGATAAAGATAAACGTGCTTTTTTATACATATTAACTACCTGCTTTAGTGCATGCATGCATGAACTTATTGTACCAATAAGTACGTATGAATATATGATTTCTACATGAATGCAAGTTACTGGTCCTGATGATGATGACGGCATATGATAATGATGATAATAAAGCAAAAGAAAACTCTACATATAAATATAAAATTTGTGAAAAACACCACCACCAGCTACTGTGCACTTTACAGGACGTGCCTGGCTACCAGGATAATGTTGACTGCGATGAGAACTGCTACAGCAACGACTAGTATATGTTTAAGAAAACGTCTTCGCTCATAATGCAGAGGACGGACGACAGGTTGCTGGAGTAGAGCATGTGAAAATAAACACATGCATTTTGCATGTGTTGTGTCCTTTTGAAGGCACTGAAAGCAAGAATGAACGAATGAAAGACATGACATGACACTACCCGCCTGAATGCCAGCCTGCATTAACGCAGCATGAACTTTAACAAACAGTCACGCATTTTTATAAATAAATAAAGAAGACGTGAAAAAACTACTGCTAAACCAGTAGTAGTATTTCTTTTATTATGATTATGTATATTTTTCTATAATTTTATCTACGAGTATACATATATATATTTGTATAAATATGAGAAAAAACTCTGCATGCCAGTTATAAAATACCTAAAGTATTGTTCGCAATAAGGTGATTGAGTAAAATCCACACCTATAACCAACAGGACGGCTGGAAAATTCAGGTAGTCAATAGCCATTGGACGTATATTGCGTTAGGCACAACATCCCAGTAAAAAATGGGATCCAAAAGGAGCAGGTTTTATGTATGAATTCATACCTCAAATCGCTTCAAACCTGCTGATGGGATGCATGATTTTTGTATGAGGTGTTCCCGGTTTGGAGGACTATTTTCTGCTGACAATAAGCGCTTCTTTTAACCTAAACAAACATGCAAATAAAGCATTTTCCTAAAGTGTTTTTTTTAATTCTATCTGAATCTTTTTGCTTAAGAAAAATTCATAATAACTGAGAAGCGCGATATTCGTTTTGTAATTGACTTTCGTTGTCAAGCGTAAATCTGTAGGCTATAATTTTAATTTTGTTTTTACGCTTTGAAACCTTCTTCGTTGTCAGCACTAAAAAATCATCTTTTTTGTATATTTTATTCGTAAGCATTTACTGCTTTAAAAGAGCACTTTTATTGAAGCGCTCGATTATGCGCTTTTTCTCTTAAGTTTTTCAAAAAACATGAATTTTTTTTACTGGAATATTACAACGAGATTCATAATTGAACCCAAGTGAGCTATGCCTCAGTTATATACAGTGGGATAGAGAAGTAAACGTATGACGACTTTACATCATTAATTTTATTCATCATTCTGAGAATCAAATTATCCTAAAATGGCCTATTTTCAATTCAGATATTGAACGAAAACTTCTGGAAAGGAAAACTATAGAGGAGAGAAAAAATATATTACCTGCTGCAAAGCATAGGGAAACTGAGAATAATTATCTGTGAGCATACCAAACAAACGAATTTTCCATTTGGAGAACAACATGGAGCCTAAAGTTACTGGTAATGGTTTATATAGATTGATATTAATTAGACAATTATATTGATACTAATTAGACAAATCATTAATTTTGGTCGATATTTATTAAAATTATGACCCTCAAAGCAAACCAAATAATAACAAGCAACTACCTCTTAAAAATCTATAAATAATTATCTTAATACTAATAACGCTTTAGAATAATTTTCTGTTTAAATATTTGCTATATACATACATACATATTAGTTTTTGATAAAACATATAACATTGACATAACAAATATGTTTAATATAATTTGAATTGTAAATACGAGTAAGTATATGCATACATACGCGCTTTGATTTCATGGAAAATTGCGGAAATAAAAACTAACAAGGATATCCGTTAATAAGCATGTAGAGCAACATAAATATCTGTACCATAAACAATATATAATCCTGTTTAAAGTATAGACATATACATATGTATATAGATACATATTAAAATGACATACTTTTAAAAACTGGGTAATATTTTATTATTTATGTAAGTATGTAAAGCATGTAAACTTTTATACACAACAAATCATATTTATTTGATCTTTAAGACATTATTAAAATTCCCTAAAATACTTCTTCTCTTGTAGTATCACCCACATAATCTCCATTTCCATAAAATCCTTTTAAGTTCTTAACACTAATACCGACAAACAAAAACAATACCCAACGGCATATACGTGGGAGTAAAGAAGCCTTGTAAAAGGCCTTATTAAGAAAATACAACCACCAGTATTAAACTTATTTGTAACCATATTTGTTCGTTGCCGTTTTAAAATTTCGGCATTTCCATATGATAAGCTTAGTACAAATTTTGATTAATGAAGAAGATGTATACAAATTAGGCTGATTTCTTTTTTGAATGATACATTTTTGGGTATTTAGGGGAGGTGGCTGTAGTTGTACTATAATATGAGTCAAATTGCAATTGTTCATTGTTCACATAAATTATGGGCACACTACAAAGGTTTCGTTTTTTATACCACCAGCAAAAGGAAGGGAAAATAATTTTGTCATCCCGATTGTAACGCATCGAAGAGAGGATGCTGTATCTTAATTGATTAGCGCGTTTGATCATTAAGCATGATTGGTATCTGTGTGGCCTGGGTTCGATTCCCAGCCGCTGCCACTCAAAACAACATCAGTTTCTGATAATTATTAGTTTTTTCTATCCTATCATAACTAATATTTATCACAGCGTTCTCCTTCGGTGGTATAGCATTTAAGCACCACCGAAGTTAAATAAGTAAAATAATGGCTATAAATCAAGCATTGATCAATGCGCCTACTCGCCACCAGAGGCGCTGCAATACTGTTCTATTAATAAACACAATGCGCAATTACGCCGCCTATTCTTCTCCTACATATCCCTTTCCAAAGAAATTAACACAATTAATTAATTAATGTATAGGCATATTAATTGCCTAAAAAAAATAGAGATGGTCATATAAGATATATATGTACATATATAAAAAATGTTTAAATGTTTGTATGGGGAACCCCTCAGAGGAGTTCCAGGGGGTGTGCCACTGGCATGGGTGGATCGGCCCTCCAAAGTTAGTGGGGTTCGGTCATACATTTGGACTCGATTGGGGCACTCTAAATGGGTCAAAGTGGGATTTTTCAAAACAGTTGGGGGGTAGTAGAATTCGTTTTAGAGGTATGGTTCCTTCGGCAAAGTTTCTTATTTTGATCCCTAGAATACGATTTTCACTGAGCCATGGGCGATTTTTTTGCCTCCCCACAAATCGACCCGGCCTAGTATATACTATAGAAAAGTAATACTCATACAAAATTTTTAAAAAATAAGTTTATGCTGAAAAAAATTATAAAATATAAAATAATGACTTTTTTAATTATTTAAGCTTGAGGTCTTTATATTAATAAAATATTATATTTATTATTTTCGATATTTCGCTAACCTTTGGTTAGCATCGTCAGGAAATTAATTAACAAATTTTATTAAAAATAACAAAAACGATAACAAATTTATGAAAAAATATTTTTCTTTTTTGTCATAAATTAAATTCAAAAAAAAACTATTTGTCACAAAAATTTCTTAACCTAGTAATAATACCTATATATCTTACATACTTATAAATAAATACATTTCTAATTAAACTTATTTTATTCTAACATACATATCGTGACCTAAGAACAAGAAAATCTTAATTTTTATGTAATTTAATTTGCAAATTTAACCTTCCTGTTCCAAAAGTCATTATAAAAATAAAGGTCAAATAAGAATAAAATAACATTTAAAATATAAAATATATAAAATGATAATTTGTTTGCATCAGTTCATAGTTGACAATAGCTCCCATATAAAGTCCACTTCCGAAAATTATAAAAAATCTTATTAAAATCACTATCTAGTTTAAATTCGACGCAAATAATCCACATATACCTATGTTTGTATAAATTATTGTAACAAACTTTTTGATGATTGGACCATAATTTGTGATTGGTCATTGCTATAAATAACGATATCGAACTGAAATTTTATACAGATAAGTTTTATGTAAGTAAAAATTTTACTATTGGCCATAGCTTCCTTTTAAGGAGTATTTCCGAGAATAACTGGAATACGCAAAAAAAATCTGTAATATATCGTTATTCAGATGAAAATATCGTTATTGTAATAGGAAATTTACCATAAGACTCAAATAGCAGAAATATTTTATGACGATCGTTGAATTATTAGATTTCTTTAGGGGATTCGAAATATGAAATTACTTGTTTATACGTATTATCGATACATATTGTAACACAAATTTTTTGCAAGTATGCATAGATCACACTATGTACTCATAGTCGAATATAAACTCTTACTTGATTATTTTTCAAAATTGTATACCCTATAGCGCCATTGTGGTTGAGCTGCTGTTTGTAACGCCCAAAAATATTAGTCCAACATCCACCTTAAAGTATACCGATTGACTCAGAATCACTTTCTGAAGGTACGGTCACATGTGCCAAATTTTTGCCTAAAAAGATGTAACCACTAAATAAAATATATTTGAACTCGTTTAGTTAATAAAATAAAACTTCGTTTATTTAGGACAGGACACAACAAATATTTAGTTTTAATTTATTAGATGCTGTTTGATCTTGAAAAACTCTTGTAAGAGTAAACAACGTCAAACAAATTTGTGCTAAAACAAGTGGTTGCGCTTTTTTGAGTAAATATTTGCTATGTGTGACCATACCTTGAGTCGATTTAACGTCCGTCCGTCTGGCTGGCGGTGCATGCAAATTTGAAAATGATACATGTGCCAAATATTTAAAAATCCTATTCTTGAGTTAAAAAATAATTTTTTTGATAGATATCCCACTCGCATCCCATTAAACGATTATAAAGGCATTAAAGTAAATTGTATAAGCTTTCTTTCAAAAAAAAAAAAAGGTCCAAATTGAAAAAAAATTAAAAAAAAATATTTTTTAAAAAAAAATTAAAAAACATTTTTTTTTAAATTAAAAAAAAAAATATTTTTCAAATGATTGAAGAAATAGCAATTGTCCTTTAGACAATTTTTGCTAGGACCAATAGGTGAAAAGTTACACTCATTTAAAAAAAAATCCCTGTAAGACCAAAATTTACCAAAATTTCCAACTCCGGCACTTCTGGACTGATAGAGCTAAAAATTTGTGTCTGGCCTACTATCCAATGGTACTAACCTTGGTGCAAATTTCATCCAAATCGGAAGACATCGATTTTTAAAATTGGGTCACTTGACGTGAAATTCACCATGTAGAAATCATGGCACCTAATTTAATAACGATCGGTTCATAATTAATCAAAGCTCCGATATAAGAGCCACTTCTGAAAATCACTTCAAAGTGCATAAATTTTTCAGAAGTCATGATACAAAATGTTTTAATGATCGGTTCATTATAGGTCATAGCTCCCATATACCACCCATTTCTGAAAAACTGGTTTTGCACATATACTGGGTCTAGGGTATTATAAGGTCGGACTTGGCCGACTATATTTTCTTGTTTTAAATAAAACTTAAAGCGGAGAGGTTGTAGTACTTGACTATATACCAATATAAGCGATTTAAAAGAAGAGGCAGCGCATGTGGGTGTATTTATGGGTCATTTGTGATTGATGTGGAAGAGAAGCGTGTATATTTTAATTTAAAAGGTAAAACTTAATGCCTTTATTCATGAAAAATTAAAGTAGACTTCAAATGTACTTTAAGAAAATTTTGTATGAACATTTTGTCTTAAAGCACACCTCAAACCTACTTTATTTTTTATGAATACGGCAGTAAAACTTGAAGAAAACCAATTTTGCAGAAAAAAAAACAGTAAGTGAACATTTGAGAGATCCATGAAGGCCTGATAATCATTACCTTAACTTTACCTCTCTTCGAAACACAACTGTGCACGATGAAAAAAAATCAAAACATAAACAAAGAACAATGAATTTAACACTCAAGGGGTTGCATTTCTTAGACTTTGTTTTGAAAGTAAACTCCACGTTACTATTGTTTCATTTTTATCCATTCTACTCCTCTTTTTGTCTTGTTTTGCAGGCCATCAAAAGGCGCGAGAATATTAAAATTTTATGCAATACTTCTGTATGTATGTATATAAATATTACATTTTTTTCTTTATAGCAAATATCTAACTGACTGTGAGAACGAGAAGAATCCCGATTATAGAGTTTATGAAAGGACTACAAACCTACATAAAATAAACATCTTAAACATCTGAAAACTGTTGTGCTTGTAAGTATAAAGTAGGAGCATCTTATCATTTTTTTTAACTCGTATAAACACTCTATACTCCTTGAACATAAAGAATAAGTGAAAAGTATTACATATTTAGTAAAAATACATGGAATGCTAAAAAAGCGCCAGCTTAAAGATGTTAAATGAAAGCCTTGAGTGTTCAGTTTACAAGGCAAGAAGGAAATAGATGAAAATTTGTAACATGCCAAGAAACGATTATTACAAACACTATTTTCGTAATCTTTTAACATACAAATAGTAGAGTAAATATACTAAGCTTTTATAACCTCCAACACTACAAGTGGTGAATGATGGTGTATATACGTTTGACATTCCGTGTGAAACTCTTTTAATATTCATCTGATACCCAACAAAGCTATGTCCATTTATTTGTCCGTGTAAAACACTTTCACGTCCAAAATACACAACTGAACTTTAAAGAATTAACAGGAAAATGTTTTGTATTTTTTGTTAGACAATTTGGTACTGAAAATCAGCAAAATCGGTAAAGTATAATTAAAGTTATGGACCAAAATGTGAGACAACCTCCATAAAGTTTTTATATTTTTTAACCAATTTTTGTGCAATTTTTTTTAAGGATACTGCAGATAACCATGGTATTATTTTGTACACGTTATTTCTATAATAAAAGAAGAAACTGTGATGAAAATAGTAAGAATCGGTCCAAGATTTCTCATATCTCCCATACAAAATGTGTCTCAATGATAAATAAATGCCTATAAAATTGCAATATAAATGCAAAATTTTGCAAACACAAGTTTCATGTAAAAGAAAGCGCCAAACCAAATTTTGTTTAGTTCGGTTCATATTTGACCATAAAACCCATATACAGTCCACTTTCAAAATTCACTTAAATACGTATAAATCTGATATAAATATTGTTACCAGGTTAAGATTCCCATAATTTGTGATACCTCCCTCATAAGGACCACATTTTAAAAAATTCCTAAATCTTTATATATTATCTTATATTTAGGTAGGTAGGTAAGAAGGCTGGTGTGAGTCCTCTTCACACCCTCACCCAGACACCAATATGATCCATTGTGATGCCTTAGATAGGAAAAGAAGTAATAAAGAAGGTGAAATAAAAGCGAAAGTAAAAGACAAGGAAGGAATAGTAGAGTGCAAAGAGAGAAAAGAGAAAATATCGGCAGATTTTTATTTACATTTACAAAATATTATGCAGATCGTCCATATTTGACCATATCCCCCATATAAATCCCTCTTCCGAAAATCACTTCAATGCTCATAAATAATTTTTAGATAAAGCTACTGATCAAAAATTGTTCACAGATTATGTGTATTATCTGACCAAATATCAAAATCAAACTGTTTGATTTTGTGAATATAGGTCCATATTTGACCATATCCTACATATAGGATGCTCTTCCTAAAATTACTTAAATACTTATATTTGTCTTAAATATACCCGTGGTTGAAATTCAACATGATAGTATATCGTCATATATTTAAAATTCTCTGTGACAAATTTAATAAAGTTCGGTCTATAATTGGTCAGAGCTCCCATATAGGCACCAATAATGTTTAATAAATATCGATATCAAACCAAAATTTTATACCGATCAGTAATTTTAATCCAGAAATCACACTAATATCGGTCATACTGCAAGTATACTATTGGATTTTGTAGCTGTTAGTTCTTATTTGGCAATAGCTGCCGAGTATATTTATAACAGCAAATAAAATATTTTAAACCGCGTTATTGAGATGTTATATCAGTCCATAAATGATTACATTACATATAAGATGGTTATGATTATTATAGATATATATAGAATATAGACCTAAAAGTCAATGCTGTTGGTGACTTCTGTGTTGATCTGCTGATAACATATCGCTTAGAAGCAGGACCATAAACTCGTATCTGGGTATTGATAGGCCAAGCAATTTACATATGTATTTAAATTCTGAGTTTATAAATTCCATTCTATAAGCGATTAACCACCAACTCCAACGTAATATGATCGCAATGTCTTCTCGATTACATTTACTCAATCGCGCAACTTAGTCCAAACATTGTCGAGCTTATATAGGATCCAATTCATGATGGCATCAGGGGAAATAAAATCGTTCTTAGCTGCGATATCGAATTTATAGCCAAATAGTTATTGAAATAGACCGAGCTGGGGTGGTTATAGGTATCGGTTTCAAACCAAAATTTTACACAGATAAGTTATATGCATTAAAAATAAATCTTCCGGATTTTATGAATATCGGTCTATCTATGATCATAGCCCCCATATAAAGTTCACTTCCGAAAATCACTTAAATACATACAAATAAATATCATTATCTGTTTAAAATTTGCGACAAATAATACACACACAAAATACAAAAATCACCGTACCGAATCTCCCATATAAGGATCACGACCAAAAAAAAGACATTAACCTACATAACTATCCTATAAATAAAAATATCGAAATCAAATTTTGCTCAGATCAGTTATGCTTGTAATATCATATAACTGGATTTTTGACGATCACTCCGTAATTGGCCGTAGCTCCTAAATAAAACGCATCCCAATATTGGACCCAAATTCTTGCAAAACATTCAGAAACAATTTCAAACATAGTTGAGAGTTTTAAGAGAGATATATATACGTATATCGACCGGTTTCTTAAATTAAATTATTCAATATTAGCTTCTAGAACCTCAACCGTTGCGGGCTTGTCCCTATAGATGTGAGCCTTAACATAGCCCCACAATAAATAATCGAAAGGCGTTAAATCGCACAATCTAGGCGACCAATTAACCTGTTCACCAAACTCGCCTCTCAATAATCTGTAAACGTTGTGCGTTTGTTTAACAGTTACATGTTATACGCAAAACAAAAAGAAAGTTGCTTAAATATCAACCTTTATAAATAAATAAATATATATGTATATATATATATATATTTGGATTTTCACGGCCGATCTAATTCGGCCCATAACAGTTATTATACCGTGAAAATCCAAATATATATTTTGTGGGGCTATGTTGAAGCTGATAAGCCCGAAACGGTTGACGCATTAGAAACTAAAATTGAAGAATTGATTCGTGAGATACCGGTCGATATTTTGGAGAGAGTATGCCATAATTGGACCCAGCGTATGAACAATTTGAATCTTTATGAATTGCAATATATAGTTGGTTCTAATGACTCATATAAAGGCTTCATGTATTTTTCATACAAATTCGATAGCTCTTAAAAAATCACTATATACTTTATGGGATTATTAATGAATATTGCAATATTGCAAACGGAATGTCAGGTATTTCCAAATTTTATAGACCCAAAAGTGTTTTAAATTGTTATCCTTTTTAATACTGTTAAAACTCATAATAAGTATTATATTCTCAAAACTTTATACGGTTCATATTTAGTAGATCTCTAAAGTTGGGCATGTCCTACATTTCTATGAAGAATCTACAATGTTTGAAAAATGCATTTAAAAAACCTGCATTCGATTTTAACAAAGATGTTGCTAGTAGCAAAAGATCGATTTCTTTGATTCGAAAGGTTCGCATAGAAATGTCTTAAAGTGCCATTATAGAAACCAAGAATGGTTAAGAATTATATCGCTCACGTTGATCTAGCCGAATATGTAACATGGGCTGACCAAAACATGCCACCAATATAATTGCAGTAGTTCACACACAGTCTCTCGGTCACATACATACATATGTTATGTTCAAAAAGCGATTTTGTAAACCCTACATACCCAGCAAGCCATATGAGTCCGAAAAGAGTCTTTTCTGACACCTTTTTCGGAGCGTTAACGCTCTTTATGAGCCCAAAAAACAATCATAATTGCTCCGAAAACCTTCAGAAAAGAGCGTCATTACGTTCGAAAATGGTCCGTCAGAAAGAGCTCATAGATAATGTCAGAAAAGAGTCTTTTATGAGGGTTTTTTGGGCTCTTAAAGAGCTCTTAGATAATGCCAGAAAAGAGTCTTTTATGAGGTTTTTCTTGGGCTCTGTGTAATCTTGTTTTTATCATTCTTGTGTGGTACAGCTATGTTTTTTTTTTTTTTTTTTTGTTCAAAGCACAAATAACAAGACAACAACGCTTTGGTACACACATAATTAAGTGGAATTTCTGAGTCATACTGAGACTCAGGACAGTAACAAGCAAATTTTTCTTTCGCTCCGAAAATGCTCTTTTGTTGGACTCTTTTCTGACTCCTTTTTCGGTGCGCTCCGAAAATGCTCTTCAGTTGGACTCTTTTCTGACTCCTTTTTTCGGAGCGCTCCGAAAATGCTCTTTTGTTGGACTCTTTTCTGACTCCTTTTTCGGAGCGCTCCGAAAATGGTATGCTGGGTACTAAAAGAAATATATGTGTGTATGTATGTACACATAAATAAAGCTTTTGGTTGGGTTTAGTAACCAAAATGAACAATATAAGGCACATATACAAAATTTAATTATGTTTCATAGCCCAAGTTGTTATTTACTTAAAAACTCCATTTTTTAATATGTATTGGCCTTTCCAGCGCCATAAGTTTGTACAGTCGTAAAATGTAAAACCGTAACAACTGTTATATACAAATTTGTTGTTACATTTGTAAGAAGTATTTGTACATTCTTGAAAGGAAAATGTATTTCTTAGGAATTCCTTGAAGCTTTTTATGTGTTTTACGAGCAGATGCAATTCCCACACATTTGTACTTTTATGTCGACAATACTTTACAATACGTCTTAGAATCGTCTGGAACAGTAAACAATATGACTAAAGAAACTAACACATACATCCATGCAAACACTGCGCATTTTAAAAACATTTAGTGTTACTGTTGTTTGAAATCATTTTATTTACATAGAGAAAATAATTTACATGTATATAATTTCAAATATTCAACATTTTTAGATGCGAAAGACATTTTTATATCCTCCACCACCATAAATGGTGAATGATATATATATGGTATATGTATATATAGTAAGTTTGTCGTGTGTAACACTGAGAAATACTCATCTGAGACCCAACAAAGTATATGTATTCTTGGTCTTTACGAAATTCTAAGTCGATTGAGGCATGTCCGTGTGTCCGTCTGTCTATGTAAAACACTCTCACTCCAGGTTGTTCACAGCATTCGTATTTTTTCATGTTATTATTTTAAGACATATGACTTTATGACACCTTGTGAATCCCCCAATTATTTTCTAAGGAAAATATTCCATAAACTATAGATGCACTACCGAAACTAAACAAAATCTTGAAAATGTCGTTTTTGAGATAAAATTCTTCCCATAAAAGATCCACTGCCGGATATAGCCATAACAGCCATAGAACTTTATAGGAGTATCATTATTGAGACGAAATTAATACTAAGTCTTAAACACATAGAAATCGCATCACAGCTGCGTGCAACTACTTAAGGACAGTAGTATTCACTATTTAAATCGTTGTGTTAAAGGTAATATTTACTAAATAAAACGCTAAAATATATCACTTTTATTATTATTATTCTGATTACACAGAGTGTTTTTCAGTATATGAAATGTCACAATATACAGCTGCGTGAAACTAAAAGGACAGTAGTATTTAATATTTAAATCGTTATGTTAGAGTTAATATTTATTAAATAAAACGCTTTATTATTATTAAATTGAAAACACAGAGTGTTTTTAAATGTATAAAAAATTCCTTAATATCTGTTGAATATGAGTAAAAGCAAACCCTGTGATGTCAGTACTCGAAAGATTATTGTACAAATGCATCAAGATAAAAACATTTAACGGAAAATAGCAACAGTCATGAATGTAACAAAAACAAAGGGTTTTTAAGCGATGAAATGTTTCAGAAAGCATTCGTCTGCAGAAAAGGAGGTCCATACAAAAAAGAAGCCGTATTATGACAGTTCGTGAAGCTGCACTGATTGAGCCCGAGTTGAAAAAACATCCGCAGAAATCAGCAAATAAGTTATGAAAATGGCGCAAAACCGCCTGTAGACACAGTAAAACTTAGATCGAGAAGTTAGAATGTTTGGAAGAATTTCATGAAAGAAGCCATTATTGTCTGAACGTAACCGAAAGAAGAGACTCGAATTCGCAAAGAAGAACCGTCATTGGACGAATGTAGAATGGAAAAGAGATGAAAGAAAAATTAATAGGGTCTCTTCAGATGGAAAAAATATATTCGCCGGCTAAAGTTGACAGAATTTGATTCAAAGTACACCCGCGACATTTTGAAGCATGCAGGAGATTCTACAATGCTTTGGGGTGCTATATCGTCACTGCACAAACATTTAGGGAAATATGGATAAGTGTTATTATTCAAGAACTCTAATGGCTAAATTCACAGTCATTAGTTAGCTAATGGCCATTAGTTAAACCCCCAAACGTCGTTGGTTAACTATTAGTCAAATAACAGCTGTTGCTATGAAAATAAAGTTTACAATTGTTTTCGTCGACAAATTGTAAATATGTCTTACGAATTTGAATAATGGCTAAATTCACCGTCTTAATAGTAATAGTTAAACAATAGTTAGTATTTTAATTTGGTTAACTAATGACCGAGAATCCGGCCATAAGTGATACAATGATTCCGTATGCTGATGAGAACATACCAGTAACATGAATATTTCAACAAGATAACTATCCGAAGCATTCGCCTCATCACATCAAGCAATGGTTTCTTAACAATTCGGTTACATTTCTTGACTGGCCTTCATGCAGTCCTGATCTCAACCCAATTGAAAACTTATGGCAAGTTGTAAAAACCAAAATAAGCTGTGTAAAAATCAGCAATTGTAATGCTATCTTTGTCGAAACAAATAAAGCTTGCGAAGCCTTTCCAAGTAGTGTATGTAAACATTATCGATAACAATGGGTTTGCAGCAAACTATTATTTTATTTTTATTAAATTTGTGGTATGTCCGTAATTATATGCACGACTAATATCAATCTTATTTAAAAATATGACTCACAGATTCATAACTAATAATTCATTTGACACAATATCCAGTTATTTTCTAACAACAAAAAACCTTTCGTATTACTATATTTGCTTTAAGCTCACATTTTAGTACAGTGTCCTTAATTAGTTGTACATAGCTGTATTTTAAAGGTCGATCCAAATTATTATTAGAGAAGTACATGAATATGAACAAAAATAATAAAACTAAAATTGTTGTCCAAAATACAATTTAGATATTATTATATTCATGTAAAGGTAAGTTTAGACGATATGTTGAATCAGCATATATATGCTGACAGGCATATGATTAAAATTAGCAGCAAATTCCTATGTCATATGTTAGACGTTTACACGATATGTTGAAAGTAGCAAATTTTTTGATGTCAGCATATGTCAGCAAATGAAATGTCAACATAAGAGTTAGCATACGATTTTTGTGTTTATACGATATGTTGAATTTTATGTGGTGTACATATGCTGAGTCGTATAAACATTTGTTTGTGAAATTAGTCAGTTTGACAACATTTTTCAATTATTATTCAACTTCTGTATTTTATGTGAAATTTTTGAAATAAAATTAAATAATAAAAATATCAATAAAAAAAACATAAATGATCACGTGGGAGCTATTGCGTTTTTAAGCAAATTTTTATATGCAAATCTGTCTTAATAAACGTTTGTTAAATTTAATAATGGTTTTTGAATAAGGGGGTTATTGTTTATTTCTAGAGACCTGGGGCCAAATTATCGCATTCGATATCGAGTAAAATTGATCGTAATTTTCTTATTTGAGATTATGGCATACGATATCGAGCAAGAAATTTAGTATATTTTATCATAATTTCGATATCGAAATCATACGTGCTCATTCGATCACAAATGCGGTAATTTGGCCCCTGTGTCGATTAATTTGAACTATGCCGCCGGCCATTATATTGCGTTTTGTGTTCTTGTGTGTGTATGTGTGTACGTACATATGCAACAAGAATTGTATTTACATAAAAAAAACTATCGGTGGCTGGGCCGTAATACACTATCCTACACAATCGTACGATTCATTCAGTGGAAAATCTGACCGATTTCAATCACACTCAAAAAAAATCGCAACAAAGTATGTCATAGGTGCCACACTATTACACAAAAAAGATGCAAAAACATATGTTTTTGTTAATGTCAACAAACACAGTTTTCCGCCATTTAAATTAATATTTGTGTTCAATTATTTTGTTGTTATATGTGAATATAATAAATTGTATAAACTATACAAACAATTAAAAAATGTTAAACGTCGTCTGTCCTTTAGATTATAATTTGTGATTTAAATCAATGAAGCCGACATTGTTGTTTTCTTATCAGCTTTATTAGAAAATACAACTCTGATCGCATATGAATTTGCCATATGCTGAAAAGCTTGCATACGCTTTTCAACAAATAACATATCTGTCAACATACGCAGGAAATTTGTCCAACACTAATAATATGCTGTTTACACGATATGCTAAAATTACCAACATACGTTTGTTGGCATTGTTAACAAAGTGTTAGCAAATGTTGTTAAACATACGTATGCTGAAAAAATTTTGCGTTTACACGATATGTAAGCACTTGTCACAAATTTTTCAGCATAAATATGCTGATTCAACATATCGTCTATACTTAGCTTAATGCAATTATTGCTTACAATAAAACAAAATGGCTAAAAATAGTTCAAATATAAACATGAAGTGTAATCCACTATTAATCTTGTACAAAAATTTACGCTGCTAGACTATGTACAGTCCCATGCTCTTTGGTCTGTTTGGGACGTTCTTAACTCTAGGGCCATGACAATAACCATTGTTAATTTTATTTAAGAGCAGCTCGCTCACAACGTTAAAGAAAATTTTACTCAAACACAATTAAATCACGTTGCAGATTAAGGGTCTACCTCAAATGTAATTGTATAGTGCAGCATATTCTTGCGGTTTTCATAAAACCATGTAACACTGCACCAGTCCAATAGAATAAAAACATTCAAAGCAAAGTAAATAACAATAAAAAAGAGACAAAACAAATGATAAGAATTAATTTATATATGTATGTCCTTTGATATTAAATGCCATTTACAAAACCGCAAGTTATTTTTATTAAAAAAGTTTTTTTCCACTTTCATAATACGAGTACGTTTTTTATTTCTCTTGTCATCCTTAAAGCCATTTATCCTTTAAAAGCGCTAAGTGAAGACCTACAAAGGGGGATCAAAATGATGGCGATATTGAAGAAGCACAAGCACCAGGACAACAAAAGATGACATAGACAAAATCAAGAAATTGTATGCACTTGCGGTTTGAATACTAGAAGCAGCGAGCACAACGATTATAATACTTTTATTGCCACTCTACTTAAGTTTTTTTCTACTTTTTTCTACAAGAGTTTTTCTTTTACTTTATTTTACTTATTTTGGTTGGTTTTATTATTTAACATCAAATTGCCGCCACCACCACCACCAGTAACTTTTCTCACAATTTTCCCATTCTCATTTTCATTTGAAGTCATCATGCTCAAGTTGACAACATCAGGTGTTTGGAATTAGAGTTGAAAAATAAATTTTTCACTTTACAAAAAAAAAAAAAAAGAACAACCCAGCATACCATTCCAGGAGCGCTCCGAAAAAGGAGCCAAAAAAGAGTCCAACAAAAGAGTATTTGCGGAGCGCTCCGAAAAAAGGAGTCAGAAAAGAGTCTAACTAAAGAGCATTTTCGGAGCGAAAGAAAAATTTGCTTGTTACTGTCCTGAGTCGGCACGCAGTATGACTCAGAAATTCCACTTAATTATGTGTGTACCAAAGCGTTGTTGTCCTGTTATTTGTGCTTTGAACAAAAAAAAAAAACATAGCTGTACCACACAAGAATGATAAAAACAAGATTACACAGCGCCTAAGAAAAACCTCATAAAAGACTCTTTTCTGACAATATCTAAGAGCTCTTTAAGAGCCCAAAAAAAAAACCCCTCATAAAAGACTCTTTTCTGACATTAACTAAGAGCTCTTTCTGACGGACCATTTTCGAATGTAATGACCCTCTTTTCTGAAGGATTTTGGAGCAATTATGATTGTTTTTTGGGCTCACAAAGAGCGTTAACGCTCCGAAAAAGGTGTCAGAAAAGACTCTTTTCGGACTCATATGGCTTGCTGGGAAGTAAGTATGAAAGTTGTTTATACTCATGGTAACTCGTTAGTGTTTATTTGCGAATTTCGTGGTAAAAATAAATTGTGATTGAAATAAAAACAGAAAATAAATTTATTTTCTTGAACTTAACACTTCTTTAGGGTTTCTTGCAACCAGAGGAAAAAATTTCAGCAATTTAAAAAAAATATTTTATTCCAAAAATTGGAATTAATTTCCTGCAATTTTCATAGAATATTTTTTAATAACTATATGTATATTTCTTAGGTTTGTGATTATTAATGTAAATTATTTTAAATTATTACTTTCACACTCTTTAGTTTTAGCTGACCAATTTTTGTTCAATTCTCTTTTGAACTTGCTATTTTATTCACACACGTTTATTCAATTTTCGTACTTTTTAATGCAAATTAACATGCATGAAAAAAAAACCAAAAGAAAAAAAAATTGACTAGTACCGTCAAGTTTGTACCCCTTTTATTCTCTTTTCCCTTTTTATCCAAAAATACTTGCCTTGACGAGTTAGAATTGAAGAGTGTGAAAGCGGACTAATGGTTGTTACTAAAGTGTAAATTTACAAATATTAAAAACATATGTTTTCCCGAATATGGAAAAAAATCTGCCAAATTAGAAACTCTATTCACACTGCATCCAACCTTCTTACTTTGAGCGTGTACAATGACATTGAAAATGAAAATGCGATGAAAATAGTCAATTTTGTAAGTCATTTAAAGAGCAGTAAAACGAATTTAATTTTAAATTCGCAGGGCATTCTATAAAATTTAATGAAAAAAAAATGTATTAAATATATGTATGTACGTTCAGTTACATTTTGAAAATAAAGTTAGTTTCAACTATATTTATCATAAAATAATTAAGGCGTTACATATTATTAAAGCTTTATTAGTACTTGAAGTAATAATACATATTTAAATATAAAATACTGAAAAAGCAGCTCATAAAGTTCGAAACCATTGCCAAATAAATAGTTATTTACAATGGTAATATAACTAATTTCCATTACCAATAAAACATTGTTCGCATAAAATCTGACCAAACTACAAAAGTTTTTTTATACCCTCCACCACCACAAGTGGTGAATGAGTGTATATTAAGTTTGTCATTCCATTGATAAACTTTGATAATATTCAACTGAGACCTAACAAAGTCTATATATTCTTGATCCTTATGAAATTCTAAGTCGATTGCGCTATATCCGTCTGTCTGTCCGTCTCTGTAAAACACTCTTATATCCAAAATACACAACTTAAATTAACGAACAAAATTAAAGAAAAATATTTTTATTTTGTAGGAAAGTTTGGTGTCTAAAATCAGCAAACTCGGTACTATAGAACCAGAGTAATGGTCCAAAATGTTAGATAAAGATAATAACATGAAGATTTTATACGTTATTTTTATAATAAAAGAAGAAACTGTAAGGAAAATAGTAAGAACCGGTCCAAGATTTATTATAATAGCCCCCATACAAATTGTTTACTCAAATATACATAAATGCCTGTAAAATTGGAATATTAATACAAAATTTGCCAACAATAAATGTCACGTAAAAAGAAATCGCAAAACGAAATTTTGTTTTGTTCGGTCCATGTTTGACCATAGACCCCATATAAAGTCCACATCAAAAATTCACTTTAATACGTATAAATCTGGTACAAATATAGTTGCCAGGTTAAAATTCGACACAAATAATTCTTATAGATATATAAATTGTTGTACTAAATTTTATAATGGTCCATCCATAATTGGTCATAGCTCCCATATAATGACCACATCCGAAAAAGTTATTGATCTATATATATACATATGTCTTATAAATATCGGTATCGACTCAAAATTTTGCATAAAGCATTTGCATATAGACAGAAAGCATTCTACAAAATTTAATAAATTTCGGTCCATATTTGACCGTATCCCCCATATAAAGCTCTCTTCCGAAAATCATTTCAATATTCATTAATCTCTTATAAATATCGGTATCGACTCAAAATTTTGCATAAAGCATTTGCATATAGACAGAAAGCATTCTACAAAATTTAATAAATTTCGGTCCATATTTGACCGTATCCCCCATATAAAGCTCTCTTCCGAAAATCATTTCAATATTCATGAACTTCTTATAAACAACGCACAGAGGGTTGAAATGTACCAAAAGTGAGGATTAATTCAAAAGCTGAACTTTATCCTACACATTCGTGTGTGGTACTGGGTGAAAGGTAATTAAATTCTACATCACTATTTGCCAAAAACTTTTATTTTGAGTAAATTACTTTATCGACTGTGAGCTGTCAAAGTCAAATAATTTTTCAAAATTTTTCGTGCCGTGCCTAAAACTGAAAATTGAGATATTTTGGGTGCTGATAATTCTTATTAAGCGTTCTAAAAGTAATTTTATTAAAATGGAACCATCAACTTCAGGTATTTGGCTACATAATTGCATTCATGTTTTTTAGATAAATGTTTTGCAAATATTTTTAATATTTTTTTAAAAATTGCTCCATATTTGGGGTATTTTCGATATATACACAGAGTTTCAACAAATTTCTTGTTGCGATCCGGCAAATTTTATTAAGTGATATTTTAATATAGTATTTTAGCTTATATATTCCACACCAAACTTTTGCAGAGGCACCGCGTTTTTGTACTTATTAAAATTTTTGTGAAAGAACTCCAGTTGCTAAATACTTAATCTGAAAAAACAAACAACAAATCAACTTGTTTGTTTTTAACTCTCTTTTGTCTTTATTTTCGGTATTAAAGTTATTGTTATAAATAAGGTTTCTATCAGAGATGGTTGCGTGAGTTAATTTTGACTCACGCTCACTTACAAAAAATAATTTCTGTTTTATTTACACCGAATTCTAATTTTTGCATACGTTCGTGCTTTTATTAAATTTAAAATTAACTCACGAGCTCGAAATGATCACGAAAACACTTAATGTTCGAACAAATAAAATTATATGTAACTCACGAACACTGCATTTAAAAAATATCGTGTCACGCTTCCATCTCTTTTAATTGTTATAGTTCATTTTACCCTACATAAAAAAATTGGGCACAAGCATGTGAAGATACATAGAAGTATGGTTTTCATTTGCACTTTAATAGAACAAGTAAAGATTCCTACTATAAATTGGGAAATTTCAACATATTCTAAATAATTTCTAACATAAGCTAAGTAAATTTTAAGAAATTTCATGTAAAATTACAGAATTTGTTGAAATTTACCTAATTTATAGTGGGTAATTTTTTTTAATTTTAATTACGAGTAGAGTGTGTTTAATTTTTATGTGTAAGCTGTTGATAATTAATGTATTATGGTATATTAATATTTTGAAGTAAAAAATAAATTTAAATATTTAATTAAACTTCCTCCGTATAGGAGGGTATTTAAAATTTGGCACTGCCATATTGATTTGTATTTTGTATTGATTGTGTCTTTAAATTTTATTTAATCATTTATAGCTTTCTATTTTAAATTTACAATAAAATTTGTACATTAAGCCCATTTTCCACAAAATTTAAAAAACGTTCCCAAACAGACAAAAATTTATTTTTTTTAATTTTTTTTTGTTTAATATGGTTTCTTTTTAAGTGTATGACAATTATTGATAAACAAAAAAAATATAAAAATTTATTTCGTTACTTTTTTAAAAAATTTGTAAAATTCTCGAAATCCTTCAATACTCAAATTCAGACTTTAAATTAAACTTATGTTCATATTTATGCAAAATATATATTTATTTTTTTATTTTTTTGCAAGAAGACAATATAAGCTTTCGTTTGCTTCTCATTTTTAAAAAAAATTACTTTCCATTTTAAAATTACGGCGAAAATTCTGAAACAAACTATAATTTTCCGAAAAATAAAAATGTCTATAAAATCGTAAAAAAAATTTTTTTCAGTGTATCTTTTTTTCAGAATATGCCTTTTTATGTATGTTTAACGATTTGAAAAAAAAATTTCAAAAAAATTTAAATTACGGCTCCCATGAATTAATCGCCACTTTCGGTGTCATCGAACCCACTGTGCAACGGTACGAATTCAAAATTTTACCTAGTTCATTTACATATACACATATTTGACCATATTCACCATATAAATAACGATACCGATCCAAAAAACGGAGCATTAATATGTATTCCAAAATCAAACTGCTAGATTTTAAAAATATCGATCCATACTTAACCATACCCTCCATATAAGGTCCACTACCGAAATTCACGTTAATACTAATATGTATCTTAAATGCACTCATATCCTCGTATGTATAAAATTATCTGCTCCGAAATTTAAGAAGATCGGCTCATCGATATCGATATCGAAGCAACATTTTATACAGATCAGAAATTTTAATCCAGAAATCATACTAATATCGGTTATACGGTAATTATGCTACTGGATTTTGTAGATGTCAGTCCATATTTGGCAATAGTTCCCAAATTAAGTTCACTTCCGAGTATAGAAACCAACCATACAACTCAAGGTGAATTTAAATACTAGGTGATAGCGTAGCGCCAGCTGATTATTCATGGTGAATTTGAAAATGCCAAAAAGCTATATAAAAAAAAAACTTTTTGACAGTGACGAAAGTTTTTCATATAGAAAAATGCCTGTTGTTCTTGCCTTGTTGTAATTGTTGTAGCAATGCGGTCACCTGGTATTTAATTTCACCATGATACAACTCTTGTAAATAATGTTATTGAGATGAATTTCAATCAAATTACATTACTGGATACTGGATATAGAAGTTTTAAGTCCATACTTGGTCCATTTCTACTATGCCACCCAAGGTGAATTTAAATACTAGGTGATAGCGTAGCGCCAGCTGATTATTCATGGTGAATTTGAAAATGCCAAAAAGTTATATAAAAAAAAAACTTTTTGACAGTGACGAAAGTTTTTCATATAGAAAAATGCCTGTTGTTCTTGCCTTGTTGTAATTGTTGTAGCAATGCGGTCACCTGGTATTTAATTTCACCATGATGCCACCCATATATCTCTTGTAAATAAAATTATTGAGATCAAATTCAACCAAAAAAAAGCCTCTCCTCATACATAATCTTACCCAAGGTGAATTTAAATACAAGGTGACAGCGTAGCGCCAGCTGATTGTTCATGGTGAAATTGAGAATGTCAAAAAATTGTTTACAAATAGTCAAACTTTATATAAAAAAAAGATGTTTTTGACAGTGACGAAAGTTTTTACACAAACAAAAATGCCTGTTGTTCTTGCCTTGTTGTAATTGTTGTAGCAATGCTGACACCTAGTATTTAATTTCACCATGATCTTACCCTTCTTTATACTCTGTTTGATACTCCGTTTCTTAACATGTGGTGAATATGGAAAAATGTTTTTTTAATTTTATTTATTGTTAAATTACACTCAAGATTGTTATGAATATCAGACAAACTCTGTAAATTATGGTGAGAATTGGTAATTACATCAATTTTAAGTGGTCAAAATTACATAAATTGTCTATCAAACAATATAAAATGCTGAGCTATTAGTATTAAAAAACAGTGAATGATATTCTAGTCGTATAACCAGTGTAGTTTTTGTATTTCTCATTATATTTAGGTGAAGGGTATTTAAGATTCGGCACAGCCGAATATTGCATACTAACTTGTTTTTTTTTCTTTGCAATTAACTAATAACACTGATAATGAGTACTAATTTTCAATAGTGGATGAAAGCAGAAAAACTCCCAATTGTGGGCACTTTTCCCATGAACTGGCTCTAAAGCAACCAATCGGATCAAAGTGTACTAGTTTACATCTAGAACATATGGTACTAGTGATTTTCCAAACACTCTTAATGCTAATTTTAACGTTAAGATCATATAGGAAAGTTTTTAGTTGAAAACTAGTACTGGTAGTAGACAAATTCTAGTTTGATCTCCGACAGGGTTTATATTGACGCTCACAGTATGTGCACGATACATTTGATTGCAGCTCGTATATGACAGCTTTGAACGACATTCTTAGAGACTCTACCAATTCCGTGGTAGCAGGATATCTCATTAATGTAGTAATTAGAGGTCGCCCATCGCCTATAGCAGACATAGGAGATTCTTGCACGTAAAACAAGACTCGTTCTGGCACAACTCAGCTCTGGATGAAGTAATCTTCTGGTCCTTCATAGACTGTACAGTCCCTAATGCCGCCTAGCATTTGGGCAGGTCACCATGACACCGTTCACATATTCACTTTCCAGCATGCCCTACTTCGCAATAAACTCACACTGTGAAAGTAAATACATATTATAATAAATATTATAAATTATTAAACAACAACAACATATTTCCTTTCTGCTCACGTATATGCAACATATTATATAATAAAATTCTTACATTCACTTCAACTCATTTGGCATTTTAAATGAATAATTAGTTCTATGTGTGTGAAGATAAATATGCCTAGTTAAATATGTTTTTGAAAAAATATAGCATGCGATAAAAAAGTATGTAATACACAAATTAGGCACATTTTCGCTGAAATTTCATACTTTTAATAAAATTTTGCAACAAAATAGATTATTTGTATTAATTTTTAAATTTTAACTGTAATTAAATATGAAATAAATGTGCTGATAAAATTTTACTGATTTAAAAACATATAAGGTTGGTATATTATCGAAGAAAATATATTACTCTGAGCAAATCTTAACATATCGGGAAATAAAACCAAGTGGGGAATAAACATAACCAATAGTGCTATTGACCGGCATAAAGCGTTTTTCCGAATTGTATTTGTGAAAAATTATATTCATATCAAGAATATAACAAAGTCAATATTCTCATATATAAGTGCTCTGAGGGATGTGGTCACTATGACCAAATCCTACTATGTCAATGAATGAAACCTAGTGGGAAATGAAGGCCATCAATAGTGCTATTGATGGATGTAAAGGGTTTTTCCTAATTGTATTTGTGAAAATTTATATTCAGTCCTAAAAATGTGAAAATTTATAAAATTCTCATATATAAGTGCTCTGAGGGATGTGGTCACTATGACCAAATCCTACTATGTCAATGAACGAAACCTAGTGGGAAATGAAGGCCATCAATAGTGCTATTGATGGATGTAAAGGGTTTTTCCTAATTGTATTTGTGAAAATTTATATTCAGTCCTAAAAATGTGAAAATTTATAAAATTCTCATATATAAGTGCTCTGAGGGATGTGGTCACTATGACCAAATCCTACTATGTCAATGAATGAAACCTAGTGGGAAATGAAGACCATCAATAGTGCTATTAACAGGTGTATAGGGTTTTTCCTAATTGTATTTGTGAAAGTTTATATTCAGTCCTGAAAATGTGAAAATTTATAAAATTCTCATATATAAGTTGTGGTCACTATGACCAAATATATGTACATATGTATATGAGTTGTCGTAATGAATTATTAAAAATATTTTTTAATTTATATACATATGTAAATACATACATATGTATGTAAATATAAAAATTATAACAAAATATTTAAAATTGTATTATGAAATAACTGTTAGAAAACTACATTTGTACATACATATTTAAATACAAATGTATCAAATATTGATTGTTTCTGTTTTGTGTTTCTGCAACATAGGCTTTCATAAAACACGATCGAATTTTAAGAGAAAAGGTCTGCAGAGGAAAGTATGTATACATTTACGTTTGCCTTACAACTTAAGTTTTTTTATATTTATGTATATTTCTATTTTTTGTGTGCAACCAAATATTTCGAACTTTATGAGGAGAGCCCTTACATATGTATGTTTGCAAAGTAAAATATCCGTTACAAAAATCAAGCAGCACGTTGATATTGTGATGTTGTTATTGTAAGTGAATCTTTTCAAAAGAACTATAAAACTTTTAAAAAGATTTTGTGCCAACAAATTTAAAGAAGAATCTGTTATTTTCATTATTTACAAGAATATTCAAATGATTTTGATTATAAATTTGATTCTTTTTTATTACTTCACAATGATTCAAATTATATTTTAAAAGGTCAATTTATATAATTATTTCTTTTTTTTCATCAATTCGTCAGGTACTTAAAATAAATAAAACAAAAAAATAAAAATTGCAATATTTATGTACATTTAATAATTTGAACATTTCATTTTTGTACTCGAATACTATTAGTTTTAAAATTATATTTTAGAGTTTGAGTTAATTCATAAGCATTAATGCTACATTATTACAAATATAAAAGAAAAATCAGGAACAATAAATAAAATAAATGTTTTCAAACTTAATTTATAATTCAATTTGTACTATAATACTTTTATTAAATGTTTTTAATCTTAACTTTTGGTTTTATTCAGTTTAAAACTTTATTTTGATTTATTAACGCTTCAAACAATGTTTACATTAAAAGTTTTTTAACATACAACTGCAATTTCAAAATTTCTGTCAAACCGGTTTATAATTTAAATTGTGGCAAATTTTATTTTGAGTTTTTACAAGGAAATACTTATGTAGTTAACATATTTTCACAATTTATCCACAGGCACAGGTACAACAAAAAGTTTATTTGACTTAGAAAGTGTTATAAATTATAAATTTATATTGATATGTATTTGAGTATATTTAAAATTCAAAACTATACAAACGTAGTCATTTTATATTACGACATAGGTAACATGTAAAAGGTGGAGAACATGTAATGTTTAATATTTTGTTATAATGAGCGAAACATTCTTTATCGACTCCCCTTTTACATATAGTGCATTTTAAATAGGACTTTATAGGACCGCCTTCACAATACAAACATTCTATATTAGTGTTGCCGTATTTAATCAAATCTCCTTTAATTGTATTTCTATAATTGTCTGGATCTTCAATAGTCTCCAAGGATTTGTTAAGCAATAATGCCTCCATTAATTGTACACATAGAATTCCGCAGTTGTACGAATCTTTTTGTATGTAGTGGTTTACAATTTTCAATTTCCATTTATTTTCTTCCAGTACATTGTTGCATTTTAGGAATATTTCGAATTTTTTTTCGCATTCACTTTTGGAGGCTTTCATTGGATCAATATATATAAATTCTTGTTCAACCATATTAACAAAGACGATCGTAAAATGGTTTACTGTATGTATTGGTATGATTATCTGTTTTGTTGTTGTTTTTATAAAATTGCTTATTTCTTTTACAGATTTTGTATTAAAAATACCAATACCAACTTCACAAGGAAGACAGTCACAGTCATTTATATCATATTTAAAAAATAGTATATGGCAGTAAAGTTCTATTATATTGTTAAAAATTTCTCTTCGCGGATTGAGTGTTTGAAAATCGTGCAGATAAATGTTTTCAGCAAAATGAGGTGCTTTTTTGTGAAGTTTGATATAAATATGAGTATAATTATATAATACAAGTATAATTTTTAAATTTCTCGGAACCTTAATCTTACTCAGTTCGGTCAAGAGATCATTTTCCGATTTTTTAGAATTCGTAACAATACATTGGGTTTTATACGTACTATTGTTTTGATCTTTTATTAAAAATTCCAGAGTATGATTTTTTTCTAATTTTTTAAAATTTTTTTCAACTTTCATTTGATTGTCGTTTACTGTACTCTTAATTTTTTTTGGAGTTGTTTTCCATTGGTCTTCTATCAGATGGTCAGCTTTTCTTTTTGTTAGTCTTTCAATTTCAAATGATCCGCACGTGTTTGTTATATCTTTAATTTTGGCTTGGACGTATCTTTTAGAACTTCGAGCATAACAGCTAGGCCTTACGAAACGTTTTCCTTTTAGTGTAACGTTTTTATTAATGTTGAAATAGCTCTCTATAGGGCTATTGGAAATTCTTGTTTGGCTCAAATTTAAGAATTTCCCATTTTTTAAATTATTTTCTGTTCCATTTTCTGTGGTTTTGCTTTTTCTTATGGAATCATAAATTTCAAATCCTTTTTGGTAGAAAGGACTTTTCTTATATTGTGGTCCGTTCCGCTCATTTTTTTTAAATTTATATTGATCTTTCGTTAGATCTTCATCAGTTTTCCATGATATATGAAAATATTCTTTTGCACTTATATATGAGAATTTTATAAATTTTCACATTTTCAGGACTGAATATAAACTTTCACAAATACAATTAGGCAAAACCCTATACACCTTTCAATAGCACTATTGATGGCCTTCATTTCCCACTAGGTTTCATTCATTGACATAGTAGGATTTGGTCATAGTGACCACATCCCTCAGAGCACTTATATATGAGAATTTTATAAATTTTCACATTTTCAGGACTGAATATAAACTTTCACAAATACAATTAGGCAAAACCCTATTCACCTTTCAATAGCACTATTGATGGCCTTCATTTCCCACTAGGTTTCATTCATTGACATAGTAGGATTTGGCCATAGTGACCACATCCCTCAGAGCACTTATATATGAGAATTTTATAAATTTTCACATTTTTAGGACTGAATATAAATTTTCACAAATACAATTAGGAAAAACCCTTTACATCCATCAATAGCACTATTGATGGCCTTCATTTCCCACTAGGTTTCATTCATTGACATAGTAGGATTTGGCCATAGTGACCACATCCCTCAGAGCACTTATATATGAGAATTTTATAAATTTTCACATTTTTAGGACTGAATATAAATTTTCACAAATACAATTAGGAAAAACCCTTTACATCCATCAATAGCACTATTGATGGCCTTCATTTCCCACTAGGTTTCATTCATTGACATAGTAGGATTTGGCCATAGTGACCACATCCCTCAGAGCACTTATATATGAGAATTTTATAAATTTTCACATTTTCAGGACTGAATATAAACTTTCACAAATACAATTAGGAAAAACCCTATACACCTGTTAATAGCACTATTGATGGTCTTCATTTCCCACTAGGTTTCATTCATTGACATAGTAGGATTTGGTCATAGTGACCACATCCCTCAGAGCACTTATATATGAGAATTTTATAAATTTTCACATTTTTAGGACTGAATATAAATTTTCACAAATACAATTAGGAAAAACCCTTTACATCCATCAATAGCACTATTGATGGCCTTCATTTCCCACTAGGTTTCGTTCATTGACATAGTAGGATTTGGTCATAGTGACCACATCCCTCAGAGCACTTATATATGAGAATTTTATAAATTTTCACATTTTTAGGACTGAATATAAATTTTCACAAATACAATTAGGAAAAACCCTTTACATCCATCAATAGCACTATTGATGGCCTTCATTTCCCACTAGGTTTCATTCATTGACATAGTAGGATTTGGCCATAGTGACCACATCCCTCAGAGCACTTATATATGAGAATTTTATAAATTTTCACATTTTTAGGACTGAATATAAATTTTCACAAATACAATTAGGAAAAACCCTTTACATCCATCAATAGCACTATTGATGGCCTTCATTTCCCACTAGGTTTCATTCATTGACATAGTAGGATTTGGCCATAGTGACCACATCCCTCAGAGCACTTATATATGAGAATTTTATAAATTTTCACATTTTTAGGACTGAATATAAATTTTCACAAATACAATTAGGAAAAACCCTTTACATCCATCAATAGCACTATTGATGGCCTTCATTTCCCACTAGGTTTCGTTCATTGACATAGTAGGATTTGGTCATAGTGACCACATCCCTCAGAGCACTTATATATGAGAATTTTATAAATTTTCACATTTTTAGCACTGAATATAAATTTTCACAAATACAATTAGGAAAAACCCTTTACACCTGTTAATAGCACTATTGATGGTCTTCATTTCCCACTAGGTTTCATTCATTGACATAGTAGGATTTGGCCATAGTGACCACATCCCTCAGAGCACTTATATATGAGAATTTTATAAATTTTCACATTTTTAGGACTGAATATAAATTTTCACAAATACAATTAGGAAAAACCCTATTCACCTTTCAATAGCACTATAGATGGCCTTCATTTCCCACTAGGTTTCATTCATTGACATAGTAGAATTTGGTCATAGTGACCACATCCCTCAGAGCACTTATATATGAGAATTTTATAAATTTTCACATTTTTAGGACTGAATATAAATTTTCACAAATACAATTAGGAAAAACCCTTTACATCCATCAATAGCACTATTGATGGCCTTCATTTCCCACTAGGTTTCGTTCATTGACATAGTAGGATTTGGTCATAGTGACCACATCCCTCAGAGCACTTATATATGAGAATTTTATAAATTTTCACATTTTTAGCACTGAATATAAATTTTCACAAATACAATTAGGAAAAACCCTTTACACCTGTTAATAGCACTATTGATGGTCTTCATTTCCCACTAGGTTTCATTCATTGACATAGTAGGATTTGGCCATAGTGACCACATCCCTCAGAGCACTTATATATGAGAATTTTATAAATTTTCACATTTTTAGGACTGAATATAAATTTTCACAAATACAATTAGGAAAAACCCTATTCACCTTTCAATAGCACTATAGATGGCCTTCATTTCCCACTAGGTTTCATTCATTGACATAGTAGAATTTGGTCATAGTGACCACATCCCTCAGAGCACTTATATATGAGAATTTTATAAATTTTCACATTTTTAGGACTGAATATAAATTTTCACAAATACAATTAGGAAAAACCCTTTACATCCATCAATAGCACTATTGATGGCCTTCATTTCCCACTAGGTTTCGTTCATTGACATAGTAGGATTTGGTCATAGTGACCACATCCCTCAGAGCACTTATATATGAGAATTTTATAAATTTTCACATTTTTAGGACTGAATATAAATTTTCACAAATACAATTAGGAAAAACCCTTTACATCCATCAATAGCACTATTGATGGCCTTCATTTCCCACTAGGTTTCATTCATTGACATAGTAGGATTTGGCCATAGTGACCACATCCCTCAGAGCACTTATATATGAGAATTTTATAAATTTTCACATTTTTAGGACTGAATATAAATTTTCACAAATACAATTAGGAAAAACCCTTTACATCCATCAATAGCACTATTGATGGCCTTCATTTCCCACTAGGTTTCATTCATTGACATAGTAGGATTTGGCCATAGTGACCACATCCCTCAGAGCACTTATATATGAGAATTTTATAAATTTTCACATTTTTAGGACTGAATATAAATTTTCACAAATACAATTAGGAAAAACCCTTTACATCCATCAATAGCACTATTGATGGCCTTCATTTCCCACTAGGTTTCATTCATTGACATAGTAGGATTTGGCCATAGTGACCACATCCCTCAGAGCACTTATATATGAGAATTTTATAAATTTTCACATTTTCAGGACTGAATATAAACTTTCACAAATACAATTAGGAAAAACCCTATACACCTGTTAATAGCACTATTGATGGTCTTCATTTCCCACTAGGTTTCATTCATTGACATAGTAGGATTTGGTCATAGTGACCACATCCCTCAGAGCACTTATATATGAGAATTTTATAAATTTTCACATTTTTAGGACTGAATATAAATTTTCACAAATACAATTAGGAAAAACCCTTTACATCCATCAATAGCACTATTGATGGCCTTCATTTCCCACTAGGTTTCGTTCATTGACATAGTAGGATTTGGTCATAGTGACCACATCCCTCAGAGCACTTATATATGAGAATTTTATAAATTTTCACATTTTTAGGACTGAATATAAATTTTCACAAATACAATTAGGAAAAACCCTATACACCTGTTAATAGCACTATTGATGGTCTTCATTTCCCACTAGGTTTCATTCATTGACATAGTAGGATTTGGTCATAGTGACCACATCCCTCAGAGCACTTATATATGAGAATTTTATAAATTTTCACATTTTTAGGACTGAATATAAATTTTCACAAATACAATTAGGAAAAACCCTTTACATCCATCAATAGCACTATTGATGGCCTTCATTTCCCACTAGGTTTCGTTCATTGACATAGTAGGATTTGGTCATAGTGACCACATCCCTCAGAGCACTTATATATGAGAATTTTATAAATTTTCACATTTTTAGGACTGAATATAAATTTTCACAAATACAATTAGGAAAAA
Source organism: Bellardia pandia (assembly GCA_916048285.2). Taxonomy (NCBI): domain Eukaryota; kingdom Metazoa; phylum Arthropoda; class Insecta; order Diptera; family Calliphoridae; genus Bellardia; species Bellardia pandia. The sequence goes on from OU696533.1 coordinate 15,442,107, forward strand.
CCCTATACACCTGTTAATAGCACTATTGATGGTCTTCATTTCCCACTAGGTTTCATTCATTGACATAGTAGGATTTGGTCATAGTGACCACATCCCTCAGAGCACTTATATATGAGAATTTTATAAATTTTCACATTTTTAGGACTGAATATAAATTTTCACAAATACAATTAGGAAAAACCCTTTACATCCATCAATAGCACTATTGATGGCCTTCATTTCCCACTAGGTTTCGTTCATTGACATAGTAGGATTTGGTCATAGTGACCACATCCCTCAGAGCACTTATATATGAGAATTTTATAAATTTTCACATTTTTAGGACTGAATATAAATTTTCACAAATACAATTAGGAAAAACCCTTTACACCTGTTAATAGCACTATTGATGGCCTTCATTTCCCACTAGGTTTCATTCATTGACATAGTAGGATTTGGTCATAGTGACCACATCCCTCAGAGCACTTATATATGAGAATATTGACTTTGTTATATTCTTGATATGAATATAATTTTTCACAAATACAATTCGGAAAAACGCTTTATGCCGGTCAATAGCACTATTGGTTATGTTTATTCCCCACTTGGTTTTATTTCCCGATATGTTAAGATTTGCTCAGAGTAATATATTTTCTTCGATAATATACCAACCTTATATGTTTTTAAATCAGTAAAATTTTATCAGCACATTTATTTCATATTTAATTACAGTTAAAATTTAAAAATTAATACAAATAATCTATTTTGTTGCAAAATTTTATTAAAAGTATGAAATTTTAGCGAAAATGTGTCTAATTTGTGTATTACATACTTTTTTATCGCATGCTATATTTTTTCAAAAACATATTTAACTAGGCATATTTATCTTCACACACATATTAGTTCTTAGTTTTTATTTTGACTATTTTTCCTTATTACTACATATATGTATAGTAATTCAATAAATAAAGATATTTTAATATCCATAAAATAATTATGCCTTAATGCTAGTTATTTAAAATTTCAAATACGTAATTAATGAACTCATTGATGGACATTTCATGTCGTCGGCCAACATAATTTCATAAAAATAACGTTGAATAAATGTCCAAGAATATTCGTTAGATGAAGGATATGGTAGATTTAATACACGATAGATTTTCATGCAACAGTCAAGGGCACTAATAAAATCTGGCATTTCATACAGGGCCACATCGAAGTGTACATAGATTTCATGGATATTGATGTTGTTGTCACCCACTACCACAATAAGTGGCGTATAGTCGGTGTGTATGTCACCGTATTTAATGGAAAATTCTTCACGTTTCTGATCCAAATCCTCGAGAGTATTTACACGTATGGCAAAAAGGTCTACAGCCTCGACAATGGAAATTTTACGTCGATTGCCCAATGCATCACGATAACGTGCCATGGGTAGCATAATGGCATTCAGCAATACAGTAATTATGTAGTCTTCGGTGTCTATTAGGAAGAAGAAACATCTTTGGTAGAAAGTAGTTTGGGGTTGGGTGTGTTATTGTATGGTAATTTACCTTTTCCCGGTTTAGATTTGCATAAAGCAAAGAGTCCCTTGCACATATCATCCTTTATGTTGCCTTGATAGTAGCTGAAGATTTTTAGAGCGAACGTTTGCCACTTTTGATGCAAAGCTTTTGCTTTGCTGCGGGAAAATTTCAAACGAAAGTCGATATCAAACTGAAAATACATTATGAATTAATTTCAATGAGTATATGATTGTAATGTGACATTATACTTGTACACGTACCAACTCCATGCCTCTGGCATTTAAATATTTCGGCCACTGTTGCAGTACATCCTTGATGGTTGAGTGTTCCACATCTTCCTGGCGTGCTAAATAGGTTTTAGCCCACATTGTCTTAACATCATCCCAATCCAGTCCTTGGCAACGTAAAAAATTCTTTATGGCACTTATTGAAGTATCATCGAGCTGTATGAGCTCTTGATATTCATCTTCAATAAGCTCAATTTGTGTATTAATGCTATTGCTATTATTACTACTGCTATTGCCATCGTTGTTATTATTATTACCCAGAGAAGTTGCCGATGTGCTTATAGCATTTGATGATGATGATGATAACATCATCGTCGCACTCATTTGTGCCGTTGAGGCTGCTGTTGTTGTCATCATGGATGTGGTATCATCGTGTAATGTTGCAGCTGGCATTAATGTTGATTCCAGAGTGAACTCTTGGTGTATGTCTCGTACTCGCATTCGTTTCAATGTATTGTAATATTTGGTATAGAGACGACCCATGGGATTTCGCTTTCCTTTACGATTTATGAAATAGTAATCCTGTTCAAATTGAGATTGAGAAAGACGAAAGAAATAAACAACTTGATTAAAATAGTTTTTACGTTATTTCTTGGAGAGTGTGATTTAACATTAAAAGAGGTATTCAAAATGAATACGAAGTTATATTTAATTTAAAGACTTTTTATAGTGTTGATCTAAAATTAAAAAAATTTCATTTAAAAATTTTTGTATTTTCTGTTCTATGACAGACAATAAGCATGGTGCAACTATACAAGGTGAGTGCAGTAGCCCAGGTGACGGACTTTGTTTACAATTTATTTATGTCAAAAGTAATAATTTTTCAAGTGTACATTATGTTACACAAACAAAATACCTGTCATTTCTGTATTGTGTTTTATTTGTTTCCGATTTGCACTCAACTTGTACATATACCCCCTGGCCCACGATGTCGAACGATAACGTTCGCTTAGATAAGACTTAATACACAAACTTGATTGTGGAATAAACAAACTTGATTGTGTAAAAGAATAGATACGATAAAAAGTGTGTGTCTTAAGTCTTATCTAAGCGAACGTTATCGTTCGACATGGTGGGCCAGGGGCATAATTACACCACGAAAAAAAACTATAGAATAACAATACATAACTTGCTTTGTTGAAAATATTTTAAAAATAGCTCTACAGTTTTAAAAATTCTATTTATTAAATTACTAACAAATATTTGAATACTTAATAAAAAATATAAGAAATTTTGATAAAGATAAATCTTCTTAATATTATAAGTATTTACTAAAATAAATGTCAAAGTGTACTTACTCTTGACTCCTCTTCGCTGGGAAATATACTTGTAATCATGTCCACAATTTTATTAAAATCGGACGAATGCAATTTGATCTCGTTGGTAATGACATAATCCACAACACTTTGTATTAATTCATCGCGATGTTTACGCTCTAAATAGCCATTTTTTTGATAAAACGCCTTCATAACAGGACCAAACAAGGATTCGTCTAATAACTCCTCGAGATTCTTATCAAAAAAAAAAAAAACACACACACATTTATATTAATTTTTATAAAACATATTCAAAAACTTACCAATTGCACATTTAAACGTGTTTCTCTTAATTCTACGGTAGTTTCAAAGATTTTTGGTCGTTTCGTCTCTACTTCAAAATCCATATCTGCTGGCAATTCATCGATCATTTCCTGCAGTGACGTTTCCAAATAGCTTAAATCTCGTTTAAAGGGTTTAATTGCATTCTGAAATGTATTGTTTGGAGTGGTGGCAGGAGCGGAAGAAGCTGACATTTCCGGCATTACTACTGCCGTTTGTGTGGTGTTAGTGGTAGGCTGAGATAGTAGGATATTTGTTTGAATAGGTTTTACTGTATTTTTGGTGGTACTAATACTGGGTGTCAAGCTTGTGTCGGTGACTGTAGACTGTTCACTGGATGTGGCATTAGGTGGAGTAATTTTTTCGCATTCTATTATTACATCATTCGTGCGATACTGTATAAAGAAATATATTTATTATTAAATGGTTATTAAATTTGTATGGTTGATTCTAAGTCTAACCCTTTTACGTCTCCAGCTGAACAATTTTTCACGAAATTCGGCTCGATGCCCTACACTGCGTATGGCGGTATTGATATCCTCAATTGACAGATAACGTAAACTGCGATATGTAATGTCAAAAACTGTAATGATTAGTAAATGTTAAATTAATGTATTTTTGAAATACTTTTATCAAATTGAAATGCGCTTTAAATTAAATCTAACACATGTGGCATACAATTGTAAAAATTATCAGATAAAAAATATTATCAGTGTTAAGAAAAACTGAACTGAATGCTTGGATTCAAGCACTTGCATGTATGTATATGACCGAGTAAGCATCAATCGTATATTTAATATTTGATGAGAATGAGAAATAGTATTTGGTTCGTAGCTTGATAATGCCTATAGACCCTGTTCTGACAACGACATTCCTACTACTACTGGTATCCAGATAAGTAATGTCGTGGCACCAATCTTGGCTGATTAGAAAACGAATCCAAAGTATTAACGTCCCTCTGATATTAGAGTCAAGCTACTCAAATTCTTGCTGGTGTAAAGCAAACATTGTGTTCCTTTTAACTTCGATTTCCGTCGTCATTCCATTTACGTCGTCTTTGTAGATAATAAATAAAAGAACTAGGAATTCCCGGTTTTAAATACATTTGATTGTTTTATGTATTTGTGATACTTAAATAAAATCGGTCGCAAAAGTGAAATAGACTTGTTTAATGCTGTAAAAATTCAATACCATGATGTCATTATATCGAGATCAAATTTAACAAAAAAAATATTTATCTGCACAGAAGTCATGCCTCTAAATTTTTGCATGATCGGTCCATAACAAATATTGCGCCAATTTCTTTAAAACTCTCTGCACATATACTTTGGGTATTATATGGTCGGACGTTTTTTGTATGTTTGATTTTTTTGTGGAAGAAATATTCTAATGGCTTATTCATAAAACTTACAACAGGTTTATAAACCAAATTTATATCAAAGAATATTTTGTTTTTATATATTTTTAAAACCGTAATTTTTATTTAGAGAATAAATTTCAATTGCCAGATTATAGAAGCAAGAAGTTATTATTATATATTCTGAGAAATCTAATACTTTTAAGAATGAAAAGATAAAATTAAAAAAAGTTATTCACAAGAGAGAAGCAAGACACTCCCGTCAGTTAGCTTTAAATGTGCATGAGAAAGGCTGGTTAAATGTTTTGAAGGAAAGACAAACTTTTTTCACATTAGCAGGCTGGACGAATATTTCGAAGAGTATGCTTAAGCTTTTGCTAGTATGTATATAAGTTTGAAAAACTATTCTTTACATATACAGGTATATTTAAATATACATCTGCTTTAGATGAGTATTGTTTAGTTATTCAATAGGATAATGAGAAACCTGCCGGAAATCTATACAATCCTAGTAAAAAAAGTGTTGAAAAAGATCTTATTAAATCACTACAACTAGCAAACCTGAAGTACTTCAAATTCTGGGGAATTTAACATTAGCCTGTCATTGGAAGATTGGTGTTTATTTTCGAGTAATTTTTCTATATTTAATCAATGTTTCTAATAATATAAAATTTCGATATTTAAATGTCAGTTTTGAGTGGAAAAATTTATATTATTTTTTATTGGCCGAGTGATCTCGAGTCATTACGGTGCGTAGAACCGGCTGTCGTGGGAATGATTATTTTTTTTATTAAAGATGTCTGCCTGGACAAAGACCGCATACTCCGACAAGAAGATAATAGTAAAATCAATGAAAATTAAAATTTTGCTAAATACATATACCTACATATTGATTTGTTCAATAATATTTCAATAATTTATTAATAAGTAAAGTAAAACTTAGCATTTTGTACGTTTTTAAGCACATTTTAAAGAATTTATAAAAAGCAATTAACAACTTCTATCAGAGAAGTTATTTATATTTACTCCATAAAAGCAAAATAAAACATACATATGTATGTACATATATTGAATGTAATCACAATGTATTTTTTAAAGTATGGCTTCAAATTTTTTTTGCTGTAAAGTTGAAATTGCGTAAATAGTGGTACTTTTCTTAATTACTTCAAAAATATACATTGCTATTTGGATATTTTTAAACTTTTACAACAAGACTTTTTTCCAAATAGTGTGAAAAATTAATATTAGCGAAGAAGTAAACCAGTTACACGCATTTATGCAGTTATTATATGTACACATTTGAAAAAATAAAAAAAATTACTTTAAAAATTTATTGAAATTTAGAAAGTTCAGTAAACTTTTCAATCGATTTCCCGTAAAAAAAGATAGTCTTACGTTTTCACTCAAGAGTATCATAAAAACCCCAAAACTAATTTTTTTTACTCATTTGGGCGAAAAATTTGAGTCACTTGTTATCGAGAAACATGTCATTAAATGCGTACACCCTTCTCACGATAGTGGTATAGAGTTAAATACGTAAAGTAAAAGATATATACGCTTTAGCATAAATTCATACATAAGTATGTATGTATTCAATTTTACAATTATTAATGATAAATCTAGTCAAATTTATTTTAACTCTGGTAAAGATAAAATTAATACGAAACTTCAGTTTTAAAATTAACAAACTAAAATAAATTCACATATAGATGGCAGCACCATCTATATAAACCAGGCCCATTTTATTTCTTTCTTGCTTAAAGTCACCCTGTAATTTTTGTTTGATAAAATAACTATCCTCTCCACTCTTTCTCATACACCAACACAAATTTAGCTGTACACACAAACAGCTGTTGCCATGCAATTGCTTCTACAATTTTTGTGGTAAAATCAATACAAAGAAGCAGCTACCTTAACAAAGCAAGTTACCTTTCAAAAATGGATACAAAAAACTCATTTGGAATTTCTTCAATAACTTCTTTAGCATAGCATCATCGTACTGGCCATCAAAATCGGCTGGTTGTGTTGGGAAAAATTCCGCCTGACAGGGATTTAACTGTGACTGTTCTTGTTGTGCTTGCTGGCCATCAAAATGTGTATTAAAATCCAGCTCTTCGATTTCTAGATATTCTTCTTTCATTTTGTGGTTTGTATAATATTCCACATTCACTTTTTTTAATTTATTTTCAATATTTTGTAAGTAACTGTCTTTTCTATGTGTTTTTCAAATTATTCGAAATGGTAAATTTAGTTTTTTTGTGATGTTTGTTTTACCATGAAAACTTTAGTTGTCTGCTTTAATTCAGCTGTGGTAATTTTACTCGCATTCTTTTTCGTGATGCATGGTTGTATTGACGTGCTGTCAGCTGTTAGTGGGGGCGCTTTTGTAGTTGCCATGGTTTTGTATTTTCAAATATTTAAATTTATTAAAGACAGGGTGTTTTGTTTGTTCCGTTAAAATTCAAATGTATAAAAGAAGAAAATAGTAAATGAGTTTACATATAAATAATGAAAAAAATAAATAAATAAAACCTATCAGCTTTGGTTTTGGACTAGTTTATTAAATATTATCTATATATATAAAAGTGAATGTGTGTCGTTATGTTTATTATTATTAGTTTGAAGTATATAGACGGCTAAACAGCTGAACCGATTTGCTTGAAATTTTCACAGTATATTTTTGTATGTCTGGAAGGAGCTATAGGCTACTTTTTTTTTGGAAATTTTAAGTGGGCGTGGTACCTCCCATACAAAGTTAATTTTAAAAAATACGGGTAGCGAAGCACACCGGGTTTTAACTAGTGATATTATAAAACCAAGAAACATTTAATAAAAATATGGTATGAAATAAATATGTTATTAATATATTCATGCTGTATCCTACGTTCGCGGTATTGGTAGCGTGAGTGTGAATGTCGTTCAAAGCTGCTACATCAAGGATGGAAAATAGTTTTTTGGATTATGTACCAGCTATATACATAAAGATCAAATTGTTAATATTAACAATTATATCAGGATATCAATAACATAAATAACTAGCTGACCGCCCCGGCTTCGCTCGGTATTTACTATTGATTTGTATTTCATAGAATAAGATGTATTCACAACCTGCCTGCTCTTATTTATTTGCAAATTTGTACAGCATACTTTAGGGGACTTTTTTTTTCAAATGTTGAATTCTTTCAGGAAAAAAATCATAACTGGAGAATGGCTAGACCGATTTTGGATTTCAACTAACCATCATCACTCCTCCCTGTACCTTCCCTAAAAATTTTATGGCAATCGGTCGAGCCGTTCTCGAGTTATGGAGTGACAATCAAAATGTACACTTATTTTTATATAACATAAATAATAATAATAAATCATATTTAGAATATATTGTTCTTTATATCGGGACTTGCCTATATTTGTTTAAATATTTTTTAAATATCTTTTATGGCCGAATTCTCGGTCATTAGTTAATCATTGCTAAACTAAAATACTAACTATTGTTTAACTATTACTTGTTATTCTTATGGCAAACTAAGCATTGCGAATAAAGATTTTTGTTTTATTTTTCCGTTTTAAACTAAATATAAAATATTTTTAACGCTTTGCAAATTTTTATTTTGTTCTGGAGGGAAAACAAACTTTAAAGGTGTGTTCACATTGTGTGTATTTGTCATATGGAATGTCACTTTTCTATCCACATGTGTTTTCATGTGTATGTCAAAATTTGAGTTTCACATACGGTTTATAATTTACATGTTCAAATGTTGGTATGTTAAGTATATTTGACATAACCTATAAAAAAAAATCTTAAAACAGCTGATTTCTGTATGTGTATAATAAAAAATTAAATTTATAATTAAATAAAACTGTATTTTAAAATGGAATGAGAGATTTTTGTTTTACTATATATTATATTTATTAAAATTTCAATTAATTTTTGCCGCCACAAAATTTTTGTTATAAAAAACAGCTGATGTCAGATGGTTTGTCACTTGAAAATATAACTCGTTCTAAATAAAAAATGTCATGTGTATTGCACACATAGAAATAACACATGATATTGTTTGAAGGTGTTCAGACTATATGTACAAATTTGACATGCGAAAAAGTGACATTCCATATGACAAATACACATAATGTGAACACACCTTAAATGTCAAATTCAGGGCTGATATAAACAAAAATAGTAATTTTAGTAATTTATGAATGATGTCACTTCATTTTCAGAGTTGATTTTTTTAAAGTTTTTTTAAAGTTTGCAAATTGTTTATGAATAAACATTTTGCTAAGAAACTGCTAAATCAAATCTATATTCTAGTTAGCAGCTAGTTGACCGCAGTTTATAAACAGTTACCAACTTTTTATTATGCATTACGGTATTAGAGATTATGTGGATATCAGTTCCAACATGTTCATGAAATTTAATAAAGTCGTCTCTTCGGCTTGCACTATTACACAAATGGTAACTTAAATCATGTATTGATGTATTTCATCTGGAATACCAAATTTTGATGCAACACTATTTGTATATTGTATCAAATAACTCGTGCAATACCACGGTACGAACTATGTCTAAAATATACGCAACATACAAATTTTTATCATGTGGATCATTTGTATTAAAGAATTTTTTTTTTTTGTTATTTTTAAAAATATTTATTTATTAAACGTGCTAAATGTCACCCTTAGATCACGCCACTCCACTTTTTTTAATTTTTATTAATTTGTTGCACTTCGGTGGTTTTCTTTTCAGAATACAACAACCTCAAAAAACTCTAGATTGTAATTTAGTACAAAATAAAAATTTTATAAAAATAAAGAGAAAATACAAAAGACACAAAAAAAACTTTTTTTCAAATCCTAAAATTTAATGAGGGCTCCTTTCAGATTAGGTAATTTTATTTGCGCAAGTATAATTTTCATTTTTATTTATTTTCTTTTGAACTTGCTTTTGTGTACACATTCAGTAACTTGGTTGCGCAAGTTTAATTTTCTTATGCTCGAATTTTCTTAATTTTTTGAAGTTTTCTTTCATTTCTGTATTTGTGAAAGTGATTTGAAAACAATGGAAGTTGAAGAAAAAAATAATTTAGTTAAAGGTATACTTGAATGCATCGAAGAAGAGGTTAATATAGATTCTGATGACAGTAATAAAGAAGATTTGCTAATGGGTTTGTAAACCATAAATTCCTTCTGGTTTTGCTATGTAGTTTAAAGCCATTTTATAAGGTTTAACAAATTTTTATTTCTTTTAAGGTTATAGTGTTGTCTGTCTTTTGCATTTCATTTAAAATTTCATTAAATGATTCCGCCTTTTTATTGCGGTCTAAATATGAAATTGAACGAACATTAAAAATGCATTCATTTTGTTCAACTAAATTGATTAGTAGTTCCGTTTCATTTTGCTTCCATTTTCTCATGATTTTTTAATTTAATAAAAATGTATTCACAAATATGTAAACATAAAATTTTCTCAACACAAAATTAGACAACACCGCAGAGTACTGTGACAACACAACGAAGAAGAAATAAAAGACAATGTCGAAAACAAATAAATATTCCAAGCCAAGAATGACAGCAGCAACAGAATTGTCGAGTACAAACAAGCGTGTACTCAAGTCTCCGCAATTATTTCCCCTTCAAACCGACCTTTCCTCTTACACTCACTTATTACTCATTAGGCAAATAAAATTGCCTAATCTGAAAGTGGCCTAAGATATTCTTTGCTTTTAATAACAGCTGCGTCTCATTGTATGTAGTACGCTTTTGTATTTTGTTTTGGGTCGTTGTCGTGCATAAAAAGCCAACTAAGTGGCATATTGTCCTCATTGTATTTAAAAGTATACGAGGTCTGATCAAACAATAACCGTTATATAAAATTGTTTTAAAAAGTATTCATTTATTCATCAATAATCAAAATAATTTTCTTCACTGCTTTAATTTTTTCATCGGTTGTTGACGTGCTCTAGCGACCAGGACGAGCATCGTCATTGACATCTTCTCGGCCTTCCTTAAGCCGGTTATACCTACGGTGACCATTTTTGGGAAAGGAAAATACAGGACAAATACAAAATTATGTTAAAAATGTAAAGAAAAACAGAAAAAATAATCATATTTATTATTATTATTATAAAATTAAGTAACAACAAATACAAGTCTTCTTGAGTAAAATAAAAAGTTAAATAAAAAGTTTTTATAATATTATAATTAAAAAAAAATAAATTTGGTTTTATAAACAGTCTTCTTGACCATAAATGATTAATTTAGTTATGAAGTTTGATATTTTTCCACAGAATGGATTTTTTTAAAACATCTGGATTGTTAATTAAAAATCCTTTAAATTCTGAGCAATTATTTTTAAAATTGCATTTTGTAATTAATAATGATCTTAAAGTATTTACTTTAAATTGCGATTTTTCGGTGGTCCAAATATTATTCATTATTGAAAACACTCTCTCGGTAGCAGCACTTGAAGCTGGTAGACATAGACAAAATTCAACAAGTATCAATATATTTTTATATGCAATCACATTTGTCTTAAAGTGATTAATAATTTCAATCCATCTTTCATCTACTGATATATTTTTTACCCTCCAGTCTTCTATTTTTTCATTATTTGCAAAATTTTTCACGCAGCTCACTTCATCAAATAAATCTTCATTATTTATTTTTAAATCATTTCTTAATTCATTTAGATAGGATAAAGTTTTTTCAATCTTGTCCCAAGATAACATATTTCGTAACAATATCCAGTCTAAAATGTCTACATCTCTAAAAGCTTTATCCCACTGATTTAGGTAATCAATGCATGTTTGGTAAAAACTTGTTATATGTTCTTTAGTTATTGTTTCATCAAAATCATTACTTTTCTGTAATTCGAGAATAATATTTTTGATAGTAAGGGGTAAAAACAGTTCCTTTTTCCGTTCGACCAATTTAAATTTTAAACCTTTTAAAATAGTTGAAGCCTCAGGCATTGAAATATTTCGTGATTCTACATTAAGAATAGCTTTATGAAATGTTAAAGCTTGGTATATGCAAAAGGTAACCATAATTCAGCACAAGGATTCATAAAAAATTTCGTAATATTGTCGGACATTTTGGTTGAGACATAAAATATAATTTTAAAGCTTCAAATAGTTTTATGAATCTTTCCAAAGCAGTCATTAAAGTTAACCATCGAGTTTTGCTATGTCCTAGTAACTTTTTCTATTCTATTTCAATATCTTCACATATTTCTTTGAAATTTTCAATTCTAACTGTATAAATATAAAAAAAGAATAAATTTTAACAATAATAACTTCAATATCAATAGGTAAGCATTCTGCTGCAGTTTGTATGCAGTTGTTCAAAATATGTGCAGCGCAATTTACACCTATCAGTTTTTGGCCAATGAAGTTTTGCATTTTGTGAAAGATATTATTCTGACCTTTTCTGGCTGTACCACTAAAATTACAATTTGTGCATTCTCCACAAAACGCTATCATTTTACTAATTATTTCTTTTTTTCAAGAGTCTCTTGCACATATTTCGAAATAATATCTGAAGTTTCTCCAATAAGGTATTTAACATCCAAAATCTTAATCTGAATTCCTTTATTCGGCAAAAAGTATCGAATTAATATTGGACAAATTTTAACATTTTTGTGATTCGAACAATCTAAATATATTGTGATACATTGAACGTTTGACAAATCTGCTTTGATTGAATTTAATGACATTGGTGTAAAAATATTGTTAACAATGGATTCACATTTTGTTCTAGCACAAGAATATTTTTCATTGAAACACGATTTGATCAGTTTTGATGTGCAATCGTTAGACCTAAATGAAAAATTGTGCTGAGCACTGTGAAATGTCCAAGTACCTTCTACAATAGCCAGGTCCTTTTCTTTATCATTGAATGTATTACTTCTTAAAAAATTCGTTAAAACTTTACTTAATGATTTGGCTAAATCTGCTCTTTTAAGCTTTTGTGTTTGCAAATGCTGTTTAATATCAGTACGTCCACTATTTGCTATAGAAAAATGTGCCAAACATTCACATCTCACCTCATTGGAGCTACTTGTTGTTTTAATAAATGGAAACTCGCTTTTTAAGTCATCATTCAAATTACAATTTCTTTTTGTTGGAGCCATATCTCTAATAAAATGAATGCTATTTTAAATGTGAATTTAAAAAAAACATTGTTATTTTAACAAGTTGACATTGACAATTCAATTTCAAGCTGACAATTCACAATGTTACCAAATTATAGGAAATTTCCCATATCCCAGTAAACAAATTTTTCACTTTTGCAAATGTAGGGAAAGTATACAGTTGGATTTTTATGATAATTTTGTATTAATGTTCGTGCAATGTATATGCTAAAAAGAGGACATTTGCATATCAAATTAGGAAATAAGGGACATTGTACTGTCCTGTATTTACAAAAAATTCTCAAGGGACAGCATGTTAAAAAACAGGACTGTCCTGTAAAATACAGGACGGATGGTCACCGTAGTTATACCACAATTCAACATTTCAAATGTCCCTGCGCAGTTAATTTAATTTTTTACACAAAACTTAATACAGTTTCTTTGCATCACCGTGCTTTATGATCTTAGAAGTATACTTTGGGTTGTATTGCATGTTTAGAGGACTCCTTTTCCATTAGATCGGAACCTACAAAATGTTGATTTATCGCTGCAGAGGATGATCTTTCTAAAAATGATTGTTTTTTCTAAATGTTTATGCTGAAAAGACATCCGGGACTGTAATTGACTTATGGTTGATGCTGAACAATTCACCCACGCATATTTTTTTTACTGAGTCTTCTTCTTTTAGTTCTAGAGCAGATCTTAAATAAGTGTGCAACTGAGGCTCCGCTGTAAGGCTTATTTTTTTTATATATTAAATGATGACATTCAGTCTCGTCTCATCGAACTGTTCGCACGTGTTAATTTTAGTGCGGCTGAATTTTCGGTGAAAAAATCGTAATAGGTGAAAAATTGTAATAGGTTGAAATTAAACAAAAAAGTGAAAAAAATAACTCGTAATAGGTTAAAATATATAAAAAAAGAAAAAAACATTAAAAATCGTATAAAAACTGTATGAGTGTTCCTCTCAGATGTAATTCTGAGAAAGAGCTTAGCTCGTCGAGAAAAACTAAATGGCTCTCTGAGGAAGAATCCATAAAAAAATCTCTGGAGAATTTTCTCACTACAAGAGCCGTAGAACGGCGTCGTTCCTGTTCTCCCAATATAGTGATTTCAACAGATGAGAAAACATCATCTTCATCAAATAGTGCAGTGAAACCCAAAAAACAAGTAGGTATGGATAAGTACATCACCGTTCTCAAGCGACAGAGGAGCCCGAAGTCTGCTCAAGTGTCATCAAATGCAAAAGCTTCTAAGACTGTGAGTAATGATCAAAATAGGTTTGCTCTCCTCCAGACGGATGAGCCAGAACTTCCTAAGAAGAAGTTTAAGCCCCCACCAATTTATCTGAGAGAGCCCACTTCCAGTAAATTGGTACAAGGAATTGTTTCGGTAATAGGTGCAAATATGTTTAGCGTAACATCAATTAAACATGGAAATATCAGCGAAACCAAAATACAAGTGAAAAAGGAGGATGATTTTCGTAAATTGTCCAACCAGTTGGAGAGGGAAAGCAGGGATTTCTATACCTACCAGCTGAAAAGCGCAAAAGGACTCCAAGTCGTTCTAAAGGGTATAGACCCAGATGTTGATCCTGCCGAGATAAAGACTAGCTTAATGGAAAAAGGCTTTAAAATTAAGAACATAACGAATATTAGAAACCGTGAAAAGACTCCACAGCCTATGTTCAGGGTGGAATTGGAACCTGGAGATGTCGTATTAAAGAAAAACGAGTCCCATCCTATCTACAATCTGATGTACCTTCTGCATCGTAGAATCACCGTGGAAGAACCACATAAGCGTCAGGGACCCGTCCAGTGTCTCAACTGTCAAGAATTTGGTCACACCAAGGCGTATTGTAAATTGCCGACAGTTTGTGTTGCGTGTGGGGAGCTACATGCAACTGCTCTATGTGATAAGTCGAAAACTGATTCAAAAATCAAAAAATGCAGTAACTGCGGAGGTAATCATACCGCAAATTATAGAGGTTGTCCAATTTACACTCATTTGAAAGGCATAAGCACCAACAAGACGTCAGTATTACCTGATCATCGTCAACAGCCTATTTTGGCATCGAGTGACAATTTCCCACAATTGTTACGGTCCACTAGTCATGTAAACGCGCCTAGTTCTAGACAAGTTTCTTACGCTAACGTGGTTAAATCTAATATGCCAGGTTTGGAGCAGGCACCTAAATCACAATATTACGAGCCTAATATTAACACTCTAGAGACTACATTGCAGACACTTGTCCAAACCATGAACACTTTTACGACCACTATGACATCCATGATGCAGGAAATGCTGAAAATGCAATTCACTATCTTACAAGCCATTTTAAAGAAATGATTTGTTTAAAAATTTGTTTTTGGAATGCGAACGGCCTCCGCCAACATAAAAACGAACTGGAACACTTCCTGATGGATAAGCAGATTGATGTCATGATGATTGCTGAAACTCACTTGACGGCGACAGCGTACTTCAAAATTAATGGCTACGTGTTTTATGATACTAAAGATCCCCGCGGAAGAGCATGTGGAGGTTCGGCAATTCTTATAAAGAACAGAATAAAACATTATTTAATGAACAACATATGTGAGGATTACCTACAAGCAACAAACATTTGCATTGAATTCTGTCAATACAATTTTGTTTTATCATCAATTTATTCGCCACCTCGATTTTCAATAAAAGAACACCAATACTACAGCTTCTTCAATTCCCTTGGAGCTAGATTTTTAGTTGCTGGTGACTTTAACGCCAAACACACTTTTTGGGGTTCACGTCTGGTGACCCCGAAGGGTCGTGAACTCTTCAACACCATTGCCAAAATGGGATTAGATGTACTCTCAAGCGGGCATCCCACCTACTGGCCGACGGACCGACGGAAGATTCCCGATGTTATTGACTTCGGAGTAGTGAAAAATATCCCTGTAGAATCGATACAAGTGGAGCCTTCATTAGACTTGTCTTCAGATCACTCTCCTTCTATTATTTCAATGCGTTTCCTTCAAGGGAATGGCTCTCCATTTCGGGACATATCTAAAACCAGAGTAAGTTGGATAAAGTATAAAAAGTATTTAAGTTCCCACTGCACGGAAAATGTAGTGTTGAGAACTACCGAGGATATTGATGGGTCGATTGGCAAGTTTACTGAGGACATACGAAGAGCTGTACATCACGCCTCCACATACGACGTTGAGTGCAGAAGTGGGACAAATAGAACTTATTTCGCTGAACTCGATCATCTCCTGTCAGAAAAAAGAAGAGTTAGAAGAGAGTGGCAAATCCACAGGTCTCCTGAACTGAAAGCTAGGCTACGGGTATGCAGAGATATACTAAGAAATTTCTTAGAAACCCAAAGAATGGCTTCACTTAAATCTTACTTGGAGGGTCTTGATAGTACCCCACAATCTGACTATTCGTTATGGAAGGCGGCACGAGGTTTAAAAAGACCAGTTAGAGGAAAACCTCCTCTGCGAAATCCGACTGGTGACTGGGCTAGAAATGATTCCG
Source organism: Bellardia pandia (assembly GCA_916048285.2). Taxonomy (NCBI): domain Eukaryota; kingdom Metazoa; phylum Arthropoda; class Insecta; order Diptera; family Calliphoridae; genus Bellardia; species Bellardia pandia. Next base: position 15,458,498 of record OU696533.1, read on the forward strand.
AGAAGGGGACTTTATTTGTTAATCATTTGAGAAAAGTGTTTACTATAAACAACTCAAATAATGCATCTGATTTGCCTCCACTCGTTATTAGACCTCCTGTACCTCTAAGACTTAGCTTTAATGATGTTCAAAGCGCTATTGGTACTCTGAATCTTAAAAAAGCTCCAGGTATGGATAAAATCAGCAACAAAATGCTTGTGGAGTTACCTCGTGTAGCTAAAAGAATTATCCTATTTATTTTTAATGCTATTTTACGCCTAGAATACTATCCTGCAGATTGGAAGGTATCTATGATTACCATGATTCCTAAGCCAGGGAAGGACCCCACTAAAGTAGAGTCATATAGGCCAATTAGTCTACTGCCGACAATTTCAAAACTGTTTGAAAAATTGTTATTGGCTAAGTTGATTCCAATTCTGAACGACACTCAATGTATCCCAAATCACCAATTCGGGTTCAGAGCTAAACACAGTACCATCGAACAAACACACAGATTGGTAAATGTGATAAGACAGTCGCTTGAAGAGAAAAAATACTGCTCCGCCCTTTTCATTGATGTGTCGCAAGCGTTCGACAAAGTCTGGCATGAAGGTTTAATGCATAAAATTAAATTAACTCTGCCTGCTAACACCCACAAACTTATGAAAAGTTATTTATATGGTCGCAAATTTACAATCAAAGAAGGCGATTTTTTAAGCCCCGCTCAGCCAATTGAAGCAGGAGTACCCCAGGGTAGCATACTGGGTCCAACTTTATATTTGATTTATGCATCCGATATGCCGTTAGACCCCATAATACATACTTCAACTTTTGCAGACGATACAGCCTTTATTAGCGTTCATAAGGACCATCAAATAGCATCACAGAACTTGCAGAAATATGTTTATAAACTAGAGAATTGGATTGAGCTTTGGAAAATCAGGGTTAACGAACAGAAATGTATTCATATAACTTTCACATTGCGAAAAGATACATGCTCGTTCATCAGAATAAATAATCAAATTATCCCGCAACACAATGAAGTCAAATACCTCGGAATCCACCTCGATCGTCGTTTAACTTGGAAGTCTCATATCGACGCAAAACTTACCCAGATGAGATTAAAAGCAGTGCAAATTAATTGGCTAATCGGCAGAAATTCTACATTAAAGTTGGATTGCAAACTTTTGTTGTACAATGCAATTCTAAAGCCAATCTGGTGTTATGGAATTCAATTATGGGGTACTGCCTCAGCATCCAACATTGAAAAAATTCAAAGGGGTCAAAATAAGATTCTACGTACAATTACTGCAGCTCCATGGTATGTTAAAAATTCTCGAATCCACAAAGATCTAGGCATTCCTTTGGTGAAAGTCGAATTTACAAAACACGCCTCAAAATATGTCAGCAAACTTGAATACCATCCAAACCCACTTGCACGAGACATCCTTAACTTTACTGGCCATGTTCGGTTGAGAAGGAGGGATACCCTTGCTTTAACTCAAGCGCAAAACAGATGACTGGATATAAAAAAAAAAAAAAAAAAAAAAAAAAAAAAAAAAAAAAAAAATGATGTGCAATATATTTATATATGCTATAAAAATGGCGCTCCATCTAGAGATCATCTGGTGAGTGACCTTACGCTATTTCTCTGTGCACTTTTTTAGCCACGTCTAAATAGTGTTTTTGAATAGCTAACCGCATGTTTACCACTGTATATCCGAAGATACTTCTTGAAATGTCTCGGGAGAGACTCCAGCTGCGTGATGTTAAAGCTATGCCATTGCAGGGAGAACCTTCGTTTCCTCATGCAGGTGATGTTCTGATGTAATTTTCATACAGCTTATAATTGCTGTGGGTATCACTTAACGAAGGTGACTTTATATTTAGTATACAAGGTTTCTTTATTAATGCCCCAGTGCAGAAATTTACGGTGAAATTGGCTAGCTTTGCATATGTATCTAAAAAAAAAAATAAATAGAATTTACAACATAAAATTTATTGAAGATTTATGCACGTTAAAGTAATTTTCGGAAGCTGCACAAAATTTTTAGATGTAATTAGGTTTCACATACAACTTATTTGTGGCGAAATTTGGTTGTATACGTTTATAAATTAAACATTTATGAACGATAAAGCCCTATTTCGGGAGGACATTTGTATGTGGGCTAGTTAAAATAATGGACCGATTTCAACCAAGTTCAATACCGTACGTTCTTTGGTCGAACCAACTTCTGGTACTAAGTTTTATCGAAATATCTTCAGAATTTCGACCTGTACTCTGCGCACAATGTTTACATGGAAAATGTATTTGTCCTTACGTCTAACTTTAAAAATTTCTTTTAACCACTTTATTTACATCTTCTTTGGTACATCCAAACATAAATAAACATTTAAAAATGCTAACAAATTACTTTCAAAAATTTTCTTTATTAGTATTTATCATCTCAACCTTTCTTAACTACTTTCTTGCCACCGCAATTTCTTAAAAATAGTTTGTATTTATTTTGTTTTAAGAAAATATTCTAACATGTTACTTGTCACTTTATCCCATCCATATTCCGGTGGTAACATGATGAAATTATTTTTTAGTATTATAAAAACTTTTACTAAATGGTTTCACTAAAAACTTCTTATAATACTATTTTATTTTGTTATTTTTGTTGGTAAACTTGTATCCTTGACTACGTCAGTAATAAAATGGCAACAATATAGTCATGCTAAACTACCCGTGAGATACACACAATCACACGCCATCAGGATATAAAGATAAATGTTCTCGTTTATTGGATAAGGAGGATAAAAAAACTACATATATTTACCATCTACATACACACAGAGAAAAAATATAGTTGTACATGTGCAGCTTTTCAAAAATATTATGGTCACTGTAATTATTTTTATGATTGCTGTAACCATAATATGGTTAAGTTTACTATTCAGATGATTACTACAATCATATATACGATTGTAGTAATTGTTAGTTACTTTGTTGCAATCATGTTATGCTAAATCCATTTATCGTAATGTATTGCTCTTTGATTATGATAGAGAATAATATAATATGGTATAATTTTTTATCATAAAACTGATTACCATAAACATTACATAATTGCTATAATAATGTGAATGGTAACTTAACCATATTATGGTTGCCGAAATCATATAAATATATACAGTGACCAAAATATTAAAAAAAAAAATTTTTAAAACGTTGAAATGGTTGTGGTAAAAATGCAAAACTATATTTTTTCTCTGCATGTACTTAATAGCCATACAAACTAATAGACACATACTTGTTGCATACATATGTATGTATGTACATACATATATAACAGAATGTGTGTGAAGATAAATATGCCGAACTCAAAAGTTAAATATGTTTTGACGTAAGCTCTTACGTCAAAACATATTTAACTCAAAAGTTAAATATGTTATGACGTAACGACATGTTTAACTATATATTTAAATATGAAAACATATTCAAACAACATTTGATGAAAATAAAATTTATTTTAAATTAATTAAAGAACTATTATAAATTTATAGATTGTAATACAAATTATGTACCATTTTGGAAATTAGTTTTTTTCTTTTCTGTTTTAAAAAATTTTTGAAAATTCAACTTCAAGAAAATCACTGATTCTCTGAAGGATTTTGGGCATATTTGGACAAATCCTGCTTTGTCGCTCATATGGACCATATGGAAAATGAAGCCCATGGACTACACTATATGACCCTATAACCCGTTTTTCTGAATTGTATTTGTGAGTTTTTAAAAAAATTTTTGAAAATTCAACTTCAAGAAAATCACTGATTCTCTGAAGGATTTTGGGCATATTTGGACAAATCCTGCTTTGTCGCTCATATGGACCATATGGAAAATGAAGCCCATGGACTACACTATAAGACGCTATAACCCGTTTTTCTGAATTGTATTTGTGAGTTTTTTAAAAAATTTTTGAAAATTCAACTTCAAGAAAATCACTGATTCTCTGAAGGATTTTGGGCATATTTGGACAAATCCTGCTTTGTCGCTCATATGGACCATATGGAAAATGAAGCCCATGGACTACACTATAAGACGCTATAACCCGTTTTTCTGAATTGTATTTGTGAGTTTTTTAAAAAATTTTTGAAAATTCAACTTCAAGAAAATCACTGATTCTCTGAAGGATTTTGGGCATATTTGGACAAATCCTGCTTTGTCGCTCATATGGACCATATGGAAAATGAAGCCCATGGACTACACTATAAGACGCTATAACCCGTTTTTCTGAATTGTATTTGTGAGTTTTTTAAAAAATTTTTGAAAATTCAACTTCAAGAAAATCACTGATTCTCTGAAGGATTTTGGGCATATTTGGACAAATCCTGCTTTGTCGCTCATATGGATCATATGGAAAATGAAGCCCATGGACTACACTATAAGACGCTATAACCCGTTTTTCTGAATTGTATTTGTGAGTTTTTTAAAAAATTTTTGAAAATTCAACTTCAAGAAAATCACTGATTCTCTGAAGGATTTTGGGCATATTTGGACAAATCCTGCTTTGTCGCTCATATGGACCATATGGAAAATGAAGCCCATGGACTACACTATAAGACGCTATAACCCGTTTTTCTGAATTGTATTTGTGAGTTTTTAAAAAAATTTTTGAAAATTCAACTTCAAGAAAATCACTGATTCTCTGAAGGATTTTGGGCATATTTGGACAAATCCTGCTTTGTCGCTCATATGGACCATATGGAAAATGAAGCCCATGGACTACACTATAAGACGCTATAACCCGTTTTTCTGAATTGTATTTGTGAGTTTTTTAAAAAATTTTTGAAAATTCAACTTCAAGAAAATCACTGATTCTCTGAAGGATTTTGGGCATATTTGGACAAATCCTGCTTTGTCGCTCATATGGACCATATGGAAAATGAAGCCCATGGACTACACTATAAGACCCTATAACCCGTTTTTCTGAATTGTATTTGTGAGTTTTTAAAAAAATTTTTGAAAATTCAACTTCAAGAAAATCACTGATTCTCTGAAGGATTTTGGGCATATTTGGACAAATCCTGCTTTGTCGCTCATATGGACCATATGGAAAATGAAGCCCATGGACTACACTATAAGACGCTATAACCCGTTTTTCTGAATTGTATTTGTGAGTTTTTTAAAAAATTTTTGAAAATTCAACTTCAAGAAAATCACTGATTCTCTGAAGGATTTTGGGCATATTTGGACAAATCCTGCTTTGTCGCTCATATGGACCATATGGAAAATGAAGCCCATGGACTACACTATAAGACCCTATAACCCGTTTTTCTGAATTGTATTTGTGAGTTTTTTAAAAAATTTTTGAAAATTCAACTTCAAGAAAATCACTGATTCTCTGAAGGATTTTGGGCATATTTGGACAAATCCTGCTTTGTCGCTCATATGGACCATATGGAAAATGAAGCCCATGGACTACACTATAAGACGCTATAACCCGTTTTTCTGAATTGTAGTTGTGAGTTTTTTAAAAAATTTTTGAAAATTCAACTTCAAGAAAATCACTGATTCTCTGAAGGATTTTGGGCATATTTGGAGAAATCCTGCTTTGTCGCTCATATGGACCATATGGAAAATGAAGCCCATGGACTACACTATAAGACGCTATAACCCGTTTTTCTGAATTGTATTTGTGAGTTTTTTAAAAAATTTTTGAAAATTCAACTTCAAGAAAATCACTGATTCTCTGAAGGATTTTGGGCATATTTGGACAAATCCTGCTTTGTCGCTCATATGGACCATATGGAAAATGAAGCCCATGGACTACACTATAAGACGCTATAACCCGTTTTTCTGAATTGTATTTGTGAGTTTTTTAAAAAATTTTTGAAAATTCAACTTCAAGAAAATCACTGATTCTCTGAAGGATTTTGGGCATATTTGGACAAATCCTGCTTTGTCGCTCATATGGACCATATGGAAAATGAAGCCCATGGACTACACTATAAGACGCTATAACCCGTTTTTCTGAATTGTATTTGTGAGTTTTTTAAAAAATTTTTGAAAATTCAACTTCAAGAAAATCACTGATTCTCTGAAGGTTTTTGGGCATATTTGGACAAATCCTGCTTTGTCGCTCATATGGACCATATGGAAAATGAAGCCCATGGACTACACTATAAGACGCTATAACAAAGCAGGATTTGTCCAAATATGCCCAAAATCCTTCAGAGAACCAGTGATTTTCTTGAAGTTGAATTTTCAAAAATTTTTTAAAAAACTCACAAATACAATTCAGAAAAACGGGTTATAGCGTCTTATAGTGTAGTCCATGGGCTTCATTTTCCATATGGTCCATATGAGCGACAAAGCAGGATTTGTCCAAATATGCCCAAAATCCTTCAGAGAATCAGTGATTTTCTTGAAGTTGAATTTTGAAAAATTTTTTAAAAAACTCACAAATACAATTCAGAAAAACGGGTTATAGCGTCTTATAGTGTAGTCCATGGGCTTCATTTTCCATATGGTCCATATGAGCGACAAAGCAGGATTTGTCCAAATATGCCCAAAATCCTTCAGAGAATCAGTGATTTTCTTGAAGTTGAATTTTCAAAAATTTTTTAAAAAACTCACAAATACAATTCAGAAAAACGGGTTATAGCGTCTTATAGTGTAGTCCATGGGCTTCATTTTCCATATGGTCCATATGAGCGACAAAGCA